>OZ014522.1:159402733-164202733 GCA_963966055.1 Lathyrus aphaca | reverse complement strand
CATCGCCGTGTCCTCTCTACTTTCAGCACTTTATTTTTCAGCATCTAACCTTAAGCAGAAAAATAAACCAAAACCGGTAAAAATCGAAGAATTTGTTAACAACCTAATTCACCCCCCCCCTCTTAGGTGCACTCTTAAAACTACAATTGGCATCAGAGCAAGTTATAGGTAACTTGTTCCTAGTGATCCAGCATGGCTTCCGCAAACACACATCCGGTTTTCAAAGACGGTGGAAGTAGCAACAAGCCCCCACTCTTCTCCGGAGAATATTTTGACTTTTGGAAGATTAGAATGAAGGCACATCTTGAAGCCCAAGGAGAAGGTATATGGGAAGCAATTGAAAACGGTCCACATAATCCGATGAATGTTATCAATGGCATTGGAACCGTGAAAATTAAAAATACTTATGATGAAGATGATAAGAAAAGGATTCTAGATGAGAAGAAGGCAATCAACATACTCCAAAGCGCTCTTAGTATGGATGAGTTCTTTCGCATATCTCAATGTAGATCGGCAAAGGAAATTTGGGACACCTTGGTAGAAACACATGAAGGAACCACCGAAGTGAAGAGATCAAGGCTAAACACCCTAAGCCAAGAGTATGAAATGTTTCGAATGCAGCCTAGAGAATCCATTGTAGAAATGCAAAAGAGATTTGTTCATCTTACAAATCATTTGATTGCTCTTGGAAAAACATTTACAAATGATGATCTCAATCTTAAAGTCCTAAGATCATTAACAAGAGAATGGCAACCAAAAGTGACGGCTATTTCCGAGAAAAAGAGTCTTTCAACGATGACATCCGCATCCTTGTTCGGAAAACTCCAAGAACATGAAATGGAACTTGGAAGATTAGAAAAACATGAGAATCAAGAAAAGAAGTCTAAAGGAATTGCCTTGAAAGTCGAATCTAAACAAGATAAAGATGAGGACACATCGGAAGATGAAGACTTCATGCTACTTGTGAAAAAGCTCGGTAAGTTTTTTAATAAAAATGATAAATCTCTTTTCACTAAAAAGAATAGACATTTCAGGAAAAGAGAGGGATCCACATTAAATCAAGATGTTACATGCTATGAATGTGGAAAGCAAGGACATATCAAACCGGATTGTCCAAAGCTTCAAAAGAAAGGAGGATTCAAAGGCAAGAAGGACTATAAAAACAAGAAGGCATATGTTGCGTGGGAAGACAATGAGATAAGTTCATCATCGGAATCGGAAAATGAAGAACGTGCAAATATGGCTTTGATGGCTTCTCACCACTCCGATGACGAACATGATGAGGTTAGTAGCAATTACTCTATTTATGATAATGATGCACAAGAAGTTATAGATGTACTTCTAAAAGAATGCAAGACTTTGTATAAAAGCATATCATCTCAAAAGAAAAGAATTTCATTTTTAGAAGAACAAAATTCAGTTTTTATGAAAAATATTGAAAATGAAAAACAAAAATTGATGGATGAAAAACAAAGTCTTGTATGCAAGAATTGTGAATCCTTATCTTTTCAAATTGTTCAACTCAAAAGAGTGTTAGAAAGATACGAAAAAGGTCAAATTGGCTTGGAAGAAATTCTTAAACATCAAAGATATCCTAATGATAAAAGTGGATTAGGATATTCCAAGTTTTCCAAACCAAGCACCAATGAGACCGTTTTCGTAAGAGCAAGTGAACAAGTTGTTAAAGAGAAGGCAATCACTTCTAAAATTCAGCATCAAAATCATAAAAAGAAAAGAGTTGTGAAGAAAAAGAATTATGTTCCTAGATATAGAAGTCATTTTCAACCTACTTGTTTTTATTGTGGAATTAAAGGCCACACACCTAATGCTTGCTATGTGCGTAACATTGGTGTTGCTAAAGGGCATTATGTGTGGGTTGAAAAGGGTACTATCTATCAAGGACCCAAAGCAATTTGGGTACCTAACACTACTTGATTTTGTGTTGTAGGAATGCTTGAAGTCAACCACTAATCAATGGTATCTCGATAGCGGTTGCTCAAAGCATATGACGGGAGACATAAACAAATTTTCGAATCTAAAGCTTAAGGCTAAGGGTTATGTTACTTATGGTGACAACAACAAAGGAAAGATTCTTGGCATTGGCACCATTGGTTCACCACCTTTTACAACTATAGAAGATGTACTCTATGTCGAAGGACTCAAGCACAATCTTCTTAGCATCAGCCAACTTTGTGACAAAGGATTCAAGATCAACTTCAATAAAGATGAATGTTTGATTGTAGATGAAGTCACTCATGAGGTTATGTTAAAAGGTAATAGAATCAATAATATTTTTATGATTTCTCTTGACAATGTTTCTTTGAAGGTAAAATGCCTTGTGGCAAATAACAATGAGTCATGGCTATGGCATAAAAGGATGGCTCACATTCACATGGAGCACTTAAACAAATTGGTTAAGCATGATCTTGTTATTGGATTACCGAAGATGAAGTTTGTCAAAGATAGACTTTGTGATGCATGCCAAAAGGGCAAACAAACCAAATCAACTTTCATATCCAAAAACGTGGTGTCCACATCGAGGCCGCTACAATTACTACACATGGATCTTTTTGGTCCATCAAGAACTAAGAGCTTCGGAGGTAATGTTTATGTACTAGTTATTGTAGACGATTTTTCTAGATATACTTGGACTTTGTTTCTAGTGCAAAAAAGTGACGCTTTTAAAGCATTCAAGAAGTATGCCAAGCAAGTCAAAAATGAGAAGTCTCTTCCAATTGTCTCCATAAGAAGCGACCACGGTGGTGAGTTTCAGAATGCATCATTTGATGAATTTTGTGAAGAGAATGGGATATTACATAATTTCTCCGCACCAAGAACTCCACAACAAAACGGTGTTGTAGAAAGAAAGAATCAGTCATTGATAGAGCTTGCAAGGACCATGCTTAGTGACTCAAATCTACCTAAATACTTTTGGGCGGACGCGGTAAGCACGGCGTGCTTTGTAAGTAATCGTGTCAACATTAGACCAATTCTCAAAAAGACTCCATACGAATTGTTTAGAGGAAGAAAACCAACCATTGCATTTCTTCATGTCTTTGGTTGTAAGTGCTTTGTCCTTAACAACGACAAGGACAATCTCGGTAAGTTTGATGAGAAATCAGATGAAGGTATATTTCTCGGTTATTCCCTTCATAGTAAAGCATATAGAATTTATAACAAAAGAACCTTAACTATTGAAGAATCTATTCATGTTAAATTTGATGAAACTAACCCCTCCAAGGAGGATATTATTTTGTGTGATGATGATGATGAAATTTTAGAAGTTCCTAAAGAAGATACCTCGAAAAACCATGTTGAAGATCAAGTTGACAGTGAAGATTCGATTCAACAAGATCAAGATATCAACAATCTACCTATAGAATGGAGAATTCATAGAGATCACCCTATTGACGAGGTTATTGGAGATATAAGCCAAGGGGTAGCAACAAGGTTAAATCTCAAAGATGCTTGCATGAACATGGCGTTTGTCTCACAAATAGAACCCTCCAAAATCAATGAAGCATTAAAAGACGATCAATGGATACTCGCTATGCAAGAAGAATTGAATCAATTCGAACGGAATCAAGTTTGGGAACTTGTCCCTAGTCCAAGTGATAAACATATTATAGGTACAAGATGGGTATTCAAAAATAAACTTGATGAAAATGGTATTATGATTCGGAATAAGGCAAGATTAGTGGCGCAAGGTTACAATCAAGAGGAAGGAATTGACTTTGAAGAAACCTTTGCTCCGGTTGCAAGATTGGAAGCTATTCGACTTTTGCTTGCCTATGCATGTTCCATGAACTTTCAACTCTACCAAATGGATGTTAAAAGTGCTTTCTTGAACGGATACATCAATGAAGAAGTATATGTCAAACAACCCCCGGGTTTTGAAGACTTCAAGAATCCATCTCATGTTTTCAAAGTAAGAAAAGCTCTCTATGGTCTAAAGCAAGCACCAAGAGCATGGTATGATCGCCTTAGCAACTTTCTTTGCGAAAAGGGCTTCATAAAAGGAAAAGTCGATAAAACTTTGTTCATCAAGAAAACAAGAGGTAATACGTTATTAGTTCAAGTTTACGTTGATGATATCATTTTTGGTTCAACTAACAAAGATCTTTGTGAGGAATTCTCATCAATAATGCAAGGAGAATTCGAAATGTCCATGATGGGAAAGATGAACTATTTCCTTGGTCTTCAAATCAAGCAACTAGAAGAAGGAATCTTCATCAACCAATCTAAATATTGCAAGGAATTATTGAAGAGATTCGAAATGGATACATGCAAACCTATGGCTACTCCAATGGGGTCCGGTACCTACGTTGATCAAGATGAATTCGGAATTCCAATTGATATCATGAAATATCGAGGTATGATTGGTTCTTTACTCTATTTGACAGAAAGCCGTCCTGACATTATGTTTAGTGTTTGTTTGTGTGCTCGGTTTCAAGCTAATCCAAAGGAGTCACACCTTACGGCGGTCAAGAGGATCATGAAGTACCTTAAAGGAACAACGGACGTTGGATTATGGTATCCGAAAGGTAGTATGTGTAATTTAGTTGGTTATTTTGACGCTGATTATGCAGGATGCAAAACAGATCGAAAAAGTACAAGTGGTACATGTCACATCCTAGGAAATGCATTGGTTTCATGGGCATGCAAGAAATAAGCCTGTGTTGCTCTAAGTATGGCTGAAGCGGAGTACATAGCGGCGGGAAGTTGATGTGCACAAATCCTATGGCTTAAACAACAACTTGATGATTATGGATTAAGCCTTGGATGCATTCCCCTTCGATGCGACAATACGAGTGCTATCAACATCACAAAAAATCCTGTCATGCATTCAAGAACTAAGCACATTGACATCCGACATCATTTCTTACGAGATCATGTGCTTAATGGAGATGTCGAAGTCACATTTGTGGATACACATAACCAACTTGCGGACATATTCACCAAACCCCTTGCAAAAGAGCTGAAATTCTGTGATCAGGTATGAGATGTCCTAGGAGATGTCCCAACACTTGACAGATTTAACCAAAACTTAAATAGCAAGAAAAGTAAATAACACAGAAGTTTGTTAACCCAGTTCAGTGTATAACCACACTTACATCTGGAGGCTACCAAGCCAGGAGGAAATCCACTATAAGTAATATTAATTTTAGACTTAAACCACCCTGTTTAATCTATCACTTAATAACTACCCAATGCAATTTATACCTAAGACACAACTTAGATAAGAGTACCCTACTCACTCCCCCTCAATCACACAGTGATCAAGTTTACAAGTTTAATAAAATTAAAGACATTCTTCAAACAATACAGCTTGATCTTACTTCACAGTTTCAATCAAGTCACAAATGCACTTATGCTTAAAAGCTCATCAAGTGGTACAATTAAAAACAACCTGCTATTAAAAACACTAGACACCCTATTTGGTCTTCTGAAATTCGTACTCAATTCTATGAGTTTCTGTTGATCAAATAGGTATCTGTAATTTGGGCTTTCTGTAGAATGATCCAGCCCTAATGCGCATGCAGCTTCCACCTTGAATTTAGGGTTTGTTACTTCCTAGATTCTAGGTGATTTAGGCCTTCTGTTTTAATCTGAATTCTCAATATAAAACTCCCTACAGATGCGCCTTGTTCTGTTTTTATCCATCATTAATTAATTCCAGATAACTCTCCTTAAATATCTCTGATCAGTTAGTCAATAATTAATTCTGGTAGCAGGTTTGAGATGTCTCAACATCTGTTGGGACATCCTGAAAAACTAAACTTAAGTCATTAACACAATGTCCCAACATCTGGTGAGACATCCTGAAATAAGTCCATATACTCTGTTTGATAATGTCCCAACATTTGATAGGACATTCTGAACTGAATTCAATATTTCTTGTTGGTAAAAAATTATGCCAATTCAAGACATCTACAAACTCCCCCTTTGGCTAATTTTTGGCTAACATCTTTTATGGTTATCAGAGTGCAGCAGAAGTTCGTTTTATCAGAGTATAGCATTACTTTTCTGTTGATTCATATTTGAGATTACTCCCCCTCAAACATATATGTATCCAGTTTTGTTGCAACAGAAATATTTATCAAAACACACTGATTAAGTTCAGACACAAACAAACAGATTTTTCATTCATAATTAAACAGCAATACAATTTGTTGTTGTTGTTCTCCCCCTTGTTAGACACAAATTTTGGGGCCAAAGACACTAAACCAGAAATACAAAGCAGTGCTGTCATTACAATTGCCTCACATACAATGATCACTCAGACTCTTCACTTTCAGTTTCTTCACCAGCTTCAGTTTCTTCATCAGAGGCAGTTTCTTCATCAGATGCAGCTTTCTGATCTCCTTCACTCTCCAACCTTTGAATGATTTCCTCAAGCTTCTGCTTTCTAGCTTCAAGCTCTTTGCAAGTGCTCTTGAGTTCAGCAATTAATGCCTTCTTGGAGATTGGAGTCTTAGCAGTTGAAGGACCTGCAGATGTCCCAGAAGGTGCTTCAACATCTGCTGCATGATGACTGAGGAACAGTTTGTAGTGAAATGCCAGGGGGCTTTCTCTCTTGCAGACTGTGTCCTTCTCAGTTAGAATCCCAGGGTATTAGCTTAACACTATACCACACAACAATGAAAGAAAAGCTATTGGTAGCTTTGTTGCAGAAGAGCTGGCATGCTTCAAGGTCTGATCAAAAATGTAAGCACCATAATCCAGCTTAGTCTGAGTTCCCACAACATAGATAAACCTGCCCAGACCAGTGGAGATTGAAGATGTGTGGTTGGTAGGCACCCAGTTTGCTGTACCAATCCTGTTCAGCGTGGCATATTTTCTTGTTAGCATGCTCACTGAGAGCTTTCCTTTAACAGGCCATGCCTTGACCTGGTTTGCAGTGATAACCTTGCAGACTTGGTTATCTGTTTTACCTAGCTCATTTGGTCCATCTGTTTCTCTTCCTAGGTATTGGTTGATGATCTGAGGAGAGAACTCTACACACCTACCTCTAACAAAGACTTTTCTAAATTCAGAGGACTTACCATTGGCACAATCTTCCTGAAGATTAACAATGAATTCTTTGACAAGAAGTTCATAGCAGGGAGAGAGATCTGAGACTGTTTTGAAGAGGCCTGCAGCAGAGATGAGGTCAATCAGTTCAGTGCACTCAAGTGTATTGATGCTCAGTTCTCTTTCAAGGGAAACCCTTCTTTGGTACACAAACTTCCATCTGTTAACACTAGAGACATGATGGAATGAGATGTTGTCCAAGGGAGCTTCTGGAACAGCAGTTGAAGCCCTAGATGGTGCTGGTTTCTTCTTGGGAGGAGATGTTGGGACATCTGATTCAACATCTGAGTCTGATGGGGTGACAGCTTTCCTCTTCTGGGTTTGGACTTTACTCCACTGTTTTGTTGGACCAAAGGCAGCTTTAGCTTTGGCTTTCCTTGGAGTGGCTTGCTTCTTCTCAGGGACTGCATGATCTGCTTGCATCTTTCCTTTTCTAGACCTGAGCATTTTGGCTATGCTAGGTTTTACAGAGGCTATGATCTCTGTATCAGAATCCTGCTCCAGGTTCACCACTGGAGGAGATTGAGCAGTCTCCTCTTCAGTTGGTTGATCAGCAGAGATGTGATCTTCAGTTGAGGCTTTGGTCTGATCCTCAGAGTTTTCTTCATCACTTTCATTTGAGGCCTTTTTCTGGTCTTCAGTTTGTTCAATATCAGCATCAGATGAGTTCTTTTTCTCATCTTCAGATGTTCCAACATCTATTGGGACATCCTGTTGAGCAGGAGTGTCCTCTGCAGCTTGAGCTTGATCTTCTTGAGGTGCAGGCATGGTGTTCAGAGGAATAGAAATCCCACTAACCACTCTCTGTTCAAAAAGAATCTTGTTGACTATCTCCTTGATGGAAGCATCCACATAGTCAGAAGATTTTGGAGGCATGTTTGCTGGAGAAGGAATGCCTCCTTTGGATTTGCTGCAGACTTGATCTTTAGCTCTCTTTGGAGTTCTTGGCTTTTTAGTATGAGAAGCACTTCCTCTGAGTTCGTCCAATGGGGTTGATTTCATTGGTACCACAGAGATGGGAGTTGCATGAACTACGTCTTCTTTGTTGAGAACTTCTTCAGGAGTGTTAGGGTTTTGAGACATTGTTAAGGAATATGGATGAAGAGCTTTAGGGTTGATGATTTCTGAAGAACAACTAGTTAATGAGATTCGCTTGTGATAGTATGATGAGAATCTTTATAGCTGATTATAAGCAGTTACTAAATAAGTAGCCGTTACATTGCAAATTATTAGGAATGGAATTCCCAAGGTTCTTGTCCAGACTGGTTTTGCCATCTGGAACTTATGCCATACAATGTCATATGACATGTTGGCACATCTCATTAACTGCTAAATATCACATAAACAGATTCCCAGTTTGCCCCTTAAGTTCTCAAATTGTGTAGCATCCAATGCTTTGGTAAAGATATCAGCTAACTGCAGATTTGTAGCTACATGTTCCAATGAAATCACCTTTTCTTCTACAAGATCTCTGATGAAATGATGTCTGATATCAATATACTTGGTCCTGCTATGTTGGATAGGATTCTTTGATATGTTGATTGCACTTAAGTTGTCACAGTACAATGTCATGACATTCTGTGGGACATTGTACTCAGTGAGCATTTGCTTCATCCAAACCAACTGAGAACAACTGCTTCCAGCTGCTATATATTCAGCTTCAGCTGTAGACAAGGATACACAATTTTGTTTCTTACTGAACCAAGAAATCAAATTGTTTCCTAGAAAGAAGCATCCTCCTGAAGTGCTTTTTCTATCATCAGCACTTCCAGCCCAATCAGCATCACAGAAGCCAGTGAGAATTGGTTTACATCCATGAAAGTACATTATGCCATAGTCACAAGTCCCATTAACATATTTAAGAATTCTCTTGACTTGATTGAGATGACTGACTTTTGGATCAGCTTGATATCTTGCACATACACCTACTGCAAATGCTATGTCAGGTCTGCTAGCAGTCAAGTATAACAAGCTTCCAATCATGCTTCTGTATAAGCTTTGATCTACATTCTCACCCTTTTCATCTTTAGTCAGCTTTAAATGTGTGGGGGCAGGAGTCCTCTTATGAGTAGCATTTTCCATTTCAAATTTCTTGACTATGTTCTTGGTATACTTGCTTTGGGAAATGAACATTGAATCTTCCATTTGCTTTATTTGCAGACCAAGAAAGTAGGTTAACTCTCCTACTAGGCTCATTTCAAATTCAGATTCCATCTGCTTGACAAAATGTTTGACCATCCTGTCAGACATCCCACCAAAGACAATGTCATCAACATATATTTGAGCAATCATGACATTTCCTTCTTCATCTTTAACAAACAGGGTTTTGTCAATTCCACCTTTTCTGTACCCTTGCTTGATAAGAAATGTGGTCAGTCTTTCATACCATGCCCTTGGAGCTTTCTTCAAACCATAAAGTGCCTTCTTTAGTTTGTATACATGATTTGGACAGCTTGGATCAACAAATCCTTTAGGTTGTTCTACATATACTTCTTCATTAAGATATCCATTTAAAAAGGCACTTTTCACATCCATTTGAAATAGCTTGAACTTTAAGATACAAGCAATTCCCAAAAGTAGTCTGATTGATTCAAGCCTTGCTACTGGTGCAAAGGTTTCATCAAAGTCTACTCCTTCAATTTGAGTGTATCCTTGAGCTACAAGTCTAGCTTTGTTCTTTGTAACAACTCCTTGTTCATTTGACTTGTTCTTAAATACCCATTTTGTTCCAATCACATTTATGTCATCAGGTCTAGGAACAAGATTCCACACTTCATTCCTTGTGAATTGACTTAATTCTTCTTGCATAGCACAAATCCAGTATTCATCAGTAAGAGCTTCCTTGATGTTTTTAGGTTCTATTTTAGAAACAAAACAAGAACCTGAAATCACTTCTCTTGATCTAGTGCTCACACCTCTGTTGGGATCACCAATTATCAAATCTTTGGGATGATCCTTCTGTATTCTGATGGAGGCAGGTTTGCTGGATTCTTCTGTCCTTGTATCAGTTTGAGTGAAGTTATAATGATCATTCTTTTCTTCAGCTTCAATCTTGATATCAGCAGATGTTCCAACATCTTCTGGGACATCTGTAGGAGCATCATCAATTATCACATTTATGGACTCCATGATAACCTTGGTTCTAGAATTAAACACTCTATATGCTCTGCTGTTTATAGAGTATCCAAGGAAAATTCCTTCATCACTTTTAGGATCCATTTTTCTCCTTTGCTCCCTATCTGCCATAATATAACAGTTACTTCCAAATACATGAAAGTACTTAACTGTGGGTTTTCTGCCCTTCCAGACTTCATATATTGTGGACAAAGTTCCTTTCCTTAAAGTAACTCTGTTATGGATGTAACAAGCAGTGTTCATAGCTTCAGCCCAGAAGTACAAAGGTAACTTTTTAGCATGGATCATAGCTCTTGCTGATTCTTGAATAGTTCTATTCTTCCTCTCAACAATCCCATTCTGTTGAGGAGTGATAGGTGAAGAATATTCATGATTGATTCCTTCTGAAGAGCAGAAATCTAAGAACTTTTGATTCTCAAATTCTTTTCCATGATCACTTCTTATTCTGATCACACAGCTGGATTTTTCCCTTTGTAATCTTTGGCATAGTTCTTTGAATACATCAAATACATCAGACTTTTCTTTGATGAAATTTATCCATGTATATCTTGAAAAGTCATCAACCACCACATAGGCATACCTCTTACCACCAAGGCTTTCAACCTGCATAGGTCCCATAAGATCCATATGCAAAAGTTCCAAAACTTTGGAAGTTGTCAGATGTTGGAGCTTTGGATGGGACATCTTGGTTTGCTTGCCTATTTGACATTCACCACATATTTTGCCATCATCAATCTTCAGTTTAGGAATGCCTCTTACAGCATCCATAGATATTATCTTCTTTATGCCTCTGAAATGAAGATGACCTAGTCTTTGGTGCCATAGTTTCACTTCTTCTTCCTTAGCTAAAGAACAAGTTGAAATGAGACTGAGGTTCTGAGATTCCCACATGTAACAGTTGTCTTTAGATCTGGCTCCTCTCATGACAACCTCTTGTTCTTTGTTAGTCACTATGCATTCAGTTTTGGTAAAGTTTACACTGTACCCTTGATCACATAATTGACTTATGCTGATTAGGTTAGCAGTTAAACCTTTAACTAGCAGAACATCATCTAGTCTTGGAACATCTTGACAGTCCAAGGTCCCAACTCCCTTGATTTCTCCTTTAGCTCCATCTCCAAAGGTTACATACCTGGATGAATGTGACTTTAAGTTTACTAGCAGGTTCTTCAATCCAGTCATGTGTCTTGAACATCCACTATCAAAATACCAGTCTTCCTTAGCTGATACTCTTAGTGATGTATGTGCTATATATGCAACACTTTTCTTTGACCATTTGAGTTGAGATTTCTTTTGATGTCTCTGCTCTGTGTGTTGTTCAACAGCAGATCTCCAAGATTGATTGTTGATCTTGTTCTTGGGTATGTAGCCTTGATCAGCCTGAATGCTAGTTTTTGGTCTCCATACCTTCTTGATGACTTCTGTATTCTGCTTAGGAGGTTGCTGATTTCTTTGATGTCTATGCAGCACTTTCTTGTTAGCTTCTATTTTCTGCTTAGAAGGTTGCTGACACATCTGATTTGGATATCCATGTAGCTTATAACAATGAGGTTTGATATGTCCAAATCTTCCATAGTGATGGCATCTCCATCTTTGATACTTCTTCTTCATCTTGTTCTTTCCAGAATGTTGAGACATCTGTTGGAACATTATGTTTGACTTTGTGTTCTTTTCCTGATGTTGAAGCATCTGTTGGGACATCTTGTTTGACTTTATGGATTTTGAAGTTGTTTTTCTAGAGCTAGCTTCATCTTTATGTACTCTGTTAAATCCCAGTCCACTTTTATCCCCTGAGTGCTTATTGTTGTTGAGAATAACATCCAGTGTATTTGAGCTGCTGTTCATCATTCTGACTGATTTGGACATATGTTCCAACTTGGAGTTGAGAATACTTACTTCACTTTTCAAGGTGTCAATGATTTCTTGATCACTTGCTTTTTCATCTTCTAATGCCTCATTCTGCTTCTTTAGCTTTATAACCTCACTGCATATTTCAGAGCTTCTTTTGTAAAGATCTTTGAATTCTTGCTCAAGTTCTTCATAAGTAAGCTCTCCATCACTGGATTCACTTTCAGACTCACATAGTCCAGTTAAGGCAGTGATATGCTTAGCTGATTCTTCTTCTGAATCACCTCCTGAGTCTTCATCAGACCAGGTTACAGATAATCCTTTCTTCTGCCTTTTTAAGTAGGTAGGACACTCATTCTTGATGTGTCCATATCCTTCACATCCATGGCATTTGATTCCTTTTTCTTGACTGGTCTTTTCAGCAAAATTTGACCTTCTGTTAGCATCATAAGATCTCTTGTTCTCAGAAGAGTTTGTGTATCTTCCACTGGGATTGGATTTGCCTTCCATTCCTCTGAGAATCTTTTTGAATTGTCTTCCAAGCATAGCAAGGTTGTCTGATAAGCTTTTATTATTTTCTGATTCATCATCTTCTTCTTCATCAGTATTTGTTACTAGGGCTATGCTTTTGTTCTTCTTAACATTTGTGTCATTCATTCCCATCTCAAAAGTTTGAAGGGAACCAATGAGTTCTTCAACTTTCATAGAGCATATGTCTTGAGCTTCTTCTATTGCTGTGACTTTCATGTCAAATCTTTTTGGCAAAGATCTGAGGATTTTTCTTACAAGCTTTTCATCAGTCATCTTTTCTCCCAAAGCTCCAGAAGTATTAGCTACTTCTAAGATGTTCATGTAGAATTCATGAACTGTCTCATCTTCCTTCATTCTCAAGTTTTCAAACTTGGTGGTGAGAAGTTGAAGTCTTTACATTTTTACCTTTGATGTTCCTTCATGAGTTGTTTTGAGAGTATCCCACACATCTTTGGCTAGCTCACAATGATGCACAAGTCTAAAGATGTTCCTATCAATGCCATTGAATAAAGCATTTAAGGCCTTTGAGTTGCCTAGTGCTGAATCTTCTTCCTCTTTACTCCATTCTTCTTCAGGTTTCAGCACTTTTGATCCATCTTTGGTATCTTGGACAGGATGATCCCATCCAACACTGACTGCTCTCCATGCCCTGTTGTCAAGTGATCTTAAGAATGCAATCATTCTTGGCTTCCAGTAGTCATAATTAGATCCATCCAGTATAGGTGGTCTATTTACTGACCCTATATCTCTGTCCATGTTACAGAATTTGTATTCCCTAGATCTCACCCAGTATAAACAGGCAGGGTTCCTGCTCTGATGCCAATTGAAATTCTGTGATCAGGTATGAGATGTCCTAAGAGATGTCCCAACATTTGACAAATTTAACCAAAACTTAAATAGCAAGAAAAGTAAACAACACAGAAGTTTGTTAACCCAGTTCAGTGTATAACCACATTTACATCTGGAGGCTACCAAGCCAGGAGGAAATCCACTATAAGTAATATTAATTCTAGACTTAAACCACCCTATTTAATCTATCACTTAATAACTACCCAATGCAATTTCTACCTAAGACACAACTTAGATAAGAGTTCCCTACTCACTCCCCCTCAATCACACAGTGATCAAGTTTACAAGTTTAATAAAATTGAAGACATTCTTCAAACAATACAGCTTGATCTTACTTCACAGTTTCAATCAAGTCACAAATGCACTTATGCTTAAAAGCTCATCAAGTGGTACAATTAAAAACAACCTGCTATTAAAAACACTAGACACCCTATTTGGTCTTCTGAAATTCGTACTCAATTCTATGAGTTTCTGTTGATCAAATAGGTATCTGTAATTTGGGCTTTCTGTAGAATGATCCAGCCCTAATGCGCATGCAACTTCCACCTTGAATTTAGGGTTTGTTACTTCCTAGATTCTAGGTGATTTAGGCCTTCTGTTTTAATCTTAATTCTCAATATAAAACTCCCTACAGATGCGCCTTGTTCTGTTTTTATCCATCATTAATTAATTCCAGATAACTCTCCTTAAATATCTCTGATCAGTTAGTCAATAATTAATTCTGGTAGCAGGTTTGAGATGTCTCAACATCTGTTGGGACATCCTGAAAAACTAAACTTAAGTCATTAACACAATGTCCCAACATCTGGTGAGACATCCTGAAATAAGTCCATATACTCAGTTTGATAATGTCCCAACATTTGATAGGACATTCTGAACTGAATTCAATATTTCTTGTTGGTCAAAAATTATGCCAATTCAAGACATCTACAAGAGCCATTTTACAAAATTCGCCGAGAACTTGGAATTTTGACCGAAACGGATCTCTAATTTCTTCATCAAATATTCATCATTCATCATTAAGGATCAAAGGTATGTATTTTTCATAATTTTTCGACTTCGGTAAGTCACATTTTTTTGATGATTTATGTTTAAAAAGTGAGTTTTCTCGATTTTTCGTAGAGTTAAATTATTTTTCAAGTTTTTGTACTATGATCAAAAGTTGCCTTAATATGTGTTTAATCATGTCCATGTGCAAAAATATGAATTTCTCTCACCTTTTTGTCTCTAGAAGCTTGTTGTTTTTGCTTGTTTGGCATGAGTAACCGGTTACCCCAAGGTAAGTAACTGGTTACCACTGTTTGATTTCTTTTTTTTTAATTTTCGCGCATGCGTAACCGGTTACCCCATGGTAAGTAACCGGTTACTGCTGAACAATTCTGAAAAAAAATAATTTTTAAAGTGTTGTACTTTAAGACCAAACATTATCACTTGTCTTGGATTGGATGATATTGCTAAGTGTTTAGATATTCCAAATGAGGGAGATGAATTTCTTTTCGGATATGTTCCCGAAGGTGCTCATTGGAAAGACTTTGATACCTTGAATTATTTTGTTGAAATATCTCGTGGTACTCATGATGACTTAATTGGGAGACAATCTCAATCATCCCGTATTATCAAATATGCTAAGTCATTGACGGTTAGTGACCGAATGTTGCATTTTGTGCTAGCTTATATTTTAGTTCCTTGCCATTCCAATCATGCCCAAGTTTCCGATTTTGATGTGTTTTTACTAAAAGCTTTGAAAATGGGATGGAAGATTAATTGGTCTCATTTGATCTTTTATCATTTAAGACATCAATTTGGTCTTTCCGGTGGTTTGCCATATGGTTTCTTTATCTCTAAGTTGTTGGCTTATTGTAAGGTGCCTCTTAACAATGAAGAATGTCTTGAAATGGATGATCAAATATGTGAACTCAACAAAAACACACTTCTCAAGAATATCGGCATTGTGTTGGCTCCGGACGGGACTTATAAATATAAAGAGGAATTAGATGTTGATGTTCCGGAAGGAGGATATACAATGGAATCACTTCACCGTGAGATGATGGCCATGAAGATTCAAATGACCTCCAACCATGCTCAAGCAATGCGTGGCATTAACAAACTTCTAAAACTTCACCGCGCTTCTCACCGGTCTAATGAAGAAGAAGAAGATGTGGAGATGGGAGAAGGTTCCGGAAGTGACTAAATGTGTTGGTTTAATTGATGTTTTTCTATCTATGTTTTTAATCTTTTTATGGTTTTTGTTATGTTATGTTGTTATGCACTTTAAAGTCCTACAAGGGTAGGCTTTTCCTTTTTGAAACTTGATATGCTATGTTTCTATATTTTACAATGTTTGTGGTAAAATGTGAAAATGCTCATAACTTTTATGTCTTGACCCAACCTTTTTGATAATGCCAAAGGGGGAGAAGAATTGCATTGTTGCTTGGTGTTTAAAATTTATGCAGGAAATTTTTTCAAAATCTCAAAGCATTGCTCATATTCTAAAAGAAAGGGGGAGCACATCCTTAGGGGGAGATTCCTTGGTGTATAGAAACTTGGTGGAAATAATTGTTCAAATAATGAGTTGTCATCATCAAAAAGGGGGAGAATGTGAAGGCATAGCTTCTTGGTAATTTTGATGAAGACAACATCTCTCAAAAACTCTCATGAGCAAAGATAAAAAAAAAGGATTGAGTTGAAGACTTGGAGTGAATATTAAAGTGAAGACTAAAAATAATTTCAAATGGAGCATTTTCTTTCAAATGATCAAGCAACATAAATGGTATATCTTAAACTTTCTCTAATATGATATTCAAGTGTTCAAAATATTCATCTAATAGTGTCTTGGTTCATCCATCATAATTTTGTGTCATTGCATTAAACATTTTTTGCCAAGAAACTTTTATTTTTCATTTTTCAGCTTCAGTAACCGGTTACCCCAGGGTAAGTAACCGGTTACCACTATTGTTTTTCAAAAAAAATTAACGTTGGGAATAAGTAACCGGTTACCCCAGGGTAAGTAACCGGTTACCACTGATAAAATTTGGCAAAAAATTACATTTCTTCATCCAGAATTTTTTGATGCATTGTGATGATCCATGGCATTCTTTCACTCATTATACTCCTTTAGAAAGGTGTGTGTAGCAATATAAATTCAACATTTTTCAGATTTCATTTTTTACCTCCTTTTTTTGAAAACACTTTTTATAAACAATTTCTCACATATATTTTTTCATACTTTCTCAAGTGTTCACAAATTGTCACTAAAGTATTCTTTGCACAAAAATTTCATACATTGCTAAGAATACATATCATTTGCATTAAACACTTGTATACTATATTGAGATTGTCTACAAGGAGAAGATCAATCAATTGATTGATATACAACATAGAAATCATTTTTCATACACTTCAAAAATTCTAAATTATTTCTAAAGTCACACTTTGTTTTAGGATTGTTAAGACAAAGTTGTGGAGTTGTATTACTTGTGTTTCAAGGGTTAGTTGGAAACAAGTGTGTTCATTTAGAGAGGATTGTTCTCTACTTGAACTTAGGAAAAATCCAAGAGGATTGTTCTTGGTGGTTTAGTGGCTTAAGACTAGGAGTGTCTTGTACAAGTCCAAAAAATAGTAAAATTCTCTTTCGAGTCTAAGGAGGAGTGGAGTACTCTCGGATTGTGAGGGGAACCACTATACATCGCCGTGTCCTCTCTACTTTCAGCACTTTATTTTTCAGCATCTAACCTTAAGCAGAAAAATAAACCAAAACCGGTAAAAATCGAAGAATTTGTTAACAACCTAATTAACCCCCCCTCCTCTTAGGTGCACTCTTAAAACTACAAACTTGTGGTTGAATACCAAAGACAGTCCAAAATTTGCACTCACAGAATGAGGAAGAAAAGGGATATAGATTGTAAAAGAAAATAAAGTACAATTATAAAGTGCGTGTGATGGAGGACGACCGCCGAGTAGAGGACGACTGCTGGGGAAAGCAATGACGAGGACGATCGACATGCTGAGGAAAGATGCGGGAAATACAGCAGTGACGGGGACGGCCGACAAGCTGGGGATATGAGAGATAGTGACGGGGACGGCCATCAAGCAAAGCTATAAGATTTTCTGGGGATTATAGGTAAATTAAATAAATGATGAGGTACGGTCATCAAAGGTGAAGGACGATCACCTAGCAGGGGACGGCTGCTCTGTTGGGGATAAGATGAGGGACAGTCATCTAAGGTGAAGGACGATCACCTGGCAAGGTACGGTTGCCGAAAGTATCACGACATAGGACGAATGTCAGATAAAAGGTCGACGATGGGGACGGCCATCAGATAAGCATGATGAAGGACGATCATCAAGAGGTGAAGGACGATCACCTAGCAGGGTATGGCTGCTCTCAGGGTTTATCATGACATAGGACGAATGTCAGATAACAAGATCAACGATGGGGACGGCCATCGGATAAGATGATGAAGGACGATCATCAGGAGGTGAAGGACGATCACCTAGCAGGGGACGGCTGCTAAAAATCACGACATAGGACGAATGCCGGATAGAAAAAGGGTTCCAATAATGGGGACTCCGCAGGGGAAAGGATGAGGGACGGTCATCCAAAGGTGAGGGACGATCACCTGGCAGGGTACGGCTACCGAAAAGGTATCATGACATAGGACGAATGCCAGATAAAAAGGAAATAGTTCAACAAGCTTTGTTGGGGACATTGCTGGGGAATAGTAAACACGGACGAGTGTTTACATCCAAGAAATGAAAGGTATAAGTGTTTTGGCACTGTATATAGATTAAAGATGCGGACGAGCATCCTTAAGACTATGATACGGACGAGTATCAGGTAGAAACAAAAACTGACACATGTTCAGAGATGATGATACGGACGAGTATCAACTGGTTAACAAAGAACACGGACGAGTATTGATTCTGCGGGGATTCTTCTGGGGAATAGTAGACACAGACGAGTGTTTAAATTCAAGAAGACATAAGTGTTTGACACAGTGTATGGATTAAAGATGCGGACGAGCATCCTTAAGACTATGATACGGATGAGTATCAGGTAGAAACAAACACTGGCATATGTTCTGAGATGATGATACAGACGAGTACCAACTGGTTAACAAAGAACACGGACGAGTGTCGACTCTGAGGGGATTTAAGTGGTGTGTACAAGATACGGACGAGTATCTGTGTGAGTAAAACAGGAGTAATAAGTATGGGCGGTGTATAGACGGGTATCTAACCTGCTGGGGAGAGTGACACGGACGAGTGTCAAGAAAGAGAAAAGTGTATTATAAACAGGTGTATGGTTTTCAAAGTGTTTAGGTAATTATGCTGGGGCAGGTGACATGGACGGGTGTCAAGGAATTGTATAGACATGTGTTTGTATGGTGAGTGCAAAGGGGACGCTTTGGCTTCCTGCTGGGGATATGACACGGACGGGTGTCAAGAGGTATCTGTAACATATACGTGTCTGTTTGTAAAGAATGTTCGGGCGACTTTACTGGGGAATCATGACACGGGCGGGTGCCGAAAGGATTGTGCATCTGTATTTGTGGGTAAAAGGCAAATGCTTTGGCTCTCTGGTGGGGAAATGACACGGACGGGTGTCAGGAAGTATCCGTATTTGTAAGAGAAATGTCTGGGCTCTCTGCCGGGGATTTTTGGGGAGTTTTCTGTATGTCGTCGATGGATTGTCGGTGTTTACAAGTGTTTGATTCAGAACATGGCTTATGATTATGCAATATGTTTGATTTTTGCCGTAATGCTCCGTATTAGACGGAATACTACGCTCTGTGGGGAGAATATGATGCGAATGCTATGATTATGCAAAGGGACAAATCCGGGATTCGGATCCCGTTGCTGCGAAGATCTTTGGCCGATCTGCTTGAAGTGGACATCCCAGCTGGGGATAAGATCATTGGTAGATCTGACATATGTGATTCTGCTTGGGGATATAGGTCACTAATAGACCTATTTTGGTAATGAGGGACCCAGCTGAGGGTTTGTAGAAGCTTTTTCACTCTGTTGTGATCTCTTCGCGCGTTGCTCTTCTGGATAGAGGTTGACACCATGTGGGGAGATGGTTCCCTGGCTTTTGTACTTGGCCGAGGAGGAGTAATGAATGGCAACTCAGCTGGGGAGAGAGCACCTCCGGTGCTGAGACTGAGTAGATAATGATTTGCCATCTTGCCAGGGTGAAACTTTCATGCCCCATATTGTGCTCTGAATACCTGTAATCCTGAAAAGACAGAGAAACGCACAAGTAATCCCTAGGTATCCCTTACCGGATTCCATCCTAAGAGTTTAGACACTCCCGGGAGTAAGTATATTTCCTGCAAGCACATATTTAAAAGAAGCATCTGTATTCATGCAATCAGTATCTTAAAGACATCGGACATTTTCGCAAATGAAAATAAAATGTACGAGACGAAACATGACTGAAAATCTGATTTTATTAATTCGTGTGCCCTGAATTGGCAAGATACAGTCAAAGAAACAAATCCCCTGAAATGAGGAGATTGTTACAAATTGAGAAACAAAAGATGTTGGCGACGCTTCAAGAAGCTTCCCTTTGCTATGACTCGTATGACATTTGACGCTCTTTTCGTCTTGCTTTCTGAAGGAAGCTGATTCTGAAAGAAGCTTGATCCTTTCGAAGCTCTCCAAGTTGTAAACGATACAGATGAATTCAGAGTACAGTTGTTCGCTCATTCCCTTATTTTGCATGGACCGCCCTTTTGGGTTTTCAATCCATCGGGATACCCCTTTTTGCCTGAGTTGTCCAATGCGGCTTTTCAACTCAGCGGGTGTACATTTTTTTGTTTATTTTCCCTTATTTTTGCCCGAGTCTTTTATTCTGTTTTTGACTCGCCGGGATGCCATATTTTTGCCTGGACTTACATTCTGTTTTTATGTCCAGCGGGTCATTTTATGCGAAGTATTTTTTAACTGCATCTGAATTCACAGGGGACGGGAAGTCTTCACCATCCATAGTGCTGAGCATCAGTGCTCCACTTGAGAAAACTTTCTTTACTACGAATGATCCTTCATAGTTTGGAGTCCACTTGCCCCTGTGGTCTGTATGAGGAGGAAGGAGTCTTTTCAGCACAAGATCTCCTACTTGGTATTCTCGGAGCCTGACTTTCTGATCGAAGGCCTTCTTCATTCTTTTCTGATACAGCTGCCCATGACAGATTGCAGCCAATCTTTTTTCTTCAATCAGACTCAGTTGTTCGTATCGGGATCGGACCCACTCAGCTTCACTCAGTTTAACATCCATTAGTACCCGCAGGGAGGGTAATTCAACTTCAACGGGTAGGACTGCCTCCATACCATATACTAGTTGATACGGTGTTGCCCCAGTAGATGTTCTGATTGACGTACGGTTCCCATGCAAGGCAAACGGTAGCATTTCATGCCAGTCTTTGTACGTAACTACCATCTTCTGCACAATCTTCTTGATATTCTTGTTAGCTTCCTCAACAACGCCATTCATCTTTCGCCTGTAAGGAGAAGAGTTGTGGTGTTGGATCTTGAAGTCCCGACATAGTTCTGCCATCATTTTGTTGTTCAAGTTGGAACCATTATCATTAATGATTCGCTCGGGCACTCCATACCGACAGATGATATCTCTCTTCAGGAATCTGGCTACCACTTGCCTTGTAACATTGGCATAAGAAGCCGCTTCAACCCACTTGGTGAAATAGTCAATAGCAACCAGGATGAATCTGTGGCCGTTTGAAGCAGTCGGTTCAATCTTGCCAATCATATCAATGCCCCACATGGCAAATGGCCAGGGTGAAGACATCACATTCAAGGATTCGGAGGCACATGCACTTTATCCGCATAAATCTGGCATTTATGGCATTTCCTGGCATAAGCACAACAGTCTGCATCCATTGTGATCCAATAATAGCCTGATCTTAGCAACTTTTTAGCCATGGCATGCCCTCCTGCATGGGTACCAAAGGATACATCGTGCACTTCATGCATCAACAAGTCTGCTTCTGTCTTATCAACGCATCTGAGGAGTACCATATCAAAGTTTCTCTTGTACAGGGAACCGTCGGTATTCAAGAAGAAAATACCAGCAAGCCTTCTTAAAGTCTTCTTATGATTGGAAGATGCCCCAGGTGGGTATGTTTGATCCTCCAAGAAGCATTTAATGTCATGGAACCAAGGCTTATTATCTTTAACAACGTCTGCTGCAAATACATATGCTGGTTTGTCAAGTCTGGACACTGAGATCCGAGGCACAAAGTTAGCAGCCTGAACTTTGATCATGGATGAAATGGTAGCCAGAGCATCTGCAAACTGATTCTCGTCCCGAGGGATATACTCAAGCTTGACCGTTGTGAAGAAAGTCAATAACCTTCTTGTATAATCCCTGTAAGGTATCAGATGATCCTGGTGGGTGTACCATTTGCCATTGGTTTGATTAATTACCAGAGCTGAATCTCCGAATACTGTCAAGGTTTTGATCCTAAGGTCAATGGCTTCCTCAAGACCCATAATACAAGCTTCGTATTCAGCTTCGTTGTTAGTGCAGTTAAAGGTGATATTTGCCGAGAAAGGCATGTGAATTCCCTCAGGTGTAATGAGTACTGCACCAACACCACGACCATTCATATTGACAGCCCCATCAAACATCATAGTCCATTCTTCTTCCGGGTCAGGCCCTTCAGTGTGAACAGGCTCTTCATGATCTTTTGCTTTTATGAACATGATGTCTTCATCAGAGAAGTCAAATCTCATAGGCTGGTAATCATCAATAGGTTGCTCAACAAGATAATCAGACAATACACTACCCTTGATGGCTTTCTGAGATGTGTACTGGATGTCATATTCTGTGAGGATCATTTGCCATCTTGCAACCCGTCCGGTAAGTGCTGGCTTCTAAAAAAATGTACTTAACTGGATCCATTTTTGATATCAATAAAGTGGTGTGGGTCAACATATACTGCCTTAGTCGGCGAGCAGCCCACGCTAAAGCACAACAAGTTTTCTCGAGCAGTGAATAGCATTGTTCACAGTCGGTAAACTTTTTGCTTAGGTAGTAAATTGCATACTCTTTTCGACCAGACTCGTCATGCTGGCCCAGCACACACCCCATTGACTCTTCTAATACTGTCAAGTACATTATCAGAGGTCTTCCTTCAACCGGAGGCATAAGGATTGGAGGCTCTTGTAAATATTCCTTGATCTTGTCAAAAGCCCTTTGGCAGTCTTCGTTCCACCTGACCGTTTGTTCCTTTCTTAACAACTTGAATAAGGGTTCATAGGTTGCAGTAAGGTAAGATATGAACCTCGAAATGTAGTTCAATATACCTAGAAAACCCCGAACTTCTTTCTCAGTTTTCGGCGCAGGCATTTCTTGAATGGCTTTGACTTTATCAGGGTCAACTTCAATCCCTTTCTCGCTTACAATAAAGCCCAGCAGCTTACCAGACCGCACCCCGAATGTGCACTTGTTGGGGTTCAACTTCAGTTGGTACTTCCTCAGACGCTTGAATAACTTCAACAGATTTACCAGGTGGTCTTCTTCTGTGAGGGACTTGGCAATCATGTCATCCACATAACATTCAATTTCTTTATGGATCATGTCGTGGAATAATGTTACCATAGCCCGTTGATAGGTTGCACCAGCATTCTTCAGGCCGAATGGCATCACCTTGTAACAGAACATGCCCCAGGGTGTGATGAAAGTTGTCTTCTCCATGTCTTCAGGTGACATCTTGATCTGATTGTATCCTGAAAATCCGTCCATGAAGGAGAATACCGAGAACTGAGCCGTATTATACACCAATACGTCAATGTGAGGTAATGGGAAGTCATCTTTCGTGCTGGCTCTGTTCAGATCCCGGTAATCTACACACATTCTCACCTTGCCGTCTTTCTTAGGCACAGGTACAATATTAGCAACCCACGGCGGATAGCTAGTTACAACAAGGAAACCGGCGTCCCATTGCTTTTGCACCTCTTCCTTTATCTTCATTGCCATATCTGGGCGAGTACGGCGCAACTTCTGTTTTACTGGCGGGCAGTCTTCTTTTAAAGGTAGCTTGTGCATGACAATATCGGTGTCCAACCCTGGCATGTCCTGGTAAGACCAAGCAAACACATCCACATACTCCCGAAGCATATCAATCAGTTGTTCTTTCACTGAGTCTTGTAGGCAGGTCCCGATCTTAACTTCTTTCACATCTTCTTCAGTACCAAGATTAACCGTTTCAACCTCCTCCTGATGAGGGGTGATAACCTTCTCCTCTTGCCTTAACAACCTGGCTAGCTCTTCAGGAAGCTCATAATCTTCTTCAACCCCTTCATCAGCTTGATTGATTGGATTGTCAAAGTCATACGAAGCCATAGTAGTGTTGTTGTCGGTGCAGTCTGAAAGGCACTCTCTGCAAGGGTTTAGATTGTTCATTTTAGTGATTGATTTTAATCTTGTCTAGAAAAAAGTGAAATGAAGTTTATCATTTTGGAAAACATTGCCATTTTATTTTTTGTACAAAAAGAAAAGTGAAAAACAGTGAGCGAAAAAGGAAAAGACTCATTTGCAAAAGATGTCTGATATTCATTGATTGATCTGTTTGCACAAAATTACAAGATGGCCCGATTACAAAATGAGTCTTGTCATCTTGGGCAAGATGCAAGACTTGATGCATGCTTAAAATATACAGGAAATAATAATTACTCTGCAGGAGTAACCCTTATAATTTCCTAGGAAGACCAGTTAAGGACTCGGCTCCCCGGGATCCTTGGACGTATCCAGCTCTCCAGGTTACGGTCGCTTTCATCCTCGTCTTCCAAGTTGTTTACTGCATCAGGGGTGAGCATCCCCCCACTGACAAAACTGGGCTTCTTGGCAGCCTCTGATTGATCTTGTTGAGTTGGTTTGTAACCCAACCCAAATCTGTCCTCCTTCTTCTCCACGGGCAGCAGCTTGCCCCAGCCTTGGGCAGTCCCCTCTTCAACAACCTTCTTGGCTTGCTGATAAGACGTCATGGAGGTTCCTAGTATAGCAGATGCCTCATTTATGTTCAGGGCTTCAAACCCCTAGCTCATAGTTTCATGGATTTCTCCATCCATCTCAATATACTTGTACGTAGCCAGATGGCTAACAAAGATATCTTCTTCACCACAGATGGTGATGATCTGGCCTTCCCACTCGAATTTCAGCTTCTGGTGAAGGGTAGACGTAACAGCGCCAGCGGCATGGATCCAAGGTCTACCCAACAAACAGTTGTAGGTCGGCTGAATGTCCATCATATAGAAGATAATTTTAAAAGTATGCGGGCCAATCATCACAGGCAGATCAATCTCCCCTAGCACTGATCTTTTAGAGCCATCAAATGCTCTCATCACCAAATTACTTGGATGCAATGCCAAGCCATCATACTCCAGCTTCACCAAGGCTTTCTTTGGCAGAACATTGAGTGAAGACCCAGTGTCCACCAGTACATGGGATAGAACAACACCCTTGCATTCCAAGGTGATATGTAAAGCCTTGTTGTGGTTACGTCCCTCAGTCGTTAAGTCAGCATTGGTGAAGCCCAGTCCGTGACTGGTGTTGACATTTGCTACCACAGTTTCTAGCTGATTAACGGTAATCTCCTCTGGCACGTATGCTGCGTGCAGGACTTTCAATAATGCATTCCTATGAGCTTCGGAACACATCAGCAGGGATAATATGGAGATCTTTGAGGGAGTTTGGTGAAGCTGATCCACCACTTTGTAATCACTTCTCTTTATAATCCTCATGAACTCGTCTACATCTTGCTCAAAAGATGCCTTATGAGTTTCCTTGATAATTGGTTCTTCAACTACCACACTATTTCCCTTTGCTTTGGTAGCAGCCTCTGCTTTAACATTAGGTCTTTGCAATTGTGAGGCAAAAAGGCGTCCGCTTCTGGTGAAGCCTCCGCCTCCCCCAACATTATCAATCTGTGGAGAAGAGGTTGAAGAGTCCGAAGTGATTTTCTCCCCGTTGCTGTAGAGGTCAGAGCCGTAATGCCAAGGTATGGCATTGCTGCTTTCATATGGAACGGGTCCAGGCACCGTGATGGTAACTGGACTGACTGCTGCAGAGGAGGGTACATAGATAGTGTGCGGATCGTAGTAAATGGTGACCGGTGACCTGGAAGGAGGTGCCACTGTTTGTTGTTGAAAGTTGTTGTTTGGAGGAACACTTGACGGATCGTAGTAGATAGTGACTGCTGAGATATCTTCATTAATAGCTGTTGGCGTTGTAGAAGATTCTGCTGAATAAATAGATGCTGATGTTGTAGAAGAGATGGTTGTTGACATTTGACTTGTTGAAGTGATAGATGAAGCCATTGTTGATGAAATTGATGAATTGTTCGGAATGATTGTCGTTGCAGTTGTAGGAGACTCAGGAATTGTTGTCAAAGGGATTGCTGGATTTGTAGGCGCTGATGTTGTGATCTGAAGTATACCACTTTTGATAATACCATATATGCCGCTTCTCAAGTTATCACACCCGTTGACCGAAATGTTGCAATAACCACAACCGAGCTCACACCCGGGGAACATCTGGCATTCTAGGAGCTGAGCTTTAATTTCTACCAGAGGTGTCCGAATCTGCCCAACACTGGTGATTAAGAAAGATGGCTTATCTTCCTTAATGGCATTAATTCTTGGTCCTCCATGATTGGGCATGGGATTCTTGTTGACATTTGGCGGGGGTGCAAAGTTTAGAGCTTTAGAATCCACCAAATCTTGTACCTTCATTTGCAAAGCCCTGCATTTTTCCGTACTGTGGCCGGGTGCATTGGAGTGAAAAGCACATCTGGCGTTGACATCGTAGTTTCTTGGCAGATTGGAGGGATCTGGTGGTGCCAACGTCCTTAATTCAACCAGGTTAAGTTTCAAGAGTTGTGGCAATAAAGCGGCATAAGGCATAGGGATTAGATCAATCACCCTATTGGCCTGTGATGGTCTTTGTTGAAAAGGTCTTTGCTGCTGATTGTTGTTATTGTTGTTGTAGGTTCTTTGTGGCGGATACTGAACTTGCTGTTGATAGTGTGGTTGTTATGGTGGTTGATATGCTTGTTGCTGAGGAATCGGAGCTGGAATTGTGACAGCTGCCACTGACCTATGAACATACTGAGGTCTGCCCCTGTTGGCATGAATGGAATTTGTCTCACCAGTTCTTCTCGGTCCCACAAAAGGCTTCCTGGGATTGCTGGACAAGCTTGCACCATTATAAAAAATCTTACCCATCTTCAGAAGGCTTTCAATTCTTTCTCCAGCTATAACAACGTCAGCGAAGCTGGTGGAAGAAAAGGCAGCTAGTCTATCAATGTATGTCCATTGCAGAGTATTCATAAACATGTCGGCCATTTCTCTTTCCGACATAGGTGGCTGGGCAGCAGCAGCAAGCTGTCTCCACCTCTGGGCATATTCCCTGAAGCTTTCTCTGGAGGATTGAGACATTCCCATCAAAAGGGTCTTGTTAGGAGCCATGTCCAGATTGTATTAGTACTGCCTGATGAAGGCCTCAGCTAGGTCCTTCCAGCATCTGATTGTAGCTCTGGTTAAGTGAGAGTACCACTCCCTGGAAGCCCCAGTCAAACTATCTTCAAAGTAAAACATCCACAGTTTTTCATCCATTGTGTATGCCTTATGTCTCCCCAGGAAGGATTGCAAGTGAGTTCGTGGACAGGATGTGCCATTGTACTTCTCGAAGCACGGGGGTTTAAACTTGTGGGGAATTCTTACCCCGTCCACTAACCCCATGTCCATGACATCAAATCCCAGGGAATTTTGAGACTCCAGAGATCTCAACTTCTCAGCAATTTCATCAAGCCTTCTATCATAAGCTTCATCCCTAGCTCCCATTACAGTGAATTGCTCCTCCTGGGGTTTTCTTGTAAGATTCTGCCTGCAGTAGTATTCCCTTGCACATTAGTCGGGATGTTGATCTCCGGATGAAGATGAGGCCCATATACTGGTGGGTTAACATGGGGCTGACCCCTTTCATTGTTACTTGTTCCTCCAGTTCCCAGATGGGGTTCTTCCAGGGTTTGCCTTTCTACCAATGCCCTCAATCTTTCTTGGCTCTGGGCCAAGCCATTCATTACTTCCATGAACTGGGTCATTTGGTTTCTCATCTCCAGCCTTTCATTAGCCATTTGAGCCCTGACTTCTATCAAATCTTGCTGTACTTGGTCCATCTGTATACCAGGAAGATTGTTGCGAGTAGGATATCTGTGCGGACGGTTGAGAGGGAACACCCGACGGCGAGCAATAATTCCTGAATCACAACAGAGTTAGTAACAAACAAACAAAAACCTACAAAACAAAACAAAAGTTAGTATGCAATGCAGTATGCTTATTTGTTTCCAAGGTATCTGGCTTGGCATTTGGTTTTGACCTTTCCAGACCCCTGAGGAAGATGCTTTGATGTTGCTTGAGGAAAGAAACTCAAATGAAACAAACTAATAAATATATTACAAATGGTGCATAACACATAGTTTGTTTTTTACAAAACATGCCCCTGAGGGGTCAAAATACAACATAAAAAGAAAAGTACATGAAACGAAAGCAACAACAAGCAAAAAGTCAGACACCAAGACCAAACTCATCCTCCTTAACCTCCTTTAGAAGTGCTTCAGTTACAGGACCAACCGGATGCTCTGTGATGTTTCTGATAAGAAGGTTCCTGGTGGCAATAGCAGTGGTCAGCTTCTTGTGCCTGTCTTGGTCCTTTGACCTCTTCACACCAGCCCTAAGCTTCAATTCTGAAATCTCCTTTTGGGCTGCTAGCAGAGCCTCCTGTTGCTTCTTTTCATTGGCCTCCAACTGCTCAATCATGTCCTGAGTTCTCTTATCTTCCTGAGTTCGAGCTTCAGTGATCCTGACCCACCTAGCTTGACTTTATTTCAGATAGAGATTAGTCCTAGCCTTCTGAAACTGGGCCTCTTTACAGGCATTCTTCAAAATCTGCTCTCCAGCTCTTGATTTCTTGATGTAGTCCTCTGCTTTCTCAATCCTGGCTAGATGCTCCACCATAAGCTTTTCCAACCTTTCAATGTCTAAACGGCCATCACTCCTCTCCCAGAGGGTCCTCTTCAGAGCTTGAGACAGATTCTCATTCCTCTCCTTCAGTTTCTCAAATTCTGCCAGGCTGACAGTGGCTGGAGGTGGTGCTGTGGATGGTCCAGGTGCATCCTCGATGGTGAAAGGCATCCCAGAAATCTGAGCCCTAGCATGAGACCATTCATAATACTGAGCTGAAGCCACATTATTGCACCTCCCAAGAATGGCCATCCCTTTGGTCTGGATGTTGTCCCAAGCCCAGGATGCTTGCCTGACAACAGCTAGATTAGGTTTTATCTCACAATACAGGGTTTCAGCCAAGTCTTGTACTCTAGGAGGGTGACCCAAAGCATAGCCCAACTGTCTCTTGAACAGCAAAGGGTTGTAGTTGATGCAGCCCTTCACTCCTATTAGAGGTACATTGGGGAACTGCCCACAACTAGTAATTATGTCCCTGCCTTTGGTGCTCTGGGTGCACCATCTGATGTCATCTGAAGTCAAAGCTATAAGTCTCCTAGCCCAATTCTTCTGTTGGTGAGGGTTCAGGAAGGCATCAGTATTGGGTAAGTGTTTAAGCAGCCAAGTGTGAAATAGAGGAGCACAACATCTCACCAATCTTCCTCTCTGCTTCTCATTCCTTTGGTGAACAGAATAATAGAAATCTCCCAGCAAGGTGGGTATTGGGTTCCTCAGAATGAAAAGATGAATGGCATTCTTGCTGATAAACTTGGGCTCGTCTGCAAACAGTATAATCCCATAAACACTGAGGGCTAACAATGCACAAACTGCCCTCCATTCTCCCAGGGAGGCCTTCAGGATGGCCTGAGAAGTCAGAAAGTCCAAGTGTAAACCAGAGATTCCAGCCTTTGTTGTCATGTTCTGCTCAATCAGAATAGGCTCCAGGTACAGTGCTTTTGCCACTTCTTCAATGCTAGGAAAAGCCATCTCTGGGTTGAAGGGGACACCACCCCTGACAGGCACTCCAATCAAAGATGAGAACTCCTCTAGCAAAGGTCTCAGCTGAAAGTTCTGGAAAGTGAAGCATCTCAAAGGAGGATCATAGAACTGTAGGCAAGTGTGAATCAAACTCCTTTGAGAAGATTCTAGGTCCATAACCATATCAAGGATGCCTCCATAATGCTCTCTGAATAATGTGATATGGTATGGAGTGATGAGTGCCTGGACCTGCCTGATGCCAGCCAACATAGGCTCAGAGAAGTGGTATGAAATGTTGCTCTTCTTGGGTGCCATGACTGCTGATGAAGAGCTGAAACAGATGCTGATGGAGAAGACTGATACTGGTGATGAGCCACTGCTAGGCTGAGGCTGGTGATGAAGGTAACTGAAGCAGGTAGCTGATGAAGATAGCTGAAGCAGATACTGATGAACAGGGGTCTATGCAGATGAAGGGGTCAAAACCAAGCCAGATATAATGTGGATACCCTGAAAAACAAATAAACAAATGTTAAATAATGCAATGATGATGTATGCAAATGATATGCAAGGGTTTGTGATCAAGCTGGATCTGATTACTGCCTTGATATGAGTCCATGTATGTTCAAGAAGTCCAGATGGAGGTTCAGAAATCCAGTAACCAAGGTGGGGGACTCAAATAAAGATTCACATATCCAGGGTTCAAATCACAAGAACTATCCAAAGTGGAGTACTCTTATTCAAAACAAAGTATCGGGGTATGCTGTGGTCAAGGGTACCTGCAAACCTGTAAACAGCCCAACCCCCTCACAGGTGGTATTCTAGAACAAGGATCCTCAGACTTGGATCAGTTATGAGAAGTGTAAACACTTCTAACCCGGAGGTACAGTGTTTACAATAACCATAAAATATCCTCCTCTAATTCACCTCAGTTTCTGAAGGTCATAGTAAAGGTCATCCAGACTTAGCAGGCTTCCCAGATAGCCCTAGCACTACAGGAGATCTGTAGCACAGAGTTCTCAAGAAGAAACCCATATCTGAACCGTGTTTCATATTCCCGCACCAGACCGAAATGGAATGGGAAAGAACATGAACCACTCTAGCCTAGGTGTCACTCAGGTCCCAGGTATAGGACCTTAAACTCTCAATAGAACCCCACCCACCAAAGCAAAAACCAGATCCAGCAAAATGGCAGTATGACAATATGATATATAAAGCTGTAAAGAAAGCAGTAAATAACTGTACATAAAGCAAAAATAAATACAAATACACAAACACCATCAGCACATAACACCCCAGTAAACACAAATCAAACAAGCGCTAGGAGGAACCCACAAAAAGAACCAGAAGCCCTGGTTATAGTATAAGGGTCCCCAGCAGAGTCGCCAAGCTGTCGCTCCCACCAAAATGACACCCATGGCCAAGAGGGGTACAGACGCGAACGGTCGGCGAAAGAGGAAATGAGAACACACAGGAGTGAACTCAAGAGAAAGAAAGAGTCGCCAGCTAGGCATTTTTATCCCGGAGGAAAGGTAATGCTGCATAGACCTAGAAAGATATGGACAAGACGGTTGAGAACCAGAGAGACTGAGAAAGGGGGTTGGTTACAACCTGGGAAGGTATTAGCACCCAGATTGTCTGTCGTACTCGACGGGATCCACGCTTAAAAGATTTGTGTTTTAAAGGGGTAGTGTCAGTGCAATTTTGTGTATCAAAGCTGGAAAAGGATGTACAGGTGTCAGTGTAAAAGAAGTGTGAAGTGTATAAGAGATGTGTCAGTGTGAGAACAGGAATGAAATGCCCAAGATCATGAGGCTAAAAGAATAAAGCTGAAAGAGGGGGAATATACAGAGACTTTTGTTCGATAACTGTTAAGTCATACCTACGTATCCTCTCGTGCAATGAGGAAATCAGAACACCGTAGTTCGACCCAAAGAGACTGAAAGATAAATTGACTTTGTGAACTACCTACTTGTCTATGCTCAAGTGTATGACCTGTCTGGCTCAGGTGCAAACTGTCTTGCATTAGACGGAAGAAGCGAGTTCTCGTTTGTGAGTGAATGAGATGAGAAAAGAATCCCGTAGGAGACGGTTATTGTTTGTTTTTTGATGTTTTCAGTCTTTATTGCTTTTGAAAGTTTGTCATAAGTTAATGAGCTTAAGCCTAACCAAAGGTTAGTAAACTCATCACATTTTCCCTCTGATTAGGGGTAATGAGAATACCTTAAGTGTGAAGTCAGCATCTCACACTTAATCACCATGATGTAGGATTAAGATCATTAACCTACTTGTGATTACTTAGATGTTTTTGTTGTTTTTTTTAGTGTTAAGTAATGAGCTTAAGCCATAATCAAGGATTAAACAGACTCATTACACCATCCTAATAGAAGGATAATAGATGAGAATGTTTAAGCTGAGGAAAGCTCCTCAACTTAATCCATGATTAGGGATTAACCTCATGACAAAACAAAACCTTTATTAAGATGGATTTTAGTTAATGATAAGATGAAGAAGTGAATTTTGTGATTTGTAAGACAACTTGAGGGGGACTTGTCCATTAACACTAGGGTTAGTCCTTCTTAACCAGTTAAGGAAGAATTAGAACCCTAATGCAAGGTCCAAGTTACAAGCTTGATGTCTTGATGATTATTAAATGGATTGATTAAAGGAGTTAAACACATTAAGGGTTTAACACTTAGGATTAAAGTTATACACTCCATCCTAATAGAAGGATGCAGGTATAAGCTTAATCACAAAGCCTTAAAGCCTTTAGGGTTTAGTCCCTGATTATGAGATGAGAAGAGAAGACTCAAGAGATGACACAAAGGTAAAACTAATGGGGGACTAATCAAAACCCTAATTATTGTCATGCTTGGTTGTTCCTAGGGTTTATGAGGTTTGCAAGAAGAATCTTCAAAGAAACCACTAGGAAGCAGATGAAAGGAGCAAAGAGAAGCAAAACAACTTGCTTCACTTAAGAAGACAAGTTGCTTGAAGAAAGAAAGTAAGATGAACAAGAATGAGCAAGCTCAATCCAATACACATACAAAATGCAGCAAGGGAAGTGTGAAAGAGATGAAAAGAGAACATGAGAAGTGAAGGCAAATTCACTTCTCAAAGTAACTTACCACCTGAAAAGTTAGCAAAAGAAATGAAATGTAATGCAAATGAGATGAAATGTGATGATGCAAACCAAAACCAGAAGCATGAGCATGATGTTAATGATGCTAATAGATGATGCAAACATGAGGCAAGGCATGAGGATGATCATACAAAAATATGGATGCAAAAGAAGCATGCTTGGAACCATGAACATACATGAAAAGTTATGAAATGCACATGACATACAACATGGAAAATGAAAGATGAAATGATCAAACATGATTCTAATATGTCCTAAGATGTATTATGAATCACATGAATGCACAAAATGTCATGGCAAGTCATGGTATGCAAGCAAATGGAAGATGGATGCAAAGGAAGACATAAATTAGGGTTATATGCAACATACAAAGCAAAAATCCAAAACCAGAAGCAAATGACATGATAAAAATTTGAAAATGCAATCAAAGGAACCCTAAACCTATACAAACTCATTGCCCAAAGGAGGGGATCCAACTCTTAACCTAGTGAGAGTTATGAATTTTCTAAGATTGCTAGGGTTTTAAGGTACCTTGTCAAGAAAAATGCAAAACAAAATGAAAATGCAAGATCAATTCAAGCCAATTTTATCCTATAAACTAAATACTATACAAGATGCAATGCAAAAAGAATCATGATCCAATTCTCAAAGGTTAGACAAAAATGAATTTTTGAAGTTTGAAACAAAATAATGCCTTGAAATGAATTTTTGAAGTTTGAAACAAAATAATGCCTTGAAATGAAATTAAATCCAAAGAAAATTATCAAAAGGCATCAAGAACAAAAAAGAAATTTGGTTTGAGAATTGGACAATGTTTCTAAATGTTTTTAAAGGTTACATGAATTTTTTTGTGATTTTTAAATCCCTAAAAGTATTTTTAAGTAATTAATTTTCATTAATTAATTAAAAATAAACTTTTAAATGATTTAAAAATAATTTTTAATGCAAAAAATAAAAATGAAAATATTTTTGTGTTCTGAAAAATAATGAAAATCTTGACAAAAATTTTCATAATTTTTAAACATTTTTTACTATTTTAAATTAAATGTACAAAATAAATCAAATAAAATGAAAATAAAAAGAAATTAAATGGAAGTATGCAAAATGAGAGGATGAGATGCAATCTGGACAGGGAAGGTTTGACTTGGCGCGCAATCCTACGGCCCAAGTTCAAACCTGTCTAATTCTGATTTTAAATTAATTAAACTGAATTAAATTAAGTTAATGAGGATTAGGGTTTCTAATGATGCATCCTGACCATTCAAACACGCGCGAGTCAGCCCTGGTCAACCCATCCTACGCTCCACATTCAAACTCACATTAATGACACAAATTAGGGTTAATGATTCTCAGGTGGCCGGAGAAGACTTCCGGTCGTCTTCTCCGGCGAACCAAAACCCTAGATCATGCTACAAGCCACCCTACTTCAAATTGAACACGGGGAAATGATCCTCTAACATCATGGAACATGAATCAATCACCAAACAACATTTAAACTTCATGAATCAAGCAAATCGAAGCAAACATTTTTCACGGGAAAAACTTCAGAACTTCAATACATACTCATTTTCCACTCATTTTCATTTTTAAACACATCATGATGATCAGGATAACATGTAGAATCAATTTATAACAAGTAAATGAAGTTCTGGAAAATTTGTTCTTGATGGATACCTGAACTGAAGTTCTTAAAACTAGAGCTTTCAGAGCCTTCCTTTCGTGCCAATGATCTCCCTTGATCCTCCTGAGGTTGATGGAACCCTTGAATGAAGTTGAGAGTGGCTATTTTTTGTGGTTCAGTTCTGGTGTAGCAGGAAATGAGGTTCTTGTGTGTGCTGTTTCAGATCATTGTGAGGGGTGGGATTTGTTCTATGGATGATTTCTGATTGATTGGTGAAGGAAATTTTAAAGTTTGATGGCTGTGGGCAGAGTTTCGAAGGGAAGAAGCTTTGGAAATTTTTTGGAGTGTGCTGCAATGTGTGTGTTTTAGGCTTGTGTATGTTATGTTTTATGACCTTTAGGCAATCCATAAGCAATCCCAACAATCTAGGAGGGCAGGTATGCACTGTGGGAATGGTATGGGGTGATTGGCTAAAAAATCAAGCTTTGTGTAAGAGAGGTATGGGCTCATGGCTAGCCAAGGACAAGAGGGGTATCCTGCGCAGCAAGAAGTGTGGAGAGCCCTAGGATCAATTATGAAGTCAGCAAGCAAGTGGATTAGGGTTTGAGTGAAGTTTTGCAACTTTGTACATCTTTGGCCCTTTTGAAGTTTCTTGATCCACAAGTCATGAAAATGACCAAACTTTTGATGCAATCTGATCTTTAGGCCTTGTTTCATGTTTGTATGAAGATTAGAAGTCCATTTGAAAGCTCAATTTGCCTTGGCAAGTGGTTTTGCAACTTTGCCTCTTTGGTAGAAAACTTGAAATTATGTGATTTTTGCGAACTTTGCCAAGCAATAACTTTTGATCCAAAATGAATTAGAATGAGTTCTAGTACTTTTTGAAAAGGGAATGATCCATTCTACAACTTTCATGACCAAAGTTTTCCCATTTGAGGCATTTTTGAATCAAAAAGCAAGGGTTGAAAAAGTTTCCTAAAATGGCAATTTTCCATTACAAGTCATTTTCCCAAAAAGTCAACTTTGCAAATGGCTTGAAATTCTTAAATTTTGTGAACTTCTAACATCTTCTATGATCAAATAAAGATCATACACAATCAAAATGATGAAGAACACCCCTTAGTTGGGTCATTGGGGGCCTCAGATGCCCTGATTTTGCACTGACTTGCTCAAGAAGTCAACTCTTGATCAGATGACTTCCCCATGGAATTTATTCATGAAAATTGATATGCATGATCCCTATACCATATAGAGACCAATAGAAACAAGAATGACCAAAATTTTTGGAGTTATGGCCTTTGAAACCAAAACCCTAATTTTAGGTCATCTGTGCAGTCAAACCTAGCTCTGCTTCCATGTCATTCTCAGTTCTTGTGATTATTTGACTTCCTTGACTTTGAGAGGATATAATATGATGCTTTAAAATACATGGACCCCTTTGAAGTGATTGATGACCTTTGGAGTGGCTCAAGAAGCTCTTGGATTGCTCAGATCACAAACCCTAGATGCAGATGACTTAGAATCAATGCAGTGAAGTAAAAATGCAATATGAGATGCTATGATTGACTTTATGCATATGAAATTATCACAAGCCATGGTGTGAATGGGTGAGGGAAAATTTGGGGTGTTTACAAGGAGTAAAAGGTTGCATCAATTACAATCCTTTGTTGTTTAAGAGACAATTGGGATATGCCTTAGTTCACCCTCCCAGAGGACAGGATTTAGCTGAGACCCTATACTGTGAAGTGCAACCTAATTCAGTTGTTGTCAGGCAAGCAACTTGGGCTTGGGACAACATCCAGACCAAAGGAATAACCATCCTTGGAAGATGTAACAATGTTGCCTCAGCTCAGTACTATGACTGGTCCCGTACTAGAGCTCGGATTACCAAAATGCCTTTCACCTTGGAAGACATACCTGGACCATCTACAGTATAGCCTGCAGCAACTGTTAGCCTGGATGAATTTGAAAAGTTGAAAGAAAGGAATGAGCAGCTATCTCAGGCCTTGAAGAAGACTCTTTGGGAAAGAAGTAACGGTCTCCTGGACATTGAAAGATTGGAAAAGCTTAAGCTTGAGCATCTGACCAAGATTGAAAAGAAAGAGGACTACATAAGGAAAGCAAGATCCAGGGAACAGATATTGAAGAATGCCTGCAAGGAGGCCAAGATTCAAAAAGCTAGGGCTGAGCACTATCTGCAAGAAAGCCAGGCTAGGTGGGTCAGGATCACCGAACCCCGTGCACAAGAAGACCAGAAGACTCGGGCCAAGATTGAGCAGTTGGAGGCCAATGAGAAGAAGCAGCAGGAAGCTTTGTTGGCAGCTCAGAAGGAGATATTAGAATTAAGGCTCTGAGCAGGGTTAAAGAGATCAAAAGATCAGGACAGGCATAAGAAGCTGACTAATGCCATTTCTACCAGGAAACTCCTCATTAGGACCATTACAGAGCACCCAGCTGGTCCGGTGACTGAGGCACTCCTGAAGGAAGTTAGGGAAGATGACTATGGATTGGATGTCTGATTCCTCTTTGCTTGTATTTCTTTAGATGTACTTTTCCTTTTTTGTTGTATTTTTGACCCGCCAGGGGCATGTTTTGTAAACAGACTATGTATTTTTCATCATTTGTAATATATTTAGTTTGTTTCATTGGGCTTCTTTTCTCAACATCATCAAGCATCTCCTCGAGGTTTGGAAAGGTCAAAACCAAGAACCAAACCAGATACCTTGGAAAACAAATAAACATACTGCATTGCATACTAACCTTTTTCTTTGTTTTGTAGGTCTTTATTTATTATTTGTTTCTCACTTTGTTGTGCTTTCAGGAAACATTGCTCGTCGCCGAGTGTTCCCTGTCAACCGCACACACCGGTACCCAACTCGTAACAACCTTCCGGGCATTCAGATGGAGCAGGTACAGCAGGATCTGAATGAAGTAAGAAATCATATGGCAAACGAAAGGGTCGAGAAGAGAAACCAAATGTCTCAGTTTATGGCAGTAATGACCGGCTTAGTCCAGAGTCAAGAGAGGTTGAGATAGCTGGTAGAACGACAGACACCTGAAGAGCCCCACCTTGGGACAGGGGGAACCAACAGAGTATGAGCCCCATTTGAATCCAGATGTTAATATCCCGAGGAATGTTCAAGGCAATGTTGCTGGGGGCAGAATCCTACAAGAGGATCCCCAAGAGGAACAATTCACTGTTATTGGGGCTGGAGATGAGGTGTATGACATGAGGTTAGATGAGATTGCTGAAAAGTTAAGGTCTTTGGAATCCCAGAAATCCTTAGGTTTTGACGTAATGGATATGGGGCTGGTAGATGGGGTGAGGATTCCCCACAAATTCAAACCCCCATCCTTTGAGAAATATAATGGCACCTCATGCCTGCGTACTCATCTGCAATCTTTCTTGGGAAGACTCAAGGCTTATACCATGGATGAGAAGTTATGGATGTTCTATTTTGAGGACAACCTGACTGGAGCTTCAAGAGAATGGTATTCGCATCTGACGAGGGACACCATAAGATGTTGGAAAGACTTGGCCGAGGCTTTCATCCGGCAATATCAGTACAACCTAGACATGGCCCCCAATAGAATTCTTCTAATGGACATGTCTCAATCTTCAAGGGAGAGCTTTCAGGATTATGCTTAGAGGTGGAGACAGCTTGTTGCTGCTGTCCAGCCACCCATGTCAGAAAGGGAGATGGCTGACATGTTTATGAATACCTTACAGGGAACTTATATTGATAGACTTGCTGCTTTCTCCTCTACCAGTTTTGCCGATGTAGTTATAGCTGGTGAGAGAATTGAGAGTCTTTTGAAGATGGGCAAAATCTCTGACAATGGTGCAAGCTCCTCCAACAATCCCAGAAAACCTTTTGCAGCCCCCCGAAGGGCGGGTGAAACAAATGCTATCCATGCAAGCAGGGGCAGACCCCAATATTCTCATAGATCAGTAGCAGCTGTTACCATCCCGGCTCCGATTCAATAACAACCACTTTATCCTCAACAACAACAACATCACTATCAGCAGCAATCTCATTTTCCGCAACAAAGAACTTACAACAACACCAATAGCAACCAACAACAGCGCCCCTTTCAACAGAGGCCGTCTCAAGCAAATAGGGTGATTGATCCCATCCCTATGCCTTATGTCGCTCTATTGCCACAACTCTTGAAGCTTAACTTGGTTGAGTTAAGGACGTTGGCTCCACCAGATCCTCTCAATCTCCCAAAGAATTATGATGTCAATGTCAGGTGTGCTTTCCACTCCAATGCACCGGGTCACAATACCGAGAAGTGCAGAGCCTTACAGGTGAAGGTTCAGGATTTGGTCGACTCCAAAGCTCTCAATTTCGCACCTCCTACGAATGTTAACAGAAATCCTATGCCTAATCATGGTGGGCCCAGGATTAATGCCATAGAAGAGGATCAACCATCTACACTGATTGATAATGTTGCACAAATTCAAACACCGCTGGCTGAAGTCAAAGCTCAGCTCTTAAGATGCCAAGTGTTCCCAGGCTGTGAAGCCAACTGTGAATTGTGCAAAACTGCCGTTAATGGTTGTGAGAGGCTGAGGATAGGTATAGATAGCCTCATCAGAGATGGAAGTTTACAAATTACTACAACAGCTCCTTGAACAACTCCTTCTTCAACACCAATGGATTCTCCAACAAAATCAACAAATCTTCCTCCAGAGATATCAGATACTCCTACAACTGCAACAACTATCATACCCACTGATTCATCAACAACTCCAACAATCACTCCATCCATTATTTCGACAGATCAGAGTTCAGCATCATTCACTTCTACGACATCAACACCCATTTTATAAACGGAATCACCTACAACACCAACAAACATTGATGAAGATGTCTCAACGGTCACGATCTATTATGACCCAGCAAATGTTCATCCCAGCATCGACCACAAACTGCAACACCTCCTGTCAGATCTCCGGTTACGATCTATTACGACCCATATACCATGATGGTTCCTTCCGCTGCAGTAATCAGTCTGGTCACCATTACAGTACCTGGACCTATTCCTTATGAAAGGAATAATGTTATACCTTGGCACTACGGATCTGATCTCTACTACAACGGGGAGAAACTCACTCTTGATTCATCAACCTCTTCACCATAAATTGACAATGTTAGGGGGGGCGGAGGCTTCATCTGAAGCGGACACCTTTTTGCCTCACAAACACAAAGACCCAATGCTGAAGCAGAAGCTGTCGCTAAGGCAAAAGGAAAGAATGTGGTACCCGAAGAACCAACTATCAAAGAAACTCAATAGATGTCTTTTGAACAAGATGTAGACGAGTTCATGAGAATAATCAAAATGAGTGACTACAAGGTGGTGGACCAGCTTCACCAAACACCCTCCAAAATCTCCATATTATCATTGCTAATGTGTTTCGAAGCCCATAAGAATGCATTGTTGAAGGTCCTGCACGCAACATACGTGTCGGAGGAGATTACTGTTAATCATTTAGAAACAGTGGTTGCAAATGTCAACACCAGTTAGGGACTGGGCTTTACAAATATTGATTTGACAACGGAGGGATGCAACCATAACAAGGCTTTGCACATCACCTTGGAATGCAAAGGTGCTGTCCTTTCTCACGTATTGGTGGACACTGGGTCTTCGCTCAATGTTCTCCCAAAGAAAGCCTTGGTGAAGTTGGAGTATGATGGTTTGGCATTGCGTCCAAGTAATTTGGTGGTGAGAGCATTTGATGGCTCGAAGAGATCGGTGCTTGGAGAGATCGATTTACCTGTGTTAATTGGCCCGCAGACCTTTAAAACTACCTTCTTCGTGATGGACATACAGACGGCCTACAGTTTTCTGTTGGGTAGACCCTGGATTCACGCCGCTAGCGCTGTTATGTCTACCCTTCACCAGAAGTTAAAATTCGAGTGGGAGGGCCAGATCATCACCATTTACGGGGAGGAGGATATCTTTGTTAGCCAGCTGGCTACTTATAAGTACATAGAAATGGACGGGGAGATTCATGAGACCATGAGTCAGGGGTTTGAGGCCCTCAACATTAATGAAGCAATTGCTGTATCTGCAACTTCCATCACTTCATATCAGCAGGCCCGGAAGGTTGTTGAGGAGGGTATCGCTCAAGGCTGGGGAAAACTACTGCCAGTTGAAAAGAAAGAAGACAGATTCGAGTTGGGTTACAGACCAACTCGACAAGATCAACCAGAGGCTGCAACGGAGCCCAAATTTGTCAGCGGGGGAATGCTTACCCCGGATGCTGTGAATAGTTTGGAAGACAAGGAAGAAGACGAGCGCAACCTGGAAAACTGGATACGTCCAAGGATCCCAGGGGACCAAGTCTCAAACTGGTCTTCCCGGGAAATTATAAGAGTTACTCCGGCAGATTAATTATTATTTCCTGTTTATAAGCATGCATCAAGTCCTGCATCTTGCCCAAGATGTCAGGGCTCATTTTGTAATTGGGCCATCTTGTATTTTGTGCAAACGATCAATTAATGAATATCAGAACATCTTTTGCAAATGAGTCTCATTTTTCCTGCTCACTGTTTTTCATTCTTCATTTTTTGCACAAAAATAAAATGGCAATGTTTTTCAAAATAATAACTTCATTTTCACTTTTTCTAAGCAAGATAAAATTGATCACTAAAATGAACAAATCTAAACCCTTGCAGAGAATGCCTTCCAGACTGCACCGACAAAGACACTGCCATGACTTCGTATGACTTTGACAATCCGATTAATCAAGCCGACAAAGGGATTGAAGAAGATTATGAGCTACCCGAAGAGCTAGTCAGATTGTTAAGGCAATAGGAGAAGGTTATCACTCCTCATCAGGAGGAAGTTGAGACGGTTAATCTTGGTACTGAAGAAAACTTGAAAGAAGTGAAGATCGGGGCCCATCTGCAAGATTCAGTGAAGGAACAACTTATTAACATGCTTCGAGAGTATGTGGATGTTTTTGCTTGGTCTTATCAGGATATGCCAGGTCTAGACACCGACATTGTTGTGCACAGGCTGCCTCTAAAAGAAGACTGTCCTCCAGTAAAACAGAAGTTGCACCGTACTCGCCCGGATACGGCCATGAAGATAAAAGAAGAGGTGCAGAAACAGTGGGATGCCGGTTTCCTTGCTGTGACTAGTTACCCGCCGTGGGTCGCTAACATTGTACTTGTGCCTAAGAAGGATGGCAAAGTACGGATGTGTGTGGATTACCGGGATCTGAACAGAGCTAGCCCGAAGGATGATTTCCTTTTACCTCACATTGATGTATTGGTCGACAACACGGCTCAGTTCTCGGTATTCTCCTTCATGGATGGTTTTTCAGGATATAATCAGATCAAGATGTCACCTAAAGACATGGAGAAAACAACTTTCATCACACCCTGGGGCACATTCTGTTATAAGGTAATGCCATTCGGACTGAAGAATGCTGGTGCCACTTATCAACGGGCTATGGTAACATTATTCCACGACATGATCCACAAAGAAATTGAATGTTATGTGGATGACATGATTGCCAAGTCCCTCACAGAAGAAGACCACCTGGTAAATCTGTTCAAGTTGTTCAAGCGTCTGAGGAAGTATCGGCTGAAGTTAAACCCTAACAAATGCACATACGGGGTGCGTTCCGGTAAGTTGCTAGGGTTCATTATAAGTGAAAAGGGAATTGAAGTTGACCCTGACAAAGTCAAAGCCATTCAAGAGATGCCTGCACCAAAGATTGAAAAAGAAGTTCGGGGGTTCCTAGGTAGATTGAACTACATTTCACGGTTCATATCTCACATTACAGCAACCTGTGAGCCCTTATTCAAGTTGTTAAGGAAAGAGCAAACGGTCAGGTGGAATGAAGACTGCCAAAGGGCTTTTGACAAAATCAAGGAGTACTTACAAGAACCTCCAATTCTGATGCCTCCAGTTGAAGGAAGACCTCTAATAATGTACTTGACAGTATTAGAAGAGTCAATGGGGTGTGTGATGGGCCAGCATGACGAGTCTGGTCGAAAAGAGTATGCAATATACTACCTAAGCAAAAAGTTTATCGACTGTGAACAACGTTATTCACTGCTCGAGAAAACTTGTTATGCTTTAGCGTGGGCTGCTCGCCGACTAAGGCAGTATATGTTGACCCACACTACCTTATTGATCTCAAAGATGGATCCAGTCAAGTACATATTTGAGAAGCCAGCACTTACCGAAAGGGTTGCAAGATGGAAAATGATTTTAACAGAGTATAACATTCAGTACACATCTCAAAAGGCCATCAAGGGCAGTGTACTTTCTGAATATCTAGCTGAGAAACCCATTGATGATTACCAGCCTATGAGATTTGACTTCCCTGATGAGGACATTATGTTCCTAAAAGCAAAAGATCATGAAGAGCCTATTCACACTGAAGGACCTGACCCAGAAGAAGAATGGACAATGATGTTTGATGGGGCTGTTAATATGAATGGTCGTGGAGTTGGTGCAGTGCTCATTACACCAAAAGGAGTTCACATGCATTTATCGACAAAACCCACTTTTGCATGCACTAACAACGAAGCTAAATACGAAGCCTGTATCATGGGTCTTGAGGAAGCCATTGACCTCAAGATCAAGACTTTAACTATATTCGGAGATTCAGCTTTGGTAATCAATTAGACCAACGGAAAATGGTACACTCACCAAGAGCATCTGATTCCATACCGTGACTATACGAGGAGATTATTGACCTTCTTCACTACAGTCAAACTTGAGTATATCCCTCGAGATGAAAATCAGTTTGCAGATGCTCTGGCTACCATTTCCTCCATGATCAAAGTTCAAGCTGCCAACTTTGTACCTCGGATTTCAGTATCCAGACTTGACAGACCAACATACATATTCTCAGTAGACATTGCTAAAGATGATAAGCCTTGGTTCTATGACATCAAATGCTTCTTGGAGGATCAAACATACCCACCTGGGGCATCATCCAATGATAAGAAGACATTAAGAAGGCTAGCTGGTAGTTTCTTCCTGAATACTGATGGTTCGTTATACAAGCGCAACTTTGACATGGTACTTCTCAGATGTGTTGATAAGACAGAGGCAGACTTGTTGATGCACGAGGTGCATGAAGGATCTTTCGGTACTCATGCTGGAGGACATGCAATGGCTAAGAAATTTTTACGGCCAGGTTACTACTGGATCACAATGGATGCAGACTGTTGTGCCTATGCCAGAAAGTGCCACAAATGCCAGATTTATGCAGAGAAAGTGCATGTGCCTCCAAATCCTTTGAATGTAATGTCTTCACCTTGGCCCTTTGCCATGTGGGGCATTGATATGATTGGAAAGATCGAACCGACTGCTTCAAACGGCCAGAGATTCATCCTGGTAGCCATTGACTATTTTACCAAGTGGGTTAAAGCAGCTTCGTATGCAAATGTCACCAGGCAAGTGGTAGCCAGATTCCTGAAGAAAGACATCATCTGTCGGTATGGAGTGCCCGAGCGAATCATTACTGATAATGGTTCCAACTTGAACAACAAAATGATGGCAAAACTGTGTCGGGACTTCAAAATCCAACACCACAACTCTTCTCCTTATAGGCCAAAGATGAATGGCATTGTTGAGGCAACTAACAAGAATATCAAGAAGATTGTGCAAAAGATGGTGGTCACTTACAAAGACTGGCATGAAATGCTACCATTTGCCTTGCATGGGTATCGTACCTCCATTAGAACATCCACTGGGGCAACACCGTATCAGCTTGTGTATGGTATGGAGGCAGTCCTACCTGTTGAAGTTGAATTACCTTCCTTGAGAGTGCTGATGGATGTCAAGTTAAGTGAAGCAGAATGGGTCCAATCTCGGTACAATCAATTGAATTTGATTGAGGAGAAGAGATTAGCTGCAATCTGTCATGGGCAACTATATCAGATAAGAATGAAGAAAGCCTTCAATCAGAAAGTCAGGCTTCAGGAATACCAAGTAGGAGATCTTGTGCTGAAAAGACTCCTCCCTCCTCATACAGACTACAGGGGCAAGTGGACTCCGAATTACGATGGTCCATTCATAGTAAAGAAAGTTTTCTCTGGTGGAGAACTGATGCTCACTACTATGGATGGTGAAGATTTCCTGTCCCCTGTGAATTCAGATGTAGTTAAAAAATATTTCGCATAAAAGGACCCGCTGGACATAAAAACAGAATGTAAGTCCAGGAAAAAATAGGGCATCCCGGCGAGTCAAAAACAAAATAAAAGACTCGGGCAAAAATAAGGGAAAATAATCAAAAAATGTACACCCGCTGAGTTGAAAAGCCACATTGGACAGCTCGGGCGAAAATGGGTATCCTGGTGGATTGAAAACCAGAAAGGGTGATCCACGCAAAATAAGGTAATAAGCGAACAACTGCATTCTGAATTCGTCTGTATCACTCACAACATGGTAAGCTTCGAAGGGTTAAAGCGTCGGTCAGAATCAGCCTTCTTCAGAAAGCAAGATGAGAAGAACTTCAATGTCATACGAGTCGTAGCAAAAAGGAAGCTCACTGAGGCGTCATCAACATTTCCAACACCTTTTTGTTTCTCAATTTGTAATAATCTCCTCATTTCAAGGGATCTGTTTCTTTGACTGTATTTTCCAATTCAGGGCACGCAAATTAATAAAATCAGATTTTCAGTCACATCTTGTCTTGTACATTTTATTTCACTTGCAAAAATGTCTGATATCTTTGATATAATGTTTGCATAAAAATAGATGTGCCTTTCTAATCACATGCTTGCAGGAAATATATTACTTACCCCCGGGAGTCTCTAAACTCCTATGATGGAATCCGGTAAGGGATACCTCGGGGTACTTGTGCATTTCTTTGTCATAACAGCATTGCAGGTATTCAGAGTGCAACATGGGGCGTGAAAGGTTTCCCCCAGCAAAGCTGCCAAATCATTATTTCCTCGGCACATCTTCCGAACAGCACCAGAAGTGCTTTCTCCCCATCAGAGTTGTCAGGCATCACTTTTCCAGCATATCTTCTTCAGAGCAATACCGGAAGATGCTCATATCCCTAGCTGAGTTATCAAGCATCCTCATCCTCAGCAGGATCCACGGAAATCTCTAGGAAGGTCGTTCAGTGATTGTTCCTCCCCAGCCGAGTGTTAGACAAGGAACCATCCCCCCACAAAGCTCCAGCCTCTCCCAGAAGAGCAATGTTTGAATTTCCTTCACAACAAAGTGACGAAAGCTTCCACGTCCCCGACTGGGCTCCTCATTAACAAGATAGGTCTATCAGTGACCTATTCCCCCAAACAGAGTCATACATCTTATCAGATCTACCAATGATCTCATCCCCAGCTGGGATATTCTTCCAAGCAGATCAATCGGAGATCTTCACAGCAACGGGATCCAAATCTCGAATCGGTATCTTTGCATAATCATAGCATTCACATCATATTTTCCCTCAAAGCGTGGCATTCTGTCTAATATGGAGCATTACGGAAAAAATCAAACATATTGCATAATCACAAGTCATGTTTTGAATCAAACACCTGTATATATAAACAGTCTGTCAGCAGTGAATATAAAGACTCACAGTCCCAGCAAAAAGACAAAGCGTCCCCTTTTGCACTTAAAAATACATGTTTATATTTGACACCCGTCTGTGTCATATCATTCCCCTGCAGATATAAGCCACAAACAGATATCTATACACCCGTCCGTGTCACCACTCCCCAGCACGATTTCCTAAACACTTATCGTAAACCATACACTTGTTTATAATACACTTCTTTCGACACCCATCCGTGTCATCTTATCCCTACAGATCTTCAGAATATCTTTTACACTTATAAGTTCATAACTTATACACTTTCTCTTTGACACTCGTACGTGCCACTCTCTCCAGCAAGTTGTACACTCGTCTGTGTCTCACTCATGCTTATTTTCACTCATACAGATACTCGCCTGTATCTTGTATACACCGCTTGTTTCCCCTCAGATTCAACACTCGGCCGTGTTCTTTGTTAACCAGTTGATACTCGTCTGTATCATCATCTCTGAACATGTGTCATTATTTATGTCTACCGATACTCGTCTGTATCATGGTCTTAAGGATGCTCATCCACATCTTTGATCTATACACAGCGTCAAACACTTATACCTTTTATTTCTTGGATGTAACCAATCGTCCGTGTTTACTATTTGTCGCTCCCAAAGATTTGCATCCTGGTACAAGCGCGAACGGTCGGTGAGAGAAGAAAAGAAAAGAGTCGCCAGCAAGGCATTTTTATCCCGAAGGAAAGGTAATGCTGCATAAACCTAAGAAGATATGGATAAGACGGTCGCGAACCAGAGAAACTGAGAAAGGGGGTTGGTTACAACCTGGGAAGGTATTAGCACCCAGATTGTCCGCCGTACTCGACGGGATCCACGCTTGAAAGATTTGTGTTTAAAGGGGTAGTGTCAGTGCTATTTGGGTACAAAAGCTGGAAAAGAATGCAAGTGTCAGTGTAAAATAAATGTGAAGTGAAGTATGAGAGTGTCGGTGTAAAGAAAGAGTGCAAAGCTCAAAACAATGAGGCTTAAAAGAATGGAGCTGGAAGAGGGGGGAATATACAGAGACTTTTGTTCGATAACTGTTAAGTTATGTCTACGTATCCTCTCGTGCAATGAGGAAGTCAGAACACCGTAGTTCGACTCAAAAAGACTGAAAGATAAATTGACTTGTGAATTTCTTACTTGTCTATGCTCAAGTGTGTGACCTTTCTGGCTCAGGTGCAAACTGTCTTGCATTAGACGGAAGAAGCAAGTTCTCGTTTGTGAGCGAATGAGGTGAGAAAAGAATCTCGGAGGAGACGATTATTGTTTGCTTTTTGTGTTTTCAATCTTTTATTGCTTTTTGGAGTTTGTCATGAGAAAATGAGCTTAATCCTAAACCAAGGGTTAGTAAACTCATCACATCTTCCCTCTGATTAGGGGTGATGAGAATACCTTAAGCACCTTACACTTAATCACCATGATGTAGGATTAAGATCATTATCCTACTTGTATTTATTTAGATGTTTTTGTTTGGTGTTAAGTAATGAGTTTAAGCCATAATCAAAGATTTAATGGACCCATTACACCATCCTAATAGAAGGATAATAGATGAGAACATTTAAGCTGAAGAAGGCTCCTCAACTTAATCCATGGTTAGGGATTAATCTCATGAAAAAACAAAGCCTTTATTAAAGTGGATTTTAGCTAATGATAAGATTAAGAAATGGATTTTATGGTTTGCAAGACAACTTGAGGAGGACTTGTCCATTAACACTAGGGTTAGTCCTTCTTAACCAATTAAGGAAAGAATTAGAACCCTAATGCAAGGCCCAAGTTACAAGCTTGATGTCTTAGTGATTATTAGGTGGATTGGTTAAATGATTTAAACACATTAAGGGCTTAAAACTTAGGATTAAAGTTATACACTCCATCCTAATAGAAGGATACAGGCATAACCCTAATCACAAAGTCTTAAAACCTTTAAGGTTTAGTCCTTGATTAAGAGATGAGAAGAGAAGACTCAAAGATGACATAAAGGTAAAAATAATGGGGGACTAATCAAACCCTAATTGTGATCATGCTTGGGTATTCCTAGGGTTCATGAGGCTTGAAAAAGATCTTCAGAGAAGCCACCAATGGAAGAAGTAGATGAAAGGAGAAGGAAGTAGAAGAAGCAAGTCAACTTACTTCACTTAAGAAGATAAGTTGCTTGAAGATATAAAGTGAGAAGGAGACATGAATGAGCAAGCTCACTCTAATACACAAGTAAAATGCAGAAATGATGCATAAGTGAGATGAGAAGAGATTATGAGAAGTGAAGGCAAATTCACTTCTCAATGACTTACCACCTGAAAAGTTAGTAACGATGAAATGAAATGAAATGAAAATGAGGTGAAATGCAATGATGCACACCAAAGTCAGAAGCATAAACATGATGTTAATGATGCTAAGAGATAAAGCAAACACAAGTCAAGAGTTGTGGATGATCATACAAGGATAAGGATGCAAATGAAGCATGTTTTGAACCATGAAAGTTCATGAAAGTTTATGAAATGGAATGAATGCATAACATGGCAAATGAATGATGAAATGATCAAACATGATTCTAATGTGTCCTAAGATGTCTTAGAAGTTATGAATGCACAAAATGTCATGGAAAGTTCATGTATGCAAGCATATGAGAGATGAATGCAAATGAAGGCAAAAATTAGGGTTTATACACAACATGCAATACCAAATTCAAAACCAGAAGCAAATGACATGATAAAAAATTGAAAATGGGATCAAAGGAACCCTAACCCTATACAAGTTCACTGCCCAAAGGAGGGGACCTAACTCTTAACCTAATGGAAGTTATGATTTTATCAAGTTAGCTAGGGTTTTAAGGCACTTCAAAAGGAAAAATGCACATCAAATTGAAAATGAAAGATAAATTCAAACTAAGTTTACCCTAGAATCTACATGATATTAAGAATGAAATGCAAAAAGAACCAACATTAAACTCTTCATGGTTAGGCAGAATGAATTTTTCTAAGTATTGCCTTTTAAGAACTTTAATTCCAAAGAAAAATGTCAAAATAGGTCAAGAACCAAAAAGAAATTTGTTTGAGGAGTTTGATAATGTTTCTAAATGTATCAAAATGCAATGTGATTTTTTTGGTGATTTTTAAATACCTAAATGAATTTTTAATTAATTAATTTTCATTAACTAATTAAAAATAAACATTTATATGATTTAAAAATAATTTTTAATGCAAAAAATAAAAAATAAAAATATTTTTGGGTTCTGAAAATTAATTAAAGTTTGGATAAAAATTTTCAGAATTTTTTGAAGTATTTTTCAATTTTTAAAAATTCGTGCAAGTTTAAATAAAGAAAATGAAATAAAAATTAAAAATAATGAAAGTATGCTGGATGGAGAGTCAGGATCTAATCTGGGCCTGAAAAGTTTGACCTGGCGCGCATCTGGACGGCCCAGGTTCAAACCTGACTAAACTTAATTAATTATTTAATTAATCCTGATTAATTGTTAATGACAAGATCTGGACCTCACAAATGCGCGTGGGAACACTCATCCAACGACCCATATTCAAACGAAACCCTAAACCTGAGAATTTCAATCTCACTCCCTAGGCCATAAAATCATGCCAAAATCTCCAGAACTCTTCTCCTAACACCAAATACCAAGAATCCATGGACAAAAACAATTTATTTTAGCCATACAGAGAGAATCGAAGGAAAATAAGTTTAGGGCAAAAGTTTCAGAGCAACATAAAATGCTTGTTTCTGGCTTATTTTCGAAAATAATTACATCCCCATGACCAGGGCAACACATAGAACAACATTGTAACTAAAAAACAAGATTCTGGAAAAAATGTTCATCATACTACCTGAGGTTGAGCTTTCGAATCCTGTACTTTCTGACCTTCTTCTTTGTGTTATTCCACTCCAATGAACTCCTTGATGCTTCTGGTAAGCTTGAAACAAGTTTATGTGGAGGGTTTTGAAGCTTTCAGTTCAGGGGTGGTGAAAATCGTATTTCTATTTGGGGTGGTTTCAGGCTGCTTTGATGGGTGAGAAATGATCAGTGAAGCATTTTGAGATATATGGTGGAAGAAGTTTTGAGAATCAATGGCTGAGTTATGGGATTCGATAGAAAATGCAAAAGAGGGAGTTTTTGTGGGTGCTGACTTGTGGGAGAGCTCAGGCTATGTTCTTGTGTCAAATGGTTTGTGTTTGGTCCATGTATCAAGATGTGATAGGTCTGTGGAGTTGGTGTGGGCTATGCTGATTGGTATGACTTGTTTTGCAAAAAGTCAAGGTTAGGTGTCCTTTGAGGTATGGGCATGTTCAGGCCAAGTACAAAGGCATGTCTGGTGCAGCTGTGATCAAGGAGAACCATGGAAGTGAGATTGAGGCAAATCAGCAAGTGGATTGAAGTTTATGGGGGGTTTTGCAATTTTCATGAAGTTTGGCCCTTTCTTGATTGCTTCATGCACAAGTCATGAAACTTGGAAATTCTTGGGCCAATTCTGACTTTTAGGCATTGCATTATGTTTGTATGATGATTAGAAGTCACTTAAAGGTCACATTTGGTTTTGGCAAGTGCTTTTTGCAAGTTTCCTCTTTGGCACGAAAGTGAAAAATAAGTGATTTTGTCCAACTTTGCAAGGCCATAACTTTTGTTCTAAAATGAATTAGAATGAGTTCTTGTACTTTTTGAAAATGGGAGGATCCAATCTACAACTTTCATGACCAAGAAGTTTTCATTTGAAGCATTTTTGATTCAAAAAGAGGAGGTTGAAAAACTTTCCCAAAATAGCAAGTTTACATTACAAGTCATTTTCCCAAAATGGCAACTTTGCAAATGGCTTGAAATTCATCAAATTTGTGAACTTCTAACATCTTATAAGATCAAATAAAGATCATACACATCCAAAATGATGGAGAATACCCCTTGGTTGGATGATTGGGGGCCTCAGATGCCCTGATTTTGCACTGACTTGCTCAAGAAGCCATCTATTGATCAGATGCCTTCCCCATTGAATTTCTTCATGAAAATTGGTATGCATGATCCTCATATCATATAGAGACCAATAGAAACAAGAATGACCAAAAAAATTGGAGTTTTTGCCTCTGAAAGAAAAACCCTAATTTTAGGTCATCTGCAGTTAAGCTTGGCTCTGCTTCCATGCCTTTCTCAGTTCTTGTGATTTTATGACTTTCTTGATCTTGGGAGGATAAAATATGATGCTTGAACATACATGGACCCTCTTGAGAAGATTGGAGACTCTTGGAGTGGCTCAGATGACCCTTGGATTGCTCAGATCACAAACCCTAGATGCAGATGAATTTGAACCAATGCATTGGAGCAAAAATGTAATATGAGATGATATGATTGAACTTATGCAAATGAAAAGAATCACAAGCCATGGTGAAATGAGTGAGGGCAAATTTGGGGTGTTTACACTATTCCCCAGCAAATCCCCATTAAAAGGCAAAAAATTTCTCCTATCTGACATTCGTCCTATGTCATGATACTTTCTGCAGCCGTACCCTGCCAGGTGATCGTCCTTCACCTTTTAATGACCGTCCCTCATCATTCCCCCAGCGCAGTTTCCATTATTGGAACCCCTTTCTATCCGACATTCGTCCTATGTCGTGATATTTTAGCAGCCGTCCCCTGCTAGGTGATCGTCCTTCACCTTTATGATGATCGTCCTTCATCATTTTATCTGATGGTCGTCCCCATCGTTGATCTTGTTATCTGACATTCGTCCTATGTCATGATAAACCCTGATAGCAGCCGTACCCTGCTAGGTGATCGTCATTCACCTCTTGATGCTTATCCGATGGTCGTCCCCATCGTCGACCTTTTCTATCCGGCATTTGTCCTATGTTGTGATATTTTCGGCAGTCGTACCCTGCTAGGTGATCGTCATTCACCTTAGATGACCGTCCCTCATCCTTATCCCCAACAGAGCAGCCGTCCCCTGCTAGATGATCATCCTTCACCATTGATGACCGTCCCTCATCATTACTTCATTTATTTCCTCAAACCTGATGGTCGTCCCCATCATTGACTTTACCTTTAATCCCCAGAGAACTTTGTTACTTTACCTGATGGCCGTCCCCATCATGATCCCTCTATTTCCCCAGCACGTCGGTCGTCCCCGTCATTGCTTTATCCCCAGCAATCGTCCTTTTCTCGATGGTCGTCCTCCATTGCCTGCACTTTATAATCATACTTTACCACCTTTTACAATCTATATCCCTTTTCTTCTTCAATCCAGTGAGTGCAAATTTTGGACTGTCTTTGGTATTCAACCACAAGTTATCTTGTTCGTCTGTTAAGCCCGTCGCTTACATCCTGCACAGCTAACTCATGTTTGAATAGGGACAGCTGTAAACACCCCAAATTTTCCCTCACTATGTTCACACCATGGCTTGTGATCTTCCCTCATTGCATTAGTTTAATCATATCATATCATATTGCATTTTTTGCTTCACTGTATTGGTTCAAATTCATCTGCATCTAGGGTTTGTGATCTGAGCAATCCAGAGATCCATCTGAGCCACCCTAAAGGTCTTCAATCATCTCAAGAGGGTCCATGTATGTTCAATCATCATATTTCATCCTCCAAGGATCAAGGAAGTCAGAAAATCATGAGAACTTGCAAAGCATGGAAGCAGAGCCAAGGTTTAACTGCAAAGATGACCTGAAATTAGGGTTTTGGTTTCAGAGGCCATAACTCCAATTTTTTTGGTCATTCTTGTTTCTATTCTTGTTTCCATTTTGGGAAAGTTTTTCAACCTCCTCTTTCTCAACCAAAAATGCTTCAAATGAAAAATTCTTGGTCATGAAAGTTGTAGATTGGATCATTCCCTTTTCAAAAAGTACAAGAACAAGATCTAATTCATTTTGGAACTCAAGTTATGGCTTTCCAAAGTTGGAAAAAATCACATAATTTCATGTTTCATGCCAAAGAGGGATTTTTGCAAAACCTCATGCCAAGCTATTTTGTGACTTAATTGACTTCTACACATCATAACATCATAGTACATGACTTAAAACTCAGAATTTCCCAAAGAATTTCACATTTCCATAACTTGCACATGAAGAAATTTCAAAAGGGCCAAAGTTCACAAAATTTGCAAAACCTCCCACAACTTCTCACAAACTTGTTGAATTGCCTCTAAGAGATTTCCATGGACATCCTTAATCCTTGCTGCACCAGACACGCCCTTGTCCTTGGCCTGAACCAGCCCATACCTCAAAGGACAACAAACCTTGACTTTTTGCAAAACAAGCCATACCAATCAGCATAGCCCACACCAACTCCACAGACCTATCACAGCTTGATACATGGGCAAAAGGCAACTCATTTCACACAAGAAGCAAGCCTGAAACCACAACATTGCCATAGTTCACAATAACACTCCCTCTTGCATTTTCTATCGAATCACACAACTCAGCCACTCATTCTCAAAACTTCTTCCACCATTCATCTTCAAATCCATCACTGATCATAAACCACCCTTCACTTTGCCCTAAAAACCACCATACACCAAATATGATTTTTCCCCCATTTGAACTGAACCTCACTGAACTTCAAAGAGAGGACACAAACACTTCAGCAAAGCATCAAAGAAGCTCAAGGGTGATCAGGGGAGAGTGTTTGCACAAAGAAGAATGCCAGAAATCCCATAATTCGAAAGCTCAACCTCAGGTAACATGATGAACAATTTTTCCAAAACCTTGTTTTTTTGTTAAAATGTTGTTCTATGTGCTGCCCTGGTCATGGGGATATGTTTATTTTTGAGAACGAGCCGGAAACAAGCATTTTATGTTGCTCTGAAATTTTTGCCCTAAATATGTTCTTCTTCGATTCTCTTTGTGTGAGTGAAATAAATTGTTTTTGATGCTGGATTCTTGTTATTTGATGTTAGGAGATGAGTTCTGGAGAGTTTGGCATGATTTTGTAGCCTAGGGAGTGAGATAGAGATTTTCAGGGGAGAGTGTGGCCGGAGAAGATGACCGGACGTCATTTCCGGCCACCTGAAAGTAATTAATTAGGTTAATTAGGGTTAGGGCAGTTTTTAAACGTGGGCCATTAGATGAGAGTTCCCGTGCGTGTTTGTGTGGTGAGGATTGAGTCATTAGTTTTTAATTAGGTTTAATTAATTAAATAATCAGGATTAATAAAGTTTGAATTTGGGCCGTTCAGATGCGCGCCCAGTCAACCATTTTCAAGCCTAGATTCAATCTGATCCATCCATTGTACATACTTTCCATTAAATTAATTTTTATTTCATTTTTCTTATTTTATCTTATACGAATTTTTAAAAATAGTAAAAATAGTCAAAAAATTCTGAAAATTTTTATCAAACCTTTTATTAATTTTTAGAACCCAAAAATATTTTTATTTTTATTTTTTGCATTAAAAAATTATTTTTAAATCATTTAAATGTTATTTTTAATTAGTTAATGAAAATTAATTAATTAAAAATACATTTAGGTATTTAAAAATCACAAAAAAATTCAGAGAACATTTTTGAACATTTAGAAACATTTACAAACTCACCACACAAATTTCTTTTTGGTTTTGATCACACTTTAACATTTTTCAAATGAATTAGGGTTCTTAAATTTGCATATTTTTAACCCTAACTTCAAAAATTCATAACTTTTAAACCAAGGTGAGTTTGTGAATGTTTTTTTTTGCATTGTGCTATGCATGGTTTCAAGCATCTAAAGGCATTTTTGTTTCTTTTTATCTTTCATTTTCAATTTTTTTGGCATTTTACCTTGAGGATCACCCTTAAAACCCTAGAAACTTAGAAAATTCATAAGTCCCTTACGGTTAAGAGTTAAGTCTCCTCGTTTGGGGGTATGTCATCATATGGGGTTACAGTTCCTTTGAGTCCATTTTCAATTTTTTATCTTATCATTTGCTTCTATTTTTAAGTTTTGCATCTCACATGTTCATATAACCCTAAGTTTGCGTCTTCATTTGCATTCATCTTGCATATGCTTGCATTCATGAACTTGCCATGACATTGTATGCATTTACATGACATATAAGACATCCTGAGACACATTATAACCATGTTTGATCATTGCATCATCCATTTTCCATGTTATGCCTCCATTAAATTCCATGTGCATTCATGAACTTTCATGCTCCTTTCATACTTCATTTGCATCTTCATCACTTGTATGATCATTTGCATCTCTTGGCATGCTTTCATATCATCTCCTAGCATCATTTTCATCATGATTATGCTTCTGGTTTTGGTTTTCATCATTGCATACTTTTCATTTTCATTTCATTTTCATTTCCTTTCACTAACTTTTCAGGTGGTAAATTACTTTGAGAAGTGAATTTGCCTTCACTTCTCACAATCTCTTCTCACCTTTCTTATGCATTCATTTCTGCATTTTACTTGTGTATTGGAGTGAGCTTGCTCATTCATGTTCCCTCCTCACTTTCTTTCTTCAAGCAACTTATCTTCTTAAGTGAAGTAAGTTGACTTGCTTCTTTCTGCTTCTTCTCCTTCCATCTTTGTTTCTTCCTTGGTGGCTCATCTTGAAGATTTCTTGCAAGCCTCATAAACCCTAGGAATACCCAAGCATGATCACAATTAGGGTTTGATTAGTCCCCCATTAGTTTTACCTTTGTGTCATCTTTTGTGTCTTCTCTTCTCATCTCTTAATTAAGGACTAAACCTTAAAGGTTTTAAGGCTTTATGATTAAGGTTGTGTCTGCATCCTTCTCTTAGGATTGAGTGTATAACTTTAATCCTAAGTGTTAAACCCTTGATGTGTTTAAATTCCTTTAATCAATCCCCTTTAATAATCACTAAGACATCAAGCTTGTAACTTGGGCCTTGCATTAGGGTTCTAATTCTTTCTTAATTGGTTAAGAAGGACTAACCCTAGTGTTAATGGACAAGTCCTCCCCAAGTTGTCTTACAAAACATAAAATCCACTTCTTAGTCTTACCATTAACTAAAATTCACTTCAATCAAGGCTTTGTTTTGTCGTGAGTTTAATCCCTAATCATGGATTAAGTTGAGGTATCTTCCTAAGCTTAAATGTTCTAATCTATTATCCTTCTATTAGGATGGTGTAATGAGTCCATTAAATCTTTGGTTATGGCTTAAACTCATTACTTAACACTAAACAAAAACTCCAAAAACATCTAAATAAATGCAAGTAGGTTAATGATCTTAATCCTACATCATGGTGATTAAGTGTGAGGTGCTTACTTCACACTTAAGGTATTCTCATTACCCCTAATCAGAGGGAGGATATGATGAGTTTACTAACCCTTTGTTTAGGCTTAAGCTCATTCTCTTATGAAAAACTCCAAAAGCAATAAAAGATTGAAAACACCAAAAACAAACAATAATCGTCTCCTCCGGGATTCTTCTCTCATCTCAATCACTCATAATCGAGAACTCGCTTCTTTTGTCTAACGCAAGACAATTAGCACCTGAGCCAGACATGTCATACACTTGAGCATAGGCAAGTAAGCAGTTCACAAGTCAATTTATTTTCAGTCTTTTTGAGTCGAACTACGGTGTTTTAACTTCCTCGTTGCACGAGAGGATACGTAGGCATAACTTAACGGTTATCGAACAAAAGTCTCTGTATATTCCCCCTCTTCCATCATTATTCTTTTAAGCCTCATTATCTTGGGCTCTGCACTCTTTTCTTGCACTGATACTCCTTTTATTCACTTCACACTTCTTTGCACTGACACTTGCATTCTTTTCCAGCTTTTGCACACAAAATAACACTGACACGACCCCTTTAAACACAAACTTTCAAGCGTGGATCCCGTCGAGTACGACGAACAATCTGGGTGCTAATACCTTCCCAGGTTGTAACTAACCCCCTTTCTCAATTTCTCTGGTTCGCAACTGTCTTATCCATTTATTTCCTAGGTTTATGCAGCATTACCTTTCCTTCGGGATAAAAATGCCTAGCTGGCGACTCTTTTCATTCTTCCCTTTCGCCGACCGTTTGCATCTGTACTCTATCTGACCCGGTGTCATTTGGTGGGAGCGACAGGTATTCAATCACTCCATACCTTGAAAGTCTGAAAGCCATTGCTATCATCCATTCAGGTCTATAGATGATTGAATATGGGCAGCTTTAATACCTTGAAATTTGCCCTCTTAATTTTATATCCAACCTCTAGTGGTTTATGCTTCTTCATTTTGCATGATCGTCCAAGCATCACATCGCATTCAAAATAATAAAAAAAAATGAATCATGATCATTTGCATGTGCATGAGGCGTGTGATCGAGCAAGGCTTGTCAATCTTTGGAGCTAAAGAGAAGAAAAATAATACTACAAAAATATCCAAGGCATTCCCAAGTTAACCCATGGAAAAGAAAGAAAAATCACAATTATCTTCCGTTAACCGGTTAACGCCTGGGGTTAACCAGCTAACGAGGGAAAAAATTGGATAAAAAACTTCAAAAAGTGGTTGTTTCCCACATTTCCCCCCACTTTTTCTGTTTCATTTTTTCCACCCTTTTTCCATTTCACTTACACTCCATTTCACCTTGGAACTTCTACCACATTCTAGATCTTTCCACACTCTTCCAAGTTATATGCTAGGGGCTCCAACTAACTTTAACTAACTCCAAGCCTAAGTCCAAACTTAAACTAATGCCTAAGCAAGATCCATACCCAAGCCTCATGCCATACCTACCCTCTATTTAAGCCTCAAATCACTCCAAAGGAAAGGGTTCACCTTCATTTTCCAATTCTCTCTTCATCTCTCAACTTTTTCTCTCAATTCTCCTCCCTTTCCAAATTCACCAAAGCTTCATCCAAAAGCTCTTCAAGTTTTTCATAGAAACTTAAAGAACTTGAAGCATAACCTACATCCAAACCTTGTTTCTTGGCTTATTTGGAGAAGTTACTACTGTTTGTGGATTGGTTTTGGCTTATTGGAAGCGATTGTGCAAGTGTTCATCAAGAAACATCATGAACCGCATTTATTTTGCGCGTTCGCGGATCTTCATTTTTCTACTTCACTTGCGTTTCAATCTACACTGCAACAAACACCAAAGCAATCCTCCTCTTTGTAGGTTGGTAATTCGAAACTGCTTCGCATTTAATTTAATCTCTTCATCTCGCGGTATGGCATTCTTCGATTGATTGTTGTTCGATTGCGTTTTGATCATTTTACGTTTTAATTGTGTTTTGATTATTTTGACTGCTAGAAGCTAGGTTTGTAGCTTGTTCTTGATGTTAATATGTGTTAGGAAGCCATGTTTGAGTAGAAAATTAGTGTTAGCATGTTCATGTATGTGTTAGGAGTTGTTAGAAGTAAGTTTGAGACCAAAAGTGATTATTTCTTGACTTTTTTAAGCATTTTGTTCAGTGTTAACCGGTTAACCCCTGGGGTTAACCCGTTAACGCGTGTTTTTTTGCTTCAAATTAATGGCTGCTATTTTAAGGTTGTTAACCTCCTGCGTTAACCGGTTAACGATGTGAAGTTTTATGAAATTTGTTTGTTTCATGTCTCGTTTGTGTTTCCTTGTGCCTTTAATCTTCATGTATGATTAGGTAATGATTTTAGGAATTTTTAGGACTGTTTTAGGTGTTCAATTCCATTGTTTCAAGTTGTTTCGACATGTTTTCGTTACTTTTTTTTCATGTTTTGTGCTTAAATCTGAAAGTGTGCCTAAAAAGATTTGTGGATATTGTTGCTAGGTTCAAGCTCAATGATTAACATGCCAATATTTGTTTCAAATTCAGTTGTGTTTCATGTTTTCTATCCATGGATGTTCGATCAATTAAGGGATTAAATGTTATGTTGCGTTTTGCTTAAAAAATGAATAATCATATGTTCATGCTCTTGTATTTTGTTTGATTGATCATACTTTAATGTTGATACCAATTCTGATTTTTGTGTCCATTACATGTTTAATTGTTGATGCTTAGGGGATGCATGTTCACACTTTGTTACTTAAGTGCTTATTTTCTCAAAACTTGAAAATGCATGCTTGTTTCTTTTGTTGTTTTTGTGCTTACTTTAATAAATAAATCAAGTAAATGTTCACATGTTCATAACCATTTTTAAGCTTTTCTTGTGATGCTTTTTGATCATGGTACGTGATGTTTGTGTGATAATTGCCACTCATTTGGTGCATAATTGAAAAATAATCAAATTTTCCTTGTGTTTCCATAGATGTATTTTCTTGCAGTAGCTATAAAATGTAGGTTGTTTGTGTTGTGTTCACACTTTTTACACCTGTTTTTCATGCTATTTGTTAGTTGTAATAGGTCGTTTTCATTTTGCATTGCATTTGGTAGTTGTTTGTGCTGTAGGAGTTGTAGTAGCTGTTGGATTTTTGCTTTGCATATTTTTTAGGTCCCTTAGACTTAAGATTGAGTCTAGATTAGGTCCTAGTTATATTAGGATTTGTTTGGTACTTGTTTACCCCATTCCTTTTATCATGTTTATCCTACTAACCTTTGTTTTGTAGGGAGGTGGAGGTAAGTTCACACTACTTCTTCCTTTTTAAATTATTTATGCTTTCAAAGTGTGCTTGCTTTAGCAACTAGTTTAGTTTGAACAACTTCATGGTAATCCACTTTAGAAACGACTTAGCTTCCTTCAAAAGTAAGTTGATTTTTAAGCCATTCTTCTTTTCCTTTGCCTCATTAGGATTAGAAAACCGCACTAACCTAGGTTCATCCATACATGACAACACTAATATTAGTCCCCCTTAGACTTTTGCCTTTGGTTCGTTTTGCTTTCTTTCTCATCTCAAAGAAAAGTTAAGAACACCTAATAAAGGTTGATCTTCTCATAAGACACGAGATTTTGCCGAGGTGTAAGGAATCTACCACGATGAACAAGTCTTAGTATGAGAAGGTTCACAAATAACAATCTCAAAAAACACTTCTCTAAAAGACAGCAAACACACAACACTCGACTTTTCCTTTGGGAATTCTTTGCTCACCTCACTCGCTCTCAACGCGAATTTGTGACGACTTGTCTCATTTTCAAGACGGTAATGCACTCGTACCAGACGAGCCTACAACACCTGAGCATAGACGTACGCAATTCAACTCTAAAAAACACATAAATAGTTTATGCATTAGTTAGGAGAACTACGTCGACTCTGATCCTCATTTTCCCGATGAGGTACGTAGGCAGCGGGGTAGGACCTGTTTGAGCACATTCTTTATTTTCCCCATTCCTTCCTTTTCGTTCTTTTTTTCCATTTCCCACTCTTATTCCAGTTCCAGTTAGCAGTTCTTTTGTTCATCATCATCTTTATTCTTTTACCATTTGAAATAGACAAATAAGCGTGGATCTCGTCGGGTATGGCGGACGGTCTGGGGTGCTAATACCTTCCCAGGTTGTAACCGACTCCCGAACCCAGATCTTTGGTTCACAGGACCTTGTCTTTTCTTTTTTCCCTTAGGTTTGTGCAGCATTAACTTTCCTTTTCATTCAGGATAAAAATGCATGGCTGGAGACTCTGACTTTTTTGTGCCACTTTCGCATTTGTACTAGGATGAAAATCCCGGGAGCGACAATGATTGGTTCAAAAAAAGAGAATCGAAAAAAAAAATGAAAAAGCCCGCTAAGGCAACTTGAAAACAAGCGACTTAGGAAAAAGTTAGGTCATCCCACTGGACTTCAAAAGCAAAAGATTCCAAAGAATCAGTCCAGGAAAAAGTGAGGGATAAGCAAAAGAATGCAAAAGTGAAAAGCGAAAAGGATTAACTTAACGTAAGACTGGAGAATGTCACGAAGAATGGGTGGGTACAAATAATTTTTGAGCCATAAATCATTTTTTCTAATATCGTGAACTAGGCCACGATATAACCCTTTAAAGTCCTAATTGAAATAGGCTTATTTCGAGAACGTACTAGCACGAGACAATGTTCATGACTCCTATGAGTTATTCTATAAGACCTTTGTTGAAATTGCATGTGCATGCTTTCTTTCAGTAAAAAAATTCAATGTCGTATCTTAACTAATGATTCGCTCACAAAGGTTTGCAACATCTTTTCAGTAAAACTTCAAGATTAACATGTATGTTGCATTAGAATTTTCATTCTCAAAATAAACATTTTCTCCTTGCATACATTTGTTTAACATCAAAGAAGTTCGCATATGGAACCTCAATCCAGAAGCTTAATCTTGCTTAGTTGAGAATCCTGAAACTCCATTGAGTTGAGACTTTCCAAATCAGTTGTTTTAATAGGTATCCAATTCAGAGCAGTCATGTCAAGCCATATCTTTAAGGTGTAGCCAGTCTGAGGAAGTCACATTGAGCAATCTCTTCAAAATTCAGCCAAACTTGGGCAATCACTTCGAGATTAAAATCTCACCAAGAGCAATTAGTTTTTGTATTCAATGGAAGACCACCTTAATCAGGGGAAATCACTTCAAAGCTCGTTCTGGGGCAGGCTACCCCAAGAGCACTAGAAGTCACTTTCTCTTGGAGAAGGTTAATTAGAAGACACCTATTTAGGGTTCAGAATAATTGGGCAAAATATCTTGCAATGATATGAGGTTTTTCCTATATCCTCGCGGGACAAATTCTTGCATAGACCATGCAGTTTGGGGAAGTTTTTTCGTATATCCTTGCAGGACAAATTCTTTCGTATATCTAAGAGTTTGAAGACGCTAAGGCATTTCAGATGCCAGGTTTTCTGTAAAATCCTTTTGAGACAATTTCTTCTGATAGACTCCCTAGTGTGAGGTGAGTTAAAAATTTCAAGGAACCATTGTTCACTCATGGTCAGTATGCATTTCATTGGCCTAGACACTGGAAACATTTCAAGCACAACGCATCAGGGACTTTTTTCCTCAGCAGAGTATCGACAAATCCTTTCCTCAGCCAAGTTGGAAGGATGTCACTTCCCCAACAAAGTTCTATGGGTGGCGTTCATCCTCAAGAAAGTTCATCTAAGTTCAAGACCTTCCCTAGCAGGGTCATCATTCTTCAACACTTTTAAGTCCAATTTATGTTTGGCGATGGTGGCAGTTCAGAGCCAGTGAATCATTAGCGTCCTCACCGGAAGAGATGTTATTCCCCACAGGAAATCATAAATAAAGGTCGATGATTATCTTCCCTAGTGAAGTCTTTGGGGTTACCTATTATCTCTTTATCCAGAGATCCCTTTTGCATTTGCATGTAGTAATCATTACATAGCATCCTCAAAAAACACAAAGCATTTTCATTGATATGGAGCATTAATCCATGGAAAAATAAAAAATGCACACAAAGCATAAGATAGTTTTGGTACCTTGCACCTATTATTCTTCGATCATACTTAAGTATCCCCAGAGAGAATGCCTAGCTCATTCCCTTAGCAACAATTTCAAAAGAACCAAAGTATTGCAAACATGTGGCTTTTACCCCCTGTTGTCTTGTTATCCCCTGCAGAGCCATTACCTTTGTTTGTCTCCTTCTCTTCGAGTCGTAATTCGGATAATATCATGTTCTCGTATCCTTGGTTGTGGGTCGATTGACACAATTTCCTTTCACCCTTTGTGCGGCTGTTAGATCGATTAATATTATTTGAGTTGTACATCGGCTAATGTTACTCTTATTCTATTCGAGACGTAAATCATACGATATTATATTCTCGTATCCTTGGTTGTGGGTCAATTGACACCATTTCCTTTCACCCTTTGTTCGGGTGTTAGCTCAGTTGATCTTATTTGAGTTGTACATTAATTGATGTTACTCTTCTTCTTTTCAAATCGTAAATCAGATGATATTATGTTCTCGTATCCTTGGTTGTGGGTCGGTTAATACCATTTCCTTTCACCCTTTGTTCGGGTGTTAGATCTGTTGATCTTATTTGAGTTGTAAATCAGTTGATGTTACTCCTCTTCTTTTCGAGTCATAAATAAGATGATATTACATTCTCATATCCTCGGTTGTAGGTCGTTTGACAGCATTTCCTTTCACCCTTTGTTTGGGTGTTAGATCTGTTGATCTTATTTGAGTTGTACATCGATTGATGTTACTCCTATTCTTTTTGAGTCATAAATATGATGATATTACATTCTCTTATCCTTGGTTGTGGGTCGGTTTACATCATTTCCTTTCACCCTTTGTTTGGGTGTTAGATCGGTTGATCTTATTTGAGTCGTACATCGGTTGGTGTTACTCCTCTTCTTTTCGAGTCGTAAATCAGATGATATTACGATCTCCTCTCTTTGTTTCTGAGTCCTTCAAAAGCCCAACAGCAGATTGGCATGCCAGCAGTCGTCTGACATCATACAAAAGACATGCCAATAGTCGTTTGGTGTAATTTCAAAAGACAAGCTAGTAGTCATGTGGCATCGTACAAAAGACAAGCCAGACGTCGTCTGGCCTCGTTCAAAAGACATTTTTAAAGCCCAACAGAAGATTAGAAAGCTAGTAGTCGTCTGGCGTCGTACAAAAAACGATTTTACCACATATCCATCTTGAGGATAACTAGATGCGGTGATCCAATCAATGGTTTAACCTTGGAATGCATATACAGCCAGAGGATTGAATGCATACTCCAAGAGGAGGGTCGATACAATGTATGGCCATAAGCGAGATCCTGATGGTAGGATTTATCTTCGAAACAATGCAGATCTTTCCAGAAGATCAAATACTCATTTTTATCGCGTATCCAGCCATAGGATAACTAGACGTGAGATTCAGTGCATGTCTATCCCACAGACTAAAATGCACCAATGGGAAGCATATCCAACCTGAGGATAACCAAATGCAAGATTAGTACAATGAATCTCCAATTTCTAAAGCCCATCGATAGTGTGGCAAGTCAGTAATCGTCTTGCATCATTTAAAAAGACAAGCCAATAGTCATCAGGCGTCGTACAAAAGACGGGTTTCAAGCCCACCGGCTGTGTGGCAAGCCAATAATCATCTGGCTTCGTTTCAAAAGACAAGTCAGTACTCCTCTGGCGTCGTACAAAATATAGTTTTCATGCCCACTAAAAGTGTGGCAAACCAGTAGTCATCTGGCATCGTTCAAAAGACAAACCAGTAGTCGTCTGGCATCGTTCAAAAGACAAGCCAGTAGTCATCTGGCGTCGTTCAAAAGGAAGCCCATCTTTTATTTATATCATGGTTACTAGTCACCATATCAAAATATAATCTATTTAGAGTTTATTTGGTTGGGTTTATATCCCTTATCTTCTTCTCCACAAAGTGCAAATTTTCTGGTCTATTTTGGTATTCAAACACAGTTTATCTCGAACGTATGATAGTTGTTACTATCATCCTTTTCATATTAACAGATGATTGAATAGAGGCAGTTGTAACACTTGAAAATTTCCCTCTCATTTTCAGGACATCTAGCTTATAATTTTCATGCATTGCATTACATTCAGATCATAGAAAGATGAAACATCCATTGGTGGAAGCATAAGGTGTGTGATCAGTTGATTTGCAAAGTTGTGATCATTTAGAGCAAAAGAATAAGTGGAAAGGGTCTCAAAACAAGACTCAAGGGTCTCTCATATCCCACACAATCTCAAATGATCCCTCAAGTCTTTTCAAGAAGTGAATTGATCAAGAAGTTTGCTTAGGGCCTCATCTCCTGCAGAAATGGTCCAAACTAGGGTTTTGTGTCAAAGCAAGCAATCATCAAGATTATGGTTCAAACTTCTTCTCATGTAATTATATATGCTAACAAGTGTTCATGGATGGAATTTTGTCCATTGGTTCCTTGTGGAGGGCTTTCAGTGGATCAGTTACTGGAGAGCCAAGCAAAAGTCAACAATGGAGAGGAAAAGTCAACTATTGATTTAAAAATGTCTAGATCATGCTCCTCAAGTTCATGAACCTTTATTTGGTCAAGAAATTTCAATAATATCACCATTCATCAAAAATCAAAGCTCATGGCAAAAGTTACTAAAACTGGAAATGACTTGTAATTAGAAGTTTTTATTTTTGGAAGCTTATACCTCACATTCAACTTGACTTTTCATCATAAAAAAGGCTTCAAATGGATTTTTCACAAACATGAAAGTTGAAGATATCCCTTTCTCTTTCCAAAATGTACAAGTCATCTCCATTCATTCTTGGTTCATAAGTTATGATCAAACGAGTTCAAGATGGTTTTTAGGGTTTCTCATGCACGCCACTTTTCCACCTTTTGCAAAATGTACCAAAATGAATTGTACTTTCTTATAATTTCCAAAATCATTCCATAACATAAAATTACACCTTATTTGGAACAATATTGGCATTTGAATAATTTGGTTTCATGCCATATTTCTCACTTATTCCATAAGTGGCCAAAATGCAAAATCAATCAAAACATAAAAACCATGCACTCTCAAGGCTCAAATCCAATTCCATTGCAATTAGTACACAAAATTCAAATGCTTCATGACCACAACCAGTCCCATGCACGTGCAAAGCATCACATACAATTGAATTTTTGAAAATTTACAAAATCATTCATTACCAATTAACCATGGTTCCATTGGATTCTAAACCTTAGTCAGGCCCATTTGCACCTATATATAAGCCTTTAACTCATGTGGTTAGGGATAAAGCTTGTTCATTCCTCAGATTTCAAATGTTTACTTTTTTGCTTTCTCTCTTCGAAACACTCTTCTCCTAGGGTTTTTGTGAAAATTCTTTTCACATTCTTGACCAACAAGCTCCAAGGAACAAGAATTAAGCACCACTGGAAACTCATACAGAGGTTTACACTAAGTTCAATTTTGGAAGCTTCATCTTTAAATCTTCTAATCCAAGTTGATTCAAGGCTATAATTGCATTTATTTTGCAATTAGAGATCACAAGGAATAGATCTTCACCTTCCTACTAGATTTCTAGGAGTATTTTTTCTTGCTTCAACTTTCAGGTGAGTGGAAATTCATCCTCTCATTTCATGTTTTAATGATATTCATTATGTTCCTCATGCTTTGCTAATTATTCTGATGAAATTTGTGTGTGAATTGGACATGTGACATGGCTGAATTTTATATCTGAAATTTTTTAGTTCAAACTTTCTTGCTTCAATTTGAATTATGTGTGCATGATCTGATAAAATGAATTCCATATTTGGAATCAGCACTGAATTTTGAGTGGGGTTGTGGGGATTGTTTGAATTTTTGGAAATATTTTTGTTGGATGCACCGGAGAAGACGACCGGAGATAGGGCTCCGGCGTCTGGTTTTGTTTTTCAGGCAACATGAGTTCTCGAGGAAGATGAAATTGTATCAATTAGTGTTTCAGATCTGATGGCTAGGAGGGTGGTGCTCACGTGCTTTGTTTTATATTTTTGAATTCTGATGCTTGCGTATGTGGCTTCCTAGGTGTGTTATCATGATTCTTTGATCTTATTTGTTCATCTTACATACTTTTGATTGGTTTGCCTTGTTTCTGCGTGTTGTATCCTTTGTATGGTCTAGATCTAAGTCAATTTGTTAACTAGGAACACTATAATATGTTGACTTACGCTGATTGGACTGGACTTTGATTTTGTTATCTAAACCCCCTCCTTTAGGCCCAATGCTCCTTTTGAACATGAATTTTTCTTATGTTGAACCTCCCATTCTTGTTTTCATATTTTTATTTTATTTTCGCATAGTTTTTCATTTTTTAATTTTTAAACTACTTTCATGCATTAAACAATTACCAAAAAAATCATGAATCATCATTTTGCATTTAAATAATTTTTCAATATTTTTGTGTCTGACTTTATTATATTTCTTCATATTTGTCATAATTTCTTTTATTTTCTTTTGAAATGGTTTCTTCCTTTGATAGGTGAACTTTGAGGAATTGTTTTGCATAGCTCCAAAAAGATTTTACATACACTCTTTTTGCATTACTTCATCAACATCTTGAATTGTTCAAAAAGCATTTTTCATACATTTTTAAAATCATTTCACATTGCATTTTGATTTTAATCTTGTGCATCCTTCTTCTTTGATCTTTTGTGACTTTGAGCTTTTGTTTGAACTAGATTGCTTTTGAATTTTGGTGTGATATTTTGGTATGTTAATTGCCTCTGACATAGGTCAATTGAGATGAATTTTCATAATTTTTTAATGTGGTTTGGCATTGGTTTGATAGCTTGTGCTTGAAGTAATCTTTTGTGAACCTTTTCTTTCTTCTTAACCCTAGTCCATTAGGAGGCACTTGTGCCATTTCTTGAGGTTGCGTGTGTGATATTATAGGTCATGTTTAGACATTAATAAATAATCTCTTGCATGTTATAGGTCATGTTGGGTTTTTTTTGCATTTTTTTTGTGTTAATGCATCTTTGCTTGAAATTTGACCTAATTTCTTACTTCACCTCTACTTATGCTTCACATGTGGCTAGTATGCATCAAGTAAGATCATATATCCATCTCATGTGCATTTCATACCATGTATTCTATTGACTTCGAGCTCATATGCAGTCATTTTGGTATGTCATCTTGCATTTGTGACTTGCATCTCAAGTATTTGACATCCACTTCTTATGTGTTCATATTTTGCATACTTGTTTAAATTGTCTCGACCTCTTTCATATGTTAATTTGTATGATCATACTTGAATTCTTATTATGTCATATTGGTCAGATGCTACTGACTTGCATCCATTCATATCCATTTTTCATATTTGACTTGTAACCTTAACTTGATTGTTTTCTTCTTATGTGAACATGAACTTGTTTTCTTATCTTCATCTCATCTCATTATGAACTAACTCATGCATCCTTTGTATGTTCATCTCATATTATCTTATCCTTATAGGTCATTATCGCTCATGGGATTCACGCTTGCAAAGAAACTGTTTCAAAGGGTGAAGAAATGGTTGTAAAATAAATGAGACCGAAACTTGATAAAAGAAAAGAGAGGGGGAAAATGTAGGGAAAATAAAAGACTGCTTGAACGGGCCCTACCCCGCTACCTACGTGCCTTATCTGGACATGAGGATCTGAGACGCCGTAGTTCCCCTAACTAAGGAGGAAAATGATTTTTGTTTTAAAAGCTTGAACTGCTTATGTCAATGCTCAGGTGTTGCAGGCTCGTATGGCACGAGTGCATTACTGTCTTGCAAAGTGACAAGTAGGAGAAAGTTTTTAAATCATGAGTGAGGGTGATGAGAAAAGAATTCCCGAAGGAAAGTCTATTTATTGTTGGTTCAAGTCTTTTAAAGAAGTGTTTTTGTTGTTTTTGTTTGTGGTATTTATTAAGTGTTTTTAGGTATTTTGTATGAAGATGAGAGAGAGACCACCAAAAGGATCTCAAAGGCAAAAGACTAAAAGGGGGACTAATAATCCTAAGTGTTATCATACATGGAAGTCCTGGGTTAGTGTGGTTTAAGTTCTATCCTAATGAAGAAGAAGGAAAGAAAAACAGAAAGAAGAAGATGAGAAGAAGAAATTAGAAGGCAACTTACTTCTCTAAAGAAGTTAAGTTGTTTCTAAGAGGGAGGTAATGAAATTAGACAAGCATAGCATAAGGCTAAGGAAATCACAATTAGAAAGCATGAAGAGATGAAGGAAGAGGTTTTATAAGATATACCCTCCCACACACATAACTTATCATAACCCCCTACAAAACAAAGGTTAGTGAATCACATAAGCATAAGGTGAAAATAAGAAGATTCAAACAATGCACAGACCAAAGATGAAGGTCACAAACCATACCATAATCACAAAGTCAGAACCTAAACCCTAAAGGTGACCTAAAACATCTACCAAACAAATACCAATCTTCATGAGAAAATTACGAAATTAGGTCCCTAAAGTCACCAACCAGAAGCAAACAGTGTATCAAAATAGATTTCAAAAATTCACAATCAAACTTCACCAAATGGTCATACAAAGTCTCTTAAAACCAAATAACAAACTCGCACAAATACGACGCCTAAAACTATAGGTAAAATGAGTTTAAAAATATGATAAAAAAATATTTGGTTCTTTTCTGAGTTTTTAAAAGGATGCAAAAACAATGGTGAGAAAATGCTACTTGAGGTGGAACAAATAAATTGTACAAATTAAGGTGTTAAGGTAGAAGTTAAATGAAAAAGAAATTAAATGAAAATTCAAAATAAAAATAAAAATTAACTGAAATCAGAAAATAAAAGCACACAAATTTTTTAAAATGTGTTAAGATGATAAAATATTTTTTGGGGAATTTTCTAATATGTGTTTGGTATGTTTTATGAATTAAAAATGAAACTATGTGAAGAAGAAATAAAAAAACAAGAAAAAGACGAGGGGGTGCGCCATTAGTAAGAAGGTAGCTAAAAAAGAGGATTGGGCTGAAGAGGGGGTGCAAATAGCGATGGAGCTAAGGCCCAAAATGCAGGTAAGACGAAGGGACTATGGTGGAACTGCGTTCAAAGTTTTGACCTCCATCTGGGACGTTGATTCAAGGTATGCTCCAAGTAATTTCATCATATGGTTCTGGAGGGCGAGGGAGCACGGTGTTATCGTGTATGTGCAAGCACAAGATTGCAATGGGGTATCCTACCGGACGATGACAAGTGTCATCACCGGTGTGGAGGAAATCTGAAAAGATCTGCCATGCTTATCCTTCCATCTCTATCTCTTAATAACTTTAATCTCTTTATGAATATCTCATATAAACTTATGAAAAAAAAACAAATAGAAGCACTTTGTTCTCCCTCTCTTACGCTGCACTTCATATTCTCCTTCATCCTTTCCACCGCCATTCATCCTCTTATCGGAGCACCACAATAAAATATAAAACATTAAACATAAATCCCACTCAATTTCGATCCTCTTCACAAATCCATACTCAAAAACACGAACAAAACAATCAAACCATACGGATAAAAAATTCAGAACCAAGAACAACAAAATCAACACACAACGAGCAATCCCATCAACTAGAGCGTTTGAAATTATACTTGTTAATCGACAATGTGAAGCTGAAATCGCAGTAAAGTCGACTCGACATTTCTCGAACTCTTATTCCTTTTTCCATTGTGAATCAGATTCGTTTATTGATTTGGTTGAGATTGTTGATTGATGATGTTGACGCGATGATGATGATGACTCTGTGTGATGGAGAATGATGATTCTATTTTGTGCGATTTGTAAGTGTGACAATGAAGAGAGGTGTATTTTTGATCGTTGATGGAGAGTGATAAACATTCCATTTCCGATCCAATTGAGATGAAGAATTTTGTTTTGTTTTTTGTTGAAGCAAGGTGATGAATGTTTTGGTTATGTAGGCGATGAAGGAAAATGAAACTCGATTTATGTTTTGGTGATGGTGATCAATCTTTGTGAGATTCGATTATGGTTTGGTGATGAAGAAGAGTGGAGTTAGTTTTGTTATTTTTGGTGAAGAAGAGTGAATGTGATTTTGTTATCAAGAGGAGCCATGGAGAATGTCAGTTAGAGAATATTTTCTATTACGATTTTCACGTGAAAAGATGATGATGAACTTTTTGTTTTTTTTTTGTGTTATGATGAAATCGATTTTCTATATTTTGAAGAAGAGGGAAGAAATTCGTTTTAAAAATAACTTGTGGAATATTTTGAAGAAGAGTGAAGAAATCGATTTTCTAGTGAAGTTGTTACGAAGCCGAGAGAATTCGCGTGTATGCGTAAAACACATGGTAGTATGAAACCTTGTGGAATATGGTAAATGAATTCCTAAGGTGGTAGGGCCACTTGGTATCAACTTGGAGTCACTTGATGCAGCAAGCTATATTCACACTTTTTACCCTTGCAACAACGTGAATCCATGAGCTGATAAGCTCTTCTTCATTTTTGTTTATATTTAGTATTGGGTTATAAACAAAATAAATACAATTGGCTTCTATTCAATTTGGAATTTTATTATACTTTGTAATGAAAACATGGATGATGATAATGAATCGAGAAACCAAATGGAAACAACTTGTATCCAAATAATATCTCCCTTCAAATAATCTCTAAAATTGGCCATTATGAAATTCTCCGAATCTTGAACGGTGATGGTTGAATTGAAACCCACAAATATCAATTTTGAAACCAATTTGGATCAATCCTTGAGAAATAAAGCTAATCATGAATCAATCGTGAATTGAATCCACAAATCACACTAAAAAACAAGTTCCAACATTTTCCAATAAAAATGAATCTCCTGAACACATTGAACAATTTTCCACTTAACAATGGTCATCTGAATTAATCATCTTCAGAACTTCAGGCCAAATAAATCAAGAATCAATTTGAATCCGTCTGAATCAATCTCTGGGAAAATAAATCCATAGAGGAGTACAACCTGATTTTGAAATAAAATTCACACGGTCCACTTCTTGGTAACTTGAAGAAGTCCGCACAACACCATTTGACTTTAAATATGCATTTCCGGAGAAAATAAACCACTGAAACAAATAAATTGCACTTGAAGAAAACTCCTGATAGTTTGACCAAGATTAGGTCAAACATCCATCTGAATTGGATCGCGACTGAACAAATGTGCTTAAACTGAAATCACGGTCATGCTCTATGACATGCTAAATTCTATGAAATGAGAGGGAAAATTTTGGGGTGTTACAGTTGCCCCTATTCAAGCAACTATTGATCTTAAAAGGACGAGATCCTCGGCCATCGTCTATTCGATATGAATTGTGATTGAATATCAAAAGAACCCGAAAATTTGCACTCTACTGGAGAATAAAAGTGCGGTGAACCTGACCAAGGAAAACAACTGCTTGAAAACCCTGACAAGGTGAAAAGTAACTCAGTAGCCATTAAATCCTTCTTTACATATCTTGCATAGACACATGAAGTTCAGAACAGACGAGCCCTCTTCAAAAAACATGTGCGTCAGGTAAATGGTGATTATGCACATGTTTTACTGAACTGCAACATTTTGACGTTTAATCCCACCGTCAGGACTTCAAACCTCTTTAACACAGACAAGTATTGGTTGATCATTAAGGAAAACACAAACGAGTGCCCTAAGTTAATAACACAGACGAGTATCAGACGAAGATCTAAGAAACACAAATGAGTGCTCCAGGAAAAGATACATACGAATATCAGCCACTGATACAGACAAGTATCAAAATAGTTATCAAATCAATCACAGATCAGTGAAAGAGAAATTATACAAACGAGTGAACGAGGGATGATACATACGAGTATTAAAGGTGAAACGGGTGAGTATAGAGAAGCTATCAAACACATATGATTAATTGAAGCAAGAGTATAATACATACGAGCGTTAAACATGATACAGACGAGTATCAAATATTAAAAACCAAACACATACGAGTACCTGGCAGAGGGATAACTCAAAAGAGTGTTAAGCGTGATACAGACGAGTATTAATAAGAATGTTTAATTTGACTGAAAACTTTGCAGGGGAAAATATCACTTGTAGTTCTGTCGGGGATGAGAACATTCTGACTAACATTCTGTTGGAGGACCTGATCAAGATATTCCAACAATACTTGACTCTGGCTGGGGAATGTGAGCATTGTCTGCATTACTTGTCACACTGCAAAAAAATAAATTGGCAAATTCTATGGGGGAACATTTCAATGACGGGTGAATCCCAATTATGAAACTTTGTGAGGAAATGACGATCTTTCGACTCGGCTGGGGAGATACTTGATCAATACTTTGTTGGGGAGAAAATTTTGACAATTTTGACTCTATGGGGATTTAAGCATTAAGCTGCCTGTTGGGACTGATGACTCCGCTTAGGGATGAGAACTGTTCAACTGATCTTGAAGTTCTGTTGGCTATCTACCATCCTGCTCTGACTAAGTTGGGGAAGGCTTTTTTCTTGAGATAAGAGTTTTAAAGTGCCTCTCGCTGGGGGAGAAGAAACCTGCTTGGGGAATGCCATCTGGTGACATCTTGTATTTTCTGGACTAGCTGACTGCTTGAAGATCAATTTAAGAGGATTTTATAGAAGACATGGCATCCTAAATTCTTCAGTGTTTTCAAACTCTTTGAGATTTGTCGAATCTTAACATTACTGCCCCATATTGCATGGTCCATGCAAGATTTGTCTCACAAGGATTCTTGAAAAACCTCGTATCACTGTGAAATATCATGCCCCGTATTCTGAATCATGGATAGGTTTATCAATTTCCAAGAGGGAAGAATGTCTCATAATCACGAAGAAACTTCAATCTCGCTTTTGAGCTCAGCTGGAGATTGTTACCTTTAAGCAATAGATATGCACACATGCCCCGGGCAAAAATGACCCAAGTATGGTTGAGCCAGATTGATATGATTGATTGATTTTCGTTTTTATGACGAACTCACTGGGTATCAACTTAATAGTTGAAGAAATGAAAACTATGATATCTACTCAAGGGTCGTAAGAAACGACAATATCGACTCAAGGGTAGAGGCAACAAAGGGACAATATCGACACAAGGGTCAGAAAATAAAGCGACAACATCGACTCGAGGGCCGAGGAGATAAGGCAAAAACATCTACTCGAGGGTCGAGGGAATAAAGCGACAACATTAACTCGAGGGTCGAGGGAATAAAGCGACAACATCGACTCAAGGGTCGAGGAAATAAAGCAACAACATTAACTCGAGGGTCGAGGAAATAAAGCAACAACATCGACTCGAGGGTCGAGAAAATAAGGCAACAACATCTACTCGAGGGTCGAGAAGAAGGGAAGCCAATATCAACTCAAGGGCCGAGAAAAATGAAGGTAATATCGACTCGAGGGTCGAGGAATAGGGATGACAATATCGACTCAAGGGCCGAGAAAATGAAGGCAATATCGACTCGAGGGTCGGAAAAAACCATGATATCGACTCGAGGGTCGATGAAATGACATGAAAACATTGACTCAAGGGTCGCAAAAACGAAGGCAAGGATATCGACTCAAGGACCGAAGCAATGAAAGCAATGATATCGACTCAAAGTTCGAGAAACAAGGATGATAGTATCGACTCGAGGGTCAAGCTACATAAATGATGATATCAACTCAAAGGCCGAAGGAAACACCAATATCGACATACGGGCCGAAGAAAACCAAAGCGAAACATTCAAATCAAAGTGAGAGGCTAGACGCATATAGATGCAATAAGCCCTGGTTGAAGAGATGGCAACAAAGATTGGACTTTAACCGCGAAGATGCCAATAACTACTGGACCTTAGTCGTGTCAGATGATCAGATATAGAAACCATAATGACTGAGGAGAGATTCTCTGATCAGGGAAAATCGCTTCCCGTACCCGTTAGGATCAATCACCAGACATTCATTCTGAGAACTACCTTGCATGTTGTAAGATTGTCTCAAGAGGATTTTACAAAAATACTGGCATCTGAAATGCTTCAGTGTCTTCAAACTCTTGCAGATCAGGAGGTAACTACATCCGACTGTATGGTCCTTGAAGGAATTTTCCCCAAGATCTTGCATCATCATGAGGTGTTCTGCCCCAGCATTCCGACCAAGGCTATATTGATTAGCCGTCTATAGAGAGTGACAGCCCTTTCTCTTGGGATGGCCTTCCCTAGTATGAGCCTTGAAGTGATAACCTCTGATTGACTTTGCTTAGGAGAAAACGCCTAGACTAATTGCTCTTGGAGAGATTTAAATCTCGAAGTGATTGCCCCAGTTTGGCTGAAATTGAAGAGATTGAGCAACGTGATTTCCCTGGATTGACTGCATTTAACCCCACTGGTTGGAAAAGCCTATACTCAAAAGAGTTTCTTGGATAAAAGGTGAAGTTCGACATGATTGTCCTTCAGAGGTTTCAGACTTCTCAACTCGGCAAGATTAAGCTTATGGACGGAAATTCCGCATATGAACTTCTTTGATATATAACAAATGTATGCAAGCAGCAAATGTTTTATTCTAAGAATGAAAATTCTAATGCCACACACATGTTAATCTTGAAGTTTTTTTTGAAAATACGTCGTAACCTCTGTGAGCGAATCACTAGTTAAGACACGATATTGATTTTGAATGAGAGCATGCACATGCAATACCAACAAAGATCTTTTAGCATTACTTGTAGGAGTCAGAAACACTATATTATGGTAGTACGTTCTCGAATTAACCCTGTTTTAGTTAGGACTTTTGAGGATTGTATCGTGGCCTGGTTCACGGTTTTTAGAAAAAAAGGATATATGCTTGAAGTTTATTTGTGCCCCTCCCCCCTCTTCGTGACGTTCTCCAGTTCTATTTTTAACCCGATTTCACAAGCGCTCACCTTTACTAAGGGTTTCGTGTTGGTTGAGGAACCACTACTGCTAATAATTCAAGCACCACTGCAGTTGTTGGAGTAACAGTCACCCATATTGTCTTTTGTGTTTGTATCACATGACTTGTTTTTGCTTGAGGGTCTTTCTTGTGTAATCCTTTTCACATTTCTCTTTTTCATTCTTTTGCATATCCCTAACTTTTGCCTGGACTGATTTCTTTTAAATCTTTGATTGCGAAGTCCAACGGGATGCCCTAATTTTTATTCGCTTCTTTTCAAGTTTCGACTTAGCGGGCTTTTTATTTCTTTTTTAAATATTTTTTGAACAAATTGTGTGACACTGTCTGCCTTGATTGCTTTGTAATGGTTGTGATTGTCACACTTTTAGTTGATGAGGGATAACTATTGTGGTTTCCGGTCTTTGGACCTATTGACTTGGTACAATGAAAGGTAATGGATCCTAAAATACACTTCTTTAGGAAAGTATGAACACTCAAACCAAATAGCTGACATGTACCTTGCCCCTGGGTTAAATGTAAGGTTTTTTCATGCGAAAAGAAACTCCTACTTCAAGGCTCAAAGGGTTTGCGAGGGTTTATCTGCCTTATATCTCCGGTGTTTGGGATTTGAAACAAAGCCTATACATCTTCAACAGGGTCCTATTCAAGAACACATAATTGGATACTTTTGCGTTTTCATTTCGTCATCCTCCCTCATAGAGTTTAAGCACAACAGTTGGTATTGCAATACGGACACACAAAATTACGAGTAAATACAAAGGAATTACTTCAAGAAAAACATGTGCGTTTTATTATTATTAACATTAAAAAAGAAACAAGTTTCATGCATTTATGCAAATGTTTAAGAAAACAATAAAAACTACAAATAAGAATGCAGTAAAGAAGTTGGACATTACCATCATTGAGGAGACTTAACTTCGTCTGGACTCATCAGTCTTGGATACCTTCAGTTATAAGTAGCTTTTCCATGAACTTGCAATCTTCAATCTAATAGCTACATGTCCAACACCATACTTCTTTCCCAATAGTTCTGAACTTAAAACTTCTGTAGTTGAACACTGACACGAGACGTCTGAAGAAGAGAGTAACACAGAGAGATGAAGTTGACGCCTAAGGTTTTTTGCAAAGACCTGAAAATATTCTTCCTATGTATCTCCATTGACCCAATACCAATGAAGAATCACAACGACGTAGTTCCCCTCAATAGGGATGAAAATGCAGTACATAAATTATCCATCCTCTTAGCTGCTCTTCAAAATCAAATTGAGAATCACCTTCACACATATCCTCAATAATTTCCTCCATAACATTAGCTGATGAACCCACATGACCAAGCGAAGAATTTTTTATTTAAATGCCCTGAGGCGACACTGAAATCAACCCAGACTCAATCAAATCCTGAACCTTATCCCTGAGTGGTTTGCATTCTTCGGCTGATTGTCCTCGTGCATTGCCCTAGAAACCATATTGAACATTGGGATCAAAACTTGGTGGGTATGAAAAAGACATCGGACCCGGTTTCTTCGACATTATCAATCCACTATCGATCAGACATGGAAGTATCTGGATTTATGGCACTGGCAATAGATCAAAATACTTTTTTGGTCTCTTTGTGTAGTAACGATGCCTTTGTGGAGTATGCCTTTGTTGGCATGGTTGTTGTTAAAACTGAGGAGGTTCACTATTAATTGACATCTGACATGAAAATTCAAAATGTTGCTGACTCTGACCAGTTGAGATGCATGGGTATTGTTGATAAGTCAATGGAGTTTGTGGAGCTTCCCAGATTGCATAAATTAGATCCTCTCCTTGGGAATTGACAAAAGATTCATTCTTTCCAGTCGGGACATCCGAAATACCTTGGATCTTTCCCATTTTGATAAAAATCTCAATGCATTCTCCAACTATCATCAAATTAAAGAAATTCGACTTTCCACTACGACTCAACCTCTCCAAGTACGGTCCTTGCAAAGTATCTGTGAAAAGATCAACCAATTATCTATCTAATATTGGGGGTTGAACACAAGCAGCTACCTCTTTCCACCTTTGGGCATACTCTCTGAAATATTCGCCATCCTCTTGGGATAAACCTTGAAAATCCATATAGCTAGGAGCCCTGTCAAGATTGTCGTTGTATTGTTTTAGAAAGGAATTGGAGAGATCTGACCAAGACTGGATATGATTACTCTCTAACTGCATGTACCAACTCGATGATGCCTCACTCAGACTGTATTGAAAACAGTGAATCATCAATTTGTCATTATGCTCATATGAGGTCATCCTTCTACAAAACCTCAGTAAATGTTGCCTTGGACAATTATCCCCTTTGTACTTTTCAAACTTTGGTACTTTGAAATCTGGAGGTATTACAAGGTCGTGTACTAGACACATGTTTACAAAACTTAGATAAACAACATTACGACTTTGAAGGGATTTAATCTCTTCCTCCAACACACGGAGTCTTTCTGCAATTTGCAGATCTTCTATTCTCATCACAAGGGTTGCCTCCTAGGAACCTGGCATAGTGAAAGAAAAAATGTGATAATATGCAGCATCAACAGAAGAAGAATATCCACTCTGGGTGACCATGCTTTCTCGAACATCTAGGTTCTCAACAGGGATTTGTACAGGTTGAGCTCGAGCGAAATTGCGACCATCTTGCCTCGCCAAGGTTGTCATAGCCTCTACAAGTTGGTCCCACTAACCTCTCGTCAACCTAACATTTGCAAACTGGCTTTGCTGCCTATCGTCTATGATCCTTCCAAAAGTTGCTTCAAGTTGCTTCAAGTCTGATACAAGAGTTAGGATCTCAATTGTAGATTGTGAACAAAGAACCGATGAGCCCTGCTAGTGGAACAAAAATGCAATGCAAATTCTATGAGATCCCATGTTCGGTTATTTTTAGGAAATCTATATGCTTTGATTCGCATTTTTATACAGAAGAAAATCCAACAGAATAATCCAAATATGAGACCCCGAAAATAAATGAACATGTATGCTGAAATGCTATGATGTCATGTATGCAACTGACACGTGATCAGTGACTGGTGCCTATTTGGATGAGGAATATTGAGCCAAGATCCAAGTCATCTGAAACCATTAGTCCTCTGAATAATAACTCGGATAATAACTCAGAACCAAAGGTCAAGAACTCCAGAACCATAGCAATTGGATTAGAACATAAGATCACATTGATAACAAAGGGTATGATGAGGCCAAGGGTTCATGCACAACTATAAACCCCTCCCAATCTCACGGGTGTGCTCTGGGTCAAACATCACGGACTCTCAAAACCGAATAGCAATAATACGTTCACCATTTCCAAGAAATGGCTCATGACCAAATCAGGGAATCAGTTAAGCATTATGTACTACTCAGGAAGGTCTCAGCATGAGTCCGGGAAAAACAAGCATCCCTTATAAGTCCCTAGCTTCGAGTGCTGAAATTGAGAAATAATAGTACATTCAGCCCGTGGAATACAGTATTATTGTTATACAACCAGATGCTTTGACTGGGTTCCTATAAGAGAACCAGATCATCCTATGCGAGTTCCCATTGGGCCCTCGGGTGTGAATGGGTTTGCCACATAATATGGTATGCTACTGTCCCCACTGGAGAGGGATTTTCCACAGAGTTTCTCATGATTGATCCCTAGTTGGACATAACTATCAAGGTCGTGTAATGAAGTAGAGAAGACCCCTATATCAAGACACATCCAAGACGGTCGCAAATATGGGTGTGAACGCACTACTACCCCCATGACAAGATACCATGGGGCCAAAGTGATTGTCCATGCTAAGGCCTAGGGTACACTCAAGCCTTGGTATTGATCTCATCTCTTAGTAACAATTCCCAACCCACCAAACAGAAAATCCAGTTCAGACAGTCTAGTATATACATATAATGCATGAAAATAAATACTGAAAGCGCTAAATAAAGCTGTAAATAAATTTGTAAATAAAACAGTAAAATAAACACACAACAACAAACAACCAAACACCTAATGAAACAGAATCACACAAGCGCTAGGAGAGACTCTCAAGGGTGAACCAAAGATTTGGGTTCGATCCCTAGAAGATCGCCATTTTTCGCTCCCTGGATTCACGCTTGCAAAGAAACTGTTTCAAAGGGCGAAGAAATGGTTGCAAAATAAATGAGACTGGAACAGGATAAAACAAAAGAAAGGGGGAAAATGTAGGGAAAATAAAAGAGTTCTCGAACAGGCCCTACCCCGCTGCCTACGTACCTCATCTGGATATGAGGATCAGAGACGACGTAGTTCACCTAACTAGGGAGGAAAATTTTGTGTTTTAAAAGCTTGAAATGCTTATGTCAATGCTCAGGTGTTGTAGGCTTGTCTGGCACGAGCGCGTTACCGTCTTGCAAAGTGACATGTAGGAGCAAGTTCTTACATCATGAGTGAGAGAGATGAGAAAATAATTCCAAAAGGAAAGTCACTTTATTGTTGGTTCAAGTCTTTTAAAGAAGTGTTTTTGATATTTTTGTTTGTGGTATTTATTACGTATTTTTTTGGGTTTTTTGGATAAAGAGGAGAGAGAGAGAGAGAGCACCAAAAGGATCTCAAAGGAAAAAGACTAAAAGGGGGGACTAATAATCCTAAGTATTATCATGCATGGAAGTCCTAGGTTAGTTTGGTTTAAGTTCTATCCTAATGAAGAAGAAGGAAAGAAGAATAGAAAGAAGAAGAGGAGAAGAAGAAGTTAGAAGATAACTTACTTCTCTAAAGAAATTATGTTGTTTCTAAGAGGGAGGTAATGAAGTTAGACAAGCATAACATAAGGCTAAGGCAATCACAATTAGAAAGCAGAAAGAAATAAAGGAAGAGGTTGTATGTGAGATACCCTCCCACACACATGACTTACTATAACCCCCTACAAAACAAAGGTTAGTGAACCACATAAGCATAACGTGAAAATAAGAAGATTCAAACAATGCACATACCAAAGATGAAGGTCACAAACCATACCACAAACACAAAGTCAGAACCTAAACCCTAGAGGTGACCTAAACAATCTACCAAGCAAAACTAATAGGATGGCATAAATACCCTCCTCAAACTATACTAGAAAGAGGGGAGAAAGAGGCATAAAAAGTTACTTAAGAAACAAGGCACCAAAAAAATACCAATGGTCATGAGAAAATTACTAAATTAGGTCCCTAAAGTCATCAACCATAAGCAAAAAATGTATCAAAATGCCTCTCAAAAATTCACAATCAAACTCCACCAAATGGTCGCACAAAGTCGCTTAAGAACAAATAACAAACTCGCACAATCACGACTCCTAAAATTATGGATAAATTGAGTTTAAAAATATGACAAAAATATTTTTAGGTTTTTTTCTGAGTCTTTAAAAGGAGGCAAAACGAATGGTGATAAAATGTTACTTGAGGTGAAAGAAATAAATTGTACAAATTAAGGTGTTAAGGTAGAAGTTAATTGAGAAAGAAATTAAATGAAAATTCAAAATTAAAATTAAAATTGAATGAAATCAGAAAATAAATCACACAAAATTTCTAAAATGAGATAAGACGATAAAATAATTTTTGGGGAATTTTCTAATGTGTTTTTGGTATTTTTTATGAATAAAAATGACACAATGTGAAGAAGAAATAAAAAAAAATAAGAAAAATAGGAGGGGGTGCGCCATTAGTAAAAAGGTAGTTAAAAAAGAGGATTGGGCTTAAAAGGGGTGCAAATAGCGATGGAGCTAAGGCCCAAAATGTAGGTAAGACCGAGGGACTATGGTGGAGCTGCGATCAAAGTGTTGACCTCCATCTGGGACGTTGATTCAAGGTCAGTTCCAAGTAATCTCATCATATGGTTCTGGAGGGTGAGGGAGCATGGTGTTATCATGTATGTGCGCATACAGGATTGCAATGGAGTTATCCTACCGGATGATGAAAAGTGTCATCGCCGGTGTAGAGGAAATCTCAAAAGATCTGCCATGCTTATCCTTCCATCTCTATCTCTTAATAAATTTAATCTCTTTATGAATATCTTTTCTAAACTTATGAAAAAAACAATAAACAAATAGAAGGACTTTGTTCTCCTTCTCTCACGCTGCACTTCATCTTCTCCTTCATCCTTTCCTCCGCCGTTCATCCTCTCGTCGGAGCACCACACCAAAATGAAAAACATTAAACATAAACCCCCACTCAATTTCTATCTACCTCACAAATCCAGACTAAAAAAAACTAACAAAACAATCAAACAATACGGATCAAAAATTCATAACGAAGAACAACAAAATCAACATACAATGAGCGATCACGTCATCTAGAGCATTTGAAATTGTACTTTTTAATCGACAATGCAAAGTTGAAACCGAGGTAAAGTCGACTCGTCATTTCTCGAACTCTTCTTCCTTTTTCCGTTGTGAATCTGATTCGCTTATTGATTCGATTGAGATTACCGATTGATGATGTTGACGCGATGATGATGATGACTCTTTGTGATGGAGAATGATGATTCTAGTTTGTGTGATTTGTAGGTGTGACAATGAAGAGTGATGTAGTTTAGATCATTGATTCAGAGGGATGAATGTTCTGTATCTGATCCAATTGAGATAAAGAATTTTGTTTTGGATTTTTTTGAAGCAAGGTAATGAATGTTTTAGTTATACAGGCGATGAAGGAAAATGAAACCCAGTTTACGTTTTGATGATGGTGATCAATCTTTGTGAGATTCGATTATGGTTTGGTGATGAAGAAGAGTGAAGTTATTTTTGTTATTTTTGGAGAAGAAGAATGAATGTGATTTTGTTATCAAGAGGAGCCATGGATAATGCCAGTTAGAGAATATTTTCTGTTACGATTTTCACATTGTTGCTCCCGGGATTTTCATACTAGTACAAACGCGAAAGTGGCGCGAAAAAGGTAGAGTCATCATCCAGACATTTTTATCTTGAATGAATGGGAAGGTAATGATGCACACTTCTAATCCAATTTTGTGAGTATTATGGTCATGTCTTATCATTCTTATACATCTCATAAGTGTCTCACATCCATTGTCATGTCTTCATTTCAAGTCACAAGCCTTTGTACTTCATTTGTTTTCATTTTGTACTTTAAATCTTTAAAAACAAACCTCTTCATCCCTTAACCCTAATGCAATCCATTCTCATTCTTTTATGGTTAATGTTTGAGTTTGAACTCCATCTAGACTTTTCATTAAGCCCATGTTATTGTATGGAGAATTCAAGTTTCATTAATCATGTTTTACTTTTTCTTCTAAGTCTTTTCTCTACTTTTGAAATCACATGTTCAATTCTTATTATTCTTTCTTCATTCAACCCTTGTTTGAATCTCTCTAACTTGAATCTCTTTCTACCCATTTTGGTTTTCATATTGAGACACTTTCCTTTAGTGTTAGGTTTTGGATTTAAAATTCACTTTTGATTTAATTCAAGTTTACCATACTTAATCATGTAAATACTTCACCTAGCTTCACCTTGCTTTCTATTAGGGTTTAGTACTCCATTAGGACATAATTTGTTAAGGTATGATCTTACCACCTTCTAATACTTTAATAGAGTTTAGCTACTGACTTTAGAAGCTTGTTATCATATAAGATCCTTTAGCTTTAGGTCTTAACCCTAGGAGGTTCTTAATCCCCTTTCATTAGCTAGTTTGAGCTAGCTTAATCTTTTGCCATGCTTTATGTTTTTAATATGCTTTGTAAATCTAACCTTTGTTTCTTAGGGGGGTTGAGGTAATCCTTTGTTATATACTTCTCCTTCATATCTTTATGCTTTCTAATTGAGTTTGGCTTAGCACTTTGTGCTTTGCTTGTTTAAGCTTTCCCCTTTCTTAGAAATTACTTACCTTTCTTAGGAAGTAAGTTGAATTCTAATTCTCTTTTCTTCTTTTCCTTTTTCTCATTAGGATTAGAAAACTACACAAACCATTAGGATCTCCTTTGGTATGCAATAAATAACTTAGGGTTGTGTCTTATTCCCCTTAGTTTCTTCCTTTTGCAACTTGAGTCATTCTTTCTCATCTCATAAAGAAAACAACAAAACACCTAATAAAGGTTGAATGTTCTCGTATGACAGGATACTTTGTTGTGGGTTACTTATCCACGTCCTATTTCGGGGCTAGGTGTAAGGCATCTACCACGATGAACAAGTCTTAGTGAGAGAGTGTTTCACAAACAACAACAAACAAAACACTTCTCTAAAAGACAAAAAACAAACAACAAACATACGTCTTTTCCTGCGGGAATTCTTCTCTCACTGTGTTCACTCTCAATGCGAACTTGCGACAACTTATCTCATTTGCAAGACGGTAAACACACTCATTCAAGGTGAGCCTGCAACACCTGAGCATATACATAAGCAGTTCCAACTATAAAAAACACAAACAAATAGTTCCCGCCTTAGTTAGGAAAACTACATCGACTCTGATTCTCATTTCCCATGAGATACGTAGGCAGCGGGGTATGGCCCGTTCGAGCATATTCTTTATTTTCCCTACATTTTCCCTTTTCTTTGCATTCCTTCTTTTTTTATCTCTTTTCCAGTTCCTTTTCTCATTTCAGTTCCAGTTCCAGTAGCGGTTTTTGTTCAGCAGCATCTTATTTCTCACTCTTTGAAACAGACAAACAAATATGGATACCGTTGGGTACAATGGACAGTATAGGGTGCTAATACCTTCCCAGATCATAACCGACTCCCGAACCCAGATCTTTGGTTTGTAGGACCTTGTCCTTTCCTTCTCTCTTTTGTTTGTGCAGCATTACCTTTCCCATTCATTCGGGATAAAAATGTCTGGCTAGAGACTCTACCTTTTCCGCGCCACTTTCACGTTTGTACTAGGATGAAAATCCCAGGAGAGACATCGGGTGTCTCTGCTTGGGAGACCCCGGAATCTCTGGTTTCCCCTTTGAGGGTCAATCCTTGCGCCTATTTGCTTTTGTTTCTTTGGATGTTTACGTGTGTGCTGCTGTATGCTTATTTACTGTTTTCATTTATAGTTTTAACTTTACAGCATTTATTTATCGCTTTCAGTATTTATTTTCCATGCATCATATATATTGGATTGTGTTGATTTGCATTTTTTATGTGGGTAGAAGTTACCGTGAGATAAGCCAAATACCCGGCTTGAGTGCACCATAGGATTAGCATGGACAGACATTGTACTTCGATGGTATCTCACCATGATGAGTGGCGATGTGTTCCACACCCAGATTGCGACCGTCTTGGAACTATTCTGTGTGGGGATTACTCCACTTCAGGGTACAACCTCGATAGTTATATGCATCTGGTGAACGATCTTCGAGGACCTTAGTGGAAATATCCCTCTCTAGTGATGACAGTGGCAGACCACATTTGTTGGCAAACCCACTCATATCTGAGGTCCCACTGGGAACTCGCATAGGATGGCCTAGTTCTCTCAAAGGAATCCAATTAAAGCAAACTGTTTGTACGACGATAGTACTATATCCCAAGGGCTAAATGTACTCTTGTTTCTCGATTTAGTGCTTGAAGTTGGGGACTTATGAGGGATGCTTGTTTCCTTGGACTCAGCTGAGACCTTCTTGAGTAGTACATAATGCCTAACTTAATCCCTAATTTGGTCATGAGCCATTTCTCAGAGAGGGTGAACGTATTATTGTTGCTCGGCTTTGAGAGTCCATGATGTTGAACCGAGTAGAAAACCCGTGAGATGGGAGGGGTTTATAGTTTTGCAGGAACCCTAAAACTTCCAACATACCCACTTTGCTAGTATTTTTCAGTATTATGATCTAGTTCTTTGGTTCCTCGGTTCTGAGATCCGAGATTCCAGTTCAGAGAAACTGTTATTTTGATGTTGTGACCTTGCACAGACACATGATATATGATTGACACATCACAGACACGTCACTGATCACATGCCTTTCCTTGCATAAGCATTATAACATCATCAATCATTTGTGTTCTTTTCATTCTCAGGGTTCATACTATTCTTGGTTCCCAGTCATACTTCTGCTTCATAAATGGAAAATGCCAGAAAGAGGAATGTGTTTTATAAGTTCTTTGATACCAAAGTGGATCTACTCAACCTGATGGTGGCTCTTATTACTCCGGGTCATTCGGGATACTTCAAGGAGAGATACAATGATATTCTGGATCTGGTGGTTAATTTGGATTGTTTTCAAAGGAGTGTCATTCACACTCTGTTGCAGTATTATGATCCTAGGCTCAGGTGCTTCACATTTCATGACTTCCAGGTAGGCCCACTAATTGAAGAGTATAATGAGATCCTGGGGGTGCCTCTCAAAGATCAAATTCCTTTCAACTCAGAGATGACCATACCAACTCATCTTGACATCGCCAAAGCTCTTTATTTGAGCTTATCAGAGGTATCTGATAATTTGACTACTACCAAAGCTGGAGTACTTGGTTTTCCTATAGAGTTTATGGTTAGAAGGGCTGGAGAGCTTGCTGTGACTAATCAGCGGGATGCAGTTTGTACCATCCTGGCCTTGTCCATCTACGAGATCATCTTGTTAGCTGATATGGAGAAGTTCGTAGACATGAACACTATTCATTTGTTTGTGCTGAAGAACCCAATGCCCACTCTCCTGGGTGATCTATATTATTCAGTGAATTACACGAAAGAGAAGAAGCGAGGTGGTTTGGTTAGATGTTGCACTCCTTTGTTCTACAGATGGTTCACAAGGCATCTTCCTATTACTAATTTGGGCGCAAAGAAGTTAAGCATGTTGTTTGCCAAGGACGTCAGGTGCTTCACTTTGAAGTTAAAAGGGAAAGATCTCATTTCCAGTTGTGGGGGTTATCCCAATGTTCCACTCTTAGGAGTAACTAGGGGCATCAATTACAACCCCATTCTCCTGAGAAGACAATTGAGGTACGCACGCAAGACTGTTCCCAAGGAATCAGAGCTGGTTCAAGCTTTCTATTTTCCTTTGAAGGATAATCTTCCCTTGGTTCGAGAAGCTACAGGTGCTTGGAAACTCATCAAAAGAAAGGGTATAGAGTGCTTGGGCAAAAGCAACAATCAAATGTTCCTTGAGCACGAAGCCTGGATAAGAAAGAAAGCCCAAGTAACCCTAATCCCTTTCTCTGCACCAGTTCCACCTCCTGCAACTGTGCCTTTGGAGGATTACCAGAAGCTGGAGGCTTTGGTCAAACAACTTAGGGATGAAAACCAGGAGGCTGATAATTCTTGTCAAAAACTGAAGATTCAGAACCAGAAGTTACAAGAGAGAGCTTATCAAGCTGAAGAGTTGGTCAGACTCAAATAGAAAGACTTCGAAGAACGAGAGCTCTACTTCAAGAAGGGGGGTTTAACTGAGATCCACAGGGCAGGTCAGCGCCAAAAGGAAAAGAAAACATAAGATGAGGCTAACGAAGCTGTGACCCTTTGGAAAGAGAAATGAGAGGATCATCTGAGGTAGAAGAAGAAGCTAGAAATTGAATACAAGCTAAAGATCAAGAGCCTTCAAGAAAATCTGGCTAAGAAGGAAGGGAAGCTTCAAAAAGCCCAGGAGCAGCAAAAAGACTACTTTCAGAAGATCACAAAGAGTCAACAAGAAGCTGAAAACATCCGGAAGGAGTTAGAAGAGTTGAGGTTTTGGGCTGATATCAAGAAAGTTAAGACTGAGCTAAGTCCTAGCAAGGAGAAGGGGGAAGTATTCCTACAACAGATCAACAAACTGCATGCTTCATTCGATCTAAGGGATCTTCTTATCCAAAATCTCATCCAGGATCCGAGTCATCCGGACATAGCCCAGTTGTTTCAGGATGTCAAGCGTCTTAACTGGAGGCTGTCAAGACATGGAACTCCTAGGGTTTGGTCTCATACTCTTGTATCTGGATTATCCACAGGCTTGTTGTGGGACTCCTCTTTGCATTACTTTGTTTTTCTATTGATGTATGAATTGGCACCATTCAGGGATGTTGTTATCAGATTTCAGTTTATGATATGTTTGATTTCGTTTGAGTCTCTGGTTGTTATCTCTTGCACTGACACGGGGTATTAAGCACCAATTTTCCACGACTATCATCTTATCTGAATGACGTATGAGGTTTTCTTCCCCAAAGGTAGTGAAAAGGATATCTGAGTTCTCAAATACCGGAATGGGATTGTAGAAAACCTTGAGAGAAAAAAAGAACACAACATTGCATGCACTCATATCATTTGCATTTTTCCTTTTCCATATTTTCCAGGGTTCCTAACTTATATATGTACTTGGGAAGGATTGCGAGAGCCACCAAGACTCGTCTTCACAGGCACGATATATTGCCACACCGGTACGCTAATCGCAGAAATAAAAGGCACGTCATGGATACAGTACAAACAAAGTTGAATGACCTTCGTACCCGGATGGGAGAGTTCATGGCAATGATACAGGGTATAGCCCTGGGGCAGCAAGAAATGAGGGTTGGCATGCAAAAACTTAATCCCCCGCAAACAAATCCTCCAGTGGTTACCTTGGACGCTCAAGGAAATTCAATCAATGATATTGTTGTTCCACTTGTGGTGAACAGACCACCAACTCCAAAGGCTATTGGCCTGATTCCCGTCCTCGTGCAGGACCGCCAGGAAGATCAGTTCACTCTGATCAACGAAGATATGGGATTTGGTACTGGAGGCAATAATCAGGATTTCCAAATGCTGGTTGAGAAGGTGCGAGCTCTGGAATGCAAAGATACTCTTGGTATTGACGTTTCTGATATGGGCTTGGTTTCAGGGGTGGTTATCCCTCCAAAGTTCAAGCTTCCAACTTTTGACAAATACAACGGCAACTCTTGCCCTAAGACTCACTTGCAGGCCTTTTATCTCAAACTCACTGCTCATACCAAAAACGAGAAGCTCTGGATGCATTACTTCTAGGACAACCTATATGGGGGCTCACTGGAGTGGTATATGAAGCTGGAGAAGAACTATGTCCGTAACTGGAAGGAGCTTGGGGAAGCCTTCCTTATGCAATACAAGTACAACATCGATATGGCTCCCAGCCGTAATCAACTTCAAAGCATGTCTCAGAAGAATTCAGAGAACTTCAAAGACTATGCGCATAGATGGCGTAAGGTTGATACCAGGGATCAGCCTCCATTGTTGGAAAGAGAGATGGTTGATATCGTCATGGACACCCTCCCAGGGAACTTCATGGAGAGGTCGGTTGGTTGTTCCTCAAGTGGATTTTCTAAAATTATTCTGACGGGAGAAAGAATTGAGAGCTGGATGAAACAAGGAAACATTCAGAGCAGTGGAGCGTCAACCTTCGGGCTTAAGAACCCTTTCGTGAAATGCATGGAAGAAGAAACTAGGGGTGTATATGCTCAGAAGAATAGAGGGAATCAAAACGTTTATCATCAGGCAACAATTGTTACTATTGTTGCTCCAGTTTACTAGACACAGGTTCAGCAACTTCAACAACAGCGCCAACAAACTATCAACAGAAAAGGGCCTCTCGACCATACTATCCTCCCAGACCAAAGGATAGGCACATCGAGAAACCTCCAATGTCATACTCCCAGTTATTACAAAATCTACTTCAATTACAAATGATACAGTTAAGGACACTACAACCTCCAAAGGCAGGTCAACTCCCAGTGGTTTATGACGTTAATGCTCGCTGTGAATTCCATTATGGAGCTCCTTGGCATAGCACATAGAATTGTCAAGCCTTCAATCATCTTGTCCAAGATTTAATAGACTCCAAAGCGATTAACTTCACCTCCACTCCGAATGTGATACAGAACCATATGCCTCCTCATGGAAGGACTATTGGGGCTATTGACAGTGGCGAAAGTTTGAACCTTTCATCTGATGTCAAGGATCTGAAGACTTCATTGTTGGCAGTAAAAGCTTGCTTGGCTGAGAAGAATATATTTCCAGCTTGTGAAAAGGGTTGCCCAGACTATGTTAATTCTGCTAATAGCTGTGATCGACTGAAAACAGAAATACAGAGAATGATGGATGAAGGAAGTATATAGTTCAACATGGTTGTGAAAGAGGACGAGGTGTCAACTGTTATGATTTTCTACAATCTGGCACAAGTTCCTGCACCAGCTAGGGCAGCACCAATAACCATTACTACTTCTGGACCAGTTCCGTACCAGAGTGATAAAGTTGTCTCTTGGAACTATTGAGGAGAGGTTTATTACAATGGACAGAAGCAAAATCTGGTTGCATCCAGTTCATCTTCGCACCAAGTTGAGAACGTTGGGGTTGGAGGATTCACTAGAAGTGGCAGACTGTTCTCTCTAGAGACATTAAGAAATAATGTGTTACCACCAAAAGGCAATGTTGAAGCTCAAGCTAAAGCCATGGGCAAGCAGCTCATGACAAATGATGTACCTGCCCCTGTGACAGAGCCTGATATCACCTTTGATAAGGAAGCGGAGGAATTCATAAGAGTAATCAAGAAGAGTGACTACAAAATTGTTGATCACTTATAGAGGACCCCTTCTAAGATCTCAATCTTATCCCTATTGATGTGCTCAGATTCGCATAGGAAGAATCTGTTAAAGATCTTGAATAACGCATACGTGCCTCGGGACATATATGTGAATTAGTTGGAAACTGTGGTATCCAGTGTAATGCCAGCCATGGTTTGGTATTTACAGATATGGACTGCCGATCAAGGTATTTGGAGAGGTAGAACTACCAATCAAGGTAGGACCACAAGTCTTCAATACTACTTTTTACGTGATGGATATCCAACCGGCCTACAACTGCTTATTGGGGAGACCGTGGATACATTCAGCAGGGGCAGTGTCTTTGACCCTTCATCAGAAGCTTAAATTTGTCTGGGAGAGACAAATTGTGATAGTATATGGGGAATAATATATCTTCATCAACCACTTGGCCTCGTTCAAATACATGGAAATGGATGGAGAAATTGTTGAAACCCATTGCCAAGCCTTTGAGCCCATCAAAATTGTAAATGTATCATCTTCAGTTGCCTTATCAGAGGATACAAAGAAAGGAGCATCCATAGTGTCCTACAAGCAAGCCCTAAAAGTGGTAGAATCAGGTGCAAACGAGGGCTGGGGCAAGATGGTTGAAGTCCCAGAGAAGAAGGATATGTTCAGGGTTGGCTACCAGCCTGGTCAGTCAGCACTAGGGAAAAGTGCTAGAGGTCGGAAAGACCCAATTACCTTCAACAGTGCAGGATGGTTTGATCAGGGAAATGTTTGTGCAGTGCAGGAAGAAGCGGTTGATAGTGATTGCGAGCTGGATGAGTGGATAAAGCCATGTGTCCCAGGGTTACAAATTAACAATTGGAAGGCCGAAAAACTCATCTTCGTCTCTCAACCTGAAAAGTAATAGTTTTATGTTTCTATTTCCTTGTATACAAGCTTTATGCCATTCCTGAGTCATATCAGCTCATTGTAAGGGTATGCTATTCATAATGCAATATCATAATCATCAATAAAACGGAAGTTTTTGCATCCACTCAAGTTGTTCCCTGTCTTTCATTTTTTTGTTTTCAAAAATAAATGGCAATGTTTTTATGTCTCCCACTTTTTCTAAAATCTAGCAGGAATCATCATTCATGTAGATGCTCCTCATTGAGTTTCATCAATGACAACTTTACTATGGCTCAGTATGACTTTGACAATCCGATTTACCTAGCCGACGAGAAAGGTGAAGAAGATTGTGAACTACCTGAAGAGCTAGCCAGATTGCTCAAGCAAGAGGAGAAGATGATTCAGCCATATGAGGAGGCCATTGAGGTGATAAATCTGGGTACTGAAGAAGACAAGAAAGAATTTAAGATCGGGGCCGCGTTGGAAGAAACTGTCAAAAGTTGTTTGATTGCCATGCTTCAAGAGTATGTTGATGTATTCGCCTGGTCTTACCAGGACATGCCATGGCTGGACACCGATATTGTAGTGCACAAGCTACCTCTCAGGGAAAATTGCCCACCGGTAAAGTAGAAGCTGAGACAAACTTGCTCTGGCATGGCCATTAAGATTAAAGAAGAGATTCAAAAGCAGTTTGAAGTTGGATTCTTGGTCGTAACGAGCTATCCTCCGTGGGTTGTGAATATTGTGCCAGTCCCCAAAAAGGATGGTAAAGTTAGAATGTGCGTAGAGTACAGGGACCTGAATCGGGCTATCCCCAAAGATGACTTCTTGTTGCCGCATATTGATGTGCTAGTTGACATCACTGCCCAGTTTTCCATATTTTCCTTCATAGACGGCTTCTCAGGCTACAATCAAATCAAAATGTCACCAGAGGACATGGAGAAGACTACATTCATTACCCTATGGGGAACATTCTGTTATAAAGTTATGTCGTTTGGTTTGAAAAATGCTGGAGCTACATACCAACGTGCGATGGTGACCCTATTCCATGACATGATCCATCACGAGATTGAGGTCTACGTCGATGACATGATTACGAAGTCATAGACAGAAGAAGAACATTTGGTCAATCTAGCCAAGCTTTTTGATAGGCTTCAGAAATTCAGATTGAGGTTAAACCCGAACAAATGCACATTCGGGGTATGTTCCAGAAAGCTGCTGGGCTTTATCGTCAATGAAAGGGGGATCGAGGTCGACCCTGCAAAAGTAAAAGCAATTCAGGAGATGCTTGAACCAAAAACTGAGAAGGAAGTATGTGGCTTCTTAGGAAGGTTGAACTACATTGCATGATTCATCTCTCACCTAACAGCCACATGCGAACCTATCTTTAAGCTTCTGAGGAAGAATCAGGTCAATATATGGGGTGATGATTGCCAACAAGCTTTCACTATAATCAAGGAGTATTTGCAAGAACCTCCATTTCTCATGCCTCCAGTACCAGGGATACCTCTAATCATGTACCTCACAGTACTCAAAGGATCAATGGGTTGTGTGTTGGGTCAGCAAGACGAGTCTAGTTGAAAAGAGCATGCAATCTATCACCTTAGCAAAAAGTTTACCGACTGTGAGACCCGTTACTCACTGCTCGAGAAAACTTGTTGTGCTTTGGCATGGACTACTCGCCGACTAAGACAGTTCATGTTGACTCACACCACTCTGTTGATTTCCAAGATAGACCCCGTGAAATACATATTTGAAAATCCAGCTCTAACCAAAAGAGTAGCCCGATGGAAAATGATTCTGACAAAATATGATATCTAGTACACTTCATAAAAGGCTATCAAAGGAAGTGTATTGTCAGATTATCTGGCCTAGTAGCCAATTGATGATTATCATCCCATGAGGTTCGAGTTTCCAGATTAGGACATCATGTTCCTCAAGTCGAAAGATTGTGAAGAACCACTCCCAGAGAAGGGGCCAAACCCCGAATCCAAGTGGAGTATGATGTTTGACGGAGCCGTTAACATGAACGGAAGTGGAGTTGGTGTTGTTATTATCACGCCGGAAGGGATTCATATGCCCTTCACTGCCCGGTTGACATTCAAATGCACTAACAATGAAGCTGAGTACGAAGCCTGCATAATGGGGATCGAGGAAGCAATCAATTTGAGAATTAAGAACCTCGAGATCTTTGACGATTCTGCTTTAGTCATTAACCAAGTTAACGGAAAATGGCTAGTTCATCAACCTCATTTGACTCCTTACAGGGACTATACCAGGATATTATTAACTTTCTTCACAAAGGTCAAGTTGCACCATATACCTCGAGACGAGAACCAGTTGGTTGATGCTTTGGAAACCTTGTATTCCATGGTCAAGGTTCATCAAGAGCACTACGTGCCTTGAATTAATGTCTCTTGTCTTGAAAGACCGGCATATGTATTTGCAGTTGACAACACTGATGATAGCAAACCCTTGTATCACGATATCAAGCAATTCCTGAAGTCTCAGGAATACACGGCAAGGGCATCAAGCAAAGACAAGAAGACCCTTAGGAGGTTGGAAGGCGGGTTCTTCAGGCCTGTTAATGAAGGAAGTCCACGGGGGATCCTTCAGAACCCATGCCAAAGGCATGCCATGGAAAAGAAATTTCTTAAATCGGGGTATTATTGGATCACCATGGAATCTGATTGTTGTAAATATTCCTGCAAGTGCCACAAGTGCCAAATCTATGCTGACAAGGTTCATGTACCTCCAAATCCATTGAGCATCATGTATTCACCTTGGGCATTCACCATGTGGGGCATTGATATGATTGGCAAGATTGAGCCAATAGCTTCCAATGGTCACCGCTTCATACTGGTTGTTATAGACTACTTCACAAAGTAGGCTGAAGCGACGTCTTATGCCAACGTCACAAAACAAGTGGTAGTCCGATTAATCAAAAGGGATATCATCTGCCGGTATGGAATTCCCGAAAGAATCATTACTGAAAATGGTTCTAATCTCAACAATAAGATGATGGCAGGCTTATGTCGAGATTTCAAGATCGAACACCACATCTCTTTGTCATATCACCCAAAGATGAATGGCGTCGTCGAGGTGGCCAATAAGAATATCAAAAAGATCGTTTAAAAGATGGTTGTTACATACAAGGACTGGCATGAGATGCTACAGTTCGCGTTGCATGGGTACAGGACGTCGGTGCGCACTTCAACTGGGGCAACCCCATTCTCACTAGTATATAGTATGAAGGCAGTCCTACCGGTCAAAGTCAAGATCCCTTCGTTGATAATAATGATGGACATCAAGCTTGATGAAGCAGAATGGCTCCGATCCAGGTAAAATCAACTGAGCCTCATTGAGGAGAATAGCCTAGCAGCTGTATGCCATGGACAGTTGTATCAAAGGCGAATGAAGTGGGCTTTCGACCAGAAAGTACGCCCTCAACAGTACATACCCGGCGATCTAGTGTTAAAAAGGATTCTTCCTCCTAATAACGATCACAGGGGCAAGTGGACACCCAATTGTGAAGGCCCATTCGTCGTTAAAAAGGTTTTCTATGGTGGAGCCTTAATGTTAACAACCATGGATGGTGAAGACTTCCAATCCCCTGTCAACACAGAAGCAGTTAGAAAATACTTCGTATAAAAGACCTGTCGGAGAAAAACAAAATAAAGGTCCAGGAAAAAATGGGCATCCCGGCGAGCCAAAAACAGAATAAAAGGCTCGGGCAAAAATTAGGGAAATATATGAAAAGATGTACACCCGCTGAACTGAAAAGCCACATTGGACAGCTCGGGAAAAAAGGGTATCCTGGTGGATTGAAAACCCGAAAAGGGCGATCCACGCAAAAGAGGGATTAAAGTGAACTACTGCGGTCTGTGAGATCTGTGATTCGTCATTTGCAACTAAGGGTAACTCAACGGTTAAATATCAATTCAATCGTCTTTCTCCAAGCAAAGCGAGTTGAGAGTCTTGAGGACATACAAGTCATAGCTGGGTCGGAGCTTGATGAGACTTTGTTTTTCACATTGCCATTAGGATAGTTTATTTTCCTTTTGGGAAATTTCCGCTTTCTAGGGATTGCTTCTCGTGTAATGCCTATTCATAGCCATTCCTCAATAAATAAAAATGCAATTTCAGTCCAAATTTGTTTCCACATGTTTTTGTTTTTCCTCTACCATTGATTGATTACAAAAAATTCCAACAAATTGTGATTAAATATTGCATTGTGAATACATGAATGCCTTATAACACATGCAACAGAGTAAAAACATTTAACAACACATCTACTGTGTTGGGTGAATGGGATGATAATTCAGACAAGGAACCTGGGGCATGCAGACAAAACTAACTCTTCATTTTGCAGGCACTATCAATTGTGTTCATACAGGTATAAGTGTTTGTGGCAAAGCTGGCACATAATTTCAAGAAGCCATCCTTAACAGAGTCTGGAGAAAGATTCCTCAACAACATCCTCTTTGATGTCTTCTATCGTCCCTAGTAGAGTGAAAAGAGAAGATCTTCTACAACAATGATAAAAGAAGACTGGTGTTCTCTCCAAGCAGAAGATGTTGCAACTAAGGAATTCCTTAGCAAACTTTTTCCTCAGTAGGGTCAGCAAGTCTAATTTCCCCAGCCAAGTCAGAAGGACCTCACTTCACCAACGGAGTTCAACGAGTAGCGTACCTCCCAAATCACGTTCAGTCTCAACAGAGTCTTGGCTCTCCAATCTCAAAGTCCAATTTATTTTTGGCAATGTTGGTAGCTCAGAGCCAATGTTATTAGCAATCTCCCCCGCAGAGTTGCTTTCCCCCACAGGGATTCATCACAATCAACGCAGTGTTGTTTCTTCCTCAACAAAGTTATCAAGGATACATGTTATCTCCACGTCAGGAGATCCCCTGTGCATTAACAGTTAGTAATTGAGCGCTCATCCAAGTTATGAATAATTTCTTTTTTGATCCACTCACAATTTTGTTTTCTTCTTCATCCAAGAATGGCATCCTCCTCAATACATTTCATTTCTCATAAGGGTACAAATTTTACGGTTTATTCGAGTATTCAATCACTCCATACCTTGAAAGTCTAAAAGTCATTGCTATTCTCCGTTCAGGTCTGCAGATGATTTAATAAGGAAGCTGTAATACCCCAAAATTTTCCCTTTCATTTTCATGGCATTTAGCATATCATATTGCATACTCAAATCCATATCATGACCCAAAGCATTGCATCATAACTATCATAGCTGAGGCATAGGGCTTATGATTAATGACTGAATAGATTGATGGTCATCCAAAGGCAATAATAAGGTAACATGGCTTCCCGACATTGTGAAAAGGGTTCACAACATCCCACAAGATCTCATTTGATTCCCCAAGTCATAAAACAAAGTGGATTGATCAAGGAATTCAAGCAGTGCAATATCTCCTAACAAAAAGGGGGTGAAATTAGGGTTTCTGATTAAATGAGCTTCCCAATGACATTTTGGTTCAACTTGATCTCATTGTTTTATACATGATTTTAAGTACCTGGTGTTTAAATTTCATCCATTGAATCATTTTGGAGGGTCTTCAACTGATCAGTTACTTGAAAATCAAGGAACTGGGGAAAAGTCAACCATGCTGAGTGAAAAGTCAAGTCTTGACTTTTTGAGGTCAAATTCATGAAATAAAGGTTACAAGGAATCCATGGATCAAATTTGATCAAGAATTGATGGAGGTATCCCTAAGAATCAAGAAAATCAAGACTTACCATTTTTGGAAAATTAGGGTTTCCAAAAAAGGCAAGTTTTGGCCATTTTGCAGCCATGTTCAAGAGAGGCCTTCTCCCAAAACAAAAGTCAAATGAAAATTCCACTTGGGTTGTTTGAAAGAGGGCATCCTAAGCTTCAAATCCATAGGTGGAACATGTTCATAGCATGAAAATTGAAGAAGTTATGATCATCCAAAGTTTGAGCAAACTAGGGCAAAACCAAGGCAAGCCTTGCATCCTGCGCACGCGCCCTGCAAGGTCTTTTTCCAAACATGTGGTGTGCAAGAAGTATGGTCCAATTACTCCATCAAGATGACTTCAAATGAATTTTTTTCCAACATGAAAGTTGTTCCTCTCTATGTTTCCTACAATATTGATCTTGGGCAAATTTTTATTTGATCAATATTTCATGGACATATGAGGGGTCAAAGTAGGGTTCTCATCCTGATCCACCATGGGCACCAAGGCATGCCAAATTCGTGCAGGCCAAGAATGAAGTCATGTTTCCTTGTGTTCAATTTTTCTTTTGAGTGACTTAAAGGCCATATCTCATGTTAGATTGAATATTAAACCTATTCTATGAAACATCCTCTTCAATTTGATCACAAGAATTACCTTAATTGGTGACTTGAGCTTGAAGGTTCATCTCATGGAAGATCAACATTTCCATCTGGCTTTCTTGAATGCTAAGGCATTGAATAATGGTTGATCAAGATTTGATTTTATTCAGTTCAGTTAGCAGGCTTCATTCAGTTTGTTATGATCACAAAGCTCATCATTTAGAGTGCAATTCATCACACATATGCATGTGTACACTAGCTGCCATGCACCTTATGCAAGATTAAATCAAGTTAGAAGTATAACATTGAACTCATGTTACATTGGTCTCAACCTCACCATACATCAAGCAAGCCTCATCATAAGCCATGTTCTTCATAACACTTGATCACATTGAACAAAACTTGAGCTTAACAAACTGAAACTCACCATAACTAACTCTAAATAAACTTGACTCAGTTAGCTTTAGTTCCAACTGTTAACTACACTGAGTTTAGAGCTAAACCATAGATATAAAAAGGATCAACCGTAACTGCATTGAACACACATCATTTTGATCAAAATCACACCAAAAACTTCATCACTCTCTCTCTCTCTCTCTGATTTTCTCTGGTTTTGTGAAGAGTTTCCTCTGCATTTTGATTTGAATCAGCTTCATCCTTAATCAAAACTCTTCAATCTCTCCTTGTTCATCATCATCACCAGCTTATGCATAATCTCCATGGCCCTATTAGCTTGAATCTTCAAGAATCCACTTCATTACCTTTCTGCAAATTCCTGCATCTTGGATAATTCAGTAAGATTTCAAGACCTTTGAGTGTTTATTTCACTCTAGTGGAACTCAAGAACCATCATCAAACACATTTAGATCAAGATCTCTGGTTTTCTTCAACAATTCAGAGCTTTGCAACTCATGTTACACTTCATCTCTCTTGACTTAATTTCCTGGTTTTGGTTGTTTTGTGGTGTTTATGGCTTGATAGTTGTCTGCATTGAACTGGCTAGATGATATGCATCTTAGATGCTTAGATGCAGAATTTTAGGTGGAATTTGGTTGCTTCTATTTGGCTTGATAATGAATGCAAAACGAAAACTAAACCTGGATTTGGAGTGTACTCAATGAGAGGAATAAGATGATGGACTTACATTGTATTTTGGTGGTGGTTTGAAGTTGCCATAGATGCAAGTCATCGGAGAAGATGACTGGAGGTCAGCTCCGGTGACCTGAACAGGCCCTAACCATTAATGTGATAGTAAGTCACGGCCATCAAATTCATTCCATCGTGTGTCCATAAAATTTCCAGCGCATTAATGAGTCCGTGTCATTCACGTGTGTGTATTAGTGGACCTGAGTGATCATACGCGTGTCATCCACCTTCATATCTTGTGTCATGAAATCTAGTTCATTGGTTTATCTTACTTTGACTTCAATTGTGTGTGTGAGATTGATCACAAGGTCTAGAGTTGAGTCAACATTGACCAGTGGCCCACCACAAGCCTTGTGTTCAACGTATTTGGACTTGGGTTCAAATTCCTATTTACACCCCCGTTTTAAAGGCCCAATGACATTTGAATTGGATTTTCTTTCTGATCACACCTCCGCTCATTTTTTCTCATTTTCTTTTTCATTTTATTTTCCTTCCAATTTTCATTTTCTAAAAATACTAAACATTCACCAAAAATTCTAAATAAATTCATATATCATATTTGATATTTTCCCAAATTTTCCACAATTTTTAATTTTGATTTCCCATTATTTGTTAATCAGAATTAATTCTTCATTTTATTTCTTTTTGGTTTCTTCCATTTTGGACCTTGTGCTCTTCCCAATTTTATTCCTCTTAGATGAAATCTGATACTGGTCCTATTCTTTTTGGTCTATTTAGAGGACATCTTTAGGTCTCTGAAAACATTTTTTCCTTATTTATTAGGTCATGTTTGGATTATTTTTGAGCCTATTATTTGTGCTTATGTCTTAAAATCCCTAATTCAATTTGCACCTTTATTTGAGTGAGTAAAAATATGAATTTTTGTTAGATATTTTAGAGGTATGTTAGACCCTGGTTTGTGACTTTGAATGTCGAGTTTCATAATTTTTCCATGTCATTTGGTATTTCTTCAGTCCCTTGTCTTGCAAGTCACTTTTTTGGTCCTTATTTCTCCATACTTCTCACTTCATTTTGACAAGGCATTTATGCCACCCATTTGAGATCTTCAATTTGAGTTCCTAATATCCCATTAGGTGTCTTTAAGTCACTTATGTACATTTTAGGTCCTTACCTTTTGAATTTTTAGATTTACTTGATCATTAAGTCATGTATGTGTTCATGTATGCCATTTTTACCCTAATTCACTTTCTTCTTCCATCTTCACACTTATAATTCAATTTTGTGAGTATGATGGTCGTTTCATATCATTCTTATACATCTCATAAGTGTCTCACATCCATTTTCATTTCTTCATTCCAAGTCACAAGCCTTTGTACTTCATTTGTTTTCATTTGGTACTTTAAAGCTTCAAAAACAAACTTCTTCATCCCTTAACCCTAATGCAATCCATTCTCATTATTTTATGGTTAATGTTTGAGTTTGAACTCCATCTAGACTCTTCATTTATCCCCTAGTTTTTGTATGGAGAATTCAAGTTTCATTAATCATGTTTGACTTTTTCTTCTAAGTCTTTTCTCTACTTTTGAAATCACATGTTCAATTCTTCTTATTCTTTCTTCATTCAACCCTTGTTTGAATCTCTCTAACTTGAATCTCTTTCTCCCCATTTTGGTTAAAATCTTGAGAAACTTACCTTTAGTGTTAGGTTCTGGATTTAACATTCACATTTGATTTAATTCAAGTTTACCATACTTAATCATGTAAATACTTCACCTAGCTTCACCTTGCTTTCTATTAGGGTTTAGTACTCCATTAGGACATAGTTTGTTAAGGTTTAATCTTACCACCTTAGAATACTTTAATAGAGTTTAGATACTGACTTTAGAAGCTTGTTATCATATAAGATCCTTTAGCTTTAGGTCTTAACCCTAGGAGGTTCTTAATCCCCTTTCCTTAGCTAGTTTGAGCTAGCTTAAGATTTTGCCATGCTTTATGTGTTTAATATGATTTGTAAAGCTAACCTTTGTTTTGTAGGGTGGTTGAGGTAAGCCTTAGTTATATACTTCTCCTTCATCTCTTTATGCTTTCTAATTGAGTTTTCCTTAGAACTTTGTGCTTTACTTATTTAAGCTTTCCCCTTTCTTAGAATTAACTTACCTTCCTTAGGAAGTAAGTTGAATTATAATTCTCTTTTCTTCTTTTCCTTTTTCTCATTAAGATTAGAAAACTAAACAAACCATTAGGATCCCCTTTGGTATGCAATAAATAACTTAGGGTTGTGTCTTAGTCCCCTTTGTTTCTTCCTTTTGCAACTTGAGTCATTCTTTCTCATCTCATAAATAAAAACAACAAAACACCTAATAAAGGTTGAATGTTCTCGTACGACAGGATACTTTGTCGTGGGTTACTTATACACGTCCTATCTCGGGGTGAGGTGTAAGGAACAACCACGATGAACAAGTCTTAGTGCGAGAGTGTTTTATAAATAACAACAAACAAAACACTTCTCTAAAATACAAAAAACAAACAACAAACATATGTCTTTTCCTGCAGGAATTCTTCTCTCACCTTGTTCACTTTCAACGCGAACATGCGATAACTTGTCTCATTTGCAAGATGGTAAACGCATTCATTCAAGGAGAGCCTTCAATACGTGGGCATAAACATAAGCAGTTCCAACTATAAAAAAAACATAAACAAATATTTCACGCCTTAGTTAGGCAAAATACGTCGAATCTAATTCTCATTTCCCATGAGACGCGTAGGCAGCGGGGTAGGGCCCGTTCGAGCACATTCTTTATTTTCCCTAAATTTTCCTTTTTCTTTTTGTTCCTTATTTTTTATCTCTTTTCTAGTTCCTTTTCTCATTTAAGTTCCAGTTCCAGTAGCGGTTTTTTTCAGCAGCATCTTATTTCTCACCCTTTGAAACAGCTAAACAAGCATGGATACCGTCGGGTACGGCGGACGGTCTGGGGTGCTAATACCTTCCTAGGTCGTAACCGACTCCCGAACCCAGATCTTTGGTTCGCAAGACTTTATCCTTTCCTTCTCTCGTAGGTTTGTGCAACAATACCTTTCCCATTAATTCGGGATAAAAATGTTTGGCTGGCGACTCTACCTTTTTCGCGCCACTTTCGTGTTTGTACTAGGATGAAATCCCAGGAGCGACAACCGTGAAAAGGTGATGATGAATTTTTTTTGTGTTATTATGAATTCGATTTTCTATATTTTGAAGAAGAGGTAAGAAATCCTTTTTAAAATGAACTTGCAAGTTCTTTTGTTTTTTTAGATCAATGAATGAAGATTAGTGAAGTTGTTATGAAGCCGAGAGAATTCGCGTGTATGTGTAAAACGTGTGGTCATACGGAAGCCTTGTGGAATATGGCGTATGAATTCTTCAGGTGGTAGGGCCACTTGGTATCAACTTGGAGTCACTTGATGTAGCAAGCTATATTCACACTTTTTACCCTTGCAACAACATGAATCCGTGAGTTGATAAGCTCTTCTTCATTTTTGTTTGTTTTTAGTATTGGGTTATAAACAAAATAAATACAATGGGCTTCTATTCAATTTGGCCTTTTTATTATACTTTGTAATGAAAACATGGATGATGATAATGAATTGAGAAACCAAATGGAACCAACTTGTATCCAAATAATATCTCCCTTCAAATAATCTCTAAAATTGGCCATAATGAAACCCTTTGAATATTGAATGGTGATGGTTGAATTGAAACACACAAAAATCACTTTTGAAACCAATTTGGATCAATCCTTGAGGAAATAAAGCTAATAATGAATCAATCTTGAATTAAATCCACAAATCACACTAAAAAACAAGTTCTAACATTTTCCAATAAAAATGAATCCCCTGAACACATTTTCCAATAAAAATGAATCTCCTGAACACATCTTCGGAACTTCGGAACAAATAAATCAAGAATCAATTTGAATCCGTCTGAATCAATATCTGGGAAAATAAATCCATAGAGGAGCACAACCTGATTTTGAAATAAAATTCACACGAGCCACTGCTTGGTAACTTGAAGATGTTCGTACAACTCCATTTGAATTTGAATATGCATTTCCTAAGAAAATAAACCACTGAAATAAATAACTTGCACTTGAAGAAAATTCCTGATAGTTTGACCAAGATTAGATCAAACATCCATCTGAATTGGATCACGACTGAACAAATGCGCTTGAAGTGAAATCACGGTCATGCTCTATGTTATGCTTCATTTTCCTATGATATGAATGCAATGCGAAGTATGTTATATGACATGCTAAATGCTATGAAATGAGAGGGAAAATTTTGGGGTGTTACAGTCATCACATTCTGACTTTGATGATTCATGCATGCTTACAGTCAAGTTATAGGTCATATGCATTCATACTTTTTAAGTTTTTCCTTTTGTGAACTTGCTTGTTTCTTTAGTTCTTCTAATATCTAGTTTTGATTCCTTGAGATACCTTATGCTTATTAGAGCTTTGGTATGGTTAGTTTATGACTTGTAGGGTTATTATACTTTAGGATCCCTTTCAAGTGGTTTCTTTCCTTGTCTGGCTTCTCTTTTAATTCTTATATGCAATTGTGTTTCATTTGCTAACTTTTCAGGGGCTATGGTAAGTCATGAGAGTGTGGATGAGAATCCACATTCTAACTTCTTACCTCATATTTTTAATCTTTCAAGTTGTGTTTGATTAAGCATTTAAAGATGTTTTACTTGTACAATCTACTCTCATCCCTCTTAGAAACAACTTAACTTCCATCTTGGAGTTAAGTTGCTTTCTTCTTCTTCTTCTTTCTTATCTCCTTTTCCTTTCTTTTCGGATAGAGTTATCATACCACACTAACCATTGGACATCCTAATATGATAACATAAGGTTGATCTTAGTTTTCCTTAGACTTTTTCTTTTTGCTTTTTTGAGTTTTTCTCTTTCTCATCACAAAACAAAAGCTAAGAAAACACTTAATAAAGGTTGAAATGACTTCTTGTGTCATGGCCTTATTCCATGGGGAACTTGCATCTATCCCATCTTGGGGTAATGTAAGCTTGTTTAGAATGATACACAAGTCTTCAACATTAAGTTGTTTCACAAATAATCTATAAAAAAATTCTTCACCCAAAAGCAACAAAAACATCTAATAAATAAAATAGGCTAGTGTACTTGAGCCTGAATCCTTGGAACTAAGTTTGGGGATCTTCTCCATACTTAGTGTGCTTCTTCTTCATTCCATCTTGGAGTTATGTAATAAGTACACGCACCATTGAATGGGACTTGAATACACTCTCCTATGAAAACTCTCTAATAAAAAACTTCTAAAAACCTTCAACAAACAATAAACTTCTTTCCCTCGGGAATTCTCTTCTCATCTTCTTCACTCTAAATGAAAGAACTTGCTCCTACTTGTCATTTGCAAGACAGTAAATGCAATAGTTTCAGACGAACCTGCAACACCTGAGCATAGGCAAAAGCAGTTCCCTTCTAAAAAATAAAATAAAGCTGTGTCATTCTTATTGAGTCAAATTACGATGTTCTGACTTTCTCATTGCACAATGGGAATACGTAGGCATAAACAATGACGTTTGGTGAACACAATCCTTTAGTCTCTTTCTGTTAGAAAAAGAATTGATTCTACTCTCTCTAAAGAAGTTTTGATGAGAACAAATATTTTTATAATGAATAAATATACTGCTTAAATTTATTTTATTTTAATGTGCAGAATCTCTGAAGTAAAACAAGAAGTTTTTAAGATGATAGAAGTTCTGACGCATCAACAAGAAGTTCCTCATATTTCAGAAGTTCTACTACACAAAATATTCTAAATGTTTTTATGGAAGATCTAAATGCGTCACACTTAGCCAGCTACTCATTTGAACAAACTATGATACTCACATACACGCAAACTCTGATTTCAGAATCAACTTCATTAATTGAGGATCAAAGAATTAACGGCTCCAAACTATTTTTGGAAACTCTTCAAATACATTTATCTCCTTCCAAAAATATGTTAAGGTGTCTCCAACAGTTCAAATATCTACATATATATAAAGGAGTCACTTGGAAAAAAATTTAATAACTCTCTCGTGCGCATATTCAATTAGTAAAAATTCTCTTTTCACTCAATTTTGAAATAACCTTGTGTAATAATATCACAGTTGTTATAATAGCTTTTTAGAAGCAATTCTTTTTACACATTTGTAATAAAAAAATTGATAATCCTTGAGTGACTAAAGTGTTAGTCAGTAGAATCAAGAAGACTTTGACAGGTTGTCATTGTGAGTTGTAATCTTTATTGATTAGTGGATTAAGACCTTAATGAGAGAGGCAAAATCTCCTTGGCAGGTGGACTGGATGTAGTTTGAGTTCAAATGAACTAGGATAAATTGATTGTGTTCACTGCTTTAAATTTAAATAAACCTCAATTCACCCCCCCCCCCTTTCTTGTGTTTTTCGTCCCTTTAATTGGTATCAGAGCGCCTAGTTCTGGGTACTAACACAAAACTATGTCAAAAAAAGATCCTTAAGAAAAACACTATGGCGGAACAATTCCAGAACAACAATGACAATCAGAATGACAAGAACAATGGCAAACCTCTAGTGTTCAATGGTGAGAACTTTGACTACTGGATGGATGTTCTGGAAAGCTTCTTTCTGGCTCTTGATGGAGAACATTGGGATATGGTAACTGATGGTTACACTTATCCAGTTGGAGATAATGTTCATAAGATTAAAAGAAAATATATGATAGTGCAACAAAAGAAAGAGTTCAGAAATCATCACAAGGCTAAAACAATTCTTCTGAGTGCCATTTCATACACAGAGTATGAGAAGATCACAAACAGAGAATCTTCCAAACATATGTTTGACTCTCTGAGAATGACGCATGAAGGCAACACTCAAGTTAAGGAGACCAAAGCTCTGGTACTCATTCAGAAGTATGAAGCGTTCAAAATGAAAGAAGATGAAACAATTGAGAAAATATTCTCAGGTTTCAAATTCTGGTTGTTGGATTAAAAGTTCTGGATAAAGGATACTCAACAACAAATCATCTGAAAAAGATAATCAGAAGCTTGCCAAAGGAATGGATACCCATGGTCTCTTCTCTAAAGCTATCAAAGAATTTGAATGAAATATCTCTTGAAGAATTGATCAACTCTCTAAGGAGTCACGAGATAGAACTTAAAGAAGATGAACCTCAGAAGAAAGGTATGTTTTTTGCTCTTAAATCTAACAAATCTAAATCTAAAGCTTTTTAGGAAGAAGATTCTATCTAGTTCTGATAGCATCATAAAACAATATGATCACAGTTTCCAAAAATTTCTAACTAAAAACATAGACAGAAGAAAATTTCCTCAATGATTTATGGAGTTAGCAGAAATGGTAGAAGAGGCATAGGATACGTTAAAACTAAAGGAGAAGCACCAAATAAATATAAACAAGTTGATGACATGGTCATAAAATACACACCTTTAAATTCTCACTTTACATATGGACACAAGCATGATTTAAAATATACTAGTGAGTCATCTTGTTCTATAAATTCTGTTGAGAAACCTAAACTCAATCAGAATTATGTAAACTTTAACAAACAAGGACCCATAAAGATATGGGCACCCAGAGATAAAATTCTCTATGTTGCAGATGTCTTTAACAACAAATTTAAACACCAATATGGTTACCTGGACTCTGGATGCTCACGACACATGACGGGAAGAAAGTATATGTTCCAAAGTCTTGAGCTTAAAGTTGGAGGCTACGTAGGTTTTTGAGGCAATCAGAAAGGAATAATCATTGGCTCTGGAACCATTAGTAACAATACTCTTCCCTATATATCTAATGTTCTATTAGTTGATGGATTGATGCATAACTTGCTATCAGTAAGTCAATTAAGTGATAAAGGTTACGATATAATCTTCGATCAAAAGTTATGCAAAGTTGTTAGTCAGAAAGATGGAACTATCCTTTTTAATGGGAAGAGAAAGAACAACATTTACAAAATAAAACTTTCTGAACTAAAAAGTCAGAATGTGAAATGTCTTATGTATGTTAAAAATGAGCAATGGTTTTGGCACAGAATATTAGGGAATGTTAGTATGAGAAGATTGTCTCAGATTAACAAACTCAATCTTGTCAGAGGACTTCCTAATTTGAAGTTCAACTCAAAAGTTATATGTGAAGCATGTCATAAAGACAAGTTTGCTAAACCTACCTTCAAACCAAAAAATGTGGTTTCTTCCTCTAGAGCATTAGAACTTCTGCACATTAATTATTTTGGACCAGTGAAAACTGCCTCAATCAGTGGTAAGAAGTATGGATTAGTGATCGTAGATGACTATAGTAGATGGACATGGGTAAAGTTCCTTAGACACAAGGACGAGTCAATCTCTGTATTTTCTATCTTCTGCAAACAAGTTCAAAATGAAGAAAAGTTTGGAATTGTAAAAGTCAGAAATGATCATCATGGAGAATTTGAAAACAAAAAATTGGAATTATTTTTTTTAATGAAAACGTCATTTCTCATGATTTCTCTTGTCCTAGAACTCCACAGCAAAATGGAGTTGTAGAATAAAGGAACATAACTTTACAAGAAGTGGCCAGAGCCATGATCAATGAAACTAACATGGCTAAACACTTTTAGGAAGAAGAAGTAAATACAACGTGCTATATTCATAATAGAATCTCTATAAGACCTAATTTGGAGAAGACTCCATATGAATTGTGGAATGACAAAAAGCCCAACATTTCTTATTTTCATCATTTTGGATGTATTTGTTTTATTCTGAACACTAATGATCCTCTGAACAAGGTTGATTCTAAAGCACCAAAATGTTTCATGTTAGGATACTCTGAATTTTCAAAAGGATACAGCGTATACAGAAACACATATTGTGATGGAATCTATTTGTGTCAGATTTGATGATAAGGTTGGCCTTCAAAAGCCAAGGCATAATGAATCTCTTACAGATATAGAAGTTCAAATTACAAAAACCAGAACATCTAAAGAACAACCATCTATAGAAAAAGACAACACAAATGCCACAACAAGTTCTAAAGAACACATTCAGAAGAGACAATCCAGAAGCATGATCAATCATCCAGAAGATAAAATTCTGGGAAAGAAAGATCATCCAATTGGGACAAGATCTTCATTCAGAAACTATGAAGAATCACTAATGGGATTAGTCTCTCTGATTGAACTTACTTCCATTGACGAAGATCTCTAAGAAAATGATTGGATACTTGCAATGCAGGAAGAACTAAATCAATTAACCAGAAATTAAGTATGGGATTTAGTTTCTAAACCCAAAGGATTCAACATCATTAAAATCAAATGGGTCTTCAAAAATAAGCTGAATGAACAAGGAGAAGTTGTCAGAAAGAAAGCACGACTGGTTGCACAAGTTTATAGTCAGCAAGAGGGAATTGACTATATATAAACCTTTACACCAGTCGCAAGGTTAGAATCTATCAGACTTTTAATTTCTTTTACTGTAAATAATGACATAACTCTCTATCAGATGGATGTCAATAGTGTGTTTTTAAATAGTTATATTGATAAATAATTTTATGTACATCAACCCCCTAGTTTTGAAAACACAAAACATCCAGAATATGTTTGTAAACTTAAGAAATTGTTATATGGTCTGAAACAAGCTCCCAGAGATTGGTATGAAAGATTAAGTAACTTTCTCTTAGAAAATAATTTTACTAGAGGGAAGGTGGACAAAACTCTTTTCTGTAAAACATTTAAAAATGATATTCTGATTTTTCAAATTTACGTAGATGATATAATATTTGGATCTACTAAAAGCTCTATGGGCAAATAATTTGTTAAGACTATACAGGCATAATTTGAAATGATCTTAATGGGATAACTCAAGTTATTTCTAGGAATCCAAATCAATCAAACATCAAAAGGAACCTACATACATCAAAGAAAATATGTTAAAGAACTTCTGAAGAAATTTGATATGTCAGAATGTAAACCATCTAAAACTCCAATGCGTCCTACATGCATTCTGGAAATGGAAGAGGTAAGTAAGAAAGTAGATCAGAAGATCTATAGATTTATGATTGGCTCTCTCCTATACTTAACTACTTCAAGACCTTATATTCTATATATTGTTTGCCTCTATGCTAGAATCCAATCAGATCCTAGAGAATCTCACTTAACAATTGTTAAGAGAATTTGCAGGTATCTAAAAGGTACTACTAATATTGTCCTTTACTATAGAAAATCCAGAGAATACAAAATTGTAGGGTACTGCGATGCTGACTTTGCTGGAAACAGAACAGAAAGAAAAAGTACTTCTGGAAGTTGTCAATTTCTGGGAGACAACTTAATCTCTTGGTCCAGCAAAAGACAATCTATAATTGCACTTTCAACTGTTGAAGCTGAATACATAGCAGTAGCTAGATGCAGTACTCAGATGCTCTGGATGAAGAATCAGCTTGAGGATTTCAATATTTATGAGAGTAACATCCCTATCCTCTGTGATAATACATCTTCTATTTGTCTTTCTAAAAATCCTATTTTACATTCTAGAGCTAAACATATAGAAATTAAACATCATTTCATTAGGGACTATACTCATAATGGAATTCTATTTTTAAAATTCATAGACACAAACCATCAATGGGCTTATTTTTCTTACAAAACCCCTTGCTGAAGATAGGTTTAATTTCATTCTGAAACATCTCAGTATGGAATTATGTCCAAAATGAATATGTTAATTCTATACATTTAACTCTCTTAACTTATCTTCTTTTGAACTTCTGGCCAATATTTCTTCTGAATTAAGGAGAATTGTATCAGAATCTATCCAGAAAGATCTAAAAGTTCGTATCTGAGAACCTTTCATTTCAAGGATAGAACATGAAGATCATAACATCAACACCTATCAACGAAGCTCCAGGTGTCTTCTCAATCTGAATATGTGTTTAAGCTCTGAGAAAGGACAGAACATGCATGCCATGACATGAACAACTGTCAACCTAAGCTTTAGGTGTCCTTTGAGGCTAAATACGTGGCCAAATTCTGAGAAACTGAAACGGCTGAACTGACAAAGTTGAGGTGTTAGTCACATTGCTAATTGTTTAAAAAACTTTTACGCCACCCCCTTTATCAGAATTCATTAATGTTTTTAATCATTGTGTTTGTGATTTAGTTTTTTCATTAATTATGTTTTATATCCGTTAAAAACTCAATATATATATATATATATATATATATATATATATATGTGTGTGCTCATTCTCACCTCACAAACACTTTTCACTCTTTTCTTGCTTCTTGTTTTCTCTCATTTTCGGAATTTTGTTACCAATATCCTCTTATGAACAATGGCTTCATATTCCAAGCTAGTTCAACCTTCTTCATCTTCTCAACAAGCTTCTGAAGAAACTCATGTTACTCCGGTCAGAACTCTTCTCACTCCGTTTGAAAACCTAGAAGTTCTATGTGAACTGTTTGTGGACTTTGATAGCATGAAGGAAAATGGCTATGACCTCACTCCTAAAGTAAAATTTCAAGGCTGGAAAAAGTACTTTAATCGTTTTATTGGTCCCATTTTCCCTAAGTCGGTCAAAGAATTATGGATTTTTGTTACAACTTCAGACAACTAGGTCACGTCTTATGTCATAGGGAAGAAGATCATTATCATTGAAGATCTTATTGGAAGACTCATTGAATCGGATGGATATGTGATTAAGTGAAACGACATGGAGAAAAATTCTGACCTAACAACAATTTCTAGAGAGATCTTTAATTTTGGGCAACATTCAAACGAGATCAAGGATCTCAAAGATCATCGGAGAATCTGGGAAAAGATTATTCTGGATTGCATCAGTCAAAGAAAACCCACAAGTTCTCCAGATTATATCAACAATGATCAACAATACCTTTTCTAATTCATCTCAACCAACAAGAAAGTTAACCTTACTCATAGTCTGTTTAATTATCTGAAGAACAATGTCAAAGAAACTAGAGAAGAGGAGAAGACCAAAAGAGATTGGATGCCTCTGGGAAGGCTAATCTTAGATATTCTAACAGAGAACAAGCTGGTAGAACATCTGATTGAAGCCCAGCAATTTGATGATCTAGAATCAATTGCTGGAAGACCCCTAAACACCAAGAATCTCAAAAAGATGAAATTCATTGACAATATCAAGAAGGACCTAGTTTTTCACTCAAGGGACGTGATTACCACAAAGAAGATCCCTCTGAAAGATTTTCCTCTGTTCTAAACCGACACACATCCAAAAGTTATTGTCAGATATCTAGAGGCTTGCAAATAGGATGGCATCACTCTTGATATCAATCCAGAAGATCTCAGAAGACCATCTCCAGAAGTTGCACTGAAGAAGACAAAGAAAAGTAAAGCTTTTGAAGGAACTTCTCAGAAGACACCAAAGGTTGCTAAAAACAAAGCTAACCCCTCTGCTTTTGTTTCTGTCATTAAGTCAGTATTACATACAACATCTGATAATCCTCTTCCTAACCCTCCTCCTTTTGAAACTCCTTATTCTAACATTCATACCTCTTTAAACCCCATTACTTATGAAGCCCTACTTTCTGTTAACCCATAATCTTCTGTTAACCCTTAACCTTCTATTAACCCTCAACCTTCTGATAATCCTCAATCTGAAAACTCTTCACCATCTCCCAGACCTTTTGAATATCATTCCTCTCAAACTCTTAAAGACTTCGACATTCCCATTGACACAAATCCTCCTTCTGATCCAAATTTCACACCATTTATTGAAACCCAACCAGAACTTCAACAAGTACTTTCTGATATTGATCAATTTCAACCCTAAACCTACCTTCTACCTTCATACTAGCCATTCCTGGCATAACCTGCCCCTTTAACTCCTCTCTACCTCTACTAATTTTTGACATACCTACACCACCAGAATATTCACTTTCTCCCTATGATTCCACTCCCCTAAGATCCTATTCCTTCATCACCATTCCATACACTCCCACTCCTACCAAAGAACCCGAAGGACCCCTTAGAATTGTCATTGACATAGAAGCCCTAGAGAAACTAGCTTCTAACTCTAAGAAAATAGCCATACCAAAACCCAAGCCCAAACCAACCAAATCAGATGTTGGTATTTTATTGCTAGCTTTTGAAGCATAAATAAAAGATTGGGTGAACACTATGAAGATCTCCTGTACAGAAAATCTATATCTTGTAGCATCAGATCATCTATGGACCAATGCTGAGTCCAAGAAGCTGAAGGATCTCAGCTATGACATTACTAAGCAAAACTTCTTTGAAAAACTAAATATCTTCAAAGAAGAAGTTCTTAGCTGCTGGGAAAAGAAGACTCCTCATCTTTTGGACAATACTCCTTGGACAGTGTAAACACCCAAAATTTGCCCTCACCCCTTCATACCATGGCTTGTGATCATTCTCATATGCATAAACACAATCATAACATCTCATATCCCATTTTTGATTCACTGCATAGATTCAAAGTCATCTGCATTTAGGGTTTGTGATCTGAGCAATCCAAGAGCTTCTTGGGCCACTCCAAAGGCCACGAATCACTTCAAAGGGGTCCATGTGTGTTCTTATATCATATTACACCCTCTCAAAGTCAAAAATGCTAAAGAATCACAAGAACTGGGATTGGTGTGGATGCAGAGCCAGGTTTAACTGCACAGATGACCTGAAATTAGGGTTTTGGTTTCAGAGGCCATAACTTCAAATTTTTTGGTCATTCTTGTTTCTATTGGTCTCTATATGGTATAGGGAGTGTGCATATCAATTTTCATGAAGAAATTCCATGGGGAAGTCATCTGATCAAGAGTTGACTTTTCAGACAAGTCAGTGCAAAATCAGGGCATCTGAGGCCCCCAATGACCCAACCAAGGGGTGATCTTCATCATTTTGAGTGTATTTGATCTTTATTTGATCATAGAAGAAGTTTGAAGTTCACAAAATTCAAGAATTTGAAGTTTTTGCAAAGTTGACTTTTTAGGGCAAGTTTGACTTTTGGAGAATATGTCATTTTATGCCACTTTTCAAACCTTACTTTTTGATCCAAAAATGCTTCAAATGGAAAAACTTTGGTCATGAAAGTTGTAGATTAGATCTTTCCCTTTTCAAAAAGTACAAGAACATGACCTAATTCATTTTGGATCAAAAGTTATGGTGTGTTAAAGTTGGCAAAAATCATTAAATTTCAAGTTATGCACTAAAAGGGAAACTTGCCAATTCATGTACCAAGCATTCTAGTGACTTCAAAATGACTTCAAAACATCATCATATGATCATACATGACCCCAAAAACAGAATTGGCCCAAGGGATTTTACATTGTTTGCCTTGATTCTCAAGAAATCCATAAGCCATTTTTTTCCATAAAGGTGCAAAATGGATTTTTGGCAAGAACATTTTCCAAGAAGCAATGTGATCACTAGCTGACTTCTATACATTGCCATGACTAAAAGAAGTCCCATGCTACAAAATTCAGCAAGCAATGTCTCATGCATATGGCACAAAATCATGAGGAAACATCAAGTGGGCAAGTTGCAAAAGCTAGCATAGCTTGTGATCCATATGTTGCAGTCAGCTACAAGCAATCCAAGGGCCCTCCTCAACTCAAGCTGAAGCAAGACATGACTTCAAACTGCTGTTGCCATGACCCATGCTGCTAGTACAAGCCAACTTGACTTTTTGGCAAAAGTTCCCATACTCATGGCACAGTGAGCAGCCACCCCTACTGACCTGCCCCACAGGCTATGATTTGATCTTTCATTTTCCATTTGTTTGGTATTTTTCTTGTTGAGGAACCCTAAAACCCTAGGAAACTTAGAAAAACCATAACTTGAATTTGATTAAGAGTTGAAACCTCTCCTTTGGGCATTGGTTTAGTATAGGACTAGGGGTCCTTTGAGTGCATTTTTAATTTTTTATAATGTTGTTTGCTTCTGATTTTGGTTTGTGTTTGATGCTTTGATCATAAACCCTAATTTGGGCTTCCATTTGCATTCATCTTGCCTTTGTTTGCATAACATGACTTGCCTTGACATTTCAAGCATCCATTTGATTCATTTGACATCATAAGACATATTGAAAGCATGTTTGATCATTGCATCATGTATTTGCCATGTTGTATGCCATATGCATCTCATAACTTTTCATGAATGTTCATGTTCCTTAACTTGCTCCATTTGCATTCATGAACTTGTATGATCATCCCCATGTGCTGCCTCATGTTTGTAACATCTCATAGCATCATTAACATCATGTATGTGCTTCTGGTTTTGTTTCTCATCATGTCATCTCATCTCATTTTGCATTGCATTGCATCTCCTTCACTAACTTTTCAGGTGGTAAGTTATCTTGAGAAGTGAATTTGCCTTCACTTCTCATAACTTCTCTTCATCTCTTTTTATGCATCCTTTCTGCATTTATGTTTGTGTTTGAGATTGAGCTTGCTCATTCTTCTTCTTCTCACTTTCTTTTCTCAAGTGACTTGACTTCTTGAATGAAGCAAGTTACTTTGCTTCTCCTGATCCTTTCATCTGCTTCCTGGTGGTTCCATTGAAGATCTTCTTTGTTAAACCTCACAAACCTTAGGAACAACCAAGCATGACAATGATTAGGGTTTTGATTAATCCCCCACTTAGTTTTTACCTTTGTGTCTCATTGAGTCTTCTCTTCTCACCTCATAATCAGGGACTAAACCCTAAAGGCTTTAAGGCTTTGTGATTAAGCTTATGCCTGCATCCTTCTATTAGGATGGAGTGTATAACTTTAATCCTAAGTGTTAAACCCTTAATGTGTTTAAACCCTTTAATTAATCCACTTAATAATCATCAAGACATCACACTTGTAACTTGGGCCTTGCATTAGGGTTCTAATTCTTCCTTAATTGGTTAAGAAGGACTAACCCTAGTGTTAATGGACAAGTCCCCCTCAAGTTGTCTTACAAACCCTAAAAATCACTTCATCATCATACCATTAACTAAAATCCACTTAATCAAAGGCTTGTTTTGTCATGAGTTTAATCCCTAATCATGGATTAAGTTGAGGAGCTTTCCTCAGCTTAAACAGTCTCATCTATTATCCTTCTATTAGGATGGTGTGATGAGTCTGTTTAATCCTTGATTATGGCTTAATCTCATTACTTAACACTAAACAAAAAACACCAAAAACATCTAAATAATCACAAGTAGGTTAATGATCTTAATCCTACATCAAAGGTGATTAAGTGTGAGAATCTGACTTCACACTTAAGATAATCTCATTACCCCTAATCAGAGGGAAGATGTGATGAGTTTACTAACCCATTGGTTTAGGCTTAAACTCATTAACTTATGACAAATCCAAAAGCAATAAAAGACTGAAAACTCAAAAACAAACAATAATCGTCTCCTCCGAGATTCTTTTTCTCATCACCTTCACTCATAAACGAGAACTCGCTTCTCCCGTCTAATGCAAGACAGTTTGCACCTGAGCCAGACAGGTCATACACTTGAGCATAGGCAAGTAAGCAGTTCACAAGTCAATTTATTTTTCAGTCTCTTTGGGTCGAACTACGGTGTTCTGACTTCCTCATTGCACGAGAGGATACGTAGGCATAACTTAACAGTTATCGAACAAAAGTCTCTGTATATTCCCCCTCCTTCTAGCATTCTTCCTTTAGCCTCATGATCTTGAGCATTTCATTCTCATTCTTACACTGACACTTTCATACATCATATCACTTATACACTATACACTGACACCTGTACATCTCTTTCCAGCTATTTTATACACAGAATGCACTGACACTACCCCTCTAAAACACAAATCTTTTAAGCGTGGATCCCGTCGAGTACGGCGGACAATCTGGGTGCTAATACCTTCCCAGGTTGTAACCAACCCCCTTTCTCAGTCTCTCTGGTTCGCGACCGTCTTATCCATGTCTTTCCAGGTTTATGCAGCATTACCTTTCCTCCGGGATAAAAATGCCTAGCTGGCGACTCTTTTCTTCTCCAGTGAGTTCACTGTTGTGTGTTCTCATTGTCCCTTTCGCCGACCGTTCGCGTCTGTACCTTTATCTGGGCCATTTCCCATTTATCGGGAGCGACAGACAGAACCAAATGTCTCTTCTTATGAACTTCAAGTTATGTTTGTTTCTGAAGACAAAGGGAAAGTTGTTGTGATGTCTCCATCTGAAACTCCTACAACAAGCTCTGAGAATTTAGTTACTTCTACTGAAGAAACTTCTTCATCCTCTTTTGTGTTGAAAACTCTGGAAGAGTTAAACAAAGAGAATGAAGCGGTCAAGATCAGGTTGTACAAACAATATGAAACAAATGCAGAACTTAAGAACATGATTGGTCAGCAAGTGGAGTCTACTTTTCAAATCAAATGTCTTTTGGAGGAATTGTTCACAAGACTTCCTCCTCCTCCACAACCTTAGTTTCTGTTTATTTGTTTGTTTCTTTGTTCTGTTTGTTTTTTTGCTTATGTGCTATTATGATTATTCTCAATGAAAGCTTCCATGTTTTTCTTATATATGTTCTAATTTTTTTTACTCTGTTTATATTTCTTTTTGATTCATGGAAAAAAGGGGGAGAATGTAAAATATTTTGATTAATAACAGCTCAGTAGGACTAAGCCTCAAACATCCTAAAACTCTGATAATTTTAATATGATGTTAAGTAAACATGAAAAGGCTTCAACTCAGGGGGGGTTTTCTCATAAGAACTTCCGATCAAAAACTCTAACGGAACATATTCAAAGAACTTCATAACTCAGGGGGGTCTCACTATCTTTTTTTCTTATTTAAATACTTCAAAATATAAGAGTTTTGTTATCATAAAAAAGGGGGATATTGTTAGAACAAGAATTGATTTTACTCTCTCTAAAGAAGTTTTGAAGATAACAAATATTTTTATAAAGAACAAATATACTTCTTAAATTTATTTTATTTTAATGAGAAAAATCTCTGAAGTAAAACAAGAAGTTTTTAAGATGATAGAAGTTTTGACGAAGCAACAAGAAGTTCCTCATGTTACAGAAGTTCTACTACACAAAATATTCTTAAAGCCTTTATGGATGATCTGAATGCGTTATGCTCAGCCAGCTGCTCATTTGAACAAACTATGATACTCACATACACACAAACTCTGATTTCAGATCAACTTCATTAATTGAGGATCAAAGAATTAACGGATCTAGACATGAATATTTATTTTTGGAAACTCTTTAAGGACATTTATCTCCATCCAAAAATATGTTAAGGTGTCTCCAAAGGTTCAAATATCTACATCTATATAAAGGAGTCACTTGGAAGAAATTTGAACAACTCTCTCTCGCGCATATTAAATTAGTCAAAATTCTCTTTTTTCTCAAATTTGAAATAACCTTGTGTAATAATATCACAGTTTTGATAATAGATTCTTAGAAGCAATTCATTTTACATATCTGTAATAAAAAATTTGATAATCCTTGAGTGACTAAAGTGTTAGTCAGTAGACTCAAGAAGACTTTGACAGTAGGTCATTGTGAGTTGTAATCTTTATTGATTAGTGGATTAAGACCTCATTGAGTGAGGTGAAATCACCTTGGTGGGTGGACTGGATGTAGTTTGAGTTCAAACGAACCAGGATAATTGATTGTGTTCATTGCTTTAAATTTACAAAAACCTCAATCCAAACCCACCTTTTCTTGTGTTTTTTGTCCCTTCACTATCCTCGTTCTTCGTGCCATTTTAATCTCCTTATCATTTCATATCATTCTTCCTTATTTCCTTTCATTCTATTTTTGGTAGCAGTTGCCGCAGTAGCAGATACCCTCACCCTTTGAAACAATGCAAGCAAGCATGGATTTCGTCGAGTACGAAGGATGATTTGGGGTATTAATACCTTCCCATTTTGTAACCGACTCCCTTACCCTTTATCTTTGGTTCGTGAGACCCTGCTTTCATTTTCTTCTGGGTTTGTACAACATTACCATTCGTTTGGGATAAAAATGCATGACTGACTACTCTTCTTTTTCCGCACCACTTTTGCGTCTGTACTGGGATGGAAATCCCGGGAGCGGCACTTTCTAATCATGATTTCCATGGTGGTTGAACCCCAAATGTCCAAATAGAACATGTGTTTCTGTGAACAAAAGTTTAGTTCCAAAAAACATGACTAATAACGCTTACTTGTGTTTCCAATCATGTGTGTGATTATATATATATATATATATATATATATATATATATATGCTTAAATTCCATGATATGATTATTTTGAATGAAAGAAATAGGATATAGACTCACATACAACGCTATAATTTGAATCAATATCCTAGGATGGAGTGTTTAGTCCATAATGCATAATTTGTGTTATTACAATATTTTTTGTGTTATTTTTAGTACCAAAAGAATTGATATTTAGCCGAACTAAGTTTGAGTTCATGTATGAGTGCTAGCACAATTATTTGCATAAATATTTTTTATTTACATTGTTGTTGCAATTTCACTTTCACTGTGAAAGAAAAGTTACATGAGAACAAACTACACTCTAGGCGTGGGGGAGTTTTGTAACATGAATTTTTCATCAGGAATTGTCGCTCCCCGGATTTTCATCCCGGTGCAAACGCAAACTGGTGTCGGTGATGTTGAAGGTTGAGGTTGAATAGAGTCGCAAGCTAGACATTTTTATCCCGAAGGAAAGGTAATGCTGCATAAACCTAGAAAGATATGGATAAGACGGTTGTGAACCAAAGAGACTAAGTAAGGGGGTAGGTTACGACCTGGGAAGGTATTAGCACCTAGATCGTCCTTCGTACTCGATGGGATCCACGCATACCTGATTGTGTTTAAAAGGGAATAGTGTATGTGCTAAACTGTGTATAAAAGGCTAGGGGGAATGGATGTACAGAGTGTCAGTGCAAGAAGAAAGTGAGTGCTTAAAACTGAGGCTGAGTAAAGAGAACTAGGAGGAGGAGAGGGGGGACAAAGAGACTTTTGTTCGATAATTGTTAAGTTGTGCCTACGTATCCTCTCGTGCAATGAGGAAGTCAGAACATCGTAGTTCGACCCAAAGAGACTTAGTGTTTTTGTTGTGAACTGCTTGCTTGTCTATGCTCAAGTGTGTGACTCGTCTGGCTCGAGTGCTAACTGTCTCGCATTAGATGGAAGAAGCAAGTTCTCGTTTTCAGAGTGAATGTGATGAGAAAAGAATCCCGGAGGAGACGTTTATTGTTTGTTTTTGTGTTTTCAGTTTTTTTATTGTTTTTGGTGTTTTGCATAGGACAATGAGCTTAAACCTTAATCAAGGGTTTGCAAACTCATTATATCACCCCTGATTAGGGATAATGAGTCTACTTAAGTATGAAATGAAAATCTCAACTTAATTACCCTAATGATGCAGGATTGAGATCATTAACCTACTTGTGATTATTAAGTGTTTTTGGATTTTGTTTTGTGTTAAGTAATGAGTTTAATCTCTAATCAGGGATTAGTGAACTCATTACACCATCCTAAGAGAAGGATAATAGATGAGAACACTTAAGATGAGGAATACTCATCAACTTAATCCATGGTTAGGGATTAAAATCATTATATAACAAGCCTTTATTAAAGTGGATATTAATTAAAGGTGGGATTAAGAAATGGATTTTATGTTTGTAAGACTAAACCCGGGGGGGACTTGTCTATTGAACACTAGGGTGAGTCCCTCTGAACCAACAGGCAGAGATGTAACCCTAATATAAGGCCCAAGTTACAAGCTTAAGTCTTAATGATTATTAGGTGTTTTGATTAGGAGGTGTAAACAACTTAAATGTTTAACACTAAGTATTAAAGTTATACACTCCATCCTAAGATAAGGATACATGCATAACGCTAATTCAGAGTCTTAAAACTTTAACTATTTAGCCTTGATTATGAGATGAGAAGCAGAGACTCAAGGAGACTCAAAGGTAAAAACTAGGGGAGACTATGTATAACCCTAAATTTATCATGCTTGGATATTCCAATGGTTTGTGAGGCTTAAGAAAAGATCTTCAGAAAGTCTTCAGATGGCCACCAAGGAAGAAGAAACAGATGAAAAGAGAAGAGAAAGGAGAATATGTTACTTACTTTTTGAATAAGTTAAGTAACTTAAGAGAAAGAAAGAGAGCAAGAGAGAGAATAAGTGAGTCAAAATCACTTCAAATATAAATAAATATGCAAATGAAGAGATAAAAAGAGGTTGGATGTGGAGGCAAATCCACATCCTAAACAACTTACCTGAAGCCCCTGAAATGGTTCGTATGAATGCATAAGATGTGAAACAAAAGGAAATAAGGCAAATGAAGATGCAATGATCAAGACCATAAGTGAAAACACAATAAAAATGTTTTATGAAATGATGCAAAGATATGTACAATGTTTATGCATGATCATACAAGAGATGGGATGCAAAGGAAGGGATGTTAGAAGCTTGAAATCACATGAATACACATAAGAAGTAATGAATGCAAAACACACCAAATGGATGCAACAATGATCAACCAATGTTCATACATTTCCTAAGGTATCTAAGATGACATACAAATGCATGATATGTCATGACAAGTTCATATGATGAAGGTATGTAAAGATGAATGCAAATGAACATGGCAAATTAGGGTTTTAAGAAAGTATGAGATGCACATGTCCACAATAAAAGGATAAAACATGATAAAAAATTTAAAATGCAACCAAATGAACCCTAAACACACATAATATCACTCCCCAAAGATGGAGGTCAGAAGCTATACCAAAGTCAAGTTATGGTTTTTCTAAGTTAGGCTAGGGTTTTGGGTACTTCTTCATGAAAAATTCCAAACAAATAGAAAATGCAGTGCAAAAATATGAGTTAAATTCCCTAGATACTACATTCAAAATATGAAAGAATGCAAAAAGAACCATGTGAAAACTCATCTTGGTTGATCAGAAACGGATTTTTGAAGTTAGGGTTAGAAAAATAGGAAATTTGGAAACCCTAATTCATGGTTAATTGTCAAAACATGATCAAACCCTAAAAGAAATTTTTAAGATGAGTTTGTAAATTGTTCTAAATGTTTATGGATGCTTCATTAATATTTTTGTGATTTTTAAATCCCTAAAAGTATTTTTTAATTAATTAAAATGAATTAAATAATTAAATAATACAATTAAATTATTTTAAAATATATTTTTCATGCAAAAATTAAAAATAAAATGTTTTTGGTTTCTAAAATATATTTGAAAATAAAATGCAAAAGATCATGATTTTAGAAAATGATTTTCTATTTTAAATAAATATGAGAAAACAAATGCAAAATAAATAAAAAGAAATGCAAAGTAATCACAATGGATTGCCAGGATTGAGAGTTGAGATGATCAACGTGCCTGGATGAAAGTCAACATGACTTGGGGTAGTATGATCAAGGGTCTAGATTCAAAAATTCACTGCGCGCGTTATCCAATGGTCCTTATTCATTCTGATTAAATTAATTAAGATTTATATAATTAAATGAGATTAGGGTTTAATGAGGAATCTGGGCCGTTCGTTCCACTAATTAAATAGGATCCTAGGGCTGTGGTTAAATCTGGGAAATAAAACACAATTAACCCTAATTACTCTCAGGTGGCCGAAGGGAAGCTCCGGTCACCTTCTCCGGCGAACCCCAAACCCTAGTTTCCTCTATAGCTCACTAAAACTCATAAATTTTGCCCATAAATGATCCTCTAACATCATACAACACGAATCAATCAACAAAAACCATTTATATCACAAGAATCATGAGAATCGAAGCAAACATCAAACACGGTAAAATTTCAGAGCATCATAAAATGGTCATTTCTCACTCATTTTCAAATCTAAATACATCATGGTGATCAAGATAACATATAGATTCAATTTATAACAAGAAAATGATGTTCTGGAAAATTTATTCTTGATGGATACCTGAACTGAAGACCTTTGAATAGGAGCTTTCTGAGCCTTTCCTTGATGCAAACCAACTCCACTGAACCTCCTGAAGTTAATGTGATGCTTGGAAAGAGTTTGTTTGGGATATTTTGTGATATCCAATTCTGGTTTGGCAGAAAATGGAGTTCTTGTGTGTTGAGTTTTAGGCCATGGCAATGGGTGGGATGTATTCCTTATGTCATGTATGATTGAATGGTGAAAGAAAATTTGATGTTTGATGGTTGTGTAATGAATTTCGAAGAAGGCAAGTTTGAGAGGCAATTTTTGCAATATGATGATATGGTATGTTTTCAAGGCTTGATGTTATATGTTTTATGCTTCTTAGGGTTTGTATAAACAATGTTATTGGTCAGAAGAGTTGTTGTGGCACTGTGGGATTGGCATGGCTTGAAATGCAAAAAGTCAAGATTTTGTGAACTAGAGGCATGAGCTGGGACATAGATGTTTTGAAGGGTGGTTATGCATCAGCTAACTTCATGGAGCACCCTTGGATCATTTGTCATGAGTTGTAACACTTGGATCAAGAGTTAGAAGTGATTTTGCATTTTTCCAACTTTGTGATTCTTGAAGAACAAGTATCGAAAACCCTTGGTTCTTGGCATAATTCTGGTCAAGGCAAGTTGAATTATGTTGTTATGATATGTAGAAGTGAATTAGAGACCATGAGAAGGCTTGGAAAGCAAAATTGCACATTTCCCTCTTTGGCATGAACTTGAAAATTATGTGATTTGTGCTAACTTTGATCCATCATAACTTGAGTTCTAGGATGAACCAAGAGGATTTATTGTACTTTTTTAAAATGGGAAGATCTAATCTACAACTTTAATGTTTGAAAAAATTTCATTTGAAGCCTTTTTGATAAAAAAAAGAGGAGGTTGAAAATCTTTCCCAAAATGGAAAGTTTACATTACAAGTCATGTCCAAAAATGGCAACTTTGCAAATGGCTCAAAATTCTCCAATATTGTGAACTTATAACCATTCCCAAGATCAAATAAAGATCATAGGACCTCAAATTGATGAAGATGACACTTTGGTACCCTTGATGGAGGCCTCAGATGCCCTGATTATGACTTTTCTTGCACAACAAGTTACCATTTGATCAGATGACTACCACAATGAATTTTTGCTTCAAATTTGATACACATTCTCCTTATAACATATATAGACCAATAGAATCAAGAATGGCCAAAAATTTAAGTGTAAGGGCCTCAAACCCAAAACCCTAATTTCTGGTCATCTGTGTAGGAAACCCTAAGCCTGCCTGGGTAGCTGTGCAATCCTCTGATATTTTGTGACTTTAAAGCAAACTTGGAGGTATAATATTATCATAGAACACTCATGAACTCTCTTGGCATGCTTCATGGCCTCTGAGATAGCTCAAACCACTTCTAAGATTCATTTGATCACAAACCCTAGTTATGCAACTTATGTAGTGAAATAACTATGCAATGTGAGATGGTATGCTTATGCAATGCAATATGAAGGATCACAAGCTAAGGTGTGAGAAAAAAGAGAGGGAACATTTGGGGTGTTTACAGGAATTTAGCTCTATTTTTACATATTTTTGTGGCATTCTTGTTATTTTTTCTATGTTATACTGGCATTGCAATGTGTGTTTCAGGTATGGATCAACCTTTGACATCTACGATGAAAAACTACGAAAATGGCATAAAATGGAAATTTGCAGATTGCCATGATAGGGATAAAATGTGTTACGTCCATCATATTTTAGCCTTGAGTGATTGTCAGCCAATCAAAAGGAAAAAGTAGCGTGTGTTCAAAAACCATGACGGGTAGGTCGCCAACTCCTTGATTCCTGTCATGGACCGACATTAAGAACTTTGTTTCATCGTGTCATGATAGGCAAACCGTCATGATGTCCAAGCCCAAATTTTATGTGTTTTCAATTTCGTTCAACCTCACTTTCTCCTTGATTTTATACAAGATTCTGCATGATTCTATGCCACTGTACTGGAATGTAAAAGCATACAAGCTTCACTTTAGCACTATAATTACTATATTAGAGCATAAGGTTCCCACATTGGGGTGTTTATGCTAAAAAACGAGTTTTTGCATACTAGGAGCCTTTATTTTGTTGATGTTAAATTCTATGTTGTTGTATTTTAAATTTCCGCATTGTAATTTTATCTCTACTGTTGTACAAAATCTAAGTATTTCTTTGGAGAAGTTACTTTATACACGACACAGTTTTCATTAATTTTCCAAGTTCTTTTAATTTACTGCTTTCCATTATATGTGCACCGAATTTATGTTATTTAATTGTTTACTTTACCTTGCTTGAGTAGATTTATTTAAGGTCCAAAAAATGATGAGATTTTACCGGTTTACCTTATACAACTTGCTTAAATATTTGATTGTAACAAGAATTATAAAGCTTTTTATTTTATTTTATTTTAAGATAGAATATTGTTTGTAACGAAATTTGTAAATTCGAGATACCAGTTACGCAATAAAATGGAGGAATTGTTATCTGACATAGAAATTCAAATGATAGGTTTTGACGAACATGCGAAAGCGGGTCAGAATTGATCGAGAGAATACATAAATTTCTATTTTGATTTTTCTATGCTGAGAAGAAGAGACTCACTACAGAAGTAGGAATGCAAATATACTATTTATGTACTGAAACTATATTTGACATCATTATTCAATATTTTAATTTAAAGATCGCAAAATCATTTTTAAACTAACTAGAATCTATATTAAACTAGTAAACGGATTTTTAAACTCAATTTTTAAACTGCGAAGCAAATATTTTTAGGGTTTAAGGTCCTATGACGCCCCGACAAAAGTGGATGTTACCACTAGTTAATATTTTCTACAGATAATAAAAATCTCATTATAATTAAATGTTGCAATCTATATGAATAAAACAGGTAAATCTGAGTCTTGTTTCAGTATCTTCATTTAAGATTGATTTAATTCCATTATTTTCAATTTTCACGAAAAAACCAACGATTTGCATAGCCAAATCTAAACATAGGAACGATAGATAATGGTAATTGTAATTGGTTTATATGGATTCAACAATCTTTTATCCTAAATTGATATAGTTGTATACTTGTTGCCTATGTAGTAAAGACATTTTTCTTTGTTCAACGCTCATGATCGTTCATCCAATTTTGCATTAGGAGTTTTAATCGCCACAAGAGGTAAGCGTTTCTATCACTAAGCATGTTCATTCATAAAGATCGACTTAAGGGAATTTTGTTTTCTACTCATTTGATATTGTGATTTCCTTTGAATGCACACATAACAAGTACATTTTAGACAAATAAAACATTAAACACAAGCTAACACACATAAGATTAGATACAACTAGAAGAAGATAAAAGAGAGCAGAACAACCATACCAATTTGATGATTTAGGCTCTAACTTATTGCATAAGTAATGGTTAGTGAATAACAAAACTTAGCATAAGCATAATAAAATCAATATTGACAATTGAATATGTTTTCCTTTGCATGTTTGGGAATAATTTTCAAAAAGTCCTTTATAACATATCAAGTGAAGTGAAACGTCATAGGTTCTGATTATCTTTGCTTGTGTTCGTATTCATCAATGATTATCTATTTCGTTGCTTGAACTTATGCTTTGACAATCTAGGATAAATTATTCAATGCATGATAGTTATTTATCTCTTTCAAACCTTATTTCTTGAATCTTCTCAAAGGCTTATTGAGTTATCAATGAACACACCAACATTTTCATTGAAACTATCTTCATCTTCCTTCACGATGGCCTTGGAAGAGTATGTCCTCAAGGAAATGCTTATTTATTCTTCTAATGATGATTTTCTCTTTACCAAATAGAAGCATATATAATATATGATAAGATAAGTCAACTTCATGAACAACAATGGACCAATAAAAGTTATTAAGTTATACATCTAGATTTTTGGTTACATGTACATAACTTAACTTTGTCAGCACAATCCTAGATGGATATAGTTACTTTGTAATTCCACATAAAGATTATAGAATTGTCAACCTAATATTATTAGATGGCTTCAAATAGCTCTAGGTATTTTTCATAATGACATCAAACATGTAATATAATGATTGTAAAACATATTGAATCCACTAAAATAAGAATTTTTTTGTCAAACACACCATTTAGGTCACTACCTTATCCTTAACTTTTGAAGTTGCAACACTTGATCAAAAGAACAACTATAATGCCACTTGTTGGTTGATAATATGGGTGTAAATGGTCTAGAAGTGAATGAGGGGGTTGAATAGACCAATTCTCTTATACCATTTTCAAAAATACTTTATTTCACAAAACCAGTGTTAAAGTAAAAAATGCACAGAGGGAAGAAAAAAGAAAAATATAACATAAAAAATGCACAAAGGGAAGAAAAAAGAAAAATATAACAGATGGTTTGAAAAGTTATATGTTTAAATGTCTATCAAATCTACATGATATAATAAAAAAGCAACACAACTAAGATTAAGAAGTTGCTTTGACAAGCAATTAAACAATTATGAATGTAACGCCCCGATTCTGTGTGTGTGTGTGTGTGTGTGTGCGTGTAACGCCCCGATTCGATTTTCCCAATTTTTGTGGAGTCTTTTATTTTATTTGAATGATAATAGTTTTATTTGTGAAATTATCATGATGATGTGACATGTTGGTGTGATATGTGATTGTACCATTTTGTGAATTTTCGGGTAAAATTGGATAAGAGGGTATTTTAGACATTTACTAATTAGTGATAAGTTAGAATTAGATTGAATTATATTTTTGTGAGAAAATGATATTTGGGGTAGAGAATAGTTAGTAAGAGAAAGCATAGAAAATAGAGAGAAAAGAGTATAAGTTAAGAGAAAGAGAAAGGGAAAGAAAAGAGATAGAAAGGAAATAGAAGAGAATGAAAGAAGAAGAAGGAGAAAAAGAGGAAAAGCTAGGTTTTGATCAAGATTGCTCCGTGTAGACGAAATAATCGGGTAAGGGTGATAAACATTGTTATCTTGATATTGTGTATGATTATGTATGTGTTTGATTGGTTGAGTTTGGGTTTTGATGGAAGTTTAGAGAAGATGAATAGTTAGGGTTTTAGAGAAAATGTGAGAAATTAGTGGATTAAACGGTTAGAAATCGTTGTAATCGTAGTATGATAGCTAGAATATATTGTTGATCATGTTTATCGTAGTATTTTGGAGGTTTGGATGGGTTTAGGTTGACTGTCACGAAGCTGAGAAATTCTGGAAATGACAGTGGTCGCTCAGCGAGCTATCCCTCGCTCAGTGAAAGTTCCAGGGAAATTCTCGCTCAGCGAGCGAGAGGGCGCTCAGCGAGCCTGTAGGTTTTTGAGAAAATTGTGTTTTAATCCATAGTTTTAGTTTCGGGTACCCGTTTTTAGTGTTCCTTATATCGATTTGAAGCTAGAAACGTGTAGAAACTAATGATGCTAAGAAATGTAATGTTTAGCTGACTTTCACCTGACTTTTACGATAAAATGTAAATAAGATAATTATGGAATTGTGAGTTCGAGGTGATGTTGTGGCCATTGGAAAATGAATACATTGCTTGAATTGTATGCAAATGCATGCTAAGTGAATGAGTTGAGTGCATAATTATGTTGTGAATAATGTATGCATTTTCAAGAATGGTGTGTGTCTTATTGCATATAAGCATAATGTATGCATTCTTATGCCGTGGGATTCTTTGTGAATTCGTTATAGCATCATGTGCACATGTGGAGTGTGAGCGATGACTACAACATGATCGTGTGCCCATGTGGGTGTGAGCGATCGGATTGTGTGCCCGTGTGGGGTGTGAGCAATCCAGAAACATCGTGTGCCCGTGTGGGGTGTGAGCGATGGGTGATTTATTCAAATTGATTGTGTGCTCGTGTGGGGTGTGAGAAATCCATAAACATTTGTGTGCTCATGTGGGGTGTGAGTAATGGGGAACATCGTGTGCCCGACGGGGAGTTACTTTAGGTAACAAGCGATGATTCCATTTGGTTCCTGAGTGAACCTGCTGAAATGTTGAGTCGGTACTGTTGCACCCTAAAATTTGCCCTCACAATACAAGACTTTGTGTGCTAAGAAGGTTCACAAGGTTCACAAGACCTTTCATGAGGTTCATGAAGTTTACAAGACACTTTATGAGGTTCACAAGGTTCACAAGACCTTTCACGAGGTTCATGAAGTTTACAAGACACTTTATGAGGTTCACAAGGTTCACAAAGACTTTTCATGAGGTTCATGAAGTTTACAATACACTTTATGAGGTTCACAAGGTTCACAAGACACTTATATGAGGTTCACAAGGTTCACAAAGTTCATCATGGGTCAGAAGATTTGACAAATCCCTCAGGCAAGGCATTCTCCTAAGCAGTGCATCCAAAACTAGGGTTTTGACTTTAATCAGGCTAAATGGATTTCCAAGACTTCAAGTGAGCTTCATAACATCTTATATGTGTTTAAGAATCCCCATGACAAGTTTCAAGGCTTTTCTCAAAGGTTTGTTCAGTCAGATGATCAGACAAGTCAAAATCAGTCAAAGCAGTTAAAAAGTCCAACTGAGGTCAACTGTGGTCAAACCAAAGTCAAACTTCATGATTTTTTGCCAACATCAAGTATATGAAGTAAAATTCATCATTTGATCAAGGGTTGATCATGATTCATCAAGGAGATTTCAGATCATCAAGAATCAGGGGTTTCTAAATTAGGGTTTCCTCAGGAAAAGTCAACTGAACTTTGACCAGCCATAACTTTCACATGCTTCATCACATTTTTCCCATCCAAAGCTCATTTTGAAGGAAATTTAATTCTCTACAACTTTGTGTCTCACAAGCCAAGCCCAAAAATGCTTCATTTGGAAGGTATGAGCTAAGACATTATAGGTCCATTTGAAAGTCAACAAAAAGTCAACAACTTCAAACGGGCATAACTTGAGAATGGTAAATGATATGGACATGAAACCAATGAGGTTGGTTAGAGGACTCTTCAAGCTTTCCAAAATGTCCAAGAAAACCCTCATAGCATTAAAATTGAAGGATGTGTGCCCTTGCAAAGTTGGGAAATTTTTAGGTGGTTTATGAAGAAAATAGGGTCTTAAAACCAAATTTCTCCAAATGGGCCAAAATTTTTGTGACCCAAGGTTTTCCATGACATCATGCACGAAATTTATTTAATATTTTCATAATTTTATTTTATTTAATTTATTTATTATGATTTTTATATTAAAAAATCATTTTAAATTTAAATAAAATATCAAATGTGAAAATTTAAAATATATTTCTATTCTAGAAAGTCATAAAGATGATTTGGATTGGATTGATTCACAATTGATGAAGATTGGCTCAAACCGAATCCAACTTTTAACACTTTCATGATTTTTTCGTTCTTATATATATATATATGCAATATGAATTGAATTTGATTATGGTTTTGTGTTTGTGACAAGCTTGTGATTGTTTCTGGGCGATTCAATTTGATTTTTGGTACAAGATTGAAGAATCACCATGGCTAAGGTTTTTCGGTCAATTTAGGGTTCTTCGATTTGTTAAATATAAATGAATTCTGGAAACATGGTTGTGTTGTATGATGCTTAAGGATCATGATGCACTAATTAATTTTGAGAAATTGAACTGTTTTGATGGTGTTTCAAATTCGTAGGTTTTCTGTGTCAAAAAAATTCGCAGGTAAATACGTATGTGAAAACGCAGGAGAATTCGAAGGTAGCAAGGTTGAAGACGAAGCTATTGGCGCCATCTGGAAGTTTCAAATTTGGTTTTAATATTTTTAGAATTTGTTGTTTTGTTTCACAGCTGCAGCGCTAGCCCAGTGGTGAGAGAAGCACGCGTATGACCTTGAAGGCTTGTGTTCGAATCCTGGCCTCAACAATTTTTCTTGTTTTTTATTTGAATTGTTAGACTTAATATATTATTCAAAGTTGTGGATTAACTACCAGTTGCGCCCTCCCGGCTGGATGGTAAGTACGCCTGCGTGTTATGAGAAGGTCCTGGGTTCGAATCCCCCCCAGGCCTTTTGTGTTGTTTGTTTTGTTTTTTTTCATGATTTTTCAGGATAAACAACAAAACCTGATGGTGCCTGCTCTATATCACATGCGCGCGCATGGCCCAGTGGTTGGAATGCTGGTCCTGGAGGTTGAAAGCTTAGGGACTGGGTTCAACTCCCAGCCCAGGCAGGTTTTGGTTTTTTTCATTCTTTTTCTGATTTTTGTTATTTAATTAATTTTCTATTTAAACAAATTCAAATAATAAAATAAATAGGATGTTTATATTATTTTAGAATTCATTCTTTTTAATTTTAATCTTATAGGAAAAATTATTTATTTTTGTAAATTATTAATATTGTAAAATTATATATAGTTATTTTGTTATTCTAAAATATATATATAAACCCTAAATTTCTAAAACCCTAAAATATTTTGTAAAAACCTAATTAATTTTTATAAACCCTAATAATACTTTTAAACCCTAATTATTTCATGTGAATATTAATTATGTCCATATTTTTATTATTTAATTTAATTCTTGTATGTAAATAATTTTTAGTATATGTTTAAAAATAATTAAAACTTGCTAATTTAATTTTGTAATTATAATTTATTTTCATAATATGTTTATAATTAACTTAATTTTTATAATTTGCATATAACTTAAAATTTTATGATAATTAGTATATAATTGTTTATATTTTCTTATTAATCTTGAAATAATAATTGTTCATATAAAAAATTGATCTTTTAATATTTTTGTTTATATTATTAATTATGTTTATTTTCATGTGATATTTATTTTATTATTACTAACCCCATTTATATATTGTGATTTATTATTATTTTTACTAACCCAATTATATTATTATTATTATTTTGCTTATTTATTTAATTTGTTAATTATTATTATTTTGTAATTGTCTCCTTTATGTAATATTTTAGTAGTAATGTTTAATATTTATTTTTAAATGTTATGGTTAGTAAAATAGGGAGTGAAACATGTTTATATTTAAAATTGATTTAGATCACTAATTTAAAAGATAAATATTTAAATTGTACACTCACACACGTAAGTCGATCTTTGATCGCCATCTCACTTCCTTAAGGGTTACCTCTCATGTTGCCTAAAGCAAAAAGGTCAAGTAGGGTGTATAAAGCAAAGTCCCTAATCTCACATCATCTAGTCCCTAAACAGATTAAAAGATCAAGTCCCTTCGAATGTTGCCTTCGTAATGATCTTGTCCCTTTCAAATAAAGATGATAAAGTCCCTTCGAATTGCTTATACACCCCACAGTTGCCTAAATAACAGATGTCCCTTCACTTGTCCCTTACATCCAAGGTAATGACTACCTATTCCTTAATAATAGGGATAGTCTTACCATTTAAAGGATTCAAGAACAGAAAAAACTTAAAACTTAGGGTAGATTCCGCTTAGATACTTGCTCACTCTTCAAAACATTTCAAACACTTCATACATTTCAAACAATTTTCAAAACAAAGGTTTTATATACATCCGTACATGGATCATTATAAAATACTTAAGAAAATTTTTATTCACACACTTCACATTTCAATAACATTTTAAAGTGAGCTAAGTAACTAAGAGCCCATGGATAACCATGGATGTAAAGGGTGCTAACACCTTCCCTTTACATAACCTACCCCCCGGACCCAAAAATCTTTTAAAAGACTTTTCCTGTTCTTTTATGCCTTTCCTTTGGATAAAATTAAAGTCGGTGGCGACTCTTGCTATCCGCAACATAACTAAAGTCAGTTCTCCCACCGTGTTACAGAACTGGCGACTATGCTGGGGATTTAATTAAAGAGGGGTACCCTTAGGAATTAAATCACTTTAAAATTTTTTGCCTTGTTTGCTTTATACTTATCTTGTTGGGTGCTCTTATGTGTGAAAGATCCTAACCCGAATCTAGTGTACCTTAGGTAAATGGCAATAGACCAAGGAAACTGTACAGCGTATACCGATATGGTTGATCTGGTGGCCATAGTTAGTGTGACTTCTTGGTTGGTGCTTATGTTCCTTAAGTCAAGTTGAGGATAATATGAGGCTGCCATATGTTGTCAATACACTAACTAACTTTTAGAACCCTAGTCATCTCATCTTGGCCTTTTAGAAAGTAGTGAGATAACCGGCTTTGGTGAAGACTGAAGTTGGTTGATACTCGATGCTACGCTCATTGAGATTCTAAACTTGGAGGGTTTTGGTTGGCAAGTAAGTTGCCTACTGAAAAACCACCCTTGTGAAGGATCAATGATATTGAGATCCCTTAGAACCTGGTTACTTTATAGGACAGGATGAACTATCTAAACTTCAGGGGAGGGTACTTACCTTTGAACCTCATGCAAGCCTTTAAACCTAGGGCTATGGTGTGACTTGTTTGTGTGTGCCACATGTTTGTGATTGAGCATAGCATCATGACATCATCATGCATCATAAGCATAACATTTTCACTAACCATTTCAAGGACCAAAGGATTTATCTTTGTTCTTTGTTGCAGGTCATGGCTTCTTCTCGTAGAAACACTATCAGGATCAACTTTGTAGGCATACCTCCTAAGCTTAAGGAGTTGGTTTCTCAAATGTCTGAAAACTCTCAGTTTATCAAGAGACATGGTCAGCTACTGGATCTAGTCACTTCAGGATTCAATGAAGACACGATGAGTGTTCTGTTTCAGTTCTTTGATCCTAAGCACCATTGCTTCACATTCCCCGACTACCAGCTGGTTCCTACAATGGAAGAGTTCTCTAAACTTCTGGGTATACCTGTACTTGATCAAAAACCATTCACAGGCTTGGTAAAAGAGCCTAACCCTGAGGTTATTGTTGCAGCTTTACATCTGAAGAAGTCTGACATTGTTCTAGAAACGAGAAGCGGAGTTAAGGGTATTCTTGCTAAGGTGTTGATAGAGAAAGCTCAAGTGTTCTTGAAAGCTATGAGCTATGATGCTTTTGAGGAGATCTTAGCCTTGTTGATTTATGGCTTAGTGTTGTTCCCCAATCCAGATCAGTTCATAGACATCCATGCCATCAACATATTCCTGAGTCACAATCCAGTGCCTACATTGTTGGGAGACATCCTGCACTCTCTTCATACTCGTACTACAAAGGCACGAGGAACTCTGATGTGCTGCATACCTTTGCTATCTAGGTGGTTTATTTCTCACCTTCCTCGCTCAGTGATGAAGAATGAACAAGGGTTCAGGTGGTCTAAAAGGATCATGTCACTCTCTCATTCAGATATCCATTGGTGCTCCAGATCTATGGAGAATGTCACTATCATTGACCATTGTGGGGAGTTTCCTAATGTGCCACTTCTAGGCATAAGATGAGGCATTACTTACAACCCTTCCTTAGCTTTACGATAGTTTGGTTACGCTCAAAGTGATGGTCCACATGACATGTTGATTCTGGGTACTGTGTTTGACTACGACAACGATCTTCAAGGTTACCGTCAAAGGTTCATACAAGCATGGGGAAAAGTGAACAAGGTTGACAGCAAGACTCTGGAGCCTAAGTACACTATTCCTATGGAGGCTTATCTCAGATGGGTGCAATCTCGTGCTCAGACTCTCATGATGCCATATCCTGCTATCCTGCCAGTTACCATGGAACCTGTTGCTGAAGGAGATACTTCTTACACCATCCTTCACCCAGACATGCCTACTGACATGGAAGATTTACAGAGATCCTGGATCCGGTTGAAGGAGCAAAGGGATACTTTCGAGGCTCATTACAAAGCAAGCCAAGAAAGGATCCTGGAACTAACAAAGCAACTTCACGAAGAGCGGAATCTCAACTCATACCTCAACACAAAGAGGAAACGTCCATGGAAGACTTAAAACCCCATCTCTTGTATTTATTGCATTTCATTTTTCTGTAAGCCCAAGAGGCAAAACAAATTTATTACTAATAAAATTTTACCTTCTTGTTTGTTTAAGAAAATTTAAATCTTGCGGTCCTTGAAAACATTGCATACACATTAATACATCATATCATTGCATCACAGGTTTCTTGTGTACAGGTTTCTCACCTTCTCGCTGTTTATTTGAAGCAATGGCTCTTGAGCAAACATTTAAGGATCTCCAGGAACAAAATGCACAGTTCCAAGAGCTGATCCTGAACTTGTCCAAGGGGCAGGATGAATTGAAGACACTGCTGGCCAAGAAGACTAAGAAGACTAGGAGGTCAGGTGGACGGATCAACATGGGAAGAAGGTTCAGAGGTACTGTCAAGACCAAAGAACAGGTTGAAGATTGTGAGTCTGAAGAGTCTGAAAGAGAAGGAGGCAGTCTCCACAACACAATGGGGGACTCTGATTCTGAGGCTAACTACTATCATGAGCCTAATGAAGATAAGTTCAAGATGCTGGTGGATAGAATGGATGCTATGGAGTTGCAAAAGTCTTCTGGGATGGATTTTGAAGACCTGAGTTTGATATCTGGGGTAGTCATACCCATTGGTTTCAAGGTTCCTACTTTTGTTGTTTATGATGGTGTCTCTTGTCCCAAGCTGCATCTGAGGTCTTATGTCCGGAGAATCCAACCCCATACTGTTGATAAGAAGTTGTGGATCCATTTCTTCCAAGAGAGCTTATCTGGAGCTCAACTGGAATGGTACTATCAATTGGAGAGTGTCAACATCCGTGATTGGAACGATCTTGCTGAAGCCTTCTACAAGCAGTATCAATACAATGCTGATTTAGCCCCTACTCGCATGCAGCTTCAGAGCATGTCTATGGGTGCTAAAGAAAGTTTCAAGGAGTATGCTCAGAAGTGGAGAGACTTGGCTGGAAGAGTGCAACCACCTCTAACTGACAGGGAGTTAGTTGATATGTTCATGTGTACGTTGAATGGTCCTTTTTACAGTCATCTCATTGGAAGCTCATCATCTGGCTTCACTGAGTTGATAATAACAGGAGAACGCGTAGAAAGTGGTATAAGGAGTGGCAAGATCCAAGTGGGTACTTCTTCATCAGGTGCTGCAAAGAAGCCTCCCAGTGGGAAGAAAGAGTCAAATGCTGTTTATGGTCAACCTGATCGTAATAGAAGGCATCAGTCTGTGAGTGCAGTTCATATCTCCAATCCAACCCCTACAACACCAGAGCAGCCACAGGGAAATCAACAGAGGGCTAGAAGGCAGTTCACTAAGATCAACATGTCAATGGCCCAAGCTTTGCAACACTTGTTGAAGGCTGAACTTATCACTCTGAAAGATCCTCCTCAGAATCCTAATGTTACCTCTCCTAGGTACAATCCTAATGCACGATATGCATATCATTCGAATTGTCAGGGACATGATACCAATAGTTGTTGGGTATTAAAGAACAAAATTCAAGATATGATTGATGCTGGAGAGATTGAGTTTGACCCTCCGGGTACTCCAAATGTGATTACTGCGCCCATGCCAAATCATGAGAAGACTGTCAATGCAATTGATGAAGATTCACATATTTCTTCAGTTGCAGAGTTGACCACACCATTGTCTGTTATCAAGAAGAAGCTAGTACAAGTTGGGTTCTTTCCAGGTTGTCGTGAGGATTGTTTATATTGTACCTATAAGCCGGATAGCTGCTGGAGGTTGAGAGATGGGATTCAACGTCTCATGAATAACTATACCATAGTGTTTGAAAGGACTCCACCTTCTGTGGAAAGTATGGTTGATCATATAACTAAGCGTGCGAAGGTTGAAGAGGTGGATATGGTTGATAAAGTGTCGGTAAGGATTACTTCCAAGGGACCTATGAAAATCACTCATAAGGGTCCAATTAAGATTACTACTGAAGGCCCTGTGAAGATTGTTGCTGAAGCTAGAGTGGCTCCTATGGTCATTACCACTCCTGGTCCTATTCCGTATACTTCCGATAAAGCTGTGCCTTGGCATTATGGGTGTGATGTTTATATCCATGGTGTTAAGCAGGAACCCTTAGCTGATATGCCTGTTGATGTTGATAATATTGCTGGATCTAGTAAGATCACGAGAAGTGGAAGAGTTTTCTCTCCTCCAATTACCTCCAGGAATACAGTTACCCCAGCTACTACCTCCACCACTGACGCTCGGGGCAAAGGTCATGTTATTGAACCTATACCAAATAATGTGCCAGTTGTTGATGATCTTTCTAAGCAGATGGAAGAAGTATTGAAAATCATTCGCAAGAGTGATTATGACATTGTTGATCAGTTGGGGCATACTCCCTCCAAGATTTCTATGTTGTCTTTATTATTGTGTTCTGAGGCTCATGCCAAAGCTTTGATCAAGTTTCGGAAGACTGCTCATGTACCAAATGAAATTTCTATTGACCAGTTTGAAAATTGTGTTGCACACTTGACCTATGATAATGGGTTAGGTTTCTCTGATGCTGATTTGACTCCGGCCAAGAGGGATCATAACAGGGCTCTACATATCTCCATTGAATGCAGGGGCACTACCCTGTCACATGTATTGATAGACAATGGTTCCTCTCTGAATGTGTTGCCCAAAGAAGTCCTGAATAAGCTTAGTCCGGAAGATGCTGTGCTGAAGCCCAGTAACATAGTGGTGAAGGCTTTTGATGGTTCGAGAAGAGTGGTGCATGGAGAAATTGATCTCCCAATCAAAGTTGGTTCGCAGGTTTTCAATGCTACCTTTTATGTCATGGATATTCGTCCTTCATATTCTTGTTTGCTTGGGCGTCCCTGGATCCATGGGGCAGGTGCTGTAACCTCTACATTACATCAGAAGCTGAGATATCCGGTAGAAGGAAAGGTTGTTACTGTCTACGGGGAGGAAGGATATGTTGTTAGCCATGTGAACACCTTTAAATATCTTGAAGTGGAAGGTGAATATGTTGAAACTCCGTGTCATACATTTGAAGTGGTTCCTTGGATTGTTAATGATTATGAAGCTCCTCCTGTTGTCAAGAAAGTTCCTGTGGTCACCAGAGTACCTCCTACAATGGCCTCCCTTAAAGATGCTAAAGCTGTGGTGGATGAAGGTTGTTGTACTATTTGGGGGCAGCTTCCTGATATCCCTTACAAGTCTGACAAATTTGGTTTGGGTTTCACTGCAGAGTCCCAGAAGGATGTTCGTCGTGCTCGTGTTGTTCGTATCACCAATCAGGGGGTTATGAAGGATCGGATCAATGTTGTAGATGACTATGATGAAGACTACAACTTGGATGCTTGGATTTTTCCTACTGTGGGTGCTGGGCTCAATAACTGGAAGGCTGAAGATGTTATTCCTATCTCCTTTAGTCAGGAGTAAATACTATTACTGTGTTGTTACTTTTAAGTTTGTAATTTCTTGAACAATTAAAACTCTCAAGCCTTGTGCCTTACTCGGGGCACAATGGTATGCTTGTTACGGGCTATCATTTCATTTGCATACTTCATTCAATAAAAATCAATGGACGTTTCGTTTTAGTAAATATTGTGTTCCTTGTCTTTCTTTTATTTTATTCAGCTATGTGTTCTTACACACACCCACATCACTAAAATGCAGATCCTCATCCACTCTGGATCTTGTTGATAACAGTTCTACTATTGCCAATTATAATTTCGAGAATCCGATCTATCAAGATGAAGACGGAAATGAGGACGATTGTGAAGTACCTGTAGAGCTTTCTAGGTTGTTACAACAAGAAGAGAAAGCCATACAGCCACATGAAGAGCCAGTCGAAGTTGTGAATCTGGGAACTGAAGAAAACAGGAAAGAGGTCAAGATAGGGGCTGAATTAGAGGATAGTGTCAAGAGCAGATTGATTCAGATGCTACATGATTATGTGGAGATCTTTGCTTGGTCCTACGAAGATATGCCAGGGTTGGATACAGACATTGTAGTTCACCGTTTACCCGTAAAAGAAGATTGTCGTCCAAAGAAGCAGAAGGTTCGTCGCATGCGTCCTGAAATGTCAGAGAAGATCAAAGCAGAGGTAATGAAACAGTTTGATGCAGGGTTCTTAGCTATGACTACTTATCCTCAGTGGGTTGCAAATGTGGTACCAGTACCTAAGAAGGATGGTAAGGTACGTATGTTTGTAGACTACAGGGATTTGAACAAGGCCAGCCCCAAAGATGACTTTCCACTTCCTCATATTGATGTTCTGGTAGACAATACTGCTCAGCATAAAGTATTCTCGTTCATGGATGGTTTCTCTGGTTACAATCAGATCAAGATGGCACCTGAAGATATGGAGAAGACAACATTTGTTACACAGTGGGGCACTTTTTGTTACAAGGTGATGCCATTTGGTTTGAAGAATGCAGGGGCAACATATCAGCGTGCTATGGTGGCTTTGTTTCATGATATGATTCATCATGAGATAGATGTATATGTGGATGATATGATAGCCAGGTCCCAGAATAAAGAACAACATCTTGATCATTTGCATAAATTGTTTGAGAGGTTGAAGAAATACAAGTTGAGATTGAACCCAAACAAGTGTACTTTTGGAGTTAGATCTGGAAAGCTCCTGGGTTTCATTGTCAGTGGAAAAGGTATTGAAGTAGATCCTGCAAAAGTGAAAGCTATACGAGAAATGCCAGCTCCCCGTACTGAGAAGGAAGTTAGAGGTTTCTTGGGACGTTTGAATTACATTGCAAGATTTATTTCCCAATTAACAGCCACCTGTGAGCCAATCTTCAAGTTGTTGAAGAAAGATCAGGTGATGGAATGAAATGATGAGTGCCAGACTGTTTTTGATGAAATTAAGAAATATCGGTTAGAACCACCAATTTTGATGCCACCAGTTGATGGAAGACCCTTGATTATGTACTTAACAGTGTTAGACAACTCAATGGGGTGTGTGTTGGGGCAACATGACGAGTCTAGTCGAAAAGAGCAGGCAATATACTACCTAAGCAAAAAGTTTACCGACTGTGAAACAAGATACTCACTGCTCGAGAAAACTTGCTGTGCTTTGGCATGGGCTGCTCGCCGACTAAGACAGTATATGTTAACTCATACTACCTTATTGATTTCGAAGATGGATCCAATCAAGTACATATTCGAGAAACCTGCTCTCTCCAGAAGAATTGCAAGATGGCAAATGATCTTGACGGAATATGACATACAGTATACTACTCAGAAGGCCATTAAAGGAAGTGTTGTAGCTGATCATTTGTCTCATCAAGCAGTGGATGATTATCAGTCAATGAGTTTTGAGTTCCCTGATGAAGATATTATGATTATTACCAAAGAACCTGGACAATATGACGGACCTGAACAAGGATCCCGATGGACTATGGTTTTTGATGGAGCTTCTAATGCACTTGGTAATGGTGTTGGTGTTGTGATTAGTTCCCCTGAAGGATGTCATAATCCAATCACTTCCAGACTTTGTTTCTATTGTACCAATAACATGGCTGAGTATGAGGCTTGTATCCTGGGTATCAAAGCTGCCATTGATATGAAGATTCAGTTCCTTGACGTGTATGGAGATTCAGCCCTGGTAGTAAGTCAGATTAAAGGAGATTGGGATACCAAGCATGATAATCTCATTCCTTACAGAGAGCATGTGTTGTCTTTGATCCCACATTTCAAAGAGATTACCTTTGGACATATTCCACGAAGAGAAAATCAGTTGGCAGATGCACTAGCCACCATGGCATCCATGTTTGAGGTCAACTGGGATAATGAAGCTCCCAAGATTACTATTGATAGATTTGAGAAGCCTGCATACTGCAATGAGATTGGCACTGAAGAAGCAAAAGAGAAGCCTTGGTTCTATGAAGTGAAAAGATATCTTGAAGCTCAGGAGTTCCTTGAAGGGGCATCTGTCAAAGATAGGAAGTTTCTGAGAAGGTTTTCTGCTAAGTTCTTTTTGAGTAATGGGATTTTGTACAAGCGCAATCATGATTCAACTTTGCTTCGTTGTGTGGATAAGAAGGAAGCAACAAAGATTATGGAAGATATGCATGATGGGATCTTTGGCACTCATTCTAGTGGTCATACCATGGCAAAGAAGATATTGAGAGCAGGTTACTATTGGTCTACCATGGAAGCTGACTGCTATCAACACTCCAGAACATGTCACAAGTGTCAAATTTATGCTGATAAAGTACATATAGCTCCATCACCATTGAATGTGTTGACGGCTCCTTGGCCTTTTGCCATGTGGGGCATTGATATGATTGGTGAAATCAAGCCAACTGCTTCTAATGGGCATCGTTTCATCCTGGTTGCTATTGATTACTTCACGAAATGGGTGGAGGCAGCTTCATTTGCATCTGTTACTAAGAATGTGGTGGCTCGATTCATTAAGAATAATGTTATATGTAGGTATGGCATCCCTGAAAGGATTATTACTGACAATGGCTCTAATCTGAACAACACTATGATTACTGATCTCTGCACGCAGTTCAAGATTAAGCATCACAACTCTTCTCCGTACCGTCCGAAGATGAATGGGGCAGTTGAAGTTGCTAATTAGAACATTAAGAAGATTGTACAAAAGATGACTGTTACTTACAAGGATTGGCATGAGATGTTACCATTTGCTCTTCATGGTTATCGTACCACAATACGTACTTCAACAGGGGCAACCCCATTCTCCTTAGTCTATGGTATGGAAGCAGTTTTTCCCATTGAAGTTCAGATCCCCTCCTTAAGAATTATGAAGGATGCAGGCTTGGATGAAGATGATTGGATTCAGACTCGACTTGACCAGATAAATTTGATTGATAAGAAGAGGCTAGCAGCAGTTTGTCATGGCCAGATGTACCAGAAGCGAATGATCAAAGCTTTTAATAAGAAGGTTAAGCCAAAGGTATATCAGGCTGGTGACTTGGTAATCAAGCGTATCATATTACCACAGGGTGATCCTAGGGGCAAGTGGACTCCTACATATGAAGGACCATTTGTAGTCAAGACAGTATTCTCAGGAGGTGCCATGATACTTACTACTATGGATGGTGAAGACTTCCCACATCCTGTAAACGCAGACATAGTTAAAAAATACTACGCATAAAAAGAGACTCGCTAGGTTGACTGGCCTAGGAAAAAATAAGGGCATCCCGGCGAACCAAAAGGGTTCGGGCAAAAATTAGGGATATATATATAAAAAATGTACACCCGGCAAGTCGAAAACCTGAAAAGGCGGCTTGGGCAAAAAAGGGTATCCCGGTGGATTGAAAACCTGAAAGGGCAATCCAGGCAAAAGTTAGGGATTAAAGCATATGACTATGTCTCGTTTGGGTCACCCATGAAACTACAACCAATTGTGCAACTTAATCAAGTTCAAATAGATAAAGCTTAATCTAATCGTTTCCGTCTCAACAAGAGAAGATGAGGTACTTGAAGATAATGGCAATAGTAGAATTGAAACTCAATAGGATTATTTCTCACATAGCTGATTTTCTTTGTTTTGTAAAACTTTATGACAAATTCCTCTTACTAGGATTTCTGTCTCCTTGTACAAACCTGCCTATGTACAGGTCACTTTTTGATATAAATAAAATTCCATCTTTGAGTCCTGATTTACTTTTACCCTATTTACATAAGCGAAACGTCCATTGATTGTGTTTGAATGTATGTATGCTTTTGAATATGATTGATGTTTACCAGAAATGCATGTATGCTTAATATGATTGATGTTTACCAGAAATGCATGAAAATGCTGTAATAGTATTTACTAAGGACGAACGAGGGAAGGAATTCAACGAAGCTTCGTCGGTTTATCCCCACTAGACAGCTACAAGTTCCCCAGTAGAGAAAATCCATCTTCATAAATACTTCAAGTCACATCTCCCCTGGAATTTATATCCATCTATTTTATCCTCATACGGATAGTCGGGAATTTATTCTTCCAATAGGAGTACGACGAACAAAGACGGCAGGTTATGTATACCGTACTATCGAATGAAGACGGGAGGTCATGGATACCTTACTACCGAACGAAGACGGGAGGTTATATATACTATATTATCAAAACAAGACGGGAACGAGTTCCTCATAATCTCCAGCAATAAATCGGGATTTATTTTCCCTGGCCAGCAGTTGTTATACGAAGATATCCAGGCGCTTCAGACTCATGATGCATACATACATCATTTACATTATACCATAACACACATATCCATAAAATACAAAATACATTACTTAAGTGCATCATATTATACATGCATACATAATGCATAAACTAATATTATCATACAGAATGTTATAATCTTGTTTTTCAGGTTAATTCTCCAGCAGACTATTGGGCCGTTGTTTATCCTCCCAAAAGTTACACCTCAGGATGTTGTTTATCCTCCTGAAAGCATATCATTCCCTTGGGTCGTTGTTTATCTTCCCAAAGGTTACATCACCAGTTCCTCAGGACGTTGTCTATCCTCCTGAAAGCATACCATTTCCTCAGGACGTTGTTTATCCTCCTGATAGCTATCATTTCCTATGGACGTTGTTTATCCTCCTGAAAGCATATCATGACTATTGGGCCGTTGTTTATCCTCCCAAAAGTTATACTTATACCTCAAGACGTTTTTTATCCTCCTGAAAGCATATCTTGACCTTGGGCCGTTGTTTATCCTCCCAAAAGTTATACTTATACCTCAGGACGTTTTTTATCCTCCTGAAAGCATATCTTGACCTTGGGCCGTTGTTTATCTTCCCAAAGGTTACATCATTTCCTCAGGACATTGTTTATCCTCCTGAAAGCATATCATGACTATTGGGCCGTTGTTTATCCTCCCAAAAGTTATACTTATACCTCAGGACGTTGTTTATCCTCCTGAAAGCATATCATTTCCTCGGGACGTTGTTTATCCTCCTGAAAGCATATCATGACTTTGGGCCGTTGTTTATCTTCCCAAAAGTTATAATCATTTCCTCGGGACGTTGTTTATCCTCCTGAAAGCATATCATGACTTTGGGCCGTTGTTTATCTTCCCAAAAGTTATACTCATACCTCAGGACGTTGTTTATCCTCCTGAAAGCATATCTTGACCTTGGGCCGTTGTTTATCTTCCCAAAGGTTACATCATTTCCTCAGGACATTGTTTATCCTCCTGAAAGCATATCATGACTTGTGGGCCGTTGTTTATCCTCCCAAAAGTTATACTTATACCTCAGGACGTTGTTTATCCTCCTGAAAGCATATCATTACCTCGGGACGTTGTTTATCTTCCTGAAAGCTATCATCATACCTCAGGACGTTGTTTATCCTCCTGAAAGCATATCATTACCTCAAGACGTTGTTTATCCTCCTGAAAGCTATCATTATATCTTCATATCTTGGACTGCTTTATCCTCCAAGAGATGTATTTGAAGAACTTTTCTCCAAGTGGCATCTTTAAGCCCACTCAAGCATATTCAACTAGTCATCAGTATCACTCTACGCACCGGTGAGTGCAAATTTTTGGGCTTTTGTGTTCAATCCCCTTCAACCTTCCAGGTTACGACTGGCACATATACCAATTTAACCCCTCAGGTTTCAGAAAATTGAACAGGGGCAGCTGTTGCACCCAAAAATTTGCCCTCACAATACAAGACTTTGTGTGCTAAGAAGGTTCACAAGGTTCACAAGACCTTTCATGAGGTTCATGAAGTTTACAAGACACTTTATGAGGTTCACAAGGTTCACAAGACCTTTCATGAGGTTCATGAAGTTTACAAGACACTTTATGAGGTTCACAAGGTTCACAAGACCTTTCACGAGGTTCATGAAGTTTACAAGACACTTTATGAGGTTCACAAGGTTCACAAAGACTTTTCATGAGGTTCATGAAGTTTACAATACACTTTATGAGGTTCACAAGGTTCACAAGACACTTATATGAGGTTCACAAGGTTCACAAAGTTCATCATGGGTCAGAAGATTTGACAAATCCCTCAGGCAAGGCATTCTCCTAAGCAGTGCATCCAAAACTAGGGTTTTGACTTTAATCAGGCTAAATGGATTTCCAAGACTTCAAGTGAGATTCATAAAATCTTATATGTGTTTAAGAATCCCCATGACAAGTTTCAAGGCTTTTCTCAAAGGTTTGCTCAGTTAGATGATCAGACAAGTCAAAATTAGTCAAAGTAGTTAAAAAGTCAAACTGAGGTCAACTGTGGTCAAACCAAAGTCAAACTTCATGATTTTTTGCTAACATCAAGTATATGAAGTAAAATTCATCATTTGATCAAGGGTTGATCATGATTCATCAAGGAGATTTCAGATCATCAAGAATCAGGGGTTTCTAAATTAGGGTTTCCTCAGGAAAAGTCAACTGAACTTTGACCAGCCATAACTTTCACATGATTCATCAAATTTTTCCCATCCAAAGCTCATTTTGAAGGAAATTTAATTCTCTACAACTTTGTGTCTCACAAGCCAAGCCCAAAAATGCTTCATTTGGAAGGTATGAGCTAAGACATTATAGGACCATTTGAAAGTCAACAAAAAGTCAACAACTTCAAACGGGCATAACTTGGGAATGGTAAATGATATGAACATGAAACCAATTAGGTTGGTTAGAGGACTCTTCAAGCTTTCCAAAATGTCCAATAACACCCTCATATCATTAAAATTGAAGGATGTATGCCCTTGCAAAGTTGGGAAATTTTTGGGTGGTTTATGAAGAAAATAGGGTCTTAAAACCAAATTTCTCCAAATGGGCCAAACTTTTTGTGACCCAAGGTGTTCCATGACATCATGCACGAAATTTATTTAATATTTTCATAATTTTATTTAATTTAATTTATTTATTATGATTTTTATATTAAAAAATCATTTTAAATTTAAATAAAATATCAAATGTGAAAATTTAAAATATATTTCTATTCTAGAAAGTCATAAAGATGATTTTGATTGGATTGATTCACAATTGATGAAGATTGGCTTGAAATAGAAAGGTTGAATTCACAAATATTTGAAATTTAAGACTTAATCTTTTTCAATCTCATTGATCCAAAATATCCAAACAATGAGCCAATATTTTTGACCTAATTCAGTCTAGTATAAGTATACAAGAGATCCATATGCAAAGGACACGAATTCACTGCCTCAAAGAGTAAGTTGCCACTTTCAAAAATCCATTCAAAACTCAAATTCGATTTCTTCATTACAAGGCTTTTTAAGGTATTTTAAGGACATAAGAAGGATCCTTGGACTTCACTGTTCATGTATCAATACTCATATGCATCCAAAACCTCATGAATGGCTCAAACCGAATCCAACTTTTAACACTTTCATGATTTTTTCGATCTAATATATATGCAATATGAATTGAATTTGATTATGGTTTTGTGTTTGTGACAAGCTTGTGATTGTTTCTGGGCGATTCAATTTGATTTTTGGTACAAGATTGAAGAATCACCATGGCTAGGGTTTTTCGGCCAATTTAGGGTTCTTCGATTTGTTAAATATAAATGAATTCTGGAAACATGGTTGTGTTGTATGAAGCTTAAGGATCATGATGCACTAATTAATTTTGAGAAATTGAATTGTTTTGATGGTGTTTCAAATTCGTAGGTTTTCTGTGTCAAAAAAATTCGCAGGTAAATACGTATGTGAAAACGCAGGAGAATTCGAAGGTAGCAAGGTTGAAGACGAAGCTATTGGCGCCATCTGGAAGTTTCAAATTTGGTTTTAATATTTTTAGAATTTGTTGTTGTTTTGTTTCACAGCTGCAGCGCTAGCCCAGTGGTGAGAGAAGCACGCGTATGACCTTGAAGGCTTGTGTTCGAATCCTGGCCTCAACAATTTTTCTTGTTTTTTATTTGAATTGTTAGACTTAATATATTATTCAAAGTTGTGGATTAACTACCAGTTGCGCCCTCCCGGCTGGATGGTAAGTACGCCTGCGTGTTATGAGAAGGTCATGGGTTCGAATCCCCCCAGGCCTTTTGTGTTATTTGTTTTGTTTTATTTCATGATTTTTCAGGATAAACAACAAAACCTGATGGTGCCTGCTCTATATCACATGTGCGCGCATGGCCCAGTGGTTGGAATGCTGGTCCTGGAGGTTGAAAGCTTAGGGACTGGGTTCAACTCCCAGCCCAGGCAGGTTTTGGTTTTTTTCATTCTTTTTCTGATTTTTGTTATTTAATTAATTTTCTATTTAAACAAATTCAAATAATAAAATAAATAGGATGTTTATATTATTTTAGAATTCATTCTTTTTAATTTTAATCTTATAGAAAAAATTATTTATTTTTGTAAATTATTAATATTGTAAAATTATATATAGTTATTTTGTTATTCTAAAATATATATATAAACCCTAAATTTCTAAAACCCTAAAATATTTTGTAAAAACCTAATTAATTTTTATAAACCCTAATAATACTTTTAAACCCTAATTATTTCATGTGAATATTAATTATGTCCATATTTTTATTATTTAATTTAATTCTTGTATGTAAATAATTTTTAGTATATGTTTAAAAATAATTAAAACTTGCTAATTTAATTTTGTAATTATAATTTATTTTCATAATATGTTTATAATTAACTTAATTTTTATAATTTGCATATAACTTAAAATTTTATGATAATTAGTGTATAATTGTTTATATTTTCTTATTAATCTTGAAATAATAATTGTTCATATAAAAAATTGATCTTTTAATATTTTTGTTTATATTATTAATTATGTTTATTTTCATGTGATATTTATTTTATTATTACTAACCCCATTTATATATTGTTATTTATTATTATCTTTACTAACCCAATTATATTATTATTATTATTTGGCTTATTTATTTAATTTGTTAATTATTATTATTTTGTAATTGTCTCCTTTATGTAATATTTTAGTAGTAATGTTTAATATTTATTTTTAAATGTTATGGTTAGTAAAATAGGGAGTGAAACATGTTTGTATTTAAAATTGATTTAGATCACTAATTTAAAAGATAAATATTTAAATTGTACACTCACACACGTAAGTCGATCTTTGATCGCCATCTCACTTCCTTAAGGGTTACCTCTCATGTTGCCTAAAGCAAAAAGGTCAAGTAGGGTGTATAAAGCAAAGTCCCTAATCTCACATCATCTAGTCCCTAAACAGATAAAAAGATCAAGTCCCTTCGAATGTTGCCTTCGTAATGATCTTGTCCCTTTCAAATAAAGATGATAAAGTCCCTTCGAATTGCTTATACACCCCACAGTTGCCTAAATAACAGATGTCCCTTCACTTGTCCCTTACATCCAAGGTAATGACTACCTATTCCTTAATAATAGGGATAGTCTTACCATTTAAAGGATTCAAGAACAGAAAAGACTTAAAACTTAGGGTAGGTTCCTCTTAGATACTTGCTCACTCTTCAAAACATTTCAAACACTTCATACATTTCAAACAATTTTCAAAACAAAGGTTTTATATACATCCGTACATGGATCATTATAAAATACTTAAGAAAATTTTTATTCACACACTTCACATTTCAAAAACATTTTAAAGTGAGCTAAGTAACTAAGAGCCCATGGATAACCATGGATGTAAAGGGTGCTAACACCTTCCCTTTACATAACCTACCCCCCGGACCCAAAAATCTTTTAAAAGGTCTTTCCTGTTCTTTTATGCCTTTCCTTTGGATAAAATAAAAGTCGGTGGCGACTCTTGCTATCCGCAACATAACTAAAGTCAGTTCTCCCACCGTGTTACAGGTACCGCATTGCATCTTCATAGAGTCGTGTGTCGGTATCTATGAGTTGCATTTTATCATTTTAATTATGGTATGCAAAAATAAACATGAAGGTGCAAATGTTTATTTGGATTATTATGGAGATGATAGTATGTGTGATGAAACATACTTGTTTGTATATATGCATGTTTGATATATGTATATGTATGTGATTTATACATTTGTAATGTATATGTGTGATTAAACATAGCTAGACGTATGTTTATGCAGAATGAATAGAGTTGTGGAATAAACATAGATAATATAAGTTTATGTGAATTGGTGAATTGTGCGTAATTAATATGTTTGATTGGTATTGATGTACATGTTGCGATGTGTATAGGTGATAAGGAATGAATTATGGTGATAATATGTTTTATGTGTATTTTATATGTTGAGATATATAATTATATGCAATGTTATTATGAAAATATTTCTCACCCTTCTGCTATTTTATGATGCTCTATGAGGCATTGCAGAGTAGGTTGTTGGATGGTATTTTTGTGAAGCTCGTCTTCATCTTTTGGTCGGTCGGCTCTGATATGTAGCACCGGGTAGCTAGGGTCGGCTTGATGCCTTTTTGTGAATGCATTTGTATATGTATTTTGATGTGAAATGTTTTATGTAAACATGGAACTACGTTGGTGATTCAAACTTGCAGATATATTTATGATAAGTATATAAGTTTGAAATTGTTATGTTGTTTCCGCTGTTATTTGAAATAAATGAATACGGGTGTAAGGATGAAATCCTTGTGTGTGCAAGTTACCCCGTTTATTGCATATCTTTGTTGAGCAGGTGTTGTATGAATTTCAAATTCAAGTATAATGTAGCATTTCTCTTTTATACCGTGTTTCAAATATACTCTGATGAAATTTTTAATATGTGTATAAATGATTTAATTGCTTATTTGGGGTATAGAAAGGGGGTGTTACATTAAGTGGTATCAGAGCCAGTGTTCGAGTCAGTTGTGTCTGTCTTGATGTTGTTATGATTGAACTTTTGTTTAATCTTGTTGTTGTCTTTGGGAATAATCAGAATATGGCTGGTAGAAATGACAATGTTATGGCTGCTTCTTTGGAAGCAATGGCTAGGGCAGTGCATGGAGCGCCGAATGTGAATGCTAATGATGAGTTCAGAAAGAATCAACCGCCAGTCTTCAAAGAAAGATTTGATCCTGATGGTGCTCAGAATTGGTTGAAGGAGATTGAAAGAATATTCATAGTCATGGACTATGCTGAAGAGAGTAAGGTGAGGCTTGGTTCTCACATGCTGAAGGAAGAAGCTGATTATTGGTGGGTCGGTAGAAGTCAAGCTCTTGAGGAGGATGATGAAGAGATAACTTGGGAAGTTTTTCGTACAGATTTCTTAGGGAAGTACTACCCTGAGAGTGTGAAGGGAAAGAAGGAGATGGAATTCCTTGAGCTGAAGCAAGGTAGTATGTCAGTGGTTGACTATACTGCTAAGTTTGTGGAATTGGTTCAGTTTCATCCTCATTATGTTGCTGCTACTGCTGAGTTTTCAAAGTGTATTAAGTATGAGAATGGCTTGCGTCCTGAGATTAAGCAAGCTGTGGGATATCAGAGAATTAGAAGGTTTTCAAATTTGACTGAATGTTGAAGAATTTTTGAAGAAGATAGCAGAGCTCGTTCTACACATTACAAGGGTGTGAATGAGAGGAAAGGGAAGCAACAAGCTAGAAGTGGACCTTATGTGACACCCGTTGATAAGGGAAAGCATAGGGGAAACTTTGATAAGAGATATGGTGTAGGAAGTTCTGGTCTCGTTAAGTGTTATAAGTGTGGCGATTTAGGCCACAAGTCTCTTGAGTGTGGGAAGAATATTGTGAAATGTTCAAAATGTGGAGGTCTTGGACATGCTACTACCGAGTGTAGGAGGAACGTTGTGAAATGCTTCAACTATGGAGAAGTTGGTCACATTAGTACTAAGTGTACTAAGCCGAAGCAAGCTCAGGTGGGCGGAAAGGTGTTTGCATTAGAAGGGAGGGATACTACTAGTGCAAACTGTTTGATTAAAGGTACATGCGTTATTAATAGTACACCTTTAGTTACTATTATTGATACGAGAGCGACTCATTCGTTCATTTCTCTTGAGTGCGCTAAGCGTTTGAATTTGTTTATGTCTTCTTGGGGTGGTGAGATGGTTATTGAGACTCCTGCTTCAGGGTCGGTAACTACTTCTTTGGTGTGTGTAAGTTGTTCTTTGACCATGTATGGTAAATATTTTGTTATGGATTTAGTTTGTTTGCCGTTGGAAGGTTTGGACGTGATCTTGGGTATGAAATGGTTGCAGTTTAATCGAGTTCATATAGATTGCTATCATAAGTTAGTAAGGTTTACTTCTTTGGATGATGATGAAGAAGAGAGTTTCCTATCCAAGAAAGAGTTGAAGAAACTTTTAATGGACGAAGCTCAATTGTTTGGTTTGTTTGCATCGCTGTTAGTGGATAGCGAAGTGTAGATAAGTAGGTTTCCAGTTGTGTGTGATTTTCCAGAAGTGTTTCCAGATGATATTATGGATGTACCGCCGGAAAGAGAAGTTGAGTTTTCTATTGATCTAGTTTCGGGTACTAGACCGATTTCGATGGAACTGTATTGTATGTCAGCTTCAAAGTTGTTGTCGCTCCCGGGATTTTCGTCCTAGTACAAACGCAAAAGTGGCGCGGAAAAGGTAGAGTCGTCAGCCAGGCATTTTTATCCCGAAAGAATGGGAAAGGTAATGTTGCACAAACCTGAGGAAGAAGGAAAGGACGAGGCCTTGTGAACCAAAGATCTGGGTTTGGGAGTCGGTTATGACCTGGGAAGGTATTAGCACACCAGATCGTCCGTCGTACCCGACGGGATCCACGCTTGCTTGTTTTTGTTTCAAAGGGTGAGAAATAAGATTCTGCTGAACAAATGAACTGCTAAATGGAATGGGAATGAGAAAGGAACTGGAAAAGAGAAAGAACAGAAAGAATGGGGAGATGTAGGGAAAATAAAGAATGTGCTCGAATGGGCCTTACCCCGCTGCCTACGTACCTCATCGGGAAAATGAGGATCAGAGTCGACGTAGTTCGCCTAACTAAGGCGAGAACTATTTGTTTGTGTTTTTTATGATGTAACTACGTATGTCTATGCTTAGGTGTTGCAGGCTTGTCTGGTACGAGTGCATTTACCGTCTTGCATGAAAGACAGGTCGTCGCGAGTTCGTGTTGAGAGTGAATGAGATGAGAAAAGAAGTTCCCGCATGAAAGTCGCTTATTGTTTGTTTTTGTCTTTTTTATGAGAAGTATTTTGACTTTGTTTGTGAACATTCTCATACTAAGACCTATCCATTGCGGGAAGTACTTATACCTCGCCCCGAAATGGAACGCGTATAAGCACTCCACAACAAAGTCTCGTGTCGTACAAGAAATTTCGGTTTTTATTAGATGTTTTATTGATTTTCTTCATGAGGAGAGAAAGAATGACTCAAATCAGAAAAGGACAAAAAACTAAGGGGGACTAAGACCAACCCTAAGTTATTTATTATGCACAAAAGGGAGATTTTAATGGTTAGTGAGGTGTTTTAATCATAAGGAAGAAAAGGAAAAGAAAGAATGAAAAAGGATGCAACTTGCTTCCTAAGGAAGATAAGTTGGTCCTAACAATGGGCAATCCTACCAAACACAAATATGGAAGAAGGAAGGAATTAAATGCATAAAAGAAATGCATAAAAAATAAAGGATAGGGTGAAAGAAACTTATCTCAATCTTCCCCTCTACAAAACAAAGGTTAATGTGCATTTTTATTACAAAAAGATAAAGCAAACACACAACAATTAAATCCTAATGACTCTATCTTAATTCTAGAGAACTAAAAGAATGCTAAAACAAAAATACATCACCTATTACAGCCTCTAATACACAAACAACTATGGAAACTATGCCTAACACAAATCAGCTTTTTACAGCCAACATGCAGCAAGAAAAAACAGGTGTAAAAAGTCAAATAACATGCAAACATAACAAACAACATACATTTTACAGCACCTATATGCAAAAAAAGCTATGAAATGCAAAATCCAGAATTGATTATTTTCATCTTTTAATGCACAAACTCAATGCAACATATACCAACTTGATCATGAACATGCGTTTGAACATGGATCGTCATATATAAATGCAAGAACATGAACATTTTTGAAAGATTATGCAAGAGTGCATCACATGGTTGATTATGCAACAAGTAATGTAAAAATGTAACACATGAATATGACATATGAACATGATGATTATTGATTATGAACATGCAATATGATAACTCAACAAACATACTAAACCCAATGCAAATTCAGAATTGAATTGATATGGATACTATGATAAAACATGCAACTAAATGCAACCAAATGCTCATACATATAATTATGCAAAATGCAACATATCTTGATATAATGGAAATGCAAAAAATGATTTAATGCAATGCAAACATATAAAAACAGAATGCAACATGATTATTATATGCCAAATGATACATGAACATGACAACAAAATGCAAGAACTCAAGCTATGCACAAAGAACATAAAAATGCCTAATATGCAACATGAACAGAATCGTGTTGAAACGACTCGAAATGGGGGAATGAGCTACTGGAAATGGACTCAAAAATTCCCTAAAATCAATACCTAAACATGTATGAACATTAGAGGCATTAGAACTCAGGACTAAGCCATGAAATAAGTTAAAAAGCCAAAAATCAACAGCGTTAACCGGTTAACCATATGCGTTAACCGGTTAAAAGACCTAAAATAGAAATAATTTATGGCAAAAACGCACGCGTTAACCGGTTAACCCAATGCGTTAACCGGTTAACGTTGAACAAAATTGAAAAAAAGTCTTTGAAATAAGTGCTTTTGGCCACAAACTTACTTCTAATGATCCCTAACATACCTAGGAACATGCTAACACTAATTTCTACTTAATTTGAGCTTATTTACACATGCTAGAACCTATTATCTATTAACACTTTAAATCTAAATCCAACAAAAATCACAAAAGCAAGCCACACATAATGAAAATGACATCGATCGCAAGAAAAACATAAAAAGCGCTTAAAGAATGCCGAAATGGCAAGATGAAGAGAATAACTTAAATAAGAAGTGATTTAGTTCACCAACCTACGAAGCGGAGAAGTGCTTCGGTAATTGTTGCAAGAATCGGAGCTTAATCAAAGAGAAAACCGAGAAAACCGAGAAACCACAAAATAAATGCGTTCTTGACGTCTTGATCTTCTTGCACTTCCGATAAGTCGAAAATCCTCACAAAATTCAGTAGCTTATTCTTCCACAATACACAAAAATATCAAGGTTGGAGGCTTAGCTTCAAGATCTTCATGTTTCAATGTGAAACTTGAAGAGCTTGTTTGAAAAGCTTTAGTGAAAAGAGGGAAAAAGGAGGAAAAGTGAGAGAGAGAAAAAGTGATTATTGTAAACACCCCAAATTTGCCCTCACTCATTTCACTATGGCTTATGATTCTTTTCATTTGCATAGTTTCAATCATAGCATCTCATATTGCATTTTTGCTTCACTGCATTGGTTTTAAGTCATCTGCATCTAGGGTTTGTGATCTGAGCCATCCCTGAGCCATTTGAGCCACTCCAAAGGTCTTCAATCATCTCAAGAGGTTCCATGAATGTTCTAGCATCATATTATATCCTCCAAAGATCAAAGAAGTCAAAGAATCACAAGAACTGGGAAAGGCATGAAAGCAGAGCCAAGCTTAACTGCACATATGACCTGAAATTAGGGTTTTGGTTTCAGAGGCCATAACTTCAAATTTTTTTTGGTCATTCTTTTTTCTATTGGCTTCTATATGTTATAGGGATCATGCATACCAATTTCCATGAAGAAATTCAATGGGGAAGGCACCTGATCAAAAGATGACTTCTTGAGCAAGTCAATGCAAAATCAGGGCATCTGAGGCCCCCAATCATCCAAACAAAGGGTATTATCCATCATTTTGAATGTGTATGATCTTTATTTGATCTTAGAAGATGTTAGAAGTTCACAAAATTGAAGAATTTCAAGCCATTTGCAAAGTTGCCATTTTGGGGAAGTGACTTGTAATGAAAACTTGCCATTTTGGGAAAGTTTTTCAACCTCCTCTTTTTGATCCAAAAATGCTTCAAATGAAAAATCTTTGGTCATGAAAGTTGTATATTGGATCCTCCCATTTTCAAAAAGTACAAGAACGCATTCTAATTCATTTTAGAACAAAAGTTATGGCCTTGCAAACTTGTGAAAAATCATGAAATTTCACTTATGCACCTAAGAAGGAAACTTGCAAAAACCCTTGCCAAATAAATTTATGATCTCAAAATAACTTCTAAGCATTACATAAGCATAATTCATGGTCCATAATTCAGATATGCCCAAAGAATTCCTCACTTTCATGCCTTGGATTCAAGTATCATAAGCCATTTTTCACAAAAAGTCACAAAGAGGGAAATCTTGCAAGAATGGTTCTTAGGGTCTTGTTTGGTCTCTAATCAATCGCAAAGTGTCATAACAACATTATGTGGTACATTTTGCTGCATATTGCCCAAGGATTAAGACATGTCCATGACCAAAATCACAAAATGCAACAAGTTGCAAAAGAGGCAAAACCTATGGCATCTCACCCTTCATCCATTTCAGATCACATCAATTCATCCCATGGCCATCCTTGAAGGCAGCTGAATTAAGAGCAGCCCTAAAATAGCCTCTGCCACAGCCCATGCCTCCAGTACACCTAACATTGACTTTTTGGCCAATTTCCCCATGCCATTCCCACAGTGCAAGTCACTTCCTCAGACCTCTTCCAATAGTTTAGGGATATGCTATGGATCATAAAACAGGCTGGACATGAGCTCAGAACACACACACAACCAGCTTGCACAAAAACTGTCCAAACCTTCATCTCTTCTAAACTCCTCCCTCAGCCATAAAACCTAAGATTTCTCTTCACCAACAAGTCACATATCACTCACAGAACAAGAATCAACCCTCAAAGCAGCCAAAAACATCACACACACATACCTTCATTTCTGCTACACCAGAACCACATAGCATAAACCAGCCATTCTCAAAGCTTTCTAAGCTTCATTTCATCATCAGGAGGTTCAAAGAAGTGGATTTGCAGCAAAGGAAAGGCCAGAAAGCCCAGAACCAGAAGGTTTCATCTCAGGTATAGCTCAAGAACTTTTTTCTCAGAACCTTGTTTTTAAGTTCTCAATCGAATCTTTATGATGTGTTGATGACTCTGATATGTTTACTTTTCAAAATGGTGGAATATTGAGTATGTATGAGTTGTCTGAAAGTTTTTTGACCTAGGTTTGCTTTGTTTCGATTTGCCTTGTTGATGAATGAAAAATGATTTTTGTTTGGGGATTTTGATTCAGTGATGAGTGGGGTTCATTTCTGGCCAGAGAGATTTCATTTTTGTAGCCTGGGGAGTGAGATAGGGTTTTCTCAGGGGAGAAGTGGCCGAAGAAGATGACCGGATGTCATTTCCGGCCACCTGAAAGTCATTAGGGATTTTAATCAGGATTAAGGTTTCGTTTGAATGTGGGTCGTTAGATGGAGCTTCCCGCGCGTGTTTGTGTAGCCTGGATCTCATGATTAGTTTTAATTATAGGATTAATATTTAATTAATTAAGTTTAGGCAGATTTGAATGTGGGCCGTAGGATTGCGCGCCAGGTCAATGGATTTAAACCCAGAATCAATCTGATCCACCCATTCAGCTTACTTTCCTTTATTTAATTTTTATTTCATTTTCTTTTCATTTAATTTGTCCATTTTATTTAAAATAGCAAATCATTTCTAAAAAATCTCATTTTTTGCACCATGGCATAAAATATTTTTCTCATTCTGAAAATAATTTTATTTTTATTTTTTGCATAATTTTTCGTATTTTAAAAATATTTAAATGTTTATTTTAATTAGTTAATGAGAATTAATTAATTAAAATAGCATTTAGGTTTCTAAAAATCACAAAAAAATTCACATTGCATTTTAATACATTTAGAAACATTATCAATTTCTTCAAACAAATTTCTTTTTGGTTCTTGACATATTTTGACATTTTTCTTTGGAATTAAAGTTCTTAAAAGGCAATATTTTTGTTCTAACTTAGAAAAATTCATTCTGCCTAACCATGAAGAGTTTGATGATGGTTCTTCTTGCATTGCATTTTTCATATCATGTAGTTTCTAGGGTAAATTTGATTTGAATTTATTTTTTCATTTTCAATTTGATGTGCATTTTTCCTTTTGAGGTGCCTTAAAACCCTAGCAAGCTTGAGAAAATCATAACTTCCATTAGGTTAAGACTTAGGTCCCCTCCTTTGGGAAGTGAACTTATGTAGGGTTAGGGTTCCTTTGATCCTATTTTCAATTTTTTATCTTGACATTTGCTTCTGATTTTGAATTTTGCATTGCATATTGTATGTAAACCCTAATTTTGGCTTTCATTTGCATTCATCTCCCATTTGCTTGCATACATGAACTTGCCATAACATTTTGTGCATCCTCATGTCATATAAGACATCGTAGGACATATTAAAATCATGTTTGATCATTGCATCATTCATTTGCATTGTTATGTATCCATTGCATTTCATAAACTTTCATGAACTTTATGGGTCAAAGCATACTTCATTTACATCCTCATCCTTGTATGATCATCCACAACTCTTGACATGTGTTTGTATCATCTCTTGGCATCATTAACATCATGTTTATGCTGCTGACTTTGGTTTGCATCATTGCATTTCATCTCATTTTCACTTCATTCATTTCTTGTAACTAACTTTTCAGGTGGTAAGCCATTGAGAAGTGAATTTGCCTTCACTTCTCATAATCTCTTCTCATCTCTTATGCATTCATTGCTGCATTTTACTTTTACTCTAGAGTGAGCTTGCTAATTCATGCTCTTTCTCACTTTCTTTCTTCAAGCAACTTGTCTTCTTAAGTGAAGCAAGTTGTCTTTCTTCTCTCTGCATCTTCCTCCTTTCATCTGCTTCTTCCCTGGTGGCTTCTCTCCTGAAGATCTTTTGCAAGCCTCATAAACCCTAGGGATACCCAAGCATGATAACAATTAGGGTTTGATTAGTCCCCATTAGTTTTACCTTTGTGTCATCTTTGAGTCTTCTCTTCTCACCTCATAATCAAGGACTAAACCTTAAAGGTTTTAAGACTTTGTGATTAGGGTTATGTCTGTATCCTTCTATTAGGATGGAGTGTATAACTTTAATCCTATGTGTTAAACCCTTAATGTGTTTAATTCCTTTAATCAATCCACCTAATAATCACTAAGACATCAAGCTTGTAACTTGGGCCTTGCATTAGAGTTCTAATTCTTCCTTAACTGGTTAAGAAGGACTAACCCTAGTGTTAATGGACAAGTCCCCCTCAAGTTGTCTTACAAACCATAAAATTCAATTCTTAATCTCATCATTAACTAAAATCCACTTTAATAAAGGCTTTGTTTTGTCATGAGGTTAATCCCTAATCATGGATTAAGTTGAGGAGCCTTCCTCAGCTTAAATGTTCTCATTTATTATCCTTCTATTAGGATGGTGTAATGGGTCCATTAAATCCTTGATTATGGCTTAAACTCATTACTTAACACTAAACAAAAGCTCCAAAAACATCTAAATAATCACAAGTAGGTTAATGATCTTAATCCTGTATCATGGTGATTAAGTGTGAGGTGCTTACTTCATACTTAAGGTGTTCTCATTACCCCTGATCAGAGGGAGGATGTGATGAGTTTACTAACCGTTGGTTTAGGCTTAAGCTCATTAACTTATGACAAACCCAAAAAGCAATAAAAGATTGAAAATATCAAAAACAAACAATAATCGTCTCCTCCGGGAAAATGACTTGTAATGGAAACTTGCCATTTTGGGAAAGTGACTTGTAATGGAAACTTGCCATTTTGGGAAAGTTCTTCAACCCTTTCTTTTTGATTCAAAAATGCTTCAAATGAGAAAACTTTGGTCATGAAAGTTGTAGAATGGATCATTCCCTTTTCAAAAAGTACAAGAACTCATTCTAATTCATTTTGGATCAAAAGTTATGGCTTGTCAAAGTTGGGGAAAATCACATAATTCCAAGTTTTACACCAAAAAGGCAAAGTTGCAAAACCTCTTGCCAAGGCAAAATGTGACATCAAATTGACTTCTATGCATCACACAAACATAAACCAATGCCTAAAGATCAGAATGCATCAAATATTTGTCCATTTTCATGACTTATGCTTCAAGCAATCACAAAAGGGCCAAAAGATCACAAAGTTGCAAAACCTCTCACAAACCCTAATCCACTTGCTAATTGGCCTCAAGACTAATTCCATGGCTCTCCTTAATCCTTGCTGCGCAGGACACCCCTTTGTCCTTGGCCTGCCATTGACCCATACCTCTCTTACACAAAAAGTTGACTTTATGCAAAATGGCCCATACCAATCAAGCTAGGCCACACCAACTCCACAGACCTATCACAGTGTGATACATGGACAAAATGAGACTTAACACATAACACAACTCACCCTGATCTCTCCCACAAGCCAGCATTCTCCAAATTCACCTCTTATGCACTTTCCTTCGAAACTCATCACACAAGCATCAAACATCAAAACAAACTTCATAGAATCACTCAACATGTTCCTCTGATCATTTCCCAACCCTCATTTGTCCCTGAAACCCTACATATCAAAAACACGACTCTCATCCCTCACTGAACAGAACTTGATCAATCTCACAAACCAGCCACTTTAAACTCCAACCAAGCTTCATCAAGAGGATCATTGGAGCCATTTTGAAGCAAAGAAGCAGGCAGAAAGCTCCTGGATTGAAAGCTCCATTTCAGGTGAGCTCAAGAACTTTTTTTTCCAGAAACTTGTTTTTAAGTTCCTAAATGAATCTATGTGATGTGCTGATCATGCTGATATGTTTAGTTTTGCAAATGGTTAAGTATTGAGTATGTATGAAGCTTCTAAAATTTTTTGACCTAAAAACATTTTGATTCGATTCAGCTTTGATACGAAAAATAAATGTGTTTTGATTGATGATTCTTGTTGTATGATGTATGGGGTTGGATTCTGGGCAGAGAGATTAAGTTTTAGTGGCCTAGGGAAGAAGTTAGCAATTTCTCAGGGGAGGTGTGGCCGGAGAAGATGACCGGAGGTCATTTCCGGCCACCTGAAAGTCATTAAGTCATTAATCACGTTTAGGGCAAAGTTTGAATGTGGACCCTGGATCTGGCTGACGTTTGTTGACTCCCGCGTGTTTGAATGGCCAGGATGGTTTCACTTAACCCTAATCTTAATTTATTAATTTAATTAATCAGGTTTAGTTAAATCCAGTCAGTTTAAATGTCAGCCGTAGAATAGCGCGCGCAGTCAACCATTGACTCCCAGCTTTGAATCTCAGCCTTGGATTGTGCATACTTTCATTTATTTTAATTTTTATTTCATTTTCTTTTCATTTAATTTGTACGAATTATTTAAAATAGCAAAATACATTTAAAAATTCTGAAATTTTTTGTCAAAGATTTAATTAATTTTCAGAACCCAAAAATATTTTTATTTTCATTTTTTGCATTAAAAATCATTTTTAAATCATTTAAATGTTTATTTTTAATTAGTTAATGGAAATTAATTAATTAAAAATGCATTTAGGTATTTAAAAATCACAAAACAATTCACATTGCATTTAGAAACATTTAGAAACATTATCCAACTCTCAAAGCAAATTTCTTTTTTGTTCTTGATGCCTTTTGATCATTTTCATTGGAATTAAATTCATTTTAAGGCAATATTTTTGTTCAAACTTTGAAAAATTCATTCTGCCTAGCCATTGAGAGTTTGATGATGGTTCTTTTTGAATTACATCCTTCATAGCATGTAGTTTATAGGATAAAATTGGTTTGAATTGATCTTGCATTTTCAATTTGTTTTGCATTTTTCATGATGAAGTACCTTGAAACCCTAGCCAACTTGAGAAATTCATAACTTTCACTAGGTTAAGAGTTGGGTCCCTTCCTTTGGGCAGTGAACGTGTGTAGGTTTAGGGTTCCTTTGATCCCATTTTCAATATTTTATCATGTTATATGCTTCTGATTTTGATATTTGCTTTGAGTGTTGATCATAAACCCTAATTTGTGCCTTCCCTTGCATCCATCTCTCATTTGTTTTCATCCAATGACTTGCCATGGCATTTTGTACATCCACATGATTCATAATACATCTTAGAGAATATTAGAATCATGTTTTATCATTGAATCATTCCTTTGCCATATTATATGTTCATTTCATTTCATAAACATTCATGAATCCTTATGGTTCAATGCATGCCTCATTTGCATCCTTATGCTTGTATGATCATTCTCATCTCTTGTCATGTACTTGCATCATCTCTCAGCATCATTGAAGTCTTGTTTATGCTTCTGACTTTGGTTTGCATCATGACATTTCATCTCATTTGCATTGCATTTCATTTCTTTTGCTGACTTTTCAGGTGGTAAGTTGTTTTGGGAAGTGAATTTGCCTTCACTTCTCATAATCTCTTTTCATCTCTCTCTTGCATCATTGCTGCATTTTATCTTTGTATTGGATTGAGATTGCTCATTCATGCTTTTCCCTACTTTCTTTCTTCAAGCAACTTGTCTTCTTAAGTGAAGCAAGTTGTCTTGCTTCTCTCTACTTCTTGTCCCATTCATCTGCTTCCTTCCTGGTGGTTTCTCTGAAGATCTTCTTGCAAACCTCATAAACCCTAGGAACAACTAAGCATGATAACAATTAGGGTTTGATTAGTCCCCCCATTTAGTTTTACCTTTGTGTCATCTTTGAGTCTTCTCCTCTCATCTCATAATCAAGGACTGAATCCTAAAAGTTTTAAGGCTTTATGATTAAGCTTATGCCTGCATCCTTCTATTAGGATGGAGTGTATAACTTTAATCCTAAGTGTTAAACCCTTAATGTGTTTAAATCCTTTAATCAACTCACTTAATAATCATCAAGACATCAAGCTTGTAACTTGGGCCTTGCATTAGGGTTCTAATTCTTCCCTAATTGGTTAAGAAGGACTAACCCTAGTGTTAATGGACAAGTCCCCCTCAAGTTGTCTTACAAACCATAAAAATCACTTCTTCATCTTACCACTAACTAAAATCCACTTAATAAAGGCTTTGTTTTGTCTTGAGGTTAATCCCTAATCATGGATTAAGTTGAGGAGTCTTTCTCAGCTTAAATGTTCTCATCTATTATCCTTCTATTAGGATGGTGTAATGAGTCCATTAAATCCTTGATTATGGCTTAAACTCATTACTTAACACTAAACAAAAACAACAAAAACATCTAAATAATCACAAGTAGGTTAATGATCTTAATCCTACACCATGATAAATAAGTGTGAGGTGCTTACTTCACACTTAAGGTATTCTCATTACCCCTAATCAGAGGGAGGATGTGATGAGTTTACTAACCCTTTGGTTTATGCTTAAGCTCATTTTCCTATGACAAATTCCAAAGGCAATAAAAGACTGAAAACACCAAAACAAACAATAATCGTCTCCTCCGGGATTCTTTTCTCACCTCATTCACTCACAAACGAGAACTTGCTTCTTCTGTCTAATGCAAGACAATTTGAACCTGAGCCAGACAGGTTATACACTTGAGCATAGACAAGTAAGCAGTTCGCAAGTCAATTTATCTTTCAGTCTCTTTGAGTCGAACTACGGTGTTCTGACTTCCTCATTGCACGAGAGGATACGTAGGCATAACTTAATAGTTATCGAACAAAAGTCTCTGTATATTCCCCTTCTTCCAGCATTATTCTTTAAGCCTCATAGTCTTGAGCATTTCATTCCTGTTCTTGCACTAACACTTCACATATTTCACTTCACTTTCTTTTCACACTGACACTTGCATTCTTTCCAGCTTTGATACACAGATTGCACTGACACTACCCCTTTAAAACACAAATCTTTTAAGCGTGGATCCCGTCGAGTACGGCGGACAATCTGGGTGATAATACCTTCCCAGGTTGTAACCAACCCCCTTTCTCAGTCTCTCTGGTTCGCAACCGTCTTATCCATATCTTTCCTAGGTCTATGCAGCATTACCTTTCCTCCGGGATAAAAATGCCTAGCTGGCGACTCTTGTCTTTTGAGTTCACCCTTGTGTGTTCTCTCTCCTTTCGCCGACTGTTCGCGTCTGTACCCCATTTGACTGAGCCTCATTTGGTGGGAGCGACAGCTTGGCGACTCTGCTGGGGACCCTTATACTGTAACCAGGGCTTCTGGTTCTCTTTGTGGGTTCCTCCTAGCGCTTGTTTGATTTGTGTTTACTGGGGTGTTATGTGCTAATTGTGTTTATATAGTTTCTTTATTTGTTGCTTTATGTACAGCTTTATTTATTGCTTTCTTTACAGTTTTACATTTTTCATACTGTCATGCTATCTTGCTGGATCTGGTTTCTGTTTTGATGGGTGGGGTTCTATTGAGAGTTTAAGGCCCTATACCTGGGACCTGAGTGACACCTAGGCTAGAGTGGTTCATGTTCTTTCCCATTCCATTTCGGTCTGGTGCGGGAATATGAAACACGATTCAGATATGGGTTTCTTCTTGAGAACTCTGTGCTACAGATCTCCTGTAGTGCTAGGGCTATCTGGGATGCCTGCTAAGTCTGGATGACCTTTATTATGACCTTCAGAAACTGATGTGAATTAGAGGAGGATCTTTTATGGTTATTGTAAACATTGTACCTCCGGGTTAGAAGTGTTTACACTTCTCATAACTGATCCAAGTCTGAGGATCCTTGTTTTAGAGCACTACCTGTGAGGGGGTTGGGCTGTTTGCAGGTTTGCAGGTACCATTGGCCATATCATACCCTGTTACTTTGTTTTGGTTAAGAGTACCTTATTTTTGGACAGTTCTTGTGATTTAACCCTGGACATGTGACTCTTTATTTGAGTCCCCCACCTTGGTTACTGGACTTCTAAAACTCCATCTGGACTTCTTAAACATACTTGGACTTTATATTAAGGCAGTAATCAGATCCAGATTGATCACAAACCCTTGCATATAATTTGCATACATCATCATTGCATCATTTAACATTTGTTTATTTGTTTTTCAGGGTATCCACATCATATTTGGCTTGGTTTTGACCCCTTCTTCTGCATAGACCTCTGCTTCATCAGTTATCTGCTTCAGCTATCTTCCTTCATCACCAGCACCAGCCTATCAGTGGCTCATCTCCAGTATTGATTTTTGATCTTCATCAACACTTGTCTTCAGCTCTTCATCAGCACTCATGTCTGCACCCAGGAAGAGCAACATTTCATACCATTTCTTTGAGCCTGTGTTGACTGGTATCAGGCAGGTCCAGGCACTTATCACTCCAGACCACATCCCATTATTCAGAGAGCATTATGGAGGCATCCTTGATATGGTTATGGACCTGGATCCTTCTCAGAGGAGTATGATCCACACCTGCCTACAGTTCTATGACCCTCCTTTGAGATGCTTCACTTTCCAGAACTTTCTGTTAGGACCTCTGCTGGAGGAGTTCTCATCATTAATTAGAGTACCTGTCAGGGGTGGTGTCCCCTTCAACCCAGAAATGACTTCTCCCAGCAATGGAGAGGTGGCAAAAGCACTGTACTTGGAGCCTATTTTGATTGAGCAGAACATGACAACAAAGGCTGGGATCCCTGGTTTACACTTAGATTTCTTGATTTCTCAGGCCATCCTGAAGGCCTCCTTGGGAGAATGGAGGGCAGTTTGTGCATTGTTAGCCCTTAGTATATATGGGGTTATATTATTTGCAGACGAGCCCAAGTTTATCAGCAAGAATGCCATTCATCTTTTCCTTCTGAGGAACCCAGTGCCCACATTGCTGGGAGATTTCTATTATTCCATTCATCAGAGGAATGAGAAACAGAGAGGGAAGTTGGTGAGATGTTGTGCTCCCCTGTTTCATACCTGGCTGCTCAAACACTTACCTAAGACTGATGCCTTCCTGAATCTTGACCAATAGAAGAATTGGGCTAAGAGACTTATTGCTTTGACTTCAGATGACATCAGATGGTGCACCCAGAGCACCAGGGGCAAGGACATCATCACTAGCTGCGGGCAGTACCCCAATGTACCTCTAGTAGGAGTGAAGGGTTGCATCAATTACAATCCTTTACTATTTAAGAGACAACTGGGCTATGCTATGGTCCACCCTCCTAGAGTGCAAGATTTAGCTGAGACCCTGTATTGTGAGATAAAGCCTAATCTAGCTATTGTCAGGCAAGCATCCTGGGCTTGGGACAACATCCAGACAAAGGGGGTGGCTATTCTTGGGAAGTGTAACAATGTTGCTTCAGCCCAGTACTATGAATGGTCCCATGCTAGAGCTCAGATCACTAGAATTCCCTTTACCATTGAGGATACACCTGGACCCTCCACAGTACATCCAATAGCCACTGTCATCCTGGAAGAGTTTGAGAAGCTGAAGGAAATAAATGAGAATCTGTCTCAAGCTCTGAAGAAGACCCTCTGGGAGAGGAGTGATGGTCGTCTAGACATTGAAAGGTTGGAGAAGCTTAAAGTGGAGCATCTGGCCAGGATTGAGAAAGCAGAGGACTACATCAAGAAGTCAAGAGATGGGGAGAAAATATTGAAGAATGCCTGTAAGGAGGCCAAGCTTCAGAAAGCTAGGACTGATCTCTATCTGCAAGAAAGTCAAGCTAGGTGGGTCAGGAGCACTGAAGCTCGTACTCAAGAAGATAAGAGAACTCAAGCCAGGATTGAGCAGTTAGAGGCCAATGAAAAGAAACAACAGGAAGCTCTGCTGGTAGCCCAGAAGGAGATTTCAGAATTGAAGCTTAGGGCTGGTTTGAAGAGGTCAAAGGACCAGGACAGGCACAAGAAGCTGACCACTGCTATTGTCACTAGGAACCTCCTCATCAGGACCATTACAGAGCATCCAGCTGGCCCTGTAACTGAGGCACTTTTGAAGGAGGTTAAGGAGGATGAGTTTGGACTTGATGTCTGACTTTTTGTTTGTTGTTGCTTTCATTTGATGTACTTTTCTTTTATGTTGTATTTTGACCCCTCAGGGGCATGTGTTGTAAAAACCAAACTATGTATTATGTACCATTTGTAATATATTTGTCAGTTTGTTTCATTGGATTTCTTTCTCTCAAGCAACATCAAAGCATCTTCCTCGGGGTCTGGAAAGGTCAAAACCAAGAGCCAAGCCGGATACCTTGGAAAACAAATAAGCATACTGCATTGCATACTAACTTTTGTTTTGTTTTGTAGGTTTTGTTTTTATCTTGTTTGTTTCTAACTCTGTTGTGATTCAGGAAATATTGCTCGCAGAAGAGTATTCCCTGTCAACCGTGCACACCGGTATCCTACACGCAACAAACTCCCGGGTATTATAATGGAGCAAGTACAGCAAGACCTGACAGAGGTCAGAACCCAGATGGCTAATGAAAGGGTGGAGATGAGAAACCAAATGGCCCAATTCATGACAGTAATGACTGGCTTAGCCCAGAGTCAGGAAAGGCTAAGGGCATTGGTAGAGAGACAAACCCCCGAGGAACCTCATCCTGGCACTGGAGGAACAAGCAACAATGAGAGGGGTCAACCTCATGTTAACCCACTTGTATTTGGACCTCATCTAGATCCGGAAGTCAACATCCCGGCTAATGTGCAAGGAAATACTACTGGGGGGAGGATCTTGCAAGAAGACCCCCAAGAGGAGCAATTCACTGTCATGGGAGCTGGAGATGAAGTCTATGATAGGAGGTTTGATGAAATTGCTGAGAAGTTGAGATCTCTGGAGTCTCAAAATTCCCTGGGTTTTGATGTAATGGATATGGGGTTAGTAGACGGGGTAAGAATTCCCCACAAGTTCAAACCTCCGTGCTTCGAGAAATACAATGGAACCTCCTGTCCACGAACTCACCTGCAGTCCTTTCTGGGGAGACTTAAAGCATATACCATGGACGGAAAGCTGTGGATGTTCTATTTTGAAGACAGTTTGACTGGGGCTTCAAGGGAGTGGTATTCACACTTGACCAGAGCTACTATCAGATGTTGGAAGGACCTAGCTGAAGCCTTCATCAAGCAGTACCAATACAATCTGGACATGGCTCCTAACAGGAGCCTCCTGATGGGAATGTCTCAATCCTCCAGGGAAAGCTTCAGGGAATATGCCCAAAGGTGGAGACAGCTTGCTGCTGCTGTTCAGCCACCCATGTCGGAAAGAGAAATGGCCGACATGTTCATGAATACTCTGCAAGGAACATATATTGATAGGATGGCTGCCTTTTCTTCCACCAGTTTCGCAGACGTGGTTATAGCTGGTGAAAGAATTGAAAGTCTTCTAAAGATGGGCAAGATTTCTGATAATGGTGCAAGTTCGTCTAGTAATCCCAGGAAGCCTTTTGTGGGACCTCGAAGGACCGGTGAGACAAATGCCATTCATGCCAACAGGGGCAGACCTCAGTATGTCCACAGATCAGTAGCAACTGTCACTATTCCAGCTCCGATTCCTCAGCAACCAGCATATCAACAATCACAACAACCCCATTATCAACATCAAGTTCAGTATCCGCCACAAAGAGCCTACAACAACACCAATAACAATCAACAACAAAGACCCTTCCAGCAAAGACCGTCACAGGCAAATAGGGTGATTGATCTTATCCCTATGCCTTATGCCGCCTTATTGCCACAACTCCTGAAACTTAACTTGGTTGAGCTAAGGACATTGGCACCTCTAGATCCCTCCAATCTCCCAAAGAATTACGATGTCAACGCCAGGTGTGCTTTCCATTCCAATGCACCTGGTCACAACACAGAGAAATACAAGGCTTTGCAAATGAAAGTGCAGGATCTGGTGGATTCTAAGGCCCTCAACTTCGCACCGCCTCCGAATGTCAATAGAAATCCTATGCCTAATCATGGTGGGCCAAGGATTAATGCCATCGAGGAAGACAAACCATCTACTCTGATCACCAGTGTTGCACAAATTCGAACACCTCTGGTCGAAATTAAAGCTCAGCTTCTAGAGTGCCAGGTGTTCCCCAGGTGTGGGCTCGGTTGTGGGTATTGCAACATTGCAGTCAATGGGTGTGATAATTTGAGAAGCGGCATAGATAGTCTTATCAAAGATGGTATCCTTCAGATCTCAACAACGGCGCCTACAAATCCAGCAATCCCTTTAACAACGATTCCTGATTCTTCTACAACAGCAGCAACAATCATTCCAACCGATTCATCAATATCATCAGCAATGGCTCCGTCCATCACTTCAACAAATCAAATGTCAACAACCATTTCTTCTACAACATCAGCATCCTTTTTACCAGCAGAATCTTCTACAACGCCAACAGAAATTAATGAAGATGTCTCAGCAGTCACCATTTACTATGATCCATCAGATGTTCCTCCAAACAACAATTTTCAGCAACAAGTAGTGGCACCTCCTGCCAGATCACCAGTTATAATTTACTACGATCCGCACACCATTTCAGTACCCTCCTTTGCAACAGTAAGTCCAGTTACTATCACGGTGCCTGGACCAGTTCCCTATGAAAGCAGTAATGCCATACCTTGGCATTATGGCTCTGATCTCTACTGCAACGGGGAGAAAATCACTTTGGATTCTTCAAACTCTTCTCCACAAATTGATAATGTTGGGGGAGGCGGAGGCTTCACCAGAAGCGGACGCCTTTTTGCCTCACAAGTACAAAGACCTATTGCTGAAGCAGAAGCCGCTGCTAAAGCAAAAGGAAAGAGTGTGGTGCCTGAAGAGCCAGCTGTCAAAGAGACTCAGAAGACATCTTTTGAGCAAGATGTAGATGAGTTCATGAGAATCATAAAGAGAAGTGATTACAAGGTGGTGGATCAGCTTCACCAAACTCCCTCAAAAATCTCCATATTATCCCTGTTGATGTGTTCTGAAGCTCACAAGAATGCATTATTGAAAGTCCTGCACTCAGCATACGTGCCAGAGGAGATTACTGTTAACCAGCTAGAAACTGTGGTGGCAAATGTCAACACCAGTCATGGACTAGGCTTTACCAATGCTGACTCAACAACTGAGGGGCGTAACCATAACAAGGCTTTACATATCACCCTGGAATGCAAGGGTGCTGTTCTATCACATGTACTGGTGGACACTAGGTCCTCACTCAATGTTTTGCCAAAGAAAGCCTTAGTGAAGCTAGAGTATGATGGCTTGGCATTGCGTCCGAGTAATTTGGTGGTGAGAGAATTTGATGGCTCTAAAAGATCGGTGCTTGGAGAGATTGATCTGCCTGTGATGATTGGCCCGCAGACCTTCAAAATTACCTTCCATGTGATAGACATTCAGCCGGCCTACAACTGTTTGTTGGGTAGACCCTGGATCCATGCCGCTGGTGCTGTTACGTCTACCCTTCACCAGAAGCTGAAATTCGAGTGGGAAGGCCAAATCATCACCATTTGTGGGGAAGAAGACATCTTTGTTAGCCATCTGGATACGTATAAGTATATTAAAATGGATGGAGAAATCCATGAAACTATGAGACAGGGGTTCGAGGCCTTAAACATTAATGAAGCATCTGTTGTACTGGGAACCTCCATGACGTCTTACCAGCAAGCCCGGAAGGTTGTTGAAAAGGGTACTGCCCAAGGCTGGGGCAAGTTGTTGCCCGTGGAGAAGAAGGAAGACAGATTTGGGTTGGGTTACAGAACAACTCAACAAGATCAATCAGAGGCTGCCAAGAAGCCTAATTTTGTCTGCGGGGGAATGATCACCCCGGATGCAGTGAACAACTTGGAAGACGAGGAGGAAAGCGACCGCAACCTGGAGAGTTGGATACGTCCAAGGATCCCGGGGAGCCAAGTCCTTAACTGGTCTTCCCAGGAAATTATAAGGGTTACTCCTGCAGAGTAATTATTATTTCCTGTATATTTAAGCATGCATCAAGTCTTGCATCTTGCCCAAGATGACAAGACTCATATTGTAATCGGGCCATCTTGTAATTTTGTGCAAACGGATTAATCAATGAATATCGGACATCTTTTTCAAATGAGTCTTTTCCTTTTTCGCTCACTGTTTTTCATTTTTCTTTTTGTACAAAAATAAAATGGCAATGCTTTTCAAAATGAAAACTTCATTTCACTCTTTCTAAACAAGATTAAAATTGATCACTAAAATGAACAATCTAAACCCTTGCAGAGAGTGCCTTTCAGACTGCACCGACAACAACACTGCTATGACTCCATATGACTTTGACAATCCAATCAATCAAGTTGACGAAGGGGTTGAAGAAGATTATGAGCTTCCTGAAGAGTTAGCCAGGTTGTTAAGGCAAGAGGAGAAGGTTATCACTCCTCATCAGGAGGAGGTTGAAACAGTTAATCTCGGTACGGAAGAAGACGTGAAAGAGGTTAAGATTGGGGCTTGCCTACAAGACTCGGTGAAGGGACAACTGATTGATATGCTTCGGGAGTATGTGGATGTCTTTGCTTGGTCTTATCAGGATATGCCAGGGTTGGATACCGATATTGTCATGCACAAGCTGCCTTTGAAAGAAGACTGCCCGCCAGTTAAACAGAAGTTGCGCCGTACTCGCCCAGATATGGCAATGAAGATAAAAGAAGAGGTACAAAAACAGTGGGACGCCGGTTTCCTTGCTGTAACTAGCTATCCGCCGTGGGTTGCTAATATTGTACCTGTGCCTAAGAAAGCCGGCAAGGTGAGGATGTGTGTGGATTACCGGGATCTGAATAGAGCCAGCCCGAAAGATGACTTCCCATTACCTCACATTGATGTATTGGTTGATAATACGGCTCAGTTCTCGGTGTTCTCCTTCATGGACGGATTTCCAGGATATAATCAGATCAAGATGTCACCTGAAGACATGGAGAAGACAACTTTCATCACACCCTGGGGCACGTTCTGTTATAGGGTGATGCCATTCGGACTGAAGAATGCTGGTGCAACTTATCAACGGGCTATGGTAACATTATTCCACGACATGATCCATAAAGAAATTGAATGTTATGTGGATGACATGATTGCCAAGTTCCCCACAGAAGAAGACCACCTGGTGAATCTGTTGAAGTTATTCAAACGTCTGAGGAAGTATCAGTTGAAGTTAAACCCCCAAAAATGCACATTCGGGGTGCGATCCGGTAAGCTGCTGGGATTTATTGTAAGTGAGAAAGGGATTGAAGTTGACCCTGATAAAGTTAAAGCCATTCAAGAAATGCCTGCACCAAAGACAGAAAAAGAAGTTTGAGGGTTTTTAGGTAGATTGAACTACATTTCAAGGTTCATATCTCACCTTACAGCAACCTGTGAGCCTTTGTTCAAACTGTTTAGAAAAGAACAAACGGTCAGGTGGAATGAAGACTTCCGGAGGGCTTTTGACAAGATAAAGGAATATTTACAAGAGCCTCCAATCCTTATGCCTCCAGTCGAAGGAAGACCTCTAATAATGTACTTGACAGTATTAGAAGAGTTAATGGGGTGTGTGCTGGGCCAGCATGACGAGTCTGGTCGAAAAGAGTATGCAATTTACTACCTAAGCAAAAAGTTTACCGACTGTGAACAACGTTATTCACTGCTCGAGAAAACTTGCTGTGCTTTAGCGTGAGCTGCTCGCCGACTGAGGCAGTATATGTTGACCCACACTACCTTATTAATCTCAAAGATGGATCCAGTCAAGTATATTTTTGAGAAGCCAGCACTTACCGGACGGGTTGCAAGATGGCAAATGATCCTCACGGAATACGACATTCAGTACACATCCCAAAAGGCCATCAAGGGCAGTGTACTGTCTGATTATCTTGCTGAGCAACCTATTAATGATTACCATCCTATGAGATTTGACTTCCCTGATGAAGACATCATGTTCATAAAAGCAAAAGATCATGAAGAGCCCATTCACACTGAAGGGCCTGACCCAGAAGAGGAATGGACTATGATGTTTGATGGGGCTGTTAACATGAATGGTCGTGGTGTTGGTGCAATACTCATTACACCTAAGGGAGTTCACATGCCTTTCTCGGCAAAACTCACCTTTAACTGCACTAACAATGAAGCTGAATACGAAGCTTGTATTATTGGTCTCGAGGAAGCCATTGACCTCAGGATCAAGACTTTGACTGTGTTCGGAGATTCAGCTCTGGTAGTTAATCAAACCAATGGCAAATGGTACACACACCAAGATCATCTGATACCTTACCGGGATTATACAAGAAGGTTATTGACTTTCTTCACAACGGTCAAGCTTGAGTATATCCCTCGGGACGAGAATCAGTTTGCAGATGCTCTGGCTACCATTTCATCCATGATCAAAGTTCAAGCTGCCAACTTCGTACCTCGGATCTCAGTGTCCAGACTTGACAGACCAGCATATGTATTTGCAACAGATGTTGCCAAAGATGATAAGCCTTGGTTCCATGATAACAAATGCTTCTTGGAGGATCAAACATACCCACCTGGGGCATCTTCCAATGACAAGAAGACATTAATAAGGCTAGCTGGTAGTTTCTTCCTGAATACTGACGGTTCCCTGTACAAGAGAAACTTTGATATGGTACTTCTCAGGTGCGTTGATAGAACAGAAGCAGACTTGTTAATGCACGAGGTGCACGAAGGATCCTTTGGTACTCATGCAGGAGGGCATGCCATGGCCAAGAAGTTGCTAAGATCAGGTTATTACTGGATCACAATGGATGCCGACTGTTGTGCCTATGCCAGGAAATGTCATAAATGTCAGATCTATGCGGATAAGGTGCATGTGCCTCCCAATCCTCTGAATGTGATGTCTTCACCCTGGCCTTTTGCCATGTGGGGCATTGATATGATTGGCAAGATTGAGCCGACTGCTTCAAATGGCCACAAATTCATCCTGGTTGCCATCGACTATTTTACCAAGTGGGTTGAAGCAGCTTCATATGCAAATGTTACAAGACATGTGGTAGCCCGATTTCTAAAGAGAGACATCATCTGTCGGTATGGAGTTCCCGAGCGAATCATTACTGATAATGGTTCCAACATAAACAACAAAATGATGGCAGAGTTGTGCCGAGACTTCAAGATCCAACACCACAATTCTTCTCCTTACAGGCCAAAGATGAATGGTGCTGTAGAGGCAGCTAACAAGAATATCAAGAAGATTGTACAGAAGATGGTGGTCACATACAAAGACTGACATGAAATGCTACCATTTGCCTTGCATGGGTACCGTACGTCAATCAGAACATCCACTGGGGCAACACCGTATCAGCTTGTGTATGGTATGGAGGCAGTCCTGCCTGTTGAAGTTGAATTACCCTCCTTACGGGTACTGATGGATGTTAAACTGAACGAAGCAGAATGGGTCTGATCCCGATAAGAACAACTGAGTCTGATTGAAGAAAAGAGATTGGCTGTAATTTGTCATAGGCAGCTGTATCAGAAAAGAATGAAGAAAGCCTTCGATCAGAAAGTCAGGCTCCGAGAGTACCAAGTAGGAGATCTTGTGTTGAAAAGACTCCTCCCTCCTCATACAGACCACAGGGGAAAGTGGACTCCGAACTATAAAGGGCCATTCGTAGTAAAGAAAGTTTTCTCCGGTGGAGCACTGATGCTCAGCACTATGGATGGTGAAGACTTCCTGTCCCCTTTGAATTCAGATGCAGTTAAAAAATACTTCGCATAAAATGACTCGCTGGACATAAAAACATAATGTAAGTCCAGGAAAAAATAGGGCATCCCGGCGAGTCAAAAACAGAATAAAAGACTCGGGCAAATATAAGGGAAAATAAATAAAAAAATGTACACCTGCTGAGTTGAAAAGTCGCATTGGACAGCTCAGGCAAAAATGGGTATCCCGGTGGATTGAAAACCCGAAAGGGCGATCCACGCAAAATAAGGGAATAAGCGAACAACTGCATTCTGAATTCATCTGTATCTCTTACGACTTGGTAAGCTTCAAAAGGATCAAGCTTCTTTCATAATCAGCCTTCTTCAGAAATCAAGACGAGAAGAACGTTAAATGTCATACGAGTCATAGTAAAGGGAAGCTCCTTGAAGCGTCATCAACATTGCCAGCATCTTTTAGTTTCTCAATTTGTAACAATCTCCTCATTCTAGGGGATTTGTTTATACGACTGTATCTTGCCAATTCATGGCACTCAAATTAAAATCAGATTTTCAGTCACACACTGTCTCGTACTCTTTTATTTGCAAAAATGTCCGATGTCATTAATTTGTCGATCGCATAAATACGGATGCGTCTTTCTGAAACTACATGCTTACAGGAAATATACTTACTCCCGCGAGTGTCTAAACTCTTATGATGGAATCCAATAGGGGATACCTCGGGGTACTTGTGCGTTTCTTTGTCTTTACAGGATTGCAGGTATTCAAAGCGCGACATGGGGCATGAAAGCTTCTCCCCAGCAAGCTATCAAATCATTATCTACTTAAGATTAGCAACGGAGGTGTTTTCTCCCCAGCTGAGTTGTCGAGTATCATCCTCAGCAGGATCCCTACAAAAATCTCCCGGAAGATCTCCCAGCAAACTTTTTTCTTCCCCAGCCAAGTGCCGACCAAGGAACTACCTCCCCACAGAGTTTCAACCTTTATCCAGAAGAGCAGCTGTCACACCCCAAATTTTACCCCTAATTTTTGCACATCTTTCATCTCGTCGTCAGCATACCCAGGTGCATACCAAAGATTGTGAAGTTTTACAAGATTGGCAAGAGTGATCTGTTTGGGTTTAGTAACACATATTTGGGGTCTGTTTTGCAAAAGGTTATTAGGGTTTGATGTTTTGAAGTTTGGATTAGTGGATTGATATTGTAAGTCTTGGATTCTGGAATTTTAAGATTGAATTATGGACTTTGTTTTTCTGGTGTCTGTTAAGAGAATTAATGTTAGCTTCAAATCTTGTTTCAAGCTTTGGTTTCAACTGATGAGTTAATCCCAAGTTTTTTCGTCACGTTTCAATTTTAAAAGTGCAAGTCGGTTTCTAAAGCTCAATTCCAAGTTTTGTTGCATATTTCAAATTCCAATTCACCTTCCCATTTCCGAATTCACTTCTTGTATTTTTTGTGTGTGTCCTAGTCCTAATCTATTTCCAAGTCCATATTTTTAAAAAAATCCGTTCAGTTTAATTCTATTCCTAATTCTTTTTAATTCTTATTCTTGATTCCTATTCTATTTCAAAGAAAAGACTTCTAAATCATCCTCAATCCCGATTTGTTCATTTCAATTCCATCACTATTTATTTCCAAAGTCCAATTTCCAATTTCATTTACAAGTTCATTACCAAATTCATTTCCAAGCCCAATTTCAAGTTACTAATCTCAAGTCATTAATTCTCAACTCGACTCCACTGTTGTTTCCCATGTATCATCTATGTCCTATCGCTAATTTAACTTTTCGTTCCAATTTCAATCCTCAAGCTTATCTAAATTCTAGTTTGCCTCACCTTTTCTTATAATCCTACTTTTCTACATTCATTTATTTCTCTTTTATTACTTTTTCGGTCTTGCATGTCTTGAACATGTGCACTATGAAGCACCGTTTCTTAGAAGGGTCATTTGACTTAGACCATAAAGGAAATAAGAATAAAGGCACTGTTTGATTGTTGGCCACATAAAAGTATGGGATTCAAATCCTAAATTTTGGTTGAGAAGTTGTCAAATTACTTGTAAGAAATGGCAATCCATATTGTATTTCGTTTTAAGGATTAGTTCAAGTTTGTTTAGGCCATATCAAAGCAAGTTTATAAATAAATAAGGGCCATCACAGAGTGGAAGCCACGTTTTACTATAATTACAAGGGTACAAACCTAATACAAATTCTATGAATTCATTCTACCTCAACCTCGGAACTTGTGAAAGCCGTTGTGCAAGGGAAGAATGGGACAGTTTTATGTTATGGTGCCACTGGAGCTGAAAAAGTACATGATGCTTGGTACGGTGGAAAACCCAAGAGTGATGGTGTGGACTCAAATCACCAATGCCTTACAATTGATGAAGCTTGAGAAGGACCCACATGCTGCGCATGCATTAATTATTGACGGAAAAACTCTAACATATACTTTAGAAGATGATATCAAACACCAGTTTTTGGCATTAGCGGTTGATTGCGCGTCTGTTATTTGCTTCCGTGTATATCCCAAGTAAAAGGCCTTGGTAACAAGCTTAGTTAAAGAAGGAACTGGGAAGACCACTTTAGCAATAGGTGATGGTGCAAATGATGTCAAGATGATTCAAGAAGCTGACATGAGTGTTGGAATCAGTGGGGTTGAAGGTATGCAGGAAGTGATGGCTAGTGACTTTTCCATTGCTCAATTTCGGTTTTCGGAGAAGCTTCTGGTAGTCCATGGACACTGGTGTTACAAGAGAATTGCACAGATGATGTGTTATTTCTTCTACAAAAATATAGCTTCTGGCCTCACCATATTCTATTTTGAGGCCTTTGCGGTTTTCTCTGGTCAATCAGTTTATGGTGACTGGTGCATGATATTGTTTAATGTAGTCCTTACATCATTGCCCGTAATTTCACTTGGAGTTTTTGAACAAGATGTTCCATCAGAAGTTTGCTTACAGTTTCCTGCATTATATCAGCAAGGACCCAAAAATTTGTTCTTCGACTGGTATAGAATATTGGGATGGATGGGGAATGGCCTGTACTCTTCCTTAGTCAATTTTTTTCCCTTGATTATCCTCATCTTCTATAACGGTTTTCAACCCTCTCGATAACTCCAACAACATTAGTTTGTCTCATATCCCTCACGGCAAAACGACCAAGAGGAGGTTACTCAGCAAAAATTTCCACAACCATGGGCTCGGTGGGAATCATCTTAACCAAACCTGCGAAACATCAAACAAAAGGAAGCAATTCAAGTAGTGTCCTCAACAAGGGCACAAGTTTTAATCAAGGCAAGGACTGCAAAAAAAAGGGGGTCTATGCAAATACAGACGCCTCCTAAATTAATGATATTGCGTCTGAGGCGATTCACATAAGAGTCAAGTATTTTTCAGAATTACCTATTCGCATATCAAGAACAAGGAAATGCCAGAATCCATTTTGTTCAGTTTGTTTCAAACTAGGAAGACTGAGTCAAGATAGTGCAGTGACTAATGCATAAAAAGACAGAAGTGTGGCAGAAGGTACAGGGCTGGAATTTTCACAAAAATGGCAAAACAAATTGATGCAGAAGAAAGGCGTAACAGGCATATCCAGATTCATTTTTCTCAGCAAAATTTTCAAAAGCAAACCCTAATTTCATGTTATAAAAGAGGGACAGATTCATTGAGAAAGGGGGAGCCGCATCAAGAGACAGAAAAAACCCTAGTATTTTCAAAGTTTCAAAGAGTGGTAAAAAAGAAAAGCAACCCTAATCATCAATGGAAAAAAAACCCTAAGCTAGCCACAACCACATCAAAAATAAACTAATTTCATCAAAGTTCACAAAGAGAGGTCAATAGAGTCTCACATTGAAATTTTGATTAGCTTGAACTGAGACCCACTGTAAAGACTCACGAAAAGCAAACACCCAGAAGAAAAGATCATAGTTGAGAGGAAGGCGAGACATACCTTAAAGTCGCGAATCGTATCTTCCATCTGAGGTAGTTTTTTTTCTTCCTCATCCTTATTTGATTTGTTGTTGATTCCTCGCCCGTGTTCGATCATTGTTAATAATTTGTGTGCTCCTTTTGACGCCTTAACGCTTAACTTTGTGTCCATTAATTGTCGAATAACATCACTCACGATGACATGCGATGAAGTTGGTTTCTCCTTTGGGGATATGATAACTGAGCATGAGTGATATCTAGTGAAGGTTTAGAATGATGATGTTGATTATGCCATTCACTGAGTTCACCCATTTTGGTTATTAAAGAAACTTGTTTTTTTTTTATGTTGTTTAGAAAGAAAGAGCTATTTACTTTCTGAAAATAAAGGTTGATGACGTACCATTTTCCATTTCTTCTTTTTGACACTTAACACACTTTGGTAGATGAGAATGTTGGTTCTTTTTTTTGTTTTGCTTTAAGTCGGTTTACTGTGTTATCTTTTTTCAAAAGAAATCCTCACTTTTCGAGGCACACGTGTGGCTGTCACCATTCACTTTTGTGATAAATCAGTCAATACACTTAGTATCACAAATTCACGGGCCTTTCCATTTCTGACTTGGCTAGTGGCATAATCATTAATTTTGGTTCACATTTTTGGTTTTATTTATTTTATTAATCTAAAGTGAATTTGAGAAACACGCCATTTGTGTTTTCAAGCCAAAGTGAGATGTAAGGCGGCAAGAGGATCATAATAACAGAGTTTGAGAGTTGTTAATAATGTTAGGTTTTTAGTGTATGCTTCGGTCCGTGTGTTGATAATGAGTTCATGTACTAGTTCTATACCGTGTGTAGGGTATCAGATAGTCTATTTTAGATTGTCACGTTAATTCCCTTTTGTTTTTTTCTAACTTATTTTTTCTTAATAATCTGGCTAAATATATGTTGACAAAAGGCCAAGAAATACAGTTGTGTCATTTGTCCTTTATTCCAATTTGGTTCGTGTTTTCTACTATCTCTTACTTTAAATAATAGTATTATGTCAAAAATAATTCTATAAAATCATGATCATTTTTTTTATAAAATATTTTCCCGCAAACTATTACTAATTTGCAATCTTTATTCTAAAGTTTTTTTTTTATTACTTAAATTTCATGGTTTCTTTGTTTATATATTATTTTCATACCAGAATCTAGGTTAATATCTTCATTGGGTAATTATGAATGACTTGTTCGAGTTGCTTGTTTAGTTGCAGCCGCATGATTATTCGGTTTCTTTTTATGTGCTTCATTTGTTTTTTTGTTCAATTTTGACACATTTGCACTTGTACGAGTTATTGTTTGCACGATGACCATAAACTTTTCAAATAAAAATATATGCGATCACCTTCAAATATAATTGGTTCAACTCCAAGTAAACACTTTTAAAATACTCCATATTTTTACACACACGTAAGTCGGTCACCAAGTGACCGCCATCTGCACGACTTCATTGCGTATTTTAATAACTTAACAAGGAATAGAATTCCGGAGTCTAGCATTCCGCACGTTCTAGAACAAACTGCAAATGGGCTAGCCCCACGCGTATTGTTCGTTCAATCCTTCGTTATTAATTACACATCGATTCTAAAATGTCTAAAAACAATTATTCAAATCTTAAATTAAATAAATTACGAAAAAGGAACTCCGGAGTCTAGCATTCCGCACGTTCTGGATTGAACCGCAAATGGGCTAGCCTCACGCGATGGTTCAATCACCATTCGTATATCAAAATATTCAAATCATAATCGCATAATTTAATCGTACGAAAAACAGAACTCCGGAATCTAGCATTCCGCACGTTCTGGATTGAACCGCAAATGGGCTAGCCTCACGCGATGGTTCAATCATCATTTGTATACCAACAAATTTAAATCATTTTTATGATAAATTATCGAAAGACAGAACTCCGGAGTCTAGCATTCCGCACGTTCTGGATTGGACTGCAACATGGGCTAGCCCCACGCGATGTGTTCATTCGCCCTTTCGTTTAAAACATCTTAACAAAGTCAAACACTTTCTTCTAAAACGAACATTGTTTAAATCATTCTATCTCTCGAACAAGCTAGCGCTTCAGCCTCCACCGCGAGTATAAGCCAATGCTTAACAGTAGAATGCATTTCAAACAATCGTTCAATTAAAAATTGCAAACCGTAGTAGCACGAACTACGGAGCTCTGACTTTCCCATTGCACAAGGGAATACGTAGGCACGGGGATTTTAATCCTTCGCGAGCACCCTAATAAAAAATTTAACTATTTCTCTGTTTAAAAATTTAATCCTTTCTCTGTAGTAATAACAATAATCTAAAACTTTAAACAAACATATTAATAGCATTAAGAAGACATAGACTTAAGATCAAACATTTAATCGCATAATTAGCTAAGAGGTTCCCATTGAGTACAACGGACGTGAGGGGTGCTAATACCTTCCCCTTGTGTAACCGACTCCCGAACTTAGAATTTGGTTTCGTAAACCATTTCTTATCCTTTATTAGGTTGTATCTATATCTCCCTTTTCTCTCATAGAATAAATAGAATTAGGTGGCGGCTCTGTTGTTTTGTTTTAGGATCGTATTTTTCGAGGTACGACAGTTGGCGACTCTGCTGGGGACTAGCTCCATGCTAGAGAGAGTCGAGCCTAACTTAGCATTGTGTGTTTATTTGTTTGATCTTGTCTCTTCTTGTCTTCTCTATGTTTATTATTTATGTTTGTTTATCTGTTCTTTTACCGCTTTACTTTATTGCTCAATATATTTGTTTGTGGTTTCTCGGGGTCACATTGCAAGTAAATTTGAGTGGTGGAAAAAGCAGAGGGAACACCTAAGCTTAGAATTGGATGTTATTAGTGTTAGTCTCCAAGGACTCGCTCCTTGCACGCCTAACATGAAAGCTCCCCCAGATAGTTAGACTTTTCGTAGATCTTGTCGCAACGCAGCTAGCTTGTCGCGTGACCTGATTCACGAAAGGGCTGTGATTCTGGGACCCCCTAGAACCTGTTTCAATATTGGTAGTTGTGTAATGTTAGGCTCCAAGTACTCGCTCCTTGCACGCCTAGCATGAGAACTCCACTCAAGGTAGACCTTATCGTTATTATCGTCACAATGCAGCTAGCCTGCGGCGGGGCGTTAATACGATAAACGTCCGTGACCTTGAGTTTCCTTAAACCATCACCGTAGAAACTATCCTGTGAGTGGGACTTATGGGTAGTAAAAAGTAGAACAACTCTCTTACAGCCCACCTTTTAGGAAGGTTCCGAATTTACCCGTTGCACCCTTGCATCCTTGCATCTTTGCATATTAGCATCATATGCATCATTTTAGCAAATGCTTCAAGGAAGAAAGAAGTTTTGTTGCAAACCTCATAAATTTTACCTGGAACGGACTTCAGTTCATTAGTTTTGGGAAATAACAAGAAATTTTACCCATTTTGACATTTTTGCGACAACTTCTTAAGTCCCTTGAGGCATTTACTAAATTTTTTACTCATGTTTGCATCTCTGCATCTGCATTCTGTCAAAACTCATTCTCGTCAACTCCTTTCCAGCTGTCACACTGAGGATCTCACGCAAGTATTCAACCCGAGCCCAGGCCAAGAAGAAGATGGCTGACAGGGACCCCGAAATGGACAAAGTTAATGAAGAGCTTTCTGACCTTCGTGGAAATATGGGTCAGATGATGGAAATGCTGCAGGTCATCCGAGCAAAATTAGACACCCAACAGACTATAGTGTCAGAGATTGTCACTGCAACGACTGAGCCTACGTCATCAGTCACTACTCCTGTGACCTGGCCTCCTTTTGGGCTTCCTCATGGATTTGTACCTCCTCCTCAAGGTTTCGCTTCCCAAAGTTTTATCCCTCCTTCCCAAGGACTTGCTGCTCAGGGTTTTGTCCCACCTTCTCAAGGTTTCACTTCTCAAAGTTTCATTCCTTCTTCTCAAGGACTTACTGCTCAAGGTTTTTTCCCTCCTTCCCAAGGTTTCGCTTCTCAAAGTTTCATTCCTTCTTCTCAAGGACTTACTGCTCAGGGTTTTTTCCCTCCTTCCCAAGGTTTCGCTTCCCAAAGTTTTGTACCTCCCCCTCAAGGATTTGCTGCTCAGCAGACTATTCCCGTGACTAATGAAGAGAACCATGTGGTTGCTAATTTTACACCAGAGATTGTGCACACCTGTGCCCAACCCTACTTCAATGACCCTCAGGTGTATGACGCGCCAGATATGTCGGAGAATGGAAATGAGAAACATGAGAAGATGCAAGAGAATTTTGAGACTATTGAGAAAAGGTTGAGAGCAATCGAAGGCGACCAGATCTTCGGGGCTGCTGCTAGAGAGATGTGCCTGGTGTCCGGATTGGTAATTCCTCCAAAGTTCAAGATACCCACTTTTGACATGTACGAGGGCGCGACATGTCCTAAGAACCACCTCTTGATGTATTATCGAAGAATGGCTATGCAGGTGGATAATGACAAATTAATGATCCACTGTTTCCAGGACAGTCTGAAGGGAATCTCCTCCAAGTGGTATCTAACGCTAGACCAGTCGAAGATTCGCAGTTTTCAAGACTTAACAGATGCTTTCATCCAGCAGTACAAATACAATATGGACCTTGTTCCCGATAGAAGGCAGTTGTTGAGTATGTCTCAGAAGGATTCTGAATCATTTAAAGAGTACGCTCAGAGGTGGAGAGGGACCGCTTCTCAGGTAGATCCCCCATTGTCTGAAAAAGAGTTAGCTGATTGGTTTGTTGACACGGTGCGACCAGAATTTTTCGAGAGAATGGTGGGAAGCGTAACTGCTAGCTTCTCTGACCTTGTAGCCGTGGGAATCAAAGTTGAACTTGGACTAAAAAGTGGAAAGATGAGTGGTGCATCTAGCAGTTCCGGCACTGGTAGTGGAAATAATGTCAAGAAATTTACCAGTAACTTCCACAAGAAGAAAGAAGGTGAGACAAACGCAATAATGGTGAGTCAAAGGAGAAATCCGCTTTGGCAGAGGCCTCCACCTGTGGCTCAACCCCATTTTGTCTACCCACCGCAGTTTGTTCAACATCCTTATGTGGCGGCGGTTCAACCGTCATACAATCCACAAGTCCCGATATATCGGCCAACTCAAGCAATACCGATGTATCAGCAAGCGGCTCCAGTGATTCCAGCTTATCAACCAATGCTCAACAATCCAGGCTATCAACGAGCGCCCAATGCTTCAGCCTACCAGCAGAGGACTCCCGCTCCTCATCTGAATTCCAACTTTCAGAATAGAAGACCAGGAGGAAGACCTCCTCATCCTCGGATCCCTATGACCTATACTGAATTGTATCCCTCACTATTGAAGAAAGGCTTGGTTACTCCAAGGCCTTTGGGTCCTCCACCAGATCCGCTTCCACCAGGTTACAACTCAAGTGCCCATTGTTTGTTCCATGAAGGTGCTCCGGGGCATGATTTGGAAAGTTGCATTGCTTTGAGGTATGCTGTGAAGGATCTAATGGATAAGAACATTTTGTCATTTGGAGATACTGGTCCGAATGTTAAAAATAATCCTTTACCTAAGCATGGGTCCATAAATGCCATTGTCGGCGAGTCTGACGAAGATTTGATTTTCAACGCCACAGAGATCAAGACCCCGCTTAGAGACTTCCATGTGAAGTTAATAGAGGTGGGTATGTTGAAGAACTGTCATAAGAATTGTGAAGCTTGTGCTAATAATACAAAGGGATGTGAATTGGTCTTGAGAGATGTTCAAAGTCTAATTAATCTGGGTGTTTTACAAGTAAGCGGTCGTGTGAAGAGGAATGAAGTGGCAATGATTGAACCCATTTTCAACTTGCCTGAATCTGATTCTACTTTGGTGCCAATGTTCAACCTGCCTGAGCCCTCAAGAGTTCAACCCATCTTTAATATACCAGAACCTGTGGTGCCCATTTTCAATATACCTGAACCAAGGTTTGAGCAAAGGAGTAGCCCTTTTCTTTATGAAGATACTAAAGCAGTTCCGTGGAAGTATGATACAGAGAGAGTTCATCAGAAGTTTGAACTAGCTAGTCAGAAGGAAGGTTCAAAAGTGGCAAGTGCTGACATAACGGGTACAGGTCGTTTAACTCGCAGTGGTCGTGTTTATACTCAACAAGCCAATACAGTTCCACCTAAAGAAGTCATTCCAGCTGTTGTCAACCAGGATAAAGGGGTGGTCTTGGAAGAAGAGGATGCAGAGTTTCTCAGAATCATTAAGAAGAGTGATTATAAGGTTATTGATCAGCTACATCAAACACCTTCCAAAATATCCATCTTATCACTTCTAATGCATTCGCCGGCTCATCGAGGTGCTCTCCAGAAATTACTAGCCCAAGCTCATGTTACGCATGATATAACTGTGAATCAGTTTGATGGAGTCATTGCCAATATCACTGCATGTAACAATCTCAGCTTCAGTATGGAGGATCTTCCAAAGGATGGCTTGGATCATAACCGTGCTCTCCACATATCTGTAAAATGTCAGGAGGATACTTTAGCGAGAGTTCTTATGGATACAGGGTCTTCATTGAATGTTTTGCCGAAAAGAACGCTTTCCAAGTTATCTTATCAAGGGGCAGAGATGAGGCCCAGTGCACTGATTGTAAAAGCTTTTGATGGGTCAGGGAGGACTGTTATTGGAGAAGTCGACTTGCCAATCTTGATTGGACCACAGGTGTTCAAGATCACTTTCCAGGTTATGGACATTAACCCGAATTACAGTTGTTTGTTGGGAAGACCTTGGATCCATGCTGCTGGAGCAGTCACTTCTACCTTACACCAGAAAATGAAGTTTGTCGTCGATAATAAGCTGGTAACTGTGTCTGGTGAAGAAGATCTCATGGTCAGCAACCTTTCCTCCTTTAGCTATATTGAGGCTGATGAAGATGCTTTAGAAACTGCTTTCCAAGCTCTAGAGATAGCCAATGTTTTCCTTAAGGAAGTAAAGGAACCAAAGGAGAAAGGTATTCCATCTTTTGCATCATTGAAAAGTACCATTTCCACAATTGAAGAAGGAAGCTACCAAGGTTGGGGTGATGTCATTGAAGTCAAGCAAAAGCTAGATCGATACGGGTTGGGTTACAAACCAACTCATGTGAAGGAAGGAGTGTCAACCTCCGTCAAAGGACGTCCAAAGACCATTCAAGAAGTGTTTTCCAGTGCCGGCTATCAGATCAATTCAATTAGTGGGGATGCCGAAGATGAAGATGTGGATCATCTGGTTTATCAGTGTGAAGCAGCTTTGGGAAATTGGGAGGCAGTTGAGATCCCAGAATTTTTTCCATTGTCAAAGTAATTTATTTGTTTTCTTTAAGTGTTTTCAAAGTTCCCTAGCTTTGCCCAAGGCTATGGGATCATTTTGTAGGGCCCCTTCTCATTTTCAAGTTAATCAATCAATGAAGGCATTTTGTTAAATTCTTACTTGTTTCTATTTACTGTTTTTCTCTTTTCACTTTTAAAAGAAAATGGCAATCTTTCAAAGATAATAAAAAGTTTTTCTTGCATCCCTCTATTTTCACTTTTAATAAAAGCAAATCATTCCCATATGCAGAACCAATGAAAATCCTGTTGGATCCAATGACTCTATATTCTCTCCTAACTTTGATTCGCCCATCTACCAAGCGGAAGATGAAAGTGAGGAAGATTGTGATATTCCCGAAGAACTGGCAAGATTAGTTGAGGATGAGCACACAGATCTTCAGCCCCATAAGGAGCAGGTAGAGACCATCAACCTTGGCACCGAGGAAGATAAAAAGGAAGTTAAGATTGGTACAACACTTGGGGCAGACATCAGGGAGAGATTGGTCAAGCTTCTTAAAGAGTATGTGGATGTGTTTGCATGGTCGTACCAGGATATGCCCGGTTTGGACACATACATAGTTGTTCATAAGTTGCCGCTTCGACCAGATTGTCTGCTAGTAAAGCAAAAGCTCCGAAGAACAAGACCAGACATGGCTTTGAAGATTAGAGAGGAGGTCAAAAGACAGTTTGATGCTGGATTCCTTACAGTTGCAAAGTACCCTGAGTGGGTAGCTAACATCGTGCCAGTCCCCAAGAAGGATGGCAAGGTTAGGATGTGCGTGGACTATCGAGATTTGAACAAAGCCAGTCCAAAGGATGATTTCCCTCTTCCGCATATTGATACATTGGTTGACAACACTGCTAAGTTTGCTGTTTTCTCCTTCATGGACGGATTTTCAGGATATAACCAGATCAAGATGGATCCTGATGACATGGAAAAGACAACTTTTATCACACCATGGGGCATGTATTGCTACCAAGTTATGCCATTTGGTCTTAGAAATGCAGGAGCTACTTATCAAAGGGCAATGGTCACCCTCTTCCATGATATGATGCATAAGGAAATAGAAGTTTATGTGGATGATATGATTGCCAAATCACAGAGTGAGGAGGATCATTTGAATCATCTCCTGAAGTTATTTGAGCGTCTCAGAAAGTTCCAACTGCGTCTGAATCCAGCTAAGTGTACCTTTGGTGTCCGATCAGGAAAGCTACTTGGTTTTATTGTTAGTCAGCAAGGAATTGAAGTAGATCCAGATAAGGTCAGAGCAATTCAAGAGATGCCAGCTCCTAAAACAGAAAAGCAAGTCAGAGGTTTCCTTGGGAGACTGAACTACATCTCCAGATTTATCTCCAACATGACTGCTACTTGTGAACCTTTGTTCAAGTTGCTCCGGAAGAATCAAGCAATTGAGTGGAGTCCTGATTGTCAACTGGCTTTTGAGAAGATTAAGGTTTATCTACAGGAACCTCCTATCTTGATCCCACCTACTCCAGGGAAGCCTATTTTCATGTATCTGACTGTACTTGAGGGATCTATGGGTTGTGTATTAGGCCAACAGGATGAAACTGGTCGCAAGGAGCATGCCATTTATTACTTAAGCAAGAAGTTCACTGATTGTGAAAGTCGATATTCGCTTTTAGAGAAGACTTGTTGTGCTTTTGCATGGGCGGCCAGACGTCTCAGGCAGTATATGATTTGTCACACTACTTTGTTGATCTCGAAAATGGATCCAATAAAGTACATTTTTGAGAAGCCTGCCTTGACAGGAAGACTCGCCCGTTGGCACATGTTGTTATCCGAATATGACATCCAGTACGTAACCCAAAAGTCTATTAAAGGCAGTGTTTTGTCTGAATACCTTGCTGATCATCCTGTCGAAGATTATGAACCTTTGAAGTTTGATTTCCCGGACGAGGACATTATGTTGATAAAGGACTGTGAAGTTCCAGGTCCAAATGAAGGTCCCGAGCCAGGTTCTCGTTGGAAGATGATGTTTGATGGTTCCTCTAATTACATGGGGCATGTTGTGGGAGCTGTCTTGATGAACCCTGATGGTGGTTACACTCCTTTCAAGGCTAGATTGTGCTTTGAATGTACAAACAACATTGCTGAGTATGAAGCATGTGTTTTAGGTATCGAAGCTGCAATCAATACCAGAATCAAGATCCTTGAAGTGTATGGAGACTCAGCCTTAGTAATTTACCAAGTCAAAGGTGAATGGGAGACCCGTGATGAGAAGTTGATCCCTTACCGTGCCCACATTGTGGAATTAATCAAGTACTTTGATGAAGTCACTTTTCATCATGTTCCAAGGGCGGAGAATCAAATTGCAGACGCTTTGGCTATGTTGGCCTCTATGTTTCAAGTCAGATTTCTTAATGAAGCTCCACTCATTACAATCGAGGGAAAAACCTCACCAGCCTACTGTCTACTGATCGAAGAAGAAACTGATGAGAAACCGTGGTTCTACGACATCAAGAACTATTTGCAAAATCAGGAGTACCCAGCTAATGCAACAACTCTGGATAAGAAGACTCTGAGAAGATTGGCGTCCAAGTTTTTTCTCACCAACAATGTCCTTTACAAGAGAAATCATGATATGGTTCTGCTCAGATGTGTGGACGAGCGCGAAGCAGACTTATTGATCAGGGAAATCCATGAAGGATCATTTGGAACACATGCCAATGGACATGCCATGTCCAGGAAGATTTTGAAAGCTGGATACTTCTGGTTGACCATGGAATCAGATTGTTTCAAATACGCCAGGAAGTGTCATAAATTCCAGATTTATGCCGACAAGGTGCACGTACCTCCGACCCTTTTGAATGTGCTGTCATCACCTTGGCCTTTCTCAATGTGGGGCATTGACATGATAGGGGCAATTGAGCCTAAATCTTCCAATGGTCATCGGTTTATCTTGGTTGCAATCGATTACTTTACCAAGTGGGTAGAAGCAGCTTCCTACACCAACATGACGAAGCAAGTGGTTGCCCGTTTCATCAAGAACCAAATTATCTGCCGATATGGGATCCCAAGCCAAATCATCACAGATAATGGGACTAATTTGAACAACAAGACAATGAAGGAGTTGTGTTATACTTTCAAAATTGAACATCATAACTCTTCTCCTTACCGTCCGAAGATGAACGGAGCTGTTGAAGCCGCAAACAAGAACATCAAAAAGATCTTGCAGAAGATGGTAAAGACTTACAAAGACTGGCATGAGATGTTACCGTATGCCTTACACGGATACAGAACATCAGCTCGCACTTCAACAGGGGCAACCCCTTTCTCTTTGGTGTATGGGATGGATGCAATTCTCCCTATCGAAGTAGAGATACCATCTTTGAGGATCTTGATGGAAACCAAACTGGAAGAAGCTGAGTGGGTCCAGAGCAGGTATTTATCATTACTGAAGATCATTACTTGAAGACCAATCCAGTCGCTCTTGTCAGAAGCAATGTGTTGGGTGGTTTTAGTTATTAGGGATTATAGCGGTCGTTGGATTCAATATAGACCTTCCCCCATTGCCATTTTCAAATTGTAATTTTCCATGGAGCTTTTGCTATTGGCAAGCTACCATTCTTGAATGAAATACAACCTTTGCCTTTAAACTTTGTCTTTTAGTTCTTATTTTCTTTGTTATGCGAAATGTCTTTACTGAATTACAATTTAACTTTGAAAATGACAATAAAAAAAAAATTTAGAAACAGTTTTGAAAACGTACGGGAAAACATTCAAATTTCTTTGACTTTAGAAAAATTAAAAGATTCTCTGTCTTCTAAAAACCTTTGGCTGGTGACAACACTCTCATGCCATTATTACAGAAGTTCCCCACAGAGAATTAAAAGTCGGTAGCACTTCTGGATGGATCCTTGGACAAAACACCGATTTTCAATTTTGAGGACATCTACCCAGCATTTTTCCTACTTCTCGTCTGAGTATTTGCGATGAGATCCTACTTTTCTCCCTTTATCAAGACTCTTTGTCTCTCCATAGAGTCAGCATTTGCATATCATGGTCATTCGCATCATGTACATCGCATACGCATTTGACATAATCATCTGTCTATCCCCAGTTGTCGTCTGTCTAACCCCAGATCCGGATTATTGTCTTTGGTTATTTTAAAGTCCACTATTGTGGGTGCCCCACAGTGCGGTTAACCGAAGTCTGTTTCCCAGAAACACTGGTATCCCCTGCAGAGGCCCTCCTTGATGTACCTTGGTACAACCAATGCTGCTTTTAAGCCCAATTATCATCGGCATGAATCCTTTAAGCTGTTAGCTTAAGACTTTAGAATTGTCTATTTCAAATGCGTCTGTGTTTTCCTGAAAATTCCTAAAAGTTTTTCTAAAAGTTCCTTGTTTTTGGTCGTTTATCTCGCTGAAACCCCAACATTTATTCTTATTTTTCCAGCTTGGTCGCTTAGAGCCATTTGATTTATCTAAAAAAAAACATCGCATGATATTCCCAGTATCAGGGTGTCTGCGCAAAGCCACTACCTGATTACTATTAACAATCCCAGTCCTTGGTCCCAACAGTTACGCTTGAACCTGTTGTTTTATCACCTTGGATTTTCGCCTGTGTCATTGCCTGTCTTTTATTTCCAGACCACCGTGTCATTACCTGTTATTTTATTTCCACACCACCGTGTCATTGCCTGTCTTTCATTTTCTAGACCACCGTGTCATTGCCTGTCTTTCATTTTTCAGACCACTGTGTCACTACCTGTTATTTTACTTCCTGACCACCGTGTCATTACCTGTTATTTTATTTCCAGACCACCGTGTCACTACCTGTTATTTTATTTCCTGACCACCGTGTCATTACCTATTATTTTATTTCCAGACCACCGTGTCATTGCCTGTCTTTCATTTTCCAGACCACCGTGTAATTGTCTGTCTTTCATTTTCCAGACCACCGCGTCTCTATCTGTTATTTTATTTCCTGACCACCGCGTCTTTATCTGTTATTTTATTTCCAGACCACTGCGTCTTTGTCTGTTATTTTATTTCCAGACCACCGAGTCTTTGTCTGTTATTTTATTTCTTGTCTACCGCGTCTTTGTCTGTTATTTTATTTCCTGACCACCGCGTCTTTCTCTGTTATTTTATTTCCTGACCACCGCATCTTTATCTGTTATTTTATTTCCAGACCACTGCGTCTTTGTCTGTTATTTTATTTCCAGACCACCGCGTCTTTGTCTGTTATTTTATTTCTTGACTACCGCGTCTTTGTCTGTTATTTTATTTCCTGACCACCGCGTCTTTGTCTGTTATTTTATTTCCTGACCACCGCGTTTTGTCGGTTATTTTATTTTCTGACCACCGTGTCAATGTCTGTTATTTTATTTCTCGATCACCATGTCGATGTTTGTTTATTCCTGACCGCCGTGTTAAGGTCTGCTATTTGGTTCGCCTGACTGCCGAGTCGAGATCATTTCTATCTTTCTCAATCACCGAATCGCTGTATTGAGATCCCCAGCAACCACTTTGAACATGCTAACTCATCACTTCATATTAGTCTGTCTTTAATCCTGCATTCTGTTTTCCAGTCTTTTTGTCATTCTTAGTGCCAGCAGTTACACTTGAACCTGTTGATTCATCACTTTGAATACATCTTGTTTTCGTCTTGTCATCCCCAACATATGGTTATCCCCAGTGAGTCTTCGCCCTCATTTGTGTTTTTGTGGACCACCGTTGCATTTGTCTGCATCATACCATACCCAGCATATTCATGAAGAATCAGCATGTTAGGCCATTGCATCTCACATATCATATCCCCAGTCCAACAGGAGTCCCTCATAAGTTCATAGCATGTCTTTGCATTTAGGGGCAAAATTTTCGGTTATTTCTATATTTAAATACCTTTCACTCCGATTTTATGAGGATTGACATCACTCATTATATCTGGTAAAGTTATTTAAATAGGGGCAACTGTCACACCCCAAATTTTACCCCTAATTTTTGCACATCTTTCATCTCGTCGTCAGCATACCCAGGTGCATACCAAAGATTGTGAAGTTTTACAGGATTGGCAAGAGTGATCTGTTTGGGTTGAGTAACACATATTTGGGGTCTGTTTTGCAAAAGGTTATTAGGGTTTGATGTTTTGAAGTTTGGATTAGTGGATTGATATTGTAAGTCTTGGATTCTGGAATTTTAAGATTGAATTATGGACTTTGTTTTTCTGGTGTCTGTTAAGAGAATTAATGTTAGCTTCAAATCTTGTTTCAAGCTTTGGTTTCAACTGACGAGTTAATCCCAAGTTTTTTCGTCACGTTTCAATTTTAAAAGTGCAAGTCGGTTTCTAAAGCTCAATTCCAAGTTTTGTTGCTTATTTCAAATTCCAATTCACCTTCCCATTTCCGAATTCACTTCTTGTATTTTTTTTGTGTCCTAGTCCTAATCTATTTCCAAGTCCATATTTTTTAAAAAATCCGTTCAGTTTAATTCTATTCCTAATTCTTTTTAATTCTTATTCTTTATTCCTATTCTATTTCAAAGAAAAGACTTCTAAATCATCCTCAATCCCGATTTGTTCATTTCAATTCCATCACTATTTATTTCCAAAGTCCAATTTCCAATTTCATTTACAAGTTCATTACCAAATTCATTTCCAAGCCCAATTTCAAGTTACTAATCTCAAGTCATTAATTCTCAACTCGACTCCACTGTTGTTTCCCATGTATCACCTATGTCTTATCGCTAATTTAACTTTTCGTTCCAATTTCAATCCTCAAGCTTATCTAAATTCTAGTTTGCCTCACCTTTTCTTATAATCCTACTTTTCTACATTCATTTATTTCTCTTTTATTACTTTTTCGGTCTTGCATGTCTTGAACATGTGCACTATGAAGCACCGTTTCTTAGAAGGGTCATTTGACTTAGACCATAAAGGAAAGAAGAATAAAGGCACTGTTTGATTGTTGGCCACATAAAATTATGGGATTCAAATCCTAAATTTTGGTTGAGAAGTTGTCAAATTACTTTTAAGAAATGGCAATCCATATTGTATTTCGTTTTCAAGATTAGTTCAAGTTTGTTTAGGCCATATCAAAGCAAGTTTATAAATAAATAAGGGCCATCACAGAGTGGAAGCCACGTTTTAATATAATTACAAGGGTACAAACCTAATACAAATTCTATGAATTCATTCTACCTCAACCTCGGAACTTGTGAAAGCCGTTGTGCAAGGGAAGAATGGGACAGTTTTCTGTTATGGTGCCACTGGAGCTGAAAAAGTACACGATGCTTGGTACGGTGGAAAACCCAGGAGTGATGGTGTGGACTCAAATCACCAATGCCTTACAATTGATGAAGCTGGAGAAGGACCCACATACTGCGCATGCATTAATTATTGACGGAAAAACTCTAACATATACTTTAGAAGATGATATCAAACACCAGTTTTTGGCATTAGCGGTTGATTGCGCGTCTGTTATTTGCTGCCGTGTATCTCCCAAGTAAAAGGCCTTGGTAACAAGCTTAGTTAAAGAAGGAACTGGGAAGACCACTTTAGCAATAGGTGATGGTGCAAATGATGTCAAGATGATTCAAGAAGCTGACTTGAGTGTTGGAATCAGTGGGGTTGAAGGTATGCAGGAAGTGATGGCTAGTGACTTTTTCATTGCTCAATTTCGGTTTTCGGAGCAGCTTCTGGTAGTCCATGGACACTGGTGTTACAAGAGAATTGCACAGATGATGTGTTATTTCTTCTACAAAAATATAGCTTTTGGCCTCACCATATTCTATTTCGAGGCCTTTGCGGTTTTCTCTGGTCAATCAGTTTATGATGACTGTTGCATGATATTGTTTAATGTAGTCCTTACATCATTGCCCGTAATTTCACTTGGAGTTTTTGAACAAGATGTTCCATCAGAAGTTTGCTTACAGTTTCCTACATTATATCAGCAAGGACCCAAAAATTTGTTCTTCGACTGGTATAGAATATTGGGATGGATGGGGAATGGCCTGTACTCCTCCTTAGTCATTTTTTTACCTTGATTATCCTCATCTTCTATAACGGTTTTCAACCCTCTCGATAACTCCATCAACATTAGTTTGTCTCATATCCCTCACGGCAAAACGACCAAGAGGAGGTTACTCAGCGAAAAGATCTTGCAGAAGATGGTAAAGACTTACAAAGACTGGCATGAGATGTTACCGTATGCCTTACACGGATACAGAACATCAGTTCGCACTTCAACAGGGGCAACCCCTTTCTCTTTGGTGTATGGGATGGATGCAATTCTCCCTATCGAAGTAGAGATACCATCTTTGAGGATCTTGATGGAAACCAAACTGGAAGAAGCTGAGGGGGTCCAGAGCAGGTATGACCAACTGAACCTCATTGATGAGAAGAGAATGACCGCCATGTGCCATGGCCAGTTGTACCAGAAGCGCATCAAGAGAGCATTTGACAAGAAAGTCCATCTCCGAGAATTCAAAGAAGGAGACCTTGTACTCAAGAAAATCTTGCCAGTCCATAAAGACATGCGTGGGAAATGGAGTCCTAACTATGAAGGCCCATATGTTGTGAAGGTGGCATTTTCCGGAGGTTCCTTAATCCTCACAACTATGGATGGTGAACAACTAAAGCACCCGTTGAATTCTGATGCAGCCAAAAAATATTATGCCTAAATAAAGCCCGATAGGTCGAAAACCAGAAATGGCGACCTATGCAAAAATGGGTATCCTGGTGGATCATAACCTATGAAGGAGATCCAGGAAAAAGTTAGGGATAAAAATGAAAAATAGAGCTCGCTAAGTTGAAAACCCGAAAGGGCGGCTTAGGCAAAAAAGAGCGTCCCGGTGGATTGAAAACCCGAAAGGGCGGTCCAGGAAAAAGTTAGGGACAAAGGCATTTGACTGCATCAGATGGTGTTTATCATTACTGAAGATCATTACTTGAAGACCAATCCAGTCGCTCTTGTTAGAAGCAATGTGTTGGGCGGTTTTAGTTATTAGGGATTATAGCGGTCGTTGGATTCAATATAGACCTTCCCCCATTGTCATTTTCAAATTGTAATTTTCCATGGAGCTTTTGCTATTGGCAAGCTACCATTCTTGAATGAAATACAACCTTTTCCTTTAAACTTTGTCTTTTAGTTCTTATTTTCTTTGTTATGCGAAATATCTTTACTGAATTACAATTTAACTTTGAAAATGACAAAAAAGAAATTTTTTAGAAACAGTTTTGAAAACGTACGGGAAAACATTCAAATTTCTTTGACTTTAGAAAAATTAAAAGATTCTCTGTCTTCTAAAAACCTTTGGCTGGTGACAACACTCTAATGCCATTATTACAGAAGTTCCCCACAGAGAATTAAAAGCTGGTAGCACTCCTGGATGGATCCTTGGACAAAACACCGATTTTCAATTTTGAGGACATCTACCCAGCATTTTTCCTACTTCTCGTCTGAGTATTTGCGATGAGATCCTACTTTTCTCCCTTTATCAAGACTCTCTGTCTCTCCATAGAGTCAGCATTTGCATATCATGGTCATTCGCATCATGTACATCGCATACGCATTTGACATAATCATCTGTCTATCCCCAGTTGTCGTCTGTCTAACCCCAGATCCGGATTATTGTCTTTGGTTATTTTAAAGTCCACTATTGTGGGTGCCCCACAGTGCGGTTAACCGAAGTCTGTTTCCCAGAAACACTGGTATCCCCTGCAGAGGCCCTCCTTGATGTACCTTGGTACAACCAATGCTGCTTTTAAGCCCAATTATCATCGGCATGAATCCTTTAAGCTGTTAGCTTAAGACTTTAGAATTGTCTATTTCAAATGCGTCTGTGTTTTCCTGAAAATTCCTAAAAGTTTTTCTAAAAGTTCCTTGTTTTTGGTCGTTTATCTCGCTGAAACCCCAACATTTATTCTTATTTTTCCAGCTTGGTCGCTTAGAGCCATTTGATTTATCTAAAAAAAAAATTTCGCATGATATTCCCAGTATCAGGGTGTCTGCGCAAAGCCACTGCCTGATTATTGTTAACAATCCCAGTCCTTGGTCCCAACAGTTACGCTTGAACCTGTTGTTTTATCACCTTGGATTTTCGCCTGTCTTTTATTTCCAGACCACCGCGTCTCTATCGGTTATTTTATTTCCAGACCACCGCGTCTCTATCGTTTTTTTATTTCCAGACCACCGTGTCATTGCCTGTCTTTTATTTCCAGACCACCGTGTCATTACCTGTTATTTTATTTCCACACCACTGTGTCATTGTCTGTCTTTCATTTTCCAGACCACCGTGTCATTGCTTGTCTTTCATTTTTCAGACCACCGTGTCACTACCTGTTATTTTATTTCCTGACCACCGTGTCATTACCTGTTATTTTATTTCCAGACCACCGTGTCACTACCTGTTATTTTATTTCCTGACCACCGTGTCATTACCTGTTATTTTATTTCCAGACCACCGTGTCATTGCCTGTCTTTCATTTTCCAGACCACCGTGTCATTGCCTGTCTTTCATTTTCCAGACCACCGCGTCTCTATCTGTTATTTTATTTCCTGACCACCGCGTCTTTATCTGTTATTTTATTTCCAGACCACTGCGTCTTTGTCTGTTATTTTATTTCCAGACCACCGCGTCTTTGTCTGTTATTTTATTTCCAGACCACCGCGTCTTTGTCTGTTATTCTATTTCTTGACTACGCGTCTTTGTCTGTTATTCTATTTCCTGACCACCGCGTCTTTATCTGTTATTTTATTTCCAGACCACTGCGTCTTTGTCTGTTATTTTATTTCCAGACCACCGCGTCTTTGTCTGTTATTTTATTTCTTGACTACCGCGTCTTTGTCTGTTATTTTATTTCCTGACCACCGCGTCTTTGTCTGTTATTTTATTTCCTGACCACCGTGTTTTGTCGGTGTTTTTTATTTTCTGACCACCGTGTCAATGTCTGTTATTTTATTTCCCGATCACCATGTCGATGTTTGTTTATTCCTGACCGCCGTGTTAAGGTCTGTTATTTGGTTCGCCTGACTGCCGAGTCGAGATCATTTCTATCTTTCTCAATCACTGAATCGCTGTATTGAGATCCCCAACAACCACTTTGAACTTGCTAACTCATCACTTCAGATTAGTCTGTCTTTAATCCTGCATTCTGTTTTCCAGTCTTTTTGTCATTCTTAGTGCCAGCAGTTACACTTGAACCTGTTGATTCATCACTTTGAATACATCTTGTTTTCGTCTTGTCATCCCCAACATATGGTTATCCCCAGTGAGTCTTCGCACTCATTTGTGTTTTTGTGGACCACCGTTGCATTTGTCTGCATCATACCATACCCAGCATATTCATGAAGAATCAGCATGTTAGGCCATTGCATCTCACATATCATATCCCCAGTCCAACAGGAGTCCCTCATAAGTTCATAGCATGTCTTTGCATTTAGGGGCAAAATTTTCGGTTATTTCTATATTTAAATACCTTTCACTCCGATTTTATGAGGATTGACATCACTCATTATATCTGGTAAAGTTATTTAAATAGGGGCAACTTTCACACCCCAAATTTTACCCCTAATTTTTTCACATCTTTCATCTCGTCGTCAGCATACCCAGGTGCATACCAAAGATTGTGAAGTTTTACAGGATTGGCAAGAGTGATCTGTTTGGGTTGAGTAACACATATTTGGGGTCTGTTTTGCAAAAGGTTATTAGGGTTTAATGTTTTGAAGTTTGGATTAGTGGATTGATATTGTAAGTCTTGGATTCTGGAATTTTAAGATTGAATTATGGACTTTGTTTTTCTGGTGTCTGTTAAGAGAATTAATGTTAGCTTCAAATCTTGTTCAAGCTTTGGTTTCAACTGACGAGTTAAACCCAAGTTTTTTCGTCACGTTTCAATTTTAAAAGTGCAAGTCGGTTTCTAAAGCTCAATTCCAAGTTTTGTTGCTTATTTCAAATTCCAATTCACCTTCCCATTTCCGAATTCACTTGTATTTTTTGTGTGTGTCCTAGTCCTAATCTATGTCCAAGTCCATATTTTAAAAAAAATCCGTTCAGTTTAATTCTATTCCTAATTCTTTTTAATTCTTATTCTTGATTCCTATTCTATTTCAAAGAAAAGACTTCTAAATCATCCTCAATCCCGATTTGTTCATTTCAATTCCATCACTATTTATTTCCAAAGTCCAATTTCCAATTTCATTTACAAGTTCATTACCAAATTCATTTCCAAGCCCAATTTCAAGTTACTAATCTCAAGTCATTAATTCTCAACTCGACTCCACTGTTGTTTCCCATGTATCACTTATGTCCTATCGCTAATTTAACTTTTCGTTCCAATTTCAATCCTCAAGCTTATCTAAATTCTAGTTTGCCTCACCTTTTCTTATAATCCTACTTTTCTACATTCATTTATTTCTCTTTTATTACTTTTTCGGTCTTGCATGTCTTGAACATGTGCACTATGAAGCACCGTTTCTTAGAAGGGTCATTTGACTTAGACCATAAAGGAAAGAAGAATAAAGGCACTGTTTGATTGTTGGCCACATAAAAGTATGGGATTCAAATCCTAAATTTTGGTTGAGAAGTTGTCAAATTACTTTTAAGAAATGGCAATCCATATTGTATTTCGTTTTCAAGATTAGTTCAAGTTTGTTTAAGCCATATCAAAGCAAGTTTATAAATAAATAAGGGCCATCACAGAGTGGAAGCCACGTTTTAATATAATTACAAGGGTACAAACCTAATACAAATTCTATGAATTCATTCTACCTCAACCTCGGAACTTGTGAAAGCCGTTGTGCAAGGGAAGAATGGGACAGTTTTCTGTTATGGTGCCACTGGAGCTAAAAAAGTACACGATGCTTGGTACGGTGGAAAACCCAGGAGTGATGGTGTGGACTCAAATCACCAATGCCTTACAATTGATGAAGCTGGAGAAGGACCCACATGATGCGCATGCATTAATTATTGACGGAAAAACTCTAACATATACTTTAGAAGATGATATCAAACACCAGTTTTTGGCATTAGCGGTTGATTGCGCGTCTGTTATTTGCTGCCGTGTATCTCCTAAGTAAAAGGCCTTGGTAACAAGCTTAGTTAAAGAAGGAACTGGGACGACCACTTTAGCAATAGGTGATGGTGCAAATGATGTCAAGATGATTCAAGAAGCTGACATGAGTGTTGGAATCAGTGGGGTTGAAGGTATGCAGGCAGAGATGGCTAGTGACTTTTCCATTGCTCAATTTCGGTTTTCGGAGCAGCTTCTGGTAGTCCATGGACACTGGTGTTACAAGAGAATTGCACAGATGATGTGTTATTTCTTCTACAAAAATATAGCTTCTGGCCTCACCATATTCTATTTCGAGGCCTTTGCGGTTTTCTCTGGTCAATCAGTTTATGATGACTGGTGCATGATATTGTTTAATGTAGTCCTTACATCATTGCCCGTAATTTCACTTGGAGTTTTTGAACAAGATGTTCCATCAGAAGTTTGCTTACAGTTTCCTGCATTATATCAGCAAGGACCCAAAAATTTGTTCTTCGACTGGTATAGAATATTGGGATGGATGGGGAATGGCCTGTACTCCTCCTTAGTCATTTTTTTACCTTGATTATCCTCATCTTCTATAACGGTTTTCAACCCTCTCGATAACTCCATCAACATTAGTTTGTCTCATATCCCTCACGGCAAAACGACCAAGAGGAGGTTACTCAGCGAAAAGATCTTGCAGAAGATGGTAAAGACTTACAAAGACTGGCATGAGATGTTACCGTATGCCTTACACGGATACAGAACATCAGTTCGCACTTCAACAGGGGCAACCCCTTTCTCTTTGGTGTATGGGATGGATGCAATTCTCCCTATCGAAGTAGAGATACCATCTTTGAGGATCTTGATGGAAACCAAACTGGAAGAAGCTGAGGGGGTCCAGAGCAGGTATGACCAACTGAACCTCATTGATGAGAAGAGAATGACCGCCATGTGCCATGGCCAGTTGTACCAGAAGCGCATCAAGAGAGCATTTGACAAGAAAGTCCATCTCCGAGAATTCAAAGAAGGAGACCTTGTACTCAAGAAAATCTTGCCAGTCCATAAAGACATGCGTGGGAAATGGAGTCCTAACTATGAAGGCCCATATGTTGTGAAGGTGGCATTTTCCGGAGGTTCCTTAATCCTCACAACTATGGATGGTGAACAACTGAAGCACCCGTTGAATTCTGATGCAGCCAAAAAATATTATGCCTAAATAAAGCCCGATAGTTCGAAAACCAGAAATGGCGACCTATGCAAAAATGGGTATCCTGGTGGATCATAACCTATGAAGGAGATCCAGGCAAAAGTTAGGGATAAAAATGAAAAATAGAGCTCGCTAAGTTGAAAACCCGAAAGGGCGGCTTAGGCAAAAAAGAGCGTCCCGGTGGATTGAAAACCCGAAAGGGCGGTCCAGGAAAAAGTTAGGGACAAAGGCATTTGACTGCATCAGATGGTGTTTATCATTACTGAAGATCATTACTTGAAGACCAATCCAGTCGCTCTTGTTAGAAGCAATGTGTTGGGCGGTTTTAGTTATTAGGGATTATAGCGGTCGTTGGATTCAATATAGACCTTCCCCCATTGTCATTTTCAAATTGTAATTTTCCATGGAGCTTTTGCTATTGGCAAGCTACCATTCTTGAATGAAATACAACCTTTTCCTTTAAACTTTGTCTTTTAGTTCTTATTTTCTTTGTTATGCGAAATATCTTTACTGAATTACAATTTAACTTTGAAAATGACAAAAAAGAAATTTTTTAGAAACAGTTTTGAAAACGTACGGGAAAACATTCAAATTTCTTTGACTTTAGAAAAATTAAAAGATTCTCTGTCTTCTAAAAACCTTTGGCTGGTGACAACACTCTAATGCCATTATTACAGAAGTTCCCCACAGAGAATTAAAAGCTGGTAGCACTCCTGGATGGATCCTTGGACAAAACACCGATTTTCAATTTTGAGGACATCTACCCAGCATTTTTCCTACTTCTCGTCTGAGTATTTGCGATGAGATCCTACTTTTCTCCCTTTATCAAGACTCTCTGTCTCTCCATAGAGTCAGCATTTGCATATCATGGTCATTCGCATCATGTACATCGCATACGCATTTGACATAATCATCTGTCTATCCCCAGTTGTCGTCTGTCTAACCCCAGATCCGGATTATTGTCTTTGGTTATTTTAAAGTCCACTATTGTGGGTGCCCCACAGTGCGGTTAACCGAAGTCTGTTTCCCAGAAACACTGGTATCCCCTGCAGAGGCCCTCCTTGATGTACCTTGGTACAACCAATGCTGCTTTTAAGCCCAATTATCATCGGCATGAATCCTTTAAGCTGTTAGCTTAAGACTTTAGAATTGTCTATTTCAAATGCGTCTGTGTTTTCCTGAAAATTCCTAAAAGTTTTTCTAAAAGTTCCTTGTTTTTGGTCGTTTATCTCGCTGAAACCCCAACATTTATTCTTATTTTTCCAGCTTGGTCGCTTAGAGCCATTTGATTTATCTAAAAAAAAAATTTCGCATGATATTCCCAGTATCAGGGTGTCTGCGCAAAGCCACTGCCTGATTATTGTTAACAATCCCAGTCCTTGGTCCCAACAGTTACGCTTGAACCTGTTGTTTTATCACCTTGGATTTTCGCCTGTCTTTTATTTCCAGACCACCGCGTCTCTATCGGTTATTTTATTTCCAGACCACCGCGTCTCTATCGTTTTTTTATTTCCAGACCACCGTGTCATTGCCTGTCTTTTATTTCCAGACCACCGTGTCATTACCTGTTATTTTATTTCCACACCACTGTGTCATTGTCTGTCTTTCATTTTCCAGACCACCGTGTCATTGCCTGTCTTTCATTTTTCAGACCACCGTGTCACTACCTGTTATTTTATTTCCTGACCACCGTGTCATTACCTGTTATTTTATTTCCAGACCACCGTGTCACTACCTGTTATTTTATTTCCTGACCACCGTGTCATTACCTGTTATTTTATTTCCAGACCACCGTGTCATTGCCTGTCTTTCATTTTCCAGACCACCGTGTCATTGCCTGTCTTTCATTTTCCAGACCACCGCGTCTCTATCTGTTATTTTATTTCCTGACCACCGCGTCTTTATCTGTTATTTTATTTCCAGACCACTGCGTCTTTGTCTGTTATTTTATTTCCAGACCACCGCGTCTTTGTCTGTTATTTTATTTCCAGACCACCGCGTCTTTGTCTGTTATTCTATTTCTTGACTACGCGTCTTTGTCTGTTATTCTATTTCCTGACCACCGCGTCTTTATCTGTTATTTTATTTCCAGACCACTGCGTCTTTGTCTGTTATTTTATTTCCAGACCACCGCGTCTTTGTCTGTTATTTTATTTCTTGACTACCGCGTCTTTGTCTGTTATTTTATTTCCTGACCACCGCGTCTTTGTCTGTTATTTTATTTCCTGACCACCGTGTTTTGTCGGTGTTTTTTATTTTCTGACCACCGTGTCAATGTCTGTTATTTTATTTCCCGATCACCATGTCGATGTTTGTTTATTCCTGACCGCCGTGTTAAGGTCTGTTATTTGGTTCGCCTGACTGCCGAGTCGAGATCATTTCTATCTTTCTCAATCACTGAATCGCTGTATTGAGATCCCCAACAACCACTTTGAACTTGCTAACTCATCACTTCAGATTAGTCTGTCTTTAATCCTGCATTCTGTTTTCCAGTCTTTTTGTCATTCTTAGTGCCAGCAGTTACACTTGAACCTGTTGATTCATCACTTTGAATACATCTTGTTTTCGTCTTGTCATCCCCAACATATGGTTATCCCCAGTGAGTCTTCGCACTCATTTGTGTTTTTGTGGACCACCGTTGCATTTGTCTGCATCATACCATACCCAGCATATTCATGAAGAATCAGCATGTTAGGCCATTGCATCTCACATATCATATCCCCAGTCCAACAGGAGTCCCTCATAAGTTCATAGCATGTCTTTGCATTTAGGGGCAAAATTTTCGGTTATTTCTATATTTAAATACCTTTCACTCCGATTTTATGAGGATTGACATCACTCATTATATCTGGTAAAGTTATTTAAATAGGGGCAACTTTCACACCCCAAATTTTACCCCTAATTTTTTCACATCTTTCATCTCGTCGTCAGCATACCCAGGTGCATACCAAAGATTGTGAAGTTTTACAGGATTGGCAAGAGTGATCTGTTTGGGTTGAGTAACACATATTTGGGGTCTGTTTTGCAAAAGGTTATTAGGGTTTAATGTTTTGAAGTTTGGATTAGTGGATTGATATTGTAAGTCTTGGATTCTGGAATTTTAAGATTGAATTATGGACTTTGTTTTTCTGGTGTCTGTTAAGAGAATTAATGTTAGCTTCAAATCTTGTTCAAGCTTTGGTTTCAACTGACGAGTTAAACCCAAGTTTTTTCGTCACGTTTCAATTTTAAAAGTGCAAGTCGGTTTCTAAAGCTCAATTCCAAGTTTTGTTGCTTATTTCAAATTCCAATTCACCTTCCCATTTCCGAATTCACTTGTATTTTTTGTGTGTGTCCTAGTCCTAATCTATGTCCAAGTCCATATTTTAAAAAAAATCCGTTCAGTTTAATTCTATTCCTAATTCTTTTTAATTCTTATTCTTGATTCCTATTCTATTTCAAAGAAAAGACTTCTAAATCATCCTCAATCCCGATTTGTTCATTTCAATTCCATCACTATTTATTTCCAAAGTCCAATTTCCAATTTCATTTACAAGTTCATTACCAAATTCATTTCCAAGCCCAATTTCAAGTTACTAATCTCAAGTCATTAATTCTCAACTCGACTCCACTGTTGTTTCCCATGTATCACTTATGTCCTATCGCTAATTTAACTTTTCGTTCCAATTTCAATCCTCAAGCTTATCTAAATTCTAGTTTGCCTCACCTTTTCTTATAATCCTACTTTTCTACATTCATTTATTTCTCTTTTATTACTTTTTCGGTCTTGCATGTCTTGAACATGTGCACTATGAAGCACCGTTTCTTAGAAGGGTCATTTGACTTAGACCATAAAGGAAAGAAGAATAAAGGCACTGTTTGATTGTTGGCCACATAAAAGTATGGGATTCAAATCCTAAATTTTGGTTGAGAAGTTGTCAAATTACTTTTAAGAAATGGCAATCCATATTGTATTTCGTTTTCAAGATTAGTTCAAGTTTGTTTAAGCCATATCAAAGCAAGTTTATAAATAAATAAGGGCCATCACAGAGTGGAAGCCACGTTTTAATATAATTACAAGGGTACAAACCTAATACAAATTCTATGAATTCATTCTACCTCAACCTCGGAACTTGTGAAAGCCGTTGTGCAAGGGAAGAATGGGACAGTTTTCTGTTATGGTGCCACTGGAGCTAAAAAAGTACACGATGCTTGGTACGGTGGAAAACCCAGGAGTGATGGTGTGGACTCAAATCACCAATGCCTTACAATTGATGAAGCTGGAGAAGGACCCACATGATGCGCATGCATTAATTATTGACGGAAAAACTCTAACATATACTTTAGAAGATGATATCAAACACCAGTTTTTGGCATTAGCGGTTGATTGCGCGTCTGTTATTTGCTGCCGTGTATCTCCTAAGTAAAAGGCCTTGGTAACAAGCTTAGTTAAAGAAGGAACTGGGACGACCACTTTAGCAATAGGTGATGGTGCAAATGATGTCAAGATGATTCAAGAAGCTGACATGAGTGTTGGAATCAGTGGGGTTGAAGGTATGCAGGCAGAGATGGCTAGTGACTTTTCCATTGCTCAATTTCGGTTTTCGGAGCAGCTTCTGGTAGTCCATGGACACTGGTGTTACAAGAGAATTGCACAGATGATGTGTTATTTCTTCTACAAAAATATAGCTTCTGGCCTCACCATATTCTATTTCGAGGCCTTTGCGGTTTTCTCTGGTCAATCAGTTTATGATGACTGGTGCATGATATTGTTTAATGTAGTCCTTACATCATTGCCCGTAATTTCACTTGGAGTTTTTGAACAAGATGTTCCATCAGAAGTTTGCTTACAGTTTCCTGCATTATCTCAGCAAGGACCCAAAAATTTGTTCTTCGACTGGTATAGAATATTGGGATGGACGGGGAATGGCCTGTACTCCTCCTTAGTCATTTTTTCCCTTGATTATCCTCATCTTCTATAACGGTTTTCAACCCTCTCGATAACTCCAACAACATTAGTTTGTCTCATATCCCTCACGGCAAAACGACCAAGAGGAGGTTACTCAGCGAAAATTTCCACAACCATGGGCTCGGTGGGAATCATCTTAACCAAACCTGCGAAACATCAAACAAAAGGAAGGAATTCAAGTAGTGTCAGCAACAAGGGCACAAGTTTTAATCAAAAGGAAGGAAGGAATTCAAGTAGTGTCAGCAACAAGGAATTCAAGTAGTGTCAGCAACAAGGGCACAAGAGTCAGATAATTGGGTTGTTTTAGTGCACCAGTAAAAAACAGGGTTATAATAAGTTATGCAGCAACAATGTTCGTTTCACTGCGGTAAAAAAAATAAAAACTAATGTAATAAGCAAAGAAATCGAAGAAACTAAGAGGAGTTCAGTTTGGTCCAGAATCCATTTTGTTCAGTTTGTTTCAAACTAGGGAGACTGAGTCAAGATAGTGCAGTGACTAATGCATAAACAGACAGAAGTGTGGCAGAAGGTACAGGGCTGAAATTTTCACAAAAATGGCAAAAAAAATTGATGCAGAAGAAAGGCGTAACAGGCATATCCAGATTCATTTTTCTCAGCAAAATTTTCAAAAGCAAACCCTAATTTCATGTTATAAAAGAGGGACAGATTCATTGAGAAAGGGGGAGCCGCATCAAGAGACAGAAAAAACCCTAGTATTTTCAAAGTTTCAAAGAGTGGTAAAAAAGAAAAGCAACCCTAATCATCAATGGCAAAAAACCCTAAGCTAGCCACAACCACATCAAAAATAAACTAAGTTCATCAAAGTTCACAAAGAGAGGTCAATAAAGTCTCACATTGAAATTTTGATTAGCTTGAACTGAGACCCACTGTAAAGACTCACGAAAAGCAAACACCCAGAAGAAAAGATCATAGTTGAGAGGAAGGCGAGACATACCTTAAAGTCGCGAATCGTATCTTCCATCTGAGGTAGTTTTTTTTCTTCCTCATCCTCATCCTTATTTGATTTGTTGTTGATTCCTCGCCCGTGTTCGATCATTGTTAATAATTTGTGTGCTCCTTTTGACGCCTTAACGCTTAACTTTGTGTCCATTAATTGTCGAATAGCATCACTCACGATGACATGCGATGAAGTTGGTTTCTCCTTTGGGGATATGATAACTGAGCATGAGTGATATCTAGTGAAGGTTTAAAATGATGATGTTGATTATGCCATTCACTGAGTTCACCCATTTTGGTTATTAAAGAAACTTGTTTTTTTTTATGTTGTTTAGAAAGAAATAGCTATTTACTTTCTGAAAATAAAGGTTGATGACGTACCATTTTCCATTTCTTCTTTTTGACACTTAACAGACTTTGGTAGATGAGAATGTTGGTTCTTTTTTTTGTTTTGCTTTAAGTCGGTTTACTGTGTTATCTTTTTTCAAAAGAAATCCTCACTTTTCGAGGCACACGTGTGGCTGTCACCATTCACTTTTGTGATAAATCAGTCAATACACTTAGTATCACAAATTCACGGGTCGTTCCATTTCTGACTTGGCTAGTGGCATAATCATTAATTTTGGTTCACATTTTTGGTTTTATTTATTTTATTAATCTAAAGTGAATTTGAGAAACACGCCATTTGTGTTTTCAAGCCAAAGTGAGATGTAAGGCGGCAAGAGGATCATAATAACAAAGTTTGAGAGTTGTAAATAATGTTAGGTTTTTGGTGTATGCTTCGGTTCGTGTGTTGATAATGAGTTCATGGACTAGTTCTATACAGTGTGTAGGGTATCAGATAGTCTATTTTAGATTGTCACGTTAATGCCCATTTGTTTTTTTCTAACTTATTTTTTCTTAATAATCTGGCTAAATATATGTTGACAAAGGGCCAAGAAATACTATTGTGTCATTTGGACTTTATTCCAATTTGGTTCGTGTTTTCTACTATCTCTTACTTTAAATAATAGTATTATGTCAAAAATAATTCTATAAAATCATGATCATTTTTTTTATAAAATATTTTCCCGCAAACTATTACTAATTTGCAATCTTTATTCTAAAGTTTTTTTTTATTATTTAAATTTCATGGTTTCTTTGTTTATATATTATTTTCATACCAGAATCTAGGTTAATATCTTCATTGGGTAATTATGAATGACTTGTTCGAGTTGCTTGTTTAGTTGCAGCCGCATGATTATTCGGTTTCTTTTTATGTGCTTCATTTGTTTTTTTGTTCAAATTTGACACATTTGCACTTGTACGAGTTATTGCTTGCACTATGACCATAAACTTTTCAAATAAAAATATATGCGATCACCTTCAAATATAATTGGTTCAACTCCAAGTAAACACTTTTAAAATACTCCATATTTTTACACACACGTAAGTCGGTCACCAAGTGACCGCCATCTGCACGACTTCATTGCGTATTTTAATAACTTAACTAGGAATAGAATTCCGGAGTCTAGCATTCCGCACGTTCTAGAACGAACTGCAAATGGGCTAGCCCCACGCGTATTGTTCATTCAATCCTTCGTTATTAATTACACATCGATTCTAAAACGTATAAAACAATTATTCAAATCTTAAATTAAATAAATTACGAAAAAGGAACTCCGGAGTCTAGCATTCCGCACGTTCTGGATTGAACCGCAAATAGGCTAGCCTCACGCGATGGTTCAAACACCATTCGTATATCAAAATATTCAAATCATAATCGCATAATTTAGTCGTACGAAAAACAGAACTCTGGAATCTAGCATTCCGCACGTTCTGGATTGAACCGCAAATGGGCTAGCCTCACGCGATGGTTCAATCATCATTCGTATACCAACAAATTTAAATCATTTTTATGATAAATTATCGAAAGACAGAACTCCGGAGTCTAGCATTCTGCACGTTCTGGATTGGACCGCAACATGGGCTAGCCCCACGCGATGTGTTCATTCGCCCTTTCGTTTAAAACATCTTAACAAAGTCAAACACTTTCTTCTAAAATGAACAATGTTTAAATCATTCTATCTCTCGAACAAGCTAGCGCTTCAGCCTCCACCGCGAGTATAAGCCAATGCTTAACAGTAGAATGCATTTCAAACAATCGTTCAATTAAAAATTGCAAACCGTAGTAGCACGAACTACGGAGCTCTGACTTTCCCATTGCACAAGGGAATACGTAGGCACGGGGATTTTAATCCTTCGCGAGCACCCTAATAAAAAATTTAACTATTTCTCTGTTTAAAAATTTAATCCTTTCTCCGTCGTAATAACAATAATCTAAAACTTTAAACAAACATATTAATAGCATTAAGAAGACATAAACTTAAGATCAAACATTTAATCGCATAATTAGCTAAGAGGTTCCCGTTGAGTACAACGGACGTGAGGGGTGCTAATACCTTCCCCTTGTGTAACCGACTCCCGAACTTAGAATTTGGTTTTGTAAACCATTTCTTATCCTTTATTAGGTTGTATCTATATCTCCCTTTTCTCTCATAGAATAAATAGAATTAGGTGGCGGCTCTGTTGTTTTGTTTTAGGATCGTATTTTTCGAGGTACGACAGCAGCGCATGAAGAAATCACAACAGAGTGAAGAAAGCTCCTACAAACCCCCAGTTGGGTCCCCCGTTGCTGAGATAGGTCTGTCAGTGATTTGTTTCCCCATGCAGATACATCTTATCAGATCTACCAAGGATCTTATCCCCAGCTGGGATATTCACTTCAAGCAGATCGGCCAGAGATCTTCACGGCAACGGGATCCGAATCCCGGATCGATATATTTGCATAATCATAGCATTCGCATCATATTTTCCCCATAAAGCGTAGCATTCCGTCTAATACGGAGCATTACGGCAAAAATCAAACATGTTTCATAATCATAAGCCATGTTCCAAATCAAACACTTGTAAATACTGACAATCCATCAGCTATATACAAAATGCTCCCCAAAATTCCCCGGCAGAGAGCCAAGGCATTTTCCCTAAAGATAAAGACACTCCTTGACACCCGTCCGTGTCATACCCCCAACAGAAAGCCAAAGCGTCCCCTTTGCACTCACCATACAGGTACATATACATACAATTCCTTGACACCCGTCCGTATCACCTTCCCCAACATAGTTACCTAAACACTTTGTAAATCATATATATTTGTTTATAATACACTTTTTCAGACACTCGTCCGTGTCATGCTCTCCACAACAAGATAGACACTCGTTCTTGTCTTACTCATACTTTTTACTCATACAGATACTCGTCCGTATCTTGTATACACCACTTATCTTTCTTAGATTCGAAACTCGTCCGTGTTCTTTGTTAACTAGTTGATACTCGTTTGTATCATCATCTCTGAGCATGCGTCAAGTGTTTGTTTCTACCCGATACTCGTATGTATCATAGTCTTAAGGATGCTCGTCCGCATCTTTAATCTATACACAGTGCCAAACACTTATACCTTTCATTTCATGGATGTAAACACTCGTCCGTGTTTACTATTCCCCAGCAAAGTCCCCAACAAAACTTGTTGAACTATTTCCTTTCTATCTGACATTCGTCTTATGTCATGATACCTTTTCGGCAGCCATACCCTGCCAGGTGATCGTCCTTCACCTTTTTGATGATCGTCCTTCATCATTCCCAGTGGAGTCTCTATTCGTTGGAACCCCTCCTTATCCGACATTCGTCCTATGTCGTGATATTTTTAGCAGCCGTACCCTGCTAGGTGATCGTCCTTCACCTCTTGATGATCGTCCTTCATCATTTTATCCGATGGTCGTCCCCATCGTTGATCTTGTTATCTGACATTCGTCCTATGTCATGATAAACCCTGAGAGCAGCCGTACCCTGCTAGGTGATCGTCCTTCACCTCTTGATGATCGTCCTTCATCATGCTTATCTGATGGTCGTCCCCATCATCGACCTTGTTACCCGACATTCGTCCTATGTCGTGTTACTTTCGGCAGTCGTACCCTGCTAGGTGATCATCCTTCACCTTAGATGACTGTCCCTCATCTTATCCTCAATAGAGCAGCCGTCCCCTGCTAGGTGATCGTCCTTCACCTTTGATGACCGTACCTCATCATTTATTTCATTTACCTATAATCCCCAGAGAGTCTTATAGCTTTACATGATGGTCGTCCCCATCATAATCTCTTATATCCCCAGCATGTCGGCTGATCCCGTCATTGCTCTTTCCCCAGCAATCGTCCTCTGCTCGACGATCGTCCTCCGTCGCCCACACTTTATAATTATTCTTTATTTTCCTTTTACAATCTATATCCCTTTTCTTCTTCATTCTGTGAGTGCAAATTTTGGACTGTCTTTGATATTCAACCACAAGTTATCTTGTTTGTCTGTTAAACCGTTGCTTACATCCTACACAGCTAACTCATGTTTGAATAGGGGCAGCTGTAAACACCCCAAATTTTCCCTCACTCATTTTCACCATGGCTTTTGGTTCTTTTCATTTGCATAATTTCAATCATAGCATCTCATATTGCATTTTTGCTTCACTGCATTGGTTCTAAGTCATCTACATTTAGGGTTTGTGATCTGAGCCATCCCTGAGCCACTTGAGCCACTCCAAAGGTCATCAATCATTTCAAAGGGGTCCATGTATGTCCAAGCATCATATTATATCCCCAAAAAGTCAAGAAAGTCAAAGAATCACAAGAACTGAGAATGGCATGGAAGCAGAGCCAGGTTTAACTGCACAGATGACCTAGAATTAGGGTTTTGGTTTCAGAGGCCATAACTCCAATTTTTTTGGTCATTCTTGTTTCTATTGGTCTCTATATGTTATGAGGATCATGCATACCAATTTTCATGAAGAAATTCCATGGGGAAGGCATCTAATCAAGAGTTGACTTCTTGAGCAAGTCAGTGCAAAATCAGGGCATCTGAGGCCCCCAATGACCCAACCAAAGGGTGTTCTTCATCATTTTGAATGTGTATGATCTTTATTTGATCATAGAAGATGTTAGAAGTTCACAAAATTGAAGAATTTCAAGCCATTTGCAAAGTTGCCTTTTTGGGAAAATGACTTGTAATGGAAACTTGCCATTTTGGGAAAGTTCTTCAACCCTTTCTTTTTGATTCAAAAATGCTTCAAATGAGAAAACTTTGGTCATGAAAGTTGTAGAATGGATCATTCCCTTTTCAAAAAGTACAAGAACTCATTCTAATTCATTTTGGATCAAAAGTTATGGCTTGTCAAAGTTGGGGAAAATCACATAATTCCAAGTTTTACACCAAAAAGGCAAAGTTGCAAAACCTCTTGCCAAGGAAAAATGTGACATCAAATTGACTTCTATGCATCACACAAACATAAACCAATGCCTAAAGATCAGAATGCATCAAAGATTTGTCCATTTTCATGACTTATGCTTCAAGCAATCACAAAAGGGCCAAAAGATCACAAAGTTGCAAAACCTCTCACAAACCTTAATCCACTTGCTAATTGGCCTCAAGACTGATTCCATGGCTCTCCTCAATCCTTGCTGCGCAGGACACCCCTTTGTCCTTGGCCTGCCATTGACCCATACCTCTCTTACACAAAAAGTTGACTTTATGCAAAATGGCCCATACCAATCAAGCTAGGCCACACCAACTCCACAGACCTATCACAATGTGATACATGGACAAAATGAGACTCAACACATAACACAACTCATCTTGATCTCTCCCACAAGCCAGCATTCTCCAAATTCACCTCTTATGCACTTTCCTTCGAAACTCATCACACAAGCATCAAACATCAAAACAAACTTCATAGAATCACTCAACATGTTCCTCTGATCATTTCCCAACCCTCATTTGTCCCTGAAACCCTACATATCAAAAACACGATTCTCATCCCTCACTGAACAGAACTTGATCAATCTCACAAACCATCCACTTTAAACTCCAACCAAGCTTCAAAGCTTCATCAAGAGGATCATTGGAGCCATTTTGAAGCAAAGAAGTAGGCAGAAAGCTCCTGGATTGAAAGCTCCATTTCAGGTGAGCTCAAGAACTTTTTTTTCCAGAAACTTGTTTTTAAGTTCCTAAATGAATCTATGTGATGTGCTGATCATGCTGATATGTTTAGTTTTGCAAATGGTTAAGTATTTAGTATGTATGAAGCTTCTGAAATTTTTTGACCTAAAAACATTTTGATTCGATTCAGCTTTGATACGAAAAATAAATGTGTTTTGATTGATGATTCTTGTTGTATGATGTATGGGGTTGGATTCTGGGCAGAGAGATTAAGTTTTAGTGGCCTAGGGAAGAAGTTAGCAATTTCTCAGGGGAGGTGTGGCCGGAGAAGATGACCGGAGGTCATTTCCGGCCACCTGAAAGTCATTAAGTCATTAATAACGTTTAGGGCAAAGTTTGAATGTGGACCCTGGATCTGGCTGACTTTTGTTGACTCCCACGTGTTTGAATGGCCAGGATGGTTTCACTTAACCCTAATCTTAATTTATTAATTTAATTAATCAGGTTTAGTTAAATCCAGTCAGTTTAAATGTCAGCCGTAGGATAGCGCGCGCAGTCAACCATTGACTCCCAGCTTTGAATCTCAGCCTTGGATTGTGCATACTTTCATTTATTTTAATTTTTATTTCATTTTCTTTTCATTTAATTTGTACGAATTATTTAAAATAGCAAAATACATTTAAAAATTCTGAAATTTTTTGTCAAAGATTTATTTAATTTTCAGAACCCAAAAATATTTTTATTTTCATTTTTTGCATTAAAAATCATTTTTAAATCATTTAAATGTTTATTTTTAATTAGTTAATGGAAATTAATTAATTAAAAATGCATTTAGGTATTTAAAAATCACAAAAATTCACATTGCATTTAGAAACATTTAGAAACATTATCCAACTCTCAAAGCAAATTTCTTTTTTGTTCTTGATGCCTTTTGATCATTTTCATTGGAATTAAATTCATTTTAAGGAAATATTTTGGTTCAAACTTTGAAAAATTCATTATGCCTAGCCATTGAGAGTTTGATGATGGTTCTTTTTGCATTACATCCTCCATAACATGTAGTTTATAGGATAAAATTGGTTTGAATTGATCTTGCATTTTCAATTTGTTTTGCATTTTTCATGATGAAGTACCTTGAAACCCTAGCCAACTTGAGAAATTCATAACTTTCACTAGGTTAAGAGTTGGGTCTGCTCCTTTGGGCAGTGAACTTGTGTAGGTTTAGGGTTCCTTTGATCCCATTTTCAATTTTTTATCATGTCATATGCTTCTGATTTTGAATTTTGCTTTGAGTGTTGATCATAAACCCTAATTTGTGCCTTCCCTTGCATCCATCTCTCATTTGTTTGCATCCAATGACTTGCCATGGCATTTTGTACATCCACATGATTCATAATACATCTTAGAGCATATTAGAATCATGTTTGATCATTGCATCATTCCTTTGCCATATTATATGTTCATTTCATTTCATAAACATTCATGAATCCTTATGGTTCAATGCATGCCTCATTTGCATCCTTATGCTTGTATGATCATTCTCATCTCTTGTCATGTACTTGGATCATCTCTCAGCATCATTGAAGTCTTGTTTATGCTTCTAACTTTGGTTTGATCATGACATTTCATCTCATTTGCATTGCATTTCATTTCTTTTGCTGACTTTTCAGGTGGTAAGTTGTTTTGGGAAGTGAATTTGCCTTCACTTCTCATAATCTCTTTTCATCTCTCTCTTGCATCATTGCTGCATTTTATCTTTGTATTGGATTGAGCTTGCTCATTCATGCTTTTCCCTACTTTCTTTCTTCAAGCAACTTGTCTTCTTAAGTGAAGCAAGTTGTCTTGCTTCTCTCTAATTCTTGTCCCATTCATCTGCTTCCTTCCTGGTGGTTTCTCTGAAGATCTTCTTGCAAACCTCATAAACCCTAGGAACAACCAAGCATGATAACAATTAGGGTTTGATTAGTCCCCCCATTTAGTTTTACCTTTGTGTCATCTTTGAGTCTTCTCCTCTCATCTCATAATCAAGGACTGAACCCTAAAAGTTTTAAGGCTTTGTGATTAAGCTTATGCCTGCATCCTTCTATTAGGATGGAGTGTATAACTTTAATCCTAAGTTTTAAACCCTTAATGTGTTTAAATCCTTTAATCAACTCACTTAATAATCATCAAGACATCAAGCTTGTAACTTGGGCCTTGCATTAGGGTTCTAATTCTTCCTTAATTGGTTAAGAAGGACTAACCCTGGTGTTAATGGACAAGTCCCCCTCAAGTTGTCTTACAAACCATAAAAATCACTTCTTCATCTTACCACTAACTAAAATCCACTTAATAAAGGCTTTGTTTTGTCATGAGGTTAATCTCTAATCATGGATTAAGTTGAGGAGTCTTTCTCAGCTTAAATGTTCTCATCTATTATCCTTCTATTAGGATGGTGTAATGAGTCCATTAAATCCTTGATTATGGCTTAAACTCATTACTTAACACTAAACAAAAACAACAAAAACATCTAAATAATCACAAGTAGGTTAATGATCTTAATCCTACACCATGATGATTAAGTGTGAGGTGCTTACTTCACACTTAAGGTATTCTCATTACCCCTAATCAGAGGGAGGATGTGATGAGTTTACTAACCCTTTGGTTTAGGCTTAAGCTCATTTTCCTATGACAAATTCCAAAGGCAATAAAAGACTAAAAACACCAAAACAAACAATAATCGTCTCCTCCGGGATTCTTTTCTCACCTCATTCACTCACAAACGAGAACTTCCTTCTTCCGTCTAATGCAAGACAGTTTGCACCTGAGCCAGACAGGTCATACACTTGAGCATAGACAAGTAAGCAGTTCGCAAGTCAATTTATCTTTCAGTCTCTTTGAGTCGAACTACGGTGTTCTGACTTCCTCATTGCACGAGAGGATACGTAGGCATAACTTAATAGTTATCGAACAAAAGTCTCTGTATATTCCCCTTCTTCCAGCATTATTCTTTAAGCCTCATAGTCTTGAGCATTTCATTCTTGTTCTTGCACTGACACTTCACATATTTCACTTCACTTTCTTTTCACACTGACACTTGCATTCTTTCCAGCTTTGATACACAGATTGCACTGACACTACCCCTTTAAAACACAAATCTTTTAAGCGTGGATCTCGTCGAGTACGGCGGACAATCTGGGTGCTAATACCTTCCCAGGTTGTAACCAACCCCCTTTCTCAGTCTCTCTGGTTCGCAACTGTCTTATCCATATCTTTCCTAGGTCTATGCAACATTACCTTTCCTCCGAGATAAAAATGCCTAGCTGGCGACTCTTGTCTTTTGAGTTCACCCTTGTGTGTTCTCTCTCCTTTCGCCGACCGTTCGCGTCTGTACCCCATTTGACTGAGCCTCATTTGGTGGGAGCGACACTGGGGTGTTATGTGCTAATTGTGTTTATTTATTTGCTTTATTTACTGCTTTATGTACAACTTTATTTATTGCTTTCCTTTATAGTTCTTCATATTTCATACTGTCATTATCATTGTTGGATCTGGTTTCTGTTTTGGTGGGTGGGGTTTCATTGAGAGTTTGAGGTCCTATACCTGGGACCTGAGTGACACCTAGGCTAGAGTGGTTCATGTTCTTTCCCATTCCATTTCGGTCTGGTGTGGGAATATGAAACACGGTTCAGATGTGGGTTTCTTTTTGAGAACTCTGTGCTACAGATTTCCTGTAGTGCTAGGGCTATCTGGGAAGCCTGTTAAGTCTGGATGACCTTTATTATGACCTTCAGAAGCTGAGGTGAATTAGAGGAGGATCTTTTATGATTATTGTAAACATTGTACCTCCAGGTTAGAAGTGTTTACACTTCTCATAACTGATCCAAGTCTGAAGATCCTTGTTCTAGAACATCACCTGTGAGGGGGTTGGGCTGTTTACAGGTTTGCAGGTACCCTTGGCCACATCATACCCTGTTACTATTTGGTTTAAGAGTACCTCACTTTGGACAGTTCTTGTGATTAACCCTGGACATGTGACTCTTTATTTGAGTCCCCTACCCTGGTTACTGGATTTCTGAGCCTTCATCTGGATCTTTGAACATACATGGGCCTATATCAAGACAGATAATCAGATCCAGCTTGATCATAAACCCTTGCATATCATTTGCATATATCATCATTGCATCATTTAACATTTGTTTATTTGTTTTTCGGGGTATCCACCTCATATCTGGTTTGGTTTTGACCCCGTCTTCTGCATAGACCTCTGTTTCATCAGTTATCTACTTCAGCTATTCTCATCATCACCAGCATCAGCCTGTCAGTGGCTCACTTCCAGCATCAGTCTGTGATCTTCATCAGCACCTATCTTCATCCTCTTCAGCATTCATGATTACTCCCAGGAAGAGCAACATATCCTACCATTTCTTTGAGCCTGTGTTGACTGGTATCATGCAGGTCTAGTCACTTATCACACCTGACCACATCCCATTGTTTAGAGAGCATTATGGAGGTATCTTGGATATGGTCATGGACCTTGACCCTTCTCAGAGGAGCATGATCCACACATGCTTGCAGTTTTATGACCCTCCTTTGAGATGTTTCACATTTCCAGACTTTCAGCTGGGGCCTCTGCTGGAAGAGTTTTCTTCATTGATTGGGGTACCTGTCAGGGGTGGAATCCCTTTCAACCCAGAAATGCCAGCTCCCAGTAATGGAGAAGTAGCAAAAGCACTGTACTTGGAGCCTTCTTTGATTGAGCAAAATATGACAACAAAAGCTGGAATCCCTGGTTTGCACTTGGATTTCTTGATTTCTCAGGCCATCCTGAAGGCCTCATTGGGAGAATGGAGGGCAGTTTGTGCACTGTTAGCCCTCAGCATATATGGGGCCATAGTGTTTGCAGATGAGCCTAAATTTGTCAGCAAGAATGCCATCCATCTGTTTCTTCTGAAGAACCCAGTACCCACATTGCTGGGAGATTTTTATTACTCCATTCATCAAAGGAATGAGAAACAAAGAGGGAAGTTGGTAAGATGTTGTGCTCCTTTGTTTCACACCTGGCTGCTCAGACACCTACCTAAGGCAGATGCCTTCCTGAATCCCCACCAACAGAAGAATTGGGCCAAGAGGCTCATTGCTTTGACTTTAGATGATATTAGATGGTGCACCCAAAGCACTAAGGGCAAAGACATCATCACCAGCTGTGGACAATACCCAAATATGCCTCTGATAGGAGTGAAGGGTTGCATCAACTACAATCCTTTACTGTTTAAAAGACAATTGGGCTATGCTTTGGTTCACCCTCCTAGAGTGCAAGATCTAGCTGAGACCCTGTATTGTGAAGTGAAACCTAATTCAGCTGTTGTCAGGCAAGCATCCTGGGCTTGGGACAACATCCAGACAAAAGGGGTAGCAATTCTGGGAAGGTGTAATAATGTTTCTTCAACTCAGTACTATGACTGGTCCCGTACAAGAACTCAGATTACTGGAATTCCCTTCACTTTAGAGGACATACCTGGACCCTCTACAGTACAACCTGCAGCAACTGTCGGCCTAGAAGAATTTGAGAAGCTGAAGGAAAGGAATGAGAACTTATCTCAAGCTTTGAAGAAGACTTTGTGGGAAAGAAGTGATGGTCGTCTGGATATTGAGAGATTGGAAACGCTCAGGGTGGAGCATCTCACCAAAATTGAGAAGACAAAGGACTACATCAGGAAAGCAAGAGCTGGGGAGCAAATATTGAAGAATGCCTGTAAAGAGACCAAGATTTAGAAGGTTAAGACTGAGCTCTATCTGCAAGAAAGTAAGGCTAGGTGGGTCAGGATCACTGAAGCCCGAACACAAGAAGACCAGAAAACTCAAGCCAAGATCGAACAGTTAGAGGCCAATGAAAAGAAGCAGCAGGAAGCTTTGTTGGCAGCCCAAAAGGAGATTTCAGAGTTGAAGCTCAGAGCTGGATTGAAGAGATCAAAGGACCAGGACAAGCATAAAACGCTGACCACTGCCATTGCCACCAGGAACCTCCTCATTAGGACCATTACAGAGCACCCAGCTGGTCCAGTGACTGAGGCACTTCTGAAGGAGGTCAAAGAGGATGAGTTTGGACTGGATGTTTGATTCTTTGTTTGTTGTTGTTTCCATTTGATGTACTTTTCCTTTTTTGATGTATTTTGACCCTCCAGGGGAATGTGTTGTAAAGCAGACTATGTATTGTTCATCATTTGTAATATATTAGTTTGCTTTCATTGGGTTTCTTTTCTCAGCAACATCAAGCATCTTCCTCAAGGTCTGGAAAGGTCAAAACCAAGAACCAAACTGGATACCTTGGAAAACAAATAAGCATATTGCATTGCATACTGACTTTTTCTTTGTTTTGTAGGTTTTGTTTATTATTTTGTCTCTAACTTTGTATCATCTCAGGAAACATTGCTCGTCGCCGAGTGTTCCCTGTCAACCGCGCGCACCGGTACCCTACTCGCAACAACCTTCCCGGTATTCAAATGGAACAAGTACAGCAGGATCTGACTGAGGTCATAAATCAGATGGCTAATGAAAGAGTGGAGATGAGAAATCAAATGACTCAATTCATGGCTGTGATGACTGGCTTGGACCAGAGTCAAGAAAGGCTAAGGGAACTGGTGGAAAGACAAACTCCCGAGGAACCTCATCTTGGAACTGGAGGAACTAGTAACAATGAGCGGGGCCAGCCTCGTATTGACCCACCATTATTTGGACCTCATCTGGATCCGGAAGTCAACATCCCGAGAAATGTGCAAGGAAATACTGCTGGGGGGAGAATCTTGCAAGAGGATCCCCAAGAAGAGCAGTTTACTTATATGGGAGAAGGAGATGAAGTCTATCATAGGAGATTAGACGAAATTGCTGAGAAGTTGAGATCTTTGGAGTCTCAAAATTCCTTGGGCTTCGATGTAATGGACATGGGGCTAGTGGATGGGGTGAGAATTCCCCACAAATTCAAACCCCCGTACTTTGAGGGAATACAATGGAACCTCTTGTCCACGAACTCACCTGCAGTCTTTCTTGGGAAGACTTAAAGCTTATACTATGGACGAAAAGCTGTGGATGTTCTACTTTGAAGACAGTCTGACTGGGGCTTCAAGAGAGTGGTATTCACACTTGACCAGAGCTACCATTAGATGCTGGAAGGACTTAGCTGAAGCCTTCATCAGGCAATATCAATACAATCTGGACATGGCTCCCAACAGGACCCTTCTAATGGGAATGTCTCAGTCTTCCAGAGAAAACTTTAGGGAATATGCCCAATGGTGGAGACAGCTTGCTGCTGCTGTCCAACCACCCATGTCAGAGAGGGAAATGGCTGACATGTTCATGAATACTTTGCAAGGGACCTACATTGATAGACTGGCTGCTTTTTCCTCTACCAGTTTTGCTGATGTGGTCATAGCTGGTGAAAGGATTGAAAGTCTATTAAAGATGGGCAAAATTTCCGACAGTGGTGCAAGTTCATCCAGTAATCCCAGAAAGCCTTTGGTGGGACCCCGAAGGGCCGGTGAAACAAATTCCATTCATGCAAGCAAGGGCAGGTCTCAGTATGTACACCGGTCAATAGCAGCAGTCACCATTCCAGCTCCGATTCCTCAACAACCAGCATATCCTCAACATCAACAACCACAATATCAACAACAAGTTCAGTATCCGCAACAGAGAACCTACAACAACAACAATAGCAACCAACAGCAGCGTCCCTTCCAACAGAGACCATCTCAGGCAAATAGGGTGATTGACCCTATCCCTATGCCTTATGCTGCCTTATTACCACAACTCCTGAAGCTTAACTTGGTTGAGTTAAGGACGTTGGCACCACCAGATCCTCTCAATCTCCCAAAGAACTATGATGTCAACGCCAGGTGTGCCTTTCACTCCAACGCGCCTGGTCACAATACTGAAAAATGCAGGGCCTTACAAATGAAAGTTCAGAACCTGTTGGACTCGAAAGCTCTTAACTTTGCACCTCCTCCGAATGTCACGAGGAATCCAATGCCTAGTCACAACGGGCCGAGGATTAATGCCATTGAGGAAGACAAACCATCCACCTTAATCACCAGTGTTGCACAAATTCGAACACCTTTGGTTGAAATTAAAGCTCAGCTTTTAGAATGCCAAGTGTTCCCCGGGTGTGAGCTCGGCTGTGGGTATTGCAACATTGCAGTCAATGGGTGTGAAAGGATGAGAAGCGGCATAGAGGGTCTTATTAAGGATGGAATCCTTCAGATTTCGACAACGGCGCCTACAAATCCAGCAATTCCTTCAACGACAATTCCAAATTCTCCTACAACAGCAACAACAATCATTCCTACTGATTCACCAACATCACCAGCAAGTACTCCGTCCATCACTTCAGCAAGTCAAAATTCAACAATTGTTTCTTCTACAACATCAACACCCACTTTATTAACAGAATCTTCTACAAAGCCACCAAAAATTAATGAAGATGTATCAACAGTTACAATCTACTATGACCCATCAAATGTTCCTCCCAGCAGCAATTTCCAACAACAAACCGTGGCACCTCCTGCCAGATCACCAGTCACAATTTACTATGATCCGCACACCGTTACGGTACCTTCCTCTGCAGCAATCAATCTGGTCACCATTACGGTGCCTGGACCAGTTCCCTATGAAAGCAGTAATGCCATACCTTGGCATTATGGCTCTGATCTCTACTGCAACGGGGAGAAAATCACTATGGATTCATCGACCTCTTCTCCACAAATTGATAATGTTGGGGGAGGCGGAGGCTTCACCAGAAGCGGACGCCTTTTTGCCTCACAGACACAAAGACCTAATGTTGAAGCAGAAGCTGCTGCCAAAGCAAAAGGAAAGAGTGTGGTATCTGAAGAGTCAACTACCAAAGATACTCAGAAGACATATTTTGAACAAGATGTAGACGAGTTCATGAGAATCATAAAAAGGAGTGATTACAAGGTGGTGGACCAGCTTCATCAAACACCCTCCAAAATCTCCATATTATCACTGTTGATGTGTTCCGAAGCTCATAGGAACGCATTGTTGAAAGTCCTGCACGCAGCATACGTGCCGGAGGAGATTACTGTTAATCAGCTAGAAACTGTGGTTCCGAATGTCAACACCAGTCATGGACTGGGCTTTACCAATGCTGACTTAACAACAGAGGGACGCAACCATAACAAGGCTTTGCATATCACCTTGGAATGCAAGGGTGCTGTTCTATCTCATGTACTGGGGGACACTGGGTCATCACTCAATGTTTTACCAAAGAAAGCCTTAGTGAAGCTAGAGTATGATGGCTTGGCATTGCGTCCGAGTAATTTGGTGGTGAGAGCATTTGATGGCTCTAAAAGATCAGTGCTTGGGGAGATTTATCTGCCTGTGATGATTGGCCCATAGACCTTCAAAACTACCTTCTTTTGATGGACATACATCCGGCCTACAGTTGTCTGTTGGGTAGACCCTGGATCCACGCCGCTGGCGCTGTTACGTCTACCCTTCACCAGAAGTTAAAATTCGAGTGGGAAGGCCAAATCATCACCATCTGTGGGGAGGAGGACATCTTTGTTAGCCAGCTGGCTACGTATAAGTACATTGAAATGGATGGGGAGATCCATGAAACCATGAGCCAAGAGTTTGAGGCCCTCAGCATTAATGAAGCATCTGTTGTACTGGGAACTTCCATCACATCATATCAGCAACCCCGGAAGGTTGTTGAGGAAGGTACCGCCCAAGGCTGGGGCAAGTTGTTGCCCGTGGAAAAGAAAGAAGACCGATTTGGGTTGGGTTACAGACCAACTCAACAAGGTCAACCAGAGACTGCAAAAGAGCCCAAGTTTGTCAGCAGGGGGATGCTCACCCCGGATGCTGTGAACAATTTGGAAGATGAGTCAGAAGACGAGCGCAACCTGGAAAGCTGGATACGTCCAAGGACCCCGGGGAGCCATGTCTCAAATTGGTCTTCCCAGGAAATTATAAGGGTTACTCCTGCAGATTAATTATTATTTCCTGTATTTTAAAGCATGCATCAAGTCTTGCATCTTGCCTAAGATGTCAGGACTCATTTTGTAATCGGGCCATCTTGTGTTTTGTGCAAAGATCAATTAATGAATATCAGGACATCTTTTGCAAATGAGTCTTTTCTTTTCCGCTCACTGTTCTTCATTTTTTTCACTTTTTGTACAAAGATAAAATGGCAATGTTTTTCAGAATAAATAACTTCATTTTCACTTTTTCAATAAGGTAAAACTGATCACTAAAATAAACCAATCTAAACCCTTGCAGAAAGTGCCCTTCAGACTGCACCGACAGCAACACTGCTATGACTTCGTATGACTTTGACAATCCAATCAATCAAGCTGATGAAGGGGTTGAAGAAGATTATGAGCTACCTAAAGAGCTAACCAGATTTTTAAGACAAGAGGAGAAGGTTATCACTCCTCATCAGGAGGAGGTCGAAACGGTTAATCTTGGTACGGAAGAAGATATGAAAGAAGTTAAGATCGGGGCCTGCTTACAAGATTCAGTGAAAGAGCAACTGATTGACATGCTTCGAGAATATGTGGATGTTTTTGCTTAGTCTTATCAGGATATGCCAGGGTTGAACACTAACATTGTCATGCACAAGCTGCCGCTGAAGGAAGATTGCCCGCCAGTAAAACAGAAGTTGCGCCGTACTCGCCCAGATATGGAAATGAAGATAAAAGAAGAGGTACAAAAGCAGTGGGACGCCGATTTCCTTGCTGTGACTAGCTATCCGCCGTGGGTTGCTAATATTGTACCTGTGCCTAAGAAAGATGGCAAGGTGAGGATGTGTGTGGATTACCGGGATCTGAACAGAGCCAGCCCGAAAGATGACTTCCCTTTACTTCACATTGATGTATTGGTCGACAATACGGCTCAGTTCTCGGTATTCTCCCTCATGGATGGATTTTCAGGATATAATCAGATCAAGATGTCACCTGAAGACATGGAGAAGACAACTTTCATCACACCCTGGGGCACATTCTGCTATAAGGTGATGCCATTCGGATTGAAGAATGCTGGTGCCACTTATCAACGGGCTATGGTAACATTATTCCATGACATGATCCACAAAGAAATTGAATGTTATATGGATGACATGATTGCCAAGTCCCTTACAGAAGAAGACCACCTGGTGAACCTACTGAATTTATTCAAGCGTCTAAGGAAGTATCAGCTGAAGTTGAACCCCAACAAGTGTACATTCGGGGTGCGATCCGGTAAATTGCTGGGATTTATTGTAAGTGAGAAGGGGATTGAAGTTGACCCTGATAAAGTTAAAGCCATTCAAGAAATGACTGCACCGAAGTCGGAAAAAGAAGTTCGGGGTTCCTAGGTAGATTGAACTACATTTCAAGGTTCATATCTCATCTTACAGCAACCTGTGAACCTTTGTTCAAGTTGTTAAGAAAAGAACAAACGGTCAGGTGGAACGAAGACTGCCAGGGGGCTTTTGACAAAATCAAGGAATACTTACAAGAGCCTCTGATCCTTATGCCTCCAGTTGAAGGAAGACCTCTAGTCATGTACTTGACAGTATTAGAAGAGTCAATGGGGTGTGTGCTGGGCCATCATGACGAGTCTGGTCAAAAAGAGTATGCAATATACTACCTAAGCAAAAAGTTTACCGACTGTGAACAACGCTATTCACTGCTCGAGAAAACTTGTTGTGCTTTAGCGTGGGCTGCTCGCCGACTAAGACAGTATATGTTGACCCACACCACTTTATTGATCTCCAAGATGGACCCAGTCAAGTACATTTTTGAGAAGCCAGCACTTACCGGACAGGTTGCAAGATGGCAAATGATCCTCACGGAATACGACATTCAGTACACATCCCAAAAGGCCATCAAAGGCAGTGTATTGTCTGATTATCTCGCTGAGCAACCCATTAATGATTACCAGCCTATGAGATTTGACTTCCCTGATTAAGACATCATGTTCATAAAAGCAAAAGATCATGAAGAGCCCATTGACACTGAAGGGCCGAACCCGGAGGAAGAATGGACTATGATGTTTGATGGGGCTGTTAATATGAATGGTCGTGGTGTTGGTGCAATACTCATTACACCTAAAGGAGTTCACATGCCTTTCTCAGCAAAACTCACCTTTAACTGCACTAACAACGAAGCTGAATACGAAGCTTGTATTATGGGTCTTGAGGAAGCCATTGACCTCAGGATCAAGACTTTGACTGTGTTCGGAGATTCAGCTCTGGTAATCAATCAGACAAACGGAAAATGGTATACGCACCAGGATCATCTGATACCTTACCGGGATTATACAAGAGGTTATTGACTTTCTTCACAGCATTCAAGCTTGAGTATATCCCTCGAGATGAAAATCAGTTTGCAGATGCTCTGGCTACCATTTCATCCATGATCAAAGTTCAAGCTGCCAACTTTGTGCCTCAGATTTCAGTATCCAGACTTGACAGACCAGCATACATATTCTTAGCAGATGTGGTTAAAGATGATAAACCTTGGTTCCACGACATTAAGTGCTTCTTGGAGGGCCAAACATACCCATCTGGGGCATCTCCCAATGACAAGAGGACACTAAGAAGACTAGCTGGTAGTTTCTTCCTGAATACTGATGGTTCCCTGTATAAGAGAAACTTTGATATGGTACTTCTCAGATGCGTTGATAGGGAAGAAGCAGACTTGTTGATGCACGAAGTGCACGAAGGATCCTTTGGTACCCATGCTGGAGGGCATGCAATGGCTAAAAAGTTGCTAAGATCAGGCTATTACTGGATCACAATGGATGCAGACTGTTGTGCCTATGCCAGAAAATGCCATAAATGCCAGATTTACGCGGATAAAGTGCATGTGCCTCCGAATCCTCTGAATGTGATGTCTTCACCCTGGCCCTTCGCCATATGGGGCATTGATATGATTGGCAAGATTGAACCGACTGCTTCAAATGGCCACAAATTCATCCTGGTAACCATCGACTATTTTACCAAGTGGGTTGAAGCAGCTTCCTATGCAAATGTTACAAGGCAGGTGGTAGCCCGATTTCTGAAGAAAGATATCATATGTCGGTATGGAGTTCCCGAGCGAATCATTACTCATAATGGTTCCAACTTGAACAACAAAATGATGGTCAAACTGTGCCGGGACTTCAAGATCCAACACCATAATTCTTCCCCTTACAGGCCAAAGATGAATGGTGCTGTAGAGGCAGCTAACAAGAATATCAAGAAGATTGTACAGAAGATGGTGGTCACCTACAGAGACTGGCATGAAATGCTACCTTTTGCCTTGCATGGATACCGAATGTCAATCAGAACATCCACTGGGGCAACACCGTATCAGCTTGTGTATGGTATGGAAGCAGTCCTACCTGTTGAAGTTGAATTACCCTCCCTACGGGTACTGATGGATGTCAAATTGAACGAAGCAGAATGGGTCCGATCCCGATACGAACAACTGAATCTGATTGAAGAAAAGAGATTAGCTGCAATCTGTCATGGGCAGCTGTATCAGAAAAGAATGAAGAAAGCCTTCGATCAGAAAGTCAGGCTTCGAGAATACCAAGTAGGAGATCTTGTGCTGAAAAGACTCCTCCCTCCTCATACAGACCACATGGGCAAGTGGACTCCGAATTATGATGGGCCATTCATAGTAAAGAAATTTTTCTCCGGTGGAGCATTGATGCTCAGTACTATGGATGGAGAAGACGTCTTGTCCCCTGTGAATTCAGATGCAGTTAAAAGATACTTCGCATAAAATGACCCGCTGGACATAAAAACAGAATGTAAGTCCAGGCAAAAATAGGGCATCCCGGCGAGTCAAAAACACAATAAAAGACTCGGGCAAAAGTAAGGGAAAATAAAAATAAAAAAATGTACACCCGCTGAGTTGAAAAGCCGCATTGGACAACTCAGGCAAAAATGGGTATCCCGGTGGATTGAAAACCCGAAAGGGCGATCCACGCAAAATAAGGGAATAAGCGAACAACTGCATTCTGAATTCATTTGTATCACTTATAACACGGCAAGCTTCGAAAGGTTCGAGCATCGGTCAGAATCAGCCTTCTTCAAAAAGCAAGATGAGAAGAACGTCAATGTCATACGAGTCATAGCAAAAGGGAAGCTCACTGAAGCGTCATCAACGTTGCCAGCATCTTGTTGTTTCTCAATTTGTAACAATCTCCTCATTTCGGGGGATCTGTTTCTTTGACTGTATCTTGCCAATTCAGGGCACACAAATTAATAAAATCGGATTTTCAGTCACATTCTGTCTCGTACATTTTATCTTTATTTGCAAAAATGTCTGATGTCCTTAATATAATGGTTGCATAAATACAGATGCACCTTTTCTAATCACATGCTTACAGGAAATATATTACTCCCGGGAGTGTCTAAACTCCAATGAAGGAATCCAGTAAGGGATACCTCGGGATACTTGTACGTTTCTTTGTCATACATGATCGCAGGTGCTCAAAGTGCAACATGGGGCATGGAAACTTCTCACCAGCAAGCTGTCAAATCATTACTTACTCGGCACGTCTTCCAAATAGCACCAGAGTTGCTTTATCCCCAGCTGAGTTGCCAGTCGTCATTCCTCCTCAACCAAGTGTTAGACAGGGAACTATCTCCCCACAGAATTTCAGCCTCTATCCAGAAGAGTAATGCCTGAAGATCTCACAACAGAGTGACGAAAGCTCCCACAGACCCCAGTTGGGTCCCTCATTACCAAGATAGGTCTATCAGTGATCTATTTCCTTAAGCAGAGTCATATATGTCAGATCTACCAATGATCTCATCCCCGGTTGGGATATCCACTTCAAGCAGATCAGCCAGGGATCTCCACAGCGACGGGATCCGAATCCCGGATCGGTATCTTTGCATAATCATAGCATTCACATCATATTTTCCCCCCAGAGCGTAGCATTCCGTCTAATACGGAGCATTACGGCAAAAATCACACATATTGCATAATCATATGCCATGTGTCGAACCGAACGCTCGTAAATACTGACATTCCATCAACAAAATACGAAATACCTCTCAAACTCCCCGACAGAATATTAAAGCATTTCCTTTACACTCACAAATACAGATACATGCTCCTTTTGGCACTCGTCCGTGTCATCATTCCCCAATAAACTCGCCCGAGCATTCTCTACAAACAGATGCTTATACATTACAAATGCTTCTTGACACTCGTCTGTGTCATATCCCCAGCAGGAAGCCAAAGCGTCCACTTTGCACTCACAACACATGTTTACATATATCTACACACTTCCCTGACACCCATCCCTGACACCCATCCCCGGCATGGTTGCCTAAACACTCACTGAAAACCAAACACTTGTCTATAATACACCTGTTCTTGACACCTGTCCATGTCATCTTGTCCCCACAGATCTTTAGAATATCTCTTATAACTTATACATTTCCCTTTATGATCCTCATCTGTATCATACTCTCCCCAGCAAGTTGGACACTCGTATGTGTCTCACCCATATTTACTTATTTCAGATACTCGTCCGTATCTCGTATATACCACTTGAATCCCCTCAGAGTCGACACTCGTCAGTGATTCTTTGTTAACCAGTTGGTACTCGTTCGTACCATCATCTCTGAACTTGCATCAGCATTTGTTTTTACCGATACTCGTCCGTATCATAATCTTAAGGATGCTCGTCCGCGTCTTTAATCTATACACAATGTCAAACACTTATATCTTCTTGAATTTAGACACTCGTCTGTGTCTACTATTCCCCAGAAGAGTCCCCGGCAAATCCCGAATAAACTATTTCCTTTCTATCTGACATTCGTCCTATGTCATGATACCTTTCGGCAGCCGCACCCTGCCAGGTGATTGTCTTTCACCTTTTTGATGATCGTCCTTCATCATCCCCAGCGGAGTCTCTATTCATAAGAACCCCTTCCTATCCGACATTCGTCCTATATCGTGATATTTTTAGCAGCCGTCCCCTGCTAGGTGATCGTCCTTCACCTCTTGATGATCGTCCTTCATCATTTTATCCGATGGCCGTCCCCATCGTTGATTTTGTTATCTGACATTCGTCCTATGTCATGATAAACCCCGAGAGCAGTCGTACCCTGCTAGGTGATCGTCCTTCACCTCTTGATGATCGTCCTTCATCAATGCTTATTCGATGGCCGTCCCCATCGTCGACCTTTCATCCGACATTCGTCCTGTGTCGTGATACTTTCGGCAATCGTTCCTTGCCAGGTGATCGTCCTTCACCTTATATGATCGTCCCTCGTCTTACCCCCAACAAGAGCAGCCGTCCCCTGCTAGGTGATCGTCCTTCACCTTTGATGACCGTTCCTCATCATTTGTTTCTTCAACCCGATGGTCGTCCCCATCATTTACCTTTAATCCCCAGAGAATCTTTGTTACTTTATTTGATGGTCGTCCCCATCATGATCCCTTCATTTCCCCAGCATGTCGGTCGTCCCCGTCATTGCTTTATCCCCAGCAGTCGTCCTCTGCTCGACGGTCGTCCTCCGTCGCCCGCACTTTGAATCATACTTTACTCCCTTTTACAGCCTATATCCCTTTTCTTCTTCATTCAGTGAGTGCAAATTTTGGACTGTCTCTGGTATTCAACCACAAGTTATCTTGTTTGTCTGTTAAGCCGTCGCTTACATCCTACACAGTTAACTCATGTTTGAATAGGGGCAGCTGTAAACACCCCCAAATTTTCCCTCACTCATTTCACTATGGCTTGTGATTCTTTTCATTTTCATAGTTTCAATCATAGCATCTCATATTGCATTTTTGCTTCACTGCATTGGTTCTAAGTCATCTGCATCTAGGGTTTGTGATCTGAGCCATCCCTGAGCCATTTGAGCCACTCCAAAGGTCTTAAATCATCTCAAGAGGTTCCATGAATGTTATAGCATCATATTATATCCTCCAAAGATCAAAGAAGTCAAAGAATCACAAGAACTGGGAAAGGCATGAAAGCAGAGCCAAGCTTAACTGCACAGATGACCTGAAATTAGGGTTTTGGTTTCAGAGGCCATAACTTCAATTTTTTTGTCATTCTTGTTTCTATTGGCTTCTATATGTTATAGGGATCATTCATACCAATTTCCATGAAGAAATTCAATGGGGAAGGCACCTGATCAAAAGATGACTTCTTGAGCAAGTTAGTGCAAAATCAGGGCATCTGAGGCCCCCAATCATCCAACCAAAGGGTATTCTCCATCATTTTGAATGTGTATGATCTTTATTTGATCTTAGAAGATGTTAGAAGTTCACAAAATTGAAGAATTTCAAGCCATTTGCAAAGTTGCCATTTTGGGGAAGTGACTTGTAATGAAAACTTGCCATTTTGGGAAAGTTTTTCAACCTCCTCTTTTTGATCCAAAAATGCTTCAAATGAAAAATATTTGGTCATGAAAGTTGTAGATTGGATCCTCCCATTTTCAAAAAGTACAAGAACTCATTCTAATTCATTTTAGAACAAAAGTTATGGCCTTGCAAAGTTGTGAAAAATCATGAAATTTCACTTATGCACCTAAGAAGGAAACTTGCAAAAACCCTTGCCAAACCAATTTGTGATCTCAAAATAACTTCTAAGCATTACATAAGCATAATTCATGGTCCATAATTCAGATATGCCCAAAGAATTCCTCACTTTCATGCCTTGGATTCAAGTATCATAAGCCATTTTTCACAAAAAGTCACAAAGAGGGAAATCTTGCAAGAATGGTTCTTAGGGTTTTGTTTGGTCTCTAATCAATCTCAAAGTGTCATAACAACATTATGTGGTACATTTTTCTGCATATTGCCCAAGGATTAAGACATGTCCATGACCAAAATCACAAAATGCAACAAGTTGCAAAAGAGGCAAAACCTATGGCATCTCACCCTTCATCCATTTCAGATCACATCAATTCATCCCATAGCCATCCTTGAAGGCAGCTGAACTCTGCCACATCCCATGCCTCAAGTACACCTAACATTGAATTTTTGGCCAATTTCCCCATGCCATTCCCACAGTGCAAGTCACTTCCTCAGACCTCTTCCAATAGTTTAGGGATATGCTATGGATCATAAAACAGGCTGGACATGAGCTCAGAACACACACACAACCAGCTTGCACAAAAACTGTCCAAACCTTCATCTCTTCTAAACTCCTCCCTCAGCCATAAAACCTAAGATTTCTCTTCACAAACAAGTCACATATCACTCACAGAACAAGAATCAACCCTCAAAGCAGCCAAAAACATCACACACACAGACCTCCATTTCTGCTACACCAGAAACACATAGCATAAACCAACCATTCTCAAAGCTTTCTAAGCTTCATTTCATCATCAGGAGGTTCAAAGAAGTGGATTTGCAGCAAAGGAAAGGCCAGAAAGCCCAGAACCAGAAGGTTCCATCTCAGGTATAGCTCAAGAACTTTTTTCTCAGAACCTTGTTTTTAAGTTCTCAATCGAATCTTTATGATGTGTTGATGACTCTGATATGTTTACTTTTCAAAATGGTGGAATATTGTGTATGTATGAGTTGTCTGAAAGTTTTTTGACCTAGGTTTGCTTTGTTTCGATTTGCCTTGTTGATGAATGAAAAATGATTTTTGTTTGGGGATTTTGATTCAGTGATGAGTGGGGTTCATTTCTGGCCAGAGAGATTTCATTTTTGTAGCCTGGGGAGTGAGATAGGGTTTTCTCAGGGAGAAGTGGCCGGAGAAGATGACCGGAGGTCATTTCCGGCCACCTGAAAGTCATTAGGGCTTTTAATCAGGATTAAGGTTTCGTTTGAATGTGGGTCGTTGGATGGAGCTTCCCGCGCGTGTTTGTGTGGCCTGGATCTCATGATTAGTTTTAATTATAGGATTAATATTTAATTAATTAAGTTTAGGAAGATTTGAATGTGGTCCGTAGGATTGCGTGCCAGGTCAATGGATTTAAACCCAGAATCAATCTGATCCACCCATTCAGCTTACTTTCCTTTATTTAATTTTTATTTCATTTTCTTTTCATTTAATTTGTCCATTTTATTTAAAATAGCAAATCATTTCTAAAAAATCTCATTTTTTGCACCATGGCATAAAATATTTTTCTGATTCTGAAAATAATTTTATTTTTATTTTTTGCATAATTTTCGTATTTTAAAAATATTTTAATGTTTATTTTAATTAGTTAATGAGAATTAATTAATTAAAATAGCATTTAGGTTTCTAAAAATCACAAAAAAATTCACATTGCATTTTAATACATTTAGAAACATTATCAAACTCTTCAAACAAATTTCTTTTTGGTTCTTGACATATTTTGACATTTTTCTTTGGAATTAAAGTTCTTAAAAGGCAATATTTTTGTTCTAACTTAGAAAAATTCATTCTGCCTAACCATGAAGAGTTTGATGATGGTTCTTCTTGCATTGCATTCTTAATATCATGTAGTTTCTAGGGTAAATTTGATTTGAATTTATTTTTTAATTTTCTATTTGATGTGCATTTTTCCTTTTGATGTGCCTTAAAACCCTAGCAAGCTTGAGAAAATCATAACTTCCATTAGGTTAAGACTTAGGTCCCCTCCTTTGGGTAGTGAACTTATGTAGGGTTAGGGTTACTTTGATCCCATTTTCAATTTTTTATCTTGTCATTTGCTTCTGATTTTGAATTTTGCATTGCATATTATATGTAAACCCTAATTTTGGCTTTCATTTGCATTCATCTCCCATTTGCTTGCATACATGAACTTGCCATAACATTTTGTGCATCCTCATGTCATATAAGATATCGTAGGACATATTAAAATCATGTTTGATCATTGCATCATTCATTTGCATTGTTATGTATCCATTGCATTTCATAAACTTTCATGAACTTTATGGGTCAAAGCATACTTCATTTGCATCCTCATCCTTCTATGATCATCCACAACTCTTGACATGTGTTTGTATCATCTCTTAGCATCATTAACATCATGTTTATGCTGCTGACTTTGGTTTGCATCATTGCATTTCATCTCATTTTCACTTCATTCATTTCTTGTAACTAACTTTTCAGGTGGTAAGCCATTGAGAAGTGAATTTGCCTTCACTTATCATAATCTCTTTTCATCTCTTATGCATTCATTGCTGCATTTTACTTTTTCTCTAGAGTGAGCTTGCTCATTCATGCTCTTTCTCACTTTCTTTCTTCAAGCAACTTGTCTTCTTAAGTGAAGTAAGTTGTCTTGCTTCTCTCTGCTTCTTCCTCCTTTCATCTGCTTCTTCCCTGGTGGCTTCTCTCCTGAAGATCTTTTGCAAGCCTCATAAACCCTAGGGATACCCAAGCATGATAACAATTAGGTTTTGATTAGTCCCCCATTAGTTTTACCTTTGTGTCATCTTTGAGTCTTCTCTTCTCACCTCATAATCAAGGACTAAACCTTAAATGTTTTAAGACTTTGTGATTAGGGTTATGCATGTATCCTTCTATTAGGATGGAGTGTATAACTTTAATCCTATGTGTTAAACCCTTAATGTGTTTAATTCCTTTAATCAATCCACCGAATAATCACTAAGACATCAAGCTTGTAACTTGGGCCTTGCATTAGGGTTCTAATTCTTCCTTAACTGGTTAAGAAGGACTAACCCTAGTGTTAATGGACAAGTCCCCCTCAAGTTGTCTTACAAACCATTAAATTCATTTCTTAATCTCATCATTAACTAAAATCCACTTTAATAAAGGCTTTGTTTTGTCATGAGGTTAATCCCTGTATCATGGTGATTAAGTGTGAGGTGCTTACTTCATACTTAAGGTGTTCTCATTACCCCTGATCAGAGGGAGGATGTGATGAGTTTACTAACCCTTGGTTTAGGCTTAAGCTCATTAACTTATGACAAACCCCAAAAGCAATAAAAGATTGAAAATATCAAAAACAAACAATAATCGTCTCCTCCGGGATTCTTTTCTCACCTCATTCACTCACAAACGAGAACTCGCTTCTTCCGTCTAATGCAAGACAGTTTGCACCTGAGCCAGACAGGTCATACACTTGAGCATAGACAAGCAAGCAGTTCACAAGTCAATTTATCCTTCCAGTCTCTTTGAGTCGAACTACGGTGTTCTGAATTCCTCATTGCACGAGAGGATACGTAGGCATAACTTAACAGTTATCGAACAAAAGTCTCTTTATATTCCCCATCCTTCCATCATTATTCTTTTAGCCTCATAGTCTTGAGCATTGCATCTTTTTCTTTACACTGACACCTCACATATTTCACTTCACTTTCTTCTAGCACTGACACTTGCATTCTTTTCAGCTTTGATACACAGATTGCACTGACACTACCCCTTTAAGCACAAATCTTTCAAGCGTGGATCCCGTCGAGTACGACGGACAATCTGGGTGCTAATACCTTCCCAGGTTGTAACCATCCCCCTTTCTCAGTTTCTCTGGTTCGCGATCGTCTTATCCATATTTTCTTAGGTTTATGCAGCATTACCTTTCCTTCGGGATAAAAATGCCTAGCTGGCGACTCTTTTCTTTTCAGTTCACTCTATTCATTATTTTCCTTCGCCGACCGTTCGCGTCTGTACCCCTCTTGACCAGGGTGTCATCAGGTGGGAGCGACAATTATGAAAGAGTGAAAAGTTGGAAAATTGTCTGAACCCCTCTCAATGAAGTGATTAAGGAATATATAGAGGCTAGGCTTGGAGCTAGGTTTAGGTTTGGGGCCCAAAAATTAGGCTTGGGGTCCAAAATTAGGTTTGGTAGTTAGTTAGGGTTAGGGTTGGAAAAGGGAATATTCCTTGGAATAATCCTTGGAATATTCCTTGGAACACTCTAGAAGATGGTAGAACATGGTGGAAGTTTCCAAGGGAAATGAAGTGGAATTGAAGTGGAAAAATGAGATGGAAAGAATGAAAGGAAGTGTGGAAAGAAAGTGGAAGGAAAAATGGAAGGAAATGCAAAACCAACCACTTTTCAAATGATTTTTCTTTGATTTTATTTATGATTCCTCCATCATTTCTTGACCAAATTTGAACCATAGGATCATTGTAACCCTAAGTTCATTATTTTGATCTTAAAAGTCCGGAGTCAACCCTTTTTACCTAGCTCGGTTGCCTTTTCCCCGATTCCTCGATTTTCAAACATCTGGCAGTCGAACCACTTCCAAAATGAATTTGTGGACGAGATTTGAACCCTAGGAACTTGACACCATATATATGACAAAGGAATCCACTTTAAAAATCAAAAATTCATGTTGGAGCCCCGTAGAAATGAAACCCTAATTTGGCCCTTTCATCAGGAAATATTGCACTGCTCGCCTCCTTTGATCAACTCCATTTGTCCATGGCTTGTGGCTTCAAGTGAAGACTTGTGGGATTTTGTGAACCCTTTGCACAAGGTTGAGAAGCTTTGTGGCCCTTTGATTTCCCTTGTAATGCCTTCGGTTGCTCCAATTATTGATCACATGCCTATGCCTCAACTATGCAATGTTTGATGCAATGTTTTTGGTTATTTTATGAATTTATGAATGCAAAATTCTATGCAAAATGTTGAGGATATTAGAGGGAAAATTTTGAGGTATTACAGTTGGTAGAATTGAAGAAGCAGTTGAATGACTTATTGGATAAAAGGTTTGTTAGGCCGGGTGTTTCTCCTTGAGGTGCACCGGTATTGTTGGTAAAGAAGAACGATGGAAGTATGCGGTTATGTATTGATTATCGACAGTTGAACAAGGTGACAATTAAGAACAAATATCTGCTTCCGAGGATCGATGATTTGATGGACCAATTGGTTGGCGCGCGTGTTTTTATTAAGATTGATTTGAGATCGGGATATCACCAGATTCGTGTGAAAGAGGAGGATATTAAAAAGACGGCTTTTAGGACATGGTATAGTCATTACGAGTATTATGTGATGCCATTCGGAGTTTCTAATGCGCCGGGTGTGTTTATGGAATACATGAATCGTATTTTCCATGAACAGTTGGATCGTTTTGTGGTTGTGTTCATCGACGACATTTTGATTTATTCTAAGTCTCAAGAAGAGCATGAATAGCATTTAAGGATAGTGTTACATATTTTGAAAGAGAAAAAATTGTATGCTAAGTTGTCAAAGTGCGAGGTTTGGTTGTCGAAGGTAAGTTTTCTTGGGCATGTTATTTCTGATGGTGGTATTAGTGTTGATCCATCCAAGATTGATGCGGTAATGCAATGGGAAGTTCCTAGATCGGTTACGAAAATTCGAAGCTTTTTAGGCTTGGCGGGTTATTATTGGAGGTTTATCGAAGGATTTTCAAAGTTGGAACTTCTGTTAACGCAGTTGATTTGTAAAGGAAAGACTTTCATTTGGGATATTCATTGTGAAGAGAGTTTTATGGAACTTAAGAGAAGGTTAACAACAGCTCCGATCTTGATTTTGCCGAATCCAACGGAACCATTTGTGGTGTTTTGTGATGCTTCATTGTTTGGGTTAGGTGGTGTTTTGATGCAAGATGGAAAGGTTGTAGCTTATGCTTCAAGACAATTGAGGGTGCATGAAAAGAATTATCCTACGCATGATTTGGAACTAGCGGTCGTGGTTTTTGCTCTAAAAATTTGTATGCATTATCTTTATGGTGCGAGGTTCGAATTTTTTAGTGATCACAAAAGTTTGAAGTATTTATTCGATCAAAAGGAATTGAACATGAGACAAAGGAGATGGTTAGAACTTTTGAAGGATTATGATTTTGGTTTGAATTACCATTCGGGTAAGGCGAATGTGGTGGCTGATGCCTTGAGTCGTAAGTTGTTACATATGTCCGCATTGATGATAAGGGAATGGGAACTTTTGGAGAATTTTCGAGACTTGAGTTTGGTTTGGGAGATGACGCCGAGAAGCGTGAGACTGGGTATGCTACGTGTTACGAATGATTTTCTTGCAACCGTTTTTGAAAAGAAAAAGTTGGATTTGAAATTTGTTGATTTGATGATGAATGAGAATGAGGATTTCAAGGTTGATAATTTCGGAGTTTTGAGATTCCGTGGTCGTATTTGTATTCCCGATGATGAGGAGTTGAAAAATATGATATTGGAAGAGGGACACCGAAGTAATTTAAGTATTCATCCGGGTGCGAATAAGATGTATCAAGATTTAAGGAGAATCTTTTGGTGGTCTAGATTGAAGAGAGATGTAGCTCATTTTGTGTATGCGTGTTTGACTTGTCAGAAGTCTAAGGTGGAACATCAGAAGCCTAGTGGTTTGATGCAACCGTTGGATATTCCGGAATGGAAATGGGATAGTATATCGATGGATTTTGTTACGGGTTTGCCGAATACACAAAGAGGTCATAATGCTATTTGGGTAATTGCGGATAGGCTTACTAAATTTTCTTAATTTATTCTGATTGATATTAGTTATTCTTTGGAGAAGCTAGCCGAGATTTATGTTTCTGTGAATGTGAAGTTGCATGGAGTTCCTAATAGTATTGTATCAGATAGAGATCCTAGATTTACATCGAGGTTTTGGGAAAGCTTGCAAAAGGCTTTGGGTTCTAAGCTAAGATTGAGTTCGGCTTACCATCCGCAAGCGAACGATCAAACCGAGAGGATAATTCAATTGTTGGAGGATTTGTTGCATGTTTGTGTGCTAGAGAAAGGTGGTGTTTGGGATAGTTATTTAGCATTGATTGAGTTCGCCTATAATAACTGTTTTCATTCGAGTATTGGTATGGCACCATTTGAGGCCTTGTATAGGCGGAGATGTCGAACACCTTTGTGTTGGCATGAAACCGGGGAATGAACGGTAGTTGGACCGGAGATGGTACAACAAACGACGGAAAAAGTAAAGTTTATTCGGGAGAAAATGAGAGCTTCTCAAAGTAGACAAAAGTAAAGTTTTTTCGGGTGACAATTAAGAACAAATATCTGCTTCCGAGGATCGATGATTTGATGGACCAATTGGTTGGCGCGCGTGTTTTTAGTAAGATTGATTTGAGATCGGGATATCACCATATTCGTGTGAAAGAGGAGGATATTCAAAAGACGGCTTTTAGGACATTGTATGGTCATTACGAGTATTATGTGATGCCATTTGGAGTTTCTAATGCGCCGGGTGTGTTTATGGAATACATGAATCATATTTTCCATGAACAGTTGGATCGTTTTGTGGTTGTGTTCATCGACGACATTTTGATTTATTCTAAGTCTCAAGAAGAGCATGAATAGCATTTAAGGATTGTGTTACAGATTTTGAAAGAGAAACAATTGTATGCTAAGTTATCAAAGTGCGAGGTTTGGTTGTCGAAGGTAAGTTTTCTTGGGCATGTTATTTCTGATGGTGGTATTAGTGTTGATCCATCCAAGATTGATGCAGTAATGCAATGGGAAGTTCCTAGATCGGTTACGAAAATTCGAAGCTTTTTAGGCTTGGCGGGTTATTATTGGAGGTTTATCGAAGGATTTTCAAAGTTGGAACTTCTGTTAACGTAGTTGACTTGTAAAGGAAAGACTTTCATTTGGGATATTCATTGTGAAGAGAGTTTTATGGAACTTAAGAGAAGGTTAACAACAGCTCCGATCTTGATTTTGCCGAATCCAACGGAACTATTTGTGGTGTTTTGTGATGCTTCATTGTTTGGGTTAGGTGGTGTTTTGATGCAAGATGGAAAGGTTGTAGCTTATGCTTCAAGACAATTGAGGGTGCATGAAAAGAATTATCCTACGCATGATTTGGAACTAGCGGTCGTGGTTTTTGCTCTAAATATTTGTAGGCATTATCTTTATGGTGCGAGGTTCGAAGTTTTTAGTGATCACAAAAGTTTGAAGTATTTATTCGATCAAAAGGAATTGAACATGAGACAAAGGAGATGGTTAGAACTTTTGAAGGATTATGATTTTGGTTTGAATTACCATCCGGGTAAGGCGAATGTGGTGGCTGATGCCTTGAGTCATAAATTGTTACATATGTCCGCATTGATGATAAGGGAATGGGAACTTTTGGAGAATTTTCGAGACTTGAGTTTGGTTTGGGAGATGACGCCGAGAAGCGTGAGACTGGGTATGCTACGTGTTACGAATGATTTTCTTGCAACCGTTTTTGAAAAGAAAAAGTTGGATTTGAAATTTGTTGATTTGATGATGAATGAGAATGAGGATTTCAAGGTTGATAATTTCGGAGTTTTGAGATTCCGTGGTCGTATTTGTATTCCCGATGATGAGGAGTTGAAAAATATGATATTGGAAGAGGGACACCGAAGTAATTTAAGTATTCATCCGGGTGCGAATAAGATGTATCAAGATTTAAAGAGAATCTTTTGGTGGTCTAGATTGAAGAGAGATGTAGCTCATTTTGTGTATGCGTGTTTGACTTGTCAGAAGTCTAAGGTGGAACATCAGAAGCCTAGTGGTTTAATGCAACCGTTGGATATTCCGGAATGGAAATGGGATAGTATATCGATGGATTTTGTTACGGGTTTGCCGAATACACAAAGAGGTCATAATGCTATTAGGGTAATTGCGGATAGGCTTACTAAATTTTCTTAATTTATTCCGATTGATATTAGTTATTCTTTGGAGAAGCTAGCCGAGATTTATGTTTCTGTGAATGTGAAGTTGCATGGAGTTCCTAATAGTATTGTATCAGATAGAGATCCTAGATTTACATCGAGGTTTTGGGAAAGCTTGCAAAAGGCTTTGGGTTCTAAGCTAAGATTGAGTTCGACTTACCATCCGCTAACGAACGATCAAACCGAGAGGATAATTCAATTGTTGGAGGATTTGTTGCATGTTTGTGTGCTAGAGCAAGGTGGTGTTTGGGATAGTTATTTAGCATTGATTGAGTTCGCCTATAATAACAGTTTTCATTCGAGTATTGGTATGGCACCATTTGAGGCCTTGTATAGGCGGAGATGTCGAACACCTTTGTGTTGGCATGAAACCGGGGAATGAACGGTAGTTGGACCGGAGATGGTACAACAAACGACGGAAAAAGTAAAGTTTATTCGGGAGAAAATGAGAGCTTCTCAAAGTAGACAAAAGTAAAGTTTATTCGGGTGACAATTAAGAACAAATATCTGCTTCCGAGGATCGATGATTTGATGGACCAATTGGTTGGCGCGCGTGTTTTTAGTAAGATTGATTTGAGATCAGGATATCACCATATTCGTGTGAAAGAGGAGGATATTCAAAAGACGGCTTTTAGGACATTGTATGGTCATTACGAGTATTATGTGATGCCATTCGGAGTTTCTAATGCGCCGGGTGTGTTTATGGAATACATGAATCATATTTTCCATGAACAGTTGGATCGTTTTGTGGTTGTGTTCATCGACGACATTTTGATTTATTATAAGTCTCAAGAAGAGCATGAATAGCATTTAAGGATTGTGTTACAGATTTTGAAAGAGAAACAATTGTATGCTAAGTTATCAAAGTGCGAGGTTTGGTTGTCGGAGGTAAGTTTTCTTGGGCATGTTATTTCTGATGGTGGTATTAGTGTTGATCCATCCAAGATTGATGCAGTAATGCAATGGGAAGTTCCTAGATCGGTTACGAAAATTAGAAGCTTTTTAGGCTTGGCGGGTTATTATTGGAGGTTTATCGAAGGATTTTCAAAGTCGGAACTTCTGTTAACGCAGTTGACTTGTAAAGGAAAGACTTTCATTTGGGATATTCATTGTGAAGAGAGTTTTATGGAACTTAAGAGAAGGTTAACAACAGCTCCGATCTTGATTTCGCCGAATCCAACGGAACCATTTGTGGCGTTTTGTGATGCTTTATTGTTTGGGTTAGGTGGTGTTTTGATGCAAGATGGAAATGTTGTAGCTTATGCTTCAAGACAATTGAGGGTGCATGAAAAGAATTATCCTACGCATGATTTGGAACTAGCGGTCGTGGTTTTTGCTCTAAAAATTGGTAGGCATTATCTTTATGGTGCGAGGTTCAAAGTTTTTAGTGATCACAAAAGTTTGAAGTATTTATTCGATCAAAAGGAATTGAACATGAGACAAAGGAGATGGTTAGAACTTTTGAAGGATTATGATTTTGGTTTGAATTACCATCCGGGTAAGGCGAATGTGGTGGCTGATGCCTTGAGATGTAAGTTGTTACATATGTCCGCATTGATGATAAGGGAATGGGAAATTTTGGAGAATTTTAGAGACTTGAGTTTGGTTTGGGAGATGACGCCGAGAAGCGTGAGACTGGGTATGCTACGTGTTACGAATGATTTTCTTGCAACCGTTTTTGAAAAGAAAAAGTTGGATTTGAAATTTGTTGATTTGATGATGAATGAGAATGAGGATTTCAAGGTTGATAATTTCGGAGTTTTGAGATTCCGTGGTCGTATTTGTATTCCCGATGATGAGGAGTTGAAAAATATGATATTGGAAGAGGGACACCAAAGTAATTTAAGTATTCATCCGGGTGCGAATAAGATGTATCAAGATTTAAAGAGAATCTTTTGGTGGTCTAGATTGAAGAGAGATGTAGCTCATTTTGTGTATGCGTGTTTGACTTGTCAGAAGTCTAAGGTGGAACATCAGAAGCCTAGTGGTTTGATGCAACCGTTGGATATTCCGGAATGGAAATGGGATAGTATATCGATGGATTTTGTTACGGGTTTGCCGAATACACAAAGAGGTCATAATGCTATTTGGGTAATTGCGGATAGGCTTACTAAATTTTCTTAATTTATTCCGATTGATATTAGTTATTCTTTGGAGAAGCTAGCCGAGATTTATGTTTCTGTGATTGTGAAGTTGCATGGAGTTCCTAAGAGTATTGTATCGGATAGAGATCCTAGATTTACATCGAGGTTTTGGGAAAGCTTGCAAAAGGCTTTGGGTTCTAAGCTAAGATTGAGTTCGGCTTACCATCCGCAAACGAACAATCAAACCGAGAGGATAATTCAATTGTTGGAGGATTTGTTGCGTGCTTGTGTGCTAGAGCAAGGTGGTGTTTGGGATAGTTATTTAGCATTGATTGAGTTCGCCTATAATAACAATTTTCATTCAAGTATTGGTATGGCACCATTTGAGGCCTTGTATAGGCGGAGATGTCGAACACCTTTGTGTTGGCATGAAACCGGGGAATGAACGGTAGTTTGACCGGAGATGGTACAACAAACGACGGAAAAAGTAAAGTTTATTCGGGAGAAAATGAGAGCTTCTCAAAGTAGACAAAAGTAAAGTTTTTTCGGGTGACAATTAAGAACAAATATCTGCTTCCGAGGATCGATGATTTGATGGACCAATTGGTTGGTGCGCGTGTTTTTAGTAAGATTGATTTGAGATCGGGATATCACCATATTCGTGTGAAAGAGGAGGATATTCAAAAGACAGCTTTTAGGACATTGTATGGTCATTACGAGTATTATGTGATGCCATTCGGAGTTTCTAATGCGCCGGGTGTGTTTATGGAATACATGAATCATATTTTCCATGAACAGTTGGATCGTTTTGTGGTTGTGTTCATCGACGACATTTTGATTTATTCTAAGTCTCAAGAAGAGCATGAATAGCATTTAAGGATTGTGTTACAGATTTTGAAAGAGAAACAATTGTATGCTAAGTTATCAAAGTGCGAGGTTTGGTTGTCGAAGGTAAGTTTTCTTGGGCATGTTATTTCTGATGGTGGTATTAGTGTTGATCCATCCAAGATTGATGCAGTAATGCAATGGGAAGTTCCTAGATCGGTTACGAAAATTAGAAGCTTTTTAGGCTTGGCGGGTTATTATTGGAGGTTTATCGAAGGATTTTCAAAGTCGGAACTTCTGTTAACGCAGTTGACTTGTAAAGGAAAGACTTTCATTTGGGATATTCATTGTGAAGAGAGTTTTATGGAACTTAAGAGAAGGTTAACAACAGCTCCGATCTTGATTTCGCCGAATCCAACGGAACCATTTGTGGCGTTTTGTGATGCTTCATTGTTTGGGTTAGGTGGTGTTTTGATGCAAGATGGAAAGGTTGTAGCTTATGCTTTAAGACAATTGAGGGTGCATGAAAAGAATTATCCTACGCATGATTTGGAACTAGCGGTCGTGGTTTTTGCTCTAAAAATTGGTAGGCATTATCTTTATGGTGCGAGGTTCAAAGTTTTTAGTGATCACAAAAGTTTGAAGTATTTATTCGATCAAACGGAATTGAACATGAGACAAAGGAGATGGTTAGAACTTTTGAAGGATTATGATTTTGGTTTGAATTACCATCCGGGTAAGGCGAATGTGGTGGCTGATGCCTTGAGTCGTAAGTTGTTACATATGTCCGCATTGATGATAAGGGAATGGGAACTTTTGGAGAATTTTAGAGACTTGAGTTTGGTTTGGGAGATGACGCCGAGAAGCGTGAGACTGGGTATGCTACGTGTTACGAATGATTTTCTTGCAACCGTTTTTGAAAATAAAAAGTTGGATTTGAAATTTGTTGATTTGATGATGAATGAGAATGAGGATTTCAAGGTTGATAATTTCGGAGTTTTGAGATTCTGTGGTCGTATTTGTATTCCCGATGATGAGGAGTTGAAAAATATGATATTGGAAGAGGGACACCGAAGTAATTTAAGTATTCATCTGGGTGCGAATAAGATGTATCAAGATTTAAAGAGAATCTTTTGGTGGTCTAGATTGAAGAGAGATGTAGCTCATTTTGTGTATGCGTGTTTGACTTGTCAGAAGTCTAAGGTGGAACATCAGAAGCCTAGTGGTTTGATGCAACCGTTGGATATTCCGGAATGGAAATGGGATAGTATATCGATGGATTTTGTTACGGGTTTGCCGAATACACAAAGAGGTCATAATGCTATTTGGGTAATTGCGGATAGGCTTACTAAATTTTCTTAATTTATTCCGATTGATATTAGTTATTCTTTGGAGAAGCTAGCCGAGATTTATGTTTCTGTGATTGTGAAGTTGCATGGAGTTCCTAAGAGTATTGTATCGGATAGAGATCCTAGATTTACATCGAGGTTTTGGGAAAGCTTGCAAAAGGCTTTGGGTTCTAAGCTAAGATTGAGTTCGGCTTACCATCCGCAAACGAACGATCAAACCGAGAGGATAATTCAATTGTTGGAGGATTTGTTGCGTGCTTGTGTGCTAGAGCAAGGTGGTGTTTGGGATAGTTATTTAGCATTGATTGAGTTCACCTATAATAACAGTTTTCATTCAAGTATTGGTATGGCACCATTTGAGGCCTTGTATAGGCGGAGATGTCGAACACCTTTGTGTTGGCATGAAACCGGGGAAAGAACGGTTGTTGGACCGGAGATGGTACAACAAACGACGGAAAAAGTAAAGTTTATTCGGGAGAAAATGAGAGCTTCTCAAAGTAGACAAAAGTAAAGTTTATTCGGCTGACAATTAAGAACAAATATCTGCTTCCGAGGATCGATGATTTGATGGACCAATTGGTTGGCGCGCGTGTTTTTAGTAAGATTGATTTGAGATCGGGATATCACCATATTCGTGTGAAAGAGGAGGATATTCAAAAGACGGCTTTTAGGACATTGTATGGTCATTACGAGTATTATGTGATGCCATTCGGAGTTTCTAATGCGCCGGGTGTGTTTATGGAATACATGAATCATATTTTCCATGAACAGTTGGATCGTTTTGTGGTTGTGTTCATCGACGACATTTTGATTTATTCTAAGTCTCAAGAAGAGCATGAATAGCATTTAAGGATTGTGTTACAGATTTTGAAAGAGAAACAATTGTATGCTAAGTTATCAAAGTGCGAGGTTTGGTTGTCGAAGGTAAGTTTTCTTGGGCATGTTATTTCTGATGGTGGTATTAGTGTTGATCCATCCAAGATTGATGAAGTAATGCAATGGGAAGTTCCTAGATCGGTTACGAAAATTCGAAGCTTTTTAGGCTTGGCGGGTTATTATTGGAGGTTTATCGAAGGATTTTCAAAGTCGGAACTTCTGTTAACGCAGTTGACTTGTAAAGGAAAGACTTTCATTTGGGATATTCATTGTGAAGAGAGTTTTATGGAACTTAAGAGAAGGTTAACAACAGCTCCGATCTTGATTTCGCCGAATCCAACGGAACCATTTGTGGTGTTTTGTGATGCTTCATTGTTTGGGTTAGGTTGTGTTTTGATGCAAGATGGAAAGGTTGTAGCTTATGCTTCAAGACAATTGAGGGTGCATGAAAAGAATTATCCTACGCATGATTTGGAACTAGCGGTCGTGGTTTTTGCTCTAAAAATTGGTAGGCATTATCTTTATGGTGCGAGGTTCAAAGTTTTTAGTGATCACAAAAGTTTGAAGTATTTATTCGATCAAACGGAATTGAACATGAGACAAAGGAGATGGTTAGAACTTTTGAAGGATTATGATTTTGGTTTGAATTACCATCCGGGTAAGGCGAATGTGGTGGCTGATGCCTTGAGTCGTAAGTTGTTACATATGTCCGCATTGATGATAAGGGAATGGGAACTTTTGGAGAATTTTAGAGACTTGAGTTTGGTTCGGGAGATGACGCCGAGAAGCGTGAGACTGGGTATGCTACGTGTTACGAATGATTTTCTTGCAACCGTTTTTGAAAAGAAAAAGTTGGATTTGAAATTTGTTGATTTGATGATGAATGAGAATGAGGATTTCAAGGTTGATAATTTCGTAGTTTTGAGATTCCGTGGTCGTATTTGTATTCCCGATGATGAGGAGTTGAAAAATATGATATTGGAAGAGGGACACCGAAGTAATTTAAGTATTCATCCGGGTGCGAATAAGATGTATCAAGATTTAAAGAGAATCTTTTGGTGGTCTAGATTGAAGAGAGATGTAGCTCATTTTGTGTATGCGTGTTTGACTTGTCAGAAGTCTAAGGTGGAACATCAGAAGCCTAGTGGTTTGATGCAACCGTTGGATATTCCGGAATGGAAATGGGATAGTATATCGATGGATTTTGTTACGGGTTTTCCGAATACACAAAGAGGTCATAATGCTATTTGGGTAATTGCGGATAGGCTTACTAAATTTTCTTAATTTATTCCGATTGATATTAGTTATTCTTTGGAGAAGCTAGCCGAGATTTATGTTTCTGTGATTGTGAAGTTGCATGGAGTTCCTAAGAGTATTGTATCGGATAGAGATCCTAGATTTACATCGAGGTTTTGGGAAAGCTTGCAAAAGGCTTTGGGTTCTAAGCTAAGATTGAGTTCGGCTTACCATCCGCAAACGAACGATCAAACCGAGAGGATAATTCAATTGTTGGAGGATTTGTTGCGTGCTTGTGTGCTAGAGCAAGGTGGTGTTTGGGATAGTTATTTAGCATTGATTGAGTTCACCTATAATAACAGTTTTCATTCAAGTATTGGTATGGCACCATTTGAGGCCTTATATAGGCGGAGATGTCGAACACCTTTGTGTTGGCATGAAACCGTGGAAAGAACGGTAGTTGGACCGGAGATGGTACAACAAACGACGGAAAAAGTAAAGTTTATTCGGGAGAAAATGAGAGCTTCTCAAAGTAGACAAAAGTAAAGTTTATTCGGCTGACAATTAAGAACAAATATCTGCTTCCGAGGATCGATGATTTGATGGACCAATTGGTTGGCGCGCGTGTTTTTAGTAAGATTGATTTGAGATCGGGATATCACCATATTCGTGTGAAAGAGGAGGATATTCAAAAGACGGCTTTTAGGACATTGTATGGTCATTACGAGTATTATGTGATGCCATTCGGAGTTTCTAATGCACCGGGTGTGTTTATGGAATACATGAATCATATTTTCCATGAACAGTTGGATCGTTTTGTGGTTGTGTTCATCGACGACATTTTGATTTATTCTAAGTCTCAAGAAGAGCATGAATAGCATTTAAGGATTGTGTTACAGATTTTGAAAGAGAAACAATTGTATGCTAAGTTATCAAAGTGTGAGGTTTGGTTGTCGAAGGTAAGTTTTCTTGGGCATGTTATTTCTGATGGTGGTATTAGTGTTGATCCATCCAAGATTGATGCAGTAATGCAATGGGAAGTTCCTAGATCGGTTACGAAAATTCGAAGCTTTTTAGGCTTGGCGGGTTATTATTGGAGGTTTATCGAAGGATTTTCAAAGTTGGAACTTCTGTTAACGCAGTTGACTTGTAAAGGAAAGACATTCATTTGGGATATTCATTGTGAAGATAGTTTTATGGAACTTAAGAGAAGGTTAACAACAGCTCCGATCTTGATTTCGCCGAATCCAACGGAACCATTTGTGGTGTTTTGTGATGCTTCATTGTTTGGGTTAGGTTGTGTTTTGATGCAAGATGGAAAGGTTGTAGCTTATGCTTCAAGACAATTGAGGGTGCATGAAAAGAATTATCCTACGCATGATTTGGAACTAGCGGTCATGGTTTTTGCTCTAAAAATTGGTAGGCATTATCTTTATGGTGCGAGGTTCAAAGTTTTTAGTGATCACAAAAGTTTGAAGTATTTATTCGATCAAACGGAATTGAACATGAGACAAAGGAGATGGTTAGAACTTTTGAAGGATTATGATTTTGGTTTGAATTACCATCCGGGTAAGGCGAATGTGGTGGCTGATGCCTTGAGTCGTAAGTTGTTACATATGTCCGCATTGATGATAAGGGAATGGGAACTTTTGGAGAATTTTAGAGACTTGAGTTTGGTTTGGGAGATGACGCCGAGAAGCGTGAGACTGGGTATGCTACGTGTTACGAATGATTTTCTTGCAACCGTTTTTGAAAAGAAAAAGTTGGATTTGAAATTTGTTGATTTGATGATGAATGAGAATGAGGATTTCAAGGTTGATAATTTCGGAGTTTTGAGATTCCGTGGTCGTATTTGTATTCCCGATGATGAGGAGTTGAAAAATATGATATTGGAAGAGGGACCCCGAAGTAATTTAAGTATACATCCGGGTGCGAATAAGATGTATCAAGATTTAAAGAGAATCTTTTGGTGGTCTAGATTGAAGAGAGATGTAGCTCATTTTGTGTATGCGTGTTTGACTTGTCAGAAGTCTAAGGTGGAACATCAGAAGCCTAGTGGTTTGATGCAACCGTTGGATATTCCGGAATGGAAATGGGATAGTATATCGATGGATTTTGTTACGGGTTTGCCGAATACACAAAGAGGTCATAATGCTATTTGGGTAATTGCGGATAGGCTTACTAAATTTTCTTAATTTATTCCGATTGATATTAGTTATTCTTTGGAGAAGCTAGCCGAGATTTATGTTTCTGTGATTGTGAAGTTGCATGGAGTTCCTAAGAGTATTGTATCGGATAGAGATCCTAGATTTACATCGAGGTTTTGGGAAAGCTTGCAAAAGGCTTTGGGTTCTAAGCTAAGATTGAGTTCGGCTTACCATCCGCAAACGAACAATCAAACCGAGAGGATAATTCAATTGTTGGAGGATTTGTTGCGTGCTTGTGTGCTAGAGCAAGGTGGTGTTTGGGATAGTTATTTAGCATTGATTGAGTTCGCCTATAATAACAATTTTCATTCAAGTATTGGTATGGCACCATTTGAGGCCTTGTATAGGCGGAGATGTCGAACACCTTTGTGTTGGCATGAAACCGGGGAATGAACGGTAGTTTGACCGGAGATGGTACAACAAACGACGGAAAAAGTAAAGTTTATTCGGGAGAAAATGAGAGCTTCTCAAAGTAGACAAAAGTAAAGTTTTTTCGGGTGACAATTAAGAACAAATATCTGCTTCCGAGGATCGATGATTTGATGGACCAATTGGTTGGTGCGCGTGTTTTTAGTAAGATTGATTTGAGATCGGGATATCACCATATTCGTGTGAAAGAGGAGGATATTCAAAAGACAGCTTTTAGGACATTGTATGGTCATTACGAGTATTATGTGATGCCATTCGGAGTTTCTAATGCGCCGGGTGTGTTTATGGAATACATGAATCATATTTTCCATGAACAGTTGGATCGTTTTGTGGTTGTGTTCATCGACGACATTTTGATTTATTCTAAGTCTCAAGAAGAGCATGAATAGCATTTAAGGATTGTGTTACAGATTTTGAAAGAGAAACAATTGTATGCTAAGTTATCAAAGTGCGAGGTTTGGTTGTCGAAGGTAAGTTTTCTTGGGCATGTTATTTCTGATGGTGGTATTAGTGTTGATCCATCCAAGATTGATGCAGTAATGCAATGGGAAGTTCCTAGATCGGTTACGAAAATTCGAAGCTTTTTAGGCTTGGCGGTTTATTATTGGAGGTTTATTGAAGGATTTTCAAAGTCGGAACTTCTGTTAACGCAGTTGACTTGTAAAGGAAAGACTTTCATTTGGGATATTCATTGTGAAGAGAGTTTTATGGAACTTAAGAGAAGGTTAACAACAGCTCCGATCTTGATTTCGCCGAATCCAACGGAACCATTTGTGGTGTTTTGTGATGCTTCATTGTTTGGGTTAGGTGGTGTTTTGATGCAAGATGGAAAGGTTGTAGCTTATGCTTCAAGACAATTGAGGGTGCATGAAAAGAATTATCCTACGCATGATTTGGAACTAGCGGTCATGGTTTTTGCTCTAAAAATTGGTAGGCATTATCTTTATGGTGCGAGGTTCAAAGTTTTTAGTGATCACAAAAGTTTGAAGTATTTATTCGATCAAACGGAATTGAACATGAGACAAAGGAGATGGTTAGAACTTTTGAAGGATTATGATTTTGGTTTGAATTACCATCCGGGTAAGGCGAATGTGGTGGCTGATGCCTTGAGTCGTAAGTTGTTACATATGTCCGCATTGATGATAAGGGAATGGGAACTTTTGGAGAATTTTAGAGACTTGAGTTTGGTTTGGGAGATGACGCCGAGAAGCGTGAGACTGGGTATGCTACGTGTTACGAATGATTTTCTTGCAACCGTTTTTGAAAAGAAAAAGTTGGATTTGAAATTTGTTGATTTGATGATGAATGAGAATGAGGATTTCAAGGTTGATAATTTCGGAGTTTTGAGATTCCGTGGTCGTATTTGTATTCCCGATGATGAGGAGTTGAAAAATATGATATTGGAAGAGGGACCCCGAAGTAATTTAAGTATACATCCGGGTGCGAATAAGATGTATCAAGATTTAAAGAGAATCTTTTGGTGGTCTAGATTGAAGAGAGATGTAGCTCATTTTGTGTATGCGTGTTTGACTTGTCAGAAGTCTAAGGTGGAACATCAGAAGCCTAGTGGTTTGATGCAACCGTTGGATATTCCGGAATGGAAATGGGATAGTATATCGATGGATTTTGTTACGGGTTTGCCGAATACACAAAGAGGTCATAATGCTATTTGGGTAATTGCGGATAGGCTTACTAAATTTTCTTAATTTATTCCGATTGATATTAGTTATTCTTTGGAGAAGCTAGCCGAGATTTATGTTTCTGTGATTGTGAAGTTGCATGGAGTTCCTAAGAGTATTGTATCGGATAGAGATCCTAGATTTACATCGAGGTTTTGGGAAAGCTTGCAAAAGGCTTTGGGTTCTAAGCTAAGATTGAGTTCGGCTTACCATCCGCAAACGAACAATCAAACCGAGAGGATAATTCAATTGTTGGAGGATTTGTTGCGTGCTTGTGTGCTAGAGCAAGGTGGTGTTTGGGATAGTTATTTAGCATTGATTGAGTTCGCCTATAATAACAATTTTCATTCAAGTATTGGTATGGCACCATTTGAGGCCTTGTATAGGCGGAGATGTCGAACACCTTTGTGTTGGCATGAAACCGGGGAATGAACGGTAGTTTGACCGGAGATGGTACAACAAACGACGGAAAAAGTAAAGTTTATTCGGGAGAAAATGAGAGCTTCTCAAAGTAGACAAAAGTAAAGTTTTTTCGGGTGACAATTAAGAACAAATATCTGCTTCCGAGGATCGATGATTTGATGGACCAATTGGTTGGTGCGCGTGTTTTTAGTAAGATTGATTTGAGATCGGGATATCACCATATTCGTGTGAAAGAGGAGGATATTCAAAAGACAGCTTTTAGGACATTGTATGGTCATTACGAGTATTATGTGATGCCATTCGGAGTTTCTAATGCGCCGGGTGTGTTTATGGAATACATGAATCATATTTTCCATGAACAGTTGGATCGTTTTGTGGTTGTGTTCATCGACGACATTTTGATTTATTCTAAGTCTCAAGAAGAGCATGAATAGCATTTAAGGATTGTGTTACAGATTTTGAAAGAGAAACAATTGTATGCTAAGTTATCAAAGTGCGAGGTTTGGTTGTCGAAGGTAAGTTTTCTTGGGCATGTTATTTCTGATGGTGGTATTAGTGTTGATCCATCCAAGATTGATGCAGTAATGCAATGGGAAGTTCCTAGATCGGTTACGAAAATTCGAAGCTTTTTAGGCTTGGCGGTTTATTATTGGAGGTTTATTGAAGGATTTTCAAAGTCGGAACTTCTGTTAACGCAGTTGACTTGTAAAGGAAAGACTTTCATTTGGGATATTCATTGTGAAGAGAGTTTTATGGAACTTAAGAGAAGGTTAACAACAGCTCCGATCTTGATTTCGCCGAATCCAACGGAACCATTTGTGGTGTTTTGTGATGCTTCATTGTTTGGGTTAGGTGGTGTTTTGATGCAAGATGGAAAGGTTGTAGCTTATGCTTTAAGACAATTGAGGGTGCATGAAAAGAATTATCCTACGCATGATTTGGAACTAGCGGTCGTGGTTTTTGCTCTAAAAATTGGTAGGCATTATCTTTATGGTGCGAGGTTCAAAGTTTTTAGTGATCACAAAAGTTTGAAGTATTTATTCGATCAAACGGAATTGAACATGAGACAAAGGAGATGGTTAGAACTTTTGAAGGATTATTATTTTGGTTTGAATTACCATCCGGGTAAGGCGAATGTGGTGGCTGATGCCTTGAGTCGTAAGTTGTTACATATGTCCGCATTGATGATAAGGGAATGGGAACTTTTGGAGAATTTTAGAGACTTGAGTTTGGTTTGGGAGATGACGCCGAGAAGCGTGAGACTGGGTATGCTACGTGTTACGAATGATTTTCTTGCAACCGTTTTTGAAAAGAAAAAGTTGGATTTGAAATTTGTTGATTTGATGATGAATGAGAATGAGGATTTCAAGGTTGATAATTTCGGAGTTTTGAGATTCTGTGGTCGTATTTGTATTCCCGATGATGAGGAGTTGAAAAATATGATATTGGAAGAGGGACACCGAAGTAATTTAAGTATTCATCTGGGTGCGAATAAGATGTATCAAGATTTAAAGAGAATCTTTTGGTGGTCTAGATTGAAGAGAGATGTAGCTCATTTTGTGTATGCGTGTTTGACTTGTCAGAAGTCTAAGGTGGAACATCAGAAGCCTAGTGGTTTGATGCAACCGTTGGATATTCCGGAATGGAAATGGGATAGTATATCGATGGATTTTGTTACGGGTTTGCCGAATACACAAAGAGGTCATAATGCTATTTGGGTAATTGCGGATAGGCTTACTAAATTTTCTTAATTTATTCCGATTGATATTAGTTATTCTTTGGAGAAGCTAGCCGAGATTTATGTTTCTGTGATTGTGAAGTTGCATGGAGTTCCTAAGAGTATTGTATCGGATAGAGATCCTAGATTTACATCGAGGTTTTGGGAAAGCTTGCAAAAGGCTTTGGGTTCTAAGCTAAGATTGAGTTCGGCTTACCATCCGCAAACGAACGATCAAACCGAGAGGATAATTCAATTGTTGGAGGATTTGTTGCGTGCTTGTGTGCTAGAGCAAGGTGGTGTTTGGGATAGTTATTTAGCATTGATTGAGTTCACCTATAATAACAGTTTTCATTCAAGTATTGGTATGGCACCATTTGAGGCCTTGTATAGGCGGAGATGTCGAACACCTTTGTGTTGGCATGAAACCGGGGAAAGAACGGTTGTTGGACCGGAGATGGTACAACAAACGACGGAAAAAGTAAAGTTTATTCGGGAGAAAATGAGAGCTTCTCAAAGTAGACAAAAGTAAAGTTTATTCGGCTGACAATTAAGAACAAATATCTGCTTCCGAGGATCGATGATTTGATGGACCAATTGGTTGGCGCGCGTGTTTTTAGTAAGATTGATTTGAGATCGGGATATCACCATATTCGTGTGAAAGAGGAGGATATTCAAAAGACGGCTTTTAGGACATTGTATGGTCATTACGAGTATTATGTGATGCCATTCGGAGTTTCTAATGCGCCGGGTGTGTTTATGGAATACATGAATCATATTTTCCATGAACAGTTGGATCGTTTTGTGGTTGTGTTCATCGACGACATTTTGATTTATTCTAAGTCTCAAGAAGAGCATGAATAGCATTTAAGGATTGTGTTACAGATTTTGAAAGAGAAACAATTGTATGCTAAGTTATCAAAGTGCGAGGTTTGGTTGTCGAAGGTAAGTTTTCTTGGGCATGTTATTTCTGATGGTGGTATTAGTGTTGATCCATCCAAGATTGATGCAGTAATGCAATGGGAAGTTCCTAGATCGGTTACGAAAATTCGAAGCTTTTTAGGCTTGGCGGGTTATTATTGGAGGTTTATCGAAGGATTTTCAAAGTCGGAACTTCTGTTAACGCAGTTGACTTGTAAAGGAAAGACTTTCATTTGGGATATTCATTGTGAAGAGAGTTTTATGGAACTTAAGAGAAGGTTAACAACAGCTCCGATCTTGATTTCGCCGAATCCAACGGAACCATTTGTGGTGTTTTGTGATGCTTCATTGTTTGGGTTAGGTTGTGTTTTGATGCAAGATGGAAAGGTTGTAGCTTATGCTTCAAGACAATTGAGGGTGCATGAAAAGAATTATCCTACGCATGATTTGGAACTAGCGGTCGTGGTTTTTGCTCTAAAAATTGGTAGGCATTATCTTTATGGTGCGAGGTTCAAAGTTTTTAGTGATCACAAAAGTTTGAAGTATTTATTCGATCAAACGGAATTGAACATGAGACAAAGGAGATGGTTAGAACTTTTGAAGGATTATGATTTTGGTTTGAATTACCATCCGGGTAAGGCGAATGTGGTGGCTGATGCCTTGAGTCGTAAGTTGTTACATATGTCCGCATTGATGATAAGGGAATGGGAACTTTTGTTGAATTTTAGAGACTTGAGTTTGGTTCGGGAGATGACGCCGAGAAGCGTGAGACTGGGTATGCTACGTGTTACGAATGATTTTCTTGCAACCGTTTTTGAAAAGAAAAAGTTGGATTTGAAATTTGTTGATTTGATGATGAATGAGAATGAGGATTTCAAGGTTGATAATTTCGGAGTTTTGAGATTCCGTGGTCGTATTTGTATTCCCGATGATGAGGAGTTGAAAAATATGATATTGGAAGAGGGACACCGAAGTAATTTAAGTATTCATCCGGGTGCGAATAAGATGTATCAAGATTTAAAGAGAATCTTTTGGTGGTCTAGATTGAAGAGAGATGTAGCTCATTTTGTGTATGCGTGTTTGACTTGTCAGAAGTCTAAGGTGGAACATCAGAAGCCTAGTGGTTTGATGCAACCGTTGGATATTCCGGAATGGAAATGGGATAGTATATCGATGGATTTTGTTACGGGTTTGCCGAATACACAAAGAGGTCATAATGCTATTTGGGTAATTGCGGATAGGCTTACTAAATTTTCTTAATTTATTCCGATTGATATTAGTTATTCTTTGGAGAAGCTAGCCGAGATTTATGTTTCTGTGATTGTGAAGTTGCATGGAGTTCCTAAGAGTATTGTATCGGATAGAGATCCTAGATTTACATCGAGGTTTTGGGAAAGCTTGCAAAAGGCTTTGGGTTCTAAGCTAAGATTGAGTTCGGCTTACCATCCGCAAACGAACGATCAAACCGAGAGGATAATTCAATTGTTGGAGGATTTGTTGCGTGCTTGTGTGCTAGAGCAAGGTGGTGTTTGGGATAGTTATTTAGCATTGATTGAGTTCACCTATAATAACAGTTTTCATTCAAGTATTGGTATGGCACCATTTGAGGCCTTGTATAGGCGGAGATGTCGAACACCTTTGTGTTGGCATGAAACCGGGGAAAGAACGGTTGTTGGACCGGAGATGGTACAACAAACGACGGAAAAAGTAAAGTTTATTCGGGAGAAAATGAGAGCTTCTCAAAGTAGACAAAAGTAAAGTTTATTCGGCTGACAATTAAGAACAAATATCTGCTTCCGAGGATCGATGATTTGATGGACCAATTGGTTGGCGCGCGTGTTTTTAGTAAGATTGATTTGAGATCGGGATATCACCATATTCGTGTGAAAGAGGAGGATATTCAAAAGACGGCTTTTAGGACATTGTATGGTCATTACGAGTATTATGTGATGCCATTCGGAGTTTCTAATGCGCCGGGTGTGTTTATGGAATACATGAATCATATTTTCCATGAACAGTTGGATCGTTTTGTGGTTGTGTTCATCGACGACATTTTGATTTATTCTAAGTCTCAAGAAGAGCATGAATAGCATTTAAGGATTGTGTTACAGATTTTGAAAGAGAAACAATTGTATGCTAAGTTATCAAAGTGCGAGGTTTGGTTGTCGAAGGTAAGTTTTCTTGGGCATGTTATTTCTGATGGTGGTATTAGTGTTGATCCATCCAAGATTGATGCAGTAATGCAATGGGAAGTTCCTAGATCGGTTACGAAAATTCGAAGCTTTTTAGGCTTGGCGGGTTATTATTGGAGGTTTATCGAAGGATTTTCAAAGTCGGAACTTCTGTTAACGCAGTTGACTTGTAAAGGAAAGACTTTCATTTGGGATATTCATTGTGAAGAGAGTTTTATGGAACTTAAGAGAAGGTTAACAACAGCTCCGATCTTGATTTCGCCGAATCCAACGGAACCATTTGTGGTGTTTTGTGATGCTTCATTGTTTGGGTTAGGTTGTGTTTTGATGCAAGATGGAAAGGTTGTAGCTTATGCTTCAAGACAATTGAGGGTGCATGAAAAGAATTATCCTACGCATGATTTGGAACTAGCGGTCGTGGTTTTTGCTCTAAAAATTGGTAGGCATTATCTTTATGGTGCGAGGTTCAAAGTTTTTAGTGATCACAAAAGTTTGAAGTATTTATTCGATCAAACGGAATTGAACATGAGACAAAGGAGATGGTTAGAACTTTTGAAGGATTATGATTTTGGTTTGAATTACCATCCGGGTAAGGCGAATGTGGTGGCTGATGCCTTGAGTCGTAAGTTGTTACATATGTCCGCATTGATGATAAGGGAATGGGAACTTTTGGAGAATTTTAGAGACTTGAGTTTGGTTTGGGAGATGACGCCGAGAAGCGTGAGACTGGGTATGCTACGTGTTACGAATGATTTTCTTGCAACCGTTTTTGAAAAGAAAAAGTTGGATTTGAAATTTGTTGATTTGATGATGAATGAGAATGAGGATTTCAAGGTTGATAATTTCGGAGTTTTGAGATTCCGTGGTCGTATTTGTATTCCCGATGATGAGGAGTTGAAAAATATGATATTGGAAGAGGGACACCGAAGTAATTTAAGTATTCATCCGGGTGCGAATAAGATGTATCAAGATTTAAAGAGAATCTTTTGGTGGTCTAGATTGAAGAGAGATGTAGCTCATTTTGTGTATGCGTGTTTGACTTGTCAGAAGTCTAAGGTGGAACATCAGAAGCCTAGTGGTTTGATGCAACCGTTGGATATTCCGGAATGGAAATGGGATAGTATATCGATGGATTTTGTTACGGGTTTGCCGAATACACAAAGAGGTCATAATGCTATTTGGGTAATTGCGGATAGGCTTACTAAATTTTCTTAATTTATTCCGATTGATATTAGTTATTCTTTGGAGAAGCTAGCCGAGATTTATGTTTCTGTGATTGTGAAGTTGCATGGAGTTCCTAAGAGTATTGTATCGGATAGAGATCCTAGATTTACATCGAGGTTTTGGGAAAGCTTGCAAAAGGCTTTGGGTTCTAAGCTAAGATTGAGTTCGGCTTACCATCCGCAAACGAACGATCAAACCGAGAGGATAATTCAATTGTTGGAGGATTTGTTGCGTGCTTGTGTGCTAGAGCAAGGTGGTGTTTGGGATAGTTATTTAGCATTGATTGAGTTCACCTATAATAACAGTTTTCATTCAAGTATTGGTATGGCACCATTTGAGGCCTTATATAGGCGGAGATGTCGAACACCTTTGTGTTGGCATGAAACCGTGGAAAGAACGGTAGTTGGACCGGAGATGGTACAACAAACGACGGAAAAAGTAAAGTTTATTCGGGAGAAAATGAGAGCTTCTCAAAGTAGACAAAAGTAAAGTTTATTCGGCTGACAATTAAGAACAAATATCTGCTTCCGAGGATCGATGATTTGATGGACCAATTGGTTGGCGCGCGTGTTTTTAGTAAGATTGATTTGAGATCGGGATATCACCATATTCGTGTGAAAGAGGAGGATATTCAAAAGACGGCTTTTAGGACATTGTATGGTCATTACGAGTATTATGTGATGCCATTCGGAGTTTCTAATGCACCGGGTGTGTTTATGGAATACATGAATCATATTTTCCATGAACAGTTGGATCGTTTTGTGGTTGTGTTCATCGACGACATTTTGATTTATTCTAAGTCTCAAGAAGAGCATGAATAGCATTTAAGGATTGTGTTACAGATTTTGAAAGAGAAACAATTGTATGATAAGTTATCAAAGTGTGAGGTTTGGTTGTCGAAGGTAAGTTTTCTTGGGCATGTTATTTCTGATGGTGGTATTAGTGTTGATCCATCCAAGATTGATGCAGTAATGCAATGGGAAGTTCCTAGATCGGTTACGAAAATTCGAAGCTTTTTAGGCTTGGCGGGTTATTATTGGAGGTTTATCGAAGGATTTTCAAAGTTGGAACTTCTGTTAACGCAGTTGACTTGTAAAGGAAAGACATTCATTTGGGATATTCATTGTGAAGATAGTTTTATGGAACTTAAGAGAAGGTTAACAACAGCTCCGATCTTGATTTCGCCGAATCCAACGGAACCATTTGTGGTGTTTTGTGATGCTTCATTGTTTGGGTTAGGTTGTGTTTTGATGCAAGATGGAAAGGTTGTAGCTTATGCTTCAAGACAATTGAGGGTGCATGAAAAGAATTATCCTACGCATGATTTGGAACTAGCGGTCATGGTTTTTGCTCTAAAAATTGGTAGGCATTATCTTTATGGTGCGAGGTTCAAAGTTTTTAGTGATCACAAAAGTTTGAAGTATTTATTCGATCAAACGGAATTGAACATGAGACAAAGGAGATGGTTAGAACTTTTGAAGGATTATGATTTTGGTTTGAATTACCATCCGGGTAAGGCGAATGTGGTGGCTGATGCCTTGAGTCGTAAGTTGTTACATATGTCCGCATTGATGATAAGGGAATGGGAACTTTTGGAGAATTTTAGAGACTTGAGTTTGGTTTGGGAGATGACGCCGAGAAGCGTGAGACTGGGTATGCTACGTGTTACGAATGATTTTCTTGCAACCGTTTTTGAAAAGAAAAAGTTGGATTTGAAATTTGTTGATTTGATGATGAATGAGAATGAGGATTTCAAGGTTGATAATTTCGGAGTTTTGAGATTCCGTGGTCGTATTTGTATTCCCGATGATGAGGAGTTGAAAAATATGATATTGGAAGAGGGACCCCGAAGTAATTTAAGTATACATCCGGGTGCGAATAAGATGTATCAAGATTTAAAGAGAATCTTTTGGTGGTCTAGATTGAAGAGAGATGTAGCTCATTTTGTGTATGCGTGTTTGACTTGTCAGAAGTCTAAGGTGGAACATCAGAAGCCTAGTGGTTTGATGCAACCGTTGGATATTCCGGAATGGAAATGGGATAGTATATCGATGGATTTTGTTACGGGTTTGCCGAATACACAAAGAGGTCATAATGCTATTTGGGTAATTGCGGATAGGCTTACTAAATTTTCTTAATTTATTCCGATTGATATTAGTTATTCTTTGGAGAAGCTAGCCGAGATTTATGTTTCTGTGATTGTGAAGTTGCATGGAGTTCCTAAGAGTATTGTATCGGATAGAGATCCTAGATTTACATCGAGGTTTTGGGAAAGCTTGCAAAAGGATTTGGGTTCTAAGCTAAGATTGAGTTCGGCTTACCATCCGCAAACGAACGATCAAACCGAGAGGATAATTCAATTGTTGGAGGATTTGTTGCGTGCTTGTGTGCTAGAGCAAGGTGGTGTTTGGGATAGTTATTTAGCATTGATTGATTTCGCCTATAATAACAGTTTTCATTCAAGTATTGGTATGGCACCATTTGAGGCCTTGTATAGGCGGAGATGTCGAACACCTTTGTGTTGGCATGAAACCGGGGAAAGAACGGTAGTTGGACCGGAGATGGTACAACAAACGATGGAAAAAGTAAAGTTTATTCGGGAGAAAATGAGAGCTTCTCAAAGTAGACAAAAGAGTTATCATGACAAGAGAAGGAAGGATCTTGAGTTTCAGGAATGCGACCATATATTTTTTAGAATTACACCGGTTACGGGTGTGGGTCGTGCTTTGAAGTCGAAGAAGTTGACTTCTCGTTTTATTGGACCGTATCAGATTTCTGCACGAGTGGGTGTTATGGCTTATCGTATGGCGGTGCCTCCGAATCATTCGAATTTGCATGATGTGTTCCATGTTTCACAACTTCGGAAGTATGTTCTGGATCTGTCACATGTTATTCCCATGGACAAGGTTGAAGTAAGAGATAACCTTATGGTGGAAGCTTTGCCGGTTAGGATTTTGGATCGTGAAGTCAAGAAGCTAAGAGGCAAAGATATTGCGCTTGTGAAGGTGGCGTGGGGAGGCGCTGCGGAAGGAAATATGACTTGGGAATTGGAGAGTAGGATGTGCGAGTTGTATCCGGAGTTGTTTGGATTAGGTAATATTTTCGAGGACGAAAATTTCTAAGTGGGGGAGAGTTGTAACGCCCCGATTCGATTTTCCCAATATCTGTGGAGTCTTTTATTTTATTTGAATGATAATTGTTTTTATTTGTGAAATTATCATGATGATGTGATATGTTGGTGTGATATGTGTCGCTCCCGACAAATGACGCAAGGGTCAGATGAAGGTACAGACGCGAACGGTCGGCGAGGGGAACAGTGAGAACACACTGCCGTGAACTCACTGGAGGATGAATAGAGTCGCCAGCTAGGCATTTTTATCCCGGAGGAAAGGCAATGCTGCATAGGCCTAGAAAAAGATGGATAAGACGGTTTGCGAACCAGAGAGACTGAGAAAGGGGGTTGGTTACAACCTGGGAAGGTATTAGCACCCAGATTGTCCGCCGTACTCGACGGGATCCACGCTTAAAAGATTTGTGTTTTAAAGGGGTAGTGTCAGTGCAATTTGTGTATAAGATAGCTGGAAAAGGATGTACAGGTGTCAGTGTAAAGTGTATAAGTGATATGAAGTATGAGAGTGTCAGTGTAAGAACAGAATGAAATGCTCAAGATCATGAGGCTAAAGAATGAAGCTGGAAGGAGGGGGAATGTACAGAGACTTTTGTTCGATAACCGTTAAGTTATGCCTACGTATCCTCTCGTGCAATGAGGAAGTCAGAACACCGTAGTTCGACCCAAAGAGACTGAAAGATGAATTGACTTTTTGAACTGCTTACTTGTCAATGCTCAAGTGTATGACCTGTCTGGCCCAGGTGCTTACTGTCTTGCATTAGACGGAAGAAGCAAGTTCTCGGTTGTGAGTGAGTGTGATGAGAAAAGAATCCCGGAGGAGACGATTATTGTTTGTTTTTGTGTTTTCAGTCTTTTATTGCTTTTTTTTGGATTTTTGTCATAAGAAAATGAGCTTAAGTCTAAACCAATGGGTTAGTAAACTCATCACATCTTCCCTCTGATTAGGGGTAATGAGAATACCTTAAGTATGAAGTCAGATTCTCACACTTAATCACCTTTGATGCAGGATTAAGATCATTAACCTACTTGTGATTATTTAGATGTTTTTGTGTTTTTTTGTTTAGTGTTGAGTAATGAGGTTAAGCCATAGTCAAGGATTAAACAGACTCATTACACCATCCTAATAGAAGGATAATAGATGAGAATGTTTAAGCTGAGGAAAGCTCCTCAACTTAATCCATGATTAGGGATTAAACCCATGACAAAACAAGCCTTTGATCAAGTGGATTTTATTTAATGGTATGATGATGAAGTGATTTTTATGATTTGTAAGACAACTTGAGGGGGACTTGTCCATTAACACTAGGGTTAGTCCTTCTTAACCAATTAAGGAAGAATTAGAACCCTAATGCAAGGCCCAAGTTACAAGTGTGATGTCTTGATGATTATTAAGTGAATTGATTAAGAGATTTAAACACATTAAGGGTTTAACACTTAGGATTAAAGTTATACACTCCATCCTAATAGAAGGATGCAGGCATAAGCTTAATCACAAAGCCTTAAAGCCTTTAGGGTTTAGTCCCTGATTATGAGGTGAGAAGAGAAGACTCAAAGAGACACAAAGGTAAAAGCTAAGTGGGGGACTAATCAAATCCTAATATTCACATGCTCGGATGTCCTAAGGGTTAGTGAGGCTCACTATCCTAATGAAGGAGGAGAAATAGGAAGAGAAAGATGAAATGAGAAGCTCCATGGTGGCCTAAGCACACCTCAAGTCGAGAAATAAATAACAGAAGAAGATGAGGAAAATGAATTAAGATAAATAAGAAATAAGATAAGAATATGAGAATGCAATATGGAGATAAAATAAGAATAAAGAGATGAAAATGCGATATGAAGATGAATAAGAATGGAGAGATGAAAACGCGATATGAAGAAGATGAACAATGCACAAACAGAGCCTACTCCAGTAGGACTTCCAGATGCAACAGCATGCAGTAATTAAAATCGGGCCATAGCGTTACCTAACGGAGAAGGTCCGTTGCCTTTTCAAAGCGTGCAAGAAGAAATACCAAGAAAGATGTCAGGAGCTTCACATGTTCAATCCATTAAGTCTCGGGTGCTCGACAGTCAAAATCACGTTCACGATCAACTATGCCAAAATTCACAGTACTAACAAGATAATCACAAAAAAGTTAGAAAGAACTTAAATAAAAGGAAGTCAATCAAAATTCTACTCAGAGTTAACTACAAAAAAACAATTAAAATCCAAAAAATTCAAATAGATATAAACAAAAATTAGTAACAATAAAACCTAAACAAATCAAGATTAACAATGAAAACAAAACAAAATTAATTAAGATTTAAAATCTAAACTAATATTCTAAAACAAAATCTCTAAACTTTACTAATATTAATAACTATATCCAAATTCAATTATAATAAACAAACAAAATAAACAAAACTTAATCCTAATAGAATTCTAAACTAAGCCTAATATATATTAATTAACTAACCAATCAAATATTTTAATAAAAGGATAAGAAAACTTAATAAAAATAAAAAATGAAAAGGGAGAAGAAACAAAAGACAGTGAGGGATATGAGGGGTGGTGGAGTGAGGAAACCGGTGGGCTGGTTCATGAATGGGCCCAATTCGATTGGCCTGTAGACTGTAGAGTCTTGTGTCCTCAAAACTCAGAATAAAACAAACAAAATTGGGGAAAAAACCCTTCTTCCGTCAACACAAACGCTGATGCTCACAAATTGAAGAAAACAAAACTCCAGCGGCGGCTTTGCTCTTCTTCAATTGCTTCGCGTCAACGAAAATCTTCGCTCCCACCATGAAAGCTCCTCTCCGTCAACTTTAATTCCGGCTTTCTCAAACGCGATTTACGGTGGTGGTGGTGGTGGACTCACGCTGGTGTTGATGACTGCGGCGTCTCGTCAATCTCTCTGTTCAGATCACCGGCACCAAAGGCCGCCGCGAACCCAACACAGGACCGTCGCGTTTCCTACGTCTCAGCTTCCTGATTTCGCGGTGAGTTTCGGTATATAATCCTTTTCTCAATTTCGATCTTCTCTTCATCTCTCTTTTCTTTTTTTGTTCTTGGTTCTGATCTGAGATTGTTGTTGTTTGAAGATGGTGAATGGTGCGGTGGTTGAAGCAGGGGAGATTGGTTGTTTGCGGTGACGTTGAAGGGATGAAGCTGTCTCGGTTGAGAATGGAGTTGATGGTGGTTCGGTGTTGTGTTGAAGAAAATGTTTGGTGCTGTGTTTTGAGGGTAAGGCCGAAGGTGAATGCGGTGCGGGTTGATGGTGATTTGGGCGTGCGATTCGGTTTGGGAGAATGGGCTTGGCAGAAAGTGTTGATGGAAGGTTCACGAGTTGTTGTGGTTTTGATTGGAGTTGAAGGAGGTAAGGTTGATTGGTTTGTTACGGTGTGAAGAGAACAGGATCGGCGAAGAGTGATGGTTGAAGATTTGTGGATTTGTGCTGTGAGTTGAGAAGCAGATTGAAGGTTGTTGTTGAGTGATGAAAGATGGTTCGGCTGAAGGTTGAATCAGTGGTGAGATTGAAGAAAGTTGCTTGGATGTGGTTGTGTTTGTAGGAAGAAAAAAGGAGGTAATCTTGTTGTGTGTACTGCAAGTTGAATGTTTTGGTGCGGTTCAGGTTTTACAGTTGTGAGTTGACGAAGAGGGAAAATATTAGAGAGCTTTTTTTTATTGAAGATTGTTGGTGTTTGTGCAGGATGAAATAAGGCTTGGTTTTCCTTAGGCTAATGAAATGAATGATGAAAGAAAGGCGGTGAATGCGGTATCGTTTGTGTTGGAGCAAAGAATCTTAAGTATGTTAAAGGGAAAAGAATTCTTGAATGAGTGATGCAGGTTTTGTTCAAGAGGTGGTTGCAGGTAATTTTTCTTTGGTGAAAAAGAAGGTTGTGTGTTTACTGTGTGATGGATTATGGGATGGTGATGGGAGAAGGTTTTTTTGAAGAAATAAAGGTAGCTGTTGTTGTTCTTGCTGTGTTTGGAGTGGTGATGTGGTTGTGATGGAGAGAACAGGTTTGCGGTGAGATTGATGAAGAGGATTTGAGAAGTTTGCGGGTCTGTGTTATGGTGAGAGTGGAAGGGATCAGTCCCTCCTTCTTGAGTTGCCGGTTTCGCCTTTTTTTTATTCCCGGTTCAATGGAAAATCTTGAAGGAAAAGATCCCCTGGGGTTTTGGTGCTGCTGTCCTTTTTGTTGTTATTGTTTGTCTCCAAGCAAGAAAATTGGGAAAAGTCGTTTTCTCTCCTCTTTTTGGGATGGTCCCCCCCGAATTTTTGGTTATGGTCTATGTTCCCTTTTTTTTGTATCAAAAACTCTTTTGCCCACTTTATGCAATTTTCAAATCTGTCCCCTCTGCTGCCAGCATTTTGTCTGTTTGTACCTTTGACTTGGTTCCAAATGGACTAAACAAATTGGGTTTGGACTAAACAAAAATAATAGAAACTAACTAAGAGTAACAAAACTAATAAAATTATGAATTTAAATTAAATTTAAACTAACTAATAAAAAATTAAAACAAAAATTAAAAAAACATATTTAAATTAAAAATAAATAAATTTAAATGAATAATAACTAACTAGAAGAATATTCTAAGTTTAAAAACAATAAAATTTCTAAGAAAGTTCTACACTAAGAAAATTAACGATTAATTAACTAATTTAAAATTCCAAATCAAAAATTAACAAATTATAAACTAAAACTCTTCACTAAATTAAACTAAATCAATGAGAAATTAAAGCTAAAGCTAGATCGAGATTGAATACTAAACAAAATTCACAAAATTATGTCAAAATCTAGTAAAGTTTTAAGCTAAAACTTCTAACAAATGTTAATAATAATAATAAAAAAACTAATCAACAAAATTATAAAGAAGATAATAGAATAATTAAGAAAGGAAACACAATAATATATATATAGAAACAAATGGAGGAGAGGGGTGGTCGCTGGATTCAGGTGCTGATCAGCAACATGCTGGGTCGAGTATCCAAAGGCCCATTGGCTCAGCTTTTGAAGCAGTTGGGAGTTTGAAACCAAATACACAGGTGCAAAGCTCAAATTCGCATGGGCTTGGTCCAGTAACAACAACACATATAGTCTAATTTCCTGAACCAAACTTCTCATGAATCACAACTTAAAAATTTGATAAATCCAGTACACAACACAACTTGACTTGAGCATGCACTGTTCGATAAATCAACCACTGAATTGATGACAGCCCAGATGTATAGCAAATAGTCCTTTCAGACGTGAAATCTCTGAATACCGTTAAATCAAGGAACTAAACCCTAATTTAGTGACAGGAACAAAGAGAGGATGATGCCACTAATGGTTGCATAGCTGAAACCTTGAACTCTCTAATAATCCGCAGATAAAAAAGTGAAACCCAAAATCTCAGATAATCATGATCCCATGTCTCAGGAGCCTATGCAAATGGTATGCAAAAATGCATATGATATGCAAACGAGAAGCAGAAAAAGATGCAAAAGCTAGAGGGCAAATTTAGGGTGTCTACAGCTGCCCCTATTCAAGCAACTGTTAATCTGAAAAGGATGAGAGCAACGGCTATTAGACGTTCAAGATAAACAGTGATTGAATACCCAAAAGACCCCGAAATTTGCACTCACAGAATGAAAAAGAAAAAAGGATATAGATTGTATAAGAAAGTGAAGTATATTGTAAAGTGTGGGCGACGGAGGACGACCGTCGAGCAGAGGACGACTGCTGGGTAAAGAGCAATGACGGGGACGGCCGGCATGCTGGGGTGAATGTGAAGTAAAGCGATGACGGGGACGGCCGACATGCTGGGGATAAAAAGTAGAGCTAAGACGGGGACGGCCGACTAGCTGGGGAAAGTAATAATATGATGGGGACGGCCATCAAGATAAAGCTGTAAAATTCTCTGGGGAAAACATGAAACATGACGGGGACGGCCATCAAGTTCATAAAGGTAACCAACGATGGGGACGGCCATCGGGCTAAAGGGAAAAGGGACCACGACGGGGACGGCCATCGGGTTAAAGAATAAATGAAATAAACAGATGATGGGGTACGGCCATCAAAAGTGAAGGACGATCACTTAGCAGGGGACGGCTGCTCTGTTGGGGTTAAAAGAAATATGATGGGGACGGCCATCAAAGGTGGAGGACGACCACCTGGCAGGGTACGGCTGCCGAAAGTATCAACGATGGGGACGGCCATCGGATAGAAAAAGGTCTACGATGGGGACGGCCATCGGACGAGCATGATGGAGGACGACCATCAAGAAGTGGAGGACGACCACTTAGCAGGGTACGGCTGCTCTCAAAGATATCATAACACAGGACGAGTGTTAGATAAAAAGAAAATTTGTTGATGATCTACTGGGGATAGTAAACACGGACGAGTGTTTATATCCAGGAAATAAAAGGTATAAGTGTTTTGACGTTGTGTATAGATTAAAGATGCGGACGAGCATCCCTAAGACTACGATACGGACGAGTATCGAGTAGAAACAAATACTGACACGTGTTCAGAGATGATGATACGGACGAGTATCAACTGGTTAACAAGGAACACAGACGAGTGTTGACTCTGAGGGGACTCTTCTGGGGAATATTAGACACAGACGAGTGTCTATATTCATGAAGACAAAAGTGTTTGACACAGTGTATGGATTAAAGATGCGGACGAGCATCCTTAAGACTATGATACGGACGAGTACCATGTAGAAACAAACACTAGACGCAATGTTCTGAGATGATGGTACGGACGAGTACCAACTGGTTAACAAAGAACAAGGACTACTGTCGGATCTGTGGGGATATGAGTGATGTATACAAGATACGGACGAGTATCTGTATAGGTGTACCAGTGAGTAGTGAGTATTGTATATGAGTGTTTATCTGCTGGGGAGAGTGACACAGACGAGTGTCAAAAGAGGAAAAGTATAATATGAACAAGTATCTGATATACAAAGTGTTTAGGTTACTGTGCTGGGGAAGGTGACACGGACGGATGTCAAGGAAGTATATATATAAGTATCTGTGAGTGCAAAAGGGACGCTTTGGCTTTCTGGTGGGGATATGACACGGACGGGTGCCACAAGGAGTGTATGCTGATGTTTTGGGAATGTGAGGCAACTGCTCTAGCTTTAGCTCTCCGCTGGGGAATCTGGGAAACATTCTGTATACTGCTGACGGGTTGAAAGCTTTTAACTCTGATGGGAACGAAGCGTTGGCAACCTGATGCTTGTTGGAGAGGTTTTCACTGGAGGAAAAAACGACCCTGCGTGAGGTATACTTCGTTTAACCACTCTGAACATCTGCTGAGGATCTGATCATCCTACTCTGACTCCACTGAGGAGAATTTCTTCTTGCTCTGCTGGAGAAATCCCTTGGAAATGAGAATCCCGATGACTCTATGGTGAAAGATCATCTTTAGACTTGGCCAGGGAAGATGCTTGATCACACAATCCCATTGAGGAGGGAATTCTGATAATTCTAACTTTATGGGGAAGCAAGGCCTTCAGCTGCCTGTTGGGAAAACTCCGATGTGGACAGATAAGTCCGCTTGGGGATGAGAACGATTCAATTAGCCTTGAAGTTCTGTTGGGGTTATCATCTGTTCCAACTCAGCCGGGGATGTGTCAACCCTCTGGCATGGTTGAGAAAAGATTTGGCAATGCCCTGCTGAGGAGAGACTTTGCTGGAGAATCAAAATATGCCCCAAGTATAGCATAACAGCCGTGCTGGGAAGACATGCCAATGAAAATTGGCTTTGACTGAATGCGAATAACCAACTCCTCATGCGGGAATCTTGTCGGCTGAAAGAAAATCTTTATGCTCGGGGAAGAAATAAACTTCCAATGTCCTGCTGGTAAAATAAATACCAGACATTCCTTGAGAATTAACACAGTGCTTCAAACTTCTGAGCTCAACAACTGCATACTGATCATCCAGAGTGACCAAGCATCCTTTAACTCCTCAATTATACCATATTGCATCATCCATAAAAAGATCGTCTTCAGAGGATTTTACAGAAGACTTGGCATCCAGAATTGCCCCAGTGTCTTCAAACTCTCGCAGAAATTCAACAAGTCTTGAGATAACTGCCCCAGATTACGTCTTGAAATGATTCTTGCCCCACATCAGAGCTAAAACAGAAACCATGCGGTATGAAAATGCAATGCAAATGATGCAAGATGCAGACATATGCTCAAAACCAAAGATATGAAACAAAGATGGTTGGGAGCTAGGGCCAGGTTGACAGATATATATTTTTGGTTGCCAAGCAATTGGACTTTGAAGGTAGATTACCAGACGAGAACTGGTTTATTAAAGGTAGGCCAACAGACGAGAACTGATGGGCAAAGAATAAGTCGTCAGACGAGAACTGACTACTTGGGGTTCATTGTCAAACGAGAATTGACTCTGAAAAAGAATGACTACCAGACGAGAACTGGCGTTCAATGGGTTAAATGAAAAGGTGACCAGACGAGAACTGGTTAAAAAGATTCGAGAACTGGTATTTGAAATTGGTTTGCCAGACGAGAACTGGACTTTGGGAAGTTTGCCAGACGGGAACTGGGCTTTGGAAAGTTTTGCCAGACGGGAACTGGCTTTGCAAAGGCTTGCCAGACGGGAACTGGGCTTTGAAAGGTTGATAAGTTGGGGTTACGAGGCCCTGGATGTGAGATCTGATGTTGCGGGGGTTATGCTCAATGCAATGATGATGCATATGCTCTATATGCGACATGAATAACGTATGCAGATGATTTATGCAATGATTATGAAAAGCTAGAAAAACTCCCAAGGACGGGGAAAAAAGTCATAGGTGACAAGGCTTCTGGTCGAGAAGGGTGACAAAGGCGAGGGTGGGTAGCATGATTTCCCGACACTCGTCTTGAACTTGAGATTACTGATACACTTGCTCTGCATAGCTAAGGTTTGCCCCTGTTGGGTGAGTCTCCGAACAGACTACCTCCGATTATCCAATTCTTGGAATAACAGACTTGGATATCCTCTCGAGGAGAGTTGCACTTAGTGATCTCTGGAAGTATCCTGCCCTGGTATGAGCGTGGAAGCGACTTGATTCATTCTGACTGAGCATTGGAAGAATTGACCCTTAGTCAACGGAAACTCCGGGTGTCCTGCCCCTGCTTGGTAGACTCAGCTCTGATCAACTGACTTTGAATGACGTTCCTCGATCAACTGATGCTTGGGAACTCTCTTTACCCTGACAGATTCCTTGGTCAACAAAACCACTGGATAACATGCCCCTGATTCATAGGCCGACAAGATGCTCTTGATTCTGGTCATCATTGTTGAATGATCAAGTTCCCTCGCGATTGCTCTTTGTAGGAATTTCCCTGGTGTCACAAACTAACTTGCAATTAAAACTGTACATTCACAAATGGTAATTTTAATGCAGTACACATGCAAGTTTTTGAAAATTTATTTATTTTGATGCTGTGACCGTGTGTGACGAATGGACGATTAGTCCAAACGTAGTGCTGAGTTAGCAAACCTTTAGGAGTCAGTTTACGCAACCTTGTCGTAGTATGCTTTCAGAATTGAACCTGATTCAATTAGGACTTTCAAGGGTTATAACGTGGTCTGGTTCACGGTTTTAGAAAGAAAGATTTATGGCTCAAAGTTTATATGTGCCCACCCATTCTCCTCGATGTTCTCCAGTCCTATGTTCAGCTAATTCGACTTAAGCGCTCGTTTCTCACAAGGGTTTTGTAATGATTGAGGAACCAATGGCATTGACGGTTTACGCACCAATGAGGTTTCTTGGAGTAACAGTCACCCATTCTGACTTTGTGTCTGGTCACACGACTTTGTTCTCATGGAACATTCTTTTTGATATTTTTACTCCCTAATTTTTGCCTGGACTGAATCTTTTTGAATTTTTCGATTTTGTAGTCCAGCGGGATGCCCTAACTTTTGCCTGAGTCATATGTTTTCACTTTCTTTTTTGACTTAGCGGGCTTTATTTCTCTTTTTTTTTTTTGTTGAAAAAATCGTGTGACACTGGCTTGTCATGACTTGCTGAAAGGGTTGACTGCCTCATTCTTTTGTTGGTGAGAGATAACCATTGTGGTTTCACGTCCCTTGACCTCTTGAGGTGTAATGAATAAAGGTAATGGATCCTTGGATGCACACTCCTTTGGAAATTTGAACGCTCGGTCAAATTAACTGATAACTACCCTGCCCCTGGTTGAATGTGAGGGTTTTTCTGTTTAGAAAAGAAACTCCTACTTCAAGGCTCAAAGGGGTTGACGAGGGTCTATCTCCCTTATATCTCCGGTGTTTGGGAATTGAAGCAATGCCTGTACATCGTCAACAGGTTCTATCCTGAAAGCATACCTTGAACAATTATGGGTATTCAGTTGTCATCATCCTCCCTCAAACCTGCTAAACAACAGTGAAATAAATGGGAGGTAAATGGATGCAATTTTTTTTTTTTTTTCAATGCAAGTAAAGAAAAATGAGCGAATGCGACATAATTGATTCAAAAGTGCAAGATCACTACATTAATATTACCATTTAAAATAACAATGCTTAAAAGACAAGTAGCTGCTAACAGGAAAGAAACTACAATGCAAATGATAAAAGGATACAATGATCACCAACTCTGCTGACATACTGTTGTCTGAGCCACTGAAATCAAGATACGCTTCTTCTGAAGTCTTTGAACTCAATCAGGTGAGAGGTTGACGCACAACCAAGCTTCCTTCTGGAAAGGAGATGTAGCCCTTGTCGATCAATTGTTGTACCTTGGCTTGAAAAGCTTTGCAATCTTCAGTTGAATGCCCCATTGATCCACCATGATACCCACACTTCTCATGAGGATTATACTCTAGAGGGTACGGCTCTGGTAACGGCTTGAGAGGCTTAGGAACCACCAAAGAGCTCTGAATTAGATGTGGCAAGAGTTCACTGTATGCCATGGGGACTGGATGAAGAGGAGCATTCCTTCTTTCCAGATTGTTGCGAGGCCTAGGCTGGCTCTGAAGTTGATTCTGAGGTCTTCGACCATGAGCTTGCAGATTTGGATGAGGAGGAGTCCAAGGCTTCTGATATGGTGCTCTGAGCATTGCCAAATGCCCATGAGAGTAATCAGATTCAGGAAAAGATGATCTCTGAGAAGATGTTGGTCTAGAATATTTGATATTTGCCATGACTGCACTGACGTCATTCCACTCTTCCTCTTGGGAGCTAACAACAGACTCACCTTCACTAGCTGGGATATTCGAAAAGTCTTGTATCTTTCCACTTTTGAGCATGCTCTCAATGCGTACTCCAGCTATCATCAAATCAGAGAAGCTTGTCATCCCGATGCTACTCATTCTTTCCAAGTATAGGCCCTGCAAGGTGCCCATGAACAGGTCAATTAATTCTCTGTCTGAAAGTGGTGGTTGCACTTGGGCTGCCAATTCTCTCCACCGCTGTGCATATTCTCTGAAAGATTCACCACTCCTCTGGGATAGGCTCTGCAAGTGCGTGCGATTGGGCGCCACGTCCATATTGTACTGGTATTGCTTTACGAAAGCTCTGGATAAATCATTCCAAGATCGAATATGACTGCTTTCCAAATCCATGTACCAACTTAAAGATGCCCCACTTAAACTGTCCTGAAAACAGTGAATCATCAGCTCATCATTGCGGGCATGAGAAGTCATTTTTCTACAGAACATCACCAAATGACGCTTCGGGCAACTGACACCAGTGTATTTCTCAAACTTCGGAGTTTTGAAATCTGGAGGAATGACAAGACCAGGCACCAAACACATGTTTAGAGCATCAAAACCGAAGGCATCAGGATCCGCTAAGGCTTTGAGTCGCTCGTCCAACACACGAAATCTTTCAGCAAGATCAATAGCTCGTGGATCCTTGGTTTTCACAAGAGGGATTGCCCCTTGGAAGTCTGGCATAGGGAAGGCAAAGCTCTGATAGTTCGTAGTATCAGAAGAAGATGAAGGTCCACCACGGACAACAGATGGTTCAGGTACATCCTGATTCACGATTGGGGTCTGTACAGGTTGAGCTTGAGCAAGATTGTTCACTTGTGGAAGATCTTCATCAGGAGATAGACCATACAAAGGATTGGTCATTGAAGTGAAACCAGGTGGAAGCTCAACATTCTGGCGGTTGTTCTCTGACATAGATGCTGACGGCTTTCAAACTGACCCTCTTAACTCTTGGCACTGCTCAGTCTAGCTTCACACACTCTGTCGTCTTCTAACTGTTACCACTTGTTCAAACTGAGTACCGGGAAATCAGCTGGCTGGTCATGGACAAAAGAGGAAGGATGAGCTCTCTGGAAAATGCAATGCAGATGCAAATGCAATATGCAATAAAAGATGCAAAGACATGGGATCACAGCTGGAAACTGCCTGGAATCTGGAATACTGAACCAAGAATCGAGTGTCTGTAACCACAAGATCTCTGTATAGTAACCCAAAATAGCAACTGAAAACCAGAGGTCAATAACTTCAGGATCATAGTGACTGGATCAACAACTGTACTGGTAATGAGGGTATGTTGAGGTCGAGGGTTCCTGCAAACCTGTAAACAGCCCAATCCCCTCACAGGTAGTGTTCTAAAACAAAGATCCTCAGACTTGGATCAGTTATGAGAAGTGTAAACACTTCTAACCCGGAGGTACAGTGTTTACAATAACCATAAAAGTTCCTCCTCTAATTCACCTCAGTTTCTGAAGGTCAATACTAAAGGTCATCCAGACTTAGCAGGCTTCCCAGATCCCCCTAGCATTGCAGGAAATCTGCAACACAGAGTTCTCAAGAAGAAACCCATATCTGAACCGTGTTTCATATTCCCGCACCAGACCGAAATGGAATGGGAAAGAATATGATTCACTCTAGCCTAGGTGTCACTCAGGTCCCAGGTATAGGACCTTAACTCTCAATGAATCACCCACCCACCAAGGCAAACAACCAGATCCAGCCAGCAGCAATGACAGTATGATATAAATAAATGCAATAAAGAAAGCAATAAATAAAGCTGTACAGAAAGCAGTAAATAAAGCAAATATACACATACAGATAGCACATAACACCCCCAATAAACACAAATCAAACAAGCGCTAGGAGGAACCCACAAAAAGAACCAGAAGCCCTGGTTGCAGTATAAGGTTCCCCAGCAGAGTCGCCAAGCTGTCGCTCCCGACAAATGACGCAAGGGTCAGATGAAGGTACAGACGCGAACGGTCGGCGAGGGGAACAGTGAGAACACACTGCCGTGAACTCACTGGAGGATGAATAGAGTCGCCAGCTAGGCATTTTTATCCCGGAGGAAAGGCAATGCTGCATAGGCCTAGAAAAAGATGGATAAGACGGTTTGCGAACCAGAGAGACTGAGAAAGGGGGTTGGTTACAACCTGGGAAGGTATTAGCACCCAGATTGTCCGCCGTACTCGACGGGATCCACGCTTAAAAGATTTGTGTTTTAAAGGGGTAGTGTCAGTGCAATTTGTGTATAAGATAGCTGGAAAAGGATGTACAGGTGTCAGTGTAAAGTGTATAAGTGATATGAAGTATGAGAGTGTCAGTGTAAGAACAGAATGAAATGCTCAAGATCATGAGGCTAAAGAATGAAGCTGGAAGGAGGGGGAATGTACAGAGACTTTTGTTCGATAACCGTTAAGTTATGCCTACGTATCCTCTCGTGCAATGAGGAAGTCAGAACACCGTAGTTCGACCCAAAGAGACTGAAAGATGAATTGACTTTTTGAACTGCTTACTTGTCAATGCTCAAGTGTATGACCTGTCTGGCCCAGGTGCTTACTGTCTTGCATTAGACGGAAGAAGCAAGTTCTCGGTTGTGAGTGAGTGTGATGAGAAAAGAATCCCGGAGGAGACGATTATTGTTTGTTTTTGTGTTTTCAGTCTTTTATTGCTTTTTTTTGGATTTTTGTCATAAGAAAATGAGCTTAAGTCTAAACCAATGGGTTAGTAAACTCATCACATCTTCCCTCTGATTAGGGGTAATGAGAATACCTTAAGTATGAAGTCAGATTCTCACACTTAATCACCTTTGATGCAGGATTAAGATCATTAACCTACTTGTGATTATTTAGATGTTTTTGTGTTTTTTTGTTTAGTGTTGAGTAATGAGGTTAAGCCATAGTCAAGGATTAAACAGACTCATTACACCATCCTAATAGAAGGATAATAGATGAGAATGTTTAAGCTGAGGAAAGCTCCTCAACTTAATCCATGATTAGGGATTAAACCCATGACAAAACAAGCCTTTGATCAAGTGGATTTTATTTAATGGTATGATGATGAAGTGATTTTTATGATTTGTAAGACAACTTGAGGGGGACTTGTCCATTAACACTAGGGTTAGTCCTTCTTAACCAATTAAGGAAGAATTAGAACCCTAATGCAAGGCCCAAGTTACAAGTGTGATGTCTTGATGATTATTAAGTGAATTGATTAAGAGATTTAAACACATTAAGGGTTTAACACTTAGGATTAAAGTTATACACTCCATCCTAATAGAAGGATGCAGGCATAAGCTTAATCACAAAGCCTTAAAGCCTTTAGGGTTTAGTCCCTGATTATGAGGTGAGAAGAGAAGACTCAAAGAGACACAAAGGTAAAAGCTAAGTGGGGGACTAATCAAATCCTAATATTCACATGCTCGGATGTCCTAAGGGTTAGTGAGGCTCACTATCCTAATGAAGGAGGAGAAATAGGAAGAGAAAGATGAAATGAGAAGCTCCATGGTGGCCTAAGCACACCTCAAGTCGAGAAATAAATAACAGAAGAAGATGAGGAAAATGAATTAAGATAAATAAGAAATAAGATAAGAATATGAGAATGCAATATGGAGATAAAATAAGAATAAAGAGATGAAAATGCGATATGAAGATGAATAAGAATGGAGAGATGAAAACGCGATATGAAGAAGATGAACAATGCACAAACAGAGCCTACTCCAGTAGGACTTCCAGATGCAACAGCATGCAGTAATTAAAATCGGGCCATAGCGTTACCTAACGGAGAAGGTCCGTTGCCTTTTCAAAGCGTGCAAGAAGAAATACCAAGAAAGATGTCAGGAGCTTCACATGTTCAATCCATTAAGTCTCGGGTGCTCGACAGTCAAAATCACGTTCACGATCAACTATGCCAAAATTCACAGTACTAACAAGATAATCACAAAAAAGTTAGAAAGAACTTAAATAAAAGGAAGTCAATCAAAATTCTACTCAGAGTTAACTACAAAAAAACAATTAAAATCCAAAAAATTCAAATAGATATAAACAAAAATTAGTAACAATAAAACCTAAACAAATCAAGATTAACAATGAAAACAAAACAAAATTAATTAAGATTTAAAATCTAAACTAATATTCTAAAACAAAATCTCTAAACTTTACTAATATTAATAACTATATCCAAATTCAATTATAATAAACAAACAAAATAAACAAAACTTAATCCTAATAGAATTCTAAACTAAGCCTAATATATATTAATTAACTAACCAATCAAATATTTTAATAAAAGGATAAGAAAACTTAATAAAAATAAAAAATGAAAAGGGAGAAGAAACAAAAGACAGTGAGGGATATGAGGGGTGGTGGAGTGAGGAAACCGGTGGGCTGGTTCATGAATGGGCCCAATTCGATTGGCCTGTAGACTGTAGAGTCTTGTGTCCTCAAAACTCAGAATAAAACAAACAAAATTGGGGAAAAAACCCTTCTTCCGTCAACACAAACGCTGATGCTCACAAATTGAAGAAAACAAAACTCCAGCGGCGGCTTTGCTCTTCTTCAATTGCTTCGCGTCAACGAAAATCTTCGCTCCCACCATGAAAGCTCCTCTCCGTCAACTTTAATTCCGGCTTTCTCAAACGCGATTTACGGTGGTGGTGGTGGTGGACTCACGCTGGTGTTGATGACTGCGGCGTCTCGTCAATCTCTCTGTTCAGATCACCGGCACCAAAGGCCGCCGCGAACCCAACACAGGACCGTCGCGTTTCCTACGTCTCAGCTTCCTGATTTCGCGGTGAGTTTCGGTATATAATCCTTTTCTCAATTTCGATCTTCTCTTCATCTCTCTTTTCTTTTTTTGTTCTTGGTTCTGATCTGAGATTGTTGTTGTTTGAAGATGGTGAATGGTGCGGTGGTTGAAGCAGGGGAGATTGGTTGTTTGCGGTGACGTTGAAGGGATGAAGCTGTCTCGGTTGAGAATGGAGTTGATGGTGGTTCGGTGTTGTGTTGAAGAAAATGTTTGGTGCTGTGTTTTGAGGGTAAGGCCGAAGGTGAATGCGGTGCGGGTTGATGGTGATTTGGGCGTGCGATTCGGTTTGGGAGAATGGGCTTGGCAGAAAGTGTTGATGGAAGGTTCACGAGTTGTTGTGGTTTTGATTGGAGTTGAAGGAGGTAAGGTTGATTGGTTTGTTACGGTGTGAAGAGAACAGGATCGGCGAAGAGTGATGGTTGAAGATTTGTGGATTTGTGCTGTGAGTTGAGAAGCAGATTGAAGGTTGTTGTTGAGTGATGAAAGATGGTTCGGCTGAAGGTTGAATCAGTGGTGAGATTGAAGAAAGTTGCTTGGATGTGGTTGTGTTTGTAGGAAGAAAAAAGGAGGTAATCTTGTTGTGTGTACTGCAAGTTGAATGTTTTGGTGCGGTTCAGGTTTTACAGTTGTGAGTTGACGAAGAGGGAAAATATTAGAGAGCTTTTTTTTATTGAAGATTGTTGGTGTTTGTGCAGGATGAAATAAGGCTTGGTTTTCCTTAGGCTAATGAAATGAATGATGAAAGAAAGGCGGTGAATGCGGTATCGTTTGTGTTGGAGCAAAGAATCTTAAGTATGTTAAAGGGAAAAGAATTCTTGAATGAGTGATGCAGGTTTTGTTCAAGAGGTGGTTGCAGGTAATTTTTCTTTGGTGAAAAAGAAGGTTGTGTGTTTACTGTGTGATGGATTATGGGATGGTGATGGGAGAAGGTTTTTTTGAAGAAATAAAGGTAGCTGTTGTTGTTCTTGCTGTGTTTGGAGTGGTGATGTGGTTGTGATGGAGAGAACAGGTTTGCGGTGAGATTGATGAAGAGGATTTGAGAAGTTTGCGGGTCTGTGTTATGGTGAGAGTGGAAGGGATCAGTCCCTCCTTCTTGAGTTGCCGGTTTCGCCTTTTTTTTATTCCCGGTTCAATGGAAAATCTTGAAGGAAAAGATCCCCTGGGGTTTTGGTGCTGCTGTCCTTTTTGTTGTTATTGTTTGTCTCCAAGCAAGAAAATTGGGAAAAGTCGTTTTCTCTCCTCTTTTTGGGATGGTCCCCCCCGAATTTTTGGTTATGGTCTATGTTCCCTTTTTTTTGTATCAAAAACTCTTTTGCCCACTTTATGCAATTTTCAAATCTGTCCCCTCTGCTGCCAGCATTTTGTCTGTTTGTACCTTTGACTTGGTTCCAAATGGACTAAACAAATTGGGTTTGGACTAAACAAAAATAATAGAAACTAACTAAGAGTAACAAAACTAATAAAATTATGAATTTAAATTAAATTTAAACTAACTAATAAAAAATTAAAACAAAAATTAAAAAAACATATTTAAATTAAAAATAAATAAATTTAAATGAATAATAACTAACTAGAAGAATATTCTAAGTTTAAAAACAATAAAATTTCTAAGAAAGTTCTACACTAAGAAAATTAACGATTAATTAACTAATTTAAAATTCCAAATCAAAAATTAACAAATTATAAACTAAAACTCTTCACTAAATTAAACTAAATCAATGAGAAATTAAAGCTAAAGCTAGATCGAGATTGAATACTAAACAAAATTCACAAAATTATGTCAAAATCTAGTAAAGTTTTAAGCTAAAACTTCTAACAAATGTTAATAATAATAATAAAAAAACTAATCAACAAAATTATAAAGAAGATAATAGAATAATTAAGAAAGGAAACACAATAATATATATATAGAAACAAATGGAGGAGAGGGGTGGTCGCTGGATTCAGGTGCTGATCAGCAACATGCTGGGTCGAGTATCCAAAGGCCCATTGGCTCAGCTTTTGAAGCAGTTGGGAGTTTGAAACCAAATACACAGGTGCAAAGCTCAAATTCGCATGGGCTTGGTCCAGTAACAACAACACATATAGTCTAATTTCCTGAACCAAACTTCTCATGAATCACAACTTAAAAATTTGATAAATCCAGTACACAACACAACTTGACTTGAGCATGCACTGTTCGATAAATCAACCACTGAATTGATGACAGCCCAGATGTATAGCAAATAGTCCTTTCAGACGTGAAATCTCTGAATACCGTTAAATCAAGGAACTAAACCCTAATTTAGTGACAGGAACAAAGAGAGGATGATGCCACTAATGGTTGCATAGCTGAAACCTTGAACTCTCTAATAATCCGCAGATAAAAAAGTGAAACCCAAAATCTCAGATAATCATGATCCCATGTCTCAGGAGCCTATGCAAATGGTATGCAAAAATGCATATGATATGCAAACGAGAAGCAGAAAAAGATGCAAAAGCTAGAGGGCAAATTTAGGGTGTCTACAATATGTGATTGTACCATTTTGTGAATTTTCAAGTAAAATTGTATAAGAGGGTATTTTAGACATTTACTAATTAGTGATAAGTTAGAATTAGATTGAATTATATATTTGTGAGAAAAATGATATTTGGGGGAGAGAATAGTTAGTAAAAGAAAGAATAGAAAATAGAGAGAAAATAGTATAAGTTAGGAGAAAGAGAAAGAGAAAGAGAAAGAAAAGAGATAGAAAGGAAATAGAAGAGAAAGAAAGAAGAAGAAGGAGAAAAAGAGGAAAAGCTAGGTTTTGATCAAGATTGCTTCGCGTAGACGAAATAATCGGGTAAGGGTGATAAAAATTGTTATCTTGATATTGTGTATGATTATGTATGTGTTTTATTGGTTGAGTTTGGGTTTTGATGGAAGTTTAGAGAATATGAATAGTTAGGGTTTTAGAGAAAATGTGAGAAATTAGTGGATTAAACGGTTAGAAATTGTTGTAATCGAAGTATGATAGCTAGAATATATTGTTGATCATATTTATGGAAGTATTTTGGAGGTTTGGATGGGTTTAGGTTGTGTAACACCCCAAATTTTCCCTTTTCTTTTAAAGCATCATATCACATCATATTCATCATAAACATACCATATTCTTGGCATCTTAGCATGGAAAGATGAGGCATAACATTCTCATGACTTAGCATTAGGCATATGATCATCTGTGGAGGGCTTTGAGGCATCACAAGCTATAACAAGGGGCCCAATGGATTTTTCCAAGTCCTATGAGGGGTCTATGTTGCATTCACAAGTTCAAGATTATTCACAAAAGCTCAGAAGGTTGGAAGATCATCAGGGAATTCAAGCTAGGGCAAAGCTCCTACACAGTGATCCCAAATTAGGGTTTGAGTTTCAAGCATAAAAACCTTGTGACTTTGGCCATTTCATTTGGGCAAAGTCTCTCATATGTTAAAAGGATCCTAGGGATTAAATTTAAAGAGAAAATTCCTTGTGGAAGTCAAGTATTTCTTCAGTTGCTTGAAAATGAAGAAATTGGTCAACTGTGCATTCTGAAAGTCAACTGTGAGATTTCAAAGGGTTCAACCCTAGTTTTCAAGCCAAGGGATGTTCTTATAACCTTAGAAGAGGTTTGGCAAGATCAAAGATCAAGAATCATGAGGTTTTGAGGTGTTTTGCAAAATTGGCATAAGTTTGGTAATGAGAATTTCCATTTTTAGTAACTTTTTGCCCTAATTTTCAAGTAAGCATAACTTAGTGAAAAAAACTTCAAATGGACCACAACCAAACATGAAAGTTGAAGATCAAAGCCTCCCATTTTCAAAAACTACAAGAGCATTTTCATAGCCCTCATGGTTTGAGAGATATGCTCTTCGAAAATTTCAACAATTTTAGGGCATGGCATGAATTCTAAGACTTCCACAAATGCAAGATCTCTTGAAACTTATTTTTGAGTGATGTAATGAACCAAGTATGATCACAATATTACAAAGCAATGCCAAGAGTTCATTTTGCTCCAAATATATGGTCAAATTCGTGCATGGGATGTATTGTATTCCATAAGGTGCAAAACATGCATGATCATGAGAAAAGCATGATCCTCACATCCAAGGGCCTAAATGGTTTCTGTTTTGAATCAAGGGTGAGATATTGATCAAACATGTGCAAAGAATGAGAGGGATGCATGATCCAAGCATGAATTCACAAGAATTTTGCCAATTTTTCAATTTCACTCTCACACTCTCATCTCACGTGCACTTTCCCTCATTCTTTCCGCATTGCATTTTGGATTCATATATAAGAAAGCTAGGGTTTCATTTTGGCTCAGATCCATCACATTTCATAATTCCAAAGTTTTTGCACCAAGAGAATTTTCCTTTGAATCTCCAAATTCTCTCACTCTCTTCACAAACAAATCACATCTTCTGATCCTTGAGTCATAAGGATCACTAATCCACCACTCATTCAAGCTGAAAGTGAAAGATTGGAGAGGTGCCATTCCAGGGCAGGTTGACTTGAAACTTCAGATTTAAGCTCTCTCAAGCTTCCTCTTGCATTTATTTTGCAAGAGGAGATCAAAAGGAGTAGATCTGTAGCATCTGGAGCTTAATCTTGGTGATTTTGAAGTGGTTCCATCTCAGGTAACTCACTGAATCCATGGATCTGAAACTTGTTTTTCTTGTGTGCATTATGATCTGTGAAGTATGTTGATGATTCTGTGATGTTTGATTTTTAAAATGCTTGAGAATTAAGTATTGTATGATGTTTTGAAGTTTCAGAGTTGGATCTGTTTTGCTTCGATCCGTTTGATTCAGTGATCTTTTGTGAATTTCATCACCATATTTGAAATCAGCATGCCCTAATTGTTTGATCTGGAGTGTTTGAGTTATTTATATTGTGTTTTGTTCTTGGTTTGAATGAAGAAGATAACCTCTTGGCCCTTAGATCAACTCATCTGGACGTGTCTCACTCTGCCAACGCATTAATGGACCACCTCCCTCTCACGTGTTTTCTTATTTTCTGAATAATGCCACATGTTTCTCACCACACCATAAATCCCATGTTCCCTCACCACCAACCAATTAATACGCTGACTTGTTTTAATGAATTGACTCATCTCATGCGTCCAGTTGATCCATTGGTCCTTGTATTTTCCTAAATTATTGAATTTCCATTTTAATTAATGTGTCATGCGCTGACTTTTCATGGGCTTGACTTGCTAATCTCACCCGCCCTGACTTTGAGGCCCAACATAATTGAACTGGAATCCCTTTCTATTCGCACCCCCTGGCCCTTCTCATTTTTTTGTTTATTTTTATTTCCATTTTATTCTCAGTTTGGTTTTTAATTTTTAAAATTAGTTTTAAGTTTCCAAAAATTCTAAAACAATTTATGAAAGTTCCTTTGAGTTTTCTTTAATTTCTGACATTTTTATTTTCCATTTATTTTTATTTGACACGTGGAAATTAATTGTTCCTTTTAATTAATTCATTTTATCTCATTTTGAAGCATGCTGACTTGTCCATTTTCTATCTTGACCATTATTTGGAAATTTTGGATGATTCCTTTTGCTCTGGATTCATGATGGAGTGTAGTTTATTGGTGATTTTTGTTCTGATTTTTAGAATCTTGGTTAATTGATTTTGGTCTCTAACTTGTGAGTGAACCCATCTAACCCTAATCCATGTTTGACCTCTCTTTTGACTTGCTTAGCTTCTGAATTTCCTTCCCTCCTTTTGGCATGTTGTTATGTTATGTTTGAAGATCATTTGTGCAAGGTTGTGGAATTTTTGAATGCTCATTTGATTTGTTTTGAATTTTTTTCTTGACTTGTCCCATTTTACTTCTTTTGAATCATAAGTTCATTCCTTAGCTTAGAAGGGCACTTGTGCCAACTTCTTCAACTTGTTTAGAGCCTTATTAGGATGTTGATACCTCTCTGATCTTGATTTTTGGTTTGTGCCTTGAGGAGTTTTGTATTTGTTTGCCTTTGGAGTTCTTCCATACTTATGTATATCCACCTCACTTCCTTTGCTTCTTTCTTCTAATAATGTGATCACTTGACCATATGTGTAACACCCCAAATCTACCCAGCGGAAAATCATAAATCAGATTTTCAAAATTCAACAATAAAACAGGATGCTACATTTTTTTTTCAACTTTAACAAGTTCATTTAATTTCATGAACATCGATACATAACATTTCAAATAAGATGAAACTATAATGTCAACTCTTATTCAATTCCTTGAAACAATACAACTTTTACAAATAGGCAGCGGATCCACAAAATTTTCAACTGTGCATCAGTTAACAACTTTTTCAACCTAATGACTTAGTAATAACATGTTTTTCATTGAGACAACTTAAAATAACAACAACTAAATATAACAACAAAACAATTAAGCGTTCATCCCCCCGAGTGTTAGTATCAGAGCGACAACACCGACTTTACTAAGAACGTAAGCAACGCTAATCTGGAATACCTGCACGTTACCAATCAAGGTAACATTCAACAACAGAAAGGGGTGAGATATCAAACCATATAAACAAGAGTATGATAATTAATATGCTAGATAGAATTATACAACATCAACATAATCAACATGTTTTATCATCTTAATTCACACATCAACATAATCAATTCCAACTATAAACTTAGCATGTACACCTTCCCCAACTTCGACGAACATATACAACATACTCAACTTCTTCAATATCAGCATAATCTACTTTACGAACATAAACATATAAACAATTCAGGCAACATAATCATACATTCAACTAATTCAACATAATCACATAATTAACTTAGCAACATATTCATATAATCAACTTAGAAACATAATCATATAATCAACTTATCTAACATCATCATATAATCAACTTATCCAACATGAACCACTTACTCAACATAATCAACTTAAACCACATAATCCACTTAAATCTACATAAACAACTTATTCAACTTGAGCAACGTACACAACTTATCAATGTAAGCAACAAGAACAACTTTAACAGCTCGGCAACATAAACAACACAAACAACTTAATTAATGCGACACGGAATGTGACTCGACTGTGCATATGCATGTGGTACCATTAGAGTAAAAATCCCAACTTAAAATATACCAGGTTATCCAGGTATCTGCAAGGCATAAGCCTTCAACTTAATAAATTTGTCAATCCAGGCCAACGTGGTGAGCATCCGCTCCAACTTAGAAATGCAGTGTATGCCATGATACAACGACTCAACACATCACAACAATCAACTCCAACAACATACAACAAACAACATCGCAACTTTAATTCAACACCGACTTTGGCCATAGGCCTACAACTTTCAACGTTGGTCATATGACCTACAACTTGAATATCAACATTGGTCTTACGACCTACAATTCAAATAATCAACATGGGTCCTTCGACCTTTAACTTAAAATGCTCCCAAACCAGGATAGAACAACATACGCAACTATAATAGAAAATATACACATTCAACACTAATTAACAAAGTACACCGACTAAAATCACTTATTTATTATTTCGAACAAACTCGCCAATGTTCGTTAAATTTTGAACAACTAATTTTTCCGTTTAAATCCGCACTACTTAATTTTCTGCTCGCACTACTGATAACTTCCACTTATTCTGTTAAATTCTAATTTAATAATATCTGCATTTCTCTGCTACTATCTCTTAACTGTTTCCGACTTCAATTCTGCTGCAATGTCATTACCTGCTAAATTTCATATTCTGGTTAAACCTGCTATTGTTTTCTGCTTAACTGCTTAATACGATGCTAATTTAAAATTGTCTTCATATGGTTCATATTATATGTAATTAAATCCCAAACATCATTATTAATCATATTTCCTTCTAAGTTTACTAATTATATACTTTAGTTTTAAGCATATAATTTACTAGGATTATTTATTAAAATTATTTCAGAGTTATTTGTAAGGCTAATAAAGAAATACTACAAAATAAAAGAAAAGTCCTTCCCAAAATGACAGGGTGACTTGTGCCACCCCTGTCCCCACAATTGGTATGGCCTGCGCCATACTTGAGTGGTTTAGGCACATGGCCTGCACCATCCTGTATGGCCTGCGCCATGCATTTCTTTTCCACATGGTGGCCTGCGCCACTCTCTACCTAGGGGTCCCGTCCCCAATTCTATTTTGATTCCAACAACCGTTTAGACCACATCAAATTTAATGAATCGATTATAAAATCATTACAGTAACTTAATTTCTTTTCACGACAAATTCAAATCACCCAATCGATACAAACTAAACATTCAACAACATAAAAAATCACGTAATCCCAATCCCGCATAATAATTATCATAATCCCGAGTATAGAGTTCGAGTCCCACCCTTACCTTAATCGATGACCGCTTCGAATCTCCGATCGAATTTCCAACCCCTTTGCATATGTGGCCCTTTTCCTCTCCTATTTCACCCATGGAGATTAGAAATACGAACACGCTGCCATTGAGTTCCTATATTGACCAAAATTCAGCCTTCATCACCATCAATCCCGTAACTACTATTTGACCAATTTCCAGCATGAACTTCCAAATTTCAAATGCGTTTTTCTCCTTCAATACAGAACTTATTGACACGGAATTATATATCAAATCGAAGGGAATTTCGTAAGCTTTCCAGAAATTTAAGAATCGATTTAATCAGAGTTACGAGTAAAACGTTATCACCTGTTTAGTGGAAGTTGTACCGAATGTGCGAAAATTAAGATATGAACATGAATCCTTCTTTCTCCTTCTTTTCTCCCAAGCTGTTTTCTCTCCTCTAAAACCTTTATTTTTCTCTAAGACTTTTTCCTCATTTTCCCTAATTACCACGATTCCCTTTTCTCAACTTCTACTGATTCCAACTTCTCCTCTTGACTAATTCTCCTCTTTATTTTTCTTTTTATTCTAATAATAATAATAATCCAATTATAACTAATGGGCCCAACCGCAACACCCCCTTAATTGCTATTTCCAACACGGTTTCAAGCCCACTAATTAAATCCATTACAACAACGATAATATTAACTCCGATATTAATTCTACGGCTTCCGACTTATTTTTCTGACTTAACGACTTAATTCACCACAACACCAAAATTTAATTTAATAAATCACTATATAATTATTTTCTCCGGACTTAATTAGATTATCTTCCGATTATTAACCAAATGGTCCAACGACCTGATCGACATATCCCACAATAAACGAAGATACTTCATATCGTCTATCACAACTTATATCAACTTAATTAATCAATTCAACTTGAACCAACTTATGAACATCAACAGAATATTCTGATATTTCAGAAATCAACTTAAATCAACTTCAAATACACAAAACATCGCAAATCAACACAACACAATACGCTTATATTTAATTAAATAAGTAATTAAAAAACGGGCGTTACAACTCTCCCCCACTTAGAATATTTTCGTCCTCGAAAATCTATCCGATTCAACTACTCCAACTACTTATTTATCTCGACCAATCAACTTTCATCCTCGAAGGCAACCCCACTTATAACACAGACAACAATTCATAACATAATGTTAATTACAACATAAACAACAATCAAACAATAAACTTGACAACCATTAACACAACACAACGAGTAACCAACTTACAATTTAGAACACATCAATACAAGAACATCCAACTTAAACACAACATCAACTCAATCAATTATCAAAATCTTAACTCATTCACATCAGAATAACAAAACTATGCCACGCGTTCGTTGCGCACTCTAATTACTTGCAAAATGCCAAGTTTACCGAGTTTAAATCCAACTTACAATCACCAAAATCGACATATCAACAAAGCCTCCGACTCACTCCTCGGAATTTTCATTCCAACAGGTATTCTAACTCTTCATAGTTACCGAACACTTCCAACTTAGGTCCATAATACAACAACTTTAAATGTTCGGCATAATTACAACGGCGACGACTTCCCAATCTTGAATAAGATGTACTTGCTCTTCCCAATTATCCTCAACACAATTACAACTTTACTATCTTTTAGCAACATGTCTTCGACAATCATCTTAACCACACAACATCATTACACCAACATAAGGTACAAGGGTCCAACGAATCTCCACAAGATAACTCATACCCTTTGCCTCCAACTAATTCAACCTGCTGAATACTCGATCCTTACTCATACCGACACATCCTTTTATAGATTCTTATCTGAATCAACACAACCAAACAACACCCCTTATTCCAACCAAAACCTCTCTTTAATAAACCAACTTATAATTTAACTTCTAATACTTGCAACTCAATCATATCTGACATTCTTATCAAATCATCATTTCATATTTCCACCTACTTTCCTTTCTAATCATCTCAATAGAACTTTAAGTCTCAAGCTACTTAATTCATCATTAAACAACATTCCAATTATTCCGAGTTCAACTATGAATTTTATTATTACAATTCAATCCAAGCGCAACTTCATGCTTCCCTCTTAAATTCTAACTAATACTCTCATATAATAACTTGCATCAACAAAACAAACAATACTCAAGCACTCGACTTGACTTCAACCAATTCGACGTACATACTATACTAGTTGGCATGACACATCTATCCATCAATTATGATTACGTCTGCTATCAACAATAGATTAAGGATGATCAGTTCCTCAATTTTTCAATAGACGTCCGACAACCATAACGATGGCATAAATCATCATTACCCAACATAATAGCGTCCTTTAACTTGTGCCCATAGTCCGTAAGAATAATGCTCCGCCAACTCTCCACGGCTTATCAACTCCTTCTTAGTCCCCTTAATTCCAACTTCATCAACGATACAAAACGTCCAAAAATCCAGTACACATTCTCTTATGTACACACATATTACCACACGACTTTCAATATCCCTCTAACATTGGAATCATTACAACAAGTACCATTCAAAGTGGTTAGCTCAAATTACAACTTCCAACCAAGTTACGATTCTTAACAACACCAATCAAACATCCATCTTCCTCTCAACATTACCATCTTCTAGCATAGGCACTTTAATTGTCCTCATTCGACATAAATCGTATCTCTATGCATTCTCCGATACCAACATTTTATTATTTAATAACATTTTCATCTTTTCAAATTTTCAGCAATAGACGTTCAACTTCGAACACAATTATCTTTTTCAATACAGATCTCCAAATCACAAAATTATATTCTATCATGAATCTATATTTGTGCAGATTCTAGAACTTCAAGTATCGCTCGAATCCGACTTACGAGTAAAAAGTTATCCCCCTCCCAATGGGACTGGTCAATAATTCCCGTATGCAGAATTTTCCAAAAATCAGCAGCAGACCCAACTATTAAAATGCACTTATCTCCCTCATTATAAACCTCCTGAATGCAAATCATATATGCAAACTATAGGGAATTTCATAAGCTTTCCAAAGAGTCCAGAACCGCTTCAATCCGAATCACGGTTAAAAAGTTATGCCACTTCTCGTGACAGCTGCTCCAAGATTGCAAAATCCAGAATTTTTTTGAGATTGATGAATGTAAATTCCATCTCTCTCCATCTTACTTCCAAGTTCTACCAAAAATATTACTCCACATCCAACTTCGAAAATTACTCGACTTTAATCCAACTACACTCAAGGCATAGTGATCTACCAACGTGATCCCTCAACTTGATCCATCAACTTGTCTTTTATTTGGAATAAATCTTTCTTTCTTAAGCAATCTCCATCCATAAATCCATGCACTTATCAACCCCGACTGATACGAATTCATGAATCCATGCTCTCGCCGGTCCACAACAACGTCTCTTTAACAACCTTGCACTCTTGCAATCAACATCATTTTTGAACCAACTTCGACTTTCCAACACAGTCTGGGAGTCAAGCTTCTTCCCCACTATTATCCAAACTAACATCTGCAGAAAATGACTAGAAACTAACAAGTACCAACAGTGTCTCACACACATGCCGCATACAAAGGAAATAACAACACTATACAACATTGGTCGGACGGACCGACCTGCTCTGATACCACTAATGTAACACCCCAAATCTACCCGGCGGAAAATCATAAATCAGAGTTTCAAAATTCAACAATAAAACAGGATGCTACATTTTTTTCCAACTTTAATAAGTTCATTTAATTTCATGAACATTGATACATAACACTTCAAATAGGATGAAACTATAATGTCAACTCTTATTCAATTCCTTGAAACAATACAACTTTTACAAATAGGCAGCGGATCCACAAAATTTTCAACTGTGCATCAGTTAACAACTTTTTCAACCTAACGACTTAGTAATAACATGTTTTTCATTGAGACAACTTAAAATAACAACAACTAAATATAACAACAAAACAATTAAGCGTTCATCCCCCCGAGTGTTAGTATCAGAGCGACAACACCGACTTTACTAAGAACGTAAGCAACGCTAATCTGGAATACCTGCACGTTACCAATCAAGGTAACATTCAACAACAGAAAGGGGTGAGATATCGAACCATATAAACAAGAGTATGATAATTAATATGCTAGATAGAATTATACAATTTTCATACTATCCCACAACAACATCTTACCAATCACCCCAAAATATCAACATGTTTTATCATCTTAATTCACACATCAACATAATCAATTCCAACTATAAACTTAGCATGGACACCTTCCCCAACTTCGACGAACATATACAACATACTCAACTTCTTCAATATCAGCATAATCTACTTTACGAACATAAACATATAAACAACTCAGGCAACATAATCATACATTTAACTAATTCAACATAATCACATAATTAACTTAGCAACATAGTCATATAATCAACTTAGAAACATAATCATATAATCAACTTATCCAACATCATCATATAATCAACTTATCCAGCATGAACCACTTTCTCAACATAATCAACTTAAACCACATAATCCACTTAAATCTACATAAACAACTTATTCAACTTGAGCAACATACACAACTTATCAATGTAAGCAACAAGAACAACTTTAACAGCTCGACAACATAAACAACACAAACAACTTAATTAATGCGACACGGAATGTGACTCGACTGTGCATATGCATGTGGTACCATTAGAGTAAAACTTCCAACTTAAAATATAACAGGTTATCGAGATATCTGCAAGGTATAAGCCTTCAACTTAATAAATTTGTCAATCCAGGCCAACATGGTGAGCATCCGCTCCAACTTAGAAATGCAGTGTATGCCATGATACAATGACTCAACACATCACAACAATCAACTCCAACAACATACAACAAACAACATCGCAACTTTAATTCAACACCGACTTTGGCCATAGGCCTACAACTTTCAACGTTGGTCATATGACCTACAACTTGAATATCAACATTTGTCTTACGACCTACAACTCAAATAATCAACATGGGTCCTTCGACCTTTAACTTAAAATGCTCCCAAACCGGGACAGAACAACATACACAACAATAATAGAAAATACACACATTCAACACTAATTAAAAAAGTACACCGAATAAAATCACTTATTTATTATTTCGAACAAACTCGCCAATGTTCGTTAAATTTCGAACAACTAATTTTTCCGTTTAAATCCGCACTACTTAATTTTCTGCTCGCACTACTGATAACTTTCACTTATTCTGTTAAATTCTAATTTAATAATATCTACATTTCTCTGCTACTATCTCTTAACTGTTACCGACTTCAATTCTGTTGCAATGCCATTACCTGCTAAATTTCATATTCTGGTTAAACCTGCTACTGTTTTCTGCTTAACTACTTAATACGATACTAATTTAAAATTGTCTTCATATGGTTCGTATTATATGTAATTAAATCCCAAACTTCATTACCAATCATATTTCCTTCTAAGTTTACTAATTATATACTTTAGTTTTAAGCATGTAATTTACTATGATTATTTATTAAAATTAATTCAGAGTTATTTGTAAGGCTAATAAAGAAATACTACAAAATAAAAGAAAAGTCCTTCCCAAAATGACAGGGTGACTTGCGTCACCCCTGTCCCCACAATTGGTATGGCCTGCGCCATACTTGAGTGGTTTAGGCACATGACCTGCGCCACCCTGTATGGCCTGCGCCATGCATTTCTTTTCCACATGGTGGCCTGCGCCACTCTCTACCTAGGGGTCTCGTCCCCAATTCTATTTTGATTCCAACAACCGTTTAGACCACATCAAATTTAATGAATCGATTATAAAATAATTACAGTAACTTAATTTCTTTTCACGACAAATTCAAATCACCCAATCGATACAAACTCAACATTCAACAATATAAAAAATCACGTAATCCCAATCCCGCATAATAATTATCATAATCCCGAGTATAGAGTTCGAATCCCACCCTTACCTTAATCGATGACCGCTTCGAATCTCCGATCGAATTTCCAACCCCTTTGCATATGTGGCCCTTTTCCTCTCCTATTTCACCCATGGAGATTAGAAATACGAACACGCTGCCATTGAGTTCCTATATTGACCAAAATTCAGCCTTCATCACCATCAATCCCGTAACAACTATTTGACCAATTTCCAGCATGAACTTCCAAATTTCAAATGCGTTTTTCTCCTTCAATACAGAACTTATTGACACGAAATTATATATCAAATCGAAGGGAATTTCGTAAGCTTTCCAGAAATTCAAGATTCGCTTTAATCAGAATTACGAGTAAAAAAGTTATCACCTGTTTAGTGGAAGCTGTACCGAATGTGCGAAAATTAAGATATGAACATGAATCCTTCTTTCTCCTTCTTTTCTCCCAAGATGTTTTCTCTCCTCTAAAACCTTTATTTTTCTCTAAGACTTTTTCCTCATTTTCCCTAATTTCCACGATTCCCTTTTCTCAACTTCTACTGATTCCAACTTCTCCTCTTGACTAATTCTCCTCTTTATTTTTCTTTCTATTATAATAATAATAATAATAATCCAATTATAACTAATGGGCCCAACCGCAACACCCCCTTAATTGCTATTTCCAACACGGTTTCAAGCCCACTAATTAAATCCATTACAACAATGATAATATTAACTCCGATATTATTTCTACGGCTTCCGACTTATTTTTCTGACTTAACGACTTAATTCACCACAACACCAAAATTTAATTTAATAATTCACTATATAATTATTTTCTCCGGACTTAATTAGATTATCTTCCGATTATTAACCAAATGGTCCAACGACCTGATCGACATATCCCACAATAAACGAAGATACTTCATATCGTCTATCACAACTTATATCAACTTAATTAATCAATTCAACTTGAACCAACTTATGAACATCAACAGAATATTCTGATATTTCAGAAATCAACTTAAATCAACTTCAAATACACAAAACATCGCAAATCAACACAACATAATACGCTTATATTTAATTAAATAAGTAATTAAATAAACGGGCGTTACAATATGCATCTCTTCTCTTCATCTCTCATGCTTCTTAGGCACTCTTATAATATGATTAGGGTTCTGGTCTTGCACCTTGAGGTTGTGCTTTGTTTATTTTGCTTTGCATCTTATCATGTTTATTTTGATTTGTCATAAGTGATTCATGTTACCTCATATTGATTTGTGTGTTTCTTTTCTTATTCTTGTGCCTTGGGTTTGCATTGGACATTTATGTGTATGACTTCACTTCTGGTTGTATGGTGTTGGTATGGCATTATGTTCATTTTTTATTGCCTTTATACTTGTGTTACTAACCATTTCAGGGGCTTTGGTAAGTGAGAGGTGTGGATGTGATTCTCATATCTCCAAATCTTATCTTTTCTCATCTTATGATTATTTGTTCTAACCTTGTGATTGTTGGGCTTAGGCCTTACTCCCCCCTTCTTCTTTCTTCTTCTTCTCTTCTTCTTTCTTTCTTCTTTAGGATAGTAAGCCTCACTAACCTAGGATTTCCCATGCATGACAATAATTAGGATCCATTAGTCCCCCATTAGACTTTTACCTTTGTGATCCTTTTGGTTCTTCTTCTCTTCTCATCTCAAAACCCTAAAGAAGACACTTAATAAAGATTGGAGTGATACCTTGAGCAATAGCCTTATCCCATGAGACACTTGTAGTCTTCCCATCTTGGGATAGTACAAGCTTGTCTTGTGATGTACAAGTCTGATCAGGATATCATCTTCACCAAGAAAATCATAAAACACACTTCTTCATTGTAAATACAAAACACTTAATAAGTTAATGAGTTAGTGAGCTTAGGCCCTAATCTCTGGATTTAAGTTTTGGGGATCTTCTCCTTACTTGAGTATGCTTGTTCTATTATTCCATCTTGGAATGTAGTGACAAGTGCACATTCCATGGAAAAGAGCTTGAGTTCACTTCCTTGTGACACACTCCTAAAAGCTTCATAAAAAACACAAACAAACAATAAGCGTCTTTCCTTCGGGAATTCTTTTCTCATCTCCTTCGCTCCGTCCGCGAACTTGCTCCTAATTGTCATTTTGCAAGACGGTTACGCACTCGTCGTCCGAGCCTGCAACACCTGAGCATTGACATAGGCAGTTAAAGCCTTAATACATAAGCAATCTTTTCCACCCCTAGTTAGGGGAACTACGGCGACTTTATCCTCATTGTCCAGATGAGGTACGTAGGCAGCGGGGTAGGGCCCGTCGAGCACAATCTTTATTTTCCCTACATTTTTCCTTTTCATTTCTTTTTTCAGTTTCCTTTTCGTTTCTTTTATCCAGTTCAGTTCATTTTCTTTGCAGCAGCTTTCATTTCTTCCCCCTTTAAAGCAGATTTCTTTGTAAGCGTGGATCCCGTCGAGTACGGCGGACGATCTGGGTGCTAATACCTTCCCAGGTCGTAACCGACTCCCGAACTCAGTCTCTTTGGTTCGCAGGACCCGTGTCCTTCCTTTTCTTTTCCTCTGGTTTGTGCAGCATTACCATTCCCGTTCCTTCGGGAAAAAAATGCCTGGTTGGCGACTCTATTCTTTTCCGCGCCACTTTCACGTTTGTACCAGGATGGAAATCCGGGGAGCGATAGATGGCGACTCTGCTGGGGAATTCTAAACCAGAGTATCTCTAGTTCCCTTGAGAGTCTCTCCTAGCGCTTGCTTGTTTTTGTTTCTTTGGGTGTTGATTGCTTGTGGTTGTGTGTTGTATTTTACTGTTGTTTATTTACAGTTTATTTACAGCTTTATTTACAGTTCACAGTATTTATTTTATGCATCATATTATTACTGGACTGTCTGGACTGGATCTTCTGTTTGGTAGGTTTGGGTGATACTATTTCTGAGAGATGAGCTCATTACCACGGCTCGAGTGCACCTTAGGACTTAGATTGGTTCCACTTTGGCCTCATGAGATCTTGCCATGGGGATAGTAGTGAGTTCCACGCCCATATTTGCGACCGTCTTGGAAATGTTTTGATTTGGGGATCTTCCTCTTTCATTTCATAACCTTGATAGTTATGTGCAGCTGGGGACCGATCATTGAGAACCTTGTGGAAACATCCCTCTTTAGTGGTGACAGTGGCAGACCACATGTTGTGGGAAACCTATTCGCATCCGAGGGCCCACCTGGGACTTGCATAGGATGACCTTGTTTTCCCGGACTCAGCTGACGCCTCCCTGCGTAATATATAATGCCAAACCGATTCCCTGATCTGGTCATTTGCCATTTCTCGGAAATGGTGAAAGTATTATTGCTATTCGGCTTTGAGAGTCCGTGATGTCTGACCCGAAGCATACCAGTGAGATTGGGAGGAGTTTACAGGTTTGTAGGAACCCTTGGCCTCTACATACCCTTATTATCAGTGGTCCTTGTTGAGATGTGGTCCTATGGTTCTGGTGTTCTGGTTTTCTTGGTACTATGGCTCTGAGAATTTCTATCAGAGGGTTGTGAATCAGAGGATCTTGGTTTGCAGTTGATCAGAGGGACCTTATGTTCAGTGTCCAGTATCCAAATGGTCCCAGATTGATCATATGTCTGCATAGCATTTACATTGCATCATTCTTGCATTAACTGTTTATGTTTCCATTTTTCAGGTTATTGTTCATAGTCAGCTCCCAGTTCTGGTAAATCTTATCTCCAAATGGTAGAAGTCAGAAGAGTTACAAGGAAAAAGAATGTTCACTATACTTTTCTTCAACCTGAAGTTAGGAGTGTTCAGAAATTAGCAGGTTTGATGAATGACCAAGTCTTGGGAAATTTCAGGAAAAGGTATGGCCAGATATTGAAGTATGTGGACAAGCCCACTGCAGACCAGAAGGATAGCTTGCATACCTTGCTTCAGTTTTATGATCCCCTTCTGCGGTGTTTCGTGTTTCCAGATTACATCTTGGCTCCTACCTTGGAGGAGATTTCCAGCATTTTGGGTGTTCCAGTCAGAGATACCTTGCCTTTCTATGGGTCTGAGGTGGTGCTTAAGGAAGAAGACATAGCCAAGGTCTATCGTTTACCAGCTGCTACAGTCAAGAAGGCTCTGAAGAACAGTGAAGGCAGAGGACTGCCTTGGAGTGTGCTTATACCAGAGGCAGAGGAATATGCTAAAGAGGGTAAATGGGGGGATTTTGGTGTTGTGCTGGCTTTGAGGGTGTATGGGTCCAGTCTGTTCCTGGGAGAGAAAGAATTTCTGAGCTTGGAAGTGATCTCTATATTTGCTAAAGGCAATCATGTGCCAACTCTGTTGGGATACTTCTACTATAACATTCACTACCGGAATGAGAAAGGTAGAGGTGGACCAGTGGGCTGTTGTGCTTCATTGTTTGCTGAGTGGTTTGCCAGAAAATTACCAAAATCAGGTGCGTTCAAGGAGATGAGAGATGAGTGGAGATGGTCTAGAAGGTTGATGGGGTTAACTGCTGAGGATATAGCTTGGGTATATGACAGAGATCTGCTAGGAAAAGAGTTGTTGGTTAGTTGTGGAAGATTTGCTGGAGTGCCTTTGCTAGGAAGGAAGGGTGTGATCAGTTATCATCCAACATTAGCCAGGAAGTAATTTGGTTATCCGTTGAGAGATCCACCACAGATGGAAGAGTTTGCTGAGTCTTTGTATTTTCCTGTGGAGGGAAAAAAATAATTAGTTATACAAGCATCTCAGGCTTGGGCTTACAGGATGAGGAAGGGTAAGAAAGACTTTGGTAGAGTAGATCCCAAGACGTATCCTCTTTTTGCTACATGGTTTCAAAAACATGTAGAAAAGGTTCTCATGCCATTCTCTGTAGAAGCTCCACTTTATCCCAAATAAGTGCCATGTCAGAGCACTGTCTCCCTTGAAGATTATAAGAAACTAGAATCTCAGCTGCATGAAGTCCGAGTGGAGAATGCTGAAATGGTTAACCTGTACCATCTTGCCAACCGGGCCAAAAATAAAGCAGAGGGAAAGCTGCAGAAGATGAAATCCTCCTTGGAAGCTAAAGAGAAAGACTTTGTTGGAAGGGAAGCTCACTTTCAAAGATTGGGTCTGATGGAGGCAAAAAGAGAAGCGGAACGCAAAAAGACTTTGAAGACTCTCAAGGAAGCTCGCCAGTCCATTGTTTGGTTGCAAGGCCAAAGGGAGGAAGAGCAAAAGAAGTTTAAAGAAAAAGAAGAGTTTTTCGAGGTACAAATGGCCTTCAAGAAAGAGGAGGTGGAGCAAGTCCACAACATACGAAGGGAGAAGACTCAGCAGTTGGCACAAAGCCAGATAGCCTTAGAGGAGGCACTAAAGGAGATTGAAGAGCTCAAGCTGAGAGCAGGTGTGAAGAAGAACAGAGCAGAGGTGGCTGCAGAAGGACCTGGGTCTTCAGTTTAGTTTATTTATTTTTGATTCAGACTACCTACAGACTAGTTGTAGGAGTCTTGATTTTGTCTTTTATTCATGTAATGACTTGCAACCCTTCGGGGAATATTTTTGTTGGTGCTCTAACTTTTGGCCGGCAGTGGGTTGTCCATGATATACAATGTTAATATGCAAATTATCATTTCTGATTATGCAAGGTTTGTTTGTCTGATACTGCTAATATCTAAACACTCTTCAAAGAGAAAGTCTAAAAGTTAATACTCAAAGTGGCTGTCTGGAGCAAATACCAGAACTGGGGCATACAAATGCTTAAAACTTGGAAACATTAGCAGTTACATTGCATGCATATAACATGTTTGTTTGTTTTGCAGGTAGTGCTTCAGTTTCTAACGTTTATGTTGTTTCAGGCACTATAGCTCCCAGAAAGGTTTGAGAACAGCCGGTCATACACAGATATCCCACGAGAGTCAACAGAGAAAGAGTCATGGATCAAATGCAGGCTGATTTAGCTGACTTGAGGTTTAGGATGGACAATTTTATGACTCTTATGGCAGGAATGGGTCAGAATCAGGAACGTCTGCGTGAGTTGGTTGAAAATAGTCAAGCAAGGAGCAACGATACTGCTGATGGAGGTAATCGTAACGGTGCGGGCGCCCGTCAAGTTGAAATCCCTGTAGCACAGACAGGGGTTACCATTATCAATGATGGACTGAACAATGTACAAATGGACGGTCAAAACGAGCAGTTCACTCTGATGGACGAAACTGAAGGCCAGGGGGTTGAAATGAACAAAAAATTTGAAGAGATGGTTGAACAGATCAGGGCCATTCAATCTCAGAACTCCTTGGGGTTCGACATTACTGACTTGGGCTTGGTTCCAGGGGTTAGAATCCCTTACAAGTTCAAGGTCCCGACTTTCGAGAAGTACAACGACACAGCGTGTCCAAAGACTCATCTCCAATACTTTGTAGGGAGGATTGCTGCCCATACTGATGATGAAAAGCTATGGATGTACTATTTCCAGGACAGTCTGGTTGGGGCTTCCTTGGAATGGTATATGAAGCTATGTAGAGTCAATATTAAGAGCTGGAAGTACTTGGCAGAGGCTTTCGTGAGGCAATACCAATACAATTTGGACATGGCTCCAAATCGCACTCAATTGCAAAACATGTCTCAAACTGCTAAGGAGGGGTTTAAAGAATATTCTCAAAGGTGGCGTCAGCTCGCTGCCAGGGTGCAACCACCATTGCTGGAGAATAAGATGGCTGATATGTTCATGGGGACATTGCAAGGGGTGTTTATAGAAAGATTGGCGTCTTGTTCGGCTACCAAGTTAAATGATATAGTAATTGTAGGTGAGAGGGTCGAGACTCTGCTAAAGATGGGAAAGATTCAGGATACCAGTGCGAACAGCTCGAGTGGAGTAAGAAAAGCTTTCAGCGGACCCCCGAGAAGGAGGGAAGGTGAAACCAATGTTGTGTTTGGCCGAGGACAGGGCCGAGGATATAGAAGATCATATGAGCAAGTGGCAGCTGTCACTATCCCTTCCAGTCATGTGCAGCAGGTACAGACTCAACCTCAACAACAACAACAGCCACAACGTAACAACTATCAACAAAGACCTTATCAGCCAAGATAAGCTCGTCCGGCTAATAGGATGCTTGAAGCAAATTCCCATGACATATACTGCATTACTGCAGAGATTGCTAGACCTGAACTTGATACAGCTGAGGACCTTAGCATCACAACCACCTGGAGAGCTTCTAGTGGGGTACGATGCCAATGCTAGATGCGATTTCCATTCAGGAGCACCTGGGCACTCGACTGAGAAGTGCAGGGCGCTACATCATAAAGTTCGAGATTTGATCGACTCCAAGGCGATTAACTTCGCACCACCGCCCAATGTTACTTCAAACCCTATTCCGAACCATAGAGGGGCTAGAATAAATGTTGTTGATAGTGGTGAGAAGTTAAGTTTTATTCTAAGCATAGAAGAAGTGAAGACTCCGCTGTTGGTAGTGAAAGAGAGGCTATTAAAAGGACAAGTGTTTCCGGGATGCAGTTCTAATTATGAAAAGTGTGTGAATTCAGTGAATGGTTGTGAAAACCTGAAGGTGGGGTTGCAGAATATGATTGATGAAGGGTCATTGCAGTTTGATAAAGTTGATAATAAAGGTGATTGTGTGTCCACTATAACCATCTTTTATGATCTAGCTGAGATGCCTGCTAGAAGAGAATCTGTGACTATTTATGCTCCTGAAGTCAGTCCTGTGACTATCACTGTTCCTGGGCCTGTTCCTTATACGGATGATAAAGCCATTCCATGGCATTACGGCTCAAATATGTATGTTGAAGGACAGAAAGTGGAGAGTAAGTCAATAGCTATTGACCCGACTGTAGTGAACGTCGGAGGGGTTGGAGGTTTTACGAGAAGTGGTCGTCTATTTGCTCCCCCAGTTCTGAGAGGAGATCCTGAGGCTGTGGCTTCGGCAAAGGCTAAAGGAAAGCAAACAGAGACTGAAGAAGCAACAACTCCTACTACTGGACAGGGTACCTTTGAGAAGGAGGTGGAGGAATTTATGCGGATAATTAAAAAGAGTGATTATAAGGTGGTTGAACAGTTGAACCAGACGCCGTCCAAAATATCAATTCTGTCTTTGCTGATGTGTTCTCCAGCACATAGAGAAGCCTTGCTGAAAGTGTTGCAGATGGCATACGTTCCTCAAGAAATAACTGTTAATCAACTGGAAGCTGTAGTGGGCAGTGTGAATGCAAGCCACGGATTGGGCTTCACAGATAGAGACCTTACTTCAGAGGGTCGTAACCATAACAAAGCACTACATATTACTATGAAGTGTAAAGGGGCTGTTTTGTCGCATGTCCTGGTTGACACAGACTCTTCTCTTAATGTACTCCCGAAGGAAGCATTGATGAAGCTGAATGTTGATGGTATCGTCTTAAGACCCAGTGATTTGATAGTTAAAGCTTTTGATGGGTCCAGAAGGTCAGTGTTCGGAGAAGTTGAGTTACCTGTGAAAATAGGGTCTCAAGTATTCAAGAGCACGTTTTACGTCATGGACATTCAACCCGCGTACAGTTGCTTGTTGGGACGTCCATGGATTCATGTTGCCGGAGCTGTAACATCCATTATGCATCAAAAGCTCAAGTACGTGGTTGATGGACAAGTAATCACTGTGTGCGGAGAGGAAGATATCTTTGTGAGCCACTTATCAACTTTCAAATATGTGGAGATGGACGGAGAGATCCACGAGACGCTGTGTCAGGCCTTCGAAGCAGGTAATGTCAGCGTTTTGGCTCCTGTGGAGAGGAACAATGAGAAAGAAGGTACCTCTATTCACTCCTACAAGCAGGCTAAGGAGGTGGTTCAGTCAGGAAGTGCCCAAGGCTGGGGAAAATTGCTGGAATTAGAGAAGAAAGACGATAAGTTTGGTCTGGGTTATCAGCCTGGTGGGTCTAACTGGCCTCAGTGTGGTAAAGTTATTACTTTTACAAGCGCTGGGATGCTCGACCGCAACCATATCTGTGTGACAAGCAAAGAAGAGGACAATGATGGTGACTAGGACAACTCGATTCACCCGTGTGCGCCCGGGGAGGAGCTCAAGAACTGGTCTGCCGAGGACGTCGTCCATGTTACCTGGCAATCAGAGTAATTTATTTGTTTCCTTTTCTTATCATGCTGCATTGTCAATCCTGCACTCTACCCAAGGTGCAAGGATCCATTGTAGGGCCACCATGCTTTGTATGCATTTATATTTTACCATGAAATAAAGGACATTTTCAGACAAATTGTGTTCTCTTTATTACGTTTTAAATTTTTCACAAATAATAAAAATGGCAATGTGTTTTTCTTTTTTGTTTTTGTGTTTGCGTCTCTTTTAAAAAAATAAATAAATAAATAAACAGATTTTGAAATAAGCACATCATTTGTGCAGTGTTGATCATCCGGATTCTATTGATAACGTTCCTGCTATGACCACGCATGACTTTGACAATCCTATCTACCAAGATGATGAAGAGGTTGAGGAAGACTGTGAACTCCCTGAAGAATGTCAGATTGTTGAAACAAGAGGAACGAGTTATTCAGCCTCATCAGGAAGAAATTGAGATCATCAACATCGGCACGGAAGATGTGAAGAAAGAGATCAAGATTGGGGCCAGTCTGCAGGCCGAAGTAAAGAAAGAGTTGATTGGTATGCTGTGTGAATATGTGGATATCGTCGCCTGGTCGTATCAAGATATGTCAGGGCTGGATACCGACATTGTTGTGCATAAGCTACCATTGAGAGAAGAATGTCCTCCTGTGAAACAAAAGTTGAGAAGAACTCGTCCTGACATGGTGATGAAGATCAAGGAGGAAGTTCAGAAATAGTGGGAAGCCGGATTCCTTGCCGTAACTAGTTACCCACCTTGGGTAGCTAACATTGTACCTGTACCAAAGAAAGACGGCAAAGTTCGGATGTGCGTTGACTACCGGGATTTAAACAGAGCGAGCCCAAAAGATGACTTTCCATTACCTCACATTGATGTGCTGGTAGACAACACCGCTCAATTCTCAGTATTCTCCTTCATGGATGGCTTCTTTGGATATAATCAGATCAAGATGGCACCGGAAGACATGGAGAAAACAACGTTCATTACCCCGTGGGGTACATTTTGCTACAAGGTCATGCCCTTTGGTTTGAAGAACGTCGGGGCAACGTATCAGCGGGCTATGGTCACATTGTTCCACGGCATGATACACAAAAAGATAGAGTGCTATGTGGACGATATGATTGCTAAGTCCCGAGACGAAGAAGAGCATCTAGTCAATCTCAAGAAGTTGTTTGATAGACTGATAAAGTATAAGCTGAGGTTGAATCCAAACAAGTGCACTTTCGGAGTGCGTTTCGGGAAACTGCTGGGTTTCATTGTTAGTCAGAAGGGAATCGAGGTGGATCCTGCAAAAGTAAAAGCAATTCAAGATATGCCTGCACCGAAAATAGAAAAAGAGGTGTGCGGGTTCTTAGGGAGGTTGAACTACATTTCACGGTTCATATCTCATCTAACTGCCACGTGCGAACCAATATTCAAATTGCTAAGAAAGGAGCAAACGGTCAGGTGGAATGAGGAATGCCAAAGAGCCTTTGACAAGATAAAAGAATATTTGCAGACACCTCTGATTCTAATGCCTCCAGTTCCAGGACGGCCACTTATCATGTACTTGACTGTGCTAGAAGGGTCAATGGGGTGTGTTCTAGGCCAACATGACGAGTCTGGTCGAAAAGAGTACGCTATTTATTACCTTAGCAAAAAGTTTACCGACTGTGAATCCCGTTACTCACTGCTCGAGAAAACTTGTTGCGCTTTGGTATAAGCTGCTCGCCGACTGAGACAGTATATGTTGACTCATACCACGCTGCTAATTTCCAAAATGGATCCTGTCAAGTATATCCTTGAGAAACCAGCGTTAACCGGAAGGTTTGCTAGGTGGCAAATGATCTTAACGGAATATGACATACATTATACTTCTTAGAAAGCCATCAAAGGAAGTTTATTGTCGGATTATCTTGCACATCAACCTCTTGAAGATGACTATCAGCCAATGAAGTTTGATTTCCCTGATGAGGACATCATGTACCTCAAAGAAAAAGATTGCGAGGAACCACTTCCGGAGGAGGGACCAGATCCTGAATCCAAATGGAAGTTGATGTTTGATGGGGTAGTCAATATCAACGGACATGGTGTTGGTGCCATTCTTATCACTCCTGAAGGTGTTCACTTTCCCTTCGCTGCCAGAATTACTTTTGGCTGCACCAATAATGAAGCGGAATACGAGGCATGCATAATGGGAATAGAGGAGGCTATTAATCTTTGGATTAAGACCTCGATATATTCGGAGATTCAGCCCTCGTCATTTACCAGATTACCGGCAAGTGGTATACGCATCAAGAACATCTAATTCCTTACAGGGATTATGCCAGAAAACTGTTGACGTTCTTCACAACAGTTAAGCTTCAGTACATACCACGTGATGAGAATCAATTTTTCGATGCATTGGCTACTCTTTCTTCGTCTATCAAAGTCTTGTATTGGAATTATGTGCCCAGGATTGACATCTCCAGGCTTGACGCACCAGCTCATGCCTTCTCTGTAGACGCGGTGTCTGATGAGAAACCTTGGTACTTTGATATCAAGCTCTTCCTGGAAAAGCAAGAATACCCAGCTGGGGCATCATCCAATGACAAGAAGACCTTAAGGCGACTTGCTGCTAGTTTCTTTTTGAATACAGACGGGGTTTTGTATAAGAGGAACTTTGACATGGTCATGCTCAGATGCGTGGATAGACACGAAGCAAGCCTATTAATGCAGGAAGTCCATGAGGGATCCTTCGGTACTCATGCAGGAGGGCATGCTATGGCTAAGAAGTTATTGAGGTCGGGTTACTATTGGATGACAATGGATGCAGACTGTTGTTCATATGCCCGTAAGTGCCACAAGTGCCAGATTTATGCAGACAAGGTGCATGTTCCTCCAAACACGCTCAACATCATGTCATCTCCTTGGCCTTTTTCTATGTGGGGCATTGACATGATCGGAAAAATAGAGCCTACTGCTTCAAATGGTCATCGCTTCATCTTGGTCGCGATTGATTACTTCACTAAGTGGGTTGAAGTAGCATCTTATGCCAATGTCACTCGTCAAATGGTAGCCAGGTTTTTGAAAAGGGACATCCTTTGCAGATACGGAGTGCCCGAAAGGATCATTACTGACAATGGTTCTAACTTGAACAATAAGATGATGGCAGAATTATGTCGGGACTTCAAGATCCAACATCACAATTCTTCTCCTTACCGGCCAAAGATGAATGGTGCGGTAGAGGCAGCAAATAAGAATATCAAGAAGATTGTGAAAAAGATGGTTGTCACTTACAAGGATTGGCATGAGATGTTACCATTTGCGTTTCATGGGTACCGAACGTCAGTCAGGACGTCAACAGGGGCAACTCCCTTCTCATTGGTATATGGTATGGAGGCAGTCTTGCCTGTTGAAGTAGAAGTTCCTTCATTGCGTGTGATGATGGATGCGATGCTTGATGAGGCTGAATGGGTACGTGCTCATTACAATCAGCTATGTCTAATTGAGGAAAAGAGATTAGCGGCTATCTGTCATGGTCAGCTTTATCAGAGGAGAATGAAGCGAGCATTCGACCAGCGAGTACGTACTCGGGAGTATCAAGTGGGAGAGCTTGTGCTCAAGAGGATTGTTCCTCCAAGTTCAGATCATAGGGGCAAGTGGACCCCAAATTACGAAGGACCATTCATAGTGAAGAAAGTTTTCTCAAGAGGAGCGTTGATGCTCACCACTATGGATGGAGAAGATTTCCAATCCCCTGTTAACTCTGACGCAGTTAAAAAATACATCGCATAAAAAGACCTGCTGGACACAAAAACAAAATTAAAGTCCAGGCAAGAAAAGGGCATCCCGGCGAGCTAAAAACAGAATAAAAAGCTCGGGAAAAAGTTAGGGAAAACAAGTAAAAAAATGTACACCCGCTGAGTTGAAAAGCCACATCAGACAACTCAGGCAAAAAAGGGTATCCTGGTGGATTGAAAACCCGAAAGGGCGATCCACGCAAAACAAGGGAATAAGCGAATAACTGCGATCCGAGTAATCTGAACCAAATCATCGTTTCGTACAGCTTGACAATATCAGAAGGATAGGAATCAATCCCCTCATCTTCTCAGAAAGCAAAGGCAAGAATGGAGAGTTTTGAAGACATGCTGGTCATAGCAAGAAGGAAACTCATTGGGATGTCGTGCCCATTGCCATTAGGATAGTTTATTTTCTCAATTTTATGGTAGCTACCTCTTTCCAGGTGGTTGCTTCCTGATGTAAAAACTTTGCCTATTCAGAGGCCTTTCAATAAAAGAATATTCAGTCAAAAAGTTGTGTTGTGTTTATTTTTGTTTGCAAAATGTCCTGAATTGTTGGCAAAAATAGCATTGCATTTAAAACATGGTGATGATTTGAAAGAAAAATGACATTGCAGGGAAACATTTGAAATCCTCTTTGAGTGTCGGGTGACGATGGATGAACAGATCATACCATGCAAGTCCCCGGGGCACATATGTGTTTTCTGTTGTTGCAGGTTTTGCAGGATGGTGTCACATTCTCCCAAACAGAGTTTTCCCCAGCTAAGTCATGGCAGGTGGGATTCCCAAGCAGATTATTTTCCCACCAGTGGAGTATGCCCAGCAGGCAGTGGGAGGCCCATTCCCCACAGAGTTTAACTGTCAAAACTTTTCTTCCCAAGCATGAGATATTTGAGGAAGCATCTCCCCAGCCGTGTTAGAAGATCGTCATTCCCCCGTAGAGTTCCATGATTGAGATACAACCATCATTGAAATATTCCCCGGAAATCATCTGTGTATGATAGTTGTTGTTGCTCGTCTACATTCCCTGACACTCGTCTGTGTTCACACCTTATTGTCGCTCGTCTGCACTTCTCAACGCTCGTCTGTGTTATCACTTTGGTATCGCTCGTTTGCTTTCCCCAGCAGTTGCCCATGATCGCTTTGTTGTTGCTCGTCTGCACTTTCCAACACTCGTCTGTGTTTGATATGTAATATTTGTGGTTGCTCGTTTGCATTCTCCAGCATTCGTCTGTGTTTACTATCTGTTTGAAGCTCGTCTGCATTTGTGTAGATACTTGTCTGTATCATCCCTCACACTCGTCTGTGTTAGTTGATATCCATATGTGTTGATTTGATAATTACCCTGGTACTCGTCTGTATTGCTACTCCAAATGCGTCCAGTTGATCCATTGGTCCTTGTATTTTCCTGAATTATTGAATTTCCATTTTAATTAATGTTTCCTACGCTGACTTTTCATGGGCTTGACTTGCTAATCTCACCCCCTGACTCTGAGGCCCAACATAATTGAACTGGAATCCATTTCTATTCGCACCCCCTGGCCCTTCTCATTTTTTTTGTTTATTTTTATTTCCATTTTATTTTCAGTTTGGTTTTTAATTTTTAAAATTAGTTTTAGGTTTACAAAAATTCTAAAAAAATTCATGAAATTTCCTTTGAGTTTTCTTTAATTTCTGACATTTTTAATTTCCATTTATTTTTATTTGACACGTGGAAATTAATTGTTCCTTTTAATTAATTCATTTTATCTCATTTTGAAGCATGCTGACTTATCCATTTTCTATCTTGACCATTATTTGGAATTTTTGGATGATTCGTTTTGCTCTGGATTCATGATGGAGTGTAGTTTATTGGTGATTTTTGTTCTGATTTTTTGAATATTGGTTAATTGATTTTGGTCTCTAACTTGTGAGTGAACCCATCTAACCCTAATCCATGTTTGACCTCTCTTTTGACTAGTTTAGCTTATGAATTTCCTTCCCTCCTTTTGGCATGTTGTTATGTTATGTTTGAAGATCATTTGTGCAATGTTGTGGAAGTTTTGAATGCTCATTTTTTTTGTTCTTGACTTATCCCATTTTGTTTCTTTTGAATCATAAGTTCATTCCTTAGCTTAGAAGGGCACTTGTGCCAACAGCTCGAGTGGAGTAAGAAAAGCTTTCAGCGGACCCCCGAGAAGGAGGGAAGGTGAAACCAATGTTGTGTTTGGCCGAGGACAGGGCCGAGGATATAGAAGATCATATGAGCAAGTGGCAGCTGTCACTATCCCTTCCAGTCATGTGCAGCAGGTACAGACTCAACCTCAACAACAACAACAGCCACAACGTAACAACTATCAACAAAGACCTTATCAGCCAAGACAAGCTCGTCCGGCTAATAGGATGCTTGAAGCAAATTCCCATGACATATACTGCATTACTGCAGAGATTGCTAGACCTGAACTTGATACAGCTGAGGACCTTAGCATCACAACCACCTGGAGAGCTTCTAGTGGGGTACGATGCCAATGCTAGATGCGATTTCCATTCAGGAGCACCTGGGCACTCGACTGAGAAGTGCAGGGCGCTACATCATAAAGTTCAAGATTTGATCGACTCCAAGGCGATTAACTTCGCACCACCGCCCAATGTTACTTCAAACCCTATTCCGAACCATGGAGGGGCTAGAATAAATGCTGTTGATAGTGGTGAGAAGTTAAGTTTTATTCTAAGCATAGAAGAAGTGAAGACTCCGCTGTTGGTAGTGAAAGAGAGGCTATTAAAAGGACAAGTGTTTCCGGGATGCAGTTCTAATTATGAAAAGTGTGTGAATTCAGTGAATGGTTGTGAAAACCTGAAGGTGGGGTTGCAGAATATGATTGATGAAGGGTCATTGCAGTTTGATAAAGTTGATAATAAAGGTGATTGTGTGTCCACTATAACCATCTTTTATGATCTAGCTGAGATGCCTGCTAGAAGAGAATCTGTGACTATTTATGCTCCTGAAGTCAGTCCTGTGACTATCACTGTTCCTGGGCCTGTTCCTTATACGGATGATAAAGCCATTCCATGGCATTACGGCTCAAATATGTATGTTGAAGGACAGAAAGTGGAGAGTAAGTCAATAGCTATTGACCCGACTGTAGTGAACGTCGGAGGGGTTGGAGGTTTTACGAGAAGTGGTCGTCTATTTGCTCCCCCAGTTCTGAGAGGAGATCCTGAGGCTGTGGCTTCGGCAAAGGCTAAAGGAAAGCAAACAGAGACTGAAGAAGCAACAACTCCTACTACTGGACAGGGTACCTTTGAGAAGGAGGTGGAGGAATTTATGCGGATAATTAAAAAGAGTGATTATAAGGTGGTTGAACAGTTGAACCAGACGCCGTCCAAAATATCAATTCTGTCTTTGCTGATGTGTTCTCCAGCACATAGAGAAGCCTTGCTGAAAGTGTTGCAGATGGCATACGTTCCTCAAGAAATAACTGTTAATCAACTGGAAGCTGTAGTGGGCAGTGTGAATGCAAGCCACGGATTGGGCTTCACAGATAGAGACCTTACTTCAGAGGGTCGTAACCATAACAAAGCACTACATATTACTATGAAGTGTAAAGGGGCTGTTTTGTCGCATGTCCTGGTTGACACAGACTCTTCTCTTAATGTACTCCCGAAGGAAGCATTGATGAAGCTGAATGTTGATGGTATCGTCTTAAGACCCAGTGATTTGATAGTTAAAGCTTTTGATGGGTCCAGAAGGTCAGTGTTCGGAGAAGTTGAGTTACCTGTGAAAATAGGGTCTCAAGTATTCAAGAGCACGTTTTACGTCATGGACATTCAACCCGCGTACAGTTGCTTGTTGGGACGTCCATGGATTCATGTTGCCGGAGCTGTAACATCCATTATGCATCAAAATCTCAAGTACGTGGTTGATGGACAAGTAATCACTGTGTGCGGAGAGGAAGATATCTTTGTGAGCCACTTATCAACTTTCAAATATGTGGAGATGGACGGAGAGATCCACGAGACGCTGTGTCAGGCCTTCGAAGCAGGTAATGTCAGCGTTTTGGCTCCTGTGGAGAGGAACAATGAGAAAGAAGGTACCTCTATTCACTCCTACAAGCAGGCTAAGGAGGTGGTTCAGTCAGGAAGCGCCCAAGGCTGGGGAAAATTGCTGGAATTAGAGAAGAAAGACGATAAGTTTGGTCTGGGTTATCAGCCTGGTGGGTCTAACTGGCCTCAGTGTGGTAAAGTTATTACTTTTACAAGCGCTGGGATGCTCGACCGCAACCATATCTGTGTGACAAGCAAAGAAGAGGACAATGATGGTGACTGGGACAACTCGATTCACCCGTGTGCGCCCGGGGAGGAGCTCAAGAACTGGTCTGCCGAGGACGTCGTCCAAGTTACCTGGAAATCAGAGTAATTTATTTGTTTCCTTTTCTTATCATGCTGCATTGTCAATCCTGCACTCTACCCAAGGTGCAAGGATCCATTGTAGGGCCACCATGCTTTGTATGCATTTATATTTTACCATGAAATAAAGGACATTTTCAGACAAATTGTGTTCTCTTTCTTTCGTTTTAAATTTTTCACAAATAATAAAAATGGCAATGTGTTTTTCTTTTTTGTTTTTGTGTTTGCGTCTCTTTTAAAAAAATAAATAAACAGATTTTGAAATAAGTACATCATTTGTGCAGTGTTGATCATCCGGATTCTATTGATAACGTTCCTGCTATGACCACGCATGACTTTGACAATCCTATCTACCAAGATGATGAAGAGGTTGAGGAAGACTGTGAACTCCCTGAAGAATGTCAGATTGTTGAAACAAGAGGAACGAGTTATTCAGCCTCATCAGGAAGAAATTGAGATCATCAACATCGGCACGGAAGATGTGAAGAAAGAGATCAAGATTGGGGCCAGTCTGCAGGCCGAAGTAAAGAAAGAGTTGATTGGTATGCTGTGTGAATATGTGGATATCGTCGCCTGGTCGTATCAAGATATGTCAGGGCTGGATACCGACATTGTTGTGCATAAGCTACCATTGAGAGAAGAATGTCCTCCTGTGAAACAAAAGTTGAGAAGAACTCGTCCTGACATGGTGATGAAGATCAAGGAGGAAGTTCAGAAATAGTGGGAAGCCGGATTCCTTGCCGTAACTAGTTACCCACCTTGGGTAGCTAACATTGTACCTGTACCAAAGAAAGACGGCAAAGTTCGGATGTGCGTTGACTACCGGGATTTAAACAGAGCGAGCCCAAAAGATGACTTTCCATTACCTCACATTGATGTGCTGGTAGACAACACCGCTCAATTCTCGGTATTCTCCTTCATGGATGGCTTCTTTGGATATAATCAGATCAAGATGGCACCGGAAGACATGGAGAAAACAACGTTCATTACCCCGTGGGGTACATTTTGCTACAAGGTCATGCCCTTTGGTTTGAAGAACGTCGGGGCAACGTATCAGCGGGCTATGGTCACATTGTTCCACGGCATGATACACAAGAAGATAGAGTGCTATGTGGACGATATGATTGCTAAGTCCCGAGACGAAGAAGAGCATCTAGTCAATCTCAAGAAGTTGTTTGATAGACTGATAAAGTATAAGCTGAGGTTGAATCCAAACAAGTGCACTTTCGGAGTGCGTTTCGGGAAACTGCTGGGTTTCATTGTTAGTCAGAAGGGAATCGAGGTGGATCCTGCAAAAGTAAAAGCAATTCAAGATATGCCTGCACCGAAAATAGAAAAAGAAGTGTGCGGGTTCTTAGGGAGGTTGAACTACATTTCACGGTTCATATCTCATCTAACTGCCACGTGCGAACCAATATTCAAATTGCTAAGAAAGGAGCAAACGGTCAGGTGGAATGAGGAATGCCAAAGAGCCTTTGACAAGATAAAAGAATATTTGCAGACACCTCTGATTCTAATGCCTCCAGTTCCAGGACGGCCACTTATCATGTACTTGACTGTGCTAGAAGGGTCAATGGGGTGTGTTCTAGGCCAACATGACGAGTCTGGTCGAAAAGAGTACGCTATTTATTACCTTAGCAAAAAGTTTACCGACTGTGAATCCCGTTACTCACTGCTCGAGAAAACTTGTTGCGCTTTGGTATAAGCTGCTCGCCGACTGAGACAGTATATGTTGACTCATACCACGCTGCTAATTTCCAAAATGGATCCTGTCAAGTATATCCTTGAGAAACCAGCGTTAACCGGAAGGGTTGCTAGGTGGCAAATGATCTTAACAGAATATGACATACATTATACTTCTTAGAAAGCCATCAAAGGAAGTTTATTGTCGGATTATCTTGCACATCAACCTCTTGAAGATGACTATCAGCCAATGAAGTTTGATTTCCCTGATGAGGACATCATGTACCTCAAAGAAAAAGATTGTGAGGAACCACTTCCGGAGGAGGGACCAAATCCTGAATCCAAATGGAAGTTGATGTTTGATGGGGTAGTCAATATCAACGGACATGGTGTTGGTGCCATTCTTATCACTCCTGAAGGTGTTCACTTTCCCTTCGCTGCCAGAATTACTTTTGGCTGCACCAACAATGAAGCGGAATACGAGGCATGCATAATGGGAATAGAGGAGGCTATTAATCTTTGGATTAAGACCTCGATATATTCGGAGATTCAGCCCTCGTCATTAACCAGATTACCGGCAAGTGGTATACGCATCAAGAACATCTAATTCCTTACAGGGATTATGCCAGAAAACTGTTGACGTTCTTCACAACAGTTAAGCTTCAGTACATACCACGTGATGAGAATCAATTTTTCGATGCATTGGCTACTCTTTCTTCGTCTATCAAAGTCTTGTATTGGAATTATGTGCCCAGGATTGACATCTCCAGGCTTGACGCACCAGCTCATGCCTTCTCTGTAGACGCGGTGTCTGATGAGAAACCTTGGTACTTTGATATCAAGCTCTTCCTGGAAAAGCAAGAATACCCAGCTGGGGCATCATCCAATGACAAGAAGACCTTAAGGCGACTTGCTGCTAGTTTCTTTTTGAATACAGACGGGGTTTTGTATAAGAGGAACTTTGACATGGTCATGCTCAGATGCGTGGATAGACACGAAGCAAGCCTATTAATGTAGGAAGTCCATGAGGGATCCTTCGGTACTCATGCAGGAGGGCATGCTATGGCTAAGAAGTTATTGAGGTCGGGTTACTATTGGATGACAATGGATGCAGACTGTTGTTCATATGCCCGTAAGTGCCACAAGTGCCAGATTTATGCAGACAAGGTGCATGTTCCTCCAAACACGCTCAACATCATGTCATCTCCTTGGCCTTTTTCTATGTGGGGCATTGACATGATCGGAAAAATAGAGCCTACTGCTTCAAATGGTCATCGCTTCATCTTGGTCGCGATTGATTACTTCACTAAGTGGGTTGAAGTAGCATCTTATGCCAATGTCACTCGTCAAATGGTAGCCAGGTTTTTGAAAAGGGACATCCTTTGCAGATACGGAGTGCCCGAAAGGATCATTACTGACAATGGTTCTAACTTGAACAATAAGATGATGGCAGAATTATGTCGGGACTTCAAGATCCAACATCACAATTCTTCTCCTTACCGGCCAAAGATGAATGGTGCGGTAGAGGCAGCAAATAAGAATATCAAGAAGATTGTGAAAAAGATGGTTGTCACTTACAAGGATTGGCATGAGATGTTACCGTTTGCGTTGCATGGGTACCGAACGTCAGTCAGGACGTCAACAGGGGCAACTCCCTTCTCATTGGTATATGGTATGGAGGCAGTCTTGCCTGTTGAAGTAGAAGTTCCTTCATTGCGTGTGATGATGGATGCGATGCTTGATGAGGCTGAATGGGTACGTGCTCATTACAATCAGCTATGTCTAATTGAGGAAAAGAGATTAGCGGCTATCTGTCATGGTCAGCTTTATCAGAGGAGAATGAAGCGAGCATTCGACCAGCGAGTACGTACTCGGGAGTATCAAGTGGGAGAGCTTGTGCTCAAGAGGATTGTTCCTCCAAGTTCAGATCATAGGGGCAAGTGGACCCCAAATTACGAAGGACCATTCATAGTGAAGAAAGTTTTCTCAAGAGGAGCGTTGATGCTCACCACTATGGATGGAGAAGATTTCCAATCCCCTGTTAACTCTGACGCAGTTAAAAAATACTTCGCATAAAAAGACCTGCTGGACACAAAAACAAAATTAAAGTCCAGGCAAGAAAAGGGCATCCCGACGAGCTAAAAACAGAATAAAAAGCTCGGGAAAAAGTTAGGGAAAACAAGTAAAAAAATGTACACCCGCTGAGTTGAAAAGCCACATCAGACAACTCAGGCAAAAAAGGGTATCCTGGTGGATTGAAAACCCGAAAGGGCGATCCACGCAAAACAAGGGAATAAGCGAATAACTGCGATCCGAGTAATCTGAACCAAATCATCGTTTCGTACAGCTTGACAATATCAGAAGGATAGGAATCAATCCCCTCATCTTCTCAGAAAGCAAAGGCAAGAATGGAGAGTTTTGAAGACATGCTGGTCATAGCAAGAAGGAAACTCATTGGGATGTCGTGCCCATTGCCATTAGGATAGTTTATTTTCTCAATTTTATGGTAGCTACCTCTTTCCAGGTGGTTGCTTCCTGATGTAAAAACTTTGCCTATTCAGAGGCCTTTCAATAAAAGAATATTCAGTCAAAAAGTTGTGTTGTGTTTATTTTTGTTTGCAAAATGTCCTGAATTGTTGGCAAAAATAGCATTGCATTTAAAACATGGTGATGATTTGAAAGAAAAATGACATTGCAGGGAAACATTTGAAATCCTCTTTGAGTGTCGGGTGACGATGGATGAACAGATCATACCATGCAAGTCCCCGGGGCACATATGTGTTTTCTGTTGTTGCAGGTTTTGCAGGATGGTGTCACATTCTCCCAAACAGAGTTTTCCCCAGCTAAGTCATGGCAGGTGGGATTCCCAAGCAGATTATTTTCCCACCAGTGGAGTATGCCCAGCAGGCAGTGGGAGGCCCATTCCCCACAGAGTTTAACTGTCAAAACTTTTCTTCCCAAGCATGAGATATTTGAGGAAGCATCTCCCCAGCCGTGTTAGAAGATCGTCATTCCCCCGTAGAGTTCCATGATTGAGATACAACCATCATTGAAATATTCCCCGGCAATCATCTGTGTATGATAGTTGTTGTTGCTCGTCTGCATTCCCTGACACTCGTCTGTGTTCACACCTTATTGTCGCTCGTCTGCACTTCTCAACGCTCGTCTGTGTTATCACTTTGGTATCGCTCGTTTGCTTTCCCCAGCAGTTGCCCATGATCGCTTTGTTGTTGCTCGTCTGCACTTTCCAACACTCGTCTGTGTTTGATATGTAATATTTGTGGTTGCTCGTTTGCATTCTCCAGCATTCGTCTGTGTTTACTATCTGTTTGAAGCTCGTCTGCATTTGTATAGATACTTGTCTGTATCATCCCTCACACTCGTCTGTGTTAGCTGATATCCATATGTGTTGATTTGATAATTACCCTGGTACTCGTCTGTATTGCTACTCCAAATGCTCGTCTGAGTTTGAATTTCTAGTATTCGTTTGTACTAGTGGATGAAATTCGTCTGTATCATCACCTGAAGCGCTCGTCTGTGTTTCTTAGATCATCGTCTGATATTCGTTTGTATCATTGACTTATGGCACTCGTCTGTGTTTCTCTTGATGGTCATCCAATACTCGTCTGTATTGAAGAGGTTTGAAATCCTGACGGTGGGATTAAACGTCAAAATGGTTATCGATCATGGCGTAACAAGTTTATTCGAAAGAGGCTCGTCTGTCTCAAACACCACTTATTAATGTCGCACCTGGCGTAACAAGTTTGCTCGAAGAAGGCTCGTCTGTCTTAGACCATATATCTATGGGTAATATATGAGGAGGGTTCGTCTACCTTGATTATGCATGTCTATCCCACAGATTTAAGTGCATCACCGGTCCTGGCGTATCAGGTTTATCCGAAGGAGATTTGTCTATCTCAAGTCGTATGTTTTGCAAAGTATGTGAGGGCTCGTATGTCCAGTTCCTGGCGTAACAGGATTGTTCAAAGAAAACTCGTCTATCAAAGTATTCTGATTCCAAATAACAGTTTCAACTTGGAAGGAGCTCGTCTGCTTTCTCTCCACTTCAGTCACCAAAGCGTCATTTGGTTGGGTTCATTTACCGGTTCTTGCATTCTTCATCAGAGTGCAAATTTCAGGTTTTCTTGGTATTCAACCACAATTTATCTTGAACGATCGATAGCCCGTGCTACCGTCCTTTTCAGATTAACAGTTGCTTGAATAGGGGCAGCTGTAACACCCCAAATTTGCCCTTTTCTTTTAAAGCATCATATCACATCATATTCATCATAAACATACCATATTCTTGGCATCTTAGCATGGAAAGATGAGGCATAACATTCTCATGACTTAGCATTATGCATATGATCATCTGTGGAGGGCTTTGAGGCATCACAAGCTATAACAAGGGGCCCAATGGATTTGTCCAAGTCCTATGAGGCGTCTATGTTTCATTCACAAGTTCAAGATTATTCACAAAAGCTCATAAGGTTGGAAGATTATCAGGGAATTCAAGCTAGGGCAAAGCTCCTACACAGTGATCCCAAATTAGGGTTTGAGTTTCAAGCATGAAAACCTTGTGACTTTGGCCATTTCATTTTGGCAAAGTCTCTCATATGTTAAGAGGATCCTAGGGATGAAATTTGGTGAGAAAATTCCTTGTGGAAGTCAAGTATTTCTTCAGTTGCTTGAAAATGAAGAAATTGGTCAAGTGTGCATTCTGAAAGTCAACTGTGAGATTTCAAAGGGTCCAACCCTAGTTTTCAATCCAAGGGATGTTCTTATAACCTTATAAGAGCTTTAGCAAGATCAAAGATCAAGAATCATGAGGTTTTGAGGTGTTTTGCAAAATTGGCATAAGTTTGGTAATGAGAATTTCCATTTTTAGTAACTTTTTGCCCTAATTTTCAAGTAAGCATAATTTGGTGAAAAAAACTTCAAATGGACCACAACCAAACATGAAAGTTGAAGATCAAAGCCTCCCATTTTCAAAAAGTACAAGAGCATTTTCATAGCCCTCATGGTTTGAGAGATATGCTCTTCGAAAATTTCAACAATTTTAGGGCATGGCATGAATTCTAAGACTTCCACAAATGCAAGATCTCTTGAAACTTATTTTTGAGTGATGTAATGAACCAAGTATGATCATAATATTACAAAGCAATTCCAAGAGTTCATTTTTCTCCAAAGATATGGCCAAATTCGTGCATGGGATGTATTGTATTCCATAAGGTGCAAAACATGCATGATCATGAGAAAAGCATGATCCTCACATCCAAGGGCCAAAATGGTTTCTGTTTTGAATCAAGGGTGAGATATTGATCACACATGTGCAAAGAATGAGAGGGATGCACGAGCCAAGCATGACTTCACAAGAATTTTACCAATTTTGCAATTTCACTCTCACACTCTCATCTCACGTGCACTTTCCCTCATTCTTTCAGCATTGCATTTTGGATTCATATATAAGAAAGCTAGGGTTTTATTTTGGCTCAGATCCATCACATTTCATCATTCCAAAGTTTTTACACCAAGAGCATTTTCCTTCGAATCTCCAAATTCTCTCACTCTCTTCACAAACAAATCACATCTTCTGAATCCTTGAGTCATAAGGATCACTAATCCACCACTCATTCAAGCTGAAAGTGAAAGATTGGAGAGGTGTCATTCCAGGGCAGGTTGACTCGAAACTTCAAATTCAAGCTCTCTCAAGCTTCCTCTTGCATTTATTTTGCAAGAGGAGATCAAAAGGAGTAGATCTGCAGCATCTGGAGCTTTATCTTGGTGATTTTGAAGTGGTTCCATCTCAGGTAACTCACTGAATCCATGGATCTGAAACTTGTTTTTCTTGTGTGCATTATGATCTGTGAAGTATGCGGATGATTCTATGATGTTTAATTTTGAAAATGCTTGAGAATTGAGTATTGTATGATGTTTTGAAGTTTCATAGTTGGATCTGTTTTGCTTCGATCCGTTTGATTCAGTGATCTTTTGTGAATTTCATCACCATATTTGAAATCAGCATGCCCTAATTGTTTGATCTGGAGTGTTTGAGTTATTTATATTGTGTTTTGTTCTTGGTTTGTGTTTTCCGGTGCCGGAACCCTAGCTCCGGTCACTGGATTCTGGAATGATCTCACCAGAGATTGAATGAAGAAGATAACCTCTTGGCCCTTAGATCATCTCATCTGGACGTCTCTCACTCTGCCAATGCATTAATGGACTACCTCCCTCTCACGTGTTTTCTTATTTTCTGAATAATGCCACATGTTTCTCACCACACCATAAATCCCATGTTCCCTCACCACCAACCAATTAATACGCTGACTTGTTTTAATGAATTGACCCATCTCATGCGTCCAGTTGATCCATTGGTCCTTGTATTTTCCTGAATTATTGAATTTCCATTTTAATTAATGTGTCCTACGCTGACTTTTCATGGGCTTGACTTGCTAATCTCACCCCCTGACTCTGAGGCCCAACATAATTGAACTGGAATCCATTTCTATTCGCACCCCCTGGCCCTTCTCATTTTTTTTGTTTATTTTTATTTCCATTTTATTTTCAGTTTGGTTTTTAATTTTTAAAATTAGTTTTAGGTTTACAAAAATTCTAAAAAAATTCATGAAATTTCCTTTGAGTTTTCTTTAATTTCTGACATTTTTAATTTCCATTTATTTTTATTTGACACGTGGAAATTAATTGTTCCTTTTAATTAATTCATTTTATCTCATTTTGAAGCATGCTGACTTATCCATTTTCTATCTTGACCATTATTTGGAATTTTTGGATGATTCGTTTTGCTCTGGATTCATGATGGAGTGTAGTTTATTGGTGATTTTTGTTCTGATTTTTTGAATATTGGTTAATTGATTTTGGTCTCTAACTTGTGAGTGAACCCATCTAACCCTAATCCATGTTTGACCTCTCTTTTGACTAGTTTAGCTTATGAATTTCCTTCCCTCCTTTTGGCATGTTGTTATGTTATGTTTGAAGATCATTTGTGCAATGTTGTGGAAGTTTTGAATGCTCATTTTTTTTGTTCTTGACTTATCCCATTTTGTTTCTTTTGAATCATAAGTTCATTCCTTAGCTTAGAAGGGCACTTGTGCCAACTTCTTCAACTTGTTTAGAGCCTTATTAGGATGTTGATACCTCTCTGATCTTGAGTTTTGGTTTGTGCCTTGAGGAGTTTTGTATTTGCCTTTGGAGTTCTTCCATACTTATGTATATCCACCTCACTTCCTTTGCTTCTTTCTTCTCATAAGGTGATCACTTGACCATATGCATCTCTTCTCTTCATCTCTCATGCTTCTTAAGCACTCTTCTAATATTATTAGGGTTCTGGTCTTGCACCTTGAGGTTGTGCTTTGTTTATTTTGCTTTGCATCTTATCATGTTTATTTTGATTTGTCATAAGTGATTCATGTCACCTCATGTTGATTTGTGTGTTTCTTTTCTTATTCTTGTTCCTTGGGTTTGCATTGGACATTTATGTGTATGACTTCACTTCTAGTTTTATGGTGTTGGTATGGCATTATGTTCATTTTGTATTGCCTTTATACTTGTGTTACTAACCATTTCAAGGGCTTTGGTAAGTGAGAGGTGTGGATGTGATTCTCACATCTCTAAATCTTTTTTTTTCTCTTCTTATGATTATTTGGTCTAACCTTGTGATTGTTGGGCTTAGGCCTTACTTCCCCCTTCTTCTTTCTTCTTCTTCTCTTCTTCTTTCTTTCTTATTTAGGATAGTAAGCCTCACTAACCTAGGATTTCCCATGCATGACAATAATAAGAATCCATTAGTCCCCCATTAAACTTTTACCTTTGTGATCCTTTTGGTTCTTCTTCTCTTCTCATCTCAAAACCTTAAAGAAGACACTTAATAAAGATTGGAGTGATACCTTGAGCAATAGCCTTATCCCATGAGACACTTGTAGTCTTCCCATCTTGGGATAGTACAAGCTTGTCTTGTGATGTACAAGTATGATCAGGATATCATCTTCACCAATAAAATCATAAAACACACTTCTTCATTGTAAATACAAAACACTTAATAAGTTAATGAGTTAGTGAGCTTAGGCCCTAATCTCTGGATTTAAGTTTTGGGGATCTTCTCCTTACTTGAGTATGCTTGTTCTATTATTCCATCTTGGAATGTAGTGACAAGTGAACATTCCATGGAAAAGAGCTTGAGTTCACTTCCTTGTGACACACTCCTAAAAGCTTCATAAAAAACACAAACAAACAATAAGAGTCTTTCTTTCGCGAATTCTTTTCTCATCTCCTTCGCTCCGTCCGCGAACTTGCTCCTACTTGTCATTTTCCAAGACGGTTACACACTCGTCGTCCGAGCCTGCAACACCTGAGCATTGACATAGGCAGTTCAAGCCTTAATACATAAGCAATCTTTTCCACCCCTAGTTAGGGGAACTACGGCGACACTGATCCTCATTGTCCAGATGAGGTACGTAGGTAGCGGGGTAGGGCCCGTTCGAGCACAATCTTTATTTTCCCTACATTTTTCCTTTTCATTTCTTTTTTCAGTTTCCTTTTTGTTTCTTTTATCCAGTTCAGTTCATTTTCTTTGCAACAACTTTCATTTCTTCCCCCTTTGAAGCAGATTTCTTTGTAAACGTGGATCCCGTCGGGTACGGCGGACGATCTGGGTGCTAATACCTTCTCAGGTCGTAACCGACTCCCGAATTCAGTCTCTTTGGTTCGCAGGACCCGTGTCCTTCGTTTTCTTTTCCTCTGGTTTTTGCAGCATTAACATTCCCGTTCCTTCGGGATAAAAATGCCTGGCTGGCGACTCTATTCTTTTCCGCGCCACTTTCGCGTTTGTACCAGGATGGAAATCCTGGGAGCGACAGGTTGACTGTCACGAAGCTGAGAAATTCTGGAAATCGCAGTGGTCGCTCAGTGAGCTATCCCTCTCTCAACAAAAGTTCCAGGGAAATTCTCGCTCAGCGAGCGAGAGGGCACTCGGTGAGCCAGTAGGTTTTTGAGAAAATTGTGTTTTAATCCGTAACTTTAGTTTCAGGTATCTGGTTTTAGTGTTCCTTATATCGATTTGAAGCTAGAAACATGTAGGAACTAATGATGCTAAAAAATGTAATGTTTAGTCGACTTTCACCCGACTTTTCCGATAAAACGTAAATAAGTTAATTATGGAATTGTGAGATCGAGGTGATGTTGTGGCCGTTGGCAAATGAATATATTGCTTGAATTGTATGAAAATGCATGTTAAGTGAATGAGTTGAGTGCATAATTATGTTGTGAATAATGTATGCATTTTCAAGAATGTTGTGTGTCATTTTGCATGTAAAGCATAATGTATGCATTCTTGTACCGTGGGATTCTTTGTGAATCTATTGTAGCATCGTGTGCTGATGTGGAGTGTGAGAAATGACTACAACATGATCGTGTGCCCATGTGGGGTGTGAGCGATCAGATTTTTTGCCCGTGTGGGGTGTGAGCAATCTAGAAACATTGTGTTCCCGTGTGGGGTGTGAGCGATGGGTGATTTATTCACATTGATTGTGTGCCTGTGTGGGGTGTGAGCAATCGGATTGTGTGCCCGTAAGGGGTGTGAGCAACCCATAAACATTGTGTGCCCATGTGGGGTGTGAGCAATGGGGAACATCGTGTGCCCGACGGGGAGTTACTTTAGGTAACAAGAAATGATTCCATTTGGTTCCTGAGTGAACCTGCTGAAATGTTGAGTCGGTGCCGCATTGCATCTGCATAGAGTCGTGTGTCGGTCTCTATGAGTTGCATTTTATCATTTTAATTATGGTATGCAGAAATAAACATGAAGGCGCACATGTTTATTTGGAGTAATATGGAGATGATAGTATGTGTGATGAATCATACTTGTTTGTATATATGCATGTTTGATATATGTATATGTATGTGATTTATACATTTGTAATGTATATGTGTGATTAAACATAGCTAGACGTATGTTTATGCGGAATGAATAGAGTTGAGGAATAAACATAGATAGTATAAGTTTATGTGAATTGGTGAATTGTGCATAATTAATATGTTTGATTGGTATTGATGTACACGTTGCGATGTGTATAGGTGATAAGGAATGAATTGTGGTGAGAATATGTTTTATGTGTATTTTATATGTTGAGATATATAATTATATGCAATGTTATTATGAAAATGTTTCTCACCCTTCTGCTGTTTTATGATGTTCTATGAGGCATTACAGAGTAGGTTGCTGGATGGTATTTTTGTGAAGCTCGTCTTTATCTTTTGGTCAGTCGGCTCTGATATGTAGCATCGGGTAGCTAGGGTCGTCTTGATGCCTTTTTGTGAATGCATTTGTATATGTATTTTGATGTGAAATATTTTATGTAAACATGGAATTACGTTGTGATTCAAACTTGCAGATATATTTATGATAAGTATATAAGTTTGAAATTGTTATGTGGTTTCTGCTGTTATTTGAATTAAATGAATACGGGTGTAAGGATGAAATCCTTGTGTGTGCAAGTTACCCCGTTTGTTGCATATCTTTATTGAGCAGGTGTTGTATGAATTTCAAATTCAAGTATAATGTAGCATTGCCCTTTTATACCGTGTTTCAAATATACTCTGATGAAATTTTTAATATGTGTCTAAATGATTTAATTGCTTATTTGGGGTATAGAAATGGGGTGTTACAGTGCGCACGCGCATGCGTCCTTACATGCTTGTGTGTGTATGTGCATGTGTGCGTGCTTGTGTGTATGTGTAAAAGATTAATAAATCTAAAATTAAAGTTTTTACAATGATAATTAGGGGATAGAATAATCAATGCACTAAATATATCACATACCTAAACTTATGTGAAAAAAAATTCTAGGTAAGGTAATGATCTCGATAATACAACATTTAAGAGATACACATAGTGAGAAGAAAAATGTACACCCAAGTTATAGTGGTTCTATAACACCCCGATTCGATTATTTCCCAATTTTGTTGAGTCTTTTATTTTATTTGAATGATAATTGTTTCAATTGTGAAATTGGTGTGTTTATGTGAAATATTGATGTGTGATATTATTTTACCGTTTTGAGAATTTTTGGGAAAATTAGATTGGAGGGTATTTTAGACATTTACTAATTAATGATAAGTTAGAAATTAGATAGAATTATATTTTTGTGAGAAAATGAAAATTGGGTGGAAAGAATAGAAAATAGAAAGAAGTTATAAGTTGTGAGAAAAAGAAAGAAAAAAGAAAGATAGAAAGAAATAGAAGAGAAAGAAAAGGAAGAAAAGAGAAAAGAGGAGAAAAGAGGAAAAGTTGGAAAATCATCAAGATTGCTCCTAGGAATCGAAACAATCAGGTAAGAGTGATAAACATTGTTATCTTAATCTTTTATATGATTATGTATGTGTTAGATTGTATGAGTTTTGTTTTAGTGAAGTTTAGAGAGAATGAAATGTTAGGGTTTTGATGAAGATGTGAGAAATTGGCAGATTAATCGGTTAGAACTTGTTATAATCGAAGTATGATAGTTTATACATGTTAATGATTATATTTGTGGATTTTTGTTGAAGTTTGATTAGATTTTTGAGGGTTATTGTATGACTGTCGCGTAACTGAGTTGCAGCAAAATCGCAACTTTCGCTCAACGAGCAACCCCTCGCTCAACGAGTTTTCCAGAGATTTCCTCGCTCAGCGAGCGAGAAGGTCGCTCAGCGAGGCTGAGAGTTTTGGGTTTGGTGATTCCTTTGGTTTGTAACTTGAGTTATGTTTATCCGTTTTTAGTGTTCTTTATATCGTTTCGAAGCTAAAAATGTGTAGAAATTATCGATGCTAAAATACGTAATTTTTAGCCGACTTTTACCCGACTTTTCCGATAAAACGTAAATGAGTTAATTATGGATATGTGGGTATGATATGATGTTGTTTCCGTTTGGCGAATGAATACATTGCTTGAATTGAATGCAAATGTATGCTAATTGAATGAGATGAGTGCATGATTATGTTGTGAATAATGTATACATTTTCAAGAATGTTGTGTGTCATTTTGCATGTGAAGCATAATGTATGAATTCATGTGTTGCGGGATTCTTTGTGAATCCGTTGTGGCATCGTGTGCTCATGTGGAGTGTGAGCGATGACTACAACATGATCGTGTGCCCATGTGGGGTGTGAGCGGTCGGATTGTGTGACCATGTGGGGTGTGAGAAATAGGGTTGTATGCCCATGTGGGATGTGAGCAATCTATAAACATTGTGTGCCCATGTGGGGTGTGAGCAATGGGTGAACATCGTATGTCTGACGGGGAGTTACTTTAGGTAACGAGCGATGGTTCCAATAGTTCCTGAGTGAACTTGATGATAATTGAGTCGGTACCGCATTGCATTTGCATAGAGTCGTGACTCGGTCTCTATGATTTGCATTTATCATATAAATTGTGAATTGATGAAATAAACATGAATATATATATATATATATATATATATATATATATATATATATATATATATATATATATGTTTATATGGAGATGAAAGTATGTATTGATGAAAACATGCTTGAGTATATATGTATGTGTGGATATATATATATATATATGTGTGTGTGTGTGTGTGTGTGTGTGTGTGTGTACATTGTAGCGTATATGTGTGAATAAACATGAATGATGTATGTTTATGTGATGTGAACGAAGTGGTGAAAGTATGCATGATAAGTATGCTTGACGTTATGTATGTTGGAGATGATTTGTGGTGAGAATATGGTTATGTGTATTTTATATCTTGAGATATATAATTATATACAATGTTATTATGATAATGTTTCTCACCCTTATGTTGTTTTATGATGCTCTATGAGGCATTGCAGAGTAGGTTGCTGGAGGTCTTTTTGGTGAAGCGTGTCTTCATTTCTTTTGGTCGATCGGCTCTGATTTGTAGCACCGGGTAGTTAGGATCGGCTTGATGCCTTTTGTGATACATTTTGTATATGTATTTTACATTGATAAATGTTTTGTGTAAACATGATATATTTGGTGAATCAAACTTGATGATATATATAAATATATAAGTTTGATGTTGTTGAATGTTTAGTTTCCGCTGTTATTTTGATCTTTTGAATACTGGTGTAAGGATTAAATTCTTATATTGCAAGTTACCCTGTTTGTTGCATATCTTTGAATGAACAGGTGTTGTATGTTTTAATTTCACTTTTGATGTGACATGCCACTTTTATTCCATATTTTAATTATACTCTGATGCAATTTTCTATATGTGCTTAAATGATTAAATTGAATATTTTGGGGTATAGAAAGGGGGTATTACATGTTTAACACATTTTTCCTCGCTAGACCTTAGTCTATTCTTTAATGGTCTCACAAATGGAAATTGTAGGGTTTTTCACTATTTTCAAAGTTAATATACAAGTAGTTTAGTTTAATAGATAATAAAAAATCTGAATACTATAAGCTAACTCCTTTTGCCAACACAAATCTAAATAAACTTTCCCTTATGTTGAAGCATAATACTCAAACTTCAAAAATTTCAAGATCTTTAACGATCTTGATTCAGCAATCTTGCTAGACACAAAATTCTTGCTCCAAGCATTGGTTCTGGAATGACATTTACTCAGTCCTACTGAAATATTGGATAAATCCTAACATTGTTTTGAAGCCACCTTTATTCAACCCCGATGATGTCTTCCATGGAGTATATAAAAAATATTTTCTTGTTGGACATTCACTACCACATGCTATAGACAAAATGTGATTCCTTTTCTTGATACTCATAATAAAAATTCACTAAAAATATTAACTTCTCTAAAGTACCTAGGAATTACCGTCAAATCAATCATTAGAGTTGCATAACACAACAAAGGGTTTTTGGTTCAAGGTTGAATTTAATGCATGTTATCTAAAGATTCTCTCACACAACACAACTTAGATCTCATAATATCAACATTATAAGATGTTTTTTACAAGGTTGAATCAAGGAGGGAGAATGTGTGTGAAAGGAAAAAATATCATTCGTTCTTATCGAGCTTCATGAAAAATATGGATTTGACCTCACTAGACCTCTCTCTCTAAAAGAATCTAATTATGAGACTTCTTTTTTGTTTGAATGTCCTCACATGTTAATTAATAGAATCAACAATGTTAACCAATAATGGTTTTCTCGTTGAAAAATGACACTAAAAGAATTTATTTTGATGCTAGAGTTTAGACACAAAAAGATGAAGAACAAAACAAAATGTTTCAAGTGAAATCACAATAATATGATTTTAATCAAAATAAAGAATGACTTAAATCAACGTAGTTAAACAGGGAGGTTTTCCCGTGTTGATTTGAATCATGATTGGTATTCATGATTTGAGTCAAGCAAAAGTATTATTTGAATCATAGTTGTTTATGTTAAAATTAGAGTTTGGCCTAACTCAACCCTATAAAATCGGTTGGTAAGGTGAGGAGTACCACTCTATTTAAACCTTTTTGTGAGTTATATATTTAGCCACTGTGGGACTTGGGTTTTTCCTAATACACCCCTCACACCCAACACTATTGGGTTTTTGGTGCGAAATGGTGGGTGGCCCGAATTATTGATATATGGGACTACGTTTTTCCAATACACCCATTTGCTCCCATATTAAATGGTGAGGGTCTGAATCGATAGGCTCTTGATACCAGTTTATAATTAGAGTTTGGTCTAACTCAACTTTACAAAACCGATTGGTAAGGTGAAGAGTGTCACTCTATTTAAACCATTTTGTGAGTTATATATTTAGGTAATGTAGGACTTAGGTTTTTCCCAATAGCTTAAGATAAATATTTGAATCTGATTATTCAAATCAAAACTTCTTGTAATTCTGTCAAAGTGTGATGTGATTCAAATCTTACACATCCTTTATTCGAATCCAATAATTAGTGGCAAAATCCAAATTTCAACTTGATGTTTGATTAGAGTCAACAATATGCTTGATTTAAATCAAGCTTTAAAAAACTCTCTTTTAACCTTTATAACTTGTGATTCAAGATACACTCGTCATAATGACTTTAGTCAACTTGTTCAGGCTAAAAAAACAGATTGACATGGATCCAAAACTGATTTATTGAATGTGATAGTAGCTCAAGATACAAATCTAATCAAATGAACTAAATTAACAAATTATACTTAAATTACAAATAATGATAAATTAAATTACAAAAGATCAAATTAACATAACATCACAATAAAAAATGACACCATCTACCATTTCATCCAACTTCTCAAAAACATGTATTTAGATATCTCCTTTTATTTTTTCAGTTTTTTTAATCGATAAAGAATGTGGCTATGAATATTATGTATCTATTTCTAATTATATTTCTCTAGTAAATATTAAAATTTACATATTATTCAAAAAAATGTATTATGATCAATTCTGAAATCAGAAATGAGTTGAGAAATAGTGGTGACGACGGACCAAAGCTTCTGATGAGGTGGAATACGAAAATCTGTAAAATTAGAACTTCAACGCTTAAGTAATTATGTGAGGAAAAAGATGAAGTGATATTGAATTTAAAATTCGTTACCTTAGTTTAGTGTCTTATATATATATATATATATATATATATATATATATATATATATATATATATATATATATATATATATATATATATATATATATATATATATATATATATATATATATATATAGAGAGAGAGAGAGAGAGAGAGAGAGAGAGAGAGAGAGAGAGAGATGCCAAACTTGCTATTTGTTAGAAATGAATTGTGGATAACCCTTAAATGTACTTGCAGGTCAGATCCGTCGTGATTATTGGGATGATAATTAAGAAGTTTTTGAAAGGAAGGACTCTTTTAGAATGGTCGAATGGCTGTGGCGGATCTAGAAATTTTCGTATGTAGGAGTGAAAAATAATATAAATATTTTGACCAAAGAAAAATATTATAAATTTTTACATTATAAATAAATTCAAATTACATAAAAAATTTAAAAATACATTTATTCTTTATGAATTAGTTTATTCTAAAAAATATTTAACGATATTAATTATCAACACTAAAAATATGGAACTATCAAATATACTCTTGAAATTTGAAAACTACTATAATTTTTTTTTATAATTTTGGGAATCCAACTCATCTAAATATCATGATTAAAAAAATGACACTTATACATAAAATTAAATCATTGTTCAATTATTCATCCTTCATATCATATGAATATATTTTCTACTCTCACAAAATTATATGGTAGAATTCTTTTTTATTTTTGCCAAATTGTTATATATCTAATTATAAAATATGAAACGAAAGAAAAATCACATCTACAAATTTTTAAATTTACAAATTTGATCAAAGTAAAAAAATAAACACTAAGAATCTAAAAGAGAACTTGAAATCGCTTAATATTAAACAATAATAAAAATAAAATACTATAGTGTATAAATAAGTTTAAATTAATAGGACTAATTAATTTTGATGGACTATATAATACATATTTAATAGAATCATAAAAATAAAAAAATAAAAAACTTGTTTTTATGGGGGCTTGAGCCCCCAATCTCTTAGCCTTGTATCTGCCCCTATATGATTGACTCAAAAACATATTAAAACCTACTTTATTTATAAATATTATGCAGTTGTTTTAATTTTATTAGTTATTTAATTTTATAAAAGATTATAAAATTATTTAGTAATTTAAAGAAAAAATAAAAATGATTTAATATTACACGGTTGCACTTGCACCCCTTTGTTGCCTGTCCTCAAGGTCCTATTTAAGTTATCTCACATGTCTAGACTTATTCAAACCTTGTGTGTTGTAACCGTCCACAATAATTTATTTAACATTCGCATTCTGTTTGGAATCCGAGTTGTATATATAATAACTTATTCTTAGCATGCAAGGAATATTATACATAAATCATTTACATGTATGCAAAACAATAGATTAAAAAAACTGTAATCACATTTAGTACTAGAGTAATAATTTTTATGGTTTTGACATTGGGAAGAGATCTTGAAAACACGCAAATTGTTACAATTACGTTGACTTGGGGGAATACAGCTATTAGTTGACTGTAAGTTTAAATTCAACATTCATGTTGTTTTAGCAATTCATGTTGTTTTAGCAAGTTGAGAGTAATGTCTACCATGATCTAGTGACCATGCAAAAGGGGCATAAACCTTTGCGAAACGTGCATTGTTGTTCATCTATGAAGCTTCCATGCGATTTAAAGATACATATGGAAGAATATTAGTAGGGACCACCACTACATCGTAGGCTTGGAACATCATTATCATCCTATTGCGACTTGTGACTAGCTTTACACATCGACTAAGGTAGGGTCTATTTGTTTTCTGGTTATGAAATAAATTTCCAGAAATGTGAGATTAAAAATATTTATTGTTAGAAAATAGATAAGGAATACACTAAAAATGGTAAAGGTGTAGTTTTGAACCTTTTCGGGGCCATATATATTTTACAAGCATAAGTTTTTAAGTTTTTTTTAATAGAATTAAATACGTAAGCTCATTTAAAAATACGAGTTAAATATATTTTATTCCTCGTCAATGTAGCGAATTTTGATTCCACCTCTTTTAAGATTTTTGTGTGATTCTCTCCTTATCAAATTCAAATTTCCTCAAAATAGACCTTGGGGTCATAATTTCGCTCCGGATCTAAAAATTTATCCTATATAGCAAATGTGAACTTGCTGAGTGTGTATTTAATCACATGCTGCACCAATCTTTTAATCCCCCCCCCCCCCCGAAATCTAGAACACAAATATAATTTGCGTTTTCGTTTTCTTCTTCTTCCATTAGTGTATACGTTCATCTTCTTCTCCATGGCACGAATTTGCTTAGAAGATAACATGGTTGGAAGCAACGGTACACATTCAGTCGGATTTTCATCTTTACTCAGGCGTGGATGCGATCGTGCAATGAATGTGTGGATCACCAACACTGTTCAAAACCATAATAATGTTCATATCATAAAATCAAGTATGTTATATTTGTGTTTAAATGTTGTTTGTGTTTGTAGAATAAGAATATGTGTGACCTATTTGTGTGGGATGATGAAATTGGACATTGTATGAATGAGAATACAAATATTCAAGCAAGTTGCAAAAACTGTGAGATGACAAATGTGAAGTTAGAAATCACATCAAAGAAGTTAAAAAAAAGCAAAGATGGAGATTGATGTTCAGAAGAAGAAATATTTCAATTTGAAGATGACGTTTGTGATCTGGTGGTTTATGTTTGTAATGTTGTACAAATTTATGTAATTTTCATCTTGTTGTAATTTGTTGTAGCTTGATGTTTTAGAAGTTTATGTAGAAAATGCATAATTGTATTTTGAAGAGTATGCTAACAGTGTAATATGCCTTAGTATTAAGTAAATATTTCATTTTGTTATCATTCAATAATTGTGGTGAAAAGTAATAAAATTAATTGATTATAAGATGATTATAAAATGACACAAAAAGTGTGCATTAATCATTACAAAATGACACAAAAAGAGCGCATAAGTCATTACAAAATGGCACAATGCATTACAAAATGACATAATAAAAGATTACAAGTAATTACATAAGGGAATCACTTTGTGGCAAATGGGAACTTGCTGACTGTGTATTGGAAAGAAAAAAAAACTTATATTTTTGATATTTTTTTATTTCCCCCGTTGAAAACCTAGGGCTCAAATTTGTGCATTTCACCCAAAATAGAAATCAGAGAAGAAGAAGATACAGTTCAGTCACTGTGGAGCAAAGCGAAGGACGGTCCCTATCCCGAAGAAGACGCAGACGCATCGCAAATGTCACATGTTTGTTTGGAAGTTCCGTTTAAACATCACTCTTTATAATTTTCGCTATGTACTTTGGTTTTATGTTTCTATTATCTTTAATTTCAGAACATGCAAGTGTTTAATGTTGTATTTAACCATGGAGGGAAATTTGTAAGATTGATTGATGATGATATGATATACAGAGGTGGTGTTTCGACCATAGTGTCTAAGCAACTCATTGATAAGTGGTCAATGGTTATCATTCATAAGTTGGTGAATGGGACTAAAATTCTTGACATATATGAATTTTTTTCCAGATTAGCAATAATGATGATGCTTACGATTTTGCTGCATACGTTTGTGCGACCCAAGTAGATGGAGAAATCTTTGTGGAACATGATGTCAATGGTCTAGAAGTCACAATAAAGAATCATAGATGTGTGAATAAGATGGTGGAGTTAGATGGAAGTGATTATGAGGGAGTTGAACGGTTTAATGATAGTGAGGTTGAAGGAACCCTTACCAATGCAAATGGATTTAATGGAATTGATGTGGGTAGGGACACAAATGAACAATACTACCCATTTGTCTTTGGTGTTGTGGAAACTAAAACAAAAGACAATTGGAGGTGGTCTCTGTAACGCCATATTATCCTTGTTAAGTGATTTCCCTCAATCAATTTCACAAAATCATCATCATGTAGAATTTCACGAGGCTCAAGCCAAATTAGGGTTCTTTACTATTCATCACTGATTTCTCACTACACACTTAAAATAAATGAAATTAATTGGTACCATTGGGTTCGTGGGATCAAAACGAGTGATTTTGATGTTTATTTCATCTCAAATGGATGCCTATTCCATGAGATAGCATATATTTTGCAATCTGGGGGAAAGAACACCCTTCGAGCGTGTTCGTGGTGCCCTTTTTAGAAAATTCAAATTTTTTAATTTTCTATTATTTTATTAATTGATTCAAAAATTAATTTTTCTCTGATTATTTTGAGTTTTTAAATGATTCTTTTTTCATTAATTCTCAAAAATGTTCAAATATTTTATTCCATGAAAAAATCTCAAAATAATATATATTTTAATATATTTATTATTTTCATAAAGAATTAATTTTATTTGTTTCTTAGCACTTTTAAATTCATTTCTTTCACTTGATTTTTCAAACATAAATGATATTCAAGTATTCTCATGGATAAAACATAATTTTCCAAACATTGATCCAAGGTTCCAACTTGTTTTTTATTAGTGTTTGAAATTTATCAAATATTTTATTTCAAAATAAATATTCAAAATATTCAAAATTAGGGTTTTAACTTTCATACCCTCAAATTGAGTTTTGTCACACTCACGGGCCTCTATTAGAGTGTAAGACACATTTTTTTTTGTAAAATGAACCATTAGGGTTCATCTGATCCATTTTTAGAAACTCGGTGTGATCGCCTTTTTCACTGCATTAAGTTTTCATCTGTGAATCTTTCTCTGTGAATATCTTTACACATAACCATTTGTTTTCTAAAATGAATTGTCAAAATATATCATAAGGAATCCTTTGTGTTTATGACTCATTCTTTTTGTTTTAAATTTTCCCCATTCTGTTTTAAAACTCCATCAGGCTTCCGTATAACTCTTGAACCCACCAATTGTTTCTTAAACTGTTTTCAATCTCTTATACAGAGATTTTGATCATTTGTTTACAAATCTCATCTCCTTTTCTTATTTCATCTTTATGACTAAAGATCTAATACACCATCAACTAAATTGAGCTTCACTCAGGTGAACTGCTTTCTAGGATGTAAGAAGCTTTTCAGCATCTAAGTCCTACTATGTGTATGAAATCATCATATAATTAATAAAAAAACAAATTCCATAGGCATCCTTATATTTAAGCCCTATTATTGGTTTCTGAGACATCTTTTCTCTTTCCAACTTCTAGTTGTTTTCTTAAACTGATGTGCTTGCTTAGAATAGAATTGTTTGTCAAAATTATCTTTCTTCACCTCATACTAAATAAAAGATAATAAAATACTTCTTAATAAGAAATAGAATACAATGTTAAACACATTTATAATCTTTTCTCCCTCAGGATTTTAGGCCTCTGCTTCCCAATGTAACACCCAAGTTCATTCTTAATAAAATAACTTAAGAATGTTCAAACCATAACAAAGATATACTAAAAGTTGTTAAATACATTCACTGACACTTTTATTTGTCTACATGCATCTTTACTGTATATACATGCATCACTGCTAGAATTTAAGCAATTAGGTTACTGTCACCTGACTAACCTCTGAATAATTAGAACAAAAACTAGGGAAAAACATAGCTTCCTCTTGGGCTTCATTCAAGGAACTTAGGCATCTTAAAGGTGCCTTCACTCAGGCTTAGAAGTTACTCATCCATCCCCAGCCTCCTCTTAGGCTTTATCCAAGGACCCATAGGCCTCTTATAGGTAACCTAGCCTCATCTTGGGCTTAAACACAAGGACCCTCTCATGCTTCCTAAAAGTATAGAAATAGACCTTAGAATCAAATACAATACAGTAGTCTCCCTATCCCCGATGGATAACCAAGCTAGCCTCCTCTTAGGATTTCTACAATTGAATATTTTCAGACAAAGCAATGTTTGATGACCTTCAAAACATATATCAAACCAACAGACAAAACACTATTATTATAGAGTCAGTCTTCAACAACTTTTTAGCCTCCCATCTTAGGCTTCATATAAGATACAAACAATCAAGAGTCAGTCACTCACAAATAAGCTTCACACATGGGCTTCCAAATCAGGACACAGATAAGACTTTCCCAACAGAGTCAATTTTCATCCTTTAGCTTCAACCTTGGGCTTCAATAAAGGAACAAATAAAACAAATATTCCATCTTTAGAGATAACAAATTCTCTCCACTAAGCATATTTTAGCTTCAATATCGGGCTTTAATCAAGGCACAAACAATCAAACACTATACAGTCACTCAAATACAGTCATAGTCTTGGACTTTAACTAAGCTAATTCGTTCATTCCAGTCATAGTCTTGGACTTTAACTAAGCTAATAACAGTCATATTCTTGGATTTTAACTAAGCTAAACACCATCCATAGTTTTGGACTTTAACTAAGCTCATTCCCAACAGTCATCGTCTTGGACTTCAACTAAGCTAATTTCCCATAGTCATAGTATTGGACTCAAACTAAGCTAAACATCCAGGCTTTCTTAAGCTATGCAAATCAAGATAAACCATTCAATTGTCCTGAGCTATGCAATTCAGGTCAACCATTCAGTCCTCCTTGAGCTATGCAATTTAGGGTACCCATTCAGCCTTTCTTGAGCTATGTAAATCAAGATAACCCATTCATCTTATGCCTTGAGCTATGTAATTCAAGCAATCAACCAACTAGTTATAAATAACTATTTTTTCAGATTCAATCATGGGCTTTGATCAGGAAACAAATAAACTTTTCAGTTTCAATCTTGGGTTTTGATCTAGAAACAAATAAAAAATTTAAGCATCAACATCTTGTGTGTCGCTCTCGGGATATTCATCCTAGTACAAACGCGAAAGTGGCGCGGAAAAGGTAGAGTCGCCAGCCATGCATTTTTATCCTGAAGGAATGGGAAAGGTACTGCACAAACCTGAGGGAGAAGGAAAGGACGAGGTCTTGCGAACCAAAGATCTGGGTTCGGGAGTCGGTTACGACCTAGGAAGGTATTAGCACCCCAGACCGTCCGTCGTACCCGACAGGATCCACGCTTGTTTATTTCTTTCAAAGGGTGAGAAATAAGATGTTGTTTGAATGAAAGAACTGCCAACTAGAACAGGAACTGAAATGAGAAAGGGAACTGGAAAAGAAAATGGAAAGAGAGAATGGGGAAATGTAGGGAAAATAAAGAATATGCTCGAACGGGCCATACCCTGCGGCCTACGTACCTCATCGGGAAAATGAGGATCAGAGTCGACGTAGTTCGCCTAACTAAGGTGTGAACTATTTGTTTGTGTCTTTTATAGATGGAACTGTGTATGTCTATGCTCAGGTGTTGCAGGCTCATCTGGTACGAGTGCGTTTACCATCTTGCAAATGAGACAAGTTGTCGCAAGTTCACATTTAGAATGAATGAGGTGAGAAGAGAATTCCTACAGGAAAGTCGCTTATTGTTTGTTGTTTGCTTTTTAAGAGTTTTTATGATTTTCGCACAATGGAGTGAATTCAAACTCTTTTCCATGGAATGTGTACTTGCTACTACATTCCAAGATGGAATAGTAGAACAAGCACGCCAAGTAAGGAGAATTTATCCAAACCTTGTTTCCAAGGATTAAGGTTTAAGTTCACTAGCTTGTTGAACTTATTACATGTTTTTGTAGCTTTTGAAGAAATGTCTTTTATGTTTTCTTTGTGAAGATAGTCTCATGATCAGACTTGTGCATCATGCTAGACAATCCCATACTATTCCAAGATGGAATGAATATGAGTGCCCCATGGAATAAGGTTATACACAAGAGACTACTTCCATCCTTTATTAAGTATCTTTTGGGTTTTTGTTTGAAGATGAGAGAAGAAGACTCAAATGGAGAAAGGACAAAACTAAGGGGGACTAAGACACAACCCTAAGTCATTTATTGTATGCACAAGGAGGACCTAATGATTTGTGAGGTTTTCTAATCCTAAAGAGAAAGGAAAAGAAGAAAAGAGAGTTAGAACTCAGCTTACGTCCTAAGGAAGTTAAGTTCGTTCTAAAGAACAAAAGGGAAACCTAAGAGCCAAGCACAAGGTGCTAAGATAACACATTTAAAATGCATACGAGATAGGAATGAAGTGATTCTTACCTCAATCTTCCCCTTACAAAACAAAAATTAGTATGATGAAGCAATTTGAACACATAAGCATGGCAAAGCTCAAGGAAAGCTCAAACTAGCTAAGGGAAATAACTAATGAGCTTCTAAGGCTAAGCCTTAGCCTAGGGTATCCTACATGGTAACAAGCTTCTAAAGTCAGTAGTTAACTCATACCAAAGTATTCTAAAGCCATAAGGATGAACAACTTCAAACTATACCCTAAAATGAAGCTAAACCCTAATAGGAATTAAGGTGAAGTCACATGAGAAACTTAAATGGTTAAGCATGGTAAACTTGCATGAAGTCAAAGGTAAATGGAAAATTTAGAAGCTAACATTTAGTGAAAGCATCCTAATATGTAAAAAAATAATAATAATGAAGGGATTCAAGTTAGAGAGATTCAAACATAAGAGTGGGTGATGAAAAAAGGAACATGATTAATGAAGTTTGAACTTCCCATACAAAAACTAGGGGCTTGATGAAAAGTTAAGAAGTGGTTTAAACACAAAAATTGGTCACAAAGGACATGGATTGAATGGAATTAGGGTTAAGGAACCAAAAGTTAAGTTTTGAAGTCTTAAGAAGGCATATGACACTACATGAAGCACAAGGATTCAACACTTGAAATGAGTACATGAATATGAGTATGAAACACTTATGAGGTATAAAACAATGATGTAACAAAGTTAACATGGTCACAAAGTTGGTTTTGAAGTGTTAAGATGCAAGAAGAAAAGGAATTAGGGCAAAGGAAGACATATGAGACTTATGGATCAAGTAATCAACAAAATCAAAAGGTGATGACCTAACATGGATACTCAACCTTCCATGACCTCTAATGGGACCTAAGGTACTCAAGTTTGTGATCTCAAATGAATGGCATAAATGCCTTACCAAATTTGAACAAAAGGAAGTGAGAAAAATGAGCAAAATATGACTTTTAGTTCACAATACTTGGAAAAATATCAAATGAACTTAAACAATTATGAAAATTGACATCTAATATCACAAGGCAGAAGGTGGATTACCTCTAAAAAATATCACAAGGATTCACATTTTTACCTATTCAAACAAAGGCTTAAAGTGAATTAGGGTTTAAATGGTAAAAGCTCAAAAAGGAGACTCAAACTGGGACCTCATGTGCCCTAAAAATTATGACAAAACTATTTTTGGGGACTTTGATGTGTACTTTAGATAGGGAAAAAAGAATGGGCCTCATATCAATTTTGGTTTGGGAGAACAAAAATGAACAAGGTGATTGGTCAAAAATGAAGAAAATATGAAAGAAATTAATTGAGGGATTAATTCGGACTCAAAAATAAAAGAAAAAATGAAATTAGAAAATATGGAAATTTAGGAAAAATGTTCATGATCACCTATGAATTATTTGGAATTTTTAGAGAGTATTTGATATTTTTACTTAATTAAAGTTGAAAGGATAATAAAATAAAAAATAAAAGAAACATATTATGAAAGGGGTGTATTAGCAATGAATTGGAACTGAAATGGATTGGGCCTGCGCAAGGAGGGGGTTTGAATAGAAGGACAAAGCCCTGGACAAAGGCACTGGGTTCACAATGATATGGTAGGGACTCAGTCAAAGGTTGACTCAAACAAGACCACTCGATTCTCATGGTCAAAGTAAAAGCATCAGAAACTGATCAAGAGAGGCCTATGGTATGAACATGGATGGCAAGCACATGATTACTCATCACTCACAAATTATGGCACGTGAATTGAACACTTTCATTTATGTGTCGGAAGTGTAGGGAACGTAGGATCAACTCCATCTAACGATTGCGACTTAAAGTTGGATAAACCTAGGGCTACTGTTCAGATGGCTGGAGCTAGTCTACGGTCATCTTCTCTGGCGACACACAACCTAGGGCTTGCTCAGAACACCATGAAAATGAAAATCAAAGACATTAATTCATTCCTCATGCTTCATACATCATTAATCTAGCTTTAGATTTCATTTTTCATGCAAGAATGGTCCAAATCAAAGGCAACAATATCCAACCTAAAAACTGAAACTATGCCAATAAGAGGCCTATCAACTAGCCAGAACAATCATTGCTTCTATTAAGCTCTAAAGCACACGAATCAATAAAAATAGAAGAAAAATATACAAAAGTAGTTTCAGAGAGAACCTGAAGTGCAGTGATTCAAAATGTTGAGGAAAGACCAGAGAGGAGATTCCAATGCTCTTACAGCTGGATCTTGAATGTCTTCAGAGTGAAATAAACACTCGAATGATGATGAATTTTAGTGTAGCTTGGAAAATGAAGAGATGATGTTGAACTTAATCCTTTCCATATCCAACCAATTCATCCATGGATCTCATGCTCCGGATGATGATGAAGTTGAGGTGATGATGATTGATGCTGGATGGATGAATATCATGGAGAATCTTGATAGTATGCAGTGATATACTCTGGTGCAATTTAGAAGCTACCGACTGAATTCCTCCATGGATGATGCTCATAAGTTGTAGAGGATGATGAGAAAATAAAGAGTGGCTTATGTTGATGAAGATGAAGAAGAATGGAGAACAAAATGAAGAAGATTCTTCAATATGCAGAGAGAAAAAATCAAAGGAATTTGGAGTGTGATTCGAGAAAAATGAGAGTGTGTGATTCAGTTAGATATCTTGCTTATATAATGGTCTTAACTCTCATAGTTAAAAGTTAGAACCAAGGTTAGAACCCTGGTAAACTGAGTGAATTCAGTTGAATCTGAGTCAAGTTTATTAAGTTGGTTATGAAGAGTGAGTGATGCAATGTTGTGATGCTTGCACAAATTGGATGCAGTGTGGTATGAAAAATGCTTGTTATAGTGAGCTGGAGTGAAGTGCAATGAAGCTGAGATCATACCAATGCAGATCATGCAATGCTATGGAATTGTATTACTTTGCTTGAATCCTCAAAAGAGATATATGGCATCTATGGTGATCATGCTACATGAGACCTTGCACTATACACCTTGGTACACATAACATGGTGAATGAAGTATGTATACTGAATTGAAATGAGAAACTTTATGAAATACACTGCCTTATACTGCAAGTAAACCAGATAACATGTTATGATCTTCCATTGTATATTTCTTCAAGATCAAGTCATCATTCAATGAAGTTTTTGTACTCAATTTGAAGAAGATGATGCATAGAACAAGTTTGGTGTTGGGTCCATGATGAAATATGGCCATTAAATCACTCAAATATGCCTTTGAACTTCATCTCACAAGGCTGGATAATTGGCTTGACTGAATGGGGCATGCCTTGAGACAAATGGCCCATGGTTGACCAGTTGTGAGATCCATACTTTGACCATTCATAAGTCCAAGAAATATTAATCAAATGCAAATTTGGTAAACATGAAACTTGTAGCAAACATGGCAAGGAACAACTTTGATGTTGGAAGATTTTCCATTTAAGGACATCTTGATAAAGAAAAATTCCCACACATCTTTCCATCCACATGTTTGATAAATTGCCTGGCAAGTCACGCGCGCCTGGCCTGTCTTGCCTTGCCCATGACCTAGTTTTTGCCTTGATTTGTCCAATCTTTGCATGATCATAACTCTCTCAATTTTAATGTTATGAATGTGTTCCACCTATGGATTTGAAGCTCAAGATGTCCTCTTTTAAATAGACCAAGTGGAATTTTCATTTGAATTTTAATTTGGGAGAAGGCCTCTCTTGAATTGGCTGCAAAAATGGCCAAAACTTGCCATTTTTGGAAACCCTAATTTTCCAAAAATGGTAAGTTTTGGTTTTCTTGATTTTTCATGATTCCTCCATCACATATTGATCAAATTTGGTCCATAGGATCCTTATAACCCTAATTTCATGAATTTGATCTTAAGAAGTCAGTAGTTGACTTTTTACTCAGCCTGGTTGACTTTTCCCAATTTCATGCTTTTCAATCAACTAATCAATTGAACCCCTTCAAAAATGATTCCATGGATGAAATTTCATCCCTAGGTACTTAGTGTAAAGTAGAAAACAATGAGATATTGTTTGAACTAAAATTTCCTTGGGAAGCCCAGTTAATCAGAAACCCTAATTTGGCCTTGTTTTGTTAAGAGATGTTGCATTGCTTGCATTCCTTGATCAATTCACTTCTTTCTTGAACTTATGGCCTTAAATGGAAACTTGTGGGATGTTGTGAGCTCTTTGCACAATGTTAAGAAGCCATGGGGACCTTTGATTGCCTTTAGGTGACCTTCAACCTCTTCACTTATTGATCACAAGCCTATGCCTTTGCTATGATGGTTATGATGCAATGTTTTGGGTCATGCTATGAATTTGAGTATGAAAAGTGATATGCTAAATTCCATGAAAATGGAAGGGAAAATTTTGAGGTATTACATCTGCCCATATTCAATTATCTGCAGACCTGAATGAATAATAGCAAGAACTTTTAGACATTCAAGGTATGGAATGATTGAATACTCGAATAAATCTGAATATTTGTACTCTATGAGACAATGGGAATGCCATTTTGTTTCTTTTGTGTTTTCTTCTCTTATCTTTTTTTTTATTATATATATTTTTTGCTGACCTTTGACAAGACAAAAGGAAATGAGCTCATCGTACTTAGATGATAACTCGAAGATGAAACCATTGTACTGAAATAGAATCCGAAAGATTAGGATCATTGTACTTAAATGAATACCCACGACGCTATCATTATACTGAAATGAGACGCAAAAAGAAGGAGCCTGTTGTACTTAAACAGGGCTGAACTCGGGAACCATTGTACTTAAATGGAACACCCGAAATGAGAGGGATCATTGTACTTAAACGAGAGCCTAAGACGCGACAGTTGTACTTAAACGAGAAGCGAAAACAATGAGACTGTTGTACTTAAACATGACTCAAGAATGAAGCCATTGTACTTAAATGGAGGTGAGGGGATGAAATCGTCGCACTTAGATGAAGTCAAATAAATGGGATCGTTGTACTGAAACGGAAGCCCAACACGACACCGTTGTACTGAAACGAGACGTGAAAATTGAGCCTGTCATACTTAAATAAGACTCAAAGACAAAACCATTGTACTTAAACAAAACTCGACGGATACGAAACCATTTTACTGAAATGGATTCGTAGAAATGAAATCATTGTACTTAAATGAAGTAATTGGAACATGATCGTAGTACTTAAACGATGACCTGTGACGCGACCGTTGTACTGAAACGAGAAGCTAAACAATGAGACCGTTGTACTTAAATGAGACTCAACTGGGGAACCGTTGTACTTAAACAGAACACCCAATAGGAGAGGGATCATTGTACTTAAACGAAATCTCGAGACGCGACCGTTGTACTTAAACGGAGACGCGGAAACAATGAGATTGTTGTACTGAAACAAGACTCACTGGGAATGACAAACATTAACTTGGAAGGACAATTATGCTTGGAAAATAAAATTGGTATCCTCTGTGAGGAGTACTTTAGGTTGAAAATATGTTATGGGTCTTTATGTAATATACCCCAAAACTGGCCCATGCAGGCATGCACATGCTTGGCTATATGGCGTAATGCTCCATGATGATGGAAATGCAAAGCGTTTGAGGATGCAGATGAAATGATGATTATGCACATGCGAATGCAAAGAGATCTCCTAATAAGGAGATAACAGGTATCCCCGGTAGCTTGACTAGGGAGAAATGATGATCACTGCATTGATCTGGTTAATCCTTGTGAGGAGAAAACAACTCTGCGGGAGATATTGTTAATGATACACCGGCTCTGAACTGCCGCCATTGCCAAAAATAAATTGGACTTTGAGATTGGAGAGCCAGGATCCTGTTGGGAATGAACTCATCTTGCGAGGTATGCCACCCGTTGAACTCTGTTGGGGAAGTGACAACCTTCTGACTTGGTTGGGGAATCAAATGTATGAGTTGATGTTTTGCTGAGGAAGAAACATGTCGAGTATGGAGGAACTACTTGTATTACGGGGGAGTGCTCCTATGTTGAAGGAAAATCTCTGCTTGGGGAGAATATCAGTCTTCTTTCACCACAGTCGGGGAAGGTTTCAATTTTCACTCTACTAGTGATAATGGAAGACAATCAGGAAGATGCTTGTTGAAGGATTCTGCTTAAGAATTTGTTGAGGGATTCCTCCCGAAAGTCTGTTCTAGTTCTGCCAGCAACATCTGTACTTGCACCTGCATAAACACAACTGATGGTGCCTGCAACATGGAGAGTTAGTTTGGCCTGTATGCCCCGGGCTTATGGTATAAGTCACCATCCCGATCACTCAACTTTTTAGAGTTGTATTAAATGTTTATGTCCTCCTGCATGAGTTAGAAAGCATTCAAATGTTCATAATGCAACCTTTATCACAATTTGCTGGACATTTTGCAATCAGTCAATGTTAGATGAAAAACAAAAACATATGGTCACAAATTTGACTGAAATTGAATTTTATTAATTGGTGAATGGCCCTGAATAAGCATTACATCAGGAAGCAATCCCTGGAAAGAGGAAACCGCTCAAAAGGAAAACAAACTATCCTATTGGCAATTTGAAGAAACGGATCTCATCAAATTCCGACCTAACTATGACTTGTATATCTTCATGACTCTCCGCTCGCTTCGCCTTTGAGGAAAGTGATTGAATCGGTCTTCAACCATTACTTGCAAATGGATCACAATCTTCGCATACTGCAGTCGTTCGTGTTAGTCCCTCTTTTGCATGGGTCGCCCTTTCGGGTTTTCAATCCACCGGGATACCCTTTTTTGCTTGAGCTGTCCAATGTGGCTTTTCAGCTCAGCGGGTGTACATTTTTTTCCCAATATTTTCCCTAATTTTTGCCCAAGCCTTTTATTCTGTTTTTGGCTCGCCGGGATGCCCATTTTTTCATGGATCTTTATTTTGTTTTTATCTAGCGGGTCTTTTTACACGAAGTATTTTCTCACTGCATCTGCGTTGACAGGGGATTGGAATTCTTCACCATCCATGGTCGTTAGCATCAAGGCTCCGCCCGAGAAGACCTTTTTAACCACGAATGGACCTTCATAAATGGGTGTCCACTTTCCCCTGTGATCATTGTTAGGAGGAAGAATCCTTTTCAGCACCAGGTCACCTGGTATGTACCGTTGAAGCTGTACTTTCCTGTCGAAAGCCTATTTCATTCGCCTTTGATACAATTGTCCATGGCATACAACTGTTAGGAATTTCTCTTCAATGAGGCTCAACTGATTGTACCTGGCTCGGAGCCATTCAACTTCATCTAGCTTGACATGCATCATTATTCTCAACGAGGGGATCTTAACTTCAACTGGTAGGACTGCTTCCTGACTAGTGAGATTTTAGAAGAGATTCGTAAGGGTCAGAAATCTGATTTGAAATTAGTTGATCAATTGATGTTGGTTGATCAAGTTAATGTAGGTGACTTTCGAATTGATGAAGATGGAGTTTTGAGATTCCGAGATAGAGTATGTGTTCCGGATATTATAGGAATTAAAAAGAGTATTTTAAATGAGGGACACAAGAGTCGACTGAGTATTCATCCTGGTGCTACGAAGATGTATCAGGATTTACGCAGGTTGTTTTGGTGGCCGGGTATGAAAAGAGACATTGCTGAATTTGTATATGCTTGTTTGACATGTCAGAAGTCAAAGATAGAACATCAGAGACCTTCAGGTATGATGCAACCATTGAATGTTCCTGAGTGGAAATGGGATAATATTTCCATGGATTTCGTGAGTGGGTTACCTAAGATTGCTAGAGGTAATGATTTGATTTGGGTAGTTGTTGACCGGTTAACTAAGTCGGCACATTTCTTGCCGATGAAGATTAACCATTCCATGCGAAGGTTAGCTGAGATTTATATTGAGGAAATTGTGAAGTTGCATGGTGTACCTTCAAGTATTGTATCGGATAGAGATCCGCGGTTTACGTCGAGGTTTTGGAAGAGTTTGCAGGAGGCCTTGGGTACTAAGTTGAGAATGAGTTATGCTTATCACCCGCAAACGGATGGCCAGACAGAAAGAACAATCCAATCTTTAGAAGATTTGCTGAGAGTTTGTGTATTAGACCAAGGAGGGTCTTGGGATAGTCATTTGCCGTTGGTCGAGTTTACGGACAATAACAATTTTCATTCTAGTATTGGGATGGCTCCATATGAGGCATTGTATGGTAGACGTTGTCGTACGCCATTATATTGGTATGAGTCAGGAGAGAGTTTGGTGCTTGGGCCAGAGATTGTCCAAGAAACAACTGAAAAGATAAAAATGATTCAGGAAAGGATGAAAACGTCGCAGAGTCGTCAAAAGAGTTATCACGATAAGAGAAGGAAAGCACTTGAGTTCCAAGAGGGAGATCACGTGTTCTTAAGAGTTACTCCTATGACTGGTGTGGGAAGAGCTTTGAAGTCTAGAAAGCTCACTCCACGTTTTGTTTGTCCGTATCAGATTATGCAGAGGATAGGGGAAGTGGCCTAACGAGTGGCTTTACCTCCCTCTCTTGCGAATTTACATGATGTATTCCATGTATCACAGTTGAGGAAGTACATTCCGGACCCGTCACAGGTAATTCAGATAGATAATGTTCAGGTGAGAGATAATCTAACGATTGAAGCTTTACCAGTGAGGATTGATGGTAGAGAATTGAAGCAACTTCGAGGCAAGGAAATTGCTTTAGTGAAGGTTTTGTGGGGAGGACCAGCTGGAGAAAGTTGGACTTAGGAGCGGGAAGATCAGATGAGGAAGTCGTATCCGACTCTATTTACTTCAGGTAATTTTCGAGGACGAAAATTCTTTAAGTAGAGGAGAGTTGTAACGCCCCGAAATCTAAATTTAATTATTTAGTCATTTATTTAATTAATTTAGAAAATTTGGAGAGTTTGGGTTAATTGGAGAATTTTGGAGAAAAAGAGTATTTTTATATAATAAGGATAAATAGTGTTTTATTATACTATTTTATTATTATTATTAAAAATATATTAAAGAAAAGGGTAAGGTGGTCCTTTTGTGAAATATATGAGGGTAAAGAGGGAAAAGACTCAACTGGAATGTGTTTTGGTAAAAAGGAATACACGATCAGTTTTCTCATTTTGGTTTTTTCTATCGTGTTTGGTGAAGTGCTCTGAAGAAAGAGGAAGCTCAGAGTCAGGAGGTTGTGGAGAACCCCAGAGAAGAGTGTAAAGCGGCAAAATTCTCTAAGGTATGGGGAGTTTTCATAATCTATTGTAATTGCATAAGAATTGGATTATGAATAGATTAGGATTGTATGAGTTTATGAGTTTTAGGGGTTTTTGATTTAGGTGGAGTTTATATGAGAAATCTTGATGAATTAGAGCGATTAGAATGAGTTATAATCGTATATTTGTTTGTATAATTGTTGTCTGGATGTTGTTAAGGTTTAATTCATGTTTTTGAATGGTTTTTGAGTGTTTTGATGTGAAACCCGTAATGGGGTTTGGGGATTTTTGGTGTTGGAACAGTCTGCAATTGTATAGCAGGGGACTGCTGGAAAACGTGCGTTAACCGGTTAACGCTATGGGTTAACCGGTTAACCATTGTAATTTTGGGAATTTATGGAAATTTCGTTGGCGTTAACCGGTTAACGCTATGGGTTAACCGGTTAACACTGTTTGAGAAGAAAATTTTAATTCTTTAAAAATTCATAACTTTCAAACCGTAAGTCCGATCCGCATTCCGTTTGAAGCGTCGGTACGAGCTTAAACAGAACTTTATTTTGATGAATAAAAATGAGAAAAAAATGCAAAAGTTTTTATAAATGAAGTTATGAAATAACCTTGTAATTAACTCATAATTTACCGGGTACGGGTTAATTCTTGATGTGTCGGAGTGGTTATAGGACCATGTTCTAGGTGTAATGTCATGATGATATATATGATTATTTGATGGTTGTTTTGTTGATTGAAATGAATGATGCGAATTATTTTTATGAAATTACGATGTAGCGCATCATTGCATTTCATAACATTCACGATGGGGCTTCGGCCTATTTATTTGCTTCAATCCCATTGTGTGGATTGAAGTGTCTCGATGATTTACGATGTGCTCCTTTGTGGAGGGTTGATGGTCATGTATCCATCTCACGATGAAAATGGTACCACATGCATATTGCATATCAGGATGTTAGAATTGCATATTCTGGATGAATTTCATGATTGTGTTGGTGTTGTTTGATTTCATGATCGTGTTGTGGTTGTTGGTGAATTTTGTAGTTGATGATGTCATGATATGTGTACTAATTTATTTATGATTCTATATTTTGGTATGTTTATGATATATTATGACTACTCACCCTGCCTGCTTGGAAATGTTGCCTCCTTCGTGGGTAACTTGCAGATGTCGAAGAATAGTCCTGCATTGCAATAAGAGTAATTCATGAGTCTCGGAGCGTGCTTTAGTGTTCCTTAGAAGTGGTTCTGGTGTATGTGTCCTGCTCTGTGTCATGTAACACTAGGATGGGTTTTATTCTGTTAAACTGTTTGCAGTTATGTTGTTATTTGGATAAATGTTTTCTATTTGATGATGTTAAATTCAGGATGGTGAAAATTATGTTTAGGAAGTTTTGAATTATGAAGTTAAATTCCGCTGCGAAATGATTTATGATATTCTTGATGTTGATTAACCCGTGTTACGGGACAGGACACTGTTTGTGTTGAATTATGATGATATGTGATACCCTTTTTAGATGATTACTCTGATATTATTTAAATATTATTTTTTGGGGTGGAAGGGTGTTACATTAGTGGTATCAGAGCAGGTCGGTCTGTCCGGCCAAGTCTTGTCGTTGTCAGTCAGTTGTCAAGTCGTTATTTATTTAACGATTATTCTCTTCTGATGTGGTAAGTGTTGTGCAGAATGGATGGAAACAACACGCGTGCTCTCGCTGATGCTATTGCAGCTCTTGCTCAGACTGCTGCTCGAAACAATGCGCATGATGAGTTTCGTGCATTGGATAAATTCCAGAGGAATAACCCACCTGTGTTTGAAGGAACTCATGACCCGGCGAGCGCACAGAAGTGGCTCAAGGAAATTGAGAAGATTTTCATAGTGATGGCGTGTGCTGACGCGCAGAAAGTTCAATTCGGAACTCATATGTTGTCTGAGGAAGCTGAAGACTGGTGGGATAATACTCGTCAGCGTCTCGAGGATGAGGCTGTTATGGTGACTTGGACTGTGTTTAAGGCGGAGTTCCTTAAGAAGTATTTTCCGGAAGATGCTCGTGGTAAGTTGGAGGTAGAATTCCTTGAACTGAAGCAAGGAAACATGACAGTGGCAGAGTATGCTGCCAAATTTGAAAGGCTGGTGAAGTTTTGTCCTCACTACAACAGGGCAGATGATGAACTTTCCAAGTGCCTTAAGTTTGAGAATGGGCTGAGACCTGAAATTAAGAAGGGAATTGGATGCCAACAAATTCGCAAGTATGCAGAGTTGGTTGATAAGAGCCGTATTTATGACGAGGACAACCGAGCTCGGTCAGCTCACTATAAACAGCTGAGCGAGAAGAAAGACAAGAGTCAGTATAGAGGGAAACCTTATGTGACTACTGGTGATAAAGGGAAGCAGAAGGCATCTGATGAGAAGAAGCAAAGTAGGGGAGCTGTTAATGTACCTGTTAAGTGTTACAAGTATGGAGAGGAAGGTCATAAGGCCGATGTGTGTACCACCAGAGTTATGAAATGTTACCGTTGTGGCAAGCTTGGGCATAAGATGAGTGATTGTCCTAATGAGGGCCCAACCTGTTACAATTATGGTGAACAGGGGCATATCAGCTCCCAATGCCTGAAACCAAAGAAGAATGCTGCTACTGCTCAGAATGCTGGAAGAGTTATTGCATTAGTTGGTTCAGAAGCTCCAAAGAAGGACAACTTGATCAGAGGTACCTATTTTATTAATAATACTGAGTTGATTGCTATTATTGACACTGAAGCAACACATTCATTTATTTCTCTTGAGTGTGCTAATAGATTGGGTTTAAAGTTGTCTAATATGAACGATAATATGATAATAGAGACTCCTGCTAATGGTTCTGTGACTACCATGCTTGTTTGTTTGAAATGTCCTTTGAAAATTTTCGAGAAGAATTTTGTGATGGATTTGGTGTGCCTACCATTACACCAAATCGATGTTATCCTTGGTATGAACTGGTTGGAATTCAATTATGTTCATATTAACTGTTATAGTAAGATAGTGAAGTTCCCTGAGTTGAGCGAGAATGGTGAGTTTATGTTTTTATCTGCTAAGCAAGTGGATGAACTTGTTTTGGATGAAGCTTTAATGTTTGCAGTGTTTGCATCATTGCAAGTTGATGACAAGACTGTCAGTGCAGAGTTTCCTATGGTTTATGAATTTCAAGATGTGTTTCCTGGTGATATAAGTGATTTACCACCAGAAATTGAAATTGATTTTTCTGTGGACTTAGTACCGGGTACAAGTCCTGTCTCGATGGCTCCTTATAGAATGTCGGCTTCAGAGTTGAATGAGTTGAAGAAACAATTATAAGAATTTTTAGAGAAGAGGTTCATGAGATCCAATGTTTCTCCTTGGGGTGCTCCGGTGTTGCTCGTTAAGAAGAAGGATGGTAGTATGAGATTGTGTGTCGATTACCGACAGTTGAATAAAGTGACTATCGTGAATAAGTACCCACTTCCGAGGATCGATGATTTGATGGATCAGCTAGTAGGTTCTTGTGTATTTAGCAAAATTGATTTGAGGTCTGGTTATCATCAGATTCAAGTTAAAGCTGATGATATTCCGAAGACAGCTTTCAGGACGAGATATGGGCATTACGAGTATACAGTGATGCCGTTTGGGGTTTCTAATGCGCCTGGTGTGTTTATGGAATATATGAATAGGATCTTTCATGAGTATCTTGATAAGTTCGTGGTGGTTTTCATAGATGATATCTTGGTATATTCTAAATCAGAAGAGGAACATGCCGAGCATTTGAGGGTTGTGTTGCAAGTGTTGAGAGAAAAGAAATTGTTTGCTAAATTATCTAAGTGTGAGTTCTGGTTAAAGGAAGTGAGTTTCCTCGGCCATGTAATTTCAAGTGGTGGAATTTCAGTGGATCCTTCAAAGATTGATGCGGTATTGCAGTGGGAGACTCCGAAGTCAGCTACAAAAATTCGTAGTTTTCTTGGGTTGGCTGGTTACTATCGTAAATTCATTGAAGGTTTTTCTAAGATAGCTTTACCGTTGACGCAATTGACTAGGAAGGGTCATGCGTATGTGTGGGATGTTGCTTGTGAAGAAAGTTTCATAGAACTGAAGAAAAGATTAACGACCGCGCTAGTGTTGGTCTTACCGAATCTAGATGAGTCCTTTGTAGTTTATTGTGATGCTTCCAAGATGGGTCTTGGTGGAGTTTTGATGCAGGATAATAAGGTGGTTGCTGGTTTAGTTTTTATGTTTTCGTTTGTTTTATGTTAATCTTTGTTTATTTTAATAGTGTCGTAGTGTCGGCTTGAAGATTATAGCTGTATGTTATCTGTAAAAACACCCCTAAGTTAACCTGTGTGCGTTACATGTGAATTATGAAAAAGTATATAGGATGCGAGTGAAAAAGAATCCCGATGAGAAAATATGGAAAATTTTGATGTATAGGTACTACATAAGCACACTGAGTCTTCGGAATTAGGAACGAGTTCGACATGTAGATTCGTGCCATGGTGCTTTGATTTGAGAAGTAAACCCGAAGTAGTTTATAATGATATATCTGGCTTTATCTATAATAATTATGTGTGCAAAGATGGTCCAAAAGAAAAAAGAGGCTTCAAGGCACCGAAAAAAAATAATAATGAATAAAAACATTAGAACGATCGATCCTTCTAAGCTGGGTAACCCTCACAAGGTTATTCAACCTAACGGCGGTTGAACATAAATGTTTCCCGAAGGGACAGAAAAATCGGTGCCAAAGATTAAAAAAAAAAAAAGGGAATCAATCTTGCACACATAGTGAAAATCATTAAAAGCCTTAATAGTGATTGCTCGAATGAAAAGGGTTGAAAATCGGAAAAATAAGACCTAAGCACGAAGCATAGTCGGAGAGGTTACCGAAAAGGGAGAGTCGGATCCGTGGTTTTCCACGGTGTAGTGTTTGTGTGTTATCTATACTGAGAGAAAAGTACAAAAAGAACTCATTGGGTGAATTGGAACGAAGGATCCACGTATGAGTATCATGATTCATATTGCTAGTTTTGAAGATGTAAATGCAGGATTTTTGCTTGAGGGCAAGCAAGAATTCAAGTTTGGGGGAGTTTGATCAGTGATATTTAGTGGTAATATTCAAGCCAGTTTTCAGTGTCTTTCGAGTCTATTATTATTTTGTTTGTAGTGTCTCGTTCATGTTTTGCTTTAGTTTTCTCATTATTGCGTGCAAGTTGATATTTATCATCTTTACTTTGTTTTTATCAGTGGAATGGGTTATGTGGTTGTTTCTTTGTGGTGTTTCAGGTAAATATGTAATTGGTTGTTCGAGGTGTCCGAAAGAGGGTCCGAGCTTTTAAAAACAGATAGAAAGTCAGAGTTCAGAGACACAACACGGGCGCCAGTGTTGCACAACACGGCCCGTGTTGTAAAGACCAGAAGAAGCAAGAAGTCAGCTCAGAAAATAAGAAAACAGGGGTATGACACGGGCACCCGTGTTGTACAACACGGCCCGTGTCATGGCAACTGGGAAAGGATGTTTTTGGGTTTCAATCCAGAGTCACAACACGGCCACCCGTGTTGCACAACACGGCCCGTGTTGTGAAGACCAGAGTGAATTTTGTGTTGTGCTGCTTCGGGGGTATTCCGGACATTTCGCGATGCTGTTTGGAGACTGATTTATATTTGCCCACGATGACTGTGAAGGGCACCTTTTTTTGGGGCTTTTTGGAGAGAACAAAGACGGGAGAAGAAAGATTGATCAAGAGCGGAAGCAATTGACGATCCGACTAATCCAACGTTAATTGTAATGTCTAAATTTGCTTACTCTGTTTTTATTTCCAGTTTGAACATGAGTGGCTAAACCCCCCAATGCCAGGGGGGTGTCCCTGATTTGCATTTTGTAATGACTTGTTGAATTCTTCAATTTGGTATTATGTTTTAGTTTCGTTTCTTTATTTTATCGCAACGTCCTTAATGCTTTATCGGTATTGGAAAATAAGATAATTGATCGTGGTTAGGATTTGGTCTGACCAACCATTCTAACCTTGTTGCATAATTTTATCGTAAAAAATATTACTGAGGAATTGGGATATTTTTATATGAACCTTTTTATGTCAGAATTATTGCTTGATATTCTTCTATGACCTTGGAGGAATCATGGTCTATGAAGAATACCAAAGGTTTTTCTTTAAAGGAATTTTGGAGAAACATTGTAGGCTTAGGAAAGACGCGTTCTAAAGCACATCTCTAAAATTAAGGAACCTATGAGTCATTGCATTGCGAATCATACACCCTACCTGGCATTACTTTTATATAAGTGAAATTATTTGTTTTTACGTTTTATTCTGTTCAATTTATTTAATTTAATCTTAAACCTTGAGTTTTGTCTAATTGAAATTAATCACGAAGAACTTATTTTTAATACGCAGTCCTTGTGATCGATATTTTGGGTTAATCCTTTCTATTACTACATCGGTAAAAATAGTACACTTGCTATTTTCCGGTCAAGTTTTTTGGCAGGCAACGGCGCCAAAAACTTGACCGGAAAATAGCAAGTGTACTATTTTTACCGATGTAGTAATAGAAAGGATTAACCCAAAATATCGATCACAAGGACTGCGTATTAAAAATAAGTTCTTCGTGATTAATTTCAATTAGACAAAACTCAAGGTTTAAGATTAAATTAAATAAATTGAACAGAATAAAACGTAAAAACAAATAATTTCACTTATATAAAAGTAATGCCAGGTAGGGTGTATGATTCGCAATGCAATGACTCATAGGTTCCTTAATTTTAGAGATGTGCTTTAGAACGCGTCTTTCCTAAGCCTACAATGTTTCTCCAAAATTCCTTTAAAGAAAAACCTTTGGTATTCTTCATAGACCATGATTCCTCCAAGGTCATAGAAGAATATCAAGCAATAATTCTGACATAAAAAGGTTCATATAAAAATATCCCAATTCCTCAGTAATATTTTTTACGATAAAATTATGCAACAAGGTTAGAATGGTTGGTCAGACCAAATCCTAACCACGATCAATTATCTTATTTTCCAATACCGATAAAGCATTAAGGACGTTGCGATAAAATAAAGAAACGAAACTAAAACATAATACCAAATTGAAGAATTCAACAAGTCATTACAAAATGCAAATCAGGGACACCCCCCTGGCATTGGGGGGTTTAGCCACTCATGTTCAAACTGGAAATAAAAACAGAGTAAGCAAATTTAGACATTACAATTAACGTTGGATTAGTCGGATCGTCAATTGCTTCCGCTCTTGATCAATCTTTCTTCTCCCGTCTTTGTTCTCTCCAAAAAGCCCCAAAAAAAGGTGCCCTTCACAGTCATCGTGGGCAAATATAAATCAGTCTCCAAACAGCATCGCGAAATGTCCGGAATACCCCCGAAGCAGCACAACACAAAATTCACTCTGGTCTTCACAACACGGGCCGTGTTGTGCAACACGGGTGGCCGTGTTGTGACTCTGGATTGAAACCCAAAAACATCCTTTCCCAGTTGCCATGACACGGGCCGTGTTGTACAACACGGGTGCCCGTGTCATACCCCTGTTTTCTTATTTTCTGAGCTGACTTCTTGCTTCTTCTGGTCTTTACAACACGGGCCGTGTTGTGCAACACTGGCGCCCGTGTTGTGTCTCTGAACTCTGACTTTCTATCTGTTTTTAAAAGCTCGGACCCTCTTTCGGACACCTCGAACAACCAATTACATATTTACCTGAAACACCACAAAGAAACAACCACATAACCCATTCCACTGATAAAAACAAAGTAAAGATGATAAATATCAACTTGCACGCAATAATGAGAAAACTAAAGCAAAACATGAACGAGACACTACAAACAAAATAATAATAGACTCGAAAGACACTGAAAACTGGCTTGAATATTACCACTAAATATCACTGATCACTTATGCTTCTAGATAGTTAAGATTTCATGAGAGGAACTATCCTACTCACGACTTAGAGTTAGCAGCTGTGGTGTTCATGCTTAAGATTTGGAGGCACTACTTGTTTGGTTCGAAATTTGAAGTATTCAGTGATCACAAAAGTTTAAGGTACTTGTTTGATCAGAAAGATTTAAATATGAGACAAAGGCGATGGCTTGAATTATTGAAATATTTCGATTTTGATTTGAATTACCATCCGGGTAAGGCAAATGTTGTGGCTGATGATTTGAGTAGGAAGTCATTGCATATTTCAATGCTTATGGTGAAAGAATTGGAAATGATCGAGCAATTCAGAGACATGAGCTTGTTGTGTGAAACTACTACTAATAGTGTGAAATTGGGAATGTTAAAGCTGACCAGTGAGATTTTGGCAGAGATTCGTCAGGGTCAGAAATCTGATTTGAAATTAGTTGATCAATTGATGTTGGTTGATCAAGGTAATGTAGGTGACTTTCGAATTGATGAAGATGGAGTTTTGAGATTCCGAGATAGAGTATGTGTTCCGGATATTATAGGAATTAAAAAGAGTATTTTAGAAGAGGGACACAAGAGTCGACTGAGTATTCATCCTGGTGCTACGAAGATGTATCAGGATTTACACAGGTTGTTTTGGTGGCCGGGTATGAAAAGAGACATTGCTGAATTTGTATATGCTTGTTTGACATGTCAGAAGTCAAAGATAGAACATCAGAGACCTTTAGGGATGATGCTACCATTGAATGTTCCTGAGTGGAAATGGGATAGTATTTCCATGGATTTCGTGACTGGGTTACCTAATATTGCTAGAGGTAATGATTCGATTTGGGTAGTTGTTGACCGGTTAACTAAGTCGGCACATTTCTTGCCGATGAAGATTAACCATTCCATGCGAAGGTTAGCTGAGATTTATATTGAGGAAATTGTGAAGTTGCATGGTGTACCTTCAAGTATTGTATCGGATAGAGATCCGCGGTTTACGTCGAGGTTTTGGAAGAGTTTGCAGGAAGCCTTGGGTACTAAGTTTAGAATGAGTTATGCTTATCACCCGCAAACGGATGGCCAGACAGAAAAAACAATCCAATCTTTAGAAGATTTGCTGAGAGTTTGTGTATTAGACCAAGGAGGATCTTGGGATAGTCATTTGCCATTGGTCGAGTTTACGTACAATAACAGTTTTCATGCTAGTATTGGGATGGCTCCATATGAGGCATTGTATGGTAGACGTTGTTGTACGCCATTATGTTGGTATGAGTCAGGAGAGAGTTTGGTGCTTGGGCCAGAGATTGTCCAAGAAACAACTGAAAAGATAAAAATGATTCAGGAAAGGATGAAAACGTCGCAGAGTCGTCAAAAGAGTTATCACGATAAGAGAAGGAAAGCACTTGAGTTCCAAGAAGGAGATCACGTGTTCTTAAGAGTTACTCCTATGACTGGTGTGGGAAGAGCTTTGAAGTCTAGAAAGCTCACTCCACGTTTTGTCTGTCTGTATCAGATTATGAAGAGGATAGGGGAAGTGGCCTATCGAGTGGCTTTACCTCCCTCTCTTGCGAATTTACATGATGTATTCCATGTATCACAGTTGAGGAAGTACATTCCGGACCCGTCACATGTAATTCAGATAGATGATGTTCAGGTGAGAGATAATCTGACGATTGAAGCTTTACCAGTGAGGATTGATGGTAGAGAATTGAAGTAACTTCGAGGCAAGGAAATTGCTTTAGTGATGGTTTTGTGGGGAGGACCAGCTGGAGAAAGTTGGACTTAGGAGCGGGAAGATCAGATGAGGAAGACGTATCCGACTCTATTTACTTCAGGTAATTTTCGAGGACGAAAATTCTTTAAGTAGGGGAGAGTTGTAACGCCCCGAAATCTAAATTTAATTATTTAGTCATTTATTTAATTAATTTAGAAAATTTGGAGAGTTTGGGTTAATTGGAGAATTTTGGAGAAAAAGAGTATTTTTATATAATAAGGATAAATAGTGTTTTATTATACTATTTTATTATTATTATTAAAAATATATTAAAGAAAAGGGTAAGGTGGTCCTTTTGTGAAATATATGAGGGTAAAGAGGGAAAAGACTCAACTGGAATGTGTTTTGGTAAAAAGGAATACACGATCAGTTTTCTCATTTTTCTTTTTTCTATCGTGTTTGGTGAAGTGCTCTGAAGAAAGAGGAAGCTCAGAGTCTGGAGGTTGTGGAGAACCCCAGAGAAGAGTGTAAAGCGGAAAAATTCTCTAAGGTATGGGGAGTTTTCATAATCTATTGTAATTGCATAAGAATTGGATTGTGAATAGATTAGGATTGTGTGAGTTTATGAGTTTTAGGTGTTTTTGATTTAGGTGGAGTTTATATGAGAAATCTTGATGAATTAGAGCGATTAGAATGAGTTATAATCGTATATTTGTTTGTATAATTGTTGTCTGGATGTTGTTGAGGTTTAATTGATGTTTTTGAATGGTTTTTGAGTGTTTTGATGTGAAACCCGTCATGGGGTTTGGGGGTTTTTGGTGTTGGAACAGTCTGCAATTGTATAGCGGGAACTGCTGGAAAACGTGCGTTAACCGATTAACGCTATGGGTTAACCGGTTAAACATTGTAATTTTGGGAATTTCTGGAAATTTCGTCGGCGTTAACCGGTTAACGCTATGGGTTAACCGGTTAACACTGTTTGAGAAGAAAATTTTAATTCTTTAAAAATTCATAACCTTCAAACCGTAAGTCCGATTCGCATTCCGTTTGAAGCGTCGGTACGAGCATAAACAGAACTTTATTTTGATGAATAAAAATGAGAAAAAAATGCAAAAGTTTTTATAAATGAAGTTATGAAATAACCTTGTAATTAACTCATAATTTATCGGGTACGGGTTAATTCTTGATGTGTCGGAGTGGTTATAGGACCATGTTCTGGGTGTAATGTCATGATGATATATTTGATTATTTGATGGTTTTTTTGTTGATTGAAATGAATGATGCGAATTATTTTTATGAAATTAAGATGTAGTGCATCATTTCATTTCATAACATTCACGATGGGGCTTCAGCCTATTTATTTGCTTCAATCCCATTGTGTGGATTGAAGTGTCTCGATGATTTATGATGTGCTCCTTTGTGGAGGGTTGATGGTCATGTATCCATCTCACGATATAAATGGTACCACATGCATATTGCATATCAGGATGTTAGAATTGCATATTCTGGATGAATTTCATGATTGTGTTGGTGTTGTTTGATTTCATGATCGTGTTGTGGTTGTTGGTGAATTTTGTAGTTGATGATGTCATGATATGTGTACTAATTTATTTATGATTCTATATTTTGGTACGTTTATGATATATTATGACTACTCACCCTGCCTGCTTGGAAATGTTGCCTCCTTCGTGGGTAACTTGCAGATGTCGAAGAATAGTCCTGCAGTGCAATAGGAGTAATTCATGAGTCTCGGAGCATGCTTTAGTGTTCCTTAGAAGTGGTTCTGGTGTATGTGTCCTGCTCTGTGTCATGTAACACTGGGATGGGTTTTATTCTGTTAAACTGTTTGCAGTTATGTTGTTATTTGGATAAATGTTTTCTATTTGATGATGTTAAATTCAGGATGGTGAAAATTATGTTTAGGAAGTTTTGAATTATGAAGTTAAATTCCGCTGCGAAATGATTTATGATATTCTTGATGTTGATTAACCCGTGTTACGGGACAGGACACTGTTTGTGTTGAATTATGATGATATGTGATACCCTTTTTAGATGATTACTCTGATATTATTTAAATATTATGTTTTGGGGTGGAAGGGTGTTACATTAGTGGTATCAGAGCAGGTCGGTCTGTCCGACCAAGTCTTGTCGTTGTCAGTCAGTTGTCAAGTCGTTATTTATTTAACGATTATTCTCTTCTGATGTGGTAAGTGTTGTGCAGAATGGATGGAAACAACACGCGTGCTCTCGCTGATGCTATTGCAGCTCTTGCTCAGACTGCTGCTCGAAACAATACGCGTGATGAGTTTCGTGCATTGGATAAATTCTAGAGGAATAACCCACCTGTGTTTGAAGGAACTCATGACCCGGTGAGCGCACAGAAGTGGCTCAAGGAAATTGAGAAGATTTTTAGAGTGATGGCGTGTGCCGACGCGCAAAAAGTTCAATTCGGAACTCATATGTTGTCTGAGGAAGCTGAAAACTGGTGGGATAATACTCGTCAGCGTCTCGAAGATGAGGCTGTTATGGTGACTTGGACTGTGTTTAAGGAGGAGTTCCTTAAGAAGTATTTTTCGGAAGATGCTCGTGGTAAGTTGGAGGTAGAATTCCTTGAACTGAAGCAAGGAAACATGACAGTGGCAGAGTATGCTGCCAAATTTGAAAGGCTGGTGAAGTTTTGTCCTCACTACAACAGGGCAGATGCTGAACTTTCCAAGTGCCTTAAGTTTGAGAATGGGCTAAGACCTGAAATTAAGCAGGGAATTGGATGCCAATAAATTCGCAAGTATGCAGAGATGGTTGATAAGAGCCGTATTTATGACGAGGACAGCCGAGCTCGGCCAGCTCACTATAAACAGCTAAGCGAGAAGAAAGACAAGAGTCAGTATAGAGGGAAACCTTATGTGACTACTGGTGATAAAGGGAAGCAGAAGGCATCTGATGAGAAGAAGCAAAGTAGGGGAGCTGTTAATGTACCTGTTAAGTGTTACAAGTGTGGAGAGCCAGGTCATAAGGCCGATGTGTGTACCACCAGAGTTATGAAATGTTACCGTTGTGGCAAGCTTGGGCACAAGATGAGTGATTGTCCTAATGAGGGCCCAACCTGTTACAATTATGGTGAACAGGGGCATATCAGCTCCCAATGCCAGAAACCAAAGAAGAATGCTACTACTGCTCAGAATGCTGGAAGAGTTATTGCATTAGTTGGTTCAGAAGCTCCAAAGAAGGACAACTTGATCAGAGGTACCTATTTTATTAATAATACTGAGTTGATTGCTATTATTGACACTGGAGCAACGCATTCATTTATTTCTCTTGAGTGTGCTAATAGATTGGATTTAAAGTTGTCTAATATGAACGGTAATATGATAATAGAGACTCCTGCTAATGGTTCTGTGACTACCATGCTTGTTTGTTTGAAATGTCCTTTGAAAATTTTCGAGAAGAATTTTGTGATGGATTTGGTGTGCCTACCATTACACCAAATCGATGTTATCCTTGGTATGAACTGGTTGGAATTCAATTATGTTCATATTAACTGTTATAGTAAGACAGTGAAGTTCCCTGAGTTGAGCGAGAATGGTGAGTTGATGTTTTTATCTGCTAAGCAAGTGGATGAACTTGTTTTGGATGAAGCTTTAATGTTTGCAGTGTTTGCATCATTGCAAGTTGATGACAAGACTGTCAGTGCAGAGTTTCCTGTGGTTTATGAATTTCAAGATGTGTTTCCTGGTGATATAAGTGATTTACCACCAGAAATTGAAATTGATTTTTCTGTGGACTTAGTACCGGGTACAAGTCCTGTCTCGATGGCTCCTTATAGAATGTCGGCTTCAGAGTTGAATGAGTTGAAGAAACAATTATAAGAATTTTTAGAGAAGAGGTTCATGAGATCCAATGTTTCTCCTTGGGGTGCTCCGGTGTTGCTCGTTAAGAAGAAGGATGGTAGTATGAGATTGTGTGTCGATTACCGACAGTTGAATAAAGTGAGTATCATGAATAAGTACCCACTTCCGAGGATCGATGATTTGATGGATCAGCTAGTAGGTTCTTGTGTATTTAGCAAAATTGATTTGAGGTCTGGTTATCATCAGATTCAAGTTAAAGCTGATGATATTCCGAAGACAGCTTTCAGGACGAGATATGGGCATTACGAGTATACAGTGATGCCGTTTGGGGTTTTTAATGCGCCTGGTGTGTTTATGGAATATATGAATAGGATCTTTCATGAGTATCTTGATAAGTTCGTGGTGGTTTTCATAGATGATATCTTGGTATATCCTAAATCATAAGAGGAACATGCCGAGCATTTGAGGGTTGTGTTGCAAGTGTTGAGAGAAAAGAAATTGTTTGCTAAATTATCTAAGTGTGAGTTCTGGTTAAAGGAAGTGAGTTTCCTCGGCCATGTAATTTCAAGTGGTGGAATTTCAGTGGATCCTTCAAAGATTGATGCGGTATTGCAGTGGGAGACTCCGAAGTCAGCTACAAAAATTCGTAGTTTTCTTGGGTTGGCTGGTTACTATCGTAAATTCATTGATGTTTTTTCTAAGATAGCTTTACCGTTGACGCAATTGACTAGGAAGGGTCAAGCGTATGTGTGGGATGTTGCTTGTGAAGAAAGTTTCATAGAACTGAAGAAAAGATTAACGACCGCGCCAGTGTTGGTCTTACCGAATCCAGATGAGTCCTTTGTAGTTTATTGTGATGCTTCCAAGATGGGTCTTGGTGGAGATTTGATGCAGGATAATAAGGTGGTTGCTTATGCTTCTAGACAGTTAAGAGTTCATGAGAGGAACTATCCTACTCACGACTTAGAGTTAGCAGCTGTGGTGTTCATGCTTAAGATTTGGAGGCATTACTTGTTTGGTTCGAAATTTGAAGTATTCAGTGATCACAAAAGTTTAAGGTACTTGTTTGATCAGAAAGATTTAAATATGAGACAGAGGCGATGGCTTGAATTATTGAAATATTTCGATTTTGATTTGAATTACCATCCGGGTAAGGCAAATGTTGTGGCTGATGCTTTGAGTAGGAAGTCGTTGCATATTTCAATGCTTATGGTGAAAGAACTGGAAATGATCGAGCAATTTAGAGACATGAGCTTTTTGTGTGAAACTACTACTAATAGTGTGAAATTGGGAATGTTAAAGCTGACCAGTGAGATTTTGGCAGAGATTCGTAAGGGTCAGAAATCTGATTTGAAATTAGTTGATCAATTGATGTTGGTTGATCAAGGTAATGTAGGTGACTTTCGAATTGATGAAGATGGAGCTTTGAGATTCCGAGATAGAGTATGTGTTCCGGATATTATAGGAATTAAAAAGAGTATTTTAGATGAGGGACACAAGAGTCGACTGAGTATTCATCCTGGTGCTACGAAGATGTATCAGGATTTACGCAGGTTGTTTTGGTGGCCGGGTATGAAAAGAGACATTGTTGAATTTGTATATGCTTGTTTGACATGTCAGAAGTCAAAGATAGAACATCAGAGACCTTCAGGTATGATGCTTCCATTGAATGTTCCTGAGTGGAAATGGGATAGTATTTCCTGGATTTCGTGACTGGGTTACCTAAGATTGCTAGAGGTAATGATTCGATTTGGGTAGTTGTTGACCGGTTAACTAAGTCGGCACATTTCTTGCCGATGAAGATTAACCATTCCATGCGAAGGTTAGCTGAGATTTATATTGAGGAAATTGTGAAGTTGCATGGTGTACCTTCAAGTATTGTATCGGATAGAGATCCGCGGTTTACGTCGAGGTTTTAGAAGAGTTTGCAGGAAGCCTTGGGTACTAAGTTGAGAATGAGTTATGCTTATTACCTGCAAACGGATGGCCAGACAGAAAGAACAATCCAATATTTAGAATATTTGTTGAGAGTTTGTGTATTAGACCAAGGAGGGTCTTGGGATAGACATTTGCCATTGGTCGAGTTTACGTACAATAACAGTTTTCATGCTAGTATTGGGATGGATCCATATGAGGCATTGTATGGTAGACGTTGTCGTACGCCATTATGTTGGTATGAGTCAGGAGAGAGTTTGGTGCTTGGGCCAGAGATTGTCCAAGAAACAACTGAAAAGATAAAAATGATTCAGGAAAGGATGAAAACGTCGCAGAGTCGTCAAAAGAGTTATCACGATAAGAGAAGGAAAGCACTTGAGTTCCAAGAGGGAGATCACGTGTTCTTAAGAGTTACTCCTATGACTGGTGTGGGAAGAGCTTTGAAGTCTAGAAAGCTCACTCCACGTTTTTTCTGTCCGTATCAGATTATGCAGAGGATAGGGGAAGTGGCCTATCGAGTGGCTTTACCTCCCTCTCTTGCGAATTTACATGATGTATTCCATGTATCACAGTTGAGGAAGTACATTCCGGACCCGTCACATGTAATTCAGATAGATGATGTTCAGGTGAGAGATAATCTGACGATTGAAGCTTTACCAAGGAGGATTGATGGTAGATAATTGAAGCAACTTCGAGGCAAGGAAATTGCTTTAGTGAAGGTTTTGTGGGGAGGACCAGCTGGAGAAAGTTGGACTTAGGAGCGGGAAGATCAGATGAGGAAGTCGTATCCGACTCAATTTACTTCAGGTAATTTTCGAGGACGAAAATTCTTTAAGTAGGGGAGAGTTGTAACGCCCCAAAATCTCAATTTAATTATTTAGTCATTTATTTAATTAATTTAGAAAATTTGGAGAGTTTGGGTTAATTGGAGAATTTTGGAGAAAAAGAGTATTTTTATATAATAAGGATAAATAGTGTTTTATTATACTATTTTATTATTATTATTAAAAATATATTAAAGAAAAGGGTAAGGTGGTCCTTTTGTGAAATATATGAGGGTAAAGAGGGAAAAGACTCAACTGGAATGTGTTTTGGTAAAAAGGAATACACGATCAGTTTTCTCATTTTGGTTTTTTCTATCGTGTTTGGTGAAGTTCTCTGAAGAAAGTGGAAGCTCAGAGTCAGGAGGTTGTGGAGAACCCCAGAGAAGAGTGTAAAGCGGAAAAATTCTCTAAGGTATGGGGAGTTTTCATAATCTATTGTAATTGCATAAGAATTGGATTGTGAATAGATTAAGATTGTGTGAGTTTATGAGTTTTAGGGGTTTTTGATTTAGGTGGAGTTTATATGAGAAATCTTGATGAATTAGAGCGATTAGAATGAGTTATAATCATATATTTGTTTGTATAATTGTTGTCTGGATGTTGTTGAGGTTTAATTGATGTTTTTGAATGGTTTTTGAGTGTTTTGATGTGAAACCCATAATGAGGTTTGGGGGTTTTTGGTGTTGGAACAGTCTGCAATTGTATAGCAGGGGACTGCTGGAAAACGTGCGTTAACCGGTTAACGCTATGGGTTAACCGGTTAACCGTTGTAATTTTGGGAATTTCTGGAAATTTCGCCGGCGTTAACCGGTTAACGCTATGGGTTAACCGGTTAACACTGTTTGAGAAGAAAATTTTAATTCTTTAAAAATTCATAACTTTCAAACCGTATGTCCGATTCGCATTCCGTTTGAAGTGTCGGTACGAGCATAAACTGAACTTTATTTTGATTAATAAAAATGAGAAAAAATGCAAAAGTTTTTATAAATGAAGTTATGAAATAACCTTGTAATTAACTCATAATTTACCGGGTACGGGTTAATTCTTGATGTGTCGGAGTGGTTATAGGACCAAGTGTAAACACCCCAAATTTGCCCTCACTCATTTCATCATGGCTTGTGATTCTTTTCATATTGCATAAGTTCAATCATATCATCTCATAGTGCACTTTTGCTTCACTGCATTGGTTCTATGTCATCTGCATCTAGGGTTTGTGATATGAGCCATCCCTGAGCTATCTGAGCCACTCCAAAGGTCTTCAATCATCTCAAGAGGGTCCATGTATGTCCAAGCATCATATTATATCCTCCCAAGATCAAGAAAGTCATGAAATCACAAGAACTGAGAAAGGCAGGGAAGCAGGGCCAAGCTTAACTGCATAGATGACCTAAAATTAGGGTTTTGGTTTCAGAGGCCATAACTCCAATTTTTTTGGTCATTCTTGTTTCTATTGGTCTCTATATGATGTAAGGATCCTACATACCAATTTTCATGAATAAATTCAATGGGGAAGGCATCTGGTCAATAGATGACTTCTTGAGCAAGTCAGTGCAAAATCAGGGCATCTGAGGCCCCCAATCACCCACCCAAAGGGCCTTCTCCATCATTTTGGGTGTACATGATCTTTATTTGATCTTAGAAGAAGTTAGAAGTTCACAAAATTAAAGAATTTCAAGCCATTTGCAAAGCTGCCATTTTGGGAAAGTGACTTGTAATGAAAACTTGCCATTTTGGGAAAGTTTTTCAACCTCCTCTTTTTGATTCAAAAATGCTTCAAATGAAAAATTCTTGGTCATGAAAGTTGTAGATTGGATCCTCCCATTTTCAAAAAGTAGAAGAACTTGATCTAATTCATCATAGAACTCAAGTTATGGTTTGTCAAAGTTGGGAAAAATCACTTAAAATTCACTTTTGCACCAAAGAGGCATTTTGCAAAATGGCATGATGAAGCATTCTAAAGGTTGCTAATGTGCATAAACACTTCACAACATGTCAAATGGACCTCTAAGGATCAGATTGGTGCTTTGAGCCATTCCATTTCATGCCTTAAACTTCAAGAAATTCAAAAGGGGCCAAAGTTGTACAAAATTGCAAAATGATCCAAATCTCTTCATCCACTTGAGCCAGCTCACTAAATCATTTTTCATGGACCTCCTTGAAGCTGGTTGACTCAAGCCATTCCCCTAAACCAGCCTTCCATGAGCCTATACCCCAAGTACACCAACTTTTGACATTTTGGCAACTTGCCCATACCAATCAACATAGGCCAGCACCCACTCTCTGACCTATCACATTTCATTATGTGGATCAAAACCAAGCAAAAGCATACAACATTGCAGCCTAACACTTGAGAATACACAACACACTCAAAAATCCCCAAATTTGCAAAAGCCTTTGAATCTCTTAACTCAACCATCAAACCTTCAAACTTTTTCCACCATTCAACTCCATAAACATCACTGATCATTTCCCACCCTTCATTTTGCCCTAAAAAGCCCAGAATAAAAAACACAATTTCCACACTTCATGAACTGAGTTTCTGCCATTTTCATTTTGGGGCCATATAAACTCCAACCAAGCATCACAAACACTTCAGGAGGACCATTGGGGGTGATTTGAAGTAAAGAACTGCCCAGAAAGTTGCAAACTGAAGCAGCCCAAGCTCAGGTACCTCAAGAACATTTTTTCCAGAAACCTCTTTTCATGTTATAGAAATGTTTTTCATGCTTCACTGATCACACTACACTTTTCATTTTTGAAAATGGTTGAGAAATGAGCTTGTATTATGCTTCTGAAATTTTTTCAGTTTTTGATGTTTGATTCGAATCTTGTGTTTGAGGCATGATAAATTTGTTTTGGTGATTGATTCTTGTTTAGATGTGTTAGGGGAATGATTCTGGAAAGTTAGAGCATTAGAAATTGCTTAGAGAAGAAGTTGTGATTTTGGTTGATCGGAGAAGATAACCGGAACACTATTCTGGTCACCTGAGAATGGTTAGGGCACAATAAGGGCTTAATCACGTGTTTAGCTCAGTTTGAATTTGGTGTGTTGGATTTGTTTTCGCGCGCGTCCTCAATGGTCAGGATCTGTCACTTAACCCTAATCTTAATTAATTAGGATAATTAATTAGGATTAGTTTGAATTTAACCAGAGCCAATCCTAGCCTTCCAAATCCGCGCCAAGTCAACTCCCGCCTCCCTGGTTTGAACCACAGCCTTTTGATTTGATTACTTTCTCTTTTAATTAATTTTATTTTCATTTTTGTTCATTTTTCTTACACAATTTATTTAAAATAGCAAATTACTTCTAAAAAATTTCATTTTTTGCATCATGCCTTAAAATATTTTTCTCATTCTGAAAATAATTTTTATTTTATTTTTTGCATAATTTTTGTATTTTTAAAATATTTAAATGTTTATTTTAATTAGTTAATGAGAATTAATTAATTAAAATACCATTTAAGTTTCTAAAAATCACCAAAAAAATCACATTGCATCTTGATACATTTAGAAACATTATCAAACTCTTCACACAAATTTCTTTTTGGTTCTTGACCTATTTTGACATTTTTCTTTGGAATTAGGATTCTTAAAATTCAATATTTTTGCCCTAACTTGGAAAAATCCCCTCTGCCTAACCATGAGGAGTTTGATGATGGTTCTTTTTGCATTGCATTCCTCATATCATGTAGTTTTTATGATAAAATTGGTTTGAATTTATCTCTCATTTTCAATTAGTTGTGCATTTTCCCTTTTGAAGTGCCTTAAAACCCAAGCTAACTTGAGAAAATCATAACTTCCATTAGGTTAAGGTTTAGGTCTCCTCCTTTGGGAAGTGAACTTGTGTATGGTTAGGGTTCCTTTGATCCTATTTTCAATTTTTTATCATGTCATTTTCTTCTGGTTTTGGATTTTGTATTGCATGTTATGCATAAACCCTAATTTTCACCTTCATTTGCATTCATCTCTCATATGCTTGCATACATAAACTTGCCATGAAATTTTATGCATTCACATGACTTCTAAGACATCTTAGGATATATTAGAATCATGTTTGATCATTGCATCATTCATTTTCCATGTTGTGAATTCATTTCATTTCATAAACTTTCATGAACTTTCATGGTTCAAAACATGCTTCATTTGCATCCTCATCCTTGTATGATCATCCACAACTCTTGACATGTGTTTTCATTATCTCTTAGCATCATTAACATCATGTTTATGCTTCTGGTTTTGGTTTGCATCATTGCATCTTTCTCATTTTCATTCCATTTCATTTTCTTGCTGTTAACTTTTCAGGTGGTAAGTCATTGAGAAGTGAATTTGCCTTCACTTCTCATAACCTCTTCTCATCTATCTTATGCATCATTGCTGCATTTTACTTTTGTATTAGAGTGGGCTTTCTCATTCATGCTCCCTCTCCTCTTTCTTTCTTCAAGTAACTTATCTTCTTAAGTGAAGTAAGTTGTTTTGCTTCTTTCTGCTTAATCTCCTTTCATCTGCTTCTTCCTTGGTAGTTTTCCTCTTGAAGATCTCTTGCAAGCCTCATAAACCCTAGGAACATCCAAGCATGATCATAATTAGGGTTTATTAGTTCCCCATTTAGTTTTACCTTTGTGTCATCTTTGTGTCATCTCCTCTCATCTCATAATAAAGGACTAAACCTTAAAGGTTTTAAGGCTTTGTGATTAAGCTTATGCCTGCATCCTTCTATTAGGATGGAGTGTATAACTTTAATCCTAAGTGTTAAACCCTTAATGTGTTTAAATCCTTTAATCAAACCATCTAATAATCACTAAGACAATAAGCTTGTAACTTGGGCCTTGCATTAGGGTTCTAATTCTTCCTTAAATGGTTAAGAAGGACTAACCCTATTGTTAATGGACAAGTCCCCCTCAAGTGGTCTTACAAACCAAAAAATTCATTTCTTAATCTTACCATCAACTAAAATCCATTTAATAAAGGCCTTGTTTTGTCATGAGGTTAATCCCTAATCATGGAGTAAGTTGAGGAGCCTTCCTCAGCTTAAATGTTCTCATTTATCATCCTTCTATTAGGATGGTGTAATGGGTTCATTAAATCCTTGATTATGGCTTAACCTCATTACTTAACACTAAACAAAAAACTCCAAAAACATCTAAATAATGGCAAGCAGGTTAATGATCTTAATCCTGCATCAGGGTGATTAAGTCTGAGGTGTTTACTTCATACTTAAGGTATTCTCATTACCCCTAATCAGAGGGAGGATGTGATGAGTTTACTAACCCTTGGTTTAGGCTTAAGCTCATTTTCTTATGACAAACCACCAAAAAGCAATAAAAGATTGAAAACACAAAAACAAACAATAATCGTCTCCTCCGGGATTCTTTTCTCACCTCATTCAGTCACAAACGAGAACTTGCTTCTTCCGTCTAATGCAAGACAGTTAGCACCTGAGCCAGACAGGTCATCACTTGAGCATAGACAAGTAAGCAGTTCACAAGTCAATTTATCTTTCAGTCTCTTTGAGTCGAACTACGGTGTTCTGACTTCCTCATTGCACGAGAGGATACGTAGGCATAACTTAACTATTATCGAACAAAAGTCTCTGTATATTCCCCCTCCTTCCAGCATTATTCTTTAAGCCTCATAGTCTTGAGCTTTGGACTCTTTCCTTACACTGACACTTCTCCACTTCACTTCATATTTCTCTTGCACTGACACTTGCATTTTTTTCCAGCTTTTGTACACAAAATAGCACTGACACTACCCCTTTAAACACAAACTTTCAAGTGTGGATCCCGTCGAGTACAACGGACAATCTGGGTGCTAATACCTTCCCAGGTTGTAACCAACCCCCTTTCTCAGTTTCTCTGGTTCGCAACCGTCTTATCCATCTTTTCTTAGGTTTATGCAGCATTACCTTTCCCTCAGGATAAAAATGCCTAGCTGGCGACTCTATTCCTTCTCTTCTCTTTCGTCGACCATTCGCGTCTGTACACCTCTTGGCCCTGTGTCATCAGGTGGGAGCGACAGCTTGGCGACTCTGCTGGGGACCCTTATATTGTAACCAGGGCTTCTGGTTCTTTTTGTGGGTTCCTCCTAGCACTTGTTTGATTTGTGTTTATTGGGGTGTAATGTGCTAATTGTGTTTATTTATTTGCTTTATTTATTTCTTTATGTACAACTTTATTTATTGCTTTCTTTACAGTTTTACATATTTCATACTGTCATTATCATTACTGGATCTGGTTTCTGTTTTGGTGGGTGGGGTTCCATTGAGAGCTTAAGGTCCTATACCTGGGACCTGAGTGACACCTAGGCTAGAGTGGTTCATGTTCTTTCCCATTCCATTTCGGTCTAGTGCGGGAATATGAAACACGGTTCAGATGTGGGTTTCTTCTTGAGAACTCTGTGCTACAGATTTCCTATAGTGCTAGGGCTATCTAGGAAGCTTGCTAAGTCTGGATGACCTTTATTATGACCTTCAGAAGCTGAGGTGAATTAGAGGAGGATCTTTTATGGTTATTGTAAACACTGTACCTCCGGGTTAGAAGTGTTTACACTTCTCATAACTGATCCAAGTCTGAGGATCTTTGTTTTAGAACATTACCAGTGAGGGGGTTGGGCTGTTTACAGGTTTGCAGGAACCCTTGACCACATCATACCCTGTTACTATTTTGATTAAGAGTACCTCATTTTGGACAGTTCTTGTGATTAACCCTGGACATGTGACTCTTTATTTGAGTCCCCCACCCTGGTTATTGGATTTCTAAGCCTTCATCTGGACCTTTGAACATACATGGACTTATATCAAGACAGATAATCAGATCCAGCTTGATCACAAACCCTTGCATATCATTTGCATATATCATCATTGCATCATTTAACATTTGTTTATTTGCTTTTCAGGGTATCCATTTCACTGTATATTGGTTTTGGTTTTGACCCCTTATTCTGCATAGACCTCTGCTTCAGTTGTCTTCATCAGTTGTCTGCTTCAGCTATCTCCATCCTCACCAGCATCAGTCTGTCAGTGGCTCATTTCCAGCAATAGTCTATGATCTTCATCAGCACCTATCTTCAATTTCTTCAGTAGCACTCATGACTACTCCCAGGAAGAGCAACATATCCCACCATTTCTTTGAGCCTGTGTTGACTGGTATCAGGCAGGTCCAGTCACTTATCACACCTGACTATATCCCTTTATTTAGAGAGCATTATGGAGGTATCCTGGATATGGTTATGGACCTTGACCCTTCTCAGAGGAGTATGATCCACACATGCTTGCAGTTTTATGACCCTCCTTTGAGGTGTTTCACATTCCCAGACTTTCAGTTAGGGCCTCTGCTGGAAGAGTTTTCTTCATTGATTGGAGTACCTATCAGGGGTGGAATCCCTTTCAACCCAGAGATGACTGCTCCCAGAAATGAAGAGATAGCAAGAGCACTGTATTTGGAGCCTGCCTTGATTGATCAAAGTATGACAACAAAAGCTGGGATCCCTGGCTTGCATTTGGACTTCTTGGTTTCTCAGGCCATCCTGAAAGCTTCATTGGGAGAATGGAGGGCAGTCTGTGCACTGTTAGCCCTCAGCATATATGGGGCTATACTGTTTGTAGATGAGCCCAAATTTGTCAGCAAGAATGCCATCCATTTGTTTCTCTTAAAGAACCCAGTACCTACACTGCTGGGAGACTTTTACTACTCCATTCACCAGAGGAATGAAAAACAAAGGGGGAAGTTGGTAAGATGTTGTGCTCCTTTGTTTTACTCTTGGCTACTCATACACTTGCCTAAGTCAGATGCCTTCCTGAATCCCCACCAACAGAAAAATTGGGCTAAAAGGCTCATTGCCTTGACTTCAGAAGATATTAGATGGTGCACCCAGCGCACCAAAGGCAAGGACATTATCACCAGCTGTGGACAATACCCAAATGTGCCTCTGATAGGAGTAAAGGGTTGCATCAACTACAATCCTTTGCTGTTCAAGAGACAACTGGGCTATGCTTTGGTTCACCCTCCCAGAGGGCAAGATTTAGCTGAGACCCTGTATTGTGAAGTGAAACCTAATTCGGCTGTTGTCAGACAAGCATCCTGGGCTTGGGACAACATCCAGACAAAAGGGATGGCTATTCTTGGTAGATGTAATAATGTTGCTTCAGCTCAGTACTATGACTGGTCCCGTACTAGAGCTCAAATTATTGGAATGCCTTTTATCTTGGAGGACATACCCGGACCATCTACAGTACAACCTGCATCAACTGTCAGCCTAGAAGAATTTGAGAAGCTGAAGGAAAGAAATGAGAACTTATCTCAAGCTTTAAAGAAGACTCTTTGGGAAAGGAGTGATAGTCGTCTGGACATTGAGAGATTGGAGAAGCTTAGGGTGGAGCATCTTACCAAAATTGAGAAGACAAAGGACTACATCAGGAAAGCAAGAGTTGGGGAACAAATATTGAAGAATGCCTGTAAGGAGGCCAAAATTCAGAAGGCCAGGACTGAGCTCTATCTGCAAGAGAGTCAGGCTAGGTGGGTCAGGATCACCGAAGCCCGTACACAAGAAGACCAAAAGACTCAGGCCAAGATTGCACAGCTAGAGGCCAATGAGAAGAAGTAGCAGGAAGCTTTGTCGGTAGCCCAGAAAGAGATTTCAGAGTTGAAGCTCAGAGCAGGATTGAAGAGATCAAAGGACCAGGACAAACATAAGAAGCTGACTACTGCCATTGCTACCAGGAACCTCCTCATTAGGACCATTACAGAGCACCCAGCTGGTCCAGTGACTGAGGCACTCCTGAAGGAGGTCAAAGAGGATGAGTTTGGACTGGACGTCTGATTCTTTGTTTGTTGTTATTTCCATTTGATGTACTTTTCCTTTTATTATATGTTGACCCTCCATGGGCATGTGTTGTAAAACATACTATGTATTGTTCACCATTTGTAATATATTCTAGTTTGTTTCCATTTGGGCTTTTCTCTCAACAACATCAATCATCTTCCTCGAGGTCTGGAAAGGTTAAAACCAGGAACTAAACCGGATACCTTGGAAAACAAATAAGCATACTGCATTGCATACTAACTTTTGTTTTGTTTTGTATGTTTTGTTATCATTATTATTTCTAACTTTGTTGTGATCTCAGGAAACATTGCTCGTCGTCGAGTGTTCCCTGTCAACCGCGCGCACCGGTACCCGACTCGTAACAACCTTCCTGGTATTCAAATGGAACAAGTACAGCAGGATCTGACTGAGGTCTGAAATCAGATGGCCAATGAGAGAGTAGAGATGAGAAATCAAATGTCTCAATTCATGGCAGTAATGACTGGCTTAGCCCAGAGTCAAGAAAGGTTAAGAGAGCTGGTGGAAAGACAAACTCCTGAGGAGCCTCATCTTGGAACAGGAGGAACTAGTAACAATGAGCGGGGCCAGCCTCGTATTGACCCACCAGTATTTGGACCTCATCTGGATCTAGAAGTTAATATCCCGAGAAATGTGCAAGGTAATACTGCTGGGGGAGAATCTTGCAAGAAGATCCCCAAGAAGAACAGTTTACTGTTATGGGGGCTGGAGATGAAGTATATGAACGGAGATTGGACGAAATTGTTGAGAAATTAAGATCTTTAGAGTCTCAGAATTCTTTGGGCTTTGATGTGATGGATATGGGGCTAGTGGATGGGGTGAGAATTCCCCACAAATTCAAACCCCCGTGCTTTGAAAAGTACAATGGTACCTCCTGTCCACGAACTCACCTGCAGTCTTTTCTGGGAAGACTCAAAGCTTACACTATAGATGAAAAGTTGTGGATCTTCTACTTTGAAGACAGTCTGACTGGGGCTTCAAGGGAGTGGTATTCACATTTGTCTAGGGCCACCGTTAGATGCTGGAAGGACTTAGCTGAAGCCTTCATCAGGCAATATCAGTACAACCTGGACATGGCCCCCAATAGGACTCTCCTAATGGGAATGTCTCAGTCTTCTAGAGAGAGCTTTAGGGAATATGCCCAAAGATGGAGACAACTTGCTGCTGCTGTCCAACCACCCATGTCAGAAAGGGAAATGGCTGACATGTTCATGAATACATTGCAAGGGACCTACATTGATAGACTGGCTGCTTTTTCCTCTACCAGCTTTGCTGATGTGGTCATAGCTGGTGAGAGGATTGAAAGCCTTTTAAAGATGGGCAAAATTTCCGACAGTGGTGCAAGTTCATCCAGCAATCCCAGAAAGCCTTTTGTGGGACCCCGAAGGGCCGGTGAAACAAATTCCATTCATGCAAGCAGGGGCAGGCCTCAGTATGTGCACCGGTCAATAGCAGCAGTTACCATTCCAGCTCCGATTCCTCAACAATCAGCATATCCTCAACAACAACAACCACAGTATCAACAACAAGTCCATTATCCGCAACAGAGAACCTACAACAACAACAATAACAACCAACAACAATGTCCTTTCTATCAAAGGCCATCACAGGCAAACAGGGTGATTGACCCAATCCCAATGCCGTATGCTGCACTCTTGCCATAACTCCTGAAGCTCACCCTAGTTGAGTTAAGAACGTTGGCACCTCTAGATCCCTCCAATATGCCAAAGAACTATGATGCCAATTCCAGGTGTGCATTCCACTCACACGCACCGGGGCATAACACTGAAAAATGCAGGGCCTTACAGATGAAAGTCCAAGACCTGGTGGACTCAAAAGCTCTCAACTTTGCACCTCCTCCGAATGTCACAAGGAATCCAATGCCTAGTCACAACGGGCCTAGGATTAATGCTATTGAGGAAGGCAAACCATCCACCTTAATCACCAGTGTTGCACAAATTCGAACACCTTTTGTTGAAATCAAAGCTCAACTTTTAGAATGCCAAGTGTTCCCCGGGTGTGAGCTCGGCTGTGGGTATTGCAATATTGCAGCCAATGGGTTTGAAAGGATGAGAAACGACATAAATGGTCTTATTAAGGATGATATCCTTTAGATTACAACAACAACACCTACAACTCCAACAATCCCTTCATCAACAATCCCAGATACTCCTACAACGTCAGCAACCATTGTTCCTACGGATTGTACTACAACTCCAACAACCGCTCAATCAATCATTTCAATGGATACAAGTTCAGTCACCATTCCTGCTACAACTTCAACCCCCGTCCAGTCAACAGTACTTTCTACAACATCAGCAGAAATTGATGAAAATGTCTCAACGGTTACAATATACTACGACCCTGCAAATGTTCCTACCAACAACCAACAAAATGCTACTCCTGTCAGAGCACCAGTTACCATATACTATGATCCACACACCATTGTGGTCCCCTCTGCGGCTGCTATCAGTCCGGTCACTATCATAGTGCCTGGGCCAGTTCCTTACGAAAGCAATAATGCCATCCCTTGGCATTATGTCTCCGATCTATACTGGGAGGGCAGAAAATCACTTTGGAATCGTCAACTTCTTCACCTCAAATAGACAATGTGGGGGGAGGCAGAGGCTTCACTAGAAGCGGACGCCTCTTTGCCTCACAAATTCCAAGACCTATTGTCGAAGCAGAAGCTGCTACCAAGGCAAAAGGAAAGAGCATGGTGCAAGAAGAACAAGCTGTCAAAGAAGCTTTGAAGACTCCTTTTGATCAAGAGGTTGATGAATTCATGAGAATCATAAAGAAGAGCGATTAAAAGGTGGTAGACCAGCTTCACCAAATACCTTCCAAAATCTCCATACTATCATTGCTAATGTGCTCCGAGGCTCATCGGAACGCACTATTAAAAGTCCTGCACGCAGCTTATGTGCCGGAGGAGATTACTGTCAATCAGTTAAAGGCTGTGGTTGGAAATGTCAATGCTAGTCATGGGCTAGGGTTTACCAACACTGATCTGACAGTGGAAGGTCACAATCACAACAAGGCTTTGCACATTACCTTGGAGTGTAAGGGCGCAGTTCTTTCTCACGTACTGGTGGACACAGGGTCATCACTCAATGTCCTACCTAAGAAAGCCCTTGTGAAGCTGGAGTATGACGGATTGGCACTACGCCCAAGTAACTTCGTAGTGAGAGCCTTTGACGGTTCTAAAATATCAGTTCTGGGAGAGATAGAATTACCAATAATGATTGGCCCACAAGTTTTCAAAACGACCTTCTTTGTGATGGATATACAGCCTGCCTACAACTGTCTATTGGGTAGACCATGGATACACGCCGCTGGCGCCGTGACATCAACCCTTCACCAGAAGTTAAAATTTGAGTGGGAGGGCCAAGTCATTACTATTTGTGGGGAGGAGGATATTTTTGTTAGGCAGCTGGCTACTTTCAAATACATTGAAATGGATGGGGAGATCCATGAAACCATGAGTCAGGGGTTTGAGGCTTTGAATATCAATGAAACATCTGTTGTGCTAGGGACTTCCATTACATCATATCAGCAAGCCCGAAAGGTTGTTGAGGAAGGTATCGCCCAAGGCTGGGGCAGGCTGCTGCCTGTGGAGAAGAAAGAGGACCGATTCGGGTTGGGTTACAGACCAACTCGACAAGATAGACCAGAGGCTGCAAAGGATCCCAAGTTTGTCAGTGGGGGGATGCTCACCCCGGATGCTGTGAATAGCTTGGAAGATGAGTCAGAAGACGAGCGCAACCTGGAAAGCTGGATACGTCCAAGGATCCCGGGGAACCATGTCTCAAACTGGTCTTCCCAGGAAATTATAAGAGTTACTCCTGCAGAGTAATTATTATTTCCTATGTTTTTATAGCATGCATCAAGTCCTGCATCTTGCCCAAGATGCCAGGACTCATTTTGTAATCGGGCCATCTTGTATTTTGTGCAAACGATCAATTAATGAATATCAGGACATCTTTTGCAAATGAGTCTTTTCTTTTTTCGCTCACTGTTTTTCATTTTTCATTTTTTGTACAAAAATAAAATGGCAATGCTTTTCAAAATAAATAACTTCATTCTCACTTTTTAAACAAGATAAAACTAATCACTAAAATGAACAAATCTAAACCATTGCAAAGAATACCCTCCAGACTGCACCGACAACGACACCGCTATGACTTCGTATGACTTTGACAATCCGACTAATCAAGCTGATGAAGGGGTTGGAGAAGATTATGAGCTACCTGAAGAGCTAGCCAGGTTGTTGAGACAAGAGGAGAAGGTTATCACTCCTCATCAGGAGGAAGTTGAAACGGTTAATCTGGTATAAAAGAAGACGTAAAAGAAGTTAAGATCGGGGCCTGCCTACAAGATTCAGTAAAAGAGCAACTGATTGACATGCTTCGGGAGTATGTGGATGTTTTCGCTTGGTCTTATCAGGATATGCCAGGGTTGGACACCGACATTGTTATGCACAAGCTGCCTCTAAAAGAAGATTGTCCCCCAGTAAAACAGAAGTTGCGCCGTACTCGTCCGGATATGGCCATGAAGATAAAGGAAGAGGTGCAAAAGCAGTGGGACGCCGGTTTCCTTGCTGTGACCAGTTACCCGCCGTGGGTTGCTAACATTGTACATGTGCCTAAGAAGGATGGCAAGGTGAGGATGTGTGTGGATTACCGAGATCTGAACAGAGCTAGCCCGAAAGACGACTTCCCATTACCTCACATTGATGTATTGGTTGATAATACGGCTCAGTTCTCAGTGTTCTCCTTCATGGATGGATTTTCAGGATACAATCAGATCAAGATGTCACCTGAAGACACGGAGAAGACAACATTCATCACACCCTGGGGCACGTTCTGTTATAAGGTGATGCCATTCGGGCTGAAGAATGCTGGTGCCACTTATCAACGGGCTATGGTAACATTATTCCATGACATGATCCATAAAGAAATTGAATGTTATGTGGATGACATGATTGTCAAGTCCCTCACGGAAGAAGACCACCTGGTGAACCTATTGAAGCTATTCAAGCGTCTGAAGAAGTACCAATTGAAGTTAAACCCCAACAAATGCACATTCGGGGTGCGATCCGGTAAACTGCTGGGATTTATTGTGAGTGAGAAAGGGATTGAAGTTGACCCTGATAAAGTCAAAGGCATTCAAGAAATGCCTGCACCGAAGACTGAGAAAGAAGTTTGAGGGTTCCTAGGTAGATTGAACTACATTTCAAGGTTCATATCTCACCTTACAACAACCTGTGAGACTTTGTTCAAATTGTTAAGGAAGGAACAAATGGTCAGGTGGAACGAAGACTGCCAGAAGGCTTTTGACAAAGTCAAGGAATACATACAAGAGCCTCCAATCCTTATGCCTCCAGTTGAAGGAAGACCTCTAATCATGTACTTGACAATATTAGAAGAGTCAATGGGGTGTGTGCTGGGTCAGCATGACGAGTCTGGTCGAAAAGAGTATGCAATATACTACCTGAGCAAAAAGTTTACCGACTGTGAACAACGTTATTCACTGCTCGAGAAAACTTGTTGTGCTTTATCGTGGGCTGCTCGCCGACTAAAGCAGTATATGTTGACCCACACTACCTTATTGATCTCCAAGATGGATCCAGTTAAGTACATTTTTGAGAAGCCAACACTTACCGGACAGGTTGCAAGATGGAAAATGATCCTCACAGAATATGACATTCAGTACACATCTCAAAAGGCCATCAAAGGCAGTGTATTGTCTGATTATCTCGCTGAGCAACCCATTGATGATTACCAGCCTATGAGATTTGACTTCCCCGATGAAGACATCATGTTCATAAAAGCAAAAGATCATGAAGAGGCCGTTCACACTGAGGGGCCTAACCCAGAAGAAGAATGGAATATGATGTTTGATGGGGCTGTTAATATGAATGGTCGTGGTGTTGGTGCAGTACTCATTACACCTAAAGGAGTTCACATGCCTTTCTCGGCAAAACTCACTTTTAACTGCACTAACAACGAAGCTGAATACGAAGCTTGCATTATGGGTCTTGAGGAAGACATTGACCTCAGGATCAAGACTTTGACTGTATTCGGAGATTCAGCTCTGGTAATTAATCAAACCAACAGCAAATGGTACACTCACCAGGATCATCTGATACCTTACCGGGATTATACAAGGAGGTTATTGACTTTCTTCACTACGGTCAAGCTTGAGTATATCCCTCGAGATGAAAATCAGTTTGCAGATGCTCTGGCTACCATTTCATCCATGATCAAAGTTCAAGCTGCCAACTTTGTACCTCGGATTTCAGTATCCAGACTTGACAGACCAGCATACGTGTTTTCAGCAGATCTTGCAAAAGATGATAAGCCTTGGTTTCACGACATCAAATGCTTCTTGGAGGATCAAACATACCCACCTGGGGCATCTTCCAATGATAAGAAGACATTAAGAAGGCTTGCTGGTAGTTTCTTCCTAAATGCTGATGGTTCCTTGTACAAGAGAAACTTTAATATGGTACTTCTCAGATGTGTTGATAAGGCAGAAGCATATTTATTGATGCACGAGGTGCATGAAGGATCTTTCGGTACCCATGCTGGAGGGCATGCTATGGCTAAAAAGTTGCTAAGATCAGGCTATTACTGGATCACAATGGATGCAGACTGTTGTGCTTATGCTAGAAAGTGCCATAAATGCCAGATTTATGCAAATAAAGTGCATATGCCTCCAAATCCTTTGAATGTGATGTCTTCACCTTGGCCCTTTGCCATGTGGGGCATTGATATGATTGGTAAGATTGAACCGACTGCTTCAAATAGCCACAGATTCATCCTGGTAGCCATTGACTATTTTACCAAGTGGGTCGAAGCAGCTTCGTATGCGAATGTTACCAGGCAAGTGGTAGCCAGATTCCTGAAGAGAGACATTATCTGTCGATATGTGTAACACCCTAATTTTTGCCCTAAGATTTCTTCGCATATCATCTGGATTTTTGCATACAGACAAGATTGCACTGGCTTTCAAGTTTCTCCTCGGATGTAGGGTCTAAGCTTCGCAGGGGATCACCATTGTTTTTACTTCTTTATCATTTGTTTATATTTACTAACTTCTAACCAACATACAAAAAAAATGTTGCAGTGTTCTTCTTCTTCTTTCTGTGTTGCAGGATTTCAAAGATAAGACAGTGATTTCAATTCAGATGCGTTGGTTCAGTCATGATTCAATTCAGATGGATGTTTGACCTAATTTGGTCAAACTATCAAAATTTGTTTCGACTGCCAGTTGTGTGGGCCAGTGGTTTAGACAGTGTGTGTTCAAAGATTCAAGTGGTGTTGTGTACAAAAGTCATCAGATTATCAAGAAATGTTGCGTGTGAAGTCTGGTTTGATTCATCAGTTCACCAGTGATTCATCTGAGGATTTATTTTCCTCAGTTTGGATTCAGTTTATCAGGGAAATAATAAGACAATTTTCAGAGGACAGTTGGCCTAAGTTGTGAAATATCCAGTGGGGTCTGTGTTGGCTGTGTTCATTTTCATCAGATGCTTGTGCAAGAAAAAATCAAGAGCTGGTCGTGGGCTTAGACCAAATTTCATATCCAAAATCCATTAAATCATTTTATTTTCCAATTTCCATTATCCATTTTATCCAATGACCATCTTTTCTTCCATTTTTTTCCTCGATTATCCATACTCAATAGCATTTTTTTCCATTTCACAAAATATTAATAAATCCCTATTATCCATTTTTTTTACCAAATGTCAAAATTATTATATCCAAATTTTATATCCAAATCAATTCCTACAATTCATTTACCAAATATATTTTTTCTCTCATTTACTATATAATATCCAATTTTCATTTGTTTTATTCATAAATCATTTTTTTTATTCTCTATTTTTTTTTCTTTATCCATTTTAGATTCATCACTAAGCCATGTTTTTTCTTTTAGCTCATACATTAGTTCAAAGGCCCATGAAAATATTAAAAAAAATGTGTACAATACTTTCTACAACATAAAACACATGCTGCACATGAACAAATGACTCCCAAGTTAGCCCATCAATACGTCATCCAGCAACAAAAGCAAAGTAAGCCTCACGCCCAAAAGTAAAAACGTAAAAACGTCATCCGTAGGCCCACACAGCTTCTCAGCTCAAGCTTTACCACATGCACAAAACAAGCCTAACACAGCTAGCCTTCACATCTTCCAGCCTCAGCCAAAGCCAATACTTCCCAGCCAAAGCAAATCAACAACACACTACAAGTCTCTCGCACGCAAGCCGTGCCAAGCCCAAAGCCAATTCACACCAGCTTCATCACGCATCTCGCGCGTGAAAACTCCAGCCACAGCAAAACACCAACTCAGCTTCACTTTAATCAACAAACACCTTTACATCACCTCAGCCAAGTGCAAAAAACCAAAGCCAGCACGCCATCCATACAGCGAAACTTCTACAAGCCGCAAGCTTCCTGGCTTCCCAACTACAACAATCCGCAACAGCCTCAACACGCCGCACGCCCAGCTCAAGCTATCACTCCAATCCGCACGCAAGCCTTCGCCTTCGAACGTCACGCCAACAACAACAGCAGCTCTACAGCACGTGAATCACCCATCTAAAGCCAATATCACACAAGAACTTCACAGCAAAACAAAAACAACATCCGTACCTGTCAAAACGCAGCTCATCAAATACAAAACGCAAAAAGCAGTGAGAGATTTCAAACGGAACACGGGATTTTCGTGAACCAAAACGCAAAACAAATCAAAACGAAACGCAGCAAGCTCACGTTTCCCGTGACCTTCAAAAACGCAGTGTAAAGCTTCACGAAACAGCAACCTAATTTCTTCTCTTTCCATCTATAAAAGGAAGCTCTCCCTCCTTCATTTCTCAAGCTTCAAAAGCCCTTCGAATTTCTGCCAAAATCAATTCCCAGCTTTAAATCCTTAATCTCATTTTTATCCTCCTTCCAACCTTCATTTTCCAGATCAATTTTTCAAATCACTTCTTTAAATCCCTAAATCCAATTCATCCAAAAACTGGACTCGCAAATTGAAAAGAGGAGAAGGTCTTGTGTGTGAAATTGCAAGAAGAAGAAGGTCTTGAGTGAGAAATTAAAGAGAAGAAAGAGAAGGTTGCGAATTGAGAGAGAGAGCGAAGGAATTTGCCGGCGAATTTTTCCTTTTCCTTTTGAAGGTGAGCTGCGGCGTGTTCATGAGGAAGATGAAGAGCATTTTGCTTTTTCTGATTTTTGTTTTTTTATAATTAATTTGTTTTATTTTGTTTAAAAATGAGTTGGTTTGGGCTTTGATACGGGTCATGTAGCAGTTTGCTATCCAACCTCCCGCGGATACTTCTCCCTCCCCCTCCATTTTTATTAACTTTTTTTTATATATTATTATTATTATTAGATTTCATTCTTTAAAAATATTGTTTCAAATGTTATTTTGATGAAAAAAAATTAGAAAAAGTGTTTTTTTAGAAAAAATTTAGGAAAGAATATTTTAAAAACAATATGGAAAATATATGTTAAGAAAAGGAGATTTAAAAAATATTTCAATTCTTTTATGGATTTATTATTAGATCCATTCTTCTTCATCTTTTATTTTTGGTAGATGAAAATCTCCGATTCGTGATTGTTAATTTTCGAAGATGTTTAATCTTCATTATTTCAAATCTATGGATGAATGATCATTTGGATCATTCTCCATACTTTGAGATCGTGATAGGTTGCCTTCGATAAATTCAACGAAAATCTCGATTAAGATTAGACCGTTCTTTTTCTTTTCGTGCGACATGTTTTCGGAGAACGATTCATAATATCGTTTCTCTAACATGTATTAGCACAAATATTTTCCACTTTAATTAGTGGTGGCCGGCCTCATTTGTAGGGTAATTACTTCGTTAATTACTCGGCAATTGCTTAACATAGACCTAAATTCGTCCCGATTCGGAATAAGATCCACTTGGATCCGGTTGCCTCGATTTTGTTATTTTATTTTCGTGGTTGTGCTTGATTAAGTTCATCATACCACTTATATGTAAATATTATAATAATGTGAATATAATCCATTTAAATTCAATCTCTCGCACCTTATCCTCTTTATTTCAATTTCTCATTCCTTATCTCTTTATTATGCCATTATCATATTATATCATATATCATATTGTTTATATCGTTGCTTGTGATTTTATTTTTGTCCATTTGGACACCAAAACATTAATAAAGGATTAAACATTAAAAAAGACTTGTGACTTTAATTTCGGACTATGGTTACTATCCCTAGCATTGGAGTTTGGACTTAGATTTTAGGATCTCTACCTTTGCTCAAGTTGTGATCGATTGAAGACCTTAGCCTCAAATAAAATTCCTTTGTCTTTGAAGATGGAATTCCGGTTACTTTGAAGAAATGTGCATAATATGGTTTGATCGCTTTTCTCTCAACTTTTAATTCAAGTATTAGGATAGTCCCTTCATCTCCTGCCCATTCTTAAATTTTCAAAACTTCTCCCTATTTTCAAATCTTCTTGGTTTTCAAACTTCAAATGCTTTCGCAATCAAACCTTGACTTAGGTCAAGTGATTTTAACCTTTTCACTTTATTTTCTTAGTAAATGTTAATCCATGTAAATATATCGAAATTCTTTCTTACATACTTTAAAAAATCCAAAACTCACTCAATTGTTTTTGTGCCTTTGTGCACCTTTTCTTTTCATATGTTTAGATATGATTCATTCCTTCTAGCGGAATTATTCGCTAAAGAATGAAGACTTATCTCTACATGTTAAAATTAATGCAACTCATTGTTCCTTTTCAAATTTTATACCACGAACTACGAGGTTTTGATCTCGCATTGCACTTTGTGGGTACGTAGGCATGAGGCGTTAAAACCTCATCAAACACAAAATCTTAAAAAACATTCTTCTTCTCATCTCTTCAATCTTTTTTCAAGCAAACCAATTTCAAACCAAAAAGCAATAAATATTTCAAAGGGCTCCCGTGGAGTACCACGGACGAGTCGGGTGCGTAAAACCTTCCCGATTTGTAACCAATCCCCTTACCCGTTCTCTGTGTGTTTCTTTTAGCTTTTGCTTTTAGATTCCTTAGGTTTTTATTCGTTCTTTTACCTTTTTCCTTTTGGAAATAAATAAAAGCGCGGTGGCGACTCTGTGTACCTTGAGTGAAGTTAATCAATAGCTTACACTCACGATTTTACCGCTACAGAAAAGTGGCGACTCTGCTGGGGAGTAATCTCTAAGTGGATTCAGCCTACTTTGATTTATTTACTGCTTTGGTTTGATTTGTTTGTTATTTGATTGTTCTGTTTTAGTTTTGGTGATCCTCTGTGTGAGATAGATTCTAACCCGGATCTGAGTGGAACTTATGATAGGACGGCGATATTCGAAGCGATAAGCGATGGAGTAGTCCAAAGCTATATCAATTTGATAATCTCCACTCGGTTAGGCTCTCTTGGACTATCAATGTCATGACGAGTAATTGTACGTGGCATTATTTTCCGACCTTGAGCTGATCATACTGAGGACCGTAGAACCCTTAACCCATCTAAGCCAATTTAGGAACGTAGTGCGGAAACTGTCTGGGTGTAAACCTAAGGTGGTTGTCACGCGATACTACACTCGGACGAGGTCTATTTTAAGAATGTTATCGGTTGGGGAGTAATCCAACATACCGATGATATTCTAAAGATGGCTGTTAACTCCGGGCACCACTGTTAGCACCCTTTTGGTTTTCTGCAGGTACAATGAAGACAAAACCTTAGTACTTACCTGTGTGGGTTGGTGTTCTATTACCTTGACTTCATGCTCGTGACTCGGAACCTAAGCCTGTGTGCCTTGTGTGATCTTGTTTGTGGTTGTTGCATACATGCCATCATGCATTCATGAGCATTATTTGTAAGATTTCAAGGGACTTATAAGGAACTTTTGCAAAATTTCAGATGTCCATGGCTATGACTTTTGAAAGGAGGAACACAAAGAAGTACACCTTCAAGAATCCTAATGTAGTAGAGTTGAGAAAGCTAGGAGCTTTGGTTGTTGATACCCAAGAGTTCCGAAGATGTCATAGGAAGCTTTTGTATATGTTGGATACCGATGTACCTGAGGGGATTCTCCCTACTTTGGCTCAGTTCTAGGTTTGCCGATTCTGGACAAGGAATTTCTTTTCACTGGTCTAGAGAAGGAGATTACTATCAAGGTTATCGCCAAAGCACTGTTTCTTAAGGAGTCCGATCTTAATGGGAAGTTTCTTCCAAAGGGGAGTGTTCGTGGTATTAATGCTAAGTTCTTGATGGGAAAGGCTTCTACTTCACTTACTTTGAGTCATAAGGATGCATTTGAGGTTATTCTTGCTTTGCTTATTTACGGGATTGTCTTGTTTCCGAACTTAGATGGTATTGTGGATGAGAATGCTATTCAAATCTTCTTGAAGAAGAACCCGGTGCCTACTTTGCTTGGAGATATGTATCATGCTTTTCACTATAGGACCTCCAAAGGTGACGTAGAGATTGTATGTTGTGCGCCTCTTCTTTGAGCCATCTCCCCGCAGAGTCTCAACCTCTATCCAGAAGAGCAATATCTGAAGATCTCACAACAAAGTGACGAAAGCTCCCACAGACCCCAGCTAGGCTCCTCATCACCAAGAACAGGTTTATCAGTGACTTATTCCCCCAAACAGAGTCATATATATCAGATCTACCAATGATCTGATCCCCATCTGGGAATATCCTTCAAGCGGATCAGCCAGAGATCTTCACCGTAACGGGATCCGAATCCCGGATCGGTATCTTTGCACAATCATAGAATTCGCATCATATCTCCCCCCAGAGCGTGGCATTCCGTCTAATACGGAGCATTACGGCAAAAATCAAACATATTGCATAGTCACAAGCCATGATTGAATCAATCCCCTGTGAATACTGACATACCATCAACAGCATACAGGATACCACTCAAATTCCCCGGCAGAATGCCAAAGCAGTTTCTCCACATTCCCCAGATACAGATACATGCCCGTTTTGATACTCGTCTGTGTCATCTTTCCCCAGAAAGTCGCCGAAACGCTTTCCACAAACAGATACTTATACATAACAGATAACTCCCCTGACACTCGTCTGTGTCATATCCCCAACAGAAAGCCATAGCGTCCCCTTTGCACTCACAAAAACATATTAATCCACCCTCCTGACACCCATCCATGTCACCTATCCCCAACACAGTTGCCTAAAACCTTGCTTATTATATCTTCCGACACCCGTCCGTGTCATCCTATCCCACGGAGCGTCATAATATCTATTTGTACACTTTCTCTTATGATACTCATCTGTATCATGCTCTCCCCAACAAGTTGAACACTCGTCTGTGTCTTACTCATACCTTTTTACTTATATGGATACTCGTCTGTATCTTGTATATACCTATTTTCCCCTCAGATACGACACTCGTCCGTGTTCTTTGTTAACCAGTTGATACTCGTCAGTATCATCATCTCTGAACATGCGTCAGCATTTGTTTCTACCGATACTCGTCCGTATCATAGTTTTAAGGATGCTCGTCCGCATCTTTAATCTATACACAGCGTCAAATACTTATACCTTTTTCTTGAAATTAGACACTCTTCTGTGTCTACCCTTCCCCAGAAGAGTCCCTAGCAAAATTTCTCTTTTATCTGACATTCGTCCTATGTCATGATACTTCCGGCAGCCGTACCCTGCCAGGTGATCGTCCTTCACCTTTTGATGATCGTCCTTCATCATTCCTCCAGCGGAGTCTCCATTATTGGAACCCTCTTTTATCCGACATTCGTCCTATGTCGTGATATTTTTAGCAGCTGTCCCCTACTAGGTGATCGTCCTTCACCCTTTTGATGGTCGTCCTTCATCATTTTTATCCGATGGCCGTCCCCGTTGTTGATCTTGTTATCTGACATTCGTCCTATGTCATGATAAACCCCTAGAGCATCCGCACCCTGCAAGGTGATCGTCCTTCACCCCTTGATGATTGTCCTTCATCATGTTTATCCGATGGTAGTCCCCATCATGGAACTTTTCTATCCGGCATTCGTCCTATGTCATGATACTTTCGGCAACCGTACCTTGCCAGGTGATCGTCCTTCACCTTAGATGATTGTCCCTCATCTTATCCCCGACAGAGCAGCCGTACCCTGCTAGGTGATCGTCCTTCACCTTTGATGGCCGTCCCCGTCATAATCTCTTCATATACCCAGCATGTCGGTCGTCCCCGTCATTACTTCATCCCCAGCAGTCGTCCTCTGCTCGACGGTCGTCCTCCGTCGCCCGCACTTTATAATCATACTTTACTTCCTTTTACAATCTATATCCCTTTTCTTCTTCATAGCCAGTGAGTGCAAATCTTGGACTGTCTTAGGTATTCAACCACAAGTTATCTTGTTTGCCTATTAAGCCGTTGCTTACATCCTACACAGCTAACTCATGTTTGAATAAGGGCAGCTGTAAACACCCCAAATTTGCCCTCACTCATTTCACCATGGCTTTTGATTCTTTTCATATTGCATAAGTTCAATCATATCATCTCATAGTGCATTTTTGCCTCACTACATTGGTTCTAAGTCATCTGCATCTAGGGTTTGTGATCTGAGCCATCCCTGAGCTATCTGAGCCACTCCAAAGGTCTTAAATCATCTCAAGAGGGTCCATGTATGTCCAAGCATCATATTATATCCTCCCAAGATCAAGAAAGTCAGGAAATCACAAGAACTGAGAAAGGCATGGAAGCAAGGCCAAGCTTAACTGCACAGATGACCTAAAATTAGGGTTTTGGTTTCAGAGGCCATAACTCCAAATTTTTTGGTCATTCTTGTTTCTATTGGTCTCTATATGATGTAAGGATCCTACATACCAATTTTCATGAAGAAATTCAATGGGGAAGGCATCTGGTCAATAGATGACTTCTTGAGCAAGTCAGTGCAAAATCAGGGCATCTGAGGCCCCCAATCACCCATCCAAAGGGTCCTCTCCATCATTTTGGGTGTACATGATCTTTATTTGATCTTAGAAGAAGTTAGAAGTTCACAAAATTAAATAATTTCAAGCCATTTGCAAAGCTGCCATTTTGGGAAAGTGACTTGTAATGAAAACTTGCCATTTTGGGAAAGTTTTTCAACCTCCTCTTTTTGATTCAAAAATGCTTCAAATGAAAAATTCTTGGTCATGAAAGTTGTAGATTGGATCCTCCCATTTTCAAAAAGTACAAGAACTTGATCTAATTCATCATAGAACTCAAGTTATGGTTTGTCAAAGTTGGGAAAAATCACTTAAAATTCACTTTTGCACCAAAGAGGCATTTTGCAAAATGGCCTGATGAAGCATTCTAAAGGTTGCTAATGTGCATAAACACTTCACAACATGTCAAATGGACCTCTAAGGATCAGATTGGTGCTTTGAGCCATTCCATTTCATGCCTTAAACTTCAAGAAATTCAAAAGGGGCCAAAGTTGTACAAAATTGCAAAATGATCCAAATCTCTTCATCCACTTGAGCCAGCTCACTAAATCATTTTTCATGGACCTCCTTGAAGCTGGCTGACTCAAGCCATGCCCCTAAACCAGCCTTCCATGAGCCCATACCCCAAGTACACCAACTTTTGACATTTTGGCAACTTGCCCATACCAATCAACATAGGCCAGCACCCACTCTCTGACCTATCACATTTCATTATGTGGATCAAAACCAAGCAAAAACATACAACATTGCAGCCTAACACTTGAGAATACACAGCACACTCAAAAATCCCCAAATTTGCAAAAGCCTTCGAATCTCTTAACTCAACCATCAAACCTTCAAACTTTTTCCACCATTCAACTCCATAAACATCACTGATCATTTCCCACCCTTCATTTTGCCCTAAAAAGCCCAGAATCAAAAACACGATTTCCACACTTCATGAACTGAGTTTCTGCCATTTTCATTTTGGGGCCATATAAACTCCAACCAAGCATCACAAACACTTCAGGAGGACCATTGTGGGTGATTTGAAGTAAAGAACTGCCCAGAAAGTTGCAAACTGAAGCAGCCCAAGCTCAGGTACCTCAAGAACATTTTTTCCAGGAACCTCTTTTCATGTTATAGAAATGTTCTTCATGTTTCACTGATCACACTGCACTTTTTATTTTTGAAAATGGTTGAGAAATGAGCTTGTATTGTGCTTCTGAAATTTTTGCAGTTTTTGATGTTTGATTCGAATCTTGTGTTTGAGGCATGATAAATTTGTTTTGGTGATTGATTCTTGTTTAGATGTGTTAGGGGAATGATTCTGGAAAGTTAGAGCATTAGAAATTGCTTAGAGAAGAAGTTGTGATTTTGGTTGATCGGAGAAGATGACCAGAACACTGTTTCGGTCACCTGAGAGTGGTTAGGGCACAATTAGGGCTTAATCACGTGTTTAGCTCAGTTTGAATTTGGTGCGTTGGATTTGTTTTCGCGCGCGTCCTCAATGGTCAGGATCTATCACTTAACCCTAATCTTAATTAATTAGGATAATTAATTAGGATTAGTTTGAATTTAACCAGAGCCAATCCTAGCCTTCCAAATCCGCGCCAAGTCAACTCCCGCCTCCCTGGTTTGAACCACAACCTTTGGATCTGATTACTTTCTCTTTTAATTAATTTTATTTTCATTTTTGTTCATTTTTCTTACACAATTTATTTAAAATAGCAACTTACTTCTAAAAAATTTCATTTTTTGCATCATGCCTTAAAATATTTTTCTCATTCTGAAAATAATTTTTATTTTATTTTTTGCATAATTTTTCGTATTTTTAAAATATTTAAATGTTTATTTTAATTAGTTAATGAGAATTAATTAATTAAAATACCATTTAAGTTTCTAAAAATCACCAAAACAATCACATTGCATCTTGATACATTTAGAAACATTATCAAACTCTTCACACAAATTTCTTTTTGGTTCTTGACCTATTTTGACATTTTTCTTTGGAATTAGGATTCTTAAAAGTCAATATTTTTGCCCTAACTTGGAAAAATCCCCTCTGCCTAACCATGAGGAGTTTGATGATGGTTCTTTTTGCCTTGCATTCCTCATATCATGTAGTTTTTAGGATAAAATTGGTTTGAATTTATCTCTCATTTTAAATTTGTTGTGCATTTTCCCTTTTGAAGTGCCTTAAAACCCAAGCTAACTTGAGAAAATCATAACTTCCATTAGGTTAAGGTTTAGGTCTCCTCCTTTGGGCAGTGAACTTGTGTAGGGTTAGGGTTCCTTTGATCCTATTTTCAATTTTTTATCATGTCATTTGCTTCTGGTTTTGGATTTTGTATTGCATGTTATGCATAAACCCTAATTTTCACCTTCATTTGCATTCATCTCTCATATGCTTGCATACATAAACTTGCCATGACATTTTATTCATTCACATGACTTCTAAGACATCTTAGGACATATTAGAATCATGTTTGATCATTGCATCATTCATTTGCAATGTTGTGAATTCATTTCATTTCATAAACTTTCATGAACTTTCATGGTTCAAAACATGCTTCATTTTTATCCTCATCCTTGTATGATCATCCACAACTCTTGACATGTGTTTGTATTATCTCTTAGAATCATTAACATCATGTTTATGCTTCTGGTTTTGGTTTGCATCATTTCATCTTTCTCATTTTCATTCCATTTCATTTTCTTGTTGTTAACTTTTCAGGTGGTAAGTCATTGAGAAGTGAATTTGCCTTCACTTCTCATAACCTCTTCTCATCTCTCTTATGCATCATTGCTGCATTTTACTTTTGTATTAGAGTGGGCTTGCTCATTCATGCTCCCTCTCCTCTTTCTTTCTTCAAGCAACTTATCTTCTCAAGTGAAGTAAGTTGTTTTGCTTCTTTCTACTTAATCTCCTCTCATCTGCTTCTTCCTTGGTAGTTTTCCTCTTGAAGATCTCTTGCAAGCCTCATAAACCCTAGGAACATCCAAGCATGATCTTAATTAGGGTTGATTAGTTCCCCATTTAGTTTTACCTTTGTGTCATCTTTGTGTCATCTCCTTTCATCTCATAATCAAGGACTAAACCTTAAAGGTTTTAAGGCTTTGTGACCAACCCCCTTTCCCAGGTTGTAACCAACCCCCTTTCTCAGTTTCTCTGGTTCGCAACCGTCTTATCCATCTTTTCTTAGGTTTATGCAGCATTACCTTTCCCTCGGGATAAAAATGCCTAGCTGGCGACTCTATTCCTTCTCTTCTCTTTCGCCGACCGTTCGCGTCTGTACCCCTCTTGGCCCTGTGTCATCAGGTGGGAGCGACACCATGTTCTGGGTGTAATGTCATGATGATATATTTGATTATTTGATGGTTATTTTGCTGATTGAAATGAATGATGCGAATTATTTTCATGAAATTATGATGTAGCGCATCATTGCATTTCATAACATTCACGATGGGGCTTCGGCCTATTTATTTGCTTCAATCCCATTGTGTGGATTGAAGTGTCTCGATGATTTACGATGTGCTCCTTTGTGGAGGGTTGATGGTCATGTATCCATCTCACGATGAAAATGGTACCACATGCATATTGCATATCAGGATGTTAGAATTGCATATTCTGGATGAATTTCATGATTGTGTTGGTGTTGTTTGATTTCATGATCGTGTTGTGGTTGTTGGTGAATTTTGTAGTTGATGATGTCATGATATGTGTACTAATTTATTTATGATTCTATATTCTGGTACGTTTATGATATATTATGAATACTCACCCTGCCTGCTTGGAAATGTTGCCTCCTTCGTGGGTAACTTGCAGATGTCGAAGAATAGTCCTGCAGTGCAATAGGAGTAATTCATGAGCCTCGAAGCGTGCTTTAGTGTTCCTTAGAAGTGGTTCTGGTGTATGTGTCCTGCTCTGTGTCATGTAACACTGGGATGGGTTTTATTCTGTTAAACTGTTTGCAGTTATGTTGTTATTTGGATAAATGTTTTCTATTTGATGATGTTAAATTCAGGATGGTGTAAATTATGTTTAGGAAGTTTTGAATTATGAAGTTAAATTCTGCTGTGAAATGATTTATGATATTTTTGATGTTGATTAACCCGTGTTACGGGACATGACATTGTTTGTGTTGAATTATGATGATATGTGATACCCTTTTTAGATGATTACTCTGATATTATTTAAATATTATGTTTTGGGGTAGAAGGGTATTACACCCAGCATGGGTATCAAAGGAGCCTTCATGAACCTCTTGCATTAACAGGTCTACCTCGTGTCTAGGTATTAATTTTAGGGAATTTTTGGGTCCATTTCCAGTAGCTCATTCCCCCATTTCGAGTCGTCTCGACGCGTTTCCGTTCATGTTGCGTATTATGCGTTTTTGTGCTTCTTTGTGCATAGCTTGGTTTCTTGCATTTTGTTGCTATGTTTATGCATCATTTGACATGTGAATAACTATGTTGCATTCTCTTTTACATCTTTTACATTGCATTAAATCGTTTTGCATTTCCGTTGTATCAAGATATGTTGCATTTCACATGTATGTATGTGCATTTGGTTGCCTTTGGTTGCATACATGATCATAGCATTCACATCAATTCAATTCTGAATTTTGCATTGAGTTTGGCATTCTTATTGACCTATCATATTGCATGTTCATAATCAATAATCATCATGTTCATATGTCATATTCATGTGCTACATACTTTGCATACTTGTTGCATAATCCATCATGTGACGCATTCTTGCATAATCCTAAAAAATGTTCATGTTATTTCAATTATGTATGATGATCCATGTTCAAATGCATGTTCATGATGAGGTTGGTGCATTTTTGATTGAGTTTGTGCATTAGAAAATGAAAATAATCAAATCTGAATTTTGCATTTCATAGCTGATTTTGCATATAGGTGCTGTAAAATGTATGATGTGTGTTGTGTAGTGCATGTTGTTTGTGACTTTTTACACCTACTTTCATGTTGTTTGATAGATGTAGTATGCTTTTTGTGTTATGCATTGTTTTTATAGCTGATTGTTTGTTTGAGTGCTGTAAATAGTGGCTGAATTTTAGTTTAGCATAGTGTAGGCACCCTTAAACTTAAGATTGAGTCTAGTTTAGGTCCAAGTTGCCTTAGGATTTGTTTGGTATGTGTTTACCTCATTCCTTTTTTTAATAAAAATGCACATTAACCTTTGTTTTGTAGAGGGGAAGATTGAGGTAAGTTTCCTTCATCTTATCCTTTATTTTTATGCATTTCTTTATGCATTTAATTCACTTCTTTCCTTCCATATTTGTGATTGGTAGGTTTTCCCTTTGTTAGGACAAACTTATCTTCCTTAGGAAGTAAGTTGCATCCTTTTTCTTTTCTCTTTTCCTTTTACTCTTTAGGATTAGAAAACCCTCACTCACCATTAGGAGCACCATATTAATAAATAACTTAGGGTTGTGTCTTAGTCTCCCTTAGTTTTTCCCTTTCCGATTTGAGTCTTCTTTCTCATCTTCAAACAAAATCCAAAAAGACTTAATAAATGCATGAAAGGATCCCTTGTGTATAGGCTTATTCCATGGGGCACTTACATTCATTCCATCTTGGAATAGTGTAAGCTTGTCTAGCATGATGTATAAGTCTCATCAAGGGGTTGTTTCACAAAGAAAATCTAAAAGACACTTCTTCACAAAAGCTACAAAAACACTTAATAAAGTTCAACAAGCTAGTGAACTTAAACCCTAATCCTAAGAAACAAGTCTTGGATAAATTCTCCTTGCTTGGTGTGCTCGTTCTATTATTCCATCTTGGAATGTAATAGCAAGTACACATTCCATGGAAAAGAGTTTGAATTCACTTCCTTGTGCCAAATTCATACAAAACTCTTAAAAAAAAAACAATAAGCGACTATCCTGTGGGAATTTCTCTTCTCATCTCATTCATTCATATCGCAAACTTGCGACGACTTGTCTCGCATGCAAGACAGTAAACGCACTCGTACCAGACGAGCCTGCAACACCTGAGCATAGACATATGCAGTTCCAGCCATAAAAACACAAACAAATAGTTCCCACCTGGTTAGGAGAACTACGTCGAATTTGATCCTCATTTTCCCGATGAGGTACGTAGGCAGCGGGGTAGGGCCCGTTCGAGTACATTCTTTATTTTCCCTACATTTCCCCCTTTTTTGTTCTCATTCTCTTTTTCAGTTCCTTTCTCATTTCAGTTTCCATTCCAGTCAGCAGTTTTATTCAGCAGCATCTTCTTTCTCACCCTTTGAAGCAAACAAGCAAGCGTGGATCCCGTCGGGTACGGCGGACGATCTGGGTGCTAATACCTTCCTAGGTCGTAACCGACTCCCGAACCCAGATCTTTGGTTCGCAGGATCTTGTCCTTTCCTTCTTCCTTAGGTTTGTGCAACATTACCTTTTCCATTCTTTCGGGATGAAAATGTCTGGCTGGCGACTCTACCTTTTCCGCGCCACTTTCGCGTTTGTACTAGGATGAAAATCCCAGGAGCGACAGCTGGTGACTCTGCTGGGGACCAAACCCAGAATCTCTGGTTTCCCTCGTAGAGTCAATCCTAGCGCCTGTTTGTTTTTGTTTCTTTGGGTGTTTATATGTGTGTGATGTTGTGCTTATTTAGTGTTTTCATTTACAGTTTATTTTACAGCTTTATTTACTGCTTTCAGTATTTATTTTCCATGCATCATATTATATTGGATTGTCTGGTTGTGCTGGTTTTCATTTTTTCTGTGGGATGGGGTTACAGTGAGATGAGCTCGTAACCGGGGCTCGAGTGCACCCTAGGACTTAGAGTGGTTCCACTTTGGCTTCATGGCATCTTGCTATGTTGGTAGTAGTGAGTTCCACACCTTGACTTGTGACCTTCTCGGGAATGTATTGATACCGGAATCTTTCTGGGTTAATACGCTACCTTGATAGTTATGTGCAGTCAGGGGACCGATCATTGAGAACCTTTGTGGAAACATCCCTCTCCAGTGATAACAGTGGCAGACCACATTTGTTGGCAAACCCACTCGCATCCGAGGGCCCACTGGGAACTCGCATAGGATGGCCTAGTTCTCTCATAGGAATCCAGTCAACGCAAACTGTTCGTATGAAGATAGTATTGTACCCTTCGGGATGAATGTACTATTGTTTCTCGATTCAGTGCTCGAAGTTGAGGACTTATGAGGGATGCTTGTTTTCTTGGACTCAACTGAGACCTCCCTGAGTAGTACATAATTCCAAACCGATTCCCTGATTTGGTCATGAGCCATTTCTCGGAAATGGTTAATGTATTATTGCTATTCGGCTTTGAAAGTCCGTGATGTTTGACCCGAGTAACACACCTGTGAGATTGGGAGGGGTTTACAGGTTTGCAGGAACCCGAAACTTCAACATACCCATGTACGCCAGTATACTTCAGTGATATGATCTTGTTCTGTTATTTATGGATTCTGAAATCATGAATTCCTGAGCAGAGATACCTGTGATGATGTTGTGGCCTTGCACAGACACTTGATTACCCGATCCACTACACAAACACATCACTGATCACATACCTTGCCTTGCATAACATCATAACATCATTAATCATTTGTGTTCTTTTTATTCTCAGGGTTCATTACATCCCATTTCTGGTCATTTTTGCTGCTTCAACATGGAGATTCCAAGGAAGAGAAATGTCCACTATACTTTCCCACAATCGGAGAGAGAGTATTCAGGGATTGATTAGCTTGATGGGTGACAAAGTCCTTGATGATTTCAGGAAAGAGTTTGGCAAGATACTGGATTATGTGAGCAAGCCCACGGTTGACCAGAGGGATAACTTGCATTCTTTGTTGCAGTTCTATGATCCACAGCTGAGGATCTTTGTTTTCCCTGATTATATCTTGGCACCTACATTAGAGGAGATTTCTAGTATGCTGAATGTTCCTATTAAAGAAGGTATGCCTTATTATGCTTCAGAGAGGACCCCTCCTCATGAGGATATCATTGTTGCCTGTCATTTGAGTATGCTCAGACTCAAGATGAGATTAGAGGCTGGCCAAAGTAAGGGGATCCCTTTGGATTTTCTTATCACAGAGGCGCATATCATGGCATTGGGAAAGAATTGGGCAGACTTCAAAGCATTGTTAGCCATGATAGTGTATGGAATCAATTTATTTCCAGGAGAGAAAGGGCTAATTAGTATGGAGGCCATTACCATCTTTGTCAAAAGAAATATTGTACCTACATTGCTAGCCGACTTCTATTATGGAGTTCACCACGGGAATGAAAAGAGGAAGGGACATGTAAATTGTTGTGCTCCCCTATTTGCTGAATGGTTTGTAAGGCAACTCCCTAAATCAGGACCTTTTCAGGACTTGAAACAGTCTTGGAAGTGGTCCAAAAGATTAATGGGCTTAACCTCAACTGACATTGCTTGGGGATGCAATAGAGATCTCGTGGGAAAAGAAATGTTGGTCAATTGTGGTGGCTTTCCAAATGTGCCTTTGATAGGAAGGAAAGGTGGGATAAGCTACAATCCCATCTTGTCCAGGAAGCAGTTTGGCTATCCTTTAAGAGATGTACCTTTGACTGACGATACAAATGAGTCTTTATACTTTCCAGCAGAAGGAAATTCCAAGATGAGCATACTAGCATCCCAAGCTTGGGAAGTTAGAGTGATGAAAGGGAAGAAAGACTTTGGGAGGGTTGATCCCAACACTTATGATCCTTTTGCCAGCTAGTTGGAGGATCGTGTAAAGACTCTGTTGCTCCCGTTCTCTAAGGAAACACCTCTCTACCCTAAGGAGGTAGCACCCATAACTTCAGTGCCTCTTCAAGATTATCAAAAGTTGGAAGCCTTGGTTCAACAACTCAGATTGGAGAATCAAGAAGCCTACAATTCATGTCAGAAGCTGAAGATACAGAATCAAAAGTTGGAGGAAAGAGCTCATAAAGCTGAAGAGATGGTCAGGCTCAAGCAGCAAGATTTTCAAGAGAGAGAGCTCTACTTCAAGAAAAAGGGATTAGCTGAAACTCGCAAGGCGACCCAGCGTCAGAAGGAGAGGAAGGATTTGAATGAAGCCAATGAAGCTGTCACCTTGTGGCAAGAGAAGTGGGAGGACAATTTGAGGAAGCAGAAAGAGCTGGAAGTCAAGCATAAGTTGGAAATCAAGAGTCTGCAGGATTCTTTGGATGGACAGAGAGAGCTCCTTCGGAAGGCTTATCATCAAGAGAAGAGTCGTCTCCAAAGTTTAGCAGAGAGCCAACAAGTGGTAAAAGAAGCTCAGAAAGAAATAGAAGACTTGAAATTGAAACCTGATGTCAAGAGAGCCAAAGTTGATCCTATTACAAGCCCAGAAAGTGAAAAGGTGTTCCTACAGCAAATCGAGGAACTGCATGCCTCCTTTGACCTTAGGGATATCCTAATTCAGAAGCTCGTATAGGAACCTACGCATCCAGATGTAGCTCAGTTGTTGCAAAATGTCAAGCGCCTCAGTTGGAGATTACAGGATGTAGATTTTCCTAAGCTTTAGTCTTGTATTCATATGACTTGGATTACCCACAGGCTTGTTGTGGGAGTCCCCTCTTTCTTGATGTACTTTTTCTTTCTTGGCATATTGAATTTGCAGCCTATGAGGGCTTTTGATATTCCAATTATCTTCTGGTATACTCAAAGTCTCTGGTTATATTTGTTGCACGGACACAAAATAAATGCCACCACTTCAAATTTGATTGACACACAGGTTTTTCTTGCAAGGGATATTTCCTCAACACCAGAATGGGAAAGTAATTAAAGCCTTGGGAATAAAAGGAACACATTGCATTGCATACACATCATTTGCATTCTTTCTTTGTTTTGTAGTTTTTCTACAGGGTGCTTAACTTATCTGTGTTTCAGGCAAAGATTGTGAAAGCTGCAAAGATCCGGCATCTCCGACAAGATATCCCACATCGCTACGCAACTCGCAGCAACCAGAGGACAGTCATGGACGCTATGCAAACTGAGCTTGATGAGTTTTGCACCAGAATGGGAGAGTTCATGGTCATGATGCAAGGGATGGCTCAGGGACAACAAGAGTTAAGGAATGCAGTTCAGGGGGTCAACCCTCCTCAGACTAATATCCCTGTAACCACTCCTGACGTCTAAGTGACTCCTCCCAACACCAACAATGGCCCAGGCGGACCTCAAATTCCAGAACAGGTCACAACAACTTTCATTCCGGTACAAGACAGGCAGGATGATCAGTTCCTTTCTTTCAACAATGACATGGGGTTCGGCGGAGAAGGAAATCTTCAAGACTTTTTGGTGCTTGCTGAGAAAGTCAAAGCCCTCGAGTGTAGAGACACTTTGGGGATAGACATGTCTAACATGGGCCTAGTCCCCGGGGTGGTTATTCCTCACAAATTCAGACCACCTACTTTTGACAAGTATAACGGTAGCTCTTGCCCAAAGACTCACTTGCAGGCATTCTATCGAAAAATTGCTGCCCATACTAGGGATGAAAAGCTCTGGATGTACTACTTCCAGGTTAGTCTCTCCGGAGGGTCCTTGGAATGGTATATGAAGCTAGAGAGAAGCTCTATAAGAAACTGGAAGGAATTGGGAGAGGCATTCCTCAAGTAGTATCAGTATAATATCAACATGGCGCCCAGTCGCACTCAACTTCAAAGTCTGACTCAGAAGAACTCCGAGAGCTTCAAAGATTACGCACAAAGGTGGCGTGAAGTGGATGCTAGAGTGAAACTGCCTTTACTGGAGAGAGAAATGGTAGACCTGTTCCTAGATACCCTCCTTGGGCATTTCATGGAAAGGCTAGCTGGGACTTCTTCAAGTGGATTCTCAGATATCATCTTGACTGGCGAGAGGATAGAAAGTTGGATCAAGCAAGGGAAGATTCAGAACGGAGGCGCTTCAAATTTTGGTGTCAAGAAACCCTTCGTGAAGAGAAGAGAAGGAGAGACTGGTGCAGTGTATGCGCAGAGGGGAGGAAGTAGCAGAGGTTTTTATCAGCAAGTGGCCCCTGTCACTATCTCAACTCCACCTGTTCAACAACAAGTCCAACAACCACATCAACAACGCCAACAAGGGTATCAACAAAGAGCTCCTCGTCCATATTACCCCCAGAAGCCCAGAGAAAGACATTTTGAAGCTCCGCAGATGTCCTATTCACAGCTTTTGAAGAATCTCCTACAACTCCAGATGGTTCAACTCCGAACTCTACAACCCCCGAAGCCAGGCCAAATCCCTGAGGGTTATGATACAAATGCCAGATGCGAATTTCATTCCGGAGCTCCCGGACATACCACAAAGAACTGCAAAGCGCTGAAGCATGTTGTTCAAGACTTACTGGATTCTAAAGCGATTAATTTTGCTCCTACTCCTAATGTAATTCAGAACCCCATGCCTCCTCATGGAGGTACAGTTGGGGCAGTTGATGAAGGGGAGAATCTAAACTTGGTGCGCGATGTCGATGACCTGCAGACTCCGTTGAGTGTTGTTAAAGTTTGCTTGTCACAAAAGGGAGTTTTTCCTGGGTGTGAAATTGATTGTCCAGGATGTGCGGAAGCTACAAATAGTTGTGAGCAGTTGAAAGCTGGGTTCCAGAGCATGATTAATGAAGGAGTGTTGCAGTTTGACAAAGTTGTAAAGGAAAGCGAAGTCTCTACAGTAACCATCTTCTACGATCTATCTCAAGTTCCTCCGCAGACCAGAGTGGCACCGATAACCATTACCACTGCAGGACCAGTATTGTATCAGAGTGATAAAGCCATTCCCTGGAATTATGGTGGCGAAGTATACTGTAATGGCCAAAAGCAAGAGTTGGCCATGTCTAGTACGACCCCAGCTCAAGTAGAAAATGTTGGAATAGGGGGCTTTACTAGAAGTGGAAGGTTATTCGCGCCGGAAACACTAAGAAATAGTGTGATACCACCTAAAGACACTGCAGAAGCCCAGACTAAGGAAAAAGGGAAGCAGCTAGTGGTTTTCAATGAGTCCGCACCAGCAACTAATCCAGACATCACCTTTGATAAAGAAGCTGAAGAATTTCTGAGGATTATCAAAAAGAGAGACTACAAGATTGTGGACCATCTACAGCAGACTCCGTCGAAGATTTCCATCTTGTCCTTGCTCATGTGTTCTGATTCCCATTGGAAGGCTCTCTTGAATATTTTGAACAAGGCGTATGTGCCTCAGGATATTTCAGTAAATCAGTTGGAAGTGGTGGTATCTAGCGTCAATGCAAGTCACAGATTGGGCTTTACAGACATGGATCTAACATCTGAAGGGCGTGCTCATAATCGGGCACTGCATATCTCTTTAGAATGTAAGGGTGCAGTACTTTCTCACGTGTTGGTTGATATCGGGTCGTCATTGAATGTTCTGCCTAAGAAAGCATTGATGAAGTTGGATTATGATGGAGTGATTCTAAAGCCTAGCGACCTGGTAGTCAGAGCATTTGATGGGTCGAGGAGATCGGTGTTCGGGGAGGTGGATTTACCAATTAAAATAGGTCCAGAAGTCTTCAATACCACGTTCTACGTAATGAATATACAGCCTGCGTACAGTTGTTTGCTCGGAAGACCTTGGATACATTCAGCAGGAGCAGTATCGTCCACACTTCATCAAAAGCTAAATTCATCTGGGAGGGTCAAATTGTAACTGTCAGTGGGGAAGAAGACATTTTTGTTAGTCATCTGGATTCATTCAAGTATGTGGAGATGGATGGTGAAATAGTTGAAACTCCATGTCAGGCTTTTGAGCCCTTAAAGACTGAACAAGCATCTGCAGTGGAAGCTTCTCTTGAAGAACCGAAGAAGGGGTTTTCCATAGCCTCTTATAAGAAAGCTCTTGAGGTGGTAGAATCTAGGATGCGAGAAGGCTGGGGCAGTCCAGTAGAAGCTCCAGAAAAGAAAGATATGTTTGGAATTGGTTACCATCCTGGGAAGTTATCGTCTGGACCAAGTGCTAAAGGTTGTCAAACCCCGATTACTTTCACGAGTGCGGAAGTGGTGGATTATGGAAACATCAATGTCGTGCAGGATGATGCAGTTGATAGTGACTGTGACTTAGATGAGTGGATCAGGCCTGCTGTTCCAGGGACTCAACTTAGCAATTGGACATCAGAAAGGCTTATCTCAGTCACCTCTTGCGAAGAGTAATAATTTTTGTTTCTGTTTTTCCTGTATTCATGCACTATGTCTTGCCCGGGGCATAGTAGCTCTTTGTAAGAGTTCTTTTGTTCCTAACACAATTCATAATCATAAATAAAGCTGACGTTTCACATTCATCCATGTTGTTCTTTGTCTTTCATTTTTTGCTCTTGTTTTTCAAAAAGAAAGAAAAGTTTTAAAATGGCAATGTTTCTCATTTTCTCAAGCCTTTTCTAAAGCCTTGCATGAATCACCATTCATGCAGGTGCTCATCACCGGATCTTATCAATAACGACCCTGTTATGGATGAGTATGACTTCGACAATCCAATTTATCAAGCCGATGAGGAGGGAGAAGAGGATTTCGAACTACCTGAAGAATTGGCCAGACTGCTTAAACAGGAGGAGAAGATGATTCAGCCGCACGAAGAAGCTGTCGAGGTGATAAACCTGGGTACCGAAGAAGACAATAAGAAGTCAAGATCAGGGCCGCATTGGAAGAATCTGTCAAGACTCGTTTAATTGCTATGCTTTGAGAGTATGTTGATGTATTTGCATGGTCCTACCAAGATATGCCTGGTTTAGACACTGACATTGTGGTGCACGGGTTACCTCTGAGAGAAGATTGCCCTCCAGTGAAGCAGAAGTTGAGGCGCACACGTCCTGATATGGAAATCAAATTAAAAGAGGAAGTACAAAAGAAATTTGATGCTGGTTTCTTGGCCGTGACCAGTTACCCTCCATGGGTTGCCAACATTGTGTCGGTCCCTAAGAAAGACGGTAAAGTCAGGATGTGTGTAGACTACAGGGATCTGAATAGAGCCAGCCCCAAAGTTGACTTCCTTCTGCCTCACATAGATGTGCTCGTCGATAATACTGCTCAGTTTTCTGTGTTCTCTTTCATGGACGGGTTTTCCAGTTATAACCAGATTAAGATGTCTCCCGATGATATGGAAAAGACAACCTTCATCACGCCTTGGGGCACTTTCTGTTACAAGGTCATGCCATTTGGTTTGAAGAATGCCGGAGCCACTTATCAACGGGCGATGGTGACGCTATTTCACGACATGATTCATCATGAAATTGAGGTTTATGTTGATGATATGATAGAGAAATCCCAAACAGAGGAAGAGCACTTGGTTAATCTAGCAAAGTTGTTTGACAGACTCCGAAAGTTCAGACTGAGGTTGAATCCGAATAAGTGTACCTTCAGGGTCCGTTCTGGCAAGCTACTTGGCTTCATTGTTAGTGAGCGAGGAATTGTGGTCGATCCAGCCAAAGTGAAAGCCATCCAAGAGATGCCTGAGCCGAAGACTAAAAAGCAAGTGCGTGGTTTCCTAGGGAGACTGAACTACATTGCACGGTTTATCTCTCACCTAACTGCCACGTGTGAGCCCATCTTTAAGCTTCTGAGGAAGAATCAGACCATTAAATGGAATGAAGACTGCCAGCGAGCCTTTGACCGAATCAAATAATACCTGCTAGAACCTCCAATTCTTATGCCTCCATTGCCAGGGAGACCTTTGATTATGTACCTTACCGTGCTTGAAGGATCGATGGGGTGTGTGCTGGGTCAGCAGGACGAGTCTGGTCGAAAAGAGAACGCCATTTATTACCTTAGCAAAAAGTTTACCGATTGTGAGACGCGCTACTCACTACTTGAGAAAACATGATGCGCTTTGGCATGGGCTACTCGCCAACTAAGACAGTACATGCTGACTCGCAATACTCTCTTAATTTCTAAGATGGATCCTGTGAAATACATTTTTGAAAAGCCAGCTCTGATAGGAAGAGTAGCCCGGTGACAAATGATACTAACAGAGTATGATATACATTACACTTCGCAAAAGGCAATCAAAGGGAGTGTATTGTCAGAATACTTGGCTTAGCAGCCAATCGATGATTATCAACCCATGAGGTTCGAGTTTCCGGATGAGGACATCATGTTCCTCAAATTGAAAGACTATGAAGAACCACTTTTGGAGGAAGGGCCAGACCCTGAATCCAAATGGAAGTTGATGTTTAATGGAGCTGTGAACATGAATGGAAGTGGAGTAGGTGCTGTTATCATCTCGCCAGAAGGGGTCCATACACCTTTAGCTGCTCGGTTGACTTTCGAATTCACTAACAATGAGGTAGAGTATGAAGCTTGCATCATGGGGATCGAAGAGGCAATCGACTTGCGAGTCAAGAACCTCGAGATCTTCGGAGATTCTGCTTTGGTGGTGAATCAAGTCAATGGCAAATGGCTAGTTCATCAACCTCACTTTGTGCCTTACAGAGATTATGTCAGGAGGCTACTAACTTTCTTCACCAAAGTCAAGTTGAATTATATTCCTCGAGATGAAAACCAGTTCGCCGATGCTCTAGCAACTTTGTCGTCTATGATTAAAGTGTGTCAAGAGAATTTCGTGCCTCGAATTACGGTCTCCCATCTTGAAAGACCTGCTTATGTCTTTGCAGTTGATAGTGGTAAAGATAACAAACCTTGGTATCATGATATCAAGCAGTTCTTGAAAGCTCAAGAATACCCGGCTGGGGCATCCAGTAAGGACAAGAAGACCCTTAGAAGACTGGCATGAAGTTTCTTCTTGAATCAAGATGGTGTGTTGTACAAGCGAAACTTCAACATGGTTCTGCTCAAATGTGTGGATAGACACGAAGCAGACCTGTTGATGCAAGAGATTCAAGAAGGTTCCTTTGGTACCCATGCTGGAGGACATGTTATGGGCAAGAAATTGTTGAGATCGGGATATTATTGGATCACCATGGAATCCGATTGCTGTAAATACTCCCGTAAATGTCACAAGTGTCAGATTTATGTCGATAAGGTCAATGTGCCTCCAAATCCGTTGAGTGTCATGTCTTCGCCATGGCCGTTCTCTATGTGGGGCATTGATATGATTGGCAAGATCGAGTCGACAGCTTCTAATGGTCATCGCTTCATCCTGGTTGCTATAAATTATTTCACGAAGTGGGTTGAAGCGGCGTCTTACACCAATGTCACTAAACAAGTGGTAGCCCTGTTTATTAAAAGAGACATCATTTTCCGGTATGGAATTCCTGAAAGGATCATTACTGATACTGGTTCTAATCTCAACAACAAGATGATGGCCGATTTGTGTCAGGATTTCAAAATAGAACATCACAACTCTTCTCCATATCGCCCGAAGATGAATGGCGTCGTCGAGGCGGCCAACAAGAACATCAAGAAGATCGTGCAGAAGATGGTTGTAACATACAAAGACTGGCATGAGATGCTACCATTCGCGTTGCATGGGTACAGAACGTCAGTGCGTACTTCAACAGGGGAAACCCCGTTCTCACTAGTGTATGGCATGGAGGCAGTCCTACCAATTGAAGTGGAAATCCCCTCGTTGAGGTTAATGACGGACATTAAGCTAGATGAAGCTGAGTGGCTCTGATCCAGATATAATCAATTGAGCCTCATCGAAGAAAAACGTCTAGCAGCTATATGCCATGGACAGTTGTACCAGCGACGGATGAAGCAGGCTTTTGACAAGAAAGTGCGACCACAGAGTTATATACCAGGTGACTTGGTGCTGAAAAGGATTCTTCCTCCTCTTAACGATCACAGGGGCAAGTGGACACCTAACTATGAAGGACCGTTTGTGGTTAAAAAGGTTTTCTCAGGTGGAGCCTTGATGCTGACAACCATGGACGAAGAAGACTTCCAATCCCCTGTCAACGTAGACGTAGTAATAAAATACTTCGTGTAAAAAGGACCCGCTGGATAAAAACAGAATAAAGATCCAGGCAAAAATGGGCATCCCGGCGAGCCAAAAACAGAATAAAAGGCTTGGGCAAAAATTAGGGAAATCTTGAAAAAAATGTACACCCAATGAGTTGAAAAGCCACATCGGACAGCTCAGGCAAAAAAGGGTATCCCGGTGGATTGAAAACCCGAAAGGGCGGTCCACGTAAAAGAGGGACTAACACGAACGATTGCGATCTGCGAGATCCGTAACCTATCTGCAGCTGAGGTTATTCTAAGGGTTGAAGATCAGTTCAATTACCTTTCTCAAGGGGCAGAGCGAGTGGAGCGTCTTGAAGATATATGAGTCATAACTGGGTTGAAATTGATAAGATCCACTTCTTTCATTACCAATAGGATAGTTTGTTTTCCTTTTTGGCTATTTCCTCTTTCCAGGGAACTGCTTCCTTTGTATTGCCTATTCATGGCCATTTTTCCGAATCAATAAAATTCAACTTCAGTCAATTTTTGACTATCTGCTTCTCGTTTTTGTTTTTCATCTAGCATTGATTCATTGCGGAAACGTCCAGCAAATTTGATTTATATTGTGTTGTGAACATTTGAATGCTTTCTAACTCATGCAGGAGGACAGAAACATTTAATGCAACTCTGAGAGGGTGTCGAGATGCCCAAATAATGATTCATTCTATGAACCTGGGGCATACAGGTCCAAACTAACTCTCCATGTTGCAGGCACTATCGAGTGTGTTTATGCAGGTACAGGTACATATATTGCTAACAGAGCTAAAAGCAGATTCCCAGGGGGAACATTTCTTTATGCTTGAACAAGAACAGGTGCCTCCCAGGTGTCTCCAGACATCCCCAGTAAGATGGAAGTTGAAATCTCTCCCAGCAAGGTAGCAGAATGTGGATGTCATCTCCAAGCAGAAGTTTTCTTTCAGACACAGGGGCAATTTCTAGCAGTATAAGGAGTGTCTTTCCTCCCCGGCAGTTTTCTCCCTCAATAATGTCATGCCTTTGGCTCCTAGCCAAGTCAGGAGGTCTTCACTTCCCCATCAAAGTTCATGAAGGGTCCATATCCAGCAGGGTCTTGGCTCTCCAATCCCGAAGTCTAATTTATTTTTGGCAATAGCGGCAGTTCAGAGTCGGTGCATCATTAACAGCTTTCCCCGCAGAGTTGTCTCCTCCTCGTTAGGATGGATCAGATCAGTGCAGTGATCATCGTTTCTCCCCAGTCAAGCCATTTGGGATACTTGCAGTCTACTTGTCGGGAGATCCTTTTGCATTTGCATTTAGTAATCATCATTACATTTGCATCCTCCAAAGCGTAGCATTTCCATCGCCATGGAGCATTACGCCATAAATTCAAACATATACATGCCAGCATGGGCCAGTTTTGAAGTACATTACATATGACCGAACATCTTCTCAACCTGAAGTACTCCGCACAGAGGATACCAATATCATTTTTCGGACATCCTTGTCTTTTCAAGTCAATGTTTGTCACTTATTTCGCGTCTTGTTTGGTACAACAGGCGCGTCGCAGGTTCTCATTTTGTACAACGGTCCTGTTTGCCTGGGCTCTCGTTTATGTACAACGATCTCGTTCCATCTTATCATATTTCCATTATTGTTTTTGGTTATCGACTGAGGCCGGTATACCATTGCGTCTCCATTCGAGGATGGTTTCGTGTTAGATCCGAGGATATTTTGAGAATTGTCATTCGAGGATGGTATTCTCTCCTTCAAGTCCTTCTGAGGTTGGTCTTATTGTTGTGGCTATCATTCGAGGATGATAGACCATTTTGAGCTTATTGATTGAGGTCAGTTTGTCTCTTTTGCAAAGTCTGTCTGAGGTCAGTCTTTTTGTTTTTAGTTATCGACTGAGGCCGATATATCATTGCGTCTCCATTCAAGGATGGTTTCGTTTTAGATCCGAGGATCTTTTGTGAATTGTCATTCGAGGATGGCATTCTTTTCTTCAAGTCCATCTGAGGTTGGTCTTGTTGTTGTGGCTATCATTCGAGGATGATAGACCATTTTGAGCTTATTGATTGAGGTCAGTTTGTCTCTTTTGCAAAGTCTGTCTGAGGTCAGTCTTTGTGTTTCTGGTTATCGACTGAGGCCGGTATGCCATTGCGTCTCCATTCGAGAATCTTTTGAGAATCGTCGTTTGAGGATGGCATTCTTCCCAATATATTTTATTTCCCACAGAGTTCAAATTTCCAGGTTTTATTCGAGTATTCAATCACTCCATACCTTGAACGTCTAAAAGCTCTCGCAATTATTCATTCAGGCCTGCAGATGATTGAATAGGGGCAGCTATAATACCTCAAAGTTTGCCCTCTCATATCCCCAACATTTTGCATAACATTTTGCATACATAGATTCATAAAATAACCAAAAACATTGCATCATGTGTAGCATGGTTGAGGCATAGGTATGTGATCAATGATTGGAGCAACCGACGGCATTACAAAGGAAATATAGGGCCACAAAGCTTCTCATCCTGGTGAAAAGGGTTCACAACGTCCCACAAGTCTTCACTTGAAGCCACAAGCCATGGAAAGAGTTAAGTCGATCAAAGGAGGCAAGTAGTGCCATAGTTCTTGATGAAAAAGGCCAAATTAGGGTTTCACTTCTACTGGGCTTCTGCATGAAATTATGATTCAAAGAGAATTCCACTGTCTTATATGTGATGTCAAGTTCCTAGGGTTCAAATTTCATACACAAAATCATTTTGGAAGAGGTTCAATTGGCCAAGATGACTGAAACCGAGGAATCGGGGAGAAGGCAACTGAGCTAGGTGAAAAGGGTTGATTCCTGACTTTTAAGATCGAGATCATGAAATTAGGGTTACAATGATCCTATGGTTCAAATTTGGTTAAGAAATGATGGAGGAATCATAAAAAAAATCAAAGAAAAAATTATTTTGAAAAGTGGTTGATTTCACATTTCCCTCCACTTTTCCTTCCACTTTCTTTCCACACCTCCTTTCACTCTTTCCCTCTTGTTTTTCCATTTCAATTCCACTCCATTTCCCTTGGAAACTTCTACCATGTTTTACCATCTTCTAGAATGTTCCTTCTCCTAACCTAGCTCCATTGCTAAATCCTAACCTCATTATCAAACCATAATTTTGGATCCCAAGCCTAATTTTTGGGCCCCAAACCTAAGCCATATTTAATCCATTTTCATCCAAACCAAAGGGGATTCTCTCAAAATTTTGATCACACACAATTTTCATTCACAAGTTTCTTCATTCTCTCACAATCACTTTTTCTCTCTCACTTTTCCTCCATTTTCCCTTTTTCACTAAAGCTTTTTTGAATAAGCTCTTCAAGTTTCACATTGAAACTTGATGATCTTGAAGCTTAGCCTCCAACCTCCATTATTTTGTGGATTATGGAAGAAGAAGCTATCGAATTTTGTGAGGATTTTGGATTATAGGAAGCGCACGAAGGTTCAAGCATCAAGAACGCATTTATTTTGCGGGTTCGCGGTTTTCGTGGTTTTCTCTTCGATCAAGCTCCGATTCTTGCAACATTCACTAAAGCACTCCTCCGCTTCGTAGGTTGGTGATCTAAATCACTTCTTCTTTAAGTTATTCTCTTCATCTTGCCACTTTTGGTGTTCTTTAATTGCTTTTTCGCTTTTCTTGTGATCGATTTCGTTTCCGTTATGTGTTGCTTGCGATTTGTGATTTTTGATGGATTAGAAGTTAAGGTGTTGATAGTTATACGTTCTATCATGTGTAAATAAGCTCCAATTAAGTAGAAATTCGTGTTAGCATGTTCCTAGGTATGTTAGGGATCATTAGAAGTGAGTTTGTGGCCACAAGCACTTATTTCTCAACTTTTTTCACATTCTGGTTCAGTGTTAACCGGTTAACCATTTGGTTAACCGGTTAACGGGTGCGTATTGGCCACAAAATAGGGCAGTTTTAGGTTTGTTAACCGGTTAACCATTTGGTTAACCGGTTAACGCTGTTAATTTTTGTTTTTTTTGCTTATTTGATGGCTTAGTCCTAAGTTCTAGTGCCTTTGGTTTTCATACATGTTTAGGTATTGATTTTAGGGAATTTTTGGGTCCATTTCCAGTAGCTCATTCCCCCATTTCGGGTCGTTTCGACGCGTTTCCGTTCAGGTTGTGTATTATGCGTTTTTGTGCTTCTTTGTGCATAGCTTGGTGTCTTGCATTTTGTTGCTATGTTTATGCATCATTTGGCATGTGAATAATTATGTTGCATTCTGTTTTACATCTTTTACATTGCATTAAATCGTTTTGCATTTCCGTTGTATCAAGATATGTTGCATTTCACATGTATGTATGTGCATTTGGTTGCCTTTGGTTGCATACTTGATCATAGCATTCACATCAATTCAATTCTGAATTTTGAATTGAGTTTGGCATTCTTGTTGACCTATCATATTGCATGTTCATAATCAATAATCATCATGTTCATATGCCATATTCATGTGCTACATACTTTGCATACTTGTTGCATAATCCATCATGTGACGCATTCTTGCATAATCCTCAAAAATGTTCATGTTATTTCAATTATGTATGATGATCCATGTTCAAATGCATGTTCATGATGAGGTTGGTGCATTTTTCATTGAGTTTGTGCATTAGAAAATGAAAATAATCAAATCTAGATTTTGCATTTCATAGTAGTTTTTGCATATAGGTGTTGTAAAATGTATGATGTGTGTTGTGTAGTGCATGTTGTTTGTGACTTTTTACACCTACTTTCATGCTGCTTGATAGATGTAGTATGTTGTTTGTGTTATACATTGTTTTCATAGTTGATTGTGTGTTTGAGTGCTGTAAATAGTGGCTGAATTTTAGTTTAGCATAGTGTAGGCACCCTTAAACTTAAGATTGAGTCTAGTTTAGGTCCAAGTTGCCTTAGGATTTGTTTGGTATGTGTTTACCTCATTCCTTTTTTAATAAAAATGCACATTAACCTTTGTTTTATAGAGGGGAAGATTGAGGTAAGTTTCCTTCACCTTATCCTTTATTTTTATGCATTTCTTTATGCATTTAATTCACTTCTTTCCTTCCATATTTGTGATTGGTAGGTTTCCCCTTTGTTATGACCAACTTATCTTCCTTAGGAAGTAAGTTGCATCCTTTTTCTTTTCTCTTTTCCTTTTTCTCTTTAGGATTAGAAAAACCTCACTCACCATTAGGACCACCATTTTAATAAATAACTTAGGGTTGTGTCTTAGTCTCCCTTAGTTTTTCCCTTTCCGATTTGAGTCTTCTTTCTCATCTTCAAACAAAATCCAAAAAGACTTAATAAATGCATGAAAGGATCCCTTGTGTATAGGCTTATTCCATGGGGCACTTACATTCATTCCATCTTGGAATAGTGTAAGCTTGTCTAGCATGATGTACAAGTCTCATCAAGGGGTTGTTTCACAAAGAAAATCTAAGAGACACTTCTTCACAAAAGCTACAAAAACACTTAATAAAGTTCAACAAGCTAGTGAACTTAAACCCTAATCCTAGGAAACAAGTCTTGGATAAATTCTCCTTGCTTGGTGTGCTCGTTCTATTATTCCATCTTGGAATGTAGTAGCAAGTACACATTCCATGGAAAAGAGTTTGAATTCACTTCCTTGTGCCAAATTCATACAAAACTTTTAAAAAGCAAAAAACAAACAATAAGCGACTATCTTGCGGGAACTTCTCTTCTCATCTCATTCAGTCATAACTGAAACTTGCAACGACTTTTCTCGCATACAAGACGGTAAACACACTAGTATCAGGCGAGCCTGCAACACCTGAGCATAGACATACGCAGTCCAGCCATAAAAACACAAACAAATAGTTCCTGCCTAGTTAGGCGAACTACGTCGACTCTGATCCTCATTTTCTTGATGAGGTACGTAGGCAGCGGGGTAGGGCCCGTTCGAGTACATTCTTTATTTTCCCTACATTTTCCCCTTTTTTGTTCTCATTCTCTTTTTCAGTTCCTTTCTCATTTCAGTTTCCATTCCAGTCAGCAATTTTATTCAGCAGCATCTTCTTTCTCACCCTTTGAAGCAAATAAGCAAGCATGGATCCCGTCGGGTACGGCGGACGATCTGGGTGCTAATACCTTCCCAGGTCGTAACCGACTCCCGAACCCAGATCTTTGATTCGCAGGACCTTGTCCTTTCCTTCTTCCTTAGGTTTGTGCAACATTACCTTTCCCATTATTTCGGGATGAAAATGTCTGGCTGGCGACTCTACCTTTTCCGCGCCACTTTCGCGTTTGTACTAGGATGAAAATCCCGGGAGCCACACCGACTATTGTGCCTATGCTAGAAAATGCCATAAATTCCAGATCTACGCATATAAAATGCATGTGCCTCCAAATCCTTTGAATGTATTGTCTTCACCCTGGCCCTTCGCCATGTGGGGCATTGATATGATTGGAATTATCGAACCAACGGCTTCAAATGGTCACAGATTCATCTTGGTAGCCATTGATTACTTCACCAAATGGGTCGAAGCAACTTTGTATGCAAACGTCGCCAAGCAAGTGGTAGCCCGATTTCTGAAAAAGGATATCATTTATCGATATGGAGTTCCCGAGCGAATCATTACTGATAATGGTTCAAACCTTAATAACAAAATGATGACAGGACTATGTCGGGATTTCAAGATTCAACATCACAACTCTTCTCCTTACATGCCAAAGATGAATGGCGTTGTTGAGGCAGCTAACAAGAACATTAAGAAGATTGTGCAAAAGATGGTAGTCACATACAGGGACTGGCACGAAATGTTACCATTCGCCTTACATGGGTACCGAACATCCATCAGGACATCTACCGGGGAAACGCCTTATCATCTTGTGTATGGTATGGAAGCAGTTCTACCTGTTGAAGTTGAATTACCCTCCTTGCGGGTAATAATGGATGTGAAACTGGACGAAGCAGAATGAGTCCGATCTCGTTATAATCAACTGAGCCTGATTGAAAAAAAGAGATTAACAGCTATTTGTCATGGTCAGTTATATCTAAAACGGATGAAAAGAGCTTTCGATTAAAAGGTGAGACCTCAGGAATATCAGGTGGGAGAGCTTGTACTGAAAAGAATCCTTCCTCCTCATATAGACCACAGGGGCAAGTGGACGCCAAACTATGAAGGTCCCTACGTGATAATAAAAGTCTTCTCAGGCGGAGCACTGATGCTCGCAACCATGGATGGAGAGGATTTCCTATCTCCTGTGAATTCAGATGCAGTTAAAAAATACTTCGCATAAATGACCTGTTGGACATAAAAACAGAATGTAAATCCAGGCAAAATCAGGGCATCCCAGCGAGTCAAAAACAGTATAAAAGACTCGAGCAAAAATAAGGGAAAATTAAAATAAATAAAAAATTGTACACCCGCTGAGTTGAAAAGCCACATCGGACAACTCAGGCAAAAATGGGTATCCCGGTGGATTGAAAACCCGAAAGGGCGATCCTCCCAAAATCAGGGAACAAGCGAACAACTGCATTCTGAATTCTTATGTATTACACTTACATAACCTGGCAAGTCTCGAAAGGACAAAACGTCGGTCAGAATTAACTCTCTTCAGAAAGTAAGATAAGAAGAGCGTTTGAGGTCATACAGGTCATAGCAAGAGGAAGCTCATTGGAGCGTCAACTCCAACATTGCCAAATAGGACACTGTTACTTTTCTCAATTTTACAGCAATCTCCTCATTTCAGGGATTAGCTTCTTCCCTGTACTCGCCTATTCAGGGCACACAAATCAATAAAGTCAAATGTTCATTCACACTTTGTTTTGTACCTTTTCGCTTTTTGTTTGCAAAATGTCCAAAATTCGTAATACAACATTTGCATGGAAGACATATAGGCCATTTTAATAAACGCTTGCAATAAATATGCGCTCTTAAGAGAATCTAACTCCTATGATGGAATCCATTTGAGGATGCCTTAGGACGCTTGTATGTTTCCTCTATTTAACAGGTTGCAGGTACTCAAGGCAGATACTCTTTGACAACATGGGGCATATCAAGCATTGTATCCCCCAGCCAAGACAGGGGTCACATCCTCAACAGGATCACTTAACGAGGGTAATCCCCATGAATTTAATCATTCCCCCAGAATACAGCCTAGGCGAAATAATTACAACAGATTACTTCCCAGAAGTTCTCTTTTCCCCAATCAGGACCTCTCGAGCAATAACTTAAATTTATTCTTCTCCAACGTAGACAACTGCCAACAACTTGGGGCTTTCCTCACCCCCATCTTAAGTATCTCAATAGATTTCTCCAGAAAGAACACCCAATGATCCTTTCTCCCCGCAGAGTTCAAATCCCGGATCGTCTCTCTCATTTGCATAATCATAGCATTCGCATTATCCTCCCCAAACAAAATGTAGCATTCTGTCTAATACGGAGCATTACAGCAAAAATCAAACATACATTTGCATGATCATAAGTCAGGTTCAAGCCTTTCACCTGTGGATACCAAAATTACTCCTTCAGTAGTATACAAGAGCATCTCCCCTGCAGATAAAGCCAAAATACCTTTTGCACTCTCAATACAAATACTTGTTCATACTTGTACATAGTTCTTTTGATACTCGTCCGTGTCTTGCATACACTATCTCCCCAATAGATCAAACACTCGTCTGTGTTCCTTGTTTAACCAATTGGTACCCATCCGTATCATCATCTTTAAAACACATGTCTGCATTTGTTTCTATCGATACTCGTCCATATCGTGGTCCTAAAGATGCTCGTCTGTATCCTTAGTCTATACACACTGTCGAAACACTTATCCTGTTTTATTTTTGGGCTTAAACACTCGTCCATGTTTATCTCTTTCCACAACAAAATTACTTTCTATCCAACATTCGTCTTATGTCGTAATATTTTCAGTAGCCATACCCTCCTAGGTGATCATCCTTTACCTTTTGATGACCGTCCCTCATCATTTATCCGATGGTTGTCCCCGTCGTTGATCTTTCTATCCGACATTCGTCCTATGTCGTGATATTTTCACCAGCCGTCCCCTGCTAGGTGATCGTCCTTCACCTTTTGATGACTGTCACTCATCATTATGTCATTTATTCTTTAGCCTGATGGTCGTCCCCGTCAGTTCTTTTCTCGCCTTTTAACCCCTAGTAGTCGTCCTCTGCTCGATGGTCGTACTCCATCTCTATCATTTGATGTTCACTCCACATCGTCTTGTTTTGTGAATAACAATTTATATCCCTTTCTTCTTATACTAGAGAGCGCAAATTTTGGACTGTCTTGGTATTCAATCACAAGTTATCTTGTTTGCCTGCTAAGCCTGGCGCATACATCCTGCACAGCTAACTTATGCTTGAATAGGGGCAGCAGTAAACACCCCAAATTTTCCCTCTCACTTTCTCATGTTTTGGCTTATGATCACACACATTGCATAGCATATCATTACATCTCACATTGCATAATTATCCTTTAGCAATTCACTACAGAGCTGCATAACTAGGGTTTGTGATCAACTGAATCCAAGAAGTGATTTGAGCAATCTCAGAGGCCTTAAAGCATGCCAAGAGGGTGCTTAAGTGTTCTATGGTTGTTTTATACCCCCAAGTTTCATTTGAAGTTAAGAAATATCAAGGGATTGCAGAGCTATCCATACAAGCTTGAAGCTCCTACACAGATGGCTTGAAAATTTGGGTTTTGGGTTTGAGGCCCTTACCCCCAAAATATTTGGTCATTCTTGATTCCATTGGTCTTTATATGACATAGGGAGCTTGTGTATGAAGTTTGATGCAAAAATTCACTGAGGAAGTCATTTGATCAAGCTGTAACTTATTGTGCAAGATAAGTCAAAATTAGGGCATCTAAGGCCTCAACCAAGGATTCCAAAGGTTCATTTCAATCATTTTGAGATCTGTCGCTCCCCGGATTTCCATCCTGGTACAAACGCGAAAGTGGCGCGGAAAAAGAATAGAGTCGCCAGCCAGACATTTTTATCCCGAAGAAAGGGAATGGTAATGCTGCACAAACCAGAAGAAAGAAGAGGAAGGACACAGGTCCTGCGAACCAAAGAGAATGAGTTCGGGAGTCGGTTACGACCTGGGAAGGTATTAGCACTCAGATCGTCCACCGTACCCAACGGGATCCACGCTTGCAAAGAAAATGTTTCAAAGGGTGAGGGTATGAAAACTACTGCAAAGAAGGGAAAATGGAACTGGGAAAGAAACTGAGAAAAGAACTGAATAAGAAAACAAAGAGAAAAATGTAGGAAAAATAAAGATTGTGCTCGAACGGGCCCTACCCCACTGCCTACGTACCTCATCAGGATAATGAGGATCAGAGACGCCGTAGTTCCCCTAACTAGGGGTAACAAGGAAATTTCTTGTGAATTAAGGCTTGAACTGCCTATGCCATTGCTCAGGTGTTGCAAACTCGGACGACGAGTGCGTAACTGTCTTGCAAAATGACAAGTAGGAGCAAGTTCGCGTACGGAGCGAAGGAGATGAGAAAAGAATTCCCGAAGGAAAGACGCTTATTGTTTGTTTGTGTTTTTTAGAAGCTTTCTATGAGTGTGTCACAAGGAAGTGAACTCAAGCTCTTTTCCATGGAATGTGCACTTGTCACTACATTCCAAGATGGAATAATAGAACAAGCACGCTCAAGTAAGGAGAAGATCCCCAAAACTTGAACCCAAAGATTAGGGCCTAAGCTCACTAACTTGTTGAATTATTAAGTGTTTTTGGTATTTACAGATGAAGAAGTGTTTTTTATGCTTTTCTTGGTGAAGAAGATACCTTGATCAGACTTGTGCATCACAAGGTAAACTTGTACTATCCCAAGATGGGAAGACTACAAGCATACCTCATGGGATAAGACTATTGCTCAAGGTATTACTTCAAAAATTATTAAGATTTTTTTTATGGTTATGAGGTGAGAAGAGAAGAAAAACCAAAAGGATCACAAAGGCAAAATTCTAAAGGGGGACTAAAGATTCCTAAGTGTTATCATGCATGGATATCCTAAGGTTAGTGTGGTTTTCTATCCTAAAGAAGAAATAAAGAAGAAGAGAAGAAAGAAAGATGAGATGAGCAAGGCCTAAGCCCAATAAGCAAAGGGTTAGTACAATAAACATAAGAAGAGAAGATGAGATTTGGAGATGTGGAACTCAACTTCCACACCTCACACTTACCATAGCCCCTGCAAGGTTAGCAAAATAAGCACAAGTGAAATGAAATGGACAAGATAACATGCCATCATCATACAAACAGAAGTGAAATGATATGTACAAGTTCTCAATAGATATGCAAGACAAAAGAATGAGGAATGAAGCATACAAGTTATCATGATGCAACATGAAACAAATGACAAACACATGCAAACTTAAGAAAGATGCAAGGCATAATGCACAAAACATGGGCTCAAAGCACACAACCAGAACCAAAACAATGTAAAGAAGAGCTTAAGAAGCTAACAAGATGAAGAGAAGAAAGGTACAAGACCAAAAAATCACAATATGAGGTGGAAGAAGCAAGGAGATGAAGTGAAAACACTTAAGAAATGAAAGGACTTAAAAGGTAAGCAAACACAAAAAAATTCTAAGACTCAAACCCTAAGTCAAAACCAGAAAGGAACCCATACCCCAAAGAGACCCCAAATGAGAAGAAGAAGTTGGCACAAGTGCCCTTCTAAGCTTATGAGAGAACTAATGAACCAAAAGAAGCAAAATGGGACAAGGTGAGAACAAAAATTCAAATTAAATCAACCAAGCATCTAAAAATTCCACAACTCAAGAAAAATGATCCTCAAACATTATATATCAATGAGCCAGAAGGATTGAGAAAGATTCAGAAGCAAACTAGGTCAAATGGAGGCTTAAACATGAACTAGGGTTAATAACTTCCAACACAAGTCAAAGGACCAAGACCCAATGAAAAAGTTTCTAAAAATAGGGGGAAAACACACAAGAACTACATACTCGTAGGAATCCAGAGAAAAAAGAATGAACACAAAACTCCAAATAATGAACTCTATAGAAAATGGACAAGGCAGTGTACTCAAAAAAGGATTAAAAAGAAGTTAATTGAAATGAGGAATTAATTGCCACGTGTAAAATGGGAATAAATGAAAAATAAAAATGTAGAAAAATAAAAGAAACTCAAAAGAAGACTCATGAATATTTTGGGAATTATTTGACACTTGGAACTATTTTAAATAAATGAAAACCAAAATAGAATAAAAGAAATAAAAATGAAAAAAAGAAATTAAAAGAGAATGAGAGCTGGGGGTGTGGTAGCAAGGATCTGCGTGTAAATGGTTTGGGCTTGGAAGATGAGGGGGTGTGAAGAGCAAGTTTGAGCCCAATAAGGCTGCGCTGGCTTATTAGACTTATGGTGGAAATTATAAAATTAAACTGGAAAATTTAAGAACCAACAGATGAATCTAACGCATGTTGTGGACCATTCATTAAATGACGTGGACTCACAATTGGATATAAGGTGAGGACTCACAATAACTAACGTGTGGTGAGAAACATTCATATTAAAAATGAGAAAACAGATTCACGTGAGAAGGAGGGGGGCTGTATGGACGCGTGGCACAATCCAGGGCGTGCGTGAGAAGGATCCAAGGGCCAGAGACCTTTCTTCAACCTTTTAAAACCCTAACTCTCATTTCCAGTTTCCGGTGACCGGAGCTAGGGTTCCGGCACCGGAATTCAAACCAGTATAAACAAACAACCAAATAAATGGACCAATAGCTCCAGATCCACCAATTAAGCTATGCTGAATTCGAAAATGACACTGATATACTCTAAAACTCAAAGGATTATCTGGATCGAACCAAAACAAGTGTGACCAAGAAACTTTGAATTCAAATATCTCACACTACAATGCACCATTTACTAAACTACAACTTGCAGAATGATCAGTGCACCTCAAATATCATAAAACACTCAATCAATTTCATTTCCAGAGATGAAGAATTTGGAGCTTACCTGAGTTGCAGATCTTGATTCAAGGTGCTAGAAATCTAGATAATGGATGCAATTCACTCTACCTTCACTCTAGATGCAAAATAAATGCATCTAAAGCCTTGAATGTGGCTGAATCTGAAGCTTTTCAAGCACCTTCCCTAAAATGGCAAGGTGGTTGATCTTGAAGGAAAGCTTGAATGAGTGGGTGATTAATGATCCTGAACTTGCACTGATCAAGAAACCACAATTTGTTTTCTGACTGAGCAAGTGTGTGATGAGAAATGAGAGAAAATGAAATTGGTGCATAAACTTGGAAATGAGAGAATGAGAGAGAGCTTTTGCTTTCTGAAACCCTAGCTTCTTAACTATGACCTCACAATCCAATGCTGAAAGAATGCCAAGGTTTGCACGTGGGAATCACAAGCTTTTGGAGAATTTGCAAAATTTGCAATTTGGTGTGAGAGCATGCAATGCTCATGCTTTGCTTGGCCTCTCAGCCCATGTGCAATTCAAATCCTACCCTTGATTATAATCCAACCAATTATGGCCCTTAGATCAAAGTTATCACACTTTTCTCATGATTTTGCAAAATATCCAATTTTTGAACAACTAACTTGCTTGGCACGAATTTGTGGTATTCCTTGGAGAAAAATGATCCAAATGCAATGTATTTTAACATTGGACACATAATTGATCCATACCAAGTCTTGAAATTAATTTTAGAAACTTTTTGCTTTAGTGCATGCATGGAATTTTTGAATTTGACTTAATTTGAAGCACTTTTTCGAAGGACATATCTTGCAAACCATGAATCCCATGAAAATGTACTTGTACTTTTTGAAAATGGGATCCCTTAATCTCCAACTTTCATGTTTGACTTTGGTTCATTTGAATAATTTTTGATCATGTTAAGCTCACTTGAAAATTAGGACAAAAGTTGCCAAAAATGGAAAATCCTTAAAACCAAGTTTTCACCAATTTTGCAAAAACCCTCAAATCTTCATGAATCTTGAACTTTGAACATTACAAACCTCTTATAACATTGCAAGGACGCCCCTTGGACAAAAAAGTTGGGTTAGATCCCTTGAAATCACACAGTTGACTTTTTAAGGGCACAATTGACTAATTACTTCATCTGCAAGCAACTGAAGAATTTCTTGACTTCCACAAGGAATTTTCTCATGAAAATTGGTACCTAGGATCCTCTTGACATATAGAAGACTTTTCCCAAATGAAATGGCCAAAGCTGTGAATTTTTTATGCTTGAATCTCAAACCCTAGTTTAGGTGCCTTGCGTAGGAGCTTTGCCCTATCCTGGAATCTCTGATGATCATGCAATCTTCTGAGCTTTTGCACATGAACTTGAACTTGTAAATGGAGTTTAGACCCCTCATAGGACTTGTACAAAACCATTGGGCTCCTTGTCATAGCTTGGGATGCCTCAAGAACCTCCACAGATGATCATATGCCTAATGCTAGTTCATGAAGAATGTTATGCCTCATCTTTCCATGCTAGGATGCTAAGAAAATGATATGCTCATGATGAATATGATGTGATATGATGCTTAAAATGAAGAGAGCAAATTTGGGGTGTTACAGCTGCCCCTATTCAAACAACTGTTAATTTGAAAAGGACGGTAGCACGGGCTATCGACCGTTCAGGATAAACTGTGGTTGAATACCAAGAAGACCTAAAATTTGCACTCTGACGAAGAATGAAAATTGGGAAATAAACCCAACCAAATGACGCTTTGGTGATTGCAAGGGAGAAAAAGCATACAAGTTTCTTCCAAGTTGAAACTGATATCTGGAATAAGAACACCTTGGCAGACGAGTCTTCTTTGAACAATCCTGTTACGCCAGGAACTAGACATACGAGTCCTCAAACACTTTGCAAAAATATATGACTTGAGACAAACGAATCTCCTTCGGATATACCTGTTACGCCAGGACCGGGTGTAACACGGTGGGAGAACTGACTTTTAATTAAATGTTACGGATAGCAAGAGTCGCCACCGACTTTTATTTTATCCAAAGGAAAGGGCATAAAAGAACAGGAAAGACCTTAAAAGATTTTTGGGTTTGGGGGGTAGGTTATGTAAAGGGAATGTGTTAGCATCCTTTACATCCATGGTTATTCATGGGCTCTTAGTTACTTAGCTCACTTTAAAATGTTTTTTGAAATGTGAAGTGTGTGTTTAGAAATTTTTTAAAGTGTTTTATAATGATCCATGTACGGATATATATAAAACCTTTGTTTTGAAAATTGTTTGAAAAAATGTGAAGTGTTTGAAATGTTTTTTTGAAAAGTGAGCAAGTACATAAGAGGAACCTACCCTAAGTTAAGTCTTTTCTGTTCTTTAATATCCTTTAAGTGGTAAGACTATCCCTATTATTAAGGAATAGGTAGTCATTACCTTGGATGTGTGAGGGACAAGTGAAGGGATAACTGTTATTTAGGCAACTGTAAGGTGTACAAGCAATTCGAAGGGACTTATCATCTTTATTCGAAAGGGACAAGATCATTATGAAGGCAACCTCGAAGGGACTTGATCTTTTTATCTATTAAGGGACTAGATGATATAAGAGAAGGGACTTTGCTTTATACACCCTACTTGACCTTTTGTTTGGGCAACTTGAGAGGTAACCCTTAAGAAGTGAGATGACGATCCAGGATCGACTTACGTGTGTGAGTGTACCAATTCAAATATTTATCTTGAGATTAGTGATTTATATTCAATTTTTACATACAAACATGCACTCCCTATTTTACTAACCATAGCATTTAAAATTAAATATTAAAAATTACTACAACTATTACATATTGGATACAATTACATAATAATAATAATTAAAATAAACTAAATAAGCAAATTAAATAATAATTAAGTGGGTTAGTAAATAATAATAATAAACAATTATATAATATATAAATAAATAAAGGGGGTTAGTAGTAATAAAAGAAATAAGAATAAGATGAAGAAATTAGCATAATAATAAATAATAAATTAAAAGTTCAATTTTTAATAAATAATTATTTTTTAAAGATTTTAAGAAGAACAATAAGCAATTCATACCATATACTAATTATTATAAAGATTTACATTTATATACATGTTATAAAAATAATGGTTAATTATAATTAAATAAACATATTATAAAAATAAATTATATTAATAAGATCAAATTAGGAGTTTTTTATTGTTTTAAACATAATCTAAAACTATTTACATGCAAAAACTATATTAAAAATAATTATAAACAAAATATAAAATAATGTACATAATTAAAGTTTACAAATAAATAAATTAAAAGTTACAATATAATTAGATTTTGTAAAAGAAAATTAGGGTTTGGTAAAAAAAATTAGGTTTTTTTTATAAAATACTAGGGTTTTCCTTATTAATTTACAAAATAAATCAAATTATTTACAAATTATATTTATTTAGTAATATGAACATACAAATATAAATAATTAAATTTTAAAAAAAAAAAACATGAATTTTTAGGCATAAGAAATAATATATATATATATTCATTTTAATATTTTAAGAATTTAATTATAAGATATAAACAATTAAAGTAAAAGGAAGAAAAAGAGAAAGAAAACATACCTGGGGCTGGGATCGAACCCAGACCCTAGGCTTTACTCCCTCCAAACCAACAAGCCAACCACTGGGCCAGCTGCGCGCTGGTGATAGTCAATGGCATACAATTGTTTTTATTTTAATCCTGCAAATAATGATGAATATTGGTAAAAAATTATGCACAAGCCAAGGATCGAACCCCTGTACTAAGCCCTTATGCGCGCGTCCAAAACCAACTGAGCTGCATGCTCATTGTGATATACATATGGAACAAATTCGTTTTAATCGTTGCATCAAATTCAAATATGATTTTCGCGCGCAGCCACTTCGTCTCCTACCTCTGAACCTACGCATTTACCTGCGAAAATTTCTAAGAGTTTTCCTGCGAAATTTCAAATGGCAGGTACACCTACGAAATCCAAACATCATTAAAACAGTACAATTTCATTAAATTAAGAGTGCAAACAAGGTCCAGAGGTTGTTTAGAATTGATCCACGGTTTTAGAATTTGTTTATATTCATTTAAACACAAAACCCTAACTTGAAGGTCAAGAACCCTAAAATGGCATCATACGATTCGGCCATGGTTTCTTCAATTAAACCGCCCAGAATTCATCACAAGCTTCAACTAACCATGAATCAATAAACAAAATTAGTTTGCAATGCATAAATAATGAGAATCAAAAATTTCAAAACCAAGAACAAAACTGATTCAGTTTAAGTAATATGGAATGATTTGGATGCTGCAAATGGTTCAAATAGGTTCAGTGATGTCCATAGAACATGTATCAACCTTCAAATTGTCTTGAAAGGGCTTGATGAATGGAATCCGAATTTGAGTTTTTGGTGAGTTTTGAAAAATTGGAAACTTACTCTTGAGGCAGAAATTTCGTGTCCTATGCATTGTGATGTGTTTAGGTACTTATAGTAAATGAAATTAGGTCAAAAAATTGAATGGTTGTTTGGACTTTTTGGATTCAAAAGATTGAAAAAGATCATGGCTTGAATTTCAAATATTTTTTAATGAAACCTTTCTATCTTAAGACAATCATCATCAATTGCACATCAATCTGATCCAACTCTTGTTTATGACTTTCTAAAATCAAAATATATTTTAAATCTTCATATTTTATATTTTATTTGAATTTAAAATGATTTTTAATATAAAAAATCATAATAAATAAAATAAAATTATGAAAATATTAAATAAATTTCGAGCATGATGTCATGGAACACCTTGGGTCACAAAAAGTTCAGCCCATTTGAAGAATTATGGTTTTAAGACCCTATTTTCTTCATAAACCCCCAAATATTTCTCAACTTTGCAAGGGCACAAATCTTTCAATTTTAATGCTATGAGGGCGTTCTTGGATATTTTGGAAAGCTTAAAGAGTCCTCTAACCAACCCCATTGGTTTCATGTCCATATCATTCACCATTCTCAAGTTATGCCCTTTTGAAGTTGTTGACTTTTTGTTGACTTTCAAAAGGACCTATAATGTCTTAGCTCATACCTTCCAAATGAAGCATTTTTGGGCTTGGCTTGTGAGACACAAAGTTGTAGAGAATTCATTTTCCTTCAAAATGAGCTTTGGATGGGAAAAAATTGATGAAGCATGTGAATGTTATGGCTGGTCAAAGTTCAGTTGACTTTTCCTAAGGAAACCCTAATTTAGAAACCTCTGATTCTTGATGATCTGAAATTTCCTTGATGAATCATGATTAAACCTTGATCAAATGATTAATTTTACTTCATATACTTGATGTTGGCAAAAAATCATGAAGTTTGACTTTGGTTTGTCCACAGTTGACCTCAGTTTGACTTTTTAACTACTTTGACTGATTTTGACTTATCTGATCATCTGACTGAGCAAACCTTTGAGAAAAGTCTTGAAACTTGTCATGGGGATTCTTAAACACATATAAGATGCTATGAAGCTCACTTGAAGTCTTGGAAGTCCATTTAGCCTGATTAAAGTCAAAACCCTAGTCTTAGATGCACTGTTTAGGAGGATGCATTGTCTGAGGGAATTGTCAAATCTTCTGACTAATTGTGAACTTTGTGAACCTTGTGAACCTCATAAGATGTCTTGTGAACATTTTGAACCTCATGATAGGTCTTGTGAACCTTGTGAACCTCATGAGAGGTCTTGTGAATCTTGTGAACCTCATAAGGTGTCTTGTGACCCTTGTGAACCTCATAAGATGTCTTGTGAACCTTGTGAACCTCATAGTACACAAAGTCTTGTTTTGTGAGGGCAAATTTTGGGGTGCAACAGCTGCCCCTGTTCAATTTTCTGAAACCTGAGGGGTTAGATTGGTATATGTGCCAGTCGTGACCTGGAAGGTTGAAGGGGATTGAACACAAAAGCGCAAAAATTTGCACTCACCGGTGCGTAGAGAAATACTGATGATATGTTGTATATGCTTGAGTGGGCTTGAAGATGCCACTTGGAGAAAAGTTCTTCAAATATATCTCTTGGAGAATAAAGTAGTCCAAAGTATGAAGATATAGCTTTTGGGAAGATAAACGACGTCCCAAGATAATGAGATAACCTTTGGGAAGATAAACAACGGCCCAAGGTAAGGGTATAACTTTCAGGAAGATAAACAACATCCTGATGTATAAGTATAACTTTTGGGAGGATAAGCAACGACCCAAAGAAATGATAGCTTTCAGGAGGATAAACGACGTCCTGAGGTATAATGATAGCTTTCAGGAGGATAAACAACGTCCTGAGGTATAAGTATAACTTTTGGGAAGATAAACAACGACCCAAAGTCATGATATGGCTTTTGAGAAGATAAAAGACGTCTCAAGATATCCTTCGGGAAGATAAAAGACGTCCCATGATAATGAGGTAACCTTTGGGAAGATAAACAACGGCCCAAGGTCATGATAGCTTTCAGGAGGATAAACAACGTCCCGAGGTAATGAAATAACCTTTGGGAAGATAAACAACTGCCCAAGGTCACAAGTTGTTGATGAAGTTTTGTCTGCTGGAGAATTAATCTGAAAAACAAGATTATCACATTCTGCACAATAATATTAGTTTATGTATTATGTATGCATGTATAGTATGATGCACTTAAGTAATGTATTATGTATTTATGTATATGTATGTTATGATGTAAATGATGTATGTATGTATCATGCAGCTTGAAACGCCTGGATATCTTTGTATAACAACTGCTGGCCAGGGAAAATAAATCCCGATTCGTTGCTGAAGATTATGAGGAACTTGTTCCCATCTTGTTTGATAATATAGTATTCATAACCTCCCGTCTTCGTTCGATAGTAAGGTATACATAACCTCCCGTCTTCGTTCGATAGCAAGGTATACATAACCTCCCGTCTTCGTTCGTCGTACTCCTATTGGAAAAATAAATTCCCGACTATCCGTATGAGGATAAAAGAGATGGATATAAATTCCAGGAGAGATGTGACTCGAAGTACTTATGAAGATGGATTTGCCCTACTGGGGGATTTGTAGCTGTCTTGTGGGAATGAACCTGCGAAGCTTCGTTGAATTCCTTTCCTCGTTCGTCCTTAGTAAATACTATTACTGCATTTTCATGCATTTCTGGTAAACATCAGTCATATTAAGCATTTTATGCATTTCTGGTAAACATCAATCATATTCAAAAGCATACATACATTCAAACACAACCAATGGACGTTTCACTTATGTAAATAGGGTAAAAGTAAATCTAGATTCAAAGATGGAATTTTATTTATATCACAAAGTGACCCGTACATGGGTAAGTTGGTACAAGGAGACAGAAATCCTAGTAAGAGGAATTCGTCATAAAATTTTACAAAACAAAGAAAATCAGCTATGTGGGAAATAATCCTATTGAGTTTCAATTCTACTATTGTCATTATCTTCAAGTATCTCATCTTCTGCTGTCGGGACGGAAATGATTGGATTGAGCTTTATCTGTTCGAGCTTGAGTAAGTAACACAACTGGTTGTAGTTTCATGGGTGATCCAAACGAGACATAGTCATACGCTTTAATCCCTAACTTTTGCCTGGATTGCCTTTTCAAGTTTTCAATCCACCGGGATACCCTTTTTTGCCCAAGCCGCCTTTTCAGGTTTTCGACTTGCCGGGTGTACATTTTTATATATATATCCCTAATTTTTGCCCGAACCCTTTTGGTTCGCCGGGATGCCCTTATTTTTGCCTAGGTCAGTCAACCTAGCGGGTCTCTTTTTATGCGTAGTATTTTTTAACTATGTCTGCGTTTATAGGCTGCGGGATGTCTTCACCATCCATAGTAGTAAGTATCATGGCACCTCCTGAGAATATTGTTTTGACCACAAATGGTCCTTCATATGTTGGAGTCCACTTGCCACTAGGATCACCCAGTGGTAGTATGATACGCATGATTACCAAATCACCAGCCTGATATACCTTTGGCTTAACCTTCTTGTTGAAAGCCTTGATCATTCGTTTCTGGTACATCTGGCCATGACAAACTGCTGCTAACCTCTTCTCATCAATCAAATTTATCTGGTCAAGTCGAGTCTGAATCCACTCATCTTCGTCCAAGCCTGCATCCTTCATAATTCTTAAGGAGGGAATCTGAACTTCAATGGGCAGAACTGCTTCCATACCATAGACTAAGGAGAATGGGGTTGCCCCTGTTGAAGTACGTATTGTAGTGCGATAACCATGAAGAGCAAATGGTAACATCTCATGCCAATCTTTGTAAGTAACAGTCATCTTCTGTATAATCTTCTTAATGTTCTTATTAGCAGCTTCAACTGCCCCATTCATCTTCGGACGATACGGAGAAGAGTTGTGATGCTTAATCTTGAATTGCATACAGAGATCAGTAATCATAGTGTTGTTCAGATTAGAGCCATTGTCAGTAATAATCCTTTCAGGGATGCCATACCTACATATGAGATTATTCTTAATGAATCGAGCCACCACATTCTTAGTAATAGATGCAAATGAAGTTGCCTCCACCCATTTTGTAAAGTAATCAATAGAAACCAGGATGAAACGATGTCCATTAGAAGCAGTTGGCTTGATCTCACCAATCATATCAATGCCCCACATGGCAAAAGGCCAAGGAGAAGTCAACACATTCAATGGTGATGGAGGTATATGTACTTTATCAGCATAGATTTGACACTTGTGACACGTTCTGGAATGTTGATAGCAGTCAGCTTCCATGGTAGACCAATAGTAACATGCTCTCAATATCTTATTTGCCATGGTATGACCACTAGAATGAGTTCCAAAGATCCCATCATGCATGTCTTCCATAATCTCTGTTTCTTCCTTCTTATCCACACAACGAAGCATAGTTGAATCATGATTGCGCTTGTACAAAATCCCATTACTCAAAAAGAACTTAGCAGAAAACCTTCTCAGAAACTTTCTATCTTTGACAGATGCCCCTTCAGGGAATTCCTAGGCTTCAAGATATCTTTTCACTTCATAGAACCAAGACTTTTCTTCCGCTTCTTCAGTGCCAATCTCATTGCAGTATGCAGGCTTCTCAAATCTATCAATAGTAATCTTGGGAGCTTCATCATCCCAGCTGATCTCAAACATGGATGCCATGGTGGCTAATGCATCTGCCAACTGATTCTCTCTTCGTGGAATATGTCCAAAGGTAATCTTTTTGAAATGTGGGATCAAAGACAACACATGTTCTCTGTAAGGAATGAGATTATCATGCTTGGTATCCCAATCTCCTTTGATCTGACTTACTACCAGGGTTGAATCTCCATACACGTCAAGGAACTGAATCTTCATATCAATGGCAACTTTGATACCCAGAATACATGCCTCATACTCAGCCATGTTATTGGTACAATAGAAACAAAGTCTGGCAGTAATCGGGGTATGACAACCTTCAGGGGAACTGATCACAACACCAACACCATTACCATGTGAATTAGAAGCTCCATCAAAAACCATAGTCCATCGGGATCCTTGTTCAGGTCCGTCATATTGTCTAGGTTCTTTGGTAATAATCATAATATCTTCATCAGGGAACTCAAAACTCATTGACTGATAATCATCCACTGCTTGATGAGCCAAATGATCAGCTACAACACTTCCCTTAATGGCCTTCTGAGTAGTATACTGTATATCATATTCTGTCAAGATCATTTGCCATCTTGCTATTCTTCCGGAGAGAGCAGGTTTCTCGAATATGTATTTGATTGGATCCATCTTCGAAATCAATAAGGTAGTATGAGTCAACATATACTGTCTTAGTTGGCGAGCAGCCCATGCCAAAGCGCAGCAGGTTTTCTCGAGCAGTGAGTATCTTGTTTCACAGTCGGTAAACTTTTTGCTAAGGTAGTATATTGCCTGCTCTTTTCGACCAGACTCGTCATGTTGCCCCAACACACACCCCATTGAGTTGTCTAATACTGTTAAGTACATAATCAAGGGTCTTCCATCAACTGGTGGCATCAAAATTGGAGGTTCTAGCAGATATTTCTTGATTTCATCAAAGGCAGTCTGGCACTCATCATTCCATTCCATCACCTGATCTTTCTTCAATAACTTGAAGATTGGCTCACAGGTGGCAGTTAATTGGGAAATAAATCTTACAATGTAGTTCAATCGTTCCAAGAAACCTCTAACTTCCTTCTCAGTACGGGGAGCTGGCATCTCTCGTATAGCTTTCACTTTTGCAGGATCTACTTCAATACCTTTTCCACTGACAATGAAACCCAAGAGCTTACCAGACCTAACTCCAAAAGTACACTTGTTTGGGTTCAATCTCAACTTGTATTTCTTCAACCTCTCAAACAATTTATGCAAATGATCAAGATGTTATTCTTCATTCTGAGACCTGGCTATCATATCATCCACATACACCTCTATCTCATGATGAATCATATCATGAAACAAAGCCACCATAGCACGCTGATATGTTGCCCCTGCATTCTTCAAACCAAATGGCATCACCTTATAACAAAAAGTGCCCCACTGTGTAACAAATGTTGTCTTCTCCATATCTTCAGGTGCCATCTTGATTTGATTATAACCAGAGAAACCATCCATAAAAGAGAATACCTTATGCTGAGTAGTGTTGTCTACCAGAACGTCAATATGAGGAAGTGGAAAATCATCTTTGGGGATGGCCTTATTCAAATCCCTGTAATCTACACACATACGCACCTTACCATCTTTCTTAGGCACCGGTACCACATTTGCAACCCACTGAGGATAAGAAGTCACAGCTAAGAACCCTGCATTAAATTGTTTCATTACCTCTGCTTTGATCTTCTCTGACATTTCAGGACGCATGCGACGAACCTTTTGCTTCTTTGGACGACAATCTTCTTTTACCGGTAAACGGTGAACCACAATGTTTGTATCCAACCCTGGCATATCTTCGTAGGACTAAGAAAAAATCTCCACATAGTCACGTAACATCTGAATCAGCCTGCTCTTGACACTATCCTCTAATTCAGCCCCTATCTTGACCTCTTTCCTGTTTTCTTCAGTTCCCAAATTCACAACTTCGACTGGCTCTTCATGTGGCTGTATAGCTTTCTCTTCTTGTTGTAACAACCTAGCAAGCTCTACAGGTACTTCACAATCGTCCTCATTTCCATCTTCAGCTTGATAGATCGGATTCTCGAAATTATAATTGGCAATAGTAAAACTGTTATCAACAGGATCCATAGTGGATGAGGATCTGCATTTTAGTGATGTGTGTGTGTGTAAGAACACATAGCTGATAAAACAAAAAAGAAAAGAAACACAAGGAACACAATATTTACGAAAACGAAACGTCCACTGATTTTTATTGAATGAAGTATGCAAATGAAATGATATCCCGTAACAAGCACACCATTGTGCCCCGGGTAAGGCACAAGGCTTAAGAGTTTAAATTGTTCAAAAATTACAAACTTTAAAAGTAACAACACAGTAATAGTATTTACTCCTGACTAAAGGAGATAGGAATAACATCTTCAGCTTTCCAATTATTGAGCCCAGCACCCACAGTAGGAAAAATCCAAGCATCCAAGTTGTAGTCTTCATCATGGTCACCCACAGCATTGATCTGATTCTTCATAATCCCCTGATTGGTGATACGAACAGCACGAGCACGACGAACAGCCTTCTGGGACTCTGCAGTGAAACCCAAACCAAATTTGTCAGACTTGTAAGGAATGCCAGGAAGCTGACCCCAAATAGTACAACCACCTTCATCCACCACAACTCTAGCATCTTTGAGGGAGGCCATTGTTGGAGGTACTCTGGTGACCACAGGAACTTTCTTGACAACAGGAGGATCTTCATAATTATTAACAATCCAAGGAACCACTTCAAATGTCTGACACGGAGTTTCAACATATTCACCTTCCACTTCAAGATACTTAAAGGTGTTCACATGGCTAACTATATATCCTTCCTCTCCGTAAACAGTGACAACTTTACCTTCTACCGGATATCTCAGCTTCTGGTGTAAGGTGGAGGTTACATCACCTGCCCCATGGATCCAGGGACGCCCAAGCAAACAAGAATACGACGGACGAATATCCATTACATAAAAGGTAGCAGTGAAGACCTGAGAACCTACTTTTATTGGGAGATCAATTTCTCCATGCACCACTCTTCTCGAGCCATCAAAAGCTTTCACCACTATATTACTGGGCTTCAACATAGCATCTTCAGGACTAAGCTTATTCAGAACTTCTTTAGGTAACACATTCAGCGAGGAACCATTGTCTATTAACACATGTGACATGGTAGTGCCTCTGCATTCAATAGAGATATGTAGAGCCCTGTTATGATCCCTCTTGGCAGGAGTCAAATCAGCATCGGAGAAACCTAACCCATTATCATAGGTCAAGTGTGCAACACAATTTTCAAACTGGTCTACAGAAATCTCATTTGGCACGTGAGCAGTCTTCAGAAATTTAATCAAGGCTTTGGCATGAGCCTCAGAACATAACAATAAAGACAACATAGAAATCTTGGAGGGAGTATGCCCCAATTGATCCACAATGTCATAATCACTCTTGCGAATGATTTTCAATACTTCTTCCATCTGCTTAGCAAGATCATCAGCAGCTGGCACATCAGTTTGTATAGGTTCAATAATAGGACCTTTGCCCCGAGCATCAGCAGTAGAGGTAGTAATTGGAGTAGAGAAAACTCTTCCGCTTCGTGTGATCTTACTAGACCCAGCAATATTATCAATATCAAGATTTCCATCAACAACAGGTGTATTAGCTAAGGGTTCCTACTTAACACCATGGATATAAACATCGGAACCATAATGCCAAGGCACAGCTTTATCAGAAGTGTACGGAATAGGACCAGAAGTAGTAATGATCATAGGAGCCACTCTAGCTTCAGCAACAATCTTCACAGGGCCTTCAGCAGTAATCTTAATTGGACCCTCATGAGTGATTTTGACAGGACCCTTGGAAGTAATCCTCACCGGCACTTTATCAACCATATTCACCTCTTCAACCTTCGCACCTTTAGTTATATGATCAACCATACTTTCCACAGAAGGTGGAGTCCTCTCAAACACTATGGTGTAATTATTCATGAGGCGTTGAATTCTGTCCTTCAACCTCCAGCAACTATCCGGCTTATAGGTACAATATAAACAATCTTCACGACAACCTGGAAAGAACCCAGCTTGTACTAACTTTTTCTTTATAACAGATAATGGTGTAGTCAAATCTGCAACTGAGGAAATATATGAATCTTCATCAATGGCATTGACAGTCTTCTCATGATTTGGCATGGGAGCAGTAATCACATTTGGAGTACCCGGAGGGTCAAACTCAATCTCTCCAGCATCAATCATATCCTGAATTTTATTCTTCAATACCCAGCAACTATTGGTATCATGTCCCTAACAATTTGAATGATATGCACATCGTGCATTAGGATTATACCTGGGAGAGGTAACATTGGGATTCTGAGGAGGGTCCCTCAAAGTGATAAGTTCACCCTTCAACAAGTGTTGCAAGGCTTGGGCCAGTGACATGTTGATCTTAGTGAACTGCCTTCTATTCCTCTGTTGATTTCCCTGTGGCTGCTCTGGTGTTGCAGGAGTTGGATTGGAGATATGAACTGCACTCACAGACTGATGCCTCCTATTACGATCAGGTTGACCATAAACAACATTTGACTCTTTCTTCCCACTAGGAGGTTTCTTTGCAGTACTTGATGAATAAGCACCCACTTGAATCTTGCCACTCCTTATACCACTTTCTACGCGCTCTCCTGTCATTATCAACTCAGTGAAGCCAGATGATGAGCTTCCAATGAGATGACTGTAAAAGGGACCATTCAGCGTACACATGAACATATCAACTAACTCCCTGTCAGTTAGAGGGGGTTGCACTCTTCCATCCAAGTCTCTCCACTTCTGAGCATACTCCTTGAAATTTTCTTTAGCACCCATAGACATGCTCTGTAGTTGCATGCGGGTAGGGGCTAGATCAGCATTGTATTGATATTGCTTGTAAAAGGCCTCAGCAAGATCATTCCAATCACGGATGTTGACACTCTCCAACTGATAGTACCATTCCAATTGAGCTCCAGCTAAGCTTTCTTGGAAGAAATGGATCCACAACTTCTTATCAGCAGTATGGGGTTGGATTCTCCGGACATAAGACCTCAGATGCAGCTTGGGACAAGAGACACCATCATAAACAACGAAAGTAGGAACCTTGAAACCAATGGGTATAACCACCCCAGATATCAAACTCAGGTCTTCAAAATCCAGCCCAGAAGACTTTTGCAATTCCATAGCATTCATTCTATCCACCAGCATCTTGAACTTATCTTCATTAGGCTCATGATAGTAGTTAGCTTCAGAATCAGAGTCCCCCATAGTGTTGTGGAGACTGCCTCCCTCTTTATCAGACTCTTCAGACTCATAATCTTCAACCTGTTCTTTGGTCTTGACAGGACCTCTGAACCTTCTTCCCTTGTTGATCAGGCCACCTGACCTTCTAGTCTTCTTAGTCTTCTTGGCCAGCAGTGTCTTCAATTCATCCTGCCCCTTGGACAAGTTCAGGATCAGCTCTTGAAACTGTGCATTTTGTGTCTGGATATCTTTAACTGTTTGTTCAAGAGCCATTGCTGAAATAAACAGCGAGAAGATAAGAAACCTGTGCATAAGAAACCTGTGATGCAATGATATGGAATGTATTAATACGTATGCAATGTTTTCAAGGACCGCAGGATTTAAATTTGCTTAAACAATCAAGAGAGTAAACTTTTATTAGTAATAAATTTGTTTTCCCCTTGGGCTTACAATAAAAAATTAAATAAATACAAAAGATGGGGTTTTAAGTCTCCCATGGACGTTTCCTCTTTATGTTGAGGTATGAGTTGAGATTCCGCTCCTCGTGAAGTTGCTTTGTTAGCTCCAGGATTCTTTCTTGACTTGCTTTGTAATGAGTCTCAAAAGTATCCCTTTGCTCCTTCAACTGGATCCAAGATCTCTGTAAGTCTTCCATGTCAGTGGGCATGTCTGGGTGAAGGATGGTATAAGAAGTATCCCCTTCAGCAACAGGCTCCATAGTAACTGGCAGGATGGCAGGATATGGCATCATGAGAGTCTGAGCACGAGATCGCACCCATCTGAGGTAAGCTTCCATAGGAATAGTGTACTTAGGCTCCAGAGTCTTGCTGTCAACCTTGTTCACTTTTCCCCATGCTCGTATGAACCTTTGACAGTAACCTTGAAGATCGTTGTCGTAGTCAAACACAATACCCTGAATCAACATATCATGTGGACCATCACTCCGAGCGTAACCAAACTGTCGTAAGGCTAAGGAAGGGTTGTAAGTAATGCCTCCTCTTATGCCTAGCAGTGGCACATTAGGAAACTCCCCACAACGGTCAATGATAGTGACATTCTCCATAGACCTGGAGCACCAATGGATATCTGAATGAGAGAGTGACATAATCCTCTTGGACCACCTGAACCCTTGTTCATTCTTCATCACTGAGCGAGGAAGGTGAGAAATAAACCACCTAGATAGAAAAGGTATGCAGCACATCAGAGTTCCTCGTGCCTTTGTAGTATGAGTATGAAGAGAATGCAGGATATCCCCAAGCAATGTAGGCACTGGATTGTGACTCAGAAATATGTTGATGGCATGAACGTCTATGAACTGATACGGATTGGGGAACAACACTAAGCCAAAAATCAACAAGGCTAAGATCTCCTCAAAAGCATCATAGCTCATAGCTTTCAAGAACACTTGAGCCTTCTCTATCAACACCTTAGCAAGAATACCCTTAACTCCGCTTCTCGTTTCTAGAACAATGTCAGACTTCTTCAGATGTAGAGCTGCAGCAATAACCTCAGGTTTAGGCTCTTTTTCCAAGCCTGTGAATGGTTTCTGATCAAGCACAGGTATACCCAGAAGTTTAGAGAACTCTTCCAGTGTAGGAACCAGCTGGTAGTCGGGGAATGTGAAGCAATGGTGCTTAGGATCAAAGAACTGAAACAGGACACTCATCATGTCTTCATTGAACCCTGAACTGACTAGATCCAGTAGCTGACCATGTCTTTTGATGAACCAGGAATTTTCAGAAACTTGAGAGACCAATTCCTTAAGCTTAGGAGGTATTCCCACAAAGTTGATCCGGATAGTGTTTCTACGAGCAGAAGCCATGACCTGCAACAAAGAACAAAGATAAATCCTTTGGTCCTTGAAATGGTTAGTGAAAATGCTATGCTTATGATGCATGATGATGTCATGATGTTATGCTCAATCACAAACATGTGGCAAACACAAACAAGTCACACCATAGCCCTAGGTTTAAAGGCTTGCATGAGGTTCAAAGGTAAGTACCCTCCCCTGAAGTTTAGATGGTTCATCCTGTCCTACAAAAGTAACCAGGTTCTAAGGGATCTCAATATCATTGATCCTTCACAAGGGTGGTTGTTCAGTAGGCAACTTACTTGCCAACCAAAACCCTCCAAGTTTAGAATCTCAATGAGCGTAGCATCGAGTATCAACCAACTTCAGACTGCACCAAAGCCGGTTATCTCACTACTTTTCTAAAGGCCAAGATGGGATAACTAGGGTTCTAAAAGTTAGTTAGTGCATTGACAACATATGGCAGCCTCATATTATCCTCAACTTGACTTAAGGAACATAAGCACCAACCAAGAAGTCACACTAACTATGGCCACCAGATCAACCATATCGGTATACGCCGTACAGTTTCCTTGGTCTATTTCCATTTACCTAAGGTACACTAGATCCGGGTTAGGATCTTTCACACATAAGAGCCCAACAAGTAAGTATAAATCAAACAAGGCAAACAATTTTAAAGTGATCTAATTCCTAAGGGTACCCCTCTTTAATATTAAATCCCCAGCAGAGTCGCCAGTTCTATAACACGGTGGGAGAACTGACTTTTAATTAAATGTTGCGGATAGCAAGAGTCGCCACCGACTTTTATTTTATCCAAAGGAAAGGGCATAAAAGAACAGGAAAGACCTTAAAAGATTTTTGGGTTCGGGGGGTAGGTTATGTAAAGGGAAGGTGTTAACACCCTTTACATCCATGGTTATCCATGGGCTCTTAGTTACTTAGCTCACTTTAAAATGTTTTTTGAAATGTGAAGTGTGTGTTTAGAAATTTTTTAAAGTGTTTTATAATGATCCATGTACGGATATATATAAAACCTTTGTTTTGAAAATTGTTTGAAAAATGTGAAGTGTTTGAAATGTTTTTTTGAAAAGTGAGCAAGTACATAAGAGGAACCTACCCTAAGTTAAGTCTTTTCTGTTCTTTAATATCCTTTAAGTGGTAAGACTATCCCTATTATTAAGGAATAGGTAGTCATTACCTTGGATGTGTGAGGGACAAGTGAAGGGATAACTGTTATTTAGGCAACTGTAAGGTGTACAAGCAATTCGAAGGGACTTATCATCTTTATTCGAAAGGGACAAGATCATTATGAAGGCAACCTCGAAGGAACTTGATCTTTTTATCTATTAAGGGACTAGATGATATAAGAGAAGAGACTTTGCTTTATACACCCTACTTGACCTTTTGTTTAGGCAACTTGAGAGGTAACCCTTAAGAAGTGAGATGGCGATCCAGGATCGACTTACGTGTGTGAGTGTACCAATTCAAATATTTATCTTGAGATTAGTGATTTATATTCAATTTTTACATACAAACATGTCTTGCACTCCCTATTTTACTAACCATAGCATTTAAAATTAAATATTAAAAATTACTACAACTATTACATATTGGATACAATTACATAATAATAATAATTAAAATAAACTAAATAAGCAAATTAAATAATAATTAAGTGGGTTAGTAAATAATAATAATAAACAATTATATAATATATAAATAAATAAAGGGGGTTAGTAGTAATAAAATAAATAAGAATAAGATGAAGAAATTAGCATATTAATAAATAATAAATTAAAAGTTCAATTTTTAATAAATAATTATTTTTTAAAGATTTTAAGAAGAACAATAAGCAATTCATACCATATACTAATTATTATAAAGATTTACATTTATATACATGTTATAAAAATAATGGTTAATTATAATTAAATAAACATATTATAAAAATAAATTATATTAATAAGATCAAATTAGGAGTTTTTTATTGTTTTAAACATAATCTAAAACTATTTACATGCAAAAACTATATTAAATAATAATTATAAACAAAATATAAAATAATGTACATAATTAAAGTTTACAAATAAATAAATTAAAAGTTACAATATAATTAGATTTTGTAAAAGAAAATTAGGGTTTGGTAAAAAAAATTAGGTTTTTTTTATAAAATACTAGGGTTTTTCTTATTAATTTACAAAATAAATCAAATTATTTACAAATTATATTTATTTAGTAATATGAACATACAAATATAAATAATTAAATTTAAAAAATAAATAAAAACATGAATTTTTAGGCATAAGAAATAATATATATATATATTCATTTTAATATTTTAAGAATTTAATTATAAGATATAAACAATTGAAGTAAAAGGAAGAAAAAGAGAAAGAAAACATACCTGGGGCTGGGATCGAACCCAGGCCCTAGGCTTTACTCCCTCCAAACCAACAAGCCAACCACTGGGCCAGTTGCGCGCTGGTGATAGTCAATGGCATACAATTGTTTTTATTTTAATCCTGCAAATAATGATGAATATTGGTAAAAAATTATGCACAAGCCAAGGATCGAACCCCTGTACTAAGCCCTTATGCGCGCGTCCAAAACCAACTGAGCTGCATGCTCATTGTGATATACATATGGAACAAATTCGTTTTAATCCTTGCATCAAATTCAAATATGATTTTCGCGCGCAGCCACTTCGTCTCCTACCTCTGAACCTACGCATTTACCTGCGAAAATTTCTAAGAGTTTTCCTGCGAAATTTCAAATGGCAGGTACACCTACGAAATCCAAACATCATTAAAACAGTACAATTTCATTAAATTAAGAGTGCAAACAAGGTCCAGAGGTTGTTTAGAATTGATCCACGGTTTTAGAATTTGTTTATATTCATTTAAACACAAAACCCTAACTTGAAGGTCAAGAACCCTAAAATGGCATCATACGATTCGGCCATGGTTTCTTCAATTAAACCGCCCAGAATTCATCACAAGCTTCAACTAACCATGAATCAATAAACAAAATTAGTTTGCAATGCATAAATAATGAGAATCAAAAATTTCAAAACCAAGAACAAAACTGATTCGGTTTAAGTAATATGGAATGATTTGGATGCTGCAAATGGTTCAAATAGGTTCAGTGATGTTCATAGAACATGTATCAACCTTCAAATTGTCTTGAAAGGGCTTGAGGAATGGAATCCGAATTTGAGTTTTTGGTGAGTTTTGAAAAATTGGAAACTTACTCTTGAGGCAGAAATTTCGTGTCCTATGCATTGTGATGTGTTTAGGTACTTATAGTAAATGAAATTAGGTCAAAAAATTGAATGGTTGTTTGGACTTTTTGGATTCAAAAGATTGAAAAAGATCATGGCTTGAATTTCAAATATTTTTTAATGAAACCTTTCTATCTTAAGACAATCATCATCAATTGCACATCAATCTGATCCAACTCTTGTTTATGACTTTCTAAAATCAAAATATATTTTAAATCTTCATATTTTATATTTTATTTGAATTTAAAATGATTTTTAATATAAAAAATCATAATAAATAAAATAAAATTATGAAAATATTAAATAAATTTCGTGCATGATGTCATGGAACACCTTGGGTCACAAAAAGTTCAGCCCATTTGAAGAATTATGGTTTTAAGACCCTATTTTCTTCATAAACCACCCAAAAATTTCTCAACTTTGCAAGGGCACAAATCTTTCAATTTTAATGATATGAGGGCGTTCTTGGACATTTTGGAAAGCTTAAAGAGTCCTCTAACCAACCCCATTGGTTTCATGTCCATATCATTTACCATTATCAAGGTATGCCCTTTTGAAGTTGTTGACTTTTTGTTGACTTTCAAAAGGACCTATAATGTCTTAGCTCATACCTTCCAAATGAAGCATTTTTGGGCTTGGCTTGTGAGACACAAAGTTGTAGAGAATTAAATTTCCTTCAAAATGAGATTTGGATGGGAAAAATTTGATGAAGCATGTGAATGTTATGGCTGGTCAAAGTTCAGTTGACTTTTCCTGAGGAAACCCTAATTTAGAAACCTCTGATTCTTGATGATCTGAAATGTCCTTGATGAATCATGATAAACCCTTGATCAAATGATGAATTTTACTTCATATACTTGATGTTGGCAAAAAATCATGAAGTTTGACCACAGTTGACCTCAGTTTGACTTTTTAATTGCTTTGACTGATTTTGACTTATCTGATCATCTGACTGAGCAAACCTTTGAGAAAAGTCTTGAAACTTGTCATGGGGATTTTTAAACACATATATGATGCTATGAAGCTCACTTGAAGTCTTGGAAGTCCATTTAGCTTGATTAAAGTCAAAACCCTAGTCTTAGATGCACTGCTTAGGAGGATGCATTGTCTGAGGGAATTGTCAAGTCTTCTGACTAATTGTGAACTTTGTGAACCTTGTGAACCTCATAAGATGTCTTGTGAACCTTGTGAACCTCATGAGAGGTCTTGTGAACCTTGTGAACCTCATGAGAGGTCTTGTAAATCTTGTGAACCTCATGAGAGGTCTTGTGAATCTTGTGAACCTCATAAGGTGTCTTGTGAACCTTGTGAACCTCATAAGATGTCTTGTGAACCTTGTGAACCTCATAGTACAGAAAGTCTTGTTTTGTGAGGGCAAATTTTGGGGTGCAACACCGGGATGCACTTAAAGTCTGTGGGATAGACATGCATAATCAAGCTAGACGAACCTTCTTCATATATTATCCGTGGATATATGGTAATAAGACAGACGAGTCTTCTTCGAGTAAACCTGTTACGCCAGGTGCAACAATAATAAATGGTGCTTGAGACAGACGAGCCTCCTTCGGATATACCTGTTACGCTAGGACCGGCAACCATTTTGACATTAATTCCCACAGTCAGGATTTTAAACCTCTTCAATACAGACGAGTATTGGATGATCATCAAGATAACACAGACGAGTGCCATAAGTCAATGATACAGACGAGTATCAGATGATGATCTAAGAAACACAGACGAGCGCTTCAAGCAATGACACAGACGAGCATCAGCCACTGGTACAGACGAATACCAAAAATTCAAACACAGACGAGCATTTGGAGTAGCAACAGAAGAGTACCAGGATAATCAGCAAATCACCAAATTCATATATAAGCTAGCACAGACGAGTGTTGGGGATGATACAGACGAGTATCCAAACAAAGCAGACGAGCTTCAAACAGATATCAGAACATCAAAACACATACGAGGGTTTAATCATCAAACACCAAACACAGACGGGTACTAGAAATTGCAGACGAGCAAATAGCAAAGATCATCAAACATCCAACACAGACGAGTGTTGGGAAGTTGCAGACGAGCAACAGCAGAAAATAAATAGCAAACACAGACGAGTGTTGGCAATTGCAGACGAGCAATAACAAAGTAATCATAGACCACTACTGGGGAAAGCAAATGAGCAATACCAAAGTGATAACACAGACGAGTGTTGAGAGATGCAGACGAGCAGCAATAGAGTATGAGCACAGACGAATACTGGGGATAGTTGCAGACGAGCAACAAACAAATGCCTGAGCACAGACAAGTGCCGAAGAATGCAGACGAGCAATAAACAGATGCTTGATTGGCCACAAGAGTTACAACTCTGCAGGGGAAAATAAGCTGAGATGCTTTGACACCTATCTCTGGTTGCGATGAATACCTGACTGTATCATCAAATTAACCAAAAGAATGGCAACTTTGCTGGGGAATATTTCACTGATGGAAGTGAAAATCAAACATGAACTCTGTGGGGAAAGATCATCTTCAGACATGGCTGGGAAAGACGCTTCAACAATACTCTGGTTGGGGATAGAATTCTGCTAATTCTAAACCCTGTGAAAACATCAGGCATTCAGATTCCTGCTGGGCATACTCCACTGGGGAAGAAATAAATTGCTTGGGCTGCTTGCCAAGGCTTAGCTGGGGAAGAATTCTGCTTGGGAGAATGTGACGCCATCCTGCAACATTTTACAACAGAAAACACAAGTGTGCCCCGGGGACTTGCATGGTATGATCTGTTCATCCATAGTCACCCGACACTCAAAGAGGGTTTACAGTGTTTCCCTGCAATGTCATTTTCTTTTCAAATTATCACCATGTTTTAATGCAACGCTATTTTTGCCAAAAATTCAGGACATTTTGCAAACAAAAATAAACACACACAGCTTTTTTTGACTAAATATTCTTTTTATTGAAAAGCCTATGAATAGGCAAAGATTTACATCAGGAAGTAACCACCTGGAAAGAGGTAGCCACCATAAAATTGATAAAAATCCTAATGGAAATGGGCATGGCATCCCAATGAGTTCCATTTTTGCTATGACCAGCATGTCTTCAAGACTCTCCATTCTGCTTTTGCCTTCTGAGAGGATGAGGGGACTGTTTCCTATCCTTCTGATATTGTCAAGTTGTACGAAACGATGATGTGGTTCAGATTACTCGGATCGTAGTTGTTCGCTTATTCCCTTGTTTTGCGTGGATCGCCCGTTCGGGTTTTCAATCCACCGGGATACCCTTTTTTGCCTGAGCTGTCCAATGTGGCTTTTCAACTCAGCGGGTACACATTTTTTTAATTTATTTTCCCTAACTTTTGCCCGAGCTTTTTATTTTGTTTTTAGCTCGCCGGGATGCCCTTTTATTTGCCTGGACTTTAATTCTGTTTTTGTGTCCGGCGGGTCTCTTTATGCGAAGTATTTTTTAACTGCGTCCGAGTTAACATGGGACTGGAAGTCATCTCCATCCATAGTGGTGAGCATCAGTGCTCCTCCTGAGAAGACTTTCTTCACTATGAATGGTCCTTCGTAGTTTGGGGTCCACTTGCCCCTGTGATCTGATCCTGGAGGAATGATCCTCTTGAGCACGAGCTCTCCCACTTGATACTCTCGAGTACGTACTCGTTGGTCGAATGCACGCATCATTCTCCTCTGATAAAGCTGACCATGACAGATAGCCGCTAAACTCTTTTCCTCAATTAGACATAGCTGATTGTAACGAGTACGCACCCATTCAACCTCATCAAGTTTCACATCCATTATCACACGCAATGAAGGAATCTCTACTTCAACAGGCAGGACTGCTTCCATACCATATACCAGAGAGAAATGAGTTGCCCCTATTGATGTCCTGACTGACGTTCGGTACCCATGCAACGCGAATAGTAACATCTCATGCCAATCTTTGTACGTGACAACCATTTTCTGCACAATCTTCTTGATATTCTTGTTTGCTGCCTCTACCGCACCATTCATCTTTGGTCGGTAAGGAGAAGAATTGTGATGCTGAATCTTGAAGTCCCGCCACAACTCTGCCATAATCTTGTTGTTAAGATTAGAACCATTTTCAGCAATGATCCTTTCGGGCACTCCGTATCTGCATATGATATCCCTTTTCAGGAATCTTGCCACCACCTGATGAGTGACGTTGGCATAAGAAGCTGCTTCCACCCACTTGGTGAAGTAATCAATCGCGACCAAGATGAAGCGATGACCATTTGAAGCAATAGGTTCTATCTTCCCGATCATGTCAATGCCCCACATAGAAAAGGGCCAAGGAGATGACATGACGTTGAGCGGGCTTGGAGGAACATGCACTTTGTCTGCATAAATTTGGCACTTGTGGCACTTACGAGCGAATGAACAACAGTCTGCATCCATTATCATTCAATAATACCCTGATCTCAACAATTTCTTAGCCATAGCATGCCCTCCTGCATGGGTACCGAAAGATCCTTCGTGGACTTCCTGCATTAAAAGGCTTGCTTCGTGTCTATCCACGCATCTGAGCAAGACCATGTCAAAGTTTCTCTTGTACAAAACCCCGCAAGTGTTCAAGAAGAAGCTAGCAGCAAGTCGCCTTAAGGTCTTCTTGTCATTGGAAGATGCCCCAGTTGGGTATTCTTGCTTTTCCAGGAATAACTTGATATCAAAATACCAAGGTGTCACGTCAGACACGGCGTCTACAGAGAAGGCATGAGCTGGAGCGTCAAGCCTGAAGATGTCAATTCTGGGTACATAATTCCAACATAAGACTTTGATTGACGAAGAAAGAGTGGCCAATGCGTCGGCAAACTGATTTTCATCACGTGGTATGTATTGAAGCTTAACTGTCATGAAGAACGTCAACAGTTTTCTAGCATAATCTCTGTATGGAATTAGATGCTCTTGATGCGTATACCACTTGCCGGTAACTTGGTTAATGACGAGGGCTGAATCTCCGAATATATCGAGGTTCTTAATCTGAAGATTAATGGCCTCCTCTATTCCCATTATGCATGCCTCGTATTCCGCTTCATTGTTGGTGCAGCCAAAAGTAATTATGGCAGTGAAGGGAAAGTGAACACCTTTGGGAGTAATAAGAACGGCACCAACTCCACGTCCATTGATATTGACTGCCCCATCAAACATCAACTTCCATTTGGATTCAGGGTCTGGCCCCTCCTCCGGAAGTGGTTCCTCGCAATCGTTTGCTTTGAGGTACATGATGTCCTCATCAGGGAAATCAAACTTCATTGGCTGATAATCATCTTCAAGAGGTTGATGTGCAAGGTAATCCGACAATACACTTCCCTTGATGGCTTTCTGGGAAGTATACTGGATGTCATATTCAGTTAAAATCATCTTCCACCTAGCAACCCTTCCGGTTAACGCTGGTTTCTCAAAGATGTACTTGACATGATCCATTTTGGAAATGAGTAGTGTGGTATGAGTCAACATATACTGCCTCAGTCGGCGAGCAGCCCATACCAAAGCGCAACAAGTTTTCTCGAGCAGTGAGTAACGGGATTCACAGTCGGTAAACTTTTTGCTAAGGTAATAAATAGTGTACTCTTTTTTACCAGACTCGTCATGTTGGCCCAGAACACACCCCATTGACCCTTCTAGCACAGTCAAGTACATGATTAAAGGTCTTCCTTCCACGGGAGGCATTAGGATTGGAGGCTCCTGCAAATATTCTTTTATCTTGTCGAAAGCTCTTTGGCAGTCATCGTTCCACCTGACCGTTTGCTCTTTTCTTAGCAATTTGAATATTGGTTCGCACGTGGCAGTTAGATGAGATATGAACCGAGAAATGTAGTTCAATCTCCCTAAAAACCCGCGCACTTCTTTTTCTGTTCTCGGTGCAGGCATATCTTGAATAGCTTTTACTTTAGTAGGATCTACCTCAATTCCTCTCTGACTAACAATGAAACCCAGCAGTTTCCCGGAACGCACTCCGAAAGTGCACTTGTTTGGATTCAACCTCAGCTTGTACTTGATCAGTCTATCAAACAGCTTCTTCAGGTTGACCAGATGCTCTTCTTCGTCTCGGGACTTAGAAATCATATCATCCACATAACACTGAATCTCCTTGTGTATCATGTCATGGAACAATGTGCCCATCGCCCGCTGATAAGTTGCCCCGGCGTTCTTCAAACCAAAGGGCATGACCTTATAGCAGAATGTACCCCACGGGGTAATGAAAGTTGTTTTCTCCATGTCTTTCAGCACCATCTTGATCTGATTATATCCGAAGAAGCCATCCATGAAGGAAAGTACCGAGAATTGAGCATTATTGTCTACTAACACATCAATGTGAGGTAACGGAAAGTCATCTTTTGGGCTCGCTCTATTCAAATCCCGGTAGTCAACGCACATCCGGACCTTGCCGTCCTTCTTTGGTACGGGTACAATGTTAGCTACCCAAGGTGGGTAACTAGTTACGGCAAGGAAGCCGACATCCCATTGCTTCTGAACCTCCTCTTTGATCTTCATCGCCATGTCAGGACGAGTTCTTCTCAATTTCTGTTTCACAGGAGGACAGTCCTCTCTCAGAGGTAGCTTATGCACAACGATGTCAGTATCCAACCCTGGCATATCTTGATATGACCAAGCAAAGATATCCACATACTCTCGCAGCATACTGATCAGCTCTTTCTTGACGTCGGCCTGCGGACTGGCCCCAATCTTAATCTCTTTCTTCACATCTTCACTGCCAATGTTGAAGATCTCAATTTCTTCTTGATGAGGCTGAATAACCCGTTCCTCTTGTTTCAACAATATGACCAATTCTTCAGGGAGTTCACGGTCTTCTTCAACCCATTCATCAGCTTGGTAGACAGGATTGTCAAAGTCATGCGTGGTCATAGCAGGAACGTTATCAATAGAATCCGGATGATCAACACTGCACAGATGATGTGCTTATTCAGAATCTGCTTATTTTGAAAAAGAGACGCTAACACCAAAACAAAAATGAAAAACACATTGCCATTTTTATATTTTTTGTGAAAAGTTTAAAACAAAGAAAGAGAACACAATTTGTCTGAAAATGTCCTTTCATTTCATGGTAAAATAAGATGCATACAAAACATGGTGGCCCAATACAATGGATCCTAGAACCTTGGGCAGAATGCTGGATTTGACAATGTAGTATGATACTAAAAGGAAACAAAATGAATTACTCTGAGTGCCAGGTAACTTGGATAATGTCTTCAGCAGACCAGTTCTTTAGCTCCTTCCCGGGCTCACACGGGTGAATCCAGTTGTCCCAGTCACCGTCGTTGTCTCCATCTTGGCCTGTCACACAGATTTGGTTGCGGTCCAGCATCCCAGCGCTTGTAAAGGTAATGGCTTTACCACTTGGCGTAGATCCACCAGGCTGATAACTCAAACCAAACTTGTCGTCTTTCTTTTCCAGCTCCAGAAATTTGCCCCAGCCTTGGGCACTTCCTGACTGAACGACCTCCTTTGCCTGCTTGTAGGAATGGATAGAGGTGTCTTCTTTCTCACTGCTCTTCTCTACAGGGGTCAAGATGCTGACGTTAACTGCTTCGAAAGCTTGACATAAAGTCTCATGGATCTCTCCATCCATCTCTATATACTTGAATATTGACAAGTGGCTTACGAAGATGTCTTCATCCCTGCATACTGTGATTACCTGGCCATCCACCACATATTTGAGCTTCTAATGCAGGGTTGAAGTTACAGCTCCAGCGGCATGTATCCATGAGCGTCCCAACAAGCATCTATATGCAGGCTTCATGTCCATGACGTAGAAGATACTTTTGAAAACTTGAGAACCTATTTTTACGGGCAACTCAACTTCTCCAAAAACTGATCTTCTAGACCCGTCAAAAGCTTTGACAATCAGATCACTCGGTCTCAGGACTATACCATCAACATTGAGCTTCATTAATGCCTTCTTCGGAAGCACATTAAGGGAAGAGCCTGTATCAACAAGAACATGTGACAACACAGCACCCTTGCACTCCATAGTAATATGTAGTGCTTTGTTGTGGTTTTGGACCTCTGACGTGAGGTCTCTGTCTGTAAAGACCAGCCCGTGGCTTGCATTGACACTGCCCACAATAGCTTCAAGTTGATTGACAGTGATTTCTTAAGGAACATAGGCCATCTGCAGCACTTTCAACAAGGCCTCCCTGTGTGCAGGAGAACAATCAGCAGTGAGAGAATGGATATCTTGGAAGGTGTCTGGTTCAACTGCTCGACCACCTTATAATCACTCTTTTTGATAATGTGCATAAATTCCTCGACCTCTTTTTCAAATGTACCCTGCCCAGCAACGAGAGTATTTGTCTCATCAACCACAGCTTGCTTTCCTTTGGCCTTAGCCGAAGCTTCAGCCTCAGGATCTCCTCTCAGCACAGGGGGAGCGAATAAACGACCACTTCTGGTGAAACCTCCAACTCCTCCGACGTTCTCTACAGTCGGGTCAACAGCAACAACCTTGCTCTCAATCTTCTGTCCAGCCACGTACACACCTGAGCCGTAATGCCATGGAATGGCTTTATCGTCTGTGTAAGGAACAGGCTCAGGCACGGTGATAGTCACGGGACTAACCTCCGGAGCGTAAATGGTAACAGGCTCTCTTCTGGTAGGCATCTCTGCTTCATCATAGAATATGGTAATGGTGGACACATCATCAGCTTCATCACCAACTTTGTTAAACTGCAAGGATCCATCATCAATCAAACTCTGCAATCCTCTCTTCAGATTCTCACACCCATTCACAGCATTCAGACATTCTTCACAATCAGTACTGCAACCAGGAAACACTTAACCATTCAACAGCCTTTCTTTCACTACCATCAAAGGAGTCTTCACTTCTTCAATACTCAGCATCAGGCTTAACTTCTCACCACTTTCAACAGCATGGATTCTAGCCCCTCCATGATTCGGAATAGGGTTCGAAGTAACATTCGGCGGTGGTGCGAAGTTGATTGCTTTGGAGTCTATCAGGTCTTGAACCTTGTGATGTAGCGCCCTATACTTCTTAGTCGAGTGCCTGAGTGCCCCTGAGTGGAAAGCGTATCTTGCATTGACATCATAACCCACTGGAAGCTCTCCAGGTGGTGGTGGTGCCAAAGTCCTCAATTGAATCAGATTCAAGTCCAGCAGTCTTGGTAGCAAAGCAGCATACATCATAGGGATGGCCTCAAGCACCCTATTAGCCGGGCGAGTTTGCCTTGGCTGATAAGGTCTCTGCTGATAGTTGGTACGGGGTGGGTGTTGTTGTTGTTGTTGTTGAGGTTGCATCTGTTGCACTGGATTAGAAGGAATTGTGACTGCTGTCACATGCCCATAAGGTCTTCTATAACCTCGGCTCCGTCCTCGGCCAAACACAACATTTGTCTCACCCTCCCTTCTCCTAGGAGGTCCACTGAAAGCTTTTCTTGCTCCATTCGAGCTGCTAGCACTTGTATCTTGGATCTTTCCCATTTTCAACAAGGTCTCAACCCTCTCTCCAGCAATTACTATGTCGTTGAATTTGGTGGCTGAACTGGACGCCAATCTTTCAAGAAACACACCTTGCAAATTCCCCATAAACATGTCAGCCATCTCGTTCTCAAACAGCGGTGGTTGCACTCTGGCAGCGAGCTGACGCCACCTCTGAGCATATTCTTTGAAACCCTCCTTAGCAGTCTGAGACATGTGCTACAATTGAGTGCGATTTGGAGCCATGTCCAAATTATACTGGTATTGTCTCACAAAAGCTTCTGCTAGGTCTTTCCAGCTCTTTATGTTGACTCTGCTGAGCTTCATATACCATTCCAGAGAGGCCCCGACTAGACTGTCTTGGAAATAATACATCCAGAGTTTTTCATCATCCGTGTGAGCAGCTATCCTTCCTACGAAGGACTGAAGATGAGTCTTCGGGCATGCAGTGCCATTGTATTTCTCAAAAGTTGGAACCTTGAACTTGTAAGGGATTCTAACCCCTGGAACCAAGCCCAAGTCAGTAATGTCAAATCCCAAAGAACTCTGGGATTGAATAGCTTTGATTTGTTCTGCCATTTCCTCAAACTTCATGTTCATCTCAGCCCCCTGACCTTCAGCTTCGTCCAGCAGAGTGAACTGTTCGTCTTGGTTATCCATTTTCACATTATTCAAACCATCATGGATTATAGACACCCCTGGCTGTGTTACAGGGATTTCCACTTGACGTGCACCCGCACCGTTACGATTATCAGCAGCAGCAGTGTTGTTCATGGCTTGATTCTCAACCAATTCCCGCAGACGCTCTTGATTTTGACCCATGCCTTCCATCAGAGTCATAAAGTTATCCATCCTTAGCCTCAGATCAGCTAAGTCAGCTTGCATCTGGTCCAAGATTCGCTCTCTGTTGACCTTTGTTGGATATCTGTGTGCGACTGGTTGTTCCCGAACTTTTCTGGGAGCTATAGTGCCTGAAACACAAAACACGTTAGCAACTGAAGCACTACCTGCAAAACAAACAAACAGGTTATATGCAATGCAATGTAACTGCTCATGTTCCCAATTTTTTAAGCATTTGCACGCCCCAGTTCTGGCATCTACTCCAGACAGTCACTTTGAGGATTAACCTTCAAACTTTTTCTTTGATGAGTGTTCAGATATTAGCAGTATCAGACAAACAAATCTTGCACATTCAGAAAAGATAATTTGCATATTAATATTGTATCATGGACAAACCACTGCCGGCCAAAAGTCAGAGTACAAACAGAAATATTCCCCGAAGGGTTACAAGCCATTATATGAATAAAAGACAAAATACAAAATAAAGCAAGACTCCTACAACAGGCCTGTAGGTAGTCTGAAAAATAAACTAAACTAAAGACCAAGGCTCTGCCACCTCTGCTCTGCTCTTCTTGACACCCGCTCTAAGCTTGAGCTCTTCAATCTCTTTCCTTGCTTCCTCCAGGGCTAACTGGCTTTGTGCTAGCTGCTGAGTCTTTTCCCTCCGAATGGTGTGAACTTGCTCCACCTCTTCCTTCTTGAAAGCCATTTGCACTTCAAAGAACTCTTCTTTCTCTTTGAACTTCTTCTGCTCTTCCTCCCTCTGGCCTTGCAACCAAACAATGGATTGTCGAGCTTCCTTGAGAGTCTTCAAAGTCTTTTTGCGTTCAGCTTCTCTCTTTGCCTCCATCAGACCCAACCCGTGAAAGTGAGTTTCCCTTCCTGCGAAGTCTTTCTCTTTTGCTTCCAAAGAGGCTTGGATCTTCTGCAACTTACCTTCTGCTTCATTCTTGGCCCTATTAGCAAGATGGTACAGGCTTACCATTTCAGCATTCTCCACTCGAACTTCATGCAGCTGAGTTTCCAATTTCTTGTACTCTTCAAGGGAAACAGTACCACTCTGACTTGGAACTTATCTAGGATAAAGTGGAGCTTCAATTGAGAAAGGCATGAGAACCTCTTCTACATGTCTTTGCAACCATGCAGCAAATGGTGGATACGTCTTGGGATCAACTCTACCAAAGTCTTTCTTACCCTTCCTTATCCTGTGAGTCCAAGCTTGGACTGCTTGTAGAACTAACTCCTTGTTTCCTTCCACAGGAAAGTACAAAGACTCAGCAAACTCTTCCATCTGTGGAGGATCTTTCAAAGGGTAGCCAAACTGTTTCCTGGCTAGTGTTGGATAATAACTGATGACACCTTTCCTTCCCAGCAAAGGTACTCCAGCAAACCTTCCACAACTGACCATCAATTCTTTACCAAGAAAATCCCTGTCATATCTGTAACACCCCAAATTTGCCCTCTTCATTTTAAGCATCATGTCGCATCATAGTCATCATAACATATCATGTCTTTAGCATTTTGCATAGAAAAATGAGGCATAACACTCACGTGTTCTAGCATAAGGCATATGACCAACCATCTGGAAAGTTCGAAGCACCACAGATAAAAATCGAGAGCATGGTGACCAGGCAAAAATTTCACAGGATCACTCTGCACAAGTTCTGTATCAGGTTCAAAGCTTAAAAAGAAAGAAAGGATCAAGATCAGCTTGAAATGGCGGGCGCCGGCATCATTTTTGAAGTTTCCCACCAAAAGGGGGGAAATTCAAATTTTGCATGCGTTAACCGGTTAACGCATATGGTTAACCGGTTAACAGCTGCGAAATTTGAATTTCCAGCAGCATTTTCAGCATGTGTGTTTTGGCCCCATTTTCCAATTTTCTGATTTTTATTCATTTGAATTAAAATTGAATTTGAGAAGGATCTAGAGCATGTATCCAAACCTCTTTCCAACCCTAAAACCTAATCACATTACCAAGCCATATTTTTTGGATCCCAAACCAAGATTTTGGGCCCCAACCCTAAACCATATATATTCCATTTCTCTCCAAACCAAGGGGGCTCTCACTCATTTTTCACTCTCATTTTCTGAATTTTCATTGCTCTCACTCACAATTCTCTCACTTTTCTCTCCCAATTTTCCAAATCACTCAAAGTTCCTCTTTGAAGATCACACAACCTTGCCTTGAGGTGTGTAGATCTTGGAACTAGACCTCCATCCATAGTTTCATTGCATCTTTTTGCTGGTTTAATTGGTGATTCAGATCTGGTTTGGGATCTAGAAGTGCTTTTGGATCAAAATTCTGCATCAAGAGCTTGATCTTGCATTTATTTTGCATAGAGTGTGGAGCTTAGCATCGGATCTTTGAAGTTTCGCGTGAGATCTATCATTTTCAGCATAATCAACAATTACCAAAGCATACCTCCGCTTTGTAGGTTGGTTGATTTCAGATCCGACTCTATTTTTAGCTTATTTGCATTGCTTGTGCTTTAGATCCACCATGTGTTTGTGTAATTGATTGTGTTGCATGAATTGATTGGTTGATTGGTATCCGGATCCGATTGTTATTGTTCGTGAGCATAATGTTATGGATTGATGTGCATTGATCTATTTTTCCATGTGTGATTGAGTGCTGGTCTGGTGCAGCTTATTTGAATAAGCTGTTTTTGAAATGCTGTTTCTGCAGGAATTTGCTGCTGTTTTTACAGTGTTAACCGGTTAACGCATATGGTTAACCGGTTAACGCCCTGTTTCTGTGTGTGTTTTGTGCAGGTTTTGACTGGTTAACCGGTTAACGCATATGGTTAACCGGTTAACACTGATGCAGAATGGTTTTTTGGGGCTGTTTTGAGTTTGTTTGGTCCCTTTGCTTGTTCTAATTGCCATGAATCATTGTGTGATCATTAAGCATGATATTTTAGGGTATTTGCTTGCTGGTTGATGTTTGCTTTCATGTTCTCGACGCGTAAGTCGTGTATTTGCAATGTTGGCATGATTGTTTGATTTTTTGTTCAAGTACCTTTGAGCATGATTGATCCCATGATTGTTTCTTGGTCAATTTGCTGGATTTTTGCTAACTTTTCAGGGGCTCATGGTAAGAGAAGTGTGGATGTTTATCCACATTTCAACTTTTTTTCATCTTTCCTCTTTTGTTATTTGAACTAACCCTTTGTTGTTGGGCTTAGGCCTTTCTCATCCCTTCTTCTATCTTCTTCTTCTCTTCTTCATTAGGATAGAAACCTCACAAACTTAGGATCATCCATGCATGTTAACACTTAGGATTATTTTAGTCCCCCTTTAGCATTTTTACCTTTATGATCCTTTTGGTTCTTTTCTCTTCTCATCTCATAACTCTAAAAAACACCTTTAATAAATGTGAAGCGATGCATTGATCCATAGCCTTATTCCATGAGGTATGCTTGTAGTCTTCCCATCTTGGGATAGTACAAGTTTGCCTTGTGATGCACAAGTCTGATCAAGGTATCTTCTTCATAAAAGAAAAGCCTAAAAAAACACTTCTTCATGTAAATAACCAAAAACACTTAATAATTAAGCAAGTTAGTGAGCTTATGCCCTAATCTTTGGGTTCAAGTTTTGGGGATCTTCTCCTTACTTGAGTGTGCTTGTTCTATTATTCCATCTTGGAATGTAGTGACAAGTGCACGTTCCATTGGTGAGAGTTTGAGTTCACTTCCTTGTGACACACTCATAAAAGCTTCTAAAAAACACAAACAAACAATAAGCGTCTTTCCTTCGGGAATTCTTTTCTCATCTCCTTCGCTCCGTACGCGAACTTGCTCCTACTTGTCATTTTGCAAGACGGTTACGCACTCGTCGTCCGAGCCTGCAACACCTGAGCAATGGCATAGGCAGTTCAAGCCTTAATTCAAGCAATTTCCTTTTAGTACCCCTAGTTAGGGGAACTACGGCGTCTCTGATCCTCATTATCCCGATGAGGTACGTAGGCAGCGGGGTAGGGCCCGTTCGAGCACAATCTTTATTTTCCCTACATTTTTCCTTTTCTTTTCTTATTTCAGTTCTTTTCCAGTTCCAGTTTCTTTTCATTTTCTTTTCTTTTGCTGCAGTTTTCATACCCTCACCCTTTGAAACAGTTTCTCTTGCAAGCGTGGATCCCGTCGGGTACGGCGGATGATCTGGGGTGCTAATACCTTCCCAGGTCATAACCGACTCCCGATCCCAGTCTCTTTGGTTCGCAGGACCCGTGTCCTTCCTCTTTCTTTCTTCTGGTTTGTGCAGCATTACCGTTCCCTCTCTTCGGGATAAAAATGCATGGCTGGCGACTCTATTCTTTTTCCGCGCCACTTTCGCGTTTGTACCAGGATGGAAATCCTCGGGAGCGACAGCTTGGCGACTCTGCTGGGGAGCATCTGAATCTCTGGTTCCCCTGTGAGTCTCTCCTAGCGCTTGTGTGTTGCTGTTTCATTGGGTGATGTTTGTTTGATATGGTTTGTTGTATTATATTGTTGTTTGTTTATTGCTTTATTTACAGCTTTATTTACAGCTTTATTTACAGTCTTCAGTATTTATTTTCTGCATCATATATCATACTGGACTGTCTGGACTGGTTTTCTTTGGTGGGATGGGAGTTACTGGTTCTTGAGAGATGTGAGCCAAGTACCCGGCTCGAGTGCACCATAGGACTTAGAGTGGTTCCACTTTGGCCTCATGAGATCTTGTCATGGGGGTAGTAGTGAGTTCCACACCCAGGTTGCGATTGTCTTGGAAATGTCTTGATTTGGGGATCTTCCTCTCTCATTACATAACCCTGACAGTTATGTGCAGCTGGGGACCGATCATTGAGAACCTTTGTGGAAACAACCCTCTCCAGTGGTGACAGTGGCAGACCACATTTTGTGGCAAACCCATTCGCACCCGAGGGTCCACTGGGAACTCGCATAGGATGGCCTGGTTCTCTTATAAGAACTCAGTTAAAGCATCTGGTCGTATGACATTAGTACTGTATCCTACGGGCTGAATGTACTATTGTTTCTCGATTTCAGCATTTGAAGCTGGGGACTTATAAGGGATGCTTGTTTTTCCCGGACTCAGCTGAGGCCTCCCTGCGTAGTACATAATGCCTAACCGATTCCCTGATTTGGTCATGAGCCATTTCTCGGAGATGGTGAAAGTATTATTGCTATTCGGCTTTGAGAGTCCGTGATGTCTGACCCGGAGCCTTTTACCTGTGAGATTGGGGGGTGTTTACAGGTGTGCAGGAACCCATGACCTCAACATACACTCATTTGTTCAGTTATGATCTTTGGTCCGGTGAATAAGATTTGTGGTTCCGAAGTTATGGTCCTGGAATTCTGGATTTCTTGATACTGTGATTCTGATCAGAGGGTTGTGATTATCAGAGGGTGTGACTCAGTGAACTGCTGAGATTGCCAGTTATTCGGAGGGCTTTGTCAGTGTGCCAGTTCAGATGGTCCCAGTTGGTCATATGTTTGCATTGCATTGCATCTGCATCATTCTTTGCATTAACTGTTTATGTTTCCCATTTTTCAGGGCATTGCTCGCATTTGTTCCCAGTTCTGGTATTCTTATCTCCATGGCAGAAATCAAAAGAGATCCTAGAAAAAAGAATGTGCATTATACCTTTCTTCAGCCGGAAGTTAAAAGTGTTCAGAGGTTAGCAGGTTTGATGAACGATCAAGTCTTAGGAAACTTCAAGAAAAGATATGGCCAGATACTGAAGTTTGTGGACAAGCCTACTACAGACCAAAAGGACAGCTTGCATACCTTGTTGCAATTTTATGATCCCTTGCTGCGTTGCTTTGTTCTTTCAGGTTACATCTTAGCTCCGACATTGGAAGAGATCTCCAGCATGCTGAGTATTCCGATCAGAGAGACATTGCCGTTCTACGGGTCAGAGGTTGTGCTCAAAGATGAAGACATAGCCAAGGTTTGTAGGTTGTCAGTTGCTTCAGTCAGAAAGGCTTTGCAAGAGAGTAAAGGCAGAGGTCTACCCTGGAGCGTGCTTATCCCAGAGGCTGAGAAATATGCTACAGAAGCTAAGTGGAACGACTTTGGAGCTTTGCTTGCATTGATGGTATATGGGTCTAGCTTGTTTCCCGGAGAGAAAGAGTTTGTCAGCTTAGAAGTGATCTCAATCTTCGCAAAAGGCAATCCGGCGCCTACTTTATTGGGTGACTTTTATTTTAGTGTCCATTACAGAAACGAGAAAGGTAGAGGTGGTCCAGTGGTCTGCTGTGCTCCTTTGTTTGCCGAATGGTTCGCTAGACAGTTACCTAAATCAGGTGCCTTCAAGGATATGCGAGACGAATGGAGATGGTCCAGAAGGCTGATGGGATTGACTGAAGAAGACATTGCTTGGGGTTATGACAGGAGTTTGCTAGGAAAGGAGTTGATGGTTAGTTGCGGGAGGTTTGCTGGAGTACCTTTGCTAGGAAGGAAAGGTGTCATCAGTTACTACCCGACATTAGCCAGAAGGCAGTTTGGCTACCCTTTGAAGGATCCTCCTCAGATGGAAATGTTTGCTGAATCTTTGTATTTTCCTGTTGATGGAAACGGAGAGCTAGTCCAACAAACCGTTCAATCCTGGGATCACAGGAAAAGGAAAGGGAAGAAAGACTTCGGCCGAGTTGATCCCAAGGCATATCCACCATATGCTGAATGGTTGCAAAGGCATATCGAGGCAGTTCTCATGCCTTTTTCAGTCGAAACTCCACTTTATCCTCGAGAGGTACCAGGTCCAAGCAGTACGGTTTCCTTGGAGGAGTACAAGAAGCTGGAAGCTCAGCTGCATGCGGTCAGAGTAGAGAATGTTGAGATGGTAAGCTTATACCACCAGGCTAATAGAGCTAAGAAGGAAGTCGAAGACAAGCTGCAGAAGCTCCAAGTTTCCTTGGAAAGCAAAGAGAAAGATTTTGCCGGAAGAGAAGCCCATTTCCATCGATTGGGTATGATGGAAGCGCAAAGAGAAGCCAAGCACAAGGAGACTTTAAAGACTCTCAAGAGCGCTCGACAGTCCATTGTTTGGCTGAAAGGCCAAAGGGATGAAGACCAAAAGAAATTCAAAGAGAAGGAAGAGTTCTTTGAGATTCAGATGGCTTGCAAGAAAGAGGAAGTGGAACAAGCCCACGCCATCCGGAGGGAGAGGACCCAGCAGCTAGTCCAAAGTCAATTAGCTCTGGAGGAAGCCAGGAAAGAGATCGAAGAGCTCAAGCTGAGAGCAAGTGTCAAGAAAAGCAGGGCAGAGGTGGCAGAGCCGGGGTCCTTAGCTTAGTTTATTTTTCAGACTACCTACAGGCTTGTTGTAGGAGTCTTGCTTTTATTTCTTTTATCTTTATGTACTGATTTGTAACCCTTCGGGGAATATTCTTGGATGTATTCTGACTTTTAGCCTATAGTGGTTTGTCCCTACTCAGTATTAATGTGCAAGTTATCGTTTTGAATGTGCAAGACTCGTTTGTCTGGATACTGCTAATGTCTGAACACTTATCAAAGAGAAAGTTTGAAAGATAAAAAGTGATTGCCGAGATAGATGCCAGAACTGGGGCATGCCAAATGTTTAAAGTTGGGAACATGAACAGTTGCATTGCATTGCATATAACCTGTTTGTCTGTTTTGCAGGTGTCGCATCAATTACTAACGGGTTTTGTGTTTCAGGCGCAATAGCTCCTCGTAAGGTTCGAGAACGACCAGCAGTGCACAGATACCCAACCAAGATTAACAGAGAGCGGGCCATGGATCAAATGCAGGCAGATTTGGCAGACTTAAGGCAGAGAATGGATAACTTCATGACGTTAATGACCGGCATGGGGCAGAATCAAGAACGTTTGCGAGAGATGGTGGAGAATCAGAATCGGAACGCTGCTGCTGCTGCTAATGCTGATAATCATGCCGGTGCGGGCGCACGACAGGCTGGACCTCAGGTTATACAACCAGGGGCGACCGTAGTCAATGACGGGATGCATAACGTTCATGTGGATCACCAGGATGACCAGTTCACTTTGCTTGATGAGACCGAGGGTCAAGGGGTCGAGATGAACAAGAGATTTGAAGAGATGGCCGAGCAAATCAAGGCTATTCAATCCCAGAGTTCTTTGGGATTCGATATAACAGACTTGGGCTTGGTTCCGGGAGTCAGAATTCCGTATAAGTTCAAAGTTCCTACTTTCGAGAAGTACAACGGCACTGCTTGCCCAAGGACCCATCTGCAATCGTATGTTGGGAGAATCGCCGCTCATACAGACGATGAAAAACTATGGATGTATTACTTTCAGGATAGCTTGGTGGGAGCTTCCCTTGAGTGGTACATGAAGCTCAGCAGGGTCAATGTCAAGAGCTGGAAAGATCTCGCTGAGGCCTTCGTGAAGCAGTACCAGTATAACATGGACATGGCTCCGAATCGCACCCAGTTGCAACATATGGCTCAGACAGCAAAAGAAGGCTTCAAGGAATACGCTCAGAGGTGGCGTCAGCTAGCTGCTAGGGTGCAGCCACCACTGTTAGAGAATGAGATGGCCGATATGTTTATGGGCACCCTCCAGGGAGTATTTCTTGAAAGATTGGCGTCAAGTTCTGCTACAAAGTTCAACGATATTGTCATTGCGGGAGAAAGGGTTGAAACGCTGTTGAAAATGGGGAAGATACAAGACCCCAGTGCTAGTAGTTCAAGTGGAGCGAGGAAAGCTTTCAGCGGACCTCCGAGAAGGCGAGAAGGTGAGACCAATGCTGTATTCGGTCGAAGCCAGGGCCGTGGTTACAGAAGACCTTATGGGCATGTGGCTGCTGTTACCATTCCCGCAGCTCCCGTACAACAAATGTTACCTCCACCACAACAACAGCAACAACAACAACAACCCAGAGCCAACTACCAGCAAAGGCCTTATCAGCCAAGGCAGGCTCGTCCTGCTAGCAGGGTGATTGAAGCTATTCCGATGACATATGCTGCCTTGTTGCCTAGACTACTGGATTTGAACCTTATTCAATTGAGGACTTTGGCACCACCACCTCCTGGAGAGCTTCCAGCTGGTTATGATGTCAACGCGCGATGCGCTTTTCATTCAGGGGCACCCGGGCACTCAACTGAGAAGTGCAGGGCGCTACATCACAAAGTTCAAGATCTCGTGGATTCAAAGGCAATCAACTTTGCGCCACCACCGAATATCAACTCGAACCCTATACCTAATCATGGAGGGGCAAGAGTTAATGCTGTTGAGCGTGATGATAAGTTGAGTTTGGTGCTGAGAATTGATGAAGTCAAGACGCCGTTGAAAGTGGTGAAAGAGAGACTGTTGAAGGGTCAAGTGTTTCCTGGTTGTTCTCTCGATTGTGAAGACTGTGCAAGTGCTGTGAATGGCTGCGAGAAATTGAAGACGGGTTTGCAAGAGTTGATTGATGATGGATCTCTGCAATTTAGCAAGATTAGTAATGAAAAGGCTGATGATGTGTCAACCATTACTATCTTCTACGATGAAGCTGATATGCCCGTCAGACAAGGACCGGTTACCGTTTACGCTCCTCAGATTAGTCCTGTGACTATAACTATACCTGGGCCAATGCCGTATAACGATGATAGAACCATTCCGTGGCATTATGGTTCTGATGTCTATATGGCGGGACAGAAGATGGAGAGTAGACCTGTTGCTGATTTGACCATTGAAAATGTGGGAGGTGTTGGAGGTTTTACTCGAAGTGGCCGTTTATTTGCTCCTCCTGCACTGAGAAAGGATTCTGAGGCTGAAACTTCGTCTAAAGACAGAGGAAAACAGGCTGTGAATGATGAGACGAATACCCCGGTGGATGGGCAGGGGACTTTTGAAAAGGAGGTAGAAGAGTTTATGAAGATCATCAAAAGGAGTGACTACAAGGTGGTTGACCAACTGAATCAGACGCCTTCGAAGATCTCTATCTTGTCACTGTTGATGTGCTCACCTGCACACCGAGAAGCCTTGCTGAAAGTACTTCAAATGGCTTACGTTCCTCAAGAGATTACGGTCAATCAACTTGAAGCTGTTGTTGGGAGTGTCAATGCTAGCCATGGCTTGGGCTTCACTGACAGAGATCTTACTTTGGAGGGAAGAAATCACAATAAAGCACTGCATATTACGATGGAATGCAGGGGCGCTGTGTTATCCCATGTTCTGGTAGACACAGGCTCTTCTTTGAACGTGCTCCCGAAAAAGGCATTGATGAAGCTTGACATTGATGGGGTTATCCTGACGCCGAGCGATTTAGTGGTTAAAGCTTTCGATGGTTCAAGAAGATCAGTTTTCGGAGAGGTTGAGTTGCCTGTCAAGATAGGCTCTCAAGTATTCAAGAGTGTCTTCTATGTTATGGACATCCAGCCTGCGTATAGTTGCTTGTTGGGCAGACCGTGGATACACGCAGCTGGAGCCGTCACTTCAACCCTGCACCAAAAGCTTAAGTATGTGGTGGACGGCCAGGTCATCACAGTTTGCGGGGAAGAAGATATATTCGTCAGCCACCTGTCGACATTTAAATATGTGGAAATGGACGGAGAAATTCGCGAGACTTTGTGCCAAGCTTTTGAGGCAGATGTCAGTATCTTGACTCCGGTGAAGAAAAACAACGAAGGCACGTCAATTCATTCTTACCGGGAAGCAAAAGAGGCTGTCCAATCAGGCAATGCCCAAGGCTGGGGCAAGCTACTGGAGGTGGAAAAGAAGGATGACAAATTTGGCTTAGGGTATCAGCCTGGGGGGTCTATTCAGAGTGGTAAAGCTATCTCATTCACAAGTGCTGGGTTGCTCGACCGCGATCAAATCTGTACGGCAAGTCAAGACGGGGATAGTGACAGAGACTGGGACAACAATTGGATCCGCCCGTGTGCACCCGGCGAGGAGCTAGGAAATTGGTCTGCTGAGGACATTGTTCAAGTCACCTGGCTCTCAAAGTAATTGTTTTGTTTCCTTTTATTAGCATACTGCATTGTCAAATCCAGCATTCTGCCCAAGATGTTTGGATCCATTGTACTGGGCCACCATGTTTTGTATTGCATCGTTATTTTTGCCATGAAATAAAAGGACATTTTCAGACAAATTGTGCTCTCTTTCTTTGTTTTTAAATTTTTATAAAAAAATAAAAAAATAAAAAATAAAAAATAAAAAAAAACAATATAAAAATGGCAATGTGTTTTTTTCACTTTTTTGCTTTGTGTTAGCGTCTCTTTTCAAAATAAGCAGATTCTGAATAAGCACATCATTTGTGCAGTATTGATCATCCGGATTCCACGGATAACGTTCCTGCTATGACTATGCATGACTTTGATAATCCAGTCTACCAAGCTGATGAAGGGGTTGAGGAAGACTGTGACCTCCCTGAAGAATTGGTCAGATTGTTGAAACAAGAGGAACGAGTTATTCAGCCTCATCAAGAAGAGATTGAGACCATCAACATTGGCAGTGAAGATGCAAAGAAAGAAATCAAGATAGGAGCCAATCTGCGGGCCGATGTCAAACAAGAGCTGATCAGTATGTTGAGAGAGTATGTGGATATCTTTGCTTGGTCATATCAGGATATGCCAGGATTGGATACCGACATCGTGATGCATAAGCTACCCCTGAGGGAAGACTGTCCTCCTGTAAAGCAAAAGTTGAGAAGAACTCGCCCGGATATGGCGATGAAGATTAAAGAGGAGGTACAGAAGCAGTGGGATGCCGGGTTCCTTGCCGTGACTAGTTACCCACCTTGGGTAGCTAACATCGTACCAGTGCCTAAAAAGGACGGCAAGGTCCGGATGTGCGTTGACTATCGAGATTTGAACAGAGCAAGCCCGAAGGATGATTTTCCGTTGCCACACATCGATGTGTTGGTCGACAGTACTGCTCAATTCTCAGTATTCTCCTTCATGGATGGATTCTCCGGTTATAATCAGATAAAAATGGCGCCGGAAGACATGGAGAAGACAACGTTCATTACCCCGTGGGGAACATTCTGCTACAAGGTCATGCCCTTCGGTTTGAAGAACGCTGGGGCAACTTATCAGCGGGCGATGGTCACGTTGTTCCATGACATGATCCACAAGGAGATCGAATGTTATGTGGATGATATGATTGCAAAGTCCAAAGACGAAGAGGAGCATTTGGTTAATTTGAAGAAGCTGTTTGACAGATTGATCAAGTACAAATTGAGGTTGAATCCGAACAAGTGCACTTTCGGAGTGCGTTCTGGAAAGTTGCTGGGTTTCATTGTAAGTCAAAAGGGAATTGAGGTAGACCCTGCTAAAGTGAAAGCAATTCAAGATATGCCTGCACCAAAGACAGAAAAAGAAGTGCGCGGGTTCTTAGGTAGATTGAACTACATTTCTCGGTTCATATCTCACCTAACTGCCACGTGCGAACCGATATTCAAACTGCTAAGAAAAGAGCAGACGGTCAGGTGGAATGATGATTGCCAAAGAGCTTTCGACAAAATAAAGGAATATTTGCAGGAGCCTCCAATTCTGATGCCCCCAGTGGAGGGGAGACCGTTAATCATGTACTTGACCGTGCTAGAAGGGTCGATGGGGTGTGTGCTCGGCCAACATGACGAGTCTGGTCGAAAAGAGTATGCCATTTATTACCTTAGCAAAAAGTTTACCGACTGTGAATCCCGATACTCACTGCTCGAGAAAACTTGCTGCGCTTTGGTATGGGCTGCTCGCCGACTGAGGCAGTATATGTTGACCCATACCACACTTCTCATTTCCAAGATGGACCCCGTCAAGTACATCTTTGAGAAACCAGCATTGACCGGAAGGGTTGCTAGGTGGCAGATGATTTTAACTGAATACGACATCCAGTACACTTCTCAGAAAGCCATCAAAGGAAGTGTATTGTCGGAATACCTTGCTCAGCAACCTCTTGAGGATGACTATCAGCCGATGAGATTTGATTTCCCTGATGAGGACATCATGTACCTCAGAACAAATGATTATGAGGAACCACTTCCGGAGGAGGGGCCTGACCCTGAATCCAAATGGAAGTTGATGTTTGATGGGGCTGTCAATATCAATGGTCGTGGAGTTGGTGCCGTACTCATTACTCCTGAAGATGTTCATTTACCCTTCGCTGCCAAAATTACTTTTGGCTGCACCAACAATGAAGCGGAATACGAGGCGTGTATAATGGGAATAGAGGAGGCAATTGATCTTCGGATCAAGAACCTCGATATATTCGGAGATTCAGCCCTCGTCATTAACCAAATTACCGGCAAGTGGTACACACATCAAGAGCATCTAGTTCCGTACAGGGATTATGCTAGAAAACTGTTGACATTCTTCACGACAGTTGAGCTCAAATACATACCACGGGACGAAAATCAATTTGCCGATGCTTTGGCCACTCTCTCTTCGTCAATTAAAGTCCTATGTTGGAATTTTGTGCCCAGAATTGACATCTCCAGGCTTGACTCTCCGGCTTATGCTTTCTCTGTAGACGCCGTGTCTAACGAGAAACCTTGGTATTTTGATATCAAGTTGTTCCTGGAGAAGCAAGAATACCCAACAGGGGCATCTTCCAAAGACAAGAAGACCTTGAGACGACTTGCTGCTAGTTTCTTCTTGAACACAGACGGGGTTTTGTACAAGAGGAACTTCGACATGGTCTTGCTCAGATGCGTGGATAGACACGAAGCAAGCCTGTTGATGCAGGAAGTCCATGAAGGATCTTTTGGTACCCATGCAGGAGGGCACGCCATGGCAAAGAAACTGCTGAGATCAGGGTATTACTGGATGACAATGGATGCAGACTGTTGTTCATTCGCTCGTAAATGCCACAAGTGCCAAATATATGCAGATAAAGTGCATGTTCCTCCTAACCCGCTGAATGTCATGTCATCTCCTTGGCCTTTCTCTATGTGGGGCATTGACATGATCGGGAAGATCGAGCCAACTGCTTCGAACGGTCATCGCTTCATTCTGGTCGCGATTGATTACTTTACCAAGTGGGTAGAAGCAGCGTCTTATGCCAATGTCACTCGTCAAGTGGTGGCAAGATTTCTGAAAAGAGATATCATATGCAGATATGGAGTACCCGAAAGGATCATTACTGATAATGGTTCTAATCTCAACAACAAGATGATGGCAGACTTATGTCGGGACTTCAAAATACAGCATCACAATTCTTCTCCTTACCGACCAAAGATGAATGGTGCGGTAGAGGCAGCTAACAAGAATATCAAGAAGATTGTGCAGAAAATGGTTGTCACCTACAAGGATTGGCATGAGATGTTACCGTTTGCTTTGCATGGGTACCGAACGTCGGTCAGGACATCAACAGGGGCAACTCCCTTCTCTCTAGTGTACGGCATGGAAGCAGTCCTGCCTGTTGAAGTAGAGATTCCCTCACTGCGCGTGATGATGGATGTCAAACTGGATGAGGCTGAATGGGTGCGTGCTCGTTACAATCAGCTATGTCTAATTGAGGAAAAGAGGTTAGCGGCTATCTGTCATGGTCAGCTTTATCAAAGGAGAATGAAGCGGGCATTCGATCAACGAGTACGTACTCGAGGGTATCAAGTGGGAGAGCTTGTGTTGAAGAGAATCGTTCCTCCAGGTTCAGATAACAGGGGCAAGTGGACCCCGAACTACGAAGGACCATTCATAGTGAAGAAAGTATTCTCAGGAGGAGCGCTGATGCTCACCACTATGGATGGAGAAGATTTCCCATCCCCTGTTAACTCGGACGCAGTTAAAAAATACTTCGCATAAAGAGACCCGCTGGACACAAAACAGAATGTAAGTCCAGGCAAGAAAAGGGCATCCCGGCGAGCTAAAAACAGAATAAAAAAGCTCGGGCAAAAATTAGGGAAATGAATAAAAAAATGTACACCCGCTGAGTTGAAAAGCCGCATTGGACAGCTCAGGCAAAAAAGGGTATCCCGGTGGATTGAAAACCCGAGAGGGCGATCCACGCAAAATAAGGGAATAAGCGAACAACTGTGATCCGAGTTATCTGAACCACGTCATCGTTTTGTACAGTTTGACAATACCGGAAGGATAGGAAGCAGTCCCCTTGTCCTCTCAGAAAGCCAAAACAGAATGGAGAGTCTTGAAGACATGCAGGTCATAGCAGAAATGGAATTCCTTGGAATGCCGCGTACGTTGCCATTAGGATAATTTCTTTTCTCAATTTTATAGTGGCTACCTCTTTCCAGGTGGTTGCTTCCTGATGTAAATCTTTGCCTATTCAGAGGCCATTCAATAAAAATAATATTCAGTCAAAAAGCTGTGTGTGTTTATTTTTGTTTACAAAATGTCCTGAATTTTTGGCAAAAATAGCATTGCATCTAAACATGGTGATAATTTTGAAAAGAAAACTGACATGCAGGGAAACTGTAACCCTCTTTGAGCGTCGGGTGACGATGGATGAACCGATCATTCCATGCAAATCCCAGGGACACGCGGGTGTGTTCTGTTGTTGCAGGTTGCAGGTTGGCGTCACATTCTCTCAAGCGATTTAATATTCCCCGGCGGAGTACCTCCCCAGCAGAGTACTTTCCCAGTAGGGTATCCCCCAAGCAGAGATTTCCTTTCCCAGCAGGTATCTGAAGACTGGCATCTCCAGCAGAGATTTTTTCTCCAAGCAAGTCTTGACAGCCGCCCAAGCAAGCTTTTCTTCCCCAGTGAAGTAGCATTTCATTCTTCCCCAGCGGAGTATACCCAGCAGGTGCCAGAAAGCCTGACATCATCAAAGATGGAATTAGTAGTCCATTATCCCCATCAGAGTATGCCTATCAGGTACCTGAAAGCCTGATATCCCCTCAGAGTCTTGAGTTATCAGATGCTCTCCCCAGTCAGAGTGTTTGCCCAAGAAGCTTCTCCAGCCAAGTCTGAGGATGTTCCTGTTCCCACAGTGGTCATATTTGATTTTCGCTTCCGTCAGTGAAATATAATCCCAGCAAAGTTGCCGTACTTTGGGTATTTGATGATGCAGCCAGGTATTCATCACCTCAGTCAGAATGTGTATCCAGACCTCTTGACTTGGATTACCCTGCAGAGTCGTATCTCTTATTGCCGATCAGGCATCCGTTTGTTGCTCGTCTGCAATCTTCAACACTTGTATGTGTTGTCTTTAAGCGGAGTTATCCCCAGCAATAATGTATCATGTTTTATTGCTGCTCGTTTGCATCTTTCAACACCTGTATGTGTTAGCTCGGTGGTATTGCTCGTTTGCTTTCTCCAATAGAGTCTATATCTATTAGCACTCATCTGTGCTCGCATCTTTATTTGATGCCCATCCTCTTTCAGCACTCGTCCGTGCCCTTTTCCTCAGCAGATCCCTCTTTATTTGGGGTATTCCCCGGCACTCGTCCGTGCCCTTTCCTCAGCAGATTCCTCTGTATTTGAGGTATTCCCCGGCAGTCGTCCGTGCCTTTTCCCCGGCAGTTTCCTCTTTATTTGAGGTACTCCCCAGCAATCTTCTGTGCTAGCATCTTTGTTCGATGACCATTCGCAGCTCTCGGCACTCGTCCGTGCTTGTTAGTCTTTGAAGTTTTCTCTCCCCAGCAAAGTTGCCTGTACTCGTTGGGGCGCGTATCTTCATTTGGTGCTCGTCCGCATCCCTGCAGCACTCGCCCGTGCATGTCATTCCTCTTTATTTGAGGCGTATTCCCTAAGAAGTGCCCAGTGCTCGTCCGTGCTCGCATCTTTATTTGATGCTCGACCGCATCTTTTAGCACTCATATGTGCTTGTTACTCCTTTGAAGGTTGCTCGGCGCCCGTCCGTGCCTGTTGCTCATCTGTTGCTCGTCCGCAACTCCTCAACACTCGTTTGTGCTTGATTGTATCCGTTGTTGTTTGCTCGTCTGCAAATCCCAGCACTCGTCTGTGCTTGGAAATGTCCCCAGCATCGTCCGCAACCCTTTTACACTCGTCTGTGTTCTGATATGATATTTGTTGTTGCTCGTCTGCAACCTCCCAGCACTCGTCTGTGTTCGGTATGGGATCCTTCGCTGCACTCGTCTGTGCCTTGATATGTATTCTCCGCTACTGCTCGTCTGCAACGACCCGGCACTCGTCTGTGCTTGTTTGAAGCTCGTCTGCTTTTATTCCCCGGAAGTTGTTTGTGTTCTGAAGCTCGTCTGCTTTGCTTGGATACTCGTCTGTATCATCCTCAGCACTCGTCTGTGCTAGCTTGCATCTGTATGTGAAGATTTGCTATTTATCCTGATAATGCTGTGACTACTTCAAATGCTCGTCTGTATTTGAATTTCTGGTATTCGTCTATACCAGTGGCTGATACTCGTCTGTATCATCGCCTGAAACGCTCGTCTGTGTTTCTCAGATCATCGTCTGATACTCGTCTGTATCATTGACTATTGGCACTCGTCTGTGTTCTCTTGATGATCATCCAATACTCGTCTGTATTGAAGAGGTTTAAAATCCTGACAGTGGGAATTAAATGTCAAAATGATTACCGGCCCTGGCGTAACAGGTAAATCCGAAGGAGGCTCGTCCGTCTCAAGCACCAATTATGGTAGCTGCACCTGGCGTAACAGGTTTGCTCAGAAGACTCGTCTGTCTTATGCCATATATCCGCGGATAATATATGAAGAAGGTTCGTCTACCTTGGTTGCATGTCTATCCCACAGACTTATATGCATTTTCGGAGCCTGCGTAAGGGTTATCCGAAGAAGACCCGTCCGTCTTATTCCACTTATCTGCGTAAGGATTAGTGAAGGAGATTCGTCTATCTCAGGATACTTTGAAGTTCTTTAAGGGCTCGTTCGCTCTCTGCACCTGGCGTCACAGGTCATTCAAAGACTCGTCTGTCTCAGATTGTCGTATTGCAGTGTTTTGAGGACTCGTCTGTCCAGCTCCTGGCGTCACGGGATTGTTTGAAGACTCGTCTGTCAATTTGTTCTTATTTCAGATATCATTTCCAACTTGGAAGAAGCTCGTTCGCTTCTTTCTCCCCTGCAGTTCCCAGAGCGTCATCTGGTCGGGTTTATTGCCCGGTGTTGCATTCTTCGTCAGAGTGCAAATTTCTGGTCTTCTTGGTATTCAATCACAGTTTATCTCGAATGTCCGATAGCCCGTACTATCGTCCTTTTCAGATTAACTGATGATTGAATAGGGGCAGCTGTAACACCCCAAATTTGCCCTCTTCATTTTAAGCATCATGTCGCATCATAGTCATCATAACATATCATGTCTTTAGCATTTTGCATAGAAAAATGAGGCATAACACTCACGTGTTCTAGCATAAGGCATATGACCAACCATCTGGAAAGTTCGAAGCACCACAGATAAAAATCGAGAGCATGGTGACCAGGCAAAAATTTCACAGGATCACTCTGCACAAGTTCTGTATCAGGTTCAAAGCTTAAAAAGAAAGAAAGGATCAAGATCAGCTTGAAATGGCGGGCGCCGGCATCATTTTTGAAGTTTCCCACCAAAAGGGGGGAAATTCAAATTTTGCATGCGTTAACCGGTTAACGCATATGGTTAACCGGTTAACAGCTGCGAAATTTGAATTTCCAGCAGCATTTTCAGCATGTGTGTTTTGGCCCCATTTTCCAATTTTCTGATTTTTATTCATTTGAATTAAAATTGAATTTGAGAAGGATCTAGAGCATGTATCCAAACCTCTTTCCAACCCTAAAACCTAATCACATTACCAAGCCATATTTTTTGGATCCCAAACCAAGATTTTGGGCCCCAACCCTAAACCATATATATTCCATTTCTCTCCAAACCAAGGGGGCTCTCACTCATTTTTCACTCTCATTTTCTGAATTTTCATTGCTCTCACTCACAATTCTCTCACTTTTCTCTCCCAATTTTCCAAATCACTCAAAGTTCCTCTTTGAAGATCACACAACCTTGCCTTGAGGTGTGTAGATCTTGGAACTAGACCTCCATCCATAGTTTCATTGCATCTTTTTGCTGGTTTAATTGGTGATTCAGATCTGGTTTGGGATCTAGAAGTGCTTTTGGATCAAAATTCTGCATCAAGAGCTTGATCTTGCATTTATTTTGCATAGAGTGTGGAGCTTAGCATCGGATCTTTGAAGTTTCGCGTGAGATCTATCATTTTCAGCATAATCAACAATTACCAAAGCATACCTCCGCTTTGTAGGTTGGTTGATTTCAGATCCGACTCTATTTTTAGCTTATTTGCATTGCTTGTGCTTTAGATCCACCATGTGTTTGTGTAATTGATTGTGTTGCATGAATTGATTGGTTGATTGGTATCCGGATCCGATTGTTATTGTTCGTGAGCATAATGTTATGGATTGATGTGCATTGATCTATTTTTCCATGTGTGATTGAGTGCTGGTCTGGTGCAGCTTATTTGAATAAGCTGTTTTTGAAATGCTGTTTCTGCAGGAATTTGCTGCTGTTTTTACAGTGTTAACCGGTTAACGCATATGGTTAACCGGTTAACGCCCTGTTTCTGTGTGTGTTTTGTGCAGGTTTTGACTGGTTAACCGGTTAACGCATATGGTTAACCGGTTAACACTGATGCAGAATGGTTTTTTGGGGCTGTTTTGAGTTTGTTTGGTCCCTTTGCTTGTTCTAATTGCCATGAATCATTGTGTGATCATTAAGCATGATATTTTAGGGTATTTGCTTGCTGGTTGATGTTTGCTTTCATGTTCTCGACGCGTAAGTCGTGTATTTGCAATGTTGGCATGATTGTTTGATTTTTTGTTCAAGTACCTTTGAGCATGATTGATCCCATGATTGTTTCTTGGTCAATTTGCTGGATTTTTGCTAACTTTTCAGGGGCTCATGGTAAGAGAAGTGTGGATGTTTATCCACATTTCAACTTTTTTTCATCTTTCCTCTTTTGTTATTTGAACTAACCCTTTGTTGTTGGGCTTAGGCCTTTCTCATCCCTTCTTCTATCTTCTTCTTCTCTTCTTCATTAGGATAGAAACCTCACAAACTTAGGATCATCCATGCATGTTAACACTTAGGATTATTTTAGTCCCCCTTTAGCATTTTTACCTTTATGATCCTTTTGGTTCTTTTCTCTTCTCATCTCATAACTCTAAAAAACACCTTTAATAAATGTGAAGCGATGCATTGATCCATAGCCTTATTCCATGAGGTATGCTTGTAGTCTTCCCATCTTGGGATAGTACAAGTTTGCCTTGTGATGCACAAGTCTGATCAAGGTATCTTCTTCATAAAAGAAAAGCCTAAAAAAACACTTCTTCATGTAAATAACCAAAAACACTTAATAATTAAGCAAGTTAGTGAGCTTATGCCCTAATCTTTGGGTTCAAGTTTTGGGGATCTTCTCCTTACTTGAGTGTGCTTGTTCTATTATTCCATCTTGGAATGTAGTGACAAGTGCACGTTCCATTGGTGAGAGTTTGAGTTCACTTCCTTGTGACACACTCATAAAAGCTTCTAAAAAACACAAACAAACAATAAGCGTCTTTCCTTCGGGAATTCTTTTCTCATCTCCTTCGCTCCGTACGCGAACTTGCTCCTACTTGTCATTTTGCAAGACGGTTACGCACTCGTCGTCCGAGCCTGCAACACCTGAGCAATGGCATAGGCAGTTCAAGCCTTAATTCAAGCAATTTCCTTTTAGTACCCCTAGTTAGGGGAACTACGGCGTCTCTGATCCTCATTATCCCGATGAGGTACGTAGGCAGCGGGGTAGGGCCCGTTCGAGCACAATCTTTATTTTCCCTACATTTTTCCTTTTCTTTTCTTATTTCAGTTCTTTTCCAGTTCCAGTTTCTTTTCATTTTCTTTTCTTTTGCTGCAGTTTTCATACCCTCACCCTTTGAAACAGTTTCTCTTGCAAGCGTGGATCCCGTCGGGTACGGCGGATGATCTGGGGTGCTAATACCTTCCCAGGTCATAACCGACTCCCGATCCCAGTCTCTTTGGTTCGCAGGACCCGTGTCCTTCCTCTTTCTTTCTTCTGGTTTGTGCAGCATTACCGTTCCCTCTCTTCGGGATAAAAATGCATGGCTGGCGACTCTATTCTTTTTCCGCGCCACTTTCGCGTTTGTACCAGGATGGAAATCCTCGGGAGCGACAATATCCCCAGGCAATATCTTCAGCAGTTAACCCCATCAATCTCCTTGACCATATCCACTCATCCCTCATCTCCTTGAAGGCACCTGATTTTGGTAGTTGTCTAGCAAACCACTTAGCAAACAAAGAAGCACAGCAGACTACTGGTCCACCCCTACCTTTCTCATTCCTGTAATGCACACTGTAGTAGAAGTCCCCCAAAAGAGTAGGCACTGGATTGCCTTTTGCAAAGATAGAAATCACTTCTAAGCGGACAAACTCTTTCTCTCCTGGGAACAAGCTGGACCCATACACCATTAAAGCAAGTAAAGCACCAAAGTCATTCCAGTTAGCCTCTGTAGCATACCTCTCTGCCTCTGGTATGAGCGCACTCCAAGGGAGTCCTTTGCCTTCACTATCCTTCAGAGCCCTCTTGACTGTAGCAGCTGGCAAATGACAAACTTTGGCTATGTCTTCTTCTTTAAGCACAACCTCATACCCATAGAATGGCAAGGTCTCTCTGACTGGAACATTCAGCATGCTGGAGATCTCTTCCAATGTAGGAGCTAAGACGTAACCTGGAAACACAAAGCAACGCAGCAGAGGATCATAAAACTGCAACAGGGTATGCAAACTGTGCTTCTGGTCTGCAGTGGGCTTGTCCACAAACTTTAGTATCTGGCCATATCTTTTCTTGAAATTGCCCAAGACTTGGTCATTCATCAGACCTGCTAACTTCTGAACACTTCTAACTTCAGGCTGAAGAAAAGTGTAGTGAACATTCTTTTTCCTTGGAACTCTTCTGATTTCTGCCATGGAGATAAGATTTACCAGAACTGGGAGCTGATTAAGAACAGTGACCTGAAAAATGGGAAACATAAACAGTTAATGCAAAAATGATGCAAATGCAATGCAATGCAGGCATATGATCAACTGGGACCATCTGGATACTGGACCACTGAACACAAGGGACCCTCTGATCAACTGGCAAACCAAAAGTCCTCTGAATCACAACTCTCTGATAATCACAAATCTCTGATAGAAGATCTCAGAACCACAGTACCAAGAAAACCAGTATCAAGAAAACCAGATCATCAGAATCATAGGACCATAGGACCAGAAATCATAATCATAGGACCACTAATAATAAGTGTATGTAGAGGCCAAGGGTTCCTGCACACCTGTAAACCCCTCCCAATCTCACTGGTAGGCTCCGGGTCAGACATCACGACTCTCAAAGCCGAATAGCAATAATATTGTCACCATCTCCGAGAAATGGCTCATGACCAAATCAGGGAATCGGTGTAAACACCCCAAATTTTCCCTCACCCATTCACACCATGGCTTTTGATCATCTCATATGCATAAACACAATCATAACAGCTCATACCTCATTTTTGATTCACTGCATAGTTTCTAAGTCATCTGCACCTAGGGTTTGTGATCTGAGCAATCTCAAAGCTTCTTGAGCCATTCCAAAGGCAACCAATCACTTCAAAGGGGTCCACATGTGTTCATCTATTATACTACATCCTCTCAAAGTCAAGATTTCAAAAGAATCACAAGAACTAGGGTTTGAATGGATGCAGAGACAGGTTTGACTGCACAATTGACTGAAAATTAGGGTTTTGGTTTCAGAGGCCATAACCTCAAATTTTTTGGTCATTCTTGTTTCCATTGGTCTCTATATGGTATAGGGAGTATGCATATCAATTTTCATGAAGAAATTCCATGGGGAAGTCATCTGATCAAGAGTTGACTTTCTGGACAAGTCAGTGCAAAATCAAGGCATCTGAGGCCCCCAATGACCCAACCAATGGGTGATCTTCATCATTTTGAGTGTATATGATCTTTATTTGATCATGGAAGAGGGTTGAAGTTCACAAAAATCAAGAATTTGGAGTTTTTGCAAGTGTTGACTTTTTGGGCATAGTTGACTTTTCAAGAATGCTTCATTCTAGGTCATTTTTCAAGCCTTGATTCTTGATCCAAAAATGCTTCAAATGGAAAAACTTTGGTCATGAAAGTTGTAGATCACATTTTTCCCTTTTCAAAAAGTACAAGAACATGATCAAACTCCTCTTGGATCAAAAGTTATGGTGTGACAAAGATGGCCAAAATCATTGATTTTCAAGGCATGCCTCAAATGAGAATTTTGCAAAATCATGAACCAATGCCTTTTGTAACCTCTAGTTCATTTCAAACCAGCACACAAACATCCTATAAGTCATAAAAATCAGATTTGGACCAAGAATGCTCATGTATTATGGCTTGTGGGATAAGGAAATCACATGTGAACCATAGAGTAACAACTTGCAAAAATCATGATCACACTCCCTACAACTTGCAGCCTTGGATGCTGACCTTGCTAGCTCTCTCACCACACCATGCTGCGCAGCCCCTAGCCCTGGTACCAAGCTAGCACCAAGCCATACTTCTCTTACACAAAAGGTGGACTTTGAGCAAAAGCAAACTTACCTATCACAGCAGGCCATGTCACATCATCCAGCCAATTGGATTAGTTTATACTTTTCATTTGCAAGCCATTTCAGGTACCAAGCAAGGCTGAAACACTACACACCATCACATACACCAAAACACACCATTTTGAAAATTGCTTCGAATCTCTCTGCCCAGCCATCAAACATCCAAACTATTTTCACACCTCAACTCACCATGCTTCATTGAGCTCAAAGCAACCAAGAACCAGGCCTGAAACAAGTTGTAACCTCACTTCACCATTTTCACCCCAAGTTGCAGTTTCTTTCGAAACTCTCACCACAGCTCACAAACATTAAAACAAACTCCATAGACCTTCTTTATTCATCACCCTAACCACAAAGAACCTCTCACCTTGGCCTGAAGCTGCCTGAATCACCATTGACATTCTCAACTGAGCTTGGAGCAGAAGCTGATCAAACTCTTCATCCAGCCAATATAAATTTCTCCCAAGCATTCAAGCATCATCAGGAGGTCATAAGGAGTGGATTTCACCAAGAGAGGAGGCCTGAAAGTTGCTGGAGTGAAAGCTTCGAATCTCAGGTAGCTCAAGAAATATTTTTCCAGAAATCATTTCTTTTGTTCTAAACTTGTTCTTTGTGTCTTCCTGATCACGAATATGCTTTTAGTTTTTGAAATGGTGATGAAATGAGAGTTTAATTGCTCTCTGAAACTTGCGTGCCCTAATTCTTTCTTGCTTCGATTCAGCCTTGTTAGGAAATATAAATGTGTTTTGATTAGGGGTTTTGGTTCGTGAGTGAGTGGGGATCATTTCCCAGTTTTTAGATTTCATTTTAGTTAGGTTTTTGGAGTTTTGGGAATTCTCAGGGAGGATGCTGGCCGGAGAAGACGACCGGAAGTCTTCTCCGGCAGCCTGAAAGTGATTTGTGCCCTAATCCTGTCATTAACTCTAGTTTGAATTTGGACCGTGGATTGCCTTTGACTGGTTGACCTCCCGCGCGTGTGGATGGACCAGATTGATCATTAGAAACCCTAAGTGTGTTTAATTAATTCGTAATTAGGTTTAGCCCAATTTGAATGTGAGCCACAGGATCTGGCGCGTGGTCAATCCATTTAAGCCCAGAATCAATCTCAGCCATCCTTTCTGATTACTTCCATTTAATTCATTATTAATTCATTTTCTTTTCATTTAAATTGCACAATTATTTTAAAATAGTAAAAAGTCTTAAAAAATTATGAAACTTTTTCTCTTAAGTTTTATTATTTTTCATGACACAAAAATATTTTCATTTTTATTTTTATCATTAAAAAAGTATTTTTAAATATTTAAAAGATTATTTTTAATTGATTAATGGAAATTAATTAATTAAAAATACTTTTAGGTATTTAAAAATCACCAAAAAATTCATGAAATGTTCTAAGACATTTAGAAACATTGTCCAACCTTCAAACCAAATTTGTTTTTTGATCTTGATGCATTTTGAGAATTTTCCTTTGAATTAAAATCATTTTTGTGCATTATTTTGATCCTAAGTTCAAAAATTCATTTCTGCCTATCTATGACGAGTTGGACATTGATTCTTTTTGCATTGCATTGTGTTTAACATGTAGTTTCTAAGATAAAATGGTCATGATTTGATCTTGCATTTTTCATTTGTTTGGCATTTCTTTTGTTTAGGAACCCTAAAAACCCTAATAACTTAGAAAAATCATAACTTGAGATTGGTTAAGTGTTGAGACCTCCCCTTTGGACATTGGTTTAGTATAGGTTTAGGGTTTCTTTGGGTGGCATTTCCTTTTTTTATCTTAGGGTTTGCTTCTGTTTTTGGTTTTTGTTTGTTGTTTGATCCATAAACCCTAATTTGGGCTTTCATTTGCATCCTTCTTGCATTCTCTTGCATAACATGACTTGCCATGACATCTTAAGCATTCATGTGATTCATTTGACATCATAAGACATATAGAAAGCATGTTTGATCATTGCATCTTTCATTTGCCATATTGTTTGCCATGTATGCTTCATAACTTTCCATGTTCATTCATGCTTCTTAACTTGCATCATTTGCATCCATGATCTTGTATGAACATTTCCATGTGCTGCCTCATGCTTGTATCATCTCATAGCATCATCATCATCATCAACATGCTTCTGGTTTGGTTTTGCATCATGTCATTTCATTCCCTTTTGCATTGCATTGCTTTCCTTTTCTAACATTCCAGGTGGTAAGTGAATTTGAGAGGTGGATTTGCCTTCACTTCTCATAACTTTTCTTTTCATCTCTCTTGCATCCATTGCTGCATTTTTATATGTGTTTGAGTTTGAGCTTGCTCATTCTTCTTCTTCCCACTTTCTTTCTTCAAGTGACTTGACTTCTTGAATGAAGCAAGTCACTTTGCTTCTCTTGATCCTTTCATCTGCTTCCTGGTGGCTCCTTTGAAGATTGTTCTTGTTTAACCTCACAAACTTTAGGGACAACCAAGCATGACAATGAATTAGGGTTTTGATTAGTCTCCCCTCTTAGTTTTACCTTTGTGTCTCTTTGAGTCTTCCCTTCTCATCTCATAATCAGGGATTAAACCCTAAAGGCTTTAAGGCTTTGTGATTAAGCTTATGCCTGCATCCTTCTATTAGGATGGAGTGTATAACTTTAATCCTAAGTGTTAAACCCTTAATGTGTTTAAATCTCTTAATCAATTCACATAATAATCATCAAGACATCACACTTGTAACTTGGGCCTTGCATTAGGGTTCTATTTCTTCCTTAATTGGTTAAGAAGGACTAACCCTAGTGTTAATGGACAAGTCCCCCTCAAGTTGTCTTACAAACCATAAAAATAACTTCATCATCATATCATTTAATAAAATCCACTTAATCAAAGGCTTGTTTTGTCATGAGTTTAATCCCTAATCATGGATTAGGTTGAGGAGCTTTCCTCAGCTTAAACATTCTCATCTATTATCCTTCTATTAGGATGGTGTAATGAGTCTGTTTAATCCTTGATTATGGCTTAACCTCATTACCCAACACTAAACAAAAACCACAAAAACACCTAAATAATCACAAGTAGGTTAATGATCTTAATCCTACACCATAGGTGATTAAGTGTGAGAATCTGACTTCACACTTAGGGTACTCTCATTACCCCTAATCAGAGGGAAGATGTGATGAGTTTATCAACCCATTGGTTCAGGCTTAAACTCATTTACTTATGACAAACTCCAAAAAGCAATAAAAGATTGAAAGCTCAAAAACAAACAATAATCGTCTCCTCCGGGATTCTTTTCTCATCTCATTCACTCACAAACGAGAACTCGCTTCTTCCGTCTAATGCAAGACAGTTTGCACCTGAGCCAGACAGGTCATACACTTGAGCATAGACAAGCAAGCAGTTCACAAGTCAATTCTTTCAGTCTCTTTGGGTCGAACTACGGTGTTCTGACTTCCTCATTGCACGAGAGGATACGTAGGCATAACTTAACAGTTATCGAACAAAAGTCTCTGTACATTCCCCCTCTTTCCAGCATCTTTCTCTTAGCCTCATAGTCTTGAGCAATTCATTCTCATTCTTACACTAACACTTCACTTATACACTTCACATTCTTTTACACTGACACCTGTACATCCTGTTCCAGCTCTTTTACACACAAATTGCACTGACACTACCCCTTTAAAACACAAATCTTTTAAGCGTGGATCCCGTCGAGTACGGCGGACAATCTGGGTGCTAATACCTTCCCAGGTTGTAACCGACCCCCTTTCTCAGTCTCTCTGGTTCGCAACCGTCTTATCCGTATCTTTCCTAGGTCTATGCAGCATTACCTTTCCTCCGGGATAAAAATGCCTAGCTGGCGACTCTTTTCATCTCCAGTGAGTTCACGGATGTGTGTTCTCATTGTCCCTCTCGCCGACCGTTCGCGTCTGTACCTTTATTTGGGCCAGCTTCATTTATCGGGAGCGACAGCTTGGCGACTCTGCTGGGGACCCTTATACTGCAACCAGGGCTTCTGGTTCTTTTTGTGGGTTCCTCCTAGCGCTTGTTTGATTTGTGTTTACTGGGGTGTTATGTGCTTGTTTGTGCTTGTATTTATTTTTGTTTATTGCTTTATGTACAGTTACTTTACTGCTTTCTTTATTGCATTTGTATATATCATACTGTCATTGTTGCTGGCTGGATCTGTTGTTTGCTTTGGTGGGTGGGTGATTCATTGAGAGTTAAGGTCCTATACCTGGGACCTGAGTGCCACCTAGGCTAGAGTGAATCATATTCTTTCCCATTCCATTTCGGTCTGGTGCGGGAATATGAAACACGGTTCAGATGTGGGTTTCTTCTTGAGAACTCTGTGTTGCAGATTTCCTGCAATGCTAGGGCTATCTGGGAAGCCTGCTAAGTCTGGATGACCTTTTAGTATTGACCTTCAGAAACTGAGGTGAATTAGAGGAGGAATTGTTATGGTTATTGTAAACATTGTACCTCCGGGTTAGAAGTGTTTACACTTCTCATAACTGATCCAAGTCTGAGGATCCTTGTTTTAGAACACCACCTGTGAGGGGGTTGGGCTGTTTACAGGTTTGCAGGTACCTTGACCTCAGAATACCCTGTTACTTTGATTTTGTTAAGAATACTTCATGTTGGACAGTTCTTGTGATTCTAAACCCTGGACTTGTGGCTCTTTATTTGAGTCCCCCACCCTGGTTACTGGATTTATAGACCTCCATCTGGATTTCTTACACACATGGACTTATATCAGAGCATTTTGATCAGATCCAGCTCAGTCACAAACCCTTGCACATCATTTGCATACATAATCATTGCATCATATTAACATTTGCTTATTTGTGTTTCAGGGCATCCATCTTCATCTGGTTTTGGTTTTGACCCCATCTTCAGTATTGACCTGTCTCCATCAGCACTTGCTTCAGCTGTCAGCCATATACTTCAGTTACTTGCACTAGCCAATCAGTGGCCCTTCTCTTCAGTATCTTCATCAGCACTTGTCTCTACTCAGTCTCAACATCATGGCTCCAAAGAAAAGCAACATCACTTACCACTTCTTCCAGCCAGAGTTATCTGACATCAGGAGGATTCAAACCCTGATCACTCCAGACCATGTACCTTTGTTCAGGGAGCACCATGGAGATATACTTGATATGGTTATGGATCTGGACCCCTCACAGAGAAGCCTGATCCACACTTGCCTCCAGTTTTATGATCCCCCACTAAGATGTTTTACTTTCCAGGATTTTCAGATGGGGCCCTTATTGGAAGAATACTCATCATTGGTTGGTATACCTATCAGGAGAGAAATCCCTTTCAATCCTGAGATGGCCTTCCCAAGTAATGAGGGGATAGCCAAAGCTTTGCACTTGGAACCAGTCCTGATTGGGCAGCATATGACATCTAAAGCTGGAATCTCTGGTTTTCATCTGGATTTCCTAATTTCTCAAGCTAGTCTGAAGGCCTCCCTGGGGGATTGGAAAGCAGTTTGTGCCTTGTTGGCCCTGAGTGTATATGGGATTGTATTGTTTGCAGATGAGCCTCGGTTCATTAGTAAGAATGCAATCCACTTGTTCATCCTGAAGAACCCAGTGCCAACTCTATTGGGTGATCTCTACTATTCAGTGCATCAGAGGAATGAGAAGCAGAGGGGAAGGCTAGTGAGGTGTTGTGCTCCATTATTCCATACTTGGCTTCTCAGGCATTTACCCAGGACAGATGCATTTTTGAACCCTCATCAACAGAAAAACTGGGCTGGGAGACTTACCACTCTAACTTCAGCTGATGTCAGGTGGTGCACCCAAAGTACAAAAGGCAGGGATATCATCACCAGCTGTGGGCATTTTCCCAATGTGCCTTTAATAGGAGTTAAGGGTAGTATCAATTACAACCCTCTGCTGTTTAAAAGACAACTGGGCTACGCACTGGTCCACACTCCTAAGGCACAGGATTTGGTTGAGACTCTCTATTGTGAGAACAAGGTTAGTCTGGCAATTGTTAGGCAGGCAGCCTGGGCCTGGGATAATGTGCAGACAAAGGGGGTAACTATCTTGGGGAAATGTAACAATGTGGCATCAGCACAATACTATGATTGGTCCTATGCTAGGGCTCAATTCTCTGGGATGCCCTTTACTATTGAAGATGTGCCTGGGCCTTCCACAACACCACCTCCAGCAACTGTCAGCTTAGAAGAATTTGAGGGCTTGAAAGAAAGAAATGAGAAGTTGACTCAAGCCTTGCAGAAGACCCTTTATGAGAGGAGGGATGGAAGACTGGATATTGAGAGGCTGGAGAAGATGAAGAAAGAGCATCTGGCTAAGATTGAGAAGTCTGAAGATTATATTAAGAAGTCTAGGGCCGGAGAACAAATCCTGAAGAATGCTTGCAAAGAAGCCCAATTCCAGAAAGCTAGGACAGACTTGTATCTAAAGGAGAGTCAGGCCAGGTGGGTCAGGATCACCGAGGCTCGTACTCTAGAAGACAAGAGAGTTCAGGACAAGATGGAGCAGATGGAATAAGCCCTGGCAGCAGCCCAAAGGGAGATATCAGAGCTAAAGATCAAAGCTGGAGTGAAGAGGTCTAAGGACCAAAGTCAGAACAAGAAGTTGACTACAGCTGTTGCTACCCGGAACCTCCTTATCCGGAATCTTACGGAGCGTCCGGCTGATCCTGTGACCGAAGCACTTCTCAAGGAAGTTCGTGAGGATGAGTTTGGTCTTGGAGTTTGATCATTTGCTTGTTGTTGTTTCTATTCCATGTACTTTTACTTTTTTGTGATGTATTTTGCCCCCTTTAAGGGCTTGTGTTGTAAATTGAACAAGTTGTATTATTTCACCTTCTGTAATATATTTGTGTTATTTTGTTCCATCCAAGTTTACTTCAAAAGCAACTTCAACAGCATCATCTTCAAGGGTCTGGAAGGGTCAAAACTGAATGCCAAGCCGGATGCCTTGAGAACAAATAAGCATGCTGCATTGCATGCTAACACTTTGTTTGTTTTGTAGGTTTTGTTTTTGTTGTTGCTAACTCTGTTGTGATGTTCAGGAATTATTGCTCGGCGACGAGGGTTCCCACTCAACAGGCCACACAGGTACCCAACTAGAAACAATCTTCCGGGCATCCAGATGGATCAGATGCAGCAGGACCTTACGGAGGTCAGAAACCAGATGGCCAACGAAAGGTTGGAGATGAGAACTCAGATAACACAGTTCATGGAAGTAATGAACAACTTAGCTCAAAGCCAGGAGAGGCTCAGAGCTTTGGTAGAAGGGAGGAATCAAGAGGATCATCATCCGGGGACTGCTGGGACTAGTAACAATGAAAGAGTCCAGCCACATGGCAATCCCCCTGTCTTTGGTCCTCACCTCCATCCAGAGGCCAACATTCCAGTCAATATACCAGGAACTGCTACAGCCGGGAGGGTACTGCAAGAAGATCCTCAAGAAGACCAGTTCACAGTAATGGGAGCCGGGGAAGAGGCTTATGATAGAAGATTGGATGAAATAGCTGAGAAGTTAAGATCCTTAGAGTCTCAAAACTCTTTGGGGTTCGATGTCATGGACATGGGCTTGGTAGACGGGGTCAGGATTCCCCACAAGTTCAAGCCTCCATGCTTTGAAAAGTATAATGGGACTTCCTGTCCCCGAACTCATCTGCAATCTTTTCTTGGAAGATTAAAAGCTTATACCATGGATGAGAAGTTGTGGATGTTCTACTTCGAAGATAGCTTGACTGGAGCTTCGAGGGAATGGTATTCCCATCTGACAAGAGCAACTGTAAGATGCTGGAAGGACCTGGCAGAGGCCTTCATCAGACAGTATCAGTATAATCTGGATATGGCACCCAATAGGACCCTCCTAATAGGAATGTCACAGTCATCTAGAGAGAGCTTCAGAGAATATGCTCAAAGATGGAGACAGCTTGCTGCTGCTGTCCAGCCACCTATGTCTGAAAGAGAAATGGCTGATATGTTCATGAATACCCTTCAGGGAACCTATATTGATAGGTTAGCTGCCTTCTCATCTACCAGCTTTGCAGATGTTGTCATAGCAGGGGAGAGAATTGAAAGCCTATTGAAAATGGGGAAGATCTCAGACAATGGTGCAAGCTCATCCAGTAATACAAGAAAGCCTTTTGCAGGCCCGAGAAGGACTGGTGAGACCAATGCCATCCACACCAACAGAGGTAGGCCCCAATATGTTCACAGATCTGTGGCTGCAGTCACTATCCCTGCTCCAACTCATCCACAACCTGTTTATCAACCTCCTCAGCAAAACTATCAGCAACAACCTCAGTACCATCAGCAAAATCAGTATCCTCCAAGGAATTACAACAACAGCAACAACAACAATAATCAACAAAGGCCATTCCAACAGAGGCCCTCTCAAGCTAATAGAGTGATCGATCCGATCCCCATGCCATATGCTACATTGCTGCCACAGCTCCTGAAACTCAACCTAGTTGAGTTAAGAACGTTGGCACCTCCAGATCCCAACAGTCTACCCAGGAACTACGACTCCAACGCTAGGTGTGCCTTTCATTCAAACGCACCTGGCCATAGTACAGAAAAGTGTAGAGCCCTGCACATGAAGGTACAAGACCTGGTGGACTCAAAAGCTCTGAATTTTGCACCGCCACCCAATGTCAACAAAAATCCTATGCCAAATCATGGTGGTCCCCGAATTAACGCTATTGAAGAAGACAAACCGTCTTATTTAATAACCAGTGTGGGACAGATCAGGACACCATTGGTAGAAATCAAGGCTCAGCTCTTGGAATGTCAGATGTTCCCAGGATGTGAGTTAGGGTGTGCTTACTGCAATATCTCGGTGAATGGGTGCGATAATCTGAGGAATGGCATAGATGGCCTTATTCAGAGTGGCCAACTCCAGATCACTACGTCATTTCCAACAAATCCAGCAATCTCATCAGCAACGGTTTCAGAACCTCCTGCAACTGCAGCAACCATTGTTCCTGACAATTCTTCGGCTTCCTTAACAAGTACTTCATCTGTCTTCTCAAATGATCAGTTTTCAACAGATCTTCCTGCTACAACCTCAGCTTCACTCCATTTTGAATCTCCTACAACAACAACATCCATACTTCCAACAATGACTCCTACAACTCCAGCAACCAATCATGAAGATGTCTCTACTGTCACCATATTTTATGATCCTGAAAGCAACTCTGCCTATAATTCAGAAGGTGCTGCTCCCATCAGAGCACCAGTTACAATTTATTACGATCCACAAACAATTACAGTCCCTTCAGCAGCTGCAATCAGTCCAGTCACTGTCACAGTGCCTGGACCCGTACCTTATGAAAGTAATAGGGCCATCCCATGGCACTATGGCTCTGACGTGTACTGCGAAGGAAAAAGAATCACTCTTGAAACGTCAACACCTGCACCACAAGTAGATAATGTGGGAGGAGGCGGAGGCTTCACCCGAAGCGGACGTCTCTTTGCTCCACCAATTCAGAGACCCACTGCCGAAGCAGAAGCTGCTGCTAAGGCAAAAGGAAAGAGCCCGGTGCAGGAAGATCAAGCTGTTAAGGAAGCCTTGAAGACACCGTTCGATCAAGAAGTTGATGAGTTTATGAGAATCATCAAAAAGAGTGATTACAAAATTGTGGATCAGCTTCACCAGACGCCATCCAAGATCTCTATCTTATCTCTGCTCATGTGCTCCGAAGCCCATCGGAATGCACTACTCAAAGTCTTGCACGCAGCTTACGTGCCTGAAGAGATCACTGTCAATCAATTGGAAACCGTGGTTGGAAATGTTACCGCTAGCAATGGGCTAGGGTTCACCAATACTGACTTGACAACGGATGGCCGCAACCACAACAAAGCCTTGCACATCACCATGGAATGCAAAGGAGCAGTCCTTTCCCATGTGCTGGTAGACACAGGGTCATCCCTTAATGTCTTACCAAAGAAGGCTCTGGTGAAGCTAGAGTATGAAGGATTAGCATTGCGACCCAGTAACCTGGTAGTAAGAGTCTTTGATGGTTCTAAGAGATCGGTTCTGGGAGAGATTGAGCTACCTGTGACAATTGGCCCACAGACCTTTAAAACTATCTTTTATGTGATGGACATTCAGCCCGCCTACAGCTGTTTGTTGGGTAGACCTTGGATTCACGCCGCCGGCGCAGTAACGTCTACCCTTCACCAAAAGTTAAAATTTGAGTGGTAAGGCCAAGTTGTTACAATCTGTGGGGAGGAGGATATATTTGTTAGCCATCTGGCTACTTATAAGTACATTGAGATGGATGGGGAGATCCATGAAACAATGAGCCAAGGATTTGAAGCCTTGAATGTCAATGAAGCATCTGCTGTATCTGGTATCTCCCTGTCATCTTATCAACAAGCCCAGAAGGTTGTTGAGGAAGGAACTGCCCTAGGCTGGGGCAAGGTTTTAGCTGTGGAGGAGAAGAAGGACAAGTTTGGGTTGGGTTACAAACCAACTCAACATCAAGCAAAGGCTGCTGAGAAGCCAGGTTTTGTCAGTGGAGGGATGCTCACCCCCGATGCTATCAACAATTTGGAAGACGAGCTGGAAGAGGAGCGCAATCTGGAGAATTGGATTCGTCCAAAGATCCCGGGGAGCAGTATCTCAAACTGGTCTTCCCAGGAAATTATAAGAGTTACTCAAGCAGAGTAATTATTATTTCCTGTATTTTTATAGCATGCATCAAAGTCTTGCATCTTGCCCAAGATGACAAGACTCATTTTGTAATCGGGCCATCTGTACTTTTTGTGCAAACAAGATTAAATCAATGAAATATCAGACATCTTTTTGCAAACGGGTCTTTTTTCTTTTCTGCTCACTGTTTTTCCATTTTTCTTTTTTGTACAAAAAATAAATGGCGATGTTTTCAAAATGATAACTTTCATTTCACTTTTTCTAAAGCAAGATTAAAACCAATCACTAAAATGAACAAACTAAACCCTTGCAGAGAGTGCCTTCCAGACAGCACCGACAACAGCACGGCTATGAGATCGTATGACTTTGACAATCCGATCAATCAAGCTGATGAAGGGGTTGAAGAAGAATATGAGCTTCCTGAAGAGCTAGCCAGGTTGTTGAGACAAAAGGAAAAGGTTATTACTCCTCACCAGGAGGAGGTTGAAGTGATTAATCTTGGTACAGATGAAGACGTGAAAGAGGTTAAAATCGGGGCCTGCCTGCAAGACTCGGTGAAGAGACAACTGATCGATCTGCTTCAAGAGTATGTGGATGTGTTTGCTTGGTCGTATCAAGATATGCCAGGGTTGGATACCGACATTGTTGTGCACAAGCTGCCTTTGAGGGAAGAATGCCCACCGGTCAAACAGAAGTTGCGTCGTACTCGCCCAGACATGGCTATGAAAATCAAGGAAGAGGTACAAAAGCAATGGGACGTCGGGTTCCTTGTTGTAACTAGCTATCCGCCGTGGGTTGCTAACATAGTACCTGTGCCTAAGAAAGACGGCAAAGTAAGAATGTGTGTTGATTACCGGGATCTGAACAGAGCCAGCCCGAAAGATGATTTCCCATTACCTCACATTGATGTATTGGTGGATAACACGGCTCAGTTCTCGGTATTCTCCTTCATGGATGGATTTTCAGGATATAATCAGATCAAAATGTCACCTGAAGACATGGAGAAGACAACATTCATCACACCTTGGGGCACGTTCTGTTACAAAGTGATGCCATTCGGACTGAAGAATGCCGGTGCAACATATCAACGGGCTATGGTGACATTATTCCACGATATGATCCATAAAGAAATAGAATGTTATGTGGATGACATGATTGCCAAGTCCCTTACAGAGGAAGATCACCTGGTAAATCTGCTCAAATTATTCAAGCGTCTGAGGAAGTACCAACTGAAGCTGAACCCCAACAAATGCACATTCGGGGTGCGATCCGGTAAGTTGCTGGGATTTATTGTAAGCGAGAAGGGGATTGAAGTTGACCCTGATAAAGTCAAAGCTATTCAAGAGATGCCTGCACCGAAAACTGAGAAAGAAGTTCGAGGGTTCTTAGGTAGATTGAATTACATTTCACGGTTCATATCTCACCTGACAGCAACCTGTGAACCCTTGTTCAAGCTGTTAAGAAAGGAACAGACGGTCAGGTGGAATGAAGACTGCCAAAGAGCTTTTGACAAGATCAAAGAATATCTGCAAGAACCTCCAATCCTTATGCCTCCAGTTGAAGGAAGACCTCTGATAATGTACTTGACAGTATTAGAAGAGTCGATGGGGTGTGTGCTGGGCCAGCATGACGAGTCTGGTCGAAAAGAGTATGCAATTTACTACCTAAGCAAAAAGTTTACCGATTGTGAACAACGTTATTCACTGCTCGAGAAAACTTGCTGTGCTTTAGCGTGGGCTGCTCGCCGATTAAGGCAGTATATGTTGACCCACACTACTTTATTGATCTCCAAAATGGACCCAGTTAAGTACATTTTCGAGAAGCCAGCTCTTACCGGACGGGTTGCAAGATGGCAGATGATTCTCACAGAATATGACATACAGTACACATCTCAGAAAGCCATCAAAGGCAGTGTACTATCTGAATATCTTGCTGAGCAACCCATTGATGACTACCAGCCTATGAGATTTGACTTCCCTGATGAAGACATCATGTTCATTAAATCAAAAGATCACGAAGAGCCTATTCACACTGAAGGGCCTGACCTGGAAGAAGAATGGACTATGATGTTTGACGGGGCTGTTAACATGAATGGTCGTGGTGTTGGTGCAGTACTCATTACACCCAAAGGAGTTCACATGCCTTTCTCAGCAAAACTCACTTTCAACTGCACTAACAACGAAGCTGAATACGAAGCTTGCATTATGGGTCTTGAGGAAGCCATTGACCTCAGGATCAAGACATTGACCGTGTTCGGAGATTCAGCTCTGGTAGTTAATCAAACCAACGGAAAATGGTACACCCACCAGGATCATCTGATACCTTACAGGGATTATACAAGGAGGTTATTGACTTTCTTCACAACAGTCAAGCTTGAGTTTATCCCTCGGGACGAGAATCAGTTTGCAGATGCTCTTGCTACCATTTCATCCATGATCAAAGTTCAAGCTGCTAACTTTGTACCTCATATTTCAGTGTCCAGACTTGATAGACCAGCATATGTGTTTTCAGCAGAAGTTGTCAAAGATGATAAGCCTTGGTTTCATGACATTAAGTGCTTCTTGGAGGATCAAACATACCCATCTGGGGCATCTTCCAATGATAAGAAGACTTTGAGAAGGCTTGCTGGTAGTTTCTTTCTGAACACTGACGGGTCTTTATACAAGAGGAACTTTGATATGGTACTCCTCAGATGCGTTGATAAAACGAAAGCAGATTTGTTGATGCACGAAGTGCACGAAGGATCCTTTGGTACCCATGCAGGAGGGCATGCCATGGCCAAGAAGTTGTTAAGATCAGGCTATTACTGGATCATAATGGATGCAGACTGTTGTGCTTATGCCAGAAAATGCCATAAATGCCAGATCTATGCAGATAAGGTGCATGTGCCTCCCAATCCTTTGAACATAATGTCTTCACCATGGCCCTTTGCTATGTGGGGCATTGATATGATTGGCAAGATTGAGCCAACTGCTTCGAATGGCCACAGATTCATCCTGGTCGCCATTGACTATTTCACCAAGTGGGTTGAAGCAGCCTCGTATGCAAATGTTACAAGACAAGTGGTAGCCCGATTTCTGAAGAGAGATATCATCTGTCGATACGGAGTTCCCGAGCGAATCATTACTGATAATGGTTCCAATCTAAACAACAAAATGATGGCTGAATTGTGCCGGGACTTCAAGATCCAACATCACAATTCTTCTCCTTACAGGCCAAAGATGAACGGCGCTGTTGAGGCAGCTAATAAGAATATCAAGAAGATTGTGCAGAAGATGGTAATCACTTACAAAGACTGGCATGAAATGTTACCATTTGCCTTGCATGGGTACCGCACGTCAATCAGAACATCCACTGGGGCAACACCGTATCAGCTTGTGTATGGTATGGAAGCAGTCCTACCTGTTGAAGTTGAATTACCCTCCCTACGGGTATTGATGGATGTTAAACTGAGTGAAGCAGAATGGGTTCGGGCCCGATACGAACAACTGAGTCTGATCGAAGAGAAAAGATTAGCGGCAATCTGTCATGGGCAGTTGTATCAGAAGAGAATGAAGAAAGCCTTCGATCAGAAAGTCAGGCACCGAGGGTACCAAGTAGGAGATCTTGTGCTGAAGAGAATCCTCCCTCCTCATACAGACCACAGGGGCAAATGGACTCCAAATTATGAAGGACCATTTGTTGTAAAGAAGGTTTTCTCCGGTGGAGCACTGCTGCTCAACACCATGGATGGTGAAGATTTCCCGTCCCCTGTGAATTCAGATGCAGTTAAAAAATACTTCGCATAAAAAATGACCCGCTGGACATAAAAACAGAATGTAAGTCCAGGCAAAAATAGGGCATCCCGGCGAGTCAAAAACAGAATAAAAGACTCGGGTAAAAATAAGGGAAAATAAACAAAAAATGTACACCCGCTGAGTTGAAAAGCCGCATTGGACAACTCAGGCAAAAATGGGTATCCCGATGGATTGAAAACCCGAAAGGGCGATCCATGCAAAATAAGGGAATAAGCGAACAACTGCATTCTGAATTCGTCTGTATTACTTACAACTTGGAAAGCTTCAAAAGGATCAAACTTCAATCAGAATCAGCCTCCTTCAGAAAGCAAGACGAGAAGAACGTCATTGTCATACGAGTCATAGCAGAAGAGGAAGCTCTTTGAAAGCGTCGTCAACATCGCCAGCATTTTGTTTCTCAATTTGTAACAGTCTCTTCATTTTAGGAGATTTGTTTCTTTGACTGTATCACGCCAATTCAGGGCGTTTGAATTAATAAAATCAGATTTTCAGTCATGTTTCGTCTTGTACATTTTATTTGCAAAGAATGTCTGATGCCTCTAAAAAACTAATTGCATAAGTACAGATGCTTTTCACTAAAAAAAGAAAAATAATAAAAAGCACATGCTTGCAGGGAATATACTTACTCTCAAAAAGTGCTTAACTCCTATGACGGAATCCAGTAAAGGATACCTCGGGACCATTTGTGCGTTTCCTTATCTTTGCAGGATTGCAGGTACCCAGAACGTAACTTGGGGCATGCTAATTATATCCCAGCAAGCTGGAAAATCAACAAATAATCTCAATATCCGAAGTGCACTCTCCCCGGCTGAGTGGCTTCTTCCCCAACTGAGTTACCAACAATGTTCCCCAGCCGAGGTACCAATCATTCTTCCTCAGCAGAATGCAAAGATCCAGGGAGCCACCTCCCCACAGAGTTTCAAGCCTCTATCCAGAAGAGAAACGCATGAAGGAGCCACAACAGAGTACAGAAAGCTTCTACAAACCCCCAGCTGGGTCCCATATTTCAAAGATATGTCAAATCAGTGATTTATCCCCAAGCAGATACGTCTCATCAGATCTATCAATGATCTCATCCCCAGCTGGGAAGTCCATTACAAACAGATCAACCAGAGATCTTCACAGCAACGGGATCCGAATCCCGGTGTGCTATCTTTGCATAATCATGGCATTTGCATCATACTATCCCCCAGAGCGTAGCATTCCGTCTAATACGGAGCATTACGGCAAAAATCAAACGCATAGCATAATCATAAGCCATGTTCTGAATTAACACTTGTGAATAATAACCGTTCATCATCATTGTACAGAAATCCCACCAGAGTCCCAGCGAAAGCAGTTGCCTCACAAATTACAAACACCAGTTTATACTCCTTTTTGACACCCGTCCGTGTCATCACTTCCCCAAACAGGTCGCCCGAACACCCTTTACAAACAAAATCACCCGTATTACAGATACTTCCTGACACCCGTCCATGTCATATCCCCAGCGCAGTCGCCTACACTTCTACAACCCCTATACCTGTTAATATTATACTTTCTTTCTCCTGACATCCGTCCATGTCACTCTCCCCAACAGATAAGCATTCATCTATATATACTCACACTACTCATGGTATATTTATACAGATACTCGTCCGTATCTTGTATACACCATCACTCATATCCCCACAGATTCGACAATAGTCCTTGTTCTTTGTTAACCAGATGGTACTCGTCCGTATCATCATCTCAGAACATGTGTCTAGCGTTTGTTTCTACATGATACTCGTCCGTATCATAGTCTTAAGGATGCTCGTCCGCATTTTTAATCCATACACCATGTCAAATACTTATGTCTTCTTGAATATAGACACTCGTCTGTGTTTACTATTCCCCAGAAGAGTCCTTTCAGATGCAACACTCGTCCGTGTTCTTTGTTAACCCGTTGATACTCGTCCGTATCATCATCTCTGAACATGTGTCAGTTTGTTTCTACATGAGACTCGTCTGTATCATAGTCTTAAGGATGCTCGTCCGCATCTTTAATCTATACACAGCCTCTAAATACTTATACCTTTTGTTTCTTGGATGTAAACACTCGTCCGTGTTCACTTTTCACCAGCAAACAATTTCTTTTTATCTGACATTCGTCCTATGTCATGATAAACCCTGAGAGCAGCCGTACCCTGCTAGGTGGTCGTCCTCCACCTCTTGATGGTCGTCCTCCATCATGCTCATCCGATGGCCGTCCCCATCGTTGTTTTTAGCAGCCGTCCCCTGCCAGGTGGTCGTCCTCCACCTTTTGATGATCGTCCTTCATCCTTTTTATCCAATGGCCGTCCCCATTGTTGATTTTGGTTATCTGGCATTCGCCCTATGCCATGATAAACCCTGAGAGCAGCTGTCCCCTGCTAGGTGGTCGTCCTCCACCTCTTGATGGTCGTCCTCCATCATGCTCGTCCGATGGCCGTCCCCATCGTTGACCTTTTTTATCCGGCATTCGTCCTATGTCGCGATATTTTCGGCAGCCGTACCCTGCCAGGTGGTCGTCCTCCACCTTAGATGACCGTCCCTCATCTTAACCCAACAGAGCAGCCGTCCCCTGCTAGGTGATCGTCCTTCACCTTAGATGACCGTACCTCATCATCTGTTTATTTCATTTATTCTTTAACCCGATGGCCGTCCCCATCGTGGTCCCTTTTCTTTTTAGCCCGATGGCCGTCCCCATCGTCGGTTACTTTGCTTTTTGAACTTGATGGCCGTCCCCGTCATGTTTCATTAATTCCCAGAGAATTTTACAGCTTTATCTTGATGGCCGTCCCCATCATAATATCTCATTTTTCCCAGCTAGTCGGCTGTCCCCGTCTTAGCTTTACCTTTTATCCCCAGCATGTCGGTCGTCCCCGTCATTGCTTTATCTTCACACCTTTCCCCAGCATGTCGGCCGTCCCCGTCATCGCTATTTACCCAGCAGTCGTCCTCTGCTCGACGGTCGTCCTCCTTCGCCCACACTTTACAATATACTTTATTTTTCTTTACAATCTATATCCCTTTTCTTCTTCATTCTGTGAGTGCAAATTTTGGACTGTCTTGGGTATTCAACCACAAGTTATCTTGTTTGCCTGTTAAGCCGTCGCTTACATCCTGCACAGCTAACTCATGTTTGAATAGGGGCAGCTGTAAACACCCCAAATTTGCCCTCACCCATTCACACCATGGCTTGTGATCATCTCATATGCATAAACACAATCATAACAGCTCATACCTCATTTTTGATTCACTGCATAGTTTCTAAGTCATCTGCACCTAGGGTTTGTGATCTGAGCAATCTCAAAGCTTCTTGAGCCATTCCAAAGGCAACCAATCACTTCAAAGGGGTCCACATGTGTTCATCTATTATACTACATCCTCTCAAAGTCAAGATTTCAAAAGAATCACAAGAACTAGGGTTTGAATGGATGCAGAGACAGGTTTGACTGCACAATTGACTGAAAATTAGGGTTTTGGTTTCAGAGGCCATAACCTCAAATTTTTTGGTCATTCTTGTTTCCATTGGTCTCTATATGGTATAGGGAGTATGCATATCAATTTTCATGAAGAAATTCCATGGGGAAGTCATCTGATCAAGAGTTGACTTTCTGGACAAGTCAGTGCAAAATCAGGGCATCTGAGGCCCCCAATGACCCAACCAATGGGTGATCTTCATCATTTTGAGTGTATATGATCTTTATTTGATCATGGAAGAGGGTTGAAGTTCACAAAAATCAAGAATTTGGAGTTTTTGCAAGTGTTGACTTTTTGGGCATAGTTGACTTTTCAAGAATGCTTCATTCTAGGTCATTTTTCAAGCCTTGATTCTTGATCCAAAAATGCTTCAAATGGAAAAACTTTGGTCATGAAAGTTGTAGATCACATTTTTCCCTTTTCAAAAAGTACAAGAACATGATCAAACTCCTCTTGGATCAAAAGTTATGGTGTGACAAAGTTGGCCAAAATCATTGATTTTCAAGGCATGCCTCAAATGAGAATTTTGCAAAATCATGAACCAATGCCTTTTGTAACCTCTAGTTCATTTCAAACCAGCACACAAACATACTATAAGTCATAAAAATCAGATTTGGACCAAGAATGCTCATGTATTATGGCTTGTGGGATAAGGAAATCACATGTGAACCATAGAGTAACAACTTGCAAAAATCATGATCACACTCCCTACAACTTGCAGCCTTGGATGCTGACCTTGCTAGCTCTCTCACCACACCATGCTGCGCAGCCCCTAGCCCTGGTACCAAGCTAGCACCAAGCCATACTTCTCTTACACAAAAGGTGGACTTTGAGCAAAAGCAAACTTACCTATCACAGCAGGCCATGTCACATCATCCAGCCAATTGGATTAGTTTATACTTTTCATTTGCAAGCCATTTCAGGTACCAAGCAAGGCTGAAACACTACACACCATCACATACACCAAAACACACCATTTTGCAAATTGCTTCGAATCTCTCTGCCCAGCCATCAAACATCCAAACTATTTTCACACCTCAACTCACCATGCTTCATTGAGCTCAAAGCAACCAAGAACCAGGCCTGAAACAAGCTGTAACCTCACTTCACCATTTTCACCCCAAGTTGCAGTTTCTTTCGAAACTCTCACCACAGCTCACAAACATCAAAACAAACTCCATAGACCTTCTTTATTCATCACCCTAACCACAAAGAACCTCTCACCTTGGCCTGAAGCTGCCTGAATCACCATTGACATTCTCAACTGAGCTTGGAGCAGAAGCTGATCAAACTCTTCATCCAGCCAATATAAATTTCTCCCAAGCATTCAAGCATCATCAGGAGGTCATAAGGAGTGGATTTCACCAAGAGAGGAGGCCTGAAAGTTGCTGGAGTGAAAGCTTCGAATCTCAGGTAGCTCAAGAAATATTTTTCCAGAAATCATTTCTTTTGTTCTAAACTTGTTCTTTGTGTCTTCCTGATCACGAATATGCTTTTAGTTTTTGAAATGGTGATGAAATGAGAGTTTAATTGCTCTCTGAAACTTGCGTGCCCTAATTCTTTCTTGCTTCGATTCAGCCTTGTTAGGAAATATAAATGTGTTTTGATTAGGGGTTTTGGTTCGTGAGTGAGTGAGGATCATTTCCCAGTTTTTAGATTTCATTTTAGTTAGGTTTTTGGAGTTTTGGGAATTCTCAGGGAGGATGCTGGCCGGAGAAGACGACCGGAAGTCTTCTCCGGCAGCCTGAAAGTGATTTGTGCCCTAATCCTGTCATTAACTCTAGTTTGAATTTGGACCGTGGATTGCCTTTGACTGGTTGACCTCCCGCGCGTGTGGATGGACCAGATTGATCATTAGAAACCCTAAGTGTGTTTAATTAATTCGTAATTAGGTTTAGCCCAATTTGAATGTGAGCCACAGGATCTGGCGCGTGGTCAATCCATTTAAGCCCAGAATCAATCTCAGCCATCCTTTCTGATTACTTCCATTTAATTCATTATTAATTCATTTTCTTTTCATTTAAATTGCACAATTATTTTAAAATAGTAAAAAGTCTTAAAAAATTATGAAACTTTTTCTCTTAAGTTTTATTATTTTTCATGACACAAAAATATTTTCATTTTTATTTTTATCATTAAAAAAGTATTTTTAAATATTTAAAAGATTATTTTTAATTGATTAATGGAAATTAATTAATTAAAAATACTTTTAGGTATTTAAAAATCACCAAAAAATTCATGAAATGTTCTAAGACATTTAGAAACATTGTCCAACCTTCAAACCAAATTTCTTTTTTGATCTTGATGCATTTTGAGAATTTTCCTTTGAATTAAAATCATTTTTGTGCATTATTTTGATCCTAAGTTCAAAAAATCATTTCTGCCTATCTATGAAGAGTTGGACATTGATTCTTTTTGCATTGCATTGTGTTTAACATGTAGTTTCTAAGATAAAATGGTCATGATTTGATCTTGCATTTTTCATTTGTTTGGCATTTCTTTTGTTTAGGAACCCTAAAAACCCTAATAACTTAGAAAAATCATAACTTGAGATTGGTTAAGTGTTGAGACCTCCCCTTTGGACATTGGTTTAGTATAGGTTTAGGGTTTCTTTGGGTGGCATTTCCTTTTTTTATCTTAGGGTTTGCTTCTGTTTTTGGTTTTTGTTTGTTGTTTGATCCATAAACCCTAATTTGGGCTTTCATTTGCATCCTTCTTGCATTCTCTTGCATAACATGACTTGCCATGACATCTCAAGCATTCATGTGATTCATTTGACATCATAAGACATATAGAAAGCATGTTTGATCATTGCATCTTGCATTTGCCATATTGTTTGCCATGTATGCTTCATAACTTTCCATGTTCATTCATGCTTCTTAACTTGCATCATTTGCATCCATGATCTTGTATGAACATTTCCATGTGCTGCCTCATGCTTGTATCATCTCATAGCATCATCATCATCATCAACATGCTTCTGGTTTGGTTTTGCATCATGTCATTTCATTCCCTTTTGCATTGCATTGCTTTCCTTTTCTAACATTCCAGGTGGTAAGTGAATTTGAGAGGTGGATTTGCCTTCACTTCTCATAACTTTTCTTTTCATCTCTCTTGCATCCATTGCTGCATTTTTATATGTGTTTGAGTTTGAGCTTGCTCATTCTTCTTCTTCCCACTTTCTTTCTTCAAGTGACTTGACTTCTTGAATGAAGCAAGTCACTTTGCTTCTCTTGATCCTTTCATCTGCTTCCTGGTGGCTCCTTTGAAGATTGTTCTTGTTTAACCTCACAAACTTTAGGGACAACCAAGCATGACAATGAATTAGGGTTTTGATTAGTCTCCCCTCTTAGTTTTACCTTTGTGTCTCTTTGAGTCTTCCCTTCTCATCTCATAATCAGGGATTAAACCCTAAAGGCTTTAAGGCTTTGTGATTAAGCTTATGCATGCATCCTTCTATTAGGATGGAGTGTATAACTTTAATCCTAAGTGTTAAACCCTTAATGTGTTTAAATCTCTTAATCAATTCACATAATAATCATCAAGACATCACACTTGTAACTTGGGCCTTGCATTAGGGTTCTATTTCTTCCTTAATTGGTTAAGAAGGACTAACCCTAGTGTTAATGGACAAGTCCCCCTCAAGTTGTCTTACAAACCATAAAAATAACTTCATCATCATATCATTTAATAAAATCCACTTAATCAAAGGCTTGTTTTGTCATGAGTTTAATCCCTAATCATGGATTAGGTTGAGGAGCTTTCCTCAGCTTAAACATTCTCATCTATTATCCTTCTATTAGGATGGTGTAATGAGTCTGTTTAATCCTTGATTATGGCTTAACCTCATTACCCAACACTAAACAAAAACCACAAAAACACCTAAATAATCACAAGTAGGTTAATGATCTTAATCCTACACCATAGGTGATTAAGTGTGAGAATCTGACTTCACACTTAGGGTACTCTCATTACCCCTAATCAGAGGGAAGATGTGATGAGTTTATCAACCCATTGGTTCAGGCTTAAACTCATTTACTTATGACAAACTCCAAAAAGCAATAAAAGATTGAAAGCTCAAAAACAAACAATAATCGTCTCCTCCGGGATTCTTTTCTCATCTCATTCACTCACAAACGAGAACTCGCTTCTTCCGTCTAATGCAAGACAGTTTGCACCTGAGCCAGACAGGTCATACACTTGAGCATAGACAAGCAAGCAGTTCACAAGTCAATTCTTTCAGTCTCTTTGGGTCGAACTACGGTGTTCTGACTTCCTCATTGCACGAGAGGATACGTAGGCATAACTTAACAGTTATCGAACAAAAGTCTCTGTACATTCCCCCTCTTTCCAGCATCTTTCTCTTAGCCTCATAGTCTTGAGCAATTCATTCTCATTCTTACACTAACACTTCACTTATACACTTCACATTCTTTTACACTGACACCTGTACATCCTGTTCCAGCTCTTTTACACACAAATTGCACTGACACTACCCCTTTAAAACACAAATCTTTTAAGCGTGGATCCCGTCGAGTACGGCGGACAATCTGGGTGCTAATACCTTCCCAGGTTGTAACCGACCCCCTTTCTCAGTCTCTCTGGTTCGCAACCGTCTTATCCGTATCTTTCCTAGGTCTATGCAGCATTACCTTTCCTCCGGGATAAAAATGCCTAGCTGGCGACTCTTTTCATCTCCAGTGAGTTCACGGCTGTGTGTTCTCATTGTCCCTCTCGCCGACCGTTCGCGTCTGTACCTTTATTTGGGCCAGCTTCATTTATCGGGAGCGACAATCGGTTTGGCATTATATACTACGCAGGGAGGCCTCAGCTGAGTCCGGGAAACAAGGTCATCCTATGTAAGTCCCAAGTGGGCCCTCGGATGCGAATGGGTTTTCCACACAATGTGGTCTGCCACTGTCATCACTAGAGTCGCCAGCCATGCATTTTTATCCCGAAGAAAGGGAATGGTAATGCTGCACAAACCAGAAGAAAGAAGAGGAAGGACACAGGTCCTGCGAACCAAAGAGACTGAGTTCGGGAGTCGGTTACGACCTGGGAAGGTATTAGCACCCAGATCATCCGCCGTACCTGACGGGATCCACGCTTGCAAAGAAAATGTTTCAAAGGGTGAGGGTATGAAAACTGCTGCAAAGAAGGGAAAATGGAACTGGGAAAGAAACTGAGAAAAGAACTGAATAAGAAAACAAAGAGAAAAATGTAGGGTAAATAAAGATTGTGCTCGAACGGGCCCTACCCCGCTGCCTACGTACCTCATCAGGATAATGAGGATCAGAGACGCCTTAGTTCCCCTAACTAGGGGTAACAAGGAAATTGCTTGTGAATTAAGGCTTGAACTGCCTATGCCATTGCTCAGGTGTTGCAGACTCGGACGACGAGTGTGTAACCGTCTTGCAAAATGACAAGTAGGAGCAAGTTCGCGTACGGAGCGAAGGAAATGAGAAAAGAATTCCCGAAGGAAAGACGCTTATTGTTTGTTTGTGTTTTTTAGAAGCTTTCTATAAGTGTGTCACAAGGAAGTGAACTCAAGCTCTTTTCCATGGAATGTGCACTTGTCACTACATTCCAAGATGGAATAATAAAACAAGCACGCTCAAGTAAGGAGAAGATCCCCAAAACTTGAACCCAAAGATTAGGGCCTAAGCTCACTAACTTGTTGAATTATTAAGTGTTTTTGGTATTTACAGATGAAGAAGTGTTTTTTATGCTTTTCTTGGTGAAGAAGATACCTTGATCAGACTTGTGCATCACAAGGTAAACTTGTACTATCCCAAGATGGGAAGACTACAAGCATACCTCATGGGATAAGGCTATTGCTCAAGGTATTACTTCAAACATTATTAAGATGTTTTTTATGGTTATGAGGTGAGAAGAGAAGAAAAACCAAAAGGATCACAAAGGAAAAATTCTAAATGGGGACTAAAGATTCCTAAGTGTTATCATGCATGGATATCCTAAGGTTAGTGTGGTTTTCTATCCTAATGAAGAAAGAAAGAAGAAGAGAAGAAAGAAAGATGAGATGAGCAAGGCCTAAGCCCAACAAGCAAATGGTTAGTACAATAAACATAAGAAGAGAAGATGCGATTTGGAGATGTGGAACTCAACTTCCACACCTCACACTTACCATAGCCCCTGCAAGGTTAGAAAAATAAGCACAAGTGAAATGAAATGGACAAGATAACATGCCATCATCATACAAAAAGAAGTGAAATGATATGTACAAGTTCTCAATGGATATGCAAGACAAAAGAATGAGGAATGAAGCATACAAGTTAACATGATGCAACATGAAACAAATGACAAACACATGCAAACTTAAGAAAGATGCAAGGCAAAATGCACAAAACATGGACTCAAAGCACACAACCAAAACCAAAACAATGCAAAGAAGAGCTTAAGAAGCTAACAAGATGAAGAGAAGAAAGGTACAAGACCAAACAATCACAATATGAGGTGGAAGAAGCAAGGAGATGAAGTGAAAACACTTAAGAAATGAAAGGACTTAAAAGGTAAGCAAACACAAAAAAATTCTAGGACTCAAACCCTAAGTCAAGACCAGAAAGGAATCCATACCCCAAAGAGACCCCAAATGAGAAGAAGAAGTTGGCACAAGTTCCCTTCTAAGCTTATGAGAGAACTAATGAACCAAAAGAAGCAAAATGGGACAAGGTGAGAACAAAAATTCAAATTAAATCAACCAAGCATCTAAGAATTCCACAACTCAAGACAAATGATCCTCAAACATTATATATCAATGAGCCAGAAGTATTGAGAAAGATTCAGAAGCAAACTAGGTCAAATGGAGGCTTAAACATGAACTAGGGTTAATAACTTCCAACACAAGTCAAAGGACCAAGACCCAATGAAAAAGTTTCTAAAAATCAGGGGAAAAACACACAAGGCAATGGCAAAAAGAATGAACACAAAACTCCAAATAATGAACTCTATAGAAAATGGACAAGGCAATGTACTCAAAAAAGGATTAAAAAGAAGTTAATTGAAATGAGGAATTAATTGCCACGGGTAAAATAGGAATAAATGAAAAATAAAAATGTAGAAAAATAAAAGAAACTCAAAAGAAGACTCATGAATATTTTGGGAATTTTTTGACACTTGGAACTATTTTAAATAAATGAAAACCAAAATAGAATAAAAGAAATAAAAATGAAAAAAAGAAATTAAAAGAGAATGAGAGCCGGGGGTGCTGGTAGCAAGGATCTGCGTATAAATGGTTTGGGCTTGGAAGCTGAGGGGGTGTGAAGAGCAAGTTTGAGCCCAATAAGGCTGCGCTGGCTTATTAGACTTATGGTGGAAATTATAAAATTAAACTGGAAAATTCAAGAACCAACAGATGAATCTAACGCATGTTGTGGACCATTCATTAAATGACGTGGACTCACAATTGGATATAAGGTGAGGTCTCACAATAACTAACGTGTGGTGAGAAACATTCATATTAAAAATGAGAAAACAGATTCATGTGAGAAGGAAGGGGGCTGTATGGACGCGTGGCACAATCGAGGGCGTGCGTGAGAAGGATCCAAGGGCCAGAGACCTTTCTTCAACCTTTTAAAACCCTAACTCTCATTTCCAGTTTCCGGTGACCGGAGCTAGGGCTCCGACACCGGAATTCAAACCAGTAAGAACAAACAACCAAATAAATGGACCAATAGCTCCGGATCCACCAATTAAGCTATGCTGAATTCGAAAATGACACTGAAATACTCTAAAACTCAAAGGATTATCTGGATCGAACCAAAACAAGTGTGACCAAGAAACTTTGAATTCAAATATCTCACACTACAATGCACCATTTACTAAACTACAACTTGCAGAATGATCAGTGCACCTCAAATATCATAAAACACACAATCAATTTCATTTCCAGAGATGAAGAATTTGGAGCTTACCTGAGTTGCAGATCTTGATTCAAGCTGCTAGAAAGCCAGATAATGGATGCAATTCACTCTACCTTCACTCTAGATGCAAAAAAAAATGCATCTAAAGCCTTGAATGTGGCTGGATCTGAAGCTTTTCAAGAAGCTGCCCTGAAATGGCAAGGTGGTTGATCTTGAAGGAAAGCTTGAATGAGTGGGTGATTAATGATCCTGAACTTGCACTGATCAAGAATCCACAATTTGTTTTCTGATTGAGCAAGTGCATGATGAGAAATGAGAGAAAATGCAATTGGTGCATAAACTTGGAAATGAGAGAATGAGAGAGAGATTTTGCTTTCTGAAACCCTAGCTTCTTAACTATGACCTCACAATCCAATGCTGAAAGAATGCCAAGGTTTGCACGTGGGAATCACAAGCTTTTGGAGAATTTGCAAAATTTGGAATTTGGTGTGAGAGCATGAAATGCTCATGCTTTGCTTGGCCTCTCAGCCTATGTGCAATTCAAATCCTACCCTTGATTATAATCCAACCAATTATGGCCCTTAGATCAAAGTTATCACACTTTTCTCATGATTTTGCAAAATATCCAATTTTTGAATAACTAACTTGCTTGGCACGAATTTGTGGTATTCTTTGGAGCAAAATGATCCAAATTCAATGTAGTTTAACATTGGACACATAATTGATCCATACCAAGTCTTGAAATTAAGTTTTGAAACTTTTTGCTTTTGTGCATGCATGGAATTTTTGAATTTGCCCTAATTTGAAGCACTTTTTCGAAGGACATATCTTGCAAACCATGAATCCCATGAAAATGTACTTGTAATTTTTGAAAATGGGAGCCCTTAATCTCCAACTTTCATGTTTGACTTTGGTTCATTTGAAGAATTTTTTATCATGTTAAGCTCACTTGAAAATTAGGGCAAAAGTTGGCAAAAATGGAAAATCCTTAAAACCAAGTTTTCACCAATTTTGCAAAAACCCTCAAATCTTCATGATTCTTGAACTTTGAACATTCCAAACCTCTTATAACATTGCAAGGACACCCTTTGGCCAAAAAAGTTGGGTTAGACCCCTTGAAATCACACAGTTGACTTTTTAAGGGCACAGTTGACCAATTACTTCATCTGCAAGCAACTGAAGAATTTCTTGACTTCCACAAGGAATTTTCTCATGAAAATTGGTACCTAGGATCCGCTTGACATATAGAAGACTTTGCCCAAATGAAATGGCCAAATTTGTGAAGTTTTGATGCTTGAATCTCAAACCCTAGTTTAGGTGCCTTGTGTAGGAGCTTTGCCCTATCCTGGAATCTCTGATGATCATGCAATCTTCTGAGCTTTTGCACATGAACTTGAACTTGTAAATGGAGTGTAGACCCCTCATAGGACTTGTACAAAACCATTGGGCTCCTTGTCATATCTTGTTATGCCTCAAGAACCTCCACAGATGATCATATGCCTAATGCCAGTTCATGAAGAATGTTATGCCTCATCTTTCCATGCTAGGATGCTACGAAAATGATATGCTCATGATGAATATGATGTGATATGATGCTTAAACTGAAGAGGAAAAATTTGGGGTGTTACAAGATCCTATGACCTTTATTTGGTCTTAGGAGAGGTTGGATGATCACAAGATTGAAGAATTTTGAGCCAAGTAAAAAGTTTCCAAAAATGGACATTACTTGAAATCCAAACATTCCATTTTGGGAAAGATTTTCAACCTCCTCTTTCTTGATCAAAAATTCTTCAAATGAAATTTTGTTAGACATGAAAGTTGTAGATTGGATCTTCCCATTTTCAAAAAGTACAAGAACTCCTCTTGATTCATCCTAGAACTCAAGATATGGCAAGTCAAAGTTGGGAAAAATCTTGTAATTTTCAAGTTTAGGCCAAAGAGGGAAATTTGCAAAAGTGAATTTCAGGCCTCTATATGACTTCTAATCCACTCAAATGCATCATGGCATGATCAAACAACATCCCAAGATCAAATTTGAGCTTTGAACCAAGGGATTTCATGACTTGTTTCTCAAGAAATCACAAAGTTGCAAAATTGCAAAACCTATGCAAACTCATGATACAAGGCATACAGCTCATAAGAATTGATCCTAGGGTTCTCCTTGAAGCCAGTTGAAGCAGCTCAGGCCCTCAAATCAGTTCTGCCATGGCCCATACCCCAAGTACACAACATTTGACTTTTTGGACAATTGAACCATACCAATCCCACAGCCCATAACAACTCTTCTGACTCATTCCATTTGTTTATGCAAAGCCTAAGGATCATAAAAGAGGACTCACAAGAGCTCAGAAGCATGACACACTCAGTTTGCACAAAAATCCCCCAAAAACTTCCTCTCTTCGATTCTCTCAATCCAGCCATCAAACTTCACAAATTCCTTCACCAATCAACCACACATCATTCATAGAACAAGAATCAACCATTAAAATGGCCTGAAACATCACATATCAAAACCACCATTTCTGCTATATTAGAACTGGACCTCTCAAACCAGCCACTTTCAAAGCATTCCAAGCATTCCATTAGCCTCGGGAGGTTCAAAGGAGGCCATTTGCACAAGAGGGAGGCTCTGAAAGCTCATAATTGCAAGTCACCAGCTCAGGTATACTCAAGAACTTTGTGTCTCAAAGCTTTAATTTCTTGTCATAGAATGAAATTGCATGCTCTAGGAATCACATAGATGTCTTTAGAATTGAAAATGGTGAAGAAATGATCATGTTATGTTCTTCTGAAATTTTGCCAGTGTTTTTGATTTGCTTTGATTCAGCTTGTTCTTGTGTTATAAATTGTGATTGATGATTGATTTGAGTTCCTTGCAGTATGGGGATGGATTCTGGGCAGGTTAGAGGTCTTGTAGTGGCCTAGGGAAGAAGTTGTGTGTTTGGACTCGCCGGAGAAGATGACCGGAGCATTGTTCCGGTCATCTGAAAGTGATTAGGGTTTGAGGGTGATTAGGGTTTCCAGATTAAACGTAGGCCATTGGATCTTGATTAAATTAGGAAGTGGACAGTCCAGATAATTCATTAGCCCTAATTTTAATTAATTAAAACAAATTATAATTAATTAGCTCAGATTAAATAGGAGCAATTGGATTGCGCGCGTTTATCTAGTTTAAATCTGAACCCTAGGATCTACATACCCCCAGTCATGCTGACTTGCGCCCTTAGCCCTTGATCTTGCTTCCATGCAATCTGAGCCTTTCATTTGATTACTTTTCATTTTATTCTTATTTATTTCATTTTGTTTTCTTTTATTTATAAAAAATAGCAAAACACTTTTAAAAATTATGATTTTTTACACTTTCACTCTAATTAATTTTAAAAACCCAAAAACATTTTTATTTTCATTTTTTGCATTAAAAAATTATTTTTAAATCCTTTAATTGTATTATTTAATTAATTAATTCATTTTAATTAATTAAAAATACTTTTAGGTATTTAAAAATAACCAAAAAAATCATGAAGCATCCTTGAACATTATAATCAATTAACAAACTCATTTCACTCATTTATTTTAGGTTTTGGTTCTATTTTGAGAATTAAACTTGAATTAGGGTTTTCAAAATCCCTTTTTTTCACAACCTAACTTCTAAAATTCACGTCTGATCAATGAAAATGAGTTTGTGCTTGGCTCTTTTTGCATTCTTTTACATGTTGCATCTAGTATCTAGGACATTTAAATCATATTTTTGCATTGCATTTTCAATTTGATATACAATTTTCCTTGAAAGGTATCCAAAACCCTAGCCTAACTTAGAAAAACCATAACTTGACTTTGGTATAGCTTCTGACCTCCATCTATGGGAGTGTTCTTGTGTATGTTTAGGGTTTGTTTGGTTGCAATTTAAAATTTTGATCATTGTTACATTCATTTGGTATGCTTTGTATGCATTACATCTTATGTATGTTCATGTATTTTCAAGCTTCTAACATGTTTGTTTTTGCATCCAACACTTGTATGATCATGTATATGCATTGTACATGACTTTGCATCTTTTCATAACACATTTTCAATCATGTGTTCTCTTCTGGTTTGGATCATTGCACCTTCATTTGCTTCATTTCATCTCATTTCATACCTTATGCATTCATATTAACCCTTTCACGTGCTTTAGGTAAGTTGATCAGGATGTGGATGTGCATCCACATAGAACCTCTTATTATCCTTTCATATGCATCTTTACTTGTCTTTGAAGTGAATTTGATTCACTTGTGTTCTCTCTTGCTCCTATCCCACTCTTAGGTTACTTAACTTCTTCAGGAAGTAAGTAACCTATTTTTCTATCTCCTTTTTTTTCCATCTACTTCTCCTTCCTTGGTGGCCAATCTGAACACTTCCTCTATGTAACACCCCAAAATTTGCCCTCTAAATTATTATTATCTAATAGGATTTATGCCTCGCATTCATCCGCATTTCCATCAGGCATTTTTCGGCATAAGTCTGTTACCGGGAGCAATGGTTTGGGAGAATTTGGGTTGCGCAGTACCTTGTGGTTTGTCCCCTTTTGCAGGTTGTTTCCTTGGAAAATAAGTGAATCATTGATTAGGGCTTACCCTCACGATTATGATTTTCATAAGGACCCTCAAAACTTGGATATGTCGTTATTAAAATGCGTCATCTTTCTGCATTCACTAGCATGTGATTAGGGTCGTCCTTTGTAGAGAATTCTCAGGTACATCAAAGTAACATTGTAAAGTCGAGAGGAAAAGGTAGCAGGGTTTGATTTAGGATCATGGCTCCATCTGTGTGGTTTCTGGGTACGCAAGCTTCACAGGAATGTATTATGACTTGTCCAGAGAGTTTGATTCAAACGCCAATTCAAAGCCCATTATCTATACCGTTCATATTTCCCTTATCCGATTCAATCCACATTTTTATCCGTTATGCCATCTTAAACCAAGTTTCCATCCATTATTCATGCTTATTTCAAATCCAATTAATCAAACTTCAAATTTGGACCATCCTTTTGTTTACACCTATCATCCTTTTCAAATTTCCAAGTCCCGCATCTCTAAATCAGGCCCATTACATTCACTATGTTTGCTTGTTTTAGAATTAAAAATAAGTAGAGATCACAAAGCCCATATGTTATTGAGGTCCTTTACCTTTTGCTTTATATCATTAACCAAAAACTATAATAAGCAAAAAATGAATAAAGGGAGAAAGTGATGGAGCCATGATGTCGTGTTCCGCGTACATACATGCAAGGGCCACAAAGACCTAAGCCTGTTTTTGGTTCACTCCAAAACTCATTGATGCAAAGCATGAAACACAAATGGGAACATGTAAAAGGGTATCATAAACCTAATAACCCAACAAAATCACATCAGGAAAACCAATCAAAAAAATAATAATAATAGTAAAAAGAGAAAGAAAGAAAACTCATGTTATGAGTTCAAGACGCAGGTTAATGACGGAAAAGTCTGAAGGAAACTGATCAAAATCATCGGTAACGGAAGCCCATGGAAGATGAAAGTTACAGCATTCATAACACAAAATTCATCAAAGGTTCAGATTGAAATACATTGCAGAAAAACTGATATACATAAAAAGTTCAGAAGAGGAATGGCAAAAAAAAAACTAGTTACAAAAATCCTAACAGAATTCTAACTGAATCTCTAACAGAAAAAACTAACAAAAACTCTTAACCGAAACTTCCAGAAGCTTCATATGGATCGGTATATAGATACGGATTCATTCACTACTGAGTTTTCTTCTTCTTCTTCTTCGGCTTGAACTCTGAGCTTCTCTCTCCTCGATTTTCCTTCCAATTTTCAGAATCCTCCATCTTCATTCTCCACTCATCTCCATCCTTCTCCTTTGGTTCAACCTGAGTGCCCATCCTTCATCACCTCTTTCAGCCTCTTATCTCTACACCAATTCTGAGAGCCATAACAACTTCTTGCATCTTCTGTATCAAGAAACCCGTAGCCCTCTTGTTCCAAACCATTCTTCATTTTCATCGCACACCATCAATATCACGCCTGCAAGATGCATAGTTACTCAGTTTGAAGTGATACTCAATAACAAGAATGAAATCACAGAGGAAAAGGGGAGAAGAACTGAAACAATAACAAGTAGAATTTCGTCAACTACTGTCGCTCCCGACAAATGACACCGGGGTCAGATGAAGGTACAGACGCGAACGGTCGGCGAAGGGAACAGTGAGAACACACAGCCGTGAACTCACTGGAGAATGAATAGAGTCGCCAGCTAGGCATTTTTATCCCGAAGGAAAGGTAATGCTGCATAGACCTAGAAAAAGATGGATAAGACGGTTTGCGAACCGGAGAGACTGAGAAAGGGGGTTGGTTACAACCTGGGAAGGTATTAGCACCCAGATTGTCCGCCGTACTCGACGGGATCCACGCTTAAAAGATTTGTGCTATAAAGGGGTAGTGTCAGTGCAATCTGTGTGTAAAGAGCTGGAAAGCAATATGTACAGGTGTCAGTGTAAAGTGTATAAGTGATATGTATAAATGAAGTGTCAGTGTGAGATCGGGAATGAAATGAATTGCTCATGATAATGAGGCTAAGAGAAAGATGCTGGAAGAGGGGGAATGTACAGAGACTTTTGTTCGATAACCGTTAAGTTATGCCTACGTATCCTCTCGTGCAATGAGGAAGTCAGAACACCGTAGTTCGACCCAAAGAGACTGAAAGGATTGACTGGTGAACTGCTTGCAGTCTATGCTCAAGTGTATGATCTGTCTGGCACAGATGCAAACTGTCTTGCATTAGACGGAAGAAGCAAGTTCTCGGTTGTGAGTGAAGATGATGAGAAAAGAATCCCGAAGGAGACGATTATTGTTTGTTTTTGTGTTTTCAGTCTTTTATTTCTTTTTGGAGTTTGTCATAAGATAATGAGCTTAAACCTAAATCAATGGATTTGGTAAACTCATCACATCATCCCTCTGATTAGGGGTAATGAGAATTACCTCAAGTGTGAAGTCAGATTCTCACACTTAATCACCTTTGATGTAGGGTTAAGATCATTAACCTACTTGTGATTAATTAGATGTTTTTGTGGTTTTTGTTTAGTGTTGAGTAATGAGATTAAGCCATAATCAAGGATCAAACAGACTCATTACACCATCCTAAAAGAAGGATAATAGATGAGGATGTTTAAGCTGAGGAAAACTCCTCAACTTAATCCATGATTAGGGATTAAACCCATGACAAAACAAGCCTTTGATTAAGTGGATTTAGTTAATGATATGATGATGAAGTGAGTTTTTTATGATTTGGAAGACAACTTGAGGGGGACTTGTCCATTAACTTTAGGGTTAGTCCTTCTTAACCAATTAAGGAAGAATTAGAACCCTAATGCAAGGCCCAAGTTACAAGTGTAATGTCTTGATGATTATTAGATGGATTAATTAAGAGATTTCAACACCTTAAGGGTCCAAGACTTAGGATTAAAGTTATACACTCCATCCTAAAAGAAGGATGCAGGCATGATCTTAATCACAAAGTCTTAGAGCCTTTAGGGTTTAGTCCCTGATTATGAGGTGAGAAAAGAGGACTCAAAGAGAGACACAAAGGTAAAACTATGGGGGGAACTAATCAAAACCCTAATTCATTGTCATGCTTGGGTGATCCTAAGGTTTGTGAGGTTTTCAAGAACAATCTTCAGAAGAACCACCAGGAAGCAGATGAACAGGATCAAGAGAAGCAAAGTGACTTGCTTCAATCAAGAAGTCAAGTCACTTGAGGAAAGAAAGTGGGAGGAGGAAGAATGAGCAAGCTCAAACTCAAACACACATAAGAATGCAGCAAGGGATGCAAGAGAGATGAAAAGAAAAGTTATGAGAAGTGAAGGCAAATTCACTTCCCAAGTTTACTTACCACCTGAAATGTTAGAAACAAATGCAATGCAATGCTAAATGAAATGAAATGACATGATGCTAAGCCAAACCAGGAGCATACACATGATGATTATGATGTTATGAAGTGCTGCAAACATGAGACAAGACAATGAGATGTTCATACAAAGTCATGGATGCAAATGATGCAAGTTAAGGAACATGAATGAACATGAAATGTTATGGAACATACAAGACAAATGACATGGCAAATATGCAATGCAATGATCAATGATGCTTTCTACATGTCTTAAGATGTCAAATGAATCATAAGAATGCACCAAATGCAATGGCAAGTCAAATTATGCAAGGAAATGCAAGAATGGTGCAAAGGGAAAGCCCAAATTAGGGTTCATGAAACAAACATCAAACACAAACCAAAAACAGAAGCAAACCCTAATATGAAAAATGGAAGATGGTACCTAAAGAAACCCTAGACCTATAATGAATCACTGCCCAAAGGAGAACTCTCAACTCTCAACCAAACTCAAGTTATGATTTTTATAAGTTATTAGGGTTTTTTAGGGTTTGTAACAAAAGAAATGCCAATCAATTAGAAAATGCAAGATCAAATCTTGGCCTTTTTATCCTTGAAAGTACATGCCAAATGAAAAACAAAGCAAAAAGAATCAATGTCTCAACCTTCACCAAAAGACAGAAATGAATTTTCAAACTTATGATCAAAATAATGCATCAAAAATGATTTAATTCAATGAAAAATTCTTAAAATGCATCAAGATCAAAAAAGAAATTTGGTTTGAAGGTTGGACAATGTTTCTAAATGTCTTAGGACATTTCATGATTTTTTTTGTAATTTTTAAATACCTAAAAGTATTTTTAATTAATTAATTCTCATTAATCAATTAAAAATAATCTTTTAAATATTTAAAAATACTTTTTTTAATGGTAAAAAATAAAATAAAAATGTTTTTGTGTCATAAAAATTTAATAAAACCTTAAAGAAAAAGTTTCATAATTTTTATGAATTTTTAACTATTTTAAATAAATTATGCAAATAAAATGAAAGAAAAATGAATTAAAATGAATTAAAACTGAAGTATGCAGGATGGATGGCCAGGATGCGTCCAGGATTCAAATGGGGTTGACTGCGCGCCAGAATGAGAGGCCCAGATTGCTTCAGATCAAATTAAATAAAACGTGGTTAATTAACCCTAACACGTGGATTAGGGCTAATTGCAATGATCTGGACCTTTCAATCTGGAGGGAAGTCAATGGGTCAACGCATATCCACGGCCAGCATTCAAACTTACACTAATTATGGGATTAAGCCCTAAATAATCTCAGGTGGCCGGAGAAGACTTCCGGTCGTCTTCTCCGGCCAGAAGCTTGCCTGAAAAAGTTCAAAACCCCTCAAAACGCAAAATAAATGAAAACTAAGCCATGGGAAATGATCCCCAACACCTCACGAATTAAAACCCTCTCAAAAAACAAATTTATCTAACCTAAACAAGTTGAATCGAAGAAAACAAAATCTAGGGTTCGTGAGCTTCAAACAGCAATTAAACTCTCAAAACGCAACCATTTTCAAAACCAATGGTACCAGAATGGTCAGCAAGACATGTAGAGCAAGTTTGTAACAATCAAATTGATTTCTGGAAAAATTAATTTGGAGTTACCTGAGATTTGCAACCTTTGATTTTGGAACTTTCAGGCCTCCTCTCCTTGCTCAATCTGCTCCTCTTGGTCCCCCAAAGTTGCTTGAATGCTCAAATGGAGTTTATATTTGTTGGATGAGGAGTTTCGAAGAGAGCTGCTTCAGTTCAGTCAACAATGGTGGATGAGTTCTTGGCACTTTCAGGCTGTGAAGAGGGGTTGTTTATGACTTATGAGGTGTGTTGAGAAGTTTGGCAAAGTTTGTTTTGATGTTTGTGGGCTATAGTGAGAGTTGCAAGTGAAACTGCAAACTGAGGTGAGAGATGGCAGTGAAGTGTTTTGGTTGTTTCAAGCTCTGGTTCTTGATGCTTTGTGTTCTATGGATCAAGGTGAGATGAATGGAGGAAAAAGATTTTGGGTTTGCAGGCTGTGTAATGAAATTCGAAGGAAGTTGCAAGTTGGGGTGTTTTTGTGTAAGTTGTGAATGTCAATGCTTCAGCCTTGGTTGCCATGTGATATGGCCAGCAAAATGAATGAATAAACAATTCTGATTGGCCTCTTGATGTGACATGGCCTGCTATGATAGGTGTGGCTACTTTTGCTCAAAATCCACTTTTGTGTAAGATAGGGCATGGTGAGGTGTTTAGGCCAGTACAAGGCATGGCTGGCGCAGCAAAAGGTGAGGGAAGGGCTAGCCAAAGTCAGCTTCCAATGCTGCAAGTTGTGGGAAGTGAATCATGAGCTTTTGCAAGTTGTTGTACTTTTGGTTCACATGTGATCTTTTGGCCAACCAAGCATGAAATCATGGGCATTCCTAGTCAAAATCTGATTTTTGTGACTTAGAGAAAGTTCACATGCTGGTTTGACATGAGTTTGAGGCAGCAATTTGATTTGGTTCAAGACTTAGCAAAATTCCCACTTGGTGCATGACTTGAAAAACAATGATTTTTGGCAACTTTGCATGGCCATAACTTTTGATCCAAGAAGAGTTTGATCATGTTCTTGTACTTTTTGAAAAGGGAAAGATGAGATCTACAACTTTCATGACCAAAGTTTTTCCATTTGAAGCATTTTTGGATCAAGAATCAAGGCTTGAAAATTGACCTAAAATGATGCATTCTTGAAAAGTCAACAAAACCCAAAAAGTCAACTTTTGCAAAAACCCTAAATTCTTGATTTCCATGAACTTCAACCTTCTTCCATGATCAAATAAAGATCATATACACTCAAAATGATGAAGATCACCCATTGGTTGGGTCATTGGGGGCCTCAGATGCCCTGATTTTGCACTGACTTGTCTGAAAAGTCAACTCTTGATCAGATGACTTCCCCAAGGAATTTCTTCATGAAAATTGATATGCATACTCCCTATACCATATAGAGACCAATGGAAACAAGAATGACCAAAAAATTTGGAGTTATGGCCTCTGAAACCAAAACCCTAATTTTCAGTCAACTGTGCAGTTCATCCTGGCTCTGCACCCACTCAAACCCTAGTTCTTGTGATCCCTCTGCAATTTTGACTTTGTGAGGATGTAACATGATATAAGAACACACATGGACCCCTTTGAGTTGATTAGTGGCCTTTGGAATGGCTCAAGATGCCCTGAGGTTGCTCAGATCACAAACCCTAGGTGCAGATGCCTTAGAAACTATCCAGTGAATTAAAAATGAGATGTGAGATGATATGATTGTACTTATGCATATGAGAATGATCACAAGTCATGGTGTGAATGGGTGAGGGCAAATTTGGGGTGTTTACAGCTGCCCCTATTCAAGCATGAGTTAGCTGTGCAGGTTGTAAGCGGCGGCTTAACAGGCAAACAAGATAACTTGTGGTTGAATACCAAAGACAGTCCAAAATTTGCACTCACAGAAATGAAGAAGAAAAGGGATATAGATTGTAAAAGCAAATAAAGTATATTGTAAAGTGTGGGCGACGGAGGACGACCGTCGAGCAGAGGACGACTGCTGGGTAAGGTGGTATGTGAAGCAAAGCGATGACGGGGACGGCCGACATGCTAGTAAAGTGTGTAAAAATAAAGCGATGACGGGGACGACCGACATGCTGGGGAAAGTGTGTAAAATAAAGCGATGACGGGGACGACCGACATGCTGGGGATAAAAGATAAAGCTAAGACGGGGACGGCCGACTAGCTGGGAAAACTAAGATAATATGATGGGGACGGCCATCAAGATAAAGTAGTAACATTCTCTGGGGATTGGTGAAACATGACGGGGACGGCCATCAAGTTCACAAAGGTAAAGTAACCAACGATGGGGACGGCCATCGGGTTAAAAAAAGAAAAGGGACCACGACGGGGACGGCCATCGGGTTAAAGAAGAAAAGGGACCGCGACGGGGACGGCCATCGGGTTAAAGAAGAAAAGGGACCACGACGGGGACGGCCATCGGGTTAAAGAAGAAAAGGGACCACGACGGGGACGGCCATCGGGTTAAAGAATAAATGAAATAAACAGATGATGGGGTACGGCCATCAAAGGTGAAGGACGATCACCTAGCAGGGGACGGCTGCTCTGTTGGGCATAAAAGGAATATGATGGGGACGACCATCAAAGGTGGAGGACGACCACCTGGCAGGGTACGGCTGCCAAAATATCAACGATGGGGACGGCCATCGGATAGAAAGGGTCAACGATGGGGACGGCCATCGGACGAGCATGATGGAGGACGACCATCAAGAAGTGGAGGACGACCACTCAGCAGGGGACGGCTGCTCTCAAAGTTTATCATAACACAGGATGAGTGTTAGACAACTAAAATCAACAATGGGGACGGCCATTGGATAAAGTGATGAAGGACGATCATCAAAAGGTGGAGGACGACCACCTAGCAGGGGACGGCTGCTAAAATCAACGATGGGGACGGCCATCGGATGAGCATGATGGAGGACGACCATCAAGAAGTGGAGGACGACCACTCAGCAGGGTACGGCTGCTCTCAGAGGTATCATAACACAGGACGAGTGTTAGATAAAAAGAAAATTTGTTGGCAATCTACTGGGGAGATAGTAAACACGGACGAGCGTTTACATCCAAGAAACAAAAGGTATAAGTGTTTGGTATTGTGTATAGATTAAAGGTGCGGACGAGCATCCTTAAGACTATGATACGGACGAGTATCATGTAGAAACAAACTGACACGTGCTCAGAGCTGATGATACGGACGAGTATCAACTGGTTAACAAGGAACACGGACGAGTGTCGCATCTGAAAGTATCCTTCTGGGGAATAGTAGACACAGACGAGCATCTATATTCACGAAGACATAAGTGTTTGACACGGTGTATGGATTAAAGATGCGGACGAGCATCCTTAAGACTATGACACGGACGAGTATCATGCAGAAACAAACATTAGACGCAATGTTCTGAGATGATGGTACGGACGAGTACCAACTGGTTAACAAAGAACAAGGACTACTGTCGAATCTGCGGGGATATACATGGTGTATAAAAGATACGGACGAGTATCTGAGTAGGTGTACCAATGAGTAGTGAGTATATAATGTATAGGTGAGTGTTTATCTGCTGGGGATATGACACGGACGGGTGTCAGGAAAGTGTATTTACCAGTATAGGCGACCACGCTGGGGATATGACACGGACGGGTGTCAAGAAAGTGTATAGGTATATGTAAGTGCAAAGAGGGTGTCTTTGGCTTTCTGCTGGTGACACGACACGGACGAGTGTCAGGATGTATCTGCAATACTGGTGATCTTGGTTTGTAAAGTGTATTCAGGCAACCTGCTGGGAAATGATGATACGGACGGGTATCAAAAAAGGAGATATGCACTGGCGTTTGTGATATGGGGCAACTGCTTTTGCTGGGACTCTGATGGGGATGTATTCTGTATGCCGACAGATTGTCAATATTTACAAGTGTTCAAATCACAACATGACTTATGATTATGCTATGCATTTGATTTTTTTTTGCCGTAATGCTCCGTATTAGACGGAATGCTACGCTCTGGGGGTGAATATGATGCGAATGCTATGATTATGCAAAGAGGCACCGATCCGGGATTCGGATCCCATTGCTGCAAAGATCTCTGATCGATCTGCTTGAAGTGAACATCCCAGCTGGGGATGAGATCATTGATAGATCTGTAGTTGTATCTGCTTGGGGATATACGTCATCGATTAACATATTCTTATAATACGGGACCCAGCTGGGGTTTGTAGAAGCTTTCTTCACTCTGTTGTGATCTCTTCGTGCGTTGCTCTTCTGAATAGAGGCTGAAGCTCTGTGGGGAGATGATTCCCTGATTTCTGCACTCTGCTGAGGGAAAAATATCAACTCGGCTGGGGAAGTGAGAGGCAACCCAGCTGGGGAGAGCAATGGGGAGCAGCTCAGCTGGGGATAGAGCATCTCGGATGCTGAGATTGAGTGTATGCTGATTTGACAGCTCCGCTGGGGAGATGGGCACCTTCTAGTGCCATGTGGAAGATAGACCGAGTTGATAATGATTCGCCTACTTGCTGAGACGTAATCTGCATGCCCCAGGTTGCATTCTGGATACCTGCAATCCTGCAAAGATAATGGAACGTACAAAAGGTCCCGAGGTATCCCTTTCTGGATTCCGTCATAGGAGTTAAGTACATTCGAGAGTAATCACATTCCCTGTAAGCATGCGTTTTTGTTTTTAGAGAAAGGCATCTGTACTTATGCAATTGTATTTTAGAGATATCAGACGACTCTTTGCAAAACATAAATGTAAAAGACGAAACATGACTGAAAATCTGATTTTATTAATTCATGTGCCCTGAATTGGCGAGATACAGTCAGAGAAACATATCTCCTGAAATGAGGAGATTGTTACAAATTGAGAAATAAAGTGCTGGCGGTGTTGACGACGCTTTGAGGAGCTTCCTCTCCTGCTATGACTCGTATGACAATGACGTTCTTCTCGTCTTGCTTTCTGGAGAGAGTTGATTCTGATTGAAGCTTGATCCTTTGAAGCTTACCAAGTTGTAGGTGATACAGACGAATTCAGAATGCAGTTGTTCGCTTATTCCCTTATTTTGCATGGATCGCCCTTTCGGGTTTTCAATCCATCGGGATACCCATTTTTGCCTGAGCTGTCCAATGCGGCTTTTCAACTCAGCGGGTGTACATTTTTTGTTTATTTTCCCTTACTTTTGCCCGAGTCTTTTATTCTGTTTTTGACTCGCCGGGATGCCCTATTTTTGTCTGGACTTACATTCTGTTTTTATGTCCAGCGGGTCATTTTATGCGAAGTATTTTTTAACTGCATCTGAATTCACAGGGGACGGGAAATCTTCACCATCCATGGTGCTGAGCATCAGTGCTCCACCAGAGAAGACTTTCTTCACAACAAATGGTCCTTCGTAATTTGGAGTCCATTTGCCCCTGTGGTCTGTATGAGGAGGGAGGATTCTTTTCAACACAAGATCTCCTACTTGGTACTCTCGGTGCCTGACTTTCTGATCGAAGGCTCTCTTCATTCTTTTCTGATATAGCTGCCCGTGACAGATTGCAGCCAATCTTTTCTCTTCGATCAGACTTAGTTGTTCGTATCGGGCCCGAACCCATTCTGCTTCGTTTAGCTTAACATCCATCAGTACCCGTAGGGAGGGTAGTTCAACTTCAACAGGTAGGACTGCTTCCATACCATACACAAGTTGATACGGTGTTGCCCCAGTGGATGTCCTGATTGATGTGCGGTACCCATGCAAGGCAAACGGTAGCATTTCATGCCAATCTTTGTAAGTGACTACCATCTTCTGCACAATCTTCTTGATATTCTTATTTGCTGCCTCAACAGCGCCGTTCATCTTTGGCCTGTAAGGAGAAGAATTGTGATGTTGGATCTTGAAGTCCCGGCACAGCTCTGCCATCATTTTGTTGTTCAAGTTGGAACCATTATCAGTAATGATTCGCTCGGGCACTCCATACCGACAGATGATATCTCTTTTCAGAAATCTGGCTACCACTTGCCTTGTGACATTTGCATATGAGGCTGCTTCAACCCACTTTGTAAAATAATCGATGGCGACCAGGATGAATCTGTGGCCGTTCGAAGCAGTTGGCTCAATTTTGCCAATCATGTCAATGCCCCACATAGCAAAGGGCCATGGTGAAGACATTATGTTCAGGGGATTGGGAGGCACATGCACCTTGTCTGCATAAATCTGGCATTTATGGCATTTTCTGGCGTAAGCACAACAGTCTGCATCCATTGTGATCCAGTAATAGCCTGATCTTAACAACTTCTTAGCCATGGCATGCCCTCCTGCATGGGTACCAAAGGATCCTTCGTGCACTTCATGCATCAACAAATCTGCTTCTGTCTTGTCAACACATCTGAGGAGTACCATATCAAAGTTCCTCTTGTATAAAGATCCATCAGTGTTCAGAAAGAAACTTCCAGCAAGCCTTCTTAAAGTCTTTTTATCATTGGAAGATGCCCCAGGTGGGTACGTTTGATCCTCCAAGAAGCACTTGATGTCATGGAACCAAGGCTTATCATCTTTAGCAATATCTGCTGCAAATACATATGCTGGTCTATCAAGTCTCGATACTGAAATCTGAGGTGCAAAGTTAGCAGCTTGAACTTTGATCATGGATGAAATGGTAGCAAGAGCATCCGCAAACTGATTCTCGTCCCGAGGGATATACTCAAGCTTGACTGTTGCGAAGAAAGTCAATAACCTTCTTGTATAATCCCTGTAAGGTATCAGATGATCTTGGTGGGTGTACCATTTTCCGTTGGTCTGATTGACTACCAAAGCTGAATCTCCGAATACGGTCAATGTCTTGATCCTGAGGTCAATGGCTTCCTCAAGACCCATAATGCAAGCTTCGTATTCAGCTTCGTTGTTAGTGCAGTTGAAAGTGAGCTTTGCCGAGAAAGGCATGTGAACCCCTTTAGGTGTAATGAGTACTGCACCAACACCACGGCCATTCATGTTAACAGCCCCATCAAACATCATAGTCCATTCTTCTTCTGGGTCAGGCCCTTCAGTGTGAATAGGCTCTTCATGATCTTTTGCTTTAATGAACATGATGTCTTCATCGGGGAAGTCGAACCTCATAGGCTGGTAGTCATCAATGGGTTGCTCAGCAAGATATTCAGATAGTACACTGCCCTTGATGGCTTTCTGAGATGTGTACTGTATGTCGTATTCTGTGAGAATCATCTGCCATCTTGCGACCCGTCCGGTAAGAGCTGGCTTCTCGAAAATGTACTTAACTGGATCCATTTTTGAGATCAATAGAGTAGTATGGGTCAACATATACTGTCTCAGTCGGCGAGCAGCCCACGCTAAAGCACAGCAAGTTTTCTCGAGCAGTGAATAACGCTGTTCACAGTCGGTAAACTTTTTGCTTAGGTAGTATATCGCATACTCTTTTCGACCAGACTCGTCATGCTGACCTAGTACACACCCCATCGATTCTTCTAATACTGTCAAGTACATAATCAGAGGTCTTCCTTCAACTGGAGGCATAAGGATTGGAGGTTCTTGCAAATACTCCTTGATCTTGTCAAAAGCTTTCTGGCAGTCTTCGTTCCACCTGACCGTTTGCTCCTTTCTTAACAGCTTGAATAAGGGTTCACAAGTTGCTGTAAGGTGAGATATGAACCGTGAAATGTAGTTCAATCGACCTAAGAACCCTCGAACTTCTTTTTCAGTTTTCGGTGCAGGCATCTCTTGAATAGCTTTGACTTTATCTGGGTCAACCTCAATCCCCTTCTCGCTTACAATAAAGCCCAGCAGCTTACCAGATCTCACCCCGAATGTGCATTTGTTGGGGTTCAGCTTCAATTGGTATTTCCTCAGACGCTTGAATAACTTGAGCAGATTTACCAGGTGATCTTCCTCTGTAAGGGACTTGGCGATCATATCATCCACATAACATTCTATTTCCTTGTGGATCATATCGTGGAACAATGTCACCATAGCCCGTTGATACGTTGCACCAGCATTCTTCAGTCCGAATGGCATTACCTTATAACAGAACGTGCCCCAAGGTGTGATGAATGTTGTCTTCTCCATGTCTTCAGGTGACATCTTGATCTGATTGTATCCCGAAAATCCATCCATGAAGGAAAATACCGAGAACTGAGCCGTGTTATCCACCAATACATCAATGTGAGGTAATGGGAAGTCATCTTTCGGGCTGGCTCTGTTCAGATCCCGGTAATCAACACACATTCTTACTTTTCCATCCTTCTTAGGCACAGGTACTATGTTAGCAACCCACGGAGGATAGCTAGTCACAGCAAGGAACCCGGCGTCCCATTGCTTTTGTACCTCTTCCTTGATTTTCATAGCCATGTCTGGGCGAGTTCGGCGCAACTTCTGTTTGACTGGTGGGCATTCTTCCCTCAAAGGCAGCTTATGCACAACAATATTGGTATCCAACCCTGGCATATCTTGGTAGGACCAAGCAAACACATCAACATACTCTTGAAGCAGATCTATCAGCTGTCTCTTCACTGAGTCTTGCAGGCAGGCCCCGATTTTGACTTCTTTCACGTCTTCCTCCGTACCAAGATTAATCACTTCAATCTCCTCCTGATGAGGAGTAATAACTTTTTCCTCCTGTCTCAGCAACCTGGCTAGCTCTTCAGGAAGCTCATATTCTTTATCAACCCCTTCATCAGCTTGATTGATCGGATTGTCAAAGTCATACGATGTCATAGCTGTGCTGTTGTCGGTGCTGTCTGGAAGGCACTCTCTGCAAGGGTTAAGTCGGTTCATTTTAGTGATTGATTTTAATCTTGCTTTAGAAAAAAGTGAAATGAAGTTATCATTTTGAAAACACCGCCATTTATTTTTGTACAAAAAGAAAAATGGAAAAACAGTGAGCAGAAAAGAAAAAGACTCGTTTGCAAAAAGATTGTCTGATATTTCATTAATTTAATCTTGTTTGCACAAAAGTACAGATGGCCCTGATTACAAAATGAGTCTTGTCATCTTGGGCAAGATGCAAGACTTTGATGCATGCTATAAAAGATACAGGAAATAATAATTACTCTGCTCGAGTAACCCTTATAATTCCCTGGGAAGACCAGTTCGAGACACTGCTCCCCGGGACCTTTGGACGAATCCAATTCTCCAGGTTGCGCTCCTCTTCCAGCTCGTCTTCCAGACAGTTGATAGCATCGGGGGTTAGCATTCCCCCACTGACAAATCCTGGCTCTGCAGCAGCCTTTGTTTGACGTTGAGTTGGTTTGTAACCCAACCCAAATTTGTCCTTCTTCTCCTCCACAGCTAAGACCTTGCCCCAGCCTTGGGCAGTTCCTTCTTCAACAACCTTCCGGGCTTGTTGATATGACGACATGGAGATTCCTGAAACAGCAGATGCTTCATTGACATTCAAGGCTTCAAAACCTTGGCTCATCGTTTCATGGATTTCTCCATCCATCTCAATGTACTTGTAGGTAGCCAGGTGGCTAACAAAGATGTCCTCTTCTCCACAGATTGTGACAACTTGACCCTCCCACTCAAATTTTAACTTTTGGTGAAGGGTAGACGTTATAGCGCCAGCGGCGTGAATCCAGGGTCTACCCAACAAACAGCTGTAGGCGGGCTGAATGTCCATCACATAAAAGATAGTTTTAAAAGTCTGCGGGCCAATTGTCACGGGCAGCTCAATCTCTCCCAGAACCGATCTCTTTGAGCCATCAAAAGCTCTAACCACCAGGTTGCTGGGTCTCAATGCCAATCCATCATATTCTAACTTCACCAGAGCCTTCTTTGGTAAGACATTCAGGGAGGAACCTGTGTCCACCAGCACATGAGAAAGGACAGCTCCTTTGCATTCCAGGGTTATGTGCAAGGCTTTGTTGTGGTTGCGGCCATCCGCTGTCAGGTCAGAATTGGTAAACCCTAGCCCATTGCTAGCAGTAACGTTTCCAACCACGGTTTCCAATTGGTTGACAGTAATCTCCTCGGGCACGTAAGCTGCGTGCAGTACCTTCAGTAGTGCATTCCGATGGGCTTCGGAGCACATAAGCAGAGAGAGGATGGAGATTTTGGATGGCGTCTGGTGAAGTTGATCCACAATTTTGTAATCACTCTTTTTGATGATCCTCATAAACTCATCAACTTCTTGATCGAATGGAGTCTTCAGGGCTTCTTTGGCAGCTGGATCTTCCTGCACCGGGCCTTTTCCTTTTGCCTTGGCAGCAGCTTCTGCCTCGACAGTAGGTCTTTGGACTTGTGAAGCAAAGAGACGTCCGCTTCGGGTGAAGCCTCCGCCTCCGCCCACATTATCAATTTGTGGTGCAGGTGCTGATGTTTCAAGAGTGATTCTTCTCCCTTCACGGTACAAGTCAGAGCCATAGTGCCAGGGGATGGCCCTATTGCTCTCATATGGTACAGGTCCAGGTACGGTGACGGTAACCGGACTGATTGATGCCGCCGAAGGGACTGCAATTGTTTGTGGATCATAAAAGATAGTAACTGGTGCTCTAGTGGGAGCAACACCTTCTGAATGGTAGGCGGAGTTATTTTCTGGATCGTAGAATATGGTAACTGTGGAGACATTTTCATGATTGTTTGCTGGAGTTGTAGGAGGTACCGTTGGAAGGACTGTTGTTGTTGTTGATGGAGAGTCGAAATGGAATGAAGCTGAAGTTGTAGCAGGAGTAACTGTTGTAAGCTGATCATTTGGTAGGACAGATGGAGTACTTGCTGATGCTGCTGATGAATTATCGGGAACAATTGTTGTTGCATTTGTAGGAGGATCTGAAACCATTGCTGATGAAGTCGTCGGGTTTGCCGGGAATGATGTAGTGATCTGCAGTAAGCCACTCCGAATAAGGCTGTCAATGCCATTCCTCAAGTCTTCACACCCATTCCAAGAAATATTGCAGTATGGGCACCCTAGTTCACACCCCGGAAATATATTGCTTTCACGGAGTTGAGCCTTGATTTCCACCAATGGTGTCCTGATCTGATCCACACTGGTTATCAAATAAGACGGTTGGTCTTCTTCGATAGCATTAATTCGGGGACCACCATGGTTTGGCATTGGGTTTTTGTTGACGTTGGGCGGAGGTGCAAAGTTCAAAGCCTTGGAGTCTACTAAGTCTTGTACCTTCATATGCAGAGCCCTGCATTTTTCTGTACTGTGACCAGGTGCGTTCGAATGAAAAGCACACCTAGCGTTGGAGTCATAGTTTCTTGGTAGACTGTTGGGGTCCGGAGGTGCCAACGTTCTTAGCTCAACCAGGTTGAGCTTCAGAAGTTGTGGCAGCAAGGCAGCATACGGCATGGGGATCGGGTCGATCACTCGGTTAGCTTGAGATGGCCTTTGTTGGAATGGCCTCTGTTGATTGTTGTTGGTGTTGTTGTTGTTGTAGTTCCTTGGAGGATATTGGTTCTGCTGATACGGAGGTTGTTGTTGGAAGTTTTGTTGAGGAGGTTGATAGACTGGCAGAGGATGTGTTGGAGCAGGGATAGTGACTGCTGCTATGGACCTTTGAACATATTGGGGCCTACCCCTGTTGGTATGAATGGCATTGGTCTCGCCAGCTCTTCTAGGGCCTGCAAAAGGCTTTCTTGTACTGCTGGACGAACTGGCGCCATTATCGGAAATTTTACCCATTTTTAACAGGCTTTCAATTCTCTCCCCAGCTATAACAACATCTGCGAAGCTGGTGGACGAGAAAGCAGCCAACCTGTCAATATACGTTCCCTGGAGAGTGTTCATAAACATGTCTGCCATTTCTCTCTCAGACATGGGTGGTTGAACAGCAGCAGCCAATTGCCTCCATCTCTGGGCATATTCTCGGAAACTTTCCCTTGACGACTGTGACATTCCCATTAGGAGAGTCCTGTTGGGTGCCATGTCTAAGTTGTATTGATACTGTCGGATGAAGGCCTCTGCCAGGTCCTTCCAGCATCTTACAGTTGCCCTTGTCAAGTGGGAATACCATTCCCTTGATGCTCCAGTCAAACTGTCTTCGAGGTAAAACATCCAAAGTTTCTCATCCATTGTATAGGCCTTCAGCCTTCCCAGAAATGACTGTAGATGAGTCCGGGGGCATGAAGTCCCATTATACTTTTCGAAACAAGGAGGTTTGAACTTATGGGGGATCCTGACCCCCTCTACTAAACCCATGTCCATGACATCGAACCCCAAAGAATTTTGGGATTCCAAAGACCTCAACTTCTCAGCCAACTCATCCAATCTCCTATCATAGGTTTCCTCTCCAGCACCCATGACTGTAAACTGATCCTCCTGAGGATCCTCTTGAAGTACTCTGGCTGCAGTAGCTGTTCCTTGAACGTTTGCAGGAATATGAATCTCAGGATGTAGATGTGGACCAAACACAGGGGGGGTAACATGTGGTTGCACCCTTTCATTGTTACTGGTGCCAGCAGTTCCCACATGGGGGTCATCTTGAGTTCTCCCCTCTACCAGAACTCTGAGCCTCTCCTGGCTTTGAGCTAAATTATTCATCACTTCCATGAACTGAGTTATTTGGGTTCTCATCTCCACCCTTTCATTAGCCATCTAGGTTCTGGCCTCATTGAGGTCTTGCTGCAACTGGTCCATCTGGATGCCCGGAAGGTTGTTTCTTGTAGGGTACCTGTGTGGCCTGTTGAGAGGGAATAGCCTGCGGCGAGCAATAATTCCTGAATGTCACAACAGAGGTTAGAAACAATAAAACAAAACCTACAAAACAAACAACAGGGTTAGTATGCAATGCAGTATGCTTATTTGCTATCAAGGTATCCGGCTTGGTCTTCAGTTTTGACCCGTCCAGACCCTTGAAGATGATGCTGTTGAAGTTGCTTTTGAAGTGAACCCAGATGGAAACAAACACAAATATATTACAAAGGTAAAATAATACAAATTGTTCATTTTTTGCAACACTAGCCCTCTAAGGGGTCAAAAATACATCACCAAAAAGCAAAAGTACATGGAAAAGGAACAACAACAAGCAAATAATCAGACTCCAAGGCCAAACTCATCCTCGCGAACTTCCTTAAGAAGTGCTTCGGTCACAGGATCAGCCGGATGCTCCGTAAGATTCCTGATGAGAAGGTTTCTTGTTGCAACAGCTGTAGTCAACTTCTTGTTCTGGCTTTGGTCTTTGGATTTCTTCACTCCAGCTTTGATTTTTAACTCTGAAATTTCCTCCTGGGCTGCTGCCAGGGCTTTTTCCATCTGCTCCATCTTATCTTGAACTCTCTTGTCTTCTAGAGTACGGGCTTCAGTGATCCGGACCCACCTGGCCTGACTCTCTTTTAAGTACAAGTCTGTCCTTGCTCTTTGGAACTGGGCTTCTTTACAAGCATTTTTCAGAATCTGCTCACCAGCTTTAGACTTGTTGATATAGTCTCCAGACTTTTCAATCTTAGTCAAGTGTTCCACTCTCAGCTTCTCCAATCTTTCAATCTCCCTTACACCTTCACTCCTCTCCCTGAGGGTCTTCTGCAGGGCTTGGGATAGCTTCTCATTTCTTTCTTTCAAGCCTTCAAACTCTTCCAAACTGACAGTAGCAGGGGGTGGTGCTGATGATGACTCAGGCATGTCTTTGATGGTGAAGGGCAATCCTGAGATTTGGGCCCTAGCATAGGACCACTCATGATATTGGGCTGATGCCACATTATTGCACTTCCCCAGAATGGTGATTCCCTTGGTTTGAACATGATCCCAGGCCCAGGCAGCCTGCCTAACAACAGTCAAACTGATCTTGTTCTCACAGTAGAGGGTCTCAACCAGGTCTTGTTCCCTAGGAGCATGAACCAGTGCATAGCCTAATTGCCTCTTGAACAGCAGGGGGTTGTAGTTGATACTTCCCTTAACTCCTACCAAAGGTACATTGGGAAAGTGCCCACAGCTTGTGATCATATCTCTGCCCTTGGTGCTCTGAGTGCACCATCTGATGTCTGCTGCAGTGAGAGTAGTGAGCCTCTTAGCCCAGTTGCTTTGCTGATGAGGATTCAGGAATGCATCTGTCCTGGGTAGATGCTTGAGAAGCCAGGCATGGAATAGTGGAGCACAACACCTCACTAGCTTACCCCTCTGTTTCTCATTCCTCTGATGTACTGAGTAATAGAGGTCACCCAACAAGGTTGGCACTGGGTTCTTCAGGATGAACAGGTGGATGGCATTCTTGCTGATGAATCCGGGCTCATCTGCAAACAACACAATTCCATATACACTCAAGGCCAACAATGCACAAACAGCTTTCCAATCCCCCAGGGAGGCCTTCAAACTAGCTTGAGAAATCAGGAAGTCCAGATGAAAACCAGGGATCCCAGCTTTAGAGGTCATATGTTGCTCAATCAAAGCAGGTTCCAGGTGCAAAGCTCTTGCTATCTCTCCATTGCTGGGAAAGACCATTTCAGGGTTAAAAGGAATCTCTCTCTTGATAGGCAAACCAACCAAAGATGCATATTCTTCTAGGAGAGGTCCCAACTGAAAGTCTTGAAAGGTGAAACACCTCAATGGGGGGTCATAGAACTGGATGCAGGTATGGATCAGGCTCCTCTGAGATGGGTCCATGTCTATAACCAAGTCAAGTATATCCCCATAATGCTCCCTGAACAGAGGTATGTGATCTGGGGTCATCAGGGTTTGGACCCTCCTGATGTCAGACAAGTCTGGTTGGAAGAAATGATAGGTGATATTGCTTTTCTTTGGAGCCATGATGCTGAAGACTGGGTAGAGTGCTGATGACAATGCTGAAGTAGAGAAAACCACTGACTGGCTAGTGCTGAAGCAGACAGCTAAACTGAAGCAGATGCTGGTGAAGATGGGTCAAAGCTGTAGATGGGGTCAAAACCAAAACCTGATGAAAATGGATACCCTGAAAAACAAATAAGCACATGTTAATATGATGCAATGAGGATGTATGCAAATGATATGCAAGGGGTTTGTGACTGAGCTGGATCTGGATAAACTGCCTTGGTATAGATCCATGTGTGTTCAAGAATTCCGGATGGAGGTCTATAAATCCAGTAACCAAGGTGGAGGACTCAAATAAAGAGCCACATGTCCAGGGTTTTAGAATCACAAGAACTATCCAACATGGAGCATTCTTAACAAAGTCAAAGTAACAGGGTATTCTGAGGTCAAGGTACCTGCAAACCTGTAAACAGCCCAACCCCCTCACAGGTAGTGATCTAGAACAAGGATCCTCAGACTTGGATCAGTTATGAGAAGTGTAAACACTTCTAACCCGGAGGTACAGTGTTTACAATAACCATAACAATTCCTCCTCTAATTCACCTCAATTTCTGAAGGTCAATACTAAAAGGTCATCCAGACTTAGCAGGCTTCCCAGATCCCCCTAGCACTACAGGAAATCCGTAGCACAGAGTTCTCAAGAAGAAACCCATATCTGAACCGTGTTTCATATTCCCGCACCAGACCGAAATGGAATGGGAAAGAATATGATTCACTCTAGCCTAGGTGTCACTCAGGTCCCAGGTATAGGACCTCAACTCTCAATGAAATACCCACCCACCAAAGCAAATAACCAGATCCAGCCAGCAACAATGACAGTATGATATATAAATGCAGTAAAGAAAGCAGTAAAGTAACTGTACATAAAGCAATAAACAAAAATAAATACAAGCACAAACAAGCACATAACACCCCAGTAAACACAAATCAATCAAGCGCTAGGAGGAACCCACAAAAAGAACCAGAAGCCCTGGTTGCAGTATAAGGGTCCCCAGCAGAGTCGCCAAGCTGTCGCTCCCGACAAATGACACCGGGGTCAGATGAAGGTATAGACGCGAACGGTCGGCGAAGGGAACAGTGAGAACACACAGCCGTGAACTCACTGGAGAATGAATAGAGTCGCCAGCTAGGCATTTTTATCCCGAAGGAAAGGTAATGCTGCATAGACCTAGAAAAAGATGGATAAGACGGTTTGCGAACCGGAGAGACTGAGAAAGGGGGTTGGTTACAACCTGGGAAGGTATTAGCACCCAGATTGTCCGCCGTACTCGACGGGATCCACGCTTAAAAGATTTGTGCTATAAAGGGGTAGTGTCAGTGCAATCTGTGTGTAAAGAGCTGGAAAGCAATATGTACAGGTGTCAGTGTAAAGTGTATAAGTGATATGTATAAATGAAGTGTCAGTGTGAGATCGGGAATGAAATGAATTGCTCATGATAATGAGGCTAAGAGAAAGATGCTGGAAGAGGGGGAATGTACAGAGACTTTTGTTCGATAACCGTTAAGTTATGCCTACGTATCCTCTCGTGCAATGAGGAAGTCAGAACACCGTAGTTCGACCCAAAGAGACTGAAAGGATTGACTGGTGAACTGCTTGCAGTCTATGCTCAAGTGTATGATCTGTCTGGCACAGATGCAAACTGTCTTGCATTAGACGGAAGAAGCAAGTTCTCGGTTGTGAGTGAAGATGATGAGAAAAGAATCCCGAAGGAGACGATTATTGTTTGTTTTTGTGTTTTCAGTCTTTTATTTCTTTTTGGAGTTTGTCATAAGATAATGAGCTTAAACCTAAATCAATGGATTTGGTAAACTCATCACATCATCCCTCTGATTAGGGGTAATGAGAATTACCTCAAGTGTGAAGTCAGATTCTCACACTTAATCACCTTTGATGTAGGGTTAAGATCATTAACCTACTTGTGATTAATTAGATGTTTTTGTGGTTTTTGTTTAGTGTTGAGTAATGAGATTAAGCCATAATCAAGGATCAAACAGACTCATTACACCATCCTAAAAGAAGGATAATAGATGAGGATGTTTAAGCTGAGGAAAACTCCTCAACTTAATCCATGATTAGGGATTAAACCCATGACAAAACAAGCCTTTGATTAAGTGGATTTAGTTAATGATATGATGATGAAGTGAGTTTTTTATGATTTGGAAGACAACTTGAGGGGGACTTGTCCATTAACTTTAGGGTTAGTCCTTCTTAACCAATTAAGGAAGAATTAGAACCCTAATGCAAGGCCCAAGTTACAAGTGTAATGTCTTGATGATTATTAGATGGATTAATTAAGAGATTTCAACACCTTAAGGGTCCAAGACTTAGGATTAAAGTTATACACTCCATCCTAAAAGAAGGATGCAGGCATGATCTTAATCACAAAGTCTTAAAGCCTTTAGGGTTTAGTCCCTGATTATGAGGTGAGAAAAGAGGACTCAAAGAGAGACACAAAGGTAAAACTATGGGGGGAACTAATCAAAACCCTAATTCATTGTCATGCTTGGGTGATCCTAAGGTTTGTGAGGTTTTCAAGAACAATCTTCAGAAGAACCACCAGGAAGCAGATGAACAGGATCAAGAGAAGCAAAGTGACTTGCTTCAATCAAGAAGTCAAGTCACTTGAGGAAAGAAAGTGGGAGGAGGAAGAATGAGCAAGCTCAAACTCAAACACACATAAGAATGCAGCAAGGGATGCAAGAGAGATGAAAAGAAAAGTTATGAGAAGTGAAGGCAAATTCACTTCCCAAGTTTACTTACCACCTGAAATGTTAGAAACAAATGCAATGCAATGCTAAATGAAATGAAATGACATGATGCTAAGCCAAACCAGGAGCATACACATGATGATTATGATGTTATGAAGTGCTGCAAACATGAGACAAGACAATGAGATGTTCATACAAAGTCATGGATGCAAATGATGCAAGTTAAGGAACATGAATGAACATGAAATGTTATGGAACATACAAGACAAATGACATGGCAAATATGCAATGCAATGATCAATGATGCTTTCTACATGTCTTAAGATGTCAAATGAATCATAAGAATGCACCAAATGCAATGGCAAGTCAAATTATGCAAGGAAATGCAAGAATGGTGCAAAGGGAAAGCCCAAATTAGGGTTCATGAAACAAACATCAAACACAAACCAAAAACAGAAGCAAACCCTAATATGAAAAATGGAAGATGGTACCTAAAGAAACCCTAGACCTATAATGAATCACTGCCCAAAGGAGAACTCTCAACTCTCAACCAAACTCAAGTTATGATTTTTATAAGTTATTAGGGTTTTTTAGGGTTTGTAACAAAAGAAATGCCAATCAATTAGAAAATGCAAGATCAAATCTTGGCCTTTTTATCCTTGAAAGTACATGCCAAATGAAAAACAAAGCAAAAAGAATCAATGTCTCAACCTTCACCAAAAGACAGAAATGAATTTTCAAACTTATGATCAAAATAATGCATCAAAAATGATTTAATTCAATGAAAAATTCTTAAAATGCATCAAGATCAAAAAAGAAATTTGGTTTGAAGGTTGGACAATGTTTCTAAATGTCTTAGGACATTTCATGATTTTTTTTGTAATTTTTAAATACCTAAAAGTATTTTTAATTAATTAATTCTCATTAATCAATTAAAAATAATCTTTTAAATATTTAAAAATACTTTTTTTAATGGTAAAAAATAAAATAAAAATGTTTTTGTGTCATAAAAATTTAATAAAACCTTAAAGAAAAAGTTTCATAATTTTTATGAATTTTTAACTATTTTAAATAAATTATGCAAATAAAATGAAAGAAAAATGAATTAAAATGAATTAAAACTGAAGTATGCAGGATGGATGGCCAGGATGCGTCCAGGATTCAAATGGGGTTGACTGCGCGCCAGAATGAGAGGCCCAGATTGCTTCAGATCAAATTAAATAAAACGTGGTTAATTAACCCTAACACGTGGATTAGGGCTAATTGCAATGATCTGGACCTTTCAATCTGGAGGGAAGTCAATGGGTCAACGCATATCCACGGCCAGCATTCAAACTTACACTAATTATGGGATTAAGCCCTAAATAATCTCAGGTGGCCGGAGAAGACTTCCGGTCGTCTTCTCCGGCCAGAAGCTTGCCTGAAAAAGTTCAAAACCCCTCAAAACGCAAAATAAATGAAAACTAAGCCATGGGAAATGATCCCCAACACCTCACGAATTAAAACCCTCTCAAAAAACAAATTTATCTAACCTAAACAAGTTGAATCGAAGAAAACAAAATCTAGGGTTCGTGAGCTTCAAACAGCAATTAAACTCTCAAAACGCAACCATTTTCAAAACCAATGGTACCAGAATGGTCAGCAAGACATGTAGAGCAAGTTTGTAACAATCAAATTGATTTCTGGAAAAATTAATTTGGAGTTACCTGAGATTTGCAACCTTTGATTTTGGAACTTTCAGGCCTCCTCTCCTCGCTCAATCTGCTCCTCTTGGTCCCCCAAAGTTGCTTGAATGCTCAAATGGAGTTTATATTTGTTGGATGAGGAGTTTCGAAGAGAGCTGCTTCAGTTCAGTCAACAATGGTGGATGAGTTCTTGGCACTTTCAGGCTGTGAAGAGGGGTTGTTTATGACTTATGAGGTGTGTTGAGAAGTTTGGCAAAGTTTGTTTTGATGTTTGTGGGCTATAGTGAGAGTTGCAAGTGAAACTGCAAACTGAGGTGAGAGATGGCAGTGAAGTGTTTTGGTTGTTTCAAGCTCTGGTTCTTGATGCTTTGTGTTCTATGGATCAAGGTGAGATGAATGGAGGAAAAAGATTTTGGGTTTGCAGGCTGTGTAATGAAATTCGAAGGAAGTTGCAAGTTGGGGTGTTTTTGTGTAAGTTGTGAATGTCAATGCTTCAGCCTTGGTTGCCATGTGATATGGCCAGCAAAATGAATGAATAAACAATTCTGATTGGCCTCTTGATGTGACATGGCCTGCTATGATAGGTGTGGCTACTTTTGCTCAAAATCCACTTTTGTGTAAGATAGGGCATGGTGAGGTGTTTAGGCCAGTACAAGGCATGGCTGGCGCAGCAAAAGGTGAGGGAAGGGCTAGCCAAAGTCAGCTTCCAATGCTGCAAGTTGTGGGAAGTGAATCATGAGCTTTTGCAAGTTGTTGTACTTTTGGTTCACATGTGATCTTTTGGCCAACCAAGCATGAAATCATGGGCATTCCTAGTCAAAATCTGATTTTTGTGACTTAGAGAAAGTTCACATGCTGGTTTGACATGAGTTTGAGGCAGCAATTTGATTTGGTTCAAGACTTAGCAAAATTCCCACTTGGTGCATGACTTGAAAAACAATGATTTTTGGCAACTTTGCATGGCCATAACTTTTGATCCAAGAAGAGTTTGATCATGTTCTTGTACTTTTTGAAAAGGGAAAGATGAGATCTACAACTTTCATGACCAAAGTTTTTCCATTTGAAGCATTTTTGGATCAAGAATCAAGGCTTGAAAATTGACCTAAAATGATGCATTCTTGAAAAGTCAACAAAACCCAAAAAGTCAACTTTTGCAAAAACCCTAAATTCTTGATTTCCATGAACTTCAACCTTCTTCCATGATCAAATAAAGATCATATACACTCAAAATGATGAAGATCACCCATTGGTTGGGTCATTGGGGGCCTCAGATGCCCTGATTTTGCACTGACTTGTCTGAAAAGTCAACTCTTGATCAGATGACTTCCCCAAGGAATTTCTTCATGAAAATTGATATGCATACTCCCTATACCATATAGAGACCAATGGAAACAAGAATGACCAAAAAATTTGGAGTTATGGCCTCTGAAACCAAAACCCTAATTTTCAGTCAACTGTGCAGTTCATCCTGGCTCTGCACCCACTCAAACCCTAGTTCTTGTGATCCCTCTGCAATTTTGACTTTGTGAGGATGTAACATGATATAAGAACACACATGGACCCCTTTGAGTTGATTAGTGGCCTTTGGAATGGCTCAAGATGCCCTGAGGTTGCTCAGATCACAAACCCTAGGTGCAGATGCCTTAGAAACTATCCAGTGAATTAAAAATGAGATGTGAGATGATATGATTGTACTTATGCATATGAGAATGATCACAAGTCATGGTGTGAATGGGTGAGGGCAAATTTGGGGTGTTTACAACTACCTTCAATCAATCTTCCTTTCCATCACCAAGTTTTCAATTTGCAGCATCAAGAACATCTTTTGATATTCAACCCTCTGAAATCTTCAACAGCAACATCGGCTTACCACTGCACTTCCATCAATTTTGTATCAGTCCTCAACAATCTTCACACAAGGATATCCGTCACTTTTAACCATCATCAAGACCTGCAACGAATCCGAGAACAACTTTTGTCAACATTCAGCGAAACCTGCAAGTTCACGAATCACCAAATAATCAATTAAGGACCGCGAAAATCATATCGCAACAAGTCAACAACCAACCGACACGATTCGAGATCGATAGAAGAAGGGTTGAAGTCGAAACGTATACCTGAGTGGAACTTCTCGCCGCTCTTCATTGCGCCTTCGTCATCTTCATCCTCGCGGCTTTATCATCCCTTAAATGGATGCATAATCAACATCGTGGCAGAATCAAGACAACGGTGGTGGTTTCTCCATTGACGTCGTCAAAACAGCTTTGGTCCATAAGGTACGAGCTCAAGTCTTCATCCTTTCGTTACATGCTGATTTTTGTTGAACGAACATCCGTGGATTTTGTTTTTCGGATTTGAAGTAAGAGGACGGTTTAGGGTTTGGGTGACGAAATTGCAAAGTTTGGAGGGAGACGGGAACATAGGGGGTGGCGTTTCCGGCTATTCCGGTTGGCTTTGTTTCGATTTACATCAATGGATTAGGGTTTGTCATTTTAGGTGGATGAAGAAGAAAAAAATGAAGTCTCCGCGGAGACGAAGAGGGGTTAGGGTTTTGTGTAGGCGGAAGCTAGGGTTGTGTTTGGAAGGAGGATTAAGGCCAGAAGTTAATGAGGGCGGCGGAGGAAGTGTGAATTTAGGGTTTCTGTTGTTGAAAGGGGGAGGAAGATGAAGGGTGAGGGAGAGAGAGAAGATACGCGTGAGAGAGGGGGGAGGATTCTGAGTTTATTTTCTTTATTTTTTGTGTTTTATAATTTTGTTAAGTTATAGGATTGTTGGTTAATTAAGGTTAATTAAGGTTAATTAAGATAATTAATCATAATAATACTCATTAAATCTTAATAAAACTCCATAGGACTCATGAAATCCACCGCCCTTTTGTGTTGAGATAAGTTTTTTCTTCCGGTCCAATCCGGCGGTGACACGTGTCACCGTCCAGTTGGACCAATTTTGTTATAATCTTATCCTCTCCTTCCTTGCTAATGGGCCTGCGGATTACTATTGGCACCACCATGCTAAGCCCATTTCCTCTATTAGCTGAAAATAACTTCTAAATGCACCCCTTCTCCATTTTTATTTCTTTTATTCTTTCTATTTCACACCATTTTAATTTAATTCGCAAATAAATAGTAAAGCATATATTAAAATTCTATAAAAATTACATTAGAACATTAAGCCAATTTAGAACTTTTCCCAATTTTTATTTTCTAAATTTAATCATTTTTCAATTTTAATTCAATTTTTCATTTTAATTGATTCATATTGATTTCCTTCATGAATACATAAATTTGTACAATTTATTTCTGCCACTTCTCATAACATTTTTTTCCCATTATTTTCGCTATGATTAGAGGACAAATTAAAGTACCTAGAATATTTTTGGTGTTTTTTTAGGACATTTTTTCTACTGTTCTGGTAGCGGAATTTGTATAAATTTAGGTTTAGACCTTAGATGAGTTTAGGTAGCCATTTACCATAGTTAGACTTAGAATTTTTAAGAGATTTTTTAACATAGTGTTATAATCAGGTTAGGGATCCTAGGAAATTAATTTCACATTTTTTCCATGACTTTTGATATTTTTGTCATTTTAATTCATTTCATCACATTATGCATATTCATGATTCATGTCATTTCACTAACTATTTACTTTTTGTGCAAGGTATTTTTTCAAGGATTGGCTTATGGACTTGGATATTTTTATGCCTCAATTATGTTTGTGTGCTTTGTGATGTAATAGCTTAGAACTTGTATGCTTGTATAGTTTCTATAATTAGGATAGAAAAGATAAAACAAATCGTTAGAAAACAAAATCTCAAAAAATGAAATAAAATAAGACTCGATCCAACGTCGAGTAAATTTTCAAATAAATAAATAAAGTTGCATGTGACTTTAGGGTTCCTCGATTACCATCGTTCCATTCCATTCAACCAAAAGCAAGCCTTGTATGTTGCACACCATAAGTCGTGCGTCTCAGCACCACGCAACCGACCCACCCGATCCATTGTTTCATCCCATTTACATTTCATACCGTATTTACCCACCATGACTTAGGAGGACCGTATTCTTCACTATTAATTCTCTTGTACTTGCATTTGTAGTCTTGTATCTCTTAGGTAGAATTCAATTTCAAACCTCACTAACCATAGGTCATCCATGAATTCAATTGATTTAGGGTAAGTCTAGTTTCCCTTAGAAGTTTTTCCTTTTATAACTCGAGTTTCACTTCTCATCTTAAAAGAAAATTAAAAAAACTTAATAAAGGAAAAGGTGTACAATGCGCCACGAGCCTTAAGCTATACGGGAAATGACTAGTGGAGGTCTCCTTCACTCTTCTAGGATGCTTTACAAACGTTCAATTGGGGGCGATCTTGGAAAGTATGCGTTCCTGTGTCATAGTCTTTAGTGTTGTACATACCATAAACACAAACTCAAAACACTTCTTCTAAAAGACAACAAACCAAGAAGTCACGTCTTCTCATCACATCTCATGCTCTTTGCGGACGAATATGACTTGTCTCGACAGTTCAAACAGCCGGTAACACCTGAGCTAGAGCTATGGTAACGTCATCCTAAATTCACAAACGAGCGTAAGCCTTAGTTAGACGAACTACGGCGTCTCTGATCCTCATTTATCCCAATGAGGTACGTAGGCAGTGGGGTAGGGCCCATTCGAGCACAATCTTTATTTTCCCTACATTTTTCCCTTTTATTCCCATTTCACAATTCCATTTCTTTTCTCATTTCATTTCTATTCCAGATAGCCATTCTTTTATTCAAACAACATATTATTTATCACCCTTTGAAAACAGACTTATAAGCGTGGATCCCGTCGGGTACGGCGGACGGATTGGGGTGCTAATACCTTCTCAATTCGTAACCGACTTCCGTATCCAGATATTTGGTTCGCAAGGCATCGTCTTTTTCCTTCTTCCTAGGTTTGTGCAACATTACCTTTACCATTCCTTTGGGATAAAAATGTTTGGCTGGCGACTCTAACTTTTCCGCGCCACTTTCGCATTTTTACCAGGATGAAAATCCCGGGAGCGACAGCTGGCGACTCTGCTGGGGAATTTTAGAAATTCTAATTTCCCCTTTGAGATTCAATCCTAACGCTTGTCTGTTTCTGTTTTCTTTGGGTGCTTATTCATTCGCTGTTATGTTTTAGTTTAGCTTTACTGTTTTGTTTACAATTTATCGCTTTCCTTTACAGCTTTATTTACAGCTTTCTGTACTTTACTTTATTGTCGCATATACTGGCATATACTGTACTGGCTGTTCTGGTTTTCCTTGGTGGGATGGGATTATTGTGAGATAAGCCAAATACCCGGCTTGAGTATACACATAGGATTTAGAGTGGGCAGTTGTGTGGCTTGCGTGGTCTTGAGCACGTGTAGTTTTCACGAGTCCCACACCCAGATCAGGCTCTCTTGGGATATGTTCTATACTGCCTAGGCAGACCATAGAATGTTCCCACCTGAGCTGCTAACACTGGGAACCGATCATCGAGGACCTTAGTGGAAACAACCCTCTCCAGTGGTGACAGTGGCAGACCACATTTTGTGGCAAACCCATTCGCACCCGAGGGCCCACTAGGAAATCGCATAGGATGACCTTGTTCTCTCATAGGAACCTGGTTAAAGCAACTGGTCATATGACGGTAGTATTGTACCCTTCGGGATGAATGTACTATTGTTTCTCGACTTCAGTGCTTGAAGCCGGGAACTTATGAGGGATGCTTGTTTTTCCGGAATTCAGCTGAGGCCTCCCTGAGTAGTACATAATGCCAAACCGATTCCCTGATTTGGTCATGAGCCATTTCTCGGAAATGGTGAACGTATTATTGCTATTCGGCTTTGAGAGTCCGTGATGTTGACCCGTAGTAGCATACCCGTGAGATTGGGAGGGGTTTACAGGTTCGCAGGAAAACTAAACCTTCAACCTACCTTGTTTTTTCTTCCGACACATATGTATGATCTGGTATTCTTGACAGTCGGTATTCAGGCAAAATCAGAAGGCAGTACAACAGTGCCCAGTATATGCAACAGTGATCACATGCCATTGCATTACATCACATCATCCGCATACTTGCATTCCTAACGCATGTTTATTCATTTGCAGGGCTGCATATCACGTCCTTGATTCCAGTTGTGGGTATTGATCTATGAGCATGGAATCCAAGAAAAAGACCAAGTGTATTATCTCCTACAAGGTTTATCAGCCTGTTGTGAAAGAAATTCTCAAAGTGAAGACCTTAACTCCTCCAGAAGTTCTGAATGTCTTCAAGCAGGATTACGGGTGGATTTTGTATTTCATAGAGCCCATCAGTGACTATGCTTTTAGAGGGATGCACACCTTGCTACAGTTTTATGATCCACAGCTCAGATGTTTCGTACTTTCTGATTTCGTGTTGGCACCTACATTAGAGGAGTATTCGAGCATCCTTAGAGTTTCCGTAAAGCACTGTGCACCATTCTTTGGGACCAAGATTGATCCCGACTTCAAAGATGTAGCAACTGCTCTTTATTTGAGCAAGTCATTATTGGAAGACCAGATTGATAGCAAAGGAGGCTTTCGGGGATATCATTTGAGTTTCTTGTTAGATGAGGCTACCAAAGCAGCTGAGGAAAAAAGTTGGAGTACCTTCAATGCGATCCTAGCTTTGTGTATCTATGGAATCACTTTGTTCCCGAACATGCCCAACTTCGTGGATGTTGATGCTATTCGCATTTTCATAGCAAAGAATCCTATTCCTATTCTCTTAGGTGATCTCTACCACTCTGTGCATTATAAGAATGAGAAGCGAAGGGTGGAATGTTGAATTGTTGTGCGACTGTATTCTACAAGTGGTTCACACGCTTTCTTCCGCAATCAGGAGCTTTTGAGAAGACGAAGAACACTCTTGAATGGTCTGAACGATTGATGGGCTTACAAGCAAAGGACATTACCTGGGTTAATCAGGGTTTGCGGTGCATTGACATTCTTCATAGTTGCGGAGGATTCCCTAATGTTCCACTGATCGGGAGGAAAGGGGGAATTAATTATAACCCTTCTCTCATGGTTAGACAGTTCGGGTATGCCTTAAAGGAACCACCAGCCGCTGTGGACATCACAAAGTCTTTGTACTTCCAATCAACAGATGGATTCGAGATTGCTCAGAAAGCTTCTAATGCTTGGTATAGTCAAAAGACAAAAGGTAAGAAGACTTTGGGAGTAGGGAATTGTCGAATGTATCCACCGTTTGCATAATGGTTAAGAGAACAGGTTGAAGTGTTACTATTACCATTTGGGCCTGCTGTCGCTCCCACCAAATGACACCTGGTCAGAAGGGGTACAGACGCGAACGGTCGGCGAAAGGAGAGAGAACACGCAAGGGTGAACTCAAAAGACAAGAGTCGCCAGCTAGGCATTTTTATCTCGGAGGAAGGTAATGCTGCATAGACCTAGAAAGATATGGATAAGATGGTTGCGAACCAGAGAGACTGAGAAAGGGGGTTGGTTACAACCTGGGAAGGTATTAGCACCCAGATTGTCCGCCGTACTCGACGGGATCCACGCTTAAAAGATTTGTGTTTTAAAAGGGTAGTGTCAGTGCAATTTGTGTATCAAAGCTGGAAAGAATGCAAGTGTCAGTGTAAAAGAAATGTGAAGTGTATGTGAAGAAGTGTCAGTGCTAGAACAGAAGTGAAATGCTCAAGACCATGAGGCTTTAAGAATAATGCTGGAAGGAGGAGGAATATACAGAGACTTTTGTTCGATAACTGTTAAGTTATGCCTACGTATCCTCTCGTGCAATGAGGAAGTCAGAACACCGTAGTTCGACTCAAAGAGACTGAAAGGTAAATTGACTTGTGAACTGCTTACTTGTCTATGCTCAAGTGTATGACCTGTCTGGCTCAGGTGCAAACTGTCTTGCATTAGACGGAAGAAGCAAGTTCTCGTTTGTGAGTGAATGAGGTGAGAAAAGAATCCTGGAGGAGACGATTATTGTTTGTTTTTGAGTTTTCAGTCTTTTATTGCTTTTTGAAGTTTGTCATAGGAAAATGAGCTTAAGCCTGAACCAAGGGTTAGTAAACTCATCACATCTTCCCTCTGATTAGGGGTAATGAGAATACCTTAAGTGTGAAGTCAGCATCTCACACTTAATTGCCATGGTGTAGGACTAAGATCATTAACCTACTTGTGATTATTTAGATGTTTTTGTTGTTTTTGTTTAGTGTTGAGTAATGAGTTTAAGCCATAATCAAGGATTTAATGGACCCATTACACCATCCTAATAGAAGGATAATAGATGAGAACATTTAAGCTGAGAAAGACTCCTCAACTTAATCCATGATTAGGGATTGACCTCATGACAAAACAAAGCCTTTATTAGATGGATTTTAGTTAATGATAAGATGAAGAAATTATTTTTATGGTTTGTAAGACAACTTGAGGGGGACTTGTCCATTAACACTAGGGTTAGTCCTTCTTAACCAATTAAGGAAGAATTAGAACCCTAATGCAAGGCCCAAGTTACAAGCTTGATGTCTTGATGATGATTAAGTGAATTGATTAAAGGATTTAAACACATTAAGGGTTTAACACTTAGGATTAAAGTTATACACTCCATCCTAATAGAAGGATACAGGCATAAACTTAATCACAAAGCCTTAAAACCTTTAGGGTTTAGTCCTGGATTGTGAGATGAGAAGAGAAGACTCAAAGATGACACAAAGGTAAAACTAAATGGGGGACTAATCAAACCCTAATTGTTATCATGCTTGGTTGTTCCTAGGGTTTATGAGGTTTGCAAGAAGATCTTCAGAGAAACCACCAGGAAGGAAGCAGATGAAAGGAGCAAAGAGAAGCAAAACAACTTGCTTCATTTAAGAAGACAAGTTGCTTGAAGAAAGAAAGTAAGAGATGAACATGAATGAGAAAGCCCACTCTAATACACATACAAAATGCAGCAAAGAAAATATGAAAGAGATGAAAATAGGTTGTGAGAAGTGAAGGCAAATTCATTTCTCAAACAACTTACCACCTGAAAAGTTAGCAAAAGAAATGAAATGCAATGCAAATGAGATGCAATGTCATGATGCAAACCAAAACCAGAAGCAAGAACATGAAGTTAATGTTGCTAAGAGATGATGCCAACACATGAAAAGAGATGAGAGTGATCATACAAGCATGAGGATGCAAATGAGGCATGTTTTGAACCATGAATGTACATGAAAAGTTATGAAATGCAATGGACACACAACATGGAAAATGAAAGATGCAATGATCAAACATGATTCTAATATGTCCTAATATGTATTATGAATCATGTAGATGCACAAAATATCATGGCAAGTCATTGGATGCAAGCAAATGAAAAATGGATGCAAAGGAAGGCACAAATTAGGGTTACATGCATCATGCAAAACAAAAATCCAAAACCAGAAGCAAATGACATGATAAAAATTTGAAAATGCAATCAAGGATACCCTAAACCTATACAAACTCACTGCCCAAAGGAGGGGATCCAACTCTTAACCTAATGAAAGTTATGAATTTTCTAAGATTGCTAGGGTTTTGGGGTACCTTGTCAAGAAAAATGCAAAACAAATTGAAAATGCAAGATCAATTCAAACCAATTTTACCCTATAAACTACATACTATGAAGAGTGCAATGCAAGAAGAATAATCATTCAACTCTCAACGGTTAGGCAGAAAGAAATTTTTGAAGTTTGACACAAAATATTGCCTTGAAATGAAATTAAATCCAATGAAAATGATCAAAAGGCATCAAGAACAAAAACGAAATTTGGTTTGAGAGTTGGACAATGTTTCTAAATGTTTCTAAATTCAATGTGAATTTTTTTGGGATTTTTAAATACCTAAATGTATTTTTAATTAATTAATTTCCATTAACTAATTAAAAATAAACATTTAAATGATTTAAAAATAATTTTCAGTGCAAAAAATAAAAATAAAAATATTTTTGGGTTTTAAAAATTAATGAAATCTTTGACAAAAAATTTCATAATTTTTAAAGGTATTTTGCTATTTTAAATAAAACGTATAAATAAAATGAAAAGAAAATGAATTTAAAAATGAAAATAATGAAAGTAATTCAAAAGGATGGCCAGGATTTGATCTGGGCTTGGACTGGTTGACTGTGCGCCAGATCCAAAGGCCCAGATTCAAATCTGGCTAATTTGGTTTTACAAATTAATTAAACATGATTTAAATAATTAAATGGAGATTAGGGCTTTAATGAAGCATCCAGGCCATTCGTTCACGCGGGAGTCAAACTTAGTCAAACGCATCTACGGTCCACATTCAAAGTTTCATTAATGACACAATTAGGGCTAATGAACTTCAGGTGACCGGAACAGTGGTTCCGGTCATCTTCCCCGGCGAGCACAAACCCTAAAATCTTCTACAGGTCACTAAACATGAAATTTCTTCCACCAAAACAAACCTCTCATCAATCTAAACCTAACCCCTCATCTCAAATCCATTTATTTTCACTCACAAGCTTGAATCGAAGGAAAACATGAAACACGGGCAAACTTTCAGAGCAACATAAAATGGTCATCTCTTACTTATATTCAATTCTAAACACATCTAGATGATCAGTGCAACATGTAGATTCATTTTGTAACAAGAAAATGAAGTTCTGAGAAAAAGGTTCTTAGGTTGTACCTGAGTTGGAGACCTTCGAAAGTGAGCTTTCAGAGCCTCCCTCTTGTGCAAATGATCTCCTTTGAACCTCTTGAGGCTAATGGAATACTTGAATGGGGTTGAAAGTGGCTAGTTTTTGTGGTTCAGTTCTGGTGTAGCAGGAAATGAAGTTCTTGTGTGTTGTGTTTCAGATCATTGTGAGGGGTGGGATCTGTTCTATGGATGATTTGTGGTTGATTGGTGAAGGAATTATTGAAGTTTGATGGTTGTGTTGAGTGTTTCGAAGAGGGAAAGGTTTTGACAAATTTTGTTGGATGTTGCAATGTGGGAGCTTATGGCTTGTGTATGGTGTGTTTTTGGATTGCTTGATGTCCACATATCATGCTCTGGTTGGGCAGAGAGTTGGTGTGTCACTGTGGGATTGGTATGGGCAAAATGCAAGAAAGTCAAGATATTGTGTACCCTAGGCATGGCTCGGGTCAGAGGCAATCTAGAGGCTCGTCCTGCCTCAGCTTGAGTCAAGGATGGCCCTTGGATGATTCATGAAGGACTGCAGCATTTGGATCATGAGTTGGAAGGGTTTTTGCAACTTGACAACTTGTTACATCTCATGATTTTTGGCTATGTACATGTGAGAAATCTTGCTGAATTTTTGGTGTGGTATGCTTCATTAGGTCATGGCAAAGTTTTGAAACCAGCTAGAGGTCAACCAAACCCTTTGAGAATCAATTTGCAAGAAATCCCTCTTTGCACTTTCATGAAGAATGGCTTATGGTTACTTGAAAATCAAGGCATAGAAATGGGAAATCTCTTGGGCCAAACTGATTTTTTTGGTCATGCCTTGTGTTTGTGTGATGATTAGAGGTCATATTGAAATCACATAAAGGCTTGCCATGAGAATTTGCAAGTTTTCCATTTTGTGCAAAAGTAAAATTTCAATGATTTTATCCAATTTTACCAAGCCATAACTTTTGATCCAAAATGAATTAGGACAAGTTCTTATACTTTTTGAAAAGGGAATGATCCATTCTACAACTTTCATGACCAAAGTTTTTCCATTTGAAGCATTTTTGAATCAAAAAGAAAAGGTTGAAAAAGTTTCCCAAAATGGCAAGTTTTCATTACAAGTCATTTTCCCAAAAAGGCAAATTTGCAAATGGCTTGAAATTCTCCAATTTTGTGAACTTATAACATCTTCTATGATCAAATAAAGATCATACACATTCAAAATGATGAAGAACACCCTTTGGTTGGGTCATTGGGGGCCTCAGATGCCTTGATTTTGCACTGACTTGCTCAAGAAGTCAACTCTTGGTTAGATGCCTTCCCCAGGGAATTTCTTCATGAAAATTGATATGCATGATCCTTATAACATATAGAGACCAATAGAAACAAGAATGACCAAGAAATTTGGAGTTATGGCCTCTGAAACCAAAACCCTAATTTTAGGTCATCTGTGCAGTTAAACCTGGCTCTGCTTCCATGCCATTCTCAGTTCTTGTGATTCTTTGACTTTCTTGACTTTGTGGGGATACAATATGATGCTTGAACACACATGGACCCCTTTGAAGTGATTGAAGACCTTTGGAGTGGCTCAAATGGCTCTTGGATAGCTCAGATCACAAACCCTAGATGCAGATGACTTAGAAGCAATGCAGTGAATCAAAAATGTGGTATGAGATGCTATGATTGAATTTATGCATATGAAAAGATCACAAGCCATGGTGTGAATGGGTGAGGGCAAATTTGGGGTGTTTACACCTGCGCCTCTTCTATATCCCACAGTCATTGAACAACCTACCATAGTTAGCGTTGAAGAGTTCAACAAGATGAAGACGGAAAGAGACGGGTTGTTAATGGAGAATGCACAGTTATGTCAAGAGCTTACTAAGGCTAATCATGTCAGACTTAAGATTGAGTGGAAAGCTCAAGAAGATGCTGAAAGGCATGCTATTGCAAGGAAACAGTGTGAAGTTGAGTCGGCTCGGTATGAGAGGTTCGAGTTTGCTACTAGGAGTTCTTCCAAGGAACACATTGACACTAGAAAGCAACTGGATCAGAAGACCTTGATGTTTGAGAACATGAAAAAGAGACATGTTGCTTACAAGATCAAAAGAGAGGAACAAGACAAAGTTCAAGCTGAAGAGATCGCGAGTAAGCTAAAGGAGAAAGACGAAGAGATGGCCGGTAAGTTGAGAGAAAAAGATGCAGAACTTGCTAAAGCCCGAGAAGAAGCTGATTACTACAAGCGGATGATGATTTGCTATCAGAAGAAGCTGAAGAGGTTTGAATACAACCAGGTGCAGACGAGGGAGCTGATAGAAGTTCCAAAGGCAGGACCAATCATTGACTCCGACCTAGATAGAGGATCGCATTGACAAAGACATCTTTCTGTTTGCTTGTATGTTGTGGGATTACCATCAGAACTATTGATGGAATCTTTTTATCGTTGCACTTCTGTTTGAATCTATGCTTTGGGTGTTTTGACTATATCAACGAAAGTTCTTATCATAAAAAGGTTTTCTTTACTATCATTATGTGTGATCTCGCTTTGTGATTATTGACACGTCTGACACATTTGCAAAAACACGTTGGTCTTTGTATTCTTGGAATTGTTTGACACGTCTGCTACCCACACACCTTATATTATCAACACTGCCTTTTATTTACAGCAAAAAGAGCTTATGTCTTCATCAAACCCACAAAACTGGAATCAGGGGATGGGATGCCCTAAAAATGAATCGACATGCCATAACATTCATTTCCTGCATATCATATTCTTGTGTTTTTGCAGGTTACCCAGAGTTTCTAACTTATTTAACTACAAGCAATATAGCTGGTCAACGCGTTCACCGATATCCGACTAAAAGAAACCGAGTAAGGATGGTTGAACGAATGCAGAATGATCTCAATGAGCTCCGACAGAGGATGGATCAGTTCATGGAAATGATGTCTGGCATGGCCCAGAACCAGGAGCGCCTCTGGATGATGGTTGAGCAATCTCATGGGAATGTTAATACGGGAATACCGGCTGAGAATGTGGATTCTAACGCTGCCCGTAACGGGGAGCCTAATCCAAATAGGACCACAGCCCGTAATGCAGGTTTAGAAGACAATCAAGAGGACCAGTTCACTCTACTGGATGCTGATATGGGTAACATGAATGAGATCAACAATCGCAGGTATGAAGAGCTGGCAGAGAAGATCAAGGCCATGGAATGTCAGAATTCATTGGGCATCGATGTAACCAGTCTCGGGTTAGTACCAGGAGTCAGAATTCCTCCCAAGTTCAAGGCACCACTGTTCGACAAGTACAACGGCAGCACGTGCCCTAGGACTCACATTCACGCATATTTTGGAAGAATCTCGGCTCACACTGATGACGAGAAACTTTGGATGCATTTTTTCCAAGACAGTTTATCTGGAGCTTTGTTGAGCTGGTACATGAAGTTGAGTCGGGTCTCTATTCGAAGTTGGAAAGATCTAGCTGAAGCGTTCCTCAAGTAGTATCAATACAACATTGATATGGCTCCGAATCGCACCCAGTTGCAGAACTTGTCTCAAGGACCTAAAGAGAGTTTTAAGCAGTATGCCTAGAGGTGGCGTGAGCTGGCCACACAGGTTCAACCTCCATTGCTGGATCGGGAAATGGCCGATATGTTTATGGGCACCTTGCAAGGTGTTTACTTGGATTGTTTGGCCGCCTGCCCGTCCATTGGTTTGTTGATATCGTCATTGCCGGGGAAAGAATAGAGAATTTTCTGAAATTGGAAAAGATCCAGGATGCAAGCAGTGCTAGTTCTTCTGGTGTGAGAAAGCCTTTTGGCAACGGCCAAAGAAGAAGAGAAGGCGAGACGAATGTTGTGTATAGAGATCGAGACAGAAGTTATTCTCAAGGTTACAACCAAGCAGCTGCGGTGACTATTACTCCACAGGTTCAACAACAACGACCATAGGGTCAGCAACAACAGGTACAGAGACCGTTTCAGGAAAGAACAAGAGCAAGAAACCGCAGACTTGATCCCGTCCCATGCCCATATGCTGTATTGCTCCCGGAGCTGCTAAAGTTGAACCTGGTCGAGCTTCGTACCATGAGACCTCCTGCTCCTGACAATCTACCTCCGAATTTTGATGCTAATTCCAGGTGCGAGTTCCATTCAGGTGCCCAGGGGCACAGTATTGAGAAATGTTGGGCTTTTCAGAACAAGGTACAGGACCTAGTTGACTCCAAGGCGATCAATTTTGCTCCTCTCCCAAATGTACTCCAGAATCCGATGCCTAGTCATAATGGAACCGGTGTCACGGTTATTCTACCAGATGGTTCACGTAAAGCTGAAGTCTTCAAGTTATTCACCCAGGACGCCAGGGTCTTCATGAAGCAAATATAGCCAGCAGTATTCAAATACTCTCAGTGATGGCATTTTTGTGTTTGTCTTTCTTCATTGTTCGTTTTCATCCCTATTGAGGGGAACTACGTCGCTCTGATTCTTCATTGTTCATCAGTCAATGAAGATACGTAGGCAGAAGATCGTCAGGTCTTTCCGAGCAACCTTATGGGCCAACTTTACTCCCCAGCTTCACCTCTCCCTTCAGATGTCTCGTGTCAGAGTCAGAATAACTAGAAGAAGAGGTATGACTGCCATGGTTAGGTATACAACTGCGGATTGAAGATTACAAGTCTGTAAAAAAGCTATTGATCACTGAAAGTATCCAAGACTGACAGGTCCAGACGGAGCCAAGTCTCCTCAACTATGGCAATATTCAGTTTCTTTACTACATTTCCCTTTGTAGTTTCTTTTATATGCTAAACATTTGTCTACATGTATGAAATTTGTTTGCTTTTGAATGTTAGCAATAATAAAACTCACATGTTTTTCTTGAAGTAATTCATTTGCATTCCCTTATAATTTTTCATGTGTACATCGTGATACCAATTGTCGTGCTTAAACACTATGAAGGAGAATGACGAAACAAAAACGCAAAATCTCTAATTGTGTGCTCTCAAGTAAGGCCCTGTTGACGATGTACAGGCTTTGTTTCAAATCCCTAAACATTGGAGATATAAGGAAGATAGACCCTTGCTAACCCCTTTGAGCCTTGATGTAGGAGTTTCTTTTCGCATAAAAAAAACCTCACATGTAACCCAGGGGCAGGGTAGATGTCAGCTAGTCGGATCAAGCGTTCAGACATTCATAAAGGAGTGTATTTGAAGATCCATTGCATTCCACTATGCTAATCAAGAGGTCCAAAGACCCGAAACCACAATGGTTATCCAAGTCAAAAGGTCCAAAGATTGAAAACCACAATGGTTATCCTTCGTCGACCAAAGAATGAGGCAGTCACAACCCTCGCGAAGCAATCAAGACAAACAGTGTCACACGACTCGTTCAAAAAAAAAAAAGAGGCCCGCTAAGTCGAAACTTGAAAACAAGCGACTTAGGCAAAAGTTAGGGCATCCCGCTGGACTCCACAACCAAAGATTCACAAGAATCAGTCCAGGCAAAAGTTAGGGATAAGCAGAATAACGTAAAAGTGAAAGATGGAAAGGATTACACAAGAAAGATCCTCAAAACGAGAACAGAGTCATGGGGCACAGACATGAAAGATAGGGGAGTGACTGACTCTCAGCAATAACCTAATTGGTGCTTGAAGCGATAGCAGCAATGTTTCCTCAATCAACACGAAATCCTTATGAAAGGTGAATATTTGTGACAACTAGCTGAACATAGGAATGGAGAACATCACGAAGAGTGGGTGGGCACAAATAAACTTCGAGCCTATATCCTTTGTTTCTATAACCGTGAACCAGGCCACGATTCAACCCTTAAAAGTCCTAACTGAAACAGGGATAATTTGAGAGCGTACTACTACGAGGCCGCGTTCCTGATTCCTATGAGTTACGCTAAAAGACATTTGTTGGTATTGCATGTACATACTTTCATTCAAAATAATATTGTATCTTAACCAGTGATTCGCTCACGAAGGTTTACGGTCCCTTTTCAAAACTTCAAGATTAACATGTTTGTTGCATTGGAATTTTCATTCTAAGAATAAACATTTTCTCGCTTGCATACATTTGTTTGGCATCATAAATGGTTCACATGCGGAAATTCAATCCAGAAACTTAAGCTTGCCAAGTTGAGAAGTCTAAAACTTCTGAAAGACTGTCACGTCAAGGTGCACTTTTCTGAGAAAGCTTCATTGAGCAAGGACTTTCCTAATTAGTCGCAGTAAGAGCTAGCCAATTCGGGCAGTTAAGTCGAGCAATCTCTTCAAACTTCAGTCAAACTGGGGCAATCACCTCGAGATTCAGATCTCTCCAAGATCGAAGATCAGTCAGTCAGGTGCAAAGCTATTCAAATACTCGTACTGAGGCAGGCCACCCCAATAGTACGAGAGGTCATTCTTTCCCGAAGACAGACGATCGAAAGCATTTACCCGGAGTTTAGAATACCGTGGTCACTTGTCAAGCCAACTATCTCGTTCAGCACTTCTGACAGATAAAAACTCATCCGCATTGGCAATGGTTACCTCCCCAGCAAGGTTGTTACGCTAGTTCATGCAGTTGTTATGATACCTAAGAGTTTAAAGACGCAAAGTCTTTTGTAAAATCCTCTTGAGACAAAATCCATACGGAAGCAACTGATCCCCAGCACGAGACAACTTGAAATCTTCCCTCCTCAGCAGGACGTGTCTCGGTGTTGTCATCTCCAACAGGCAAATGGAAGTTATCCTCACTAAAGTCAGAAGTTTTTCCTTCAGTTGGTTTCCTTAATCTTGGTTCCTCATCAGATCTAAGGTGATTCCTTTTCCCCTAGAAGATCTCAGATAAATCATTCTCCTCCCCAGCAGATCCTTAAGAGTGGATAATCCCCAATAGTTGAGGTACCCTCTGGCACGGTCCTCAAGTCTAAAGTCCAATTTATTTTTAGCAAAGGTGGTAATTCGGGACAAATGAATTATTCACGCTCTTCTCCAACAGAGATGTTATCCCCACAGGACTTCTTGGGATCGAATACGCGATCATTGTGTTTCCCCACTGAGTTAGCAGAGACTTATTAATTTCGCGCCAGGAATTTATTTTACATTCATACCAGTTCATTAACAATAATCAAGACATGACATCCCCAGTGTCATGGGGAAACATGCCATGCAATTCAACATATGCAAAGCCCAGCCACAGACTGGCCGAAGTCCACCCGCAGTGTGGCAAATTCCCAAAGTCCACCCGTAGTGTGGCAACTTATCCCAAGTCCACCCGCAACGTGGCAATTCATTCAAAGTCCAACCGCAGATTGGCCAAAGTCCATCCTCTGGGTGGCAAATTCTTAAAGTCCAGTCGTAGACTGGCCAAAGTCCATCCTTCGGGTGGCGAATTCTTAAGGTCTCCCGTAGTGAGCAGAAGTCTCCCGTAGTGAGCAAGAGTCTCCCGTAGTGAGCAAAAGTCCACCCCAGTGTGGCCAATCTCAAAAGTCTCCCGTAGTGAGCAGAAGTCTCCCGTAGTGAGCAAAAGTCTCTCGTAGTGAGCAAAAGTCCACCCGCAGTGTGCTAAATCTCTAAAGTCTCCCGTAGTGAGAAAAAGTATCCCGTAGTGAGCAAAAGTCCACCCGCAGTGTGGCAAATCTCTAAAGTCTCTCGTAGTGAGCAGAAGCCTCCCGTAGTGAGCAAAAGTCTCCCGCAGTGAGCAGAAGTCCACCCGTAGTGTGGCAAATTGTCGAATGTCCACCCGCAGTGTGGCAGATCGTATCGTGAAGTCCAACCGTAGATTGGCAAAAGTCCATCCTCAGGGTGGCAAAATTCCAAAGTCCACCCGCAGTGTGGCAAATCATCTAGGGTCCACCCACAGCGGGGCAGATCGTATCGTGAAGTCCAACCGTAGATTGGCAAAAGTCCATCCTCAAGGTGGCAAAGTATCTTAAAATTCTATTGCAAGCTGATCAAAGTCCACCCACAGCGTGGCAAGTCATTATTCGTCTAACTCCATCCAATAACACACCATTAAGGCATTGTTGCAGCCTATCAAAGTCCACTCTTAGTGTGACAAGTCAGTAGCCATCTGACGTCACTCAAAAGGCATCCCCTGTTTACTATTCTTCCCATCATAATTATCCCCAAGCAGAGTTCGTTCGGTTGAGTTTATTTCCCTGTTCTTCTGCCACAGAGTGCAAATTTTCTGGTTGCTTCTAGTATTCAATCCCTGCATACTTCAAATGTCTAAAAGCAACTGCTATCATCCATTCAAGTCTACAGTGATTGAATAGGGGCAACTGTAACACCCCAAAATTTGCCCTCTAAATTATTATTATCTAATAGGATTTATGCCTCGCATTCATCCGCATTTCCATCAGGCATTTGTCGGCATACGTCTGTTACTGGGAGCAATGGTTTGGGAGAATTTGGGTTGCGCAATACCTTATGGTTTGTCCCCTTTTGCAGGTTGTTTCCTTGGAAAATAAGTGAATCATTGATTAGGGCTTACCCTCACGATTATGATTTTCATAAGGACCCTCAAAACTTGGATATGTCGTTATTAAAATGCGTCATCTTTCTGCATTCACTAGCACGTGATTAGGGTCGTTCTTTGCAGAGAATTCTCAGGTACATCAAAGTAACATTGTAGAGTCGAGAGGAAAAGGTAGCAGGGTCTGATTTAGGATCATGGCTCCATCTGAGTGGTTTCTGGGTACGCAAGCTTCACAGGAATGTATTATGACTTGTCCAGAGAGTTTGATTCAAACGCCAATTCAAAGCCCATTATCTATACCGTTCATATTTCCCTTATCCGATTCAATCCACATTTTTATCCGTTATGCCATCTTAAACCAAGTTTCCATCCATTATTCATTCTTATTTCAAATCCAATTAATCAAACTTCAAATTTGGACCATCCTTTTGTTTACACCTATCATCCTTTTCAAATTTCCAAGTCCCGCATCTCTAAATCAGGCCCATTACATTCACTATGTTTGCTTGTTTTAGAATTAAAAATAAGTAGAGATCACAAAGCCCATATGTTATTGAGGTCCTTTACCTTTTGCTTTATATCATTAACCAAAAACTATAATAAGCAAAAAATGAATAAAGGGAGAAAGTGATAGAGCCATGATGTCGTGTTCCTCGTACATACACGCAAGGGCCACAAAGACCTAAGCCTATTTTTGGTTCACTCCAAAACTCATTGATGCAAAGCATGAAACACAAATGGGAACATGTAAAAGGGTATCATAAACCTAATAACCCCACAAAATCACATCAGGAAAACCGATCAAAAAAATAATAATAATAGTAAAAAAAGAAAAAAAGAAAACTCATGTTATGAGTTCAAGACGCAGGTTAATGACGGAAAAGTATGAACGAAACTGATCAAAATCATCGGTAACGGAAGCCCATGGAAGATGAAAGTTACAGCATTCATAACACAAAATTCATCAAAGGTTCAGATTGAAATACATTGCAGAAAAACTGATATACATAAAAAGTTCAGAAGAGGAATGGCAAAAAAAAACTAGTTACAAAAATCCTAACAGAATTCTAACTGAATCTCTAACAGAAAAAACTAACAAAAACTCTTAACCGAAACTTCCAGAAGCTTCATATGGATCGGTATATAGATACGGATTCATTCACTACTGAGTTTTCTTCTTCTTCTTCTTCGGCTTGAACTCTGAGCTTCTCTCTCCTCGATTTTCCTTCCAATTTTCAGAATCCTCCATCTTCATTCTCCACTCATCTCCATCCTTCTCCTTTGGTTCAACCTGAGTGCCCATCCTTCATCACCTCTTTCAGCCTCTTATCTCTACACCAATTCTGAGAGCCATAACAACTTCTTGCATCTTCTGTATCAAGAAACCCGTAGCCCTCTCGTTCCAAACCATTCTTCATTTTCATCGCACGCCATCAATATCACGCCTGCAAGATGCATAGTTACTCAGTTTGAAGTGATACTCAATAACAAGAATGAAATCACAGAGGAAAAGGGGAGCAGAACTGAAATAATAACAAGCAGAATTTCGTCAACTACCTTCAATCAATCTTCCTTTCCATCACCAAGTTTTCAATTTGCAGCATCAAGAACATCTTTCGATGCTCAACCCTCTGAAATCTTCAACAGCAACATCGGCTTACCACTGCACTTCCATCAATTTTGTATCAGTCCTCAACGATCTTCACACAAGGATATTCGTCACTTTTAACCATCATCAAGACCTGCAACGAATCCGAGAACAACTTTCGTCAACATTCACCGAAACCTGCAAGTTCACGAATCACCAAATGATCAATTAAGGACCGCGAAAAGCATATCGCAACAAGTCAACAACCAACCGACACGATTCGAGATCGATAGAAGAAGGGTTGAAGTCGAAACGTATACCTGAGTGGAACTTCTCGCCGCTCTTCATTACGCCTTTGTCATCTTCATCCTCGCGGCTTTATCATCCCTTAAATGGATGCGTAATCAACATCGTGGCGGCATCAAGACAACGGTGGTGGTTTCTCCATTGACGTCGTCGAAACAGCTTTGGTCCATAAGGTACGAGCTCAAGTCTTCATCCTTTCGTTACATGCTGATTTTTGTTGAACGAACATTCGTGGATTTTGTTTTTCGGATTTGAAGTAAGAGGACGGTTTAGGGTTTGGGTGACGAAATTGCAAAGTTTGGAGGGAGACGGGAACATAGGGGGTGGAGTTTCCGGCTATTCCGATTGGCTTTGTTTCGGTTTACATCAATGGATTAGGGTTTGTCATTTTAGGTGGATGAAGAAGAAAAAAATGAAGTCGCCGCGGAGACGAAGAGGGGTTAGGGTTTTGTGTAGGCGGAATCTAGGGTTGTGTTTGGAAGGAGGATTAAGGCCAGAAGTTGATGAGGGCGGCGGAGGAAGTGTGAATTTAGGGTTTCTGTTGTTGAAAGGGGGAGGAAGATGAAGGGTGAGGGAGAGAGAGAAGATACGCGTGAGAGAGGGGGGAGGATTCTGAGTTTATTTTTTTTCTTTTTTGTGTTTTATAATTTTGTTAAGTTATAGGATTGTTGGTTAATTAAGGTTAATTAAGATAATTAATCATAATAATACTCATTAAATCTTAATAAAACTCCATAGGACTCATGAAATCCACCGCCCTTTTGTGTTGAGATATGTTTATTCTTCCGGTCCAATCCGGCGGTGACACGTGTCACCGTTCGGTTGGACCAATTTTGTTATAATCTTATCCTCTCCTTCCTTGCTAATGGGCCTGCGGATTACTATTGGCACCACCATGCTAAGCCCATTTCCTCTATTAGCTGAAAATAACTTCTAAATGCACCCCTTCTCCATTTTTATTTCTTTTATTCTTTCTATTTCACACCATTTTAATTTAATTCGCAAATAAATAGTAAAACACATATTAAAATTCTATAAAAATTACATTAGAACATTAAGCCAATTTAGAACTTTTCCCAATTTTTATTTTCTGAATTTAATCAATTTTCAATTTTAATTCGATTTTTCATTTTAATTGATTCATATTGATTTCCTTCAAGAATACATAAATTTGTGCAATTTATTTCTGCCACTTCTCATAACATTTTTTGCCCATTCTTTTTTCTATGATTAGAGAACAAATTAAAGTACCTAGAATATTTTTGGTGTTTTTTTTAGGACATTTTTTCTACTGTTCTGGTAGCGGAATTTTTATAAATTTAGGTTTAGACCTTAGATGAGTTTAGGTGGCCATTTACCATAGTTAGACTTAGAATTTTTAAGAGATTTTTTAACATAGTGTTATAATCAGGTTAGGGATCCTAGGGAATTAATTTCACATTTTTTCCATGACTTTTGATATTTTTGTCATTTTAATTCATTTCATCACATTATGCATATTCATGATTCATGTCATTTCACTAACTATTTGCTTTTTGTGCAAGGTATTTTTTCAAGGATTGGCTTATGGAATTGGATATTTTATGCCTCAATTATGTTTGTGTGCTTTATGATGTAATAGCTTAGAACTTATATGCTTGTATAGTTTCTATAATTAGGATAGAAAAGATAAAACAAATCGTTAGAAAACAAAATCTCAAAAAATGAAATAAAATAAGACTCGATCCAACGTCGAGTAAATTTTCAAATAAATAAATAAAGTTTCATGTGACTTTAGGGTTCCTCGATTACCATTGTTCCATTCCATTCAACCAAAATCAAGCCTTGTATGCTGCACACCATAAGTCGTGCGTCTCAGCACCACGCAACCGACCCACCCGATCCATTGTTTCATCCCATTTACATTTCATACCGTGTTTACCCACCATGACTTAGGAGGACCGTATTGTTCACTATTAATTCTCTTGTACTTGCATTTGTAGTCTTGTATCTCTTAGGTAGAATTCAATTTCAAACCTCACTAACCATAGGTCATCCATGAATTCAATTGATTTAGGGTAAGTCTAGTTTCCCTTAGAAGTTTTTCCTTTTATAACTCGAGTTTCACTTCTCATCTTAAAAGAAAATTAAAAACACTTAATAAAGGAAAAGGTGTACAATGCGCCACGAGCCTTAAGCTATACGGGAAATGACTAGTGGAGGTCTCCTTCACTCTTCTAGGATGCTTTGCAAAAGTTCCATTGGGGGCGATCTTGGAAAGTATGTGTTCCTGTGTCATAGTCTTTAGTGTTGTACATACCATAAACACAAACTCAAAACACTTCTTCTAAAAGACAACAAACCAAGAAGTCACGTCTTCTCATCACATCTCACGCTCTTTGCGGACGAACATGACTTGTCTCGACAGTTCAAACAGCGATACGGTAAACACCCTCGAGTCAGAGCCGGTAACACCTGAGCTAGAGCTATGGTAACGTCATCCTAAAATCACAAACGAGCGTAAGCCTTAGTTAGACGAACTACGGCGTCTCTGATCCTCATTTATCCCGATGAGGTACGTAGGCAGTAGGGTAGGGCCCATTCGAGCACAATCTTTATTTTCCCTACATTTTTCCCTTTTATTCCCATTTCTCAATTCCATTTCTTTTATCATTTCATTTCTATTCCAGATAGCCATTCTTTTATTCAAACAACATATTATTTCTCACCCTTTGAAAACAGACTTATAAGCATGGATCCTGTCGGGTACGGCGGACGAATTGGGGTGCTAATACCTTCTCAATTCGTAACTGACTTCCGTATCCAGATCTTTGGTTCGCAATGAATCGTCCTTTTCCTTCTTCCTTAGGTTTGTGCAACATTACCTTTCCCATTCCTTTGGGATAAAAATGTCTGGCTGGCGACTCTAACTTTTCCGCGCCACTTTCGCGTTTTTACCAGGATGAAAATCCCGGGAGCGACACTCTATGCCTCACAAATCATGGGAACTACCAAGCATGATAAATTTAGGGTTGTTAATAGTCCCCCTTAGTTTTCACCTTTTGAGTCTCCTTGAGTCTCTGCTTCTCATCTCAATAACAAAGGCTAAATAGTTAAAGTTTTGGGGCTCTGTATTAGGGTTATGCCTGTATACTTAGTGTTAAACCTTTAAGTTGTTTTCATCTTCTAATCAAAACACCTAATAATTATCAAGACATAAGCTTGTAACTTAGGCCTTATATTAGGGTTACATCTCTTCCTTTGGGTCAGAGGGACTAACCCTAGTGTTTAATGGACAAGTCCCCCTCAAGTTTAGTCTTACAAACATAAAATTCACTTCTTAATATAACCTCTAATCAAAATCCACTTTAATAAAGGTTTGTTATATAATGATTTTAATCCCTGACCATGGATTAAGTTGAGGTATCTTCCTCATCTTAAGTGTCCTCATCTATCATCCTTCTCTTAGGATGGTGTAATGAGTTCACTAATCCCTGATTAGAGATTAAACTCATTACTTAACACAAAACAAAAATACAAAAAAACACTTAATAATTACAAGTAGGTTAATGATCTTAATCCTGTATCATTATGGTAATTAAGTTGAGATATTCATCTCACACTTAAGTAGACTCATTATCTCTAATCAGCGGTGATATAATGAGTTTATGACCCTTGATTAAGGCTTAAGCTCATTATCCTGTGCCAAACACCAAAAACAAATAAAAAACTGAAAACACAAAAACAAACAATAAACGTCTCCTCCGGGATTCTTTTCTCATCACACTCACTCTGAAAACGAGAACTCGCTTCTTCCGTCTAATGCAAGACAGTTAGCACTCGAGCCAGACGAGTCATACACTTGAGCATAGACAAGCAAGCAGTTCACACCAAAACACCAAGTCTCTTTGAGTCGAACTACGATGTTATGACCTCCTCATTACACGAGAGGATATGTAGGCATAACTTAACAGTTATCGAACAAAAGTCCCCAGGTCTCCCCCTCTTCCCTTTCTAGCTTTCTCTTCTTAGCCTCGGTTTGAACTCCTGTTCTTTTTGCACTGTCACTTTGTACATCTCTTTTATACACAGTTAGCATGCATACTTCCCCCTCTTTTAAAACACAATCAGGTAAGTGTGGATCCCGTCGAGTACGACGGACGATCTGGGTCCTAATACCTTCCCAGGTCGTAACCGACCCCCTTACCCAGTATATTTGGTTCGCAAATGTCTTATCCACTTCTTTCTAGGTTTATGCAGCATTACCATTCCTTCAGGATAAAAATACCTAGCTGGAGATTCTATTCAACCTTCAACATCTGACCGTTCTCGCCGACAGTTTGCGTTTGCACCGGGACGAAAGTCCGGGGAGTGACATTCATCTTCTTCAATTTTCAGATTCAATGATTTTTCAACTTTTGCTTCGGTTATCACTATTTCAGACCTATTTTCATGTTAATATTGCTTAATAATTAGAACAAACTACTTCTAATAGTTATTATACCTCTTAGCGGTGTTAAATATTTTTAGGGAAAAATTAATGTCTTTGATTCTCTCTATGCGTGCGTTGTTTGTGAAATCTAAGTGCGGATCTATGATCTCCTCAACTTTAGCATCATTTCCATATGCATTGTGTAAATTCTTTTTGACCTTCGTGCATGAACTCACCGGAGACTCACCAGAGAAGACGGCCGGAAGTCTTCTCTGGTGGCCTGAACCTTCAAAGGTTCATAAACCCTAAGTTGCATCGGGTTTTATCGTGATCGTTAGATGTGTTTGATCCAATGATCATAAACGTGTCAGCGCATTCATGAAGACGTGGCCTCTCACGTGACTCTCTCCCTCTGACTTTGTGGACTCTTACTTGTTATGTATGGTTGCATGCATGCATGTTATCATGTTTGTTGCATCTGGTTCATCCATTCCACATACGTTTTTGTTTGACTTGATCTAATGGTTTTTATTGAGTCAATGTTTGACCTAGGGCAACCATAAGCATTAGTCTCAACGTGTTAACTGGACCTGGATCTTCCTTGCTATCTGCACCCTCACCTTTAGGCCCATGCTTGTTTTGAACTCCAATTTTACTATTGTTGAACCCCCTGCTTCATTTCATTTAGTTTTATTATTTCTTTTTCACACTGTTTTAATATTATTTTATTAAAAATAGTTTCTAACACATAAAAATCATCATATCATCTTGAGACATTTTATTAATTTTCTACATTTTTATTTTCTAATTTTATTGATTTTTGAATTTTGTTTTGAATTTTGTTCTTATTTCTTTTTCAATTGTTTTCTTCTTTGATAGTTGAAATTCTATAATTTCTTTCTCTTAACTTTTAAACAATTTTTAATCCACTCTTTTTGTATTGATTAAAGGACATCTTAAAGTTCCTAAAAATATTTTTCTTTTATTTTTAAAGTCACTTTATCATGCATTTTTAGCCATACTTTTGTGCATTTGTTTGAGTGTTTTCCTTCTGACTTTGAGGTCCCTTTTGACCTAGTTTCTTTTTGAATCTTGCACTTTTTTTTAGTATCTTGTTTGCTTCTGACTTAGGTCTTTTGAAACCAATTTTCATAATTTTTGCAAGTTTTTTGACATTTTTTTGATGCCTTTTAATTGAAGCAATGTCTGGTGATCCTTTGCCTATCCATTAACCCTAGTTCATTAGGACACATTTGTGCCATTGTTTGAGGATATTTGTGTGATATTATAGTGCATCTTTAGACACTTTATAGGCCATCTCTTTCAAATTATAGGTCATGCTAGTTTGAGTTTGCATTTGGTTTGTGGTTGGGCATCATTGTTTGAATTAAGTATGCTCATTCTTATGGTTCATCTCTTCTTATGGTTAACATGGTTTGTGTTTGCATTAAGTACGCTCATTCATACAATTCATTTGAATTTCATTTAGTTTATTCCCCTGACCCATAATCATTTCATGAATCTCAAATGCCATTCATTTCATAATCACTTGTATGCTTGAACATATGTAACTCAACTTGCATCCTTTGTTCATCTAACCTCAAAGTGACATGTATGTACATCTTGTATGTCTAACTTTTGCATCTTGATTTCATCTTGAAATGTAATTTTGATACTAACCATGATGTATGATCATCCACTTTTGAATTCCATGTTTGACTTGTGTTCCAAACTAACTCTTTTCCTATGTAACGACTTGTTTGCTTTTTCTCACTTCTTTTTCATTTAATATCTTGTACTTAAGCATTCATTCTCATACTTTTTATGCACATTTATATGAAATACATGAAATTTATAATTGAGATTTGGTTCTGACTTTGACACTTAACCATACTTTAGTACATGTTCATCTTGCATAATCATTCATTCTTCCTCAATTAACTTCACATTGAACTTCTTTGGTGTTTAGTACCTAGTTTGGACATAGTTTGTTGGTGATTGATATTATAACCTTAGAGAAACTTCTTATGGTTTAGCTATTGACCTTAGAGGTCTTTGAACATTTAGGATTACTTTTCCTTAGGAACTAGTCTTATTTGACCTTTAGTGTCATTCCATGGCTTGTTTGAATACTACCTTGCTTTTCTTTCTTTATGCTTTCAATATGCAATTGTTTTGCTAACTTTTCAGGGGCTATGGTAAGTCACTTAAGTGTGGGTGGGAATCCATACTCTATCTTATTTACTCATCTTTTAATTATTCAATTTGTGTTTGATTAATCATTGAAAGATACTTTGCTTGTATAATATTTCCTCATCCCTCTTAGAAACAACTTAGCTTATATCTTAGAAGTAAGTTGATCCTTATGCTTCACTCCTCTTCTCTTCCTTTTTTTTAGGATAGATTTCTCATACCTCACTAACCATAGGACATCTAAGAATGATAACTTAGGGTTATTACTACTCCCCCTTAGATGTTTAGCTTTTTTCTCTCTTTGAGTCTTCTTTCTCATCTCTAAAACAACTTCAAAAACACTTGATAAAGGTTGAATCTTTTCATGTGCCATGAGACTTATACCATGGGATATTTGCATTAATTCCATATGGGGATGAGTTGTATGGTATCTATCATGATGAACAAGTCTTAGCATGAGGATGTTTCACAAATAAAACTCAAAAACACTTCTTCATTGTAAAACAACAAAAACAATTAATAATGGAAGTAAGGTAGTGTGTTTAGGCCTTGAACAATGGAAATAAGTTTGAGGGTTTTCCTTATAATTAGTGTATTTAATATTAATTCCATCTTGAAGTGATGTATGTGTAGCGGTAAAAACATGAGTGTAAGTTATTAGTTAACTTAACTCAAAGTAAACAGAGTCGCCACCGCGCTTTTATTTTAATCAAAAAGGAAAAGGAAAAAAGAGCGAGTAAATCCTAATGAATCTAGTAAGCCAAAAAAATCTAAAGAAACACGACAAAGAACTGGGTAAGGGGATATGTTACACAATGGGAAGGTTTTACACACCCAAAATGTCTGTGGTACTCCACGGGAGCCCTTTGAAATATTTACTGCTTTTGGTTTGGAAAAGGGTTGTTAAATGAGAGTGGAGGGATGAGAAAAGAATTATTTTTTAATATTTTTATGTTTGGATAGGTTTACCACCTCATGCCTACGTACCCACAAAGTTCAATGCGAGATCAAAACCTCGTAGTTCGTGGTACAAAGAGTAAAAAGGATTGGTTGTAATTGATTTTATTAAGTGAAGAGAATTTGTCATCTTCAAGTGGATAGCCAAACAAATCTACCATGAGAATGAAGGCATGGACTCATAAATCATTATGGGGAGGGCGCCAACTCGGATAAAATCAACGAGTATACCACTAAGCCCCCACGAATGACAAGAGACTAATTACATCAAACTACAGCCATGGAGATTGAGATATTTGCACCCGACTAAAGAATAATGACTAATAGTCGACACTTTTTTAAAGAAAATAAACAAAAGTGTACAAAGGAACAAAACAACTTGAATGAGTTTGGTTCTTTTTATTTTTGAATTAAGGTAAAAATGATTAAATTCATTGGTTTTAAAAGAAAAGAAAATAGTAAAATCTACTTGACAAAAGTCAAGGTTTTGTTTATTAAAGAAGTGATGATTTTGGAAAGCAAGAATCCTTTGAAAAAAGAGAGAAGATCGTGAAAATTAAAGAAGGGGTGGATATGAAGAGACTATCCTAGAAAAGAAAATGAGGAGATAAAGGAAGAAAGATCTAACCAAACTTGATGATACTTCCGATTATGAGCATAAGAGTTCCATCCTTATAAGCTAGCAAATGGCCAAATAAAGGCAAGTACCAACTTCATGAGGATCAAAGAAGAAGGAGAGATGTCCTAAAATCTAAGTCCCAAAAATCCATTCAAAAGCCAAGGATAGTAACCAATAGTCCAAATATTAAGATCACAAGTTTTTTAGAGATTTAATCCTTTATTAATATTTTTGTGTCCAAATGGACATAAGGAAAATCAACACAACAAAAATAAGGACGAGAAATATAAACATGATAATGGATGAATAAAGCATAAAACAATAAAGGTGCAAGAAATTAAATGTTAGTAGCAAAAGAAATTAAAGTACAAGAATCTAAAATATTGATAGTAGTAATAGTATAATAATATTTACATAATAATGGTATGGTGAACTTAATCAACCACAACTAAAAGAACAACCAAAATCGAAAGGCAACTTGATCCGCTTAGTATCTTACACTATAGCGATTAATCAAGGAAAATCGAATCAAATTCAATGATATTTGAAAGGCAATTGGGAGACCCAAAGCACCTATGCATCAAGCATTCATAAGTCTTGATTCTTAACGCAATATGATCAAACGCTTTGGGATTACACGACCAACAAGAGGTCTGGTCCACGAAAGTGTAAGTATCCAATTAGATTTTTTTTATTCCGAATTAGGGACACATTTAGGTCTATGTTAAGCAATCGCCGAGTAATTTATGAAGTAATTACCTTACAAATAAGGTCGGCCACCACTAATTAAGGTGAATAATGTTAGTGCTAATGCATGCGAGATAAACGATATATAAATCACTATCCGAATGCAATACCGCACAAAACTAAAGATGAATACTAAATTGAGTCACACTTACGGTATTCTTCCATCATTAAGTTCAATCACTCGTCTCGGTGGATTCAAGCATGAAAATGTATCACTAATGCAAAGTACCTTAATTGAATTGAATAATCCACTTAAAGGTAGTTTTGAATTAATGAACATTAACTACTCTAATCTACACCCAAAGTTCATTGAAATGAAGGAGAAATCACTTCCAAAAGTGCTTCCCAAGGTAAAAATAAAAAGGAGGAAGAAGAAGAAAAAATAGGAACCGAAAAAGAGCTTAAAATAAGCTTAAAAACAGCCTCTGACTTGTGTTAACCGGTTAACCAAATTACACTAAAAATGGTTAACCGATTAACACTGAACCAGTAGCAGAAAAAATGTTGAAATTCGGCATGATCCATTTTCAAAAACTTTTTTCAAACACTTGATGATCATGATCTGAATTTGCACGAATTTTAAAACCAAAATACAGTGAAATACCTGCAATCAAACAACAATTAAGATCCAAAGGATCTAGAATCAAAGGCACCAAAGATCTACATCTTGAATGTTGGTAATGAGTATGAGTTTATGGAAATGGTGAATTACCAAAAGCACTTCTTCAAATTGGACCAAATCAAGCTAGATCTACTGAAAATGATAAACAAGGAAAGAATAGGATGAAGTTTTAGCTCAAGTTAATCAAGAATTCAATGTGAATTCTTGATAACTTCAAAGAAGGAAATAAGAGCTTTGGTGAAATTTTGGTTTTGGGGAGTATTTTTCAAGAGATTTGTTGGCTCTCCAAAGCTTGTTGAATCAATGAAATTAGAGTGCAATTTAAAGGCCTTAGGTATGGGAATTTGGTGGAATAGAACTTGCTTTGGTAATTAAAATTGGGTTTGGTAATTACAAATTTGGTGGGAAATGGAAAATAGTGGTGATTAGTGAGGGTTTATGGTAGGAAATGATCAAAGTGATGTAGAGAACTCATAGGGCAATGGATCTAGAAAATTCCAAATGAGATCAAGATCCAATGGTGTTAAATTTGAATGAAAAATTCAAATTTCGCATTGGTTAACCGGTTACCCAAATTACACTGGAAATGGTTAACCGGTTAACCGAGGATAAATTTGAATTTTTTTATTCAAACATGATTGATTGGTTGTTGTGGCCCGATTCTTGTGTACGTCGAAGAAGGCATGGAAATAAACACATGAACCTTGGAATTCCTTGAATTAATCAATTAACTTGAGAAATCCTTGATCAGATAAATAAGAATTACTTGCGGATCAACTTCGACTTTTGTCTGTGAAATTCTACTCGAGCTGCAGGATTTTTATTTTTGGCATTTTCAATTGTTCCTCTTCCTGAAAATGTTAGTGAAAGGAAACAAATATCTTAGGATTTTAATTAATGGTTAGTAAACATAAAAAAAATAAAGCAATTAAAAGCAACGATGATACCCTGTGAGTCATAAACCTAACCCGAGAAGAACCGAGCAACCAGTGCGATCTTGTTTGTATGAGCCGACTTAAAGCCCCTCATGAGCCGACTCATTAAATTTTTTTTCTCTCAAATATGTGCGGATCTCAACAGGCTGCCTTCCCTCACTTTTGGCCAACTCACCCAGAATTTTGAGTCGGCTCATTTGCTGATTTGAGCAGGCTCATTCCTGTAACTATCATATTTTTTATTAAATCTTGTTTTATATTTTTCTACCATAAACTAACCAATATAAATAGCTTCTTGCATTTCTTTTGAGAGGTTAACAAGAAAAGTGAAAGATATACACACTTATCTCTTCATCTTCTTCTTCCTTGCATCCATCAACAATCACACACAATAATCTTTGTTGATTAAGGTGCTAGCTTCGAAGATAACGTTCAATCGTGAATTAGAGTTTCAGATTGGGTCTAGAGAGTGTGGGTTTTTCTTGGAAAAATTTGAAGGGTTTTCTCCTCCAAGATCATAGAAGGTTTGGGAGTTTTTGCACACAACCATCGTTCGTATATTCATCCGAGTGAGATGGATTAAAGATCAAGTGGATCATTCTTTCATATCACGATAGACAGAGGATTGCGAAGATCTTTATGTGTTCACAAGTGTTGAAGAAACTCAGTCGTGCTCAAAGTTTGGAGGATCATATTTCCTTTCAAGAAGGGAGCAATTAATCAGAGGCTTTCTCGACACGCGTGGAGGTCTTGATTCGACTTTGAATCAAGGGACAAGAAGAAGATTTAACAGCACATTCAACACGGATTGGTTTGTTGGTTCATCTATTTTCTTCTTGTAAAACAATTACAATTTTAATAAAATTGCCCAATTTGATTGTGAATTGGGGGCAGAGTACTTCGAGCGAGGACGACGAAGGAACTGCCTAAACAAATTCCTTGTGTTCTTTACTATTCTCGCCTTTTACTTTTGCACACTTTGATTTTGCGTGTTCTAAAAATTCTGGTGTATCTAAGTAGTGCACTCAAGGTGTTTGACAAATTGTCACACTCAAAAGTGATAACTACTTTGTGAAAAAATTTGCATTACTTGATACAACAAAATTACACTTAGTGTATTGCACACCAAGTGTTTGTCAAAAAGTCAAACCACACAAAATTAATTAGATTGTGCTTATTTTCTTACTTTATATCATTGTTAAGAGTAGTTTATCATTTGTGGTGTTATCAAGTGAATCTTTTGTGTAGTATTAATTCATCTTGTCAACATTCTATTTCTATTTGGTTAAAGTGTATATCCGATCTCCGGTGACTTCAATTTTAATTAGACGATTTTCCGGGAAGCTTCCGCAATACATTTTTCAATTAATTTTTGAAAAGTAAATTATGAAAAAGGGATTTATTCAACCCCCTTCTAGATTCGCGCTATCGTCTAACAAAGTTCACTTATAATTGTAGAGATTATTCCCACAGGTTTTTATCAATAGCAATATCGCCTCAACCGGACACCCGAGTCAAAAGATATGATTTTCAAAACATTTTTCTCAAAATTGTGCCAGCGTAATCGATTACTCAAATAGGATAATCGATTACTTCATATGCACTGTTCACACATAATGAAATTGATAGTTAGAGGAACATTTGAATAATCGATTACTCAAATAGGATAATCGATTACTCAGTGTAATTTTCACACAGAAAGCCAAATTTTTAGTAGGGTAAACGATTACTCAAATAGGGTTATCGATTACTCGTGACAGAAAGCCTATAACCTGCATTTTTAACATTCAAAACCAGTGGAACTCAAACAAACATCAAAGGAACTTCATATCATAAATCATAAGTCTTAGATACACATAAATGTAGTATCCTTATGCATTTTATAAAAAATTGGACCGTTAGAAATCATTGATTAGCAAACTTATCGATTTTTTTTTCATTTCTAACCTAACTCTAACAAAACAAAACTCTAAAACTAGGTTTATATCTAAAACCCACCTTGAAATAGATGATGATGATGATGATGATGATGATGATGATGATGAAGTTTAAGATTATTGACGAAGAAGAAGCTTGATGATCAAGAGCTTGAATCCACTTCTAGGTTTTCTTCTTCTTCTCTTGCTTTCTCTAGCTTCTCTTTACTTCCTCTCTCTTCTGTTACTATTTTTTGAACAAATGAGACAATGAAATGACATAAAGAAGTTATCCACTAGTTAGTAACACTAATTAGTCTAAAATTGAGGGTGTCCAAAAAATGTCTCTAATGCACCAATTAATAAAACCTCAGAGTCAGATAATATTAACTAAATCAATTCAAACTCATCTGTTGCTTTAATTATTTTAGCAGAAACCTCTCAAAGCACCCAGGAACCCTGTTGATCTCAATTAATATTATCTAGGGCATTAATTTAAATATGGGGTATTACAAGTTAAATAAGATAACTCAAAGCTTTGTCTACCTCTCATAGAATGGACTCGATTTTTTTGTTTTTTATTTCAATTATTATGCAGTGGTTTTAAACCATTGTAAAATTTTAGTTTTATTTTTTATTTCAACCATTTAGCAGAAGTTTTAAATCCGTAAAATGAATACTAAAAAATCCTAGCGGTTAAAAACCGCGACGTAATTAAAACTTAAAAGAAAAGTAAAATTTCTGACCTTTTACATGAGAGAGATATTGAGATCTCTCATGGTAGACAGAGGGATTATGGAAGGTGTTCTGGAGGAGCAATGACATGGGGTATCGGTTTTTTAGGGGCACCAAGTTTAGATACATTATAAGAAGTCGGTGTAAGAATTGGAATGCTATTGATACATGTTCACATTGATAGATATATTATAACTATTTTTGTCATAATTTTATTGTAGTTTTGATTTGGTGTAAACTTTTCAATATTAATGTAATATTTTTACTTTTTTTACAATTATATATTTCTAATTATATGACTTATAAGTCTAGTAAAAGAATTATGAATTAAAAAAAATGATATCAAATTCATATTTGCGATAGGACATTCAAAATTTCGAGAACGAACCTGATGGTAGATAGCATCATATATAACTCAGCTAATAGACTTTGTCAATACATGTTTTATTCAAATTTTCATCAAACCAATACATTTTTAAAACCAGCTTTAAACCTATTGTTCCAAAACCTCACTGTTAAGCCTCTTAGCATAATCTATAATTAGTATTACTTGAAACAAAACCACGTTCTTGCACCGTTTACAATGCATCAATTATCGCCATTTGCTCTTATTCTTTTTCTTAATGACAATTCCACTCTCCATTTACGCTTCCTCTTAATAACTTGTTCATCTCAAGTTCCTCCTATATATAAATCCCTCTCTTTACAACATCATATTCAACAAAACCATAACCTTGTTTTAATTACTTATACAATGTCAAACCCATCAAAAATATTCTCCATAGTTCCCTTTCTCTCCCTTTTCCTTCTCTTACCCTTACTCCTCCTAGCTCATGAAGACCCTTCCCCTTCTCCTTCTCTTTCCACTTCTACCTCTTCCTCCAATGCATGCAAATCAACACTATACCCTAAACTATGTCGTTCTATTCTCTCCTCGATCCGTTCCTCTCCAACCGACCCCTACCACTTGGGAAAATTCTCAATAAAACAAAGCCTCAAACAAGCCAAAAAACTTTCCAAAGTATTCAAAGACTTTCTCAAAAAACATCACCAATCATCTTCTCTAAACCACGCCGAGTTCGCGGCCCTAGACGATTGTCGCGAGCTAAACCAACTTAATGTAGACTACTTAGAGTTAGTACAAGACGAACTAAAATCAGCTGATTCATCGTCTTTCAATAACACAGATGTGTTGGTGGAAAAAGTTGAAACTTATCTTAGTGCTGTGGCTACAAATCATTATACTTGTTATGATGGTTTGGTTGTGACGAAAAGTAACATTGCTAACTCATTTGCTGTTCCTTTGAGCAATGTTACGCAATTGTATAGTGTTTCACTTGGGTTGGCTATGCAGGCTTTGAATAAAAATATTAAGAAACGTAAAACTCGTAAACATGGTCTTCCTACTAAGACTTTTAAGGTTAGACAGCCACTTCAAAAGCTCATTAAGGTAACTATTTTCTTTGTCTATTTATTTATTTGGTTTAATTTGTTTTTATTTTTATTTTTATGAAATATTATAAAAACTTTATTCATTTTTATTCTTTACTTTTGTGTGCATTTGATTATTATAGTAAGTATTTAGACTGTATTTTTTTCATATGATTTTTTTAATAAAAAATAACGGATGCTTAATAATATAATTTTTAGTATATGAATTTATAATTTAAAGTATAAATTAATTGTTTAAGATTTTAATGTTTGATAAAATTAAGAGTTAAATTAACTAACAAAAAAAGATAAAAGAAAAATAGTTTGCTTGATATTTAATTTTTAATAAATACTATTTTTTAATCAAGATAATATAAATACTATGAAGAGAAAAAACTATAAATTATTAGTTATTTGAAGTAGTTTATAAAAATACTATAAACTAATAAAAAAAGTATAAAATTGTGAGAAAATGAGTATTAATAAATAAATAGTTTTTGTCGTATGAATTTATTAATTATATACTATTAACTATAAGTTAGTTTTTCTAAGTGCTCTTCAAATAGACTTATAATTTTCCATTTTCTATAACTTATATTTATTTTAATTAATAATAAAAATGAAGAAAAACTTTATTGAATAAACATTTGTGACTGACAGAATGTGAAAAATAAATTAGAAAGAATGCATTTTTAAATAATAAAAAGTAGTTTTTTTTTTTATGTTCAATTATGTTGAATTTTTATGTTCAATTATGTTGAAAATGATATGTTTGGTTTTTTTTTTATAATTGTCAAAGAGATATGAGCAAAAATATTTTCTTATATTTGAAGTATAAGAAAATATTATCTTCCCTCCACTCCCCCTAGATCTCTTAAAAAAAATTAAATATGAGAAAAAGTTTATTATTTAACTTATTTAAATAAATAAAATTTAATTTATATTTAATCTAAATATATTAATTATTCAATAAATTTGAATTAAATTGTTTTTATATAAGGATTACAGGAGAGAGTATTTCATCAATATTTACTTTTTGACCTTTTTAAAGTCCATATTCGAATTCCCCATTGACTCAGACGTAAAACATTAATTAGTATAGTTAATACTCCACATAACAATGTGTTAACCACAGGCTAGATCCAAGGATTGGTTTAATTCTGGTCAACCTAGCTCGTCGTTAAATTCTCACTAGCATCCTTTCACCAAAACAAATAAATATTCTCAACAGTATCTAACAACTTGATAATAAGTCACGTGCATTCATGTTCTTTATTGTTCCAAAATGAAACCATGCACGTGCAACTCACAAGTAACACCCTACCCTCTAGTATATTTTATATTTGAATTTAATAAAAGCTAAAGTTGTAACATTATTTTGCTGCAGCTTCTTAGAACAAAATTCAGTTGCGACAAATCATCCAACTGTACGAGAACTGAAAGGCTTCTACAAGAAAGTGAAAACAAAGGAATTCTACTCAAAGAATATGTTATTGTAAGCCTTGATGGAACAGAAAATTTTACTTCAATTGGAGAAGCTATTGATGCTACACCTGATAATTTAAAGCCAGAAGATGGCTATTTTCTTATATATGCCAAGCAAGGATTGTATCAAGAATATCTCACTGTTCCGAAAAATAAAAAGAATATCTTACTCATTGGTGAAGGTATTAACAACACTTGCATCACAGGAAATCATAGTGTTGTTGATGGTTGGACAACTTTTAATTCTTCAACCTTTGGTAAGTACCGACACAAACACTGACATATGTTGGACACCAGATACGTCTTTGTTTGTTCATTGTTCAGAGATGTTAGTGCTACTTATTTATAGATGGTAATATGTTGTTTTGATTTCAATGCAGCTGTGTCTGGAGAGAGATTTATAGCAGTGGACATAACATTCAGAAACACAGCAGGACCTGAAAAGCATCAAGCAGTAGCAGTAAGAAACAACGCAGATCTTTCGATATTCTACCGATGCAGTTTCGAAGGATACCAAGACACACTCTATGTTCACTCACTAAGACAATTCTATAGAGAATGTGACATCTATGGCACAGTTGATTTCATTTTCGGAAACGCGGCTGCGGTACTTCAAAGTTGTAACATCTACCCAAGAAAACCAATGCAAAATCAGAAAAATGTTGTAACAGCACAAGGAAGAACTGATCCAAATCAAAACACAGGAATCTCAATACAGAACTGTAGGATTGATGCGGCACAAGACTTAGCGGAAGATATAAATTCTACCAAGAATTACTTGGGAAGACCATGGAAAGTTTATTCAAGGACTGTTTATTTGCAGTCATATATTGGTGATTTGATTCAACCTTCTGGATGGTTAGAGTGGAATGGAACAGTTGGATTGGATACACTTTTTTATGGTGAGTTTGATAATCATGGACCTGGTTCTAAGACTCATAATAGGGTTCAATGGCATGGTTATAATTTGTTAACTCCTAATCAAGCTTGCAATTTCACTGTCTTTAATTTTACTTTGGGGAATACTTGGCTTCCTGATACAGATGTACCTTACACTGAAGGACTACAATTAGATAACTGAAGCAAACTATTTGATTCATTGTTTTCTAGTTGTAATGTAACTTTTTCTTTTCTAAGGGTCATGTACTATGTTTCGATTAAATAAAAATTAGTGATATGATAACCATTTTTTTTACTAAGATTATCATTAAGACGAAAACTAAGGATTCTCGAATCTTAATACAAAAAGATACGAATTACAACCACACTCGGGCAAAAAAGAAAAAGCTATCCAATTGAGCCTATGAAATAAAGAACAACAGATTTTTACAAAAATCATAGAAACCTCAATTAGAATAAGCTATATCCACTAACATAGACCATTTCCAAGCCCAAATATTGATATTCCAAACAATATCTAGCTCATTCCATTTGTGACTTTAAAAAATGATCCCATTCCGAACTACCCAAATATTTCAAGTAGTTGTCAACCAAAAAATATCAACTTTTCCTTTCTTCACTCCCTGAGACTTACAAAAACGATTTCATCTCATGAAGTTTTCTTTACAACATAAAGAGTCATTCACCATATTATCTACAAAATCAATCCACTCCTTAATTTCCTTCCAAATCAACTTCGTAACCATTGTTTTGAATTGCACTGCACAACAGCTGTTGCAATATTGCTAATGTGGTATTCATGATTTAATATTGTGGTTACGGTTGTGAATCTGGTTGTAGTTCTGGGTGTTGCGATTGTAGGTATTGTAGTTGTTGCGATGCTTATTGTAACCCTTGCAACGTGAATTTTAATTGGGAGATGTTTAAAATATATCCTTAAAAAAAGACTTGATGTTAAAAAATTTCATTAAAAAGAAAGTAAATTGAGTTTTTGGATTCTGAAATTTTAAATTTTGATAAAAATATTTGAAGAAACATGAGCGAAATTGTCTGATGATTTGTAATGGAAGTTGGACGCATGATTTTAATTTACACTATAATTACTGTCGGACACATGATTTTAATTCACAAAGTGATCGCGACTTTATATGTTTGGTCGGATTGATACTGCAAGCATACAGGGTATCGCGTAGTTTTAAAAGATTGTCGAACCCACAGGGATTGATAGATAGTAGGGAGTTGTTCTGGACTGGGCCTCCAAGACATAGTTGGCCGCAGGCCCAAAATCCCCCAGGGCCAAGGCCTGGTAGTTGGGCAAATGCCTGGAAGAGCCAGGCAGGACTCGATCTCACGGGAAACCAACTATGAAGTCGAGCAGCCTCCTCGACTCATGATACAGGTGCTAGGGAGGCCACTTCTCTCCTTCATGAGCCACGTCACCCAACTTTCCACCGTTATCTCCTGGAAGATAGGGGCAACTGGACCAAGGACAAGACCACGTGCTAGGTCTTACACGCCACGTAGCGATTGTAGGTATTGTAGTTGTTGCGATGCTTATTGTAACCCTTGCAACGTGAATTTTAATTGGGAGATGTTTAAAATATATCCTTAAAAAATAGTTGATGTTAAAAAATTTCATTAAATAGAAAGTAAATTGATTTTTTGGATTCTGAAATTTTAAATTTTGATAAAAATATTTGAAGAAACATGAGCGAAATTGTCTGATGATTTGTAATGGCAGTCGGACGCATGCTTTTAATTTACACCGCAATTACCGTCGGACACATGATTTTAATTCACAAAGTGATTGTGAATTTATGTGTTTGGTCGGATTTATACTGCAAGCATACAGGGTATCGCATAGTTTTAAAAGATTATCGAACCCACAGGTATTGATAGACAATAGGGAGTTGTTCTGGACTGGGCCTCCAAGACATAGTTGGGCGCATGCCTAAAATCCCCCAAGGCCAAGGCCCGGTTAGTCGGGCAGATGCATGGAAGAGCCGGGAAGGATTCGATCTCACAGGCAACAAACTATGAAGTCGTGCAGCCTCCTCGACTCATGATACAGGTGTTAGGGAGGCCACATCACTCCTTCATGCGCCACGTCACCCAACTATACACCATTATCTCTTGAAAGATAGGGGCAGTTGGACCAGGGACAAGACCACGTGCTAGGTCTTATACGCTTCTACGCGTACCTTGGTAGTCCTTCCTTGGGCCTAGCTAATCCAGCCCAAGAAAGGACCTTGGCCCAGCGCTGAGGGCTCACTATAAATACCCTTTTTCACTAAGGGGTCAGGTATTCTGAACTATTCTCTCTCTTACCATCTCTGTACCCAAACTAACTTAAGCTTCGGAGTGCCAGAAAAAGGTACATCCCATCCTCTCTCTATCAACCGTGACGTTCATAGCCAATAGTTGGAAGGCCCTTCTGATCAGGTAAGATCAGTGGCGCCGTCTGTGGGAACTAGCTATCCCCTTCTTCCATTCCAGAATATCAAAGGTGGAATGGAGACTCAAGGTGGGACAACGAGTGTGGATTGGTATGAGCAACCATATTGAGGAATGAATTTGACATTCTTTGTGGGGAATACTTCGACCTGATTGAAGAAATATTGTATCGGGCTTTTGTGCAAGGTGCCAAAACTTGCTTCTGCTTCGTATGCATATGCTTGAATTTCCATGGCGTAATGCTCCATAATGATGGAAATGCTACGCTTTTTCCTTGAGGATGAAAATATAATGATGATTACTAAATGCTAATGCAAAAGGGATCTCCTGAAAAGGAGATGACAGGTATCCATGACAACTTTACCAGGGAAGAAATAATCACTGCATTGATTTGATGAACCCCTGTGGAGAAAAGCAACTTTGTGGGGAATTTTTGTTAATGATACACCATCTCTGAACTGCCCCCACTGCCAAAAATAAATTGGACTTTATGATTGGAGAGCCAAGACCCTTTTGGGGATGAACTTGATTTGAGAGGTACGCTACCCGTTGAACTTCGTTGGGGAAGTGATATCCTTCTGACTCGGCTGAGGAAAGAAATGCGTTGGCATTTTGCTGAGGAAGAAATCTGCTGGGGAATCCCTCAGATACACCATCTTCTTCCTGGGAGAGAGATGCCAATGAGGATTTGAGCTTTGGTTAACTTCACTAGGGAAAAGTGCAAACAATGTTGTGCAAGAAGGAAAGTTATCGCTCCCCGTTTTGATCTGATTTTGATCCTCAATCCTTTCTTTAGGCTTTGACCCTGATGTCAACCTTGTAACCTGCCTTGTGAGCTTTGAATTTCCCTGATAATTGATCATATGCCTTATGCTGGAACATGCAAGTGTTATGCTTCATTTTTCTATGCAATATGCTAAGGATATGACATGCTGATGATGATTATGATATGATGATGATGATGATGCTAAACAAGAGAGGGCAAATTTGGGGTATTACAGCTGCCCTTATTCAAGCAATTGTTAATCCGAAAAGGACGGTAGCACGGCTATCGACCGTTTAAGATGAACTGTGGTTGAATACCAAGAAGACCTGAAATTTGCACTCTGCTGGAGAATGCGAGAAATGGGAAATAAACCCAACCAAATGACGCTTTGGCGACTGAAGTGGGGAGAAAGCAGACGAGCTCCTTCCAAGTTGAATTGTTACGCCGGATAAGAAAAGCTTAGACATACGAGTCTTCCTCGAGCAAACCTTTTACGTCAGGAATTGGACATACGAGTCATCTTCAAGCAACCCTGTTATGCCAGGAAATGGACATATGAGCCCTCTTCATCTAAACCTGTTACGCCAGGAAATGGACATACGAGCCCTCTTCATACATTTTGCAATATATGATCTGAGACAGACAAACCTCCTTCGGATAAACCTGTTACGCCAGGACCGGTAATGCACTTAAGTCGGTGGGATAGACATGCATAATCAGGATAGACGTACCCTCTTCATATATTATCCATGGATATATGTTCTAAGACAGACGAGTTTTCTTTGAGCAAACCTGTTACGCTCGGTGTAACATTAGGATTAGACGAACCCTTTTCACGAATCTTGCGCAAATAAGTGGTCTCTAAGACCGACGAACCTCCTTCGGATATACCTGTTACGCCAGGACCGGTAACCATTTTGACGTTTAATCCCACCGTCAGGACTTCAAATCTCTTCAATACGGACGAGTATCAGATGATCATCAAGAGAACACAGACGAGTACCATAAATCAATGATACAAACGAATATCAGACGATGATCCAAGAACACAAACGAGCACTTCAGGCAACGATATAGACGAAAATCAGCCGATGATACAGACGAGTACCAGAGATTCAATACAGACGAGCATTTGGAGTAACGATACAGACGAGTACCAATGCAATTATCAAATCAGCATTCATACAGATATAAGTCAACACAGACAAGTGGGAAGGATGATACAGACGAGTATCCGACAACACAAACAAGCTTCGAGAAAATAACAAACACAGATGAGTGCTGGAGAACGCCAACGAAAAACAAGCAAACATCAAACACAGACGAGTGCTGAGCATCAAATGGATGTTACACACAGACGAGTGCTGAGAAGTGCGGACGAGCATTAGCATCTACCAACCATGGGCGACTGCTGGGAAAGGCAAACAAGCAATGACGTGAACACAGACGAGTGTTGTACATTGCATACGAGCCCCAAATGCCTGGTAAGAAACACCAAATGCCTGGTAAGAAACACAAATCTGTCGGGGAGAAAATTTCAAAAACGAGCGAGTGCTGGGAATGCAGACGAGCACAAAACGGATACCCAACACAGATCAGTGCCTGGAGATGCAGACGAGCACAAAACGGATACCCAACACAGACGAGTGCTAGGAGATGCAGACGAGCACAAACGGATACCCAACACAGACGAGTGCCAGGAGATGTAGACGAGCACAAACGGATACCCAACACAGACGAGTGCCAGGAGATGCAGACGAGCACAAAACGGATACCTAACACAGACGAGTTCCAAGAGATGTAGACGAGCACAAAACGGATACCCAACATAGACGAGTGTCAGGAGATGCAGACGAGCACAAAACGGATTACCCAACACAGACGAGTTCTAGGAGATGCAGACAAGCACAAAACGGATACCCAACACAAACAAGTGCCAGGAGATGCAGACGAGCACAAACGGATACCCAACACAGACGAGTGCCAGGAGATACAGACGAGCACAAAATGGATACCCAACACAGACGAGTGCCAGGAGATGCAGACGAGCACAAAACGGATTACCCTGGTTGGCAACAATGATCTCGACTCTGCAGGGGAACCTGGTCAAGAGGCTTTGATGATGCCTAACTCTGACTGGGGAGATGAATGACAGTTTGTATCATCACATGGCCAAAATAGACTAGCAACTTCTCTGGGGAATATTTCGATGATGGGAGTGAAACCCAAACATGAACTCTGTGGGGATTAACCGTCTTCAGACTCAGCTGAGGAATAGACTTGGTCACGACTCCGGTTGGGGAGAGAATTCTGAAAATTCTAACTTTATGGGGAAATGATCAAGATCTCCTGGAAACACTTGGTTGAGGAATGAAACGTGAACAAATGTCTGCACTGCCTTTGTCACATCGGCATAAAATAAATTGGCAGACTCGCTGGGGATATTTCAATGATGGTTGCATACCAATCATGAACTCCGAGGAAGATACGACCTCCCGACCCGGCTGGGGAATATCCAGTTAGATTATCTTCTGACCGCCACAACTCCCTTTGGTTGGGTTTGAAACTCCGCTGAGGATTCCACTAGCTCTAGCTATGCTAGGGATGATTCTGTCTAAACTCTACTGGGGAAACCACGTCTTTCTTGTGAAGAACAACCACCACTTGGGGAGGGCACCATCTTTGATTAGATTTGAAATTCTGCTAGGGATTTCACTGTTATAGCTCACTTGGGGAGCATTCTCTGCTTGAGGAAGTGCAACATCGCCCTATAAAACCTGGAACAACAGTATACACACAGGTGCCCTGGATATTTGCATGGTATGATCTGCTTATCCATTGTCACCCGACACTCAAAGATAATTTAACTGTTTCCCTGCAATGTCAATTTTTTCAGAAAACTCAACATGTTTCATATGCAATGCTCTTTTTGCCAAAAATTAAGGACATTTTTGCAAACAAAGAAAACACAACACGGCTTTATGACTGAATATTCATTTATTGAAAGGCCTCTGAATAGGAAAAAACTTACATCGGGAAGCAACTACCTGGAAAGAGGTAGCTACTAAAAATTGAGAAAAGAAATTATCCTAATGGCAATGTACACGACATTCCAATGAGTTTCCTTCCTACTATGACCAGCATGTCCTCAAGACTTTCTGTTCTTGCCTTTGCTTTTTGAAGAAGATGAGGGGACTGATTCCTATCCTTCTGATATTGTCAGACTGCACGAAACAGTGATTTGGTTCATATTACCTGGATCGCAGTTGTTCGCTTATTCCCTTGTTTTGCGTGGATCGCCCTTTCGGGTTTTCAATCCACCTGGATACCCTTTTTTGCCTGAATTATCCAATGTGGCTTTTCAACTCAGCGGGTGTACATTTTTTTATTTGTTTTCCCTAATTTTTTCTCGAGCTTTTTATTATGTTTTTAGCTCGCCGGGATGCCCTTTTCTTTCCTGGACTTTAATTCTGTTTTTGTGTCCAACGAGTCTTCTTATGCGAAGTATTTTTTAACTGCGTCCGAGTTAACAGGAGACTGGAAATCTTCTCCATCCATAGTAGTGAGCATCAGCGCCCCACCTGAGAAAACTTTCTTCACTATGAATGTGCCTTCGTAGTATGGGGTCCACTTTCCCCTGTGATCTGAACCGGGAGGAATGATCCTATTGAGCACAAACTCGCCTACTTGATACTCCCAAGTACGTACTCATTGGTCGAATTCTTGCTTCATTCTCCTCCGATAAAGTTGACCATGACAGATAGCAGCTAATCTCTTTTCCTTAATTAAGCACAACTGATTGTATCGGGCACGTACCCACTCAGCCTCATCAAGCTTCACATCCATCATCACACGCAATGAAGGAATTTCCACCTCAACAGGCAAGAGTTCCCCCATGCCATACACCAATGAGAAAAGAGTTGCACTAGTTGACGTCCTGACTGACGTTCGGTACCCATGCAACGCGAATGGTAACATCTCATGCCAATCTTTGTAAGTGACAACCATCTTTTGCACAATCTTCTTAATATTCTTGTTTGCTGCCTCTACCGCACCATCCATCTTTGGTCGGTAAGGAGAAGAATTATGATGTTGAATCTTAAAGTCTCGACACAGTTCTGTCATCATCTTGTTGTTTAAGTTGGAACCATTATCAGTAATGATTCGCTCGGGCACTCCGTATCTGCAAATGATGTCTCTTTTTAGAAACCTGGCTACCACTTGACGAGTGACATTGGCATAAGATGCTGCTTCAACCCATTTGGTGAAGTAATCAATCGCAACCAAGATGAAACGATGACCTTTTGAGGCAGTAGGCTCAATCTTCCCGATCATGTCAATGCCCCACAAAGAAAAGGGCCAAGGGGATGACATGACGTTGAGCGGGCTAGAAGGAACATGCACCTTGTCTGCATATATCTGGAACGTATGGCACTTACGGGCGTATGAACAACAATATGCATCCATCATTAGCCAATAATACCCTGATCTCAACAACTTCTTAGTCATTGCATGTCCTCCTGCATGAGTACTGAAGGATCCCTCATGGACCTCCTGCATTAACATGCCTGCTTCGTGTCTATCCACGCATCTGAGCAAAACCATGTCAAAGTTCCTCTTATACAGAACTTCGTCTGCATTCAAGAAGAAGCTAGCAGCAAGTCGTCTCAAGGTCTTCTTGTTGTTGGATGATGCTCCAGTTGGGTATCTTGTTTTTCCAGGAAAAACTTGATATCAAAATACCAAGGTTTCTCATCAGACACTGCATCTACAGAGAAAGCATAAGCTGGTGCGTCAAGCCTGGAAATGTCAATCCTGGACACATAGTTCCAGCACAAGACTTTGATGGACGAAGAAATAGTAGCCAATGCATTGGCGAATTGATTCTCATCTCGCGGTATATACTTCAGCTTAACTGTTGTGAAGAACGTCAACAGTCTTCTAGCATAATCCCTATAAGGATTTAAGTGTTCTTGATGTGTAAACCACTTGCCGGTAATCTGGTTAACAACGAGGGATGAATCTCTGAATATATCGAGGGTTTTAATATGAAGATTAATAGCCTCCTCTATTCCCATTGTGCACGCCTCATACTCCACTTCATTGTTGGTGCAACCAAAAGTAATTCTGGCAGCAAAGGGAAAATGAACACCTTCAGGAGTGATAAGAACAACACCAACTCCACGGCCATTGATATTGACTGCCCCATCAAACATCAACTTCCATTAGGATTCAGGGTCTGGCCCCTCCTCCGGAAGTGGTTCCTCGCAATCTTTTGCCTTGAGGTACATGATGTCCTCATCGGGGAAATCAAACTTCATTGGCTGATAGTCGTCCTCCAGTGGTTGCTGTGCAAGATAATCTGACAATACGCTTCCTTTGATGGCTTTCTGGGAAGTATATTGTATATCATTCTCTGTTAAGATCATTTTCCACCTTGCAACCCTTTCGGTTAATGCTGGTTTCTCGAAAATATACTTGACATGGTCCATTTTTTAGATTAGCAATGTGGTGTGAGTCAACATGTACTGTCTCAGTCGACGAGCAGCCCATGCCAAAGCGCAACAAGTTTTCTCGAGCAGTGAATAACGGGATTCACAGTCGGTAAACTTTTTGCTAAGGTAGTAAATTGCATGCTCTTTTCGACCAGACTCGTCGTGTTGGCCTAGCACACACCCCATCGACCCTTATAACACAATCAAGTACATGATAAGTGGTCGTCCTGGAACTGGAGGCATTAGAATTGGAGGCTCCTGCAAATATTCTTTTATCTTTTCAAAGGCTTTTTGACAGTCCTCATTCCACCTGACCGTTTGCTCTTTTCTCAACAATTTGAAGATCGGCTCGCACGTGGCAGTTAGATGAGATATAAACCGAGAAATGTAGTTCAACCTCCCTAAAAACCCACACACTTCTTTTTCTGTTTTCGGTGTAGGCATATCTTGTATTGCTTTTACTTTTGCAGGATCTACCCCGATTCCTCTTTGGCTAACAATAAAACCCAGTGTTGCTCCCTCGAAAAGACACCGGGTCAGATAGGGTACAGACGCGAACGGTCGGCGAAAAGGAGAAAAAAGTAATGTGAACTGAATAGAGTCGCCATCTGTTGCACCCCAAAATTTGCCCTCACAATACAAGACTTTGTGTGCTAAGAAGGTTCACAAGGTTCACAAGCTTCACAATGCTTTCAATACCTTTCATGAGGTTCATGAAGTCTACAAGTCATTTCATGAAGGTTCACAAGGTTCACAAGCTTCACAATGTTTTCAATACCTTTCATGAGGCTCATGAAGTCTACAAGTCACTTCATGAAGGTTCACAAGATTCACAATGTTTACAAGACCTTTCTTGAAGTTTATGAAGTATACAAGATACTTTATGAGGTTCACAAGGTTCACAATACCTCCCATGAGATTCATAAGACATTTTATGATGGATCACAAGGTTCACAAAGTTCACAATTGGTCAGAAGATTTGACAATTCCCTCAGACAATGCACCTCCTAAGCAGTGCATCCAAAACTAGGGTTTTGACTTTAATCAGGCTAAATGGATTTCCAAGACCTCAAGTGAGCTTCATAACATCTTATATGTGTGTAAGAATCCCCATGACAAGTTTCAAGACTTTTCTCAGAAGTTTGCTCAGTCAGATGATCAGATAAGTCAAAATCAGTCAATGCAGTTAAAAAGTCAAACTGAGGTCAACTGTGGTCAAACCAAAGTCAAACTTCATGATTTTTTGCCAACATCAAGTATATGAAGTAAAATTCATCATTTGATCAAGGGTTGATCATGATTCATCAAGGAGATTCCAGATCATCAAGAATCAGGAGTTTCTAAATTAGGGTTTCCTCAGTAAAAGTCAACTGAACTTTGACCAACCATAACTTTCACATACTTCATCACCAAGTATCCATCCAAAGCTCATTTTGAATGAAATTGAATTCTCTACGACTTTGTGTCTCACAAGCCAAGCCCAAAAATGCTTCATTTGGAAGGTATGAGCTAAGACATTATAGGTCATTTCAAAAGTCAACAAAAAGTCAACAACTTCAAAAGGGCATAACTTGAGATTGGTAAATGATATGGACATGAAACCAGTGGGGTTGTTTAGAGGACTCTTCAAGATTTCCAAAATGTCCAAGAACACCCTCATAGCATTAAAATTGAAGGATGTGTGCCCTTGCAAAGTTGGGAAATTTTGAGTTGGTTTATGATGAAAATGGAGGTCTAAAACCAATTTCTTCCAAATGGGCTTGCCAAATAATGACCCAACCCATACAATGACTTCATGCACGACCCAAACCATTAAAAATCAGAATTTTTATTATTTTATTTTTATTTATTTTGATTTAATTCATTAAAAATCATTTTAAATAAAAATAAAATATGAAAATGTAAGATTTGGTTGAGATTAAGTTTCTAGAAAGTCTTAAATATTGATTTGAATTGAAGAGGAAAGAAATCATGAGATTTGGCCAAAAATAGCAAGCATTCACACATGAATATTTGATTTTTAAGGCATGATCAATATGGATCTTTTCATATCAAATTCTTCACATGATCAATCAACTTTTTGACCTAAAATCAATCACCTATAAGTACTAAACACAACCCTATTGCAAAGGGACGAATTCTCTGCCTCCAAAAGTAAGTTTCACAAATTGAAAATCCTTCACAAAACTCACATTCGGTTTTTGATTTCCAGGGCATTTGAAGGTAAAACAAGAACATAGCAAGACTCTTTGGACTTCCCTGATCATGAAGCATCATTCATATGCATCAAAATAGTGCCATATTGCTCAACCCGAAGCTTGCTTGTTCTTAAAATATATTTTTTCGATTCCATTAATTTATGGGTTTTCATTGAATTTTGTTTGCATAATCTTGTTTGTGATGATATGTAGAACGTTTCTGGATCATTAAACCAAAGCTTCACTGCCTAGAATGGATTCGGCCATGATTAGGGTTTGGACCTTCAAATTAGGGTTCTTCAATTCACTAAATATAAATGAATTTGAAGGACATAGGGATGTTGTATGGACTGTGAGGATCATAAAACACTAATTAATTTCATGAATCGATACTGTTTTGTGGATGTTTCATTTTCGCAGGTTTGAAACATTGAAGAACACGCAGCAAGATTCGCAGGAAAAAAGGGAGGAAATTTCGCAGGAAATTTGGAGAAGAAGGAGTTGACTGGCGCGAATTTCATATTTGAAATTTGGTTTTAAAATATAATGAATTCTTTCTGTTTGTTTCACAAGCTGGCTGCTTGGCCCAGTGGTGGGAAGCATACGCGTATAGCCTGAGGGCCTGTGTTCGAGACTTGGCTGCACCATTCTTTTTTCTTGTTTTTCATATAATTGGCAATTATATTATATTATGCATTGTTGTTGATTTGTAAACAGATTGGCTCACCCAGCCGGATGGTCATGCGTGCGTTTGTGTGTTAAGAGGTCCTGGGTTCAATCCTCCCCCAGGCCTTTTGGTTTTTCATCATTTTTTTGTGATTTTTCAAGATATGGCATAAAACAAATTGGATCTATTTCTCTATCACCTGCGCTTGGCTGGCCTAGTGGTGGGTTTTGGTGCTGGCAGGCAAAACGTCCTGGGTTCAAACCCAGCCAAGGTAAGTTTCTTTTTACCACTTTTTTCTGTTTTGATTTATTTAATTAATTAGTTTAATTATTTTCTTATTATTAATCAAAAAATAAATTATGTATGTATATATATATATTTAAATAACCTATAAAAACATTTATATTTTCTAAAATTCTAAACTTTTATTTTTCTCCATTTAAATTTTTTTTATTATGTAATTAAATTATGATGTACATATATTTATTAAAATAATTTTGTATATTATATTATAAACTCTTAAATATTTTTCTAAACCAAACCCTAATTTTAGAAAACCTAGTTTATCTTTTCTGAATAATTATTAAAAACCTAATTTTTTATTTTTCTAATTTTTAATATAATTATTATATACATATTTATTTAATATAATTTTTTGTAAATATAATGGTTAAATATAAAATTTTGTAAATATAATTATTATGCATAATTAATTTTTGTAAATGTAATCTTTAATATAATTAAAATTTATAAATATATTTAATATAATTAATTTTTGTAGATATAATATTTAATATAATTGAATCTTGTAAATATGCTTATAACCAAATTTTTTTTATAATATGAAATTGTTTCTATAATTTTGTTCATAATCCAAATTTTATTCTTTTAAAAAATATATATGGTTAAAAAATAATTAAATTTATGCTAATATTGTAATTGTAATTTTTTTATGTTTATAATTTATAATTTTAAATTTTATAATTAAATTGCTCCTATTTCCTTAATAATTTCTAATTCTTATTCATTATTTATTTTGCTTATTATTATTACTAATCATATAACTAATCCATTTATTCTTTAATTAGGCTTATTATTATTATTTCACTAACCTTATTTAATTTTTTATTATTATTATTACTAACCCCTATTATATTTATTATTGCCTATTTATTTATTTTTGCTTATTATTTATATTTATTTATTTGCTATTTATTTTAATTGTTTATTATAATTATTATGTAATTGCTCCTTGGTGTAAATTTTTGTAAATATTTAAATTATTTAATTTGCTTGCTATGGTTAGTAAAATAGGGAGTGTAAACATGTATTATATTTAAAATTGAATTTAGGTCATTTAAAAAATTATAAGATAAATTAAATTAAACACTCACACACGTAAGTCGATTTTAAATCGCCATCTCACTTTCTAGGGCTATCCCTCAATGTTGCCTAATCATAAGGTCAAGTGGGGTGTACAAAGCAAGTCCCTTAAAAGAAAAAGTCATCAAGTCCCTAATGGTTGCCTTTCATAAAGATCAAGTCCCTTTCGAATAAAGATGACAGTCCCTCCTAAATGCTTAATACACCCCACAGTTGCCTTCACTAAACAGATGTCCCTCATATGTCCCTCACATCCAAGGTAATGACTACCTATTCCTTAATAATAGGGATAGTCTTACCATTTAAAGGATAAAGAACAGAAAGACTTAAAACTTTAGGGTAGGTTCCTCATAGTTGCTTGCTCACTTCATTTAAAAACTTTTCAAACTTTTCAAACATTTCACAATTTCAAACAATTTTCAAACATAAGTTTTTTACGCATCCGTACATGGATCATTATCAAACTCTTATGAAAATTTCTATTCACACACTTCACATTTTCAAAAACAATTCAAAGTGAGCTAAGTAACTAAGAGCCCATGGATAACCATGGATGTAAAGGGTGCTAACACCTTCCCTTTACATAACCTACCCCCCGGACCCAAAAATCTTTTCAAAGGTCTTTCCTGTTCTTTTATGCCTTTCCTTTGGATAAAATAAAAGTCAGTGGCGACTCTTGCTATCCGCAACATAACTAAAGTCAGTTCTCCCACCGTGTTACCTTTCTTGAAGTTTATGAAGTCTACAAGATACTTTATGAGGTTCACAAGGTTCACAATACCTCCCATGAGATTCATAAGACATTTTATGATGGATCACAAGGTTCACAAAGTTCACAATTGGTCAGAAGATTTGACAATTCCCTCAGACAATGCACCTCCTAAGCAGTGCATCCAAAACTAGGGTTTTGACTTTAATCAGGCTAAATGGATTTCCAAGACCTCAAGTGAGCTTCATAACATCTTATATGTGTGTAAGAATCCCCATGACAAGTTTCAAGACTTTTCTCAGAAGTTTGCTCAGTCAGATGATCAGATAAGTCAAAATCAGTCAATGCAGTTAAAAAGTCAAACTGAGGTCAACTGTGGTCAAACCAAAGTCAAACTTCATGATTTTTTGCCAACATCAAGTATATGAAGTAAAATTCATCATTTGATCAAGGGTTGATCATGATTCATCAAGGAGATTCCAGATCATCAAGAATCAGGAGTTTCTAAATTAGGGTTTCCTCAGTAAAAGTCAACTGAACTTTGACCAACCATAACTTTCACATACTTCATCACCAAGTATCCATCCAAAGCTCATTTTGAATGAAATTGAATTCTCTACGACTTTGTGTCTCACAAGCCAAGCCCAAAAATGCTTCATTTGGAAGGTATGAGCTAAGACATTATAGGTCATTTCAAAAGTCAACAAAAAGTCAACAACTTCAAAAGGGCATAACTTGAGATTGGTAAATGATATGGACATGAAACCAGTGGGGTTGTTTAGAGGACTCTTCAAGATTTCCAAAATGTCCAAGAACACCCTCATAGCATTAAAATTGAAGGATGTGTGCCCTTGCAAAGTTGGGAAATTTTGAGTTGGTTTATGATGAAAATGGAGGTCTAAAACCAATTTCTTCCAAATGGGCTTGCCAAATAATGACCCAACCCATACAATGACTTCATGCACGACCCAAACCATTAAAAATCAGAATTTTTATTATTTTATTTTTATTTATTTTGATTTAATTCATTAAAAATCATTTTAAATAAAAATAAAATATGAAAATGTAAGATTTGGTTGAGATTAAGTTTCTAGAAAGTCTTAAATATTGATTTGAATTGAAGAGGAAAGAAATCATGAGATTTGGCCAAAAATAGCAAGCATTCACACATGAATATTTGATTTTTAAGGCATGATCAATATGGATCTTTTCATATCAAATTCTTCACATGATCAATCAACTTTTTGACCTAAAATCAATCACCTATAAGTACTAAACACAACCCTATTGCAAAGGGACGAATTCTCTGCCTCCAAAAGTAAGTTTCACAAATTGAAAATCCTTCACAAAACTCACATTCGGTTTTTGATTTCCAGGGCATTTGAAGGTAAAACAAGAACATAGCAAGACTCTTTGGACTTCCCTGATCATGAAGCATCATTCATATGCATCAAAATAGTGCCATATTGCTCAACCCGAAGCTTGCTTGTTCTTAAAATATATTTTTTCGATTCCATTAATTTATGGGTTTTCATTGAATTTTGTTTGCATAATCTTGTTTGTGATGATATGTAGAACGTTTCTGGATCATTAAACCAAAGCTTCACTGCCTAGAATGGATTCGGCCATGATTAGGGTTTGGACCTTCAAATTAGGGTTCTTCAATTCACTAAATATAAATGAATTTGAAGGACATAGGGATGTTGTATGGACTGTGAGGATCATAAAACACTAATTAATTTCATGAATCGATACTGTTTTGTGGATGTTTCATTTTCGCAGGTTTGAAACATTGAAGAACACGCAGCAAGATTCGCAGGAAAAAAGGGAGGAAATTTCGCAGGAAATTTGGAGAAGAAGGAGTTGACTGGCGCGAATTTCATATTTGAAATTTGGTTTTAAAATATAATGAATTCTTTCTGTTTGTTTCACAAGCTGGCTGCTTGGCCCAGTGGTGGGAAGCATACGCGTATAGCCTGAGGGCCTGTGTTCGAGACTTGGCTGCACCATTCTTTTTTCTTGTTTTTCATATAATTGGCAATTATATTATATTATGCATTGTTGTTGATTTGTAAACAGATTGGCTCACCCAGCCGGATGGTCATGCGTGCGTTTGTGTGTTAAGAGGTCCTGGGTTCAATCCTCCCCCAGGCCTTTTGGTTTTTCATCATTTTTTTGTGATTTTTCAAGATATGGCATAAAACAAATTGGATCTATTTCTCTATCACCTGCGCTTGGCTGGCCTAGTGGTGGGTTTTGGTGCTGGCAGGCAAAACGTCCTGGGTTCAAACCCAGCCAAGGTAAGTTTCTTTTTACCACTTTTTTCTGTTTTGATTTATTTAATTAATTAGTTTAATTATTTTCTTATTATTAATCAAAAAATAAATTATGTATGTATATATATATTTAAATAACCTATAAAAACATTTATATTTTCTAAAATTCTAAACTTTTATTTTTCTCCATTTAAATTTTTTTATTATGTAATTAAATTATGATGTACATATATTTATTAAAATAATTTTGTATATTATATTATAAACTCTTAAATATTTTTCTAAACCAAACCCTAATTTTAGAAAACCTAGTTTATCTTTTCTGAATAATTATTAAAAACCTAATTTTTTATTTTTCTAATTTTTAATATAATTATTATATACATATTTATTTAATATAATTTTTTGTAAATATAATGGTTAAATATAAAATTTTGTAAATATAATTATTATGCATAATTAATTTTTGTAAATGTAATCTTTAATATAATTAAAATTTATAAATATATTTAATATAATTAATTTTTGTAGATATAATATTTAATATAATTGAATCTTGTAAATATGCTTATAACCAAATTTTTTTTATAATATGAAATTGTTTCTATAATTTTGTTCATAATCCAAATTTTATTCTTTTAAAAAATATATATGGTTAAAAAATAATTAAATTTATGCTAATATTGTAATTGTAATTTTTTTATGTTTATAATTTATAATTTTAAATTTTATAATTAAATTGCTCCTATTTCCTTAATAATTTCTAATTCTTATTCATTATTTATTTTGCTTATTATTATTACTAATCATATAACTAATCCATTTATTCTTTAATTATGCTTATTATTATTATTTCACTAACCTTATTTAATTTTTTATTATTATTATTACTAACCCCTATTATATTTATTATTGCCTATTTATTTATTTTTGCTTATTATTTATATTTATTTATTTGCTATTTATTTTAATTGTTTATTATAATTATTATGTAATTGCTCCTTGGTGTAAATTTTTGTAAATATTTAAATTATTTAATTTGCTTGCTATGGTTAGTAAAATAGGGAGTGTAAACATGTATTATATTTAAAATTGAATTTAGGTCATTTAAAAAATTATAAGATAAATTAAATTAAACACTCACACACGTAAGTCGATTTTAAATCGCCATCTCACTTTCTAGGGCTATCCCTCAATGTTGCCTAATCATAAGGTCAAGTGGGGTGTACAAAGCAAGTCCCTTAAAAGAAAAAGTCATCAAGTCCCTAATGGTTGCCTTTCATAAAGATCAAGTCCCTTTCGAATAAAGATGACAGTCCCTCCTAAATGCTTAATACACCCCACAGTTGCCTTCACTAAACAGATGTCCCTCATATGTCCCTCACATCCAAGGTAATGACTACCTATTCCTTAATAATAGGGATAGTCTTACCATTTAAAGGATAAAGAACAGAAAGACTTAAAACTTTAGGGTAGGTTCCTCATAGTTGCTTGCTCACTTCATTTAAAAACTTTTCAAACTTTTCAAACATTTCACAATTTCAAACAATTTTCAAACATAAGTTTTTTACGCATCCGTACATGGATCATTATCAAACTCTTATGAAAATTTCTATTCACACACTTCACATTTTCAAAAACAATTCAAAGTGAGCTAAGTAACTAAGAGCCCATGGATAACCATGGATGTAAAGGGTGCTAACACCTTCCCTTTACATAACCTACCCCCCGGACCCAAAAATCTTTTCAAAGGTCTTTCCTGTTCTTTTATGCCTTTCCTTTGGATAAAATAAAAGTCAGTGGCGACTCTTGCTATCCGCAACATAACTAAAGTCAGTTCTCCCACCGTGTTACCTTTCTTGAAGTTTATGAAGTCTACAAGATACTTTATGAGGTTCACAAGGTTCACAATACCTCCCATGAGATTCATAAGACATTTTATGATGGATCACAAGGTTCACAAAGTTCACAATTGGTCAGAAGATTTGACAATTCCCTCAGACAATGCACCTCCTAAGCAGTGCATCCAAAACTAGGGTTTTGACTTTAATCAGGCTAAATGGATTTCCAAGACCTCAAGTGAGCTTCATAACATCTTATATGTGTGTAAGAATCCCCATGACAAGTTTCAAGACTTTTCTCAGAAGTTTGCTCAGTCAGATGATCAGATAAGTCAAAATCAGTCAATGCAGTTAAAAAGTCAAACTGAGGTCAACTGTGGTCAAACCAAAGTCAAACTTCATGATTTTTTGCCAACATCAAGTATATGAAGTAAAATTCATCATTTGATCAAGGGTTGATCATGATTCATCAAGGAGATTCCAGATCATCAAGAATCAGGAGTTTCTAAATTAGGGTTTCCTCAGTAAAAGTCAACTGAACTTTGACCAACCATAACTTTCACATACTTCATCACCAAGTCTCCATCCAAAGCTCATTTTCAAGGAAATTGAATTCTCTACGACTTTGTGTCTCACAAGCCAAGCCCAAAAATGCTTCATTTGGAAGGTATGAGCTAAGACATTATAGGTCATTTCAAAAGTCAACAACTTCAAAAGGGCATAACTTGAGATTGGTAAATGATATGGACATGAAACCAGTGGGGTTGTTTAGAGGACTCTTCAAGCTTTCCAAAATGTCCAAGAACACCCTCATAGCATTAAAATTGAAGGATGTGTGCCCTTGCAAAGTTGGGAAATTTTGAGTTGGTTTATGATGAAAATGGAGGTCTAAAACCAATTTCTTCCAAATGGGCTTGCCAAATAATGACCCAACCCATACAATGACTTCATGCACGACCCAAACCATTAAAAATCAGAATTTTTATTATTTTATTTTTATTTATTTTGATTTAATTCATTAAAAATCATTTTAAATAAAAATAAAATATGAAAATGTAAGATTTGGTTGAGATTAAGTTTCTAGAAAGTCTTAAATATTGATTTGAATTGAAGAGGAAAGAAATCATGAGATTTGGCCAAAAATAGCAAGCATTCACACATGAATATTTGATTTTTAAGGCATGATCAATATGGATCTTTTCATATCAAATTCTTCACATGATCAATCAACTTTTTGACCTAAAATCAATCACCTATAAGTACTAAACACAACCCTATTGCAAAGGGACGAATTCTCTGCCTCCAAAAGTAAGTTTCACAAATTGAAAATCCTTCACAAAACTCACATTCGGTTTTTGATTTCCAGGGCATTTGAAGGTAAAACAAGAACATAGCAAGACTCTTTGGACTTCCCTGATCATGAAGCATCATTCATATGCATCAAAATAGTGCCATATTGCTCAACCCGAAGCTTGCTTGTTCTTAAAATATATTTTTTCGATTCCATTAATTTATGGGTTTTCATTGAATTTTGTTTGCATAATCTTGTTTGTGATGATATGTAGAACGTTTCTGGATCATTAAACCAAAGCTTCACTGCCTAGAATGGATTCGGCCATGATTAGGGTTTGGACCTTCAAATTAGGGTTCTTCAATTCACTAAATATAAATGAATTTGAAGGACATAGGGATGTTGTATGGACTGTGAGGATCATAAAACACTAATTAATTTCATGAATCGATACTGTTTTGTGGATGTTTCATTTTCGCAGGTTTGAAACATTGAAGAACACGCAGCAAGATTCGCAGGAAAAAAGGGAGGAAATTTCGCAGGAAATTTGGAGAAGAAGGAGTTGACTGGCGCGAATTTCATATTTGAAATTTGGTTTTAAAATATAATGAATTCTTTCTGTTTGTTTCACAAGCTGGCTGCTTGGCCCAGTGGTGGGAAGCATACGCGTATAGCCTGAGGGCCTGTGTTCGAGACTTGGCTGCACCATTCTTTTTTCTTGTTTTTCATATAATTGGCAATTATATTATATTATGCATTGTTGTTGATTTGTAAACAGATTGGCTCACCCAGCCGGATGGTCATGCGTGCGTTTGTGTGTTAAGAGGTCCTGGGTTCAATCCTCCCCCAGGCCTTTTGGTTTTTCATCATTTTTTTGTGATTTTTCAAGATATGGCATAAAACAAATTGGATCTATTTCTCTATCACCTGCGCTTGGCTGGCCTAGTGGTGGGTTTTGGTGCTGGCAGGCAAAACGTCCTGGGTTCAAACCCAGCCAAGGTAAGTTTCTTTTTACCACTTTTTTCTGTTTTGATTTATTTAATTAATTAGTTTAATTATTTTCTTATTATTAATCAAAAAATAAATTATGCATGTATATATATATATTTAAATAACCTATAAAAACATTTATATTTTCTAAAATTCTAAACTTTTATTTTTCTCCATTTAAATTTTTTTTATTATGTAATTAAATTATGATGTACATATATTTATTAAAATAATTTTGTATATTATATTATAAACTCTTAAATATTTTTCTAAACCAAACCCTAATTTTAGAAAACCTAGTTTATCTTTTCTGAATAATTATTAAAAACCTAATTTTTTATTTTTCTAATTTTTAATATAATTATTATATACATATTTATTTAATATAATTTTTTGTAAATATAATGGTTAAATATAAAATTTTGTAAATATAATTATTATGCATAATTAATTTTTGTAAATGTAATCTTTAATATAATTAAAATTTATAAATATATTTAATATAATTAATTTTTGTAGATATAATATTTAATATAATTGAATCTTGTAAATATGCTTATAACCAAATTTTTTTTATAATATGAAATTGTTTCTATAATTTTGTTCATAATCCAAATTTTATTCTTTTAAAAAATATATATGGTTAAAAAATAATTAAATTTATGCTAATATTGTAATTGTAATTTTTTTATGTTTATAATTTATAATTTTAAATTTTATAATTAAATTGCTCCTATTTCCTTAATAATTTCTAATTCTTATTCATTATTTATTTTGCTTATTATTATTACTAATCATATAACTAATCCATTTATTCTTTAATTATGCTTATTATTATTATTTCACTAACCTTATTTAATTTTTTATTATTATTATTACTAACCCCTATTATATTTATTATTGCCTATTTATTTATTTTTGCTTATTATTTATATTTATTTATTTGCTATTTATTTTAATTGTTTATTATAATTATTATGTAATTGCTCCTTGGTGTAAATTTTTGTAAATATTTAAATTATTTAATTTGCTTGCTATGGTTAGTAAAATAGGGAGTGTAAACATGTATTATATTTAAAATTGAATTTAGGTCATTTAAAAAATTATAAGATAAATTAAATTAAACACTCACACACGTAAGTCGATTTTAAATCGCCATCTCACTTTCTAGGGCTATCCCTCAATGTTGCCTAATCATAAGGTCAAGTGGGGTGTACAAAGCAAGTCCCTTAAAAGAAAAAGTCATCAAGTTCCTAATGGTTGCCTTTCATAAAGATCAAGTCCCTTTCGAATAAAGATGACAGTCCCTCCTAAATGCTTAATACACCCCACAGTTGCCTTCACTAAACAGATGTCCCTCATATGTCCCTCACATCCAAGGTAATGACTACCTATTCCTTAATAATAGGGATAGTCTTACCATTTAAAGGATAAAGAACAGAAAGACTTAAAACTTTAGGGTAGGTTCCTCATAGTTGCTTGCTCACTTCATTTAAAAACTTTTCAAACATTTCACAATTTCAAACAATTTTCAAACATAAGTTTTTTACGCATCCGTACATGGATCATTATCAAACTCTTATGAAAATTTCTATTCAAACACTTCACATTTTCAAAAACAATTCAAAGTGAGCTAAGTAACTAAGAGCCCATGGATAACCATGGATGTAAAGGGTGCTAACACCTTCCCTTTACATAACCTACCCCCCGGACCCAAAAATCTTTTCAAAGGTCTTTCCTGTTCTTTTATGCCTTTCCTTTGGATAAAATAAAAGTCAGTGGCGACTCTTGCTATCCGCAACATAACTAAAGTCAGTTCTCCCACCGTGTTACCTTTCTTGAAGTTTATGAAGTCTACAAGATACTTTATGAGGTTCACAAGGTTCACAAGGTTCACAATACCTCCCATGAGATTCATAAGACATTTTATGATGGATCACAAGGTTCACAAAGTTCACAATTGGTCAGAAGATTTGACAATTCCCTCAGACAATGCACCTCCTAAGCAGTGCATCCAAAACTAGGGTTTTGACTTTAATCAGGCTAAATGGATTTCCAAGACCTCAAGTGAGCTTCATAACATCTTATATGTGTGTAAGAATCCCCATGACAAGTTTCAAGACTTTTCTCAGAAGTTTGCTCAGTCAGATGATCAGATAAGTCAAAATCAGTCAATGCAGTTAAAAAGTCAAACTGAGGTCAACTGTGGTCAAACCAAAGTCAAACTTCATGATTTTTTTGCCAACATCAAGTATATGAAGTAAAATTCATCATTTGATCAAGGGTTGATCATGATTCATCAAGGAGATTCCAGATCATCAAGAATCAGGAGTTTCTAAATTAGGGTTTCCTCAGTAAAAGTCAACTGAACTTTGACCAACCATAACTTTCACATACTTCATCACCAAGTCTCCATCCAAAGCTCATTTTGAAGGAAATTGAATTCTCTACGACTTTGTGTCTCACAAGCCAAGCCCAAAAATGCTTCATTTGGAAGGTATGAGCTAAGACATTATAGGTCATTTCAAAAGTCAACAAAAAGTCAACAACTTCAAAAGGGCATAACTTGAGATTGGTAAATGATATGGACATGAAACCAGTGGGGTTGTTTAGAGGACTCTTCAAGCTTTCCAAAATGTCCAAGAACACCCTCATAGCATTAAAATTGAAGGATGTGTGCCCTTGCAAAGTTGGGAAATTTTGAGTTGGTTTATGATGAAAATGGAGGTCTAAAACCAATTTCTTCCAAATGGGCTTGCCAAATAATGACCCAACCCATACAATGACTTCATGCACGACCCAAACCATTAAAAATCAGAATTTTTATTATTTTATTTTTATTTATTTTGATTTAATTCATTAAAAATCATTTTAAATAAAAATAAAATATGAAAATGTAAGATTTGGTTGAGATTAAGTTTCTAGAAAGTCTTAAATATTGATTTGAATTGAAGAGGAAAGAAATCATGAGATTTGGCCAAAAATAGCAAGCATTCACACATGAATATTTGATTTTTAAGGCATGATCAATATGGATCTTTTCATATCAAATTCTTCACATGATCAATCAACTTTTTGACCTAAAATCAATCACCTATAAGTACTAAACACAACCCTATTGCAAAGGGACGAATTCTCTGCCTCCAAAAGTAAGTTTCACAAATTGAAAATCCTTCACAAAACTCACATTCGGTTTTTGATTTCCAGGGCATTTGAAGGTAAAACAAGAACATAGCAAGACTCTTTGGACTTCCCTGATCATGAAGCATCATTCATATGCATCAAAATAATGCCATATTGCTCAACCCGAAGCTTGCTTGTTCTTAAAATATATTTTTTCGATTCCATTAATTTATGGGTTTTCATTGAATTTTGTTTGCATAATCTTGTTTGTGATGATATGTAGAACGTTTCTGGATCATTAAACCAAAGCTTCACTGCCTAGAATGGATTCGGCCATGATTAGGGTTTGGACCTTCAAATTAGGGTTCTTCAATTCACTAAATATAAATGAATTTGAAGGACATAGGGATGTTGTATGGACTGTGAGGATCATAAAACACTAATTAATTTCATGAATCGATACTGTTTTGTGGATGTTTCATTTTCGCAGGTTTGAAACATTGAAGAACACGCAGCAAGATTCGCAGGAAAAAAGGGAGGAAATTTCGCAGGAAATTTGGAGAAGAAGGAGTTGACTGGCGCGAATTTCATATTTGAAATTTGGTTTTAAAATATAATGAATTCTTTCTGTTTGTTTCACAAGCTGGCTGCTTGGCCCAGTGGTGGGAAGCATACGCGTATAGCCTGAGGGCCTGTGTTCGAGACTTGGCTGCACCATTCTTTTTTCTTGTTTTTCATATAATTGGCAATTATATTATATTATGCATTGTTGTTGATTTGTAAACAGATTGGCTCACCCAGCCGGATGGTCATGCGTGCGTTTGTGTGTTAAGAGGTCCTGGGTTCAATCCTCCCCCAGGCCTTTTGGTTTTTCATCATTTTTTTGTGATTTTTCAAGATATGGCATAAAACAAATTGGATCTATTTCTCTATCACCTGCGCTTGGCTGGCCTAGTGGTGGGTTTTGGTGCTGGCAGGCAAAACGTCCTGGGTTCAAACCCAGCCAAGGTAAGTTTCTTTTTACCACTTTTTTCTGTTTTGATTTATTTAATTAATTAGTTTAATTATTTTCTTATTATTAATCAAAAAATAAATTATGCATGTATATATATATATATTTAAATAACCTATAAAAACATTTATATTTTCTAAAATTCTAAACTTTTATTTTTCTCCATTTAAATTTTTTTTATTATGTAATTAAATTATGATGTACATATATTTATTAAAATAATTTTGTATATTATATTATAAACTCTTAAATATTTTTCTAAACCAAACCCTAATTTTAGAAAACCTAGTTTATCTTTTCTGAATAATTATTAAAAACCTAATTTTTTATTTTTCTAATTTTTAATATAATTATTATATACATATTTATTTAATATAATTTTTTGTAAATATAATGGTTAAATATAAAATTTTGTAAATATAATTATTATGCATAATTAATTTTTGTAAATGTAATCTTTAATATAATTAAAATTTATAAATATATTTAATATAATTAATTTTTGTAGATATAATATTTAATATAATTGAATCTTGTAAATATGCTTAAAACCAAATTTTTTTTATAATATGAAATTGTTTCTATAATTTTGTTCATAATCCAAATTTTATTCTTTTAAAAAATATATATGGTTAAAAAATAATTAAATTTATGCTAATATTGTAATTGTAATTTTTTTATGTTTATAATTTATAATTTTCAATTTTATAATTAAATTGCTCCTATTTCCTTAATAATTTCTAATTCTTATTCATTATTTATTTTGCTTATTATTATTACTAATCATATAACTAATCCATTTATTCTTTAATTATGCTTATTATTATTATTTCACTAACCTTATTTAATTTTTTATTATTATTATTACTAACCCCTATTATATTTATTATTGCCTATTTATTTATTTTTGCTTATTATTTATATTTATTTATTTGCTATTTATTTTAATTGTTTATTATAATTATTATGTAATTGCTCCTTGGTGTAAATTTTTGTAAATATTTAAATTATTTAATTTGCTTGCTATGGTTAGTAAAATAGGGAGTGTAAACATGTATTATATTTAAAATTGAATTTAGGTCATTTAAAAAATTATAAGATAAATTAAATTAAACACTCACACACGTAAGTCGATTTTAAATCGCCATCTCACTTTCTAGGGCTATCCCTCAATGTTGCCTAATCATAAGGTCAAGTGGGGTGTACAAAGCAAGTCCCTTAAAAGAAAAAGTCATCAAGTCCCTAATGGTTGCCTTTCATAAAGATCAAGTCCCTTTCGAATAAAGATGACAGTCCCTCCTAAATGCTTAATACACCCCACAGTTGCCTTCACTAAACAGATGTCCCTCATATGTCCCTCACATCCAAGGTAATGACTACCTATTCCTTAATAATAGGGATAGTCTTACCATTTAAAGGATAAAGAACATAAAGACTTAAAACTTTAGGGTAGGTTCCTCATAGTTGCTTGCTCACTTCATTTAAAAACTTTTCAAACATTTCACAATTTCAAACAATTTTCAAACATAAGTTTTTTACGCATCCGTACATGGATCATTATCAAACTCTTATGAAAATTTCTATTCACACACTTCACATTTTCAAAAACAATTCAAAGTGAGCTAAGTAACTAAGAGCCCATGGATAACCATGGATGTAAAGGGTGCTAACACCTTCCCTTTACATAACCTACCCCCCGGACCCAAAAATCTTTTCAAAGGTCTTTCCTGTTCTTTTATGCCTTTCCTTTGGATAAAATAAAAGTCGGTGGCGACTCTTGCTATCCGCAACATAACTAAAGTCAGTTCTCCCACCGTGTTACAGAACTGGCGACTCTGCTGGGGATAGCATATTAAAGAGGGGTACCCTTAGGAATTAGATCACTTTAAAATTGTTTTCCTTGTTTGATTTATACTTACTTGTTGGGCTCTTATGTGTGAAAGATCCTAACCCGGATCTAGTGTACCTTAGGTAAATGGCAATAGACCAAGGAAACTGTACGATGTATATCGATATGGTTGATCTGGTGGCCATAGTTAGTGTGACTTCTTGGTTGGTGCTTATGTTCCTTAAGTCAAGTTGAGGATAATATGAGGCTGCCATATGTTGTCAATGCACTAACTAACTTTTAGAACCCTAGTTATCCCATCTTGGCCTTTAGAAAGTAGTGAGGTAACCGGCTTTGGTGCAGACTGAAGTTGGTTGACACTCGATACTACACTCATTGAGATCTTAAACTTGGAAGGATTTGGTTGGCAAGTAAGTTGCCTACTGAACAACCACCCTTGTGAAGGATCAATGATATTGAGATCCCTTAGAACCTGGTTACTTTTGTAGGACAGGATGAACCATCTAACTTCAGGGGAGGGTCCTTACCTTAAACCTCATGCAAGCCTTTAAACCTAGGGCTATGGTGTGACTTGTTTGTGTGTGCCACATGTTTGTGATTGAACATAACATCATGACATCATCATGCATCATAAGCATAGCATTTTCACTAACCATTTCAAGGACCAAAGGATTTATCTTTGTTCTTTGTTGCAGGTCATGGCTTCTGCTCGTAGAAACACCATCAGGATCAACTTTGTGGGCATACCTGCCAAGCTTAAAGAGTTGGTTTCTCAAGTGTCTGATCATTCCCAGTTCAACAAAAGACATGGTCACCTATTGGATCTAGTCACTTCAGGGTTCAATGAAGACATGATGAGTGTTCTGTTTCAGTTCTTTGACCCTAAGCACCATTGCTTTACATTCCCTGACTATCAGCTGGTTCCAACCATGGAGGAGTTCTCTAAACTTTTGGGTATACCTATTCTGGATCAAAGACCCTTCACAGGCTTGGAGAAGGAGCTTAAACCAGAAGTTATTGCTGCAGCTCTACATCTGAAGAAGTCTGATATTGTTCTAGAAACGAGAAGCGGAGTTAAGGGTATTCTTGCCAAGGTGTTGATAGAGAAAGCTCAGGTGTTCTTGAAGGCCATGAGCTATGATGCTTTTGAGGAGATCTTAGCCTTGCTAATATATGGCTTAGTATTTTTCCCCAATCCAGATCAGTTTATAGACGTTCATGCCATCAACATATTCCTGAGTCACAATCCAGTGCCTACATTGCTGGGAGACATCCTGCATTCTCTTCACACCCGTACTACAAGGGCAAGAGGAACTTTGATATGCTGCGTACCTTTGCTTTCTAGGTGGTTTATTTCTCACCTTCCTCGCTCAGTAATGAAGAATGAGCAAGGGTTCAGATGGTCCAAGAGGATCATGTCACTTTCTCACTCAGATATCCATTGGTGCTCCAGATCTATGGAAAATGTCACCATCATTGACCGTTGTGGGGAGTTTCCTAATGTGCCCCTTCTAGGCATAAGAGGAGGCATCACCTACAACCCCTCTCTAGCTTTACGACAGTTTGGTTACGCTCGGAGTGATGGTCCACATGACATGTTGATTCAGGGCATTGTGTTTGATTACGACAACGATCTTCAAGGGTACCGTCAGAGATTCATACGAGCATGGGGAAAAGTAAACAGGGTTGACAGCAAGACACTGGAGCCTAAGTACACTATTCCTATGGAAGCTTATCTCAGATGGGTACGATCTCGTGCTCAGACCCTCATGATGCCATATCCTGCCGTCCTACCAGTTACCATGGAACCTGTTGCTGAAGGAGACACAACTTATACCATCCTTCACCCAGACATGCCTACTGATATGGAAGACTTGCAGAGATCATGGATCCAACTGAAGGAGCAAAGGGATACTTTCGAGGCTCATTACAAAGCAAGCCAAGAAAGAATCCTGGAACTAACAAAACAACTTCACGAGGAACGGAACCTCAATTCATACCTCAACACAAAGAGGAAACGTCCATGGGAGACTTAAAACCCCATCTTTTGTATTTATTTCATTTTCATTCTTATTGTAAAGCCTAAAAGGCAAAACAAATTTATTACTAATAAAAGTTTACCTTCTTGTTTGTTTAAGCAAATTTAAATCCCGCGGTCCCTGAAAACATTGCATATGCATTCACATATCATTTCATTACATCACAGGTTTATAATTGTGCACAGGTTTCTCATCTTCTCGCTGTTTATTTCAGCAATGGCTCTTGAACAATCAGTTAAGGATCTCCAGGCACAAAATGCACAGTTCCAAGAGCTGATCTTGAACCTGTCCAAGGGGCAGGATGAATTGAAGACACTGCTGGCCAAGAAGACTAAGAAGACTAGAAGGTCAGCTGGTTTGATCAACATGGGAAGAAGGTTCAAAGGTCTTGCCAAGACCAAAGAACCAGCTGAAGACTATGAATCTGAGGAATCTGAAAAAGAGGGAGGCAGTCTCCACAACACTATGGGGGACTCTGATTCTGAGGCTAATTACTACCATGAGCCTAATGAAGACAAATTCAAGATGCTGGTAGATAGGATGGATGCTATGGAGTTGCAGAAGTCATCTGGGCTAGATTTTGAGGATTTGAGTCTGATATCTGGGGTAGTCATACCCATTGGTTTCAAGGTTCCTACATTTGTTATTTATGATGGGGTCTCTTGTCCCAAGCTGCATCTGAGGTCTTATGTCAGAAGAATTCAACCTCACACCGCTGATAAAAAGCTGTGGATCCATTTCTTTCAAGAGAGCTTATCTGGAGCTCAGCTGGAGTGGTATTATCAGTTGGAGAGTGCCAACATCAGAGACTGGAATGATCTTGCTGAAGCTTTCTATAAGCAGTATCAATACAATGCTGACTTAGCCCCCACTCGCATGCAGCTTCAGAGCATGTCTATAGGTGCCAAAGAAAGTTTCAAAGAGTATGCTCAGAAGTGGAGAGATTTAGCTGGAAGAGTTCAACCCCCTTTAACTGACAGGGAATTGGTTGATATGTTCATGTGCACGCTGAATGGTCCTTTTTACAGTCACCTCATTGGAAGCTCATCATCTGGCTTCACTGAGTTGATAATGACAGGCGAGCGAGTAGAAAATGGTATAAAGAATGGTAAGATCCAAGTGGGTACTTCTTCATCAGGTGTTGCAAAGAAGCCTCCCACTGGGAAGAAAGAATCCAATGCTGTTTATGGTCAGCCTGATCGTAACAGAAGGCATCAGTCTGTTAGTGCAGTTCATATTTCAAATCCAACTCCTGCAACAACAGAGCAGCCACAAGGCAACCAACAAAGGGCTAGAAGGCAGTTCACGAAGATCAACATGTCAATGGCTCAGGCATTGCAACACTTGTTGAAGGCTGAACTCATTACCTTGAAAGAGGCTCCTCAGAATCCCAATGTTACCTCTCCCAGGTACAATCCCAATGCACGGTGTGCATATCATTCAAATTGTCAGGGACATGATACTAATAATTGCTGGGTCTTGAAGAACAAAATTCAAGATATGATTGATGCCGGAGAAATTGAGTTTGATCCTCCGGGTACTCCAAATGTGATTACTGCTCCAATGCCAAATCACGAGAAGACTGTCAATGCCATTGAGGAAGATCTGCATATCCGTTCAGTTGATGAATTGACCACACCATTGTCTGTTATCAGAAAGAAGTTAGTGCAAGCTGGGTTCTTTCCAGGTTGTCGTGAAGATTGTGTTTATTGTGAGTATAATCCAGAAAAGTGTTGGAGGTTGAAGGACGGAATTCAACGTCTCATGAATAATTACACCATAGTGTTTGAAAGGAGACCATCTTCTGTGGAGAGTATGGTGGAGCATATTACTAGAGGTAAGAAGATTGAAGAGGTTGACATGGTTGACAAAGTACCGGTGAGAATCACTTCAAAGGGTCCTATTAAAATCACTCATCAGGGTCCAATCAAAATTACTGCTGAAGGTTCTGTGAAAGTTGTTGCTGAAGCCAGAGTTGCTCCTGTGGTCATTACTACTCCTGGTCCTATCCCGTATACGTCTGACAAAGCTGTGCCTTGGCATTATGGATCTGATGTTTACATCCATGGTGTTAAGCAAGAGCCCTTAGCTGATGTGCCTGTTGATGTTGACAATATTGCTGGATCTAGTAAGGTCACACGTAGTGGAAGAGTCTTCTCACCTCCAGTTACTTCCAAAAATGCAGTTACTCCTGCTGCTACTTCCACCACTGATGCTAGGGGCAAAGGCCCTGTTATTGAACCTGTATCTACTGATGTGCCAGCTGCTGATGATCTCTCGAAGCAGATGGAGGAAGTATTGAAAATCATTCGCAAGAGTGATTACGACATTGTTGATCAGTTGGGGCATACTCCCTCTAAGATTTCTATATTGTCCTTGTTGTTATGTTCTGAAGCTCATGCAAAAGCTTTGATCAAGTTTCTGAAGACTGCTCATGTACCCAGTGCAATTTCTGTGGACCAGTTTGAGAACTGTGTTGCCCACCTGACCTATGACAATGGGTTAGGATTTTCTGATGCTGATTTGACCCCTGCCAAGAGGGATCATAACAGGGCCTTGCATATCTCAATTGAATGCAGGGGCACTACCCTGTCACATGTACTGATAGACAATGGTTCCTCTCTGAATGTGTTGCCCAAGGAGGTCCTGAATAAGCTAAGTCCTGAAGATGCTGTGCTGAAGCCCAGTAACATTGTGGTGAAGGCTTTTGATGGTTCTAGGAGAGTAGTGCATGGAGAAATTGATCTTCCAATCAAAGTTGGCTCCCAGGTTTTTACTGCTACATTTTATGTGATGGATATTCGTCCTTCATACTCTTGTCTGCTTGGTCGTCCCTGGATCCATGGGGCAGGTGCTGTAACCTCCACATTACATCAGAAGTTGAGATATCCGGTAGAAGGAAGGGTTGTTACTGTCTATGGAGAGGAAGAATACTTTGTCAGCCATGTGAATACTTTCAAGTATCTGGAAATGGAAGGTGAATACATTGAGACTCCGTGTCAGACGTTTGAAGTGGTTCCTTGGGTTGTTAATGATTATGTAGCTCCTCCTGTTGCGAAGAAAGTTCCCGTGGTCACCAGAAAACTTCCAACAATGGCAATGGCCTCCCTCAATGATGCTAGAGCTGTGGTGGATGAAGGTGGTTGTACTATTTGGGGTCAGCTTCCTGATATCCCATACAAGTCTGACAAATTTGGTTTGGGTTTCACTGCAGAGTCCCAGAAGGCTGTTCGTCGTGCTCGTGCTGTTCGTATCACCAATCAAGGGGTTATGAAAGATCAGATCAACGCTGTGGGAGACTATGATGAAGACTACAACTTGGATGCTTGGATTTTTCCTACTGTGGGTGCTGGACTCAACAATTGGAAAGCTGAAGATGTTATCCCTATCTCCTTTAGTCAGGAGTAAATACTATTACTGTGTTGTTGCTTTTTTAAGTTTGTAATTTACTGAACAATTAAAACTCTCAAGCCTTGTGCCTTACCCGGGGCACAATGGTGTGCTTGTTACGGGCTGTCATTTCATTTGCATACTTCATTCAATAAAATCAGTGGACGTTTCGTTTTCGTAAATATTGTGTTCCTTGTCTTTCTTTTCTTTTATTTTTGTTTTATCAGCTATGTGTTCTTACACACACCCACATCACTAAAATGCAGATCCTCATCCACTCTGGATCCTGTTGATAACAGTTCTACTATTGCCAATTATAATTTCGAGAATCCGATCTATCAAACTGAAGACGGAAATGAGGACGATTGTGAAGTACCTGTAGAGCTTGCTAGGTTGTTACAACAAGAAGAGAAAGCTATACAACCACATGAAGAGCCAGTCGAAGTTGTGAAACTGGGAACTGAAGAAAACAGGAAAGAGGTCAAGATAGGGGCTGATTTAGAGGACAGTGTCAAGAGCAGGTTGATTCAGATGTTACGTGACTATGTGGAGATCTTTGCTTGGTCTTATGAAGATATGCCAGGGTTAGATACAAACATTGTGGTTCATCGTTTACCAGTAAAAGAAGATTTTCGTCCAAAGAAGCAGAAGGTTCGTCGTATGCGTCCTGAGATGTCAGAAAAGATCAAAGCAGAGGTAATGAAACAGTTTGATGCAGGGTTCTTAGCAGTAACTTCTTATCCTCAGTGGGTTGCAAATGTGGTACCAGTTCCTAAGAAAGATGGTAAGGTACGTATGTGTGTAGACTACAGGGATTTGAACAAGGCTAGCCCCAAAGATGACTTCCCACTTCCTCATATTGATGTTCTGGTAGACAACACTGCTCAGCATAAGGTATTCTCTTTTATGGATGGTTTCTCTGGTTACAATCAAATCAAGATGGCACTTGAAGACATGGAGAAGACAACATTTGTTACACAGTGGGGCACCTTTTGCTATAAGGTGATGCCATTTGGTTTGAAGAATGCAGGGGCAACATATCAGCGTGCTATGGTGGCTTTTTTTCATGATATGATTCATCATGAGATAGAGGTGTATGTAGATGATATGATAGCCAGGTCTCAGAATGAAGAACAACATCTTGATCATTTGCATAAATTGTTTGAGAGGTTGAAGAAATATAAATTGAGATTGAACCCAAACAAGTGTACTTTTGGAGTTAGATCTGGAAAGCTCCTGGGTTTCATTGTCAGTGGAAAAGGTATTGAAGTGGATCCTGCAAAAGTGAAAGCTATACGAGAGATGCCAGCTCCCCGTACTGAGAAGGAGGTTAGAGGTTTCTTAGGACGATTGAATTACATTGCAAGATTTATTTCCCAATTGACTGCCATCTGTGAGCCAATCTTCAAGTTATTGAAGAAAGATCAGGTGATGGAATGGAATGATGAGTGCCAAACTGCCTTTGATGAAATCAAGAGATATCTGCTAGAACCTCCAATTCTGATGCCACCAGTTGATGGAAGACCCTTGATTATGTACTTAACAGTGTTAGACAACTCAATGGGGTGTGTGTTGGGGCAACATGACGAGTCTGGTCGAAAAGAGCAGGCAATATACTACCTTAGCAAAAAGTTTACCGACTGTGAAACAAGATACTCACTGCTCGAGAAAACTTGCTGCGCTTTGGCATGGGCTGCTCGCCGACTAAGGCAGTATATGTTGACTCATACTACCTTATTGATTTCGAAGATGGATCCAATCAAGTACATATTTGAGAAACCTGCTCTCTCCGGAAGAATTGCAAGATGGCAAATGATCTTGACAGAATATGACATACAGTATACTACTCAGAAGGCCATTAAGGGAAGTGTTGTTGCTGATCATTTGGCTCATCAAGCAGTGGATGATTACCAGTCAATGAGTTTTGAGTTCCCTGATGAAGACATTATGATTATTACCAAAGAACCTGGACAATATGACGGACCTGAACAAGGATCCCGATGGACTATGGTTTTTGATGGTGCCTCCAATGCACTTGGTAATGGTGTTGGTGTTGTGATTAGTTCCCCTGAAGGTTGTCATACCCCGATTACTGCCAGACTTTGTTTCTATTGTACCAATAATATGGCTGAGTATGAGGCATGTATCCTGGGTATTAAAGCTGCTATTGATATGAAGATTCAGTTCCTTGACGTGTATGGAGATTCAGCCCTGGTAGTAAGTCAGATTAAAGGAGATTGGGATACCAAGCATGATAACCTCATTTCTTACGGAGAGCATGTGTTGTCTTTGATCCCATATTTTAAAGAAATTACCTTTGAACATATTCCACGAAGAGAGAATCAGTTGGCAGATGCTTTGGCCACCATGGCATCCATGTTTGAGATCAGTTGGGATGATGAAGCTCCCAAGATTACTATTGATAGATTTGAGAAGCCTGCATACTGCAATGAGATTGACACAGAAGGGGCAGAGGAGAAGCCTTGGTTCTATGAAGTGAAAAGATATCTTGAAGCTCAAGAGTTCCCAGAAGGGGCATCTATCAAAGATAGGAAATTTTTGAGAAGGTTTTCCGCTAAGTTCTTTTTGAGTAATGGCATTTTGTACAAGCACAATCATGATTCAACTTTGCTTCGTTGTGTGGATAAGAAGGAAGCAACTGAGATTATGGAGGATATGCATGATGGAATTTTTGGCACTCATTCTAGTGGTCATATTATGGCAAAGAAGATACTGAGAGCAGGTTACTATTGGTCTACCATGGAAGCTGATTGCTATCAACACTCCAGAACATGTCATAAGTGTCAAATCTATGTTGATAAAGTCCATGTACCTCCATCACCATTGAATGTGTTGACTGCTCCTTGGCCTTTTGCCATGTGGGGCATTGATATGATTGGTGAGATCAAACCTACTGCTTCTAATGGGCATCGGTTCATCCTGGTTGCTATTGATTACTTCACGAAGTGGGTGGAGGCAGCTTCATTTGCATCTGTTACCAAGAATGTTGTAGCTCGATTCATTAAGAATAATCTCATATGTAGGTATGGCATCCCTGAAAGGATTATCACTGACAATGGCTCTAATCTGAACAACACTATGATTACTGATCTCTGCACGCAGTTCAAGATTAAGCATCACAATTCTTCTCCGTATCGTCCAAAGATGAATGGGGCAGTTGAAGCTGCTAATAAGAACATTAAGAAGATTGTACAGAAGATGACTGTTACTTACAAGGATTGGCATGAGATGTTACCATTTGCTCTTCATGGTTATCGTACCACAATACGTACTTCAACAGGGGCAACCCCATTCTCCTTGGTCTATGGTATGGAAGCAGTTCTACCCATTGAAGTTCAGATTCCCTCCTTAAGAATTATGAGGGATGCAGGCTTGGATGAAGATGAGTGGATTCAGACTCGACTTGACCAGATAAATTTAATTGACGAGAAGAGGCTAGCAGCAGTTTGTCATGGCCAGATGTACCAGAAACGAATGATCAAAGCTTTTAACAAGAAGGTTAAGCCAAAGGTATATCAGGCTGGTGATTTGGTAATCAAGCGTATCATATTACCACAGGGTGATCCTAGGGGCAAGTGGACTCCAACATATGAAGGACCATTCGTAGTCAAGACAGTGTTCTCAGGAGGTGCCATGATACTCACTACAATGGATGGTGAAGACTTCCCACAGCCTGTAAACGCAGACATAGTTAAAAAATACTACGCATAAAAAGAGACCCGCTAGGTTGACAGGCCTAGGCAAAAATAAGGGCATCCCGGCAAACCAAAAGGGTTTGGGCAAAAATTAGGGATATATATAAAAAGATGTACACCCGGCAAGTCGAAAACCTGAAAAGGCGGCTTGGGCAAAAAAGGGTATCCCGGTGGATTGAAAACCTGAAAGGGCAATCCAGGCAAAAGTTAGGGATTAAAGCGTATGACTATGTCTCGTTTAGTATCACCCATGAAACTGCAACCAGTTGTGTTACCTATTCAAGTTCGAACAGATAAAGCTCAATCCAATCGTTTCCGTCTCAACAGTAGAAGATGAGATACTTGAAGATAATGGCAATAGTAGAATTGAAACTCAATAGGATCATTTCTCACATAGCTGATTCTCTTTGTTTTGTAAAAACTTTATGACAAAATCCTCTTACTAGGGTTTATGTCTCCTTGTACAAACTTACCCGTGTATGGGTCACTTGTTGATATAAATAAATTCCATCTTTTGAATCCAGATTTACTTTTACCCTATTTACATAAGCGAAACGTCCATTGGTTGTGTTTGAATGTATGTATACTTTTGAATATGATTGATGTTTACAAGAAATGCATGTATTGCTTAATATGATTGATGTTTACCAGAAATGCATGAAAATGCAGTAATAGTATTTACTAAGGACGAACGAGGGAAGGATTTCAACGAAGCTTCGCCGGTTCACCTTTACAAGACAGTTACAAACCCACAGTGGGACGAATCCATCTTCATAAAGTCTCATCTCCCCTGGAATTTATATCCATCTCTTTTATCCTCATACGGATATACGGGAATTTACTTTCCAATAAGAGTACGACGAACGAAGACGGGAGGTTATATCTGCCATACTATCAAACGAAGACGGGAGGTTATATATACCTTACTATCCCCAGCATACGGAAGGTTATGTATACCTCATTATCAAACAAGATGGGAACAAGTTCCTCATTATTCTTCAGCAACGAATCGGGATTTATTTTCCTAGGCCAGCAGTTGTTATACGAAGATATCCAGACGCTTCCGGCAGCATCATATCATACATACATCATTTACATCATATCATAACATACATATCCATAGATACATAATACATTTACTTAAGTGCATCATAATATGCATGCATATTACATAAACTAACATTCTCTTTGAAGGATAGTTATATGCAGATAAAACAATATCAACAATTCACAACGGGTCAGAGATGATCCATACATTACTCAAGATGTCCTCGGAGAGTAGGCAAACGGTCTGTAAGAAGATCCATTCCCTAATCCAGGATATTTTCAGAAGATTTCATCTAGCTGATCTTGAATAGCAGGCAAACGATCTGTACAAAGATCCATTCCCTGGTTCAAGATACTTTCAGAAGATCTAATCTAGTGGCCCTTGAATAGCAGGCAAACGGTCTGTACAAAGATCCATTCCCTGGTTCAAGATATTTTTCAAAAGAACAAATCCTGACGTTCTTTTGGCCTTGGAGAGTAGGCAAACGGTCTGTAAAAAGATCTATTCCCTAATCCAAGATATTTCCATAAGAGATAATCGTCACGAAGATTTATTTCTACTGGTCTATTCAACAAATTCAAATTATAAACGATTCAGAGACGGCCTATACGAAGACCTAGTACTGAGATCCAGTATCAACACAAAGCTATCATCACATCCAGTTCTTTAGATGGCATCTCTAAGCCCATTTCCAATTCTTCCAAGTGGCATCTTTAAGCCCACTCAAGCATATACAACCAAACATCAATATCATTCTATGCACTGGTGAGTGCAAATTTTTGGGCTTTTGTGTTCAATCCCCTTCAACCTTCCAGGTCACGACTGGCAAATATACCAATCTAACCCCTCAGGTTTCAGAAAATTGAACAGGGGCAGCTGTTGCACCCCAAAATTTGCCCTCACAATACAAGACTTTGTGTGCTAAGAAGGTTCACAAGGTTCACAAGCTTCACAATGCTTTCAATACCTTTCATGAGGTTCATGAAGTCTACAAGTCATTTCATGAAGGTTCACAAGGTTCACAAGCTTCACAATGTTTTCAATACCTTTCATGAGGCTCATGAAGTCTACAAGTCACTTCATGAAGGTTCACAAGGTTCACAAGATTCACAAGATTCACAATGTTTACAAGACCTTTCTTGAAGTTTATGAAGTCTACAAGATACTTTATGAGGTTCACAAGGTTCACAATACCTCCCATGAGATTCATAAGACATTTTATGATGGATCACAAGGTTCACAAAGTTCACAATTGGTCAGAAGATTTGACAATTCCCTCAGACAATGCACCTCCTAAGCAGTGCATCCAAAACTAGGGTTTTGACTTTAATCAGGCTAAATGGATTTCCAAGACCTAAAGTGAGCTTCATAACATCTTATATGTGTGTAAGAATCCCCATGACAAGTTTCAAGACTTTTCTCAGAAGTTTGCTCAGTCAGATGATCAGATAAGTCAAAATCAGTCAATGCAGTTAAAAAGTCAAACTGAGGTCAACTGTGGTCAAACCAAAGTCAAACTTCATGATTTTTTGCCAACATCAAGTATATGAAGTAAAATTCATCATTTGATCAAGGTTTGATCATGATTCATCAAGGAGATTCCAGATCATCAAGAATCAGGAGTTTCTAAATTAGGGTTTCCTCAGTAAAAGTCAACTGAACTTTGACCAACCATAACTTTCACATACTTCATCACCAAGTCTCCATCCAAAGCTCATTTTGAAGTAAATTGAATTCTCTACGACTTTGTGTCTCACAAGCCAAGCCCAAAAATGCTTCATTTGGAAGGTATGAGCTAAGACATTATAGGTCATTTCAAAAGTCAACAAAAAGTCAACAACTTCAAAAGGGCATAACTTGAGATTGGTAAATGATATGGACATGAAACTAGTGGGGTTGTTTAGAGGACTCTTCAAGCTTTCCAAAATGTCCAAGAACACCCTCATAGCATTAAAATTGAAGGATGTGTGCCCTTGCAAAGTTGGGAAATTTTGAGTTGGTTTATGATGAAAATGGAGGTCTAAAACCAATTTCTTCCAAATGGGCTTGCCAAATAATGACCCAACCCATACAATGACTTCATGCACGACCCAAACCATTAAAAATCAGAATTTTTATTATTTTATTTTTATTTATTTTTATTTAATTCATTAAAAATCATTTTAAATAAAAATAAAATATGAAAATGTAAGATTTGGTTGAGATTAAGTTTCTAGAAAGTCTTAAATATTGATTTGAATTGAAGAGGAAAGAAATCATGAGATTTGGCCAAAAATAGCAAGCATTCACACATGAATATTTGATTTTTAAGGCATGATCAATATGGATCTTTTCATATCAAATTCTTCACATGATCAATCAACTTTTTGACCTAAAATCAATCACCTATAAGTACTAAACACAACCCTATTGCAAAGGGACGAATTCTCTGCCTCCAAAAGTAAGTTTCACAAATTGAAAATCCTTCACAAAACTCACATTCGGTTTTTGATTTCCAGGGCATTTGAAGGTAAAACAAGAACATAGCAAGACTCTTTGGACTTCCCTGATCATGAAGCATCATTCATATGCATCAAAATAATGCCATATTGCTCAACCCGAAGCTTGCTTGTTCTTAAAATATATTTTTTCGATTCCATTAATTTATGGGTTTTCATTGAATTTTGTTTGCATAATCTTGTTTGTGATGATATGTAGAACGTTTCTGGATCATTAAACCAAAGCTTCACTGCCTAGAATGGATTCGGCCATGATTAGGGTTTGGACCTTCAAATTAGGGTTCTTCAATTCACTAAATATAAATGAATTTGAAGGACATAGGGATGTTGTATGGACTGTGAGGATCATAAAACACTAATTAATTTCATGAATCGATACTGTTTTGTGGATGTTTCATTTTCGCAGGTTTGAAACATTGAAGAACACGCAGCAAGATTCGCAGGAAAAAAGGGAGGAAATTTCGCAGGAAATTTGGAGAAGAAGGAGTTGACTGGCGCGAATTTCATATTTGAAATTTGGTTTTAAAATATAATGAATTCTTTCTGTTTGTTTCACAAGCTGGCTGCTTGGCCCAGTGGTGGGAAGCATACGCGTATAGCCTGAGGGCCTGTGTTCGAGACTTGGCTGCACCATTCTTTTTTCTTGTTTTTCATATAATTGGCAATTATATTATATTATGCATTGTTGTTGATTTGTAAACAGATTGGCTCACCCAGCCGGATGGTCATGCGTGCGTTTGTGTGTTAAGAGGTCCTGGGTTCAATCCTCCCCCAGGCCTTTTGGTTTTTCATCATTTTTTTGTGATTTTTCAAGATATGGCATAAAACAAATTGGATCTATTTCTCTATCACCTGCGCTTGGCTGGCCTAGTGGTGGGTTTTGGTGCTGGCAGGCAAAACGTCCTGGGTTCAAACCCAGCCAAGGTAAGTTTCTTTTTACCACTTTTTTCTGTTTTGATTTATTTAATTAATTAGTTTAATTATTTTCTTATTATTAATCAAAAAATAAATTATGCATGTATATATATATTTAAATAACCTATAAAATCATTTATATTTTCTAAAATTCTAAACTTTTATTTTTCTCCATTTAATTTTTTTTTATTATGTAATTAAATTATGATGTACATATATTTATTAAAATAATTTTGTATATTATATTATAAACTCTTAAATATTTTTCTAAACCAAACCCTAATTTTTGAAAACCTAGTTTATCTTTTCTGAATAATTATTAAAAACACAATTTTTTATTTTTCTAATTTTTAATATAATTATTATATACATATTTATTTAATATAATTTTTTGTAAATATAATGGTTAAATATAAAATTTTGTAAATATAATTATTATGCATAATTAATTTTTGTAAATGTAATCTTTAATATAATTAAAATTTATAAATATATTTAATATAATTAATTTTTGTAGATATAATATTTAATATAATTGAATCTTGTAAATATGCTTAAAACCAATTTTTTTTTATAATATGAAATTGTTTCTATAATTTTGTTCATAATCCAAATTTTATTCTTTTAAAAAATATATATGGTTAAAAAATAATTAAATTTATGCTAATATTGTAATTGTAATTTTTTTATGTTTATAATTTATAATTTTCAATTTTATAATTAAATTGCTCCTATTTCCTTAATAATTTCTATTTCTTATTCATTATTTATTTTGCTTATTATTATTACTAATCATATAACTAATCCATTTATTCTTTAATTATGCTTATTATTATTATTTCACTAACCTTATTTAATTTTTTATTATTATTATTACTAACCACTATTATATTTATTATTGCCTATTTATTTATTTTTGCTTATTATTTATATTTATTTATTTGCTATTTATTTTAATTGTTTATTATAATTATTATGTAATTGCTCCTTGGTGTAAATTTTTGTAAATATTTAAATTATTTAATTTGCTTGCTATGGTTAGTAAAATAGGGAGTGTAAACATGTATTATATTTAAAATTGAATTTAGGTCATTTAAAAAATTATAAGATAAATTAAATTAAACACTCACACACGTAAGTCGATTTTAAATCGCCATCTCACTTTCTAGGGCTATCCCTCAATGTTGCCTAATCATAAGGTCAAGTGGGGTGTACAAAGCAAGTCCCTTAAAAGAAAAAGTCATCAAGTCCCTAATGGTTGCCTTTCATAAAGATCAAGTCCCTTTCGAATAAAGATGACAGTCCCTCCTAAATGCTTAATACACCCCACAGTTGCCTTCACTAAACAGATGTCCCTCATATGTCCCTCACATCCAAGGTAATGACTACCTATTCCTTAATAATAGGGATAGTCTTACCATTTAAAGGATAAAGAACAGAAAGACTTAAAACTTTAGGGTAGGTTCCTCATAGTTGCTTGCTCACTTCATTTAAAAACTTTTCAAACATTTCACAATTTCAAACAATTTTCAAACATAAGTTTTTTACGCATCCGTACATGGATCATTATCAAACTCTTATGAAAATTTCTATTCACACACTTCACATTTTCAAAAACAATTCAAAGTGAGCTAAGTAACTAAGAGCCCATGGATAACCATGGATGTAAAGGGTGCTAACACCTTCCCTTTACATAACCTACCCCCCGGACCCAAAAATCTTTTCAAAGGTCTTTCCTGTTCTTTTATGCCTTTCCTTTGGATAAAATAAAAGTCGGTGGCGACTCTTGCTATCCGCAACATAACTAAAGTCAGTTCTCCCACCGTGTTACACCATCTAGGCATTTTTATCCCGAAGGAAAGGTAATGCTGCATAAACCTAGAAAGATATGGATAAGACGGTTGTGAACCAGAGAAACTGATAAAGGGGGTTGGTTACAACCTGGGAAGGTATTAGCACCCAGATTGTCCGTCGTACTCGACGGGATCCACGCTTGAAAGATTGTGTTTAAAAGGGGTAAGTGTGTGTGCTATCTGTGTGCAAAAGCTGGAAGAGGAAATATACAAGTGTCAGTGAAAAAGGGTGAATTTCTCAGGAACTGAGGCTTAAAAGAGAATGCTGGAAGAGGGGGAAGACAAAGAGACTTTTGTTCGATAACAGTTAAGTTATGCCTACGTATCCTCTCGTGCAATGAGGAAGTCAGAACACCGTAGTTTGACCCAAAGAGACTGAAAGATATATTGACTATGAACTGCTTACTTGCCCATGCTCAAGTGTATGACTCGTCTGGCTCGAGTGCTAACTATCTTGCATTAGACAGAAGAAGCAAGTTCTCGTTTGTGAATGAATGTGATGAGAAAAGAATCGCGAAAGAGAAGATTATTGTTTGTTTTTGTGTTTTCAGTTTTGTTATTGTTTTTGGTGTTTTGCATAAGTTAATGAGCTTAAGCCTAAATCAAAGGTTGTAAACTCATTATATCCTCCATTGATTAGGGATAATGAGAATACTTAAGTATGAGATAAACACCTGAACTTAATTACCATGATGATGTAGGATTAAGATCATTAACCTACTTGAGATTATTTAGAAGTTTTTTTGGTTTTTTGTTTAGTGTTAAGTAATGAGTTTAATCTCTAATCACAGATTAGTGAACTCATTACACCATCCTAATAGAAGGATAATAGATGAGAACACTTAAGCTGAGGAAGATACCTCAACTTAATCCATGGTTAGGGATTAAATTCATTATATAACAAAGCCTTTATTAAGTGGATTTTAATTAAGGGATGAGATTAAGAAATGAGTTTTATGGTTTGTAAGACAACTTGAGGGGGACTTGTCCATTAAACCCTAGGGTTAGTCCTTCTTAACCATAAAGGAAGAATTAGAACCCTAATGTAAGGCCCAAGTTACAAGATGAAGTCTTAGTGATTATTAAGATGATTTGATTAAGAGGTTTAAACAAATTAAAGGTTTAACACTTAGGATTAAAGTTATACACTCCATCCTAAGAGAAGGGTACAGGCATAACCCTAATTCCAAAGTCCTAGTCCTAAAACTTTAAGATTTTAGTCTCTGATTATGAAGATGAGAAGAGAGACTCAAGGAAACTCAAAGGTAAAAAGCTAAGGGGTACTAATCACAACCCTAATTATTATCATGCTTGTATGTTCCTATGGTTTGTAAGGCTTGAAAAAGATCTTCAGAGAAGCCACCAATGGAAGAAGCAGATGAAAGGAAGGTGAAGCAGAAGAATAAGTTACTTACTTCAATGAAGAAGATAAGTAACTTAAAGAAAGAAAGAGGGAAGGAATGAACACAAGTGAATAAGTTAACTTCAAAGAAACCAGCAAGATGCATATGAAAGAGGTAAAGAGAAATTAGAAGTGAAGGAAAATCCACTTCTCAAAGTAACTTACCACCTGAAGATGTTAGCATGAATGCATAAAGTTCAAGGCATAAAGGAATGAAATGAAATGAGATGCAATGAGATGAAATGACCAAAGTCAGAAGTGTTTATGCAATGTTAATGTCATGTGAGATGATGCAAAGGCATACAAAGTGCATATGTATGATCATACAAGAATGAGATGTCATGGAAGCATGCTTTGAAGTTTGAAAACACATGAAAGTTAATGAAATGAAATGAATGCAAATCATGGAAAATGAATGAAGATATGATCAAGCATGGTTCTAACATGTCCTAAGATGTCTAAAATGACATATTGATGTTTGAAATGTCATGGCAAGTTCATGTATGGATGCATATGTAAGATGAATGCAAGTAAACATGAGAAATTAGGGTTATATGGAAGTATGAGATGCAAATGAACAAAAAAGAAGCATATGACATGATAAAAAATTGAAACCAAGCTCAAACAAACCCTAATCCCATATTAGATCACACCTCAAAGGAGAAGGTCAGAAGCCTAACCTATCAAAAGTTATGAATTTCCTAAGTTTCTAGTGTTTTTTGGGTGGTTCAAAGGGAAAAATGCAAATCAATTCAAAAAAGCAAGATAAATTTATGAGATAAATGACCTATAAAATACATGCAATGCACAATACAATGCAAAAAGAATCATCTTCAAAATCTTCTAGGTTAGGCAAAAATGATTTTTTAAAGTTAGGGTTCAAAAATATGATTTAAATGACCCTTAATTCAAAGAAAATTCACAAACTATGATCAAACCTAAAAAGAAATTTGTGTGAAGAGTTTGAAAATGTTTCTAAATGCAATGGGATGATTCATGATTTTTTTGGTGATTTTTAGAAACCTAAATGTATTTTTAATTAATTAAAAGACTTTAATTAATTAAAAATAACATTTAAATATTTTAAAAATACTTTTTTAATGCAAAAAATAAATTAAAAATCATTTTCAGGTTAATAAAAATATTTAAAACAGAAATGCAAAAGGAAATATTTTTTGGATGATTTTTGCTATTTTTAATAAGTTGTACAAAATAAATGAAAAGAAAATAAAATAAAATGAATTAAATGAGAAAGTCAGCGCATCTGAGGGCCAGGATTTGAATAAAATTGGAGGGAGTTGACTGGCGCGTGATTGTGTGGTTGGGATTCAATCTGAGCTAAACTGAATTAATTAAACTAATTAAATGAAATTAGGGCTAATGGAGGAATCTGAACCACTCATTTGCGTGCTAACCCTAAGATCTAAAGGCCCACATTCAAACCTGACTAAACCCCAATTAATTAAAACTAATGACTTTCAGGTGACCGGAGCTTGCTCCGGTCATCTTCTCCGGCCAGCCAAAAAACCTATCTTCTTCCCTAGGCTAAATCAAAAGCTCTACAGCTCCAGAATCACTCTCCTAACATCCCTAAGCAAGAATCCATCATCAAAACACATTTATCATACATCAAAAACAAGATTCGATGCAAATCGTAAAACTGAACAAAACTTTCAGAAGTTCAATACATGCTTAATACTCAACCATTTTCAAAAAATTTACATCAGGGTGATCAGTGAAGCATGAAGATTCATTTAGAAACTTAAAATGCATGTTCTGGAAAAAATGTTCTTGAGGTTACCTGAGATTGAGCTTTCAGTTCTTGAGCTTTCTGGACCTCTCTTTGGTGCAAATCAACTCCAATGAGCTTCCTGAGAATGCTTTGATGCTTGGAGTGAGTTTATTTGGCCTCTTTTGTGAGTTTCAGTTCTGAGGTTGCAGAAATCGTGTTTGAGTTTGGGGATGTTTCAGGCAATGGTGATGGGTGGGAAATGATCCTGGGATGATGATGAGTTGATTGGTGGAAGAGTTTATGATTTTTGTTGACTGGTTTTGCAAATTCGAAGAGAGGAAGGTTTTTTTATGGTTTTTGTGAATCCTGACTTGTGGGAGGTTTTCAGCTTGTGTGTGGTGTGTTTTGGATTGCTTGAGGTTAGCATAAACCATTATGATTGGTGTCGCTCCCGATAGATGAGACTGGCCCAAATAAAGGTACAGACGCGAACGGTCGGCGAGAGGAACAATGAGAACACACAGCCGTGAACTCACTGGAGATGAAAGAGTCGCCAGCTAGGCATTTTTATCCCGGAGGAAAGGTAATGCTGCATAGACCTAGAAAGAGATGGATAAGACGGTTGCGAACCAGAGAGACTGAGAAAGGGGGTTGGTTACAACCTGGGAAGGTATTAGCACCCAGATTGTCCGTCGTACTCGACGGGATCCACGCTTAAAAGATTTGTGCTTTAAAGGGGTAGTGTCAGTGCAATCTGTGTATAAAATAGCTGGAAAAGAATGTACAGGTGTCAGTGTAAAAGAAGTGAAGTGTGATATGTATAAATGATGTGTCAGTGTAAGAATGAGAATGAATTGCTCAAGATAATGAGGCTACAAGAATGAAGTTGGAAGGAGGGGGAATATACAGAGACTTTTGTTCGATAACTGTTAAGTTATGCCTACGTATCCTCTCGTGCAATGAGGAAGTCAGAACACCGTAGTTCGACCCAAAGAGACTGAAAGATAAGTTGACTGATGAACTACTTACTTGCCTATGCTCAAGTGTATGACCTGTCTGGCTCAGGTGCAAACTGTCTTGCATTAGACGGAAGAAGGAAATTCTCGCTTATGAGTGAGTGAGATGAGAAAAGAATCCCGGAGGAGACGATTATTGTTTGTTTTTGTATTTTCAGTCTTTTATTGCTTTTGAAAGTTTGTCATAAGTTAATGAGCTTAAGCCTAAACCACTGGGTTAGCAAACTCATCACATCCTCCCTCTGATTAGGGGTAATGAGAATACCTTAAGTGTGAAGTCAGCATCTCACACTTAATCACCATGATGTAGGATTAAGATCATTAACCCACTTGCAATTATTTAGATGTTTTTTGTTGTTTTTGTTTAGTGTTGAGTAATGAGTTTAAGCCATAATCAGGGATTAAACAGACTCATTACACCATCCTAATAGAAGGATAATAGATGAGAATGTTTAAGCTGAGGAAGACTCCTCAACTTAATCCATGATTAGGGATTAACCTCATGACAAAACAAAGCCTTTTTTAAGTGGATTTTATTTAATGATATGATGATGAAATGTTTTTTAGGGTTTGTAAGACAACTTGAGGGGGACTTGTCCATTAACACTAGGGTTAGTCCTTCTTAACCAATTAAGGAAGAATTAGAACCCTAATGCAAGGCCCAAGTTACAAGTGTGATGTCTTGATGATTATTAAGTGGATTGATTAAGAGACTTAAACACATTAAGGGTTTAACACTTAGGATTAAAGTTATACACTCCATCCTAATAGAAGGATGCAGGCATAAGCTTAATCACAAAGCCTTAAAGCCTTTAGGGTTTAGTCCCTGATTATGAGATGAGAAGAGAGGACTCAAAGAGACACAAAAGTAAAACTAAGTGGGGGGACTAAACAAAACCCTAATCATTGTCATACATGGTTGTTCCTAAGGTTTGTGAGGTTTACAAGAGAAGCTTTCAATGGAACCACCAGGAAGCAGATGAAAGGAACAAGAGAAGCAAAGTAACTTGCTTCATTCAAGAAGTCAAGTCACTTGAAGAAAGAAAGTGAGAAGAAGAAGGATGAGCAAGCTCAAACTCAAACACACATAAAAATGCAGCATGGATGCAAGAGAGAGAGATGAGAAGAAAGTATGAGAAGTGAAGGCAAATCCACTTCTCAAAGTTACTTACCACCTGAAAAGTTAGAAAAGGAATGCAATGCAATGCCAAATGGAATGAAATGGCATGATGAGAAACAAAACCAGAAGCACATACATGATGTTAATAATGCTATGAGATGCTACAAACATGAAACAACACATGAGGATGATCACACAAGTTCATGAATGCAAATGAAGCAAGTTAAGGCACATGAACATACATGAAAAGTTATGAGATACATATGGCATACAACATGACAAATGAAAGATGCAATGATCAAGCATGCTTACAAGATGTCTTATGATGTTAAATGAATCACATGGATGCATAAAATATCATGGCAAGTCAAGTTATGCAAGCAAATGCAAAATGGATGCATATGGAAGCCCAAATTAGGGTTTATGATCAAAGCATCAAACAAAAACCAAAATCAGAAGCAAACAACATTACAAAAAATTGAAAATGCACTCAAAGGATCCCTAAACCTATACTAACTCACTGCCCAAAGGAGAGGTCTCAACTCTTAACCTAATTCAAGTTATGATTTTTCTAAGTTTTCTAGGGTTTTAGGGTTCCTTAACAAGAAAATTACCAAACAAATTGAAAATGAAATATCAAACCATGGCCATTTAATCTCACAAACTACATGCTAAGCACAATGCAATGCAAAAAGAATCAAGGTCCAACTCTTTAGGGTTAGGCAGAAATGATTTTTTGAAGTTTGGATCAAAATAATGCATAAAAATGATTTTAATTCCATGGAAAATTCTCAAAATGCATCAAGATCAAAAAATAAATTTGGTTTGAGGGTTGGACAATGTTTCTAAATGTTTTTAAAGGTTTCATGAATTTTTTGGTGATTTTTAAATACCTAAAAGTATTTTTAATTAATTAATTCTCATTAATTAATTAAAAAGAAACTTTTAAATATTTAAAAATACTTTTTTAATGCTAAAAATAAAAATAAAAATATTTTTGGGTTTTAAAAATTAATGAAACTCTTGGTAAAAAATTTCATAATTTTTAAATGTATTTTGCTATTTTTAATAAATTGGACAAATTAAATGGAATAAAAATAAAAGAAAATAAAATAAAGGAGAAGTAAGCAGATCTGATGGCTGATGTTTAAACTGGGGTGGAATTGGTTGACTGGCGCGTCATCCAAGGGCTGAGGCTTGTCCTGATTAAATTAACTTAATTATGATTAATTAAACTAATAAAAGAGGATTAGGGCAAAATGAGTGAATCTGGGCCAGACGTTCACGCGCCAAGTCAAAGGGGTCAACTAATCCAACGCACGAGATTCAAATGCCATTTAATGACTGGGATTAGGGCTAAGCATTTTCAGGTGACCGGAGAGAAGCTCCGGTCATCTTCTCCGGCGGGTTAAAAACCCTAGAACATGATTCAGGCTACCATTCATCAAATTAAAAGCAGGGAAATGTTCCTCTACCCAAACCCCACTTAAATCATCTCTCAAACTAAATTTCTCATGCTCAAACCAAGAGAATCGAAGCTAACAAGGTTCACGGGCAAAGTTTCAGAGCTTTGGTAAATCCTCATTTCTCACTCATTTTTGATTCTAAACACACCCTCATGATCAGCAAGACATACACAACCAGATTATAACTTAAAATGCAAGCTCTGAGAGAAAAGGTTCATGGCCATACCTGAGATGGAGGCTCCTGTTTCTGGGCTTTCTGAGCTATTCTTTGATGCAGACTCACTCCAAAGGTTCCCCTGGTGCTAATGGCAAGCTTGGATGAAGCTTAAACAAGCTATTTTGAGAGATTCGAATCTGATATATCAGAAAATGAGGTCTGTGTGTATGGTGTTTTGAGCTCTAGCAATGGTTGATTCTGGTTCCTTTTAGTGTGTTTGATTTGTTGGTGAAGAGAAAGTGAGTGTTTGATGGCTGGAAAATGAGATTCGAAGGAGGGAAGCTTCTTGACAGTTTTTTGTGGGGACTGAGTTCTGGCTTGTCTCAAGGGCCAATGCTTTGCTATAATCTTCCCAAGTTGTGTGAATAGGCTGAGGGCAGGTCAGTAGGGGTGGCTGTTTACTATTCCATGAGTATGGGAGTTTTGGCCAAAAAGTCAATGTGATTGGTACTTGCAGCATGGGCTATGGCAGCAGCAGTTTGAGGTCATGTCTGGCTTCAGCTTGGGTTAGGGACAGCCCTTGGATTGCTTGAGAGTGACTGCAACATATGGATCATGAGCTATGCTAGCTTTTGCAACTTGCCCACTTGTGCTTTCTTGAGATTTTATGCTATGTACATGAAGCATTCCTTGCTGAATTTTGTCACATGATGTCTCAATTGGTCATGGCAATGCATAGAAATCAGTTGGTAATCACATGATCCTTTGGAAAATGACTTTGCCAAAAATCCATCTTTTGCACTTGTAATGAAAAATGACTTAGAGATCTTTGAAAACCAAAGCAAGCAATGCAAAATCCCTTGGGCCAATTCTGTTTTTTAGGTCATGTATGATCATGTGATGAAGCTTTGAAGCCATTTTGAAGTCACTAGAATGCTTGGTACATGATTTTGCAAATTTCTCATTTGGTGCATAACTTAAAATTTAATGATTTTAGCCAACTTTGATGCACCATAACTTTTGATCCAAAATGAATTAGGTCATGTTCTTGTACTTTTTGAAAAGGGAAAGATCTAATCTACAACTTTCATGACCAAAGTTTTTCCATTTGAAGCATTTTTGGATCAAAAAGTAAGGGTTGAAAAAGTTGCATAAAATGACATTTCATTAAAAGTCAACGTTGTCCCAAAAAGTCAACTTTGCAAAAACTTGTAATTCTTGAATTTTGTGAACTTCAACCTTCTTCCATGATCAAATAAAGATCATATGCACTCAAAATGATGAAGATCACCCTTTGGTTGGGTCATTGGGGGCCTCAGATGCCCTGATTTTGCACTGACTTGTCCAGAAAGTCAACCTTTGATCAGATGACTTCCCCATGGAATTTCTTCATGAAAATTGATATGCACACTCCCTATACCATATAGAGACCAATAGAAACAAGAATGACCAAAAAATTTGAAGTTATGGCCTCTGAAACCAAAACCCTAATTTCAGGTCATCTGTGCAGTTAAACCTGGCTCTGCATCCACACCATTTCCAGTTCTTGTGATTATTTGGCATTCTTGACTTTGAGAGGATATAATATGATGCTTGAACACATATAGACCCCTTTGAAGTGATTGATGACTTTTGGAGTGGCTCAAGAGGCTCTTGGATTGCTCAGATCACACCCCTAGATGCAGATGACTTAGCATCAATGTAAAGTCTCAAAATTGTGGTATGAGATGTTATGATTGTGTTTATGCATATGAAATGATCACAAGCCATGGTGTGAATGGGTGAGGGAAAATTTGGGGTGTTTACAGCTGCCCCTATTCAAACATGAGTCAGCTGTGCAGGTTGTAAGCGACGGCTTAACAGGCAAACGAGATAACTTGTGGTTGAATACCAAAGACAGTCCAAAATTTGCACTCACAGAATGAAGAAGAAAAGGGATATAGATTGTAAAAGAAAATAAGGTATATTGTAAAGTGTGGGCGACGGAGGACGACCGTCGAGCAGAGGACGACTGCTGGGTAAAGAGCAATGACGGGGACGGCCGACATGCTGGGAAAAGTGTGGAAAATAAAGCAATGACGGGGACGACCGACATGCTGGGGATAAAAGAATTATGATGGGGACGGCCACCAAGATATAGCTGTAAGATTCTCTGGGGATTAATGAAACATGACGGGGACGGCCATCAAGTTCATAAAGTAAGGTAACCAACGATGGGGACGGCCATCGGGTTAAAAAGAAAAGGGACCACGATGGGGACGGCCATCGGGTTAAAGAATAAATGAAATAAACAGATGATGAGGTACGGTCATCAAAGGTGAAGGACGATCACCTAGCAGGGGACGGCTGCTCTGCTGGGTTAAGATGAGGGACGGTCATCTAAGGTGGAGGACGACCACCTGGCAGGGTATGGCTGCCGAAAATATCACGACATAGGACGAATGCCGGATAAAAAGGTCAACGATGGGGACGGCCATCGGATGAGCATGACGGAGGACGACCATCAAGAGGTGGAGGACGACCACCTAGCAGGGGACGACTTCTCTCAAGGTTTGTCATGACATAGGACGAATGCCAGATAACCAAAATCAACAATGGGGACGGCCATTGGATAAAATGATGAAGGACGATCATCAAAAGGTGGAGGACGACCACCTAGCAGGGGACGGCTGCTAAATATCAACGATGGGGACGGCCATCGGATGAGCATGATGGAGGACGACCATCAAGAGGTGGAGGACGACCACCTAGCAGGGTACGGCTGCTCTCAGGGTTTATCATAACACAGGACGAGTGTCAGATAAAAAGAAAATTTGCTTTGTTGGCGATCTACTGGGGAATAGTAAACACGGACGAGTGTTTACATCCAAGAAACAAAAGGTATGAGTGTTTAGATATTTGTGTATAGATTAAAGATGCGGACGAGCATCCTTAAGACTACGATACGGACGAGTATCGGGTAGAAACAAAAACTGACACATGTTCAAAGATGATGATACGGACGAGTATCAACTGGTTAACAGAGAACACGGACGAGTGCTGAATCTGAGAGGATTCTTCTGGGGAATAGTAGACACTGACGAGTGCCTATATTCAAGAAGACAAAAGTGTTTGACACAGTGTATGGATTAAAGATGCGGACGAGCATCCTTAAGACTATGATACGGACGAGTATCATGTAGAAACAAACGCTTGACACATGTTCTGAGATGATGGTACAGACGAGTACCAACTAGTTAACAAAGAACATGGACTAGTGTCGAATCTGAGATGATATAAGTGTTGTATACGAGATACGGACGAGTATCTGTATAAGTATGAGTGGTGTATAGATGAGTGTTTAACTGCTGGGGAGAGCGACACGGACGAGTGTCAAAAGGAGAAGAGTGTGATATGAACAAGTATCTGGTATACAAAGTGTAGACGACAGCGCTGGGGATATGACACGGACGGGTGTCAAAGGATTGTTATATGTAAGTATATGTGAGTGCAAAGAGGACGTTTTTGGCTTTCTGCTGGGGTTACGACACAGACAGGTGTCAAAAAGTATCTGTAATATGAGTGGTTTTGTTTGTAAGGATGTTTAGGTGACCTTACTGGGGAGTATTGACACGGACGGGTGCCAAAGAGAGTATATACTGGTGCTTGTGAATGTGAGGCAACTGATTTTGCTGGGGAATCTCCGCTGGGGATTTGGGGGAAGTATTCTGTATATTGTTGAGATGTCATTATTCACAAGTGTTAATTCAAAACATGGCTTATGATTATGCTATATGTTTGATTTTTGCCGTAATGCTCCGTGTTAGATGGAATGCTACGCTTTGCGGGTGAATATGATGCGAATGCCATGATTATGCAAAAGGTGTCAAACCGGGATTCGGATCCCGATACTGCGAGGATCTCTGGCCGATCTGTTTGAAATGGACATCCCAGCTGGGGTTGAGATCATTGGTAGACCTGATGAGATGATATCTGCTTGGGGATATGGGTCAATGATAGACCTATCTCGGTAATGAGGGGACCCAGCTGGGGTTTGAAGAAGCTTTCTTCACTCTGTTGTGATCCTTCATGCGTTGCTCTTCTGGATAGAGGCCGAAGCTTTGTGGGGAGATAGTTCCCTGACTTTTGTACTCGGCTGAGGATGAAATGGCAACTCGGCTGGGGAGAAAGAGAGATCACTGAAAGACCTCCTAGAAATTCTGTTGAGGTGGATTCTTGACTCAGTCGGGGATATGGGCGCCTTCTGGTACCGCCCTGTTGGAGAAGTGATGCCTGGCAAACTCTGATGGGGAGAAGTAATAAGGGGCAAATCAGCTGGGGAGAAGACACTTTGGGTGCTAAGGCTGAGTGTCAATTTGTCAGCTTGCTGGGATGAAGCTTACATGCCCCAAGTTACGTTCTGGATACCTGCAATCCTGCAAAGATATAGAAACGCACAAATAATCCCGAGGTATCCCTTACCGGATTCCGTCATAGGAGTTAGACGCTTCTGAGAGTAAGTATATTTCCTGCAAGCATGTGTTTTTATTTTTGAAGATAAACATCTGTATTCTATGCAATCAGTTTTTTTCCTTAAGACATCAGACATTTTTTTGCAAAATAAAAATGTACAAGACGAGACATGACTGAAAATCTGATTTTATTAATTCATATGCCCTGAATTGGCGCGATACAGTCAAAGAAACAAATCCCCTGAAATGAAGAGATTGTTACAAATTGAGAAACAAAATGCTAGCAATGTTGATGACGCTTTAAGGAGCTTCCTCTTTTGCTACGACTCGTATGACTTTTGACGTTCTTCTCGTCTTGCTTTCTGAGGGAGGCTGATTCTGATTGAAGCTTGATCCTTTCGAAGCTTACCAAGTTGTAAGTGATACAGACGAATTCAGAGTGCAGTTGTTCGCTTATTCCCTTATTTTGCATGAATCGCCCTTTCGGGTTTTCAATCCATCGGGATACCCATTTTTTGCCTGAGCTGTCCAATGCGGCTTTTCAACTCAGCGGGTGTACATTTTTTTTTGTTGCTTATTTTCCCTTATTTTTGCCCGAGTCTTTTATTCTATTTTTGACTCGCCGGGATGCCCTATTTTTGCCTGGACTTACATTCTGTTTTTGTGTCCAGCGGGTCATTTTTATGCGAAGTATTTTTTAACTGCATCTGAATTCACATGGGACGGGAAGTCTTCACCATCCATAGTGCTGAGCACGAGTGCTCCACCGGAGAAAACTTTCTTTACTACAAATGGACCTTCATAGTTCGGAGTCCACTTGCCCCTGTGGTCTGTATGAGGAGGGAGGATTCTTTTTAGCACAAGATCTCCTACTTGGTACTCTCGGTGCCTGACTTTCTGATCGAAGGCTCTCTTCATTCTTTTCTGATACAACTGCCCATGACAGATTGCAGCCAATCTTTTCTCTTCAACCAGACTCAGTTGTTCGTATCGGGACCTGACCCATTCTGCTTCGCTCAGTTTAACATCCATCAATACTCGTAGAGAGGGTAATTCAACTTCTACAGGTAGGACTGCTTCCACACCATACACAAGCTGATACGGTGTTGCCCCAGTGGATGTTCTGATTGACGTGCGGTATCCATGCAAGGCAAACGGTAGCATTTCATGCCAGTCTTTGTAGGTAACTACCATCTTCTGTACAATCTTCTTGATATTCTTATTAGCTGCCTCAACAGCGCCGTTCATCTTTGGCCTGTAAGGAGAAGAATTGTGATGTTGAATCTTGAAGTCCCGGCACAGCTCTGCCATCATTTTGTTGTTCAAGTTGGAACCATTATCAGTAATGATTCGCTCGGGAACTCCATACCGACAGATGATATCTCTCTTCAGAAATCTGGCTACCACTTGTCTTGTAACATTGGCATAGGAAGCTGCTTCGACCCACTTGGTGAAATAGTCAATAGCAACCAAGATGAATCTGTGGCCATTCGAAGCAGTTGGCTCAATCTTACCAATCATGTCAATGCCCCACATAGCAAAGGGCCAGGGTGAAGACATCACATTCAGAGGATTGGGAGGCACATGTACCTTATCCGCATAAATCTGGCATTTATGGCATTTTCTGGCGTAGGCACAACAATCAGCATCCATTGTGATCCAGTAATAGCCCGACCTTAACAACTTCTTAGCCATGGCATGCCCTCCCGCATGGGTACCAAAGGATCCTTTGTGCACTTCATGCATTAGCAGATCTGCTTCTGTCCTGTCGACGCATCTGAGGAGTACCATATCAAAGTTTCTCTTATACAGGGAACCATCAGTGTTCAGGAAGAAACTACCATCAAGCCTTCTCAAAGTCTTCTTATCATTGGAAGATGCCCCAGGTGGGTATGTTTGATCCTCCAAGAAACACTTAATGTCACGGAACCAAGGCTTATTATCTTTGACAATGTCTGCTGCGAATACATATGCTGGTCTGTCAAGTCTGGACACTGAGATCTGAGGTACAAAATTGGCAGCCTGAACTTTGATCATGGACGAAATGGTAGCTGTCGCTCCCGGGATTTTCATCCTGGTACAAACGCGAAAGTGGCGCGGAAAGGTTAGAGTCGCCAGCCAGACATTTTTATCCCGAAAGAATGGGAAAGATAATGTTGCACAAACCTGAGGAAGAAGGAAAGGACAAGGCCTTGCGAACCAAAGATCTGAGTTCGGGAGTCGGTTACGACCTGGGAAGGTATTAGCACCCCAGATCGTCCGCCGTACCCGACGGGATCCACGCTTGCTTGCTTGTTTCAAAGGGTGAGAAATAAAATTGCTGCTGAATAAAACCGCTAACTGGAATGGAAATGAGAAATGAGAAAGGGAACTGAAAATGAAAACTAAACTAAAGAATGGGGAAAATGTAGGAAAAATAAAGAATGTGCTCGAACGGGCCCTACCCCGCTGCCTACGTACCTCATCGGGATAATGAGGATCAGAGTCGACGTAGTTCGCCTAACTAAGGCGGGAACTATTTGTTTGTGTTTTTTTTACAGCTGGAACTGCGTATGTCTATGCTCAGGTGTTGCAGGCTCGTCTGGTACGAGTGCATTTACCGTCTTGCATGCGAGACAAGTCGTCGCGAGTTCGCGTTGTGAGTGAATGAGATGAGAAGAGAAGTTCCCGCAGGATAGTCGTTTATTGTTTGTTTTTTGTCTTTTGAAAGAAGTGTTTTGAATTTGTTTGTGAACTGTCTTGTACTAAGACCTATTCATCGCGGGAAGTATTTACACCTCGCCCCGAAACAGGACGCGTATAAACACTCCGCAACAAAGTCTCGTGTCGTACAAGATTGTCCGGTTTTTATTAAGTGTTTTATTGTTTTCTTTATGAGGGAAGAAAGAAAGACTCAAGTTGAAAAAAGGAAAAATCTAAGGGACTAAGACTCAATCCTAATTGTTTATTTATTTACAAGGTGGTCCTAATGGTTAGTGAGGTTTTCTATTCCTAATGGAAACTTAAAAACTACTAGAATTCAACTTACTTCTTAATGAAGTTAAGTTGATTCTAAGAACAATGGGGGAAGCCTATTAAAGTTGTAACAATTAAAATAATAAAAAAAAATGAAATTAAACACAAGGAATAAAATTCTACAAATGCACTAGATGACATGACTTAAAAAAAATAGTCTATTTTTATTTATTCTACTTCTACATGAAAATGAATTTTAAGCCTAAGTTCTAAATCTAAGCTAAACCTAATATTCATTCTAAAAACAAGTTGAACTAAACCTAAGTCTAATATTAAATTTAAATGCTAAATCTAATCTAGACTATTATTATTTTTTGTATTGAACTATACTATTATTATATTTTTTTTTAATGGCCTAAACTAAGGGAATTATGCATAACTAGGCCTAAAACTAATATTCTAAAAAAATATTAAATCTTCTATAAAAATTATGAAAATTAAACTATGGGATCCTAACATTATCTCTAATCTCATACTAAGAGGGATCCTAAAAATTTCTATTTTTTCTATGCCTAACAAATAATTATTTCCAGCTAAGAATTAATTACTATTTCCTAAGGATTATATCACTAAAACATAAGATAAAAGCTCCTAAAAATTCCATAAAAAATATCCTAAGAACTATTATGAGTCTTTTAATTACAGAAAAAAGAATGGCTCAAAAAAGTTGCTGGAAGTTACTTAAATAAAATGAACAAAATCCAGCATAATTAAAAGAAATACAAATGAGGCTAATTAAAAGAATAATTCAGAATTTATTCAAAAATAAACAAATTCCAGAAAATAAAAATGTCACAAATTTCTAAAATGACTTATTAGGCTACTTAATTTTTTTGGGAATTTTCTAATTATTTTTATTATTTTTTATGAAATTATTTCTAAACTATAATTGACTACAAAATAAATTCTAAAGAAATAATGCAGGAGGGTGTGCTCAGTTATTTTTCTAGTTCTTTTCATAAACTGGGCTCAGAAATGGGGTACTAATAGGAAAAGAAATAGGCCCAATTCGCAGCCTTGAGAGGGGAGGTGGAGAAAGAATTTATTTGTTTTGTTTTTCTAATGGGCCTGGAAACAGGGGTGTTGATAACAATATTTTTTTAATTTAAACATATTTTTCACATATTCTAGGAATTAAACAAATTTTACTTAACTTAACACAAATGAAAAATACTAATCTCAAGATAATATTTTTTCTAAATCTTAGCTTAAGATTATTTTTATTGAATTATTTTTAATGATCTTGTGAATTAAACCTTAATCTAATAATAATATTTTTTTATAAATTTTTAATCTTAGAAAATGAATTAAATTCTAAACTTATGATTATAAACTAAATAATAATCTTATGATAAATGCTTCTAAATAATAATCTTATGATAAATGCTTCTAAATAATAGTCTTATGATAAATGCTTCTAAATAATAATCTTAATTTAAGTTCTAATAGTCTTGATTTAAGCAAAAATGAAGTAAACTAATCCTATTATAATATTTTTTCCAAAATCTTAATTAAAGAAAAAGAATTAAACTACACTTAATATTTTCTAACAATTTTAATTTAACAAAATGAATTAACTAATCTTATGATAAAATTTCCTAACAATCTTAATTTAAAAAAGAGTAAAAATTCTAATAATCTTGTGAATATTTTCTAAAACCTTAATTTAAAGAAAAATGAATTAAACTAAACCTATTATAATGTTTTCTAACAATTTTAATTTAACAAAATGAATTAACTAATCTTATGATAAAATTTCCTAACAATCTTAATTTTAAAAAAAAAAATATACTAAAGTTTATTATAACACTTTCCTAAAATTTGAATTAAGCCATAGTCTTATTATAACATTTTTCCTAAAATTTGAATTAAGAAAATGAATTAAACTATACCTAAACTAATATTTTCTAAAAAAAGTCTTAATTTAAGAAAATATTAAACTAACCTTAAAAATATTTTCTAAAGATTTTAAATTAAGCAAAATATTAAACTAATCCTATTAACACTTTTTTTCTCTAAAAAAAACTGAATTACACTATAGTTTCAAAAAAAGAATTACCTTAAATCTAATTTATGATTAAAATTCCTAAAATCTTAATTTAAACTAATAATCTTATTAAAAATGGATTGAACTTTTAATCTAAAATATTAATTAAACTCTTAGAAAATGAACTTAATACTAAACTTATGATTATAATTTCCTAAAATCTTAATTTAAATTTATAATAAACTAAACTTATGATTTTATCCACTTAATATTTTAACTAAGCTTATCAAAAATATTTTTCTAAAGAAATCTTAATTTAAGAAAAATCTTAAACTAAACTATTATTATTTTCCTAAAATCTTAATAAAAAAATGAATAAAATTCTAATAATCTTGCGAATTAATATTTTCTAAAAATCTTAAATTAAACTAATCCTTTAATCTAAAGAATTAACTAATAATCTAAAAAAGGATTAAACTAATAAGTCTGAAAAAATGAATTAAACTAATGAATCTTGATAATATGAGTTTAATATTTTAACTTAAGAAAATGATTAAACTAATCTTATTAAAACACTTTGGTCTTGATATATACTATGAATTAAATAGGATTTAATTTGCAAATTAATGAATAATTACCTATTTCTTTTATCCTTCAGATTAATATAACATGAATATATGACAACACAAATTCAAAACACAAACCCTAAAATCCCAAACCCCTCTTCTTCTCTCATTCGCGCCGCCGCTGACCCCCATAACCTCCCTCTTCTTCTTCTTCGTCATCATCCCTCAACACGTCCATCACCACCCTACGCCTTCACCAACCCTAGCTAAACCAATTTCTCCTTTCTCATCCTAACACTAACTAATCTTCTTCTCAAACCCCAACCGGGAAAATCGATCTCATCACTTCTAACGGTTGTAAACCATTAAGCCTAAGGAGAGTCCAAATTCGTACCTGGTAGTTCGAAAGTGTGTAGCCGATATCGAAAGGATGATGCTTCAGTTACAAGATCGTTGCGACGAAGACGTTGATGTTGGAGTCACAAAGCCGACGACGCTGACGGTATTTGACGCTATGTGGTGAAGAAGACTTCCGAACGATATCAAGCAATGCTCAGGTATGGTTTGAATCCATTTCCCTCTTTCCTTGTTCTTGTTTCGCAATTCTGAATGGTTCTCTGGATGTGCGATGTAATTCTTCGGGTTCGTTGTAGGCTACTGATGCGGTTGTTGAAGGCGAAGAACTCACGATTCTTTGATGCTGATGAATTCAATTCGGTGAAGGATGATTGATACTGATTAAGGAGTGGAAGTTTGAAGCAGGACAGAAGCTCAAAAGCTTGCAAACTCGAAGAAGAAAATTGAAGAAGGGGACTGTGAAAATTGATTGAGGATAAAGGGTGAATTTGGGAAAGAATGCTTGGAGAAGAAAAAGTTGTGAGAAGATTGGAAGAGGAGAAGAATGGTGAAGGGTACTGTGTGATGTTCAACCCTGGTCTGAAGAAGCTGACACTGATTTATAGATGATCCCAGGTGTAGCTTTGTGAAGACTCAAATGAAGCTTCTAGATGGAATCAGTTGTAAGTTTGTTATGAAATCAGTTAGTCCAATTTGATTTTCTGAGTTTTTGTTGGTTTTGAGTAGTTAGTTATGACTGGCTAGGTGGTGGTTAGAAACAGTTAGAATCAATTATGATTCTGTTAGGCTTTGATATGAGATTCTGTTAAACAAGCTTGCTGGAATTCAATTAGTTATTCAGTTTTTTTTTTGACCTTTTTTTCAATCCTGTCATCAACTTTGTGATTTCTATTATGCATCTTCAGCTTCTTTCCTGAACTTCAACTTATGTGCATATGCAGGTTCAAACTCAGAATAAAACATGGCGACGCAGCTATCACTCCTGCTATATGATCTTATCAGTGATCTTACTCTATTCCATGATTGCTCATCTATCTGATTCTCTGATATATTGCCGCTGAACAGGACTTTCCGATTTCTATGGTGTTGCTGGATCCCTCATCAAACTTCTGTGAAAAACAGCTTGGATCCCAACGGCTGCCCATTGTTCGCGTAGCCTGACGATGCCGTTACTATGATTGAGATGAACAACGTTACAACAGACCTGCATACGGCAATGCTGTTTTTGTAATTGCATTTGTAACTTTTTATTGACTACAGAGGCTTCTTTTTGTAACAATTTGGGATAATATGTGTAACTTCATAAATTATTGAATAAGCTTTTCTCAGTACAACAAATGATACTTATACACTAGCTTGCCTTGATTCTTTTGAAATATAAATGACACATATATTTTATCACTTATCACAACAATATGGTTCATTAAAAATAAATGTCATCCTTAGTTTCCAGCAACCCAACCTCATGCTTTGCCAGTTACTCGCTGGACAATCCAACCCAGACCATCATAAAGGCCTTCTCCCGAGAGAGCGTTGCAAGCTTGATCTACCATGTGCATAACCTTGGTTTCCTCTTGTAGAAGTTGACATTAGAGGCTATTTTCCTTTTCTTGTTGTGAACATAGGCTAGAAATGATATGAATATGGGAAATGAATATGGGATGGTAGAAATGAACATGGGCTAGAAACGAATATCCAATTTGTAACAAGACCATGGCTAAAAAAATAATTGATTAAAGATCAAAACATGGTATTAATAAGATTCAAAAGGTAAGCAAAGAATGGACTGAATTTGGGTAAAATTGACATTTGGATGTGAATAGAAATTGGGACTTAAATAAAACAAAATGTTTGGTTTAATGGACCTTAGGGAATTGAACAATTAAATGAAATTGGGACCTGGTCTTATAACATGGCGAATGATGTTTAAATTTGTGAGCAAGCCAAATAACGGATCCGAATGACATTCCATTGCGCTTGACTGGCTTTGGATAGTGAATATGAATAGATTTTAATGCACCACACTTATATCTCTAACTACCCTCCAACCTCAGTTCTCAACTCAAATCAACAACAAAACAACCATGAAAATTGATGACTTTCTTTGCAACCCAAAACCCTGGGTCACTCACATGGGCGAACAGTGACGTTAAGGATTTCTTACATCAGGATACTAATTCCACATTCCACTATCATAATCCGATAAAGGGAGCAGCCACCCATAATGAAAAGAAGTAAACCTTTAGTCACATCGACAATATCCCGATTTAGCATTTTTATGGATCCTCTGAATAGGAAGGATTCTAGAACTTGGCGATCTTTTGAATAGGAACATTCCCCTGATGATATGTATTCAACCTTTGTCTTGGACTTGAATGCAATAACCAAATATATCCCCTATGAACAGGACGATCCACATCACAAGGAAATGCTTCGAACACATGCCTTATGAAACAATGAAATGCACTAGTATGCTGTTAATGAACTGATGAGAAATGCAGATGAACACGAAGCATAAGCCAATAGAGAGAATAAATAGGAGGGCAAATTTTGAGGTATTACAGCTGCCCCTATTCAATCAACTGCAGACCTGAACGGATGATTGCAACAGCTTTTAGGCGTTCAAGGTATGGAGTGATTGAATACTCGAATAAAACCTGAAAATTTGCACACTGAGGGTAATGGAAATGCCATCTGCCCATTTATTTATTTATAATTTTGTTTTGACCTCTGAATAGGTAACGGGGGATAGAACCAGGTGAAATAGAATCAATGCAATCACTGCGACTGTTGAACAAACCAAAGCCAAACCGAAGGTGCCTGTTATCGAAACAGGACTCAGCGCAACATCAACCGATTTGCGACTCAAATAAGATCAACCGATCTAACACGGAAATGGTATCAACCGATCCACCCCGGAAAGCGAGAATGTAATATCATCCGATTTACAACTCGAAGAGAAATGATATCAACCGATTCATGACTCAAATAAGATCAACCGATCTAACATGGAGATGGTATCAACCGATCCATAACCAAGAAAAACGAGAATGTAATATCATCCGATTTACAACTCGAAGAGAAATGATATCAACCGATTCATGACTCAAATAAGATCAACCGATCTAACATGGAGATGGTATCAACCGATCCATAACCAAGAAAAACGAGAATGTAATATCATTCGATTTACAACTCGAAGAGAAATGATATCAACCGATTCATGACTCAAATAAGATCAACCGATCTAACATGGAGATGGTATCAACCGATCCATAACCAAGAAAAAACGAGAATGTAATATCATCCGATTTACAACTCGAAGAGAAATGATATCAACCGATTCATGACTCAAATAAGATCAACCGATCTAACATGGAGATGGTATCAACCGATCCATAACCAAGAAAAAACGAGAATGTAATATCATCCGATTTACAACTCGAAGAGAAATGATATCGACCGATTCATGACTCAAATAAGATCAACCGATCTAACATGGAGATGGTATCAACCGATCCATAACCAAGAAAAAACGAGAATGTAATATCATCCGATTTACAACTCGAAGAGAAATGATATCGACCGATTCATGACTCAAATAAGATCAACCGATCTAACATGGAGATGGTATCAACCGATCCATAACCAAGAAAAACGAGAATGTAATATCATCCGATTTACAACTCGAAGAGAAATGATATCAACCGATTCATGACTCAAATAAGATCAACCGATCCATAACCAAGAAAAAATGAGAATGTAATATCATCCGATTTACAACTCGAAGAGAAATGATATCAACCGATTCATGACTCAAATAAGATCAACCGATCTAACATGGAGATGGTATCAACCGATCCATAACCTTTGCACTGAGACGAGACCATTGTACTTAAATGGAGACTCGAAAGGAACGGGATCGTTGTACTTAAACGAGAGCCCAAGACGCGACCATTGTACTGAAACGGAGACGCGAACAAATGAGACTGTTGTACTGAAACAAGACTCAAAGACGAGACCATTGTACTTAAATGGAGACTCGAAAGGAACGGGATCGTTGTACTTAAACGAGAGCCCAAGACGCGACCATTGTACTGAAACGGAGACACGAACAAAATGAGACTGTTGTACTGAAACAAGACTCAACTGGGGATAACAACAAGACTTGGTAGAAGTAACCACCCTGGGAAACGGAATTGCATTCTGTGGGGAATACTTCAATTTGATTGGAGATGTAACGGGTCTTATGTAATATACCTCAAAACTGGCCCATGCTGGCATGCATATGTTTGGATTTATGGCGTAATGCTCCATGATGATGGAAATGCTACGCTTGGGAGGATGCAAATGTGATGATGATTATGCGTATGCAAATGCAAAGAGATCTCCTGATAATGAGACCGCAGGCATCTCAAATAGCTTGATTGGGGAGGAACTGATGATCACTGCATTGATCTGGTTAATCCTTGTGAGGAATAGACAACTCTGCGGGGGATGCTGTTAATAATTCATTGGCTCTGAATAGCCGCCATTGCCAAAAATAAATTGGACTTTAAGATTGGAGAACCAAGACCCTGCTGGAGATGGACTCATCTTGAACCCTGATGGGGAAGTAAGGACCTCCTGACTTGGCGGAGAACCAAAGGCATGACACTATTGAGGAAGCAACTGCTGGGGAGGCAAGACACTCCTTATACGGCTGAGAATTGCCCCTGTTTGAAGGTAAACTTCTGCTTGGGGACGACACCCACTCTCTGCTACCTTGCTGGGTGAAATTTCAACTTCCACATGGTTGGGGATGACGGGTGATATCAATGATAAAGCTTCCTGCTGAAGATAAAAGCTCAAGCTGCCAATTGCTGGGGATAAGAGATAAATCCTCTCATGTTGGGAATGAGAGATGTAAGGCGTTTCAATGCTGGGGATGAGAGACGATGATACCCTTCTGATCAAGAAGTAACTTTCGCTTTGCCACACAGCTGGAGAAGGGATAGTCTAATGAGACTAGCTAAGACATTTTGATCAATGAGGCTTGCTGATGAAATAACTCTTGAAGTACTGTGCTGACAATGGCTTTGCTTCCAGCCTCTGGGTTGATAGATCGCCAACTGACCATGATTGGATAATGGTTCTCTGAAATCTTCAACTCGCCTCCGACTAAGGTCCATCAGAAGTAAATGTCTCAAGAGGATTTTACAGAAAACAGGGCATATGAAATGCCTCAGTTTCTTCAAACTCTTGGAGAGATTCATCGGATCTCGAAATAACTGCCCCAGATTGCATGGTCTGTGAAAGAAATTGTCTCGCAAGGATCCAAGAAGAACTTCATATCACTGTGAGCTAGTGTGTCCTAATATTTTGAACCTTGGGTAGGTGCTTCTGATAAACTGTCTTCAGGAGAAAGTAACTTCCAGTGCTCTTGGGGTGGCCTGCCCCAGTACAAGTCCTGAAGTGATCACCTCTGAATGACTACTTTGAAGAAAACACCCAGATCAACTATTCTTTGAGAGATTAGATCTCGAAGTAATTGCCCCAGTTTGGCCGAAATTCGAATAATGCTTCCGCCTGATGGCTCTTTGAGAGATTTGAATCTCGAAGTGATTTCCCCAGATTGGCTGAACTTTGGAGAGATTGCTCGACATGATTGCCCCGGATTAGTTGGCTCTTACCACGACTGTTGGGAAAGTCCCTACTCGATGGAGTTTTCTTGAAAAGTACACCTCGACAGATTGTCCTTCGGAAGTTTCAGACTTCTCAACTTGGCAAGATTAAGCTCCTGGACTGAGATTCCATACATGGACTTTTATGATGCCAAACAAATGTATGCAAGCAGAAAATGTTTATTTTAAGAATGAAAATTCTAATGCAACACACATATTAATCTTGAAGTTTTACTAAAAAAGATGTCGCAAACCTTTGTGAGCGAATCACTGGTTAAGATACGACATTGATTTTTGAATAATAGAAAGCATGCACATGCAACACCAACAAAAATCTTTCAACACCACTCATAGGAGTCAGGAACGCGGTCTCGTGGTAGTACGCTCTCAAAATAACCCTGTTTCAGTTAGGACTTTTGAGGGTTGTATCGTGGCCTGGTTAGCAGTTATAGAAACAAAAGATATAGGCTCAAAATTTATTTGTGCCCACCCATCTTCGTGATGTTCTCCATTCCTATGTTCTGCTAGCTTTCACAAACACTCACTTTTCAAAAAGGGTTTTGTGATGGTTGAGGAACCAATTACACTTACGGTTTAAGCACCACTCAGGTTGTTGTTTGGAGTCAGTCACCCCTCTTATCATTGGTGTCTGTGCCACACAACTTTGTTCTTGTTCAAGGATCTTTCTTGTGTAATCCTTTTTGTCTTTTGCTTTTGCATTATCTTTCTTATCCCTAACTTTTGCCTGGACTGATTCTTGTGAATCTTTGATTGTGAAGTCCAGCGGGATGCCCTAATTTTTGCCTAAGTCGCTTGTTTTCAAGTTTCGACTTAGCGGGCTTTCTCATCATTTTTTAATTCTTTTTTTTTTGAACAAATCGTGTGACACTTTTTGTCTTGATTTCTTTGAAAGGGTCGTGACTGTCTCACTTCTTGGTTGTTGAGGGATAACCATTGTGGTTTCCGGTCTCTGGACCTCTTGCTTGGGATAACCATTGTGGTTTCTGGTATTTGGACCTCTTGATTTGGTACAACAAAAGGCAATTGATCCTCAGATGTGCACTCCTTTTTGAAATTTGAACGCTCGGTCAAACTAACTGACGCCTACCCTGCCCCTGGGTTAAGTGCAAAGGTTTTTTTCATGCAAAAATAAACTTCTACTTCAAGGCTCAAATGGGTTGGCGAGGGTCTATCTCCCTTATATCTTCGGTGTTTAGGATTTGAAACAATGCCTGTGCATCGTCAACAGGGTCTTTCTCAAAAGCGAACAATTAGAGATTCATGCATTTTCATTTCGTCATCCTCCCTGATAGAGTTTAAGCTCGACAGTTGGTATTGCAATGCACATACACAAAATCATGAGTGAATACGAATGGATTACTTCAAGAAAAACATGTGCATTTTATTATGGTTATCATTCCAAAACAAAAAAGTTTCATGCATGCATACAAATGTTTAAACAAACAATATAAAATATAAATGGAAATGCAGTAAAGAAGCTGAACATTGCCGTCATTGAGGAGACTTGACTTCGTCTGGACTTATTGCTTCTGAAGATGCCTTTGCAAATTGGGAGACCCATTTGATGAGGAGACTTCAATATGTGAGCAGACTTTCTGGCATGATGAACTTTGAGTCGACCAAATTCGGGATCTTGTCTTCACCTTTGCCTCTGAAAGACTTGCAATCTTCAATTAAAAGGCCAGGTGCCCAAGAATGGTAATCATACTTGGCATTGAAACCCCAAAGGAAGCTATGTCGGAGATGATCCTGATGCAATTAGCTCAACCACTCCGAATTTGCGTAAATGAGGAAACTTGTTGCACGTACGACTTCAGAATATGATCAAACTTCTTCTCAAGCTTCTCTGGCTTTCACCCATATGCTTTGGTCCTAGGAATCTCTTGGGAAGCTGAGGTTGGATGATGACAAACGACATCTGGAGGGAAGAGGTTGATAAAGGAAGTTGATAAATAAGGTTGCTCGGAAAGATCTTGCACGATCTCCTGCCTACGTATCTCCATTAACCAATGGAGAATCAGAGCAGCGTAGTTCCCCTCACTAGGGATGAAAATAGCTTCGTTCAGAATTTCCGTAACCAAGATAATCTGAGTCTTCATCTGGTTGACTTCCTGTTTCAGCAGTTTCTGGTTCTGAAATAAAGCTTGTACCTATGCCCTGGATTGCCCCAGCTGGGTCTTCATTCGGTTATCTCTGCCCAGAGTTGCTTCAAATATATACCTTGATGACTGTGATTCAAGTTGTCCATTGTGAAGGGAAATCAAGTCAGGAAAATAATTTGTCTCTGAACACCTGTCAAGAATGCAAGGATGTATGCAAATGCCATGTTCAATTATTTCTGAGGAATCTATCTGCTTTGATTCAAATTTCGACACAGAAAAAGTCCAATAACATGATTCATATATGTGATCCTCTGAAACAAATGAACATGTATGCAGAAATGCTATGATGTCATGTATGCAACAGACGTGTGATCAATGGTCTGATGTTGGTGTTGAGCAGTGAGTCAAGTGTCTGAATAGAACCATAATAGTAGCATCATCTTTGTACAGAACCCCATAACTGAGAACTCAATAATTGTAGAACTGGATCACATAATATAACAATCACTGATGGTATTGAAGCTGAACAATGAGCCAAGTGTCTGTGGAGAGTCATAATAACAGTCACAATATCAGGGTCACCATGGTAATCACAGTAACAATTTCTCTGAATAGAAATCCCGAATCTCAGAATCAAAGAACCATATAGCACCAGATAATATCATAAAACAACACTGGAAAAGCGGGTATGTTGAAGTTTAGGGTTCCTGCAAACCTGTAAACCCCTCCCAATCTCACGGGTGTGCTACTCGGGTCAACATCACGGACTCTCAAAGCCGAATAGCAATAATACGTTCACCATTTCCGAGAAATGGCTCATGACCAAATCAGGGAATCGGTTTGGCATTATGTACTACTCAGGGAGGTCTCAATTGAGTCCGGAAAAACAAGCATCCCCCACAAGTTTCCAGCTTCAAGCATTGAGTCGAGAAACAATAGTACATTCATCCCGAAGGGTACAATACTATCGTCATACGATCAGTTTGCTTTAACTGAATTCCTATGAGAGAACCAGGCCATCCTATGCGAGTTCCCAATGGACCCTCGGATGCGAGTGGGTTTGCCAACAAATGTGGTCTGCCACTGTCATCACTAGAGAGGGTTGTTTCCATTAAGGTTCTCAATGATCGGTCCCCAGCTGCACATAACCATCAAGGTTGTACCCTGAAGTGGGGAAGAACCCCCACACAGAATAGTCCCAAGACAGTCGCAACCTGGGTGTGGAACACATCACCACTCATCATGTAACCATGCGAGCACAACATGTCCACGCTAATCCTATGGTGCACTCAAGCCGGGTAGTTGGCTTATCTCACAGTAACTCCCATCCACAGAAAAAATGAAAACCAGCACAGCCAGACAGTCCAGTATAATATGATGCATGGAAAATAAAATACTGAAAACGATAAATAAATGCGATAAAGTAAAGCTGTAAAATAAAACTGTAAATGAAAACAGAAAAGCTAAACTAAAGCACCAACAACAAACAGATAAACACCCAAATAAAAAAAACCAAACAGGCGCTAGGATTGACTCTACAAGGGAAACCGGAAGAATCAGGTTAAGTCCCCAGCAGAGTCGCCAGCTGTCGCTCCCGGGATTTTCATCCTGGTACAAACGCGAAAGTGGCGCGGAAAGGTTAGAGTCGCCAGCCAGACATTTTTATCCCGAAAGAATGGGAAAGGTAATGTTGCACAAACCTGAGGAAGAAGGAAAGGACAAGGCCTTGCGAACCAAAGATCTGAGTTCGGGAGTCGGTTACGACCTGGGAAGGTATTAGCACCCCAGATCGTCCGCCGTACCCGACGGGATCCACGCTTGCTTGCTTGTTTCAAAGGGTGAGAAATAAAATTGCTGCTGAATAAAACCGCTAACTGGAATGGAAATGAGAAATGAGAAAGGGAACTGAAAATGAAAACTAAACTAAAGAATGGGGAAAATGTAGGAAAAATAAAGAATGTGCTCGAACGGGCCCTACCCCGCTGCCTACGTACCTCATCGGGATAATGAGGATCAGAGTCGACGTAGTTCGCCTAACTAAGGCGGGAACTATTTGTTTGTGTTTTTTTTACAGCTGGAACTGCGTATGTCTATGCTCAGGTGTTGCAGGCTCGTCTGGTACGAGTGCATTTACCGTCTTGCATGCGAGACAAGTCGTCGCGAGTTCGCGTTGTGAGTGAATGAGATGAGAAGAGAAGTTCCCGCAGGATAGTCGTTTATTGTTTGTTTTTGTCTTTTGAAAGAAGTGTTTTGAATTTGTTTGTGAACTGTCTTGTACTAAGACCTATTCATCGCGGGAAGTATTTACACCTCGCCCCGAAACAGGACGCGTATAAACACTCCGCAACAAAGTCTCGTGTCGTACAAGATTGTCCGGTTTTTATTAAGTGTTTTATTGTTTTCTTTATGAGGGAAGAAAGAAAGACTCAAGTTGAAAAAAGGAAAAATCTAAGGGACTAAGACTCAATCCTAATTGTTTATTTATTTACAAGGTGGTCCTAATGGTTAGTGAGGTTTTCTATTCCTAATGGAAACTTAAAAACTACTAGAATTCAACTTACTTCTTAATGAAGTTAAGTTGATTCTAAGAACAATGGGGGAAGCCTATTAAAGTTGTAACAATTAAAATAAAAAAAAAATGAAATTAAACACAAGGAATAAAATTCTACAAATGCACTAGATGACATGACTTAAAAAAAATAGTCTATTTTTATTTATTCTACTTCTACATGAAAATGAATTTTAAGCCTAAGTTCTAAATCTAAGCTAAACCTAATATTCATTCTAAAAACAAGTTGAACTAAACCTAAGTCTAATATTAAATTTAAATGCTAAATCTAATCTAGACTATTATTATTTTTTGTATTGAACTATACTATTATTATATTTTTTTTTAATGGCCTAAACTAAGGGAATTATGCATAACTAGGCCTAAAACTAATATTCTAAAAAAATATTAAATCTTCTATAAAAATTATGAAAATTAAACTATGGGATCCTAACATTATCTCTAATCTCATACTAAGAGGGATCCTAAAAATTTCTATTTTTTCTATGCCTAACAAATAATTATTTCCAGCTAAGAATTAATTACTATTTCCTAAGGATTATATCACTAAAACATAAGATAAAAGCTCCTAAAAATTCCATAAAAAATATCCTAAGAACTATTATGAGTCTTTTAATTACAGAAAAAAGAATGGCTCAAAAAAGTTGCTGGAAGTTACTTAAATAAAATGAACAAAATCCAGCATAATTAAAAGAAATACAAATGAGGCTAATTAAAAGAATAATTCAGAATTTATTCAAAAATAAACAAATTCCAGAAAATAAAAATGTCACAAATTTCTAAAATGACTTATTAGGCTACTTAATTTTTTTGGGAATTTTCTAATTATTTTTATTATTTTTTATGAAATTATTTCTAAACTATAATTGACTACAAAATAAATTCTAAAGAAATAATGCAGGAGGGTGTGCTCAGTTATTTTTCTAGTTCTTTTCATAAACTGGGCTCATAAATGGGGTACTAATAGGAAAAGAAATAGGCCCAATTCGCAGCCTTGAGAGGGGAGGTGGAGAAAGAATTTATTTGTTTTGTTTTTCTAATGGGCCTGGAAACAGGGGTGTTGATAACAATATTTTTTTAATTTAAACATATTTTTCACATATTCTAGGAATTAAACAAATTTTACTTAACTTAACACAAATGAAAAATACTAATCTCAAGATAATATTTTTTCTAAATCTTAGCTTAAGATTATTTTTATTGAATTATTTTTAATGATCTTGTGAATTAAACCTTAATCTAATAATAATATTTTTTTATAAATTTTTAATCTTAGAAAATGAATTAAATTCTAAACTTATGATTATAAACTAAATAATACTCTTATGATAAATGCTTCTAAATAATAATCTTATGATAAATGCTTCTAAATAATAATCTTATGATAAATGCTTCTAAATAATAGTCTTATGATAAATGCTTCTAAATAATAATCTTAATTTATGTTCTAATAGTCTTGATTTAAGCAAAAATGAAGTAAACTAATCCTATTATAATATTTTTTCCAAAATCTTAATTAAAGAAAAAGAATTAAACTACACTTAATATTTTCTAACAATTTTAATTTAACAAAATGAATTAACTAATCTTATGATAAAATTTCCTAACAATCTTAATTTAAAAAAGAGTAAAAATTCTAATAATCTTGTGAATATTTTCTAAAACCTTAATTTAAAGAAAAATGAATTAAACTAAACCTATTATAATGTTTTCTAACAATTTTAATTTAACAAAATGAATTAACTAATCTTATGATAAAATTTCCTAACAATCTTAATTTAAAAAAAAAAAATATACTAAAGTTTATTATAACACTTTCCTAAAATTTGAATTAAGCCATAGTCTTATTATAACATTTTTCCTAAAATTTGAATTAAGAAAATGAATTAAACTATACCTAAACTAATATTTTCTAAAAAAAGTCTTAATTTAAGAAAATATTAAACTAACCTTAAAAATATTTTCTAAAGATTTTAAATTAAGCAAAATATTAAACTAATCCTATTAACACTTTTTTTCTCTAAAAAAAACTGAATTACACTATAGTTTCAAAAAAAGAATTACCTTAAATCTAATTTATGATTAAAATTCCTAAAATCTTAATTTAAACTAATAATCTTATTAAAAATGGATTGAACTTTTAATCTAAAATATTAATTAAACTCTTAGAAAATGAACTTAATACTAAACTTATGATTATAATTTCCTAAAATCTTAATTTAAATTTATAATAAACTAAACTTATGATTTTATCCACTTAATATTTTAACTAAGCTTATCAAAAATATTTTTCTAAAGAAATCTTAATTTAAGAAAAATCTTAAACTAAACTATTATTATTTTCCTAAAATCTTAATAAAAAAATGAATAAAATTCTAATAATCTTGCGAATTAATATTTTCTAAAAATCTTAAATTAAACTAATCCTTTAATCTAAAGAATTAACTAATAATCTAAAAAAGGATTAAACTAATAAGTCTGAAAAAATGAATTAAACTAATGAATCTTGATAATATGAGTTTAATATTTTAACTTAAGAAAATGATTAAACTAATCTTATTAAAACACTTTGGTCTTGATATATACTATGAATTAAATAGGATTTAATTTGCAAATTAATGAATAATTACCTATTTCTTTTATCCTTCAGATTAATATAACATGAATATATGACAACACAAATTCAAAACACAAACCCTAAAATCCCAAACCCCTCTTCTTCTCTCATTCGCGCCGCCGCTGACCCCCATAACCTCCCTCTTCTTCTTCTTCGTCATCATCCCTCAACACGTCCATCACCACCCTATGCCTTCACCAACCCTAGCTAAACCAATTTCTCCTTTCTCATCCTAACACTAACTAATCTTCTTCTCAAACCCCAACCGGGAAAATCGATCTCATCACTTCTAACGGTTGTAAACCATTAAGCCTAAGGAGAGTCCAAATTCGTACCTGGTAGTTCGAAAGTGTGTAGCCGATATCGAAAGGATGATGCTTCAGTTACAAGATCGTTGCGACGAAGACGTTGATGTTGGAGTCACAAAGCCGACGACGCTGACGGTATTTGACGCTATGTGGTGAAGAAGACTTCCGAACGATATCAAGCAATGCTCAGGTATGGTTTGAATCCATTTCCCTCTTTCCTTGTTCTTGTTTCGCAATTCTGAATGGTTCTTTGGATGTGCGATGTAATTCTTCGGGTTCGTTGTAGGCTACTGATGCGGTTGTTGAAGGCGAAGAACTCACGATTCTTTGATGCTGATGAATTCAATTCGGTGAAGGATGATTGATACTGATTAAGGAGTGGAAGTTTGAAGCAGGACAGAAGCTCAAAAGCTTGCAAACTCGAAGAAGAAAATTGAAGAAGGGGACTGTGAAAATTGATTGAGGATAAAGGGTGAATTTGGGAAAGAATGCTTGGAGAAGAAAAAGTTGTGAGAAGATTGGAAGAGGAGAAGAATGGTGAAGGGTACTGTGTGATGTTCAACCCTGGTCTGAAGAAGCTGACACTGATTTATAGATGATCCCAGGTGTAGCTTTGTGAAGACTCAAATGAAGCTTCTAGATGGAATCAGTTGTAAGTTTGTTATGAAATCAGTTAGTCCAATTTGATTTTCTGAGTTTTTGTTGGTTTTGAGTAGTTAGTTATGACTGGCTAGGTGGTGGTTAGAAACAGTTAGAATCAATTATGATTCTGTTAGGCTTTGATATGAGATTCTGTTAAACAAGCTTGCTGGAATTCAATTAGTTATTCAGTTTTTTTTTTGACCTTTTTTTCAATCCTGTCATCAACTTTGTGATTTCTATTATGCATCTTCAGCTTCTTTCCTGAACTTCAACTTATGTGCATATGCAGGTTCAAACTCAGAATAAAACATGGCGACGCAGCTATCACTCCTGCTATATGATCTTATCAGTGATCTTACTCTATTCCATGATTGCTCATCTATCTGATTCTCTGATATATTGCCGCTGAACAGGACTTTCCGATTTCTATGGTGTTGCTGGATCCCTCATCAAACTTCTGTGAAAAGCAGCTTGGATCCCAACGGCTGCCCATTGTTCGCGTAGCCTGACGATGCCGTTACTATGATTGAGATGAACAACGTTACAACAGACCTGCATACGGCAATGCTGTTTTTGTAATTGCATTTGTAACTTTTTATTGACTACAGAGGCTTCTTTTTGTAACAATTTGGGATAATATGTGTAACTTCATAAATTATTGAATAAGCTTTTCTCTGTACAGCAAATGATACTTATACACTAGCTTGCCTTGATTCTTTTGAAATATAAATGACACATATATTTTATCACTTATCACAACAATATGGTTCATTAAAATAAATGTCATCCTTAGTTTCCAGCAACCCAACCTCATGCTTTGCCAGTTACTCGCTGGACAATCCAACCCAGACCATCATAAAGGCCTTCTCCCGAGAGAGCGTTGCAAGCTTGATCTACCATGTGCATAACCTTGGTTTCCTTTTGTAGAAGTTGACATTAGAGGCTATTTTCCTTTTCTTGTTGTGAACATAGGCTAGAAATGATATGAATATGGGAAATGAATATGGGATGGTAGAAATGAACATGGGCTAGAAACGAATATCCAATTTGTAACAAGACCATGGCTAAAAAAATAATTGATTAAAGATCAAAACATGGTATTAATAAGATTCAAAAGGTAAGCAAAGAATGGACTGAATTTGGGTAAAATTGACATTTGGATGTGAATAGAAATTGGGACTTAAATAAAACAAAATGTTTGGTTTAATGGACCTTAGGGAATTGAACAATTAAATGAAATTGGGACCTGGTCTTATAACATGGCGAATGATGTTTAAATTTGTGAGCAAGCCAAATAACGGATCCGAATGACATTCCATTGCGCTTGACTGGCTTTGGATAGTGAATATGAATAGATTTTAATGCACCACACTTATATCTCTAACTACCCTCCAACCTCAGTTCTCAACTCAAATCAACAACAAAACAACCATGAAAATTGATGACTTTCTTTGCAACCCAAAACCCTGGGTCACTCACATGGGCGAACAGTGACGTTAAGGATTTCTTACATCAGGATACTAATTCCACATTCCACTATCATAATCCGATAAAGGGAGCAGCCACCCATAATGAAAAGAAGTAAACCTTTAGTCACATCGACAATATCCCGATTTAGCATTTTTATGGATCCTCTGAAAAGGAAGGATTCTAGAACTTGGCGATCTTTTGAATAGGAACATTCCCCTGATGATATGTATTCAACATTTGTCTTGGACTTGAATGCAATAACCAAATATATCCCCTATGAACAGGACGATCCACATCACAAGGAAATGCTTCGAACACATGCCTTATGAAACAATGAAATGCACTAGTATGCTGTTAATGAACTGATGAGAAATGCAGATGAACACGAAGCATAAGCCAATAGAGAGAATAAATATGAGGGCAAATTTTGAGGTATTACAGTAGCCAGGGCATCTGCAAACTGATTCTCGTCCCGAGGGATATACTCAAGCTTGACTGTTGTAAAGAAGGTCAATAACCTTCTTGTATAATCCCTGTAAGGTATCAGATGATCCTGGTGGGTGTACCATTTGCCATTGGTTTGATTAACTACCAGAGCTGAATCTCCGAACACGGTCAATGTCTTGATCCTGAGGTCAATGGCTTCCTCAAGACCCATAATGCAAGCTTCGTATTCAGCTTCGTTGTTAGTGCAGTTAAAGGTGAGTTTTGCCGAGAAAGGCATGTGAACTCCCTTAGGTGTAATGAGTACTGCACTAACACCGCGACCATTCATATTAACAGCCCCATCAAACATCATAGTCCACTCTTCTTCCGGGTCAAGCCCTTCAGTGTGAATAGGCTCTTCATGATCTTTTGCTTTTATGAACATGATGTCTTCATCAGGGAAGTCAAATCTCATAGGCTGGTAATCATCAATGGGTTGCTCAGCAAGATATTCAGACAATACACTGCCCTTGATGGCTTTCTGAGAAGTGTACTGAATGTCATACTCTGTAAGGATCATTTGCCATCTTGCAACCCGTCCGGTAAGAGCTGGCTTCTCAAATATGTACTTAACTGGGTCCATCTTTGAGATCAACAAAGTAGTGTGGGTCAACATATACTGTCTCAGTCGGCGAGCAGCCCACGCTAAAGCACAGCAAGTTTTCTCGAGCAGTGAATAACGTTGTTCACAGTCGGTAAACTTTTTGCTTAGGTAGTATATTGCATACTCTTTTCGACCAGACTCGTCATGCTGGCCCAACACACACCCCATCGACTCTTCTAATACTGTCAAGTACATTATCAGAGGTCTTCCTTCAACTGGAGGCATAAGGATTGGAGGCTCTTGTAAGTATTCTTTGATCTTGTCAAAAGCCCTTTGGCAGTCTTCATTCCACCTGACCGTTTGTTCTTTTCTCAGTAACTTGAACAAGGGTTCGCAGGTTGCTGTGAGGTGAGATATGAACCTTGAGATGTAGTTCAATCGACCTAAGAACCCTCGAACTTCTTTCTCTGTCTTTGGTGCAGGCATCTCTTGAATAGCTTTGACTTTATCAGGGTCAACTTCAATCCCTTTCTCGCTTACAATAAATCCCAGCAGCTTACCGGATCGCACCCCGAACGTGCATTTGTTGGGGTTCAACTTCAGTTGGTACTTCCTCAGACGCTTGAATAGCTTCAGCAGGTTCACCAGGTGATCTTCTTCAGTAAGGGACTTGGCAATCATATCATCCACATAACATTCGATTTCTTTATGGATCATATCGTGGAATAATGTCACTATAGCCCGTTGATATGTTGCGCCGGCATTCTTCAGTCCGAATGGCATCACCTTGTAACAGAACGTGCCCCAGGGTGTGATGAAAGTTGTCTTCTCCATGTCTTCAGGTGACATCTTGATCTGATTATACCCTGAAAATCCGTCCATGAAGGAGAATACCGAGAACTGAGCCGTATTATCAACCAATACATCAATGTGAGGTAAAGGGAAGTCATCTTTCGGGCTGGCTCTGTTCAGATCCCGGTAGTCAACACACATCCTTACTTTGCCGTCTTTCTTAGGCACAGGCACAATATTAGCAACCCACGGTGGATAGCTAGTTACAGCAAGGAACTCGGCGTCCCATTGCTTTTGCACCTCTTCTTTGATCTTCATTGCCATGTCTGGGCGAGTACGACGCAGTTTCTGTTTAACCGGTGGGCATTCTTCTCTTAAAGGCAGCTTGTGCACAACAATGTCGGTGTCCAACCCTGGCATATCTTGATAAGACCAAGCAAACACATACACATATTCTTGAAGTAAGTCAATCAGTTGTCTCTTCACTAAGTCTTGTAAGCAGGCCCCGATTTTAACTTCTTTCACGTCTTCATCTGTACCAAGATTGATCGTTTCAACCTCCTCCTGGTGAGGAGTAATAACCCTTTCCTCTTGTCTTAACAACCTGGATAGCTCTTCAGGAAGCTCATATTCTTCTTCAACCCCTTCATCAGCTTGATTGATTGGATTGTCAAAGTCATACGAAGTCATAGCCGTGCTGTTGTCGGTGCAGTCTGGAAGGCACACTCTGCAAGGGTTCAGTTTGTTCATTTTAGTGATTTGATTTTAATCTTGTTTAGAAAAGTGAAATAAAGTTGTCATTTTGAAAACACTGCCATTTATTTTTTTGTACAAAAAGAAAAATGGAAAAACAGTGAACGGAAAAGAGAAAAGACTCATTTGCAAAAAGATGTCTGATATTTCATTGATTAATCTTGTTGCACAAAAAGTACAGATGGCCCGATTACAAAATGAGTCTTGTCATCTTGGGCAAGATGCAAGACTTTGATGCATGCTATAAAAATACAGGAAATAATAATTACTCTGCATGAGTAACTCTTATAATTTCCTGGGAAGACCAGTTCGAGATACTGCTCCCCGGGATCTTTGGACGGATCCAACTCTCCAGGTTGCGGTCGCTTTCATCCTCGTCTTCCAAATTGTTGACAGCATCGGGGGTGAGCATCCCCCCACTAACAAAGTTGGGCTCCTTAGCAGCCTCTGCTTGATCTTGTTGAGTTGGTTTGTAACCCAACCCAAATCTATCCTCTTTCTTCTCTACCGATAACAGTTTGCCCCAGCCTTGGGCAGTTCCTTCTTCAACAACCTTCCGGGCTTGTTGATATGATGTCATTGAGGTTCCAGGTACAGCAGATGTTTCATTTATGTTCAAGGCCTTGAACCCTTGACTCATTGTTTCGTGGATCTCCCCATCCATCTCAATGTACTTGTATGTAGCCAGATGGCTAACAAAAATATCCTCCTCTCCACAGATAGTAACGACTTGACCCTCCCACTCGAATTTTAACTTCTGGTGAAGGGTTGAGGTCACGGCGCCAGCGGCGTGAATCCATGGCCTACCCAATAGACAGCTGTAGGCAGGCTGTATATCCATCACGTAGAAGGTCGTTTTGAAAGTTTGTGGGCCAATCGTTATGGGCAACTCAATCTCTCCCAGAACCGATCTCTTAGAACCATCAAAGGCTCTCACTACCAAGTTGCTAGGACGCAATGCCAATCCGTCATACTCTAGCTTCACAAGGGCTTTTTTAGGTAAGACATTGAGGGATGACCCCGTGTCTACCAGCACATGAGAAAGGACTGCACCTTTACATTCCATGGTAATGTGCAAAGCCTTGTTATGATTGCGGCCTTCCGTAGTCAAATCAGTGTTGGTGAACCCTAGTCCATGACTAGCATTAACATTTCCAACCACAGCTTCCAACTGATTGACGGTGATCTCTTCAGGCACATAAGCTGCGTGCAAGACTTTTAGTAGTGCGTTCCGATGAGCTTCGGAGCACATAAGCAATGATAGAATAGAGATCTTGGAAGGCGTTTGGTGAAGCTGATCCACTATTTTGTAATCACTTTTCTTGATGATTCTCATGAACTCATCAACTTCTTGATCAAAGGGTGTTTTCAAAGCTTCTTTAACAATTTTCTCTTCCTGCACCAAGCTTTTTCCTTTTGCCTTGGCAGCAGCTTCTGCTTCGGCAGTGGGTCTTTGAATTTGTGGGGCGAAGAGACGTCCGCTTCGAGTGAAGCCTCCGCCTCCTCCCACATTGTCTATCTGTGGTGCAGGGATTGATGATTCAAGGGTGATTTTCTGTCCTCCGCAGTATAGATCAGAGCCGTAATGCCAGGGGATGGCATTACTGCTTTCATAAGGTACTGGCCCAGGCACTGTGATAGTGACTGGACTGATTGCAGCTGCAGAAGGGACCATGATAGTCTGTGGATCATAGTATATTGTGACCGGTGCTCTGATGGGAGTAGCACTTTGTGAGTTGTAGGCAGAATCGTTCTCAGGATCATAATAAATTGTAACGGTGGAGACATCTTCATGGTCTGTTGCTGATGTTATAGGAGACATTGTTGGAAGGATGGGTGTTGTTGTTGTAGGAGTTTCAAAATAAAGTGGTGCTGAAGTTGTAGAAGGAAAGTTTGTTGAGATGACAGATGAAACATTTGTTGATGAAGCCGAAGAGTTGTCGGGAACAATGGTTGTTGCAGTTGTAGGAGATACTGGAATTGTTGCTGATGGGATTGCTGGATTTGTTGGAATTGATGTTGTTATCTGAAGCAGACCACTCTGGATGAGACCATCTATGCCATCCCTCAAATTATCACACCCATTCACTGAAATGTTGCAGTAAGCACACCCTAGCTCACATCCCGGGAACATTTGACATTCGAGGAGTTGAGCCTTAATTTCTACCAACGGTGTCCGGATCTGACCCACACTAGTTATTAAATAAGACGGCTTGTCTTCTTCAATAGCATTGATTCTGGGACCCCCGTGGTGCGGCATAGGGTTTTTGTTAACATTTGGTGGTGGTGCAAAATTCAGAGCCTTAGAGTCCACCAAGTCTTGTACCTTCATGTGCAAAGCTCTGCACTTTTCTGTACTGTGGCCAGGTGCATTTGAATGAAAAGCACATCTGGCGTTGGAGTCATAATTTCTGGGTAGACTATTAGGATCTGGAGGTGCCAACGTCCTTAGCTCAACTAGGTTGAGTTTCAGGAGTTGTGGCAATAATGTTGCATAGGGCATAGGGATCGGATCGATCACCCTATTGGCCTGAGATGGTCTCTGTTGGAATGGTCTTTGCTGATTGGTGTTGTTGGTGTTGTTGTAGTTTCTCGGAGGATACTGAGCTTGTTGCTGGTACTGAGGTTGTTGCTGATAATTTTGTTGCGGTGGTTGATAAGTTGATTGTGGATGAGCTGGAGCGGGAATGGTGACTGCTGCCACAGACCTATGAACATATTGGGGTCTGCCCCTGTTGGCATGGATAGCATTGGTCTCACCAGTTCTTCTTGCGCCTACAAAAGGTTTCCTTGCATTGCTGGACGAGCTGGCACCGTTGTCAGAAATTTTGCCCATCTTTAACAGGCTCTCAATTCTTTCCCCAGCTATGACAACATCTGCAAAGCTGGTTGAAGAGAAGGCAGCTAGCCTGTCAATGTATGTTCCTTGGAGGGTGTTCATAAACATATCTGCCATCTCCCTCTCTGACATAGGTGGCTGAACAGCGGCAGCCAATTGCCTCCATCTCTGGGCATACTCTCGGAAACTTTCTCTAGACGACTGTGACATTCCCATTAGGAGGGTCCTGTTGGGTGCCATATCTAAGTTGTATTGATACTGTCTAATAAAGGCCTCTGCCAGGTCCTTCCAACACCTGATAGTTGCTCTCGTCAGATGAGAGTACCATTCTCTTGATGCTCCCGTCAAGCTGTCCTCAAAATAAAACATCCAGAGCTTCTCGTCCATGGTATAGGCCTTCAGCCTCCCCAGAAATGATTGTAAGTGGGTCCGCGGGCAAGAAGTCCCATTGTATTTCTCAAAACAAGGAGGCTTAAACTTATGGGGAATCCTGACCCCGTCTACCAAGCCCATGTCCATAACATCGAAACCTAAAGAGTTTTGAGACTCCAAGGATCTTAACTTCTCAGCTATTTCATCCAGCCTTCTGTCATAAGCTTCCTCCCCAGCTCCCATTACTGTGAACTGATCTTCCTGGGGGTCTTCTTGCAGCACTCTGCCTGCAGTGGCAGTCCCTTGAACATTTGCAGGGATGTTGACCTCTGGATGAAGGTGGGGTCCAAATACCGGGGGGTTGACATGAGGTTGGACCCTCTCATTGTTGCTTGTGCCAGCAGTCCCTATATGGGGATCTTCTTGATTCTGCCTTTCCACCATTGCTCTCAATCTTTCTTGGCTCTGAGCCATGTTGTTCATCACTTCCATAAACTGCGTCATCTGAGTTCTCATTTCCAATCTTTCGTTTGCTATTTGGTTTCTGACCTCTGCAAGGTCCTGTTGTACCTGATCCATTTGTATGCCCGGAAGGTTGTTACGGGTTGGATATCGGTGTGGACGGTTGAGTGGAAATACCCGCCGTCGAGCAATAATTCCTGAACATCACAACAGAGTTAGCAACAATAAAACAAAAACCTACAAAACAAACAAAGGGTTAGCATGCAATGCAGTATGCTTAATTGTTTTCAAGGTATCCGGCTTGGCATTCAGTTTTGACCCTTCCAGACCCTTGAAGATGCTGTTGATGTTGCTTTTGAAGTAAACTCGGATGGAACAAACTGATACATATATTACAAAAGGCAAATGGTACATAGTTTGTTTACAAATACAAGCCCTATGAGGGGTCAAAATACATTACAAGAAAATAGAAGTACATAAAATGAAAGCAACAACAAGCAAATAGTCAAACACCAAGACCAAACTCATCCTCCTGAACTTCCTTGAGAAGTGCTTCAGTCACAGGATCAGCTGGACGCTCCGTGAGATTCCTGATAAGGAGATTCCGGGTAGTAACAGCTGCAGTTAGCTTCTTGTGTTGACTTTGGTCCTTTGACCTCTTTACTCCAGCTCTGATCTTCAGCTCTGAGATCTCCCTCTGGGCTGCTGCCAGGGCTTCCTGCTGCTCTTTTGCACTAGCTTCCAGCTGCTCTATCTTGTCTTGAGTCCTCTTATCTTCCAGAGTACGAGCTTCGGTGATCCTGACCCACCTAGCTTGACTCTCCTTCAGATACAAGTCTGTCCTGGCTTTCTGGAACTGGGCTTCCTTGCAAGCATTCTTCAGAATTTGTTCTCCAGCCCTAGACTTCTTGATGTAATCCTCAGACTTCTCAATTTTAGCCAGATGCTCTACTCTCAACTTCTCTAACCTCTCAATATCCAACCTACCATCACTCCTCTCCTAGAGGGTCTTCTGCAAAGCCTGAGTCAACTTCTCATTTCTTTCTTTTAAGCTCTCAAACTCCTCTAAGCTGACAGTGGCAGGAGGTGGTGCTGAGGATGGTCCAGGCATATCTTCCGTAGTGAAGGGCATCCCAGAAAATTGAGCCCTGACATGGGACCACTCATAATATTGTGCTGATGCCACATTGTTGCACTTCCCCAGAATGGTTACTCCCTTAGTTTGAACATTTTCCCAGGCCCAGGCTGCCTGCCTGACAATGACTAGATTGGGCTTGTTCTCACAGTAAAGAGTCTCAGCCAAGTCTTGTGCCTTAGGAGTGTGGACCAGCGCATAGCCCAGTTGTCTTTTGAACAGCAGAGGGTTATAATTAATGCAACCCTTAACTCCTATCAGGGGTACATTGGGAAAATGCCCACAACTGGTAATGATATCCCTGCCCTTTGTGCTTTGAGTGCACCACCTGATATCAGCTGAAGTCAAAGCAGTGAGTCTTCTAGCCCAGTTTCTCTGCTGATGAGGATTCAAAAATGCATCTGTCTTGGGCAAATGCTTGAGAAGCCAAGTATGGAACAAAGGAGCACAGCACCTCACTAATCTTCCCCTCTGCTTTTCATTCCTCTGGTGCACTGAGTAGTAAAAATCCCCCAATAAAGTGGGCACTGGGTTCCTCAGGATGAAAAGATGGATTGCATTCTTGCTAATGAATCTAGGCTCATATGCAAATAATAAGATCCCATATATGCTCAGGGCCAATAAAGCACATACTGCTTTCCACTCTCCTAAAGAAGCTTTCAGGGTAGCTTGAGAGATCAAGAAATCCAGATGCAGGCCAGAGATTCCAGCCTTAGTAGTCATATGCTGCCCAATCAGAACTGGTTCCAGATGCAAAGCCTTTGCTATCTCTTCATTACCAGGAAAGACCATCTCAGGGTTGAAAGGGACTCCACCCCTGATAGGTATACCAACCAATGATGAGTATTCTTCCAATAAAGGGCCCAACTAAAAGTCCTGAAAAGTGAAACACCTCAGTGGGGGATCATAAAACTGAAGGCAAGTATGAATCAGGCTCCTCTGTGAAGGGTCCAGGTCCATAACCACATCAAGTATGTCTCCATAATGTTCCCTGAAGAGTGGTATATGGTCTGGAGTGATCAGGGTCTGAATCCTCCTGATGTCAGTTAGCTCTGGCTGGAAGAAGTGGTAGGTGATGTTACTCTTTTTAGGTGCCATGTTGTTGAAGAAGAGTTGAGACAGGTGCTGATGATAAGACTGAAATGGGGCCACTGACTGGCTGGTGCAGGTGACTGAAGCAGGTAGCTGATAACTGAAGCAGATGCTGATGAAGATAGGTCTATACTGATGATAGGGTCAAAACCAAGCCAAAAATAAAGGATGGATACCCTGAAAAACAAATAAGCAAATGTCAAAATGATGCAATGATGATGTATGCAAATGATATGCAAGGGTTTGTGGCTGAGCTGGATCTGATCAAGTGCTCTGATATAAGTCCAGGTATATTCAAGAAATCCAGATGGAGGTCTATAGGTCCAGTAACCAAGGTGGGGGACTCAAATAAAGAGTCACATGTCCAGGGTTTAGAATCACAAGAACTGTTCCAACATGGAGTATTCTTAATCAAATCAAAGTAACAGGGTATGCTGAGGCCAAGGGTACCTGCAAACCTGTAAACAGCCCATCCCCCTCACATGTGGTGTTCTAAAACAAGGATCCTCAGACTTGGATCAGTTATGAGAAGTGTAAACACTTCTAACCCGGAGGTACAGTGTTTACAATAACCATAAGAGATCCTCCTCTAATTCACCTCAGTTTCTGGAGGTTAATACTAAAAGGTCATCCAGACTTAGCAGGCTTCCCAGATAGCCCTAGCATTGCAGGAAATCTGCAACACAGAGTTCTCAAGAAGAAACCCATATCTGAACCGTGCTTCATATTCCCGCACCAGACCGAGATGGAATGGGAAAGAATAAGAACCACTCTAGCCTAGGTGTCACTCAGGTCCCAGGTATAGGACCTTAACTCTCAATAGAACCCCACCCACCAAAGCAAAACCAGATCCAGCCAGACAGCATGACAGTATGATATATGTAAAGCAATAAAGAAAGCAGTAAAGCAACTGTACATAAAGCAAAAATAAAACAAACAAACAAACACAGATAGCACCAAGCACCCCAGTAAACACAAATCAATCAAGCGCTAGGAGGAACCCACAAAAAGAACCAGAAGCCCTGGTTGCAGAATAAGGTTCCCCAGCAGAGTCGCCAAGCTGTCGCTCCCGATAGATGGGACTGGCCCAAATAAAGGTACAGACGCGAACGGTCGGCGAGAGGAACAATGAGAACACACAGCCGTGAACTCACTGGAGATGAAAGAGTCGCCAGCTAGGCATTTTTATCCCGGAGGAAAGGTAATGCTGCATAGACCTAGAAAGAGATGGATAAGACGGTTGCGAACCAGAGAGACTGAGAAAGGGGGTTGGTTACAACCTGGGAAGGTATTAGCACCCAGATTGTCCGTCGTACTCGACGGGATCCACGCTTAAAAGATTTGTGCTTTAAAGGGGTAGTGTCAGTGCAATCTGTGTATAAAATAGCTGGAAAAGAATGTACAGGTGTCAGTGTAAAAGAAGTGAAGTGTGATATGTATAAATGATGTGTCAGTGTAAGAATGAGAATGAATTGCTCAAGATAATGAGGCTACAAGAATGAAGTTGGAAGGAGGGGGAATATACAGAGACTTTTGTTCGATAACTGTTAAGTTATGCCTACGTATCCTCTCGTGCAATGAGGAAGTCAGAACACCGTAGTTCGACCCAAAGAGACTGAAAGATAAGTTGACTGATGAACTGCTTACTTGCCTATGCTCAAGTGTATGACATGTCTGGCTCAGGTGCAAACTGTCTTGCATTAGACGGAAGAAGCAAATTCTCGCTTATGAGTGAGTGAGATGAGAAAAGAATCCCGGAGGAGACGATTATTGTTTGTTTTTGTATTTTCAGTCTTTTATTGCTTTTGAAAGTTTGTCATAAGTTAATGAGCTTAAGCCTAAACCACTGGGTTAGCAAACTCATCACATCCTCCCTCTGATTAGGGGTAATGAGAATACCTTAAGTGTGAAGTCAGCATCTCACACTTAATCACCATGATGTAGGATTAAGATCATTAACCCACTTGCAATTATTTAGATGTTTTTTGTTGTTTTTGTTTAGTGTTGAGTAATGAGTTTAAGCCATAATCAGGGATTAAACAGACTCATTACACCATCCTAATAGAAGGATAATAGATGAGAATGTTTAAGCTGAGGAAGACTCCTCAACTTAATCCATGATTAGGGATTAACCTCATGACAAAACAAAGCCTTTTTTAAGTGGATTTTATTTAATGATATGATGATGAAATGTTTTTTAGGGTTTGTAAGACAACTTGAGGGGGACTTGTCCATTAACACTAGGGTTAGTCCTTCTTAACCAATTAAGGAAGAATTAGAACCCTAATGCAAGGCCCAAGTTACAAGTGTGATGTCTTGATGATTATTAAGTGGATTGATTAAGAGACTTAAACACATTAAGGGTTTAACACTTAGGATTAAAGTTATACACTCCATCCTAATAGAAGGATGCAGGCATAAGCTTAATCACAAAGCCTTAAAGCCTTTAGGGTTTAGTCCCTGATTATGAGATGAGAAGAGAGGACTCAAAGAGGCACAAAAGTAAAACTAAGTGGGGGGACTAAACAAAACCCTAATCATTGTCATACATGGTTGTTCCTAAGGTTTGTGAGGTTTACAAGAGAAGATTTCAATGGAACCACCAGGAAGCAGATGAAAGGAACAAGAGAAGCAAAGTAACTTGCTTCATTCAAGAAGTCAAGTCACTTGAAGAAAGAAAGTGAGAAGAAGAAGGATGAGCAAGCTCAAACTCAAACACACATAAAAATGCAGCATGGATGCAAGAGAGAGAGATGAGAAGAAAGTATGAGAAGTGAAGGCAAATCCACTTCTCAAAGTTACTTACCACCTGAAAAGTTAGAAAAGGAATGCAATGCAATGCCAAATGGAATGAAATGGCATGATGAGAAACAAAACCAGAAGCACATACATGATGTTAATAATGCTATGAGATGCTACAAACATGAAACAACACATGAGGATGAGCACACAAGTTCATGAATGCAAATGAAGCAAGTTAAGGCACATGAACATACATGAAAAGTTATGAGATGCATATGGCATACAACATGACAAATGAAAGATGCAATGATCAAGCATGCTTACAAGATGTCTTATGATGTTAAATGAATCACATGGATGCATAAAATATCATGGCAAGTCAAGTTATGCAAGCAAATGCAAAATGGATGCATATGGAAGCCCAAATTAGGGTTTATGATCAAAGCATCAAACAAAAACCAAAATCAGAAGCAAACAACATTACAAAAAATTGAAAATGCACTCAAAGGATCCCTAAACCTATACTAACTCACTGCGCAAAGGAGAGGTCTCAACTCTTAACCTAATTCAAGTTATGATTTTTCTAACAAGAAAATTACCAAACAAATTGAAAATGAAAGATCAAACCATGGCCATTTAATCTCACAAACTACATTCTAAGCACAATGCAATGCAAAAAGAATCAAGGTCCAACTCTTTAGGGTTAGGCAGAAATGATTTTTTGAAGTTTGGATCAAAATAATGCATAAAAATGATTTTAATTCCATGGAAAATTCTCAAAATGCATCAAGATCAAAAAATAAATTTGGTTTGAGGGTTGGACAATGTTTCTAAATGTTTTTAAAGGTTTCATGAATTTTTTGGTGATTTTTAAATACCTAAAAGTATTTTTAATTAATTAATTATCATTAATTAATTAAAAAGAAACTTTTAAATATTTAAAAATACTTTTTTAATGCTAAAAATAAAAATAAAAATATTTTTGGGTTTTAAAAATTAATGAAACTCTTGGTAAAAAATTTCATAATTTTTAAATGTATTTTGCTATTTTTAATAAATTGGACAAATTAAATGGAATAAAAATAAAAGAAAATAAAATAAATGAGAAGTAAGCAGATCTGATGGCTGATGTTTAAACTGGGGTGGAATTGGTTGACTGGCGCGTCATCCAAGGGCTGAGGCTTGTCCTGATTAAATTAACTTAATTATGATTAATTAAACTAATAAAAGAGGATTAGGGCAAAATGAGTGAATCTGGGCCAGACGTTCACGCGCCAAGTCAAAGGGGTCAACTAATCCAACGCACGAGATTCAAATGCCATTTAATGACTGGGATTAGGGCTAAGCATTTTCAGGTGACCGGAGAGAAGCTCCGGTCATCTTCTCCGGCGGGTTAAAAACCCTAGAACATGATTCAGGCTACCATTCATCAAATTAAAAGCAGGGAAATGTTCTTCTACCCAAACCCCACTTAAATCATCTCTCAAACTAAATTTCTCATGCTCAAACCAAGAGAATCGAAGCTAACAAGGTTCACGGGCAAAGTTTCAGAGCTTTGGTAAATCCTCATTTCTCACTCATTTTTGATTCTAAACACACCCTCATGATCAGCAAGACATACACAACCAGATTATAACTTAAAATGCAAGCTCTGAGAGAAAAAGTTCATGGCCATACCTGAGATGGAGGCTCCTGTTTCTGGGCTTTCTGAGCTATTCTTTGATGCAGACTCACTCCAAAGGTTCCCCTGGTGCTAATGGCAAGCTTGGATGAAGCTTAAACAAGCTATTTTGAGAGATTCGAATCTGATATATCAGAAAATGAGGTCTGTGTGTATGGTGTTTTGAGCTCTAGCAATGGTTGATTCTGGTTCCTTTTAGTGTGTTTGATTTGTTGGTGAAGAGAAAGTGAGTGTTTGATGGCTGGAAAATGAGATTCGAAGGAGGGAAGCTTCTTGACAGTTTTTTGTGGGGACTAAGTTCTGGCTTGTCTCAAGGGCCAATGCTTTGCTATAATCTTCCCAAGTTGTGTGAATAGGCTGAGGGCAGGTCAGTAGGGGTGGCTGTTTACTATTCCATGAGTATGGGAGTTTTGGCCAAAAAGTCAATGTGATTGGTACTTGCAGCATGGGCTATGGCAGCAACAGTTTGAGGTCATGTCTGGCTTCAGCTTGGGTTAGGGACAGCCCTTGGATTGCTTGAGAGTGACTGCAACATATGGATCATGAGCTATGCTAGCTTTTGCAACTTGCCCACTTGTGCTTTCTTGAGATTTTATGCTATGTACATGAAGCATTCCTTGCTGAATTTTGTCACATGATGTCTCAATTGGTCATGGCAATGCATAGAAATCAGTTGGTAATCACATGATCCTTTGGAAAATGACTTTGCCAAAAATCCATCTTTTGCACTTGTAATGAAAAATGACTTAGAGATCTTTGAAAACCAAAGCAAGCAATGCAAAATCCCTTGGGCCAATTCTGTTTTTTAGGTCATGTATGATCATGTGATGAAGCTTTGAAGCCATTTTGAAGTCACTAGAATGCTTGGTACATGATTTTGCAAATTTCTCATTTGGTGCATAACTTAAAATTTAATGATTTTAGCCAACTTTGATGCACCATAACTTTTGATCCAAAATGAATTAGGTCATGTTCTTGTACTTTTTGAAAAGGGAAAGATCTAATATACAACTTTCATGACCAAAGTTTTTCCATTTGAAGCATTTTTGGATCAAAAAGTAAGGGTTGAAAAAGTTGCATAAAATGACATTTCATTAAAAGTCAACCTTGTCCCAAAAAGTCAACTTTGCAAAAACTTGTAATTCTTGAATTTTGTGAACTTCAACCTTCTTCCATGATCAAATAAAGATCATATGCACTCAAAATGATGAAGATCACCCTTTGGTTGGGTCATTGGGGGCCTCAGATGCCCTGATTTTGCACTGACTTGTCCAGAAAGTCAACCTTTGATCAGATGACTTCCCCATGGAATTTCTTCATTAAAATTGATATGCACACTCCCTATACCATATAGAGACCAATAGAAACAAGAATGACCAAAAAATTTGAAGTTATGGCCTCTGAAACCAAAACCCTAATTTCAGGTCATCTGTGCAGTTAAACCTGGCTCTGCATCCACACCATTTCCAGTTCTTGTGATTCTTTGGCATTCTTGACTTTGAGAGGATATAATATGATGCTTGAACACATATAGACCCCTTTGAAGTGATTGATGACTTTTGGAGTGGCTCAAGAGGCTCTTGGATTGCTCAGATCACAAACCCTAGATGCAGATGACTTAGCATCAATGTAAAGTCTCAAAATTGTGGTATGAGATGTTATGATTGTGTTTATGCATATGAAATGATCACAAGCCATTGTGTGAATGGGTGAGGGAAAATTTGGGGTGTTTACAATTGGTTCAGAGAGTTGTTGTGGCTCAGCTTGATTGGTATGGTTGTTTTTGCAAAAAGTCAACATTGGTAGTACTATGAGCATGGGTCATGGCAGGAGTGGTTATATGGCATGTCTGGCCTCAGATAACTTTGTGGAGGACCCTTAGATCATTAGAAAGCAGTTGTAATGCCTTGATCAAGAGTTTGCAATGTTTATAAATAAATGTCATTTTGTGAACTTTGTAACATTTGGTTATGAAAGTGCCTTGTTCAATGCTGAATTTTGGTCATGGCATGTTGCATAATGTTGTTATGGTGCATTGAGATAAGTTAGAGGTCATATAAAGCCTTGGAGATCATTCTTGCAAGAATCCCTCTTTTGAGAATTTTTTGTGAGAAATGGCTTATGGAAACTTGTGATCCAAGGCAATATTTTGATCTTGTAATGTTGCACCATGTTTGTTTGATGTCTAGAAGTCAATTAAGGTCACTTGAATGCTTGAAACTTGATTTTGCAAAAAAATCCTCTTTGGCATGAAACTTGAAATTTTAGGATTTTTGCCAACTTTAAAAGGACATATCTTGAGTTCTAGGATGAATCAAGACATGTTCTTGTACTTTTTGAAAAGGGAAAGACCTAATCTACAACTTTTATGACCAAGAATTTTTCATTTGAAGCTTTTTTGGTTGAGAAAGAGGAGGTTGAAAAACTTTCCCAAAATGGAAAGTTTCCATTACAAGTCATTTCCATTTTTGGCAAGTTTGCAAATGGCTCAAAATTCTTCAATCTTGTGAACTTCCAACCACTTCTAAGATCAAATAAAGATCATAGAACTTCATTTTGATGAAAATACCCCTTTGGTTCCATTGCTGGGGGCCTTAGATGCCCTGATTTTGACTTAACTTGCCCAAGAAGTTACCCAGTGAACAAATGACTTCCACAATGAATTTCTTCATCAAACTTGGTACACATGATCCTTATAACATCTTAAGAACATTAGAAACAATAATGCCCCAAAAATTTGGAGTTAAGGCCTCTGAAACCAAAACCCTAATTTTGGTCATCTGTGTAGTGAAAACCCTAGCTCGGCTTCCATGCCTTGCCAGTTCTTGTGATCTCTTGACTTCCATGAACTTTGAGGGATATAATATGATGGTAGAACACACATGGACCATCTTGGAAAGCTTTGAGGCCTTTGGAATGGCTCAGATGGAATCTTGGATTGCTCAGATCACAAACCCTAGATGCAGATGAACTTGAACTTATGCAGTGAAACAAAAATGCAATGTGAGGTGGTATGCTTATGCTAATGCAAGAATGAAAGATCACAAGCCATGGTGTGATATGAGTGAGGGAAAATTTGGGGTGTTTACAGCATCCCCTATTCAAACATGAGTTAGCTGTGCAGGATATAAGCGCCTGGCTTAACAGACAAACAAGATAACTTGTGGTTGAATACCAAAGACAGTCCAAAATTTGCACTCGCTGGATAGAAGAAGAAAAGGGATATAAATTGTAAAAGACAGTATAGTATGATTATCAAATGAAGGCGATGGAGGACGATCATTGAGCAGAGGACGACTATTGGAGATGAAGCGGTAAGTAAAGCAATGACGGGGACGACCGACAAGCCGGGGAAGTAAAGAGATCATGATGGGGACAACAATCAGGTAAAGAAACAAGATTTTCTGGGGATTAAAGTAAAGGCAATGATGGGGATGACCATCAAACCTGGAAAGTAAAGTAAACAATGAAGGGGACGGCCATCGGTTTAAAGAATAAATGAAATAAAGGATGAGGGACGATCATCAAAGGTGAAGGACGATCACCTAGCAGGGGACAGTTTCTCTTTATCACGACATAGGACGAATGCCAGATAGAAAAAGGTCAACGATGGGGATGTCCATCGGATAAGCATGATGAAGGACGATCATCAAGAGGTGAAGGACGATCACCTAGCAGGGGACGGCTCCTCTCGGGGTTTTATCACGACATAGGACGAATGTCGGATAACAAGATCAACGATGGGGACGACCATCAGATAAATGATGAGGGACGGTCATCAAAAGGTGAAGGACGATCACCTAGCAGGGGAAGGCTGCTAAAAATATCATGACATAGGACGAATTCCGGATAGAATAGGGTTCCAATAGTGGAGACTCCGCTAGGTAAAGGATGAGGGACAGTCATCCAAAGGTGAAGGACGATCACATGGCAAGGGACGGCTACCGAAAGTATCACGACATAGGCTGAATGCCGGATAGAAAAGGTGCTTTGTTGGTGACTTACAGGGGAACGGTAAACACGAACGAGTGCTCACGCTCAAGAATAAAAGGTATAAGTGTTTGACGCTGTGTATAGATTAAAGATGCGGACGAGCATCCTTAGGACCGCGATACGGACGAGTATCGGTAAAAACAAACACTGACGCATGTTCAGAGATGATGGTACAGACGAGTACCAACTAGTTAACAAAGAACACGGATGAGTGTCAAATCTGTGAGGAGTGTATATAAACAAGATACAGACGAGTATTGAAGACTTCTATATAAGTATGAGTGAGTATAGATTTGTTGGTGAAGTATGAGCAAGACACGGACGAGTGTTCAACTTGCTGGGAAAAGTATGACACAGATGAGTGTCAAAAGAGAAATGTTATAAGCTATGAACAAATATTTGTATGTGAGAGTGCAAAAGGTATTCTAGCAACCTGTGGGGATAGGATGACACGGGCGGGTGCCGGATAAAGTGTGTTATAAACAAGTGTTTGGTTTGCAACAAGTGTTTTGGCAATCATGCTGGGAGTGTATGACACGGACGAGTGTCAAAAAGAGCATGTGTATGTATCTGTATTTGAGAGTGAAAAGGGGACGCTTTGGCTTATATCTGCGGGGAATAATACGACACGGACGAGTGTCGAAAATAGTATATAAGAACAGGCACTTGTGTTGGAGAGTGCAAAGGGGATGCTTTGGCTTTTATTTATAGGGGATATGAGTTTTTATATTCATTGCTTACTGATGGTAAATGCAAGTGACTGGCTCGAACCTGACTTGTGATCTTGCAAATGTTTGATTTTTGCCGTAATGCTCCGTATTATACGGAATACTATGCTTATTTGGTGAATACGATGCAAATGCTATGATTATGCAAAGAGAAACTGATCTGGGATTCAGATCCCGCTGAAGATTTTTGGCTGATCTGCTTGGAGGGATAACCCAGCTGGGGGCGAGATCATTTGTGGATCTTCCAGGAGGGAGAGCTCTGCTTGGGGAAATAGATCATTGATAGATCTATTCGTAAGGAGAACTCAGCTGGGGAGAAGGACACTTTCGTCACCTTGTTGTGTAAGAGTTCCAAGCATTTCTCTTCTGGGGAGAGGCCGAAAATTCTGTGGGGAGATAATTCTTTTGTCCTTGCTGAGGATGAGAGACCTGACACTCTGGTGGGGATCTCAGGTGGGGATGCTCCTGTTGAGTAGACTTGTTCTAGGGATGAGGAGGCTTTTGATAACTCCCCTGGGGGAAAAGCATTTCAGGTATTGCTCTTCCGAGAATTAGCCTGCTGGGGATGTAATGCTTGGCATGCCCCATGTCGCGTATTGAGTACCTGCTACCCGTTAAGACAAAAGAAACGCATAAGTATCCCGAGGTATCCCTTACCGGATTTCGTCATAGGAGTTAGGCTTTCCTGTAAGTAAATTTATTTCCTGCACGCATTTATTAGAGATGGCTCATTTTTTTTATACTAGTGCTTTATCAAGACTATTGGACATTTTGCAAACGAAACAAAAATGCACAAAACAAGGTGTGACTAAAAACTCTGATTTTATTAATATAGGTGCCCTGAATTGGCAAATACAGTCAAAGAAACGAATCCCCTGAAATGAGGAGTTTGTTATAAATTGAGAAAAGTAAAAGTGTTGGTAATGTTGACGACGCTCCGGTGGGCTTCCTTTGCTATGACATGTATGACCTTGATGCTCTTCTTATATTGCTTTCTGAGGAAGGTTGATTCTGATTGATGCTTTATCCTTTCGAAGCTTGCCGAGTCGTGAGTGATACAGACGAATTCAGAATGTAGTTGTTCGCTTATTCCCTGATTTTGCGTGGATCTCCCTTTCGGGTTTTCAATCAACCGGGATACCCATTTTTTCCTGAGCTGTCCAATGCGGCTTTTCAACTCAGCGGGTGTACATTTTTCCAATTTCCCCTTATTTTTTCCCGAGTCTTTTGTTCTAGTTTTGACTCGTCGGGACGCCCTATTTTAGCCTGGACTTACATTCTGTTTTTATGTCCAGTGGGTCATTTTATGCGAAGTATTTTTTAACTGCATCTGAATTCACAGGGGACAAGAAATCTTCACCATCCATAGTAGTGAGCATCAATGCTCCACCATAGAAAACCTTCTTTACTATGAATGAGCCATCATAGTTTGGAGTCCATTTGCCCATGTGGTCTGTATGAGGAGGAAGGAGTCTTTTCAGTACAAGATCTCCTACTTGGTGTTCCCGAAGCCTGACTTTCTGATCGAAGGCTTTCTTCATCCTTTTCTGATATAACTGCCCATGACAAATTGCAGCTAATCTCATTTCTTCAATCAGGTTCAGTTGATTGTACCGAGACCGGACTCACTCTGCTTTGTCCAGCTTTACATCCATCATTACTCGTAAGGAGGGTAGCTTAACTTCAACAGGTAGGGTTGCCTCCATACCGTATACAAGCTGATAAGGTGTTGCCCTAGTAGACGTTCTGATCGAGGTTTGATACCCATGCAAGGCAAATGGTAGCATCTCATGCCAGTCTTTGTAAGTAACCACCATTTTCTGCACAATCTTCTTGATGTTTTTGTTAGTTGCCTCAACAACGCCATTCATCTTTGGCCTGTAAGGAGAAGAGTTGTGATGTTGAATTTTGAAGTCCCGACACAGTTCTGCCATCATTTTGTTGTTCAAATTAGAACCATTATCAGTAATGATCCGCTTGGGTACTCCATATCGACAGATGATGTCTCTTTTCAGAAATCTGGCTACCACTTGTCTGGTGACGTTTGCATACGAAGCTACTTCAACCCATTTGGTGAAGTAATCAATGGCTACCAGGATGAATATGTGGCCATTTGAAGCATTTGGTTCGATCTTTCCAATCATGTCAATGCCCCACATAGCAAAGGGCCAAGGTGATGACATCACGTTCAAAGGATTCGGAGGCACATGCACTTTGTCTGCATAGATCTGGCATTTGTGGCACTTTTTGGCATAGGCACAACAGTCTGCATCCATTGTGATCCAGTAGTAACCTGATCTTAATAATTTCTTAGCCATTGCATGTCCTCCAACATGGGTACCGAAAGAACCTTTGTGCACTTCGTGCATCAGCAGGTCTGCTTCTTTCTTATCAACACATCTGAGAAGAACCATGTCAAAGTTTCACTTGTATAATGAACCATCAGAATTAAGGAAGAAACTACCGGCCAGCCTTCTTAATGTCTTCTTATCATTGGATGATTCCCCAGGTGGGTACGTCTGATCCTCTAAGAAGCATTTGATGTCATGGAACCAAGGCTTGTCATCTTTAGCAATGTCCACGGAGAATATGTATGCCGGTCGGTCTAGTCTGGATACCGAAATCCGAGGCACATAATTGGCAGTTTGAATCTTGATCATGGAGGAAATGGTAACTAAAGCATCCGCAAACTAATTTTTGTCTCGAGGGATATACTCAAGTTTGACTATTGTGAAGAAAGTCAATAATCTCCTCATGTAGTCACGGTAGGGAATCAGATGCTCTTGGTGAGTGTACCATTTTCCGTGGATCTGATTGATTACCAGAGCTGAATCTCCAAATACAGTTAATGTCTTGATCCTGAGGTCAATGGCTTCCTCAAGACCCATGATACAGGCTTCCTATTTAGCTTTGTTGTTAGTGCAAGCAAAGGTGAGCCTTACTGAGAAAGGCAGATGGACTCCTTTAGGTGTAATGAGCATTGCACCAACTCCACGACCATTCATATTGACAGCTCCATCAAACATCATTGTCCACTCTTCTTATGGGCCAGGCCCTTCAGTGTGAATAGGCTCTTCATGATCGTTTACTTTTAAGTACATTATGTCTTCATCTGGGAAGTCAAATCTCATTGGTTGGTAATCATCAATGGGCTGCTCAGCTAGATAGTCAGACAGTACATTGCCCTTGATGGCCTTTTGAGATGTGTACTGAATGTCATACTCTGTCAGAATCATTTGCCATCTTGCAACCCTTCTGGTAAGTGTTGGCTTCTCAAATATTTATTTGACGGGGTCCATTTTTGAAATCAACAAGGTAGTTTGAGTCAGCATATACTGTCTTAGTCGGCGAGCAGCCCACGCTAAAGCACATCAAGTTTTCTCGAGCAGTGAATAACGTTGTTCACAGTCGGTAAATGTTTTGCTCAGGTAGTATATTGCATACTCATTTCGACCAGACTCGTCATGCTGGCCCAACACACACCCCATTGATCCTTCTAATACCGCCAGGTACATTATTAGAGGTCTTCCTTCAACTGGAGGCATAAGAACCGGAGGTTCTTCCAGGTACTCCTTGATTTTGTCGAATGCCTTCTGACAGTCTTCATTCCACCTGACCGTTTGTTCCTTTTTAACAATTTGAACAGAGGCTCACAGGTTGCAGTAAGATGGGATATGAACCTTGATATGTAGTTCAATCTACCTAAGAACCCTCGAACTTCTTTTTCAGTCCTAGGTGCAAGCATCTCTTGAATGGCTTTGACTCTGTCATGATCAACTTCAATTCCCTTTTCACTTACGATGAATCTGGGCAGTTTACCGGACCGTACCCCAAATGTGCATTTGTTGGGGTTTAGCTTCAGCTGATACTTTCTCAGACGCTTAAACAACTTCAGCAGATTTACCAGATGATCTTCTTCAGTGAGGGACTTGGCAATCATATCATCCACGTAGAATTCAATTTCTTTGTGGATCATGTCGTGGAATAATGTTACCATAGCCCGTTGATAAGTCGCACCGGCATTATTCAGTCCAAAAGGCATTACCTTGTAATAAAAAGTGCCTCAAGGTGTGATGTAGGTTGTTTTCTCCATGTCTTCGGGTGACATCTTGATCTGATTATAACCAGAAAAACCATCCATGAAAGAAAACACTGAGAACTGAGCTATGTTCTCCAAATCTCGGTAATCCACACACATCCGTACTTTGCCATCTTTCTTAGGCACAGGTACAATGTTAGCGACCCACGGTGGGTAACTATTTACAGCAAGGAAACCGGCGTCCCACTGTTTTTGTACTTCTTCCTTAATCTTCATGGCCATATCTGGACGAGTACGGCGCAACTTTTTCTTCACTGGAGGGAAATCTTCCTTTAATGGCAGCTTGTGCATAACAATATCCGTATATAGACCTGGCATGTCTTGATAGGACCAAGCAAAGACGTCGACGTATTTTCGAAGCATGTTGATATCTTGTTCTTTTACTGAAGCCTGCAGAATGGCTCCAAACTTCACTTCTTTCAAATCCTCCTCGGTACCAAGATTAACTGTTTCAACCTCCGCCTGATGAGGAGTAATCACTTTCTCTCTTGCCTTACAAACCTGGCTAACTCTTCAGGTAACTCATAGTCTTCTTCAACCCCTTCATCGGCTTGATTAATTGGATTGTCGAAGTCATACAAGGTCATAGCAGTGCTGTTGTCGGTGCAATCTGGAGGATAATCTCTGCAAGGGTTGAGATTTGTTCGTTTTAGTGATCAATTTTAATCTTGTTTAGAAAAAGTGTAAATGAAATTATTATTTTGAAAACATTGTCATTTTATTGTTTTGTACAAAAGTGAAAAATGAAAAGACAGTGAGCGAAAGAGAGACTTGTTTGCAAAAGATGTCAGATATTCATTGATATTCCATTTGCACAAAATTACAAATACGACCCTATTACAAAATGAGTCCTGACACCTTGGGCAAGATCCAGGACTTGATGCATGCTAAAAAAGACAAGACATAATAATTACTCTGCAGGAGTAACCCTTATAATTTCCTGGGAATACCAGTTAAGGACTTGGTGTCCCGGGATCCTTGGACATATCCAGCTCTCCAAGTTGAGGTCGCTTTCTGCCTCGTCTTCCAGGTTGTTAACAGCATCTGGGGTGAGCATCCCCCTACTGATGAACTTGGGCTCTTTAGAAGCCTCTGATTGATCTTGTCGGAATGGTTTGTAACCCAAACCGAATCTGTCCTCCTTCTTCTCCACTGGTAGCAGCTTGCCCCAGCCTTGGGCATTTCCACCTTCAACAACCTTCTGGGCTTGCTGATAGGAGACAATTGAAGTACCCATCCTGTCCTCCTGGGATGCAGCAAATACTTCAGTCGTCGCCTCATTGACATTTAGAGCCTCGAACCCCTGGCTCATGGTTTCATGGATTTCACCATCCATCTCAATGTATTTATATGTAGCCAGATGGCTAACAAAGATGTCCTCTTCACCACAGATGGTGATAATCTGTCCTTCCCACTCATATTTCAATTTCTTGTGAAGGGTCGACGTAACTGCACCAACGGCGTGAATCCATGGTCGACCCAACAAACAATTGTAGGCCGACTGAATGTCCATCACATAGAAAGTAGTCTGAAAGACCTGCGAACCGATTATCATAGGCAGCTCCACTTCTCCAAGAACAGAACTCTTGGAGCCATCAAAAGCCCTGACCACCAGATTGCTTGGTCAGAGAGCTATACCATCATATTCGAGCTTGACAAGAGCTTTCTTCGGCGGGACATTGAGTGAGGACCCCGTGTCAACAAGAACATGAGAGAGCACAACTCCTTTACACTCTAGGGTGATGTGTAAGGCTTTGTTGTGGTGACGTCCTTCCGTTGTTAAGTCAGAATTGGTTAAACCTAGCCTATGGCTGGTCATAACATTGGACACTACTGTCTCAAGCTGATTCACTGTGATCTCCTTCGGCATGTAGGCAGCGTGCAAGACCTTAAGTAGTACATCTTGATGAACTTCGGAACACAACAACAGGGATAAGATGGAGATCTTAGAAGTAGTCTGGTGGAGCTGATCCACAACTTTGTAGTCACTTCTTTTAATTATCCTCATAAATTCATCCACATCCTGATCAAAGGATGATTTATGAGTCTCTTTTGGTGCAGGTTCTTCGGGTGCCACACTTTTCCCTTTGGTTTTGGCAACGGCCTCTGCCTCAGTATTAGTTCTCAGAGCTTGTGACGCGAAGAGGCGTCCACTTCGGGTGAAGCCTCCGCCTTCCCCGACATTATCCACTTGGGGGGTGTGAACCGAATAATCAAGAAGGACTCTTTCTCTGTTGCAGTAAAGGTCTGCACCATAGTGCCATGGTACAACATTGTCTTTATCATATGGAATCGGCCCTGGCACCGTGATGGTAACTGGGCTGACTGCGGTAGAGGTTGGAACCGTTATGGTATGTGGATCATAGAAAATGGTGACAGGACTTATGGTGGATGTTGGTGGTGATGAATTGAAGCTTGATTGTTGCTGAGATTGTTGTTGAAAGTTGCTGGAGTTTGGGACCGTTGTAGGGTCATAATAAATAGTAACAGTGGAGACGTCGTTGCTGGTGGTTGCTGAAGTTGTAGAAGGAGATGAAATGGAACTTTCATTTGTTGAAATGATGGAAGAGGTGGTTGCTGGTTTTGTAGACGAGTCTGTAGGAACACTTGTTGTTGCAGTTGTATGAGAATCATTTGTTGTTGAAAAAGGAGTTGCTGGTGTTATAGAAATTGTTGTAGTTATTTGCAGAATGCCTTCTTTGATCAGGTCATTGATGCCATTCCTCAATCTTGCACACCCATTCTTGGAAACCTTGCAAGATTCACAACAGGCCTCACAACCTGGAAACACTTGGCATTTCAAAAGTTGAGCTTTAACCTCGGTCAGAGGTGTCTGAATACTTGCAATATCTTCAATCAAACTCATGGGTGAACCTTCCTCTATAGCATTAATCCTTGACCCATTGTGGCTTGGCATAGGATTTTTCATGACATTGGGAGGTGGTGCAAAGTTCAGGGCCTTTGAATCTACCAGATCCTGGACCTTCATATGCAGAGCCCTGCATTTTTCGGTGGAGTGACCAGGTGCATTAGAATGAAAAGCACACCTAGTGTTGATGTCGTAATTTCTCGGAAGGTTCTAAGGATTCGGTGGAGCCAATGTCCTTAACTCAACAAGATTGAGCTTTAGGAGTTGTGGAAGCAATGTGGCATATGGCATTGGAATAGGGTCAATTACCATGTGTATCTGAGATGGCCGCTGCTGAAAAGGGCGTTGTTGTTGATTATTGGTATTGTTGTTGTAGGATCTCCGTTGAGGAAATTGTGGCTGTTGAGCAAAATGTTGTGGTTGTTGAGTATATTGAGGAGGTTGAGTAAGAATAGTGACGGCGACAACTGATCTGGGCAGATATTGGGGTCTTCCTCTTCCCATATGTACAAAATTTGTTTCACCAGATCTACGGGGCCCAGCAAATGGCTTCCTTGCATTGCTTGAACTGGAACCATTGTCGGAGATATTTCCCGTCTTCAGTAAGCTCTCAATTCTTTCCCCAGCTATCACCACGTCTGCAAAGCTGGTGGAAGAAAATGCAGCCAATCTGTCAATATAGGTACCCTGGAGAGTATTCATGAACATATCTGCCATCTCCCTTTCTGACATTGGGGTTTGAACGGCAGCAGCTAGTTGCCTCCACCTTTGGGCATACTCTCTAAAGCTTTCACGGGAAGACTGTGACATTCCCATCAGAAGGGTTCTTTTTGGAGCCATGTCCAGATTATACTGATATTGACGAATGAAAGCTTCAGCCAAGTCTTTCCAATTACTAATCGTGGCCCTGGTTAAATGAGAATACCATTCTTGGGATGCCCCTGTCAAGCTATCCTCAAAGTAAAACATCCACAGCTTCTCATCCATGGTGTATGCTTTCAATCTCCCCAGGAAAGACTGAAGATGGGTACGTGGGCAGGATGTGCCATTATAACTTTCGAAACAAGGAGGTTTGAACTTGTGAGGAATTCTAACCCCCTCTACCAATCCCATGTCCATGACATCAAAACCCAGAGAGTTTTGGGATTCAAGAGACCTTAGCTTCTCTGCAGATTCATCCAACCGCCGATCGTAAACTTCGTCCCCAGCCCCAACCACAGTAAACTGTTCTTCTTGGGGGTCTTCCTGCAAAGCCCTTCCACCAGTGTTACCTTGGGTGTTTCTTATAGCATTGATGTCTGGGTTCAGATGAGGTCCAAATTCTGGGGGATCAGTACGAGGATGTACGTGATCGTTGTTACTGGTACCCCCTGTACCTGGATGATTTTCCTCGGGAGTTTGCTGCTCGACTAACTCTCTCAGTCTCTCCTGGCTCTGAGCCAAACCAGTCATCACTGCCATGAATTGATTCATTTGGGCCCTCATCTCTATCCTTTCATTGGCCATTTGGATCCTCACATCAGTCAAATCCTGTTGAACCTGATCCATTTGTAATCCCGGAAGGTTGTTTCTTGTCGGATACCGGTGCACTCTATTGACGGGGAACACTCTTCTACGAGCAATGTTTCCTGAAATCACAACAAAGTGAGAAACAACAAAAACAAAAACCTACAAAACAAAGAAATGATGTTAGTATGCAATGCAGGATGCCTATTTGTCTTCCAAGGGTATCCAGTTTAGTTCTTCGGTTTTGACCTTTCCAGACCTCGAGGAATGATGATGTTGCAGAGAGATTAAACCCATGGAATAATACAAACCATATATTACAAAACTGTGAAGATACATAGTTTGATTACAATAAAGTTCCCACGGTGGGTTAAGATACAACAACAAAATCAAAAGTACAAACAAAAGGAGGTACAAATACAAAGAAGTCAAACATCCAGTCCAAAGTCATCCTCTTTGACTTCCTTCAGGAGAGCCTCAGTCACTGGACCTACTGGGTGCTCTGTAATGGTCCTGATGAGGAGGTTCCTGGTGGCAATGGCATTGGTCAACTTCTTGTGCTTATCCTGGTCCTCTGACCTCTTTAATCCCGCCTGGAGTTTCAACTCAGAGATCTCCTTATGTGCTGCTAACAAAGCTTCCTGATTCTTCTTCTCACTAGCCTCCATCTGCTCTATCCTAGCTTGGGTTCTCTGATCTTCCTGTGCACGGGCCTCAGTGATCCTGATCCACCTAGCCTGACTCTCCTCTAAGTAATGCTTAGCTCTGGCCTTCTGAGTCTTAGCTTCCTTTCAAGCATTCTTCAACACTAACTCTCCTGCTCTAGCCTTTCTGATGTAGTCATCCGTCTTCTCAATCTTGGTCAAGTGCTCAATCCGGAGCTTTTCTAACCTTTCATTATCCAGATGGTTGTCATTCCTCTCCCAGAGGGTCTTCTTCAAAGCTTCAGAGAGCTGAGCATTCGTTTCCTTCAATTTCTCAAACTCCTCTAAACTGACAGTAGCTGCAGGCTCCACTGCTGATGGTCTAGGTACATCCTCTAAGGTGAATGGCATCCGGGTGATCTGTCCCCTAACACGAGACCAGTCAAGATACTGAGCTGAGGCTATGTTGTTGCACTTTCCAAGAATAGCTGTCCCCTTATCTAAATGTTATCCCAGGCCCAGGCTGCCTATCTAACAATGGCAAGGTTGTGTTGGATGTCACAATATTGCCCTCTCGGGGGATGTACCAAAGCATACCCTAATTTCCTCTTGAAAAGCAAAGGGTTGTAGTTGATGCAACCTTTTACTCCAATCAAGGGTACATTGGGGTACTGCTCACAGCTAGTAATGATATCTCTGCCCTTGGTGCTCTTAGTGCACCATCTGATGTCTTCTGATGTAAGGGAAATCATTCTCTTGGCCCAGTTCCTTGGCTGATGAGGATTCAAGAAAGTGTCCGACTTCGGCAAGTGTCTTAACAACCAACAGTAGAAGAGGGGTGCACAGCATCTGACCAATCTTCCCCTTTGCTTCTCATTCCTTTGGCGCACTGAGTAGTAAAAGTCTCACAGCAAGGTAGGAACTGGGTTCCTCAGTAAAAATAGATGAATAGCACTCTTGCTTACAAACTTTGGCTCGTCTGCAAACAAGATAACTCCATATATGTTGAGGGCTAGGAGAGCACAAAAATTTCCCCACTTCCTTGCTGCAGCATGCAGGGTGGCCTGAGTAACCAAGAAATCCAAGTGAAGTCCTGGGATTCCAGCCTTAGTGGTCATGCTTTGGTTAATGAGGGTAGGCTCCAAGTGTAAAGCCTTAGCTACATCTTCATTCTTAGGAGAAACCATCTCAGGGTTGAAAGGAATTCCCCTCCTGATAGGACACCTAACAACATGGAGAACTCTTCCATCAATGGTCCCAACTGAAAATATGGGAAAGTGAAGCATCTGAGAGGAGGGTCATAGAACTGGAGACATGTGTGAATCATGCTCCTCTGGGATGCATCTAGGTCCATGATCATGTCCATAATGCCACCATAATGTTCCCTGAATAGAGGGAAATGATTAGGAGTGATGAGAGACTACATATGCCTGATGCCTGTCAAAGTGGGCTCAAAGAAATTATAGGTGATGTTGCTCTTCCTGGAAGTGTCCATGCTGACAATAGATGTTGGTGAAGAAAACTAAGGAGAAGCACTGATGAAGGTAACTACTGAAAACTGATGAAGATAACTGGAGAAGGTGCTGAAGAAGAGTCTCTGATGAAGAAAACTGGTGAAGAGAGCTGTAAAGAATCTCTGATGAAGATAGCTGCTGAAGGGAGTTGTAAAGAATCTCTGATGAAGATAGCTGGTGCAGATAGCTGAAGGAATCTGAGCAGTAGAACAGGTCAAAACCAAACCAAAGATAAGATGTGGATACCCTGTAAAACAAATAGACAAATGTTAAATGATGCAAAATGATGTATGCAGAATGATATGCAAAAGGGTTTGTGATCAAGTGTTGGATCTGTTATCTGCCTTGATAGGGTCTGTGTGTGTTCATAAGTATGGATGGAGGCTTAGAAAACCAGTAACTAGGTGGGGGACTCAAATAAAGAGTCACAAGTCCAGGGTTTCACAAGAACAGTCCAAAATGATACAACCTTAACAAAACTAGTAACAAGGTATGATGGGGCCAAGGGTTCCTGCAAACCTATAAACATCCCAACCCCCTCACATGTATTATTCTAGAACAAGGATCCTCAGACTTGGATCAGTTATAAGAATTGTAAACACTTCTAACCCGGAGGTAAAGTGTTTACAATAATCATAAAGGTTCCTCCTCTAACTCACCTCAGATGCTGAAGGTCATAAAAGGTCATCCAGACTTAGCAGGCTTCCCAGATAGCCCTAGTACTACAGGAAATTCGTAGCACAGAGTTCTCAAGAAGAAACCCATGTTTGAACCGTGTTTCATATTCCCGCACCAGACCGAAATGGAATGGGAAAGAATATGAAGCCACTCTATCCTATGTGTCACTCAGGTCCATGGTATGGAACCTTAATCACTCAAAATCCCTCCCACCAAAGGAAACAACAGATCCATCACAAATGATGATAACAGTATGAAATGCATAAAACTGTAAATGAAAGCAATAAATAAAGTTGTACATAAAGCAATAAATAAAGCAATAAACAATAAGCACAAGTAGCACATAACACCCCCATAAACACAAATCAAACAAGCGCTAGGAGAAACCTACAAAAAGAACAAGAAGCCCTGGTTGCAAGATCTTTCTCCCCAGCAGAGTCGCCAAGCTGTCACTCCCCCGAAAAGACACCGGGTCAGATAGGGTACAGACGCGAACGGTCGGCGAAAAGGAGAAAAAAGGAATGTGAACTGAATAGAGTCACCAGCTAGGCATTTTTATCCCGAAGGAAAGGTAATGCTGCATAAACCTAGAAATATATGGATAAGATGGTTGCGAACCAGAGAAACTGAGAAAAGGGATTGGTTACAACCTGGGAAGGTATTAGCACCCAGATTGTCCATCGTACTCGACGGAATCCACGCTTGAAAGATTGTGTTTAAAAGAGGTAAGTTTATGTGCTAACTTTGTGCAAAAGCTGGAAGAGGAAATATACAAGTGTCAGTGCAAAAGGGTTAATTGCTCAGGAACTGAGGCTTAAAAGAGAATGCTGGAAGAGGGGGAAGACAAAGAGACTTTTGTTCGATAACAGTTAAGTTATGCCTACGTATCTGTTGCACCCCAAAATTTTCCCTCACAATACAATACTTTGTGTGCTTGTGAGGTTCACAAGGTTCACAAGACCTTTTATGAGGTTCATGGAGTTTACAAGACACTTTATGAGGTTCACAAGGTTCACAAGACCTTTCATGAGGTTCATGAAGTTTACAAGACACTTTATGAGGTTCACAAGGTTCACAATACCTTTAATGAGGTTCATGAATTCTACAAGACACTTTATGAGGTTCACAAGGTTCACAAAGTTCATCATGGGTCAGAAGATTTGACAAATCCCTCAGGCAAGGCATTCTCCTAAGCAGTGCATCCAAAACTAGGGTTTTGACTTTAATCAGGCTAAATGGATTTTCAAGACTTCAAATGAGCTTCATAACATCTTATATGTGTTTAAGAACCCCCATGACAAATTTCAAGACTTTTCTCAAAAGTTTGCTCAGTCAGATGATCAGATAAGTCAAAATCAGTCAAAGCAGTTAAAAAGTCAAACTGAGGTCAACTGTGGTCAAACCAAAGTCAAACTTCATGATTTTTTGCCAACATCAATTATATGAAGTAAAATTCATCATTTGATCAAGGGTTGATCATGATTCATCAAGGATATTTCAGATCATCAAGAATCAGAGGTTTCTAAATTTTGGTTTCCTCAGGAAAAGTCAACTGAACTTTGACCAGCCATAACTTTCACATGCTTCATCATATTTTTCCCATCCAAAGCTCATTTTGAAGGAAATTGGATTCTCTACAACTTTGTGTCTCACAAGCCAAGCCCAAAAATGCTTCATTTGGAAGGTATGAGCTAAGACATTATAGGTCCCTTTGAAAGTCAACAAAAAGTCAACAACTTCAAAAGGGCATAACTTGAGAATGGTAAATGATATGGACATGAAACCAATGGTATTGGTTAGAGGACTCTTCAAGCTTTCCAAAATGTCCAAGAACACCCTCATAGCATTAAAATTGAAGGATATATGCCCTTACAAAGTTGGGAAATTTTTGGGTGGTTCATGAAGAAAATGGGGGCTTAAAACCAAATTTTTCCAAATGGGCTTGCCATGTGATGATCCAATCCATACAAATACATCATGCACGAAAATTATTTGATATTTTCATAATTTTATTTTATTTAATTTATTTATTATGATTTTTTATATTAAAAATCATTTTAAATTTAAATAAAATATCAAATGTGAAGATTTTAAATATTTTTTTGTTCTATAAGGTCATTATTATAATTTGGATGGAATTGATTCAACATTGATGAAGATTGGCTTGAAATAGAAAGGTCTTATTCAAGGATATTTGAAATTTAAGCTCTAATCTTTTTCAATCTTAAAAAATCAAAAAGTCCATACAACAATCAAATCTTTTGACCTAATTCCATTGTACTATAAGTATACAACATAACTCAATACATAGGGGACGAATTTTCTGCCTCAAGGATAAGTCTCATAAGTTCAAAAGTTCATAAAAATTTCAAATTCGGTTTCTAACTTTGAGTGATTTTTCAGGTGAAATAAAGACATCAATCCCTTCCTTGAACATCCCTGATCATGTAGCAATAGGCATACGCATCTAAAACTTCAAGAATTGATGAATCCGAATCAAACTTTTCATGACTTGATATTTTTTTCGTTTTCTTATGATTATGTATTATAAACAAGTTTTGATCATTGTTTCATGTTTGTATTGAGTTATTGATTGATTCTGGATGGTTTAATTGGAGTTTCACCACAGGTTTGAGAAGTTGTCATGGCTAGGGTTTCGGCCAAGCAATTAGGGTTTTACACTAAACCTAAAATAAATAAATTCTAAGGACGTAGAATGATCATGTGAACTCTGGGGATCATAACGCACCAATTAATTTTGAGAAATTTCACTGTTTTGATGATATTCCAATTTCGTAGGTTTCTGTTTTGAAAAATTCGCAGGAAACCTCATAGGTAAAATCGCAGCAAAAAACGCAGGTCTGGAGGAAGAAGAAGAAGCCAGCGCGCGCGTTTTGGAATTCAAATATTGCTCATAATATTTTTAGAATTGTTTGTGGTTTTGTTTCACAGTTGTAGTGTTGGCTCAGTGGTAATGGACGCGCGCGTATTGCTTGATGGCCTTGGTTCGAATCCTGGGCTCAACAACTTTTTCTTGTTTTTTCCATTTAATTAACAGGCTCAATATATTATTCATTGTTGTGGATTAACTACCAGTTGCGCCCTCCCGGCTGGATGGTAAGTATGCTTGCGTGTGATGAGAAGGTCCTGGGTTCGAATCCCCCCAAGCCTTTTTGTGTTCTTTGCTTTGTTTTTTCATGTTTTTTCCAGGTTAAGCAACAAAACCTCATGGAGTGTATTTGCTAGCACCTGCGCGCGCATGGCCCAGTGGTAGGAGTGCTGGTCTTGAGGGTTGGAAGCTTAGGGACTGGGTTCAAATCCCAGCCCAGGCAGGTTATGCTTTTTCATTCTTTTCTCTGATTTTTTTGTCATTTAATTAATTTCTATTATAATTATAAATTTAAATAATAAAGAAATAGAATGTTTATATTTTTATATTTATAATTTAGAACTCAATTTCTTTTTTTTAATTAAATCTTATGAGAAAAATTATTTATGTTTTAGTATTGTAAAATTTTGTATAATAATTTAATTAATCCTAATTTATTTTAAAAAAAGCATATAAACCCAAAATATTTTCAAACCCTAATTTTCTTTTACCTAAAATTTAATTCTATTATAACTTTTAATTTATTATTTATAAACTTTAATCATGTACATATTTCTATAATTTGTTTATAATTTAATTCTTGTATATAAATATGCTTAAAATAATTAAAATTCTTAATTTAATTTTGTAAATATAATAATATGATTATTCAATATGTATATATTTTATAATTTGTTTACAATTTAATTCTTGTATGTAAATAATTTTTAATATATGCTTAAAAATAATTCAAATTTGCTAATTTAATTTATTATCATAATATGTTTATAATTAACCTAATTTTTATAATTTGTAAATAATTTAAAACTTTATGATAATTAGTATATAATTGTTTATATTTTCTTAATCTTAAAATAATAATTGTTTATAAAAAATTGAACTTTTAATTATTATGCTTATTTATTTTATTATTAATGCTATTTATTTTCATATTTATTTTATTATTACTAACCCCATTTATATATTGTGATTTATTATTATTATTATTTATTTTTACTAACCCAATTATATTATTATTATTTATTTTTGCTTATTTATTTAATTTGCTTTAATTATTATTATTATGTAATTGTTTCCTTTATGTAATATTTTAGTAATAATGTTGAATATTTATTTTAAATGCTATGGTTAGTAAAATAGGGAGTGAAACATGTTTGTATTTTAAAATTAATTTAGATCACTAATTTAAAAGATAAATATTTAAAATTGTACACTCACACACGTAAGTCGATCTTTGATCGCCATCTCACTTCCTTAAGGATACCTCTCATGTTGCCTAAAACAAAAGGTCAAGTAGGGTGTATAAAGCAAAGTCCCTCATTTCACATCATCTAGTCCCTAAACAGATAAAAAGATCAAGTCCCTTCGAATGTTGCCTTCGTAATGATCTTGTCCCTTTCGAATAAAGATGATAAGTCCCTTCGAATTGCTTATACACCTTACAGTTGCCTAAATAACAGTTGTCCCTTCACTTGTCCCTCACATCCAAGGTAATGACTACCTATTCCTTAATAATAGGGATAGTCTTACCATTTAAAGGATACAAGAACAGAAAAGACTTAAACTTAGGGTAGGTTCCTCTTAAGATCCTTGCTCATTCTTCAAAACATTTCAAACATTTCACATTTCAAACAAATTTTCAAAACAAAGGTTTTATACGCATCCGTACATGGATCATTATAAAACACTTAAGAAAATTTCTATTCACACACTTCACATTTCAAAAACATTTTAAAGTGAGCTAAGTAACTAAGAGCCCATGGATAACCATGGATGTAAAGGGTGCTAACACCTTCCCTTTACATAACCTACCCCCCGAACCCAAAAATCTTTTAAAAGGTCTTTCCTGTTCTTTTATGCCTTTCCTTTGGATAAAATAAAAGTCGGTGGCGACTCTTGCTATCCGCAACATTTAACTAAAGTCAGTTCTCCCACCGTGTTACAGAACTGGCGACTCTGCTGGGGATTTAATAAAAGAGGGGTACCCTTAGGAATTAGACCACTTTAAAATTGTTTGCCTTGTTTGCTTTATATTTACTTGTTGGGGGCTCTTATGTGTGAAAGATCCTACCCGGATCTAGTGTACCTTAGGTAAATGGCAATAGACCAAGGAAACTGTACGGCGTATACCGATATGGTTGATCTGGTGGCCATAGTTAGTGTGACTTCTTGGTTGGTGCTTATGTTCCTTAAGTCAAGTTGAGGATAATATGAGGCTGCCATATGTTGTCAATGCACTAACTAACTTTTAGAACCCTAGTTATCCCATCTTGGCCTTTAGAAAAGTAGTGAGATAACCGGCTTTGGTGAAGACTGAAGTTGGTTGATACTCGATACTACGCTCATTGAGATTCTAAACTTGGAGGGTTTTGGTTGGCAAGTAAGTTGCCTACTGAACAACCACCCTTGTGAAGGATCAATGATATTGAGATCCCTTAGAACCTGGTTACTTTTGTAGGACAGGATGAACCAACTAACTTCAGGGGAGGGTACTTACCTTTAAACCTCATGCAAGCCTTCAAACCTAGGGCTATTGTGTGACTTGTTTGTGTGTGCCACATGTTTGTGATTGAGCATAACATCATGACATCATCATACATCATAAGCATAGCATTTTCACTAACCATTTCAAGGACCAAAGGATTTATCTTTGTTCTTTGTTGCAGGTCATGGCTTCTGCTCGTAGAAACACTATCAGGATCAACTTTGTAGGGATGCCTACTAAGCTTAAAGAGTTGGTTTCTCAAGTGCCTGATCACTCCCAGTTCATCAAGAGACATGGTCACCTATTGGATCTAGTCACCTCAGGATTCAATGAAGACATGATGAGTGTTCTGTTTCAGTTCTTTGACCCCAAGCACCATTGCTTCACATTCCCCGACTATCATCTGGTTCCTACAATGGAAGAGTTCTCTAAACTTCTGGGTATACCTGTACTTGATCACAAACCATTCTCAGGCTTGGAAAAAGAGCCTAAACCTGAAGTTATTGCTGCAGCTCTACATCTGAAGAAGTCAGACATTGTTTTAGAAACGAGAAGCGGGGTTAAGGGAATTCTTGCTAAGGTATTAATGGATAAAGCTCAAGTGTTCTTGAAAGCTATGAGCTATGATGCTTTTGAGGAGATCTTAGCCTTGTTGATATATGGCTTAGTGTTGTTCCCCAATCCAGATCAGTTCATAGACATTCATGCCATCAACATATTCCTGAGTCACAATCCAGTGCCTACATTGCTTGGAGACATCCTACATTCTCTTCATACTCGAACTACAAGGGCAAGAGGAACTTTGATGTGTTGCATACCTTTGCTATCTAGGTGGTTTATTTCTAACCTTCCTCGTTCAGTAATGAAGAATGAACAAGGGTTCAGGTGTTCTAAGAGGATCATGTCACTCTCGCATTCAGATATTCATTGGTGCTCCAGATCTATGGAGAATGTCACTATCATTGACCGTTGTGGGGAGTTTCCTAATGTGCCACTTCTAGGCATAAGAGGAGGCATTACCTACAACCCTTCCTTAGCTCTACGACAGTTTGCTTACGCTCGGAGTGATGGTCCACATGACATGTTGATTCAGGGTATTGTGTTTGACTAAGACAACGATCTTCAAGGTTACCGTCAGAGATTCATACGAGCATGGGGAAAAGTGAACAAGGTTGACAGCAAGACTCTGGAGCCTAAGTACACTATTCCTATGGAAGCTTATCTCAGATGGGTACGATCTCGTGCTCAGACTCTCATGATGCCATATCCTGCTATCTTGCTAGTTACCATGGAACCTGTTGCTGAAGGAGATACTTCTTATACCATCCTTCACCCAGACATGCCTACTGACATGGAAGATTTACAGAGGTCCTGGATCCAGTTGAAGGAGCAAAGGGATACTTTCGAGGCTCATTACAAAGCAAGCCAAGAAAGAATCCTGGAACTAACAAAGCAACTTCACGAGGAACGGAATCTCAACTCATACCTCAACACAAAGAGGAAGCGTCCATGGGAAACTTAAAACCCCATCTCTTGTATTTATTGCATTTCATTTTTTGTAAGCCCAAAGAGGCCAAACAAATTTATTACTAATAAAAGTTTACTTTCTTGTTTGCTTAAGCAAATTTAAATTCTGCGGTCCTTGAAAACATTGCATATACATTCACATACCATATCATTGCATCACAGGTTTATTGTGCACAGGTTTCTTATCTTCTCGCTGTTTATTTCAGCAATGGCTCTTGAGCAAACAGTTAAGGATCTCCAGGCACAAAATGCACAGTTCCAAGAGCTAATCCTGAACTTGTCCAAGGGGCAGGATGAATTGAAGACACTGCTGGCCAAGAATACTAAGAAGACTAGAAGGTCAGGTGGCCTGATTAACATGGGAAGAAGGTTCAGAGGTCTTGTCAAGACCAAAGAACCAGTTGAAGATTATGAGTCTGAAGAGTCTGAGAAAGAGGGAGGCAGTCTCCATAACACAATGGGGGACTCTGATTCTGAAGCTAATTACTATCATGAGCCTAATGAGGATAAGTTCAAAATGCTGGTGGATAGAATGGATGCTATGGAATTGCAAAAGTCTTCTGGGCTGGATTTTGAAGACCTGAGTTTGATATCTGGGGTGGTTATACCCATTGGTTTCAAGGTTCCTACTTTCGTTGTCTATGATGGTGTCTCTTGTCCCAAGCTGCATTTAAGGTCTTATGTCCGGAGAATCCAACCCCATACTGCTGATAAGAAGTTATGGATCCATTTCTTCCAAGAGAGCTTATCTGGAGCTCAATTGGAATGGGACTATCAGTTAGAGAGTGTCAACATCCGTGATTGGAATGATCTTGCTGAAGCCTTCTATAAGCAATACCAATACAATGCTGATTTAGCTCCCACTCGTATGCAGCTGCAAAGCATGTCCATGGGTGCTAAAGAAAGTTTCAAGGAGTATGCCCAGAAGTGGAGATACTTGGCTGGAAGAGTGCAACCCCCTCTAACTGACAGGGAGTTAGTGGATATGTTCATGTGCACGTTGAATGGTCCTTTTTACAGTCATCTCATTGGAAGCTCATCATCTGGCTTCACTGAGTTGATAATGACAGGAGAGCGCGTAGAAAGTGGTATAAAGAGTGGCAAGATTCAAGTGGGTGCTTCTTCATCAGGTGCTGCAAAGAAGCCTCCCAGTGGGAAGAAGGAGTCAAATGCTGTTTATGGTCAACCTGATCGTAATAGAAGACATCAGTCTTAAGTGTAGTTCATATCTCCAATCCAACTCCTGCAACACCAGAGCCACCACAGGGCAATCAACAGAGAGCTAGAAGGCAGTTCACTAAGATCAACATGTCAATGGCCCAAGCCTTGCAACACTTGTTGAAGGCTGAACTTATCACTCTGAAAGATGCTCCTCAGAATCCTAATGTTACCTCTCCCAGGTACAATCCCAATGCACGATGTGCGTATCATTCGAATTGTCAGGGACATGATACTAATAGTTGCTGGGTATTGAAGAACAAAATTCAAGATATGATTGAGGCTGGAGAAATTGAGTTTGACCCTCCGGGTACTCCAAATGTGATTACTGCTCCCATGCCAAATCATGAGAAGACTGTCAATGCCATTGATGAAGATTCACATATTTCCTCAGTTGCAGATTTGACTACACCCTTGTCTGTTATTAAGAAGAAGTTAGTACAAGCTGGGTTCTTTCCAGGTTGTCGTGAAGATTGTGTCTATTGTGCCTATAGGCCGGATAGTTGCTGGAGGTTGAAGGACGGAATTCAACGCCTCATGAATAATTACACCATAGTGTTTGAGAGAACACCACCTTCTGTGGAGAGTATGGTGGATCATATTACTAAAGGTAAGAAGATTGAAGAGGTGGATATGGTTGATAAAGTACCGGTAAGGATTACTTCCAAGGGACCTGTTAAAATCACTCATAAGGGTCCAATTAAGATTACTGCTGAAGGCCCTGTGAAGATTGTTGTTGAAGCTAGAGTGGCTCCTATGGTCATTACCACTCCTGGTCCTATTCCGTATACTTCTGATAAAGCTGTGCCTTGGCATTATGGGTCTGATGTATATATCCATGGTGTTAAGCAGGAACCCTTAGCTGATATGCCTGTTGATGTTGATAATATTGCTGGATCTAGTAAGATCACACGAAGCAGAAGAGTTTTCTCTCCTCCAGCTAATTCCACGAATGCAATTACTCCAGCTGCTACCTCCACCACTGATGCTCGGGGCAAAGGTCCTGTTATTGAACCTATACCAACTGATGTGCCAGCTGCTGATGATCTTTCTAAGCAGATGGAAGAAGTATTGAAAATCATTCGCAAGAGTGATTATGACATTGTTGATCAATTGGGGCATACTCCCTCCAAGATTTCTATGTTGTCTTTGCTATTGTGTTCTGAAGCTCATGCCAAGGCCTTGATTAAATTTCTGAAAACTGCTCATGTACCGAATGAAATTTCTGTTGACCAGTTTGAAAATTGTGTTGCACACTTGACCTATGATAATGGGTTAGGTTTCTCCGATGCTGATTTGACTCCTGCCAAGAGGGATCATAACAGAGCTCTACATATCTCCATTGAATGCAGGGGCACTACCTTGTCACATGTATTGATAGACAATGGTTCCTCTCTGAATGTGTTGCCCAAAGAAGTCCTGAATAAGCTTAGTCTTGAAGATGCTGTGTTGAAGCCCAGTAATATAGTGGTGAAGGCTTTTGATGGTTCGAGAAGAGTGGTGCATGGAGAAATTGATCTCCCAATCAAAGTTGGTTCTCAGGTTTTTAATGCTACCTTTTATGTAATGGATATTCGTCCGTCATATTATTGTTTGCTTGGGCGTCCCTGGATCCATGGGGCAGGTGCTGTAACCTCCACTTTACACCAGAAGCTGAGATATCCAGTAGAAGGAAAGGTTGTTACTGTCTACGGAGAAGAAGGGTATATGATTAGCCATGTGAACACCTTTAAATATCTTGAAGTGGAAGGTGAATATGTTGAAACTCCGTGTCAGACATTTGAAGTGGTCCCTTGGATTGTTAATGATTATGAAGCTCCTCCTGTTGTCAAGAAAGTTCCTGTGGTCACCAGAGTACCTCCCACAATGGCCTCCCTTAAAGATGCTAGAGCTGTGGTGGATGAAGGTGGTTGTACTATTTGGGGTCAGCTTCCTGATATTCCGTACAAGTCTGACAAATTTGGTTTGGGTTTCACTGCAGAGTCCCAGAAGGCTGTTCGTCGTGCTCGTGCTGTTCGTATCACCAATCAGGGGATTATGAAAGACCAGATCAATGTTGTGGGTGACTATGATGAAGACTACAATTTGGATGCTTGGATTTTTCCTACTGTGGGTGCTGGGCTCAATAATTGGAAGGCTGAAGATGTTATTCCTATCTCCTTTAGTCATGAGTAAATACTATTACTGTGTTGTTACTTTTAAGTTTGTAATTTCTTGAACAATTGAACTCTTAAGCCTTGTGCCTTACCCGGGGCACAATGGTGTGCTTGTTACGGGATGTCATTTCATTTGCATACTTCATTCAATAAAAATCAGTGGACGTTTCGTTTTTGTAAATATTGTGTTCCTTGTCTTTCTTTTCTTTTATTTTTATTTTATCAGCTATGTGTTCTTACACACACCCACATCACTAAAATGCAGATCCTTATCCACTCTGGATCCTGTTGATAACAGTTCTACTATTGCCAATTATAATTTCGAGAATCCAATCTATCAAGCTGAAGACGGAAATGAGGACGATTGTGAAGTACCTGTAGAGCTTGCTAGGTTGTTACAACAAGAAGAGAAAGCTATACAGCCACATGAAGAGCCAGTCGAAGTTGTGAATCTGGGAACTGAAGAAAACAGGAAAGAGGTCAAGATAGGGGCTGAATTAGAGGATAGTGTCAAGAGCAGATTGATTCAGATGTTACACGATTATGTGGAGATCTTTGCTTAGTCCTATGAAGATATGCCAGGGTTGGATACAGACATTGTGGTTCACCGTTTACCAGTGAAAGAAGATTGTCGTCCAAAGAAGCAGAAGGTTCGTCGTATGCATCCTGAAATGTCAGAGAAGATCAAAGCAGAGGTAATGAAACAGTTTGATGCAGGGTTCTTAGAAGTGACTTCTTATCCTCAGTGGGTTGCAAATGTGGTACCGGTACCTAAGAAAGATGGTAAGGTACGTATGTGTGTAGACTACAGGGATTTGAACAAGGCCAGCCCCAAAGATGACTTTCCACTTCCTCATATTGATGTTCTGGTAGACAACACTTCTCAGCATAAGGTATTCTCCTTTATGGATGGTTTCTCTGGTTACAATCAAATCAAGATGGCTCCTGAAGATATGGAGAAGACAACATTTGTTACACAGTGGGGCACTTTTTGTTATAAAGTGATGCCATTTGGTTTGAAGAATGCAGGGGCAACATATCAGCGTGCTATGGTGGCTTTGTTTCATGATATGATTCATCATGAGATAGAGGTGTATGTGGATTATATGATAGCCAAGTCCCAGAATGAAGAACAACATCTTGATCATTTGCATAAATTGTTTGAGAGGTTGAAGAAATACAAGTTGAGATTGAACCCAAACAAGTGTACTTTTGGAGTTAGATCTGGAAAGCTCTTGGGTTTCATTGTCAGTGGAAAAGGTATTGAAGTGGATCCGGCAAAAGTGAAAGCTATACGAGAGATGCCAGCTCCCCGCACTGAGAAGGAGGTTAGAGGTTTCTTGGGACGATTGAATTACATTGCAAGATTTATTTCCCAATTAACAGCTACCTGTGAGCCAATCTTCAAATTATTGAAGAAGGATCAGGTAATGGAATGGAATGATGAGTGTCAGACAACATTTGATGAAATCAAGAAGTATCTGCTAGAATCACCAATTTTGATGCCACCAGTTGATGGAAGACCCTTGATTATGTACTTAACAGTGTTAGACAACTCAATGGGGTGTGTATTGGGCAACATGACGAGTCTGGTCGAAAAGAGAAGGCAATATACTACCTTAGCAAAAAGTTTACCGACTGTGAAACAAGATACTCACTGCTCGAGAAAACTTGCTGCGCTTTGGCATGGGCTGCTCGCCGACAAAGACAGTATATGTTAACTCATACTACCTTATTGATTTCGAAGATGGATCCAATCAAGTACATATTTGAGAAACCTGCTCTCTCCGGAAGAATTGCAAGATGGCAAATGATCTTGACAGAATATGACATACAGTATACTACTCAGAAGGCCATTAAAGGGAGTGTTGTAGCTGATCATTTGGCTCATCAGGCAGTGGATGATTATCAGTCAATGAGTTTTGAGTTCCCTGACAAAGACATTATGATTATTACCAAAGAACCTGGACAATATGACAGACCTGAACAAGGATCCCGATGGACTATGGTTTTTGATGGTGCTTCTAATGCACTAGGTAATGGTGTTGGTGTTGTGATTAGTTCCCCTGAAGGTTGTCATACCCCGATTACTGCAAGATTGTGTTTCTATTGTACCAATAACATGGCTGAGTATGAGGCATGTATCCTGGGTATTAAAGCTGCTATTGATATGAAGATTCAGTTCCTTGATGTGTATGGAGATTCAGCCCTGGTAGTAAGTCAGATTAAAGGAGATTGGGATACCAAGCATGATAATCTCATTCCATACAGAGAGCATGTATTGTCTTTGATCCCACATTTCAAAGAGATTACCTTTGGACATATTCCACGAAGAGAGAATCAGTTGGCAGATGCATTAGCCACCATGGCATCCATGTTTGAGATCAGCTGGGATAATGAAGCTCCCAAGATTACTATTGATAGATTTGAAAAGCCTGCATACTGCAATGAGATCGGCACTGAAGAAGCAGAAGAAAAGCCTTGGTTCTATGAAGTGAAAAGATATCTTGAAACTCAGGAGTTCCCTGAAGGGGCATCTGTCAAAGATAGGAAGTTTCTGAGGAGGTTCTCTGCTAAGTTCTTTTTGAGTAATGGGATTTTGTACAAGCGCAATCATGATTCAACTTTGCTTCGTTGTGTGGATAAGAAGGAAGCAACAGAGATTATGGAAGATATGCATGATGGGATCTTTGGCACTCATTCTAGTGGTCGTACCATGGCAAAGAAGATTTTGAGAGCAGGTTACTATTGGTCTACCATGGAAGCTGACTGCTACCAACATTCCAGAACATGTCATAAGTGTCAAATCTATGATGATAAAGTACATATACCTCCATCACCACTGAATGTGTTGACTGCTCCTTGGCCTTTTGCCATGTGGGGCATTGATATGATTGGTGAGATCAAACCTACTGCTTCTAATGGGCATCGTTTCATCCTGGTTGTTATTGATTACTTCACTAAGTGGGTGGAGGCAGCTTTGTTTGCGTCTGTTACTAAGAATGTTGTGGCTCGATTCATTAAGAATAATCTCATATGTAGGTATGGCATCCCTGAAAGGATTATTACTGACAATGGCTCTAATCTGAACAACACTATGATTACTGATCTCTGCACGCAGTTCAAGATTAAGCATCACAACTCTTCTCCGTATCGTCCAAAGATGAATGGGGCAGTAGAAGCTGCTAATAAGAATATTAAGAAGATTATACAGAAGATGACTGTCACTTACAAGGATTGGCGTGAGATGTTGCCGTTTGCTCTTCATGGTTATCGTACTACAATACGTACTTCAACAGGGGCAACTCCATTCTCCTTAGTCTATGGTATGGAAGCAGTTCTGCCCATTGAAGTTCAGATTCCCTCCTTAAGAATTATGAAGGATGCAGGCTTGGATGAAGATGAATGGATTCATACTCGACTTGACCAGATAAATTTGATTGATGAGAAGAGGTTAGCAGCAGTTTGTCATGGCCAGATGTATCAGAAACAGATGATTAAGGCTTTTAATAAGAAGGTTAAGCCAAAGGTATATCAGGCTGGTGACTTGTTAATCAAGCGTATCATATTACCACAGGGTGATCCTAGGGGCAAGTGGACTCCTACATATGAAGGACCATTTGTAGTCAAGACAGTATTCTCAGGAGGTGCCATGATACTTACTACTATGGATGGTGAAGACTTCCTGCATCCTGTAAACGCAGACATAGTTAAAAAATACTACGCATAAAAAGAGACCCGCTAGGTTGACTGGCCTAGGCAAAAATAAGGGCATCCCGGCGAACCAAAAGGATTCGGGCAAAAATTAGGGATATATATATATAAAATGTACACCCGGCAAGTCGAAAACCTGAAAGGGCGGCTTGGGCAAAAAAGGGTATCCCGGTGGATTGAAAACCTGAAAGGGCAATCCAGGCAAAAGTTAGGGATTAAAGCGTATGACTATGTCTCGTTTGGATCACCCATGAAACTGCAACCAGTTGTACTACTTACTCAAGTTCGAACAGATAAAGCTCAATTCAATCGTTTCCGTCTCGACAGTAGAAGATGAGATACTTGAAGATGATGGCAATAGTAGAATTGAAACTCAATAGGATTATTTCCCACATAGCTGATTTTCTTTGTTTTGTAAAATTTTTTACGACAAATTCCTCTTACTAGGATTTCTGTCTCCTTGTACAAACCTACCTATGTATAGGTCACTTTTTGATATAAATAAAATTCCATATTTGAATCCAGATTTACTTTTACCCTAGTTACATAAGTGAAACGTCCATTGGTTGTGTTTGAATGTATGTATGCTTTTGAATATGATTGATGTTTACCAGAAATGCATAGATGCTTAATATGATTGATGTTTACCAGAAATGCATGAAAATGCAGTAATAGTATTTACTAAGGACGAACGAGGGAAGGATTTCAACGAAGCTTCGCCGGTTCATCCCTACAAGACAGCTACAAATCCCCCGGTAGGGCAAATCCATCTTCATAAGTACTTCAAGTCACATCTCCCCTGGAATTTATATCCATCTCTTTTATCCTCATACGGATAGTCGGGAATTTATTCTTTCAATAGGAGTACGACGAACGAAGATGAGAGGTTATGTATACTTTACTATCGAACGAAGACAGGAGGTTATGTATACTTTACTATCGAACGAAGACAGGAGGTTATGTATACTTTACTATCGAACGAAGACAGGAGGTTATGAATACTATATTAACAAGACGGGAACGAGTTCCTCATATCCTCCAAGCAACGAATCAGGATTTATTTTCCCTGGCCAGCAGTTATTATACGAAGATATTCAAGACGCTTCAGGCTGCGTGATGCATACATACATCATTTACATCATAACATACATATACATAGATACATAATACATTACTTAAGTACATCATATTATACATGCATACATAATGCATAAACTAATGTTATTGTGCAGAATGTTATAATCTCGTTTTTCAGATTAATCCTCTAGCAGATAAACTTCATTAACAACTTGTGACCTTGGGCCGTTGTTTATCTTCCCAAAGGTTACTTCATTACCTCAGGACGTCGTTTATCCTCCTGAAAGCTATCATTTCCTCAGGACGTTGTTTATCCTCCTGAAAGCATATCATGACTATTGGGCCGTTGTTTATCCTCCCAAAAGTTATACTTATACCTCAGGACGTTGTTTATCCTCCTGAAAGCATATCATGACCTTGGGCCGTTGTTTATCTTCTCAAAGGTTACCTCATTACCTCAGGATGTTGTTTATCCTCCTGAAAGCAACCATTACCTCGGGACGTTGTTTATCTTCCTGAAAGCTATCATCATACCTCAGGACGTTGTTTATCCTCCTGAAAGCTATCATTATATCTTCATATTCTGGACTGCTTTATTCTCCAAGAGATGTATTTGAAGAAATTTTCTCCAAGTGGCATCTTTAAGCCCACTCAAGCATATACAACTAGTCACCAGTATTACTTTGCGCACCGGTGAGTGCAAATTTTTGGGCTTTTGTGTTCAATCCCCTTCAACCTTCCAGGTCACGACTGGCACATATACCAATCTAACCCCTCAGGTTTCAGAAAATTGAACAGGGGCAGCTGTTGCACCCCAAAATTTGCCCTCACAATACAAGACTTTGTGTGCTTGTGAGGTTCACAAGGTTCACAAGACCTTTTATGAGGTTCATGGAGTTTACAAGACACTTTATGAGGTTCACAAGGTTCACAAGACCTTTCATGAGGTTCATGAAGTTTACAAGACACTTTATGAGGTTCACAAGGTTCACAAGACCTTTCATGAGGTTCATGAAGTCTACAAGACACTTTATGAGGTTCACAAGGTTCACAAAGTTCATCATGGGTCAGAAGATTTGACAAATCCCTCAGGCAAGGCATTCTCCTAAGCAGTGCATCCAAAACTAGGGTTTTGACTTTAATCAGGCTAAATGGATTTTCAAGACTTCAAATGAGCTTCATAACATCTTATATGTGTTTAAGAACCCCCATGACAAATTTCAAGACTTTTCTCAAAAGTTTGCTCAGTCAGATGATCAGATAAGTCAAAATCAGTCAAAGCAGTTAAAAAGTCAAACTGAGGTCAACTGTGGTCAAACCAAAGTCAAACTTCATGATTTTTTGCCAACATCAATTATATGAAGTAAAATTCATCATTTGATCAAGGGTTGATCATGATTCATCAAGGATATTTCAGATCATCAAGAATCAGAGGTTTCTAAATTAGGGTTTCCTTAGGAAAAGTCAACTGAACTTTGACCAGACATAACTTTCACATGCTTCATCACATTTTTCCCATCCAAAGCTCATTTTGAAGGAAATTGGATTCTCTACAACTTTGTGTCTCACAAGCCAAGCCCAAAAATGCTTCATTTGGAAGGTATGAGCTAAGATATTATAGGTCCCTTTGAAAGTCAACAAAAAGTCAACAACTTCAAAAGGGCATAACTTGAGAATGGTAAATGATATGGACATGAAACCAATGGGATTGGTTAGAGGACTCTTCAAGATTTCCAAAATGTCCAAGAACACCCTCATATCATTAAAATTGAAGGATATATGCCCTTACAAAGTTGGGAAATTTTTGGGTGGTTCATGAAGAAAATGGGGGCTTAAAACCAAATTTTTCCAAATGGGCTTGCCATGTGATGATCCAATCCATACAAATACATCATGCACGAAAATTATTTGATATTTTCATAATTTTATTTTATTTAATTTATTTATTATGATTTTTTATATTAAAAATCATTTTAAATTTAAATAAAATATTAAATGTGAAGATTTAAAATATTTTTTTGTTCTAGAAGGTCATTATTATAATTTGGATGGAATTGATTCAACATTGATGAAGATTGGCTTGAAATAGAAAGGTCTTATTCAAGGATATTTGAAATTTAAGCTCTAATCTTTTTCAATCTTAAAAAATCAAAAAGTCCATACAACAATCAAATCTTTTGACCTAATTCCATTGTACTATAAGTATACAACATAACTCAATGCATAGGGGACGAATTTTCTGCCTCAAGGATAAGTCTCATAAGTTCAAAAGTTCATAAAAATTTCAAATTCGGTTTCTAACTTTGAGTGATTTTTCAGGTGAAATAAAGACATCAATCCCTTCCTTGAACATCCCTGATCATGTAGCAATAGGCATACGCATCTAAAACTTCAAGAATTGATGAATCCGAATCAAACTTTTCATGACTTGATATTTTTTTCGTTTTCTTATGATTATGTATTATAAATAAGTTTTGATCATTGTTTCATTTTTGTATTGAGTTATTGATTGATTCTGGATGGTTTAATTGGAGTTTCACCACAGGTTTGAGAAGTTGCCATGGCTAGGTTTCGGCCAAGCAATTAGGGTTTTACACTAAACCTAAAATAAATAAATTCTAAGGATGTAGAATGATCATGTGAACTCTGGGGATCATAACGCACCAATTAATTTTGAGAAATTTCACTGTTTTGATGATATTCCAATTTCGTAGGTTTCTGTTTTGAAAAATTCGCAGGAAACCTCATAGGTAAAATCACAGCAAAAAACGCAGGTCTGGAGGAAGAAGAAGAAGCCAGCGCGCGCGTTTTGGAATTCAAATATTGCTCATAATATTTTTAGAATTATTTGTGGTTTTGTTTCACAGTTGTAGTGTTGGCTCAGTGGTAATGGACGCGCGCGTTTTGCTTGAGGGCCTTGGTTCGAATCCTGGGCTCAGCAACTTTTTCTTGTTTTTTCCATTTAATTAACAGGCTCAATATATTATGCATTGTTGTGGATTAACTACCAGTTGCGCCCTCCCGGCTGGATGGTAAGTATGCTTGCGTGTGATGAGAAGGTCCTGGGTTCGAATCCCCCCCAGGCCTTTTTGTGTTCTTTGCTTTGTTTTTTCATGTTTTTTCCAGGTTAAGCAACAAAACCTCATGGAGTGTATTTGCTAGCACCTGCGCGCGCATGGCCCAGTGGTAGGAGTGCTGGTCTTGAGGGTTGGAAGCTTAGGGACTGGGTTCAAATCCCAGCCCAGACAGGTTTTGCTTTTTCATTCTTTTCTCTGATTTTTTGTCATTTAATTAATTTCTATTATAATTATAAATTTAAATAATAAAGAAATAGAATGTTTATATTTTTATATTTATAATTTAGAACTCAATTTATTTTTTTTTAATTAAATCTTATGAGAAAAATTATTTATGTTTTAGTATTGTAAAATTTTGTATAATAATTTAATTAATCCTAATTTATTTTAAAAAAAGCATATAAACCCTAAATATTTTCAAACCCTAATTTTCTTTTACCTAAAATTTAATTCTATTATAACTTTTAATTTATTATTTATAAACTTTAATCATGTACATATTTCTATAATTTGTTTATAATTTAATTCTTGTATATAAATATGCTTAAAATAATTAAAATTCTTAATTTAATTTTGTAAATATAATAATATGATTATTCAATATGTATATATTTTATAATTTGTTTACAATTTAATTCTTGTATGTAAATAATTTTTAATATATGCTTAAAAATAATTCAAATTTGCTAATTTAATTTATTATCATAATATGTTTATAATTAACCTAATTTTTATAATTTGTAAATAATTTAAAACTTTATGATAATTAGTATATAATTGTTTATATTTTCTTAATCTTAAAATAATAATTGTTTATAAAAAATTGAACTTTTAATTATTATGCTTATTTATTTTATTATTAATGCTATTTATTTTCATATTTATTTTATTATTACTAACCCCATTTATATATTGTGATTTATTATTATTATTATTTATTTTTACTAACCCAATTATATTATTATTATTTATTTTTGCTTATTTATTTAATTTGCTTTAATTATTATTATTATGTAATTGTTTCCTTTATGTAATATTTTAGTAATAATGTTGAATATTTATTTTAAATGCTATGGTTAGTAAAATAGGGAGTGAAACATGTTTGTATTTTAAAATTAATTTAGATCACTAATTTAAAAGATAAATATTTAAAATTGTACACTCACACACGTAAGTCGATCTTTGATCGCCATCTCACTTCCTTAAGGATACCTCTCATGTTGCCTAAAACAAAAGGTCAAGTAGGGTGTATAAAGCAAAGTCCCTCATTTCACATCATCTAGTCCCTAAACAGATAAAAAGATCAAGTCCCTTCGAATGTTGCCTTCGTAATGATCTTGTCCCTTTCGAATAAAGATGATAAGTCCCTTCGAATTGCTTATACACCTTACAGTTGCCTAAATAACAGTTGTCCCTTCACTTGTCCCTCACATCCAAGGTAATGACTACCTATTCCTTAATAATAGGGATAGTCTTACCATTTAAAGGATACAAGAACAGAAAAGACTTAAACTTAGGGTAGGTTCCTCTTAAGATACTTGCTCACTCTTCAAAACATTTCAAACATTTCACATTTCAAACAAATTTTCAAAACAAAGGTTTTATACGCATCCGTACATGGATCATTATAAAACACTTAAGAAAATTTCTATTCACACACTTCACATTTCAAAAACATTTTAAAGTGAGCTAAGTAACTAAGAGCCCATGGATAACCATGGATGTAAAGGGTGCTAACACCTTCCCTTTACATAACCTACCCCCCGAACCCAAAAATCTTTTAAAAGGTCTTTCCTGTTCTTTTATGCCTTTCCTTTGGATAAAATAAAAGTCGGTGGCGACTCTTGCTATCCGCAACATTTAACTAAAGTCAGTTCTCCCACCGTGTTACAGTATCCTCTCGTGCAATGAGGAAGTCAGAACACCGTAGTTCGACTCAAAGAGACTGAAAGATAAATTGACTGTGAACTGCTTGCTTGCCCATGCTCAAGTGTATGACTCGTCTGGCTCGAGTGCTAACTGTCTTGCATTAGACGGAAGAAGCAAGTTCTCGTTTGTGAATGAGTCTGATGAGAAAAGAATCCCGAAGGAGACGATTATTGTTTGTTTTTGTGTTTTCAGTTTTGTTATTGTTTTTTGTGTTTTGCATAAGTTAATGAGCTTAAGCCTAAATCAAAGGTTGTAAACTCATTATATCCTCCCTTGATTAAGGATAATTGTCGTACCCCGAAAAATATGACCTTACGTGATCCGAAGGGACGGAGTCACGCGCCGGACAGACTGAAGAGTCGCCACCTAATTCTATTTATTCCCGAAGAGGAAAAGGGGAGATATAGATACAACCCGGGAGGAAAAGGATGAGGACAAAGTTCAACGGAACCATTGCCTGGGTTCGGGAGTCGGTTATGCAGGGGGAAGGTATTAGCACCCCCTACATCCATCATACTCGATGGGAACCATCTAAGTTAACGCGCGCGAAAGGATGTCTATGCTTAAACGAATTGCTTGCTAGAGGGAAATGAGTTGAATTATAAGTTAGATTGATCCTAGGTGCTCGGCAAGGATTGAGATCCTCGTGCCTACGTACTCCCATGTGCAATGGGAAAGTCAGAGCCTCGTAGTTCGGCCTACTAATGGTAATGGTTGTTCGTTTTATTACCTTTCTTCGACGAAAGGGTTTAGGAGTTGAAATGCACTAAAGACTATGGATAGTTTATCTCGTCCAACAAGACGAGCGTCCTGCGTCGAAATAATCGGAGTGAGTAACGAGAGCTCGTTATCCTCCTTTCTATCGCTTAAGGCTCGTGGCGTACAAATCTTCTCGCATTATTAGAATGTGTTTTATTTCCTAAGACCACTTGACGTTGGATCAAGGGTTTGGATCTAAAAAGAATCGTTTTGGTTTTTTGAGGTTAAAGGGTAAATGCAAATGGAGGTTTATTTTGTAGTTTATTTAGTGAGGCACAATGCGCTCGGCTTGCAAGGTAAGGTAGATCCTAATAAACAGAATGATAATTGGAAAATAAAGTGCAAGTGTGCAAGTGAGATCGCTTGGCGTTGGACCAAGGATTCAGAATTAAATAACATACAGAAAATAAAGTGCGTACAAAATAATGGGAGAGGGATACAAAATAAATACAAGGGATTGCGCGAAATAAATGGTATCATTGTAGTTAGCCCAAGAGAAAGCGTGTGTGCAGTGTTTTTGAACTGTTCGAAGGCGTTCGGCCTTTTTAATCGGAAACAACTATTCGAAGGCGTTGGACCTTTTTGGGACGGTCGAAATTTGGTTCGTGAATTACCTTAGAATCGATTCAAAATTGGAATCATTCTATAAGGAGTCGAAACGTAATTTTTGAGATGCGGAAATAAATGAATAAATGAATTGCAAAAAATAAATAGAATAATAAAATAAATTATTAAATCAATCAAATAATATTAAGAATAATAAAATAAATTACATTAATTTACATGTTTGTTTGCCAAAATAATAAAAAAAAACTAATTACAAGGAGGGCCTCATATTGACCGAATATCACCGATTTAACGAAATCGGGCGAAAAATCGGCCTTTTATTATGTCATTGGCCCGAAAATGAAAATTGAAATCAACTAATTAAAAAAATCTTAAGTAAAGAGATTATTAACAAATAAATCATAAAAAATATCTATAACAATAAAAAAGGAAATGAAAGATAAAAACTGAAAAATAGAAAAGGAGATTTGCGTCTGGAGTAGGTATGCAGTAATTGATCCAATGAGCTCTAACAAGTCTAAGTCAAACAAAATGTTAATAAAACAAGCTTTATTAGAAAACAATCATAAAATGAGTGTACAAAGGAGTCAGCAGGGTGTGTTATTGGAACTGAGGTATATAGTCCAACAAAGGCTGAAGCCCAAATCCAAATGAGATAAAATAATAATAAAACAGAATAATAAAATACAAATAAATAAATGAGCAATCACGGTTTGTGTGTTAGAAATCAGAACAAAAAGCAGAGGTTTCAGCCCTCACATGAACAAGTTAGAACACATTTCAAAAGTTAAAAAAAAAGAAATCAAGACCAACCCCCACGGAAGTCACCAACGGCGGCTCAAACCTCTCGCTCTTGGATCGTTCGCGGTTTCGAGCTTCTCACTCACGATCTCAACTATTTCGGTTCTATTTTTGACAAAGGCTGTACGATAGAAAGCGTTCACGGTGGAGGTTTTTGTGTTGAGGACGATTGAGCGGTGATATTCGGATCTGGTTATGCGATGGTGGCGGAAAAGATGCGTTTGGTTTCGGAAACGGCGGAAAGAAGGCAGGCTTGGTGGTCCGCGGTGTTTTTCTGGGTTGAGTTGTTTCTGCTGAAAGTTGTGTTTGCTGCGTTTCTGTGTTCAAGGTTTATGGAATTTGGGTGTTTCGGTTGGATTTTGGCTGGTTCGGCGGTGATATGGTAGCGAGTTGTTTGCGGATGGCTTATGGTGGTTTTGTGAGGTGAGCTTGAAGAAGAGAAAAGGTTTTGGTGCGGTTTTGAGATGGAGATCGGGTTTCGATTCACGCGGTTTTAATGCTGGTGAAAAGGTGAAGACGATAATACGGGAATGGTGATGAAACGGTTTTTGGGTTTTGTGAAGATGGTGATGGAGAGTTTTACGGGATCGGCGGTTTCGTGGCTGGTATTAGGCGGCTTAACTCAGTTTGACGGAACAATGGTAATGCGGTAGGCCTATTCTGGTTTTGAAAGAAAAGCTATGAAATTTTTAATAGTTTTTTTTTTGTTTAAGCTTGAGGTGTGATTTTGTTCTCCTTTTTCAGAATTTTCGGTTGTTCTCATTCTTTGCAAAATACACAGGTCCTCTTAAATAGAAAAGACAAAGGGCATTGTGGGCACTTGTGGTAGTATCTGTGAAATTCTTTTTTTTTTGCAGGCCGTTGTGTGTAATGGTGGAGGTTGGGGTGTACTAAAGGGGAATAACTTTTTGGTATCAGTGTGCTGGCTGCAGGATCAATTACGTTTTTTGTGGTGCTGGTGTGTATGGTATTGTTGCGGAAAAGGTGGAAATGGTGTGAAAAAATGCTAGCTGGCACTGGAAAGGGTGCATATCACGTGGGTGTGATAAAGAAGGAATTTGTGAGAAGAAAAAAGTCACATGGATGGTAAATGAAAAGAATAATATGTGGTTAGAAAATAGAAGAAAAAGTTACTGTCCAATGAATTTGTTTGAAAATAATAATAGTAATAATGGAAATAATGGAAATAAGAGTAAATAGAAATAATAATAAAATCAATAATAGAAATAATGATAACAATAATAAAAACAATAATGATAACAGGAATTAATAAAATTGTATTGATGGAAAAAAGATTGTAATAACTAAAATAGCGATGATAATGAAAAGAGAAATAAGAAATGACAATTTAGTGATTTTGAAAATTTGTAAATGGACTTTAAAAACAATGTGTTGATTTTGGACAAAATAAAATAATAAGAATTAAGAATGATAGAAATAATGAGTATGACATAAAAAGAATAATAATAATAATGTGAAAGATAATAATAACAACTGATAATAACCACACAAAAAATAATAATATTGAGAAGAATACTTAATAGTCATAAAGATAATAATAACAATAATAATAATAATAATAATAATAATAATAAATGTAGTAATAATAGAAAAAATGATTTTTTTTAGTTATGTATGAGTAAGGAACTTTTAGGAATGAAAATGGGCCTATGATTTTGATAGAAATAAAAAGAGATTTTTTTTGGACACTTTTGGATAATGACTGAATAAAACCCATAATAATATAAAAAGAAAGTAATCAAATTTTAGAAAATAATGAACGCACTCTTTTAGGATTTTTTGGAATATATTGGTAGACAGAAAAATAGTACACATTTTTGAATTTCTGAAAAATGATGAGACAATAAAATAAAAAGATGCCAGTAGGACAAATTTGGGGTATGACAATAATGAGAATACTTAAGTATGAGATAAACACCTCAACTTAATTATCATGATGATGTAGGATTAAGATCATTAACCTACTTGAGATTATTTAGATTGTTTTTTTGGGTTTTTGTTTAATGTTAAGTAATGAGTTTAATATCTAATCACAGATTAGTGAACTCATTACACCATCCTAATAGAAGGATAATAGATGAGAACACTTAAGCTGAGGAAGATACCTCAACTTAATCCATGGTTAGGGATTAAATTCATTATATAACAAAGCCTTTATTAAGTGGATTTTAATTAAGGGATGAGATTAAGAAATGAGTCTTATGGTTTGTAAGACAACTTGTGGGGGACTTGTCCATTAAACCCTAGGGTTAGTCCTTCTTAACCATAAAGGAAGAATTAGAACCCTAATGTAAGGCCCAAGTTACAAGATGAAGTCTTAGTGATTATTAAGATGATTTGATTAAGAGGTTTAAACAAATTAAAGGTTTAACACTTAGGATTAAAGTTATACACTCCATCCTAAGAGAAGGGTACAGGCATAACCCTAATTCCAAATTGACTGGGATGATTCATAATTTTTTTGGTGAATTTTAGAAACCTAAATGTATTTTTAATTAATTAAAAGACTTTAATTAATTAAAAATAACATTTAAATATTTTAAAAATACTTTTTTAATGCAAAAAATAAAATAAAAATCATTTTCAGGTTAAGAAAAAAATTTAAAACAGAAATGTAAAGGAAATATTTTTTGGATGATTTTTGCTATTTTTAATAAATTGTACAAAAGAAATGAAAATAAAATAAAATAAAATGAAATAAATGAGAAAGTCAGCGCATCTGAGGGCCAGGATTTGAATAAAATTGGAGGGAGTTGACTGGCGCGTGATTGTGTGGCTGGGATTCAATCTGAGCTAAACTGAATTAATTAAACTAATTAAATGAAATTAGGGCTAATGGACGAATCTGAACCACTTATTTGCGCGCTAATTCTAAGATCTAAAGGCCCACATTCAAACCTGACTAAACCCTAATTAATTAAAACTAATGACTTTCAGGTGACCGGAGCTTGCTCCGGTCATCTTCTCCGGCCAACCAAAACACCTATCTTCTTCCCTAGGCTAAATCAAAAGCTTTAAAGCTCCAGAATCCCTCTTCTAACATCCATAAGCAAGAATCTATCATCAAAACACATTTATCATACATCAAAAACAAGATTCGAAGAAAATCGTAAAACTGAACAAAACTTTCAGAAGTTCAATACATGCTTAATACTCAACCATTTTCAAAAAAATTACATCAGGGTGATCAGTGAAGCATGAAGATTCATTTAGAAACTTAAAATGCATGTTCTGGAAAAAATGTTCTTGAGGTTACCTGAGATTGAGCTTTCAGTTCTTGAGCTTTCTGAACCTCTCTTTGGTGCAAATCAACTCCAATGAGCTTCCTGAGAATGCTTTGATGCTTAGAGTGAGTTTATTTGGCCTCTTTTGTGAGTTTCAGTTCTGAGGTTGCAGAAATCGTGTTTGAGTTTGGGGATGTTTCTGGCTATGGTGATGGGTGGGAAATGATCCTGGGATGATGCTGAGTTGATTGGTGGAAGAGTTTGTGATTTTTGTTGGCTGGTTTTGCAAATTCGAAGAGAGGAAGGTTTTTGATGGTTTTTGTGAATCCTGACTTGTGGGAGGTTCTCAGCTTGTGTGTGGTGTGTTTTGGATTGCTTGAGGTTAGTATAAACAATTGTGATTGGTTTAGAGAGTTGTTGTGGCTCAGCTTGATTGGTATGGTTGTTTTTGCAAAAATTCAACATTGGTTGTACTATGAGCATGGGTTATAGCAGGAGTGGTTCTATGGCATGTATGGCCTCATCTGACTTTGTGGAGGACCCTTAGATCATTAGAAAGCAGTTGTAATACCTTGATCAAGAGTTTGCAATGTTTATGCATAAATGTCATTTTGTGAACTTTGTAACATTTGGTTATGAAAGTGCCTTGTTCAATGCTGAATTTTGGTCATGGCATGTTGTATAATGTTGTTATGGTGCATTGAGATAAGTTAGAGGTCATATAAAGCCTTGGAGATCATTCTTGCAAGAATCCCTCTTTTGAGAATTTTTTGTGAGAAATGGCTTATGGAAACTTGTGATCCAAGGCAAGATTTTGATCTTGTAATGTTGCACTATGTTTGGTTGATGTCTAGAAGTCAATTAGAGGTCACTTGAATGCTTGAAACTTGATTTTGCAAAAAATCCTCTTTGGCATGAAACTTGAAATTTTAGGATTTTTGCCAACTTTGAAAGGCCATATCTTGAGTTCTAGGATGAATCAAGACATGTTCTTGTACTTTTTGAAAAGGGAAAGACCTAATATACAACTTTCATGACCAAGAATTTTTCATTTGAAGCATTTTTGGTTGAGAAAGAGGAGGTTGAAAAACTTTCCGAAAATGGAAAGTTTCCATTACAAGTCATTTCCTTTTTTGGCAAGTTTGCAAATGGCTCAAAATTCTTCAATCTTGTGAACTTACAACCACTTCTAAGATCAAATAAAGATCATAGAACTTAATTTTGATGAAAATACCCCTTTGGTTCCATTGCTGGGGGCCTCAGATGCCCTACTTTTGACTTAACTTGCCCAAGAAGTTACCTAGTGAACAGATGACTTCCACAATGAATTTCTTCATCAAACTTGGTACACATGATCCTTATAACATCTTAAGAACATTAGAAACAAGAATTCCCCAAAAGTTTGGAGTTAAGGCCTCTGAAACCAAAACCTTAATTTTGGTCATCTATGTAGTGAAAACCCTAGCTCTGCTTCCATGCCTTGCTATTTCTTGTGATCTCTTGACTTCCATGAACTTTGAGGGATATAATATGATGGTAGAACACACATGAACTCTCTTGGAAAGCTTTGAGGCCTTTGGAATGGCTCATATGGAATCTTGGATTGCTCAGATCACAAACCCTAGATGCAGATGAACTTGAACTTATGCAGTGAAACAAAAATGCAATGTGAGGTGGTATGCTTATGCTAATGCAAGCATGAAAGATCACAAGCCATGGTTTGATATGAGTGAGGGCAAATTTGGGGTGTTTACACCCAACAATTTACCGGAACGCACTCCAAAAGTGCACTTGCTTGGATTCAACCTCAATCTGTACTTTATCAATCTATCAAACAGCTTTTTGAGATTGAATAGATGCCCTTATTCGTCCCGGGACTTGGCAATCATGTCATCCACATAGCATTAAATTTCTTTGTGTATCATATCATGGAACAATGTTATCATAGCCCGTTGATACGTTGCCCCGGCGTTCTTCAATCCAAAGGGTATAACCTTGTAACAGAATGTACCCCACGGGGTAATGAACGTCGTTTTCTCCATGTCTTTCGGTGCCCTCTTGATCTGATTATACCCGGAGAAGCCATCCATGAAAGAAAATACCGAGAACTGAGCGGTGTTATCTACCAGCACATCAATGTGAAGTAATGGAAAGTCATCCTTTGGACTTGCTCTGTTTAGATCCCGATAATCGACGCACATCCAGACCTTGCCATCCTTCTTTGGTACAGGCACAATGTTAGCTACCCAAGGTGGGAAACTGGTCACAGCAAGGAACCCGGCATCCCACTGCTTCTGAACTTCCTCCTTGATCTTCATAGCCATATCAAGGCTAGTTCTTCTCAGCTTTTGCTTTACGGGAGGACAATCTTCCTTCAATGGCAGCTTGTGCACAACGATGTCAGTATCCAACCCTGGCATATCCTGATACGACCAGGCAAAGATATCCACGTATTCACGCAGCATACCAATCAACTCCTTCTTTACCTCGGCCTACAGACTGGCCCCAATCTTTACTCTCTTTTTACACCATCGGACCCAATGTTGATGATCTCTATTTCCTCCTGATGAGGTTGAATGACCTTTTCCTCTTGTTTCAACAACCTGACCAATTCTTTTGGGAGTTCACAGTCTTCCTCATCCCCTTCATCATCTTGGTAGATAGGATTATCGAAGTCATGCCTAGTCATAGCAGGAACGTTGTCACAGGAATCCGAATGATCAACATTGCACAGGATGTGCTTATTTCAGAATCGGGATTTTTCAAAGAAGACGCCAATACACAAAAACAATGGAAAGCAAAAACATTGCCATTTTATTTGCTTTGTGAAAAAATTTTAAAACGAAAGAAAGAGAACACAATTTGCTTGAAAAAATTTCCTTTATTTCATGGAAAAAGTATAATGCATTAAACATGGTGGCCCTACATATGGATCCATGAACCTTGGACAGAGTGCAGGATTTGACATGCAGTATGATAAAAATGGAAACCAAGAAAATTACTTTGACTACCAAGTAACTTGAACAAAATCTTCAGTAGACCAGTTCCGGAGCTCCTCCCCAGGTATGCATGGGTGAATCCAGTTATTCAAGTCGCAGTCACTATCCCCATCTGCATCTGTTGCATAAACATTGTTGTAGTCCAGCATTCCATCGCTACTGAACGCTATGGGTTTACTACCATGAGACCAGCTGGACTGACCAGGTTGATATCCGAGACCGAACTTTTCGTCCTTCTTTTCCATTTCCAACAACTTGCCACAGCCCTGGGCATTCCCAGATTGAACTACCTCCTTAGCTTGCTTGTAGGAGTAGATAGGAGTCCCTTCCTTCTCGTTGCTCTGAACTGCTGGAGACAAATTACCGACATTGACCGTCTCAAAAGCTTGGCAAAGTGTCTCATGGATTTCCCCGTCCATTTCTACATACTTGAAGGTCGACAGATGGCTTACGAAAATATCCTCTTCTCCGCACACAATGATAACCTGGCCATCTACCACATACTTCAACTTCTGATGCAACGTGGATGTCATTGTGCCAGCAGCGTGAATCTAGGGACGTCCCAGCAAACAACTATAAGCGGGTTGAATATCCATAACATAGAATATACTCTTGAACACCTGAGACCCAATCTTCACTAGTAGCTCTACCTCCCCAAACACAGATCTTCGGGATCCATCGAAGGATTTCACAATCAAATCACTAGGTCACAAGACAATTCCATCGACATTCAGCTTCATTAAGGCCTTCTTAGGGAGCATATTGAGAGAAGAACCTGTATCTACCAGGACGTGTGATAGAACAACACCCTTGCACTCCATGGTGATATGTAAGGCTTTATTGTGGTTGCGCCCTTCAGAAGTGAGATATCTATCTGTAAATCCCAACCCATGGTTGGCGTTTACGCTACCTACCATAGCCTCTAACTGGTTGACTGTTATCTCTTGTGGTACATACGCCATTTGCAAAACTTTCAGCAAAGCCTCTCGATGAGCTTGGGAACACATCAGTAACAACAGAATGGATATCTTGGACGGAGTCTGATTCAGTTGTTCAACCACCTTATAGTCGCTTTTCTTAATTATTCTCATGAATTCCTCGACTTCCTTCTCAAAAGTGCCCTGACCGGCACCAGGAGTTATCACCCCTTCAGTCGCTATCTGTTTACCCCTAGCCTTTGCAGCAGCTTCAGCTTCAGGATCACCTCTAAGATCTTGAAGAGCAAAGAGACGCCCACTCCTTGTAAATCCCCCAACTCCTCCGATATTCACAACAGTCGGGTCAATTGTCACCGCTTGACTTTCCACCTTTTGGCCTCCTAGGTACACATCCGAGCCATAGTGCCACGGGATGGCCTTGTCATCAGCATAAGGGACTGGTCCCGGAACAGTAATGGTCACTGGACTCACTCCAGGGACATAAATGGTCACCGGCTCTCTCCGGACAGGAACTTCGACAGGATCAAAATAAATCGTCACTATAGACACACAACCATTTCTGTTAGCAACTTTGTCAAACTGTAGCGACCCCTCGTCAATCAAACACTGCAACCCAAATTTTAAATCCCCATAACCATTAACTAAATTCAAACAACCCTCGTAGTCATAATCACACCCAGGGAAAACCTGCCCTTTCAACAATCTGCTTTTCACGACTAGTAATGAGGTCTTCACTTCATCCACATTCAAGATTAAATTCAAACTCTCGCCACTGTCAACGGCATTTATCCTAGCCCCTCCATAATTTGGAATGGGGTTTGATGTAACATTTGGAGGCGGTGCAAAGTTGATCGCATTCGAATCAATCAGGTCTTAGACCTTATGCTGCAATGCCCTGCACTTCTCTGTTGAGTGCTCGAGAGCTCCTGAATGAATTGCGCATCTTGCATTAGCATCATACCCCACTGGAAGCTCTCCAGGTGGAGGTGGTGCTAACGTCCTCAACTGAACCAAATTCAACTCCAACAATCTCTGAAGTAGTGTTGTGTATGTCATTGGGATATCCTCGAGCACCCTATTAGCTGGACGAGCTTGCCTCTGTTGATAGGGTCTTTGCTGATAGTTATTGCGCTGCGGCTGTTGCTGTTGTGGTACAGGACCCGTAGGGATGGTGACAGCGGCCACCTGCTCATAAGATCCTCTATATCCGCAGCCCCACCCTCGACCGTACACATCATTAGTTTCTCCATCCCTTCTTCTTGGAAGTCCACTGAAAGCCTTTCTCAAACCACTTAAGCTACTTGCGCTAGTGTCTTTAATCTTCCCAATTTTTAGAAGAGTTTCCACTCTCTCTCCTGCTATCACAATGTCGTTGAACTTTGTTGCTGAACATGACGCTAGTCTCTTAATAAACACCCCTTACAGCGTTCCAATGAACATATTTTCCATTTCATTTTCCAACAAGGTAGGTTGTACTCGAGCAGCAAGCTGACGCCACCTCTGGGCGTACTCTTTGAACCCTTCTTTAGCACTCTGAGACATTGTCTGCAACTGGGTACGATTTGGAGCCATATCCAAATTATACTGATACTGTTTCACAAATGCCTCAGCCAAATCCTTCCAGCTTCGGATATTGACTCTGCTCAACTTCATGTACCATTCCAAGGAAGCTCCTACAAGACTATCCTGGAAGTAGTACATCCACAACTTCTCATCATCTGTATGTGCCGCAATCCTTCCCACAAACGACTGAAGATGAGTTCTCGGGCACGTTGTGTCGTTGTACTTGTCAAAAGTGGGAACCTTGAACTTGTAGGTAATTCTCACCCCTGGCACCAAGCCCAAATCAGTGATGTCAAACCCTAGAGAACTCTGAGACTGAATAACACGAATCTGCTTAGACATTTCTTCGAACCTTCTATTCATGTCAACCCCTTGGCCTTCTGCCTCGTCCAGCAAAGTAAACTGCTCGTCCTGTCCATCCATCTGCAGGTTATTCACTCCATCATTGACAATAGTGACCCCTGGTTGTACCACGTGGATTTCAACGTTACGGGCATCAGCCCCGTTGCGATTAACTCCATCTACTGTCCCATTGTTTCTGACTTGATTGTTCTCCACCATTTCGTGCAGATGCTCTTGAGTTTGACCCATCCCAGCCATGAGGGTCATGAAATTGTCCATTCTCGTCCTCAAGTCAGCCAGATCTGCTTGCATATGATCCATTGCTCTTTCTCTGTTCACCTTTGTAGGGTATCTGTGCACCGTTGACTGTCTCTGAACTTTCTTGGGAGCTATAGTGCCTGAAAGTGACATGAACGTTAGAACACTGGAGAAATACCTGCAAAACAACAAACACGTTATATGCATGCAATGTAAATATTCATGCTTCCATGTCCAGGCATTAATGTGCCCCAGTTCTGGTATTTTGACAGAAAATACTCCATATGACCCTTGTTGGAAACTAACTCTTTTGAGGAGTATTCAGATCCTGGTGTCTTAGGACAAACAGCTTTGCTCATTCAGAAACGGTAACTGGAAAGTATCATTGCATAGCATGAACAGACTACCAACAATCAGAGTCATAGGCATAAACAACATTCCCCAAAGGGTTACAATTCGGTACAATTGACAGAAAGATAAAGCAAGACTCCTACAACAAGCCTGTAGGTAGTCCGGATACAATCAACAATAAACTAAAACCCTAGACTAAAAGGAAGATCCAGGCTCCTCTTCTTCAGTCACCACCTCTGTTCGGCTCTTCTTGACGCCTGCTCTCAGCTTAAGATCTGCAATCTCCTTCATTGATTCCTTCAAGGCTAGTCAGCTATGTTCCAATTGCTGAGTCTTTTCCCTTCGTATCTTGTGGACTTGTTCGACCTCTTCTTTCTTGAATTCCATTTGCGCTTCAAAGAACTCTTCCTTTTCTTTGTACTTCTTCTGCTCCTATTCACTTTGGCCCTGTAACCAAGCAATGGATTGGCGAGCTTCTCTGAGAGTCTTCACAATCTTCTTATGCTCTGCCTCTCTTTTTGACTCTGTTAAACCCAATCTCTTAAAATGAGCTTCTCTCCCAGCAAACTCCTTTTCTTTAGCTTCTAAGGTAGCCTTCATCATCTGTAGCTTTTCTTCCGCTTCTTTCTTAGCATGGTTGGCACGGTGATACAAACTAGCCATTTCAGAATTCTCTACCCGAATCTCGTGCAACTGAGCTTCCAACTTTTTGTAATCTTCAAGAGAAACAGTGGTTTGTACCGGTACCTCCTTTGGATATAGCGGAGCCTCAACCGAAAATGGAAGGAAAAAGGTATCGACCCTCCTCTGTATCCAATCAGCAAAAGAGGGATAAGTCTTAGGGTCTACCTTTCCGAATTCTTTCTTACCCTCTCTAACCTTTGTTTCCTAAGCTTGGGATGCTTGAATAACAACAAATCATTATCTTCAGCTGGAAAATACAAAGTATTAGCTATTTCTTCATCTGATGGAGGATCCTTCAGTGGATAACCAAACTGCTTTCTGGACATCACAGGGTTATGACTTATCACTCCTTTTCTGCCTAACAGTGGCACATAGGAAAACTCACCACACCTGGTAATAAACTCCTTTCCTACCAAGTTTCTGCTACATCCCCAGGCTATGTCGTCAGATGTTAACCCCATCAATCTTCTAGCCCACTTCCAATATTGCTTAATATCTTTGAACAGTTCTGATTTCGGAAGCTTCTTAGCAAACCACTCAGCAAACACGGGAGCGCAACAATTCACGTACCCCTTTCTCTTCTCATTCCTGTGATGGACACCAAAGTAAAAGTCTCCCAACAACGTAGGCACCAGGTTCCCTTTAATGAAAAGAGTGATAGCCTCCAAGCTTATCCATCCTTTCTCTCCTGGAAAAAGACTTATCCCATAGAACATTAATGCTACCAGCGCACTGAACTCTAACCATTTTCCTCCTAAACTAAACACATGGGCTTCTGTGATAAGAAAATCCAGATTAAATCCTTTCCCCTTACTGGCTTCTAACTCCATCTTCACTCTAAGCATACTCAAATGACAAGTACCTATAATATCCTTGTACGGGGGACATCTCTCCGTAGCATAGTAGGGAACACCATTCTTGATAGGAATCTTCAGGATGTCAGAAATCTCTTCCATAGTGGGAGCCAAGATGTAGTCAGCAAACACAAAAATTCTCAACTGAGGGTCATAAAACTGCAACAAAGAATGAAGACTATCTCTCTGATCAATAGTAGGTTTGTCCATGTAACCCAAGATCTTCCCATACCAGCTTCTGAAATCATCTGAAACCTTGTCACTCATCAAGTCTACCAGTTTCTGAATACTATCGGTTTCGGGTTGCGGGAAAGTATAATGAACATTCCTTTTCTGGGTATCTCTTGGATTTCTGTCATCTGGAGAAAACAATGAATACCAGAATTGGGTACAGAGATGAAGGATAACCTGAAATGGAAACACAAACAGTTAATGCAAGTATGATGCGATGCAAATGCAATGCAGACACATGATCAACGACCGGGACTGTCTAGATACGGAACACGGGACCTAAGTGACCAAGAACCAAGATCCTTTGAATAAAGCCTCATGAACAAGAATTCAGTCTTGAATAAGCCCCAAATCAAAGATCCAAATCCATGTAGCCTTATCAAATCATAGAACTGTACTGGCAATGAGGTATGATGAGGTCGAGGGTTCCTGCAAACCTGTAAACCCCTCCCAATCTCACGGGTGTGCTCCGGGTCAAACATCACGGACTCTCAAAGCCGAATAACAATAATATGTTCACCATCTCCGAGAAATGGCTCATGACCAAATCAGGGAATCGGTTTGGCATTATGTACTACTCAGGGAGGCCTCAGCATGAGTCCGGGAAAAACAAGCATCCCTTATAAGTTCCCAGCTTCAAGCTCTGGAATCGAGAAACAATAGTACATTCATCCCGAAGGGTACAATACTATCATCATACGACCAGATGCTTTGACTGAGTTCCTATAAAAGAACCAGGCCATCCTATGCGAGTTCCCAAGTAGGCCCTCGGGTGCGTATGGGTTTGCCACAAAATGTGGTTTGCCACTGTCACCACTGGAGAGGGATGTTTCCACAAAGGTCCTCAATGATCGGTCCCCAGATGCACATAACTATCGAGGTTGTGTATTACCCCAGAAAGATTCCGAAATAATACATTTCCAAGACGGTCGCAAGTCTGGGTGTGGAACTCACTACTACTAACATAGCAAGATGCCTTGAAGCCAAAGCGACTGTTCACTCTAAGTCCTATGGTGCACTCGAGCCCCAATTACGAGCTCATCTCTCAGTAACAATTCCCAACCCCACAGAAAAAAGGAAACCAGCATAGCCAGACAGTCCAGTATAATATATATGATGCATAAAAATAAATACTGAAAACTGTAAATAAAGCTGTAAATAAAACTGTAAATAACCAACAGTAAAATAAACACGCAACAGCAAACAATCAACACCCAAAGAAACAGAAACATGCAAGCGCGAGGATTGACTCTCAGGGGAACCAGAGATTCTGGGATAATCCCCATCAGAGTCGCCAGCTGTCGCTCCCTGTTTTGATCTGATTTTGATCCTCAATCCTTTCTTTAGTCTTTGACCCTGATGTCAACCTTGTAACCTGTCTTGTGAACTTTGAATTTCCCTGATAATTGATCATATGCCTTATGCTGGAACATGCAAGTTCTATGCTTCATTTTTCTATGCAATATGCTAAGGATATGACATGCTGATGATGGTTATGATATGATGATGATGCTAAGCAGGAGAGGGCAAATTTGGGGTATTAATAAAACCATCTGACTTCTCGCTATCTTCACCACTGATAGGGAATAATGAATCTTCCTGTACTGCTGGGGATAATGAAGACTCTGCTAGGGAATACTCCTTCGTTGAAGGAAAACTCTCTGCTTGGGGAGAATACCAGCCTTTAGTTTTTATGCTGAGGAAGCTTTCAATTTCCATCTCTACTGGGGGTGATGGAGAATGTCAATGAGAAGGCTTCCTGCTAAAGACAAGAGTTTTAATTCGTCTATTGCTAGGGATGAAAGGTGTAAGGCATCCCATGTTAGGAATGAGAGAATGTAGAGTATCTCATGCTGGGGATGGGAGATGTATCATCTCACGCTGGGGATGAGAGACGGTGATACCCTTCTGCTCGGGAAGTACCATTCTTGCCACTCTGCTAGAGAAGAGATGGTCCATTGAAACTTGTTGAGGAATCTCGCTCAATGATCTGCTGAGGAAAGGCTTCCTGAAGTACTGTGCTGGCAATGGCCTTGCTTGCAACACCTATACCTGCATATTAATGAACACAACTGATAGTGCCTGCAAAATAGAGAGTTAGTTTGGCATGCATGCCCCAGGTTCATGGTCCGAATCACCATCCCTGTTACTCAACACATCTGATATATGTCAAATGTTTTATTCTCATGCATGTATTATAAAGCATTCATGTATTCACAATGCAATATCTATCACAATTTGTTGGACGTTTTTGCAATCAAGTAACAGTAGATGAAAAAAAAACATATGGGAGCCAATTGAATGAAATTTCACTTTTATTGATTAAAATATGGCCATGAATAGGCATTACATCGGGAAGCAATCCCTAGAAAGAGGAAATTGCACAAAAAGAAGATAAACAATCCTAATGGCAATGTGAGAGTTACATCTCATCAAGCACCGTCTTGGCTATGACTTGTATGTCCTCAAGACTTTCTGCATGCCTCACTTTTCAGGAAGATGATTGAATTGATTCTTACCCCTCGGATTACCTTTGATTGCAAATGACGAATCACAGATCTCGCAGATCGTAATTGTTCGTTTTAGTCCCTATTTTGCGTGGATTGCCCTTTCGGGTTTTCAATCCATCGGGATACCCTTTTTTTCCTGAGTTGCCCGATGTGGCTTTTCAACTCAACGGGTGTACATTTTTTCAAATATTTGCCTAACTTTTTCCCGAGCCTTTTATTTTGTTTTTGGCTAGCCGGGATAACCTTTTTTTCCTGGACTTTTATTCTGTTTTTTTTCCTTCAGTCTCTTATACGAAATATTTTCTAACTGCGTCTGTGTTGACATGGGCAGAGAAGTATTCACCATCCATGGTTGTTAACACTAAGGCTCCGCCCGGGAAGACCTTTTTAACCACAAATGGACCTTTATAGTTGGGTGCCCACTTGCCCCTGTGATCTGTTAGAGGAGGAAGGATCTTTTTCAACACTATGTCGCTGGGTATGTAGCGTTGAGGCCGTACTTTCTGGTCAAAAGCATGTTTCATTCATCTTTGATACAACTGTCCATGACATACAGCTGCTAGGCGTTTCTTGTAACACCCATTTTTCCCAATTAAATGCAATTATTGTTTTATTAAGAAAAATCAGAGTTTTTTTTATCAAAACTGGAATGCTACTGTGAGACATGGCATGAATTTTAATTTGTCAAAAACTTGGCATGATTGAAAGTATGAGTGGTTCTCAAAGAAAAAGATAGAAATGGCATTTTTGTGAAAATGAACTGAATGAGCCGACTCAAATTCCACAATGAGCCGACTCATTCAGTGTGGTTGGTGCCCAAAACACGCGGGTCCCAACAGGCTGCCTGAGGCCAAATTTTGGCCGGCTCATTGGGTATGGATGAGCCGACTCAAACTCCTTCATGAGCCGACTCATCAAAGTGTTTTTCTTTCTTAATGTGTGCGGGTCTCAACAGGCTAACTCTCTGTTATTTTTGGCCGACTCACCAAGCAATTTGAGCCGGCTCATTTTATGATTTGAGCAGGCTCATTCCTGTGATGTCTATTTTTTTAATTTATTTTTTATTTCTATTTTTATAACATTTACTAACCAATATAAATAGCTAGTTTCATTTCATTTGAGAGGTTAACAAGAAAAGTGAAAGATATACACACTTTTCTCTTCATCTCCTTCCTTCTTGCATCCATCAACAATCACACACAACAATCTTTGTTGATTAAGGTGCTTGCTTTAAAGATAACGTTCAATCGTGAATTAGTGTTTCAGATTGGGTCTAGAGAGTGTGGGTTTTTCTTGGAAAAATCTGAAGGGTTTTCTCCTCCAAGATCATAGAAGATTTGGGGGTTTTGCATATAACTATCGTTTGTAGATTCAGCCGAGTGAGGTAGATTGAAGATCAAGTGGATCGTTCTTTCATATCATGGTAGACGGAGGATTGCAGAGATCTTTGTGGGTTCACAAGTGTTGAAGAAACTCAACCGTGCTCAAAGTTTGGAGGATCGTAAATCCTTGCAAGAAGGGAGCAATTAATCGGAGGCTTTCTCGACACGCGTGGAGGACTTGATTCTACTTTGAATCAAGGGACAAGAAGAAGATTTGATAGCATATTCAAAACGGTTTGGTTTGTTGGTTCATCTATTTTTCTTCTTATAAAACAATTGCAATTTAATAAAATTGCCCAATTCGATTCTGAATTGGGGGCAGAGTACTTCGAGCGAGGACGACGAAGGAACTGCCTAAACAAATTCCTTGTATTCTTTACTATTCTCGTATTTTACTTTTGCTCATTTTGATTTTATGTGTTATAAAATTCTGGTGTATCTAAGTTACTTTTGCTCATTTTGATTTTATGTGTTATAAAATTCTGGTGTATCTAAGTAGTGCACTCAAGGTGTTTGACAAAGTGTCACACTCAAAAGTGATAACTACATTGTGTAAAATTCTGCACTACTTGATACAACAAAATTACACTTTGTGTTTTGCACACCAAGTGTTTGTCAAAAAGTCAAAGCACACAAAATTAAATTGCTTGTGCTTATTTTCTTACTTTATATCATTTTAAAGAGTAGTTTATCAATTGTGGCATTTTCAAGTGAACCTTTTGTGAAGTATTAATTCTTCTTGTCATCATTCTATTTCCATTTGGTTAAAGTGTATATCCGATCTTCGGTGACTTCAATTTTAATTAGACGATTTTCTGGGAAACTTCTGCAATACATTTTCAATTAATTTTTGAAAAGTAAATTTTGAAAACATCATCATGTTATCTCGTTCTCGATAAGTGATATAATTATCAAACTACCCAAATCTAGCAAGTAAAATATGACAAACATTTATATTAAGAACATCACAAAGTACAACTTCTTTGTAATGCTTTCCCATGGAGATAGGAACTTTGAAGGCTAGTGTTACTCGAACTTAGGAGCCCTTGCTTACCCAACTGAGGGTGTATTGTCTCTCATGAATTTCCTTAGACAAATTCAAATAATCTAACAATTTTTGTAACACCACATTCCCAGTGCTACCAATATCAATTATATTATATACCTTGTTCATGATAGAATAATGTGTTTTAAACAAAATTTTACGCTACCCCTCATCTTTGGTCACCAGTAAAATTATTTCCAACATAAAATTTACCACATCATCAGATTTTTCCTTAACAGACTCAACCCCTGCTGCATATTCATCGTTCTCAACTGCATGTCCTTTTCTTTATCCCCCTTCTTTCGTAACAACAATGATTCTTCTTGTTCGAAAAACATTTTATTTGTGACATATACCATTACTGTAACGCTCTGATGATTTATTTAATTATTTAATTTAAATAATTGGAATTGTGGTGTATTATGTGTTGCGTGAAGTTGGTAGTGTGTTGAAGGAAGAATTATATTTTAATATTTTATGAATTTAAATAATTTATATGATATTAAATAAATATTGGAAATATGAAGAGAAATGGTAGAATCGTAATTTGGTGATGGAATAGTAAGGGCAAGATGGGCAATCCTTAGTTGAGGTCTAAGGGTTATGTTTGGAATTTGGAAAAAAAAGAGAATTAGTTCGTGAAAACTGATCGTGAGTTGAAGCGTATGAACAGAGAGGAAGGAAAAAGAAGGAGCTAGGGTAAGAAATTGTAGAGGAGAATTCCGGCTAGGAGAAGGAAATCTTCCGTCAAATTAAGGTAAGAGTGGGATTTCTTCATCTCCTAAGGGTTTTATAATATGAATAGTAGGAATACGATCGTTGAGTGGGAACTCATAAGGTTTGAGGGGTTTTTGATGAAAAGTGTGTGAGAACAATTAGGAATTGTTGAAATTGTGGTAATATAGGTGATTGATTGTAGGTTGAATGGTAAAAATTATGAATTTTCTAGACTTAAGAAGGGTTTTGGACTGTGTAGATCGTAGCAGGGTCAGATTGGTTCATAGATAAAAATCTACGAAAATCGCAGTTCTCGCTTAGCGAGTGTGTGAAAATGTTGGACCCTTCTTGGCAGAAAGTTACTTACTTAGCAAGCATGAGGTCGCTTAGCGAGACCTGAAGTAAAATAAATAAATTATTCTATTATGAAAAATTCTATAAAATTCTTTATTTGATATATTAATGAATGAGGATTGATGTAGTGATATTAGAGGTATGTATGAAAGGGTTATGAGCTTATTTAGAAGGATAATGAACATAACATAGTAGAAACATGCGTTAGTATGTATATATGTTGTTGATGTTGCTAGGTATTGTTGTTGTTACATGAAGTTTATGTTGTTATATGTTGTTGTAGTTGTGGATGCATATTGTTGATGTTGCTTTGCGTTGTTGTTAAGGTGGTTATATGTTGTTGTAGTTGATGATGTATGTTATGGATGTTGATATGTGTTATCGATGTTATTATATGTTGTTGTAGTTGTTGGTATATGTTGTTGATGTTGTTATGTGTTGTTGTTGTGGTTATATGATGTAGTAGTTGTTAGGTGTTGTTGCAGTTGTTGATATATGTTGTTGATATTGCTATGTGTTATCATTGAGGTGGTTATATGTCATTGTAGTTGATGATGCATGTTATGGATGTTGATAGGTGTTTTCGATGTAGTTATATGTTGTTGTAGTTGTTGATAGGTGTTATTGATGTTGTTATATGTTGTTGTAGTTGTTGATATATGTTGTTGATGTTGCTATATGTTGTTGTTGTTGTCGTTGTGGTTATATGATGTAGTAGTTGTTAGATGTTGTTGTAGTTGCTGATATATGTTGTTGATGTTGTTATGTGTTGTTGTTGTTGTGGTTGTGGTTATAAGATGTAGTAGTTGTTAGGTGTTGTTGTAGTTGTTGATATATGTTGCTGATGATGTTGTCACATGAGATAATTGTTATTGTATATGGTTGGTGATGTTGTTGTATGAGGTAGTTGTTATTATTGTATATTGTTGGTGATGTTGTCACATGAGGTAATTGTTGTTGTATGTTGTTGGTGATGATGTTGCATGAGATAATTGATGTTGTATGTGGTTGGTGATGTTGTTGTATGAGGTAGTTGTTGTTCTATGTTTTTGGTGATGTTATTGCATGGGGTAGTTGTTGTTGTATGTTGTTGATGTTGTTGTTTCATGAGGTAGATGTTGTAGACATTACATATTATCATTGATGGTGCATGGCATGTGCATAGTTGGGGATGATGTACTAAGGTAGGGTATATTCATCCGAACCCCAAAGGGAATCATTGTGTTGTTGGTGCGATCATGAAATAGGGATCGTATGTGACCATGAAATAAGGGTTGAGGGTATGATCATGAAATAGGGATCATATTAGACCATGAAATAGGGGTCAAGAGTTCTGACGGGAACTGGATCATGAAACAAGGATCGATAAATGGTACCGCTTGCAATGAGTCTGGTGCAATCTCATTTGCATATGTTGTTGTTTTTGTGCATAATATTATTATGTATTTCGGTCTATTTGTTTAGTTGTTGATTGATGAAAAGTTGTGAATATTTGATGATACTTGCTTTTAGTTTTATTATCCTTCCCTTTTGTTGGTATAAGTATGTCACCCCTTCCGTTTGAATGTTACCCCTATGTTGGTAACATGCAGGTGATCAGGTTTACTAGAGGTCTTGGTCGATGAAGTCGGTGCACTTCACGTTAGAAGAGTCGACTCTGATACGTACTTTGGGGTGTAGGGACGATGATTTTTTCCCGTTGTTTAGTTATTTAAGAAAAGCATGTGGCTACTTAACTAATTATTTTATGTATCTTTTGATTTCCCGCTGCAAGTGAAACATTTATACTACGTGTCAGCTTAAGCCGTGTTTTGAAGTTGTATGTAACACTCAAAAATAATTTTTATATTTAATACTATGATTTTAAATAAGAATTTGTGGGAAGTATTTTGGGTGTTACAAAGTGGTATTAGAGCAGGTTGGTCTGTCCGACCAGGTTGCGTAGTTACATTGTTTATTTGTTATGCGACATGTGTGTGAGAACACTGTCGGTACTTGTTTTGTTTTCCATTGCATGTTGGGAATGAAACAAGTGGGAGAGAAGCGCCTGCTTCTCTTGGATATTCCTGGTGTTGAGATATGGGATATCGTGTCGCTGTAAGAGGGAGTGTTGCGTGGACTGTTCAACTATTTAGAGAATGGTGTTACCCTCAAGGGGAGACAATCAGGTGTCCTGGTTGTTCGCCTCCTTGTGAAGAGGGAAGGCGATGTTTTAGGCTAGTTGTGGGCTGTTGAAGTGTGGAGTATACTGACGTGTTTCCTTAGAAGGTACACAGTTATCTTTATGGTGTATTGTTGAGAGGATGGTGTATTGTGTTTTTTAACGTTATTATGATTTGGTGAGGATGGTTTATGCCTCATCATGATTGTCGGATGTATATCAACAAATTGAGGAACTAATCACCCTTAATCTCTTGTTGATAACAGACATGATCTTGTTGGATGAGATATATGTGACTTGCTAAGATATGATATCATGCACATTGAATGGTACAAAGTTATGCCAGGTGCTTGCAGAGTGTTTGGATTAGTCAATGTAAATTCTTATATCTGGAGGTGAAACAAATTCGAGGATATGAGGTTTTGCATGGATGCAAAGATAGTGTTATGGGAACTAGAAATAAGGTCACAATGATGAACTATCAGTTGTGCGTGAATTTCAGAGTTGTTCCGGAAGAAGCTATCAGATGTTCTGTTAGGAGAGGGAGATAGAACTCTATTTTAGTCTCGTTCCTGGTACTGGATTCTAGGGTAGAATATGAGATGTCAGTGTGATAGAAAAGAGTAGTCAGAGGGAGATGCTACTAAAATTGTGAAAACTAAAACGAAAATTATTAAACTTGCGCAAATTCTACATAAGCTTTTCGACACGCGACTTCTTCTTCAATACGCGTAGTCGACTTTCCTATAGTGTGTGTATAAACAAGGAATATGATTACAATATGAATGATTATATGAATAATGTTACATTAGGCAATTTCGTGTTTGTTAAGTTATTATTATTAAAAATAAAATTTCACGTTGCTACTACGGTTGTAAGCACCTTCTTTTAAACACCTATAAAAAAGTTGCACCACTCGAAACACCTATAAAAAAATTGCATAAATTCCCCTCAAATTTAAAGATTTTTTTAATTTTAATCTTAGTACATTCGGTCATAAAAAAGCTTATATGACCGTTTTTTTTTTAAATTTATTTTTTACTTATGTGGAATGTCATGTGACTTTCTTCATGGAATATATTAAATGATCAAAAGAATGTTTGAGGTGGGTGTTTAATCCACCATCTTTCACTCCAATATTCAATGTCTTAACATTAAGGTTGAATACTCAATCTGAAATATTATTTCCTTTAATTGATATTATTGCATATTTTTCTTTTATAATTTTTATTTCTAATAATTATACTTAATAAATATATATATATATATATATATATATATATATATATATATATATATATATATATATATATATATATATATATATATATATATATATATATATATATATATATATATATATATATATATATATATATATATATATATATAATTTTAGTGTTTTGTTAATGCTATAATATATCGAATAGTTTAGTATTTTTATTTAATGTTAGTTTAGTTTAGTTTACTTTATTTTAATAGATTAATTATTAATAGTTAACATTTATACAATTTATTAGATTATTTGGATTACTGTAGTAATATATTAATAGTTAACATTTATGTAATATATTCATAATTAACATATATATTATATTAACACTATATGTTAAAAAAAATATTAAAATTATTAATATATTAAATATTTATGTAAAATATTAAAACAATTATGCAAAATATTAAAAAAATACTAAATATATAATTTAGTTAAAACGTTAAATAATTATTAAAATTATTAAAACTATTGTATTAAATTAATTTAATATTAAAACATTAAATATAGTATTATAAAATAATTATTAAAATATAAAATTTAGTGTTAAAGCTATAATATATAATTTAATTATAAAAATAAATAATTTAGTGTTAAAACTACGTTAAAATAATTTAATGTTAAAATAATTTTTAAAACTTTTCTTCTAAAACTATAATATTATAATTTAGTATTAAAGCTAAAATAAATAATTTAGTTAAATTGTTAAGATATATTGAAAATATATAATTATTAAAAGTATTGTGTTAAACTATTCTTATTTTTTTTTATATATATATATATATATATATATATATATATATATATATATATATATATATATATATATATATATATATATATATATATATATATATATATATATATATATATATATATATATATATATATATGGGGGAGGGAGAACAAAAATAAAAAGTTAATGTGACATATAAATTAAAATTAAAATCGACATAATAAAAAATATTTATAAAGAAAACTGCCACGCAACTTTTTTTTTTAGAATTATTTTTGCATTTAGGGATAAAAGATTTAGTGTCTTAAAATTTCAGAAGACATTAAAAAAAAAGGTGAATTCTTATTTATATTGAAAATGACAAATAATTATACTATTTTTTTAATTAATTAAATGAATAAAAATCAAATGATGATATGTGGTTGGTTGAAGGTACACTACCCATCTTTTTGTGATGGTAGAGAAGTCGTCCAAAAAAATATTAAAGGGAAGTAAAAGTAAACTCACCTATAATAGGAGAGAATTATGCATTTAATCCTTGAATTAATTAATATATAGCTATCGAAGAACAAAAAATAACAAAATCATAGAAAAGGAGAAAATAGCAACATGAACGACAATTTTGGGTTATTTGGTGAATGAAACTACTATGCACCATTTGTTACAGAGAAGATTTAAATGTTGCACCAGAAGCAGGAATCCATTTATCTCCATTAAGAAAAGACTTAACAGTAAACTTTTTTGCTTGTTTACTTGTAATATTCTTCAAACCTTTCCACTTGACCCGATTATTTGTTGAAGCACCAGCTCCAACATTCTGAAATTCAGCATAGAATATAGTATCTGGTGCAGATTCTCCAACCCAAGGTAACCATCCATTTGGACTAATAAAACTTCCCAAGTTGGATTGCATAAACACTGTTGTTGAGTAATTCTTCCAAGGTCTACCTAAATATGTTTTAACAGAACTCAAGTTACCGAAAGGCGAAACATTGCAATTTTGGATCGAAAGGCCCGTGTTCATGTTAGGATCAGTTTTTCCTTGTGCTGTTATTGTGTTTTGTTGTCCTTGCATTGGCTGTTTTGGTAAAATGTTGCAGTTTTGTAATACGGTAGCAGAGTTTCCGAATATGAAGTCGACTGTTCCGTAGATGTTGCATTCTCGGTAGAATTGACGATTCGAGTGAACGTAGAGTGAATCTTGATATGCATCAATGGAACATTTGTAGAAAACTGCTTGATCCGCACTTGTCATTAGCGCTACTGCTTGGTGTTTTTCTGGACCTGCCGTGTTCTTGAAACCAATGTCCCTAGCAATGAAATTCTTCCCAAACACAGCTGAACATTGCATCAAACAAAAGAAACAATAAATTTTGTTAGCTAGTTTTACAAATCATGTTTAAAAATGATGCAAAAGAGCTTTTTTTTAAAATTGTTGATCTATAAATAAATGCTAACACCAGAAATTGAACCATAGACCAACAATTTACATTCATTTAACTCAATTAGCACGTATCAGCTGAACATGCAAAAGAAAATGAATCACCACTATTATGCAAAAGAAAATGACTCAATTTCAACTTAAAGATGAGTTTAGCATACCAAATGTTGCTGAAGAAAATGTAGGTGTGCCATCCACAAAATTAAGGCTACCAGAAACAGTTGTAACATTCATTCCATCACCAATAATCATCACATTCCATTTAGTTTTTTCCACTCTAACATTTTCATAATAAGTCCCTTTCTTCACATAGATCACAGTCCTCTTGTCACTTTTATCACTTACATCTTTCAATGCAGCTGAAATAGTTTTGTATTTTCCTGTCCCATCTCTCGCGACAACAATGTCGGCTTTCTTCTTCAAATCATTGTCTGTTTGAAGTAGCTTTCTGTCTTTAGGGTGAAGCCAGTTTGGTTGTTTGTCCTCGTTAGATAAACTCAGTAAGCGTCGAAAGTTTACCGATGATGCAGCCTTGTTAAGCCATGTGATAATGGCAAGACTGTTGCTTGTGAGTTCTGTGGAGTCTTTGAGATTGGTTGTTATACTTGATTTTAATGCTTCTTCTGCCTCTTCTAAACCATCAATGCATGTTTGTTGGTAAGTACCTGTTTCATCACATGACTAAAGTAAACAATGATTTTCCAGAATATGTATTTAATGGTACGCAAGTATATAAATGGTTATAAAGTTTACCCGAAGCACTCAACCAAGTTTCAAGATCCTCCAAAACATCAAGCAAAGAAGACTTTCCACCATAAACCAAGGAGCTATTCAAATGATCAACAGCAAGGTCCAAAAGATCCTTACAATTAATCAAAGCCTTCTTTGTTCTGTTATCCAAATTCAAGTTCAACTCATCAAAAGCTCCATGCTCAGAGAAATACTCAACACCTTTCGAAACCGCGGCTAATGCCACTTGTATCGACAACTTGAAAAACTCCTCAGGTCGAATTTGCTGACCCGAATGAACAAGAGGACTAAGACTGCTTTCACATGAATCCTTGTACAATGTAACATCACAAATAGCCTTCACAGAACTTGTAAGAGATTGATCATTGTTGTCATTGTTGTCATCGTTATGAGCATTATTGTGAGCAACGGTTCCGAAAACCGCTGCAAATATAATACCAATGAGGACAATTGTGGACAAGCTTATGATGGTTATTCGCTTTCGCGATCTCCTTCGAATTTCGAACATGGCTTGGTCGATTTCGTCGACTTTACCATAGGCTTTAAAGGAAGACATGGTTAAAGATGCTTCTGAATTATGAGAATTTGTGTCTATGAAAATGTTTTTGTGGTAATCAATGATGTTTTTTTAACACTAACATGTTTGTAATCAAAAGTATTTATATGTGTTTGTAGGAAGAGTTAAAGTTTGGTAGAGAGAGTGTAACGCGGTTTTACGTGCGAGGCACTAACCCCTTTGGAGTGGCTAACATGTTACACGACTTTGTGCCGTTTTCATATAAAGTAGATAAATAAATTCAAATGTTATTTAAATTTTGAACCAGTAATGATATTCAGATATTTATTTTATAATTGCTTAGGTGAATTTCAAGTGTTCTTACTGATGTGTATATCGGGCAGTGAGTAAATGTTTTTCAATAAAGATATATTAATCGGAGTATAAAGGGTACTTAACCTGATTATAAAAAGGAGGATAAAAAATTATTCATAAGATAAATACAACAATGGAAATTTGTCGAATTCATAAAGATTACAATTGGAGTGATTAATTTCTCTGATAAAAATTCACTTTCACACCGACAATTTCACCCTCCAAACAATATTAATAATATTCCAACTAATACTATTAAAGATGATATCATTTCTAAGCATCAAAATATTCCAACAAAGGACTAACCAAATAATACCTTCCCTACCTCTCTTAAACTACACCAATCCACAAAACTTCATTTGACACTAAAACAAGAAGAATCAGATAAATTAATCCAATATGATATTTCTTTCCAAACCAATATTACCGCCGAACAAGAAAAAAATAAATGATCCAAATTTTCCGGACAAGAATTACAAAGAACACACAAAGAATTAGACGACGTAGACAAACTCCCTCTATTCTCAAGATTATCCTTTGTCGGAAGTCTATACCAAAAAACTCCTCCACGCAAAAGCTTTAATTTTCAACGGAGCCAAAGCGTACCATATTAAACTAAAAACATGATCATACTTGTCCATTGGACCGTGTAACACCCCGTAAATTATTTAATGCTATGAATAATATTATTTGATATCAATAGGATTCCAGGTTGCTCTGTGAGATTTTAACAAAAATAATTAGAGCAATTAGCAGGACTTATTTTTATTAACTAATATTATCTGACTCAGAGGTTTTATTAAATTGATAATCAAGAGACTTTTTTTTGGATACCCTCTGTCGCTCCCGGGATTTTCATCCTAGTACAAAAGCGAAAGTGGCGCGGAAAAGGTAGAGTCGCCAGCCATGCATTTTTATCCCGAAGGAACGGGAAAGGTAATACTGCACAAACCTAAGGAAGAATGAAAGGACAATGTTCTGCGAACCAAAGATCTGAGTTCGAGAGTCGGTTACGACCTAGGAAGGTATTAGCACCCCAGACCGTCTGCCGTACCCGACGGGATCCGCACTTGCTTGTTTTGTTTCAAAGGGTGAGAAATAAGCTGTTGCTGAATGAAGAACTACTACTGGAGCTAGAATGAAAAGAAAGGGAATTTGAGAAAGAGAATAAAAAGAAAGAATGGGGAAATGTAGGGAAAATAAAGAATGTGCTCGAACGGGCCCTACCCCGCTGCCTACGTACCTCATCGGGAAAATGAGGATCAGAGTCGACGTAGTTCGCCTAACCCGACGGGAACTTTGTTTGTGTTTTTTATAGCTGGAACTGCGTATGTCTATGCTCAGGTGTTGCAGGCTCGTCTGGTACGAGTGCGTTTACCGTCTTGCATGCGTAACAAGTCGTCGCGAGTTCGCGTTCAGAATGAATGAGATGAGAAAAGAAGCTCCAACAGGATAGTCGCTTATTGTTTGTTTTTGTCTTTTATGAGAAATGTTTTGAATTTGTTTGTGAACATTCTCATACTAAGACCTATCCATCGTGGTAAATACTTACACCCCACCCCGAAACAGGACGCGTATAAGTACTCCGCAACAAAGTCTCATGGCGTATAAGAACGTTCGATTTTTATTAAGTATTTTTATTATTTTATTTTAGGAGGAGAGAAAGAAGGACTCAAGTTGCAAAAGGAAAAAACTAAGGGAGCTAAGACTCAATCCTAATTTTAGTTATTATTCAAAAGTGGTCCTAATAGTTTGTGGGGTTTTCTAATCCTAATGAATAAAAGGGACTAAAAACTACTAGAACTCAACTTACTTCCTAAGGAAGTTAAGTTGGTTCTAAGAAACATGGGGAAGCCTATAATAGTAGAAAATTCAAATATTGAGGCAAAAACATTAAAATATAAATAAAAAACTTAATTCCCAAAATTGCATGTTAAGGCATAACACTAAAATAAGCCTAAACCTCACCTAAACATACCTTATGAAAATTCTAAGCCTAAGTCCTAAAACTAAGGGAATTTATTTAATATCACTATTCTAAAATTAGTAACTAACTATATTAGGTCATTCTAAAATCCTAAGATTAAACCTAATTAAGCTAATCCTTAATGAACCATAAGATTCTAAGCTAAACTAGGTTGAATTGCAATGTAAAAATGGACTAAAAATTAATGCACTAAAAATAGTAAAAGTCCTGGAAAAAATATAAAATTAATTCTCTAGGGTCCCTAACCTGACTATAATATTGTTCTAAATAATATCCTAAAAATTCAAAACCTAGCTATGCCTAAAAGTCACTTAAATCTACCTAAGAACTAATCACAATTTTACATGAATTAAGCTACCAAAATAGTGGATAAAATAGCCTAAAAATCTACCAAAAAATATCCTAGGTCCTATTATCAGTCCTCTAATCATAGCAAAAAGAATGAGCTAAAAAACCTACAGGAAGTGGAAAAAAATAAAATATACAAAATTATGTGTAACTAAAAGAATTCAATGAAATGCTAATTAAATGGAAAATCGAAATTAAATCGAAAAAAGCCAAAATTCCGAAAGTAAAAATGTCACAAATTTCTAAATTGAATTATAAACCTACTGTAATTTTTGTGGAATTTTATTAAGCATTTCACTATTTTTATGGATTTATTTCAAACAATACTAAAACTAAAAAAAATTCTAAATGAAGAAAGGGGAGAGGGTGCATTTAGCATTTTTTCCTAGTTAATATGGATATGGGCTTGAGAAAGTGGTGTGAATAGCAAAGACCTAGGCCCAACTGCGTAGAAAAAATTGGGGTCTATCACATGGAAACTAGTCAACATCCGTTGACTCCTTAGAGACCGTCTGATCAAGTCTTCTTACGGTGTTACTATCAAATGGATCAAAACGCGCAGGCATATGCTAGTTACCGTACACTGCCACCCATAGGAGTGGCCGCATGAGATGCCAACCGGAAGGTGACAAGTGTCACCGCCGGTGTGGCTAGGGGAGTTGCAATCTTATCTTCTCACGGAAAAGTAACGGTGCACTTAAACCACCTTAAAATTGCAGATTAAAGGCCCTTAATTTCTTCCATAAATCTCCTAGAATTCTTATAGTTACACTTAAATTATTTATGGTTACGTTATAAACAACAATGAACCTAAAACAAAACTCATACGTCACACAAAGAAAACCATATCTTCTTCTTCTTCTCCGCGCCGCCACCTCCTTCAACTCTTCCCTAAATCCGCGACGCCACCCCCAACCTCAACCATCTCAGCCTCTCCCACCGTCCTATCTCCAACTTAACCTTCTTCTTCTTCGATTAACCACCCCATCCACAACAACTCCGCCTCCCTTTTCTTCGAATCCGCCACCAATCAAACTCGAAACCTCTTCGAAGCCGCCATCATCTTCTTCTCCTCCGCGACTTTCCCGCCGCCAACATCATCTTCACCACAAACCAAACTAAACTACTCTACAGACCCTAACCTAATCAACCTCTCTAATACAAATCCGGAAAAAAAACTCTCCACCCTAATTTAACATCATAATCTCACGAAAATAACGAAGTCAACGAAACAACCAGCAACACAATATTGATTTCCTACGAGAAGGAATGTAAAATCGTACCTGGTGAGTCGATCGCGTCAAAGATGACGCTTCTGTTGTGCCGCCGCTGCGAGGTCGACTATGTTTTCACGAAAACCTTCGAGAAATACGCCAACACCTCCAGGTATGATTCAATTTCTCTCTTTCTTCTCTTGTTCTTGAATTGTGATTTCTCGCGGATTGTTGTGTATGGTATTGGCTTCGCAGAATCGTTGATTGAACTATATTACCCTTGATTTAATTGCAGATTGCAGGTAGCATTTGGTGATGAGGCTATAATGATTGGGGAAGCTATTCAAAGATGAAATTCACCCGAAAATCATGGAGATTGGTGCAGTTATGGAAGCTGAAGAATGATGCAGAGCTCCAAGAGTGTTGGAGTTCTAGAAAAGATGAAGATTGAGGAGAATTGCTGGATGTTGATGGGAAGGGTTGAAGGAGGAAGAAGAGAACCAAAATGGAGGATGAGATGAAGATTGAAAAGAAATCAGAAAGGTGGTGAGGAATGAATGAAGGAGAATGGTGAAGAAGAAGAGGGTTATGGAAGAAGAAAAATGACGTTGTGAGAAGAAGTTCAGAAGAAGAGATGAAGATTGTGCATGATTCAGATTTATAAGTGAAGATCAAAGATTTGGTGAAAAAATCAGGTGAATTTCTATAAGAAATCAGTTAGAAGTTAGTTATCTTTCAGTTAGTTTGTTATGATTTCTGAAATTCTGTTTTTGGCAGTTTTGCTTATTGATTAGAGTTTTTTTTCAATTATTTATTTTTGTTGCTTGAATTTGTAGGTTTGTTATCCAGGCTGAGTTTCTGAAAACGGGGATTGGAGATGAGTGTCAGTTTTAGAGACTATCAAGATTGAAGCTTAAAGGTGTGGAGAGTGACAAGAATTCCGCGGATTCGTGAAGAGATCGATTTTCCTTTTATGAACTTCTGGCATGAAGTAGAACTGATTTTTATGCTTGGTTCTCTTCTTCTGTAAGTTTTTCAAGGGATTTTCTGATCAATTGGTGAATTGAATTTCCGTCGTATCAGTCCTTTTGTAATTGATTGACCTTTGTAGCTTTTTGAAATGATTTTTTCGGTTTACATACCCTTGTTAACAAATTTCTTTTCTCAATTTTTTGTTAATTTCCATCTACCAAATTTCTGTTTCGTGTTAATTTCTTTCCAGAAGTTTTTTGAAGGCCCCGTAATGTCCAGGAATGCTAGCAAGGCAGGTGTAAAATAATACTCAGACAAAAGGTTGTGTTTCTCAATTGTGCGGGCTCCTGAATATACTCTTTGTTCTGCTCCAACAACTACTTGTAGTAAACATTCCCATGCCTGGGGACAAATTGGGTTTCTTGGCATGATTTGGGTTGCAACGACTTCAACTTTGACGCCATCAAATCTTGTAGAGTGAATGAGCGCCGTAATCGGGACTTGTTTACCAGCGCCGCCGCTGCAACAACCAAGGATGTGGATCTCTATGAAAGCAACTCTCTAGATTCTCTAACCAATTTTCACTTCTCTTTTTTTATTATATTTTTCATTCAATTTTGTAATTCAATGTGTATGGAAATGTTCCTTTTGTAACGTGATGAATTTCAATCGTAACTTTGTAAACGTATAAACTCTGCAATTGCCTTGGGCTTAATCTATTTCTTGCTGCATTTTCTTTGACGTGGATGAATTTACATGGTAACCAATAAAAATGTGAATGTGCATTGATCTCTATTTGAACCCCACATATATATTTGAACCACTTAAATTTTGATCCAATTTCCTTAATTATAACCACACTTGAATTGTATTTACAAATCATATTCCAAACCAACTTTGTAATACCCCGTATTTTATTTAAAGCTTTGGACAATATTAATTAGTAATAATATTATTCCGGAATACTCTAAGAAATTTAAATGGAACCAAATAGAGTAATCAGCGGGATATTATTTTATTAATTAATATTAGCTGACTCAAAGGTTTTATAAAATATCGGATTAAGAGACATTTTCGGATATTCTCTAATTTTGACCTATTGGTAAAAATATAAGCTTTTATATTTTTATATATATAGAAAGATTATGAGAGGAAAAGAAAGTTGGTAAGAAAGAAGAAAAGAAGGAAAAGGAGAAGAGAAGAGAAGAAAAAGAGAGAAAAGCCCTAAAGCTCCAATTCCTCATTCCCGATCATCCGTCCGTCGAATCAACTCAATCTTTCCGTCAATCTTCATCTCTCGAGGTGGGTTCTTAGTTAGAAACTTTTATCTTTGATTTTGGTTGAGTTTTAGAGATTTTGTGGTTAGGGCTAGATTGGAAAATTTAAGAAAAATCGGAAGTTTAACGGTTAAAACTCGATTAAAACTTACCTAAAATACTCATATGATGATAATGGATATGTTTGATTATGTCTTGTTGCATTGGTTGATGTTTGGGAGTGTTTGGGTGTGGAAAGAGTGTTTTCCCGTAAGGCTGGAACTTCCTGAACTGGTGTAGCTCGCTCAGCGAAAGTTCCAGGGCGATTTTCGCTCAGCGAGACCTGTAAGTTCCAACCTTGGTTTTTAATTCGTAACTTATGATTCGGGTATCCGTTTTTAGCGTTCCACATATCGTTTCGAAGCTAATGATGAAATCTATATTTTGAGATCAAGAAATGTTGGTTCCACCCGACTTTTACCCGACTTTTCGATTAAAAGGTAACAAAACATAATTATGGAATTGTGAGTTAAAGATAAGGAATTGGTGAGACTTGTGAGACACCTAGGAGTTCGTAGACTAATAAGAATTGAGGATCACGCTTGAATGTGTTCCTCTTCATTAGCTTGAGGTGGGTATTACATTGAGTCCCACGGGAAGTGAGAGTTAGCTTGAGGTGGGTATTACATTGAGTCCCACGGGAAGCGAGAGTTAGCTTAAGGTGGGTATTACATTGAGTCCCACGGGAAGCGAGAGTTAGCTTGAGGTGGGTATTACATTGAGTCCCACGGGAAGCGAGAGTTAGCTTGAGGTGGGTATTACATTGAGTTCCACGGGAAGCGAGAGTTAACTTGAGATGGGTATTTCATTGAGTCCCATGAGAAGTCTAGTGGTTCATACTTGAGGTGGGTGTTCCACTGAGTCCCACGAGAAGTCTTGTACGATGTATTGTTAGGTTGTTCCATTTCGACTTGTTTATTTTTGAGAGGAACCTTGTACTCGTAGAATTTTTATGCTTGACCCTTAGAGCCGAGAGAACTCTAAGATAGGGAACCCACTGAGATGTTTTATCTCACCCCATGTTGATGTTGTTATTTCAGGTATTTCAGGTTCCGCTAAGAGTAAGGATAAGGCAACTTGATTATCCTTACTAGTTGATGGCTTAGTCTTCCGCTGTGGATTTTTGAGATCTTCGGATCTAGTTCTTAGATATTTTTGTAGTTGAACATCTTGTACTATTTTATAGCCTTGTTTAGTACCTTATGTTGTTGTGGCTATATTTATACAATGTGTTGCTAAGAACTTATTTGTATTTCAATACCAAATTATTAATATTATATATGAAAAATATGCTTCATGTATGTCTTTTGTATATGGGTATTACAGTTGGTATCAGAGCAGGTCGTATCCTTGACCTAGCCTTGAAATATTATAAGTGTTTCCTTCCGTTCATACACGTTGACTTGCGATAGGACTAAATGTTATGTTTATGATATTGAGTCTGATCAACTTAATCCTGTTTTGATGACATTTAGGAATTATGGCTGGTAGACGTGGAACGCGTGCTCGACCCAGTGTCACTCCCCCCAATAGCGATCAAGCAAGTAGCGATGGAAATGCTCCTATGTTCCAATTTATGCAGCAGATGCAGCAACAACAACACCAATTCATGCAAGAAATGATGCATTAGATGAGTGGGGGCCTTCACCCTCACGTGGTTGCTCCTAGAGCTGTGGGAGGAACATTTAGAGACTTCTTCCGCATGAACCCCTAAGAGTTTCATGGCGGATTGGATCCTGTTAAGGCTCACAAATGGGTGACTGGAGTAGAGAGGATATTCCAGATTTTGATTTGTAGTGAGGAAGACAAGTTGACCTTTGCGTCGCATTTACTAAAGGGTCCTGCTGCTAGGTGGTGGGAGAGTGCTTCCAATTTGATGATGGTGCAAGGGATTCCGAGGGTATGTCAACAATTTAAGATAGTTTTTATGAATAAGTATTTCCCGAGTTCCTTGAGGACACAAAAGGAGTTCGAATTTCAACAATTGAGGCAAGGGAGCATGACTGTGGCCAGTTATGCTGAGAAGTTTGAGAACATGGAGGCCTACTCTAGGAAGGCTATGTATGCTCCTGATGAAAGGTGGAAAATTGACCAGTTCTTGTTTGGGCTAAGGGCCGAACTCTCGCATAGTGTCTATCAAAGGGAGTTCACTACCTACTCTGAGATGTTGAGACAATGCTATGTTGCAGAACATAGTTTGATGAAAGTGTAGACAGAAGCAAGTGTCAGAAGGGCGGTTCAAGGAGATAGGGGGAGCTAGTCAATCTTTTAGGCCGAGGCCTCAACACTTCAAGGGGAAACAGGTGTCGAGTCCTAGATCCAGTGCTCCTCTTTCTTGCTCCCGATGCCATAAGAATCATTTTGGTAGATGCAATCTGGGTGCCGTGGTTTGTTTCTTTTGTCAGAGAGAAGGACATTTTGCTAGAGATTATCCCCAGAAGAAGGACCAAGTGCAAGCAAGAGTTTATACTATGGATGCTAGGAAGGCGAAGGGCGGCAATTCCTTGATTGCGGGTAATTGTCTTGTTAACAATCATCCTTGTCTTATTTTATTTGACTGTGGAGCTACGCATTCTTTTATATCTACTAGTTGTGCGAAGCGACTTGGGTTGCGACTATTTCCTTTATCTCCTCCAATGGTGGTTACTACCACTATGGATGAAACTGTCGAGACGCCGCTTAAGTGTGAGAACTGTACATTGTCCGTGGATGGTAGAATCTTTCAGATTGACCTCATTTGTTTTCCCCTTAAGAAAATTGATGTTATCCTGGGAATGGACTGTTTGTCTGCTAATTCTGTGTTTATTGGATGTGAGGAAAAGTTGATCCTCATTCCCTTTGTTGAAGCGCCTCCGACAGATATTTTGACAACGATCTTAGAAGGTACGGTTGGAATGGTAAATTTTCTGTTTGAACAAGAGAAATCTGTTTTGCTTGTCCTTACTAATGAGGAGAGTAATGACCAACAAGTTTTGAACATTCCGATAGTTTGTGAATTTCCCGATGTTTTTCCTGAAGATGTCACTTCCTTACTGTAACACGGTGGGAGAACTGACTTTAGTTATGTTGCGGATAGCAAGAGTCGCCACCGACTTTTATTTTATCCAAAGGAAAGGCATAAAAGAACAGGAAAGACCTTTTAAAAGATTTTTGGGTCCGGGGGGTAGGTTATGTAAAGGGAAGGTGTTAGCACCCTTTACATCCATGGTTATCCATGGGCTCTTAGTTACTTAGCTCACTTTTGAATTGTTTTTTGAAAATGTGAAGTGTGTGAATAGAAAATTTTCATAAGAGTTAATAATGATCCATGTACGGATGCGTAAAAACTTGTGTTTGAAAATTTGTTTGAAATTTGTTAAGTGTTTGAAAATTTGGAATGAAGTGAGCAAGCAACTATGAGATACCTACCCTAAAGTTTAAATCTTTCCTGTTCTTTATCCTTTAAGTGGTAAGACTATCCCTATTATTAAGGAATATGTAGTCATTACCTTGGATGTGAGGGACATATGAGGGACATCTGTTAATGAAGGCAACTGTAGGGTGTATTAAGCATTTAGGAGAGACTGTCATCATTATTCGAAAAGGGACTTGATCTTCAAAGGCAACCATTAGGGACTTGATGACTTTTCTTTTTTAAGGGACTTGCTTTATACACCCCACTTGACCTTTGTGAATAGGCAACAATAAGAGGTAACCCTAAAAAGTGAGATGGCGATTAAAAATCGACTTACGTGTGTGAGTGTTCAATTTTATTTATCTTTAATTAAAATGATCTAAATTTGATTTTAAATATAAATACATGTTTACACTCCCTAAATTACTAACCATAGCATAAAATTAAATAAATTAAATATTTACAAAATTTACACCAAGGAGCAATTACATAATAATTATAATGAGCAATTAAAATAAATAGCAAATAAATAAATATAAATAATAAGAAAAAATAAATAAATAAGCAATAAATAAATATAATAGGGGTTAGTAATAATAATAATTAAAAATAAATAGGATTAGTGAAATAATAATAATAAGTATAATAAAATAAATGGATTAGTAATAATATGGTTAGTAATAATAAAAATAGGAATTGGAAAATATTAAGAAATAGGAACAATTTAATTATAAAATTATAAACATATAAAAATTAAAATTACAATATATTAGCATAAATTTAACTATTTTTTAACTATATATTTTAAAAGAATAAAATTTGAATTATGAACAAAATTATAGAAATAATTACCTATTATAAAAATTTGATTATAATTGTATTTACTAAGATTAATTATATTAAATAAATATGTACATAATATTTATAAAATTTAATTATACCAAATATCATATTATAAATTTTAATCATAAGATAAATTAGGGTTTTTATTATTTAGAAAATAAATTAGGTTTTACAAAATTAGGGTTTGTTTAGAAAATATTTTTTAAGATTTAATTCAATATACAAAATTATTTAGATAACATGCATATATTATAATTTAATTACAATAATAAAAAAAATAATTTGAATTAAGAAAATAAATTTTCAGAATTTTAGAAAACATAATATATATATATTTTGTAATTTAGAAACTATTTTCATGTAATATATATAAAATAATAAGAAAAACATAACAAAAGAAAAAAGAAATAAGAAACTTAAAAAAAACAGGACCTGGGATTTGAACCCAGGTCCTTTACCTGGATAATGAGGAGCATAACCAACTGAGCTGCGCACCAATGATGCAACAAGGATACACCTCTCTTGGTTTTGTGCTTTAAGCTTGAAAAATCAGAAAAATAGTGAACAAAAAAAAGGCCTGGGGTGGTGTTGAACCCAGGACCTCTTGAATACAAGCAAGCGCGCATGACCATCCGGCTAGGTGAGCAATTATGGTAATATGATGACCACAATTGATTATATATCATACCTGTAAAATAAACAAAATAAAAGAACAAAATGCAACAAACGGGGAATCGAACCCCAGACCAAACCCTTGTATACGCACGCCTCCAACCACTGGGACAACACAGCTGTTGTGATTTAAAACAACAATCAATTCATAAAATATAATTACAAAATATTTGAATTCAAAACGCGCGCGAAGAAGTCTTCTTCTTCCTTGAGATTTCGCAGGTTTTCCTGCGAAATTTCCTGGGAAATTTCCTTCAATTTTTCCTGCGTGCATAAACCTGTGTATTCACAAACACCAAGCAAACAGCAAAATTTCTTTAAATTAATGAGAGCAATGAATTCCTGGAGGTCCATACAACATCACCACGTTCCTGAAATTCATTTATATATGATAAATCACAAAGCCCTAATTGAGGTTGGTAAACCCTAGTTATGGCCGAATGCGATTCCTGCATGAAAACTCAAAACCAAACAACCAGAATCGTTCTATGACACATTATGAACAATATTAAATCATTAAAAACAGTTTATATCAAGTATAACCATGGATTCGAAAAAACTTGAAACACACATAAAGTTTGATTCGGTTTAGTGCATATATGCTGTTTTTGATGCATATGATTATTGGGATATGATCAATGATGTTCAAGGATAAGATTGCTGTCCTTAATTCACCTGAAAAGTTACCAAAGATTAGAATCCGAATTTGAAAAAATTTGATGATTTTGAGAGTTTGAAAGTGAGGTTGGGGGCTGCCAAATTTGTCCCAATGTGTTGCTTCATGTTGTATACTTATAGTAGACTGAATTAGGTCAAGAAATTTGTTGGGTTGTTTGGACTTTTTGATCATTGAAGATTGAAAAAGATCATGTCTTAAAATTCAAATATTTTTGTATGAAGGCTTACTATTTTTGGACCAATCTTGTGATTTCATTCCTCTTCAATTCCAATCAACATTTAAGATCTTCTAGAAACTCAATCTCCATCAAATATTACATTTTCATATTTTATTTTTATTTAAAATGATTTTTAATGAATTAAATCAAAATAAATAAAAATAAAATAATAAAAATTCTGATTTTTAATGGTTTGGGTCGTGCATGAAGTCAATGTATGGATTGGGTCATCATTTGGCAAGCCCATTTGGAAGAAATTGGTTTTAGACCTCCTTTTTCATCATAAACCAACTCAAAATTTCCCAACTTTGCAAGGGCACATATCCTTCAATTTTAATGCTATGAGGGTGTTTTTGGACATTTTGGAAAGCTTGAAGAGTCCTATAACCAACCCCATTGGTTTCATGTCCATATCATTTACCAATCTCAAGTTATGCCCTTTTGAAGTTGTTGACTTTTTGTTGACTTTCAAAAGGACCTATAATGTCTTAGCTCATACCTTCCAAATGAAGCATTTTTGGGCTTGGCTTGTGAGACACAAAGTTGTAGAGAATTCAATTTCCTTCAAAATGAGCTTTGGATGGAGACTTGGTGATGAAGTATGTGAAAGTTATGGCTGGTCAAAGTTCAGTTGACTTTTACTGAGGAAACCCTAATTTAGAAACTCCTGATTCTTGATGATCTGAAATCCCCTTGATGAATCATGATCAACTCTTGATCAAATGATGAATTTTACTTAATATACTTGATGTTGGCAAAAAATCATGAAGTTTGACTTTGGTTTGACCATAGTTGACCTCAGTTTGACTTTTTAACTGCATTGACTGATTTTGACTTATCTGATCATCTGACTGAGCAAACTTCTGAGAAAAGTCTTGAAACTTGTCATGGGGATTCTTACACACATATAAGATGTTATGAAGCTCACTTGAGGTCTTGGAAGTCCATTTAGCCTGATTAAAGTCAAAACCCTAGTTTTGGATGCACTGCTTAGGAGGTGCACTGTCTGAGGGAATTGTCAACTCTTTTGACCAATTGTGAACTTTGTGAACCTTGTGAACCATCATAACATGTCTTGTGATACTCATGGGAGGTATTGTGAAGCTTGTGAACCTTGTGAACCTCATAAAGTGACTTTGTAGACCTCATGAACCTCAGGAAGGCTTTGAAAGCATTGTGAATCTTGTGAACCTTGTGAACCTTCATGAAATGACTTGTAGACTTCATGAACCTCATGAAAGGTATTGAAAGCATTGGGAGACTTGTGAACCTTGTGAACCTTCATAAAGTGACTTGTAGACTTCATGAACCTCATGAAAGGTCTTGTAAGTGTTGAGAGACTTGTGAACCTTGTGAACCTTCATAAAGTAGCTTGTAGACTTCATGAACCTCAGGGAAGGTCTTGAAAGTGTTGAGAAACTTGTGAACCTTCTTAGAACACAAAGTCTTGTATTGTGAGGGCAAATTTTGGGGTGCAACAGCTGCCCCTGTTCAATTTTCTGAAACCTGAGGGGTTAGATTGGTATATTTGCCAGTCGTGACCTGGAAGGTTGAAGGGGATTGAACGCAAAAGCCCAAAAATTTGCACTCACCAGTGCATAGAATGATATTGATGTTTGGTTGTATATGCTTGAGTGGGCTTAAAGATGCCACTTGGAAGAATTGGAGATGGGCTTAGAGATGTCATCTAACGAACTGGATGTGATGATAGCTTTGTGTTGATACTGGATCTCAGTACTAGGTCTTCGTATAGGCCGTCTCTGAATCGTTTATCCTTTGAATTTGTTGAATAGACCAGTAGAAATAAATCTTCGTGACGATTATCTCTTCTGGAAATATCTTGAACCAGGGAATGGATCTTTGTACAGACCGTTTGCCTGCTATTCAAGGGCCACTAGATTAGATCTTCTGAAAGTATCTTGAACCAGGGAATGGATCTTTGTACAGACCGTTTGCCTACTCTTCAAGACCAGATAGATGAAACCTTCTGGAAATATCCTGGATTAGGGAATGGATCTTCTTACAGACCGTTTGCCTACTCTCCGAGGACAAAAAGTGTCAGGATCAAGTCTCCTGAAAATATCCTGGATTAGGGAATGGATCTTTGTACAGACCGTTTGCCTACTCTCCGAGGAAATAGATTAAATCTTCTGAAAATATCTTGAACCAGGGAATGGATCTTTGTACAGATCGTTTGCCTGCTATTCAAGACCAGATAGATGAAATCTTCTGGAAATATCCTGGATTAGGGAATGGATCTTTGTACAGACCGTTTGCCTACTCTCCGAGGACATCTTGAGTAATGTATGGATCATCTCTGACCTGTTGTGAATTGTTGATATTGTTTTATCTGCATATAACTATCCTGCAAAGAGAATGTTAGTTTATGCAATATGTATGCATGCATAGTATGATGCATCTAAGTAAATGTATTATGTATCTATGGATATGTATGCTATGGTATGATGTAAATGATGTATGTATGATATGATACTGCCGGAAGCGTCTGGATGTCTTCATATAACAACTGCTGGCCAGGGAAAATAAATCCCGTGTATGGCCAGGTATAGATAACCTCCCGGATGCTGGGGATAATAAAGTATAGATAACCTCCCGTATGCTGGGGATAGTAAGGTATACATAACCTTCGTCTTCGTTTGATGGTAGGGCAGATATAACCTCCCGTCTTCGTTTGTCGTACCCTTATTGGAAAGTAAATTCCCGTATATCCGTATGAGGATAAAAGAGATGGATATAAATTCCAGGGGAGATGAGACTTTATGAAGATGGATTCGTCCTACTGAGGGTTTATAACTGTCTTGTAAAGGTGAACCGGCGAAGCTTTGTTGAAATCCTTCCCTCGTTCGTCCTTAGTAAATACTATTACTGCATTTTCATGCATTTCTGGTAAACATCAATCATATTAAGCATACATGCATTTCTTGTAAACATCAATCATATTCAAAAGCATACATGCATTCAAACACAATCAATGGACGTTTCGCTTATGTAAATAGGGTAAAAGTAAATCTGGATTCAAAAGATGGAATTTATTTATATCAAAAAGTGACCCATACGCGGGTAAGTTTGTACAAGGAGACATAAACCCTAGTAAGAGGATTTTGTCATAAAATTTTTACAAAACAAAGAAAATCAGCTATGTGGGAAACAATCCTATTGAGTTTCAATTCTACTATTGCCATTATCTTCAAGTATCTCATCTTCTGCTGTTGAGACGAAAACGATTGGATTGAGCTTTATCTGTTCGAGCTTGAGTAAGTAGTACAACTGGTTGCAGTTTCATGGGTGACCCAAATGAGACATAGTCATACGCTTTAATCCCTAACTTTTGCCTGGATTGCCCTTTCAAGTTTTCAATCCACCGGGATACCCTTTTTTGCCCAAGCCGCCTTTTCAGGTTTTCGACTTGCCGGGTGTACATCTTTTTATATATATCCCTAATTTTTGCCCAAACCCTTTTGGTTTGCCGGGATGCCCTTATTTTTGCCTAGGCCTGTCAACCTAGCGGGTCTCTTTTTATGCGTAGTATTTTTTAACTATGTCTGCGTTTACAGGCTGTGGAAAGTCTTCACCATCCATAGTAGTGAGTATCATGGCACCTCCTGAGAACACTGTCTTGACCACTAATGGTCCTTCATATGTCGGAGTCCACTTGCCCCTAGGATCACCCTGTGGTAATATGATACGCTTGATTACCAAGTCACCAGCCTGATATACCTTTGGCTTAACTTTTTTGTTAAAAGCTTTGATCATTCGTTTCTGGTACATCTGGCCATGACAAACTGCTGCTAGCCTCTTCTCATCAATCAAATTTATCTGGTCGAGTCGAGTCTGAATCCATTCATCTTCATCCAAGCCTGCATCCTTCATAATTCTTAAGGAGGGAATCTGGACTTCAATGGGTAGAACTGCTTCCATACCATAGACTAAAGAGAATGGGGTTGCCCCTGTTGAAGTACGTATTGTGGTACGATAACCATGAAGAGCAAATGGTAACATCTCATGCCAATCCTTGTAAGTAACAGTCATCTTCTGTACAATCTTCTTAATGTTCTTATTAGCAGCTTCAACTGCCCCATTCATCTTTGGACGATACGGAGAAGAGTTGTGATGCTTAATCTTGAACTGCGTGCAGAGATCAGTAATCATAGTGTTGTTCAGATTAGAGCCATTGTCAGTGATAATCCTTTCAGGGATGCCATACCTACATATGAGGTTATTCTTAATGAATCGGGCCACAACATTCTTGGTAACAGATGCAAATGAAGCTGCCTCCACCCACTTTGTGAAGTAATCAATAGCAACCAGGATGAAACGATGCCCATTAGAAGCAGTAGGCTTGATCTCACCAATCATATCAATGCCCCACATGGCAAAGGGCCAAGGAGCAGTCAACACATTCAATGGTGATGGAGGTACATGGACTTTATCAGCATAAATTTGACACTTGTGACACGTTCTGGAGTGTTGATAGCAGTCAGCTTCCATGGTAGACCAATAGTAACCTGCTCTCAGTATCTTCTTTGCCATAGTATGACCACTAGAATGAGTGCCAAAGATCCCATCATGCATATCTTCCATAATCTCAGTTGCTTCTTTCTTATCCACACAACGAAGCAAAGTTGAATCATGATTGCGTTTGTACAAGATGCCATTACTCAGAAAGAACTTAGCAGAAAACCTTCTCAAAAACTTTCTATCTTTGACAGATGCCCCTTCAGGGAACTCCTGAGCTTCAAGATATCTTTTCACTTCATAGAACCAAGGCTTCTCCTCTGCCCCTTCAATGTCAATCTCATTTCAGTATGCAGGCTTCTCAAATCTATCAATAGTAATTTTGGGAGCTTCATCATCCCAGCTGATTTCAAACATGGATGCCATGGTGGCCAAAGCATCTGCCAACTGATTCTCTCTTCGTGGAATATGTCCAAAGGTAATCTCTTTGAAATGTGGGATCAAGGACAACACATGCTCTCTGTAAGGAATGAGGTTATCATGCTTAGTATCCCAATCTCCCTTGATCTGACTTACTACCAGGGCTGAATCTCCATACACATCAAGGAACTGAATCTTCATATCAATAGCAGCTTTAATACCCAGGATACATGCCTCATACTCAGCCATGTTATTGGTACAATAGAAACAAAGTCTGGCAGTAATCGGGGTATGACAACCTTCAGGGGAACTAATCACAACACCAACACCATTACCAAGTGCATTGGAAGCACCATCAAAAACCATAGTCCATCGGGATCCTTGTTCAGGTCCGTCATATTGTCCAGGTTCTTTGGTAATAATCATAATGTCTTCATCAGGGAACTCAAAACTCATTGACTGGTAATCATCTACTGCTTGATGAGCCAAATGATCTGCTACAACACTTCCCTTAATGGCCTTCTGAGTAGTATACTGTATGTCATATTCTGTCAAGATCATTTGCCATCTTGCAATTCTTCCGAAGAGAGCAGGTTTCTCAAATATGTACTTGATTGGATCCATCTTCGAAATCAATAAGGTAGTATGAGTCAACATATACTGTCTTAGTCGGCGAGCAGCCCATGCCAAAGCGCAGCAAGTTTTCTCGAGCAGTGAGTATCTTGTTTCACAGTCGGTAAACTTTTTGCTAAGGTAGTATATTGCCTGCTCTTTTCGACCAGACTCGTCATGTTGCCCCAATACACACCCCATTGAGTTATCTAACACTGTTAAGTACATAATCAAGGGTCTTCCATCAACTGGTGGCATCAAAATTGGTGGTTCTAGCAGATATCTCTTGATTTCATCAAAGGCAGTTTGGCACTCATCATTCCATTCCATCACCTGATCTTTCTTCAATAACTTGAAGATTGGCTCACAGATTGCAGTCAATTGGGAAATAAATCTTGCAATGTAATTCAATCGTCCCAAGAAACCTCTAACCTCCTTCTCAGTACGGGGAGCTGGCATTTCTCGTATAGCTTTCACTTTTGCAGGATCCACTTCAATACCTTTTCCACTGACAATAAAACCCAGGAGCTTTCCAGATCTAACTCCAAAAGTACACTTGTTTGGATTCAATCTCAACTTGTATTTCTTCAACCTCTCAAACAATTTATGCAAATGATCAAGATGTTGTTCTTCATTCTGAGACCTGGCTATCATATCATCTACATACACCTCTATCTCATGATGAATCATATCATGAAACAAAGCCACCATAGCACGCTGATATGTTGCCCCTGCATTCTTCAAACCAAATGGCATTACCTTATAGCAAAAGGTGCCCCACTGTGTCACAAATGTTGTCTTCTCCATATCTTCAGGTGCCATCTTGATTTGATTGTAACCAGAGAAACCATCCATAAAAGAGAATACCTTATGCTGAGCAGTGTTGTCTACCAGAATATCAATATGAGGAAGTGGAAAGTCATCTTTAGGGCTAGCCTTGTTCAAATCTCTGTAGTCCACACACATACGTACCTTACCATCTTTCTTAGGAACTGGTACCACATTTGCAACCCACTGAGGATAAGAAGTCACTGCTAAGAACCCTGCATTGAACTGTTTCATTACCTCTGCCTTGATTTTTTCTGACATTTCAGGACGCATACGACGAACCTTCTGCTTCTTTGGACGACAATCTTCTTTCACTGGCAAACGGTGAACCACAATGTCTGTATCCAACCCTGGCATATCTTCATAAGACCAAGCAAAGATCTCCACATAGTCACGTAACATCTGAATCAATCTGCTCTTGACACTGTCCTCTAAATCAGCCCCTATCTTGACCTCTTTTCTGTTTTCTTCAGTTCCCAGATTCACAACTTCGACTGGCTCTTCATGTGGCTGTATAGCTTTCTCTTCTTGTTGTAACAACCTAGCAAGCTCTACAGGTATTTCACAATCGTCCTCATTTCCATCTTCAGTTTGATAGATCGGATTCTCGAAATTATAATTGGCAATAGTAGAACTGTTATCAGCAGGATCCAGAGTGAATGAGGATCTGCATTTTAGTGATGTGGGTGCGTGTAAGAACACATAGCTGATAACAAAAATAAAAGAAAAAGAAAGACAAGGAACACAATATTTACTAAAACGAAACGTCCACTGATTTTATTGAATGAAGTATCCAAATGAAATGACAGCCCGTAACAAGCACACCATTGTGCCCCGGGTAAGGCACATGGCTTGAAAGTTTTATTGTTCAAGAAATTACAAATTTAAAATATAACAACACAATAATAGTATTTACTCCTGACTAAAGGAGATAGGGATAACATCTTCAGCTTTCCAATTATTGAGTCCAGCACCCACAGTAGGAAAAATCCAAGCATCCAGATTGTAGTCTTCATCATAGTCTCCCACAGCATTGATCTGATCTTTCATAACCCCTTGATTGGTGATACGAACAGCACGAGCACGACGAACAGCTTTCTGGGACTCTGCAGTGAAACCCAAACCAAACTTGTCAGACTTGTATGGAATATCAGGAAGCTGACCCCAAATAGTACAACCACCTTCATCCACCACAGCTCTAGCATCATTGAGGGAGGCCATTGCCATTGTTGGAGGTTTTTTGGTGACCACAGGAACTTTCTTCGCAACAGGAGGAGCTACATAATCATTAACAACCCAGGGAACCACTTCAAATGTCTGACACGGAGTTTCAATGTATTCACCTTCCATTTCCAGATACTTGAAAGTGTTTACATGGCTGACAAAGTATTCTTCTTCTCCATAGATAGTAACAACCTTTCCATCCACTGGATATCTCAACTTTTGGTGTAATGTAGAGGTTACAGCACCTGCCCCATGGATCCAGGGACGACCAAGCAGACAAGAGTAAGAAGGACGGATATCCATCACATAAAATGTAGCAGCAAAAACCTGAGATCCAACTTTGATTGGAAGATCAATTTCCCCATGTACTACTCTTCTAGAACCATCAAAAGCCTTCACCACAATACTACTGGGTTTCAGCACAGCATCTTCAGGGCTCAACTTATTTAGGACTTCCTTGGGCAACACATTCAAAGAGGAACCATTGTCTATCAGCACATGTGACAGGGTAGTGCCCCTGCATTCAATTGAGATATGCAAGGCCCTGTTATGATCCCTCTTGGCAGGGGTCAAATCAGCATCAGAAAACCCTAACCCATTATCATAGGTCAGGTGGGCAACACAATTCTCAAACTGGTCAACAGAAATTGCATTGGGTACATGAGCAGTCTTCAGAAACTTGATCAAGGACTTGGCATGAGCCTCAGAACATAACAACAAGGATAGCATAGAAATCTTTGAAGGAGTATTCCCCAACTGATCAACAATGTCATAATCACTCTTGCGAATGATTTTCAATACTTCTTCCATCTGCTTAGAGAGGTCATCAGCAGCTGGCACATCAGTAGATACAAGCTCAATAACAGGACCTTTGCCCCGAGCATCAGTGATGGAAGTAGCAGCAGGAGTAGTTGCATGCTTAGAAGCAATTGGAGGAGAGAAGACCCTTCCACTACGTGTGATCTTACTAGATCCAGCGATATTATCAATGTCAACAGGCACATCAGCTAAAGGCTCCTGCTTAATACCATGGATGTAAACATCAGACCCATAGTGCCAAGGCACAGCTTTATCAGATGTATAAGGAATAGGACCAGGAGTAGTGATGACCATAGGAGCCACTCTGGCTTCAGCAACAACTTTCACAGGTCCTTCAGCAGTAATCTTGATTGGACCCTGATGGGTGATTTTAATAGGTCTTTTTGGAGTGATTCTTACCGGTACTTTGTCAACCATATCAACCTCTTCAATCTTCTTACCTCTGGTAATATGCTCCACCATACTCTCCACAGAAGACGGTCTTCTTTCAAACACTATGGTATACTTATCCATGAGACGCTGAATTTCGTCTTTCAATCTGAAGCACTTCTCTGGATTATACTCACAATAAACACAATCTTCACGACAACCCGGAAAGAACCCAGCTTGCACTAACTTCTTTCTGATGATGGCCAATGGTGTGGTCAACTCTGCGACTGAATGGATATGTAAATCTTCATCAATGGCATTGACAGTCTTCTCGTGATTTGGCATTGGAGCAGTAATCACATTTGGAGTACCTGGAGGATCAAACTCAATTTCTCCAGCATCAATCATATCTTGAATTTTATTCTTCAAGATCCAGCAGTTATTAGTATCATGTCCCTGACAGTTTGAATGATATGCGCATCGTGCATTGGGGTTGTACCTGGGAGAGGTAACATTAGGATTCTGAGGAGCCTCTTTCAAAGTAATAAGTTCAGCCTTCAACAAGTGTTGCAATGCCTGAGCTATTGACATGTTGATCTTCGTGAACTTCCTTCTAGCCCTCTGTTGGTTGCCCTGTGGCTGCTCTGTTGTTGCAGGAGTTGGATTTGAAATATGTACTGCACTAATAGACTGATGCCTTCTATTACGATCAGGCTGACCATAAACAACATTGGATTCTTTCTTCCCAGTGGGAGGCTTCTTTGCAGCACCTGATGAAGAAGTACCCACTTGGATCTTACCATTCTTTATACCATTTTCTACTCGCTCTCCTGTCATTATCAACTCGGTGAAGCCAGATGATGAGCTTCCAATGAGATGACTGTAAAACGGACCATTCAGTGTACACATGAACATATCAACCAGTTCCCTGTCAGTTAAAGGGGGTTGAACTCTTCCAGCTAAGTCTCTCCACTTCTGAGCATATTCTTTGAAACTTTCTTTGGCACCCATAGACATGCTCTGAAGCTGCATGCGAGTGGGGGCTAAGTCAGCATTGTATTGATACTGCTTATAGAAAGCTTCAGCAAGATCATTCCAGTCTCTGATGTTGACACTCTCCAACTGATAATACCACTCCAGCTGAGCTCCAGATAAGCTCTCTTGAAAAAAGTGGATCCACAACTTCTTGTCAGCAGTGTGAGGTTGGATCCTTCTGACATAAGACCTCAAATGCAGCTTGGGACAAGAGACCCCATCATAAATAACAAAGGTAGGAACCTTGAAACCAATGGGTATAACAACCCCAGATATCAGACTCAAATCTTCAAAATCCAGCCCAGATGATTTCTGCAACTCTATGGCATCCATCCTATCCACCAGCATCTTGAATTTGTCTTCATTAGGCTCATGGTAGTAATTAGCCTCAGAGTCAGAGTCCCCCATAGTGTTGTGGAGACTGCCTCCCTCTTTCTCAGATTCCTCAGATTCATAGTCTTCAACCTGCTCTTTGGTCTTGACAGGACCTTTGAACCTTCTTCCCATGTTGAGCAGGCCACCTGACCTTCTAGTCTTCTTAGTCTCTTTGGCCAGCAGTGCCTTCAATTCATCCTGCCCCTTGGATAGGTTCAGGATCAGCTCTTGGAACTGTGCATTTTGTTCCTGGAGATCCTTAACTGATTGTTCAAGAGCCATTGCTGAAATAAACAGCGAGAAGATGAGAAACCTATGCACAATTATAAACCTGTGATGCAATGAAATGGTATGGGAATGCATATGCAATGTTTTCAAGGACCGCAGGATTTAAATTTTCTTAAACAAACATGAAGGTAAATTTTTATTAGTAATAAATTTGTTTTGCCTCTTGGGCTTACAAAAATGAAAATGAAATAAGTACAAAAGATGGGGTTTTAAGTCTCCCATGGACGTTTCCTCTTTGTGTTGAGGTATGAGTTGAGGTTCCGCTCTTCGTGAAGTTGCTTTGTTAGTTCCAGGATCCTTTCTTGGCTTGCTTTGTAATGAGCCTTGAAAGTATCCCTTTGCTCCTTCAGTTGGATCCATGATCTCTGCAAGTCTTCCATATCAGTAGGCATGTCTGGGTGAAGGATGGTATAAGCTGTGTCTCCTTCAGCAACAGGTTCTATGGTAACTGGTAGGACGGCAGGATATGGCATCATGAGGGTCTGAGCACGAGATCGTACCCATCTGAGATAAGCTTCCATAGGAATAGTGTACTTAGGCTCCAGTGTCTTGCTGTCAACCCTGTTTACCTTTCCCCAAGCTCGTATGAATCTCTGACGGTAACCCTGAAGATCGTTGTCGTAGTCAAACACAATGCCCTGAATCAACATGTCATGTGGACCATCACTCCGAGCGTAACCAAACTGTTGTAAAGCTAGAGAGGGGTTGTAGGTGATGCCTCCTCTTATGCCTAGTAGTGGCACATTAGGAAACTCCCCACAACGGTCAATGATGGTGACATTCTCCATAGATCTGGAGCACCAATGGATATCTGAGTGAGAAAGTGACATGATCCTTTTGGACCATCTGAACCCTTGCTCATTCTTCATTACTGAGCGAGGAAGGTGAGAAATAAACCACCTAGAAAGCAAAGGTATGCAGCACATCAAAGTTCCTCTTGCCCTTGTAGTACGGGTGTGAAGAGAATGTAGGATGTCTCCCAGCAATGTAGGCACTGGATTGTGACTCAGGAAAATGTTGATGGCATGAACGTCTATGAACTGATCTGGATTGGGGAACAATACTAAGCCATAAATCAGCAAGGCTAAGATCTCCTCAAAAGCATCATAGCTCATGGCCTTCAAGAACATTTGAGCTTTATCCATTAATACCTTGGCAAGAATACCCTTGACTCCACTTCTGGTTTCTAGGACAATGTCAGACTTCTTCAGATGTAGAGCTGCAGCAATAATCTCTGGTTTAAGCTCCTTCTCCAAGCCTGTGAAGGGTCTTTGATCAAGAACAGGTATACCCAGAAGTTTAGAGAACTCCTCCATGGTTGGAACCAGCTGATAATCAGGGAATGTGAAGCAATGGTGCTTAGGGTCAAAGAACTGAAACAGAACACTCATCATGTCTTCATTGAACCCTGAAGTGACTAGATCCAATAGGTGACCATGTCTCTTGATGAACTGGGAGTGATCAGACACTTGAGAAACCAACTCTTTAAGCTTAGCAGGTATGCCCACAAAGTTGATCCTGATGGTGTTTCTACGAGCAGAAGCCATGTCCTGCAACAAAGAACAAAGATAAATCCTTTGGTCCTTGAAATGGTTAGTGAAAATGCTATGCTTATGATGCATGATGATGTCATGATGTTATGTTCAATCACAAACATGTGGCACACACAAACAAGTCACACCATAGCCCTATGTTTAAAGGCTTGCATGAGGTTCAATGGTAAGTACCCTCCCCTGAAGTTAGATGGTTCATCCTGTCCTACAAAAGTAACCAGGTTCTAAGGGATCTCAATATCATTGATCCTTCACAAGGGTGGTTGTTCAGAAGGCAACTTACTTGCCAACCAAAACCCTCCAAGTTTAGAATCTCAATGAGCGTAGTATCGAGTGTCAACCAACTTCAGTCTGCACCAAAGCCGGTTACCTCACTACCTTCTAAAGGCCAAGATGGGATAACTAGGGTTCTAAAAGTTAGTTAGTGCATTGACAACATATGGCAGCCTCATATTATCCTCAACTTGACTTAAGGAACATAAGCACCAACCAAGAAGTCACACTAACTATGGCCACCAGATCAACCATATCGATATACGTCGTACAGTTTCCTTGGTCTATTGCCATTTACCTAAGGTACACTAGATCCGGGTTAGGATCTTTCACACATAAGAGAACCCCAACAAGATAATATAAAGTAAACAAGGCAAACAATTTAAAGTGATCTAATTCCTAAGGGTACCCCTCTTTTATTAAATCCCCAGCAGAGTCGCCAGTTCTGTAACATGGTGGGAGAACTGACTTTAGTTATGTTGCGGATAGCAAGAGTCGCCTCCGACTTTTATTTTATCCAAAGGAAAGGCATAAAAGAACAGGAAAGACCTTTTAAAAGATTTTTGGGTCCGGGGGGTAGGTTATGTAAAGGGAAGGTGTTAGCACCCTTTACATCCATGGTTATCCATGGGCTCTTAGTTACTTAGCTCACTTTTGAATTGTTTTTTGAAAATGTGAAGTGTGTGAATAGAAAATTTTCATAAGAGTTAATAATGATCCATGTACGGATGCGTAAAAACTTGTGTTTGAAAATTTGTTTGAAATTTGTTAAGTGTTTGAAAATTTGGAATGAAGTGAGCAAGCAACTATGAGATACCTACCCTAAAGTTTAAATCTTTCCTGTTCTTTATCCTTTAAGTGGTAAGACTATCCCTATTATTAAGGAATATGTAGTCATTACCTTGGATGTGAGGGACATATGAGGGACATCTGTTAATGAAGGCAACTGTAGGGTGTATTAAGCATTTAGGAGAGACTGTCATCATTATTCGAAAAGGGACTTGATCTTCAAAGGCAACCATTAGGGACTTGATGACTTTTCTTTTTTAAGGGACTTGCTTTATACACCCCACTTGACCTTTGTGAATAGGCAACAATAAGAGGTAACCCTAAAAAGTGAGATGGCGATTAAAAATCGACTTACGTGTGTGAGTGTTCAATTTTATTTATCTTTAATTAAAATGATCTAAATTTGATTTTAAATATAAATACATGTTTACACTCCCTAAATTACTAACCATAGCATAAAATTAAATAAATTAAATATTTACAAAATTTACACCAAGGAGCAATTACATAATAATTATAATGAGCAATTAAAATAAATAGCAAATAAATAAATATAAATAATAAGAAAAAATAAATAAATAAGCAATAAATAAATATAATAGGGGTTAGTAATAATAATAATTAAAAATAAATAGGATTAGTGAAATAATAATAATAAGTATAATAAAATAAATGGATTAGTAATAATATGGTTAGTAATAATAAAAATAGGAATTGGAAAATATTAAGAAATAGGAACAATTTAATTATAAAATTATAAACATATAAAAATTAAAATTACAATATATTAGCATAAATTTAACTATTTTTTAACTATATATTTTAAAAGAATAAAATTTGAATTATGAACAAAATTATAGAAATAATTACCTATTATAAAAATTTGATTATAATTGTATTTACTAAGATTAATTATATTAAATAAATATGTACATAATATTTATAAAATTTAATTATACCAAATATCATATTATAAATTTTAATCATAAGATAAATTAGGGTTTTTATTATTTAGAAAATAAATTAGGTTTTACAAAATTAGGGTTTGTTTAGAAAATATTTTTTAAGATTTAATTCAATATACAAAATTATTTAGATAACATGCATATATTATAATTTAATTACAATAATAAAAAAAATAATTTGAATTAAGAAAATAAATTTTCAGAATTTTAGAAAACATAATATATATATATTTTGTAATTTAGAAACTATTTTCATGTAATATATATAAAATAATAAGAAAAACATAACAAAAGAAAAAAGAAATAAGAAACTTAAAAAAAACAGGACCTGAGATTTGAACCCAGGTCCTTTACCTGGATAATGAGGAGCATAACCAACTGAGCTGCGCACCAATGATGCAACAAGGATACACCTCTCTTGGTTTTGTGCTTTAAGCTTGAAAAATCAGAAAAATAGTGAACAAAAAAAAGGCCTGGGGTGGTGTTGAACCCAGGACCTCTTGAATACAAGCAAGCGCGCATGACCATCCGGCTAGGTGAGCAATTATGGTAATATGATGACCACAATTGATTATATATCATACCTGTAAAATAAACAAAATAAAAGAACAAAATGCAACAAACGGGGAATCGAACCCCAGACCAAACCCTTGTATACGCACGCCTCCAACCACTGGGACAACACAGCTGTTGTGATTTAAAACAACAATCAATTCATAAAATATAATTACAAAATATTTGAATTCAAAACGCGCGCGAAGAAGTCTTCTTCTTCCTTGAGATTTCGCAGGTTTTCCTGCGAAATTTCCTGGGAAATTTCCTTCAATTTTTCCTGCGTGCATAAACCTGTGTATTCACAAACACCAAGCAAACAACAAAATTTCTTTAAATTAATGAGAGCAATGAATTCCTGGAGGTCCATACAACATCACCACGTTCCTGAAATTCATTTATATATGATAAATCACAAAGCCCTAATTGAGGTTGGTAAACCCTAGTTATGGCCGAATGCGATTCCTGCATGAAAACTCAAAACCAAACAACCAGAATCGTTCTATGACACATTATGAACAATATTAAATCATTAAAAACAGTTTATATCAAGTATAACCATGGATTCGAAAAAACTTGAAACACACATAAAGTTTGATTCGGTTTAGTGCATATATGCTGTTTTTGATGCATATGATTATTGGGATATGATCAATGATGTTCAAGGATAAGATTGCTGTCCTTAATTCACCTGAAAAGTTACCAAAGATTAGAATCCGAATTTGAAAAAATTTGATGATTTTGAGAGTTTGAAAGTGAGGTTGGGGGCTGCCAAATTTGTCCCAATGTGTTGCTTCATGTTGTATACTTATAGTAGACTGAATTAGGTCAAGAAATTTGTTGGGTTGTTTGGACTTTTTGATCATTGAAGATTGAAAAAGATCATGTCTTAAAATTCAAATATTTTTGTATGAAGGCTTACTATTTTTGGACCAATCTTGTGATTTCATTCCTCTTCAATTCCAATCAACATTTAAGATCTTCTAGAAACTCAATCTCCATCAAATATTACATTTTCATATTTTATTTTTATTTAAAATGATTTTTAATGAATTAAATCAAAATAAATAAAAATAAAATAATAAAAATTCTGATTTTTAATGGTTTGGGTCGTGCATGAAGTCAATGTATGGATTGGGTCATCATTTGGCAAGCCCATTTGGAAGAAATTGGTTTTAGACCTCCTTTTTCATCATAAACCAACTCAAAATTTCCCAACTTTGCAAGGGCACATATCCTTCAATTTTAATGCTATGAGGGTGTTTTTGGACATTTTGGAAAGCTTGAAGAGTCCTCTAACCAACCCCATTGGTTTCATGTCCATATCATTTACCAATCTCAAGTTATGCCCTTTTGAAGTTGTTGACTTTTTGTTGACTTTCAAAAGGACCTATAATGTCTTAGCTCATACCTTCCAAATGAAGCATTTTTGGGCTTGGCTTGTGAGACACAAAGTTGTAGAGAATTCAATTTCCTTCAAAATGAGCTTTGGATGGAGACTTGGTGATGAAGTATGTGAAAGTTATGGCTGGTCAAAGTTCAGTTGACTTTTACTGAGGAAACCCTAATTTAGAAACTCCTGATTCTTGATGATCTGAAATCCCCTTGATGAATCATGATCAACTCTTGATCAAATGATGAATTTTACTTAATATACTTGATGTTGGCAAAAAATCATGAAGTTTGACTTTGGTTTGACCATAGTTGACCTCAGTTTGACTTTTTAACTGCATTGACTGATTTTGACTTATCTGATCATCTGACTGAGCAAACTTCTGAGAAAAGTCTTGAAACTTGTCATGGGGATTCTTACACACATATAAGATGTTATGAAGCTCACTTGAGGTCTTGGAAGTCCATTTAGCCTGATTAAAGTCAAAACCCTAGTTTTGGATGCACTGCTTAGGAGGTGCACTGTCTGAGGGAATTGTCAACTCTTTTGACCAATTGTGAACTTTGTGAACCTTGTGAACCATCATAACATGTCTTGTGATACTCATGGGAGGTATTGTGAAGCTTGTGAACCTTGTGAACCTCATAAAGTGACTTTGTAGACCTCATGAACCTCAGGAAGGCTTTGAAAGCATTGTGAATCTTGTGAACCTTGTGAACCTTCATGAAATGACTTGTAGACTTCATGAACCTCATGAAAGGTATTGAAAGCATTGGGAGACTTGTGAACCTTGTGAACCTTCATAAAGTGACTTGTAGACTTCATGAACCTCATGAAAGGTCTTGTAAGTGTTGAGAGACTTGTGAACCTTGTGAACCTTCATAAAGTAGCTTGTAGACTTCATGAACCTCAGGGAAGGTCTTGAAAGTGTTGAGAAACTTGTGAACCTTCTTAGAACACAAAGTCTTGTATTGTGAGGGCAAATTTTGGGGTGCAACAGCTGCCCCTGTTCAATTTTCTGAAACCTGAGGGGTTAGATTGGTATATTTGCCAGTCGTGACCTGGAAGGTTGAAGGGGATTGAACGCAAAAGCCCAAAAATTTGCACTCACCAGTGCATAGAATGATATTGATGTTTGGTTGTATATGCTTGAGTGGGCTTAAAGATGCCACTTGGAAGAATTGGAGATGGGCTTAGAGATGTCATCTAACGAACTGGATGTGATGATAGCTTTGTGTTGATACTGGATCTCAGTACTAGGTCTTCGTATAGGCCGTCTCTGAATCGTTTATCCTTTGAATTTGTTGAATAGACCAGTAGAAATAAATCTTCGTGACGATTATCTCTTCTGGAAATATCTTGAACCAGGGAATGGATCTTTGTACAGACCGTTTGCCTGCTATTCAAGGGCCACTAGATTAGATCTTCTGAAAGTATCTTGAACCAGGGAATGGATCTTTGTACAGACCGTTTGCCTACTCTTCAAGACCAGATAGATGAAACCTTCTGGAAATATCCTAGATTAGGGAATGGATCTTCTTACAGACCGTTTGCCTACTCTCCGAGGACAAAAAGTGTCAGGATCAAGTCTCCTGAAAATATCCTGGATTAGGGAATGGATCTTTGTACAGACCGTTTGCCTACTCTCCGAGGAAATAGATTAAATCTTCTGAAAATATCTTGAACCAGGGAATGGATCTTTGTACAGATCGTTTGCCTGCTATTCAAGACCAGATAGATGAAATCTTCTGGAAATATCCTGGATTAGGGAATGGATCTTTGTACAGACCGTTTGCCTACTCTCCGAGGACATCTTGAGTAATGTATGGATCATCTCTGACCTGTTGTGAATTGTTGATATTGTTTTATCTGCATATAACTATCCTGCAAAGAGAATGTTAGTTTATGCAATATGTATGCATGCATAGTATGATGCATCTAAGTAAATGTATTATGTATCTATGGATATGTATGCTATGGTATGATGTAAATGATGTATGTATGATATGATACTGCCGGAAGCGTCTGGATGTCTTCATATAACAACTGCTGGCCAGGGAAAATAAATCCCGTGTATGGCCAGGTATAGATAACCTCCCGGATGCTGGGGATAATAAAGTATAGATAACCTCCCGTATGCTGGGGATAGTAAGGTATACATAACCTTCGTCTTCGTTTGATGGTAGGGCAGATATAACCTCCCGTCTTCGTTTGTCGTACCCTTATTGGAAAGTAAATTCCCGTATATCCGTATGAGGATAAAAGAGATGGATATAAATTCCAGGGGAGATGAGACTTTATGAAGATGGATTCGTCCTACTGAGGGTTTATAACTGTCTTGTAAAGGTGAACCGGCGAAGCTTTGTTGAAATCCTTCCCTCGTTCGTCCTTAGTAAATACTATTACTGCATTTTCATGCATTTCTGGTAAACATCAATCATATTAAGCATACATGCATTTCTTGTAAACATCAATCATATTCAAAAGCATACATGCATTCAAACACAATCAATGGACGTTTCGCTTATGTAAATAGGGTAAAAGTAAATCTGGATTCAAAAGATGGAATTTATTTATATCAAAAAGTGACCCATACGCGGGTAAGTTTGTACAAGGAGACATAAACCCTAGTAAGAGGATTTTGTCATAAAATTTTTACAAAACAAAGAAAATCAGCTATGTGGGAAACAATCCTATTGAGTTTCAATTCTACTATTGCCATTATCTTCAAGTATCTCATCTTCTGCTGTTGAGACGAAAACGATTGGATTGAGCTTTATCTGTTCGAGCTTGAGTAAGTAGTACAACTGGTTGCAGTTTCATGGGTGACCCAAATGAGACATAGTCATACGCTTTAATCCCTAACTTTTGCCTGGATTGCCCTTTCAAGTTTTCAATCCACCGGGATACCCTTTTTTGCCCAAGCCGCCTTTTCAGGTTTTCGACTTGCCGGGTGTACATCTTTTTATATATATCCCTAATTTTTGCCCAAACCCTTTTGGTTTGCCGGGATGCCCTTATTTTTGCCTAGGCCTGTCAACCTAGCGGGTCTCTTTTTATGCGTAGTATTTTTTAACTATGTCTGCGTTTACAGGCTGTGGAAAGTCTTCACCATCCATAGTAGTGAGTATCATGGCACCTCCTGAGAACACTGTCTTGACCACTAATGGTCCTTCATATGTCGGAGTCCACTTGCCCCTAGGATCACCCTGTGGTAATATGATACGCTTGATTACCAAGTCACCAGCCTGATATACCTTTGGCTTAACTTTTTTGTTAAAAGCTTTGATCATTCGTTTCTGGTACATCTGGCCATGACAAACTGCTGCTAGCCTCTTCTCATCAATCAAATTTATCTGGTCGAGTCGAGTCTGAATCCATTCATCTTCATCCAAGCCTGCATCCTTCATAATTCTTAAGGAGGGAATCTGGACTTCAATGGGTAGAACTGCTTCCATACCATAGACTAAAGAGAATGGGGTTGCCCCTGTTGAAGTACGTATTGTGGTACGATAACCATGAAGAGCAAATGGTAACATCTCATGCCAATCCTTGTAAGTAACAGTCATCTTCTGTACAATCTTCTTAATGTTCTTATTAGCAGCTTCAACTGCCCCATTCATCTTTGGACGATACGGAGAAGAGTTGTGATGCTTAATCTTGAACTGCGTGCAGAGATCAGTAATCATAGTGTTGTTCAGATTAGAGCCATTGTCAGTGATAATCCTTTCAGGGATGCCATACCTACATATGAGGTTATTCTTAATGAATCGGGCCACAACATTCTTGGTAACAGATGCAAATGAAGCTGCCTCCACCCACTTTGTGAAGTAATCAATAGCAACCAGGATGAAACGATGCCCATTAGAAGCAGTAGGCTTGATCTCACCAATCATATCAATGCCCCACATGGCAAAGGGCCAAGGAGCAGTCAACACATTCAATGGTGATGGAGGTACATGGACTTTATCAGCATAAATTTGACACTTGTGACACGTTCTGGAGTGTTGATAGCAGTCAGCTTCCATGGTAGACCAATAGTAACCTGCTCTCAGTATCTTCTTTGCCATAGTATGACCACTAGAATGAGTGCCAAAGATCCCATCATGCATATCTTCCAAATGAAGCATTTTTGGGCTTGGCTTGTGAGACACAAAGTTGTAGATAATTCAATTTCCTTCAAAATGAGCTTTGGATGGAGACTTGGTGATGAAGTATGTGAAAGTTATGGCTGGTCAAAGTTCAGTTGACTTTTACTAAGGAAACCCTAATTTAGAAACTCCTGATTCTTGATGATCTGAAATCCCCTTGATGAATCATGATCAACTCTTGATCAAATGATGAATTTTACTTCATATACTTGATGTTGGAAAAAAATCATGAAGTTTGACTTTGGTTTGACCACAGTTGACCTCAGTTTGACTTTTTAACTGCATTGACTGATTTTGACTTATCTGATCATCTGACTGAGCAAACTTCTGAGAAAAGTCTTGAAACTTGTCATGGGGATTATTACACACATATAAGATGTTATGAAGCTCACTTGAGGTCTTGGAAGTCCATTTAGCCTGATTAAAGTCAAAACCCTAGTTTTGGATGCACTGCTTAGGAGGTGCACTGTCTGAGGGAATTGTCAACTCTTTTGACCAATTGTGAACTTTGTGAACCTTGTGAACCATCATAACATGTCTTGTGATACTCATGGGAGGTATTGTGAAGCTTGTGAACCTTGTGAACCTCATAAAGTGACTTTGTAGACCTCATGAACCTCAGGAAGGCTTTGAAAGCATTGTGAATCTTGTGAACCTTGTGAACCTTCATGAAATGACTTGTAGACTTCATGAACCTCATGAAAGGTATTGAAAGCATTGGGAGACTTGTGAACCTTGTGAACCTTCATAAAGTGACTTGTAGACTTCATGAACCTCATGAAAGGTCTTGTAAGTGTTGAGAGACTTGTGAACCTTGTGAACCTTCATAAAGTAGCTTGTAGACTTCATGAACCTCAGGGAAGGTCTTGAAAGTGTTGAGAAACTTGTGAACCTTGTGAACCTTCTTAGAACACAAAGTCTTGTATTGTGAGGGAAAATTTTGGGGTGCAACACTTACCTCCGGTGAGGGAAGTTGAGATCTCAGTCGACCTGATACCGGGAATGGCTCCTATATCCGTTTCCCCTTATCGGATTGCTCCGCTTGAGTTGAAGGATCAATTGGAAGATTTGATGGCAAAGCATTTTGTAAGACCTAGTGTCTCACCGTGGGGAGCTCCGGTGTTGTTAGTAAAGAAAAAGGATGGTGGTATGAGGCTGTGCATCGATTATCGAAAGTTGAACAAGGTTACAATCAAGAATAAATACCCCTTACGAAGGATAGACGACCTTCTAGATCAATTGAAAGGAGCCTGCGTGTTCTCGAAGATTGATCTGAGATCGGGCTATCACCAAATTCGTGTGAAGAGTTATGATGTTCCGAAGACTGCGTTTAGAACCCGCTACAATCATTACGAATTCTTAGTGATGCCTTTCGGTGTGACGAATGCACCAACTGTTTTTATGGATTACATGAACCGGATATTTAAGAGTTATTTGGATAAGTTTGTGGTGATCTTTATCAATGAAATTCTTATTTATTCTCGTATTCCGCAAGAGCACGGAGAACATCCAAGGACTGTCCTATCGATACTACAGGAAAAGCAACGTTTTGCTAAATTTAGTAAGTGTGAGTTCTGGATGTCAGAAGTCAAGTTCCTTGGACATGTTATATCCCAGGGAGGTGTAGCTGTAGACCCGTCCAAGATAGAAGTTGTAATTAATTGGGAGAGACCGAAGAATGTTACCAAAGTGAGAAGCTTCCTAGGTTTGGTAGGTTACTACAAAAGGTTTATTAAAGGTTTTTCTCAGATGGCATTACCGTTAACTAAGCTCACTAGGAAGGACTTCGCTTATGAATGGGATTCCAGTTGTGAGCAAAGTTTTGTGTGGTTGAAGGAGAAATTGACGACTGCTCCAGTCTTGATTATTCCCGATCCTAACAAATCTTATGAAGTGTTTTGCGATGCTTCAAAGATGGGTTTAGGAGGTGTTCTCATGCAAGAAGGTCAGGTTGTGGCGTATGCTTCCAGACATTTGAGAGTTCATGAGAATAATTATCCTACGCATGATTTGGAATTAGCGGTCATGGTGTTTACCTTGAAAGTGTGGTGGCACTATTTGTATGGTGTGCGTTTTGAGATGTTTAGTGATCATAAGAGTTTGAAGTACCTCTTTGATCAAAAGGAACTGAATATGAGACAGAGGAGAAGGATGGAGTATTTGAAGGATTATGATCTTGAGTTGAAGTATCACACCGGAAAAGCGAACAAAGTGGCAGATGCCTTAAGTAGAAAAGTGATTCATAGTGCCGAATTGATGGTATTAGAGTATGCATTGTTAGAAAAGTTTAGGGATCTTAATCTTCAGTTTGTTTGGACTCCGAGTGGTGTAATCATGGGAAACTTGAATATTAATTCTACCTTGAGGAATGATATTCAACAAGGGCAAGTTTTGGATGAGAAGTTGCAAAGACTGTTACTCCAACCGGGTTTCATGAGAGCATTAGATGGGATCATCCTATTTAATCAAAGAATTTGCATTCTGGATGATGATGTGTTAAAGAGAAGGATTCTGGAAGAAGCACATAAAGGTTCTTTTACGATACATCCGGGTTCTTTGAAGATGTATCAAGATTTGAAGAGGGAGTATTGGTGGTCCGGGATGAAAAGGGACATTGCGGTATTTGTGTCGGAATGTGCGGTGTGTCAGCAAGTGAAGATTGAGCACCAAAGGCCAGGTGGATTATTACAAACTTTGAACATCCCAATTTGGAAATGGGATAGTATCTCTATGGACTTTGCAGTAGGTTTACCGAGTACTCAGGGTGGCTATGACTCTGTTTGGGTGATTGTGGACCGACTAATGAAATATGTGCATTTCTTAGTCGTGAAGACTACGTATAAAACAAGTCAGCTTGCAAGGTTGTTTATTGCTGAAATTGTGAGATTGCACGGTGTCCCGTCCAGTATTTTATCGGATAGAGATCCGAAGTTCACTTCGAGATTTTGGAAGGTGTTCCAACAAGCCATGGGTACGAATCTGCATTTAAGTACTTCTAATCATCCTCAAACGGATGGTCAGATGGAACGTACGATTCAAACGATGGAGGATATGTTGAGAGCATGTGTTTTAGAGAGTAGAGGAAATTGGAAAGAACTTTTGTCGTTGATCAAATTTTCGTACAACAATAGTTACCATGCAAGCATCGGTATGGTTCTGTATGAGGCTTTGTACGGAAGAAGGTGTAGAACACCGCTGTGTTGGTCGGAAGTGGGTGAAGATAGGATCTTAGGATCGGAAATTATTCAAGAGACTACGAAAAAGATTCGTATGATCCGAGAAAAGCTTAAGCAAGCCCAAGATCATCAGAAGAGCTATGCTGACAATCGAAGGATACCTTTGGAATTTGTTGAAGGTGATCATGTATACTTGAAAGTCACTCCGAGGTTGAGGTTGAAAGGACCATTTAAGTCGCGTAAGTTAAGCCCGAGATACGTAGGACCGTATCAGATTCTAGAAAAGATTGGTGAAGTTGCTTACCCTTTAGCCTTGCCGCCATCTCTATCCGAAATGCATGATGTTTTTCATGTATCTTAACTTCGTAGGTTCGTTCCTGATCCTCTTCAGCCTATTCTACCAGATTCTATCGAGATAGAAGCAGATTTGACATTCGAGCCCCAACCAAGCCGTATTGTTGGAAGAGAAACCAAAGTGTTGAGAAATAAAGAAATATCGCTTGTTAAGGTGCAATGGGATGAGACGCATCCGGGCGATGCTACGTGGGAGTTGGAATCAGAAATGCGGGAATCATATCCTCACCTGTTCAGGTAATCCTTTAAATTCGTGGATGAATTTTATTTAAGGGGGAAGGATGTAATACCCCGTATTTTATTTAAAGCTCTGGACAATATTAATTAGTAATAATATTATTCCAAAATACTCTAAGAAATTTTAATGGAACCAAATAGAGTAATCGGCGGGATATTATTTTATTAATTGATATTAGCTGACTCAGAGGTTTTATAAAATATTGGATTAAGAGACATTTTCGGATATTCTTTAATTTTGACCTACTGGTAAAAATATAAGATATATATATATATATATATATATATATATATATATATATATATATATATATATATATATATATATATATATATAGAAAGATTATGAGAGGAAAAGAAAGTTGGTAAGAAAGAAGAAAAGAAGGAAAAGGAGAAGAGAAGAGAAGAAGAAGAGAGAAAAGCCCTAAAGCTCCAATTCCTCATTCCCGATCATCCGTCCATCGAATCAACTCAATATTTCTGCCAATCTTCATCTCTCGAGGTGGGTTCTTAGTTAGAAACTTTTATCTTTGATTTTGGTTGAGTTTTAGAGATTTTGTGGTTAGGGCTAGATTGAAAAATCTGAGAAAAATCGGAAGTTTAATGGTTAAAACTCGATTAAAACCTACCTAAAATACTCATATGATGATAATGAATATGTTTGATTATGTCTTGTTGCATTGGTTGATGTTTGAGAGTATTTGGGCGTGGAAAGAGTGTTTTCTCGTCAGGCTGGAACTTCCTGAACTGGTGTAGCTCGCTCAACGAAAGTTCCAGGGCAATCTTCGCTCAGCGAGAAGGAGCTCGCTCAGCGAGACCTGTAGGTTCCAACCTGTGTTTTTAATTCGTAACTTATGATCCGAGTATCCGTTTTTAGCGTTCCACACATCGGTTCGAAGCTAATGATGAAATCTATATTTTGAGATCAAGAAATGTTGGTTCCACCTAACGTTTACCCGACTTTTCAATTAAAAGGTAACGAAACATAATTATTGAATTGTGAGTTAAAGATAAGGAATTGGTGAGACTTGTGAGACACCTAGGAGTTCGTAGACTAATAAGAATTGAGGATCGCGCTTGATTGTGTTCCCCTTTGTTAGCTTGAGGTGGATATTACATTGAGTCCCACGGGAAGCGAGAGTTAGCTTGAGGTGGGTATTACATTGAGTCCCACGGGAAGCGAGAGTTAGCTTGAGATGGGTATTACATTGAGTCCCACGGGAAGCGATAGTTACCTTGAGGTAGGTATTACATTGAGTCCCACGGGAAGCGAGAGTTAGCTTGAGGTGGGTATTACATTGAGTCCCACGGGAAGCAAGAGTTAACTTGAGATGGCTATTTCATTGAGTCCTATGAGAAGTCTAGTGGTTCATACTTGAGGTGGGTGTTCCACTGAGTCCCACGGGAAGTCTTGTACGATGTATTGTTAGGTTGTTCCGTTTCGACTTGTTTATTTTTGAGAGGAACCTTGTACTCGTAGAATTTTTATGCTTGACCCTTAGAGCCGAGAGAACTCTAAGATAGGGAACCCACTAAGATGTTTTATCTCACCCCATGTTGATGTTGTTATTTCAGGTATTTCAGGTTCCGCAAAGAGTAAGGATAAGGCGACTTGATTATCCTTACTAGTTGATGGCTTAGTCTTCCGCTGTGGATTTTTGAGATCTTCGGATCTAGTTCTTAGATCTTTTTGTAGTTGAACATCTTGTACTATTTTATAGCCTTGTTTAGTACCTTATGTTGTAGTGGCTATATTTATACAATGTGTTGCTAAGAACTTATTTGTATTTCAGTACAAAATTATTAATATTATATATGAAAAATATGCTTCATGTATGTCTTTTGTATATGGGTATTACAAACTTCCAACCATTCTCCATTATTTGCTTAAGAACAACTTTTTAAAGAACTAACTTGAAGTAACCCTCCAACTTAAATGAGAATGAGAGTTGATAATCCTCATGTAACCTTCCACCAATGACGAATAACAAACTCTGATCTTCTTGATATGGACGTTTATTGGTGATTAGAGATATTGAGAAGACACTGATAGCCTCGTAACTTGAAGAAGAAGAAAATCTCGATAGCCATGAATCAAAACTTTACCCTACTTGAAATGTACACTGATTAAAGAGAACATCCTAAACTACACTTTACCGTTTAAGTAACCAAAAGGATTAATCTGAGACATTGAAATGAAATAAGCTCTCAACTCATACCAATAACATCATGATCTAACACTTCTGATGAAACCCCTAAATAAGAAAAAAAAACTTAGAACTTGATGAACCCCCTTATAAGAATATATTCATGATGATGTGAATTCAACCTTCGTCTCAGTCTTGACTGCAATAGTCAGATGAACCACTTATGAACGAGATAATCCATACCATAGGGGGATGCTCTGATCCCATGCCTCAGGAGTTCATGAAATGCATGAATGCGAATGTTATGACCTAGTGGAGGAATGCAGATGAACGCGAAGTGAAAAACCAGTTAGGGTATTAAATATGAGGGCAAATTTTGAGGTATTACAGCTGCCCCTATTCAATCATCTGCAAGCATGAACGAATGATTGCAACAACTTTTAGACGTTCAAGGTGTGGAGTGATTGAATACTCGAATAAAACCTGGAAATTTGAACTCGGCGGATGAGGAAAACGTCATCTGCCTTTTATTTATATATATTTTTTGTTTTGACCTCTGAACAGGTAGCGGGAAAAAAACAGGTGGAATAAAATCAATGCCAAAAACCTGCATTGTAAATGCTGAGCGAAACAAGCCACAACGAGGGTTCCTATTGGCGAAATAGAACTTAACGAGACCGTTAACGAAACAGAACTCGACAATATGACTGATGGGCAGGACCAAGCCATAAAGAAAACACGCGACTGCTGGGCAGGACCAAGATACAGAAGGTGCCTGTTGGCGAAACAGGGCTTAACGAGACCATTAGGGGAATGGAACTCAAAAATGCGACTGCTGGGCAGGACCAAGCCACAAAGAAAACACGCGACTGCTGGGCAGGACCAAGCCACGGAAGGTGCCTGTTGGTGAAACAGGGCTTAAAGAGACCATTAGCGGAATGGAACTCAACAATGTGACTGCTGGGCAGGACCAAGCCACAAAGAAAAAAACAACATTGACTTGGAAAGACCAAGATGTCTGGAAAATGTTATAAGCATCTTCTGTGAGGAGTACTCAAGATTAAGAAAATGTTATAGATTGTATGTAACACCTCAAAACTGGCCCGTGCTGGCATGCACACGTTTGAATTTATAGCGTAATGATCCATGAGGATGGAAATGCTACGCTTTGGAGGATGCAAATGCAATGATGATTATGCGTATGCAAATGCAAATGCAAAGGGGTCTCCCGATGAGGAGATAACAGATATCCCAGATGGCTTGACTGGGGAAAATTGATGATCACTGTACTGATCGGATCCATCCTGATAAGGAGGAGACAACTCTGTGGAAAAAGTTGTTGATGATGCACTGGCTCTGAACTGCGACCATTGCCAAAAATAAATTGGACTTTAATATTGGAGTGCCAAGACCCTGCCGGAGATGGACCCTTCTCGAACTCTGATGGGGAAGTGGAGACCTCCTGACTTGGCCGGGAACCAAAGGTATGGCTTTGCTAAGGAAGCAAACTGATGGAGAGACAAGACATTCCTTGTACTGCTGGGGATTGCCCCTGTACTGAAGGAAAACTTCTGATTGGGGAGGGCAAACATCTCTTGCCCTTAATGTTGGAGAAGAAATTCAACTCCACTTCCACTGGGGATAACTAGAGACATCCTGGAAAACACCTGTTCTTGTTCAAGCATGAAGAAATGTTCCTCCTGGAAATCTGCTTTTAGCTCTATTAGCAACACCTATACATATACCTGCATAAACACAATCAATAGTACCTGCAACATGAAGAGTTAGTTTGGGACCTATATGCCCCAGGCTCATAACATGAATCATTATCTGGGCATCTTGACACCCTTTCAGAGTTGTATTAAATGTTTCTGTCCTCCTGCATGAGTTAGAAAGCATTCAAATCTTCACAACACAATATAAATCATAATTTTCTGGACGTTTTCGCAATCAATCAATGCTAGATGAAAAACAAAAACAAGAAGCAGATGGTCACAAGTTGACTAAAATTGACTTTTTATTGATTCAGGGAAATGGCCATGAATAGGTAGTACAAAGGAAGCAATTTCCTGGAAAGAGGAAATAGCCAAAAAGGAAAACAAACTATCCTATTGGCAATGTAAGAAGTGGATATCATCAAGTTTCAACCCGGTTATGACTCGTATATCTTCAAGACGATCCGCTCGCTCCGCCCCTTGAGAAAGGTGATTGAACTGGTTTTCAACCTTTAGAATAACCTCACTTGCAGATGAGTTACGAATTTCACAGATCGCAGCCGTTCGTGTTAGTCCCTCTTTTGCGTGGATCGCCCTTTCGAGTTTTCAATCCACCGGGATACCCTTTTTTGCCTGAGCTATCCGATGTGGCTTTTCAACTCAGCGGGTGTATATTTTTTCAAGATTTCCCTAATTTATGCCCGAGCCTTTTATTCTGTTTTTGGTTCGCCGGGATGCCCATTTTTTCCTGGATCTTTATTCTGTTTTTATCCAGCGGGTCCTTTTTACATGAAGTAGTTTTTACTGCGTCTGCGTTGATAGGGGAATGGAAGTCTTCTCCATCCATGGTTGTCAGCATCAAGGCTCCACCTGAGAAAACCTTTTTAACCACGAACGATCCTTCATAATTAGGTGTCCATTTTCCCCTGTGATCGTTAAGAGGAGGAAGAATCCTTTTCAGCACCAAGTCACCTGGTATGTACCTTTGTGATCGTACCTTCTTGTCAAAAGCCTATTTCATCTGCCGCTGATACAACTTTCCATGACATACAACTGCTAGACGTTTTTCTTCAATGAGGCTCAATTGATTATATCTGGATCGGAGACACTTAGCTTCATCTAGCTTAATTTCCATCATTAACCTTAACGAGGGGATTTCCACTTCAATTGGTAGGACTGCCTCCATACCATACACCAGTGAGAACGGGGTTGCCCCTGTTGAGGTACACACTGACTTTCTGTACCCATATAAAGCGAATGGTAGCATCTCATGCCAACCTTTGTATGTTACAACCATCTTCTCCACGATCTTCTTGATGTTCTTGTTGGCCGCCTCGATGGCGCCATTCATCTTCGGGCGATATGGAGAAGATTTGTGATGTTCTATTTTGAAATACCGACACAAGTCGGCCATCATCTTGTTGTTGAGATTATAACCATTATCAGTAATGATTCTTTCGGGAATTCCGTACTGGAAAATGATGTCTCTTTTAATAAACCGGGCTACCACTTGTTTAGTAACATTGGCATAAGATGCCGCTTTGAGCCACTTCGTGAAGGAGTCTATAGCAACCAGGATGAAACGGTGACCGTTGGAAGCCATCAGCTCGATCTTGCCAATCATATCAATGCCCAACATGGTGAACGACCATGGTGAAGACATGACACTCAATGGATTCAGAGGCACATGGACCTTATCGGCATAAATCTGACACTTGTGACATTTATGGGAGTATTTACAACAATCAGATTCCATGGTGATCCAATAATATCCCGATCTCAGCAATTTCTTAGCCATAGCATGTCCTCCAGCATGGGTACCAAAGGAGCCTTCATGAACCTCTTGCATCAACAGGTCTGCTTTGTGTCTATCCACGCATCTGATCAGAACCATGTCGAAGTTTCGCTTGTATAGCACACCATCTTGATTTAAGAAGAAACCACCTGCTAGTCTTCTGAAGGTCTTCTTGTCTTTACAGGATGCCCATCCAGGTACTCTTGAGCCTTCAAGAATTGTTTGATGTCATGATACCAAGGTTTTTTATCTTCACCACTACCAACTGCAAAGACATAAGCAGGTCTTTCAAGACGGGAGACCATGATTCGAGGCACAAAATTCTCTTGACAAACTTTAATCATAGACGACAAAGTTGCTAGAGCATCGGCGAACTGGTTTTCATCTCGAGGAATATAGTTCAACTTGACCTTAGTGAAGAAAGTTAACAACCTCCTGGTATAATCCCTGTAAGGAACCAAGTGAGGTTGATGAACTAACCATTTTCCATTGACTTGGTTCACCACCAGAGCAGAATCTCCGAAGATCTCGAGGTTCTTGACTCGCAAGTTGATTGCCTCTTCAAACCCATGATGCAAGCTTCATACTCTGCCTCATTGTTAGTGCATTCGAAATTCAACCGAGCAGCTAAAGGTGTATGGATCCCTTCTGGTGATATGATAACAACACCTACTCCACTTCCGTTCATGTTCACAGCTCTGTCAAACATCAACTTCCATTTGGATTCAGGGTCTGGCCCCTCCTCCGGAAGTGGTTCTTCACAGTCTTTCAACTTGAAGAACATGATGTCCTCATCCGGAAACTCGAATTTCATGGGTTGATAATCATCAATTGGCTGCTGAGCCAAGTATTCTAATAGTACACTTCCTTTGATTGCCTTTTGCGAAGTGTAATGGATATCATATTCTGTTAGTATCATTTGCCATCGGGCTACCCTTCCCGTCAGAGCCGGCTTCTCGAAAATGTATTTCACAGGATCCATCTTGGAAATTAAGAAAGTGGTGTGAGTCAGCATGTATTGTCTTAGTCGGCGAGCAGCCCATGCCAAAGCGCAACAAGTTTTCTCGAGTAGTGAGTAGCGTGTCTCACAATCGGTAAACTTTTTGCTAAGGTAATAAATGGTGTGCTCTTTTCAACCAGACTCGTCCTGCTGACCCAGCACACATCCCATTGATTCTTCGAGCACAGTAAGATTCATGATCAAAGGTCTCCCTGGCACCGGAGGCATGAGAATTGGAGGTTCTAGCAGGTACTCCTTGATTCGGTCAAAGGCTTGTTGACAGTCTTCATTCCATTTAATTTCCTGATTTTTCCTCAGAAGCTTAAAGATGGGTTCACACGTGGCCGTTAGGTGAGAGATAAACCGTGAAATGTAATTTAGTCTCCCTAAGAAACCACGCACTTGCTTTTCAGTCTTTGGCTCAAGCATCTCTTGTATGGCTTTTACTTTGGCTGGATCAACCTCAATTCCTCGCTCGCTAACAATGAAACCAAGTAACTTGCCGGAACAGACCCCGAAGGTGCACTTATTCAGATTCAACATCAATCTGAACTTCCGGAGTCTGTCAAAAAACTTTGCTAGATTGACCAAGTGCTCTTCTTCTGTTTAGGATTTTGCTATCATATCATCAACATAAACCTCAATTTCATGATGAATCATCTCGTGAAATAACGTCACTATCGCCCGTTGGTAAGTGGCCCTAACATTCTTCAGACCAAACGGCATGACCTTGTAACAGAAAGTTCCCCAAGGTGTGATGAAAGTAGTCTTTTCCATATCACCGGGAGACATCTTAATCTGGTTATAACATGAAAACCCGTCCATGAAAGAGAACACAGAAAACTGAGCAGTATTATCAACAAGCACATCTATGTGAGGTAGAGGAAAGTCATCCTTGGGGCTAGCCCTGTTCAAATCCCTGTAGTCTACACACATCTGACCTTATCGTCTTTTTTAGGGACCGGCATAATATTGGCAACCCACGGAGGGTAACTGGTCACGGCCAAGAAACCAACATCAAACTGCCTTTGTACTTCCTCTTTGATCTTGATTGCTATATTAGGGCATGTGCGCCTCAACTTCTGCTTCACTGGATGGCAGTCTTCTCTTAGAGGCAACTTGTGTACCACAATGTCAGTGTCTAAACCAGGCATGTCCTGGTAAGACCATGCAAAGACATCAACATACTCTCGAAGCTTAGCACTTAGACGAGTCATGATAGATTCTTCTAATGCGGCCCCGATCTTAACTTCTTTCTTGTCTTCTTCGGTACCAAGGTTTATCACTTCGACGACCTCTTCATGCAGTTGAATCATCTTCTCCTCCTGTTTAAGCAGTCTGGCTAACTCTTCAGGTAGTTCGCAATCTTCTTCGCCTTCCTCATCGGCTTGATAAATTGGATTGTCAAAGTCATACTCAGCCATAACAGGGTCGTCATTGATAAGATCCAGTGACGAGCACCTGCATGAATGGTGATTCATGCAAGGCTTTAGAAAGAGTTCGAGAAAATGAGAAACATTGCCATTTTAAAAAATTTCTTTCTTTTTGAAAAACAAAAGCAAAAATTGAAAGGCAAAGAACAACATGGATGAATGTGAAACGTCAGCTTTATTTATTATTATGAATTATGTTAGGAACAAAAGAACCCTTACAAAAAGCTACTATGCCCCGGGCAAGACATAGTGCTTGAGTACGGGAAAGACAAAAACAAAGATTATTACTCTTCGAAGGAGTTGACCGAGATAAGCCTTTCAGATGTCCAATTTCTAAGTTGAGTCCCTTGAACAAAAGGCCTGATCCACTCATCTAAGTCACAGTCACTATCAACCGCGTCGTCTTGCACGACACTGATGCTTCTATAATCCACCAATCCCGCACTCGTGAAAGTAATTGGGATTTGACGTCCTCTAGAACTCGGTCCAGATGATGACCACCCATGATGGTAACCAATCCCGAACATATCTTTCTTTTCTGGCACTTCTACTGGACTGCCCCAGCCTTCTCACATCCCCGACTCTACCAACTCAAGAGCTTGCTTATAAGAGGCCACGTAAACCCCCTTCTTTGGTTCTTCAGAAGAAGCTACCAATGCAGATGCTTGTTCAGTTTTCAGGGGCTCAAAAGTCTGATAGGGAGTCTCAACTATCTCTCCATCCATCTCCACATACTTGAATGAAGCTAGATGACTGACAAAAATGTCCTCTTCCCCACTGACTGTCACAATTTGGCCTTCCCAGACAAACTTCAACTTTTGATGAAGTGTGGATGATACTACTCCTGCTGAATGTATCCAAGGACTTCCCATCAAACAACTATATGCAGGCTGTATATCAATTACGTAGAATGTGGTATTGAAGATTTGTGGACCTACTTTAATTGGTAAATCCACCTCCCCGAACACTGATCTCCTCGACCCATCAAATGCTCTAACCACCAGATCGCTGGGCTTTTGAACTACTCCATCATAATCCAACTTCATCATTGCCTTCTTGGGAAGAACATTCAACGATGATCTGGTATCTACCAACACGTGAGAAAGCATTGCACCTTTACATTCTAAAGATATATGCAGCGCCCGATTATGAGCACACCCTTCAGATGTTAGATCCATGTCTGTAAAACCCAATCCATGACTGGCATTGACACTAGATACCACCGCTTCTAATTGATTTACCGAAATATCCTGAGGCACATACGCCTTGTTCAGAATATTCAAGAGAGCCTTCCTGTGGGAGTCAGATAGCAAATACAAGATGGAAATCTTCGACGGAGTCTGTTGCAGATGGTCCACAATCTTGTAATCACTTTTTTTGATAATTCTAAAAAATTCTTCAGCTTCTTTATCGAACGTGATGTCTGGATCAGTCACAGGTGCATGCTCATTGGGAACCACTGGTTTCTTCCCTCTTGCTCTAGCCTGGACTTCTGCAGTGTCCCTGGGTGGTATCACACTATTTCTTAGTGTTTCCGGCACGAATAATCTTCCATTTCTAGTAAAGCCCCCTAATCCAACATTTTCTACTTGAGCTGGGATCGTACTATACGTGGCCAACTCTTGCTTCTGGCTGTTACAATATACTTCGCCACCATAATTCCAGGGAATGACTTTATCACTCTGATACATTACTGGTCCTACAGTGGTGATGGTTATCGGTGCCACTCTGGCCTGCGGAGGCACTTGAGATGGATCATAGAAAATGGTTATTGTAGAGACTTCGCTTTATTTTACAACTTTGTCAAACTGTAGAACCCCTTCATTAATCATGCTCTGGATCCATGCTTTCAACTATTCACAACCATCTGGACAATCATCTTCACACCCAGGAAAAACACCCCTCTGTGACAAGCAAACTTTAACAGCACTCAATAGAGTCTGCAGGTCGTTGACATCACGCACCAAGTTTAGATTCTCTCCTTCATCAATTGCCCCAACCGTACCTCCGTGAGAAGGCATGAGGTTCTGAATTACGTTAGGAGTAGGAGCAAAGTTGATTGCTTTGGATTCTACTAGGTCTTGGACTACATACTTCAAGGCTTTTCAGTTTTCCGTGGTATGTCCGGGGGCTCCGGAATGAAATTGACATCTAGCGTTTGTATCGTAACCTTCAGGAAGTGCCCCGGCTTCGGAGGTTGCAAAGTTCTGAGCTGAACCAGCTAGAGTTGGAGGAGATTCTTCAGAAGTTGTGAATATGACATAGGCGGAGTTTCAAACTGCCTTTCTCTGGTCCTCTGATAATAATATGGATGAGGAGCTCTTTGTTGATACCCTTGTGAGCGTTGCGGCTGCGGTGGTTGGACTTGCTGTTGAACAGGTTGAGCTGAGATAGTGACAGGGGCCACTTGTTGATAAAACCCTCTGTTACTTCCTCCCTTCTACGCGTACACTGCCCCGGTCTCTCCTTCTCTCCTCTTCACGAAAGGTTTCTTGATACTTGAATTTGAAGCGCCCCCGTCCCTTGTTTGATCCAACTTTCTATCCTCTCGCCAGTCAAGATGATATCTGAAAATCCACTTGAGGAACATCCAGCTAGCTTCTCCATGAAATGCCCAAGGAGGGTATCCAGGAACAGGTCCACCATTTCTCTCTCCAACAAAGGCAGTTGCACTCTAGCGGCCACTTCACGCCACCTTTGTGCGTAATCTTTGAAGCTCTCAAAGGTTTTCTGAGCCAAACTGTGAAGTTGAGTGCGACTGGGCGCCATGTCGATATTATACTGATATTGCTTGAGGAATGCTTCTCCTAATTCCTTCCAACTTCTCACGGAGCTTCTCCCTAACTTCACATACCATTCCAAGGATCCTCCGGAGAGACTATCCTAGAAGTAGTACATCCAGAGCTTTTCATCCCTAGTATGGGCAACAATGTTTTGGTAGAATTCCTGCAAGTGAGTTTTAGGGCAGGAGCTACCGTTATACTTTTCAAAAGTAGGTGGCCTGAATTTGTGAGGAATAACCACCCCGGGGACTAAGCCCATGTCAGACACATCTATCCCCAAAGTGTCTCTACACTCGAGGGCTTTGACTTTCTCAGCAAGCATAAAAACGTCTTGAAGATTTCCTTCTTCGCCAAACCCCATGTCGTTGTTAAAAGGAGAGAACTGATCCTCCTGCCTATCTTGTACTAGAATGAAAGTTGTTGTGCCATGTTCTAGAACTTGAGGTCCACCTGGGCCGTTGTTGGTATTGGGAGGAGTCACTTGTACGTCAGGAGTGGTTACAGGAGGATTAGTCTGAGGAGGGTTGAGACCTTGAATTGCATTTCTTAACTCTTGCTGTCCCTGAGCCATCCCTTGCATCATGACCATGAATTCTCCCATTCTGGTGCGAAACTCATTAAGCTCAGTTTGCATAGCGTCCATGACTGTCCTCTGGTTGCTGCGAGTTGCGTAGCAATGTGGGATATTTTGTCGGAGATGCCGGGTCTTGGAAGCTCTCACAATATTTGCCTGAAATACAGATAAGTTAAGCATCCTGTAGAAAACCTGCAAAAACAAAGAAGAAAATGCAAATGATGCGTATGCAATGCAATGTGTTCCTTTTATCCTCAAGGTTTTTCCCTTTTCCCGTCCTGATATTAGGAGAATAATAATTGGGAAGAAGACCCATATGATGTTCAAATAACGTGACAGCCGTGGAGAATTGGTGCTTATTACCCCGTGTCGGTGCAACAGATAACAAACAAGAGATTCAAAGCAAGTCAATCACATAAACTGAAGTTTGAAACAACAAAGTCCCCGAAGGGTGCCAATCAAAAGAACAACAAAGTATATCAATAAAAGGAATCCCACAACAAGCCTGTGGGTAATCCAATTACAATAACATGAAACTAAACTCTAGGGAGCTCTAAGTCCTGCAGCCTCCAGCTAAGGTGCTTGACATTCTGGAACAACTGAACTATATCCGGATGATCGGGCTCCTGGATGAGTCTCTGGATGAGGAGATACCTTAGATCAAAGGAAGCATGTAACTCTTCAATCTGCTGCAGGAAAGCCTTCTCATTCTCTTTGCTCGGACCCGACTCGGCCTTTGACTTCTTCACATCAGCTCAAAGCTTCAGCTCTTCAACTTATTTCTGGACATCTTCAGCTATTTGTTGACTCTTTGTCATTTGATGAAAGTATTCTCTTTGTTGCTCTTGGGCCTTCTAAACTAACTTTCCTTGCTCAACTAGGGCATCCTGAAGGTTTTTGATCTTCAACTCGAATTCAGCCTCTACCTCCTTTTGCTTTTTCTGATTATCGCTCCACTTCTCTTGCCAAAGTGTGATGGCTTCATTAGCCTCATTTAGTTCTTTCTCATCCCTCCGGCACTGACTCACCTTGTGGATCTCAGTCAATCCTCTCTTCCTAAAGTATAGTTCTCGTTCATCAAAGTCTTTCTGCTTAAGCCAAACTGTCTCTTCAGCTCGGAGAGCTCTATCTTCTAACTGATGGTTCTGAATCATCAATTTCCTACAAGAATTGTGAGCCTTCTTTCAACTCTAAGCTGCTTGACCAAAGCCTCCAATTTTTGGTAATCCTCTGAAGGCACAATTGCTGGAGGTATAGTTGGTATAGAAAAAGGGACTAGAGCCGTTTGAACCTCCTCCTTTATCCAAGCTTCTAATTCAGGGAACATCCGGTTATTGCTCTTGCCTAGACATGCCGTTTCTTTTCTTTTGATCACTTTCCAAGAACCTACAACTTTTCTGACCAACAGAATATTATCTTTTACCGAGAAGTAGAAAGTTTGGAATAACTCGGATTCATCGGGAATCTCTTTGAGTGCGTACTCCATCTTCCTTCTTAAGAGAATGGGGTTGTAGTTGATACCCCCTGATACTCCTAATAAAGGCACGTTAAGGTAATTCCCACAACTGGTAATGAAACTCTTTCCTTTCAACCTCAAAGTAAACCATCTAATATCCCTGGCAGACAATGTACTCAGCTTCTAGGCCTAAGTAGTATTAGGATCAGTGAAACTCTCAGTGGTAGGAAAATGTCTCATAACCCACCTATAGAATAAGGGAGCACAACATCTAATTAGACCTCCACGCTTCTTCTCATTCTTATAGTGCACTGAATAATACAAGTCACCCAGGAGAGTGGGCACCGGATTCTTCAACACAAATAAATGAATAGCATTTATGTCCACAAATTTGTCCATATCAGCGAACATGATGATACCATAAATGGATAATGCTAAGATGGCGCAAACAGAATCCCACTGATTTGTCACTGCAAGTTCTCCAGCCCTTCTAACCAGATACTCCAGAGTGAAACCAAGTACTTTCGCTTTGGTGGTAGACAAAGTTGCATATACTTTAGATGAGCTCAAATAAAGAGCTTTGGCGATGTCAGAATGGGTTGGTCTTGTCATCTCTGAGTTGAAAGGAATCTGATCCTTGATTGACACTCCCATAATCTCAGCATACTCTTCCAGTAAAGGATCGAAAAGTGAAACACCTGAGCCGTGGATTGTAATACTGCAACAAAGTGTGAATGACGCTTCTTTGAGAGCTATCCAAGTTGAATACCAAGTCCAGAATATCGCCATATTTTTCCTTGAAGTATCCCAGATGACCCGGGGTAATAAGAGACACCATTTGGTTGATCAAGTCCACTTTGTTATCAAACAATTTGTAGTGCACAGTCCTTTTTCTGATGTCTTCCATTCTGAAGTAATGATATGACCAGGAACCGGGAGTAATGCAAACCCTGAGAATAAAAGAAACACAAATGATTAACGATGTTATGATGCTTATGCAAGGCGAGGCATGTGATCAGTGAAGTGTCTATGATATACCAATCATATAATCAGGTGTCGGTGCAAGGCCATAATATCAACATATCACAATAACAATCCCTCTGATCCGGGATCCATGTCTTAGAACCAATGTACAAGAGAACCAGATCACAAAACTGAACCAATGGCAAAGCGGGTATGCTGAAGGTCTTAGGGTTCCTATAAACGTGTAAACCCCTCCCAATTTCACGGGTGTGCTAATTGGGTCAACATCACGGACTCTCAAAGCCAAATAACAATAATACGTTCACCATTTCCGAGAAATGGCTCATGACCAAATCAGGGAATCGGTTTGGCATTATGTACTACTCAGGGATGCCTCAGCTGAGTCCGGAAAAACAAGCATCCCTCATAAGTCCCCAGCTTCAAGCACTGAATCGATAAACAATAGTACATTCATCCTGAAGGGTACAATACTATCGTCATATGAACAGTTTTCTTTAACTGGATTCCTATGAGAGAACCAGGCCATCCTATGCGAGTTCCCAATGGACTCTCGGATGCGAGTGGGTTTGCAAACAAATGTGGTCTGCCACTGTCATCCCTGGAGACGGGTGTTTCCATTAAGGTCCTCGAAGATCGGTCACCAGATGCATATAACTATCAAGGTCGTACCCTGAAGTGAGGAAGAACCCCCACACAGAATAGTCCCAAGACGGTCGCAGTCTGGGTGTGGAACACATCGCCACTCATCATGTAACCATGCGAGTACAACATGTCCACGCTAATCCTATAGTGCACTCAAGCCGGGTATTTGGCTTATCTCACAGTAACTCCCATCCCATAGAAAAAATGAAAACCAACACAGCCAGACAGTCTAGTATAATATGATGCATGGAAAATAAATACTGAAAGCAATAAATAAACGCTGTAAAGTAAAGCTATAAAGTAAAAACTGTAAATAAAAACAGTAAAGCTAAACTAAAGCACACAACAACAAACAGATAAACACACAAAGAAACAAAACAAAACAGGCGCTAGGATTGACTCTACAAGGGAAGCCAGAGATTCTGGGTTCGATCCCCAGCAGAGTCGCCAGCTGTCGCTTCCGGGATTTTCATCCTAGTACAAATGCGAAAGTGGCGCGAAAAAGTTAGAGTCGCCAGCCATGCATTTTTATCTCGAAGGAACGGGAAAGGTAATGCTGCACAAACCTAAGGAAGAAGGAAAGGATAAGGTCTTGCGAACTAAAGATCTGGGTTCGGGAGTCGGTTACGACCTGGGAAGGTATTAGCACCCCAGACCGTCCGCCGTACCCGACTGGATCCGCACTTGCTTGTTTTGTTTCAAAGGGTGAGAAATAAGCTGCTGCTGAATGAAGAACTGCTACTAGAGCTGGAATGAAATGAGAAAGGGAACTGGAGAAAGAGAATAAAAAGAAAGAATGGGGAAATGTAGGGAAAATAAAGAATGTGCTCGAACGGGCCCTACCCCGCTGCCTACGTACCTCATCGGGAAAATGAGGATCCGAGTCAACGTAGTTCGCCTAACCAGACGGGAACTTTGTTTGTGTTTTTTATAGATGGAACTGCGTATGTCTATGCTCAGGTGTTGCAGGCTCGTCTGGTACGAGTGCGTTTACCTTCTTGCATGCGTAACAAGTCGTCGCGAGTTCGCGTTCAGAATGAATGAGATGAGAAAAGAAGCTCCCGCAGGATATTCGCTTATTTTTTGTTTTTGTCTTTTATGGGAAATGTTTTGAATTTGTTTGTGAACATTCTCATACTAAGACCTATCCATCGTGGTAAATACTTACACCTCGCCCCGAAACAGGACACATATAAGTACTCCGCAACAAAGTCTCATGGCGTATAAGAACGTTCGATTTTTATTATTTTCTTTTACGAGGAGAGAAAGAAGGACTCAAGTTGCAAAAGGCAAAAACTAAGGGAGCTAAGACTCAATCCTAATTTTAGTTATTATTCAAAAGTGGTCCTAATGGTTTGTGGGGTTTTCTAATCTTAATGAATAAAAGAGACTAAAAACTACTAGAACTCAACTTACTTCCTAAGGAAGTTAAGTTGGTTCTAAGAAACATGGGGAAGCCTATGATAGTAGAAAATTCAAATATTGAGGCAAAAACATTAAAATAGAAATAAGAAACTTAATTCCCAAAATTGCATGTTAAAGCATATCACTAAAATAAGCCTAAACCTCACCTAAACATACCTAATGGAAATTCTAAGCCTAAGTCCTAAAACTAAGGGAATTTATTTAATATCACTATTCTAAAATCAGTAACTAACTATATTAGGTCATTCTAAAATCCTAAGATTAAACCTAATTAAGCTAATCCTTAATGAACCATAAGATCCTAAGCTAAACTAGGTTGAATTGCAATGTAAAGATAGACTAAAAATTAATACACTAAAAATAGTAAAAATCCTGGAAAAATATGAAATTAATTCTCTAGGATCCCTAACCTGACTATAATATTGTGCTAAAAAATATCCTAAAAATTCAGAACCTAGCTATGCCTAAAAGTCACTTAAATCTACCTAAGAACTAATCACAATTTTACATGAATTAAGCTAACAAAACAGTGGATAAAATGACCTAAAAATCTATCAAAAAATATCCTAGGTCCTATTATAAGTCCTCTAATCATAGAAAAAATAATGGGCTAAATATCCTAGAGGAAGTGGAAAAACTAAAATGTACAAAATTATATGTAACTAAAAGAATTCAATGAAATGCTAATTAAATGGAAAATTTAAATTAAATCGAAAAAAGCCAAAATTCCGAAAGTAAAAATGTCACAAATTTCTAAATTGAATTATAAACCTACTGTAATTTTTGTGGAATTTTATTAAGCATTTTACTATTTTTATGGATTTATTTCAAACTATACTAGAACTAAAAAAAATTCTAAATGAAGAAAGGGGAGAGGGTGCATTTAGCGTTTTTTCCTAGTTAATATGGATATGGGCTTGAGAAAGGGGTGTGAATAGCAAAGACCTAGGCCCAGTTGCGTAGACAAATTTGGGGTCTATCACATGGAACCTAGTCAACATCCGTTGACTCCTTAGAGACTGTCTGATCAAGTCTTCTTACGGTGTTACTATCAAATGGATCAAATCGCGCAGGTATATGTTGGTTATCGTACATTGCCACCCACAGGAGTGGCTGCATGAGATGCCAACCGGATGGTGACAAGTGTCACCGCCGATGTGGCTAGGGGAGTTGCAATCTTATCTTCTCACAGAAAAATAACGGTGCACTTAAACCACCTTAATTGCAGATTAAAGGCCCTTAATTTCTTCCATAAATCTCCTAGAATTCTTATAATTACACTTAAATTATTTATGGTTACATTATAAACAACAATGAACCTAAAAAAAAACTTAGACGTCACACAAAGAAAACCCTATCTTCTTCTTCTTCTCCGCTCCGCCACCTCCTTCAACTCTTCCCTAAATCCGCGTTGCCACCCCCAACTTCAACCATCTCAGCCTCTCCCACCGTCCTATCTACAACTTAACCTCCTTCTTCTTCGATTAACAACCCCATCCACAACAACTTCGCCTTCCCTTTTCTTAGAATCCGCCACCAATCAAACTCGAAACCTCTTCGAAGCCGCCATCATCTTCTTCTCCTCCGCGACTTTCCCGCCACCAACATCATCTTCACCATAAACCAAACTAAAGTTCTCTACAGACCCTAACCTAATCAACCTCTCTAATACAAATCCGAAAACAAACTCTCCACCCTAATTTAACATCATAATTTCATGAAAATTACGAAGTCAACGAAACAACCAGCAGTACAACATCGATTTCCTACGAGAAGGAACGTAAAATCGTACCTGGTGAGTCGATCGCGTCGAAGATGACGCTTCTGTTGCGCTGCCGCTGCGAGGTCGACTATGTTTTCATGAAAACCTTCGAGCAATACGCCAACACCTCCAAGTATGATTCAATTTTGCTCTTTCTTCTCTTGTTCTTGAATTGTGATTTCTCGCGGATTGTTGTGTATGGTATTGGCTTCGCAGAATCGTTGATTGAACTGTATTACCCTTGATTCAATTGCAGATTGCAGGTAGCATTTGGTGATGAGGCTATAATGATTGGGGAAGCTATTCAGAGATGAAAGTCACCCGAAAATCATGGAGATTGGTGCAATTATAGAAGCTGAAGAATGATGAAGAGCTCCAAGAGTGTTGGAGTTCTGGAGAAGATGAAGACTGATGAGAATTTGTGGATGTTGATGGGAAGGGTTGATGGAGGAAGAAGAGAACCAAAATGGAGGATGAGATGAAGATTGAAGAGAAATCAGAAAGGTGGTGAGGAATGAATGAAGGAGAATGGTGAAGAATAAGAAGAGGGTTATGGAAGAAGAAAAATGACGTTGTGAGAAGAAGCTCAGAAGAAGAGATGAAGATTATGCATGATTCTGATTTATAAGTGAAGATCAAAGCTTTGGTTAAAAACTCAGGTGAATTTCTAGAAGAAATCAGTTAGAAGTTAGTTAGCTTTCAGTTAGTTTGTTATGATTTCTGAAATTCTGTTTTTGGTAGTTTTGCTTATTGATTAGAATTTTTTTTTCAATTATTGATTTTTGTTGCTTGAATTTACAGGTTTGTTATCCAGACTGAGTTTCTGAAAATGGGGATTTGAGATGAGTGTCAGTTGTAGAGACTATCAAGATTGAAGCTTTAAGGTGTGGAGAGTGACAAGAATTCCGCGGATTCGTGAAGAGTTCGATTTTCCTTTTGTGAACTTCAAGCATGAAGTAGAACTGATTTTTATGCTTGGTTCTCTTCTTCTGTAAGTTTTTCAAGGGATTTTCTGATCAATTGGTGCATTGAATTTCCTTCGTATCAGTCCTTGTGTAACTGATTAACCTTTGTAGCTTTCTGAAATGATTTTTTCGGTTTACATACCCTTGTTAACAAATTTCTTTTCTCAATTTTTTGTTAATTTCCATCTACCAAATTTTTGTTTCCTGTTAATTTCTTTCCATAAGTTTTTCGAAGGCCCCGTAATTTCCACGTATGCTAGCAAGGTAGGTGTAAAATAATACTCAGACAAAAGGTTGCATTTCTCAATTGTGCGGGCTCCTGAATATACTCTTTGTTCTGCTCCAACAACTGCTTGTAGTAAACATTCCCATGCCTGGGACAAATTGGGTTTCTTGGCATGCTTTGGGTTGCAACGACTTCAACTTTGACGCCCTCAAATCTTGTAGAGTGAATGAGCACCGTAATCGGAACTTGTTTGCCAGCGCCGCAGCTACAACAACCAAGGATGTGGATCTCTATGAAAGAAACTCTCTAGATTCTCTAACCAATTCTCGCTTCTCTCTTTTATATTATATTTTTCATTCAATTTTGTAATTCAATGTGTCTGGAAATGTTCCTTTTGTAACGTGATGAATTTCAATCGTAACTTTGTAAATGTATAAACTCTGCAATTGCCTTGGGCTTAATCTATTTCTTGCTGCATTTTCTTTGACGTGAATGAATTTACATGGTAACTAATAAAAATGTGAATGGGCATTAATCTCTATTTGAACCCCACATATATATTTGAACCACTTAGATTTTGATCCAATTTCCTTCATTATAACCACACTTGAATTGTATTTACAAATCATATTCCAAACCAACTTCCAACCATTCTCCATTATTTGCTTAAGAACAACTTTTTAGAGAACTAACTTGAACTAACCCTCCAACATAAATGAGAATGAGAGTTGATAATCCTTATGTAACCTTCCACCAATGATGAATAACAAACTCAGATCTTCTTGATATGGACGTTTATTGGTGATTGGAAATATTGAGAAGACACGGATAGCCTCATAACTTGAAGAAGAAAAAAAATCTCGATAGCCATGAATCAAAACTTTACCCTCCTTGAAATGTACACTGATTAAAGAGAACACCCTAATCTACACTTTGCCATTTAAGTAACCAAAAGGATTAATCTAAGACATTGAAATGAAACAAGCTCTCAACTTATACCAATAACATCATGATCAAACACTTCTGATGAAACCCCAAAATAAGAAAAAAAACTTAGAACTTGATGAAACCCCTTATAATAATATACTCATGATAATGTGAATTCAACCTTCGTCTTGGTCTTGACTGCAATAGTCAGATGAACCACTTATAAACGAGATAATCCATACCATAGGGGGATGCTCTGATCCCATGCCTCAGGAGTTCATGAAATGCATGAATGCGAATGTTATGACCTAGTGGAGGAATGCAGATGAACGTGAAGCGAAAAACCAGTTAGGGTATTAAATATGAGGGCAAATTTTGAGGTATTACACCCTCCATTTGGATCCGTTGTGGGGGAAAATAGGTTTTCCCGTATAAACCTAAGTTTGTTTCATTATGTTTCATAACTTAGAAACATAGTAAGAAGATAAGGAAAATGAAGAGAAATAAGAGAAAAGGGAGGAAAAGAAACACCTTGAAGAAGAAGAAGAAGAAGAAACTTTTGATTCTAGAAGTTCATCACCCATTCATCTCTCAATCTTCTCAATCATCTTTGGTAGAGGTGGATTATAGTTAGATACATTTATTTTCTAGAGTTTGGTAGATTTTGAGGTTAGGGAAAAATGCTAGAAAATTAAAGAATCGGGAGTTTGAACGGTTAAATATCGTTTAAAATGCATGAGTATGCTGACTATAAGTGTAGGAACCTTGTTGTTGATTGTTTTGACATTTGATGATGACTTGGATGAGTTTTTGGAAAATTATGTATGTTGAAATCACATATTTTCAACCACTGTTTGTCGGTTAACCGGTTAACCCAAGGCGTTAACCGGTTAACGAAGCTGTTATACACTACTGGATTCTGTGAACTGATGTGGTTAACCCAGGGCGTTAACCGGTTAACACTGTAAGTGTTGGAAAATATTATTTTTTATCCATCTTTAAAAATTCATAACTTTTTTCTCGCTTATTTGATTTAACTGTTCTTTAGATCGATTTGAAGCTAAAAATATGTTCTATCTGATGAGACTAAGAAATATTATTTTTAGAGGACTTTTACCCGACTTTTCTAATTAACCGTAAATATGTTAGTTAAGAAAAGTGTGAGCTATTGGAAATAAAAGGTATAACTTGTGAGATATTCTATGACTACCCTAGGCTGGTGTGAATTGTTGGCATGTGTTACGTTAGATCCTCCGTAAAGTCATGAGTAAGTCTTGATGTGGATTACCTTGTGTTCCACGAAAAGCATCCGTAAAGGCTTGAGATACCGTTGGTAAGAAATGAGTAATGGTTTCAATTATGTATTACATTGGGGCATCCATAAAGTCTCGAGTAAGCCTTGAGGTGGGTGATACTGAGTCCCATAGGAAGCATCCGTAAAGACTTGAGGTGTGTATGTTATGAGTCCTCCATAAGGTCTTGAGTAAGTCTTGAGGCGGGTTGCTTTGAGTCCCACGGGAAGCATCCGTAAAGGCTTGAGGTGAGTACTACACTGGATTATGCAGGAAGTCTTGAGTAAGTGTTGAGGTGGGTTATTCTTAGTCCCACGGGAAGTATCCGTAAAGACTTTGGTGAGTGTTATATCGAGTCCTCCGTAAAGTCTTAAGTAAGACTTGAGGTGGGTTACCTTTAGTCCCACCGGAAGCATCCATAAAGGCTTGAGGTAGATGTTCCACTCATTTTGCATCGAGAGTAGGCGTGGACTTATGTTCCATTTTGTTTTGGTTTCTTGTATGAGAAGTGGCCAAAGAGTTGAGAATGTTTAGGTTTGAACCTTAGATCCGAGAGAACTCTAAGATAGGGAACTCACTGAGATGTTGTTATCTCACCCCATGTTGTTGTTATATTTTTACAGGTACTTCAGGTTCTGCGAAGGGTAAGGATAAGACCATTTGATTATCTTTTCTTATCGATGGCTTTCTTTCGCTATGGATATTTTGAGATCTTCGGATCTAGTTCTTAGTTTTCTTTGTTTTGGACATCTTGTATTATTGTTAGCCTTTTGTTGTAGTACCTTATGTATTTAGTTGGTAAAAGATTTACAATGTGTTGTACTAAGAACTTATTGTATTTCAGTACCAAACTTGAACTTATATATGAAAAATATGTTTTGTGTATGTATTTTGTATATGGGCATTACATTTGGTATTAGAGCAGGTCGTATCCTTAACCTAGCCTTGGAATATTATAAGTATTTCTTTCCGTTCATATATGTAATCTCGTTGTAGAACTAAGTGTTATGTTTATGGTATTGAGCCTGATCAACTTAATCCTATTTTGATGACATTTAGGGATATGGCTAGTGGACGTAGAACTCATGGTCGGCCTAGTACCACTCCTCCTGTTTGTGATCAGCCGGGTGGCAATGGGAATGCTCTGTTGTATCAGTTCATGCAGCAGATGCAGCAATAACAACACCAGTTTATGTAGGAGATGGTTCACCAAATGAATGGGGGTCTTCATCCTCAGGTGGTCGTTCCTGAAACTGGAGGTGGAACTTTCCGTGATTTTTTCCGCATGAATCCTCTAGAATTTCATGGTGGATTAGATCTGGTGAAAGCTCATGAATGGATAACGGGTATGGAGAAATCTTTCAAATCGTGTTGTGTAATGAAGAGGACAATGTGACGTTTTCCTCACACTTGTTGAAAGGTCCTGCTGCTAGATCGTGGGAGAGTTCTTTCACTCTCATGACGTCGCAAGAGATCCCGAAGGTGTGGGAACGGTTTAAGGCAACTTTTATGGAGAAATATTTTCCAAGCTCTTTGAGGACCAAGAAAGAATTTGAGTTTCAACAGCTTAGGCAAGAAAACATGACTGTGGCCAGTTATGCAGAAAAGTTTGAAGATATGGTGGCCTATTCAAGGAAAGCAATGTATGCTCCATATGAGAAGTGGAAAATTGATCAGTTTTTATTTGGATTAAGGGCTGAGATTTCTCATAGTGTCTCTCAGAGGGAGTTCACTACTTGTTATGGATTATTGAGGTAATGATATGTTGCTGAGCATAGTTTGAAGAAAGTGAAGACTGAAGCAAGTGCTGGAAGAGTTGTTCAGAGTGATTGTGGAAGGGCGAATACACCTTTTAGGCCAAGGCCCCAAGCCTTAAAAGGAAAGCAAGTGGCAAATCCTAGACCTAGTACTCCTCCTTCATGTCCCAGGTGCCATAAGAATCATTTTGGAAGGTGTGATTCGAGTGGTGTGATTTGTTAACATTGTCAGAAGGAAGGACATGTTGCTAGAGATTGTCTACAGAGAAGGAATCAGATTCAAGGAAGGGTTTATACCATGGATGCAAGGAAGACTAAAGCCGACAACTCTCTTATTGCGGGTACATGTCTTGTTAATGAACATCCTTGTCTTGTTTTATTTTACTGTGGAGCAACACATTCTTTTGTGTCTACTAGTTGTGTGAAGCTACTTGGGTTACGAGTTTTTCCCTTATCTCCTCCTATGGTGGTTACTACCGCTATGGATGAAACCGTTGAGACACCTCTTATGTGTGAGAATTATACCTTGTCCGTGGATGGTAGAGTTTTCCAGATTGATCTTATTTGTCTACCCGTTAAGAAGGTCGATGTTATTTTGGGAATGGATTGGTTATCTGCTAATTTTGTGTTTATTGGGTGCGAAGAGAAATTGATCCTCATTCCATATGTGGAAGCTCCTCCGAAAGATATGTTGACAACAATCTTAGAAGGTACGGTTGGAATGGTAAACTTTTTGTTTGAAAAAGAGAAATCTGTTTTACTGGTCCTTACAAAAGAGGAGAGTAATGATCAACAAGTTATAAATATTCCAATAGTCTGTGAATTTCCTGAAGTCTTTCCCAAGGATGTCACTTCCTTACCTCTGGTAAGGGAAGTTGAATTCTCAGTTGACCTGATATCGGGGACGGCTCCTATATCCGTTTCCCCTTATCGGATGGCACCGCTTGAATTAAGAGAACTGAAGGATCAGTTAGAGGATTTGATGGCGAAGCATTTTGTAAGACCAAGTGTTTCACCATGGGGAGCTCCTATTTTATTGGTAAAGAAGAAAGACAGTGGTATGTGGTTGTGTATTGATTACCTTAAGTTGAATAAGGTCACTATCAAGAATAAGTATCTTTTGCCTAGGATAGACGACCTTTTGGATCAATTGAAAGGAGCCCGTGTGTTCTCAAAGATTGATCTGAGGTCGGGTGTAAACACCCCAAATTTGCCCTCACCCATTCACACCATGGCTTGTGATCTTCTCATATGCATAAACTCAACCATAGCATCTCATACCCCATTTTTGATTCACTGCATTGCTTCTAAGTCATCTGCATCTAGGGTTTGTGATCTAAGCAATCCAAGAGCTATTTGAGCCACTTCAAAGGTCATCAATCACTTCAAAGGGGTCCATGGATGTTCAAGCACCATATTATATCCTCTCAAAGTCAAGAATGTCAAAAAATCACAAGAACTGAGATTGGCATGGAAGCAGAGCCAGGTTTGACTGCACAGATGACCTAGAATTAGGGTTTTGGTTTCAAAGGCCATAACTCCAAATTTTTGGTCATTCTTGTTTCTATTGGTCTCTATATGGTATAGGGATCATGCATATCAATTTTCATGAAGAAATTCAATGGGGAAGGCATCTGATCTAGAGTTGACTTTTTGAGCAAGTCAGTGCAAAATCAGGGCATCTGAGGCCCTCAATGGCCCAACCAAGGGGTGTTCTTCATCATTTTTTTTATGTATGATCTTTATTTGATCATAGAATATGTTAGAAGTTCACAAAATTGAAGAATTTCAAGCCATTTGCAAAGTTGACTTTTTAGGAAAATGACTTGTAATGGAAACTTGCCATTTTGGGAAACTTTTTCAACCCTTGCTTTTTGATTCAAAAATGCTTCAAATGAGAAAACTTTGGTCATGAAAGTTGAAGAATGGATCATTCCCTTTTCAAAAAGTACAAGAAATCATTCTAATTCATTTTGGATCAAAAGTTATGGCTTGTCAAAGTTGGGAAAAATCACATAATTTCAAGTTTTCTACCAAAGAGACATTTTGCAAAATGGTTTGATAAGGCATTCTAAAGGCTTCAAATGTACACAAACACTTCATAACATGTCAAATGGACCTCTAAGGATCAGAATGGTAATTTGAATTATTCCATTTCATGCTTTAAACTTGAAGAATTTCCAAAAGGGGCAAAGTTGTGCCAATTTGCAAAATGATCCATAACTCTTCATCCACTTGAGCCAGCTCACAAAATCTGATTTCATGACACCCGTTGATCCTTGATGCGCATAGCCATGCCCCTATCTCAGCCTGCCACTTGCCCATACCTCCAAGTACAACTTTCTTGACTTTTTTGCAACTTGAGCCATGCCAATCCCACAGTGACACAACAACTCTCTGCCCAATCCAGACCTTACAAACACACTCCAAGGATTCATTTTCATAACACACACAAGCCTGAAACAGATCATAAGCCATAGTTCAAAGTTTATGCCTCATATGCAACTTCCTTCGAAACACACTCCACAAGCATCAAACATTCAAACAAACTTCACAAAACATCTCAGCACACTCTCCTGATCATTTCCCTGCCCTCATTCATCCCTGAAACATCCTCAAACTGAAACACGATTCCTCTCCCTCACTGAACAGAACTCACTCAATCTCACAAACCAGCCATTTTAAACTCCAACCAAGTATTGCAAGCTTCTTAGGAGGTTCATTGGAGTGGATTTGAAGCAAAGAACTGGCCAGAAAGTCCCTGATTCGAAAGCTCAAGCTCAGGTAGCCATGGCATTTATTTTTCCAGAACTCTCATTTTATGTTATAGAATGATTCTACATGCTTCACTGATTGCCATGATGTGTTTAGTTTTGAAAATAGTTGAGAAATAAGCATTTCATAAGCTTCTGAAATTTCTGAATAATTTTCCGTTTTGCTTCGAATCTTGTTGTTCATGTGAAATAAATGATTTTTGCTGGCTGAATCTTGTTTAGAATGAGTTAAGGATTGATTCTGGAGAGTTTGGTGAGTTTTTATGGCGTTTTGAGAGAGATTGAGTGAGAGAGCCGCCGGAGAAGATGACCGGAACACTGTTCCGGTCATCTGAAAGTAATTAGGGTTAGGATTAGGGCTAATGACTTAATTACGTAAGTTTGAATTCTGGTCGTCCAGATGCGCGCGTAGTCAATTCCCGCCCCTGTGAGTTTGAATCTCACCCATTGGATTTGCTGACTTTCTTCTTTTTCATTTAAATTCATTTTATTTTTCATTTGTTTTGATTTATTTTGTACGAATTTTAAAAAATAGCAAAACACTTTAAAAAATTCTGAAATTTTTTGTCAAAGGTTTTATTAATTTTCAGAACCCAAAAATATTTTTATTTTTATTTTTTGCATTAAAAATTATTTTTAAATCATTTAAAAGTTTATTTTTGATTAATTAATGAAAATTAATTAATTAAAAATACTTTTAGGTATTTAAAAATCACAAAAAAAATCATGTAACCTTTAAAAACACTTAGAAACATTGTCCAACTCTCAAACCAAATTTCTTTTTTGTTCTTGATGCCTTTTGATAACTTTCTTTGGATTTAATTTCATTTCAAGGCATTATTTTGCTTCAAACTTTGAAAATTCATTTCTGTCTAACCTTTGAGAGTTGGACAATGATTCTTTTTGCATTGCATCTTGTATAGCATGTAGTTTATAGCGTAAAATTGGCATGAATTGATCTTGCATTTTCAATTTGTTTGGCATTTTTCTTGACAAGGTACCTTTAAAACCCTAGCAATCTTAGGAAATTCATAACCCTCATTAGGTTAAGAGTTAGAACCCCTCCTTTGGGCAGTGAGTTTGTGTAGGTTTAGGGTTACTTTGATTGCAATTTCAAATATTTATCATGTCATTTGCTTCTGGTTTTGAATTTTGCTTTGTGTGTTGATCATAAACCCTAATTTATGCCTTCCTTTGCATCCATCTTCCATTTGCTTGCATACCATGACTTGCCATGACATTTTGTGCATCCATTTGATTCATGATACATCTTAAGACATATTAGAATCATGTATGATCATTGCATCTTTCATTTGCCATGTTATATGTCTTTTGCATTCCATAACTTTTCATGAACATCCATGGTTCTAAACATGCTTCTCTTGCATCCATATGTTTGTATGATCATTCTAATGCCTTGCCTCATGTTTGCATCATCTCTTAGCATCATTAACATCATACTTTTGCTTCTGGTTTTGGTTTGCATCGTGACATTGCATCTCATTTTGCATTGCATTTCATTTCTTCACTAACTTTTCAGGTGGTAAGTTGTTTTGATAAGTGAATTTGCCTTCACTTCTCACAATCTCTTTTCATCTCTCTTATGCATCATTGCTGCATTTTATCTTGTGCTTTGGATTGATCTTGCTCATTCTTGTTCATCTTACTTTCTTTCTTCAAGCAACTTGTCTTCTTAAGTGAAGCAAGTTGTTTTGCTTCTCTTTGCTCCTTTCATCTGCTTCTCTCCTTGGTGGTTTCTTGAAGATTTCTTTCTTAAACCCCAAAAACCCTAGGAATAACCAAGAATGATAAAAAAATTAGGGTTTGATTAGTCCCCCACTTAGCTTTTACCTTTGTGTCTCTTTGAGTCTTCTCTTCTCATCTCATAATCAGGGACTAAACCTTAAAGGCTTTAAGGCTTTGTGATTAAGCTTATGCCTGCATCCTTCTATTAGGATGGAGTGTAGAACTTTAATCCTAAGTGTTAAACCCTTAATGTGTTTAAATCCTTTAATCAATTCACTTAATAATCATCAAGACATCAAGCTTGTAACTCGGGCCTTGCATTAGGGTTCTAATTCTTCCTTAATTGGTTAAGAAGGACTAACCCTAGTGTTAATGGACAAGCCCCCCTCAAGTTGTCTTACAAACCTTAAAACTCACTTCTTCATCTTATCATTAACTAAAATCCATCTAATAATGGCTTTGTTTTGTCATGAGGTTAATCCCTAATCATGGATTAAGTTGAGGAGTCTTCCCCAGCTTAAATGTTCTCATCTATTATCCTTCTATTGGGATGGTGTAATGAGTCTGTTTAATCCCTGATTATGGCTTAATCTCATTACTCAACACTAAACAAAAACAACAAAAACATCTAAATAATCACAAGTAGGTTAATGATCTTAATCCTACATCATGGTAATTAAGTGTGAGATGCTGACTTCACACTTAAGGTATTCTCATTACCCCTAATCAGAGGGAAGATGTGATGAGTTTACTGACAATTGGTTTCGGCTTAAGCTCATTTTCTTATGACAAACTCTCAAAAGCAATAAAAGACTGAAAACTCAAAAACAAACAATAATCGTCTCCTCCGGGATTCTTTTCTCATCTCATTCATTCACAAACGAGAACTTGCTTCTTCCGTCTAATGCAAGACAGTTTGCACCTGAGCCAGACAGGTCATACACTTGAGCATATACAAGTAAGCAGTTCATCAGTCAATTTATCTTTCAGTCTCTTTGGGTCGAACTACGGTGTTCTGACTTCCTCATTGCACGAGAGGATACGTAGGCATAACTTAACAGTTATCGAACAAAAGTCTCTGTATATTCCCCCTCCTTCCAGTTTCATTCTTTAAAGCCTCATGATCTTGAGCATTTCATTCTTGTTCTTACACTGACACTTCACTTATACACTTCACTTTTCTTTTACACTGACACTTGCATTCTTTCCAGCTTTGATACACAGTCTGCACTGACACTACCCCTTTAAAACACAAATCTTTTAAGCGTGGATCCCGTCGAGTACGACGGACAATCTGGGTGCTAATACCTTCCCAGGTTGTAACCAACCCCCTTTCTCAGTTTCTCTGGTTCGCGACCGTCTTATCTATATCTTTCTAGGTTTATGCAGCATTACCTTTCCTTCGGGATAAAAATGCCTAGCTGGCGACTCTATTTATTCTCTTCCTTCTCCTTTCGCCGACCGTTCGCGTCTGTACCCCATATGACTTAGCCTCATTCGGTGGGAGCGACAGCTTGGCGACTCTGCTGGGGAACCTTATACTGTAACCAGGGCTTCTGGTTCTTTTTGTGGGTTCCTCCTAGCGCTTGATTGATTTGTGTTTACTGGGGTGTTATGTGCTAATTGTGTGTATATAGTTGCTTTATTTACTGCTTTATGTACAGTTATTTATTGCTTTCTTTACAGCTTTATACATTATACTATCATATTGTCATCTGGCTGGATCTGGTTTTTGTTTTTGATGGGTGGGGTTTCACTGAGAGTTTGAGGTCCTATACCTGGGACCTGAGTGACACCTTGGCTAGAGTGGTTCATGTTCCTTCCCATTCCATTTCGGTCTGGTGCGGGAATATGAAACACGATTCAGATGTGGGTTTCTTCTTGAGAACTCTGTGCTACAGATTTCCTGTAGTGCTAGGGCTATCTGGGAAGCCTGCTAAGTCTGGATGACCTTTATTATTGACCTTCAGAAACTGAGGTGAATTAGAGGAGGATCTTTTATGGTTATTGTAAACATTGTACCTCCGGGTTAGAAGTGTTTACACTTCTCATAACTGATCCAAGTCTGAGGATCCTTGTTTTAGAACACCACCTGTGAGGGGGTTGGGCTGTTTACAGGTTTGCAGGAACCCTTGGCCACATCATACCCTGTTACCTATTGTGTTTAAGAATGCTTCACTTTGGACAGTTCTTGTGATTTAACCCAGGACATGTGACTCTTTATTTGAGTCCCCCACCTTGGTTACTGGACTTTTGAACCTCCATCTGGACTTCTTAAACATACATGGACTTTATATCAAGGCAGTAATCAGATCCAGCTTGATCACAAACCCTTGCATATCATTTGCATACTCATCATTTGCATCATTTAACATTTGTTTATTTGTTTTTCAGGGTATCCACATCATATTTTGGCTTGGTTTTGACCCCTTCATCTGCATAGACCCCTATTCATCAGCTATCTGCTTCAGCTATCCTCATCATTTGCCTGCTTCAGCTACCTCCATCACCAGCCTCAGCCTATCAGTGGCTCATCACCAGTATCAGTCTTCATTATCAGCATCTGTTTTCAGCTCTTCATCAGCAGTCATGGCACCCAAGAAGAGCAACATTTCATACCACTTCTTCGAGCCTGTACTGGCTGGCATCAGACAGGTCCAGGCACTTATCACTCCAGACCATATCCCATTATTCAGAGAACATTATGGAGGCATCCTTGATATGGTTATGGACTTGGACCCTTCTTAGAGGAGTTTGATTCACACTTGCCTACAGTTCTATGATCCTCCTTTGAGATGCTTCACTTTCCAGAACTTTCAGCTAGGACCTTTGCTGGAGGAGTTCTCATCTTTGATTGGAGTGCCTGTCAGGGGTGGTGTCCCCTTCAACCCTGAAATGACTTCTCCCAGCAATGAAGAAGTGGCAAAGGCACTGTATTTGGAACCTATTTTGATTGAGCAGAACATGTCAACAAAGGCTGGAATTCCTGGCCTACGCTTGGACTTTCTAACTTCTCAGGCCATCCTGAAGGCCTCCTTGGGAGAATGGAAGGCAGTTTGTGCATTGTTAGCCCTCAGTATATATGGGGTTATACTTTTTGCAGATGAGCCCAAGTTTATCAGCAAGAATGCTATTCATATCTTCCTTTTGAGGAACCCAGTGCCCACCTTGCTGGGAGATTTCTATTATTCTGTTCACCAAAGGAATGAGAAGCAGAGAGGGAGGTTGGTGAGGTGCTGTGCTCCTTTGTTTCATACCTGGCTGCTTAAACATTTACCCAAGACTGATGCCTTCCTGAATCCTCACCAACAGAAGAATTGGGCTAGGAGACTTATTGCTTTAACTTCTGATGACATCAGATGGTGCACTCAGAGCACCAAGGGCAGGGATATAATTACTAGCTGTGGGCAGTTCCCCAATGTACCTCTGGTAGGAGTGAAGGGTTGCATCAACTACAATCCTTTGCTGTTCAAGAGACAATTGGGCTATGCTTTGGTTCACCCTCCTAGAGTGCAAGACTTGGCTGAAACCCTGTATTGTGAGATAAAACCTAATCTAGCTTTTGTCAGACAAGCATCCTGGGCTTGGGACAACATCCAGACCAAAGGGATGGCCATTCTTGGGAGATGCAATAATGTGGCTTCAGCTCAGTATTATGAATGGTCTCATGCTAGGGCTCAGATTTCTGGAATGCCTTTCACCATTCAGGATGCACCTGGACCATCCACAGCACCACCTCCAGCCACTGTCAGCCTGGAGGAATTTGAGAAACTGAAGGAGAGGAATGAGAATCTGTCTCAAGCTCTGAAGAAGACCCTCTGGGAGAGGAGTGATGGTCGTCTAGACATTGAGAGGTTAGAAAAGCTTAAAGTGGAGCATCTAGCCAGGATTGAGAAATCAGAGGACTACATCAAGAAATCAAGAGCTGGAGAGCAAATTTTGAAGAATGCCTGTAAAGAGGCCCAGTTTCAGAAGGCTAGGACTGATCTTTATCTGAAAGAAAGTCAAGATAGGTGGGTCAGGATCACTGAAGCTCGCACTCAAGAGGATAAGAGAACTCAGGACAGGATTGAGCAGTTAGAGGCCAATGAAAAGAAGCAGCAAGAGGCTTTGCTGGCAGCCCAGAAGGAAATCTCAGAATTGAAGCTTAGGGCTGGTGTGAAGAGGTCAAAGGACCAAGACAGGCACAAGAAGCTGACCACTGCTATTGCCACCAGGAACCTTCTTATCAGAAACATTACAGAGCATCCGGCTGGTCCTATAACTGAAGCACTGATGAAGGAGGTTAAGGAGGATGAGTTTGGATTAGATGTTTGATTACTTTGCTTGTTGCTATTTCTATTTGATGTACTTTTCTTTTATGTTGTATTTTGACCCCTCAGGGGCATATGTTGTAAAAACAAACTATGTATGATCCACCATGTGTAATGTATTCGTAAGTTTGTTTCATTGAGTTTCTTTTCTCCCAAGCAACATCAAAGAATCTTCCTCAGGGTATGGAAAGGTCAAAACCAAGAGCCAAGCAGGATACCTTGGAAACAAATAAGCATACTGCATTGCATACTAACCTTTGTTTTGTTTTGTAGGTTTTGTTTTTGTTTGTTACTAAATCTGTTGTGATTCAGGAATTATTGCTCGCCGTCGGGTGTTCCCTCTCAACCGTCCGCACAGATATCCTACTCGCAACAATCTTCCTGGTATCCAGATGGACCAAGTACAGCAAGAGCTGACAGAGGTCAGAACCCATATGGTTAACGAAAGGCTGGAGATGAGAAACCAAATGACCCAGTTCATGGAAGTAATGAATGGCTTGGCTCAAAGTCAAGAAAGGTTGAGGGCATTGGTAGAAAGACAGACCCCGGAAGAACCTCCTCTGGGAACTGGAGGAACAAGTAACAATGAAAGGGGTCAGCCTCATGTTAATCCACCAGTATATGGGCCTCATCTACATCCGGAATTTAACATCCCGGGTAATGTGCAAGGAAATACTACTGGAGGAAGGGTTTTACAGGAAGACCCCCAAGAAGAGCATTTTACTGTGATGCGAGCTGGGGATGAAGTCTATGATTGAAGGTTTGATGAAATTGCTGAGAAGTTGAGATCGCTGGAGTCTCAAAATTCCCTAGGTTTTGATGTTATGGATATGGGGTTAGTTGATGGGGTAAGGATTCCCCATAAGTTTAAACCCCCGTGCTTCGAGAAGTACAACGGAACTTCCTGTCCACGAACTCACTTACAGTCTTTTCTGGGAAGGCTTAAGGCATACACCATGGATGAAAAACTGTGGATGTTTTACTTTGAAGATAGTTTTACTGGGGCTTCAAGGGAGTGGTACTCACATTTAACCAGAGCTACTATCAGATGCTGGAAGGACCTAGCTGAGGCCTTCATCAGGCAGTACCAATATAATCTGGACATGGCTCATAACAGGACTCTCCTGATGGGAATGTCTCAATCCTCTAGAGAAAGCTTCAGGGAATATGCCCAGAGGTGGAGACAGCTTGCTGCTGCTGTCCAGCCACCCATGTCGGAAAGAGAAATGGCCGACATATTTATGAACACTCTACAAGGAACATATATTGACAGGCTAGCCGCCTTTTCTTCCACCAGCTTCGCTGACGTAGTCATAGCTGGAGAAAGAATTGAAAGCCTTCTGAAGATGGGTAAAATTTCTGATAATGGTGCAAGCTCGTCAAGTAATCCCAAGAAGACTTTTGTGGGACCTAGAAGGACCGGTGAGACAAATGCCATTCATGCCACCAGGGGCAGACCTCAGTATGTCCACAGATCAGTAGCGGCTGTCACTATTCCAGCTCCAATTCCTCAGAAACCAGCATATCAACCACCACAACAACCACACTATCAGCAACAAGTTCAATATCCGCCACAAAGAGCCTACAACAACAACAACAGCAATCAACAGCAAAGACCCTTTCAGCAAAGACCATCACAGGCAAATAGGGTGATTGATCCAATCCCTATGCCTTATGCCGCTTTATTGCCACAACTCCTGAAACTCAACTTGGTTGAATTAAGGACATTGGCACCACCAGATCCTTCCAATCTTCCAAGAAACTACGATGTCAACGCCGGATGTGCTTTCCACTCTAATGCACCTGGCCACAATACAGAAAAATGCAGGGCTTTGCAAATGAAAGTGCAAGATCTGGTGGATTCTAAAGCCCTCAACTTTGCACCCCCGCCAAATGTCAACAAGAACCCTATGCCCAATCATGGAGGACCAAGAATTAATGCCATTGAGGAAGACAAGCCATCTTTCTTAATCACCAGTGTGGGGCAGATTCGGACACCTCTGGTAGAAATTAAAGCTCAACTTCTAAAATGCCAGATGTTCCCCGGGTGTGAGCTCGGTTGTGGTTATTGCAACATTTCTGTCAACGGGTGTGATAATTTGAGAAGCGACATAGATAGTCTTATCAGAAGCGGTGTACTTCAGATCACAACATCAGTACATGCAAATCCCGCAATCCCTTTGACAACAATTCCTGACTCTTCTACAACTGCAACGACAATCATTCCGACCAATTCATCAATATCATCAACAATGGCTCCTTCCATCACTTCACCAAATCAGATGTCAACAACCATTTCTTCTACAACATCAGCACCCATTTATTCAGCAGGATCTTCTACAACGCCAGCAGAAATTAATGAAGATATCTCAGCAGTCACCATTTACTATGATCCATCATATGTTCCTCCAAACAACAATTTTCAACAACAAGTAGTGGCATCTCCTGCCAGGTCACCAGTCACCATTTACTACGATCCGCACACCATTTCAGTACCCTCCTCTGCAGTAGTCAGTCCAGTTACCATCACGGTGCCTGGACCAGTTCCATATGAAAGCAGTAATGCCATCCCTTGGCATTATGGCTCTGACCTCTACTGCAACGGGGAGAAAATCACTTTGGATTCTTCAACCTCTTCTCCACAGTTTGATAATGTTGGGGGAGGCAGAGGCTTCACCAGAAGCGAACGCCTTTTTGCCTCACAATTGCAAAGACCTAATGCCGAAGCAGAAGCTGCTGCCAAAGCAAAGGGGAAGAGTGTGATATTTGAAGAGCCGGCTGTCAAAGAAACTCAGAAGACATCTTTTGAGCAAGATGTAGACGAGTTTATGAGAATTATAAAGAGAAGTGATTACAAGGTGGTGGATCAGCTTCACCAAACTCCCTCAAAGATCTCCATATTATCCCTGCTGATGTGTTCTGAAGCTCACAGGAATGCATTATTGAAAGTCCTACACGCAACATACGTGCCAGAGGAGATCACTGTTAATCAGCTAGAAACTGTGGTGGCAAATGTCAACACCAGTCATGGACTGGGCTTTACCAATGCTGACTTAACAACTGAGGGACGTAACCACAACAAGGCTTTACACATCACTCTAGAATGTAAGGGTGCTGTTTTATCCCATGTACTGGTAAACACTGGGTCTTCACTCAATGTTCTACCAAAGAAAGCCTTAGTGAAGCTGGAGTATGACGGCTTGGCATTACGTCCGAGTAATTTGGTGGTGAGAGCTTTCGATGGCTCTAAAAGATCAGTGCTAGGGGAGATTGATCTGCCTGTGATGATTGGCCCGCAGACCTTCAAAATTACCTTCTATGTGATGGACATTCAGCCGGCCTACAGCTGTTTGTTGGGTAGACCTTGGATCCATGCCGCTGGCGCAGTTACGTCTACCCTCCACCAGAAGCTGAAATTCGAGTGGGAAGGCCAAATCATCACCATCTGTGGTGAAGAAGATATCTTTGTTAGCCATCTGGCTACGTACAAGTATATTGAGATGGATGGAGAAATCCATGAAACTATGAGATAGGGGTTTGAGGCCCTGAACATAAACGAAGCATCTGCTGTACTGGGAACCTCCATGACGTCTTATCAGCAAGCCAGGAAGGTTGTTGAAGAGGGGACTGCCCAAGGCTGGGGCAAGTTGCTGCCCGTGGAGAAAAAGGAGGACAGATTTGTGTTGGGTTACAAACCAACTCAACAAGATCAATCGGAGGCTGCCAAGAAGCCCAATTTTGTCAACGGGGGAATGCTCACCCCGGATGCAGTGAACAACTTGGAAGATGAGTCGGAAGATGAACGCAACCTGGAGAGCTGGATACGTCCAAGGATCCCGGGGAGCCGTATCTCAAACTGGTCTTCCCAGGAAATTATAAGGGTTACTCCTACAGAGTAATTATTATTTCCTGTATATTTTAAAGCATGCATCAAGTCTTGCATCTTGCCCAAGATGTCAAGACTCATTTTGTAATCGGGCCATCTTGTAATTTTGTGCAAACAGATCAATCAATGAATATCGGACATCTTTTGCAAATGAGTCTTTTTCTTTTCCGCTCACTGTTTTCCATTTTTCTTTTTGTACAAAAATAAAATGGCAATGTTTTCCAAAATGATAACTTCATTTCACTTTTTCCTAAAATAAGATTAAAATCGATCACTAAAATGAACAATCTAAACCCTTGAAGAGAGTGCCTTTCAGACTGCACCGACATCAGCACAGCTATGGCTTCGTATGACTTTGACAATCCAATCAATCAAGCTGATGAAGGGGTTGAAGAAGATTATGAGCTTCCTGAAGAGCTAGCCAAGTTGTTAAGGCAAGAGGAGAAGGTTATTACTCCTCATCAGGAGGAGGTCGAAACGATTAATCTTGGTACAAATGAAGATGTGAAAGAGGTTAAGATCGGGGCCTGCTTACAAGACTCAGTGAAAGAGCAACTGATTAACCTGCTTCAGGAATATGTGGATGTGTTTGCTTGGTCTTATCAGGATATGCCAGGGTTGGACACCGATATTTTTATGCACAAGCTATCTTTAAGAGAAGACTGCCCGCCGGTAAAACAGAAACTGCGCCGTACTCGCCCAGATATGGCAATGAAGATTAAAGAAGAGGTACAAAAGCAGTGGGACGCCGGGTTCCTTGCTGTGACTAGCTATCCTCCGTGGGTTGCTAATATTGTGCCTGTGCCTAAGAAGGATGGAAAAGTGAGGATGTGTGTGGATTACCGGGATCTGAACAGAGTCAGCCCGAAAGATGACTTCCCTTTACCTCACATTGATGTATTGGTTGATAATACGGCTCAGTTCTCGGTATTCTCCTTCATGGACAGATTTTCAGGATACAATCAGATCAAGATGTCACCTGAAGACATGGAGAAGATAACTTTTATCACACCTTGGGGCACGTTCTGTTACAAGGTGATGCCATTCGGACTAAAGAATGCTGGTGCAACTTATCAACGGGCTATGGTAACATTATTCCATGACATGATCCATAAAGAAATTGAATGTTATGTGGATGACATGATTGCCAAGTCCCTCACAGAAGAAGACCACCTGGTGAATCTGTTGAAGCTATTCAAGCGTTTGAGGAAGTACCAACTGAAGCTAAACCCCAACAAGTGCACATTCGGGGTGAGATCAGGTAAGCTGTTGGGATTTATTGTGAGTGAGAAGGGGATTGAAGTTGACCCTGACAAAGTCAAAGCCATTCAATAAATGCCTGCACCGAAGTCAGAAAAAGAAGTTCGAGGTTTTCTAGGTAGATTGAACTACATTTCACGGTTCATATCTCACCTTACAGCAACCTGTGAACCTTTGTTCAAACTGTTAAGAAAAGAACCAACGGTCAGGTGGAACGAAGACTGCCAGAAGGCTTTTGAAAAAATCAAGGAGTACTTGCAAGAACCTCCAATCCTTATGCCTCCAGTTGAAGGAAGACCTCTGATCATGTACTTGACAGTATTAGAAGAGTCAATGGGGTGTGTGTTGGGCCAGCATGACGAGTCTGGTCGAAAAGAGTATGCAATATACTACCTAAGAAAAAAGTTTACCGACTGTGAACAACGTTATTCACTGCTCAAGAAAACTTGCTGTGCTTTAGCGTGGGCTGCTCGCCGACTGAGACAGTATATGTTGACCCACACTACCTTATTGATCTCAAAGATGGATCCAGTCAAGTATATATTTGAGAAGCCAGCACTTACCGGACGGGTTGCAAGATGGCAAATGATCCTCACAGAATATGACATTCAATACACATCTCAAAAGGCCATAAAGGGCAGTGTATTGTCTGATTATCTTGCTGAGCAACCCATTGATGATTACCAGCCTATGAGATTTTACTTCCCTGATGAAGACATCATGTTCATTAAAGCAAAAGATCATGAAGAGCCTGTTCACACTGAAGGGCCTGACCCGGAAGAAGAATGGACTATGATGTTTGATGGGGCTGTTAATATGAATAGTCGTGGTGTTGGTGCAGTACTCATTACACCTAAAGGAGTTCACATGCCTTTCTCGGCAAAACTCACCTTTAACTGCACTAACAACGAAGCTGAATACGAAGCTTGCATTATGGGTCTTGAGGAAGCCATTGACCTCAGGATCAAAACTTTGACTGTATTCGGAGATTCAGCTCTGGTAATCAATCAAACCAACGGCAAATGGTACACCCACCAGGATCATCTGATTCCTTACAGGGATTATACAAGGAGGTTATTGACTTTCTTTACAACAGTCAAGCTTGAGTATATCGCTCGGGACGAGAATCAATTTGCAGATGTTCTTGCCACCATTTCATCCATGATCAAAGTTCAAGCTGCCAACTTTGTGCCTCAGATTTCAGTATCCAGACTCGACAGACCAGCGTACGTATTTGCAGCAGATATCGCCAAAGATGATAAGCCTTGGTTCCATGACATTAAGTGCTTCTTGGAGGATCAAACATACCCACCTGGGGCATCTTCCAATGATAAGAAGACATTAAGAAGGCTTGCTGGTAGTTTCTTCCTGAATACTGATGGTTCCCTGTACAAGAGAAACTTTTATATGGTACTACTCAGATGCGTTGATAGAACAGAAGCAGACTTGTTGATGCACGAGGTGCATGAAGGATCCTTTAGTACCCATGCCGGAGGGCACGCAATGGCTAAGAAGTTGCTAAGATCAGGTTACTACTGGATCACAATGGATACCGACTGTTGTGCCTATGCCAGAAAATGCCATAAATGCCAGATTTATGCGGATAAGGTGCATGTACCTCCTAATCCTTTGAATGTGATGTCTTCACCCTGGCCCTTTTCTATGTGGGGCATTGATATGATTGGCAAGATTGAACCGACTGCTTCAAACGGCCACAGATTCATCCTGGTTGCTATTGACTATTTCACCAAGTGGGTTTAAGCAGCTTCTTATGCAAATGTTACCAGGCAAGTGGTAGCCCGATTCTTGAGGAGGGACATCATTTGTCGGTATGGAGTTCCCGAGCGAATCATTACTGATAATGGTTCCAACTTAAACAATAAAATGATGACAGAACTGTGCCGGGACTTCAAGATCCAACACCACAATTCTTCTCCTTACAGGCCAAAGATGAACGGCGCTGTTGAGGCAGCAAATAAGAATATCAAGAAGATTGTGCAGAAGATGGTAGTCACCTATAAGGACTGGCATGAAATGCTACCATTCGCCTTGCATGGGTACCGTACGTCAATCAGAACATCCACTGGGGCAACACCGTATCAACTTGTGTATGGTATGGAAGCAGTCCTACCTGTTGAAGTTGAATTACCCTCTTTGCGGGTACTGATGGATGTTAAGCTGAGTGAGGCAGAATGGGTCCGATCCCGATACGAACAACTGAGTCTGATTGAAGAAAAGAGATTGGCTGCAATCTGTCATGGGCAGCTGTATCAGAAAAGAATGAAGAAAGCCTTCGATCAGAAAGTCAGGCTCCGAGAATACCAAGTAGGAAATCTTGTGCTGAAAAGACTCCTCCCTCCTCATACAGACCACAGGGGCAAGTGGACTCCGAACTATGAAGGGCTATTCGTAGTAAAGAAAGTTTTCTCCGGTGGAGCACTCATGCTCAGTACTATGGATGGTGAAGACTTCCCATCCCCTGTGAATTCAGATGCAGTTAAAAAATACTTCGCATGAAAATGACCCGCTGGACATAAAAACAGAATGTAAGTCCAGGCAAAAATAGGGCATCCCGACGAGTCAAAAACAGAATAAAAGACTCGGGCAAAAATTAGGGAAAGTAAATAAAAATGCACATCCGCTGAGTTGAAAAGCCGCATTGGACAACTCAGGCAAAAATGGGTATCCCGGTGGATTGAAAACCCGAAAGGGCGATCCACGCAAAATAAGGGAATAAGCGAACAACTGCATTCTGAATTCATCTGTATCACTTGGTAAGCTTCGGAAGGGTCAAGCGCCGGTCAGAATCAGCCTTCTTCAGAAAGCAAGACGAGAAGAACGTCAAATGTCATACGAGTCACAGCCAAGGGAAGCCCCTTGAAGCGTCATCAACATTGCCAGTACCTTTTATTTCGCAATTTGTAACAATCTCCTCATTTTAGGGGATTTGTTTCTTTGACTGTATCTTGCCGATTCAGGGCACACGAATTAATAAGATCAGATTTTCAGTTATGTTTCGTCTCGTACATTTTATTTTCATTTGCAAGAATGTCCGATGTCTTTAAGATACTGATTGCATAAATACAGATGCTTCTCTTCTAAAAATACGTGCTTGCAGGAAATATACTTGCTCCTAGGATTGCCTAAACTCCTATGATGGAATCCGGTAAGGGATACCTCGGGATTACTTGTGCGTTTCTCTGACCTTTCAGGATTGCAGGTATTCAAGGCATAACATGGGGCATGAAAACTTCATCCCAGCAAGCTGGCAAATCATTATCTACTCAATCTTAGCACCGGAGGTGCTTTCTCCCCAGCTGAGTTACTATTCGCTATTTCCTCCTCAGCCGAGTACAAAAGCCAGGGAACCATCTCCCCACAGAGCTCCAGCCTCTATCCAGAAAGACAACGTCTGAAGATCTCACAACAGAGTAAAGCAAGCTTCTACAAACCCCAGTTGGGTACCCCTTTATCAAAGATAGGTCTATTAGTGACCTATATCCCCAAGCAGAGTCCCATATGTCAGATATACCAATGATCTCATCCCCAGCTGGGATGTTCACTTCAAGCAGATCAACCAGAGATCTTCGTAGCAACGGGACACGGATCCCGGATCGGTATCTTTGCATAATCATGGAATTCACATCATATTTTCCCCACAAAGCGTAGCATTCCGTCTAATACAGAGCATTACGGCAAAAATCAAACATATTGCACAATCATGAGCCATGGTCTGAATCAAACACTTGTAAATACTGACAATCCGGCAACGATATACAGAAAACTCCCCGGATTCCCCGACAGAAAGCCAAGGCATTTGCCCTACAACTCACAAATACAAATGCACACTCTTTTTTGGCACCCGTCCGTGTCATCATTCCCCAGTAAAGTCGCCCGAGCATTCTTTACAAACAGACACTTATACATTACAGAAACTTCCCGACACCCGACCGTGTCATATCCCCAGTGGAAAGCCAAAGCGTCCCATTCGCACTCACAGATACATATGTTTGTACAAATTCCCTGACACCCGTCCGTGTCACCTTCCCCAGCATAGATACCTAAGACATTTTATAAATCATGCACTTGTTTATATTATACTTCTCCCGACACCCGTCCGTGTCACGCTCTCCAGCAAGTTAAGCACTCACCTGTACACCACTCATACTTATAACCCCTATATCACTCATCTGTATACATTACTTAAATCCCCTCAGATCCGACACTCGTCCGTGTTCTTTGTTAACCGGTTGGTACTCGTCCATATCATCATCTCAGAACATGTGTCAAGTGTTTGTTTCTACCTGATACTCGTCCGTATCACAGTCTTAAGGATGCTCGTCCGCATCTTTAATCCATACACGTGTCAAACACTCATGTCTTCTTGAATTTAGACACTAGTCTGTGTCTGCTATTCCCCAGAAGAATCCCCTCAGATTCAACACTTGTCCGTGTTCTTTGTTAACCAGTTGGTACTCGTCTGTATCATCATCTCTGAACATGCGTCAGCGTTTGTTTCTACTGATACTCGTCCGTATCACGGTCTTAGGGATGCTCGTCCGCATCTTTAATCTATACACAACGTCAAAACACTTATACCTTTTATTTCTTGGATGTAAACACTCGTCCGTGTTTACTATTCCCTAGTAGGTCGCCAGCAAAGCACCCTTTTTCTATCTGACATTCGTCCTATGTCATGATAACTTTCGGCAGCCGTACCCTGCCAGGTGATCGTCCTTCACCTTTGGATGACCGTCCCTCATCCTTTCCCCAGCGGAACCTCTATTTAATTAGAACCCCTTTTCTATCCGACATTCGTCCTATGTCGTGATATTTAGCAGCCGTACCCTGCTAGGTGATCGTCCTTCACCTTTTGATGATCGTCCTTCATCATTTTATCCGATGGCCGTCCCCATCGTTGACCTTTGTTATCTGACATTCGTCCTATGTCATGATAAACCCTGAGAGCAGCCGTACCCTGCTAGGTGATCGTCCTTCACCTCCTGATGATCGTCCTTCATCATGCTTCTCCGATGGTCGTCCCCATCGTCGACCTTTTATCCGGCATCCGTCCTATGTCGCGATATTTTCGGCAGCCGTACCCAGCCCGGTGATCGTCCTTCACCTTAGATGACCGTCCCTCATCTTATCCCCCAACAGAGCAGCCGTCCCCTGCTAGGTGATCGTCCTTCACCTTTAATGGCCATACCTCATCATTTATTTTTACCTATAATCCCCAGAGAATCTTTGTCACTTTATTTTGATGGCCGTCCCCATCATAATCTCTTATATCCCCAGCATGTCGGCCGTCCCCGTCATTGCTCTTTCCCCAGCAGTCGTCCTCTGCTCGACGGTCGTCCTCCATCGCCCGCACTTTAAAATATACTTTATTTTCTTTTACAATCTATATCCCTTTTCTTCTTCATTCTGTGAGTGCAAATTTTGGACTGTCTTTGGTATTCAACCACAAGTTATCTTGTTTGCCTGTTAAGCCGTTGCTTACATCCTGCACAGCTAACTCATGCTTGAATAGGGGCAGCTGTAAACACCCCAAATTTTCCCTCACCCATTTACACCATGGCTTGTGATCTTCTCATATGCATAAACTCAACCATAGCATCTCATACCCCATTTTTGATTCACTGCATTGCTTCTAAGTCATCTGCATCTAGGGTTTGTGATCTGAGCAATCCAAGAGCTATTTGAGCCACTTCAAAGGTCATCAATCACTTAAAAGGGGTCCATGGATTTTCAAGCACCATATTATATCCTCTCAAAGTCAAGAATGTCAAAAAATCACAAGAACTGAGATTGGCATGGAAGCAGAGCCAGGTTTGACTGCACATATGACCTAGAATTAGGGTTTTGGTTTCAAAGGCCATAACTCCAAATTTTTGGTCATTCTTATTTCTATTGGTCTCTATATGGTATAGGGATCATGCATATCAATTTTCATGAAGAAATTCAATGGGGAAGGCATCTGATCAAGAGTTGACTTTTTGAGCAAGTCAGTGCAAAATCAGGGCATCTGAGGCCCTCAATGGCCCAACCAAGGGGTGTTCTTCATCATTTTTTTTATGTATGATCTTTATTTGATCATAGAAGATGTTATAAGTTCACAAAATTGAAGAATTTCAAGCCATTTGCAAAGTTGACTTTTTGGGAAAATGACTTGTAATGGAAACTTGCCATTTTGGGAAACTTTTTCAACCCTTGCTTTTTGATTCAAAAATGCTTCAAATGAGAAAACTTTGGTCATGAAAGTTGAAGAGTGGATCATTCCCTTTTCAAAAAGTACAAGAACTCATTCTAATTCATTTTGGATCAAAAGTTATGGCTTGTCAAAGTTGGGAAAAATCACATAATTTCAAGTTTTCTACCAAAGAGACATTTTGCAAAATGGTTTGATAAGGCATTCTAAAGGCTTCAAATGTACACAAACACTTCATAACATGTCAAATGGACCTCTAAGGATCAGAATGGTAATTTGAATTATTCCATTTCATGCTTTAAACTTGAAGAATTTCCAAAAGGGGCAAAGTTGTGCCAATTTGCAAAATGATCCATAACTCTTCATCCACTTGAGCCAGCTCACAAAATCTGATTTCATGACACCCGTTGATCCTTGCTGCGCATAGCCATGCCCCTATCTCAGCCTGCCACTTGCCCATACCTCCAAGTACAACTTTCTTGACTTTTTTGCAACTTGAGCCATGCCAATCCCACAGTGACACAACAACTCTCTGCCCAATCCAGACCTTACAAACACACTCCAAGGATTCATTTTCATAACACACACAAGCCTGAAACAGATCATAGGCCATAGTTCAAAGTTTATGCCTCATATGCAACTTCCTTCGAAACACACTCCACAAGCATCAAACATTCAAACAAACTTCACAAAACATCTCAGCACACTCTCCTGATCATTTCCCTGCCCTCATTCATCCCTGAAACATCCTCAAACTGAAACACGATTTCTCTCCCTCACTGAACAGAACTCACTCAATCTCACAAACCAGCCATTTTAAACTCCAACCGAGTATTGCAAGCTTCTTAGGAGGTTCATTGGAGTGGATTTGAAGCAAAGAACTGGCCAGAAAGTCCCTGATTCGAAAGCTCAATCTCAGGTAGCCATGGCATTTATTTTTCCAGAACTCTCATTTTATGTTATAGAATGATTCTACATGCTTCACTGATTGCCATGATGTGTTTAGTTTTGAAAATAGTTGAGAAATAAGCATTTCATAAGCTTCTGAAATTTCTGAATAATTTTCCGTTTTGCTTCGAATCTTGTTGTTCATGTGAAATAAATGATTTTTGCTGGCTGAATCTTGTTTAGAATGAGTTAAGGATTGATTCTGGAGAGTTTGGTGAGTTTTTATGGCATTTTGAGAGAGATTGAGTGAGAGAGCCGCCAGAGAAGATGACCGGAACACTGTTCCGGTCATCTGAAAGTAATTAGGGTTAGGATTAGGGCTAATGACTTAATTACGTAAGTTTGAATTCTGGCCGTCCAGATGCGCGCGTAGTCAATTCCCGCCCCTGTGAGTTTGAATCTCACCCATTGGATTGGCTGACTTTCTTCTTTTTCATTTAAATTCATTTTATTTTTCATTTGTTTTGATTTATTTTGTACGAATTTTAAAAAATAGCAAAACACTTTAAAAAATTCTGAAATTTTTTGTCAAAGGTTTTATTAATTTTCAGAACCCAAAAATATTTTTATTTTTATTTTTTGCATTAAAAATTATTTTTAAATCATTTAAAAGTTTATTTTTGATTAATTAATGAAAATTAATTAATTAAAAATACTTTTAGGTATTTAAAAATCACAAAAAAATTCATGTAACCTTTAAAAACATTTAGAAACATTGTCCAACTCACAAACCAAATTTCTTTTTTGTTCTTGATGCCTTTTGATAACTTTCTTTGGATTTAATTTCATTTCAAGGCATTATTTTGCTTCAAATTTTGAAAATTCATTTTTGTCTAACCTTTGAGAGTTGGACAATGATTCTTTTTGCATTGCATCTTGTATAGCATGTAGTTTATAGGGTAAAATTGGCATGAATTGATCTTGCATTTTCTATTTGTTTGGCATTTTTCTTGACAAGGTACCTTTAAAACCCTAGCAATCTTAGGAAATTCATAACCCTCATTAGGTTAAGAGTTAGAACCCCTCCTTTGGGCAGTGAGTTTGTGTAGGTTTAGGGTTCCTTTGATTGCAATTTCAAATTTTTATCATGTCATTTGCTTCTGGTTTTGAATTTTGCTTTGTGTGTTGATCATAAACCCTAATTTATGCCTTCCTTTGCATCCATCTTCCATTTGCTTGCATACCATGACTTGCCATGACATTTTGTGCATCCATTTGATTCATGATACATCTTAAGACATATTAGAATCATGTTTGATCATTGCATCTTTCATTTGCCATGTTATATGTCTTTTGCATTCCATAACTTTTCATGAACATCCATGGTTCTAAACATGCTTCTCTTGCATCCATATGTTTGTATGATCATTCTAATGCCTTGCCTCATGTTTGCATCATCTCTTAGCATCATTAACATCTTACTTTTGCTTCTGGTTTTGGTTTGCATCATGACATTGCATCTCATTTTGCATTGCATCTCATTTCTTCACTAACTTTTCAGGTGGTAAGTTGTTTTGATAAGTGAATTTGCCTTCACTTCTCACAATCTCTTTTCATCTCTCTTATGCATCATTGCTTCATTTTATCTTGTGCTTTGGATTGAGCTTGCTCATTCTTGTTCATCTTACTTTCTTTCTTCAAGCAACTTGTCTTCTTAAGTGAAGCAAGTTGTTTTGCTTCTCTTTGCTCCTTTCATCTGCTTCTCTCCTTGGTGGTTTCTTGAAGATTTCTTTCTTAAACCCCACAAACCCTAGGAATAACCAAGCATGATAACAATTAGGGTTTTATTAGTCCCCCACTTAGCTTTTACCTTTGTGTCTCTTTGAGTCTTCTCTTCTCATCTCATAATCAGGGACTAAACCTTAAAGGCTTTAAGGCTTTGTGATTAAGCTTATGCCTGCATCCTTCTATTAGGATGGAGTGTATAACTTAAATCCTAAGTGTTAAACCCTTAATGTGTTTAAATCCTTTAATCAATTCACTTAATAATCATCAAGACATCAAGCTTGTAACTTGGGCCTTGCATTAGGGTTCTAATTCTTCCTTAATTGGTTAAGAAGGACTAACCCTAGTGTTAATGGACAAGTCCCCCTCAAGTTGTCTTACAAACCTTAAAACTCACTTCTTCATCTTATCATTAACTAAAATCCATATAATAATGGATTTTTTTTGTCATGAGGTTAATCCCTAATCATGGATTAAGTTGAGGAGTCTTCCCCAGCTTAAATGTTCTCATCTATTATCCTTCTATTGGGATGGTGTAATGAGTCTGTTTAATCCCTGATTATGGCTTAATCTCATTACTCAACACAACAAAAACAACAAAAACATCTAAATAATCACAAGTAGGTTAATGATCTTAATCCTACATCATGGTAATTAAGTGTGAGATGCTGACTTCACACTTAAGGTATTCTCATTACCCCTAATCAGAGGGAAGATGTGATGAGTTTACTGACCATTGGTTTAGGCTTAAGCTCATTTTCTTATGACAAACTCTCAAAAGCAATAAAAGACTGAAAACTCAAAAACAAACAATAATCGTCTCCTCCGGGATTCTTTTCTCATCTCATTCATTCACAAACGAGAACTTGCTTCTTCCGTCTAATGCAAGACAGTTTGCACCTGAGCCAGACAGGTCATACACTTGAGCATAGACAAGTAAGCAGTTCATCAGTCAATTTATCTTTCAGTCTCTTTGGGTCGAACTACGGTGTTCTGACTTCCTCATTGCACGAGAGGATACGTAGGCATAACTTAACAGTTATCGAACAAAAGTCTCTGTATATTCCCCCTCCTTCCAGTTTCATTCTTTTAAGCCTCATGATCTTGAGCATTTCATTCTTGTTCTTACACTGACACTTCACTTATACACTTCACTTTTCTTTTACACTGACACTTGCATTCTTTCCAGCTTTGATACACAGTTTGCACTGACACTACCCCTTTAAAACACAAATCTTTTAAGCATGGATCCCGTCGAGTACGGCGGACAATCTGGGTGCTAATACCTTCCCAAGTTGTAACCAACCCCCTTTCTCAGTTTCTCTGGTTCGCGACCATCTTATCCATATCTTTCTAGGTTTATGCAGCATTACCTTTCCTTCGGGATAAAAATGCCTAGCTGGCGACTCTATTTATTCTCTTCCTTCTCCTTTCGCCGACCGTTCGCGTCTGTACCCTATCTGACTTAGCCTCATTCGGTGGGAGCGACATCGGGCTATCATCAGATTCATGTAAAGAGTTCTGATGTACCGAAGACTGTGTTCAAAACCCGTTATGGTCATTATGAATTCCTAGTGATTCCTTTCGGTGTGACAAATGCTCGAGGATTGTTATATCGGTATTGCAAGAGAAGCAACTTTTTACTATGTTTAACAAGTGTGGGTTTTGGATGTCAGTAGTCAGATTTCTTGGGTATATTATATCTCAGGGACGTGTAGCAGTGGATCCGTCAAAGATCGAAACCATGATAAATTGGGAGAGACAGAGTAATGCTTCGGAAGTAAGAAGTTTCTTAGGTTTGACATGTTACTATAGAAGGTTCATCAAGGGTTTTACTCAGTTGGCGTTACCTTTGTCTAAGCTTACTAGAAAGGATTTCGCTTACGAATTGGATTCTGGTTGCGAACAAAGTTTCATGTATTTGAAAGAAAGATTGACAACTGCTCTGATGTTGATCATTCTCGATCCTAACATGTCTTAAAAGTGTTTTGTGATGCTTCTAATATGGGATTAGGAGGTGTTCTTATGCAGGAAGGCCAAGTTGTAGCTTATGCTTCTAGACAGTTGAAAGTTCATGAAAGGAATTATCCAACTCATAATTTGGAGTTAGCGGCCGTGGTGTTTACTCTAAAAGTGTGGCGGCATTATCTGTATGGTGCGCGCTTTGATATGTTCAATGACCATAAGAATTTGAAGTAACTTTTTGATCAGAAGGAATTGAATATGAGACAGAGAAGGTGGATGAAGTACTTGAAGGATTATGACCTAGAATTGAAGTATCATCCGGGAAAGGCGAACAAAGTGGCAAATTCTTTAAGTCAGAAAGTGATTCATGGTGCAGAGTTGATGGTGTTGGAGTATGCATTATTGGAGAAGTTTCAAGATCTTAATCTTCAATTTGTATGGACTCCGAATGGTGTGATTATGGGAAACTTGAATGTCAATTCTACCTTAAGGAACGAAATTCAACAAGCACAAGTTCTAGATGAGAAGTTACAAGAGATGTTACTCCAACCAGGTTTTGTAAGAGCGTTGGATGGGATTATCCTATTTAACCAAAGGATTTGTATTCCAGATGATGGTGTGTTAAAGAGAATGATTTTGGAGGAAGCCCATAATGGTACTTTTATGATACATCTGGGTTCTTCGAAAATGTATCAAGATTTAAAGAAAGAGTATTGGTGGGCCGGTATGAAAAATGATATTGTAGTGTTTGTGTCAGAATGTGCAGTATGCCAACAAGTAAAGATCGAGCACCAAAGACAAGACGGTTTGTTACAATCTTTGGATATTCCACTTTGGAAGTGGGATAGTATTTCTATGGACTTTGCAGTGGGTTTACCTAGTACTTAAGGTGGTTATGGTTCTATTTGGGTGATTTGTAGATCAACTAACGAAATCTGTGCATTTCTTAGCCGTTAAGACTACATACAAGGCAATCATCTTGCGAGGTTGTTTATTGCTTAAATATTAAAGTTGCATGGTGTCCCGTTTAGCATTGTGTCTGATAGAGATCTGAAGTTTACTTCGAGGTTTTGGGAAGTGTTTCAACAAGCTATGGGTATGAATTTACATTTGAGCACTTCTAATCATCCTCAAACGGATGGTCAGACGGAGCGAAGATTTCAAATGATGGAAGACATGTTAAGAGCTTGTGTCTTGGAAAGTAAAGGAAATTGGAAGGAACTTCTACCTTTGATCGAGTTTTCCTACAATAATAGTTACCATGTGAGCATTAGTATGGCTCCGTATGAGGCTTTATATGGGAGAAAGTGTAGGACGCCTTTGTGTTGGTTGCAAGTGGGTTAAGATAGAATTTTGGGACCCGAAGTTATTCAAGAGACTACGGAAAAGATTCGAATGATTCAAGAGAAAGTTAAGCAAGCCCAGGATCGACAGAAGACTAATGCTGATAATCAAAGGAGACCCTTGGAATTTGATGAAGGTGACCATGTTTATTTGAAGGTTACCCCGAGATTGAGATTGAAAGGACCGTTCAAGTCGCGCAAGTTAAGCCCGAGATACATAGGACCGTATTAGATCTTGGAAAGGATTGGTGAAGTTGCTTACAGATTAGCCTTACCACCGTCTTTGTCTGAAATGCATGATGTTTTTCATGTATCTCAACTTCGTAGGTTTGTTCCTGATCCTCTTCAGCCTATTCTTCCAGATTCTTTCGAGATAGAAGCAGACTTGACTTTTGAACCCCAACCGAGTCGTATTGTTGGAAGAGAGACCAAAGTGTTAAGAAACAAGGAAATTCCACTTGTTAAGGTACAATGGGATGTGACGCATTCAGGAGATGCTATGTAGGAGCCATAATAAAAAATGCGGGAAGAGTATCCTCACCTGTTCAGGTAATCTTTAAATTCGAGGACGAATTTCTATTTAAGGGCGGGGGGTTGTAACACATTGTAAATTATTTAATGCTCTGAATAATATTATTTGATATCAATAGGGTTCCAGGTTGCTCTATGAGATTTTAACAAAAGTAATTAGAGCAATCAGCGAGACATATTTTTATTAACTAATATTATCTGACTTAGAGGATTTATTAAATTGATAATATAGAGACATTTTATTGAATACTCTCTATTTGGACCCGTTGTAGGGGGGAAATAGGTTTTCCCGTATAAACCTAAGTTTGTTTCATTATGTTTCATAACTTAGAAACATAGTAAGAAGAGAAGGAAAAGTAAGAGAAAGAAAAGAAAAGGGAGGAAGAGGAAAAACTTGAAGAATTAGAAGAAACTCTTGATTCTTGAAGTTCATCACCCATTCATATCTCAATCTTCTCAATCATCTTTGGTAGAGGTGGATTCTAGTTAGATACTTTTATTTTCTAGAGTTTTGTAGATTTTGAAGTCAGGGAAAAATGCTACAAAATTATAGGACTGGGAGTTTGAACGATTAAATATTGATTAAAATGCATGAGTATGCTGACTATAGGTGTAGGAACCTTGTTGTTGATTGTTTTGGAATTTGATGATGATTTGGATGAGTTTTTGGAAAATTATGTAAGTTAAAGACGTATATTTTCAGCCACTGTTTGTTGGTTAACCAGTTAACCCAGGGTGTTAACCGGTTAACAGAGCGTTATACGCTACTAGATTCTGTGAACTAATGTGTTTAACCAGTTAACCCAGGACGTTAACTAGTTAACACTGTAAGTGTTGGAAAATATTATTTTTGATCCATCTTTAAAAATTCATAACTTTTTCCTTGCTTATCTGATTTAACTGTTCTTTATATTGATTTGAAGCTAAAAATATGTTCTATCTGATGAGACTGGGAAATATTATTTTTAGCCGACTTTTACTCCACTTTTCTAATTAACCGTAAATATGTTAGTTAAGAAAAGTATGAGCTATTGGAAATAAAAGGTATAACTTGTGAGATATTTTAGGACTACCCTAGGCTGGTGTGAATTGCTAGCATGTGTTGCGTTAGGTTCTCCATAAATTCTTGAGTAAGTCTTGATGTGGATTACCTTGTGTTCCACGAGAAGCACCCGTAAAGGTTTGAGGTACCGTTCGTAAGAAGTGGGTAGTGGTTTGAGTTATGAATTACATTGGGGCCTCCGTAAAGTCTTGAGTAAGCCTTGAGGTGGGTGATACTGAGTCCCACAGAAGTATCCATGAAGACTTGAGGTGTGTATGTGTCATACCCCAAATTTGTCCTACTTTTTATTTTACTGTCTAACCATTATTCAAAAATCCAAAAATATGTCCTACTTTTTATTTTACTGTCTAACCATTATTCAAAAATCCAAAAATATGTACTACTTTATTTTTCTGTCTAGTATTCGAAAAATCCAAAAAAATATCATTTATTTTCAAAAACGAGAAAATCAAGTTTTATTTTGTTGTTCAAGCCCATTAGCCCATTTACCATTTATATATATATATATATATATATATATATATATATATATATATATATATATATATATATATATATATATATATATATATATATATATATACACAAAAGTCAAAAAAATGTGCTCATTATTTTCTTAAAAAAAAATTAATTCCTCTTTTTATATCATCCTAGGTTTTATTTTTATTTAGTCATCATTCAAAAATACAAAAAAAATGTCTATTATTATCCTTTTTATTTTCATTACTATTTTTCATTTTATTATCCATTATTATTATGATTCTATTTCATTACTATCTTATATTATTTCTTATTTTTTGCTTATCATTACTATTCCTATTATTTATTATTACTATTATAATAATTATTATTAAACAATAATTCTATTATTATTGTTTTTGTTATTATTACTATTTGTTATTATTAGTTTTATTATAATTAGTATTATTGTTATAACCTTTTTCTATTAACAAACCTCAAAAATTAAAGTGCATAACACAATCATTTTCTTTTAACCAAAAATATCATATTGATGCTCACACAACCAATTTCTCTATGGGACCCTCTTGAAACCATTTCCCACTTGCAGTACACCCCCATCCTGTAATATTCCCCAACGGATATGCAACGCGTAACGTCTCCACAAATTCAGTTCGCGCATCACAATCTTTCAGCAGCCTCCTCCAAAATCCCGTATGCACCACTAACAAAATTCACAGTCACTAACAGCTCAGCAAAATTCCTTCAATAAAATCTCTATTTCACCCTTCTTTTTTTTGTCATAAATAAGAATCAATTCACACTGTTGAGGAGAACTTCAACAGCCATAATATTCTGCAAACATCCTTCATCGACTCTTTTTACAACCCTTCCTTGTCACAAAATGTATCTTCATAGACCACAGTAGTACACCAATCACTCACCCCTCAGAAACCCTGCTCAAAATCACCTCCGAAAATTCTTCATCAAACTCCTCCCATCATCAACCTCTGCACAACAACAAACCTTCTTCATTCAACAAGACCTTCAAACACCCACCAAAAACAAATCCATAAATGATAGTTACATAACCACCATTTTTTAACCAAACACAAACTCACCAAAGAACTGAACACATGAACCACCGCAAGAACTCGACCCATACAAAAACAGAAATCCGAAAACGCATCAAGGCTGAGAATTCTAAACCGTAAACCGTTAAATCAAAAAAACTTGAATCAAACTCCGAACCGTCGCAAACCCAACGAACATCAAAACGCACAAAATTCGTTCGCGAGTTGAGGAGAGAAATTGACGCGAATCAGAGAACGCGAACCGTGAACGAACACCACCACACCATTGAAATCAACTGGAAAAAAAACCAGCCATGAATCGCAGAAACCAATTCGTAAAAACCATGAGAACTCACCGAAAAACTTTGTAATCTACCGACGAAACACAAACCATTACCACTTCGGAAAAACAGTGAAAGAGTGCAGACATGAACTGAAATTGAGAACCATCGAGATCTGTGAGGGTCGTCACCACCGTCGAATGTGGGGGTGGGTTTCATTTCATTATTTTCTTTTATTTCTTCTTTCTGTGGATACCGTGAAACAAGCTTAGGGTGGATTCCTTGATTTCTTTTTTCTGCTAATGACTTGACTTGCTTCATAGTTTTTAAAAATAAAATAATAATAACCCTTTCCTTTTCTTTATCATTCATCAGTTTATGGAAATTTGATTCATTTATTTATTTATTTTTATTAAAGGAAGTTGGATTTAATCTGAGTTTTCTTTTTAGATTGAAATACTTAAAAGTCCATTGATCATTTTTTTTCACACAAACAGTCCCTGTTTTCAGCGCCTATACCCCTGTTTACTCTTATTTGTTTTTTCTATTATTATCTTCTTAGTTTTAGTTTATTTATCTTATTATATTCTCATTTTAGAGTTATTTTTATAGATTTTTGAATTTACGTTATTTCATTATTTTATGTTTTTTTAGGGCCAATGATATAACAAAAGGCCAGATTTTTTCGATTACGTTAAATCGGGAATCCGGTCAATATGAGGCCTATGTACTTAGTTTTTTTATTTTATTTTATTTTTATCGATATTGTTTATTCCGTTTACATTAATTCAATTTACTTAATTATTTATTTTATTTCAATTAATTTAGTTCATTTAATTTAATCATTTATTTATTCACTATTTTTTTTTATGGTCGATGAACATCAAATTAATTTTGAGATTCATCGCGAGCCGACTCGACATCTTGATTAATGATGAGACCATCCGATTTAAATTCAATTCATTTATTTATTTCCACATTTCAAAAATATTGTTCAACTCCTCATAGATTGATTCTAACTTTGAATCGATTCTAAGGCAGTTAACGAACCAAATTTCGACGCATCCAAAAAGGTCCAACGCCTCCGAACAGTTGCATTCGAATAAAAAGGCTGAACGCCTCCGAACAGTTCGAAAACACTTCACACACGCTTCCTCTTGGGCAAAATACAATGATACCCTTTATTTCTCACAATCCCATGTAACTTACATGTATCCATCTCCCATTATTTTGTACGCATTTTATTTTCAGCATCTTATCGATTATTATTTCATTCGCGAACCCTTGGTCCAACGCCAAGCGGTTGCACTTGCACACTTGCACTTTATTTTTCAGTTATCGTTTCATTTATTAGGATCCACTTCCCCTTGCGAGCCGAGCGCATTGTGCCTCGCTAAAAAACCACAGAATAAACCTCCATTTGCATTCACCCTCTAACCTCAAAAATCCAAAATCTTTCGATTAGATCCAAACCCTTGATCCAACGTCAAGCAGTCGTAGATTAATAAAACACATTAATAATACGAGAAGAAATTGTCCGCCATGAGCCTTAAGCGGTATAAAGGAGGATAACGAGCTCTCGTTACTCGCTCCGATTATTTCGACGCAAGACGCCCGTCTTGTTGGACGGAATAAAATATCCATAGTCTTTAGTGCAATTCGACTCCTAAACCCTTTCATCGAAGAAAGGTAATAAAATCAACAACCATCAACCGTAGTAGGCCGAACTACGAAGCTCTAACTTTCCCATTGCACAAGGGAATACGTAGGCATGAGGATCTCAATCCTTATCGAGCCCCTAAGATCAATCTAACTTATAATTTAAACTCTTTTCCCTTAGAAAGTAATTCGTTTAAGCATAGACATCCTTTCGCGCGTGACAACTTACGATGGATGTAGGGAGTGCTAATACCTTCCCCCTGCATAACCGACTTCCGAACCCAGGCAATGGTTCCGAGACCTTTGTCTTCATCCTCCTTTTCGACGGGTTTTATCTATATCTTCCCTTTCCCTCTTTGGGAATAAATTAGAATTAGGTGGCGACTCTCACGTCTACCCAGCACGCGGCTCTTCTCTTTTAGATCGCGTAAGGTCGTATTTTTCGGGGTGCGACAGTATGTTATGAGTCCTCCGTAAGGTCTTTAATAAGTCTTTAGATGGGTTGCTTTGAGTCCCACGGGAAGCATCCGTAAAGGCTTGAGGTGAGTACTACACTGGATTACGCAGGAAGTCTTGAGGTGGGTTATTCTTAGTCCCACAGGAAGCATCCGTAAAGACTTTAGTGAGTGTTATATTGAGTCCTCCGTAAATTTTTGAGTGAGTCTTGAGGTGGGTTACCTTTAGTACCAAGGGAAGCATCTGTAAAGGCTTGAGGTAGATGTTCCACTCGTTTAGCATCGAGAGTAGGTATGGACTTATGTTCCATTTACTTTTGGTTTCTTGTATGACATGTGGCCAAAGACTTGAGAATGTTTAGGTTTGAACCTTAAGGCCGAGAAAACTATAAGATAGGGAACTCAATGAGATGTTGTTATCTCACCCCATGTTGTTGTTATATTTTTATAGGTACTTCAGGTTCCACGAAGGGTAAGGATAAGGAAGTTTGATTATCCTTGCTTATCGATGGCTTTCTTCCGCTGTGGATATTTTGAGATCTTCGGATATAGTTCTTAGTTGTCTTTGTTTTGGACATCTTGTATTATTGTTATCCTTTTGTTGTGGGTATTTAGTTGGCTAAAATTTTACAATGTGTTGTACTAAGAACTTATTGTATTTCAGTATCAAACTTGAACTTATATATGAAAAATATGCTTTGTGTATGTATTTTATATATGGGCATTACCGACCGTGCCGAATATAATAAAAATCAATAAGGTAATAAAAAGAGCTAACCGAGAATGAAGAGTTTGAATCCGGCTTCCAAAGAATGCGATCCTTCCCAAAAGAATTCGGTGTAAAATTCCTAATAAATTGTCTTAAATCAGCAAGACACCGACCGAAAATATTTTGCACCTCCATAATGGCAGCTGCAGCGTTGCTTGATAATTCTCAGTTGCCAGCTGTGGTAGCCACAATTCCCTACCCATACTCGATGGGGCTGCTACCGAAAAGCACACCATGGGGGATGCCAAAGTCCCCCCAAACCCAAACATTATTATTCCAACCACCCATGCAAGCTACCGATACGTTCTTAAGAAGAGAAACATTGAATAACTCCGAAATATTTTCCCTCAAACATCCCGAATGGGTCCAATCCGCATTCCAAAAAGAAGTGTCAAAACCATTTCTAATTTGAAAAAGACAATTATCCATAAAAATGTCTTCTTGATAAGGCATAACAATAGAAATAAAATCATACCACCACGCCGATTTTGAGCTCTAATATGGAAGACAATCATCTTTATACGACATATGTAATTTAATGTCCCCGTACCGAGCTTTCAAAATTCGAAACCATAATTCATCTGATCCTTCCAAAATTCTCCACCTCCACTTATGAAGAAGAGCTAAATTGAAATCTTTTATCCTTCTAAGATTTAATCCACCTCTTTCATAAGGAAGACAAATAGTTTCCCACCTTAGTCAATGAATATTTCTAACACCTTCGATTCGCCCCAAAGAAAATCACTTTGAATTATAACAATATCTTTCCTAATTTTAACCAAAGCTTTAAAGAAGGATAGTTGAAAAATAGGTAGACTATTAAGTACCGACTTTAACAAAGTAATTCTACCTCCGAAGCTCAAGAAAATTTTTTCCAACTAGATAGATGACTTTTAAGATTCGAAACCAAAGAGGTCCAAGTAGATATTCTACGAGGATCGAAACCAACCAGAATACCAAGGAACAAGAACTCTTTCTTTTCCGTTGAGCAAGAAAGGAAAGTCGCCGTTGCTTCAAGAAAATAAGAGGAAACATTTATGCCAACTAGCTTGCTTTTGTGGAAATTGATTCCAAGTACTGAAACCATTTGAAAAGCCCTAAGAACTGATTTGATAGCCCACATATGTTTGCAACTACCATTTCCAACCAAAAGAGTATCATCCGCAAATTGAAGCACATCAATAAAACAACTCCCTTTTATATTCAATCTGGAAAATTCACCACTTTCAACCGATTTCCTAACCAAACCCGTTAAACCTTCTGTTACCATAACAAAAAGAAAAGGTAATAATGGATCTCCTTGTCTTAAACTCATTTCCACCAAGAATTACTTTGAAGGGCTACCATTTATCAAGATCGACATCTTATTAGAGAAAATAGTGGCCTCCATCCTTTTCAACAACATACTCCCGAACCCCATTTTCTTAGCATGAATCTTAGGATCTTCCAACTCACTTTATCATAAGCCTTTTCAATGTATACTTTAAAAAGAGAACAATCCGATTTCTCCTTGTAAGCATAATTAATGATCTCATTAGCCACCAACACTCCATCAAGCATTTTTCTCCCCGGAACAAAAGAACTTTGGCAACTAGAAATGATAGAATGTAAAATCGTCTTCAATCTAGATGCCAAAAGCTTACTAAGAACCTTGTACATGCAACCCACTAGATAAATGGGTCTATAATCATCTAAACCTAAAGGGTCATCTCTCTTCGGAATCAAAGTGAGAAAGGAGAAAACAATAGCCTTTGATAATATAGCCTCTCAGTGAAAATCCTTGAAAAACTGACAAAAATCAACTTTAAGAAAGGACCAACATTTCTTAATGAAAAGAAAAGAATACCCATCAGGACCCGGTCTTTTAGACCCGTCACAACTCCAAACCACCTCTCTAATTTCCTCCTCCGAAAAATCTCTCTCAAGAAAATTTTTATCCTCCTCACAAATCACATTAAAAGAAATGCCCTCCAATAAAGGCCTAGACACTTCGGGTTCAACGAATTTAGAAGCAAAATTGATTCTAACCTCCTCTTTAACATCGAAGACGGAAGAAAGAATTCCCCTTTCCGAATTAATGAAACCAATATGATTGCGTCTCCTATGATCCTTCATCACACAATGAAAAAATCTAGAATTATTATCTCTATCATTGATCCACTTAATTCTAGCTTTTTGGATGAGCATATTCTCTTTGATGCGCAAATTCAACCACAACCGATTCGAAACCTCCTTGCGAGCATCTAAAGAATTAACCGAGATTAAACCATTTGAAGCTTCCGCCTCTTTATCGCACTCATTAATCTCCTTCCCACACTTATCCACCTCCAAATCAATTTTTCCGAACACCTCCAAATTCCACTTCCTAAGTCTTACCTTAAGAAGTCTAAACTTCTCCTTTAAAATTAAATCCCCTCTTCCTTCAACCCTCAAAGCCTTGCAACTAATTCAGTTATTCTGTAGCACTTTATATTTTATTTTAATGGAAAATAAATAAGAATATAGTAATATATATATATATATATATATATATATATATATATATATATTAAGGCGTTTAAAGGCCTAACAGATACAAAAGGAGAATGAGGTAGGTACAAGAAGTATCGGATCTATCAAGATATAATTTCCATCCATCATGATAGTAGAGGAACCTGGAAAAATAATATCATTATTTGAGTTCCATAACGACCACACTATTGAATATCATATCATAGAGAGACCACCTTTCATCTTATACTTGCCTTTCCATGATCAAAACACAAGAAATAGAGTCACAAGATTCCTACGAAGAACGAAACACAACCCTAACCACCTAAAAATTACAAATTAAAAGGACGCTGCCAAATCGCTAATCAGAAACAAATGGGAAATTAACTCTAACAGCTGATAACTCGAATTTATATCGATTATTTAATATGACTTCTGATTATTTAACTTATTTATTTATTTTTTTTGGACGATTTTATGCGCATATTGTGTTTGTTGTGCAGACATTCGATCGGAAACGTCGTTTGGAGGCAACAATGCCAAAAGGAAGATTTTAAGCCAAGAAACCAAGAAAACAGAAGAAAAAAAGGACAGAAAAATACATTTATACATTTCACCATCCAATCAGTCGTCTCATCAATGAGACGGTCGTCTCATTCAATGAGACGCCCAACTTGGGCATTGAGTTGGTTGTTTCACATGAAAAATGCCCGTTTCAATTATGTGACACTCACTTTAAACCAATCGACCCAGTAATGTAAAGCCCGTAATAGAAGCAATATGAAGTCAACACCAGAGAGATTTTCGTTCAACACAGAGAAAATCCCTCAACCATAATCCAAAAGTCCAGCAAACCCAGTCAAAGGCCCAGTAGAAGTCCAAGCCACGAATCTCTCAACAAACTCCATCACAACATCTATAATTTCTCTATTCAAGTTTATTGTTTCAAGCCACTACAATTTCTATTTACTATTCAAGTTTCGAAATTTGGTTGATCAAGAAAGTACAACCAGGTTTCCTATTTTAATATTATTTTATTTATTTATTATCTCACTTATTTACATTATGCAATTCTCTTCCTTCTACCTTTCTTTATTTAATATGTCAGCTTAAATCGTTAATCGGTATGTAATTGTGTAAAACAGAATGAATTCGATAGAATTAGGCTAAAACCTTAAATTAAGTTACAATCTGGTTTCGATTTCTTGTTTTAATTTTCTTTCGTTACGAGAGTAAGAAAGTCTAAAATATTATGATTAAGACCACGAGAGTGTGAGATTCTAGTCAGATAGCTGAAATCGAGCATTAGTTTTAAACACAGCGGGAGCGCTTTAAAGCTAATTAGAACATTTAGGTTTCCAAAAAGTATTTCTAACTTGGATTGACACTGCAGGAACGCTCAATTGAACTTAGGAGTATGGTATTAGGAAAGACCACGGGAGTGTGAGTCGTGGACTTTTAAACCGAGAGTTTCTACAGAGAGATAACTTAATAAATCTTAATAAGCCGACCTCTATTGAATTTGCGAAGGAGAAATCAATTACGTACCGAATATTTATATCATTAATTTAATTTAATTAAATCTTAATCCTTTAAAACCTAAAACATCGCTTGCCTTAACTAAACATAGCAACACCCGACTACACTAGGTTGATTATCAAGTCTCTGTGGGATCGATATATTTTATTACTATGCGATAGACTGTGCACTTGCAGTTAGTAACCGTTAGACTCAGAAAGTTGCGACCAAGTTTTTGGCTGCGTTGCCGGGGACTTAGATTTAGTCAATATTGTATTAAATTGTTGTGCCGTGTAGACTAGGGTAACCAAATTTACATTTTCTTTGTCAATTGTATGCCCAGTACTCACTCCCGAGGCAAAAACTTAGAACCCCTGATCGACGAAGTAGAACGTTTCTTAAGTTCGAGACGCCGAAACGAACCCAACGAAACCTTTATTCCTGAAATTACTTTACAACCAGTTGAAGAACCAATCGTGGCTGAAGAAAACGGAGGACCACCTCGTTCACTTAAGTCCTATGCGACTCCAAGCCATCTAGAACCACACAACAGTTTTGTTGCACCAACCATAGCCCGAAACAATTTTGAAATCAAAACTTCACTGCTACAAGCTGTACAACAGAACCAGTTTTCTGGAAGTCTGACAGATGATCCGAATGAACACTTGACGAAGTTCGTGCAATATGCAGACACTATGAAAGAAAACGGTGTAACTCAAGACGCAATCAGACTAAGACTCTTTCCGTTCTCCTTAAGAGATAGAGCATGTGCCTGATTACAATCGTTACCAACCAACTCTGTCACTACAAGGGAAGAACTGAAGAAAGTATTCTTATCTCGTTATTTCCCTCCAAGAAAAACAGCTATGCTGAGATCCCAGATTAACGGATTTCGACAAAAAGATGCCGAATCACTTTATGAGGTGTGGGAAAGATACAAGGACCTATTAAGATTATGTCCACACCATGGGTTTGAAAACTGGGTAACCATCATAACCTTTTATAATAGACTTCTATACAACACCAGGATGACAATAGACGCTTCCGCGGGTGGCGCTCTTATGGATAAACATTACGAAGAATCCTATAACCTCATTGAAAACATGGCTCAGAACCATTGCCAATGGGGAGGAGAAAGAACACCTTTAGAGAAGAACCATACTAAAGGAGGAATGTACGAAGTGAACAGTTTCGATCACATAAATGCGAAAATGGATGCCATATTTCAGAAGATCGATAACATGACCATAACACCACCAGCCACCTTGGCTGCCATAACTCCAAATTGCGATATTTGTGGAATCCCAGGACACACATCGCCTGAATGTCATCTTTTTGCCGGATTAGCCACAAATCAAGTAAACTATGCTCAAGGAAACCCGTATTCTAACACATATAACACATGATGGAAGAATCACCCAAATTTCTCTTACAAGAATAACAACGCCTTGTATGCGCCTAATCAAGCACCAAATGCACCACCAGGATATTAGAAAGTTGCTGCACCCAATCCTAATGCTCCTAGAAAATCAAACCTTGAGCTGATGATGGAAAACTTCATAGCTACCCAAGCTCAAACAAACAAGGATTTCCTAAATCAGAACATCCATACTAGTGAATAGATAAAGCAAATGGTAACCAAGGTAGATGCTTTATCTACTCATAATAAGATGCTAGAAACCTAAATTTCTCAAGTAGCTCAACAACAAGAATCAACTGCTGCTCCAACTGAAACTTTTCCTGGACAACCGCAACCAAATCCCAAGGGTCATGCAAATGCAATTATACTAAGAAGTGGAAAAGAATTGGACAGACCTGCTGATCCTAGAACCAAAAACCCATCCATGTATCAACAACCTCAACCTGAGAAATCAACCGAGAAAATTGATAAACCACAACCACAGGAAAAGGAAACCAACGAACAAGAGGCTGAGGAGAAAGAAAAACCTTATGTACCTCCGCCACCATATAAATTTGTAGAGCTTCTAAAACAATTAAACATTAAAATACCCTTTATAGAAGCTATAACTCAGATGCCTTCATACGCTAAATTTCTGATGAAGATCTTATCTAACAAGAAGAAAATCAAAGAAAACGAAACAGTCACACTTACTACTGAGTGTAGTGCTATTATTCAAAATAATATGCCGCCTAAATTGAAGGATACAAGAAGTTTCTCTATTCCTTGTGTAATAGGAAAGTTCGTCATAGACCAAGCTCTATGCTACCTAGGAGCTAGTATAAGCGATATGTCGTTATCTATTTGTAAGAAAATCGATATGGGACAACTTAGATCGACTAAGATGTCTGTTCAGCTAGCCGATTTTAGAAAATGTTCCTATACGAATAAGCCAGTTTTACATCCCAACTGATTTCATAATCATGGACATCAAAGAAGATGCTACGACCTCTATCATACTAGGAAAACCATTCTTAGCCACGGTCGGAGCAATCATAGATGTAAAGAAAGGCAGACTGACATTCGAAGTAGGAGAAGAAAAAGTTGAATTCATTCTAACCCAATTTCTCCAAGCTCCAACCATAGACGATACTTATTATTTCTTAGACATCATTGACGAATGCAAACAAGAAATAGAAAAAGAAGAGACAACTTATTCTTACATAATGAAGATCCCGTCTCCTTTAATTTTCGAAGACGATAATTGGAAAGAACCTTATAAAGACGAAAGCTTAAATGAAAGTTTAGCTCTTACACCTGACCATATGCCATGCCCAAAGAAACCCGATCTTAAACTCAAGACATTTCCTAACAATATTAGATACGAATTTCTTGATTTGGAACTTAAAAAACCTATTATAGTAAACGTAGACTTAGGACAACTCGAAACAGAAAAACTTTTAGATGTCCTAAGAAAATACCCAACCGTGTTAGGTTATAACATATCCGATCAGAAAGGAATAATCCCTTCGATATGTATGAACGACATTATGCTAGAGGAAGATTGTAAAACCTCTAGAGAGCCTCAGAGAAGGATTAATCCGATTCTAAGTATTGTAGTCAAGGAAGAAGTAAAGAAGTTGTTAGACGCAGGGATAATATATCCGATATCCGACAGTCAGTGGGTCAACCCAGTGCACGTCGTACCGAAGAAGGGAGGCATTACAGTCACCAAAAACGCACGAGGCGAGTCTTTAACATAAAGAGTAGTAACCGGGTACAAAATGTGTATCGATTACTGAAAACTAAATAAAGCTACCCAGAAAGATCATTTTCCTTCGCCCTTCATCGGTCAAATGTTAGAAAGATTAGCCCAACATTCTTATTTTTTCTACATGGATGGTTATTCAGGATTTTTCCAAATACCTATTCACCCTGATGACCAAGAAAAAACAACATTCACATGCCCCTACGAAACATTTGCTTATCAACGTATGTTGTTTGGTTTATGTAACGCTCCAACGACATATCAAATATGCATGATGGATATCTTTGCAGATTTCATAAATGACATCATGGAAGTGTTTATGGATGATTTCTCCGTATGCGGACAAAGTTTTGAAGGATGTTTATCTAACTAGGAAATGGTACTAGAAAGATTCACAAAAGTGAACCTTGTACTAAATTGGGAAAAATGCCACTTTATGGTCAGACAAGGAATTGTTTTAGGACATGTTATATCCAATAGAGGCATCGAGGTAGATAAAGCAAAGATAGAAGTGATAAAAGACCTTCAACCACTTAAAACCGTGAAAGATATAAGAAGTTTCCTAGGAACCGCTGGTTTCTACCGACAATTCATTAAGGACTTCTCAAAAATCACTAAGCCATTGACAAATTTATTAGTGAAAGACGCTGAGTTTACCTTTGACAAAGACTGTCTAAAAGCTTTTGAAATACTCTAAACAACTCTTATTACTACTCCCATCATGCAACCACCAGATTGGACGCTACCGTTCGAGACTATGTGTGAGGCAAATGATTACGCTGTAGGCGCAATCTTAGGCCAAAGAAAAGATAAGAAAACTCACACAATATATTACGCAAGTAGAACATTAGATCCTACTCAAATGAATTACACCAAAACAGAAAAAGAGCTCTTAGCCGTAGTATTTGCGCTTGATAAATTTCGTTCTTACCTAGTAGGAACCAAAATCATCATTTATACTGATCACGCAGCCATCAGACACCTTCTAAGTAAAAAGGATGCAAAACCCAAATTACTAAGATGAATCCTATTATTACAAGAGTTTGATTTAGAAATCAAGGATAAGAAAGGAACTGAAAATGTAGTAGCAGACCACTTATCACGTATAGAAGGGATAAAACATGACCCAATACCAATAAACAAAGATTGACCTGATGAATGTCTTATAGCCAAATTAGAACAAGAGATATCTTCTATAGATGAACAAAACAAAGAAGAAACAATGGAAGAAGTCTATGCACAAAACACCTTGCCATGGTATACTGACATAGTCAACTATTTAGCTACCAAGTACTTCCTCCAAATCTTACTTATCAGCAAAAGAAGAAATTCTTCCATGATTTAAAACATTATTACTGGGACGAACCATTGCTTTTCAAGCGAGGATCCGATAATATTTACCATCGATGCATCCCTGATGAAGAAATAGGAAACATAATTTCCCATTGTCATTTTGCTCCTTACGGTGGACATGCAAGCACTACCAAGACTTGTGCAAAGATTCTTGCCCACTCTTTGGAAATATGTTCACCTCGGCATTCTGAATTGCGACCGATGCCAATGCACTAGTAACATCTCGTGGCGCGATGAAATGCCCCAAAAATGAATTATTGAAGCATAAATTTTCGATGTTTATGGAATTGATTTTATGGGACCATTCCCATCTTCTTTTGAAAATAAATTTATACTCGTATCAGTCGATTACGTTTAAAAATGGATAGAAGCTATAACTTCCCTAACAAATGACACTCAAGCAATCATAAAGCTTTTTAAGAACATTATCTTCCCAAGATTCGGTTTACTAAGACTCGTCATAAGCGAAGGAAGATCTCATTTCATATCTAGAATATTTGATAAACTCTTATTAAAATATGGAGTAAGACACCGAATAGCTACACCTTACCATCCACAAACTAGTGGGCAAGTAGAAGTCTCAAATTGAGAAATAAAACAAATTTTAGAAAAGATTGTAGCTACATCGAGGAAAGATTGGTGTATTAGATTACCAGAAGCTTTATCGGCCTATAGAACAACTTTTTAGACACCCATCGGAACCACACCATTCAAATTAGTCTATGGAAAATCTTGCCACTTGCCGGTAGAATTATAGCATAAAGCTTATTGGGCAATTAAAAACCTTAATTTTAACTACAATAACGCATGTGAGAAACATATTCTAGACTTACATGAATTGGAGGAACTAAGACTAGACGCTTACGAGAACACCCACATTTATAAGGATAGAACCAAGAAATGGCTTGACAAGCGGATTTCAAGGAAAGAATTCAGTGTGGGAGATGTCGTTCTGTTATTCAATTCTAGACTTAGGTTGTTCCCGGGAAAATTATGATCTAGATGGTCCGGACCTTTCAAAATAACTAAAGTTTTAAGTTGTGGTGCTATTGAAATTAAGGGTAGGTCTAACACACCGTTTATAGTCAATGGGCAACGCCTTAAACATTACAATTGAAAAGAAGATAAAGTATATTTAATGGGACTAAGATTGGAAGAATTGCCATAAAAAACCTTAGATTAGTTTCCCTTAATTTTTGTCAAGCCCCGATATTAAATGAAGTGCTTAGTGGGAGGCAACCCGCATTTTAATTTTTTTAAATTCTCATTTTATTTAGTTTTTCAAAACTTTGATTTTTTGATGTTTTAAATTCACTGATTTTTTTGTGATTCCAGGATTTTAAAAGATTTCTACATTCTACTCATCTTTCTCTGTTTTTCACTGACTCTGATCATGACTTCCAAGATGATTGTGGACTTTAGAGATGGCGTCTAGAGACTCTGTTATGAAGCTTTAGCTCTACGACCTATGTCCTTGACCAAATTTGCCCATGGACCTACCATGAAAGCTTTAGGCATAGGTGCTAGCATTGATTACCTGTTTAGCCATCTAGGTTGACACAAATTTGCACTTAGGAAACATAGAACCTATTATGAGCTAACTTTAGAATTCCTGAGTTCATTAATTTACCATCCTAACTGCGGAAAAGGATTGACCAGAGGGAAGATAACATTTAGACTACTTGGATACCCCTGTGAGTTCAACATCCACAAGATGGCTGACCTTTTAGACTTTCCAGAGGGCCCTACTATTTTCTCAGAAGCACAGTAAAATTTATTTGCATATGGTGAATTAGATAATTTTTGGAGTAGTATCTCAGGAAAACCTAATCATGTCCAATACCCCAGGCTGTCCACCGAAATTCATAACCCAACTATTAGGTATTTTCACATGATCTTAGTGTCATACCCCAAATTTGTCCTACTTGTGTCATTTTATTTTCTGTCTAACCATATTCGAAAAATCCAAAAAAATATGGCATTTCCTTTTGTGCGAAAAATTGGGTCAGTCAGTGCGTGTGTGCAGTGTTTAAAATCAATGGGTTGTGTAGAGACCATTTATCCGATTATCACCTTCATTTATCGTAAACCATATTTTTTATCACAAGAATTCTACAAAAAATTCCATTTATAATTTCTTTTTAATCCCTTTTTATTTTATCTGTTGTTTTCCATCCATAAATTAAAATACGCATTATCCATTTCTTATTTTCTATTTACCATTTTATTTTGATTATTATTATCACTATTTTTATTCACTTTTATTACTTTTATTACTATGAATTGGGGGCTCGTTGTTTTTCCTTCTGCCTCTGAATCGTGTTTTGTTGTTTGATTTTCTTATACGATTATGTTTATTTTTAAACCATTTATTTATTTATTTTTTATATGGTTTTAATGTTGGACTGGGTTTCAAGGTTAAATCAGTTTCTAAAGTCACCCCATGAACTAGCACACACCCTGCATTGTTTTTTTATTATTTATTTATTCATATTTATGATTTTATGGGCCTAGCCCATGATCTTGTTTCTCTATACACCAGACCCACAACCATGATCCCCTTTCCTTTTATTATCTTGTTGTTTTTATTTTATGATATTAGTTATTTTTTAATTTATTTTTGCATTCAATTTATTTTTATTTTCTTTTGTTAGTAATATCTTGATCTAGAAAAATGTCTTAAAAAATATGAATTAGTGAATCATAATAGTTTTCTTTTAAATTTTATTCTTAGGGCCGATGATATATTAAAAGGTCAAATTATATTCGATTTCATTAGATCGGAAAGTTTGATCAATATGAGGCCATTTAGTTTAGTTTATTTTATTTAATCGCTTTATTGTATTTTATGGTCGATGAGCATCTAATACCTTGAGATTCGTTGCAAGCCGACTTAAAATCTCGATTAAATGAGACTATTTTATTTTATATCAATTTATTTTATGTATTTTATTTTCGCATTTCAATACATAAATGCTCGACTCATCATAGAACGATTCTAAAGGTCCAATGCCTCCGAATAGTTTAGAACACTTCACACACGCTTACTCTTGGCAAAATACAATAAACCCTTTTATTTCGTGCAATCCCTTGTAACTTACATGTACCCCTCTCTCATTCCTTTGTACACACTTTATTTATTTTTCGCATTTATAGTTTATATCGCTAGGAGCACCCGTAGGGACTAGTTTAGGTCTCGTTTAATTCGCGAACCCTTGGTCCAACGCCAAGTGGTTGCACTCACACACACTTCACTTTATTTTTCAGTTATCGTTTTGCTTACTAGGATCCACTTAACCTTGCGAGCCGAAGGCATTGTGCCTCACTAACAAAGCATAAAATAAAACTTCATTTGCATTTACCCCATAAGTTCAAAAAAGAAAAATGTTTTTTTAGATACAAACTCTTGATCCAACGTCAAGCGGTCGTAGGTAAATAAAACAATCTAATAATACGAGAAGAATTGTACTCCACGAACCTTAAGTGGTAGAAAGGAGGACTATAAGCTCTCGTTACTCGCTCTGATTATTCCCGTTGCAAGACGCTTGGCTAGTTGGTTCGGAATAATCACCTCTACCCATAGTCTTTAGTGAAATTCGACTCATAAATCCTTTCATCGAAGAAAGGTAATAAAATAAGCAACCAACCACCCATAGTAGGCCGAACTATGAGGCTCTGACTTTCCCATTGCACGAGGGAGTACGTAGGAACAATGATCTCAATCCTTGTCGAGCACCTAGGATAAATCTAACTTATAATTCAAAACTCATTTCCCTCTAGCAAGTAACTTATTAAGCATAAACATCCTTTCGCACGTGTCAACTTAGATGGTTCCCATTGAGTAAGATGGAAGTAAGGGGTGTTAATACCTCCCCCCTGCATAACCGACTTCCGAACCCAGGCAATGGTTGCGAGACCTTTGTCTTCATCCTCCCTTTAGACGGGTTTTTATCTATATATTCCCTTTCACCTTATGGGAATAAATGAGAATTAGGTGGCAACTCTCATGTCCGCCCAATACGCGGTTCTTCTTTTAGATCGCAGGGTCGTATTTTTCGGGGTGCGACAGCTGACGACTCTGCTGGGGACTGGTTAACCCCTATGCGAGTTAGGCCTTGTCTAGGTTTCCACGCTTGTTTGGATGTTCGTTTTATGTCTTACTTGTCTTTCTTTATCGCTTTCTTTATTGCATTCCATATTATACGTCTTGTGGCTCCTTGGTACTATGATATTGGATAGATACATTGATTGCAAAAGAAACTTGAGGGAAAGGCTCTATTCTCGGGCTTACGAGTACAAACATAAGTTAGCGAGGTTGTGTAGTATGGGCTCCCGAGGGAACCTCTCTTGTGGGTTGTCGATACAAAAACCTCACTTGGAGTAGATTCTAATGAGAATACTGACGACCATCAAGCTCTTGGCGTGTGTGCTCAGTTGTTTTCGTTAGGGTTATCGACTCTGAGGACCTTTAGAACCGTTTTGGTCTAAACATCGATTAATGGCCGCGTAGTATGGGCTCCTGAGATATTTGCTCTCGTGGGTTGTCGATAGGAAGATCTCACTCTGAATAGATTTTTTCAATGGATTTGATTGACTGTCAAAAGCTAACATGAGCATCAAACAATTGAGCAAAGTCCATAACTATGAGGCCTTTGTTTAAACCTCATGTCGATGGTCGCGTAGTATGGGCTCCCGAGAAAAGTTTCTCTCGTGGGTTGTCGATACGAAGATCTCACCCAAAATAGATTCATATGGGGGAGTCAATCAACCTTCATGTTTATGGAGTGTGTGATGAACATCCATATGAATTGATAACTTTGGGGTCCCTAAAACTTTAGATTCTACCCAGTGAGTTCCTTATCAGAGTATCCTCCATCTGTACCTCAGACTCATGAATTCCTGTTATCAAAATCCTGGATTAAAAAATCAAGACTCTGATCTTGTGGTCCTGGATTCTGACATTGCATATCATTTCATTTGCATTAATCGTTCATTTTCCATTTCCTTTTTCATTTCATTTAAAATCTGAAAACTCATTCCATGTTCCTTCATCTTCAGTAAATCAAGCTAGTTTCCCGAAGCCCGTATCTAACTCGAGTCAACACTAGAATAATGATGGATCAAATTCAACAAGAGCAAGTTGCTATGAGGGAAGAGATTGACTTGGTCAAGAGCAAGATCGACCATATTTATGAAACTATACAAGCCTTGGCCATAATGGAGGAACATCGTAAAGCCGCTGCCGCAATGAACAATGTTCTCGTTCAAGGATCTACCTCGCACACAATGCCTTCGGTTCCCGTTCCAAATCCTTTGGTCTATGGTTTTCCTCCAGGCTATACTCCTGCAGTTGAAGAAGTCACTTCTCAACCAATACCTACCTCTGGTGTTACTGTCGGTGCTATTCCTCAAGCTCAACCTGCCGTTACTCAGGTTCATATTCCTCATGTGGAAGAGGATCAACAAGTTGAGTATGAGATGCACACTGTTGTTCCAATCACCAACCCTCATGCTGTTCAAGATTCTGAAGCGATGAAGATGTGTCGTGAGTTAGCTGAAAAACTCTGAATCTGGAAGGACGCAACTAAATTCTTTGAGTGGCTCAGACATGTGCCTAGATCCGGATGTTTTGATCCCTTTTAAGTTCATGTTGCCATAATTCCAGAAATACAAAGGCCTCAGCTCTCTTGAGGTCCATTTAAGGATGTACTGTAGAAAAATGGCAGCTCATGCCAAAGATGATAAGCTCATGATCCATTTCTTCCAATACAACCTATCTATAGTGTCTCTAGAATGGAAAATAGAGCTTGAACGTAGCAATGTGCGTACTTTGCTTGAACTATCTGATGCCTTCAAAAAGAAATACAAGTACAACATTGACTTAGCTCCTAACCATACTCAACTTCAGAGTATGACTCAAAAGGAGAACGAATCCTTCAAAGAGTATGCACAAAGCTGGAGGGAATTAGTTGCCATAGTGCATCAGCCATTGGTTGACCATGAATTGATTGATATCTTCATGGGTACCTTGCAAGGGCAATACTACGAGAAGATGATCAACAATGTGTCTTCAGGTTTCTCGGACACAATGATTGTTGGAGAAAGAATAAAAAAGGGTCTGAAAAGTGGAAAGATCCTAGGAGGTTCTAGCACCCAAGCTGGAGTCAAGAAGCCTTTTAACGAGTACAAAATGGGCGAAACAAATGCCATATCTTCTCAAAGTGGGAAACCTCAACAGAGTGCGCCTACTTCAATCCCTTACTACCATTACCCATATTTTACTGCTGCGCAATATGCTTCTGTGCCATATCAGCCAGTTCCTCTAATGTCTTATCAACCAGCTATTCAAGCTCCATTTCCGCCTCAGATGCCTTACCAACAGCGTCCATATCCTCAAATTGCTTCTGCGTAATATGCACCTATTCCATACCAGCAACCGACTTATCCACAATAACAACCCAGACAACAACAACGTGCTACTCAACAATTCCCGTCAAATCAAAAGGAGACTCGACATAAACATTGATCCATTGGCTATGTCATATGGCAAAATCTTCAATGGGTTGGTGTCAAATGGATCTATTGTTTTGAGGGATATGCCACCTCTAGTTGTATCCCCCGAGACTACGATGCCAATATTCATTGTGAGTTTCACAAAGGTGATCCAGGTCACACAATAGAGAATTGCAAAGCCTTCAAGCACAAGGTTCAAGACCTGGTTGAATCTAAGTATCTCACCTTCACTCAAAGGAATCCAAATGTCCAGGCCAATCCAATGTCGCCGTACGGGGCCCGCAAGTAAAAGCATTTTGAAGGGGTTGCTGAAGACCAAGCTGAATAGTCTCCATCTTTGAAGCAAGTTAAATCAAGAGAAGTTCATTCCTCAAATCAAGGCAGTCGTCGCCATTTATCATTTTCACATTCTTGTTATTTTGTATTGTTTGTTTAAGTACTATTTGCTTTGAACATTGTTATTACGAATTCAATGTTGTTAATATTATGTTTATGCATTTCTTGAATTAGTCTATTCGCATTCGCTCATAATTTATCATTTATCACAAAATCACAAAAATATTCTCTCACGTCACTTTAGCAAAGATTTGAGGGAGGATGATGAAAACTGAATACCCATAATTGTTGTGTTATGCTTTAGGATAAAACCTCATCAATAATGTATAGGCATTTTTTCAAATCTTGAAACACTGGAGAGATAAGGAGTTAATCCCTAGTCAACCACTTCGATCCTAGAAGTAGGAGTTTCTTTCGGATATAAACCCTTACGCTTAACCCCGAGGCAGGGTAGTGTTCAGTTAAAATAATTACGCTTTCAAATTGCAAGATGAGACATCCTGTCGAAGGACCATCAACAAATGACTTGACAGTCACATCATTCAACAAAATACATAAAAAAAAATAAAAAAACGCTAAGTCGAACACCCAAAGGGAGACATAGTCAACAAAAAATAAGAACTCAAGAAAACCGTTAAATCGGGCACCCAAAGGGAGATTTAAGCGAGAACAAAAAAAGAAGAATCAAGCAAGAAAAAAAGCTCAGATCCTCAATAAAGACAAAGAAAGGATCATGTGACCACCAAATCAAGAATCAAAGGGTCACCAGCATCCAATCAAATAAAAAATGACTGCCACTTCCAAGTGAACCTTAAATCTTTATCTTCACTCTTGCAAAGTCAGAAAAAAATACATGTGTAAAGTTAACTGAACGTAGGACTAGAGAACATTACGAAGAAGGGGTGGGTACAAATCAAACTTTGAGCCTTATACCTTAGTTTCTTAAACCATGAACTAGACCACGTTACAACCCTCAAAAGACCTAATTAAGGCGAAGTTTATTCTGAAAGCATGCTACCAGCAAGGTTGCGTAAACTGACTCCCATATAATTGCTAATCTTCAATCTCGATTGCATAATTCTTCTTACTACATCTTTCACTCACTTTCTAAATCAGCACCTCGTTTGGACTAACGGTCCATTCGTCACACTATCACCTCATTTGATAAATGAATTTTTCAAAACTTGCATGAATGTTGCATTAACATTACCATTTGTGTATGAACAATTTAATCGCAAATCAGTGATTGACATCAAAGCAATCCTAACAAGGGGCAATCAAAAGAGAAACTTGAATTTCATTGGTACTAACCTGAATCAAGACCACTTCAACAACTCAATTAGGGGAAAATCATCTTCAATAGCTCAATCAGGGGAAAATCATCTTCAAATAGCTCATTCAGGGGAAAAATCATCTTCAACCGCTCAATCAGGGGCAAACGTCTATCAAATCCAGACACCGGGGAAAATCATGACTTGGTCACTTTCAAAGCTTCCTCACCAGAATTCTTTCAAACACCCTACAGGTAGGGGCATAAAACAAGGATCAAATCTTCCTATCTCTATTCCCTAACTGAATAAGCAGATATTGCTAGACGTTGGCAACCATTCAAAGCAAATCAGTCTTTATTCATCAATCAAGTTGCTTCGTTCATAAGCAAGTGACCAAACTTGGAGCATCAAGATCTATCTTCTGACCATACATCGGCAAAGATCGAGTGTCGGAGAATCAAACCCTCCCACCCACCCAAAGTCCAATCATTATTGGTAACTACCAGACCAAAAGTCCACCAAGCTGACATCTTTCCAATCATTTGTATGCATCATTATGCATCATTTACATCAACACATCATACACATCATTTGCATACAAAAAAAATCAACTTTTCATATCCCAACATTTACATTTCAACTTACATCTCATTGCATCAACTTTTGTTATTGAAACTCCATTTCTCATTTATCATTACTTCTCCAAGCAAATATTTTTTACCAAGTGTTATTCAGTGGCCGTCCCTAATTGGATCTTTTTTCTCAATCTTTTGTTGATTTCCCCAAGCAACTTTACTCATTTTACCAGTATTTCTCAACCAGGTTTTCATACCATCCTTTTGGTGGTAACAATTATTTAATTTTCAGTCACTCGATATTCCTTTTGGTGACGGGGGTCGTCATACCATCCTTTTGGTGGTAACGATTATTTGACTTTCAGTCACTCGGTATTCCTTTTGGTAACGGGGGTCGTCATACCATCCTTTTGGTGGTAAATATTATTTAATTTTCTGTCACTCGGTTTTCCATTTGGTGATGGGGGTTGTCTTATCATCCTTTTGCTGGTAACGATTATTTAATTTTCAGTCACTTGGTATTCCTTTTGGTGACGGGGGTCATCATACAATCCTTTTGGTGGTAACGATTATTTAATTTTCAGTCACTCGGTATTCCTTTTGGTGACAGGGGTCGTCATACCATCCTTTTGGTGGTAACAATTATTTAATTTTTAGTCACTCGATATTCCTTTTGGTGACGGGGGTCGTCATACCATCCTTTTGGTGGTAACGATTATTTATTTTTCAGCCACTCGGTATTCCATTTGGTGACGGGGGTCATCATACCATCCTTTTGGTGGTAACGATTATTTAATCCAGTCACTCGGTATTCCTTTTGGTGATGGGAGTCGTCATACAATCCTTTTGGTGGTAACGATTATTTTAATTTTCTATCACTCGGCATCCAGATCGATCGTCGAAGATCGAGTGTTGGGGTCGCCTTATCATCCTTTTGGTGATAGCGATTATTTAAATCTTCTATCACTCGACATCCAGATCGATTGTCCAGATCGAGTGTCGAGGTCGCCTTATCATCCTTTTGGTGATAGCGATTATTTAAATCTTCTGTCACTCGGTCTCCAGATCGATCGTCCAGATTGAGTGTCGGGGTCGCCTTATCATCCTTTTGGTTATAGCGATTTTTTAAAGGTTCTGTCACTCGGCATCCAGATCAATTGTCGTAGATCAAGTCTCAGGATCGTCATACCATCCTTTTGGTGATAGTGATTATTTTATTTTCTGTCACTCGACATCCAGATCGATCGTCAAAGATCGAGTGTCAGGGTCGTTTTATCATCCTTTTGGTGACAACGGTTTATTTATTTTCAGTCAACCTGTTTCTTTTTTGTGTCACCCATCTTTCCAGATTTAATGGTCAGCTCTTGTCATTCCACTTTCTTCTTTTTCGGACAAATTCAGAGTCTTTTGGTATCTAATTGTCTTATACCTTGAAAGTATAAACGCGAACTAATTCATCTTACCTGGTCTACACCAATTCGATAGGGGCAACTATCATACCCCAAATTTGTCCTACTTGTGTCATTTTATTTTCTGTCTAACCATATTCGAAAAATCCAAAAAAAATGTCATTTCCTTTTGTGCGAAAAATCGGGTCAGTCAGTGGGTGTGTGTAGTGTTTAAAATCAGTGGGTTGTGTAGAGACCATTTATCCGATTATCACCTTCATTTATCGTAAACCATATTTTTTATAACAAGAATTCTAAAAGAAAATTCATTTATAATTTATTTTTAATCCCTTTTTATTTTATCCATTGTTTTCATCCATAAATTAAAATACTCATTATCCATTTCTTATTTTCTATTTACCATTTTATTTTGATTATTATTATTACTATTTTTATTCACTTTTATTACTACTACTACTACTATTATTATTATTATTATTATTATTATTATTATGTCCATTATTATCACCATTTTATTTTTTCAATTATCATGACTATTTTTATTGTCAGTACCATTTTCGTTTATTATTATTATTTTTCCATTTTATTTTTATTATTATTAATATTAATATTATTTTCTTTTTTATTATTATTATTATCATTATTATTATTATTATTATTATAATATTTTAGTTTGTTTTTAAAACCTACTCCTTCACATTTTTTCTCAGCACCACAACAACCTCACCTTCATTTTCATTCATCACGATTAAAAGGACCCCACAATTCCACTACCACTAACAAATGTAAACAAGATTCCTCATAATTCTTATCCATATCCTCACTACAATCCTCTTCTATAAAACCACACCCTTTTTCACTCTAATCCTCAAGCTTGGAAAGACTCTGTATACCCTGCAAAAACATTTTCAGAACTAAGATTCAACAAAAATAAAGCTCTACATATTCAAATAAACTCATCTTGTTCATCTTCACATCTTAAAAAAAACCATAACATATGTAACACCCCAAAGTCGATTTTTAATTATGTTGATGTATTTTCTTGTGAATTTTGATGTTTATGAGGTTATTTGATGTTTTGTGAAGTTGGGGTAGCTTAATATTTTAATAATAATTAGAATAATTAAGTATATGGGGTTTAGTGGATTATTTGAGAGTTAACTAAATAAAATAAGAATGAATTAGAAGATGAGGGTATTATGTCTTTTGGTTGAGGATAAGTGAGGGTTTTATGGGGAAAGATTAAAAGAGGTCCTAAGGGCAAGAGTGACAAAAGGGGGGAAAAGTTGGAAATAACGATCATTTTTTACGATCGCATAATTGGGAAAAAGCTCTGGAGAAAGAGAAGAAGCTAGGGCTTGAAGGATTGAGAGATTTGCGAAGAGGTTATCGAAAAGCTTATAGAATCGAGGTATGGGGAGTATTTTACTTTCGATAATATAATGTGGAATGGAATTGGGGGTTTTGTGGTGTAGTTTAGGTTTTTGAATTCATGATTTTGTGTTGTTGATGATGATGTTATGATGAATTAGATGAATGTAATTGATGTAGATGATGTATATGATGTTACTAGGATGAATGTTGATGTTAATGAGGTTTTTCTGGTGTAATGCTGCTGAATTTTCGGAGAAGGCTGAATCGTTGAAGGGAGAAGGCTGAATCGCTGAAGAATTATGCAGAAATCATGAAGCTCGCTTAGCGAGCTACAACTCGCTTAGCGAGCCTGGTAAATTTTGGAAAAATGTTTTATTTTTAAAAACTATTTTTTGGTAGTATGTTATAGGTTGCTAGAGTGATGTGAAGCTGTCAAATGATGCGCCTTGAAGTCTATATGAGTAAAGTTAATATTTAATTGACGAATTATGATTTATTTGATGTTCTTTGAGTTAGGATGTATGATTTTATGATGTAGAGATACGAGGTAAGACGAGAGTGTTATATGATGTTTTATGAGTATATATTTGATGTTATGATTGAGTTTTGTGGGATAATTGTTAGTAATGAATACATATGCAATTTTATGATGTTTTGAGGATGATGTGTGTATATTGCATCTTGCATTCATGGCATTGATTTTATGAGGGGACTTCGGTCCATGGGTAGCTTCAATCCTATTGTGTGGATTGAAGTGATATGATGTTTATGATGCGCTCCCTTGGGGAGGGTTGATGGCCCAATGTCCATCACATGAGGATGTTTCGGTACCACATGCATTAGTAATAGGTTGAATTTCATTCTAAATAACATAGCATGAGTGCATTGATGTTTTGTGTAATGATAAGAAGTGGTTGATTATGTGTATTAAATGAGTATGAAGAATATTTCTATGATATATGATAATGATGATGCCATGTATAAATGAGCTGTAATTGGTTTATTGTTGATGTTTTGTTTAAATTCTTGTTTCTATATTATATTATGGAATGTGAATTTACTCACCCTGCCTGCCTTCTGGTGATGGTCTATTATGCCATCCTGCAGATAATCAAGGTTATCTCGATGTGTGCTTAGCTCGGAGATAGTGAGTCGTCGAGTTAGTTAGAAGTGGAGTCTTGTTCATTGTCTAGTAACATCGGGATGGGTCTTTTTTTGAGTGTTTATGTTTTATTTAAATTAAGATGTTGAATTATGTTTAAGTATTTTGATAAAAAGATATTTGTTATGATTTATGAGTTTTATTTTATTAGAGGAGTTTATGAATTATTGTTTTCCGCTGCGTATTATTTCAAAAGAAATACAAATGAGATGTTGATGTTTTTATGAACCCGTGTTGCGGGACAGGACTCTATGTGATGTTTCAAATTTTGAGTTTTTGAAGTAAATGTGATGCCCTTTGATGAGTGGAACTCTGATATTTCATTTAAAATTGCTTATTTCGTGATGGGCTAGAAAGGGTGTTACATTAGTGGTATCAGAGTAGGTTGGTCTGTCTGTAAGTCATGTCATGTCGTTGTTAGTCGTGTCGATTATTGAGTTTGAGTGTTTTGAGGATTAAGTTGTTTCAGATGTTGTTGGTGATTTGTAGAATGACTTTGAATTGTGCTCTTGCGGATGCGGTAGCTGCACTTGCTCATGCTACGGTGCAGAACATTGTTCGGGATGTGTTTCACGCTTTGGGTTTTTTTCAGAGGAATAACCCTTCTAAGTTTGAGGGTTCTCATGAACCGGAAAACGCACATAAGTGGCTGAAGACAATTAAGAAGATTTTCATGACTATGGCGTGCTCCGATGCTCAGAAGGTGCAGTTTGGCACCCATATGCTGGATGAGGAAGCTGAGGATTGGTGGGATAATACCCGTCAAAGATTGAAAATGAAAGATAAATTCATGGAAAAAATACCCTATAAACTACATACTATATAGAAAACAATGCAAAAAGAATCATTGTCAAACCCTTCATGGTTAGGTAGAAAAGAATTTTCAAAGTTAGGGTTCCAAAAAGGGATATTTATGAACCCTAAATTCAAGAAAAATGTCAAAATTGGATCAAAACCAAAAAGAAATTTGTATGAATGGTTTGACAATGTTTCTAAATGTCCTAAGATGCAATGTGATTTTTTTTGGAATTTTTAGAAACCTAAATGGTATTTTAATTAATTAATTCCCATTAATTAATTAAAATAAACATTTAAATATTTTTAAAATTATTTTTTAATGAAAAAAATAAAAATAAAAATGTTTTTGGGTGAAGAAAACTATTTGAAATTAAAATGCATAAGGAAATATTTTTATGATTTTTCTAAGTATTTTAAATAAAATGGTAAAGAAAAATGCAATTTAAATGAAATAAAAATAAATTTTAATGAAAGTATGAGGATCCAAAGGCTGTGATTTAAAGCTGAGAAAAATGTGTTGACTGGCGCACAGATCAAAGGCCCAAATTCAAACTGGCTTAATCCTAATTAATTAATTAATTAATCACAATTAAAATTAAATGGACACATCCTGGCCCTCCATCACACGCGGGAAGCACTGATCCAACGCTCCTCATTCAAACTCACGCTAACCTTAATTAATCTCAGGTGGCCGGAGAAGACTTCCGGTCGTCTTCTCCGGCGAGCTCCTCCCCTGAGCTACCTCAAAACACCACCCCAGGCTCACAAATTCTCCAGAAATGATCCTTACATCACTCTAAACAATAATCTGACCCTAAAAATCATTTCTCATTCCTCAATAACAAGATTCAAATCAAAACCTAAAAATGTCAACTTTCAGACAACCATGAAATCCTTAATACGCAACCATTTTCAAAAATAAAGATATCAGCATGATCAGCACATCACATAGATTCATTTAGGAACTTAAAATTACATTTCTGGAAAAAAAAGTTCTTGAGGTTACCTGAGCTTGAGCTTTCTCAGTTTGGCACTTTCTGGACCTCTCTCTTGTGCAAATGGCTTCCACTTGATCCCCTGATGCTATTGCAATGCTTTGAAAGAGTTTAGAATGGCTGGATTGAGAGTTTACACTCCAACTGGTCTGAAATCATGTTTGTGTTTGGCTGGCTTTTAGGGCTTGGTAATGGTTGGGAAATGTTCTAATGATGATGGTGAGTTGAATGGTGAAGTTTGTTTGAGGTTTGGGTGGCTGGACAGAGTGTTTCGAAAGTTTGAAGCTTGAAGGTGATTTTGTGAAACTTGGTGTATCTAATGATTCAGGCTTGTGTGATGGGTGTTGTGGCTTGCTTTTGGTCCACATAACATAACCTTAATGGCCAGAGAGTGGTTGTGGCTGCAGCTGATTGGTATGGGGTGATTTGCAAAATGTCAACAAATGGTGTACTTGAGGTATGGGCAAATGTCAGGCTTGGATTTGGGCATGTCTTGGTTCAACAGAGATCAAGTAAGGCTCATAGATCAGATTTGATGAGTTGTAACAAGTGTATGAGAGGTTTTGTATCATTTTGCAATTTTGAGGAACTTTGGCCCTTTTGGAATTTCTTGAAGTTCAAGGCATGAAATTGAACGATTCTTTGGGCAATTATGGTCACAATGCAATGTATTATGTTTGTATGATGCTTAGAGAGTGATTAGAGGTCACAAAATGACTTGGTATGTGAAATTGCAAAAAATCCTCTTTGGTGTGAAAGTGAAAATTATAGGATTTTTGCCAACTTTGCAAGGCCATAACTTGAGTTCCATAATGAATTAGAACTTTTTCTTGTACTTTTTGAAAAGGGAATGACCCAATCTACAACTTTCATGACCAATAATTTTTCATTTGAAGCATTTTTGGTTGAGAAAGAGGAGGTTGAAAAACTTTCCCAAAATGGAAAGTTTCCATTACAAGTCATTTCCATTTGTTCTTCAATTTTGTGAACTTCCAAGCATTTCAATGATCAAATAAAGATCATATAACTCCAATTTGATGAAAATACCCCTTTGGTTCCATTGTTGGGGGCCTCAGATGCCCTGATTTTGCTCTGACTTGCTCAAGAAGTTACCCAATGAACAGATGACTTCCACAATGAATTTCTTCATAAAACTTAGTACACATGATCCTTATAACATATTGAGACTATTAGCAACAAGAATGACCAAAAAAATTGGAGTTATGGCCTCTGAAACCAAAACCCTAATTTCAGGTCATCTGTGTAGTGAAACCCTAGCTCTGCTTCCATGCTTTCCAAGTTTTTGTGATTTCTTGACTTTCTTGATCTTTGAGGGATATAATATGATGATAGAACACACATGGACCCTCTTGGAATGATTGGAGACCTTTGGAGTGGCTCAGGTGAATCCTTGGATTGCTCAGATCACAAACCCTAGATGCAGATGAAATTGAACTAAGTTGTGAAGCAAACATGCAATATGAGATGGTATGCTTATGCTAATGCAAAAACGAAAGATCACAAGCCAAGGTGTGATAAAGAGTGAGGGAAAATTTGGGGTGTTTACAGCTGCCCCTATTCAAACATGAGTTAGCTGTGCAGGATGTAAGCGACGAGCTTAACAGGCAAACAAGATAACTTGTGGTTGAATACCAAAGACAGTCCAAAATTTGCACTCACTGGGTAGAAGAAGAAAAGGGATATAAATTGTAAAAAAGAAAGTATAGTTTGATTATCAAATGCAGGCGATGGAGGACGACCATCGATCAGAGGATGACTGCTGGGGATAAAGCAATGGCGGGGACGACCGACATGCTGGGGAAATAAAGAGATCATGACGGGGACGGCCATCATGCTCGGAAAGTAAAGTAAACAATGATGGGGATGGCCTTCAGGTTTGCGAAGCAAGGTAAACAACGATGGGGACGGCCATCGGTTCAAAGAATAAATGAAATAAATGATGAGGGACGGTCATCAAAGGTGAAGGACGATCACCTAGCAGGGGACGGTTGCTCTTTATCGCGACATATGACGAATGTAGGATAGAAAAAAGTCGACGATGGGGACGGCCATTCGATAAAATGATGAAGGACGATCATCAAGAGGTGAAGGACGATCACCTAGCAGGGTACGGCTGCTCTCGGGGTATTTTCATGACATAGGACGAATGTCAGATAACAAGATCAACGATGGGGACGGCCATCAGATAAATGATGAGGGACGATCATTAAAAGGTGAAGGATGATCACCTAGCAGGGGACGACTTCTCTTTATCACGACATAGGACGAATGCCGGATAAAAAGGGTTCCAATAATGGATACTCCGCTGGGAAAAGGATGAGGGACGATCATTCAAAGGTGAAGGACGATCACCTGGCAGGGTACGGCGGCCGAAAGTATCACGACATAGGACGAATGCCGGATAGAAGAAAATTTGCTTTGTTGGTGACTTATTGGGGAATGGTAAACACGGACGAGTGCTTACGCTTAAGAAATAATAGGTATAAGTGTTTCGAAGCTGTGTATAAATTAAAGATGCGGATGAGCATCCATAGAACCATGACACGGACGAGTATCGATAGAAACAAACGCTGATGCATGTTCAAAGATGATGGTACGGACGAGTACCAACTGTTTAACAAAGAATACGGACGAGTGTTGAATCTGTGGGGAATGAGTGTATACACAAGAGACGGATGAGTATCTGTATAAGTATGAACAAGTATTGTGAAGTATGAGAAAGACACGGACGAGTGTTCAACTTGCTGGGGAAGGTGACACAGACGAGTGTCAAAAGAGTATGTATAGGTATCTATATTTGTGAAGATGTTTTGGCTTATATCTGTGGGGGAATGATATGACACGGACGGGTGTCGCAAGATGTGTATATATGAATATGTATTTGTTGGAGAGTGCAGCGGGGATGCTTTGGATTTTATTACTTGCAAGGGGTGTGAGTTCTTATATACATTGCTGATGAACAACTGGTGATATTTGTAGGTGACTGGTTTGAACCTGACTTGTGATCATGCAAATGTTTGATTTTTTCCGTAATGCTCCGTATTAGACGGAATGTTATGCTTTGTGGGGAAAAATGATGCGAATGCTATGATTTATGCAAAAAGAAAATGGTCCAGGATTCGGATCCCGCTGTTGTGGAGATCTCTGGCTGATTTGCTTGGGAGGATATCCAAGCTGGGGAAGAGATCATTGGTAGATCTATTAGGATATACAAATTTGCTTGGGGGAAGAGATCACTGATAGACCTATCCTGTAAGGAGAAACCCAACTGGGGAGAAGGAGGCTTCCGTCACTTTGTTGTGTAAGAGTTTCAGGCATTGCTCTTTTGGGGAGAGGCTGGAACTCTGCGGGGAGATGATTCTTTTGCCTTTGAGAGACCTGGCACTCTGTTTGGGGAAGAAAAGATCACTGAACGATCTTCCTAGAGTTCTCTGTGGGGATCCTGGCTGGGGATGAGGAGGCTTTGACAACTCCGCTGGGAAAAGCATTCCAGATACTGCTTGGAGAAGGTATGATGGGGAAGTGATGCTCGGCATGCCCCATGCTGCGTATCTGAATACCTGCAATCTTGTTAAGACAAAGAAACACACAAGTATCCCGAGGTATCCCTTATCGGATTTCGTTATAGGAGTTAGATATTTCTGAGAGTAAATACATATCCTGCAAACATTTATTAAGAATGGCTCATTTGTTTTATGCAAATATTGTATCATGGATATTGGACATTTTGCAAACGAAACAAAAATTTACAAAAATCAATGTGACTGATAATTCTGATTTTATTAATGTGGGTGCCCTGAATTGGCAAATATAGTCAAAGGAACAGATCCCCTGAAATGAGGAGATTGTTACAAATTGAAAAAAAAGTAAAAGTGCTGGCAATGTTGACGGCGCTTCGGCGAGCTTCCTTTGCTATGACCTGTATGACCTTGACGCTCTTCTCATCTTGCTTTCTGAAGAAGGTTGATTCTGACTGATGCTTTATCCTTTCGAAGCTTGCCGTGTTGTGAGTGATACAGACGAATTCAGAGTGCAGTTGTTCGCTTATTCCCTTATTTTGCGTGGATCGCCCTTTCGGGGTTTCAATCCATCGGGATACCCATTTTTGCCTGAGCTGTCCAATGTGGCTTTTCAACTCAGCGGGTGTACATTTTTCTAATTTTTCCCTTATTTTTGCCCGAGTCTTTTATTCTGTTTTTGACTCGCCGGGATGCCCTATTTTTTCCTGGACTTACATTCTGTTTTTATGTCCAGCGGGTCATTTTATGCGAAGTATTTTTTAACTGCATCTGAATTCACAGGGTATAAGAAATCTTCACCATCCATAGTAGTGAGCATCAGAGCTCCACCAAAGAAAACCTTATTTACTATGAATGGACCATCGTAATTTGGAGTCCACTTGCCCCTGTGGTCTGTATGAGGAGGAAGAAGTCTTTTCAGCACAAGATCTCCCACTTGGTATTCCCGAAGCCTGACTTTCTGATCGAAGGCTTGCTTCATTCTTTTCTGATATAGCTGCCCATGACAGATTGCAGCTAGTCTCTTTTCTTCGATCAGATTCAGTTGATTGTACCGAGAACGGACCCATTCTGCTTCATTTAGCTTGACATCCATCAGTATCCGTAAGGAGGGTAATTCAACTTCAACAGGCAGGACAACTTCCATACCATACACAAGTTGATACGATGTTGCCCCAGTAGATGTTCTGATTGAGGTTCGATACCCATGCAAGGCGAATGGTAGCATTTCATGCCAGTCTTTGTAAGTAACCACCATCTTCTACACAATCTTCTTAATGTTTTTGTTAGCTGCCTCAACAGCGCCATTCATCTTTGGCCTGTAAGGAGAAGAGTTGTGATGTTGGATTTTGAAGTCCCGACACAATTCTGCCATCATTTTGTTGTTCAAATTGGAACCATTATCAGTAATGATTCGCTCGGGAACTCCGTATCGACAGATGATGTCTCTTTTCAGGAATTTGGCTACCACTTGTCTGGTGACGTTTGCATATGAAGTTGCTTCAACCCATTTGGTGAAGTAATCAATGGCTACCAGGATGAATCTGTGGCCATTTGAAGCAGTGGGTTCAATCTTTCCAATCATGTCAATGCCCCACATGGCAAAGGGCCAAGGTTAAGACATCACGTTCAAAGGATTCGGAGGCAATGCACCTTGTCTGCATAGATCTGGCATTTGTGACACTTCCTGGCATAGGCACAACAGTCTGCATCCATTGTGATCCAGTAGTAACCTGATCTTAACAATTTCTTAGCCATTGCATGTCCTCCAGCATGGGTACCGAAAGATCCTTCATGCACCTCGTGCATCAGCAAGTCTGCTTCTTTCTTATCAACACATCTGAGTAGCACCATATCAAAGTTTCGCTTGTATAATGAACCATCAGCATTGAGAAAGAAACTACCGACCAGTCTTCTTAATGTCTTCTTATCTTTGGATGATGCCCCAGGTGGGTATGTTTGATCCTCTAAGAAGTTATTGATATCATGGAACCACGGCTTGTCATCTTTTGCAATGTCCATAGAGAATAAGTATGCTGGTCGGTCTAGCCTGGATACCGAAATCCGAGGCACAAAATTGGCAGTTTGAACTTTGATCATGGAGGAAATGGTAGCTAAAGCATCTGCGAACTGATTTTCGTCTCGAGGGATATACTCAATTTTGACTGTTATGAAGAAAGTCAATAATCTCCTCGTGTAGTAACAGTATGGAATCAGATGCTCTTGATGAGTGTAACATTTGTCGTTGGTCTGATTGATTACCAAAGCTGAATCCCCGAATACATTCAAAGTCTTTATCCTGAGGTCAATGGCTTCCTCAAGACCCATGATACAGGCTTCGTATTCAGCTTCGTTGTTAGTGCATGCAAAGGTGAGTTTTGCCGAGAAAGGCATATGAACTCCTTTAGGTGTAATAAGCATTGCACCAACTCCACGACCATTCCTATTGACAACCCCATCAAACATCATTGTCCACTCTTCTTCTGGGTCAGGCCCTTGAGTGTGAACAGGCTCTTCATGATCGTTTGCTTTCAGGAACATGATATCTTCATCAGGGAAGTAAAATCTCATTGGTTGGTAATCATCAATGGGTTGCTCAGCCAGATAATTAGACAATACACTGCCTTTGATGGCGTTTTGAGATGTGTACTGAATGTCATACTCTGTCAGAATCATTTGCCATCTTGCAACCCTTCCGGTAAGCGTTGACTTCTCAAATATGTACTTGACTGGATCAATCTTTGAAATCAATAAAGTAGTGTGAGTCAACATATACTGTCTTAGTCGGCGAGCAGCCCATGCTAAAGCACAACAAGTTTTCTCGAGCAGTGAATAACGTTGTTCATAGTCGGTAAATGTTTTTCTTAGGTAGTATATTGCATACTCTTTTCGACCAGACTCGTCATGCTGGCCCAACACACACCCCATTGACCCTTCTAATACTGCCAGGTACATTATCAGAGGTCTTCCTTCAATCGGAGGCATGAGAATTGGAGGTTTTTGCAAGTACTCCTTGATTTTGTCAAAAGCCTTCTGACAATCTTCGTTCCACCTGACCGTTTGTTCCTTTCTTAGCAATTTGAAAAGGGGATCACAGGTTGTTGTAAGATGAGATATGAACCTTGATATGTAGTTCAATCTACCTAAGAACCCCCGAACTTCTTTTTCAGTCCTAGGTGCAAGCATCTCCTGAATGGCTTTCACTTTGTCAGGATCAACTTCAATTCCTTTTTCACTTACGATAAATCCCAGCAACTTACCGGAACGTACCCCGAATGTGCATTTGTTGGGGTTTAGCTTCAACTGATACTTCCTCAGAAGCTTGAACAACTTCAGCAGATTTATCAGATGATCTTTTTCGGTGAGGGACTTGGTAATCATGTCATCCACGTATCATTCAATTTCTTTGTGAATCATGTCATGGAATAACGTTAGCATAGTGTAAACACCCCAAATTTGCCCTCACTCATTTCACCATGGCTTGTAATCCTCTCATTAGCATAAGTTCAATCATATCATCTCATATTACATTTTTGTTTCACTGCATTGATTCATAGTCATCTGCATCTAGGGTTTGTGATCTGAGCAATCCCTAAGCTATCTGAGCAACTCCAAAGGTCTTCAATCATCTCAATAGGGTCCATGTATGTTCAAGCATCATATTATATCCTCCCAAGATAGAGAAAGTCAGAAAATCACAAGAACTGAGGAAGGCATGGAAGCAGAGCCAAGCTTAACTACACAGATGACCTAAAATTAGGGTTTTGGTTTCAGAGGCCACAACTCCAAATTTTTTGGTCATTCTTGTTTCTATTGGTCTCTATATGATATAAGGATCATGCATACCAATTTTCATGAAGAAATTCAATGGGGAAGGCATCTGATCAAAAGATGACTTCTTGAACAAGTCAGTGCAAAATCAGGGCATCTGAGGCCCCCAATCATCCAACCAAAGGGTCTTCTCCATCATTTTTGGGTGTATATTGTCAGAACCTAATTTTTGACCCTAAGATTTTTCGCATCTCATCTGCATTTCGCATACAAGCAAGATCACGCAATGTTCGTTTATTCTTTTTCAGGTGCAGGTCCATGCCTTGCAGAGGATCACCATGTTTAATTTCTGTTATTTGTTTATATTTACCAATTTCTAACAAAAATACAAAAAATATGGTGCAATCTGCTTCTTCTTCTTCTCTGTGTTGCAGGATTTCAAAGACATGGCTGTGATTCTCAATTCAGACGGGGTTGTTCAATTATGATTCGATTCAGATGAATGTTTGACCTAATATTGATCAAACTATCAGAAGATTGTTTCGACTGTAAATTGTGTGTGCCAGTGAATTCTCTTCAGACAATGCGTTTTCAAAGTTCAGGACTGTGTTATGTGCGAAGTCATTAGTCATCAGACAGTGTTTTGTGCGAAGTTGGTTCGAATCTTTAGTGTTCATCAGTTCATCAACGATTCATCTGAGGATTTATTTTCCTCAGTATGGTTTCAAATAATTCATGCAATTTTTCAGTGATTGTGGTTGAATTGGCAAGTTGTTCTGTGGTTTCGTATTAGCTGCATTTATCATTACCAGTGGTCTGTGCAAGAAAGATCAAGCTTTGGTTTTGGGCCTAAGACTAGTTTCCTTTTTCTTTAAATCCATTCCGATCCTCTTTTTATCCAATTATTCATTCACATTCAATTCCTAAACCATATTTCTAGTTCGATTATCCAAATTATCATTTTTTTATTACCCAATTTCATATCCATTTTCGATAAAAACCATTTTTCAGTTTATTCATTATTATCCTAATTACCATTTTTTAAATCATATTTCGATTTTTATCCGTTAATATCCATTTATCCATATTTTGTTTCAATTACCCTTCTTTTTCTTCTATCATATTCATCCATTTTTTTTATCATATCCAATTAAGCCATTTTTTTTATCTTCCAATTTTTTCTATTTTTTCCATATTCCATATTAATCCTCTAAAATTTTATTTCCCAAATTCATTTTTTAAATTCTATTTTTTTAGGAAGCCCATTTCATTGTTACATTGTAAAGAAAAATAAAAAACTATTAGGCCCATTAGCCCATTCTTCAAGCCTCCAAGCCTAGGCCACACAACAACAAGAAACATCAGCTTTTTTCCATATTACCATCAGCTAATCTCAGCTTCCACACTTAAACCGTAGGCACTCAAAGCAAATGCAAGCTTCACAACACACTTTGCAGCCACACAAGCCAGACGCAGCAACAAAGCCTTTCGTAAGCCGTCTAAGTTTCACAACGCATACCAACTGCAAGCTCCAAACATCACTTCAGCCATCACATTTACCGTATCACCCCACGCGCATACACAAGTTTCCTCAAGCCTTCAAACACATCTCACAGCCAGGACCAAAACCAGCACACGCATACTTAAAACACAGCAAGGCACACAAGAATCATGACATTAAAACGCAAGAGAAAAACGCACAAAACGCAAGCAGGAACAACAGCAGCAAAACGCACAGAATCAGGCCCAAAACTCAATTGAAAAACTAATAAAGCGCAGATTAGAAACTCAGCAAGACACGCGGAATCCGTGACCTCCAAAACGCTTCCAAAATTGTCAAAACGACAACCAATTTTCGAGTTAAAATCAACCTCCATTCTTCTATAAATTGAAACATCTCCCTCTCATTTTCTTAAGCTTGGAGAACCTTAGTAAGCCCCTGCAAAAACAGAAAACAAAGCTTCAATTCCCTTTTGATTCACCACAAATTTCCTTCAATTTCATTACCAGTCAAAACTGGTAAATTGATAACTCCGTTCATCCTCTTTCAAACCTCGTCAATCTTCATTCTCAAATGTTCATCAGTAAACCTTGATTCTAAAACTTTCACCAGATCAACTCTTCACAACATAGATCAAAAGAAGAAGAAGAAGAAGAGAGGCCTGGGCAGGATTCGCGGAGAAGAGGAAGGAAGAGTGTTCGTCGTCTCGGTTTGAGAAAAAGAAGGTGATGAATAGTGTACCGCAGCCGTTTTCGTTGATGAAGAAGGAGAATGCAATTGCCTTCGTTTTCTTTTTTTTTCTCTTTAGATTTGTTTATTTGTTATTTAGGTTAAAGAGTGTGGGCCTAAGGCCTTTGAATTAAGTTTTCTATCCACCACCACTACCCGCGCATAAGCCTCACACCATTCCCTTTCTATTTTTTTTATTTTTCATCCTTTAATTCTTTTTTTTTGTTTTTTTAAAATGTCTTCTTATTTTTTATATGAGAGATTTATAAATACATTTTAGAAAAAAGATTTAGGAAAAAATGTTTTATAAACAATTTAGAAAAGATATTTTAGAAAAGGTTTTAAAAAATATTTTAAATACTTTTATGGATCTACTTTTAGATCCATTTTTCTTTCTCTTTTATTTTTGGTCGATGACAATCGCTGATTCGTGATTGTTGAATTTCGAATAGATTTAATCTTCATTATTTCAAATCTATGGATGAATGATCATTGGGATCATTCTCCATACTTTGAGATCGTGATAGGTTGCCTTCGATAAATTCAACGAAAATCTCGATTAAGATTAGACCGTTATTTTTCTTTTAGTGTGGCATGTTGTCGGAGAACGATCCATAATATCGTTTCTCTAACATGTATTAACACAAATATTTTCCACCTTAATTGGTGGTGGCCGACCTCATTTGTAGGGTAATTACTCCGTAAATTACTCGGCGATTGCTTTACATAGACCTAAACTTGTCCCGAATTCGGAATAAGATCCACTTGGATCCGGTTGCCTCGATTTTTTTTTTATCTTTCGTGGTTGTTCTTGATTAAGTTCATCATACCACTTATATGTAAATATTATAATAATGCTAATATACTAACATTTTAATTTAATCTCTCGCACCTTATCCTCTTTATTTCAATTTCTCGCTCCTGATCTCTCTTATTATGCTTATTATACTATATCATTCATCATATTGCTTATTGTTTATATTATTATGCTTGTGATTTTTCCTTTGTCCATTTGGACACAAAAACACTAATAACGGATTAAACATCTAAAAAAATTGGTGACTTTAATTTTGGACTATGGTTACTATCCTTAACATTGGACTTGGAGTTTCGGACTTAGATTTTAGGATCTATCCCTTTGCTTGAGTTGTTATGGATTGAAGACTTTGGCTCCAATTGAGTTTACTTGATTATGAAGATGGAAATCCGATTGTTTCAAAGAATGCTTGCCATATGGTTTGATCGTTCTTCCCTTAGCTTTTATTTTCAAGTCTTAGGATAGTCCCTTCATCTCCTCCCACTTCTTCAAATTTCAAATCTTCTTCCTATTTTCAAAAACTTTCTTTGTTTTCAAACTTCAAACATTTTTGCAATCAAACCATGACTTCGGTCATGTGCTTTTACCTTTTCATTTCATTTCTTAATAAATGCTAAACCACATAAGCATATCGAAACTTTTCTTCACAAAAATCTTAAAAAACATTCTTCTTCTCATCTCTTCAATCCTTTTTTCAAGCAAACCATTTCAAACCAAAAAATGCAGTAAATATTTCAAAGGGTTCCCGTGGAGTACCACGGACAAGTCGGGTGTGTAAAACCTTCCCGATTTGTAACCTATCCCCTTACCCGTTCTCTGTTTGTTTCTTTTAGCTTTTGCTTTTAGATTCCTTAGGTTTTTGTTCGTTCTTTTTACCTTTTCCATTTGGAAATAAATAAAAGTGCGGTGGCGACTCTGTGTACCTTGAGTGAAGTTAATCAATAGCTTACACTCACGATTTTACCGCTACAGAAAAGTGGCGACTCTGCTGGGGAGTCAATCTCTAAGTGGATTCGGCCTACTTTGATTTGTTTACTGCTTTAGTTTGATTTGCTTGTTACTTGGTTGTTTTGTTTTGGTTTTGGTTATCCTCTGTGAGATAGATTCTAACCCGGATCTGAGTGGAACTTATGATAGGACGACGATATTCGAAGCGATACGCGATGGAGTAGTCCAAAGCGATATCAATTTGATAATCTCCACTCGGTTAGGCTCTCTTGGCCTATCAATGTCATGACGAGTAATCATACGTGGCATTATTTTCCGACCTTGAGCTGATCATACTGAGGACCGTAGAACCCTTAACCAATCTAAGCCAATTTAGGAACGTAGTGCGGAAACTATCTGAGTGTAAACTTAAGGTGGTTATTACGCGATACTGTCATACCCCAAATTTGTCCTACCTGCACCTTTTTATGTTTTGTCTAATCACATTCAAAAAGCAAATTAAAAATATGTTTTATTTCTCTGTCTAACACAGTGTGTACCTATTTTTCTGTCTACCAATATATTCCAAAAATTCTAAAACGCGCACTATTTCATTTCTGTCTAACAAATATTTCAAATTTTGCAAAAAATAGGTACTATTTTATTTTTCTTTTCAAAAAATCACGTTCTCTTTTCGTATTACCACATGTTTTTATTTTACCACTATTATTATTAATTCCTTATCAAATCTTTTCTTCATATAAATTCATTATCTTTTAAGCCTATTTCTATTCCCTTGAAAAAAAACTAACTAAAAAATATCTTCTTTTATATTTTTTATTTAATCTCATTTCATCTTTTAGGTCAATTATTAAAAAGTCAAAAAATATTTTCATTATGCATTATTACTATTATTAACAATTAATTTTATTATTCTAATTACATTATTATTATCATTATTACTTATTATTATCCTTATTATTATTATTATTATTAAAAGGAGGAAGTGCTTATTAGTTAGAAAAAAATTTCCATGTACAATTTTTATTTCATTCCATAAAGAAGAGAGCGGTTCATCTCAGACCAATACCCCACACGTGTCTTCCGCAGGCCTCTATAATTCAGCAACCCACCACCAATAACAAACTCTCAGCAACAATATTCTTTCCACCCAAAACAGATTTTTCTTACAGCTCACACAAGATCTTCACAAAATCAATACAAATCTTCACAACAAAAATCCATTTTTCACCCTTACCTCACTCTATATAACATATTGTTTTTTCACTCATAAGGGGAGGTTTTGAAAACCATCAAATAAACTCTGTAAAAACAAAACCACCACAAAAAAATTAGATCCAAAACAAAACCACAAAAAGCAGTGATGATTTGCGAGAGAGAGACTGAACCGTGAATAGAGAAACAAACCAAATCAGAGGCAGCCGAAACATCACCAATATTTTTTTCTTTCATCTTCAACAACCATATCCTTTCAAAACCCTCTGCAGATACCCATCCCACGTGACCTTTGAATCCACCTCCAACAAAAACAACCCTTCATGAGCATTCATCCGTAAACGCAAACAATCATCACCGCATATCACCACTGTAAATGCACAACAACAACAGTATAACAAACAACCACCAAAAATAAATTCCATGAACTGCAGAAAACATCCTTCAACACCCTTTCGAATACCAACGTAAATACAGTTAGAGACCTCACCTCCAAATCCAAACCAAACCATAAATCGCAAAACACCCTTGAAAACCCTCACCGCATAAACCCAGAAAATCCACCGTGAACCACTTGTTGTCTTCAGCCGTAACCAAACACCACCACTCACCACCCATCCGCGGCCACTAACCACCCTTTCCGCACCTTTATTCGTGAACCAAATAACAACAGCAACACAGCGAACCCGTGGCCGCCACCATCAGCCACACTGTGAAACCTTCAAACCGCGGCCATTCGCGTCGTCGCCGTTCACCGATCATCACCACGTCGAACACCAACACAGCCGCAAACCCAGTCGGCCTCCATCTGTCCCGCCGTCGAAACCTCAACCATATCCATCACAAACCAAGTGGCGAGAATCTGAGAGAGAATCCGAGAAGCCGTCTGAGCAGTGAGCCGAACCGCGAGAGAGACCGAAAGGGAGAGGTAAGATTCCGCCGCGCGAGTTTTTTTTCTTTTTTCACGAGCTCTGTGTTTAAAAGCAGAGGTCTTTTCTTTTGACGTGCTTGTGAATGAGGAACAAACGTGTTTTCCATTGTCTAGTTTCTTATTTAAAAAATCTGATTTTTTTTATTATTATTTATTATTATTCTATTATTTTATTTTTATATTATGTTATTATGTAACATTGGGTAAACATGGGTTAAGCCCAAGGATTAATTTCAAGACTACACCACCGACCCATTCCATGTCTTCCTGTTTATAGTTTCTTTTTTTTAATTTAATTTTCTTTTATTGTAATTCTCATTTGTTTTTTATATATTTCATTTCATGGATTTATTTGACTAGTAATATCATCATATTTATTAGGGGCCGATGACTTGACAAAAGGCCATTTTTCGCCCGATTTCATTAAATTGGTGATATTTGGCCAATATGAGGCCCCCCTTGTAATTATTTTTTATTATTTTTATTATTTTGGATAAAATTTATTCATTATTCTTAATACTATTTAATTTATTTAATTTATTCTTAATACTATTTGATTTATTCATTATTCTTAATTTAATTAATTTATTCTAGCAATTCAATTTATTTATTTTCGCATTTAAAAAAAATTACGTTTCGACTCCTTATAGAATGATTCCAATTTTGAATCGATTCTAAGGTAGTTCACGAAGTAAATTTCGCCGCGTCCCGAAAAAGGTCCAACGCCTTCGAATAGTTGCGCTCGATTAAAAGGTCCAACGCATTCGAATAGTTGTGTCCCGATCCAACAGGCTGAACGCCTTCGAACAGTTCAAAAACACTGCACACACATTTTCTCTTGGGCTAATTATTTGTATGCATTTTTATTTCCCGTATTTCATTCAATTCCGAATCCTTGGTCCAACGCCAAGCGATTGCACTCGCACACTTGCACTTTATTTTTTCAGTTATCGTTTCGTTTAGGATCCACCTTATTTTGCGAGCCGAGCGCTTCGTGCCTCGCTAACAAACCACAAAAATAAACTCCATTTGCATTTACCCTCAAACCTCAAAAACCAAAATGTTTCGATTAGATCCAAACCCTTGATCCAACGTCAAGCGGTCTTAGGAAATAAAACACCTTGATAAAAACGAGAAGATCTGTACGCCACGAGCCTTAAGCGGTAGAAAGGAGGATAACGAGCTCTCGTTACTCGCTCCGATTATTTTCGACGCAAGACGCTCGTCTTGTTGGGCGAGATAAACTATCCATAGTCTTTAGTACATTCGACTCCTAAACCCTTTCATCGACGAAAGGTAATAAAATCAACATCCAATACCCTTAGTAGGCCGAACTACGAGGCTCTGACTTTCCCATTGCACACGGGAGTACGTAGCCACGAGGATCTCAATCCTTGCCGAGCACCTAGGATCAATCTAACTTATAATTCAACTCATTTCCCTCTAGCAAGCAATTCGTTTAAGCATAGACATCCTTTCGTGCGCGATAACTTAGATGGTTCCCATCGAGTACGATGGATGTAGGGGGTGCTAATACCTTCCCCCTGCATAACCGACTCCCGAACCCAGGCAATGGTTCCGTTGACCTTTGTCCTCATCCTTCTCCTCCCGGGTTGTATCTATATCTTCCCTTTCCCTCTTCGGGAATAAATAGAATTAGGTGGAGACTCTTCAGTCAGTCCGGCGCGTGACTCCGTCTTTTCGGATCGCGTGAGGTCGTATTTTTCGGGGTACGACAGCTGGCGACTCTGTTGGGGACTGGTTCACCCCTATGCGAGTCAAGCCTAGTCTAAGTTCCTGCGTTTGTTTGGATGTTTGCTTTTATGCCTTGCTTGTTTATTTTTATCGCTTTCTTTATCGCATTCCATATTATATATCTTGTGGCTCCTTGGTACTATGATTTGGATCGATATTTGATCGAAAGAAACTTGAGGGAAAAGCTCTATACCCAGGCTTACGAGTACAAACATAAGTTAGCGAGGTTGTGTAGTATGGGCTCCCGAGAAAATCTTCTCTCGTGGGTTGTCGATACGAAAACCTCACTTAGAGTAGATTCTGATGAGAATACTGACAACCGTCAAGTCCTTGACGTGTGTGCTTAGTTACTTTCATTAGGGTCATCAACTCTGAGGGCCTTTAGAACCTTTTGGGTTAAAACATCGGTTGATGGTTGCGTAGTATTGGGCACCAGGGTTCGCCCTCGCGTGGCTCGATACGAAAAACTCACTTGGAATAGACTTACTCAATGGAGTTGATTGACTGTCAAGAATGTATGAAATTGACACGTGCATCAAACAGTTGAGAAAGTTCCATAACTCCAGGACTTTGTTTTAAACCTCGTTTCGATGATCACGTAGTATGGACTCCCGAGAAAATTGGCTCTCGTGGGTTATCGATACGAAGATCTCACCCAAAATAGATTCATATGGCGGAGTCAATCAACCGTCATGCTTATGGCGTGTGTGATGAACAGCCATATGAATTGATAACTTTGGGATCCCTAAACTTTAGAGTCTACCCAGTGAGTTCCTGATCAGAGTATCCTCCATCTGTACCTTGGACTTGTGAGACCTTGATCTTGTGATCCTAGATTCTGACATTGCATATCATTTCATTTGCATTAATTATTCATATTGCATTTCATTCCAAATCCGAAAACTCATTTCATGTTCCTCCATATTCAGTAAATCAAGCTGGTTTCCCGACGCCCGTATCGTGCTAGACGACCGTATCTAACTAGAGCCAATACTAGAAGACTGATGGACGTGATTCAAGAAGAACAAGCTGCTATGAGGGAAGAGATTGACTCGGTCAAGAACAAGATTGATCAGATTTATGAGACTTTGCAAGATTTGGCAAGAATGGAAGAACGTCGCGAAGCTGTTGCCGCAATGAACAATGCTCAAGTGCAAGGATCTACCTCACGAGCAATGCCTTCAGTTCCCGTTCCAAATCCTTTGGTCTACGGTTTTCCTCCAGGCTTCACTCCTGCTGTTGAAGAGGTCACTTCTCAACCAATACTTGCTTCTGGTGTTACTGTTGGTGCCATTCCTCAAGCTCAACCTTTTCAAACTCAAGTCCAGTTTCCTCAAGCTGAAGAGAATCATCATGTTGAGTATGAGATGCATACTGCTGTTCCAATCACCAATCCTCATGTTGTTCAAGAGTCTGAAGCTATGAAGATGTGTCGCGAGTTAGCTGAAAAAATCCGAATTATGGAAGGACACAACTCAACTTCTCTGAGTGCCTCAGACATGTGCTTAGTTCCGGATGTTGTGATCCCTGCTAACTTCAAATTGCCAGAATTCGAGAAATACAAAGGCCTCAGCTGTCCTGAGCTTCATTTGAGGATGTACTGCAGGAAAATGGCCGCTCATTCCAAAGATGATAAGCTTATGATCCATTGCTTCCAAGACAGCCTGTCTGGAGCGTCTCTAGAATGGTACATGCAGCTCGAACGCAACAATGTTCGTACTTGGCTCTATTTATTTGATGCATTCAAAAAGCAATACAAGTATAACACTGACCTTGCTCCTAACCGTACTCAACTTCAAAGTATGTCTCAAAAGGAAAGCGAATCCTTTAAAGAGTACGCCCAACGCTGGAGGGAGTTAGCTGCCAGAGTTCATCCTCCATTGGTTGACCGTGAATTGATCGACATCTTCATGGGTAGCCTACAAGGGCAATACTACGAGAAGCTGATCAGCAGTGTATCTTCTGGTTTCTCAGACATGGTGATGGTAGGAGAAAGAATTGAAGAAGGCTTGAAGAGTGGAAAAATCCAAGGAGGTTCTAGCAGCCAAAACAATGTCAAGAAACCTTTCAACGGGTATAAGAAGGGCGACACAAACGACATTTCTGCTGCAAGTGGGAATTTTCAACAGAGTGCACCTGCTCCCGTTCCCTACTACCAGTATCCCTATGTTGCTGCTGCACAATATGCTCCTATGCCATATCAGCCAGTTCCTCCAATGCCTTATCAGCAGGCCTTCCAAGCTCTATTTCCGCCTTAGATGGGTCATCAGCCACGTCCACCTCCAATGGTTGCAGCTGCGCAATATGCGCCCAATCCGTACCAGCAACCGGCTTATCCACCACGGCCTGGTCAACAACAACAACGTGCTCCTCAACAGCGTCCACCATATCAACAAAGAGGATATGATAGGCACATTGATCCCCTGCCTATGACATATACCGAAATCTTTAAACAGCTAACGGCAAAAGGACCTCGCACTTTGAGAGATATGCCACCTCAGACTGGTAATGCCTGAAACTATGATGCCAATGCTCGCTGTGAGTATCACAAAGGCGCTCCAGGTCACACCATTGAGAACTGCCATGCCTTCAGACACTTGATTCAGGATATGATTAACTCTAAGGACCTCACTCTCACTCCGAGAAATGCAAATGTCCAGAACGATCCAATGCCGCCGCACGGTGCCAACAAGTAAAGACATTTGAAGGGGTTGTTGAAGACCAAGCTGAGTAGTCTCCAACTTTGAAGCATTCAATCAAGAGAAGTTCATTCCTCAAATCAAGGCAGCCATCGCCATTTATCATTTTTGCATCTTTGTTATTCTGTACTGTTTGTTAAGTACTATTTGCTTTGAACATTATCGTTTGTACTTGGTTATGTTAATGTTATGTTTATGCATGTTTTGAATCAATCTATTCGCATTCGCATATCATTTATCATTTATCGTAAAAATCACAAAAATATTCTCTCACTTCACTTTAGCAAATATTTGAGGGAGGATGATGAAAACGAAATACCCATAACTGTTGCGGTATGCTTTCGGATAAAACCTCGTCGATGATGTACAGGCATTCTTTCAAATCCCCAAACACTGGAGATATAAGGAGTTAATCCCTAGTCAACCACTTCGAGCCTAGAAGTAGGAGTTTTCTTTCGGATACAACACTTACATTTAACCCGGGGCAGGGTAGTCGCTCAGTTAACCTGGCTACACCTTCGAATTGCAAGATGAGACATCCCGTTAGAGGACCATCCACAAATGACTTGGCAGTCACAATATTAAAAAAAAAAAAATAGAAAAGAAAAAACACTAAGTTGAGCACCCGAAGGGAGACTTAGTCGAAAAATGAAACAAAAAAAACAAATCAAAAAGAGGAGTTCAAATCCTCAGCAAAAGCAAAACAAATATCAGTGACCACCGAATCAAAAATCAAAGGGTCACCAGCAAAAAAGATGACTGCCACTTCAAGCAAACTTTGAAGCTTCATCTTCACTCTTGCAATGTCAAAACAAATGCATGTGTAGAGTTAACTGAACGTAGGACTGGAGAACATTACGAAGACGGGATGGGTACAATCAAACTTTGAGCCTTATATCCTTTGTTTCTCAAAACCATTAACCAGACCACGTTACAACCCTCAAAAGTCCTAATTGAGGCATGGTTTATTCTGAAAGCATGCTACCAACAAGGTTACGTAAATTGACTCCCATATATTTGCTAATCTTCAAATCTCGATTGCACATTATTCTTGTTGCATATTTCACACACTTTCTAAATCAGCACTTCGTTTGGACTAACAGTCCATTCGTCACACTTTCACAAACATTCAAATAAAATGACTTTTCCAAAACTTACATGAACTTTACATTAACATTACCATTTGTGTATGAACAATTTAATTGCAATTTAGTGCTTGACATCAGTGCAATCCCAACAAGGGGCAATCAAAAGAGGAATTTGAATCAATACTTCTTCAAAATCAGCTGAATCAGGGACAAAGCATCTTCAATAGCCTTATCAGGGGCAAGTTATCTTCAAACAGCTCAATCAGGGGCAGGCGCTTACCAAATCCAGACTCTGGGGCAGATCATCGTCAAAGCTTCCCCATCAATTTTATTTCAGATACCTTACAGGCAGGGGCAAGCGAACAAGGAGCAAATCTTCCTATCTCTTCTCCCCAGCTAATCAAGCAGTCCTTGCTAGACGTCGGCAACCATTCGAAGCAAAATTAGTCTTCATGTGTCAATTAAGTCGCTTCGCTCATCAGCAGATAACCAAGCTTGGAGCTTTCAGATCCATCTTCTGATCATACATCGTCGAAGATCGAGTGTCGGGAAATCAGTCCCTCCACCCGCCCAAAGTCCAATCATTATTGGAAACTACCAGACCAAAAGTCCACCAAGCTGGCACCTTACAACCGCTCATATGCATCATTATGTATCATCAATGTCATAAGCATCCATTTGCATCAACCATTTACAGCATATGCATCATATGCATGCCTAAATAACTCAGTTTTTTATTTTCCCCAACATTTTTTATTTACATCTCAGTGCATAAACACTTGCATCGTATCTCCATCCTTATGGAATACCCTCTAAAAAAAAATCAGCATAGTTGCATAATTCAGAATCCAAGATCAGCACAAGTTTCCAGTCCTCTCCCCAGCGGAAGTCAGGATCGTATCAATCGAAGATTTCAGGAATCCTCTTGGCGGATTCAATGGTCGTGTTTAAATTTCATTCGCCTTATCATCCTCTGTTGATAAGTGATTTTATTTTCAGTTATTTTCCTTATCATCCTCTGCTGATAAGTGAGTTTATTTTCAGTTATTTGCCTTATCATCCTCTGTTGATAAGTGAGTTTACTTTCAGTTATTTGCCTTATCATCCTCTGTTGATAAGTGATTTTATTTTCAGTCTGTTGTCTTATCATCCTCTGTTGATAAGTGAGTTTATTTTCAGTTATTTGCCTTATCATCCTCTGTTGATAAGTGATTTTTCAGTTATTCCCCTATCATCCTCTGTTGATAGTGATCCTTTATTTTTTCTGTCTTTCGCCTATCATCCTCTGTTGATAGTGATTCTTCATTTTCTGTCACCCGCCTTATCATCCTTCAGTGATAAGTGATTTTATTTTCAGTTACTCGCTTTGTCATCCATTGGTGATAAGCGATTTATTTTGTCAATTGTTTCTTGCTGTGTCACCCATCATTTCCAGTTATTTTATTTGTCGGACAAATTTGGAGTCTGCTAATATCTAATTATCTTATACCTTGAAAGATTGAACGCGAGCCAGTTCATCTTACTCGGTCTAAGCCAATTCGATAGGGGCATCTGTCATACCCCAAATTTGTCCTACCTGCACCTTTTTATTTTCTGTCTAATCACATTCAAAAAGCAAATTAAAAATATGTTTTATTTCTCTGTCTAACACAGTGTGTACATATTTTTCTGTCTACCAATATATTCCAAAAATTCTAAAACGCGCACTATTTCATTTCTGTCTAACAAATATTTCAAATTTTGCAAAAAATAGGTACTATTTTATTTTTCTTTTCAAAAAATCACGTTCTCTTTTCGTATTACCACATGTTTTTATTTTACCACTATTATTATTAATTCCTTATCAAATCTTTTCTTCATATAAATTCATTATCTTTTAAGCCTATTTCTATTCCCTTGAAAAAAAACTAACTAAAAAATATCTTCTTTTATTTTTTTTTATTTAATCTCATTTCATATTTTAGGTCAATTATTAAAAAGTCAAAAAATATTTTCATTATGCATTATTACTATTATTAACAATTAATTTTATTATTCTAATTACATTATTATTATCATTATTACTTATTATTATCCTTATTATTATTATTATTATTAAAAGGAGGAAGTGCATATTAGTTAGAAAAAAATTTCCATGTACAATTTTTATTTCATTCCATAAAGAAGAGAGCGGTTCATCTCAGACCAATACCCCACACGTGTCTTCCGCAGGCCTCTAAAATTCAGCAACCCACCACCAATAACAAACTCTCAGCAACAATACTCTTTCCACCCAAAACAGATTTTTCTTACAGCTCACACAAGATCTTCACAAAATCAATACAAATCTTCACAACAAAAATCCATTTTTCACCCTTACCTCACTCTATATAACAGATTGTTTTTTCACTCATAAGGGGAGGTTTTGAAAACCATCAAATAAACTCTGTAAAAACAAAACCACCACAAAAAAATTAGATCCAAAACAAAACCACAAAAAGCAGTGATGATTTGCGAGAGAGAGACTGAACCGTGAATAGAGAAACAAACCAAATCAGAGGCAGCCGAAACATCACCAATATATTTTTCTTTCATCTTCAACAACCATATCCTTTCAAAACCCTCTGCAAATACCCATCCCACGTGACCTTTGAATCCACCTCCAACAAAAACAACCCTTCATGAGCATTCATCTGTAAACGCAAACAATCATCACCGCATATCACCACTGTAAACGCACAACAACAACAGTATAACAAACAACCACCAAAAATAAATTCCATGAACTGCAGAAAACATCCTTCAACACCCTTTCGAATACCAACGTAAATACAGTTAGAGACCTCACCTCCAAATCCAAACCAAACCATAAATCGCAAAACACCCTTGAAAACCCTCACCGCAAAAACCCAGAAAATCCACCGTGAACCACTTGTTGTCTTCAGCACCGTAACCAAACACCACCACTCACCACCCATCCGCGGCCACTAACCACCCTTTCCGCACCTTTCTTCGCGAACCAAATAACAATAGCAACACAGCGAACCCGTGGCCGCCACCATCAGCCACACTGCGAAACCTTCAAACCGCGGCCATTCGTGTCGTCGCCGTTCACCGATCATCACCATGTCGAACACCAACACAGCCACAAACCCAGTCGGCCACCATCTGTCCCGCCGTCGAAACCTCAACCATATCCATCACAAACCAAGTCGCGAGAATCTGAGAGAGAATCCGAGAAGCCGTCTGAGCAGTGAGCCGAACCGCGAGAGAGACCGAAAGGGAGAGGTAAGATTCCTCCGCGCGAGTTTTTATATTTTTTCACGAGCTCTGTGTTTAAAAGCAGAGGTCTTTTCTTTTGACGTGCTTGTGAATGAGGAACAAACGTGTTTTCCATTGTCTAGTTTCTTATTTAAAAAATCTGATTTTTTTTTAATATTATTTATTATTATTCTATTATTTTATTTTTATATTATGTTATTATGTAACATTGGGTAAACATGGGTTAAGCCCAAGGATTAATTTCAAGACTACACCACCAACCCATTCCATGTCTTCCTGTTTATAGTTTCTTTTTTTTAATTTAATTTTCTTTTATTGTAATTCTCATTTGTTTTTTATATATTTCATTTCATGGATTTATTTGACTAGTAATATCATCATATTTATTTAATTATTTATTAGGGGCCGATGACTTGACAAAAGGCCATTTTTCGCCCGATTTCATTAAATCGGTGATATTTGGCCAATATGAGGCCCCCCCTTGTAATTATTATTTATTATTTTTATTATTTTGAACAAAATTTATTCATTATTCTTAATACTATTTAATTTATTTAATTTATTCTTAATACTATTTGATTTAATCATTATTCTTAATTTAATTAATTTATTCTAGCAATTCAATTTATTCAATTTATTTATTTTCGCATTTAAAAAAAATTACGTTTCGACTCCTTATAGAATGATTCCAATTTTGAATCGATTCTAAGGTAGTTCACGAAGTAAATTTCGCCGCGTCCCGAAAAAGGTCCAACGCCTTCGAATAGTTGCGCTCGATTAAAAGGTCCAACGCCTTCGAATAGTTGTGTCCCGATCTAACAGGCTGAACGCCTTCGAACAGTTCAAAAACACTGCACACACGCTTTCTCTTGGGCTAATTACAACGAGACCATTTATTTCTCGCAATCCCCTGTATTTATTTTGTATCCCTCTCCCCTTACTTTGTATGCATTTTTAATTCCCGTATTTCATTCAATTCCGAATCCTTGGTCCAACGCCATGCGATTGCACTCGCACACTTGCACTTTATTTTTGCAGTTATCGTTTCGTTTAGGATCCACCTTACTTTGCGAGCCGAGCGCTTCGTGCCTCGCTAACAAACCACAAAAATAAACTCCATTTGCATTTACCCTCAAACCTCAAAAACCAAAATTTTTCGATTAGATCCAAACCCTTGATCCAACGTCAAGCGGTCTTAGGAAATAAAACACCTTAATAAAAACGAGAAGATCTGTATGCCACGAGCCTTAAGCGGTAGAAAGGAGGATAACGAGCTCTCGTTACTCGCTCCGATTATTTTCGACGCAAGACGCTCGTCTTGTTGGGCGAGATAAACTATCCATAGTCTTTAGTACATTCGACTCCTAAACCCTTTCATCGACGAAAGGTAATAAAATCAACATCCAATACCCATAGTAGGCCGAACTACGAGGCTCTGACTTTCCCATTACACACGGGAGTACGTAGGCACGAGGATCTCAATCCTTGCCGAGCACCTAGGATCAATCTAACTTATAATTCAACTCATTTCCCTCTAGCAAGCAATTCGTTTAAGCATAGACATCCTTTCGCGCGTGATAACTTAGATGGTTCCCATCGAGTACGATGGATGTAGGGGGTGCTAATACCTTCCCCCTGCATAACCGACTCCCGAACCCAGGCAATGGTTCCGTTGACCTTTGTCCTCATCCCTCTCTTCCCGGGTTTTATCTATATCTTCCCTTTCCCTATTCGGGAATAAATATAATTAGGTGGCGACTCTTCTGTCCGTCCGGCGCGCGGCTCCGTCTTTTCGGATCGCGTAAGGTCGTATTTTTTTGGGTACGACAGATACTACACTCGGACGAGGTCTATTTTAAGAATGTTATCGGTTGGGGAGTAATCCAACGTACCAATAATATTCTAAAGATGGTTGTTAACTCCGGGAACCTCTGTTAGAACCCTTTTTTGTTTTTTGCAGGTACAATGAAGACAAACCTTAGTACTTACCTGTGTGGGTTGGTGTTCTGTTGCCATGACTCCATGCTCGTGATCCGAACCTTTGAACCTGTGTGCTTTGCGTGATCTTGTTTGTGGTTGTTGCATCTACATATTCATCATGATCGTCTTCACAACCATTTTTCAAGGAAAATAATTCCGATTATTGCAAATGTTAGAAAGAAGTAAAAATTCCATTTTGTCAAGATATTTCATGACCGTATTCTCGATGTTGACCATGTTTGCAATAATCGAGTTGTTTTTCTAAAAAATGGAAGTGAACATTGAATATCATTGCATCCTCGCATATTTTTGTGTTCATCCGAGTTGTGTGGGAACTCATTCCAGTTGTTTCTTTCTTCAGTTGTCTGTTGATACATTAACCTGACTCCTCACCACAGATACGGTTCTAGAGCTGCTAACAGATTGAGAGCTATCAGATTGAGAATGGAACACCAAGAACAGCATAACATGGAAGTCCGAATGGAAATTGATGAGTTGAAGGCCGGTATGACCTGGCTCACTGAAATGATGCAAGTTCTGATTGCTAGAGGTGAACCACCTCAAAGGACTGTTATCTCTAAAGTTTTTACTGCCGTTGTTGATCCTCCTGTTGTTCAGCAACCGGTTTCTACTTGGCCTGAATATGGGTTACCTCCGGATTATGTGCCAGTTTCTTCTACCGCTCAAGTGGGTGGTCCATCTGTTGTGCCAGTATTTTCAGCTCCGACTTTTGTTGAACCTCAACCTGTTGTGCACACTACTGCTCAGACTACTTATCAGAATTCTCCTTTCTTGTACCAAGCTGCTGGTCCACAAGCTGAAAGTCAGGGTGAACCTGGATATATGGATGAAGTTAGAGAACAATGTTTGACTCTTGAGAAGAGGGTAAGAGGTTTAGAAGGAAAAGATGTCTTTGGTTCTGCTGCAATAGACATGTGTTTGGTTTCCGACTTGGTTCTTCCTAGTAAGTTCAAGGTTCCTGTATTTGAGAAGTACAATGGTCATACTTGTCCAAAAATTCATCTGCTGATGTATTGTCTCAAAATGGCTGCGCATGCTAAGGATGACAAGCTGCTTATTCACTGTTTTCAAGATAGTTTAAGTGGTGCTTCTATGAAGTGGTATGTTGGACTCGAGAAGAGTAACATCCGAAGCTGGAAAGATTTATCTGATGCTTTTGTAAGGCAGTATAAGTATAATCTGGACATGGCGCCTGACCGTCGTCAACTTCAAAACATGTCACAGAAAGAGAAAGAATCGTTCAAGGAGTATGCTCAGCGTTGGAGAGAGCTAGCTGCTCAAGTGGAACCACCTTTGCCCGAGAAGGAATTAACTGGTTTGTTCGTGGACACTCTTCAACTGTTCTTTTGGGAGAAAATGGTAGGAAGTGTTTCATCTGGTTTTTCTGACCTAGTCACTATTGGAGAAAGACTAGAGGAAGGTATCAAGAAAGGTAAGATTACCAATTCTGAAGCTCCTAATGTTGTAAGAAAGTCTTTTGGGAATACTTACAAGAGAAGAGATGGCGATGCTTATGCTGTTTCAACTGAGAGGAGGCCTTATCGCCCGCAACAACGATATGTTCAACCATATGTAGCTGCAGTCGCTCCTGTTGTTAAAACTCAACCTGCTCAAACTCAAGTTCAAAGTCAAGTTCGACCAGCTCAAGCTCAAGTTCAGATCTGAGCTCAAGCTCAGGCTCCTCATCCTGCTACCGAACAAAATCAGTATCGCAATAGGCCAAACTTTGATCCTATACCAATGCCTTACACTGAATTGTTTCCTTCCTTGATTAAGAGTGGTTTAATTACTACTAGGCCTCCGCCTCCTGTTCCAAATCCTCTTCCAGTTGGTTATAGATCGGATCTTCGCTGTGAGTTTCATCAAGGTGGAACTGGTCATGACTTAGAGCATTGCTTTGCACTGAAGGCTAAGGTGCAAGAACTTATCAGGAACAACATCCTTTACTTTAATGACCTTAATCCCAATGTTATCAACAATCCTTTGCCGAAGCTTGGTAAGTGAATCTTCTAGAAGACTTCAATTGTCAATTTTCTTCAAGGCCAAAATCTCAGACGAGACAGCTCATCCTTGTTGCTGATGGATCACTAGGCCATTGTTTCTTTATGTTTGCAATTTTCTTCAATTGTATTGACTTGTTTGCTTTTAAGCTTGTTTGTACTTTCATGTTGGTTTTAATGAAATGAGCATTGCTTTGTTTTGATTCAATTCCATTCACTATTTGCATCTTTATGCTTTACATTTCAAGTTCATTTTCTTTTCTCAAGCCTTTACAATGATTGGAGGGAGGATGATGAAAACGAGATACCCATAATTGTTGTTGGTATGCTTTCAATTTAGACTTGGCTGATGATATAAAGGCATTGTTTCAAATCCCAAACACTGGAGAAATAAGGAAGTTAATCCTTTGTTAAACCCTTTGAGCCTTGAAGTTGGAGTTTCTTTCTATTAAAAAAAACCCTTAATTTTAACCTGGGGATGGGTAGTTCTCAATTAATTCAAATGTGCATTCAAGTATAAGAGAATCATTCAAGACACCTTTCAATACAGGTTGCAATCTCAAGTTTTCCTTCATACACAAATCAAGAAGTGTTGAAGATGTTTCTCAATTCAAAAGCCAATGATGGTTCATTGTAATCATTAAGCCATGCAGTCATTATCTTTCAAAAAAAATGATGTAAAAAAAAAAATTATTGAAAAAAATCAAAGCCCGCTAAGTCAAAACCTATGAAGGAGACTTAAGCAAAAAAACTAGGGCATCCCGCTGGCTGTAAGTTGAAATGACACAGTTCAGGCAAAAAATTAGGGATAATAAAAAGAAAGATTTCTCAAGAGGTCATCAAAATCCTCAGCAAAAATAAGATGAGCGGACCAAAGTCCTCATTAGAAATAACAAGAAAGGAAGAGGTGACTGCAATCTCAAAATCCTTTGGCTTACGAACCATCTTCATCTGTGCAATCCTAAATTTCTGGGAACTTGAATGCATAGGCTGAATTAATTGAATGTAGGACTGGAGTTCATCACGAAGTTGGGTTGGGTACAAATAAACTTTGAACCTATATCCTTTGTTTCATAAACCGTGAACCAGACCATGTTACAACCTTCAAAAGTCCTAATTGAATTCAGGTTTCTTTTGAAAAGCATACTACAACGAGGATGCGTAAACTGACTCCCAAGTTCTTTACCAATCATTTGTTTCCTGCCGTTGCTTTATCTTTAATTTTTGTCTCAACCGCCGTGTTGTGACAAGTTTTCATTTACTTTACATCAATAAATTTCATTCCAAAAATGATTCTTGATTTCAAACTTTGCATTAAAATTACCAAGTTTGTACAAACACTTTTTATTTGCAAATAAACTTTCCTCATCGAGGAATTGTCAAAAAGTTTAGAAACTTGGTTGGTGATCTTATCAGGGGCAAGTTTTTCTCAGTTCCTATGGTTCAAGAGTTGTTGCTCAGCGCAAGTTATTCTCAGATTTGGTTGGTCAGAAGATTCTCTGTAAGTTTCATACTGGGTTATTTTCTCAACATTCATTTCAAGAACTGAAGCCATGATCAGTTTATTCTTCTCAACAGTTATCTCAAAGATCTGAGTATTTTCTCCAGCATTAGTCAAGAACTGAATCCATTATCGGTTTACCTTCATCATTCATTGAACTTGGGGCAATTTTCTTCAAGAATCTCCAAGTAGCTCTGTATGACTTCTCTCAAAAGATTTTCATCTTGATACAGTTTACTGGTGTGACAGAGATTTGTTTCGCAGTAGCGTCTTTAATCTCCAAGCAGAATGGCAGTGATCTCCGTGTTGAGGAATCAGTCTTCCATTTTTTTTCACTCCTCTAAGAGTCTAAACTGGTTGTCAAGAATTTTCTCTCATATTATCTCCTCGGGTGTTTTATTCCCCAGTTTTGTTTACGTTTGCATATTTGAGTGCTTCAGTCCTCATTATGCATATTCTTGGGTGTGTTATTCCCCATTTTCGAAAATGTTCGCATAGTTGAGTGTTTTAGTCCTCATTATGCGTTGGCTCGGGTGTGTTATTCTGCAGTTTTGTTCACGTTTGTATATTTGAGTGTGTTATTCCTCATTATGCAGTTTTTTGGGTGTGTTATTCCCCATTCTTGTTAACCTTTGCATATTTGAGTGTTTTAGTCCTCATTATGCGTGTTCTTGGGTGGTTTAGTCCCCATTTTCGTAAATGTCTGCATACTGAGTGTTTTAGTCCTCATATGCATTTCTCGAAGTCTGTTTGTTTTCAACTTCTTACTTTTTGGTTAAAGTCCAACTTAATTGGCATTTGTCTGTCTCTCCAGAACTTTTTCTTCATATACTTGTTGTGTCTTCTCATATATTACACCCTTTTATCCGATTGCCATTCTCGGATGTTCATAGTGAAGTCATCATTGATTTGATGTACTGTCCCTGACTTTTCCCATTTCATTCAGTGCTGTTCCTGAATGTTATGCCTCACATTTTATCTGATTGCCATTCTCAGATGTTGTGATTTCTTTTTCTGATTGCCATTCTCGGATGTCCATAGTGAAGGCATCATTGATTTGATGTACTGTCCTGGACCTTTTTTTCCCCATCTCATTCAGTTATGTTCCTGAATGTTGTTATTCACATTTTATCCGATTGCTATTCTTGGACGTTGTGATCATTTTCTTTTCAATTTCCATTCTCGGATTTCCATGATGGAGTTATCATTGAGTTGATGTACTTTCCCGAACTTTCTCCCATTTCATTCAGTTCTGTTCCTGGATGTTGTGATTCACATTTATTATCTGATTGCTATTCTCAGATATTGTGATCACCTGTTTCCGATTGTCATTCTCGGATATCCCTTTTAAAGTCAGTAATGTCATCCCTGGATGTTTCTGATGTACTTTTTTTCGGGACTTTTCTCACTTCATTCAGTTCCATTCTTGGATGTCGTGATCATTTCTGTCCAATTGCCATTCTTGGACATTTTCGTCTCAGTTGAGCCATGTGTTAGTCTCTAGCATGTTGTTTTTCCCGTTGGAGTCTTATGCTCCTTATCCCCAGCGTGTATTCTTTTTCATGTGACGTCTTGTCCCTCACGGACTTCTCTGCATTTCATTTGGTTCCAGATACATTTCATATCATCTCATAAATTTCCTCATAATATTTCATATGCTGTCAAATATTTTCTTTACATTTCATATTTTTCTCATAACATCTCATGTGCCTTCATATATTTTCATATGCTTTCATAAACAATTTCATATGCTTCATATCATTTCCATGTCATCTTCATATCATTTCACATCGTTCATCTCATTTCATTCCAGTTTTTGGCATTTTAGGATCAAAAATTGGGTTTTTTGGATATTTAAGTATCTTCCATCTTGTCGAAACGAAGATTTCAATCTTCATCATCACTGGATTGAAGAAACTTAAATAGGGGCATCTGTCAGACCCTAATTTTTGACCCTAAGATTTTTCGCATCTCATCTGCATTTCGCATACAAGCAAGATCACGCAATGTTCGTTTATTCTTTTTCAGGTGCAGGTCCATGCCTTGCAGAGGATCACCATGTTTAATTTCTGTTATTTGTCTATATTTACCAATTTCTAACCAAAATACAAAAAATATGGTGCAGTCTGCTTCTTCTTCTTCTTTGTATTGCAGGATTTCAAAGACATGGCTGTGATTCTCAATTCAGACGGGGTTGTTCAATTATGATTCGATTCAGATGGATGTTTGACCTAATATTGGTCAAACTATTAGAAGATTGTTTCGACTGTAAATTGTGTGTGCCAGTGAATTCTCTTCAGACAATGCGTTTTCAAAGTTCAGGACTGTGTTATGTGCGAAGTCATTAGTCATCAGACAATGTTTTGTGCGAAGTTGGTTCGAATCTTTAGTGTTCATCAGTTCATCAACGATTCATCTGAGGATTTATTTTCCTCAGTATGGTTTCGAATAATTCAGGCAATTTTTCAGTGATTGTGGTTGAATTTGCAAGTTGTTCAGTGGTTTCGTATTGGCTGCATTCATCATTACCAGTGGTCTGTGCAAGAAAGATCAAGCTTTGGTTTTGGGCCTAAGACTAGTTTCCTTTTTCTTTAAATCCATTCCGATCCTCTTTTTATCCAATTATTCATTCACATTCAATTCCTAAACCATATTTCTAGTTCAATTATCCAAATTATCATTTTTTTATTACCCAATTTCATATCCATTTTTGATAAAAACCATTTTTCAGTTTATTCATTATTATCCTAATTACCATTTTTTAAATCATATTTCGATTTTTATCCGTTAATATCCATTTATCCATATTTTGTTTCAATTACCCTTCTTTTTCTTCTATCATATTCATCCATTTTTTTTATCATATCCAATTAAGCCATTTTTTTTATCTTCCAATTTTTTCTATTTTTTCCATATTCCATATTAATCCTCTAAAATTTTATTTCCCAAATTCATTTTTTAAATTCAATTTTTTTAGGAAGCCCATTTCATTGTTACATTGTAAAGAAAAATAAAAAACTATTAGGCCCATTAGCCCATTCTTCAAGCCTCCAAGCCTAGGCCACACAACAACAAGAAACATCAGCTTTTTTCCATATTAACATCAGCTAATCTCAGCTTTCACACGCAAACCGTAGGCACTCAAAGCAAATGCAAGCTTCACAACACACTTTGCAGCCACACAAGCCAGCCGCAGCAACAAAGCCTTTCGCAAGCCGTCTAAGTTTCACAATGCATACCAACTGCAAGCTCCAAACATCACTTCAGCCATCACATTTACCGTATCACCCCACGCGCATACACAAGTTTCCTCAAGCCTTCAATTACATCTCACAGCCAGGACCAAAACCAGCACACGCATACTTAAAACGCAGCAAGGCACGCAAGAATCATGACATTAAAACGCAAGAGAAAAATGCACAAAACCCAAGCAGAAACAACAGCAGCAAAACGCACAAAATCATGCCCAAAACTCAATTGAAAAACTAATAAAGCACAGATTAGAAACTCAGCAAGACACGCGGAATCCGTGATCTCCAAAATGCTTCCAAAATTGTCAAAACGACAACCAATTTTCGAGTTCAAATCAACCTCCATTCTTCTATAAATTGAAACATCTCCCTCTCATTTTCTTAAGCTTGGAGAACCTTAGTAAACCCCTGCAAAAACAGAAAAAAAAGCTTCAATTCCCTTTTGATTCACCACAAATTTCCTTCAATTTCATTACCAGTCAAAACTGGTAAATTGATAACTCCGTTCATCCTCTTTCAAACCTCGTCAATCTTCATTCTCAAATGTTCATCAGTAAACCTTGATTCTAAAACTTTCACCAGATCAACTCTTCACAACATAGATCAAAAAAAGAAGAAGAAGAAGAGAGGCCTGGGAAGGATTCGCGGAGAAGAGGAAGGAAGAGTGTTCGTCGTCTCGGTTTGAGAAAAAGAAGGTGATGAATAGTGTACCGCAGCCGTTTTCGTTGATGAAGAAGGAGAATGCAATTGCCTTCGTTTTCTTTTTTTTTCTTTAGATTTGTTTATTTGTTATTTAGGTTAAAGAGTGTGGGCCTAAGGCCTTTGAATTAAGTTTTCTATCCACCACCACTACCCGCGCATAAGCCTCACACCATTCCCTTTCTATTTTTTTTTTATTTTTCATCCTTTAATTCTTTTTTTTTGTTTTTTTAAAATGTCTTCTTATTTTTGATATAAGAGATTTATAAATACATTTTAGAAAAAATATTTAGGAAAAAATGTTTTATAAACAATTTAGAAAAGATATTTTAGAAAAGGTTTTAAAAAATATTTTAAATACTTTTATGGATCTACTTTTAGATCCATTTTTCTTTCTCTTTTATTTTTGGTCGATGACAATCGCTGATTCGTGATTGTTGAATTTCGAATAGATTTAATCTTCATTATTTCAAATCTATGGATGAATGATCATTGGGATCATTCTCCATACTTTGAGATCGTGATAGGTTGCCTTCGATAAATTCAACGAAAATCTCGATTAAGATTAGACCGTTCTTTTTCTTTTAGTGTGGCATGTTGTCGGAGAACGATCCATAATATCGTTTCTCTAACATGTATTAGCACAAATATTTTCCACCTTAATTGGTGGTGGCCGGCCTCATTTGTAGGGTAATTACTCCGTAAATTACTCGGCGATGCTTAACATAGACCTAAACTTGTCCCGAATTCGGAATAAGATCCACTTGGATCCGGTTGCCTCGATTTTTTTTATTATCTTTCGTGGTTGTGCTTGATTAAGTTCATCATACCACTTATATGTAAATATTATAATAATGCTAATATATGTCGCTCCCACCAAATGACACCCAGGTCAGAAGGGGTACAAACGCGAACGGTCGGTGAAAAGGGATGAGAACACACAGGGGTGAACTCAGAAAGACAAGAGTCGCCAGCTAGGCATTTTTATCCCGAAGGAAAGGCAATGCTGCATAGACCTAGAAAGATGTGGATAGGACGGTTGCGAACCAGAGAGACTGAGAAAGGGGGTTGGTTACAACCTGGGAAGGTATTAGCACCCAGATTTTCCGCCGTACTCGACGGGATCCACGCTTAAAAGATTTGTGTTTTAAAGGGGTAGTGTCAGTGCTATCTGTGTATCAAAGATGGAAAGAATGCAAGTGTCAGTGTAAAAGAAATGTGAAGTGTATAAGTAAAGTGTCAGTGTAAGAACAAGAATGAAATGCTCAAGACTATGAGGCTAAAAGAATTATACTGGAAGAAGGGGGAATATACAGAGACTTTTGTTCGATAACTGTTAAGTTATGCCTACGTATCCTCTCGTGCAATGAGGAAGTCAGAACACCGTAGTTCGACCCAAAGAGACTGGAAGATAAATTGACTTGTGAACTGCTTGCTTGTCTATGCTCAAGTGTATGACCTGTCTGGCTCAGGTGCAAACTGTCTTGCATTAGACGGAAGAAGCGAGTTCTCGTTTATGAGTGAAGATGATGAGAAAAGAATCCCGAAGGAGACGATTATTGTTTGTTTTTTTGGATTTTTCAATCTTTTATTGATTTTGGAAGTTTGTCATAAGTCAATGAGCTTAAGCCTAAACCAATGGATTAGTAAACTCATCACATCTTCCCTCTGATTAGGGGTAATGAGAATACCTTAAGTGTGAAGTCAACATCTCACACTTAATCACCCTGATGTAGGATTAAGATCATTAATCTACTTGTGATTATTTAGATGTTTTTGTTGTTTTTGTTTAGTGTTGAGTAATGAGTTTAAGCCATAATCAGGGATTTAATGGACTCATTACACCATCCTAATAGAAGGATAATAGATGAGAGCATTTAAGCTGAGGAAGACTCCTCAACTTAATCCATGATTAGGGATTAACCTCATGACAAAACAAAGCCTTTATTAAGTGGATTTTAGTTAATGATAGAATGAAGAAGTGATTTTTATGGTTTGTAAGACAACTTGAGGGGGACTTGTCCATTAACACTAGGGTTAGTCCTTCTTAACCAATTAAGGAAGAATTAGAACCCTAATGCAAGGCCCAAGTTACAAGCTTGATGTCTTAGTGATTATTAGGTGAATTGATTAAAGGATTTAAACACACCAAGGGTTTAACACTTAGGATTAAAGTTATACACTCCATCCTAATAGAAGGATGCAGGCATAAGCTTAATCACAAAGCCTTAAAGCCTTTAGGGTTTAGTCCCTGATTATGAGATGAGAAGAGAAGACTCAAAGATGACTCAAAGGTAAAACTAAATGGGGGGACTAATCAAACCCTAATTGTTATCATACTTGGGGATCCTAGGGTTTGTGAGGCTTAAGAGAGAAAGAATCTTCAAAGAACCACCAGGAGTGAAGCAGATGAAAGGAGCAAGAAGCAGAGAGAAGCAAAACAACTGGGGATACCTTGTGAAAGTTATGAATTTCCTAAGATTGCTAGGGTTTTGGGATACCTTGTCAAGAAAAATCCTAAACAAAATGAAAATGCAAGATCAATTCAAGCCAATTTTATCCTATAAACTACATGCTATGCAAGATGCAATGCCAAAATAATCGTCATCCAACTCTCAATGGTTAGTCAGAAATAAATTTTTGAAGTTTGGAACAAATTATTGCTTTGAAATGAAATTAAATCCAATGAAAATGATCAAAAGGCATCAAGAAAAAAAAGAAATTTGATTTGAGAGTTGGACAATGTTTCTAAATGTTTTTAAAGGCTATGTGAATTTTTTTTTTATTTTTAAATACTTAAATGTATTTTTAATTAATTAATTTTCATTAACTAATTAAAAATAAACATTTAAATGATTTAAAAATAATATTTAATGCAAAAAATAAAAATAAAAATATTTTTGGGTTTTAAAAATTAATGAAAACCTTGACAAAAATTTTCATAATTTTTAAAGGTGTTTTACTATTTTTAATAAAATGTGAAAGAAAATGCAAGAAAAATGAAATAAAAAACAAAATAAATGGAAGTATGCAGATCTGAAGGCTGAGATTCAAAGCTGAGAGTCCAGGGTTGACTGCGCGCGCTATCCTACGGCTGGCATTTAAACTGACTAAACCTAATTAATTAATTTAATTAAATGGGATTAGGGCTTTAATGATAGATTCAGGCCATTCGTTCACGCGGGAGTCAAACAAAGTCAAACGCATCTACGGTCCAGGTTTAAACTCTCATTAATGACGCAATTAGGGCTAAGCACATTCAGACGACCGGAACAGTGCTCCGGTCGTCCTCTCCGGCGAAACCAAATACCTAGCTTTCACTACAGGCCACCCCAACCCAAATTAATTTCCCAGAAACAATCTCCTATCCAAACTAAACTCAAATCCATCATTAAACATCATTTATCCAGCATGATCAAGGAGAATCGAAGCAAAACATTTTTACGGGCAAATATTCAGACACTCAATACATGCTTGTTTCTGGCTCATTTTCAAAAATAATTAGATCCCCATGATCAGGGCAACATATAGAACAACATTCTAACAAGAAATCAAAGTTCTGGAAAATTTGTTCATCATGTTACCTGAGATTGAGCTTTCAGTCCAGGAGCTTTTTGCTTGCCTCTTTGCCTCAAAATGGTCCCAATGGTCCTCTTGATAAAGTTATGAAGCTTGGTTGGAGTTTAAAATGGTTGGTTTGTGAGTTTGCAGAAGTTCTGTTCAGTGAAGGAGAGAAATCGTGTTTTGATTTCAGGGAGTTTTAGGGCAAGGTGAAGGGTCAGGGATGATCAGTGAGACATGTTGAGATGTTCTATGGAGTTTGTTTTTGTGTTTGATGCTTGCGTGGTGTGTTTCGAATGAAAATGCATAAGAGGCATAAACTTGGAACTATGGCTTGGAGAGTGTTTCAGGCTTGTGTATATGGTGTGTTATGTTGCATTTGGTCAACTTATCACAACTAGAGAGGTCAGAGAAGTTGGTGTGGCACAGGCTGATTGGTATGGGGTTTTTGCCAAAATGTCAAGCTTTGTGTAAGAGAGGTATGGGCTGTGGCAGTGAAGGTACAAAGCATGGCTTGGCTGCAGCTTGAATCAGGGAGAGCCATGGAAAAGGATTAGAGGCAATGCAGCAAGTGGATTAGGGTTTATCATAGGTTTTGCAACTTTGTGACCTTTGGGCCCTTTTGAAGTTTCTTGATCCACAAGTCATGAAAATGGCCAAACCTTTGATGCAATATGACTTTTTGGCATTGGTTTATGTTTTTGTAATGCATAGAAGTCACTTTGAGGTATCATTTTGCCTTGGCAAGGGATTTTGCAACTTTGCCTCTTTGGTAGAAAACTTGAAATTATGTGATTTTTCCCAACTTTGACAAGCCATAACTTTTGATCCAAAATGAATTAGAATGAGTTCTTGTACTTTTTGAAAAGGGAATGATCCATTCTACAACTTTCATGACCAAAGTTTTCTCATTTGAAGCATTTTTGAATCAAAAAGCAAGGGTTGAAAAAGTTTCCCAAAATGGCAAGTTTCCATTACAAGTCATTTTCCCAAAAAGGCAACTTTGCAAATGGCTTGCAATTATTCAATTTTGTGAACTTACAACATCTTCCATGATCAAATAAAGATCATACACAATCAAAATGATGAAGAACACCCCTTGGTTGGGTCATTGGGGGCCTCAGATGCCCTGATTTTGCACTGACTTGCTCAAGAAGTCAACTCTTGATCAGATGCCTTCCCCATGGAATTTCTTCATGAAAATTGATATGCATGATCCCTATACCATATAGAGACCAATAGAAACAAGAATGACAAAAAAAAATTGGAGTTATGGCCTCTGAAACCAAAACCCTAATTCTAGGTCATCTGTGCAGTTAAACCTGGCTCTACTTCCATGCCATTCTCAGTTCTTGTGATTCTTTGATTTCTTTGGCCTTGAGAGGATACAATATGATGCTTGAACATTCATGGACCCCTTTGAAGTGATTGATGACCTTTGGAGTGGCTCAAATGGCTCTGGATAGCTCAGATCACAAACCCTAGATGCAGATGACTTAGAAACAATGCAGTGAATCAAAAATGCAATATGAGATGCTATGATTGAACTTATGCATATGAAAATATCACAAGCCATGGTGTGAATGGGTGAGGGAAAATTTGGGGTGTTTACAGCTGCCCCTATTCAAGCATGAGTTAGCTGTGTAGGATGTAAGCGACGGCTTAACAGACAAACAAGATAACTTGTGGTTGAATACCAAAGACAATCCAAAATTTGCACTCACAGAATGAAGAAGAAAAGGGATATAGATTGTAAAAGAAAACAAAGTATATTATAAAGTGCGGGCGACTGAGGACGATCGTCGAGCAGGGGAAGACTGCTGGGGATGAAGCAATGACGGGGACGACCAACATGCTGGGGATATAAGAGATTAAGATATGAGACTCTCTGGGGATTATAGATAAATGAATGATGAGGTACGGTCATCAAAGGTGAAGGACGATCACCTAGCAGGGGACGGCTGCTCTATTGGGGATAAGATGAGGGACGGTCATCTAAGGTGAAGGACGATCACCGGGCAAGGTACGGTTGCCAAAAGTATCACGACATAGGACGAATGCCGGATAAAAAAGTTGACGATAGGTACGGCCATCGGATAAGCATGATGAAGGACGATCATCAAGAGGTGAAGGACGATCACCTAGCAGGGTACGGCTGCTCTCAGGGTTTATCATGACATAGGACGAATGCCAGATAATAAGATCAATGACGGGGACGACCATCGGATAAAATGATGAAGGACGATCATCAAAGGGTGAAGGACGATCACCTAGCAGGGGACGGCTGCTGAAAAATATCACAACATAGGACGAATGTCGGATAGGAAGGGGTTCAAATGAAATAAAGACTCCGCTGGGGAAAGGATGAGGGACGGTCATCCAAAGGTGAAGGATGATCACCTGGCAGGGTACGGCTGCCAAACGGGTATCATGACATAGGACGAATGTCAGATAAAAAGGAAATAGTTCACTGGGATTTGCTGGGACAAGTAAACACGGACGAGTGTCTATATCCAAGGAATGGGAGGTATAAGTGTTTGGGTACTGTGCATAGACTAAAGATGCGGACGAGCATCCTTAAGGCTATGATACGGACAAGTATCAGGTAGAAACAAATGTTGACACATGTTCAGAGATGATGATACGGACGAGTACCAACTGGTTAACAAAGAACACGGACGAGTATTGATTCTGCGGGGACTCTTCTGGGGAATAGTAGACACAGACGAGTGTCTAAATTCAAGAAGACATAAGTGTTTGACACGGTGTATAGATTGAAGATGCGGACGAGCATCCTTAAGACTACGATACGGACAAGTATCGATAGAAACAAACGCTGACGCGTGTTCGAAGATGATGATACGGACGAGTACCAACTGGTTAACAACGAACACGGACGAGTGTCGAGTCTGAGGGGATTTGAGTGATGTATACAAGATACGGACGAGTATCTGTATGAGTGAAACAGGAGTAACAAGTATGAGTGGTGTGCAGGAGTGTTTAACTTGCTGGGGAGGGCGACACAGACGAGTGTCAAAAAGAGCGAAGTATAATATAAGCAAGTGTATGCGTACAAAGGGAGTTGTGTATAAGTATCTGTGAATGCAAAGGGGACGCTTTGGCTTTCTACTGGGGATATGACACGGACGGGTGTCAGGAAGTATCTGTAATATATAAGTGCCTGTTTGTAAAGAATGCTCGGGCGACTTTACTGGGAAATCATGACACCGACGGGTGCCAAAAGGAGTGTTCATTTGTATTTATGAGTGTAAGGCAAATGCCTTGGCTTTCTGCCGGGGAATCCGGGGAGTTCCTCTGTATATCTTTGATGGATTGCCAGTATTTACAAGTGCTTGATTCAGAACATGGCTTATGATTATGCAATATGTTTGATTTTTGCCGTAATGCTCCGTATTTCACGGAATGCTACGCTTTGTGGGGAGAATATGATGCGAATGCTATGATTATGCAAAGACACCGATCCGGGATTCGGATCCCATTGCCGCGAAGATCTCTGGCTGATTTGCTTGGAGTGGGTATCCCAGCTGGGGTTGAGATCATAGGTAGATCTGACCTATGTGACTCTGCATGGGGATATAGATCACTGATAGACCTATTTCAGTAATGAGGAAACCAGCTGGGGTTTGTAGAAGCTTTCTTCACCCTGTTGTGAGACCTTCAGACGTTGCTCTTCTGGATAGAGGCTGAAGCTCTGTGGGGAGGTGGTTTCCTGGCTTTTGCACTTGGCTGAGGAGGAAATAACAACTTGGCAACTCAGCTGTGGAGAAAACACCTCCGGTGCTAAGACTGAGTAGATAATGATTTGCCAGCTTGCTGGGAGGAAGTTTTCATGCCCCATGTTGTGCCTTGAATGCCTGCAATCCTGAAAAGATAGAGAAACGCACAAGTAATCCCGAGGTATCCCTTACCGGATTCCATCATAAGAGTTTAGGCACTCCTAGGAGGGAGTATATTTCCTGCAAGCACGTATTTTTAGAAGAGAAGCATCTGTATTTATGCAATCAGTATCTTAAAGACATCGGACATTCTTGCAAATGAAAACAAAATGTATGAAACGAAACATGACTGAAAATATGATTTTATTAATTCATGTGCCCTGAATCGGCAAGATACAGTCAAAGAAACAAATCCCCTAAAATGAGGATATTGTTACAAATTGAGAAATAAAAGGTATTGGCAATGTTGATGACGCTTCAAGGAGCTTCCCTATGACTCGTATGACATTTGACGTTCTTCTCGTCTTGCTTTCTGAAGGAGGCTGATTCTGACCAGCGCTTGAACCTTTCGAAGCTTACCAAGTTGTGAGTGATACAGACGAATTCAGAATGCAATTGTTCGCTTATTCCCTTATTTTGCATGGATCGCCCTTTCGGGTTTTCAATCCACCGGGATACCCATTTTTTCCTGAGTCGTCCAATGTGGCTTTTCAACTCAGCGGGTGTTCATTTTTTATTTTATTTTCCCTCATTTTTGCCCGAGTCTTTTATTCTGTTTTTGACTCGCCGGGATGCCCTATTTTTGCCTGGACTTACATTATGCATCTGAATTCACAGGGGACGGGAAGTCTTCACCATCCATAGTACTGAGCATGAGTGCTCCACCGGAGAAAACTTTCTTTACTACGAATGGTCCTTCATAGTTCGGGGTCTATTTGCCCCTGTGGTCTGTATGAGGAGGGAAGAGTCTTTTCAGCACAAGATCTCCTACTTGGTACTCTCGGAGCCTGACTTTCTGATCGAAGGCTTTCTTCATTCTTTTCTGGTACAGCTGCCCATGACAGATTGCAGCCAATCTCTTCTCTTCAATCAGATTCAGTTGTTCGTATCGGGATCGGACCCATTCTGCTTCATTCAGCTTAACATCGATTAATACCCTTAATGAGGGTAATTCAACTTCAACAGGTAGGACTGCCTCCATACCGTAAACAAGCTGATATAGTGTTGCCCCAGTGGATGTTCTGATTGACATACGGTACCAATGCAAGGCAAACGGTAGCCTTTCATGCCAGTCCTTATAGGTGACTACAATCTTCTACACAATCTTCTTGATATTTTTATTAGCTGCCTCAACAGCGCCATTCATCTTTGGCCTGTAAGGAGAAGAATTGTGGTGTTGGATCTTGAAGTCCCGGCATAGTTCTGCCATCATTTTGTTGTTTAAATTGGAACCATTATCAGTAATGATTCGCTCGGGCACTCCATACCGACAAATGATGTCTCTCTTCAGAAATCGGGCTACCACTTGCCTTGTAACATTTGCATAAGAAGCCGCTTCAACCCACTTGGTAAAATAGTCAATAGCAACCAGGATGAATCTGTGGCCGTTTGAAGCAGTCGGTTCAATCTTGCCAATCATATCAATGCCCCACATGGCAAAGGGCCAAGGTGAAGACATCACATTCAGAGGATTCGGAGGCACATGCACCTTATCCGCATAAATCTGTCATTTATGGCATTTTCTGGCATAGGCACAACAGTCGGCATCCATTGTGATCCAGTAATAACCTGACCTTAGCAACTTCCTGGCCATGGCATGCCCTCCCGCATGGGTACCAAAGGATCCTTCGTGCACCTCGTGCATCAACAAGTCTGCTTCTGTCCTATCAACGCATCTGAGGAGTACCATATCAAAGTTTCTCTTGTACAAGGAACCGTCAGCATTCAGGAAGAAACTGCCAGCAAGCCTTCTTAATGTCTTCTTATCATTGGAAGATGCCCCGGGTGGGTAAGTTTGATCCTCCAAGAAGCACTTAATGTCATGGAACCAAGGCTTATTATCTTTAACAACATCTGCTGCAAATACATATGCTGGTCTGTCAATTCTGGACACTGAAATCCGAGGCACAAAGTTGGCAGCGTGAACTTTGACCATGGAAGAAATGGTAGCCAGAGCATCTGCAAACTGATTTTCATCTCGAGGGATATACTCAAGCTTGACTGTTGTGAAGAAAGTCAATAACCTTCTTGTATAATCCCGGTAAGGTGTCAGATGATCTTGCTAGGTGTACCATTTGCCGTTGGTTTGATTAATTACCAGAGCTGAATCTCCGAACACAGTCAAAGTCTTGATCCTGAGGTCAATGGCTTCCTCAAGACCCATAATACAAGATTTGTATTCAGCTTCGTTGTTAGTGTAGTTAAAGGTGAGTTTTGCCGAGAAAGGCATGTGAACTCCTTTAGGCGTAATGAGTACTGCACCAACACCACGACCATTCATATTAACAGCCCCGTCAAACATCATAGTCCATTCTTCTTCTGGATCAGGCCCTTCAGTGTGAACAGGCTCTTCATGATCTTTTGCTCTTATGAACATGATGTCTTCATCAGGGAAGTCAAATCTCATAGGCTGGTAATCATCAATGGGTTGCTCAGCAAGATAATCAGATAATACACTGCCCTTGATGGCCTTTTGAGAGGTGTACTGAATGTCATACTCTGTGAGGATCATTTGCCATCTTGCAACCCGTCCGGTAAGTGCTGGCTTCTCAAAAATGTACTTAACTGGGTCCATCTTTGATATCAATAAAGTGGTGTGGGTCAGCATATACTATCTCAGTCGGCGAGCAGCCCACGCTAAAGCACAACAAGTTTTCTCGAGCAGTGAATAACGTTGTTCACAGTCGGTAAACTTTTTGCTTAGGTAGTATATTGCATACTCTTTTCGACCAGACTCGTCATGCTGGCCTAACACACACCCCATCGACTCTTCTAATACTGTCAAGTACATGATTAGAGGTCTTCCTTCAACTGGAGGCATAAGGATATGAGGCTCTTGCAAGTATTCCTTGATCTTGTCAAAAGCCCTCTGGCAGTCTTCGTTCCACCTGACCGTTTGTTCTTTTCTTAACAACTTGAACAGAGGTTCACAGGTTGCTGTAAGGTGAGATATGAACCGTGAAATGTAGTTCAATCTACCTAGGAAACCCCGAACTTCTTTTTCTGACTTTGGTGCAGGCATTTCTTGAATGGCTTTGACTTTATCAGGGTCAACTTCAATCCCTTTCTCACTTACAATAAATCCCAGCAACTTACCAGATCGCACCCCGAATGTGCATTTGTTGGGGTTTAACTTCAGTTGGTATTTCCTCAAACGCTTGAATAACTTCAGCAGATTTACCAAGTGGTCTTCTTCTGTGAGGGACTTGGCAATCATGTCATCCACATAACATTCAATTTCTTTATGGATCATGTCGTGGAATAATGTTACCATAGCCCGTTGATAGGTTTCACCCGCATTCTTCAGTCCGAATGGCATCACCTTGTAACAGAACATGCCCCAGGGTGTGATGAAAGTTGTCTTCTCCATGTCTTCAGGTGACATTTTGATCTGATTGTATCCTGAAAATCCGTCCATGAAGGAGAATACCGAGAACTGAGCCGTATTATCAACCAATACATCAATGTGAGGTAAAGGGAAGTCATCTTTCCGGCTGGCTCTGTTCAGATCCCGGTAGTCCACACACATCCTCACCTTGTCGTCTTTCTTAGGTACCGGTACAATGTTAGCAACCCACGGTGGATAGCTAGTTACAGCAAGGAACCCGGCGTCCCACTGCTTTTGTACCTCTTCTTTAATCTTCATTGCCATATCTGGGCGAGTACGGCGCAGTTTCTATTTTACCGGTGGGCAATCTTCTTTTAAAGGCAGCTTATGCATGACAATATCGGTGTCCAACCCTAGCATATCCTGATAAGACCAAGCAAACACATCCACATATTCACGAAGCATGTCAATCAGTTGCTCTTTTACCGAATCTTGTAAGCAGGCTCCGATCTTAACCTCTTTCACATCTTCTTCCGTACCAAGATTAACCGTTTCGACCTCCTCCTGATGAGGGGTGATAACCTTCTCCTCTTGCCTTAACAACCTGGCTAGCTCTTCAGGAAACTCATAATCTTCTTTAACCCCTTCATCAGCTTGATTGATTGGATTGTCAAAGTCATACATAGTCATAGTTGTGTTGTTGTCGGTGCAGTCTGAAAGGCACTCTCTGCAAGGGTTTAGATTGTTCATTTTAGTGATCGATTTTAATCTTGTTTAGAAAAAGTGAAATGAAGTTATCATTTTGGAAAACATTGCCATTTTATTTTTGTACAAAAAGAAAAACGAAAAATAGTGAGCGGAAAAGAAAAAAGACTCATTTGCAAAAGATGTCCGATATTCATTGATTGATCTGTTTGCACAAAATTACAAGATGGCCCGATTACAAAATGAGTCTTGTCATCTTGGGCAAGATGCAAGACTTGATGCATGCTTAAAAATAAAGGAAATAATAATTACTCTGCAGGAGTAACCCTTATAATTTCCTGGGAAGACCAATTAAGGACTTGGCTCCCCGGGATCCTTGGACGTATCCAGCTCTCCAGGTTGCGGTCGCTTTCATCCTCGTCTTCCAAGTTGTTCACTGTATCCGGGGTGAGCATTCCCCCGCTGACAAAACTGGGCTTCTTGGCAGCCTCTGATTGATCTTGTTGAGTTGGTCTGTAACCCAACCCAAATCTGTCTTCCTTCTTCTCCACGGGCAGCAATTTGCCCCAGCCTTGGGCAGTACCCTCTTCAACAACCTTCCTGGCTTGGTGATAAGACGTCATGGAGGTTCCCAGTACAGCAGATGCTTCATTAATGTTCAGGGCCTCAAATCCCTAGCTCATGGTTTCATGGATTTCTCCATCCATCTCAATGTATTTGTACGTAGCCAGATGGCTAACAAAGATGTCCTCTTCACCACAGATGGTGATGATCTGGCCTTCCCACTCGAATTTCAGCTTCTGGTGAAGGGTAGACATAACAGCGCCAGCGGCATGGATCCAGGGTCTACCCAACAAACAGCTGTAGGCCGGCTGAATGTCCATTACATAGAAGGTAATTTTAAAAGTCTGCGGGCCAATCATCATAGGCAGATCAATCTACCCTAGCACTGATCTCTTAGAGCCATCAAATGCTCTCACCACCAAATTACTCGGACGTAATGGCAAGCCATCATACTCCAGCTTCACTAAGGCTTTCTTTGGTAGAACATTGAGTGACGACCCAGTGTCTACCAGTACATGAGATAGAACGGCACCTTTGCATTCCAGGGTGATATGTAAAGCCTTGTTGTGGTTACGCCCCTCAGTTGTTAAGTCAGCATTGGTAAAGCCCAGCCCATGACTGGTGTTGACATTTGCCACCACAGTTTCTAGCTGATTAACAGTGATCTCCTCTGGCACGTATGCTGCATGCAAGACCTTCAGTAATGCATTCCTGTGAGCTTCAGAACACATCAACAGGGATAATATGGAGATCTTTGAGGGAGTTTGGTGAAGCTGATCCACCACCTTGTAATCACTTCTCTTTATAATCCTCATAAACTCGTCTACATCTTGCTCAAAAGATGTCTTCTGAGTTTCTTTCATAATTGGTTCTTCAGGTATCACACTCTTCCCCCTTTGCTTTGGCAGCAGCTTCTGCTTCGGCATTAGGTCTTTGCAATTGTGAGGCAAAAAGGCGTCCGCTTCTGGTGAAGCCTCCGCCTCCCCCAACATTATCAATCTGTGGAGAAGAAGTTGAAGAGTCCAAGGTGATTTTCTCCCCGTTGCAGTAGAGGTCAGAGCCATAATGCCAAGGTATGGCATTACTTCTTTCATATGAAACTGGTCCAGGCACCGTGATGGTAACCGGACTGACTGCCGCAGAGGAAGGTATTGAAATGGTGTGCGGATCGTAGTAGATGGTGACTGGTGATATGGCAGGAGGTGCCACTGTTTGTTGTTGAAAGTTGTTGTTTGGAGGAACATTTGATGGATCATAGTAAATGGTGACTGCTGAGATATCTTCATTAATTTCTGTTGGCGTTGTAGAAGATCCTGCTGAATAAATGGGTGCTGATGTTGTAGAAGCAATGGTTGTTGACATTTGATTTGTTGAAGTGATGGACGGAGCCATTGTTGATGATATTGATGAATTGGTCGGAATGATTGTTGTTGCAGTTGTAGAAGAGTCAGGAATTGTTGTCAAAGGGATTGCTGGATTTGTAGGCGCCGTTGTTGTGATCTGAAGTATACCACTTTTGATAAGACCATCTATGCCGCTTCTCAAGTTATCACACCCGTTAACCGAAATGTTGCAATACCCACAATCGAGCTCACACCCGGGGAACATCTGGCACTCTAGAAGCTGAGCTTTAATTTCTACCAGAGGTGTTCGAATCTGTCCAACACTGGTTATCAAGAAAGATGGCTTGTCTTCCTCAATGGCATTAATTCTTGGCCCTCCATGATTGGGCATGGGATTCTTGGTGACACTTGGAGGGGGTGCAAAATTGAGGGCCTTAGAATCCACCAGATCTTGCACTTTCATTTGTAAAGCCCTGCATTTCTCAGTATTGTGGCCAGGTGCATTGGAGTGGAAAGCACATCTGGCGTTGACATCATAATTTCTTGGCAGATTGGTGGGATCTGGTGGTGCCAATGTCCTTAGTTCAACCAAGTTGAGTTTCAGGAGTTGTGGCAATAAAGTGGCATAAGGCATAGGGATTGGATCAATCACCCTATTTGCCTGTGATGGTCTTTGCTGAAAGGGTCTTTGCTGTTGATTGCTGTTGTTGTTGTTGTAAATCCTTTGTGGCGGATACTGAACTTGCTGCTGATAATGTGGTTGTTGTTGTGGTTGATATGCTGGTTGCTGAGGAATCGGAGTTGGAATAGTGACAGCTGCTACTGATCTGTGGACATACTGAGGTCTGCCCCTGCTGGCATGAACGGCATTTGTCTCACCGGTTCTTCTAGGTCCCACAAAAGGCTTCCTGGGATTACTTGACGAACTTGCACCATTATCAGAAATTTTGCCCATCTTCAGAAGGCTTTCAATTCTTTCCCCAGCTATAACTACGTCAGCGAAGCTGGTGGAAGAAAAGGCAGCTAGCCTATCAATATATGTTCCTTGCAGAGTATTCATGAACATGTCGGCCATCTCTCTTTCCGACATGGGTGGCTGGACAGCAGCAGCAAGCTGTCTCCACCTTTGGGCATATTCCCTGAAGCTCTCCCTGGAGGATTGAGACATTCCCATCAAGAGGGTCCTGTTAGGAGCCATGTCCAGATTGTATTGGTACTGTCTGATGAAAGCTTCAGCTAAGTCCTTCCAGCATCTGATAGTGGCTCTGGTTAAGTGAGAGTACCACTCCCTTGAAGCTCCAGTCAAGCTATCTTCAAAGTAAAACATCCACAGTTTTTCATCCATGGTGTATGCCTTAAGTCTTCCCAGAAAGGACTGCAAGTGAGTTCGTGGACAGGAAGTTCCATTGTACTTCTCGAAGCACGGGGGTTTAAACTTGTGGGGAATTCTTACCCCATCCACTAACCCCATGTCCATGACATCAAAGCCTAGGGAATTTTGAGACTCCAGAGATCTCAACTTCTCAGCAATTTCATCAAACCTCCTATCATAAACTTCATCCCCAGCTCCCATTACAGTAAACTGCTCCTCTTGGGGGTCTTCCTGTAAGATCCTTCCTCCAGTAGTATTTCCTTGCACATTACCCGGGATATTGACTTCCGGATGCAGATGAGGCCCATATACTGGTGGATTAACATGAGGCTGACCCCTCTCATTGTTACTTGTTCCTCCAGTTCCCAGAGGAGGTTCTTCCGGGGTTTGTCTTTCTACCAATGCCCTCAACCTTTCTTGACTTTGAGCCAAGCCATTCATTACCTCCATGAATTAGGTCATTTGGTTTCTCATCTCCAGCCTTTCATTAGCCATCTGATTTCTGACCTCTGTTAGATCTTGCTGTACTTGGTCCATTTGAATACCAGGAAGGTTGTTGCGGGTAGGATACCGGTGCGGACGGTTGAGAGGGAACACCCGGCGGCGAGCAATAAATCCTGAACCACAACAGAGTTAGTAACAAACAAAACAAAACCTACAAAACAAAACAAATGTCAGTATGCAATGCAGTATGCTTATTTGTTTTCCTAAGGTATCCGGCTTGGCTCTTGGTTTTGACCTTTCCAGACCCCGAGGAAGATGTTCTGAAAAGATGTTCTCATGTTGCTTGAGAAAAGAAACTCAATGAAACAAACTAACAAATAAATTACAAATGGTGGATCATTCATAGTTTGTTTTTACATCATATGCCCTTGAAGGGTCAAAATACAACATAAAAAGAAAAGTACATTAAATGGAAATAACAACAAGCAAAGAAGTCAAACATCTAATCCAAATTCATCCTCCTTAACCTCCTTCAAAAGTGCTTCAGTTACAGGACCAGCCGGATGCTCGGTGATGTTTCTGATGAGGAGGTTTCTAGTAGCAATGGCAGTGGTCAGCTTCTTGTGCCTGTCTTGGTCCTTTGACCTCTTCAAACCAGCCCTAAGCTTCAATTCTGAAATTTCCTTCTGGGCTGCCAGCAAAGCCTCCTGTTGCTTCTTTTCATTAGCCTCCAACTGCTCAATCCTAGCTTGAGTTCTCTTATCTTCTTGAGTGCGAGCTTCAGTGATCCTGACCCACCTAGCTTGACTTTCCTCTAGATAGAGATCAGTCCTAGCCTTCTGGAACTGGGCCTCTTTACAGGCATTCTTCAATATTTGCTCTCCAGCTCTTGATTTCTTGATGTAGTCTTCTGCTTTCTCAATCTTGGCCAGATGTTCTACCTTAAGCTTCTCCAACCTCTCAATGTCTAGACGACCATCACTCCTCTCCCAGAGGGTCTTCTTCAGAGCTTGATACAGGTTCTCATTCCTCTCTTTCAGCTTCTCAAATTCTTCCAGGCTGACAGTGGCTGGAGGCTGTACTGTTGATGGTCCAGGTACATCCTCAATGGTGAAGGGCATCCCAGAAATCTGAGCCCTAGCATGAGACCATTCATAATACTGAGCTGAAGCCACATTATTGCATCTTCCAAGAATGGCCATCCCTTTGGTCTGGATGTTGTCCCAAGCCCAGGATGCTTGTCTGACAATAGCTAGATTAGGTTTTATCTCACAATACAGGGTTTCAGCCAAGTCTTGCACTCTAGGAGGGTGAACCAAAGCATATCCCAATTGTCTCTTAAACAGCAAAGGATTGTAGTTGATGCAACCCTTCACTCCCACTAGAGGTACATTGGGATACTGCCCACAGCTAGTGATTATGTCTCTGCCCTTGGTGCTCTGGGTGCACCATCTGATGTCATCTGAAGTCAGAGCAATGAGTCTCTTAGCCCAATTTTTCTGTTGGTGAGGGTTCAGGAAGGCATCAGTCCTGGGTAAGTGTTTGAGCAGCCAGGTGTGAAATAGAGGAGCACATCACCTCACCAACTTTCCTCTTTGCTTCTCATTCCTCTGATGAATGGAATAATAGAAATCTCCTAGCAAGGTGGGTACTGGGTTCCTCAAAAGGAAGAGATGAATGGCATTCTTGCTGATAAACTTGGGCTCATCTGCAAATAGTATAACCCCATATATACTGAGGGCTAACAATGCGCAAACTGCCCTCCATTCTCCCAAGGAGGCCTTTAGGATGGCCTGAGAAGTCAGAAAGTCTAGATGCAAACCAGGGATTCCAGTCTTTGTTGTCATGTTCTGCTCAATCAATATAGGCTCTAGGTACAGTGCTTTTGCCACTTCTCCATTGCTGGGAGAAGTCATCTCTGGGTTGAAGGGAATCCCACCCCTAATAGGCACTCCAATCAGTGATGAAAACTCCTCTAGCAGAGGTCCTAACTGAAAGTTCTGGAAAGTGAAGCATCTCAAAGAAGGGTCATAAAACTGTAGGCAAGTGTGGATCAAACTCCTCTGAGAAGGATCCAGTTCCATAACCATATCAAGGATGCCTCCATAATGCTCTCTGAATAATGGGATGTGGTCTGGGGTGATAAGTGCCTGGACCTGCCTGATACCAGTCAGCACAGGCTCAAAGAAATGGTACGAAATGTTGCTCTTCTTGGGTACCATGACTGTTGATGAAGAGCTGAAAACAAATGCTGATGATGAAGACTGATACTGGAGATGAGCCACTGATAGGCTGAGGCTGGTGATGGAGGTAGCTGAAGCAGGCAACTGATGAAGGCAACTGAAGCAGATAGCTGATGAAGATAGCTGATGGAACAAAGGTCTATACAGATGAAGGGGTCAAAACCAAGCTAGAGGTAATGTGGATACCCTGAAAAACAAATAAAAAAATGTTAAATGATGTAAATGATGAGTATGCAAATGATATGCAAGGGTTTGTGATCAAGCTGGAACCAATTACTGTCTTGATACAAAAGGCCCATGTATGTTTAAGAAGTCCAGGTGGAGGTTCAGAAATAAAGAGTCACATGTCCAGGGTTAAATCACAAGAACTGTCCAAAGTGAAGCATTCTTAAACAAAACAAGTATCAGGGTATGATGTGGCCAAAAGGGTTCCTGCAAACCTGTAAACAGCCCAACCCCCTCACAGGTGATGTTCTAAAACAAGGATCCTCAGACTTGGATCAGTTATGAGAAGTGTAAACACTTCTAACCCGGAGGTACAGTGTTTACAATAACCATAAAAGATCCTCCTCTAATTCACCTCAATTTTTGAAGGTCAAAATAAAGGTCATCTAGACTTAGCAGGCTTCCCAGATAGCCCTAGCACTACAGGAAATCTGTAGCACAGAGTTCTCAAGAAGAAACCCACATCTGAACCGTGTTTCATATTCCCGCACCAGACCGAAATGGAATGGGAAAGAACATGAACCACTCTAGCCTAGGTGTCACTTAGGTCCCAGGTATAGGACCTTATCTCTCAATGAAACCCCACCCATCAAAACAATAAACCAGATCCAGCTAGATAACAGTATGACAGTATGATATATATAAAGCTGTAAAGAAAGTAATAAAATAACTGTACATAAAGCAGTAAATAAAGCAAATATACAAATACAATTAGCACACAACACCCTAGTAAACACAAATCAAACAAGCGCTAGGAGGAACCCACAAAAAGAACCAGAAGCCCTGGTTACAGTATAAGGTTCCCCAGCAGAGTCGCCAAGCTGTCGCTCCCACCAAATGACACCCAGGTCAGAAGGGGTACAAACGCGAACGGTCGGCGAAAAGGGATGAGAACACACAGGGGTGAACTCAGAAAGACAAGAGTCGCCAGCTAGGCATTTTTATCCCGATGGAAAGGCAATGCTGCATAGACCTAGAAAGATGTGGATAGGACGATTGCGAACCAGAGAGACTGAGAAAGGGGGTTGGTTACAACCTGGGAAGGTATTAGCACCCAGATTGTCCGCCGTACTCGACGGGATCCACGCTTAAAAGATTTGTGTTTTAAAGGGGTAGTGTCAGTGCTATCTGTGTATCAAAGCTGGAAAGAATGCAAGTGTCAGTGTAAAAGAAATGTGAAGTGTATAAGTAAAGTTTCAGTGTAAGAACAAGAATGAAATGCTCAAGACTATGAGGCTAAAAGAATGATACTGGAAGAAAGGGGGATATACAGAGACTTTTGTTCGATAACTATTAAGTTATGCCTACGTATCCTCTCGTGCAATGAGGAAGTCAGAACACCGTAGTTCGACCCAAAGAGACTGGAAGATAAATTGACTTGTGAACTTCTTTCTTGTCTATGCTCAAGTGTATGACCTGTCTGGCTCAGGTGCAAACTGTCTTGCATTAGACGGAAGAAGCGAGTTCTCGTTTATGAGTGAAGATGATGAGAAAAGAATCCCGAAGGAGACGATTATTGTTTGTTTTTTGGATTTTTCAATCTTTTATTGATTTTGGAAGTTTGTCATAAGTCAATGAGCTTAAGCCTAAACCAATGGATTAGTAAACTCATCACATCTTCCCTCTGATTAGGGGTAATGAGAATACCTTAAGTGTGAAGTCAACATCTCACACTTAATCACCCTGATGTAGGATTACGATCATTAATCTAATTGTGATTATTTAGATGTTTTTGTTGTTTTTGTTTAGTGTTGAGTAATGAGTTTAAGCCATAATCAGGGATTTAATGGACTCATTACACCATCCTAATAGAAGGATAATAGATGAGAGCATTTAAGCTGAGGAAGACTCCTCAACTTAATCCATGATTAGGGATTAACCTCATGACAAAACAAAGCCTTTATTAAGTGGATTTTAGTTAATGATAGAATGAAGAAGTTATTTTTATGGTTTGTAAGACAACTTGAGGGGGACTTGTCCATTAACACTAGGGTTAGTCCTTCTTAACCAATTAAGGAAGAATTAGAACCCTAATGCAAGGCCCAAGTTACAAGCTTGATGTCTTAGTGATTATTAGGTGAATTGATTAAAGGATTTAAACACACCAAGGGTTTAACACTTAGGATTAAAGTTATACACTCCATCCTAATAGAAGGATGTAGGCATAAGCTTAATCACAAAGCCTTAAAGCCTTTAGGGTTTAGTCCCTGATTATGAGATGAGAAGAGAAGACTCAAAGATGACTCAAAGGTAAAACTAAATGGGGGGACTAATCAAACCCTAATTGTTATCATACTTGGGGATCCTAGGGTTTGTGAGGCTTAAGAGAGAAAGAATCTTCAAAGAACCACCAGGAGTGAAGCAGATGAAAGGAGCAAGAAGCAGAGAGAAGCAAAACAACTTGCTTCACTTAAGAAGACAAGTTGCTTGAAGAAAGAAAGTAAGATGAATCAAGAATGAGCAAGCTCAATCCCAAACACATACAAAAATGCAGCAAATGAATTATGAAAGAGATGAGAAGAGAATGAGAGAAGTGAAGGCAAATTCACTTCTCAAACAACTTACCACCTGCAATATTAGCATAAGAAATGAAATGCAATGCAAATGAGATGGAATGTCATGATGCAAAACAAAACCAGAAGCATAAACATGATGTTAATGATGATAAGAGATGATGTAAACATGAGGCCAGACATGAGAATGATCATACATGGTAATGGATGCAAAAGAAACATGCTTTGAACCATGGATGTTCATGAAAAGTTATGAAATGTAATGGACATACAACATTACAAATGAAATATGCAATGATCAAACATGGTTCTAATATGTCTTAAGATGTATATTGAATCATGTTGATGCACAAAATGTCATGGCAATTCATGGTATGCAAGCAAATGGAAGATGGATGCAAAGGAAGACATAAATTAGGGTTTATGATTAACACACAAAGCAAAAATCCAAAACCAGAAGCAAGAGACATGATAAAAATTTGAAAATGCTATCAAAGATACCCTAAACCTATACAAACTCACTGCCCAAAGGAGAGGATCCAATTCTTATCCTAGTGAAAGTTATGAATTTCCTAAGATTGCTAGGGTTTTGGGATACCTTGTCAAGAAAAATCCTAAAAAAAATGAAAATGCAAGATCAATTCAAGCCAATTTTATCCTATAAACTACATGCTATGCAAGATGCAATGCCAAAATAATCATCATCCAACTCTCAATGGTTAGACAGAAATAAATTTTTGAAGTTTGGAACAAAATATTGCTTTGAAATGAAATTAAATCCAATGAAAATGATCAAAAGGCATCAAGAACAAAAACGAAATTTGATTTGAGAGTTGGACAATGTTTCTAAATGTTTTTAAAGGCTATGTGAAATTTTTTGTGATTTTTAAATACTTAAATGTATTTTTAATTAATTAATTTTCATTAACTAATTAAAAATAAACATTTAAATGATTTAAAAATAATTTTTAATGCAAAAAAAAAATAAAAATATTTTTGGGTTTTAAAAATTAATGAAAACCTTGACAAAAATTTTCATAATTTTTAAAGGTGTTTTACTATTTTTAATAAAATGTGAAAGAAAATGCAAGAAAAACAAAATAAAAAACAAAATAAATGGAAGTATGCAGATCTGAAGGCTGAGATTCAAAGCTGAGAGTCCAGGGTTGACTGCGCGCGCTATCCTACGGCTGGCATTTAAACTGACTAAACCTAATTAATTAATTTAATTAAATGGGATTAGGGCTTTAATGATAGATCCAGGCCATTCGTTCACGCGGGAGTCAAACAAAGTCAAACGCATCTACGGTCAAGGTTTAAACTCTCATTAATGACGCAATTAGGGCTAAGCACATTCAGACGACCGGAACAGTGCTCCGGTCGTCCTCTCCGGCGAAACCAAATACCTAGCTTTCATTACAGGCCACCCCAAACCAAATTAATTGCCCAGAAACAATCTCCTATCCAAACTAAACTCAAATCCATCATTAAACATCATTTATCCATCATGAGCTAGGAGAATCGAAGCAAAACATTTTTACGGGCAAATATTCAGACACTCAATACATGCTTGTTTCTGGCTCATTTTTAAAAATAATTAGATCCCCATGATCAGGGCAACATATAGAACAACATTCTAACAAGAAATCAAAGTTCTGGAAAATTTGTTCATCATGTTACCTGAGATTGAGCTTTCAGTCCAGGAGCTTTTTGCTTGCCTCTCTTGCCTCAAAATGGTCCCAATGGTCCTCTTGATGAAGTTATGAAGCTTGGTTGGAGTTTAAAATGGTTGGTTTGTGAGTTTGCAGAAGTTCTATTCAGTGAAGGAGAGAAATCGTGTTTTGATTTCAGGGAGTTTTAGGGCAAGGTGAAGGGTCAGGGATGATCAGTGAGACATGCTGAGATGTTCTATGGAGTTTGTTTTTGTGTTTGATGCTTGCGTGGTGTGTTTCGAATGAAAATGCATAAGAGGCATAAACTTGGAACTATGGCTTAGAGAGTGTTTCAGGCTTGTGTATATGGTGTGTTATGTTGCATTTGGTCCACTTATCACAACTATAGAGGTCAGAGAAGTTGGTGTGGCATAGGCTGATTGGTATGGGGTTTTTGCCAAAAAGTCAAGCTTTGTGTAAGAGAGGTATGGGCTGTGGCAGTGAAGGTGCAAAGCATGGCTTGGCTGCAGCTTGAATCAGGGAGAGCCATGGAAAAGGATTAGAGGCAATGCAGCAAGTGGATTAGGGTTTATCATAGGTTTTGCAACTTTGTGACCTTTGGGCCCTTTTGAAGTTTCTTGATCCACAAGTCATGAAAATGGCCAAACCTTTGATGCAATCTGACTTTTTGGCATTGGTTTATGTTTGTGTAATGCATAGAAGTCACTTTGAGGTATCATTTTGCCTTGGCAAGGGATTTTGCAACTTTGCCTCTTTGGTAGAAAACTTGAAATTATGTGATTTTTCCCAACTTTGACAAGCCATAACTTTTGATCCAAAATGAATTATAATGATTTCTTGTACTTTTTGAAAAGGGAATGATCCATTCTACAACTTTTATGACCAAAGTTTTCTCATTTGAAGCATTTTTGAATCAAAAAGCAAGGGTTGAAAAAGTTTCCCAAAATGGCAAGTTTCCATTACAAGTCATTTTCCCAAAAAGGCAACTTTGCAAATGGCTTGCAATTCTTCAATTTTGTGAACTTCCAACATCTTCCATGATCAAATAAAGATCATACACAATCAAAATGATGAAGAACACCCCTTGGTTGGGTCATTGGGGGCCTCAGATGCCCTGATTTTGCACTGACTTGCTCAAGAAGTCAACTCTTGATCAGATGCCTTACCCATGGAATTTCTTCATGAAAATTGATATGCATGATCCCTATACCATATAGAGACCAATAGAAACAAGAATGACAAAAAAATTGGAGTTATGGCCTCTGAAACCAAAACCCTAATTCTAGGTCATCTGTGCAGTTAAACCTGGCTTTGCTTCCATGCCATTCTCAGTTCTTGTGATTCTTTGATTTCTTTGGCCTTGAGAGGATACAATATGATGCTTTAACATTCATGGACCCCTTTGAAGTGATTGATGACCTTTGGAGTGGCTCAAATGGCTCTGGATAGCTCAGATCACAAACCCTAGATGCAGATGACTTAGAAACAATGCAGTGAATCAAAAATGCAATATGAGATGCTATGATTGAACTTATGCATATGAAAATATCACAAGCCATGGTGTGAATGGGTGAGGGCAAATTTGGGGTGTTTACAATATACTAACATTTTAATTCAATCTCTCGCACCTTATCCTCTTTATTTCAATTTCTCGCTCCTTATCTCTCTTATTATGCTTATTATACTATATCATTCATCATATTGCTTATTGTTTATATTATTATGCTTGTGATTTTTCCTTTGTCCATTTGGACACAAAAACACTAATAACGGATTAAACATCTAAAAAATTGGTGACTTTAATTTCGGACTATGGTTACTATCCTTATCATTGGACTTGGAGTTTCGGACTTAGATTTTAGGATCTATCCCTTTGCTTGAGTTGTTATGGATTGAAGACTTTGGCTCCGATTGAGTTTACTTGATTATGAAGATGGAAATCCGATTGTTTCAAAGAATGCTTGCCATATGGTTTGATCGTTCTTCCCTTAGCTTTTACTTTCAAGTCTTAGGATAGTCACTTCATCTCCTCCCACTTCTTCAATTTTCAAATCTTCTTCCTATTTTCAAAAACTTTCTTTGTTTTCAAACTTCAAACATTTTTGCAATCAAACCTTGACTTGTGTCATGTGCTTTTACCTTTTCATTTCATTTCTTATTAAATGTTAAACCACATAAGCATATCGAAACTTTTCTTCACAAAAATCTTAAAAAACATTCTTCTTCTCATCTCTTCAATCCTTTTTTCAAGCAAACCATTTCAAACCAAAAAATGCAGTAAATATTTCAAAGGGTTCCCATGGAGTACCACGGACAAGTCGGGTGCGTAAAACCTTCCCGATTTGTCACCTATCCCCTTACCCGTTCTCTGTTTGTTTCTTTTAGCTTTTGCTTTTAGATTCCTTAGGTTTTTGTTCGTTCTTTTTACCTTTTCCATTTTGAAATAAATAAAAGTGCGGTGGCGACTCTGTGTACCTTGAGTGAAGTTAATCAATAGCTTACACTCACGATTTTACCTTGATTCAAAAATGCTTCAAATGAAAAATTCTTGGTCATGAAAGTTGTAGATTGGATCATTCCCTTTTCAAAAAGTACAAGAACTTGATCTAATTCATCATAGAACTCAAGTTATGGCCTTGCAAAGTTGGGAAAAATCACAAAATTTCACTTATGCACCAAAGAGGGAAGTTTGCAAAAACACTTGCCAAAGCCAAATGTGACCTCTAATTGACTTATAAGCATTGCACAAACATCACACATGACCTAAAATTCAGAATTGCACAAAGAAATCCTAAGTTTCATGCCTTGAACTTCAAGTAATTCAAAAGGGGCCAAACTTCCCCAAAATTGCAAAATGGATCAAATCTCTTCAGCCACTTGTGCCAGCTACAAAATATGACTTCCATGGACCTCCTTGAACCAAGCTGAATCGAGCCATGCCTTGAAACAGCCAGTGAACCAGCCCATACCTCAAGTACACAAGTTGGTGACATTTTTGCAACTTGCCCATACCAATCAACATAGGCCAGCACCCACCCTCTGACCTATCCAAACATGATATGTATACCAAAAGCAACCCAACACATAACATAACACAAGCTGAAACCTCCAAGAACACAACATACACAAAATCCCCCAAATTTGCAAAAGCCTTCAAAATTCACAACTCATCCATCAAACCTGAAAACAAATTCCATAGAACAACTCCATAATCATCACTGATCATTTCCCACCCTTCATTTGCCCTAAAACACTCAGAATCAAAAACACGATTTTCACATTTCATGAAATGAACTTCTGCCAACTTCATTTTGAGGCCATTTAAACTCCAACCAAGCATCACAAGCTCTTGAGGGGAATCATTGGAGTGGATTTGAGGCAAAGAACTGGCCAGAAAGCTCCTGTTTTGAAAGCTCAACTTCAGGTAGCCATGGCATTTATTTTTCCAGAACTCTCATTTTATGTTATAGAATGATTCTATGTGTTCCCCTGATTACCATGATGTGTTTGGTTTCGAAAATAGTTGAGAAATAAGCATTTCATAAGCTTCTGAAATTTTTGAGATGTTTTTCGTTTTGCTTCGATTCTTGTTTTTGATGATGAATAAATGAATTTTGATGGCTGATTCTTGTTGGGGTTGAGGAGAGGATCATTTCTGGAGAGTTTTAGGGCTTGGGGTTGTGTATTGAGTGAGATAGCTTGAGAGGCTAGCCGGAGAAGATGACCGGAACACTGTTCCGGTCATCTGAAAGTGTTTAGGGTTCAGATTAGGGCTTAATGACATAATTACTGAGTTTGAATGTGAGCTGTCCATTTGCACGCGCTGGTCAATTCCCTCCCTTTTGAGTTTGAATCTGGTCCACTGGATCAACATACTTTCATTTTTATTCATTTAATTTCATTTTAATTGTATTTCTTTCTACATTTTATTAAAAATAGCAAAACACTTCTAAAACATTTTATTTTTTGCATCATGACTTAAAATATTTTTCTCATTCTGAAAATAATTTTTATTTTATTTTTTGCATAAATTTTGTATTTTTAAAATATTTAAATGTTTATCTTAATTAATTAATGAGAATTAATTAATTAAAATACCATTTAAGTTTCTAAAAATCACCAAAAAAATCACATTGCATTTTGATACATTTAGAAACATTGTCAAACTCTTCACACAAATTTCGTTTTGGTTCTTGACCTATTTTGACATTTTTCTTTGGATTAAAGATTCTTAAAAATCAATATTTTTGCCCTAACTTAGAAAAATCCTTTCTGCCTAACCATGAAGAGTTTGATGATGGTTCTTTTTGCATTACATTCCTCATATCATGTAGTTTCTAGGATAAAATTGGTTTGAATTCATCTTTCATTTTCAATTTGTTTTGCATTTATCATTGAGAGGTACCTTAAAACCCTAGCAAACTTGAGAAAATCATAACATCCATTAGGTTAAGATTTAGGTCTCCCCTTTGGGCAGTGAACTTATATAGGGTTAGGGTTCCTTTGATCCTATTTTAAATTTTTTATCTTGTCATTTGCTTCTGGTTTTGAATTTTGTATTGCATGTTATGTATAAACTCTAATGTTTGCTCTCATTTGCATTCATTCTTCATATGCTTGCATATACACACTTACCATGACATTTTGTGCATCCACATGACATATAAGATATCTTAGGGCACATTAGAATCATGTTTGATCATTTCATCATCCATTTTCCATGTTATGTATCCATTGCATTTCATAGGTTTTCATGAACTTTCATGCTTCTTACTTGTCTCATTTGCATTCTCATCTCTTGTATGATCATCCACACCTCATGACAACCATTTGCATCATCCTTTAGCATAATTGACATCTTGATATGCTTCTGACTTTGGTGTTCATCCTTGCATCTTATCTCATTCTCATTTCATTTTCATTTCCTTTCACTAACTTTTCAGGTGGTAAGTTTTTGAGAAGTGAATTTGCCTTCACTTCTCATAATTTTCTTTTCATCTCTCTTATGCATCATTGCTGCATTTTACTTTTTTATTAGAGTGAGCTTGCTCATTCATGTTCTCTCCTCACTTTCTTTCTTCAAGCAACTTATCTTCTTAAGTGAAGTAAGTTGGCTTGCTTCTTCTGCTTCTCCTTCCTTCATCCTGCTTCTTCCATGGTGGCTTTTCCTTGAAGATCTCTTGCAAGCTTCATAAACCCTAGGAACACCCAATCATGATAACAATTAGGGTTTTATTAGTCCCCCCATTAGTTTTACCTTTGTGTCATCTTTGTGTCTTCTCTTCTCATCTCATAATCAAGGACTAAACCTTAAAGGTTTTAAGGCTTTGTGGTTAAGCTTATGCCTGCATCCTTCTATTAGGATGGAGTGTATAACTTTAATCCTAAGTGTTAAACCCTTAATGTGTTTAAATCCTTTAATCAATCCATCTAATAATCACTAAGACATCAAGCTTGTAACTTGGGCCTTGCATTAGGGTTCTAATTCTTCCTTAATTGGTTAAGAAGGACTAACCCTAGTGTTAATGGACAAGTCCCCCTCAAGTTGTCTTACAAGACCCATTTCTCAATCTCACCATTAACTAAAATCCACTTTAATAAAGGCCTTGTTATGTCATGAGGTTAACTCCTAATCATGGATTAAGTTGAGGAGCCCTCCTCAGCTTAAATGTTCTCATCTATTATCCTTCTATTAGGATGGTGTAATGGGTCCATTGAATCTTTGATTATGGCTTAAACTCATTACTTAACACTAAACAAAAACAACAAAAACATCTAAGTAATTGCAAGTAGGTTAATGATCTTAATCCTACATCATGGTGATTAAGTGTGAGGTGTTTACTTCATGCTTAAGGTATTCTCATTACCCCTAATCAGAGGGATGATGTGATGAGTTTACATACCCTTGGTTTAGGCTTAAGCTCATTAATTTATGACAAACTTCAAAAGTCAATAAAAGATTGAAAACACAAAAACAAACAATAATTGTCTCCTTCGGGATTCTTTTCTCATCATCTTCACTCACAAACGAGAACTTGCTTCTTCGGTCTAATGCAAGACAGTTTGCACCTGAGCCAAACAGGTCATACACTTGAGCATAGACAAGTAAGCAGTTCACAGGCCAATTTATCTTTTAGTCTCTTTGAGTCGAACTACGGTGTTCTGACTTCCTAATTGCACGAGAGTATACGTAGGCATAACTTAACAGTTATCGAACAAAAGTCTCTATATATCCCCCCTCCTTCCAGCATCATTCTTTAATCCTCATAGTCTTGAGCTTCATATTCTTTTCTTACACTGACACTCTTTCATTTCACTTCACACTTCTTTTGCACTGACACTTGCATTCTTTTCCAGCTTTTGCACACAGAATAACACAGACAATACCCCTTTAAAACACAAATCTCTCAAGTGAGGATCCCGTCGAGTACGACGGACAATCTGGGTGCTAATACCTTCCCAGGTTGTAACCAACCCCCTTTCTCAGTTTCTCTGGTTCGTGACCGTATTATCCATCTTTTCCCATGTTTATGCAGCATTACCCTTCCTTCGGGATAAAAATGCCTAGCTGGCGACTCTTTTCAGTTCATCTTCATGTTCTCTCCTTTCGCCGACCGTTCGCGTCTGTACCCTATTTGACCAGGTGTCATTTGGTGGGAGCGACAGCTTGGCGACTCTGCTGGGGACCCTTATATTGTAACCAGGGCTTCTGGTTCTTTTTGTGGGTTCCTCCTAGCGGTTGTTTGATTTGTGTTTACTGAGGTGTTATGTGCTATGTGTGCTTATTTATTTTTGCTTTATTTATTGCTTTATGTACAACTTTATTTATTTCTTTCATTTACAGTCTTATGCATATTTCATATTGTCATTATCACTGTGTTGTATCTGGTTTTCTTTGGTGGGTGGGGTTCCATTGAGAGTTTAAGGTCCTATACCTGGGACCTGAGTGACACCTAGGCTAGAGTGGTTCATGTTCTTTCCCATTCCATTTCGGTCTGGTGCGGGAATATGAAACACGATTCAGATATGGGTTTCTTCTTGAGAACTCTGTGCTACAGATTTCTTGTAGTGCTAGGGCTATCTGGGAAGCCTGCTAAGTCTGGATGACCTTTATTATGACCTTCAGAAACTGAGGTGAATTAGAGGAGGATCTTTTATGGTTATTGTAAACACTGTACCTCCGGGTTAGAAGTGTTTACACTTCTCATAATTGATCCAAGTCTGAGGATCCTTGTTCTAGAACACTACCTGTGAGGGGGTTGGGCTGTTTACAGGTTTGCAGGAACCCTTGGCCACATCATCCTGTTACTATCTTGTTTAAGAGTACCTCATTTTGGACAGTTCTTGTGATTAACCCTGGACATGTGACTCTTTATTTGAGTTCCCCACCCTGGTTACTGGATTCCTGAGCCCTCATCTGGACCTTTGAACATACATGGACTTATATCAAGACAGATAATCAGATCCAGCTTAATCACAAACCCTTGCATATCATTTGCATATATCATCATTGCATCATTTAACATTTGTTTATTTTCTTTTCAGGGTATCCACCTCACTATATCTTGGTTATGGTTTTGACCCATTCTTTTGCATAGACCTCTGCTTCAGTTGTCTTCATCAGTTATCTGCTTCAGCTATCTTCATCATCACCAGCATCAGCCTGTCAGTGGCTCATCTCCAGCATCAGTCTATGATCTTCATCAGCATTTATCTTCAGTTTCTTCAGCAGCACTCATGACTACTCCCAGGAAGAGAAACATATCCTACCACTTTTTTGAGCCTGTGTTGACTAGTATCAGGCAGGTCCAGTCACTTATCACACCTGACCACATCCCACTGTTTAGAGAACACCATGGAGATATCCTGGATATGGTTATGGACCTTGACCCTTCTCAGAGGAGCATGATCCATACATGCTTGCAGATTTATGACCCTCCTTTGAGATGTTTCACATTCCCAGACTTTCAGTTAGGGCCTCTATTGGAAGAGTTTTCTTCATTGATTGGAGTACCTATCAGGGATGGGATCCCTTTCAACCCAGAAATACCAGCTCCCAGAAATGAAGAGATAGCAAAGGCACTATACCTGGAACCTGCCCTGATTGAGCAAAGTATGACAACAAAAGCTGGGATCCCTGGTTTGCATTTGGACTTCTTGATTTCTCAGGCCATCCTAAAGGCTTCAATAGGAGAGTGGAGGGCAGTCTGTGCACTATTAGCCCTCAGCATATATGGGGCTATACTGTTTGCAGATGAGCCCAAATTTGTCAGCAAGAATGTCATCCATCTGTTTCTTCTGAAGAACCCAATACCTACATTACTAGGAGATTTCTATTACTCCATTCATCAGAGGAATGAGAAACAAAGGGGGAAGTTGGTGAGATGTTGTGCTCCTTTGTTTTACACCTGGCTGCTTAGACATCTACCTAAGTCAGACACCTTTTTGAATCCCCACCAACAGAAAAATTGGCCCAAGAGGCTCATTGCCTTGACTTCAGATGATATTAGATGGTGCACCCAGAGCACCAAAGGCAAGGACATTATTACCAGCTGTGGACAATACCTAAATGTGCCTCTAATAGGAGTAAAGGGTTGCATCAACTACAATCCTTTGCTGTTTAAGAGACAACTGGGCTATGCCTTGGTTTACCCTCCCAGAGGACAAGATTTAGCCGAGACCCTGTATTGTGAAGTGAAACCTAATTCAGCTGCTGTCAGACAAGCATCCTGGGCTTGGGACAACATCCAGACAAAAGGGATGGCTATTCTTGGAAGATTTAATAATGTTGCTTCAGCTCAATACTATGACTGGTCCCGTACTAGAGCTCAAATTACCAGAATGCCTTTCATCTTGGAAGACATGCCTGGACCATCCATAGTACAGCCAGCAGCAACTATCAGCCTAGAAGAATTTGAGAAGTTGAAAGAAAGGAATGAGAACTTATCTCAAGCCTTGAAGAAGACTCTTTGGGAAAGGAGTGATGGTCGTCTGGACAATGAGAGATTGGAGAAGCTTAGGGTGGAGCATCTTTCCAAAATTGAGAAGACAGAGGATTACATAAGGAAAGCAAGAGCTGGGGAACAAATATTGAAGAATGCCTGTAAAGAAGCCAAGATTCAGAAGGCTAGGGCTGAGCTCTATCTGCAAGAGAGTCAGGCTAGGTGGGCCAGAATCACTGAGGCCCGTACACAAGAGGACCAGAAGACTCAAGCCAAGATTGAACAGCTAGAGGCCAATGAGAAGAAGCAGCAGGAAGCTTTGTTGGCAGCCCAAAAGGAGATTTCAGAGTTGAAGCTCAGAGAAGGATTGAAAAGATCAAAGGACCAGGACAGGCATAAGAAGTTGACCACTGCCATTGCTACTAGGAATCTCCTCATTTGGACCATTCAAGAGCACCCAGCTGGTCCAGTGACTGAGGCACTCCTGAAGGAGGTCAAAGAGGATGAGTTTGGACTGGATGTCTGATTCTTTGTTTTGTTGTTATTTGATGTACTTTTTTTCCTTTTGAAGTATTTCGACCCTTCAAGGGCATGTATTGTAAAACAGACTATGTATTGCTCCATCATTTGTAATATATTTTAGTTTGTTTCCATGTGGGCTTTTCTCTCAACAACATCAAGCATCTTCCTCGAGGTCTGGAAAGGTCAAAACCAAGAACCAAACCGGATACCTTGGAAAACAAATAAGCATACTGCATTGCATACTAACTTTTGTTTTGTTTTGTAGGTTTTGTTATTATTGTTTCTAACTTTTTTGTGATCTCAGGAAACATTGCCCGTCGCCGAGTATTCCCTGTCAACCGCATGCACCAGTACCCGACTCGTAACAACCTTCCCGGTATTCAGATGGAACAACTACAGCAGGATCTGACGGAGGTTAGAAATCAGATGACCAATGAGAGATTGGAGATGAGAAATCAGATGTCTCAATTCATGGCAGTGATGACTGGCTTAGCCCAGAGTCAAGAAAGGTTAAGAGAGTTGGTGGAAAGACAAACTCCTGAGGAGCCTCATCTTGGAACAGGAGGAACTAGTAACAATGAGCGGGGCCAGCCTCGTATCAACCCACCAGTATTTGGACCTCATCTGGATCCGGAAGTTAACATCCCGAGAAATGTGCAAGGTAATACTGATGGGGGGAGAATCTTGCAAGAGGATCCCCAAGAAGAACAGTTTACTGTTATGGGGGCTGGAGATGAAGTATATGACAGGAGATTGGACGAAATTGCTGAGAAGTTAAGATCTTTGGAGTCTCAGAATTCTTTGGGCTTCGATGTGATGGACATGGGGCTAGTGGATGGGGTGAGAATTCCCCACAAATTCAAACCCCCATGCTTTGAAAAGTACAATGGTACCTCCTGTCCACGAACTCACCTGCAGTCTTTTCTGGGAAGACTCAAAGCGTATACCATGGATGAAAAGCTATGGATGTTCTACTTTGAGGACAGTCTGACTGGAGCTTCGAGAGAGTGGTATTCACATTTGTCTAGGGCCACCATAAGATGCTGGAAAGATTTGGCTGAAGCCTTCATCAGACAATATCAGTACAACCTAGACATGGCTCCCAATAGAACTCTTCTAATGGGCATGTCACAATCTTCTAGAGAGAGCTTCAGGGAATATGCCCAAAGGTGGAGACAGCTTGCTGCTGCTGTCCAACCACCCATGTCAGAGAGGGAAATGGCTGACATGTTCATGAATACATTGCAAGGGACCTATATTGATAGATTGGCTGCCTTCTCCTCTACCAGTTTTGCTGATGTGGTCATAGCTGATGAGAGGATTGAAAGCCTCTTGAAGATGGGCAAAATTTCCGACAGTGGTGCAAGTTCATCCAGCAATCCCAGAAAGCCTTTTGTAGGACCCCGAAGGGCCAGTGAAACAAATTCCATTCATGCAAGCAGGGGAAGGCCTCAGTATGTTCACCGGTCAATAGCAGCAGTTACCATTCCAGCTCCGATTCCTCAACAATCAGCATATCCTCAACAACAACAACAACCACAGTATCAACAACAAGTTCATTATCCGCAACAGAGAACCTACAACAACAGTAATAACAACCAGCAACCGCGTCCTTTCCAGCAAAGGCCATCACAAGCAAACAGAGTAATTGACCCAATCCCAATGCCGTATGCTGCACTCTTGCCACAACTCCTGAAGCTCAACCTGGTTGAGTTAAGGACATTGGCACCTCCGGATCCCACCAATATGCCAAAGAACTATGATGCAAATGCCAGGTGTGCATTCCACTCTGTAAACACCCCAAATTTGCCCTCACTCATATCACCATGGCTTGTGATTCTTTTCATTTGCATAAGTTCAATCATATCATCTCATATTGCATTTTTGCATCACTGCTTTGATTCAAAGTCATCTGCATCTAGGGTTTGTGATCTGAGCAATCCCTGGGCTATCTGAGCCACTCCAAAGGTCTTCAATCATTTAAAGAGGTTCCATGTATGTTCAAGTATCATATTATATCCTCCCAAGATCAAGGAAGCCAAAAAATCACAAGAACTGAGAAAGGCATGGAAGCAGAGCCAGGTTTTACTACACAGATGACCTAAAATTAGGGTTTTGGTTTCAGAGGCCATAACTCCAAATTTTTTGGTCATTCTTGTTTCTATTGGTCTCTATATGTTATGAAGATCATGCATATCAATTTTCATGAAGAAATTCAATGGGGAAAGCATCTGATCAAAAGGTGACTTCTTGAGCAAGTCAGTGCAAAATCAGGGCATCTGAGGCCCCCAATCACACAACCAAAGGGTGTTCTCCATCATTTTGAATGTGTATGATCTTTATTTGATCTTATAAGATGTAAGAAGCTCACAAAATTGAAGAATTTCAAGCCATTTGCAAAGTTGCCATTTTAGGAAAGTGACTTGTAATGAAAACTTGCCATTTTGGGAATGTTTTTCAACCTCCTCTTTTTGATTCAAAAATGATTCAAATGAAATATCTTTGGTCATGAAAGTTGTAGATTGGATCCTCCCATTTTCAAAAAGTACAAGAACTCATTCTAATTCATTTTAGATCAAAAGTTATGGTTTGTCAAAGTTGGAAAAAATCACATAAATTTCACTTTTACACCAAAGAGGGAACCTTGCAAATTCACATGCCAAGCACTTCCATGACTTCAAAATGACTTCTAAGCATTACATAAACACAACACATGACCTAAAACTCAGAATATCCCAAAGAATCACTCATTTTCATGCCTTGATCATTAAGAAATCCAAAAGGGGCCAAAACTCCATGAATTTACAAAATGACCCAAAGCTTCTCATCCACTTGTGCCAGCTGCCAAAAATGACTTCCATGGACCTCCTTGAAGCAAGCTGATTCGAACCATACCCTTGTACCATGACTGAACCAGCCCATACCTTCACTTACACAAATGTTGACTTTATGCAACTTGAGCCATACCAATCAAACTGAGCCACACCAACTACTCTGACCAATCACAACTTCACATACATGCCTCAAGGATCACATTTCACACAATCTTGGAGCCTGAAACCAGAGCATCACCATAGTTCACAAAAACCTCCCACTTTGCATATTCATTCGAACCTAATCACACAAGCCTCAAACCTCAAAACAAACTTCACAGAACAACTCACCATGATCCACTGATCATTTCCCAACCATCACTTTGCCCTAAAAAGCCTAGAATCAAAAACACGATTTCCACATTTCACAAACTGAACCTCAGCCATTTTCATTTTGAGGCCATATAAACTCCAGCCAAGCATCACAAACATTTGGAGAGGATCATTGGAGCTTGTTTAAAGCAAAGGGCTGGCCAGAAAGCACCATTTTCGAAAGCTTCAGTTCAGGTATCATCAAGAACAATTTTTCCAGAAACGTGTTTTTAAGTTACTAATTGGTTCTCCATGATTCACTGATGATTCTGATGTGTTTAGTTTTGAAAATGGTCAAGTATTAAGCATGTATTGAACCTCTGAAATTTTCTGCGTTTTTTCTGTTTTGCTTTGATCCTTGTTCTTGAGTGAAAATAAATGAGTTTTAGGGCTGGATTCATGTTTAGGGTTGTTAGATGTTTGATTCTGGAGAATTAGAGAGCTTAAGATTGCATTTTGAGTGAAATTGAAGGATTGGCTGGTCGGAGAAGATGACCGGAACACTGTTCCGGTCATCTGAAAGTAATTAGGGTTCAGGATTAGGGTTTAATCATAATTAGTGAGATTTGAATTCCAGCCGTCCATTAGCGCGCGTAGTCAACTCCCGCCCCCTAGGTTGAATCTGGGCCTTTAGATCAACTGACTTTCTCATTTTCTCTTTAATTTCATTTTTATTTCATTTGTTTTATATTTAATTTCCACGAAATTTTAAAAATAGTAAAATGCATCAAAATATTCTGAAAATTTTTATCAAATCTTTTATTAATTTTCAGAACCCAAAAATATTTTTATTTTTATTATTGGAATTAAAAATTATTTTAAATCATTTAAATGTTTATTTTTAATTAGTTAATGAAAATTAATTAATTAAAAATGCATTTAGGTATTTAAAAATAACAAAAAAAATCACATTGCATCTTGATACATTTAGAAACATTATCAAACTCTTCAAACAAATTTCTTTTTGGTTCTTGATGTATTTTGACATTTTTCATTGGAATTAAATTTCTTAAAAGGCATTATTTTTGTTCTAACTTAGAAAAATTCATTCTGCCTAATCATGAAGAGTTTGATGTTGGTTCTTTTTGCATTGTATTCTTCGTATCATGTAGTTTCTAGGGTAAAATTGGTTTGAATTTATCTTTCATTTTCAATTTGATGTGCATTTTTCCTTTTGAGGTGCCTTAAACCCCTATCAAACTTAAGAAAATCATAACTCCCATTAGGTTAAGATTTAGGTCTCCCCCTTTGGGCAGTGAACTTATGTAGGGTTAGGGTTCCTTTGATCCCATTTTCAATTTTTTATCTTGTCATTTGCTTCTGATTTTGAATTTTTCTTTGAATCTTTTGCATAAACCCTAATTCTTGCCTTCATTTGCATCCATCTTTCATTTGCTTGCATACATGAACTTGCCATGACATTTTGTGCATCAACATGACATATAAGACATCTTAGGACATGTTAGAAGCATGTTTGATCATTGCATCATTCATTTTCCATGATATACATTCATTCCATTTCATAAACTTTCATGAACTTTTATGGTTCAAAGCATGCTTCATTTGCATCCTCATCCTTGTATGATCATCCAAAACCCTTGACATGTGTTTGCATCATCTCTTAGCATCATTAACATCATGTTTATGCTTCTGGTTTTGGTTTGCATATTTGCATTTCATTCCATTCCATTTCATTTCATTTCCTTTTGCTAACTTTTCAGGTGGTAAGTGTTTTGAGAAGTGAATTTGCCTTCACTTCTCATAATCTCTTCTCATCTCTTCTATGTACCATTGCTGCATTTTGTATTTGTACTAGAGTGAGCTTGCTCATTCATGCTCCTTCTCACTTTCTTTCTTCAAGCAACTTATCTTCTTAAGTGAAGTAAGTTGACTTGCTTCTTCTGCTTCTTCCTCCTTTCATCTGCTTCTTCCATTGGTGGCTTTCCTCTTGAAGATCTTTTGCAAGCCTCACAAACCCTAGGAACATCCAAGCATGATCACTATTAGGGATGATTAGTTCCCCATTTAGTTTTCACCTTTGTGTCAACTTTGTGTCATCTCTTCTTATCTCTTAATCAAGGACTAAACCTTAAAGGTTTTAAGGCTTTGTGATTAAGGTTATGCTTGCATCCTTCTATTAGGATGGAGTGTATAACTTTAATCCTAAGTGTTAAACCCTTAATGTGTTTAAATACTCTAATCAATTCACCTGATAATCACTAAGACATCAAGCTTGTAACTTGGGCCTTGCATTAGGGTTCTAATTCTTCCTTAATTGGTTAAGAAGGACTAACCCTAGTGTTAATGGACAAGTCCCCCTCAAGTTGTCTTACAAATCATAAAATCCCCTTCTTAATCTTACCATTAACTAAAATCCATTTAATAAAGGCTTTGTTTTGTCATGAGGTTAATCCCTAATCATGGGTTAAGTTGAGGAGCCTTCCTCAGCTTAAATGTTCTCATCTATTATCCTTCTATTAGGATGGTGTAATGGGTTTATTAAATCCTTGATTATGGCTTAAACTAATTACTTAACACTAAACAAAAACAACAAAAACATCTAAATAAATACAAGTAGGTTAATTATCTTAATCCTACATCATGGTGATTAAGTATGAGGTGTTTACTTCATGCTTAAGGTATTCTCATTACCCCTAATCAGAGGGAAGATGTGATGAGTTTGCTAACCCTTGGTTTAGGCTTAGGCTCATTATCTTATGACAAACCCCAAAAAGCAATAAAAGATTGAAAACATCAAAAACAAACAATAATCGTCTCCTTCGGGATTCTTTTCTCATCACACTCATTCATAACCGAGAACTTGCTTCTTCCGTCTAATGCAAGACAGTTTGCACCTGAGCCAGACAGGTCATACACTTGAGTATAGACAAGTAAGCAGCTCATCAAGTCAATTTACCTTTCAGTCTCTTTGAGCCAAACTACGGTGTTCTGACTTCCTCATTGCACGAGAGGATACGTAGGCATAACTTAACAGTTACCGAAAAAAAGTCTTTGTCCATTCCCCTTCTTCCAGCATTATTATTTAAGTCTCATAGTCTTGAGCTTCATTCTTTCCTTACACTGACACTCTCATATTTCACTTCACTTTTCTTTTACACTGACACCTGTACATCCCTTTTTTTTAGCCCTTTGGCACACAAAATAGCACTGATACTACCCCTTTAAACACAAATCTTTCAAGCGTGGATCCCGTCGAGTACGGCGGACAATTTGGGTGCTAATACCTTCCCATGTTGTAACCAACCCCCTTCCTCAGTTTCTCTGGTTCGCAACCGTCTTATCCATCTCTTCTTAGGTTTATGCAGCATTACATTTCCTTCGGGATAAAAATGCCTAGCTGGCGACTCTTTTCTTTTTGAGTTCACCCCTGTGTGTTCTCACCCTTTCGCCGACCGTCCGCGTCTGTACCCCTTCTGACCAGGTGTCATTTGGTGGGAGCGACAGCTTGGCGACTCTGCTGGGGACCCTTATACTGCAACCAGGGCTTCTGGTTCTTTTTGTGGGTTCCTCCTAGCGCTTGTTTTATTTGTGTTTATTGGGGTGTTATGTGCTAATTGTGTTTATTTATTTGCTTTATTTACTGCTTTATGTACAGCTTTATTTATTGCTTTCCTTTACAGATTTTCATATTTCGTACTGTCATACTGTCATTGCTGGATCTGGTTTCTGTTTTTGGTGGGTGGGATTCCATTGAGAGTTTGAGGTCCTATACCTGGGACCTGAGTGACACCTAGGCTAGAGTGGTTCATGTTCTTTCCCATTCCATTTCGGTCTGGTGCGGGAATATGAAACACGGTTCAGATGTGGGCTTCTTCTTGAGAACTCTGTGCTACAGATTTCCTGTAGTGCTAGGGCTATCTGGGAAGCCTGCTAAGTCTGGATGACCTTTATTATGACCTTCAGAAACTGAGGTGAATTAGAGGAGGATCTTTATGGTTATGGTAAACAATGTACCTCCAGGTTAGAAGTGTTTACACTTCTCATAATCGATCCAAGTCTGAGGATCCTTGTTCTAGAACACTACCTGTCAGGGGGTTGGGCTGTTTACAGGTTTGCAGGTACCCTTGGCCACATCATACCCTGTTTTTGTAGTGTTTAAGAGTACCTCACTTTAGACAGTTCTTGTGATTAACCCTGGACATGTGACTCTTTATTTGAGTCCCCCACCCTGTTTACTGGATTTCTGAATCTTCATCTGGACCATCTTTGAACATACATGGGCTTATATCAAGACAGATAATCAGATCCAGTTTGATCACAAACCCTTGCATATCATTTTCATACATCATCATTTGCATCATTTAACATTTGCTTATTTGTTTTTCAGGGTATCCACATCATATCTGGTTTGGTTTTGACCCCTTCTTTTGCATAGACCTCTGCTTCATCAGTTATCTGCTTCAGCTATCTTCATCATCACCAGCATCAGCCTGTCAGTGGCTCACTTCCAGCATCAGTCTGTGATCTTCATCAGTACCAATCTTCAGTTTCTTCAGCAGCATTCATGACTACTCCCAGGAAGAGCAACATATCCTACCACTTTTTTGAGTCTGTGTTGACTGGTATCAGGCAGGTCCAGTCACTTATCACACCTAACCACATCCCATTATTTAGAGAGCATTATGGAGGTATCCTGGATATGGTTATGGACCTTGACCCTTCTCAGAGGAGCATGATCCACACATGCTTGCAGTTTTATGACCCTTCATTGAGATGCTTCACATTCCCAGACTTCCAGCTAGGGCCTTTGCTGGAAGAGTTTTCTTCATTGATTGGAGTACCTATTAGGGGTGGAATCCCTTTCAACCCAGAAATGCCAGCTCCCAGAAATGGAGAAGTAGCAAAAGCACTGTACCTGGAGCCTGCCTTGATTGAGCAAAGTATGACAACAAAAGCTGGGATCCCTGGTTTGCACTTGGACTTCTTGATTTCTCAGGCCATCCTGAAGGCCTCATTGGGAGAGTGGAGGGCAGTCTGTGCACTGTTATCCCTCAGTATATATGGGGTTATACTGTTTGTAGATGAGCCCAAATTTGTCAGCAAGAATGCCATCCATCTGTTTCTCCTGAAGAACCCAGTACCCACATTGCTGGGTGATGTTTACTACTCCATTCATCAGAGGAATGAGAAACAAAAGGGGAATTTGGTGAGATGTTGTGCTCCTTTGTTTCACACCTGGCTGCTCAGAGACCTGCCTAAATCAGATGCCTTCCTGAATCCTCGCCAACAGAAGAATTAGGCCAAGAGGCTCATTGCCTTGACTTCAGATGATATTAGATGGTGCATCCAGAGCACCAAAGGCAAAGACATTATCACCAGCTGTGGACAATACCCAAATGTGCCTATGATAGGAGTAAAGGGTTGCATCAACTACAATCCTTTGCTGTTTAAGAGACAACTGGGCTATGCTTTGGTTCACCCTCCCAGAGTGCAAGATTTGGCTGAGACCCTGTATTGTGAAGTGAAACCTAATTCAGCTGTTGTCAGACAAGCATCCTGGGCTTGGGACAACATCCAGACCAAAGGGATGGCTATTCTTGGAAGATGTAATAATGTTGCTTCAGCTCAGTACTATGACTGGTCCCGTACTAGAGCTCAGACTACTGGAATGCCTTTCACCATTGAGGACATACCTGGACCCTATATAGTACAGCCACCAGCAACTGTCAGCCTGAAAGAATTTGAGAAGCTGAAGGAGAGGAATGAGAACCTGTCTCAAGCTTTAAAGAAGACTCTTTGGGAAAGGAGTGATGGTCGTCTGGACATTGAGAGACTGGAGAAGCTCAAGGTGGAACATTTTGCCAAAATTGAGAAGACAGAGGTCTATATCAGGAAAGCAAGGGCTGGGGAACAAATACTGAAGAATGCTTGTAAAGAAGCCAAGATTCATAAGGCTAGGACTGAGCTTTATCTGCAAGAGAGTCAGGATAGGTGGGTCAGGATCACTGAAGCCCGTACACAAGAAGATCAGAAAACTCAAGCCAAGATTGAACAGTTGGAGGCCAATGAAAAAAAGCAGCAGGAAGCTTTGCTGGCAGCCCAGAAGGAGATTTCAGAGTTGAAGCTCAGAGCAGGAGTGAAAATATCAAAGGACCAGGACAAGCATAAGAAGCTGACCACTGCCATTGCCACCAGGAACCTCCTCATTAGGACCATTACAGAGCACCCAGCTGGTCCAGTGACTGAGGCACTCCTGAAGGAGGTCAAGGAGGATGAGTTTGGATTGGATGTTTGACTTCTTTGCTTGTTGTTCATTTCCATTTGATGTACTTTTCTCTTTTTGTATTTTGACCTTCCAGGGGCATATGTTGTAAAACAAACTATGTATTGTTCATCATTTGTAATATATTTTAGTTTGTTTTCCATTTGGGCTTTTCTCTCAACAACATCAAGCATCTTCCTCGAGGTCTGGAAAGGTCAAAACCAGGAACCAAACTGGATACCTTGAAAAACAAATAAGCATACTGCATTGCATACTAACTTTTGTTTTGTTTTGTAGGTTTTATTATTATTGTTTCTAACTTTGTTGTGATCTCAGGAAACATTGCTCGTCGCCGAGTGTTCCCTGTCAACCGTGCACACCGGTACCCGACTCGCAACAACCTTCCCGGTATTCAAATGCATCAAGTACAGCAGGATCTGACCGAGGTTAGAAATCAGATGGCTAATGAAAGGGTGGAGTTGAGAAATCAGATGTCTCAAATCATGGCTGTGATGACTGGTTTAGCCCAAAGCCAAGAAAGGTTAAGGGAACTGGTGGAAAGACAAAATCCCGAGGAACCTCATCTTGGAACAGGAGGGACTAGTAACAATGAGAGGGGCCAGCCTCGTATTGATCCACCAGTATTTGGACCTCATCTGGATCCGGAGGCTAATATCCCGAGGAACGTGCAAGGTAATACTGTTGGAGGGAGAATCTTGCAAGAGGATCCCCAAGAAGAGCAGTTTACTGTTATGGGAGCTGGAGATGAAGTTTATGATAGGAGATTAGATGAGATTGCTGAGAAATTGAGATCTTTGGAGTCTCAGAATTCCTTGGGTTTTGATGTGATGGATATGGGATTAGTGGATGGGGTGAGAATTCTCCACAAATTCAAACCCCCATGCTTTGAGAAGTACAATGGTACCTCCTGCCCACGCACTCATTTGCAGTCTTTTCTGGGGAGATTAAAAGCTTATACTATGGATGAGAAGCTGTGGATGTTCTACTTTGAAGACAGTCTGACTGGGGCTTCGAGAGAGTGGTATTCACACTTGTCCAGAGCTACTATCAGATGCTGGAAAGACTTAGCTGAAGCTTTCATCCGTCAATATCAATACAATCTGGACATGGCTCCTAACAGGACCCTTTTGATGGGAATGTCTCAATCTTCCCGAGAGAGCTTCAGGGAATACGCCCAGAGGTAGAGACAGCTTGCTGCTGCTGTTGTCCAACCACCCATGTCAGAGAGAGAAACGGCTGACATGTTCATGAATACTCTGCAAGGAACCTATATTGATAGATTGGCTGCCTTTTCCTCTACCAGCTTTGCTGATGTCGTCATAGCTGGTGAAAGGATTGAAAGTCTATTAAAAATGGGCAAGATTTCCGACAGTGGTGCAAGTTCATCCAGTAATCCCAGGAAGCCTTTTGTGGGACCCCGGAGAGTCGGTGAGACCAATTCCATTCATAAAAGCAGGGGCAGACCTCAATATGTGCACCGGTCAGTAGCAGCTGTTACCATTCCAGCTCCGATTCCTCAACAATCAGCATATCCTCAACAACACCAACCACAGTATCAACAACAAGTTCAATATCCGCAACAGAGAACCTACAACAATAGCAAAAACAACCAACAACAGCGTCCTTTCCAACAAAGACCTTCACAGGCAAATAGAGTGATTGACCCAATCCCAATGTCGTATGCTACGCTCTTGCCACAACTCCCGAAGCTCAACCTGGTTGAGTTAAGGACATTGGCACCTCCAGATCCCCTCAATCTCCCGAAGAACTATGATGTCAATGCCAGGTGTGCATTCCACTCAAACGCACCGGGGCATAATACTGAAAAATGTAGGGCCTTACAGATGAAAGTCCAAGACCTAGTGGACTCAAAAGCTCTCAACTTTGCACCCCCTCCGAATGTCACGAGGAATCCAATGCCTAGTCACAACAGGCCGAGGATTAATGCCATTGAGGAAGACAAACCATCCACCTTGATCACCAGTGTTGCACAAATTCGAACACCTTTGGTTGAAATTAAAGCTCAACTTTTAGAATGCCAAGTGTTCCCCGGGTGTGAGCTCGGCTGTGGGTATTGCAACATTGCAGTCAATGGGTGTGAAAGGCTGAGAAGCGGTATAGATGGTCTTATTAAGGATGGTATCCTTCAGATTTCAACAACGGCGCCTACAAATCCAACAATTCCTTTAACAACAATCCCAGAATCTCCAACAGCAACAACAATCATTCCTACCGATTCATCAATATCACCAGCAATTACTCCGTCCATCACTTCAACGAGTAAAAATTCAACAACTGTTTCTTCTACAACATCAACATCCATTTTATTAGCAGAATCTTCTACAACACCAGCAAAAATTAATGAAGATGTTTCAACAGTTACAATCTACTATGACCCATCAAGTGTTCCTCCCAGCAGCAATTTCCAACAACAAACCGTGGCACCTCCTGCCAGATCACCAGTCACAATTTACTACGATCCGCACACCATTACAATACCTTCCTCTGCAGCAATCAGTCCGGTCACCATTACGGTGCCTGGACCTGTTCCTTATAAAAGCAGCAATGCCATACCTTGGCAATATGGCTCTGATCTCTACTGCAACGGGGAGAAAATCACTCTGGATTCATCGACCTCTTCTCCACAAGTTGATAATGTTGGGGGAGGCGGAGGCTTCACTAGAAGCGGACGCCTTTTTGCCTCACAAACACAAAGACCTAATGTTGAAGCAGAAGCTGCTGCCAAAGCAAAAGGAAAGAGTGTGGTATCTGAAGAGCCGACAACCAAAGACACTCAGAAAACATCTTTTGAACAAGATGTAGACGAGTTCAATAGAATCATAAAAAGGAGTGATTACAAGGTGGTGGACCAGCTTCACCAAACCCCCTCCAAAATCTCCATATTATCACTGTTGATGTGTTCTGAAGCTCATAGGAACGCACTGTTGAAAGTCCTGCACGCAGCATACGTGCTGGAGGAGATTACTGTTAATCAACTAGAAACTGTGGTTGCAAATTTCAACACCAGTCATGGACTGGGCTTTACCAATGCTGACTTAACAACATAGGGACGCAACCATAACAAGGCTTTGCATATCACCTTGGAATGCAAGTGTGCTGTTCTATCTCATGTACTGGTGGACACTGGGTCATCACTCAATGTTCTACCAAAGAAAGCCTTAGTGAAGCTGGAGAATGATTGCTTGGCATTGCGTCCAAGTAATTTGGTGGTGAGAGCATTCGATGGCTCTAAAAGATCAGTGCTTGGGGAGATTGATCTGCCTGTGTTGATTGGCCCGCAGACCTTCAAAACTACCTTCTTTGTGATGGACATACAGCCGGCCTACAGTTGTATGTTGGGTAGACCCTGGATCCATGCCGCTGGCGCTGTTACGTCTACCCTTCACCAGAAGTTAAAATTCGAGTGGGAAGGCCAAATCATCACCATCTGTGGGGAGGAGGACATCTTTGTTAGCCAGCTGGCTACGTATAAGTACATAGAAATGGATGGAGAGATCCATGAAACCATGAGTCAGGGGTTTGAGGCCTTGAACATTAATGAAGCATCTGCTGTACTGGGAACTTCCATCACATCATATCAGCAAGCCCGGAAGGTTGTTGAGGAAGGTACCACCCAAGGCTGGGGCAAGCTGCTGCCCGTGGAAAAGAAAGAAGACCGATTTGGGTTGGGTTACAGACCAACTCAACAAGATCAATCAGAGGCTGCAAAGGAGCCCAAGTTTGTCAGCGGGGGGATGCTCACCCCGGATGCTGTGAACAATTTGGAAGATGAGTCGAAGGACGAGTGCAACCTGGAAAGCTGGATACATACAAAGACCCCGGGGAGCCATGTCTCAAACTGGTCTTCCCAGGAAATTATAAGATTTACTCCTGCAGAGTAATTATTATTTCATGTATTTTAAAGCATGCATCAAGTCCTGCATCTTTCCCAAGATGTCAAGACTCATTTTGTAATCGGGCCATCTTGTATTTTGTGCAAATATCAATTAATGAATATCAGGACATCTTTTGCAAACGAGTCTTTTATTTTCCGCTCACTGTTTTTTCATTTTTCATTTTTTGTACAAAAATAAAATGGAAATGCTTTTCAAATAAAATAACTTCATTTTCACTTTTTTCTAAATAAAGATAAAACTGATCACTAAAATAAACCAATCTAAACCCTTGCAGAAAGTGACCTCCAGACTGCACCGACAACAACACTGCTATGACTTCGTATGACTTTGACAATCCAATCTATCAAGCTGATGAAGAGGTTGAAGAAGATTATGAGCTACCTGAGGAGCTAGCCAGGTTGTTAAGACAAGAGGAGAAGGTTATCACTCCTCATCAGGAGGAGGTTGAGACGGTTAATCTTGGTACAGAAGAAGACTTGAAAGAAGTTAAGATCGGGGCCTGCTTACAAGATTCAGTGAAATAGCAACTGATTGACATGCTTCGGGAATATGTGGATGTTTTTGCTTGGTCTTATCAGGATATGCCAGGGTTGGACACCGACATTGTCATGCACAAGCTACCTCTGAAAGAAGATTGCCCACCAGTAAAACAGAAGTTGCGCCGTACTCGCCCAGATATGGCAATGAAGATAAAAGAAGAAGTACAAAAACAGTGGGACGCCGGTTTCCTTGCTGTGACTAGCTACCCGCAGTGGGTTGCTAATATTGTACCTGTGCCTAAGAAAGATGGCAAGGTGAGGATGTGTGTGGATTACCGGGATCTGAACAGGGCCAGCCCGAAAGATGACTTCCCTTTACCTCACATTGATGTATTGGTCGACAATACGACTCAGTTCTCGATGTTCTCCTTCATGGATGGATTTTCAGGATACAATCAGATCAAAATGTCACCTGAAGACATGGAGAAGACAACCTTCATCACACCCTGGGGGACATTCTGTTATAAGGTGATGCCATTTGGATTGAAGAATGTGGGTGCCACTTATCAACGGGCTATGGTAACATTATTCCATGACATGATATACAAAGAAATTGAATGATATGTGGATGACAGGATTCCCAAGTCCCTCACAAAAGAAGACCAACTGGTAAATTTGTTGAAGTTATTCAAGCGTCTGAGGAGGTACCAATTGAAGTTAAACCCCAACAAATGCACATTCGGGGTGTGATCCGGTAAGCTGACCCTGACAAAGTCAAATCCATTCAAGAAATGCCTGCACCGAAGACTGAAAAAGAAGTTCGGGGTTTCTTAGGTAGATTGAACTACATTTCATGGTTCATATCTCACCTTACTGCAACCGTTGAACCTTTGTTCAAGTTGTTAAGAAAAGAACAAACGGTCAGGTGGAACAAAGACAGCCAGAGGGCTTTTGACAAAATCAAGGAATATTTACAAGAGACTCCAATTCTTATGCCTCCAGTCGAAGGAAGACCTCTAATCATGTACTTGACAGTATTAGAAGAATCAATGGGGTGTGTGCTGGGCTAGCATGACGAGTCTGGTCGAAAAGAGTATGCAATATACTACCTAAGCAAAAAGTTTACCGACTATGAACAACGTTATTCACTGCTCGAGAAAACTTGTTGTGCTTTAGCGTGGGCTGCTCGCCGACTAAGGTAGTATATGTTGACCCACACCACTTTATTGATTTCCAAGATGGACCCAGTCAAATACATATTTGAGAAGCCAACACTTACCGGACGGGTTGCAAGATGGCAAATGATTCTCACAGAATATGACATTCAATACCCATCCCAAAAAGCTATCAAAGGCAGTGTATTATCTGATTATCTTGCTGATCAACCCATTGATGATTACCAGCCTATGAGATTTGACTTCCCTGATGAAGACATCATGTTCATAAAAGCAAAAGATCATGAAGAGCCTATTCACACTGAAGGGCCTGACCCGGAAGAACAATGGACTATGATGTTTGATGGGGCTGTTAATATGAATGGTCGTGGTGTTGGTGCAGTACTCATTACACCTAAGGGAGTTCACATGCCTTTCTCGGCAAAACTCACCTTTAACTGCACTAACAACGAAGTTGAATACGAAGCATGTATCATGGGTCTTGAGGAAGCCATTGACCTCAGGATCAAGACTTTGACTGTGTTCGGAGATTCAACTCTGGTAATTAATCAAACCAACGGCAAATGGTACACTCACCAGGATCATCTGATACCTTACCGAGACTATACAAGGAGATTACTGACTTTCTTCACTACAGTCAAGTTTGAGTATATCCCTCGAGATGAAAATCAGTTTGCAGATGCTCTGGCTACCATTTCATCCATGATCAAAGTTCAAGCTGCCAACTTTGTGCCTCGGATTTCGGTATCCAGACTTGACAGACCAGCATACGTATTCTCAGCAGACCTTGCTAAAGATGATAAGCCTTGGTTCCACGACATCAAATGCTTCTTGGAGGATCAAACATACCCACCTGGGGCATCATCCAATGACAAGAAGACCTTAAGAAGGCTAGCTGGTAGTTTCTTCCTGAATACTGATGGTTCCTTGTACAAGAGAAACTTTGATATGGTACTTCTCAGATGTGTTGATAAGACAGAGGCAGACTTGTTGATGCACGAGGTGCACAAAGGATCTTTTGGTACCCATGCTGGAGGGCATGCTATGGCTAAAAAGTTGCTAAGATCAGGCTTTACTGGATCACAATGGATGCAAACTGTTGTGCTTATGCCAGGAAATGCCATAAATGCCAGATTTATGCGGATAAAGTGCACGTGCCTCCGAATCCTCTGAATGTGATGTCTTCACCCTGGCCCTTTGCCATGTGGGGCATTGATATGATTGGCAAGATTGAACCAACTGCTTCAAATGGCCACAGATTCATCCTGGTAGCCATTGATTATTTCACCAAGTGGGTCGAAGCAGCTTCTTATGCAAATGTTACCAGGCAAGTGGTAGCCCGATTCCTGAAGAGAGACATCATCTGTCGGTATGGAGTGCACGAGCGAATCATTACGGATAATGGTTCCAACTTGAACAACAAAATGATGGCAGAACTGTGCCGGGACTTCAAGATCCAACATCACAATTCTTCTCCTTACAGGCCAAAGATGAATGGCGCTGTAGAGGCAGCTAACAAGAATATCAAGAAGATTGTGCAGAAGATGGTGGTCACCTACAAAGACTGGCATGAAATGCTACCATTTGCTTTACATGGGTACCGAACGTCAATCAGAACATCCACTGGAGTAACGCCGTATCAGCTTGTGTATGGTATGGAGGCAGTCCTACCTGTTGAAGTCGAATTACCCTCCTTGCGGGTACTAATGGATGTTAAGCTAAACGAAGCAGAATGGGTCCGATCCCGATACGAGCAACTGAGTCTGATCGAAGAGAAGAGATTAGCTGCAATCTGCCATGGGCAGCTGTATCAGAAAAGAATGAAGAAAGCCTTCGATCAGAAAGTCAGGCTCCGAGAATACCAAGTAGGAGATCTTGTGCTGAAAAGACTCCTCCCTCCTCATACAGACCACAGGGGCAAGTGGACTCCGAATTATGATGGTCCATTCATAGTAAAGAAAGTTTTCTCTGGAGGAGCACTAATGCTCAGTACTATGGATGGTGAAGATTTCCTGTCCCTTGTGAATTCAGATGCAGTTAAAAAATACTTCGCATAAAAATGACCCGCTGGACATAAAAACAGAATGTAAGTCCAGGAAAAAATAGGGCATCCCGGCGAGTCAAAAACAGAATAAAAGACTCGGGCAAAAATAAGGGAAAATAAATAAAAAATGTACACTCGCTGAGTTGAAAAGCCGCATTGGACGACTCAGGCAAGAATGGGTATCCCGGTGGATTGAAAACCCAAAAGGGCGATCCGCGCAAAATAAGGGAATAAGCGAACAACTGCATTCTAAATTCGTTTGTATCACCCACAACACGGCAAACTTCGAAAGTTTAAAGCACCAGTCAGAATTAGCCTTCTTCAGAAAGCAAGATGAGAAGAACATCAATGTCATACGAGTCATAGCAAAAGGAAAGCACACTGAAGCGTCGTCAACATTGCCAGCACCTTTTTGTTTTTCATTTTGTAACAATCTCCTCATTTCAGGGGATCTGTTTCTTTGACTGTATCTTGCTAATTCAGGGCACACAAATTAATAAAGTCAGATTTTCAGTCATATTTCATCTCGTACATTTTATTTTCATTTGCAAAATGTCCGATGTCCTTAAGATGTTGATTGCATAAGTACATATGCGCTTTTTCTAAATTACATGCTTACAGGAAATATATTTGCTCCCGGGAGTGTCTAAACTCCTATGACGGAATCCAATAAGGGACACCTCGGGGTACTTGTGCGTTTCTTTGTCATACAGGATTGCAGGTGTTCAAAACGCGACATGGGGCATGAGAGCTTTTCCCCAGCAAGCTGCCAAATCATTACTTACTCGGTGCGTCTTCCAGAAGAACACCAGAGATGCTTCATCCCCAGCTGAGTTGCCAGTCATCATTCCTCCCCAACCGAGTGTCAGGAAGGGAACTATCTCCCCACAGAATTTCAGCCTCTATCCAGAAGTGCAATGTCTGAAAATCTCGCAACAAAGTGACGGAAGCTCCCACAGACCCCAGCTAGGTCCCTCATTACCAAGATAGGTTTATCAGTAATCTATTTCCTCAAAGCAGAGTCATATATATCAGATCTACCAACGATCTCATCCCCAGCTGGGATATCCACTTCAGACAGATCAGTCGGAGATCTCCACAGCAACGGGATCCAAATCCCGGATCGGTATCTCTGCATAATCATAGAATTCACATCATATTTTCCCTCAGAGCGTAGCACTCCGTCTAATACGGAGCATTACGGCAAAAATCAAACATATTTCATAAATCATAAGCCATTTTCTGAATCAAACACTTGTAAATACTGACGTTCCACCAACAATATACAAAATACCTCTCAAATTCCCCGGCAGAAAGCCAAAGCGTCCTCTTTGCACTCACAAATACAGATACGCGCTCCTTTTGGCACTCGTCCGTGTCATCATTCCCCAGTAAAATCGCCCGAACATTCTCTACAGACAGATACATATATATACACTTCCCTGACACCCGTCTGTGTCACGTTCCCCAGCATAGTTGCCTAAACACTTTGTAAACCAAATACTTGTTTATAATACATTTCTTCCAACACCCGTCCGCGTCATGCTCTCCACAGCAAGTTGGACACTCGTCTATGCCTCACGCATCACTTTTTACTCATACAGGTACTCGTCCGTATACACCACTTAAATTCCCTCAGAGTCGATACTCGTCCGTGTTCTTTGTTAACTAGTTGGTATTCGTCCGTATCATCATCTCCGAACGTGCGTCAAGCGTTTGTTTCTACTGATACTCGTTCGTATCATAGTCTTAAGGATGCTCGTCCGCATCTTTAATCTATACACCGCGTCAAACACTTGTACCACTCTTTCTTCAAATTAGATACCCGTCTGTGTCTACCATTCCCCAGAAGAATTCCCGGTAAATCTTGATAAACTTTTTCCTTTCTATCTGACATTCGTCCTATGTCATGATACCTTCCGGCAGCCGTACCCTGCCAGGTGATCGTCCTTCACCTCCCTTTTGATGATCGTCCTTCATCATCCCCATTGGAGTCTCTATTTATTAGAACCCCTTCCTATCCGAAATTCGTCCTATGTCGTGATAGTTTTAGCAGCCGTACCCTGCTAGGTGATCGTCCTTCACCTCTTGATGATCGTCCTTCATCATGCCTATCCGATGGCCGTCCCCATCGTTGATTCAGTTATCTGACATTCGTCCTATGTCACGATAAACCCCGAGAGCAGCCGTACCCTGCTAGGTGGTCGTCGTTCACCTCTTGATGATCGTCCTTCATCATTTTATCCGATGGCCGTCCCCATCGTCGACCTTTTCTACCCGGCATTCGTCCTATGTCGTGGTACCTTTGGCAACCGTACCCTGCCAGGTGATCGTCCTTCACCTTGGATGACCGTCCCTTATCCTTATCCCCAATAGAGCAGCCGTCCCCTGCTAAGTGATCAACCTTCACCTCTGATGACCGTCCCTCATCATTTACTTCTTCAACCTGATGGTCGTCCCCATCATTGTCTTTACCTTTAATCCCCAGAGAGCCTTATTTTATTAACCTGATGGCCGTCCCCATCATGATACTTCCATCACCCCAGCATGTCGGTCGTCCCCGTCATTGCTTTATCCCCAGCAGTCGTCCTCTGCTCGACGGTCTTCCTCCGTCGCCCGCACACTATAATCATACTTTACTTCCTTTTACAATCTATATCCCTTTTCTTCTTCATTCAGTGAGTGCAAATTTTGGACTGTCTTTGGTATTCAACCACAAGTTATCTTGTTTGCCTGTTAAGCCGTTGCCTACATCCTGCACAGCTAACTCATGTTTGAATAGGGGCAGCTGTAAACACCCCAAATTTTCCCTCACTTATCTCACCATGGCTTGTGATTCTTTTCATTTGCATAAGTTCAATCATATCATCTCATATTGCATTTTTGCTTCACTGCTTTGATTCAAAGTCATCTGCATCTAGGGTTTGTGATCTGAGCAATCCCTGGGCTATCTGAGCCACTCCAAAGGTCTTCAATCATTTCAAGAGGTTACATGTATGTTCAAGTATCATATTATATCCTCCCAAGATCAAGGAAGCCAAAAAATCACAAGAACTGAGAAAGGCATGGAAGCAGAGCCAAGTTTTACTGCACAGATGACCTAAAATTAGGGTTTTGGTTTCAGAGGCCATAACTCCAAATTTTTTGGTCATTCTTGTTTCTATTGGTCTCTATATGTTATGAGGATCATGCATATCAATTTTCATGAAGAAATTCAATGGGGAAAGCATCTGATCAAAAGGTGACTTCTTGAGCAAGTCAGTGCAAAATCAGGGCATCTGAGGCCCCCAATCGCACAACCAAAGGGTGTTCTCCATCATTTTGAATGTGTATGATCTTTATTTGATCTTAGAAGATGTTAGAAGCTCACAAAATTGAAGAATTTCAAGCCATTTGCAAAGTTGCATTTTAGGAAAGTGACTTGTAATGAAAACTTGCCATTTTGGGAAAGTTTTTCAACCTCCTCTTTTTGATTCAAAAATGCTACAAATGAAAAATCTTTGGTCATGAAAGTTGTAGATTGGATCCTCCCATTTTCAAAAAGTACAAGAACTCATTCTAATTCATTTTAGATCAAAAGTTATGGTTTGTCAAAGTTGGAAAAAATCACATAAATTTCACTTTTACACCAAAGAGGGAACCTTGCAAATTCACATGCCAAGCACTTCCATGACTTCAAAATGACTTCTAAGCATTACATAAATACAACACATGACCTAAAACTCAGAATGGCCCAAAGAATCACTCATTTTCATGCCTTGATCATTAAGAAATCCAAAATGGGCCAAAACTCCATGAATTTGCAAAATGACCCAAAGCTTCTCATCCACTTGTGCCAGCTGCCAAAAATGACTTCCATGGACCTCCTTGAAGCAAGCTCATTAGAACCATACCCTTGTACCATGACTGAACCAGCCCATACCTTCACTTACACAAATGTTGACTTTATGCAACTTGAGCCATACCAATCAAACTGAGCCACACCAACTACTCTGACCAATCACAGCTTCACATACATGCCTCAAGGATCACATTTCACACAATCTTGGAGCCTGAAACCAGAGCATCACCATAGTTCACAAAAACCTCCCTCTTTGCATATTCATTCGAATCTAATCACACAAGCCTCAAACCTCAAAACAAACTTCACAGAACAACTCACCATGATCCACTGATCATTTCCCAACCATCACTTTGCCCTAAAAAGCCTAGAATCAAAAACACGATTTCCACATTTCACAAACTGAACCTCAGCCATTTTCATTTTGAGGCCATATAAACTCCAGCCAAGCATCACAAACATTTGGAGAGGATCATTGGAGCTTGTTTGAAGCAAAGGGTTGGCCAGAAAGCACCATTTTCGAAAGCTTCAGTTCAGGTATCATCAAGAACAATTTTTCCAGAAACGTGTTTTTAAGTTACTAATTGGTTCTCCATGATTCACTGATGATTCTGATGTGTTTAGTTTTGAAAATGGTCAAGTATTAAGCATGTATTGAACCTCTGAAATTTTCTGTGTTTTTTCCGTTTTGCTTTGATCCTTGTTCTTGAGTGAAAATAAATGAGTTTTAGGGCTGGATTCATGTTTAGGGTTGTTAGATGTTTGATTCTGGAGAATTAGAGAGCTTAAGATTGCGTTTTCAGTGAGATTGAAGGATTGGCTGGCCGGAGAAGATGACCGGAACACTGTTCCGGTCATCTGAAAGTAATTAGGGTTCAGGATTAGGGTTTAATCATAATTAGTGAGATTTGAATTCCAGCCGTCAATTAGCGCGCGTAGTCAACTCCCGCCCCCCTAGGTTTGAATCTGGGCCTTTAGATCAACTGACTTTCTCATTTTCTCTTTAATTTCATTTTTATTTCATTTGTTTTATATTTAATTTCCACGAATTTTTAAAAATAGTAAAATGCATCAAAAAATTCTGAAATTTTTTATCAAATCTTTTATTAAATTTCAGAACCCAAAAATATTTTTATTTTTATTTTTTGCATTAAAAATTATTTTTAAATCATTTAAATGTTTATTTTTAATTAGTTAATGAAAATTAATTAATTAAAAATGCATTTAGGTATTTAAAAATCACAAAAAAAAATTACATTGCATCTTGATACATTTAGAAACATTATCAAACTCTTCGAACAAATTTCTTTTTGGTTCTTGATGTATTTTGACATTTTTCATTGGAATTAAAGTTCTTAAAAGGCATTATTTTTGTTCTAACTTAGAAAAATTCATTCTGCCTAATCATGAAGAGTTTGATGTTGGTTCTTTTTGCATTGTATTCTTCATATCATGTAGTTTCTAGGGTAAAATTGGTTTGAATTTATCTTTCATTTTCAATTTGATGTACATTTTTCCTTTTGAGGTGCCTTAAAACCCTAGCAAACTTAAGAAAATCATAACTCCCATTAGGTTAAGATTTAGGTCTCCCCCTTTGGGTAGTGAACTTATGTAGGGTTAGGGTTCCTTTGCTCCCATTTTCAATTTTTTATCTTGTCATTTGCTTCTGATTTTGAATTTTTCTTTGAATCTTTTGCATAAACCCTAATTCTTGCCTTCATTTGCATCCATCTTTCATTTGCTTGCATACATGAACTTGCCATGACATTTTGTGCATCAACATGACATATAAGACATCTTAGGACATATTAGAAGCATGTTTGATCATTGCATCATTCATTTGCCATGATATGCATTCATTCCATTTCATAAACTTTCTTGAACTTTTATGGTTCAAAGCATGCTTCATTTGCATCCTCATCCTTGTATGATCATCCACAACCCTTGACACGTGTTTGCATCATCTCTTAGCATCATTAACATCATGTTTATGCTTCTGGTTTTGGTTTGCATATTTGCATTTCATTCCATTTCCATTTCATTTCATTTCCTTTTGCTAACTTTTCAGGTGGTAAGTGTTTTGAGAAGTGAATTTGCCTTCACTTCTCATAATCTCTTCTCATCTCTTCTATGTACCATTGCTGCATTTTGTATTTGTACTAGAGTGAGCTTGCTCATTCATGCTCATTCTCACTTTCTTTCTTCAATCAACTTATCTTCTTAAGTGAAGTAAGTTGACTTGCTTCTTCTGCTTCTTCCTCCTTTCATCTGCTTCTTCCATTGGTGGCTTTCCTCTTGAAGATCTTTTGCAAGCCTCACAAACCCTAGGAACATCCAAGCATGATCACAATTAGGGATGATTAGTTCCCCATTTAGTTTTCACCTTTGTGTCATCTATGTGTCATCTCTTCTTATCTCTTAATCAAGGACTAAACCTTAAAGGTTTTAAGGCTTTGTGATTAAGGTTATGCCTGCATCCTTCTATTAGGATGGAGTGTATAACTTTAATCCTAAGTGTTAAAACCTTAATGTGTTTAATCACTAAGACATCAAGCTTGTAACTTGGGCCTTGCATTAGGGTTCTAATTCTTCCTTAATTGGTTAAGAAGGACTAACCCTAGTGTTAATGGACAAGTCCCCCTTAAGTTGTCTTACAAATCATAAAATCCCCTTCTTAATCTTACCATTAACTAAAATCCATTTAATAAAGGATTTGTTTTGTCACGAGGTTAATCCTTAATCATGGGTTAAGTTGAGGAGCCTTCCTCAGCTTAAATGTTCTCATCTATTATCCTTCTATTAGGATGGTGTAATGGGTCTATTAAATCCTTGATTATGGCTTAAACTCATTACTTAACACTAAACAAAAACAACAAAAACATCTAAATAAATACAAGTAGGTTAATGATCTTAATCCTACATCATGGTGATTAAGTGTGAGGTGTTTACTTCATGCTTAAGGTATTCTCATTACCCCTAATCAGAGGGAAGATGTGATGAGTTTGCTAACCCTTGGTTTAGGCTTAGGCTCATTATCTTATAACAAACCCCAAAAAGAAATAAAAGATTGAAAACATCAAAAACAAACAATAATCGTCTCCTTCGGGATTCTTTTCTCATCACACTCATTCATAACCGAGAACTTGCTTCTTCCGTCTAATGCAAGACAGTTTGCACCTGAGCCAGACAGGTCATACACTTGAGCATAGACAAGTAAGCAGTTCATCAAGTCAATTTACCTTTCAGTCTCTTTGAGCCGAACTACGGTGATCTGACTTCCTCATTTCACGAGAGGATACGTAGGCATAACTTAACAGTTATCGAACAAAAGTCTATGTCCATTCCCCTTCTTCCAGCATTATTCTTTAAGTCTCATAGTCTTGAGCTTCATTCTTTCCTTACACTGACACTCTCATATTTCACTTCACTTTTCTTTTACACTGACACCTGTACATCCCTTTTTTTTGGCCCTTTGGCACACAAAATAGCACTGATACTACCCCTTTAAACACAAATCTTTCAAGCGTGGATCCCGTCGAGTACGGCGGACAATCTGGGTGCTAATACCTTCCCAGGTTGTAACCAACCCCCTTCCTCAGTTTCTATGGTTCGCAACCGTCTTATCCATCTCTTCTTAGGTTTATGCAGCATTACCTTTCCTTCGGGATAAAAATGCCTAGCTGGCGACTCTTTTCTTTTTGAGTTCACCCCTGTGTGTTCTATCCCTTTCGCCGACCGTTCGCGTATGTACCCCTTCTGACCAAGTGTCATTTGGTGGGAGCGACACACTCAAATGCACTGGGGCATAATACTGAAATGCAGGGCCTTACAGATGAAAGTCCAAGATCTGGTGGACTCAAAAGCTCTCAACTTTGCACCTCCTCCAAATGTCACAAGAAATCCAATGCCTAGTCACAACGGGCCTAGGGTTAATGCTATTGAGGAAGGCAAATCATCCACATTGATTAGTAGTGTTGCACAGATCCGAACACCTCTGGTTGAAATCAAAGCTCAGCTGTTAGAATGCCAAGTGTTCCCTGGATGTGAACTTGGCTGTGGATTTTGCAATATTGCTGTCAATGGATGTGAGAGACTGAGGAATGGTATAGATCGCCTTATTAAGGATGGCATCCTTCAAATTACGACAACAGCAGCTACAACTCCAACAATCCCTTCACCAACAATCACAGATACTCCTACAACGTCAGCAACCATTGTTCCAACGGATTCTACTACAACTCCATCAACTGCTCAATCAATCACTTCAACGGATGCAAGTTCAGTCACCAACCCTACTACAACCTCAACACCCATCCAGTCAACAGTGCCTTCTACAACATTAGCAGCAATTAATGAAAGTGTCTCAACGGTTACAATATACTATGATCCTGCAAATGTTCCTGCCAACAACTCACAATAAAATGCTACTCCTGTCAGAGCACCAGTTACCATATACTATGATCCACATACCATTGTAGTCCCCTCTGCAGCTACTATCAGTCCGGTCACTATCACAGTGCCTGGGCCAGTTCCTTACGAAAGCAATAATGCCATCCCGTGGCATTATGACTCAGATCTATACTGCGAGGGGCAGAAAATCACTTTAGAATCATCAACTTCTTCACCTCAGATAGACAATGTGGGGGGAGGCGGAGGCTTCACAAGAAGCGGACGTCTCTTTGCCTCGCAAATACCAAGACCCGTTGCCGAAGCAGAAGCTGCTGCTAAGGAAAAAGGGAAGAGCATGGTGCAAGAAGAACCAATTGTTAGAGAAGCTTCAAAGACTCCTTTTGATCAAGAGGTTGATGAATTCATGAGAATCATAAAGAAAAGTGATTACAAGGTGGTAGACCAGCTTCACCAAACACCTTCCAAAATCTCCATACTATCTTTGCTAATGTGCTCAGAGGCTCATCAGAACGCACTATTAAAAGTCCTGCACGCAGCTTCTGTGCCGAAGGAGATTACCGTCAATCAGTTAGAGGTTGTGGTTGGAAATGTCAACGCTAGTCATGGACTAGGATTTACCAACGCTGATCTGACAACATAAGGTCATAATCACAACAAGGCTTTGCACATTACCTTGGAGTGTAAGGGTGCAGTTCTTTCTCACGTATTGGTGGACACAGGATCATCCCTCAACATCTTGCCTAAGAAAGCCCTTGTAAAGCTGTAACATGATGGGTTGGCACTACGCCCAAGCAATCTGGTAGTGAGAGCCTTTGACGGTTCTAAAATATCAGGTCTGGGAGAGATAGAATTACCAATAATGATTGGCCCACAGATTTTCAAAACGACCTTCTTTGTGATGGATATACACCCTGCCTACAGCTGTCTATTGTGTAGACCATGGATATACTCCGCTGGCGCCGTGACATCAACCCTTCACCAGAAGTTAAAATTCGAGTGGGAAGGCCAAGTCATTACTATTTGTGGGGAGGAGGATATTTTTGTTAGCTAGCTGGCTACCTTCAAATACATTGAAATGGATGGGGAGATCCATGAAACCATGAGTCAAGGGTTTGAAGCCCTGAACATCAATGAAACATCTACTATGCTGGGGACTTCCATCACATTATATCAGCAAGCCCGGAAGGTTGTTGAGGAAGGTACCGCCCAAGGCTGGGGCAAGCTGCTGCCCATGGAGAAGAAAGAAGACCGATTCGGGTTGGGTTACAGACCAACTCGACAAGATCAACCAGAGGCTGCAAAGGAGCCCAAATTTGTCATCGGGGGGATGCTAACCCCGGATGCTGTGAATAGTTTGGAAGATGAGTCAGAAGACGAGCGCAACCTGGAAAGCTGGATACGTCCAAGGATCCCGGGGAACCATGTCTCAAACTGGTCTTCCCAGGAAATTATAAGAGTTACTCCTGCAGAGTAATTATTATTTCCTGTATTTAAAAGCAGGCATCAAGTCCTGCATCTTTCTCAAGATGTCAGGACTCATTTTGTAATCGGGCCATCTTGTATTTTGTGCAAAGATCAATTAATGAATATCAGGACATCTTTTGCAAATGAGTCATTTCTTTTCCGTTCACTGTTTTTCATTTTTCATTTTTTGTACAAAAATGAAATGACAATGTTTTTCAAAATAAATAACTTCATTTTCACTTTTTCTAAAATAAGATAAAACTGATCACTAAAATAAACAAATCTAAAACCTTGCAGAAAATGCCGTCCAGACTTCACCGACAACGACACCGCTATGACTTCGTATGACTTTGACAATCCGATTAATCAAGCTGATGAAGGGGTTGAAGAAGATTATGAGCTACCTGAAGAGCTAGCCAGGTTGTTGAGGCAAGAGGAGAAGGTTATCGCTCCTCATCAGGAGGAAGTTGAGACGGTTAATCTTGGTACAGAGGAAGACATGAAAGAAGTGAAAATCGGGGCCTGCCTGCAAGATTCAGTAAAAGAGCAACTGATTGACATGCTTCGGGAGTATGTGGATGTTTTTTCTTGGTCTTATCAGGATATGCCAGGGTTGGACACCGACATTATTATGCACAAGCTGCCTCTGAAAGAAGACTTCCCGCCGGTAAAAAAGAAGTTGCGCCGTACTCGCCCAGATATGGCAATGAAGATAAAGGAAGAGGTGCAGAAACAGTGGGATGCCGGTTTCTTTGCTGTAACTAGTTACCCGCCGTGGGTTGCTAACATTGTACCTGTGCCTAAGAAGGATGGAAAGGTGAGGATGTTTTGGATTACCGTGACCTGAATAGAGCCATCCCGAAAGATGACTTCCCATTACCTCACATTGATGTATTGGTCGTTAATACGGCTCAGTTCTCGGTGTTCTCCTTCATGGACGGATTTTCAGGATATAATCAGATCAAGATGTCACCTGAAGACATGGAGAAGACAACTTTCATCACACCCTGGGGCACATTCTGTTATAAGGTGATGCCATTCGGACTAAAGAATGCTGGTGCCACTTATCAACGGGCTATGGTAACATTATTCCATGACATGATCCACAAGGAAATTGAATGTTATGTGGATGACATGATTGCCAAGTCCCTCACAGAAGAAGACCACCTGGTGAATCTGTTAAAGCTATTCAAGCGTATGAGGAAGTACCAACTAAAGTTAAACCCCAATAAATGCACATTCGGGGTGCGATCCGGTAAGCTGCTGGGATTTATTGTAAGCGAGAAAGGGATTGAAGTTGACCCTGACAAAGTCAAAGCCATTCAAGAAATGCCTGCACCGAAGACTGAAAAAGAAGTTTGGGGATTCTTAGGTAGATTGAACTACATTTCACGGTTCATATCTCTCCTTACAGCAACCTGCGAGCCTTTGTTCAAGTTTTTAAGAAAAGAGCAAACAGTCAGATGGAATGAAGACTGCCAAAAGGCTTTTGACAAAATCAAGGAATACTTACAAGAGCCTCCGATCCTTATGCCTCCAGTTGAAGGAAGACCTCTAATCATGTACTTGACAGTATTAGAAGAGTCAATGGGGTGTGTGTTGGGCCAACTTGACGAGTCTGGTCGAAAAGAGTATGCAATTTACTACCTAAGCAAAAAGTTTACCGACTGTGAACAACGTTATTCACTGTTCGAGAAAACTTGTTGTGCTTTAGCGTGGGCTGCTCGCCGACTAAGGCAGTATATGCTGACCCACACTACCAAATTGATCTCAAAGATGGACCCATTCAAGTACATATTTGAGAAGCCAGCACTTACCGGACGGGTTGCGAGATGGAAAATGATCCTCACAGAATATGACATTCAGTACACCTACCAGAAAGCCATCAAGGGTAGTGTGTTGTCTGATTATCTTGCTGAGCAACCCATTAATGATTACCAGCCTATGAGATTTGACTTCCCTGATGAAGACATCATGTTCATAAAAGCAAGAGATCATGAAGAGCCTGTTCACACTGAAGGGCCTGACCCAGAAGAAGAATGGACTATGATGTTTGATAGGGCTGTTAATATGAATGGTCGTGGTGTTGGTGCAATACTCATTACACCCAAGGGAGTTCACATGCCTTTCTCGGCGAAACTCACTTTTAACTGCACTAACAACGAAGCTGAATATGAAGCTTGTATTATGGGTCTTGAGGAAGCCATTGACCTCAGGATCAAGACTTTAACTGTATTCGGAGATTGAGCTCGGGTAATTAATCAAACCAACGGCAAATGGTACACTCACCAGGATCATCTGATACCTTACCGGGATTATACAAGGAGGTTATTGACTTTCTTCACTACAGTCAAGCTTGAGTATATCCCTCGGGATGAAAATCAGTTTGCAGATGCCCTGGCTACCATTTCATCCATGATCAAAGTTCAAGCTGCCAACTTTGTGCCTCAGATTTCAGTATCCAGACTTGACAGACCAGCATACGTATTTTCAGCAGACCTTGCAAAAGATGATAAGCCTTGGTTCCATGACATCAAATGCTTCTTGGAGGATCAAACATACCCACCTGGGGCATCTTCCAATGATAAGAAGACATTAAGAAGGCTGGCTGGTAGTTTCTTTTTGAATGATGATGGTTCCTTGTACAAGAGAAACTTTGACATGGTACTTCTCAGATGTGATGATAAGACGGAGGCAGACTTGTTGATGCACGAGGTTCACGAAGGGTCTTTTGGTACCCATGCTGGAGGACATGCAATGGCAAAGAAGTTGCTAAGATCAGGTTACTACTGGATCACGATGGATGCAGACTGTTGTGCCTATGCCAGAAAGTGCCACAAATGCCAGATTTATGCAGATAAAGTGCATGTGCCTCCGAATCCTTTGAACGTGATGTCTTCACCTTGGCCCTTCGCCATGTGGGGCATTTATATGATTGGCAAGATTGAACCGACTGCTTCAAACGGCCACAGATTCATCCTGGTAGCTATTGACTATTTTACCAAGTGGGTCGAAGCAGCCTCATATGCAAACGTCACCAGGCAAGTGGTAGCCCGATTCCTGAAGAGAGATATCATTTGTCGGTATGGAGTGCCCGAACGAATCATTACTGATAATGGTTCTAATTTGAACAACAAAATGATGGCGGAGTTATGCCGGGACTTCAAAATCCAACACCACAATTCTTCTCCTTACAGGCCAAGATGAATGGCGTTGTAGAGGCAGCTAACAAGAATATCAAGAAGATTGTGCAGAAGATGGTGGTTACCTACAAAGACTGGCATGAAATGCTACCATTTTCTTTGCATGGGTACCGTACGTCGATCAGAACGTCCATTGGGGCAACACTGTATCAGCTTGTTTATGGTATGGAGGCAGTCCTACCTGTTGAAGTTGAATTACCCTCCTTGCGGGTACTAATGGATGTCAAGCTGAATGAAGCAGAATGGGTCCGGTCCCGATACGAACAACTGAGTCTGATCGAAGAGAAGAGATTGGCTGCAATTTGTCATGGGCAGCTATATCAGAAAAGAATGAAGAAAGCCTTCGATCAGAAAGTCAGGCTTCGGGAATACCAAGTAGGAGATCTTGTGCTGAAAAGACTCCTCCCTCCTCATACAGACCACAGGGGCAAGTAGATTCCGAATTATGATGGTCCATTCATAGTAAAGAAAGTTTTCTCCGGTGGAGCATTGATGCTCAGTACTATGGATGGTGAAGACTTCCTGTCCCCTGTGAATTCAGATGCAGTTAAAAAATACTTCGCATAAAATGACCCGCTGGACATAAAAACAGAATGTAAGTCCAGGCAAAAATAGGGCATCCCGGCGAGTCAAAAACAGAATAAGAGACTCGGGCAAAAATAAGGGAAAATAAATAAAAAAATGTGTACACCCGCTGAGTTGAAAAGCCACATTGGACAACTCAGGCAAAAATGGGTATCCCGGTGGATTGAAAACCCGAAAGGGCGATCCACGCAGAATCAGGGAATAAGCGAACAACTGCATTCTGAATTCGTCTGTATCACCCACGACACGGCAAGTTATGAAAGGTTAAAGCCTCGGTCAGAGTCAGCCACTCTTCAAAATAAAGATGAGAAGAACATCAATGTCATACAAGTCATAGCAAAAGGGAAGCACTGAAGCATCATCAACATTGCCAGCATCTTTTTGTTTCTCGTTTTGTAGCAATCTCCTCATTTCAGGGGATTTGTTTCTTTAACTGTACTTGCCGATTCAGGGCACCCCAAATTAATAAAATCATATTCTCAGTCACATTCCGTCTCGTATATTTTATCTTCATTTGCAAAAAATGTCTGATGTCTTTAATATTGATCGCATAAATACAGATGCGTCTTTTCTAAAATTACATGCTTGCGGGAAATGTATTTACTTTCAGGAATATCTAACTCCTATGACGGAATCCGCAAAGTTGCCAAAGCATCATTCCCTAGCACATCTTCTACAAACAGCATCAGTAAATGCTCAAATCCCCAGCTGAGTTGTCAAGCACCCTCATCTCTAGCTATCTCCCCATAGAGCTCCAGCCTCTCCCAAGAAGAGCAATACCTGAAGTTCCCACAACAAGGTGAAGGGAGCTCCTTCATCCCCAGCTGGGCTTTCTCCTTACAAGGATAGATCTATCAGTGATCTAATTCCCCAAGCAGATCCACATATGTTGTATCAGATCTACCAATGATCTCATCCCCAGCTGGGATATCACTTCAAGCAGATCATCCAGAAATCCTCACAGCAACGGGATCCGGATCTCGGATTGGTATCTTTGCATAATCATAGCATTCGCATCATGTTTCCCCCAGAGCGTAGCATTCCGTCTAATACGGAGCATTACGGCAAAATCAAACATATTGCATAAGCACAAGCCATGTTTTGAATCAGTCACTTGTAAAAATCGACAATATCACATCAACAATATACAAAATACCTCTCAAAATTCCCCGACAGAAAGCCAATGCGTCCCCTTTGCACTCACAAAAACATATTAAAACACTCTCCTGACACCCGTCCGTGTTACCTATCCCCAACGTAGTTGCCTAAACCCTTGCTTATTGTACTTCCTCCGACACCCGTCCGTGTCATCTTATCCCCCACAGATCTTCAGAATATCTTTTGCACTCTTAAACTCATACACTTTCTTTTATGATATTCGTCTGCATCATGCTCTCCCCTAGCAAGGTGAACACTCGTCTGTGTCTCACTCTTACAGATACTCGTCTGTATCTTGTATATACCCCTTATTCCCCTTCCTTCCAGCATCATTCTTTAAGCCTCATAGTCTTGAGCTTCATATTCTTTTCTTACACTAACACTCTTTCATTTCACTTCACACTTCTTTTGCACTGACACTTGCATTCTTTTCCAGCTTTTGCACACAGAATAGCACAGACACTACCCCTTTAAAACACAAATCTCTCAAGTGTGGATCCCGTCGAGTACGACGGACAATCTGGGTGCTAATACCTTCCCAGGTTGTAACCAACCCCCTTTCTCAGTTTCTCTGGTTCGTGACCGTCTTATCCATATTTTCCCAAGTTTATGCAGCATTACCCTTCCTTCGGGATAAAAATGCCTAGCTGGCGACTCTTTTTAGTTCATCTTCATGTTCTCTCCTTTTGCCGACCATTCGCGTCTGTACCCTATTTGACCAGGTGTCATTTGGTGGGAGCGACACATAGCCCGTTGATAAGTTGCACCGGCATTCTTCAGTCCAAATGGAGTTACCTTGTAACAAAAAGTGCCCCAAGGTGTGATGAAGGTAGTCTTCTCCATGTCTTCGGGTGACATCCTGATCTGATTATACCTGAAAAATCCATCCATGAAGGAAAACACCGAGAACTGAGTTGTGTTGTCGACCAATACATCAGTGTGAGGTAATGGGAAATTATCCTTTGGGCTAGCTCTGTTCAGATCTCGGTAATCCACACACATCCGTACTTTGTCATCCTTCTTAGGCACTGGTACAATGTTAGCAACCCACGGCGGGTAACTAGTCACAACAAGGAAACCGGCATCCCACGGTTTTGTTACTTCTTCCTTAATCTTCATGACCATATCTGGACGAGTACGGCGTAGCTTTTTTTTTACTGGAGGACAATCTTCCTTCAATGGCAGCCTGTGCATAACAATATCAGTATCCAGACCCGACATGTCTTGATAGGACCAAGCAAAGACGTCGACGTATTCTCGAAGCATGTCAATAAGTTGTTCCTTCACTGAATCTTGCAGACGGGCCCCGATTTTTACTTCTTTCAAGTCTTCTTCGGTACCAAGATTAACTGTTTCAACCTCCTCCTGATGAGGAGTAATCACCTTTTATTCTTGTCTCAACAACCTGGCTAACTCCTCTGGTAACTCATAGTCTTCTTCAACCCCTTCATCAGCTTGATTAATTGGATTGTCGAAGTCATACAAGGTCATAGCAATGTTGTTGTCGGTGCAATCTGAAGGATAATCTCTACAAGGGTTGAGATTTGTTCATTTTAGTGATCAGTTTTAATCTTGTTTAGAAAAAGTGAAAATGAAGTTATTATTTTGAAAACATTGCCATTTTATTGTTTTGTACAAAAGTGAAAAATGAAAAGACAGTGGGCAAAAAAGAGACTCGTTTGCAAAAGATGTCCGATATTCATTGATTAATCATTTGCACAAAATTACAATATGGCCCTATTACAAAATGAGTCCTGGCACCTTGGGCAAGATGCAGGACTTGATGCATGCTAAAAAAGACAGGAAATAATAATTACTCTGCAGGAGTAACCCTTATAATTTCCTGGGAAGACCAGTTAAGGACTTGGTTCCCCGGGATCCTTGGACGTATCCAGCTCTCCAGGTTGCGGTCGCTTTCCGCCTCGTCTTCCAGGTTGTTAACAGCATCTGGGGTGAGCATCCCCCCACTGATGAATTTGGGCTCCTTGGCAGCCTTTGATTGATCTTGTCGGAATGGTCTGTAACCCAAACCGAATCTATCTTCCTTCTTTTCCACTAGCAGCAGCTTGCCCCAGCCTTGAGCGTTACCTTATTCAACAACCTTTCGGGCTTGCTGATAGGAGACAATTGAAGTACCCATCCTGTCTTCCTGGGATGCAGCAAATACTTCAGTCGCCTCATTGACATTCAGGGCCTCGAACCCTTGGCTCATAATTTCATGGATTTCACCATCCATCTTAATGTACTTGTATGTAGCCAGATGGCTAACAAATATGTCCTCCTCACCAAAGATGGTGATAATCTGTCCTTCCCACTTGTACTTCAATTTCTGGTGAAGGGTCAATGTTATTGCACCCGCAGTGTGAATCCAAGGTCGACCTAACAAACAACTGTAAGCAGGCTATATGTCCATCACATAGAAAGTGGTCTTAAAGACGTGTGGACCAATTATCACTAGCAGCTCCACCTCTCCAAGAATAGAATTTTTGGAGCCATCAAAAGGCCTGACCACAAGGTTGCTTGGCCAGAGAGCTATCCTGTCATATTCGAGCTTGACAAGGGCTTTCTTGGGAAAGACATTGAGTGAGGACCCAGTGTCTTCAAGAACATGAGATAGTACATCTCCTTTGCACTCCAAGGTTATGTGCAAAGCTTTGTTGTGGTGACGTCCTTCTGTCGTTAAATCAGCATCAGTGAAACCTAGCCCATGGCCAGTGTTGACATTTGACACCACTGTTTCCAGCTGATTTATTATGATTTCTTCTGGCACGTAGGCAGCGTGCAGAACTTTGAGTAGTGCATCCCGATGGGCTTCGGAACACAACAGTAGAGATAAGATTGAGATCTTTGAAGGAATCTGGTGGAGCTGGTCCACAAATTTATAGTCACTTCTTTTAATAATTCTCATAAACTCATCCACATCTTGATCGAAGGACGATTTATTAGTCTCTTTTGGTGCAGATTCTTCAGGTATCATACTCTTCCCTTTGGCTTTGGCAGCAGCCTCTGCCTCAGTGTTGGTTCTAGGGACTTGTGATGTGAAGAGACGTCCGCTTCGGGTGAAGCCTCTGCCTCCCCCAACATTGTCTACTTGGGGAGTGAGAACTGGAAAATCAAGAAGAACTTTCTCTCTGTTGTAGTACAGATCAGCACCATAATGCCATGGTATAGCACTGTCTTTATCATATGGGATTGGCCCGGGCACCGTGATAGTGATTGGGCTCACTGTAGCAGATGTTGGGACTGTAATAGTCTGTGGATCATAGAAAATAGTAACAGGACCTCTGGTGGATGTTGATGGAGGTGAATTGAAGCTTGAATGTTGTTGAAACTATTGTTGATTTTGCTGAACGTTGCTGGAGTTCGGGACCGTTGTCGGGTCATAATAAATTGTGATAGTGGAAACATCATTGTTGGTAGTTGTTGAAGTTGTAGTAGCCGGTGCAAATGAATTGTTGTGTGTTGAAGTGACAGATGAAATGATTGCTGAAGTTGTATCTGAATTAGTTCGAACAATGGTTGCTGTAGTTGTAGAAGAATCAGTAGAAAAGATGGTTGTTGCATTTGTAGAAGATTCACTTGTTGTTGATAAAAGAGTTGATGGTGTTGTAGAAGCGGTGATTGTAATTTGCAGAATGCCTTCTTTGATCAAGCCATTAATTCCACTCCTCAAGTTAGCACACCCATTCCCATAAAGTTTGCATAATTCACAACAGGCCTCACAACCTGGAAACACTTGGCACTTTAAAAGTTGGGCTTTAACCTCTGCCAGAGGCGTTTGAATACATGCAATGTCTTCTATTAAACTCATGGGTGAGCCATCCTCTACAGCATTGATCCTTGGCCCACTGTGGGTTGGCATAGGATTTTTCATTACATTGGGAGGAGGTGCAAAGTTCAGGGCTTTTGAATCTAACAGATCCTGAACCTTCATATGTAGAGCTCTGCATTTTTCCGTAGAGTGGCCAGGTGCATTGGAATGAAAAGAACACCTAGCATTGACATCGTAGTTTCTTGGAAGGTTTTGAGGATTAGGTGGAGCCAATGTCCTCAACTCAACAAGATTGAGCTTTAGGATTTGTGGCAGCAGTGTAGCATATGGCATCGGGATAGGGTTAATCACCCTGTTGATCTGAGATGGTCGCTGTTGAAATGGGCGTTGTTACTGATTGTTGTTATTGTTGTTGTATGATCTCTGTTGAGGAAATTGGTGTTGTTGCAGAAAGTGTTGTGGTTGTTGAGTATACTGTGGAGCAGGGATAGTAACAGCAACAACTGTTCTGGGCAAGTATTGGGGTCTCCCTCTTCCCATGCGCACAGAGTTTGTCTCACCAGATCTACGGGGCCCAGCAAATGGTTTTCTTGTACTGCTTGAACTGGCACCGTTGTCAGAGATCTTTCCCATCTTCAATAGGCTCTCTACTCTTTCCCCAGCTATCACCACATCTACAAAGCTGGTAGAATCAAATGCAGCCAATCTGTCAATGTAGGTTCCTTGGAGAGTATTCATGAACATGTCTGCCATTTCCATTTCAGACATGGGGGGTTGAACTGCGGCAGCCAGTTGCCTCCACCTTTGGGCATATTCTCTGAAACTTTCATGGGAAGACTGAGACATTCCCATCAGAAGGGTCCTGTTTGGAGCCATGTCCAGGTTATACTGATACTGACGGATAAAAGCTTCAGCCAAGTCTTTCCAGTTTCTTACCGTGGCTCTGGTCAAGTGGGAATACCATTCTAGGGATGCCCCTGTTAGACTATCCTCGAAGTAAAACATCCACAGCTTTTCGTCCATGGTGTATGCTTTTAATCTTCCCAAGAATGATTGAAGGTGGGTGTGTGGGCAAGATGTGCCATTATACCTTTCAAAACACGGGGGTTTGAATTTGTGAGGAATTCTCACCCCTTCCACCAGTCCCATGTCCATGACATCAAAACCTAGTGAGTTTTGGGATTCAAGAGACCTCATCTTCTCTGCAATTTCATCCAGCCTACGGTCGTAAACTTCGTCCCCAACCCCTACAACTGTAAACTGCTCTTCTTGAGGATCTTCTTGCAAGACCCTTCCTCCAGCAGTGTTACCCTGAGTATTCTTTATGGCATTGATTTCCGGGTTTAGATGAGGCTCAAACTCTGGTGGATCAGTGCGAGGTTGCACGTGATCGTTGTTACTGGTACCTCCTGTACCTGGATGGTGTTCTTCAGGAGTCTGCCTTTCAACCAACTCCCTTAGTCTTTCCTGGCTTTGAGCTAAACCAGTCATTACAGTCATGAATTAAGTCATCTTATTCCTCATCTCAACCCTTTCATTGGCCATCTGAGCCCTAACTTCATTCAAGTCTTGCTGAACTTGATCCATATGGAGTCCCAGAAGGTTGTTTCTTGTCGGGTACCGATGTGTTCTGTTGACAGGGAACACTCTTCTACGAGCAATGTTTCCTGAAACCACAACAAAGTGAGAAACAACAATAAAACAAAAACCTACAAAACAAAGAAAATGTTAGTATGCAATGCAATAAGCCTATTTGTCTTCCAAGGTTATCCGATTTGGTTCTTTGGTTTTGACCTTTCGAGACCTCGAGGAAATGCTGATGATGTTGTAGAGATATATAAAGCCCACCAAAAATAATACAAACTAATATATTACAAAGAGTGAAAATACATAGTTTGATTACAACAACATCCCCATGGTGGGTCAAAATACAATCAACAAAATCAAGAGTACAACAAAAGAAAAGTACAAGCAAAAGAGTCAAACATCTAATCCAAAGTCATCCTCTCTGACTTCCTTCAGGAGGGCCTCTGTCACTGGACCCACTGGGTGCTCTGTGACAGTCCTGATGATGAGGTTCCTGGTAGCAATGGCATTGGTTAACTTCTTATGCTTGTCTTGATCCTTTGACCTCTTCAACCCCGCCCGAAGATTCAATTCAGATATCTCCCTCTGAGATGCTTATAAAGCCTCCTGGTGCTTCTTCTCACTAGCCTCCAACTGCTCTATCTTAGCCTGGGTCCTTTGATCTTCCTGTGCACGGGCTTCAGTGATCCTGATCCACCTAGCCTGGCTCTTCTCCAGATAATGCTCTTCCCTAGCCTTCTGAGTCTTTGCTTCCTTGCAAGCATTCTTCAGTACTAGCTACCATGCCCTAGCCTTCCTGATGTAGTCATCCGTCTTCTCAATCTTGGTCAAGTGCTCAATCCTGAGCCTTTCCAATCTCTCATTATCTAGACGACTGTCATTTATCTCCCAGAGAGTTTTCTTAAAAGCTTCAGAGAGCTGAGCATTCATCTCTTTCAGTTTCTCAAACTCTTCCAAACTGACAGTAGCTGCAGGTTGTACTGTAGAAGGTCCAGGTACATCTTCTAAGGTGAACGATATTCGGGTGATCTGAGCTCTGGTACGGGACCAATCAGAATATTATGTTGAAGCAATGTTGTTGCACTTGCCAAGGATGGTTGTCCCTTTAGTCTGGATGTTGTCCCAGGCCCAAGCAGCTTTCCTGACAACAGTAGAGTTGGGTTGTATTTCACAATAGAGGGTCTCAGCCAAATCTTTCCCTCTTGGAGGATGAACCAAAGCATACCCTAATTGTCTCTTAAACAGTAAAGGGTTGTAGTTGATGCAACTTTTCACTCCTATTAAAGGCACATTAGGATATTGCCCAAAACTAGTAATGATGTCCTTGCCCTTGGTGCTCTGAGTGCACCATCTGATGTCATCTGATTTCAAGGCAATCAATCTCTTGGCCCAATTCTTTGGCTGATGGGGGTTCAGGAAAGCATCTGACTTTGGCAAATGCCTTAGCAACCAAGAGTAATAGAGAGGAGCAAAACATCTGACAAGTCTTCCTCTTTGCTTCTCATTCCTCTAATGTACTGAGTAATAGAAGTCTCCAAGCAAGGTGGGAACTGGGTTCCTCATTAAGAACAGGTGAATGGAATTCTTGCTCATAAACTTTGGCTCATCTGCAAACAAGACAACCCCATATATACTGAGGGCTAGAAGTGCACAAACAACCATCCATTCCCCATCCTTGGTGGTCATGCTCTGATCAATGAGGGAAGGCTCCAAATGTAATGCCCTATCTATGTCTTCATTTTTGGGAGCAACCATCTCATGGTTGAAAGGAATCCTTCTCCTGATAGGAACTCCTAACAACATGGAAAATTCTTCTAACAGAGGTCCCAACTGGAAATCAGGGAAAGTGAAACATCTGAGTGGAGGATCATAAAACTGCAAGCAAGTATGGATCATGCTCCTTTGAGATGCATCCAGGTCCATGACCATGTCCAATATGCCTCCATAATGCTCTCTGAATAGTGAGACATGATCAGGGGTAACGAGAGACTGGATCTGCCTGATGCCAGTCAGGGTAGGCTCAAAGAAGTGGTATGTGATGTTGCTCTTTCTTGAAGTGTCCATGCTGATGATGGATGCTGATGAAGAAGCTGAGAGCAACTGCTGATGAAGGTCACTGGATGAGATGCTGGAGATGAGTCTCTAATGAAGATAGCTGGAGAAGAATCACTGACAAACTGATGAAGGTGCTGGAGAAGATAACTGAAGCAGTTTGAGCAACAGAAGGGGTCAAAACCAAACCAAAGACAAAAGATGGATACCCTACAATACAAATAGGAAAATGTTAAATGATGCAAAAATGATGTATGCAAAATGATATGCAAAGGGTTTGTGATCAAGAGCTGGATCTGTTTATCTGCCTTGGTAAAAGCCCATGTATGTCCATAAGTCCGGATGGAGGCTTAGAAATCCAGTAACCAGGTGGGGGACTCAAATAAAGAGTCACAAGTCCAGGGTAATCACAAGAACTGTCCAACATATTACAACCTTAACAAATATAGTAACAAGGTATGATGAGGCCAAGGGTTCCTGCAAACCTGCAAACATCCCAACCCCCTCACATGTAATGTTCTAGAACAAGGATCCTCAAACTTGGATCAGTTATGAGAAGTGTAAACACTTCTAACCCGGAGGTACAGTGTTTACAATAATCATAAAAGATCCTCCTCTAATTCACCTCAAATGTTGAAGGTCATAAAAAGGTCATCCAGACTTAGCAGGCTTCCCAGATAGCCCTAGTACTACAGGAAATCTGTAGCACAGAGTTCTCAAGAAGAAACCCATGTTTGAACCGTGTTTCATATTCCCGCACCAGACCGAAACTGAATGGGAAAGAATATGAAGCCACTCTAGCCTATGAGTCACTCAGGTCCCCGGTATAGGACCTTAATCACTCAATGATCCCCACCCACCAAAACAGACAAGAGATCCAGCACATGATAATGACAATATGAAATGCATCAAATGAAAGCGATAAATAGAGCTGTACATAAAGCAATAAATAAAGCAAATAAATAAGCACAAGTAGCACATAACACCCCCGTAAACACAAATCAAACAAGTGCTAGGAGGAACCCACAAAAAGAACCAGAAGCCCTGGTTGCAATATAAGGATCCCCAGCAGAGTCGCCAAGCTATCGCTCCCTCAAATAGACACCTGGTCAGATAGGGTACAGACGCGAACGGTCAGCAAAGAGAGAATGAAGGTGAAATGAATAGAGTCGCCAGCTAGGCATTTTTATCCTGAAGGAAAGGTAATGTTGCATAAACCTGGAAAGATATGGATAAGACGGTTGCGAACCATAGAAACTGAGAAAGGGGGTTGGTTACAACCTGGGAAGGTATTAACACCCAGATTGTCCGTCGAACTCGACGGGATCCACGCTTGAAAGTTTGTGTTTAAAGGGGTAGTGTTTGTGCTATCTGTGTGCAAATGCTGGAAAAGAATGTACAAGTGTCAGTGTAAAAAGATGAATTGCTCAGGAACCGAGGCTTGGGAAAGAAAGCTGGAAGAGGGGGAAAACACAGAGACTTTTGTTCGATAACAGTTAAGTTATGCCTACGTATCCTCGCGTGCAATGAGGAAGTCAGAACACCGTAGTTCGACTCAAAGAGACTGAAAGATAAATTGACTGATGAACTGCTTGCTTGTCTATGCTCAAGTGTATGACTCGTCTGGCTCGAGTGCTAACTGTCTTGCATTAGACGGAAGAAGAGAGTTCTCGTTTGTGCGTGAATGGGGTGAGAAAAGAATCCCGAAGGATACAATTATTGTTTGTTTTTGTGTTTTCAGTTTTTTTATTGTTTTTGGAGTTTGTCATAAGTTAATGAGCTTAAGCCTAAACCAAGGGTTAGTAAACTCATCATATCCTCCCTTTGATTAGGGATAATGAGAATACCTTAAGTATGAGATAAACATCTCAACTTAATTACCATGATAATGTAGGATTAAGATCATTAACCTACTTGTGATTATTTAGATGTTTTTGAGTTTTTGTTTAGTGTTAAGTAATGAGTTTAAGCCATAATCAAGGATTAGTGGACTCATTACACCATCCTAATAGAAGGATGATAGATGAGCACACTTAAGTTGAGGAAGATACCTTAACTTAATCCATGATTATGGATTAACCTCATGACAAAACAATCCTTTATTAAAGTGCATTTTAATTAAGGGATGAGATTAAGAAGTGGATTTTAAGTTTGTAAGACAACTTGGGGGGGACTTGTCCATTAAACACTAGGGTTAGTCCTTCTTAACCAATAAAGGAAGAATTAGAACCCTAATGCAAGGCCCAAGTTACAAGTTAATGTCTTAGTGATTATTAGATGGATTAATTAAGAGGTTTAAACAAATTAAGGGTTTAACACTTAGGATTAAAGTTATACACTCCATCCTAAGAGAAGGATGCATGCATAACCCTAATTCCAATGTCCTAAAGCCTTAAAGGTTTAGTCTCTAATGATGAGGTGAGAAGAGAGACACAAAGAAGACCCAAAGGTAAAAGCTAAAGGGGGACTAATCACAACCCTAATTATTGTCATGCTTGGATGTTCCTATGGTTTGTGAGGCTTAAAAGAGATCTTCAGAGAAGCCACCAATGGAAGAAGCAGATGAAAGGAGGAAGAAACAGATGAATAAGTTACTTACTTCACTGAAGAAGATAAGTAACTTAGAGAAAGAAAGTGAGAGATGAACATGAATGAGCAAGCTCACTCTAAGGCAAAGAAAAATGCAGCAATGATGCATATGAAGAAGATGAAGAGAAATGAGAAGTGAAGGAAAATTCACTTCTCAAGTTAACTTACCACCTGAAAATGTTAGCATAAGGAAAGAAATGAAGTGAAATGGAGCATATGGAATGACAAAGAAACAAAACCAGAAGTAATCACATGCTGCAAATGATGCTATGGGATGATGCAAAGGCATACCAAGTGTTATGAATGTTCATACAAAGAGAATGGATGCAAATGAAGAAAATGGGAAACATGAAAACACATGGATGTTTATGAAATGAAATGGATGCAAGGCATAGCAAATGTATGAAGAAATGACCAAGCAATGTTCAAGCAATGTCTTAAGATGTGTAAGATGGCATACAAGTGCTTAGAATATCATGGCAAGTTCATATTTTCATGCAATGCAATGTAAGATGCAAGTATGGATGCAAAATTAGGGTTACATGAAAGGATGAGAATTTTCAAAGATAGGGTTCCAAAAAGGGAATTTTATGAACCCTAAATTCAAGAAAAATGTCAAAATTGGATCAAAACCAAAAAGAAATTTGTATGAATGGTTTGATAATGTTTATAAATGTCCTAAGATGCAATTTGAATTTTTTTGGAATTTTTAGAAACCTAAATGGTATTTTAATTAATTAATTTCCATTAATTAATTAAAATAAACATTTAAATATTTTTAAAATTATTTTTTAATGCAAAAAATAAAAATAAAAATGTTTTTGGGTGAAGAAAAATATTTGAAATTAAAATGCAGAAGGAAATATTTTTATGATTTTTCTAAGTATTTTAAATAAAATGGTAAAGAAAAATGCAATTTAAATTAAATAAAAATGAATTTTAATGAAAGTATGAGGATCCAAAGGTTGTGGTTTAAAGCTGAGAAAAATGTGTTGACTGGCGCGCAGATCAAAGGCCCAGATTCAAACTGGCTTAATCCTAATTAATTAATTAATCACAATTAAAATTAAATGGACACATCCTGGCCCTCCATCACACGCGGGAAACACTGATCCAATGCTCCTCATTCAAACTCACGCTAACCCTAATTAAAACCCTAATTAATCTCAGCTGGCCGGAGAAGACTTCCGGTCATCTTCTCCGGCGAGCTCCTCCCCTGAGCTACCTCAAAACACCACCCCATGCTCTCAAACTCTCCAGAAATGATCCTTACATCATTCTAAACAAGAATCTGACCCTAAAAATCATTTCTCATTCCTCAATAACAAGATTCGAATCAAATCCTAAAAATGTCAAAACTTTCAGACAGCCATGAAATCCTTAATACGCAACCATTTTCAAAAATAAAGATATCGGCATGATCAGCACATCACATAGATTCATTTAGGAACTTAAAATTACATTTCTGAAAAAAAAAGTTCTTGAGGTTACCTGAGCTTGAGCTTTCTCATTTTGGCACTTTCTGGACCTCTCTCTTGTGCAAATGGCCTCCACTTGATCCCCTGATGCTATTGCAATGCTTTGAAAGAGTTTAGAATGGCTGGATTGAGAGGTTACACTCCAACTGGTCTGAAATCATGTTTGTGTTTGGCTGGCTTTTAGGGCTTGGTAATGGTTGGGAAATGTTCTAATGATGATGGTGAGTTGAATGGTGAAGTTTGTTTGAGGTTTGGGTGGCTGGACAGAGTGTTTCGAAAGTTTGAAGCTTGAAGGTGATTTTGTGAAACTTGGTGTATCTGATGATTCAGGCTTGTGTGATGGGTGTTGTGGCTTGCTTTTGGTCCACATAACATAACCCTATTGGCCAAAGAGTGGTTGTGGCTGCAGCTGATTGGTATAGGGTGATTTGCAAAAAGTCAACAAATGGTATACTTGAGGTATGGGCAAATGACAGGCTTGGATTTGGGTATGTCTTGGTTCAGCAGAGATCAAGGAAGGCTCATAGATCAGATTTGATGAGCTGTAACAAGTGTATGAGAGGTTTTGTATCATTTTGCAATTTTGAGGAACTTTGGCCCTTTTGGAATTTCTTGAAGTTCAAGGCATGAAATTGAATGATTCTTTGGGCAATTATGGTCACAATGCAATGTATTATGTTTGTATGATGCTTAGAGAGTGATTAGAGGTCACAAAATGACTTGGTATGTGAAATTGCAAAAAATCCTCTTTGGTGTGAAAGTGAAAATTATAGGATTTTTGCCAACTTTGCAAGGTCATAACTTGAGTTCCATAATGAATTAGAACTTGTTCTTGTACTTTTTGAAAAGGGAATGACCCAATCTACAACTTTCATGACCAACAATTTTTCATTTGAAGCATTTTTGGTTGAGAAAGAGGAGGTTGAAAAACTTTCCCAAAATGGAAAGTTTCCATTACAAGTCATTTCCATTTTTGACAACTTTTGGTTTAGCTCAAATTTCATCAATTTTGTGAACATCCAAGCACTTCAATGATCAAATAAAGATCATATAACTCCAATTTTATGAAAATACCCTTTTGGTTCCATTGTTGGGGGCCTCAGATGCCCTGATTTTACTCTGACTTGTTCAAGAAGTTACCCAATGAACAGATGACTTCCACAATGAATTTCTTCATCAAACTTGGTACACATGATCCTTATAACATATTGAGACTATTAGAAACAAGAACAACCAAAAATTTGGAGTTATGGCCTCTGAAACCAAAACCCTAATTTTAGGTCATCTGTGCAGTGAAACCCTTGCTCTGCTTCCATGCTTTCCAAGTTCTTGTGATTTCTTGACTTCCTTGATCTTTGAGGGATATAATATGATGATAGAACACACATGGACCCTCTTGGAATGATTGGAGACCTTTGGAGGGGCTCAGGTGAATCCTTGGATTGCTCAGATCACAAACCCTAGATGCAGATGAAATTGAACTAAGCTGTGAAGCAAACATGCAATATGAGATGGTATGCTTATGCTAATGCAAAAACGAAAGATCACAAGACAAGGTAGGATAAAGAGTGAGGTCAAATTTGGGGTGTTTACAGGTTTGTGCAGCATTACCACTCCCGTTCCTTCGGGATAAAAATGTCTGGTTGGCGACTCTATCTTTTTCCGCACCACTTTCGCGTTTGTACCAGGATTGAAATCTAGGGAGCGATAGATGGCGACTTTGCTAGGGATAGAACCCATAATCTATGGTTTCCCCTTTGAGAGTCTCTCCTAGCGCTTGTTTGTTTATGTTTCATTGGGTGTTTGATTGTTTCTTGTTGTGTGTTTATTTTACTGTTTTATTTACAATTTTATTTATAAATTTATTTATTGCTTTCAGTATTTATTTTCATGCATCATATGTATTACTGGAATGTTTGGTTATACTGGATTTTCTATTTGGTGGGATTGGGAATATTGTTACTGTGAGATGGGCTCGTAACCGAGGCTCGAGTGGACCCTAGGACTAGCGTGGATAGACATTGTACTTGCATGGTATCATGATGAGTGGCGGTGTGTTCCACACCCAGACTGCGACCATCTTGGGAATATCTTGTGTGGGGATTTCCTCCACTTCGGGATAGGACCTTGATTGTTATGTGCATATAGGGACCGATCATTGAGAACCTTTATGGAAACAACCCTCTCTAGTGGTGACTATGGCAGACCATGTTTTGTGGCAAACCCATTCACAACCGAGGGTCCACTGGGGATTCGCATAGGATGGCCTGGTTCTCTTATAGGAACTCAGTTAAAGAATTTGGTCGTATGACAATAGTACTATATCCTACAAGCTGAATGTACTATTGTTTCTTGATTTCAACGCTCGAAGCTGGGAACTTATAAGGGATGCTTGTTTTTCCCAGACTCACGCTGAGACTTCCCTGAGTAGTACATAATGCTTAACCAATTCTTTGATTTGGTCATGAGCCATTTCTCGGAAATGGTGAACGTATTATTGCTACTCAGCTTTGAGAGTTTGTGATATTTGACCTGGAGCACACCCATGAGATTGGGAGGGGATTATAGGTTTGCAGGAACCCTTAACCTCAACATACCTATTATCATTAGTGTGATCTTATGTTATGATCTGGTTGTTATGGTTCTGGAGTTCTTGAGTATCTGATTTTGAGTTCCTATCTGAGGAGTATTATCCAGAGGATCGTTTGGGTTTCAGACACTTGGTTCTTTATCCTATATTCAGATATATGTCAATCGTTATTCACGTGCCAGTTGCATCCATAACATCATAGCATCCTAGCATACATGTTCAGTTATTTTCGGGGACCCCATATCTAAATCTTACAGTTGAATTTCTTGAGTATCAAAATGTGAATCAAAATAGAGGGATCCTGGGAAATAACCAAATATGGCATTTGCATACATCCTTGCATTCCTGACAGGTGTTCATAGACAGTTTCTTATCCTAACTGAGACTTTCTTCAGAATGGCTAGCGGGAATCAGAACTCTCAAAATGCAGACTTGGAACAACTCCGGGCGGAGGTAGCCAAAGTGAATACCCAGATGGGGCAATTCATGGCAGAGGTAGAGGCTTTGTCGCAGGGTCAAAAATTCTTGAAAGAAGAGTTTGACGTGATGAAGACTCAAATGAAGCTCCTGACAAGGATCATGAATGCCTTGTTGAAAAAAGAAAATGGACAGGCGTCTGCTTCTCCAATGGAAGGGCATGTTTTCCCTATCTCTTTGGGATTTCCACTGAATCAGAAGTCGTTAGGTGGACTTCCTCCACAAGCTGAGCTTCCTCACCAGCAGTCACCCCTTGGTAATCCAGAAGAGCTCAAGACAGAAGTTAATCCCTCCTTTCCTGATCTAAAGGAGGTGAGTGGTCTCACATCAATTGTTGCCAAAGAAGTGAGCACTTTCTTTCCGTATCAAGGATCCTCCTTAGCTCCTACACCTTGGTTCCCCATAGAAGGATTTCAGCAGATGTCAGGTGTAGCTCCTCCAGTCGAAGCAACCTGTTCTCGACAGACGTAAGAAAGGATTATTGATCTTGTACCCATGTCTTATGCTGAGTTGTGTCCACAATTGCTCAAAATGGGGTTGGTTGAGAGTTGCGAGGTATCTTCTCATACTGGTGAACTTCCCCAAGGTTAGAATCCCTATGCCTATTGTGTCTTTCATTATGGAGCTCAGGATATGATATCAATGATTGCGGGCTATTCATGCATCAAGTGCAATACTTGATTGATGAAGGAGTAATTAGTTTTTGGCTGAATGGTTTGAAAGTGTCACAAGTTAGGGCACATTTGAATACTGAAGAGATGGTCAAGTTTCATTCTTCTGGAGTTATTACCCAAGTTGAGTCTTCTAAGAGATTACAACAATAACCTTCTTTGGTTCCTCGTCCAAATCTGGGTAAGAAAGTGCAGTGGCCTGCTAGGCGCTCAAAGCAACATCAACAATAGAATGCTCAACCACAACGAAGGCCTTATCCACGAAGAGTTCAACAAGTTGATCATTTTCTTGATCCACTCACAATAACCTACACTGCCATGTTTCGACAATTGTTGAGGTTTGATATGATCTAATTACGGACTTTGGCACCCCCGATAGGGAATCCGCCAAAGGGATATGGTGTAAATTCATTCCGAGTTTCATTCAGGTTTACCGGGGCATGTAACTGAGGAATGTAGGGCTCTATAGTTAAAGGCTCAAGAGCTGATTGACTTAAAGGTTGTAACCCCCCATATAATATATATCTAGAATAATATCATACAAGTATTATTTTGGTACTGACACCATCATAAGTGCCTAATAGCATAATTCACATTCTTGACCAATTCTAAAAACAATACAACAATGGTGCAAGACATGGAAATCATACTAAAACAAAATGCTAATATTAATACAATATCCATTATTATATAAAAGATAGAAAATACACAGCAAACTAAAGTCTATGCTTCTCTTGAAACATCCTGAGCATATCTCCTCTTGTAAAATCAAACCTACAAAAGAAACCTGGAAAGCAACAACAATAGTGGGGTGAGATATCAACATCTCAGTGGGTTTCCTATTTTAGAGTTCTCTCGGCTCTAAAGGTTCAGCTCCTCTTTCTCTTCTCTTCTCTTTCTCTTACCAACTTTCTCTTCTTTTCCCTTTTTATAATAAATATGTGTTTTCTTTTCTTTTCTTTTTAACCAAACAAACAATAGTTATACTGATATAACTATTAGTTAGTTGTCTCACGGGTCTAAATTGAGAGTATCCGAAAATGTCTCTGAGTCAAATATTTAATAAAACCTCTGATTCAGATAATACTTAATTAATTAATTTAAGTTCATCGGTTGCTCTAATTATTTTAAATTGAAAACTCTCAGAGCACACCGGAACCCAATTAAATTCAATTAATATTATCCAGAGCATTTTATTAAATACGGAGTATTACATCCTCCCCTCCTTAAATTGAAATTCTTCCTCGAATTTCCTTTAATCCATAACAACAACAGTTTACAACACTGTCTTAGATTCCTACTTATCTTTACTTATGATACATACCCTGGCATATTTAAATTCTAATTTGACTTCGCGGCTCAAAGTCTTCATTTCATAACTAATCAAACTTCATATCCTTACTCATATGTTTGTTCCAACATTAGGTTAAATTCTAACTTACCATTTTTGCAATTCTTCTGTTGTTTCATACTGAATCACTTAGGCTCATTTCTCCTTCGGAGAAGTATACCACTCTAATTCCTTCTATTGAGTCACAACACATAAGCATAACACTCTAACTTGATTTGGGGATAACAAACACTCGGAAGAACTCCACAAGGTATCTTAGTGAAATCCTATCTACGCACAATTTCCATCAAAAGCTCTTATTAAAATTCTTCAATTACTAAAACCATCTCAAAAGTTGTCTAATTAACTTCTTTACCGACTCCACTTGGTTTGATTCTATACGATGTAACCATTTACGTCTGACACTTCATCCTTTCAGTATCTTACTATAGACAACATACTTAGAACAAAATCTTCCTACTCCAACACTTATAAATAATTCTCTTTTGATCCTCAATAATACGACTTAACTCTTTCATACGTCTCCTTCCACTATGCTTTCAAAATCCAACAGTGGGGATACCACGAATTCTCGAACAACACTAGGTAGTTGATAGTCTACGAAGAACACACTTATCCATTGGAGTTCTCACCATCCAACGAAACAAAACTTGCAGACATTCAGGGATAGAATAACTTACTTGTCAATTATACCATAATAGCATCGGTCCAAACTCTCCAACGACAAAGATACAGGGGTTTTACTGATGTAATCAAAATTGATACAATTCTAATTCCATTATAAAACTCGGAACATTTTATCCAATTCGGCTTAACAAATATGACCATGGTTACTATACTCCATGTCAATCCTCTTTACAGGATTCTATTAACTTGAGGTTTCTATTGACACAATGTCCCCATTAATAATAACATAGCAACATCACAGAGCTTACAATAATTAGTGAGACACCCATACAAAACTTAAATCATCTTTAGTATATTTGCGGATTTCCATAACACTTGCCTATTGCACACAATATTCCACACATTCACCTTTGAAGACCACACAAAACTTCTTGTTCAAATCCATTTCTCTCAAGGGTCTCGTTCCTTAAATGATCCAATTTACATGCTTAACTTTGGAACATTCACCTCTCACCCTTACCTGGAAGGGTAACTTAAAAATCTATATCTCTGAGTACAGCTCAACTGCACACATCTGGTATTACTCTTACGGAGTCCATAACTGATGTTAAGAATTAACGATACTAAAACTAACCAATTGTTTATCTCTTATCCACACAATAATTCGGATACCAAAATGTTCCTTGGAATATCAACACTTCATGAGTATCTTATAACTTCGCAATTTAGGTCCTCAGTATTTGCACCGACAATACGTCAAATGTTCAGATCATTTGTTATCTACTAATCATGATCAAAAGAAAGTCCAACATTTTATCCTCTGACACTTTGAACGGAAGCAAAAAAAAACCTACAGTTCAAAAAGTACGATTTTTTTAAAATCCTCCACAAAAGTCATGTGTCAATCGATTACCTATCCAAGGCTAAACGGTCGAACACAACTAAACTTGTTCCTCTTGTCAACAAACAATCCAACTCAAAAAATCAATCCAGTCTACATTAACTTGCAAGATGATCCTTATATGCGGTTTCTAACCATGTATAACATTCACCCACCTCTCACAACTCAAGGTAACACAGAACTGGCACAACATGCAGATCACATACTACAACAACTGACGAAGTAGAACTACCATTTCTGTTACGGTCACACCACGAATACTCAACGGAATAGTTCGATTCCATTCGCACAACGGAGTTAGTGGGAAAACGACAACGACGACCTCAAAAGGGTTTCCACTCACAAGCTAATATGTGGTTCGTCCATAAGCAAAATCCAACACACAATCCTTATCGGGAAGAAAACAAAATAATGGACATCTCATGTCTAATATACAACTTTGTCCTCTCTCTTGAATTCCCTGGCAATAATTAAAACAACAATGATAACATCCTTAATCCCACTAGGGATAAATTCCAAATATTTTGATCGTTCACAAATACATGAGTTTTCCCTTACACCTGAAAACTGAGGTAATGCACTCCTTTGAAAAACCATGTTGTCTATACTTACATATTAATCGGGGTTCCCTTACCCTCTACTAATCATTGCATATAAAGTCTCTGTAGATGTCTTGAATTGGCAGAATTTTTGACCAACAAGAAATATTGAATTCAGTTCAGAATGTCCTATCAAATGTTGGGACATTATCAAACAAAGTATATGAACTTATTTCAGGATGTCTCACCAGATGTTGGGACATTGTGTAAATGACTTAAGTTCAGTTTTTCAGGATGTCCCAACAGATGTTGAGACATCTCAAACCTGCTACCAGAATTAATTATTGACTAACTGATCAGAGATATTTAAGGAGAGTTATCTGGAATTAATTAATGATGGATAAAAACAGAACAAGGCGCATCTGTAGGGAGTTTTATATTGAAGATTCAGATTAAAACAGAAGACCTAAATCACCTAGAATCTAGGAAGTAACAAACCCTAAATTCAAGGTGGAAGCTGCATGCGCATTAGGGCTGGATCATTCTACAGAAAGCCCAAATTACAGATACCTATTTAATCAACAGAAACTCATAGAATTGAGTACGAATTTCAGAAGACCAAATAGGGTGTCTAGTGTTTTAATAGCAGGTTGTTTTAAATTGTACCACTTTATGAGCTTTTAAGCATAAGTGCATTTGTGACTTGATTGAAACTGTGAAGTAAGATCAAGTTGTATTGTTTGAAGAATGTCTTCAATTTTATTAAACTTGTAAACAAGATCACTGTGTGATTGAGGGGGAGTGAGTTGGTACTCATATCTAAGTTGTGTCTTAGGTAGAAATTGCATTGGGTAGATATTAAGTGAAAGATTAAACTGGGTTGTTTAAGTCTAGAATTAATATTACTTATAGTGGATTTCCTCCTGGCTTGGTAGCCTCCAGATGTAAGTGTGGTTATACACTGAACTGGGTTAAAAAACTTTTGTGTTGTTTAATTTTCTTGCACTTTAAGTTTTGGTTAAATCTGTCAAGTGTTGGGACATCTCATAGGACATCTCATACCTGATCACAGAATTTCAATTGGCATCAGAGCAGGCACCCTGCCTGTTTATACTGGGTGAAATCTAGGGAATACAAATTCTGTAACATGGACAGAGATATAGGGTCAGAAAATAGACCACCTATTCTGGATGGATCTAATTATGACTACTGGAAGCCAAGAATGATTGCATTCTTAAGATCACTTGACAACAGGGCATGGAGAGCAGTCAACATTGGATGGGATTATCCTGTCCAAGATACCAAAGATGGATCAAAAGTGCTGAAACCTGAAGAAGAATGGAGTAAGGAAGAAGAAGATTCAGCACTAGGCAACTCAAAGGCCTTAAATGCTTTATTCAATGGCATTGATAGAAACATCTTCAGACTTGTACATCATTGTGAGCTAGCCAAAGATGTGTGGGATACTCTCAAAACAACTCATGAAGGAACATCAAAAGTAAAGATGTCAAGACTTCAACTTCTCACCACCAAGTTTGAAAACTTGAGAATGAAGGAAGATGAGACAGTTCATGAATTCTACATGAACATTTTAGAAGTAGCTAATACTTCTGGAGCTTTGGGAGAAAAGATGACTGATGAAAAGCTTGTAAGAAAAATCCTCAGATCTTTGCCAAAAAGATTTGACATGAAAGTCACAGCAATAGAAGAAGCTCAAGACATATGCTCTATGAAAGTTGAAGAACTCATTGGTTCCCTTCAAACTTTTGAGATGGGAATGAATGACACAAATGTTAAAAAGAACAAAAGCATAGCCTTGGTGTCAAATACTGATGAAGAAGAAGATGATGAATCAGAAAATGATAAAAGCTTATCAGACAATCTTGCTATGCTTGGAAGACAATTCAAACAGATTCTCAGAGGAATGGAAGGCAAATCCAAACCCAGTGGAAGATACACAAACTCTTCTGAGAACAGGAGACCTTATGATGCTAACAGAAGGTCAAATTATGCTGAAAAGACCAGTCAAGAAAAAGGAGTCAAATGCCATGGATGTGAAGGATATGGACACATCAGGAATGAATGTCCTACCTACTTAAAAAGGCAAAAGAAAGGACTCTCTGTGACCTGGTCTGATGAAGACTCAGGAGGTGATTCAGAAGAAGAATCACCTAAGCATATCACTGCTTTAGCTGGATTATGTGAGTCTGAAAGTGAATCCAGTGATGGAGAACTTACTTATGAAGAACTTGAGCAAGCATTCAAAGATCTATACAAAAGAAGCTCTAAAATATGCAGTGAGGTTATAAAGCTAAAGAAGCAGAATAAGGCATTAGAAGATGAAAAAGCAAGTGATCAAGAGATCATTGACACCTTGAAAAGTGAAGTAAGTCTTCTCAACTCCAAGTTGGAACATATGTCCAAATCTGTTAGAATGTTGAACAGCAGCTCAAATACACTGGATGTTATTCTCAACAACAATAAGCACTCAGGGGATAAAAGTGGACTGGGATTTAACAGAGTAAATAAATATGAAGCTAGCTCTAGCAAAAAAACTTCAAAATCCATACAGTCAAACAAGATGTCCCAACAGATGCTTCAACATCAGGAAAAGAACACAAAGTCAAACATAATGTTCCAACAGATGTCTCAACATTATGAAAAGAACAAAATGAAGAAGAAGTATCAAAGATGGAGATGCCATCACTGTGGAAGATTTGGACATATCAAACCTCATTGTTATAAGCTGCATGGATATCCAAATCAGATGTATCAGCAACCTTCCAAGAAGAAAATAGAAGTTACCAAGAAAGTGCTGCATAAACATCAAAGAAATCAGCAACCTCCTAAGCAGAAGACAGAAATCATCAAGAAGGTATGGAAACCAAAAGCTAGCACTGAAGCTGATCAAAGCTACAAGAACAAGATCAACAATCAAGCTTGGAGATCAGCTGATGAACAACACACAGGGCAGAGGCATCAAAAGAAATCTCAACTCAAATGGTCAAAGAAAAGTACTGCATATATAGCACATACATCACTAAGAGTATCAGCTAAAGAAGACTAGTACTTTGACAGTGGATGTTCAAGACACATGACTGGATTGAAGAATCTGCTAGTAAACTTTAAATCACATTCATCCAGGTATGTGACCTTTGGAGATGGAGCTAAAGGAGAAATCAAGGGAGTTGGGACCTTGGATTGTCAAGATGTTCCAAGACTAGATGATGTGCTGCTAGTTAAAGGTTTAACTGCTAACCTGATCAACATAAGTCAATTATGTGATCAAGGGTACAGTGTAAACTTTACCAAAACTGAATGCATAGTGACTAACAAAGAACAAGAGGTGGTCATGAGAGGAGACAGATCTAAAGACAACTGTTACATGTGGGAATCACAAAACCTCAGTCTCACTTCAACTTGTTCTTTAGCTAAAGAAGAAGAAGTGAAACTATGGCACCAAAGACTAGGTCGTCTTCATTTCAGAGGCATAAAGAAAATAATATCTATGGATGCTGTAAGAGGTATTCCTAAACTGAAGATTGATGATGGCAAAATATGTGGTGAATGTCAAATAGGCAAGCAAGCCAAGATGTCCCATCCAAAGCTCCAACATCTGACAACTTCCAAAGTTTTGGAACTTTTGCATATGGATCTGATGGGACCTATGTAGGTTGAAAGCCTTGGTGGTAAGAGGTATGCCTATGTTGTGGTTGATGAATTTTCAAGATATACATGGATAAATTTCATCAAAGAAAAGTCTGATGTATTTGATGTATTCAAAGAATTATGTCAAAGATTACAAAGGGAAAAATCCAGCTGTGTGATCAGAATAAGAAGTGATCATGGAAAAGAATTTGAGAACCAAAAGTTCTTAGATTTCTGCTCTTCAGAAGGAATCAATCATGAATATTCTTCACCAATCACTCCTCAACAGAATGGGATTGTTGAAAGGAAGAATAGAACTATTCAAGAATCAGCAAGAGCTATGATTCATGCTAAAAAGTTACTTCTGTACTTCTGGGCTGAAGCTATGAACACTGCCTGTTACATCCATAACAGAGTTACTTTAAGGAAAGGAACTTTGTCCACAATATATGAAGTCTGGAAGGGCAGAAAACCCACAGTTAAGTACTTCCATGTATTTGGAAGTAACTGTTATATTCTGGCAGATAGGGAGCAAAGAAGAAAAATGGATCCTAAAAGTGATGAAGGGATTTTCCTTGGATACTCCATAAACAGCAGAGCATATAGAGTATTTAATTCTAGAACCAAGGTTATCATGGAGTCCATAAATGTGATAATTGATGATGCTCCTACAGATGTCCCAGAAGATGTTGGAACATCTGCTGATATCAAGATTGAAGCTGAAGAAAAGAATGATCATTATAAGTTCACTCAAACTGATACAAGGACAGAAGAATCCAGCAAACCTCCCTCCATCAGAATACAGAAGGATCATCCCAAAGATTTGATAATTGGTGATCCCAACAGAGGTGTAAGCACTAGATCAAGAGAAGTAATTCCAGGTTCTTGTTTTGTTTCCAAAATAGAACCTAAAATCATCAAGGAAGCTCTTACTGATGAATACCGGATTTGTGCTATGCAAGAGGAATTAAGTCAATTCACAAGGAATGAAGTGTGGAATCTTGTTCCTAGACCTGATGACATAAATGTGATTGGAACAAAATGGGTGTATAAGAACAAGTCAAATGAACAAGGAGTTGTTACAAAGAACAAAGCTAGACTTGTAGCTCAAGGATACACTCAAATTGAAGGAGTAGACTTTGATGAAACCTTTGCACCAGTAGCAAGGCTTGAATCAATCAGACTACTTTTGGGAATTGCTTGTATCTTAAAGTTCAAGCTATTTCAAATGGATGTGAAAAGTGCCTTTTTAAATGGCTATCTTAATGAAGAGGTATATGTAGAACAGCCTAAAGGATTTGTTGATCCAAGCTGTCCAAATCATGTATACAAACTAAAGAAGGCACTTTATGGTTTGAAGCAAGCTCCAAGGGCATGGTATGAAAGACTGACCACATTTCTTATCAAGCAAGGGTACAGAAAAGGTGGAATTAACAAAACCCTGTTTGTTAAAGATGAAGAAGGAAATGTCATGATCGCTCAAATATATGTTGATGACATTGTTTTTGGTGGGATGTCTGACAGGATGGTCAAACATTTTGTCAAGCAGATGGAATCTGAATTTGAAATGAGCCTAGTAGGAGAGTTAACCTACTTTCTTGGTCTGCAAATAAAGCAAATGGAAGACTCAATGTTCATTTCCCAAAGCAAGTATACCAAGAACATAGTCAAGAAATTTGGAATGGAAAATGCCACTCATAAGAGAACTCATGCCCCCACACATTTAAAGCTGACTAAAGATGAAAAGGGTGAGAATGTAGATCAAAGCTTATACAGAAGCATGATTGGAAGCTTGTTATACTTGACTGCTAGCAGACCTGACATAGCATTTGCAGTAGGTGTATGTGCAAGATATCAAGCTGATCCAAAAGTCAGTCATCTCAATCAAGTCAAGAGAATTCTTAAATATGTTAATGGTACTTGTGACTATGGCATAATGTACTTTCATGGATGTAAACCAATTCTCACTGGCTTTTGTGATGCTGATTGGGCTGGAAGTGCTGATGACAGAAAAAGCACTTCAGGAGGATGCTTCTTTCTAGGAAACAATTTGATTTCTTGGTTCAGTAAGAAACAAAATTGTGTATCCTTATCTACAGCTGAAGCTGAATATATAGCAGCTGGAAGCAGTTGTTCTCAGTTGGTTTGGATGAAGCAAATGCTCACTGAGTACAATGTCCCACAGGATGTCATGACATTGTACTGTGACAACTTAAGTGCAATCAACATATCAAAGAATCCTATCCAACATAGCAGGACCAAGCATATTGATATCAGACATCATTTCATCAGAGATCTTGTAGAAGAAAAGGTGATTTCATTGGAACATGTAGCTACAAATCTGCATTTAGCTGATATCTTTACCAAAGCATTGGATGCTACACAATTTGAGAACTTAAGGGGCAAACTGGGAATCTGTTTATGTGATATTTAGCAGTTAATGAGATGTGCCAACATGTCATATGACATTGTATGGCATAAGTTCCAGATGGCAAAACCAGTCTGGACAAGAACCTTGGGAATTCCATTCCTAATAATTTGCAATGTAACGGCTACTTATTTAGTAACTGCTTATAATCAGCTATCAAGATTCTCATCATACTATCACAAGCGAATCACATTAACTAGCTGTACTTCAGAAATCATCAACCCTAAAGCTCTTCATCCATCTTCCTTAACAATGTCTCAAAACCCTAACACTCCTGAAGAAGTTCTCAACAAAGAAGACGTAGTTCATGCAACTCCTATCTCTGTGGTACCAATGAAATCAACCCCATTGGACGAACTCATAGGAAGTGCTTCTCATGCTAAAAAGCCAAGAACCCCTAAAAGAGATAAAGATCAAGTCTGCAGCAAATCCAAAGGAGGCATTCCTTCTCCAGCAAACATGCCTCCAAAATCTTCTGCCTATGTGGATGCTTCCATCAAGGAGATAGTCAACAAGATTCTTTTTGAACAGAGAGTGGTTAGTGGGATTTCTATTCCTCTGAACACCATGCCTACACCTCAAGAAGAACAAGCTCAAGCTGCAGAGGACACTCCTGCTCAACAGGATGTCCCAATAGATGTTGGAACATCTGAAGATGAGAAAAAGAACTCATCTGATGCTGATATTGAACAAACTGGGGACCAGAAAAAGGCCTCAAATGAAAGTGATGAAGAAGTCTCTGAGGATCAGACCAAAGCCTCAAATGAAGATCAAATCTCTGCTGATCAACAAGCTGAAGAGGAGACTGCTCAATCTCCTCCAGTGGTGAACCTGGAACAGGACTCTGATACAGAGATCATAGCCTCTGTTAGACCTAGCATAGCCAAAAGGCTCAGGTCCAGGAAAGGAAAGATGCAAGCTGAACCTGAAATTCCTTAGAAGAAGAAAGCCACACCAAAGAAAGGCACAGCTAAAGCTGCCTTTGGTCCAACAAAACAATGGAGTAAAGTCCAAACCCATAAGAGGAAAGTTGTTACCCCATCAGACTCAGATGTTGAATCAGATGTCCCAACATCTCCTCCCAAGAAGAAACCAACACCATCTAGGGCTTCAACTGCTGTTCCAGAAGCTCCCTTGGACAACATCTCATTCCATCATGTCTCTAGTGTTAACAGATGGAAGTTTGTGTACCAAAGAAGGGTTGCCCTTGAAACAGAACTGAGCAGTAATGCACTTGAGTGCATTGAACTGATTGATCTCATCTCTGCTGCAGGCCTCTTCAAAACAGTCTCAGATCTCTCTCCCTGCTATGAACTTCTTGTCAAAGAATTCATTGTTAATCTTCAGGAGGATTGTGCAAATGGTAAGTCCTCTGAATTCAGAAAAGTCTTTGTTAGAGGTAGGTGTGTAGAGTTCTCTCCTCAAATCATCAACCAATACCTAGGAAGAGAAACAGATGGACCAAATGAGCTAGGTAAAACAGATAACCAAGTCTGCAAGGTTATCACAGCAAACCAGGTCAAGGCATTGCCTGTTAAAGGAAAGCTCTCAGTGAGCATGTTAACAAGAAAATATGCCATGCTGAATAGGATTGGTACAGCAAACTGGGTGCCTACCAACCACACATCTTCAATATCCACTGGTCTGGCCAGGTTTATCTATGCTGTGGGAACTCAGACTAAGCTGGATTATGGTGCTTACATTTTTGATCAGACCTTGAAGCATGCCAGCTCTTCTGCAACAAAGCTGCCAATAGCTTTTCCCTCTTTGCTATGTGGTATAGTTCTAAGTCAATACCCTGGGATTCTCACTGAGAAGGACACATTCTGCAAGAGAGAAAGCCCCCTGGCATTTCACTACAAACTGTTCCTCAGTCATCATGCAGCAGATGTTGAAGCACCTTCTGGGACATCTGCAGGTCCTTCAACTGCTAAGACTCCAATCTCCAAGAAGGCATTAATTGCTGAACTCAAGAGCACTTGCAAAGAGCTTGAAGCTAGAAAGCAGAAACTTGAGGAAATCATTCAAAGGCTGGAGAGTGAAGGAGATCAGAAAGCTGCATCTGATGAAGAAACTGCCTCTGATGAAGAAACTGAAGCTGATGAAGAAACTGAGAGTGAGGAGTCTGAGTGATCATTGTATGTGAGGCAAATTGTAATGACAGCACAGCATTGTATTTCTGGATTAGTGTCTTTGGCCCCATAATTTGTGTCTAACAAGGGGGAGAACAACAACAACAAAATGTATTGCTGTTTAAATATGAATGAAAAATCTGTTTGTTTATGTCTGAACTGAATCAGTGTGTTTTGGTAAATATTTCTGTTGCAACAAGACTGGATACATATATGTTTGAGGGGGAGTAATCTCAAATATGAATCAACAGAAAAGTAATGCTATACTCTGATAAAAAGAACTTCTGCTGCACTCTGAAAACCAGAAAAGATGTTAGCCAAAAATTAGCCAAAGGGGGAGTTTGTAGATGTCTTGAATTGGCAGAATTTTTGACCAACAAGAAATATTGAATTTAGTTCAGAATGTCCTATCAAATGTTGGGACATTATCAAACAAAGTATATGAACTTATTTCAGGATGTCTCACCAGATGTTGGGACATTGTGTAAATGACTTAAGTTCAGTTTTTCAGGATGTCCCAACAGATGTTGAGACATCTCAAACCTGCTACCAGAATTAATTATTGACTAACTGATCAGAGATATTTAAGGAGAGTTATCTGGAATTAATTAATGATGGATAAAAACAGAACAAGGCGCATCTGTAGGGAGTTTTATATTGAAGATTCAGATTAAAACAGAAGACCTAAATCACCTAGAATCTAGGAAGTAACAAACCCTAAATTCAAGGTGGAAGCTGCATGCGCATTAGGGATGGATCATTCTACAGAAAGCCCAAATTACAGATACCTATTTAATCAACAGAAACTCATAGAATTGAGTACGAATTTCAGAAGACCAAATAGGGTGTCTAGTGTTTTAATAGAAGGTTGTTTTAAATTGTACCACTTTATGAGCTTTTAAGCATAAGTGCATTTGTGACTTGATTGAAACTGTGAAGTAAGATCAAGTTGTATTGTTTGAAGAATGTCTTCAATTTTATTAAACTTGTAAACAAGATCACTGTGTGATTGAGGGGGAGTGAGTTGGTACTCATATCTAAGTTGTGTCTTAGGTAGAAATTGCATTGGGTAGATATTAAGTGAAAGATTAAACTGGGTTGTTTAAGTCTAGAATTAATATTACTTATAGTGGATTTCCTCCTGGCTTGGTAGCCTCCAGATGTAAGTGTGGTTATACACTGAACTGGGTTAACAAACTTCTGTGTTGTTTAATTTTCTTGCACTTTAAGTTTTGGTTAAATCTGTCAAGTGTTGGGACATCTCATAGGACATCTCATACCTGATCACAGAATTTCAGTCTCCATAGCTTCCTATCGGTACCAAGAAGGCTTCAATCAGGTACTCCAGTCAAAATGTAAGAATCTAAGAAAACAATCTTTTAAAACCTAACAATGGTAACCAGTTACTACCAGGAGGGTAACCGATTACTCAGTGTGAATCTGAACTTCCAGCAGCTAGAAGAGATTTAGAAACACAATTCTGTAACCAGATACTACCCAAAGGTTAATCCGATTACTTTAAACGCAGAAGCAAAATTATGGTTTTCATTTCTAACTAAGCCTCTTAAACTCATTCCAATCACGTCCAAAAGTTATAGCAATTATCAACAGATGATTCCACACATAAAGTAATCACACTACCAGAGTCCTAATGGGCGACCCATCATTGCTTACACTTCCTTAACTTATTTTCAATAACAACTTAACAACTACATTGTGCATTCGTCCAAAATACATTTCGTTATCACTTTCTTATATCACACTATTAATATTGTTTCCATATCGTGTTCACTTCACGCTCTGCGGTAATCCTCTCATACCCAAACATAATCCATCTTACTAGAGTTCTCCAAAATCCAAGGTGCTTACTCTAACGCTTAACACAACTTCATCTGGTCCATTCCAAATACACCTCAAGTTACTAAGTAAAACTTATTCTCCCTCTGATACTATACCTCATATCATTCCTTGGGTAATTCAACACTTTCCGAATTGATCCTTTACTAAATACAAAATCCTGATGTATTACTCTAAACCTAGTCTCCTCGATCATAATTGAAAATACAACAACGACCTTTTACTCTTCGTCCGGGGTATACTTGTCTCACTTGAAACGTGTAATCACATCCTTGTGTTTCTCTTTACGCTTCAACACGACTTTAGGTTCTCAAAAGAAAATGAACATTCTTTACTTGTAACTTCTATCCATCTATAAAGTATTATCCGAATACATTCCTTAAAGTACTCTCGCTCATCTAAGATGCCACCACGGCCTTAGAACTGAAACACTAACAATTAACTCATTCCCGAACCTTAAGTCACAAGTTCCACAAAGCATATTCTCTTTTCGTGGAATGAGATTTCCCAAGGTTCATGTCCATACTAGTGGCCAATACCGATCTACCTGCCACTTTACATATTCCTTGATTCCTTGAACACTCCACCGATAAAGATCATTTCCTTTGAAACTTTATCCATTCCAAAGGATTTCTCGAACAACACACTACTCTGCAATTCCATGTTACAGGAAGTAAAACTCTTATGAAGACTCCAACTGAGCTGACCAAAGCTCCCTCTGCTAACTCTTGGCTTGAGCCTACCACATAACACAAGTTCTGACAACATTTAAGATTCCTCATGGTCGCACAACCATGATTCTACCTATCACATACATAACATTAGGTTGATCAGGCCCAATACTACATAATATGATATTAAGAACCATGTCGGCAAGACGCATGTAGGAGGCAGGAAAGATTTACTTATGATGTTTCAAGGCTAGGTCAAGGATACGACCTGCTCAGATACCAACTGTAATGCCCCATATAATATATATCTAGAATAATATCATACAAGTGTTATTTTGGTACTAACACCATCATAAGTGCCTAATAGCATAATTCACATTCTTGACCAATTCTAAAAACAATACAACAATAGTACAAGACATGGAAATTATACTAAAATAAAATGCTAAGATCAATACAATATCCATTATTGTACAAAAGATAGAAAATACACAACAGAAACTAAAGTCCATGCTTCTCTTGAAACATCCCGAGCATAGCTCCTCTTGTAAAATCAAACCTGCAAAAGAAACCTGAAAAGCAACAACAATAGTGGGGTGAGATATCAACATCTTAGTGTGTTCCCTATCTTAGAGTTCTCTCGGCTCTAAAGGTTCAGTCTAAACAAAACTCGAGTCTTTGGTCACTACGTCACAAAAAACCAAAGCAAGATGGAAAAAATCCATAAACACTCTCGACGCTAAACGAGTATTACATCTACCTCAAGTCTTTAAGGATGCTTCACGTGGGACTCAAAATAACCCACCTCAAGACTTACTCAGAATTCCTGCGCAAACCAATGTAGTACTCACCTCAAGCCTTTACGAATGCTTCCCATGGGACTCAGAATAACCCACCTCAAGGCTTACTCAAACTTTACGGAGGATCTAGTAACATACACACCTCAATTCTTTACGGATGCTTCCTGTGGGACTCGAAATAACCCATAGCAAGACTTACTTAGACTTTACGAAGGTCCTAGTGTAATACATACCTCAAGTCTTTACGGATGCTTCTCGTGGGCCTTAGAATAACCCGCCTCAAGACATACTCATACTTTACGGAGGATCTAGCGTATTACACAAATCAAACCACTATCCCCATCTCACTACACGGTACCTCAAACCTTTAAAGATGTTTCTCGTGGGACTCAAGGCAACCCACCTTAAGACTTACTCAGGTCTTTACGGAGGAATACTGTGTAATACACACCTCAGGCCTTTACGGATGCTTCCCGTGGGAATCAAGGCAACCCACCTCAAGACTTACTCAGGTCTTTATGGAGTTCCTAGTGTATTACGCGCCAACGATTTCGTATCAACCTAGGGTAGTCCTAAACATCTCACAAATTATACCATCTAACAATTTCTAGTCACAATACTAGGCCATACTATTGGTTTATAGTAAGTTTTCCTCACTCTTTCTCCATTCTTGATGCTTTTAATTATATAGTTTTTAAACGTATAATTCTAACATTTTAATTTAATTACCACAATTAAACTAATCTCACAATGATATCGTTGTCTCTAATTTCATTCAATCCTCATGATTAAACACACACACATACACAAACACACACAGATATATATATATATATATATATATATATATATATATATATATATATATATATATATATATATATATATATATATATATATATCACAATTCGATTATAACCACAATTTCCCAACTAACATAATTACAGTTAATCGGAAAAGTCGGGTAAAAGTCGGCTCAAAATAAATAATTATTTTCCACTTCAAAAGTAATATATTCCTCTACCATTGGATAATATATATATATATATATATATATATATATATATATATATATATATCACAATTCGATTAACACAACAATTTCCCAACTAACATAATTACAGTTAATCAGAAAAGTCGAGTAAAAGTCGGCTCAAAATAAATAATTATTTTCCACTTCAAAAGTAATATATTCCTCTACCATTGGATAGTATGTCGTCTCAGCTTTCTAACGATATAAAGTATGCCTCAATCGTACACCCGAGTCAAATGTTATTAATTTTCTAAGAATTAACATTTTTTTTCTAAAACTTACAGCGTTAACCGGTTAACGCATATGGTTAATCGGTTATCCGACAGTCAGAAGGCCTAAAACCTGCGTTTTTCACATTCAAAAACTCTCCAAACCCATCCCAAACACTAGAGATCATCCAAGCAAACTTAGTAGGTTCAAACCATACATAACATGATCATTCACAAGCATTTTATCGACACTTTAACCGTTCAAAATCTTGATTCTACGAATTCTAGCATTTTGCCCTAAACATCAAGAACACTAAAACTCTAGAAATAAAAGTATCTATCTAGAACCCACCTTGCAAACAAAGAGAAGTTTGGTGAATATTAATGAAGATTGAAGATGATCCAATCTCTCTCTTCCTCTTCTAGGTTTTCCTCTTCTTCTCCTCTTTCTCTTCTCTTCTGTTTCTTTTCTCTTCTCTTTCTCTAACCAACTTTCTGTTTTTTTCTCTTTTTATAACAAATACTCGTTTTCTTTTATTTTCTTTTATTTTTAACCAATCAAACAATAGTTATACTGATATAACTATTAATTAGTTGTCTCACGGGTCCAAATTGAGAGTATCCAAAAATGTCTCTGAGTCAAATATTTAATAAAATCTCTGAGTTAGATAATAATTAATTAATTAATTAAGTTCATCGATTGCACTAATTATTTTAAATTGAAAACTCTCAAAGCACACTAGAACCCTATTAAATTCAATTAATATTATCCAGAGCATTTTATTAAAATACGGGGTATTACAAAGGTCATCACGCCAGATGGTCAACTAGGGAGACAAAGACGTTTGTACTGGAATTCATGCTTGTAGGCCTTAGTTTCTTTTCATGTATCTGGTTACCCTTAAGCTTGTCGAGGGAACCTTCATTGTTGTACTTATTTGTGTTTGTTTTCAATACTTTGTGTGACTTTGCTCTTGCGATCCTTTTCCTGTTATGGTGTTTGGATTTCTGAGGCAGTCGTTTCCTTATTCATACACTGACACCTGGTTACACTGATGACTTCATACTGGATCATGCTTGTAGGGCTTCTTCTAAGAGTGTTCTCTCTCATTGGTTGTGTTTCCGAGCATTTTCATAGCATAACATCTTGCATACCATATCATATTATCTTTGTTTTTCAGGTACCATGGTAGTTTCTCACCTCTATTCCATTTCAGGAAATAGTGTGGGGATTTACTTTCACCAATCAAGCATAGCAGAATCGGAATTGCAGATCAGGTAAAAGTTAAGCTCGTAGAACTGAAGGCTCGTATGGAGCAGTTCATGACCCTGATGACGGGGATGGCCCAGAGGCAAGAATAACTAAGGTTGAGGGTCGAACAGCCAGAGAATGAGATTCCAGAAGATGGTAATCAGAGAAATCATAATGGAGCTCCGGGCGGAGATAATGACCATAATGTTGGTTACATGGATGGTCAAGAAGATCAATTCACTTTGATTGATGATGAGATGGATCAATCTAATGCTGCTTTGAATCGTCATTTTGACGAACTTGCTGAGAAGATTAGATCCATAGGGTCTCAGAATACTCTAGGCTTTGATATTGCTGACTTGGGGTTAGTTCCTAGAGTTAAAATTCCTCACAAATTCAGGCTTACTTTGGGAGGATTTCTGCTCATATGGATGATGAAAAGCTATGGATGTTTTACTTCCAAGATGGCCTATCTAGGGCATCTTGTAAACACCCCAAATTTTCCCTCACTCTTTATCACACCATGGCTTGTGATCTTTCATTTTTGCATAAGCATAAGTATACCACCTCATATTGCATATTTGTTTCATCTACATAGTTCAAGTTCATCTGCATCTAGGGTTTGTGATCTGAGCAATCCAAGAATCCATCTGATCCATTCCAAGGGCCTCAAAGCTTTCCAAGAGGGTCCATGTGTGTTCTATCATCATATTATGTCCCTCAAAGTTCATGGAAGTCAAGAGATCACAAGAACCGGCAAGGCATGGAAGTAGAGCTAGGTTTTTCACTGCACAGATGACCAAAATTAGGGTTTTGGTTTCAGAGTTCTTAACTCCAAATTTTTGGGCCATTCTTGTTTCTAATGTTCTTAAGATGTTATAAGGATCATGTGTACCACGTTTGATGAAGAAATTCATTGTGGAAGTCATATGTTCACTGGGTAACTTCTTGAGCAAGTTAAGTCAAAATCAGGGCATCTGAGGCCCCCAACAATGGAACCAAAGGGGTATTTTCATCAAATTGAAGTTCTATGATCTTTATTTGAATTTAGAAGAGGTTGGAAGTTCACAAGATTGAAGAATTTTGAGCCATTTGCAAACTTGCAAAAAATGGAAATGACTTGTAATGGAAACTTTCCATTTTGGGAAAGTTTTTAAACCTCCTCTTTCTCAACCAAAAATGCTTCAAATGAAAAATTCTTGGTCATGAAAGTTGTAGATTAGGTCTTTCCCTTTTCAAAAAGTACAAGAACATGTCTTGATTCATCCTAGAACTCAAGATATGGCCTTTCAAAGTTGGCAAAAATCACATAATTTTCAAGTTCATGCCAAAGAGGATTTTTTGCAAAATCAAGTTTCAAGCATTCAAGTGACCTCTAATTGACTTCTAGACATCAACCAAACATGGTGCAATATTATAAGATCAAAATTTTTCCTTGGACAACAAATTTCCATAAGCCATTTTTCACAAAATTCTCAAAAGAGGGATTTTTTGCAAGAGTGATTTCTAAGGCTTTGTATGACCTCTAACCTATCTCAATACACCATAACGACATTATGCTACATGCCGTCGCTCCCACTAAATGAAGCCAGGTCAAATCGGGTACAGACGCGAACGGTCGGCGAGAGGAGGTATGAGAACACACAGGAGTGAACTCACAAAAAGAAAAGAGTCGCCAGCTAGGCATTTTTATCCCGGAGGAAAGGCAATGTTGCATAGACCTAGAAAGATATGGATAAGACGGTTGCGAACCAGAGAGACTGAGAAAGGGGGTTGGTTACAACCTGGGAAGGTATTAGCACCCAGATTGTCCGTCGTACTCGACGGGATCCACGCTTAAAAGATTTGTGTTCTAAAGGGGTAGTGTCAGTGCAATTTGTGCATAAAAGAGCTGGAAAAGGATGTACAGGTGTCAGTGTAAGAGAAGTGAAGTGTATATGTATGGTGTCAGTGTAAGAACAAAGAATGAGATGCTCAAGATCATGAGGCTAAAAGAATAAAGCTGAAAAGAGGGGGAATATACAGAGACTTTTGTTCGATAACTGTTAAGTTATGCCTACGTATCCTCTCGTGCAATGAGGAAGTCAGAACACCGTAGTTCGACCCAAAGAGACTGAAAGATAAATTGACTTGTGAACTGCTTGCTTGCCTATGCTCAAGTGTATGATCTGTCTGGCACAGATGCAAACTGTCTTGCATTAGACGGAAGAAGCAAGTTCTCGTTTGTGAGTGAATGAGGTGAGAAAAGAATCCTGAAGGAAACGATTATTGTTTGTTTTTGAGTTTTCAGTCTTTTATTGCTTTTGAAAGTTTATCATAAATTAATGAGCTTAAGCCTAAACCAATGGGTTAGTAAACTCATCAGATCTTCCCTCTGATTAGGGGTAATGAGAATACCTTAAGGGTGAAGTCAGCTTCTCACACTTAAACACCTTTGGTGTAGGGTTAAGATCATTAACCTACTTGTTATTATTTAGATGTTTTTGTGGTTTTTTTTTAGTGTTAAGTAATGAGGTTAAGCCATAATCAGGGATTAAACAGACTCATTACACCATCCTAATAGAAGGATAATAGATGAGAATGTTTAAGCTGAGGAAAACTCCTCAACTTAATCCATGATTAGGGATTAAACTCATGACAAAACAAAGCCTTTATTAAGTGGATTTTAATTAATGATAAGATGATGAAGTAAATTTTAGGGTTTGTAAGACAACTTGAGGGGGACTTGTCCATTAACACTAGGGTTAGTCCTTCTTAACCAGTTAAGGAAGAATTAGAACCCTAATGAAAGGCCCAAGTTACAAGCTTGATGTCTTGATGTTTATTAAGTGGATTGATTAAAGGATTTAAACACATTAAGGGTTTAACACTTAGGATTAAAGTTATACACTCCATCCTAATAGAAGGATGCAGGCATAAGCTTAATCACAAAGCCTTAAAGCCTTTAGGGTTTAGTCCCTGATTATGAGATGAGAAGAGAAGACTCAATGAGACACAAAGGTAAAACTAAGAGGGGGGACTAATCAAAACCCTAATCATTGTCATGCTTGGTTGTTCTTAAGGTTTGTGAGGTTTACAAGAGAAATCTTCAATGGAACCACCAGGAAGCAGATGAAAGGAGCAAAGAGAAACAAAGTAACTTGCTTCACTTAAGAAGACAAGTCACTTGAGGAAAGAAAGTAAGATGAAGAAGAAAGAGCAAGCTCAATCTCAAACACATAACAAAATGCAGCAAGGATGCATAAAAGAGATGAAAAGAAATTGTGAGAAGTGAAGGCAAATTCACTTCTCAAAGTTGCTTACCACCTGAAAAGTTAGTGAAGGAAATGCAATGCAATGCAAAATGAGATGAAATGGCATGATGCAAACCAAAACCAGAAGCATATGTGAGATGATAATGATGCTATGAGATGATACAAACATGAAACAAGGCATGGGGATGATCACATGAACATATGGATGCAAGAGAAGCATGCTTAGAACCATGAACATACATGAAAAGTTATGGAATGAAAATGACATACAAAGTGGCAAATGAAAGATGCAATGATCAAACATGCTTCTAATATGTCTTAAGATGTCCAATGAATCAAATGGATGCACAAAATGCTAAGGCAAGTCATGCTATGCAAGCAAATGCAAGATGAATGCAAAAGGAAGCCCAAATTAGGGTTTATGATCAATGCACAAAACAAAAACCAAAACCAGAAGCAAACATCAAGATAAAAAATTTAAAAAGCACTCAAAGGAACCCTAACCCTACACAAACTCACTGCCCAAAGGAGGGGTTTTAACTCTTATCCTAATTAGGGTTATGAATTTCCTAAAATTTCTAGGGTTTTAGGGTACCTTAACAAGAAAAATGTCAAACAAAATGAAAATGAAAGATCAAATCATGCCAATTTTATCTCACAAACTACATGATATGCAAGACACAATGCCAAAAGAATCAAAGTCCAACTCTCAATGGTTAGGCAGAAATGGATTTTCAAAGATTGGATCAAAATAATGCTTTGAAATTGAATTAATTCCATGAAAAATTGTCAAAATGCATCAAGATCAAAAAAGAAATTTGGTTTGAGGGTTGGACAATGTTTCTAAATGATTTTAAAGGTTTCATGAATTTTTTGGTGATTTTTAAATACCTAAAACTATTTTTAATTAATTAATTCTCATTAATTAATTAAAAATAAACTTTTAAATGATTTAAAAATATTTTTTAATGCAAAAAATAAAACTAAAAATGTTTTTGGTTTCTGAAAATTAATAAAAGTTTTTACAAAAGTTTCCAGAATTTTTAAAATTGTTTTGCTATTTTAAATAAATTGGAGAAAACAAATGCATTTAAATGAAAAATAAAATGAATTAAATCTGAAAAAGGGAAAAGTCAACATAATCAATGGCCAGGGTTTGAACTCACACGCGCGGGAGTAGACTTGGCGCCACATCCAAGGGCTGAGATTCAAATTCACATAATTATGATTAGCCCTAATTAATTATGCCCTAATGACTCTCAGGCGACCGGAACACTGTTCCGGTCGTCTTCTCCGGCTAGCTCACTTCTCAATCTCTCTCTACACGCAATGAAATCATGTCAAACTCTCCAGATCAACTAAACTAACATCCCTAAACAACAATCCAGCAACAAAATCCATTTATTTCTACTCAAGAACAAGATACGAATCAAACACCAAAAATTGCAGAAATTTCAGAAACACCATACAAGCTCATTTCTCAATCTTTTTCAAAAGTAAAAGGCTTAGTGAACTCAGGGAAGCATGCATTATCATTTAGAAACAAGAAATGAAGGTTCTGGAAAAATAAATTTCCAAGGCTACCTGAATCGAAGCTTTAGTTTCTGGCACTTTCTGGTTGATGTCTTGCTTGCAATCAACTCCCCTGGACCTCCTAAGAAGCTTTCAAGGCTTGATTGAGGTTTGTGATGGCTGGTTTGAGAAATGACTGAAGTTTTTCTCAATGAGGGGCAGAAATCGTATCTTTGATTCAATGGCTTTCAGGCTGTTTTAAGGGTTGGTTTGTGTTCAATGAAGCATGGTGAGATTGTTTGTGAAGTTGGTTTGGGTGTTTGAAGCTTGTGCTGAGAGTTTCGAAGGCTCTTGCAAATGGAGTGGAAGATGAGAATGCTGTGCTAGAGAGTGCTTCAGGCTTGTGTTTTGTATGCTTTGGCTTGCTTTTTATTTGCATAAACAATTGTGATAGGTCAGATGAAGTGATGTGTGCTTTATTGATTGGTATGGCTCAAGTTGCCAAAATGTCAAAGTTGTGTAAGAGAGGTATGGGATACTTTCTAGCCAAGGACAAAAGGTGTGTCCTGCGCAACATGATGTGGGGAGAACCCTAGGATGGTTTGGCAAGCCAGCAAGCAAGTGGATCTTCACTTGAGTGAGTTTTTGCAAGTTGGCTCACTTTTGATTCTTATGAGATATCTTGCTCCATAAGCCATAAAAATGAGAGATTTCTTGGCCCATTCTGACTTTTAGGTCTTGTATGATCATGTTGTGAAGTTTAGAAGTCCATTTGATAACTTAATTTGCCTTGAGAAGTGAATTTGCAACTTTGCCTCTTTGGTGGAAAACTTCAAATTTTGTGATTTTTGCCAACTTTGCCAAGCCATAACTTTTGATCCAAAATGAATTAGGTCATGTTCTTGTACTTTTTGAAAAGGGAATGATCCATTCTACAACTTTCATGACCAAAGTTTTTTCATTTGAAGCATTTTTGAATCAAAAAGTAAAGGTTGAAAAAGTTTCCTAAAATGGCAATTTCATTAAAAGTCAAACTTTCCCAAAAAGTCAACTTTGCAAAAGACTTGAAATTCTTCAATTTTGTGAACTTCCAACTTCTTCTATGATCAAATAAAGATCATATACAATCAAAATGATGAAGAACACCCTTTGGTTGGGTCATTGGGGGCCTCAGATGCCCTGATTTTGCACTGACTTGCTTGAAAAGTCAACTCTTGATCAGATGACTTCCCCATGGAATTTCTTCATGAAACTTGATATGCATACTCCCTATACCATATAGAGAGCAATAGAAACAAGAATGACCAAAAAATTTGGAGTTATGGCCTCTGAAACCAAAACCCTAATTCTAGGTCATATGTGCAGTCAAACCTGGCTCTGCTTCCATGCCAATTTCAGTTCTTGTGATTCTTTGACATTATTGACTTGGAGAGGGTATAATATGATGCTTGAACATACATGGACCCCTTTGAAGTGATTGATGGCCTTTGGAGTGGCTCAAAAAGCTCTTGGATTGCTCAGATCACAAGCCCTAGATGCAGATGACTTTGAACCAATGCAATGAATCAAAAATGTGATATGAGATGGTATGATTGAGTTTATGCATATGTAATGATCACAAGCCATGGTGTGAAATGGGTGAGGGCAAATTTGGGGTGTTTACAGCTGCCCCTATTCAAACATGAGTTAGCTGTGCAGGATGTAAGCAACGGCTTAACAGGCAAACAAGATAACTTGTGGTTGAATACCAAAGACAGTCCAAAATTTGCACTCACAGAATGAAGAAGAAAAGGGATATAGATTGTAAAGGAAAATAAAGTATATTGTAAAGTGTGGGCAACGGAGGACGACCGTCGAGCAGAGGACGACTGCTGGGTAAAGAGTCATGACGGGGACGGCCGATATGCTGAAAAAGTGCGGAAAATAAGGCAATGACGGGGACGGCCGACATGCTGGGGATAAAAGGGATCATGATGAGGACGGCCATCAAGTAAAGCTATAAGATTCTCTGGGGATCTAATGAAAAATGATGGGGACGGCCACCAAGTTCAAAAAGTAACCAACGATGGGGACGACCATGGGGCTAAACTGATGAAGGACGATCATCAGGAAAAGGAAAAGGGACCACGACGGGGACGGCCATCGGGTTAAAGAATAAATGAAATAATGATGAGGGACGGTCATCAAAGGTGAAGGACGATCACCTAGCAGGGGACGGCTGCTCTGAAAAAGGGTAAGATGAGGGACGGTCATCTTAAGGTGAAGGACGATCACCTGGCAGGGTACGGCTGCCGAAAATATCGCGACATAGGACGAATGCCGGATAAAAGGTCAACGATGGGGACGGCCATCGGATGAGCGTGATGGAGGACGACCATCAAGAGGTGAAGGACGATCACCTAGCAGGGGACGGCTGCTCTCAAGGTTTATCATGACATAGGACGAATGTCAGATAACCAAAATCAACAATGGGGACGGCCATTGGATAAAATGATGAAGGACGATCATCAAAAGGTGAAGGACGATCACCTAGCAGGGGACGGCTGCTAAAAATCACGACATAGGACGAATGCCAGATAAAAGGTCGACGATGGGGACGGCCATCGGATGAGCATGATGAAGGACGATCATCAAGAGGTGAGGGACGATCACCTAGAAGGGTACGACTGCTCTCAAGGATAAGATGAGGGACGGTCATCTAAGGTGAAGGACGATCACCTAGCAGGGGACGGCTGCTAAAAATCACGACATAGGACGAATGCCGGATAGAAAAGGGGTTGCTTTGTTGACGACCTACTAGGGAACAGTAAACACGGATGAGTGTTTACATCCAAGAAATAAAAGGTATAAGTGTTTTGACGTTGTGTACAGATTAAAGATGCGGACGAGCATCCTTAAGACTACGGTATGGATGAGTATCGGGTGGAAACAAATACTGACACGTGTTCAGAGATGATGATACGGGCGAGTATCAACTAGTTAACAGAGAACACGGACGAGTGTTGAATCTGAGAGGACTCTTCTGGGGAATAGTAGACACGGACGAGTGTCTATATTCAAGAAGACAAAAGTGTTTGACACGGTGTATGGATTAAAGATGCGGACGAGCATCCTTAAGACTATGATACGGACGAGTATCAAGTAGAAACAAACGCTTGACACATGTTCTGAGATGATGGTACGGACGAGTACCAACTGGTTAACAGAGAACATGGACTAGTGTTGAATCTGCGGGGATATAAATGGTGTACACAAGATACAGACGAGTATCTATATAAGTATGAGTGGTGTATAGTTGCATTTAACTGTTGGGGAGAGTGACACGGACGAGTGTCGAAAGGAGAAAAGTATAGTATGAAAAAATATCTGATATACAAAGTGTTTATGTTACTGTGCTGGGGGAAAATGACATGGACGGACGTCAAGGAATTGTATATATAAGTATCTGAGAGTGTAAAGGGGATATCTTTGGCTTTCTGCTGGGGATATGACACGGACGGGTGCCACAAGGAGTATGTACTGATGTTTTGTGAATGCAAAGCAACTGTTTTATCTTTAGTTCTCCGCTGGGGAATTTGTGGGAGTTTTCTGTATGCTGATGGATTATCATTATTCACAAGTGTTTGATTCGGATCATGGCTCATGATTATGCAATATGTTTGATTTTTGCCGTAATGCTCCGTTTTAGACGGAATGCTACGCTTTGTGGGGTGAGTATGATGCGAATGCCATGATTATGCAAGGATACCAATCCGGGATTCGGATCCCGTTGCCGTGAAGATATCTGGTTGATCTGCTTGAAGTGGACATCCCAGCTGGGGATGAGATCATTGGTAGATCTGATGAGATGCATCTGCTTGGGGAAATGGGTCAATGATAGACCTATTCCAGTAAATGAGAGACCCAGCTGGGGTTTGCAGAAGTCTTCGTCACTCTATCGTGATTCCTTCATGCGTTGCTCTTCTGGATAGAGGCTGAAGCTCTGTGGGGAGATGATTCCCTGGCTATTGTACTTAGCTGAGGAGGAAGAATGATTGGCACCTCGGCTGGGAGAAGTAACAAGTGGCAACTCAGCTGGGGAGAAAACACTTTGAGTGAGTGTTGATTTGCCAGCTTGCTGGGATGAAACTCACATGCCCCATGTTGTGTTTCGGATACCTGCAATCCTGCAAAGACAGAGAAACGCACAAGTAATCCCGAGGTATCCCTTACCGGATTCCATCATAGGAGTTTAGACACTCCCGAGAGTAAGTATATTCCCTGCAAGCATGTTTTTTTAGAAAAACATCTGTACTTATGCAATCAGTTTTTTAGAGACATCAGACATTCTTTGCAAAATAAAATGTACAAGACAAAACATGACTGAAAATCTGATTTCATTAATTCGTGTGCCCTGAATTGGCAAGATACAGTCAAAGAAACACATCCCCTGAAATGAGGAGATTGTTACAAATTGAGAAACAAAATGCTGGCAATGTTGTCGACGCTTCAAGGAGCTTCCCTTCTGCTATGACTCGTATGACATTTGACGTTCTTCTCGTCTTGCTTTCTGAAGAAGGCTGATTCTGAAAGAAGCTTGATCCATCTGAAGCTTACCAAGTCGTGAGTAATACATACGAATTCAGCATGCAGTTGTTCGCTTAATCCCTTATTTTGCATGGATCGCCCTTTCGGGTTTTCAATCCACCGGGATACCCATTTTTGCCTGAGTTGTCTAATGTGGCTTTTCAACTCAGCGGGTGTACACATTTTTTGTTTATTTTCCCTTATTTTTGCCCGAGTCTTTTATTCTGTTTTTGACTCGCCGGGATGCCCTGTTTTTGCCTGGACTTACATTCTGTTTTTATGTCCAGCGGGTCTTTTTATGCGAAGTATTTTTTAACTGCATCTGAATTCACAGGGGACGGGAAGTCTTCACCATCCATAGTGCTGAGCATGAGTGCTCCACCGGAGAAAACTTTCTTTACTACAAATGGTCCTTCGTAATTCGGAGTCCACTTGCCCCTGTGGTCTGTATGAGGAGGGAGGATTCTCTTCAGCACAAGATCCCCTACTTGGTACTCTCGGTGCCTAACTTTCTGATCGAAGGCTCTCTTCATTCTTTTCTGATATAACTGCCCATGACAGATTGCGGCCAATCTTTTCTCTTCAATCAGACTCAGTTGTTCGTATCGGGACCAGACCCATTCTGCTTCGTTCAGCTTAACATCCATTAGTACCCGTAAGGAAGGTAATTCAACTTCAACAGGTAGGACCGCCTCCATACCATACACAAGCTGATACGGTGTTGCCCCAGTGGATGTTCTAATTGACGTGCGGTACCCATGCAAGGCAAACGGTAGCATTTCATGCCAGTCTTTGTAGGTGACTACCATCTTCTGCACAATCTTCTTAATATTCTTATTAGCTGCCTCGACAGCGCCATTCATCTTTGGCCTGTAAGGAGAAGAATTGTGGTGTTGAATCTTTAAGTCCCGGCATAGCTCTGCCATCATTTTGTTGTTTAAGTTGGAACCATTATCAGTAATGATTCGCTCGGGAACTCCATATCGACAGATGATATCTCTCTTCAGAAATATGGCTACCACTTGCCTTGTAACATTTGCATAAGAAGCTGCTTCGACCCACTTGGTGAAATAGTCAATGGCAACAAGGATGAATCTTTGGCCATTTGAAGCAGTCGGTTCGATCTTGCCAATCATATCATTGCCCCACATAGCAAAGGGCCAAGGTGAAGACATCACATTTAAAGGATTGAGAGGCACATGCACCTTATCCGCATAAATCTGGCATTTATGGCATTTTCTGGCATAGGCACAACAGTCGGCATCCATTGTGATCCAATAATAACCTGATCTTAGCAACTTCTTAGCCATTGCATGTCCTCCAGCATGGGTACCAAAGGATCCTTCGTGCACTTCATGCATTAACAAATCTGCTTCTGTCCTGTCGACGCATCTGAGGAGTACCATATCAAAGTTTCTCTTGTATAGAGAACCATCAGTGTTCAGGAAGAAGCCACCAGCAAGCCTTCTTAATGTCTTCTTATCATTGGAAGATGCCCCAGGTGGGTATGTTTGATCCTCTAAGAAGCACTTAATGTCATAGAACCAAGGCTTATCATCTTTGACAATGTCTGCGGCAAATACATATGCTGGTCTGTCAAGTCTGGACACTGAAATCTGAGGTACAAAGTTGGCAGCTTGAACCTTGATCATGGATGGAATGGTAGCCAGAGCATCTACAAACTGATTTTCGTCCCGAGGAATATACTCAAGCTTGACTGTTGTAAAGAAAGTCAATAACCTCCTTGTATAATCCCTGTAAGGTATCAGATGATCCTGGTGGGTGTACCATTTGTCGTTGGTTTGATTGATTACCAGAGCTGAATCTCCGAACACGGTCAATGTCTTGATCCTGAGGTCAATGGCTTCCTCAAGACCCATAATGCAAGCTTCGTATTCAGCTTCGTTGTTAGTGCAGTTAAAGGTGAGTTTTGCCGAGAAAGGCATGTGAACTCCTTTAGGTGTAATGAGTACTGCACCAACACCACGACCATTCATATTAATAGCCCCATCAAACATCATAGTCCATTCTTCTTCCGGGTTAGGCCCTTCAGCATGAACAGGCTCTTCATGATTTTTTGCTTTTATGAACATGATGTCTTCATCAGGGAAGTCAAATCTCATAGGCTGGTAATCGTCAATGGGTTGCTCAGCAAGATAATCAGACAATACACTGCCCTTGATGGCTTTCTGAGATGTGTACTGGATGTCATATTCTGTAAGGATCATTTGCCATCTTGCAACCCGTCCGGTAAGTGCTGGCTTCTCAAATATGTACTTGATTGGGTCCATCTTTGAGATTAATAAGGTAGTGTGGGTCAACATATACTGTCTCAGTCGGCGAGCAGCCCACGCTAAAGCGCAGCAAGTTTTCTCGAGCAGTGAATAACGTTGTTCACAGTCGGTAAACTTTTTGCTTAGGTAGTATATTGCATACTCTTTTCGACCAGACTCGTCATGCTGGCCCAACACACACCCCATTGACTCTTCTAATACTGTCAAGTACATGATTAGAGGTCTTCCTTCAACTGGAGGCATAAGGATTGAAGGCTCTTGCAAGTACTCCTTGATCTTGTCAAATGCTTTCTGGCAGTCTTCGTTCCACCTGACCGTCTGTTCTTTTCTTAGCAATTTGAACAAGGGTTCGCAGGTTGCTGTAAGGTGAGATATGAACCGTGAGATGTAGTTCAATCGGCCTAAGAACCCTCGAACTTCTTTTTCTGACTTTGGTGCAGGCATTTCTTGAATGGCTTTGACTTTATCGGGGTCAACATCAATCCCTTTCTCACTTACAATAAATCCCAGCAGCTTACCGGATCGCACCCCGAATGTGCATTTGTTGGGGTTCAACTTCAGTTGGTACTTCCTCAGACGCTTGAATAGTTTCAGCAGATTTACCAGGTGGTCTTCTTCTGTGAGGGACTTGGCAATCATGTCATCCACATAACATTCGATTTCTTTATGGATCATATCGTGGAATAATGTCACCATAGCCCGTTGATATGTTGCACCGACATTCTTCAGTCCAAATGGCATCACCTTGTAACAGAACGTGCCCCAGGGTGTGATGAAGGTTGTCTTCTCCATGTCGTCAGGTGACATCTTGATCTAGTTGTATCCTGAAAATCCGTCCATGAAGGAGAATACCGAGAACTGAGCCGTATTATCCACCAATACATCAATGTGAGGTAAAGGGAAGTCGTCTTTCGGGCTAGCTCTGTTCAGATCCCGGTAGTCAACACACATTCTTACCTTGCCGTCTTTCTTAGGCACAGGTACTATATTAGCAACCCACGGCAGATAGCTAGTCACAGCAAGGAACCCGGCGTCCCACTGCTTTTGTACCTCTTCTTTGATTTTCATTGCCATGTCTGGGCGAGTACGGCGCAGTTTCTGTTTAACTGGTGGGCATTCTTCTCTTAAAGGCAGCTTGTGCACAACAATGTCGGTGTCCAACCCTGGCATATCCTGATAAGACCAAGCAAACACATCCACATATTCTTGAAGCAGGTCAATCAGTTGTCTCTTTATTGAGTCTTGTAAGCAGGCCCCGATCTTAACCTCTTTCACGTCTTCATCCGTACCAAGATTAATCGTTTCGACCTCCTCCTGATGAGGAGTGATAACCCTTTCCTCTTGTCTCAATAACCTGGCTAGCTCTTCAGGAAGCTCATACTCTTCTTCAACCCCTTCATCAGCTTGATTGATTGGATTGTCAAAGTCATACGAAGTCATAGCCGTGTTGTTGTCGGTGCGGTCTGGAAGGCACTCTCTGCAAGGGTTCAGGTTGTTCATTTTAGTGATTTGATTTTAATCTTGTTTAAAAAGAGTGAAATGAAGTTATCATTTTGAAAACATTGCCATTTATTTTTTGTACAAAAAGAAAAATGGAAAAACAGTGAGCGGAAAAGAAAAAAAAGACTCGTTTGCAAAAGATGTCTGATATTTCATTGATTAATCTTGTTGCACAAAATTACAGATGGCCCGATTACAAAATGAGTCTTGCCATCTTGGGCAAGATGCAAGACTTGATGCATGCTCAATAATACAGGAAATAATAATTACTCTGCAGGAGTAACTCTTATAATTTCCTGGGAAGACCAGTTTGATTTACTGCTCCCCGGGATCTTTGGACGGATCCAACTCTCCAGGTTGCGGTCGCTTTCATCCTCGTCTTCCAAGTTGTTCACGGCATCGGGGGTGAGCATCCCCCCACTGACAAAATTGGGCTCCTTAGCAGCCTCTGCTTGATCTTGTTGGGTTGGTTTGTAACCCAACCCAAATCTATCCTCCTTCTTTTCTACAGGCAGCAACTTGCCCCAGCCTTGGGCAGTCCCTTCCTCAACAACCTTCCGGGCTTGTTGATAAGATGTCATTGAGGTTCCAGGTACAGCAGATGTTTCATTTATGTTCAAGGCCTCAAACCCTTGACTCATAGTTTCGTGGATCTCCCCATCCATCTCAATGTATTTGTATGTAGCCAGATGGCTAACAAAAATATCTTCCTCTCCACAGATAGTAACGACTTGGCCCTCCCACTCGAATTTTAACTTCTGGTGAAGGGTAGACGTAACTGCGCCAGCGGCATGAATCCATGGTCTACCCAACAAACAGCTGTAGGCAGGCTGAATGTCCATCACGTAGAAGGTCGTTTTGAAAGTTTGTGGGCCAATCGTTATAGGCAACTCAATTTCACCCAGAACTGATCTCTTAGAGCCGTCAAAGGCTCTCACTACCAGGTTACTGGGGCGTAATGCCAATCCTTCATACTCCAGCTTCACAAGGGATTTTTTAGGTAGGACATTGAGGGATGACCCTGTGTCTACCAGTACATGGGAAAGAACTGCACCCTTACACTCCATGGTAATGTGCAAAGCCTTATTGTGATTGCGGCCTTCAGTAGTCAAATCAGTGTTGGTAAATCCTAGTCCATGACTAGCGTTGACGTTTCCAACTACAGCTTCCAACTGATTGACTGTAATCTCTTCTGGCACATAAGCTGCGTGCAAGACTTTTAATAATGCGTTCCGGTGAGCCTCGGAGCACATTAGCAATGATAAAATGGAGATCTTGGAAGGTGTCTGGTGAAGCTGGTCCACTATCTTGTAATCACTTTTCTTGATGATTCTCATGAATTCATCAACCTCCTGATCAAAAGGTGTTTTCAAAGCTTCTTTAACAATCTGTTCTTCTTGCACCATGCTCTTCCCTTTTTCCTTGGCAGCAGCTTCTGCTTCGGCACTGGGTCTTGGAATTTGTGGGGCAAAGAGACGTCCGCTTCGAGTGAAGCCTCCGCCTCCCCCCACATTGTCTATTTGTGGTGAAGAAGTTGATGATTCAAGAGTGATTTTCTGTCCTTCGCAGTATAGATCGGAGCCATAATGCCAAGGGATGGCATTACTGCTTTCATAAGGTACTGGCCCAGGCACTGTGATAGTGACTGGACTAATAGCAGCTGCAGAAGGGACCGTGATAGTCTGTGGATCATAGTATATTGTGACTGGTGCTCTGATAGGAGTGGCATTTTGTGAGTTGTAGGCAGAATCATTTGCAGGATCATAATAAATTGTAACCGTTGAGACGCTTTCATTGTTTGCTGTTGATGTTGTAGGAGACACTGTTGATTGGGTGGGTGTTGCTGTTGTAGGAGATTCTGAATGAAGGGGTGCTGAAGTTGTAGAAGGGATGTTTGTTGATATTTGGTCCGTTGAAGTAACAGATGAAGCATTTGTTGATGAGATTGAAGAGTTGTTTGGAACAATTGTTGTTGCGGTTGTAGAAGACTCGGGAATTGTTGTTAAGGAGATTGCTGGATTTGGAGGTGTTAATGTTGTGATCTGAAGTAGGCCACTCCGGATGAGACCATCTATGCCATCCCTCAAGTTATCACACCCATTTACCGAAATGTTGCAATAAGCACATCCTAGCTCACATCCAGGGAACATTTGACATTCAAGGAGTCGAGCTTTAATCTCCACCAAGGGTGTCCGAATCTGCCCCACACTAGTTATCAAATAAGACGGCTTATCTTCCTCAATAGCATTGATTATGGGTCCTCCGTGGTTTGGCATATGGTTTTTACTGACATTTGGTGGTGGTGCAAAGTTTAGAACCTTAGAGTCTACCAGGTCTTGTACCTTCATGTGCAAGGCTCTGCACTTCTCTGTACTGTGGCCAGGTGCATTTGAGTGAAAAGCACATCTGGCACTGGCGTCATAATTTCTGGGTAGACTGGCAGGATCTGGAGGTGCCAATGTCCTTAGCTCAACCAGGTTGAGTTTCAGGAGTTGTGGCAATAATGTGGCATAAGGCATAGGGATCGGATCGATCACCCTATTGGCCTGAGATGGTCTCTGTTGAAATGGTCTTTGCTGATTGTTGTTGCTGGTGTTGTTGTAGTTTCTCTGAGGAGGATACTGAGTTTGTTGCTGGTAATTCTGTTGCTGTGGTTGATAAGCTGGTTGTGGATGAATTGGAGCGGGAATGGTGACTGTTGCCACAGACCTATGAACATATTGGGGTCTGCCCCTGCTGGTATGGATAGCATTGGTCTCACCAGTTCTTCTTGGGCCCACAAAAGGCTTTCTTGGGTTACTGGATGAGCTAGCACCGTTGTCAGAAATTTTGCCCATCTTTAACAGGCTCTCAATTCTTTCTCCAGCTATAACTACATCTGCAAAGCTGGTAGAAGAAAAGGCAGCTAGCCTATCAATGTATGTCCCCTGGAGGGTGTTCATAAACATGTCGGCTATCTCCCTCTCCGACATGGGTGGCTGGACAGCAGCAGCAAGCTGTCTCCACCTCTGGGCGTACTCCCGGAAGCTTTCTCTGGATGATTGTGACATTCCCATCAGGAGGGTCCTGTTGGGATCCATATCCAAGTTATACTGGTATTGTCTCATGAAGGCCTCAGCCAAATCCTTCCAACACCTGATGGTTGCTCTAGTCAAATGAGAGTACCATTCCCTTGAAGCTCCCGTTAAGTTATCCTCAAAATAAAACATCCATAGCTTTTCATCCATGGTGTATGCCTTCAGCCTCCCTAGAAAAGATTGCAGGTGGGTTCTTGGACAGGAGGTTCCGTTGTACTTCTCAAAGCACGGAGGTTTAAACTTATGGGAAATCCTGACCCCGTCCACTAAGCCCATGTCCATAACATCAAAACCCAAGGAGTTTTGAGACTCCAAGGACCTTAATTTTTCAGCAATTTCATCTAGCCTTCTGTCATAGGCTTCATCCCCAGCTCCCATCACTGTGAACTGATCTTCCTGGGGGTCTTCTTGCAGTACTCTGCCTGTGGTAGCGTTCCCTTGTACATTAGCAGGGATGTTGATCTCTGGATGAAGGTGGGGTCCAAACACAGGTGGGTTGATATGAGGCTGAACCCTCTCATTGTTGCTTGTCCCACCAGTCCCTAGATGGGGGTCTTCCTGAGTCTGCCTCTCTACCAAGGCTCTTAATCTCTCCTGGCTCTGAGCTAAGCCATTCATCACCTCCATAAATTGTGTCATCTGATTCCTCATTTCCAGCCTCTCATTGGCCATTTGGTTCCTGACCTCTGTAAGATCTTGTTGTACCTGGTCCATCTGTATACCAGGAAGGTTGTTGCGGGTAGGATATCTGTGTGGACGATTGAGTGGGAACACCCGTCGGCAAGCAATAGTTCCTGAACCACAACATAATTAGTAACAAACAAAACAAAAACCTACAAAACAAAACAAAAGGTTAGTATGCAATGCAGTATGCTTATTTGTTTCCAAGGTATCCGGCTTGGCACTTGGTTTTGACCTTTCCAGACCCCTGAGGAAGAGGCTTTTGGTGCTGCTTGAAAGAAATCAGATAAAACAAACCAACACATATATTACAAAAAGTAAATGATACATAGTTTGTTTTTTTACAATACATGCCCTCTGAGGGGTCAAAATACAACATAAAAAGGAAAAGTACAATGAAATGAAAGCAACAACAAGCAAAAGTCAGACACCAAGACCAAACTCATCCTCCTGAACTTCTTTCAGAAGTGCTTCAGTCACAGGATCAGCTGGACGCTCTGTAAGGTTCCTGATAAGGAGATTCCTGGTAGTAACAGCTGCAGTTAGCTTCTCGTGTCGACTCTGGTCCTTTGACCTCTTCACACCAGCTCTGATCCTCAACTCTGAGATCTCTCTCTGGGCTGCTAGCAGGGCTTCCTGTTGTTTCTTTGCACTAGCCTCCAACTGCTCAATCTTGTCCTGAGTCCTCTTATCTTCCTGAGTACGAGCTTTGGTGATCCGGACCCACCTAGCTTGACTCTCTTTCAGATACAAATCAGTCCTGGCCTTCTGGAACTGAGCCTTCTTGCAGGAATTCTTCAAGATCTACTCTCCAGCCCTTGACATCTTAATGTAGTCCTCTGACTTCTCAATCCTAGCTAGATGCTCCACTTTTAGCTTTTCCAACCTTTCAATGTCCAGCCGACCATCACTCCTCTCCCAGAGGGTCTTCTGTAGAGCCTGAGTCAAATTCTCATTCCTCTCTTTCAGCTTCTCAAACTCCTCTAAGCTGACAGTGGCAGGAGGTGGTGTTGTGGAGGGTCCAGGTGTATCCTCAATGGTGAAGGGCATCCCAGAAATTTGAGCCCTGGCATGAGACCACTCATAGTACTGAGCTGAGGCCACATTGTTGCACCTCCCAAGAATGGTTACCCCTTTGGTTTGAACATTGTCCCAAGCCCAGGATGCTTGCCTGACAAAAGCCAGATTAGGCTTAATCTCACAATAAAGTGTTTTAGCCAAGTCTTGTGCTCTAGGGGGATGGACCAATGCATAGCCCAATTGTCTTTTGAATAGCAGAGGGTTGTAGTTGATGCAACCCTTTACTCCTATCAGGGGTACATTGGGGAACTTCCCACAACTAGTAATGATGTCCCTGCCCTTGGTGCTCTGAGTGCACCACCTGATGTCAGCTGAGGTCAATGCAATGAGTCTTCTGGCCCATTTCTTTGGCTGGTGAGGATTCAAGAATGCATCAGTCTTGGGCAAGTGTTTGAGCAGCCAGGTATGGAATAGGGGAGCACAGCATCTCACCAATCTTCCTCTTTGCTTTTCATTCCTTTGGTGGACAGAGTAGTAGAAATCTCCCAGTAAGGTGGGCACTGGGTTCCTCAGGATGAAAAGATGGATTGCATTCTTGCTAATAAACTTAGGCTCATCTGCAAATAATATGACCCCATATACGCTAAGGGCCAATAATGCAAAGACTGCCTTCCATTCCCCCAAGGAGGCCTTCAGGATGGCCTGAGAAGTCAAGAAATCCAAATGTAGACCAGAGATTCCAACCTTGGTAGTCATGTTCTGCCCAATCAGACAAGGCTCCAGATATAATGCCTTTGCCACTTCTTCATTACTGGGAAAAGCCATCTCAGGGTTGAAGGGGACACCACCCCTGATAGGCACACCAACCAATGATGAATACTCCTCTAATAAAGGCCCCAACTGAAAATCCGGAAAGGTGAAGCACCTCAGAGGGGGATCATAGAACTGCAAGCAAGTATGAATCAAGCTCCTCTGGGAGGGGTCCAAATCCATAACCACATCAAGTATGGCTCCATAATGTTCTCGGAATAGTGGTATATGGTCTGGAGTAATCAAGGCCTGGATCTTCCTGATGTCAGCTAGCTCAGGCTGAAAGAAATGATATGAGATGTTGCTCTTCTTGGGTGACATGTTGCTGTAGAAAAGCTGAAACAGATGCTGATGATGGAGAATAATACTGAAGATGGGCCACTGACAGGCAGATGCTGCAGATGAAGGGGTCAAAACCAAGCCAAAATATAGTATGGATACCCTGAAAAACAGATAAGCAAATGTTAAAATGAAGCAATGATGATGTATGCAAATGATATGCAAGGGTTTGTGATCAAGCTGGATCTGATTACTGCTTTGATATAAGTCCATGTATGTTCAAGAAATCCAGATGGAGGTTCATAAGTCCAGTAACCAAGGTGGGGGACTCAAATAAAGAGTCACATGTCCAGGGTTAAAAATCACAAGAACTGTTACAAAATGGAGTACTCTTAATCAAAACAAAGTAACAGGGTATGCTGAGGTCAAGGGTACCTGCAAACCTGTAAACAGCCCAACCCCCCTCACAGGTGATGTTCTAAAACAAGGATCCTCAGACTTGGATCAGTTATGAGAAGTGTAAACACTTCTAACCCGGAGGTACAGTGTTTACAATAACCATAAAAGATCCTCCTCTATTTCACCTCAGTTTCTGAAGGTCGATACTAAAGGTCATCCAGACTTAGCAAGCTTCCCAGATAGCCCTAGCACTACAGGAAATCTGTAGCACAGAGTTCTCAAGAAGAAACCCATATCTGAACCGTGTTTCATATTCCAGCACCAGACCGAAATGGAATGGGAAAGAACATGAACCACTCTAGCCTAGGTGTCACTCAGGTCCCAGGTATAGGACCTTAACTCTCAATAGAACCCACCCACCAAAGCAACAAAACCAGATCCAGCCAGCACAGTATGACAGTATGATATATGTATAAAGCTATAAAGAAAGCAATAAAATAACTGTACATAAAGCAAAATAAATCAAATATACAAACACAAATAGCACATAACACCCCAGTAAACACAAATCAAACAAGCGCTAGGAGGAACCCACAAAAAGAACCAGAAGCCCTGGTTACAGTATAAGGTTCCCCAGCAGAGTTGCCAAGCTGTCACTCCCACTAAATGAAGCCGGGTAAAATGGGGTACAGACGCGAACGGTCGGCGAGAGGAGGTATGAGAACACACAGGAGTGAACTCACAAAAAGAAAAGAGTCACCAGCTAGGCATTTTTATCCCGGAGGAAAGGCAATGCTGCATAGACCTAGAAAGATATGGATAAGACGGTTGCGAACCAGAGAGACTGAGAAAGGGGGTTGGTTACAACCTGGGAAGGTATTAGCACCCAGATTGTCCGTCGTACTCGACGGGATCCACGCTTAAAAGATTTGTGTTCTAAAGGGGTAGTGTCAGTGCAATTTGTGCATAAAAGAGCTGGAAAAGGATGTACAGGTGTCAGTGTAAGAGAAGTGAAGTGTATATGTATGGTGTCAGTGTAAGAACAAAGAATGAGATGCTCAAGATCATGAGGCTAAAAGAATAAAGCTGAAAAGAGGGGGAATATACAGAGACTTTTGTTCGATAACTGTTAAGTTATGCCTACGTATCCTCTCGTGCAATGAGGAAGTCAGAACACCGTAGTTCGACCCAAAGAGACTGAAAGATAAATTGACTTGTGAACTGCTTGCTTGCCTATGCTCAAGTGTATGATCTGTCTGGCACAGATGCAAACTGTCTTGCATTAGACGGAAGAAGCAAGTTCTCGTTTGTGAGTGAATGAGGTGAGAAAAGAATCCCGAAGGAAACGATTATTGTTTGTTTTTGAGTTTTCAGTCTTTTATTGCTTTTGAAAGTTTATCATAAATTAATGAGCTTAAGCCTAAACCAATGGGTTAGTAAACTCATCACATCTTCCCTCTGATTAGGGGTAATGAGAATACCTTAAGGGTGAAGTCAGCTTCTCACACTTAAACACCTTTGGTGTAGGGTTAAGATCATTAACCTACTTGTTATTATTTAGATGTTTTTGTGGTTTTTGTTTAGTGTTAAGTAATGAGGTTAAGCCATAATCAGGGATTAAACAGACTCATTACACCATCCTAATAGAAGGATAATAGATGAGAATGTTTAAGCTGAGGAAAACTCCTCAACTTAATCCATGATTAGGGATTAAACTCATGACAAAACAAATCCTTTATTAAGTGGATTTTAATTAATGATAAGATGATGAAGTGAATTTTAGGGTTTGTAAGACAACTTGAGGGGGACTTGTCCATTAACACTAGGGTTAGTCCTTCTTAACCAGTTAAGGAAGAATTAGAACCCTAATGCAAGGCCCAAGTTACAAGCTTGATGTCTTGATGTTTATTAAGTGGATTGATTAAAGGATTTAAACACATTAAGGGTTTAACACTTAGGATTAAAGTTATACACTCCATCCTAATAGAAGGATGCAGGCATAAGCTTAATCACAAAGCCTTAAAGCCTTTAGGGTTTAGTCCCTGATTATGAGATGAGAAGAGAAGACTCAATGAGACACAAAGGTAAAACTAAGAGGGGGGACTAATCAAAACCCTAATCATTGTCATGCTTGGTTGTTCTTAAGGTTTGTGAGGTTTACAAGAGAAATCTTCAATGGAACCACCAGGAAGCAGATGAAAGGAGCAAAGAGAAACAAAGTAACTTGCTTCACTTAAGAAGACAAGTCACTTGAGGAAAGAAAGTAAGATGAAGAAGAAAGAGCAAGCTCAATCTCAAACACATAACAAAATGCAGCAAGGATGCATAAAAGAGATGAAAAGAAATTGTGAGAAGTGAAGGCAAATTCACTTCTCAAAGTTGCTTACCACCTGAAAAGTTAGTGAAGGAAATGCAATGCAATGCAAAATGAGATGAAATGGCATGATGCAAACCAAAAACAGAAGCATATGTGAGATGATAATGATGCTATGAGATGATACAAACATGAAACAAGGCATGGGGATGATCACATGAACATATGGATGCAAGAGAAGCATGCTTAGAACCATGAACATACATGAAAAGTTATGGAATGCAAATGACATACAAAGTGGCAAATGAAAGATGAAATGATCAAACATGCTTCTAATATGTCTTAAGATGTCCAATGAATCAAATGGATGCACAAAATGCTAAGGCAAGTCATGCTATGCAAGCAAATGCAAGATGAATGCAAAAGGAAGCCCAAATTAGGGTTTATGATCAATGCACAAAACAAAAACCAAAACCAGAAGCAAACATCAAGATAAAAAATTGAAAATTCACTCAAAGGAACCCTAACCCTACACAAACTCACTGCCAAAAGGAGGGGTTTTAACTCTTATCCTAATTAGGGTTATGAATTTCCTAAAATTTCTATGGTTTTAGGGTACCTTAACAAGAAAAATGTCAAACAAAATGAAAATGAAAGATCAAATCATGCCAATTTAATCTCACAAACTACATGATATGCAAGACACAATGCCAAAAGAATCAAAGTCCAACTCTCAATGGTTAGGCAGAAATGGATTTTCAAAGATTGGATCAAAATAATGCTTTGAAATTGAATTAATTCCATGAAAAATTGTCAAAATGCATCAAGATCAAAAAAGAAATTTGGTTTGAGGGTTGGACAATGTTTCTAAATGATTTTAAAGGTTTCATGAATTTTTTGGTGATTTTTAAATACCTAAAAGTATTTTTAATTAATTAATTATCATTAATTAATTAAAAATAAACTTTTAAATGATTTAAAAATATTTTTTAATTCAAAAAATAAAAATAAAAATTTTTTTGGTTTCTGAAAATTAATAAAAGTTTATACAAAAATTTCCAGAATTTTTAAAATTATTTTGCTATTTTAAATAAATTGGAGAAAACAAATGCATTTAAATGAAAAATAAAATGAATTAAATCTGAAAAAGGGAAAAGTCAACATAATCAATGGCCAGGGTTTGAACTCACACGCGCGGGAGTAGACTTGGCGCCACATCCAAGGGCTAAGATTCAAATTCACATAATTATGATTAGCCCTAATTAATTATGCCCTAATGACTCTCAGGCGATCGGAACACTGTTCCGGTCGTCTTCTCCGGCTAGCTCACTTCTCAATCTCTCTCTACACGCAATGAAATCAAGTCAAACTCTCCAAATCAACTAAACTAACATCCCTAAACAACAATCCAGCAACAAAATCCATTTATTTCTACTCAAGAACAAGATACGAATCAAACACCAAAAATTGCAGAAATTTCAGAAACACCATACAAGCTCATTTCTCAATCTTTTTCAAAAGTAAAAGGCTTAGTGAACTCAGGGAAGCATGCATTATCATTTAGAAACAAGAAATGAAGGTTCTGGAAAAATAAATTTCCAAGGCTACCTGAATCGAAGCTTTAGTTTCTGGCACTTTCTGGTTGATGTCTTGCTTGCAATCAACTCCCCTGGACCTTCTGAGAAGCTTTCAAGGCTTGATTGAGGTTTGTGATGGCTGGTTTGAGAGATGACTGAAGTTCTGCTCAATGAGGGGCAGAAATCGTATCTTTGATTCAGTGGCTTTCAGGCTGTTTTAAGGGTTGGTTTGTGTTCAATGAAGCATGGTGAGATTGTTTGTGATGTTGGTTTGGGTGTTTGAAGCTTGTGCTGAGAGTTTCGAAGGCTCTTGCAAATGGAGTGGAAGATGAGAATGATGTGCTAGAGAGTGCTTCAGGCTTGTGTTTTGTATGCTTTGGCTTGCTTTTTATTTGCATAAACAATTGTGATAGGTCAGATGAAGTGATGTGTGCTTTATTGATTGGTATGGCTCAAGTTGCCAAAATGTCAAAGTTGTGTAAGAGAGGTATGGGATACTTTCTAGCCAAGGACAAAAGGTGTGTCCTGCGCAGCATGATGTGGGGAGAACCCTAGGATGGTTTGGCAAGCCAGCAAGCAAGTGGATCTTCACTTGAGTGAGTTTTTGCAAGTTGGCTCACTTTTGATTCTTATGAGATATCTTGCTCCATAAGCCATAAAAATGAGAGATTTCTTGGCCCATTCTGACTTTTAGGTCTTGTATGATCATGTTGTGAAGTTTAGAAGTCCATTTGATAACTTAATTTGCCTTGAGAAGTGAATTTGCAACTTTGCCTCTTTGGTGGAAAACTTCAAATTTTGTGATTTTTGCCAACTTTGCCAAGCCATAACTTTTGATCCAAAATGAATTAGGTCATGTTCTTGTACTTTTTGAAAAGGGAATGATCCATTCTACAACTTTCATGACCAAAGTTTTTTCATTTGAAGCATTTTTGAATCAAAAAGTAAAGGTTGAAAAAGTTTCCTAAAATGGCAATTTCATTAAAAGTCAAACTTTCCCAAAAAGTCAACTTTGCAAAAGACTTGAAATTCTTCAATTTTGTGAACTTCCAACTTCTTCTATGATCAAATAAAGATCATATACAATCAAAATGATGAAGAACACCCTTTGGTTGGGTCATTGGGGGCCTCAGATGCCCTGATTTTGCACTGACTTGCTTGAAAAGTCAACTCTTGATCAGATGACTTCCCCATGGAATTTCTTCATGAAACTTGATATGCATACTCCCTATACCATATAGAGACCAATAGAAACAATAATGACCAAAAAATTTGGAGTTATGGCCTCTGAAACCAAAACCCTAATTCTAGGTCATCTGTGCAGTCAAACCTGGCTCTGCTTCCATGCCAATTTCAGTTCTTGTGATTCTTTGACATTCTTGACTTGGAGAGGGTATAATATGATGCTTGAACATACATGGACCCCTTTGAAGTGATTTATGGCCTTTGGAGTGGCTCAAAAAGCTCTTGGATTGCTCAGATCACAAGCCCTAGATGCAGATGACTTTGAACCAATGCAATGAATCAAAAATGTGATATGAGATGGTATGATTGAGTTTATGCATATGTAATGATCACAAGCCATGGTGTGAAATGGGTGAGGGCAAATTTGGGGTGTTTACACATGCCATGACCAAGATTCAGCATTGAACAAGACACTTCCATGAACAAATGTCTCAAAATACACCAAGTTGTGAAAATGCAAAACATGTGCAATCTCACCATTCATTCACTTCTGATCACTCTAAATCATCCCATGGCCATCCTTGAAGACAATTGAACTCAGAGCAACCCTAAAACACCTCCTTCCATGGCCCATACCCAAGGACACCAACTATTGACTTTTTGGCCAATTGCTCCATACCATTCCCACACTGCATATCAAATCTTCTGACTCATTCCAATAGTTTAGGGATTGCATAAGGATCATAAACCAAGCTTGTCATGGGCTGAGAACACACACAACATCAGATTACACAAAACTTGCAAAAATCTTCCCTTCTACGATTCTCTTAAACCATCCATCAAACTTAAGAAATTCTTTAACTATCCATTCAGAAATCATCCATAGAACACAAATCAACCATTGGAATGGCCTGAAACATCACAAACACAAACCTCACTTTCTGCTACACCAGAACTGAAACCTTCAAACTATCCATCATAAAAGCTTTTGAAGCATTCCACTAGCATCAAGAGGATCAAATGAGGCTTTTTGCATAAAGAGTGAAGCCAGAAAGCTCAGGGAGGGAAAGCTTCAGCTCAGGTAGCCATCTCAAACTTTTTTTCCATAAGCTTTATTTTATGTTCTAGAAATGTTCCCCATGCTCCCCTGATCACACTGCACTTGTTGCTTTTGAAAATGGTGAAGAAATGAGCATGAATCGAATCTCTGAAATTTTTGACCTAAAAGAAGGTTGCTTCGATTCATGCTGGTTTCTGAAAATAAATGATTTTTGATGTTGGATTCTTGTTTAGTGATGTCCACAGATCATTTCTGGAGATTTTGGTGAAGTTTCATGGCCTGTGGTGGAAGTTGGGTTGAGGGTATCGCCGGAGAAGATGACCGCAACAAGCCCCGGTCACCTGAAAGTCATTAGGTTTAATTAATTAGGGTTTAGTCAGGTTTGAATGTGGACCTTTAGATCTTAGGGTTAGCGCGCAAATGAGTGGACCAGATTAGTTCATTAGCATTAATCCATAATTATTTAATTTAATTAAACTCAATTAATCAGATTCAATCCAATCCCTTGATTTACGCGCGTGGTCAACCCCATCCCTCCCAGTTTGAATCTGGACCCTCAGATGTGATTACTTTCCTTTTATTTCATTTTATTTCATTTTCTTGTTATTTCTTTTGCATATTTATTTTAAAATACCAAAACTCATAAAAAAAATATGAAACTTTGCATTTCTGATCCAAATATTTTTCTCATTCCAAAAATGATTTTTATTTTATTTTTTTGCATTAAAAAGTATTTTTAAAATATTTAAATGTTATTTTTAATTAATTAAAGTCTTTTAATTAATTAAAAATACATTTAGGTTTCTAAAAATCACCAAAAAAATCATGAATCATCCCAATGCATTTAGAAACATTTTCAAACTCTTCACACAAATTTATTATTAGGTTTGATTATAAATTGTGAATTTTCTTTGAATTAAAGGTCATTAAAATCTTATTTTGTGGACCCTAACTTTAAAAAATCATTTCTGCCTAACCAAGAAGAGTTTGAAGATGATTCTTTTTGCATTGTGTTACATATTGCATGTAGTTTATAAGACATTTTCCTCATGAATTTATCTTGCATTTTCAATTTGATTTACATTTTTCCCTTTGAACCACCCAAAAACCCTAGAAAACATAGGAAAATCATAACTTTTGATTGGTAAGGCTTCTGACCTTCTCCTTTGGGGTGTGACCTAGTATGGGATTAGGGTTTGATTGAGTTTGGTTTCAATTTTTTATCATGTTATATGCTTCTTTTTTGTTCATTTGCATCTTGCTTGTCCATAAAACCCTAATTTTATGTGTTCATTTGCATTCATCTTGCATATGCATCCTTACATGAACTTGCCATGACATTTCTTGCATTCATAAGTCATCTTAGACATCTTAGGACATGTTAGAAACATGCTTGATCATTTCTTCATTCATTTTCCATGATTTGCATTCATTTCATTTCATTAACTTTTATGTGTTTTCAAACTTCAAAGCATGCTTCCATTTGCATCTCATCTTTGTATGATCATACATATGCACTTTGAATGCCTTTGCATCATCTAACATGGCATTAACATTGCATAAACACTTCTGACTTTGGTCATCTCATCACATTGCATCTCATTCCATTTCATTATCCTTTATACCTTATGCATCCATACTAACCTTTAAGGTTTTGGTAAGTTATTTTGAGAAGTGGATTTGCCTTCACTTCTCACTTCTCCTTATCTCTTTCATTTTCATTTTACTTGTCTTTTAAGTGAACTTGTTCACTTGTGTTCCATTTCTCTCACTCTCTTTCTTTAAATTACTTATCTTCTTCAATGAAGTAAGTAACTTATTCTTCTACTTCATCCTCCTTTCATCTGCTTCTTCCATTGGTGGCTTCCTTGAAGATCTTTCTTAAGCCTCACAAACCATAGGAACATCCAAGAATGATAATAATTAGGGTTATGAATAGTTCCCCTTAGCTTTTTACCTTTGATTCTTCTTGAGTCTCTCTTCTCACCTCTTAATCAGAGACTAAACTCTTAAAGTTTTAGGACTTTGGAATTAGGGTTATGCATGTATCTTTCTATTAGGATGGAGTGTATAACTTTAATCCTAAGTTTTAAACCTTTAATTTGTTTAAGCCTCTTAATCAAATCTTCTTAATAATCATCAAGACTTTATCTTGTAACTTGGGCCTTACATTAGGGTTCTAATTCTTCCTTATGGTTAAGAAGGACTAACCCTAGTGTTTAATGGACAAGTCCCCCTCAAGTTGTCTTACAAACCATAAAATCCACTTCTTAATCTCATACATTAATTAAAATCAACTTAATAAAGGCTTGTTACATAATGAATTTAATCCCTAACCATGGATTAAGTTGAGGTATCTTCCTCAGCTTAAGTGTTCTCATCTATTATCCTTCTATTAGGATGGTGTAATGAGTCCACTAATCTGTGATTAGAGATTAAACTCATTACTTAACACTAAACAAAAACCCAAAAACATATAATTAATCACAAGTAGTTTAATGATCTTAATCCTACATCATCATGGTAATTAAGTTGAGATGCTTGTCTCATACTTAAGTATTCTCATTATCCCTAATCAGGGAGGATATAATGAGTTTACAACCCTTGATTTAGGCTTAAGCTCATTAACTTATGCAAAACACCAAAAATAATAACAAAACTGAAAAACACAAACAAACAATAATCGTCTCCTTCGGGATTCTTTTCTCATCACACTCATTCATAAGCGAGAACTTTCTTCTTCTGTCTAATGCAAGAAAGTTAGCATTCGAGCCAGACAAGTCATACACTTGAGCATAGACAAGCAAGCAGTTCACAGTCAATTTATATTTCAGTCTCTTTGAGTCGAACTACGGTGTTCTGACTTCCTCATTGCACGAGAGGATACGTAGGCATAACTTAGCTGTTATCGAACTAAAGTCTCTGTGTCTTCCCCCTCTTTCAGCATTCTCTTTTAAGCCTCAGTTCCTGAGCAATTCACCCTTTTGCACTGACACTTGTATATTCTTTTCCAGCTCTTGCACACAGATAGCACATACACCTACCCCTTTAAACACAATCTTGTAAGCGTGGATCCCATCGAGTACGACGGAAAATCTGGGTGCTAATACCTTCCCAGGTTGTAACCAACCCCCTTTCTCAGTTTCTCTGGTTCGCAACCGTCTTATCCATATCTTTCTAGGTTTATGCAGCATTACCTTTCCTTCGGGATAAAAAATGCCTAACCGGCGACTCTATTAACCTTCATTTCATTTTCTCCTTTCGCCGACCGTTCGCGTCTGTACCTTATCTGACCCAGTGTCTTTTCGGGGGAGCGACAGCTTGGCGACTCTGCTGGGGACCTTATCTTGCAACCAGGGTTTCTGGTTCTTTTTGTGGGTTTCTCCTAGCGCTTGTTTGACTTGTGTTTATGGGGGTGTTATGTGCTACTTGTGCTTATTGTTTATTGCTTTATTTATTGCTTTTTGTACAACTTTATTTATTGCTTTCATTTACAGTTTTATGCATTTCATACTGTTATCATCATATGTGTTGGATTTGTTGTTTCCTTTGGTGGGAGGGATTTTGAGTGATTAAGGTTCCATATCGGGGACCTGAGTGAAACATAGGATAGAGTGGCTTCATATTCTTTCCCATTCCATTTCGGTTTGGTGCAGGAATATGAAACACGGTTCCGACATGGGTTTCTTCTTGAGAACTCTGTGCTACGGATTTCCCGTAGTACTAGGGCTATCTGGAAAGCCTTCTAAGTCTGGATGACCTTTTTATGACCTTCAGCATCTGAGGTGAATTAGAGAAGTATCTTTTATGGTTATTGTAAACACTGTACCTCCGGGTTAGAAGTGTTTACAATTCTCATGACTGATCCAAGTCTGAGGATCCTTGTTCTAGAACAATACATGTGAGGGGGTTGGGATGTTTACAGGTTTGCAGGAACCCTTGGCCTCATCATACCTTGTTACTAGTTTTGTTAAGGTTGTATCATATTGGACAGTTCTTGTGAAACCCTGGACTTGTGACTCTTTATTTGAGTCCCCCACCTGGTTACTGGTTTTCTAAGCCTCCATCCGGACTTTTGAACACACTTGGACCCTATAAAGGCAGATAACAGATCCAGCACTTGATCACAAACCCTCTGCATATCATTCTGCATACATCATTTGGCATCATTTAACATTTGTATATTTGTTTTACAGGGTATCCACATCTTATCTTTGGTTTGGTTTTGACCTGTTCTGCTGCACAGATTCCTTCAGCTATCTGCATCAGTCTCCTTCACCAGCATCTTCACCAGAGATTCTTTCCAGTTCTCTTCATTGGTTGTCTTCATCAGAGACTCTTCTTCAGTACCTTCTCCAGTTATCCTCATCAGTTTTCAGCAGTTACCTTCACTAGTGTTTCTCCACAGTCTTCTTGACCAGCATCCATTGTCAGCATGGACACTTCCAGGAAGAGCAACATCACCTATCATTTCTTTGAGCCCACTTTGACAGGTATCAGGCATATGCAGTCTCTCATCACTCCTGATCATGTCCCATTATTCAGGGAACATTATGGAGGCATTATGGACATGATCATGGATTTGGATGCATCCCATAGGAGCATGATTCACACCTGTCTCCAGTTCTATGACCCTCCTCTCAGATGCTTCACTTTCCCAGATTTTCAGTTGGGACCATTGATGGAAGAGTTCTCCATGTTTTTAGGTGTCCCTATCAGGAGAGGGATTCCTTTCAACCCTGAGATGGTTGCTCCCAAGAATGAAGATATAGCTAAGGCTTTACACTTAGAGCCTACCCTCATTGACCAGAGCATGACCACTAAGGCTGGAATCCCAGGCCTTCACTTGGATTTCTTGGTTACTCAGTCCACCCTGCATGCTGCAGCAGTGAAGTGGGAGACTGTTTGTCCTCTTCTAGCCCTCAGCATATATGGAGTCATCTTGTTTGCAGACGAGCCAAAGTTTGTAAGCAAAAGTGCTATTCACCTCTTCCTGCTAAGGAACCCAGTTCCTACCTTGCTTGGAGACTTCTATTACTCAGTGCATCAAAGGAATGAGAAGCAAAGGGGAAGATTGGTCAAATGTTGTGCACCCCTCTTCTACTGTTGGTTTATAAGGCACTTACCGGAGTCGGTCACTTTCTTGAATCCTCATCAGCCAAGGAACTGGGCCAAAAGGATGATTGCCCTTACATCAGAAGACATCAGATAGTGCACTCAGAGCACCAAGGGCAAAGATATCATCACTAGCTGTGGGCAGTATCCCAATGTACCCTTGATTGGAGTATAAAGTTGCATCAATTACAACCCTTTTCTTTTCAAGAGGAAATTAGGGTGTGCTTTGGTACATCCCCCAAGAGGGCAAGATTTGACAGAGACCCTCTATTGTGACATCTAACACAACCTTGCCATTGTTAGACAGGCAGCCTGGGCCTGGGACAATATTCAGACTAAGTGTCAGCTATCCTTGGCAAGTGCAACAACATAGCTTTAGCCCAGTATCTTGATTGGTCTCGTGTCAGGGGACAGATCACCCGTATGCCATTCACCTTAGAGGATGTACCTAGTCCATCAGCAGTGGAGCCTGCAGCTACTGTCAGTCTAGAAGAGTTTGAGAAACTGAAGGAAAGAAATACTCAGCTCTCTGAAGCTTTAAAGAAGACCCTCTGGGAGAGGAATGACAATCTTCTAGATAATGAAAGGTTTGAGAGACTCCGGATTGAGCACTTGACCAAGATTGAGAAGACGGATGACTACATCAGGAAGGCTAGAGCAGGGGAGCTAGTGCTGAAGAATGCTTGCAAGGAAGTTAAGACTCAGAAGGCCAGAGTTGAGCATTACTTAGAGGAGAGTCAAGCTAGGTGGATCAGGATCATTGAGCCTCGTGCACAGGAAGATCAGAGAACCCAAGCTAGGATAGAGTAGCTGGAGGCTAGTGAGAAGAAGAATCAGGCAGCTTTGTCAGCAGCACAGAAGGAGATCTCTAAGTTGAAACTCCGGGCGGGGTTAATAGGTCAAAGGATCAGGATAAGCACAAGAAGTTGACTAGTGCCATTGCCACCAGGGACCTCCTCATCAAGACCATCATAGAGCACCCAGTAGGTCCGGTGACTGAGGCTCTCCTGAAGGAAGTCAGGGAGGATGACTTTGTACTGGATTTTTGATTTCCTTGTACTTCCTTTTGTTTGTACTTTTGATTTTGTTGTTGTATCTTAACCCACCATGGGATTTTTGTTGTAATCAAACTATGTATCTTAACTTTTTTTGTAATATATGGTTTGTATTATTCTGTGGGTTTTATCTCTCTACAACATCATCATTTCCTCGAAGTCTGGAAAGGTCAAAACCAAAGAACCAAACCGGATACCCTTGGAAGACAAATAGGCATCCAGCATTGCATACTAACATCATTTCTTTGTTTTGTAGGTTTTGTTTTTGTTGTTGTTTCTCACTTTGTTGTGGTTTCAGGAAACATTGCTCGTAGAAGAGTGTTCCTCGTCAATAGAGTGCACCGGTATCCGACAAGAAACAACCTTCTGGGATTACAAATGGATCAGGTTCAACAAGACTTGACTGAAGTGAGAGCCCAAATGGCCAATGAGAGGACAAATATGAGGGCCCAAATGAATCAATTTATGACAGTGATGACTGGATTGGCTCAAAGCCAAGAGAGACTGAGAGAGTTAGTCGAGCGGCAAACTCCCGAGGAAAACTATCTGGGTACAGGGGGTACCAGCAACAACGATCATGTACATCCTCGTACTGATCCCCCAGAATTTGGACCTCATCTAAACCTAGACATCAATGCTATAAGTAACATCCAAGGTAACACTAGAGGGAGGGCCTTGCAGGAGGACCCTCGGGAGGAACAGTTTACTGGGGTTGGGGCTGGAGACGAAGTTTACGATCGTCGGTTGGATGAAATAGCAGAAAAATTAAGGTCTCTTGAATCCCAAAACTCTCTGGGTTTTGATGTCATGGACATGGAATTGGTGGAGGGGGTTAGAATTCCTCATAAGTTCAAACCTCCCTGTTTTGAAAGATACAATGGCACATCCTGCCCACGTACCTATCTTCAGTCTTTCCTAGGGAGATTGAAACCTACACCATGGATGAGAAGCTGTGGATGTTTTACTTTGAGGATAGCTTGACAGGGGCATCCCGAGAGTGGTATTCTCATTTGACCAGATCCACGGTAAGGAATTGGAAAGACTTGGCAGAAGCTTTCATTCGTCAATATCAGTATAATCTGGACATGGCTCCAAACAGAACCTTCTGATGGGGATATCGCAGTCTTCCCGAGAAAGCTTTAGAGAGTACGCCCAAAGATGGAGACAATTGGCTGCTGCCGTTCAACCCCCGATGTCAGAAAGGGAGATGGCAGATATGTTCATGAACACTCTCCAGGGTACTTATATTGACAGGTTGGATTCATTTTCTTCCACTAGCTTTGCAGACGTGGTTATATCTGGGGAAAGAATTGAGAGCTTACTGATGATGGGAAAGATTTCTGACAACGGTGCCAGTTCAAGCAGTGTAAGGAAACCATTTGCAGGACCCCGCAGATCCGGTGAAACAAATTTTGTACATATGGGAAGAGGTAGACCCCAGTATCTGCCAATATCAGTTGTCGTCGTCACTATTCCTACTCCACCTCCTCAATATACTCAACAACCACAGCACTTTCCTTAACAACCACGATTTCCTCAACAAAGATCCTACAACAACAATAACAACAACCAACAACAACGCCCTTTCCAGCAGCGACCATCTCAAATCAACAGGGTGATTGACCCTATTCCAATGCCATATGCCATATTGCTGCCACAACTCATAAAGCTCAATCTTTATCTATTAGAGCTTGAATTAAGTAGCACAATTGGTTGGAGTTTACATGGGTGATCCAAACGAGACATAGTCATACGCTTTAATCCCTAACTTTTTCCTGGATTGCCCTTTCAGGTTTTCAATCCACCGGGATACCCTTTTTTGCCCAAGCCGCCTTTTTAGGTTTTCGACTTGCCGGGTGTACATTTTTTTTTATATATATATCCCTAATTTTTGCCCAAACCCTTTTGGTTCGCCGGGATGCCCTTATTTTTGCCTAGGCCAGTCAACCTAGCGGGTCTCTTTTTATGCGTAGTATTTTTTAACTATGTCTGCGTTTACAGGCTGTGGGAAGTTTTCACCATCCATAGTAGTAAGCATCATGGCACCTCCTGAGAATACTGTTTTGACCACAAATGATCCTTCATATGTAGGAGTCCACTTGCCCCTAGGATCACCATGTGGTAATATGATACGCTTGATTACTAAGTCACCAGCCTGATATACCTTTGGCTTAACCTTCTTATTAAAAGCCTTGATCATTCGTTTCTGGTACATCTGGCCATGACAGACAGCTGCTAACCTCTTCTCATCAATCAAATTTATCTGGTCAAGTCGAGTCTGAATCCACTCATCTTCATCCAAGCCTGCATCCTTCATGATTCTTAAGGAAGGGATCTGAACTTCAATGGGCAGAACTGCTTCCATAACATATACTAAGGAGAATGGGGTTTCCCCTGTTGAAGTACGTATTGTGGCACGATAACCATAAAGAGCAAATGGTAACATCTCATGCCAATCCTTGTAAGTGACAGTCATCTTCTGTATAATCTTCTTAATATTCTTATTAACAGCTTCTACTTCCCCATTCATCTTCGGACGATACGGAGAAGAGTTGTGATGCTTAATCTTGAATTGCGTGCAGAGATCAGTAATCATAATGTTGTTCAGATTAGAGCCATTTTCTGTGATAATCCTTTCAGGGATGCCATACCTACATATGAGATTATTCTTAATGAATCGAGCAACCACATTCTTAGTAACAGATGCAAATGAAGCTGCCTCCACCCACTTAGTAAAGTAATCAATAGCAGCCAGGATGAAACGATGCCCATTAGAAGCAGTAGGCTTGATCTCACCAATCATATCAATGCCCCACATGGAAAAGGGCCAAGGAGCAGTTAACACATTCAATGGTGATGGAGGTATATGTACTTTATCAGCATAGATTTGACACTTGTGACATGTTCTGGAATGTTGATAGCAGTCAGCTTCCATGGTAAACCAATAGTAACCTGCTCTCAATATCTTCTTTGCCATGGTATGACCACTAGAATGGGTGCCAAAGATTACATCATGCATGTCTTCCATAATCTTTGTTGCTTTCTTTTTATCCACTCAACAAAGCAAAGTTGAATCATGATTGCGCTTGTACAAAATTCCATTACTCAAGAAGAACTTAGCAGAAAACCTCCTCAGAAACTTCTTATCTTTGACAGATGACCCTTCAGGGAACTCCTGAGCTTCAAGATATCTTTTCACTTCATAGAACCAAGGCTTCTCTTCTGCTTCTTCAGTGCCAATCTCATTGCAGTATGCAGGCTTTTTAAATCTATCAATGGTAATCTTGGGAGCTTCATCATCCCAGCTAATCTCAAACATGGATGCCATGGTGGCTAATGTATCTGCCAACTGATTTTCTCTTCGTGGAATATGTCCAAAGGTAATCTCTTCAAAATATGGGATCAAAGACAAAATATACTCTCTGTAAGGAATGAGATTATCATACTTGGTATCCCAAACTCCTTTGATCTGACTTACTACCAGGGATGAATCTCCATATACATCTAGGAATTGAATCTTCATATCAATGGCAGCTTTGATACCCAGGATACATGCCTCATACTCAGCCATGTTATTGGTACAATAGAAACAAAGTCTTGCAGTAATTGGGGTATGAAAACCTTCAGGGGAACTGATCACAACACCAACACCATTACCAAGTGCATTGGAAGCTCCATCAAAAACCATAGTCCATCAGGATCCTTATTTAGGTCCGTCATATTGTCCAGGTTCTTTGGTAATAATCATAATGTCTTCATCAGGGAACTCAAAACTCATTGACTGGTAATCATCCACTGCTTGATGAGCCAAATGATCAGCTACAACACTTCCTTTAATGGCCTTCTGAGTAGTATACTGTATGTCATATTCTGTTAAGATCATTTTCCATCTTGCTATTCGTCTGGAGAGAGCAGGTTTCTCGAATATGTACTTGATTGGATCCATCTTCGAAATCAATAAGGTAGTATGAGTCAACATATACTGTCTTAGTCGGCGAGCAGCCCATGCCAAAGCGCAACAAGTTTTCTCGAGCAGTGAGTATCTTGTTTCACAGTCGGTAAACTTTTTGCTAAGGTAGTATATTACCTGCTCTTTTCGACCAGACTCATCATGTTGCCCCAATACACACCGCATTGAGTTGTCTAATATTGTTAAGTACATAATCAAGGGTCTTCCATCAACTGGTGGCATCAAAATTGGAGGTTCTAGAAGATATCTCTTAATTTCATCAAAGGTTTTCTGGCACTCATCATTCAACTCCATTACCTGATCTTTCTTCAACAACTTGAAGATTGGCTCACAGGTAGCAGTTAATTGGGAAATAAATCTTGCAATGTAATTCAGTCGTCCCAAGAAACCTCTAACTTCCTTCTCAGTACGGGGAGCTGGCATCTCTTGTATAGCTTTCACTTTTGCAGGATCCACTTCAATACCTTTTCCACTGACGATGAAACCCAGGAGTTTACCAGATCTAACTCCAAAAGTACATTTGTTTGGGTTCAATCTCAACTTGTATTTCTTCAACCTCTCAAACAACTTATGCAGATGATCAAGGTGTTGTTCTTCATTCTAGGAACTGGCTATCATATCATCCACATATACCTCTATCTCATGATGAATCATATCGTGAAACAAAGCCACCATAGCACGATGATATGTTGCCTGGCATTCTTCAAACCAAATGGCATCACTTTATAGCAAAAGGTGCCCCACTGTGTGACAAATGTAGTCTTCTCCATATCTTCAGGTGCCATCTTGATTTGATTGTAACCAGAGAAACCATCCATGAAAGAGAATACCTTATGCTGAGCAGTGTTGTCTACCAGAACATCAATATGAGGGAGTGGAAAATCATCTTTAGGGCTGGCCTTGTTCAAATCCATGTAGTCTATACACATACGTACCTTACCATCTTTTTAGGTACCGGTACCACATTTGCAACCCATTGAGGATAAGAAGTCACAGCTAAGAACCTTACATCAAACTGTTTCATCACCTCTGCTTTAATCTTTTCTGACATTTCAGGACGCATGCGACGAACCTTCTGCTTCTTTGGATGACAATCTTCTTTTACCGGTAAACGGTGAACCACAATGTCTGTATCCAACCCTGGCATATCTTCATAGGACCAAGCAAAGATCTCCACATAATCATGTAACATCTGAATCAATCTGCTCTTAACACCATTCTCTAGTTCAGCCCCTATCTTGACCTCTTTCCTGTTTTCCTCAGTTCCCAAATTCACATCTTTGATTGGCTCTTCATGTGGCTGTATAGCTTTCTCTTCTTGTTGTAACAACCTAGCAAGCTCTACAGGTACTTCACAATCTTCCTCATTTCCATCTTCAGCTTGATAGATCGGATTCTCGAAATTATAATTGGCAATAGTAGAACTGTTATCAACAGGATCCAGAGTGGATGAGGATCTGCATTTTAGTGATGTGGGTGTGTGTAAGAACACAGCTGATTAAAACAAAAATAAAAGAAAAGAAAGACAAGGAACACAATATTTACGAAAACGAAACGTCCACTAATTTTTATTGAATGAAGTATGCAAATGAAATGACATCCCGAAACAAGCATACCATTGTGCCCCGGGTAAGGCACAAGGCTTAAAAGTTTAATTGTTCAAAAATTACAAACTTAAAAACAACACAGTAATAGTATTTACTCCTGACTAAAGGAGATAGGAATAACATCTTCAGCCTTCCAATTATTGAGCCCATCACCCACAGTAGGAAAAATCAAGTCATCCAGGTTGTAGTCTTCATTATAGTCACCCACATCATTGATCTGATCTTTCATGATCCCTTGATTGGTTATACGAATAGCACGAGCACGACGAACAGCCTTCTGGGACTCTGCAGTGAAACCCAAACCAAACTTGTCAGACTTGTAAGGAATGTCAGGAAGCTGACCCTAAATAGTACAACCACCTTCTTCAACCACAGCTCTAGCATCTTTGAGGGAGGCCATTGTAGGAGGTACTCTGGTGACCACATGAACTCTTTTGACAACAGGAGGAGCTTCAGCAGCAGGAACAACCCAAGGAACTACTTCAAATGTCTGGCATGGAGTCTCAACATATTCACCTTCCACTTCAACATACTTAAATGTATTCACATGACTGATCATATATTCTTCTTCTCCATAAACAGTGACAACCTTTCCCTTTACTGGACATCTCAACTTCTGATGTAAAGTGGAGGTTACAACACCTTCCCCGTGGATCCAGGGGCGCCCAAGCAAACAAGAGTACGAAGGACGAATATCCATTACATAGAAGGTTGAATTGAAAACTTGAGAGCCTACTTTGATTGGGAGATCTATTTATCCATGCACCACCCTTCTTGAACCATCAAAAGCCCTCACTACTATATTACTTGGTCTCAACACAACATCTTCAGGACTAAGCTTGTTCAAAACCTCTTTGGGAAGTACATTCAATGAAGAACCATTGTCTATCAACACATGTGACAGGGTAGTGCCCCTACATTCAATAGAGATATGTAAAGCTCTGTTATGATTTCTTTTGGCAGGAGTCAAATCAGCATCGGAAAAGCCTAACCCATTATCATAGGTCAGGTGTGCAACACAATTTTCAAACTGATCCACAGAAATCTCATTTGGTACATGAGCAGTCTTCAAGAATTTAATCAAGGCTTTAGCATGAGCCTCAGAACACAGCAATAGAGATAACATGGAAATCTTGGAGGGAGTATGCCCCAATTGGTCAACAATATCATAATCACTCTTGCGAATGATCTTCAGCACTTCTTCCATCTGCTTAGAAAGATTCTCAGTAGTTGGTGCCTCAGTTTGTACAGGTTCAATAACAGGACCTTTGCCCCGGGCATCAGTATTTGTCTCAGCAGTAGAGGTAGTAGTTGGAGTAACTGTATTCTTGGAGGTAGCCGGAGGAGAGAAATTTCTTCCACTTCTTGTGATCTTACTAGATCCAGCAATAAAATCAACATCAAGGTTTTCATCAGCAACATCAGCTAAAAGTTCCTGCTTAACACCATGAATATAAACATCAGAACCGTAGTTCCAGGGTATAGCTTTATCAGAAGTATACGGAATAGGACCAGGAGTGGTAATAATCATAGGAGCCACTCTAGCTTCAGCAACAGTCCTCACAGGGCCTTCAACAGTAATCTTGATTGGACCCTTATGAGTGATCTTGACAGGGCCCTTGGAAGTAATCCTCACTGGCACTTTATCAACCATATCCACATCTTCAACTTTCGCACCTCGAGTTAGATGTTCAACCATACTCTCCACAAAAGGTGTCCTCTCAAACAATATGGTGTAATTGTCCATGAGGCGTTGAATACCATCCTTCAACTTCCAGCAGCTATCAGGTTTGTAAGCACAATAAAAATAATCTTCATTACAACCTGGAAAGAACCCAGCTTGTACCAACTTCTTCTTAATAACAGATAATGGAGTAGTCACATCTGCAACTGAGGAAATATGTGAAACTTCATCAATGGCATTAACAGTCTTCTCATGATTTTGCATGGGAGCAGTAATCACATTTGGAGTCCCAGGAGGATCAAATTCAATTTCTCCAGCATCAATCATATCCTGAATCTTGTTCTTCAATATCCAGCAATTGTTGGTGTCAAGTCCCTGACAATTAGAATGATATGCACATCATGCATTAAGATTGTACCTAGGAGAGGTAACATTAGGATTCTGAGGAGGGTCCTTCAAAGTAATGAGCTCCCCTTTCAACAAGTGTTGCAAGGCTTGGGCCAGTGACATGTTGATCTTGGTGAACTGTCTTCTAGGCTTCTGCTGATTGCCCTGTGGTGGTTCTGGTGCTGCAGGAGTAGGATTGGAGATATGAACTGCACTCACAGATTGGTGCCTCCTATTAAGACCAGGTTGACCATAAACAGCATTTGACTCTTTCTTCCCACTAGGGGGATTCTTTGCAGTACTTGATGAAGAGGCACCCACCTGTATTTTGCCACTTCTTATGCCACTTTCTACACGCTCTCCAGTCATTATCAGCTCAGTGAAGCCAGATGATGAGCTTCCAATGAGATGACTATAAAAAGGACCATTCAGCGTACTCATAAACATATCCACTAACTCCCTGTCAGTTAGAGGAGGTTGAACTCTACCAGCCAAGTCTCTCCACTTCTGGGCATACTCTTTGAAATTTTCCTTTGCACCCATAGACATGCTTTGGAGTTGCATGCGAGTAGGTGCTAGATCAGCATTGTATTGGTATTGCCTATAGAAGGCCTCAGCAAGATCATTCCAATCACGGATGTTGACACTCTCCAATTGATAGTACCATTCCAATTGAGCTCCAGACAAACTCTCTTGGAAGAAATGGATCCATAACTTCTTATCAGCAGTATAAGGTTGAATCCTCCGGACATAGGACCTTAGATGCAGCTTGGGACACGAGACACCATCATATACTACAAAAGTAGGGACCTTGAAACCAATGGGTATAACCACTCCAGATATTAAACTCAAATCTTCAAAATCCAACCCAGAAGACTTTTGCAATTCCATAGCATTCATTCTATCCACCAGCATCTTGAACTTATCTTCATTAGGATCATGATAGTAATTTGCTTCAGAATCAGAATCCCCCATAGTATTATGGAGACTGCCTCCCTCTTTCTCAGACTCTTCAGACTCATAATCTTCAACCTGTTCCTTGGTCTTGACAGGACCTTTGAATCTTCTTCCCAGATTAATAAGGCCTCCTGATCTTCTAGCCTTCTTAGTCTTCTTAGCCAGCAGTGTCTTCAATTCATCCTGTCCCTTGGACAAGTTCAGGATCAGCTCTTGGAATTGTGCATTCTGTGCCTGGAAATCTTTGACTGTTTGTTCAAGAGCCATTTCTGCTGAAATAAACAACGAGAAGATAAGATACATGTACACAAGAAACCTGTGATGCAATGATATGGTGTATAAATGCGTATGCAATGTTTTCAAGGACCGCAGGATTTAAATTTGTTTAAACAACCAAAAAGTAAACTTTTATTAGTAATAAATTTGTTTGCCCCTTGGGCTTACGATAAAAAATGAAATAAATACAAAAGATGGGGTTTTAAGTCTCCCATGGACGTTTCCTCTTTGTGTCGAGGTATGAGTTGAGATTCCGCTCCTCGTGAAGTTGCATTGTTAGCTCCAGGATTCTTTTTTGACTTGCTTTGTAATAAGTCTCAAAAGTATCCCTTTGCTCCTTCAACTGGATCCAGGACCTCTGTAAGTCTTCCATGTCAGTGGGCATGTCTGGGTGAAGGATGGTATAAGAAGTATCTCCTTTAGTAACAGGCTCCATAGTAACGGGCAGGATGGCAGGATATGGCATCATAAGAGTCTGAGCACGAGATCGTACCCATCTGAGATAAGCTTCCATAGGAATAGTGTACTTGGGCTCCAGAGTCTTGCTGTCAACCTTGTTCACTTTTCCCCATGCTCGTATGAACCTTTGCCGGTAACCTTGAAGATCGTTGTCGTAGTCAAACACAATACCCTGAATCAACATGTCATGAGGACCATCACTCCGAGCGTAACCAAATTGACGTAGAGCTAAGGAAGGATTGTAGGTAATGCCCCCTCTTATGCCAAGGAGTGGCACATTAGGGAACTCCCCACAACGGTCAATGATAGTAACATTCTCCATAGATCGAGAGCACCAATGAATATCTGAATGAGAAAGTGACATGATCCTCTTAGACCACCTGAACCCTTGTTCATTCTTCATCACTGATCGAGGAAGGTGAGAAATAAACCACCTAGACAATAAAGGTATGCAGCACATCAGAGTTCCTCGTGCCTTCGTAGTACGAGTATGGAGAGAATGTAGGATGTCTCCAAGCAATGTAGGCACTGGGTTATGAGTCAGGAATATGTTGATGGCGTGTACGTCTATGAACTGATCTGGATTGGGGAACAATACTAAGCCAAAAATTAATAGGGCTAAGATCTCCTCAAAAGCATCATAACTCATAGCCTTCAAGAACACTTGAGCTTTCTCCATCAGTACCTTAGCAAGGATACCCTTAACTCCATTTCTTGTTTCTAGGACAATGTCTGATTTCTTCAAATGTAAGGCTGCAGCAATGACCTCGGGTTTAGGCTCTTTATCTAAGCCTGTGAAAGGTCTCTGATCAAGGACAGGTATACCCAGAAGTTTGGAGAACTCTTCCATTGTAGGAACCAGCTGATAGTCGGGAAATGTGAAACAGTGATGTTTAGGATCAAAGAATTGAAATAGGACACTCATCATGTCTTCATTGAAACATGAAGTTACTAGATCCAGTAAGTGACCATGCCTCTTGATGAACCGGGAGTTTTCAGAAACCTGAGAGACCAATTCCTTAAGCTTAGGAGGTATTCCCACAAAGTTGATCCGGATAGTATTCCTACGAGCAGAAGCCATGACCTGCAACAAAGAACAGATAAATCCTTTGGTCCTTGAAATGGTTAGTGAAAATGCTATGCTTATGATGCATGATAATGCTATGATGTTATGCTCAATCACAAACATGTGGCACACACAAACAAGTCACACAATAGCCCTAGGTTTAAAGGCTTGCATGAGGTTTAAAGGTAAGTACCCTCCCCTGAAGTTTAGTTGGTTCATCCTGTCCTATAAAGTAACCAGGTTCTAAGGGATCTCAATATCATTGATCCTTCACAAGGGTGGTTGTTCAGTAGGCAACTTACTTGCCAACCAAAACCCTCCAAGTTTAGAATCTCAATGAGTGTAGCATCGAGTATCAACCAACTTTAGTCTTCACCAAAGCCGGTTATCTCACTACTTTTCTAAAGGCCAAGATGGGATTACTAGGGTTCTAAAAGTCAGTTAGTTTATTGACAACATATGGCAGCCTCATATTATCCTCAACTTTACTTAAGGAACATAAGCACCAACCAAGAAGTCACACCAACTATGGCCACCAGATCAACCATATCAGTATAATCCGTACAGTTTCGTTGGTCTATTGCCATTTACCTAAGGTACACTAGATCCGGGTTAGGATCTTTCACACATAAGAGCACCCAACAAGTAAAGTAAAGCAAACAAAGCAAACAAGTTTAAAGTGATCTAATTCCTAAGGGTACCCCTCTTTTATTAAATCCCCAGCAGAGTCGCCAGTTCTGTAACACGGTGGGAGAACTGACTTTTCTATAATGTTGCGGATAGCATGAGTCGCCACCGAATTTTATTTTATCCAAAGGAAAGGGCATAAAAGAACAGGAAAGACCTTTAAAAGATTTTTGGGTTCGGGGGGTAGGTTATGTAAAGGGAAGGTGTTAGCACCCTTTACATCCATGGTTATCCATGGGCTCTTAGTTACTTAGCTCACTTTAAACTGTTTTGAGAAGTGTAGTGTGTGATTAAAAATTTTCTTAAGTACTTTATAATGATCCTTGTATGGATATATATAAATACTTTGTTTTGAAAATTGTTTGAAAATGTGAAGTGTTATGAAATGTTTTTGAATGAGTGAGCAAGTACTTAAGAGGAACCTACCCTATGATTAAATCTTTACTGTTCTTGAATGTTCTTTCAATGGTAAGACTATCCCTATTATTAAGGAATATGTAGTCATTACCTTGGATGTTATAAGGGACATGTGAAGGGTCATCTGTGTTTAGGCAACCGTAAGATGTCTTAGCAATACGAAGGGACTTATCATCTTTTATTCGAAAGGGACAAGATCATTTACGAAGGAAACATCGAAGGGACTTGATCTTATAATCGTAAAGGGACTTGATGATATTTTAGGAGAAGGGACTTTGCTTTTAGACACCTTACTTGACCTTTTGGTTTAGGCAACATGAGGGATAACCTTAGGAAGTGAGATGGCGATCAAAGATCGACTTACGTGTGTGCGTGTATAGGTTCATATATTTATCTTATTAAATTAGTGATTCTAAATTAATTTTAAAATACAAACATGTTATCACTCCCTATATTTACTAACCAAAGCAATAATATTTATAAATAAACGATAAGAACTACGATTATTACAATGCTTTTACAGTTACATTATAATAAAAACAAATTAAATAATAATTATATAATAAAATAAACAATTAATTAAAAGGTTAGTAATAAAATAATTAAGAAGAAAAGGTTAGTAATAATATACAAAATATACATATAATTCAATTAAGTATTTTTAGATTTTAATAAACAATTTTAAAGAATTTTTGAAAATAAAATAATAAAGATATACTAATTTATTCACAAAATAAACTATGATTAATTATTTAATTGGATATTAGGAAAATTTAATTAATTTTAAGATTTAAATAAAATAAGAATTAGGGTTAGGATTAGGGTTAGAAAAAATTAGGGTTTTAATTATATATATAAAAAAATATTAAGGTTAGAAATTAATTAATGAAATTATATACAAAAACATATATACATATTAATAAATATAAACATAAAAAGTTTGAGAAAATAAATTATTATATTTTTGAAAATATGAGATTTTAAGAAAATATTAATTATTTATTTTAGAAATTATTTAAATTGAATAAAAGTAAATAAACTAAGAATTAAATGTAAAATAATAAAAATAAATGGACAAAGTACTAAAAAACAGGACCTGGGATTTGAACCCAGGTCCTTTACCTGGATGAAGGACTCCCAAAACCGGCTGAGCCACTGCACGCAGCTGATAATGATCCACCCCAATATGGTTTTGTTGTTATCCTGCAAGAATAAAATAAACCAAAGCAAAAGATTACCTTGGCCGGTTTCGAACCCAAGCCCTTCATTAGATCATACGCGTACCAAAACCAGCTGAGCTACATGCTCATTGTGATATATAGATGGAACGAATTCGTTTTAATCTTTGCATCAATTTCAAATATGATTTTCACGCGCAGCTACTTCATCTCCTACCTCTGAACCTGCGCATTTACCTGCGAAAATTTCTAAGATTTTCCTGCGAAATTTCAAATGGCAGATAACCCTACGAAATCCAAACATCATCATTCATGTAAAATTTTGTTAAATTGGATACACAAACATAATCCAGAGGTCATTTACGATTGATCTACGGTTTTAGAATTTGTTTATATTCATTTAATCACAAAACCCTAACTTGAAGGTCAAGAATCCTAAAATGGCATCACACGATTCGGCCACGGTTTCTTCAATTAAACTGCCCAGAATTCATCACAAACCTTCATTGAACACTAATCAACAAACAAAATCCATTAATAACATGTAAATGATCATGAACGAAAAATAAAAAAAAACATGAAAAGTTGGACTCGGGTTCATCAATTCTTGAGGTTTGAGATGCATATGGCTATTGCTACATGATCAGGGATGTTCAAGGATCCTCTCCATGTCCTTAAAATACCTTTAAATGTCTTGTAATAGTGAAACCAAATTTGAGTTTTGGAACAATTTTGTGAAGTTTGAATATGGTGTTGGAGGCTGTGAATTCGTGTCTAGGGTTGATCTTTATGTTGTTTATATATGAGTGAATGAATTTAGGTCAGAAACTTTAACAAATTTGTGGACTTTTGATCTTTGGAAGATTGAAAAAGATGTGATCTCAAAACTTGAATATCCTTGATCTAGCCTTGCTATTTTGGTGTGATCTTCATTATTTTTGTATCAATCAAGTCTAAATAAATCTTAAGACTTTCTAGAAACCAAATCAAATCAAATATCCATCATTTTATATTTTATTTTAATTTAAAATGATTTTTAACATAAAAAATCATAATAAATAAAAATAAAATGAATAAAATTATGAATAAATAAATTTTATTTCGTGCATGATGTCATGGAAGTGTTTGGATCATAAAAAAGCAAGCCCATTTGGTGAATTATGGTTTTAAGACCCCATTTGCTTCATAAACCTCTCAAAAATTTCTCAATTTTGAAAGGGCACAAATCCTTCAATTTTAATGCTATGAAGGTGTTCTTGGACATTTCCAAAAGCTTAAAGAGTCCTATAGCCAACCTCTTTGATCTCATATCCATATCTTTTACCATTCTCAAGTTATGCTCTTTTGAAGTTGTTGACTTTTTGTTGACTTTTAAAAGGACCTATAATGTCTTAGCTCATACCTTCCAAATGAAGCATTTTTGGGATTGGCTTGTGAGAGACAAAGTTGTAGAGAATTCAATTTCCTTCAAAATGAGCTTTGAATGGAAAAAATTTGATGAAGTATGTGAAAGTTATGGCTGGTCAAAGTTCAGTTGACTTTTCCTATGAAAACCCTAATTTAGAAACTCCTGATTCTTGATGATCTGAAATCTCCTTGATGAATCATGATCAACCCTTGATCAAATGATGCATTTTACTTCATATACTTGATGTTGGCAAAAAATCATGAAGTTTGACTTTCGTTTGACCACAGTTGACCTCAGTTTGACTTTTTAACTGCCTTGATTGATTTTAACCTATCTGATCATCTGAGTGAGCAAATCTTTTGGGAAAGTCTTGAAACTTGACATGGGGATTCTTGAACACATATAGGATGCTATGAAGCTCACTTGAAGTCTTGTAAGTCCACTTAGCCTGATGAAAGTCAAAACCCTAGTTTAAGATGCGTTGCTTAGGAGAATGCCTTGTCTGAGGGAATTGTCAAACTTTCTGACTAATTGTGAATCTTGTGAACCTTGTGAACCTCATGAGATGTCTTGTGAACCTTGTGAACCTCTTAGTACAAAAAATCTTGTCTTGTGGAGGGAAAATTTTGGGGTGCAACACATGTACCTTTAATCAAACGGTATGCACTAGTAGTATCCTTCCCTGCTAATGCAAACACCTTTCCGCCCGCCTGAGCTTGCTTCAACTTAGTACACTTATTACTAATGTGGCCAACTTCACCAAAATTAAAGCACTTAACCATACTTCTTTGACACTCGGTCGTAGCATGTCCAAGACCACCACAATTAGCACACTTCACCAAATTCTTTCCACACTCAAAAGACTTGTGGCCCAAGGCGCCACACTTGTAACACTTCACGGGACCAGAAATCCATCCACTAGATCTCTTGTCAAAGCTTCCCATATGATTGCCCTTATCAGCGGGTGTCACATAAGGTTCACTCGAACCTGTTGCTTTCCTCTCTTCTCATTCACACTCTTATAGTGCGTAGAATGAGCTTTACTATCCTCTTCAAAGATCCTACAACATTCAGTCAAATTCGAAAACCTTCTGATCCTCTGATATCCCACAGCTTACTTAATCTCAGGACGCAAACCATTCTCATACTTAATGCACTTAGAAAACTCAGCAGTAGCAACAACATAATGAGGATGAAACTGAACCAATTCCACAAATTTAGCAGTATAGTCAACCACTGACATACTACCTTGCTTCAGCTCAAGGAATTCCATCTCCTTCTTTCCTTTAACACTCTCAGGATAATACTTCCTTAAGAACTCAGTGCGAAAAACTTCCCATGTAATCTATTCACCTTCTTCCTCTAAAGCAAGACTTCTACCGACCCACCAGTCATTGGCTTCTTCCTTCAACATGTGAGAACCAAGCCTCACCTTACTTCCCTCAGCACAATCCATCACTCGGAAGATTCTCTCAACTTCCTTCAACCAGTTCTGAGCACCATCAGGATCAAACCTCCCCTTGAAAATCGGCGGTTGATTCTTCCTGAACTCATCATTTGCATTCACATTCGGCGCTCCCTGCACCGCCCTAGCCATTGCTTCCAAAGCAGTAGCCATCACATTGTCATTTCTACCAGCCATATTTTGATTATTCCCAAAGACAACAACAAGATTAAACAAAAGTTCAATCACAACAACATCAAGACAGACACAACTGACTCGAACACTAGCTCTGATACCACTTAATGTAACACCCCCTTTCTATACCCCCAAATAATACATTAAATCATTTAGGCATAGATAAAATTTCGTTAGAGTATAATTTAAATCAAGGATAAAAAGGAGCATGCCACATTACGTGAAATTAAAACATACAACACCTGCTCAAACAGATATGCAACAATGGGGTATCTATCTACAAAGGAATTTCAATCCTTACACCCATATCTCAATTATAAATTGCACAGCGGAAAACTTAAATCATCAACAACTTCAACTTATATATTTATCAAAATATATCTACAAGTTAGAAGCGTACAAATATATCATGTTATACAAAACATGTCCACAACGAATACATATACAAATGTATCCCCAAAAGGCACAAGGCCACCTAACTACCCGGTGCTACATATCTGAGCCGACCGACCAAAAGATATGAAGACAAGCTTCACAAAAACGACTCTGGCACACCTAATCTGCAATGCCTCGTAGAGCATCAGACAACAACAGAAGGGTGAGAAACATTATCATTATAACATTGCATATAATCATATATCTCAACATATAACATATACATCAACATATTCTCACCACAACATATCATTCAGACACAACATAAAGCATACTTATACGCATACTTATCACCATTTCATTCACATAACACAAATCATATATCAATCATGTTCACATAACACACATACATCGCAATGCATCTGTAAACACCCCAAATTTGCCCTCACCCATTCACATCATGGCTTGTGATCATCCTCATATGCATAAACACAATCATGTCATCTCACATCTCATTTTTGATTCACTGCATAGCTTTCAAGGCATCCGCACCTAGGGTTTGTGATCTGAGCAATCCCAGAGCATCTTGAGCCATTCCAAAGGCAACCAATCAACTCAGAGTGGTCCATGTGTGTTCTTATATCATATTCCATCTCCTCAAAGTCCAAAATGCAGAGGAATCACAAGGGCTAGGGTTTGAGTGGATGCAGAGCCAGGTTGAACTGCACAGTTGACTGAAAATTAGGGTTTTGGTTTCAGAGGCCATAACTCCAAATTTTTTGGTCATTCTTGTTTTCATTGATCTCTATATGGTATAGGGAGTATGCATATCAATTTTCATGAAGAAATTCCATGGGGAAGTCATCTGATCAAGAGTTGACTTTTCAGACAAGTCAGTGCAAAATCAGGGCATCTGAGGCCCCCAATGACCCAACCAATGGGTGATCTTCATCATTTTGAGTGTATATGGTCTTTATTTGATCATGGAAGAAGATTGAAGTTCATAGAAATCAAGAATTTAGGGTTTTTGCAAATGTTGACTTTTTGGGCATAGTTGACTTTTCAAGAATGCATCATTTTATGTCATTTTTCAAGCCTTGATTCTTGATCCAAAAGGGCTTCAAATGGAAAAACTTTGGTCATGAAAGTTGTAGATCTCATCTTTCCCTTTCCAAAAAGTACAAGAACATGACCTAATTCATTTTGGATCAAAAGTTATGGTGCATCAAAGTTGGCAAAAATCACTAAATTTCAAGACATGCACCAAATGGGAAACTTGCAAAATCATACACCAAGTCAAATTGCAGCTTCTAATTGGTATCAAACCTTCACATAAACATTCTCTAAGTCCTAAAATTCAGAATGAACTAGGCATTGCTCATGTTTCATGACTTTTGGAACAAGATCTTCACATGTGAACCAAAATGTCACAACTTGCAAAAACTCATGATCACTTCCATCCACTTGCTGCCTAGCCTGCTGACCACTCCTAGCCTTTCCCCCTCACCTTGCTGCGCAGCCCACACTTCTTGTACTTGGCTGAAATATGACCCATGCCTCTCTTACAAGAAGTTGACATTTTGGCAAAAGTAGCCACACCTATCACAGCAGGCCAAGTCACATCAACTGACCAATAGGCTTTGTTTATGTGGATCAAATGCTGGCCATAACACACTTCAAGCAAGGCTGAAGCTCACACATTCCACACATACTAAAACACACTCCCTTTTGCAAACTTCTTCGAATCTCTCTGTCCAGACTTCAAACATCCAAACCATTTTCACCAATCATCTCACCATGTCTCATTGAGTCAAAAGCAACCAAGAACCCAGCCTGAAACAAGCCATAACACCACTTCACCATTTTCACTCCAACTTGCAGTTTCATTCGAAACTCTCTCCACAGCTCACAAACACCCAAACAAACTCCATAAACCTTCTCTACTCATCATCTGGACCACAAACAACCCTTCACCCTTGCCAGAAACAACCTGAATCACCATTGCCATGTTCAACTGAGCTTGAGCAGAAGTTACTCAAACTCTTCATCCAGCCAACATAAACTCTTCCTAAGCATTCAAGGATCATCAGGAGGCCAAGTAGAGTGGATTTCACCAAGAGAGGAGGTCAGAAAGTAGTTGAGTTGAAAGCTTCGAATCTCAGGTAGCTCAAGAAATATTTTTCCAGAAATCATTTTTTAAGTTCCTAATCTGTTCTATATGTCTTCCTGATCATGAATGTGCCTTTGGTTTTGAAAACGGTGGAGAGATGAGAGTTTACCATGCTTCTGAAACTTTTTGCCCTAGAAATAGATTGCTTCGATTCAGCCATTGTAGGGATGATAAATTTGTTTTGAGTTAGGGTTTTGATTCGTGAGTGAGTGGGGATCATTCCTGTGTTCTTAGATTTCATTTTAAATACGTATGTGGAGAGTTAGCATTTTGGGGTGAACGGAGAAGATGACCGGAACACTGTTCCGGTCATCTGAATGTGTTTAACGGCAAGATTAGGGCATAAGCATTGATTAGTGAAATTTGAATTCTGGCCGTGAGATGTGGCGCGCAGTCAACTCCCGCGCGTGTAGCTTTGAATCTTGTCCCTAGGATTAGCTGACTTCTCATTAATTCATTTAAAATTCATTTATTTTCATTTTTCTTTTCATTTGTTTTGCATTATTCATTAAAAATAGTAAAAAATTCATAAAAATTATGAAACTTTTTCCTTAAAGTTTTAATAATTTTTATGACACAAAAACATTTTTATTTTATTTTTATCATTTAAAAAAGTATTTTTAAATATTTAAAAGATTATTTTTAATTGATTAATGAGAATTAATTAATTAAAAATACTTTTAGGTATTTAAAAATTACAAAAAAATTCATGAAATGTTCTAAGACATTTAGAAACATTGTCCAACCTTCAAACCAAATTTCTTTTTTGATCTTGATGCATTTTAAGGATTTTTCATTGAATTAAATCATTTTTTATGCATTATTTTGATCATGGATTCAAAAATTCATTTCTGCCAATTGGTGAAGGTTGAGACATTGATTCTTCTTGCATTGTTTTCTATTTGGCATGTAGTTTCTAGGGTAAAAAGGCCATGAATTGTTCTTGCATTTTCAAATTGTTTGGCATTTGTTTTGTTAAGAACCCTAAAAAACCCTAATAACTTGGAAAATTCATATTTTGAGTTTGGTTGAGAGTTGAGAGCTCCCCTTTGGGCAGTGGTTCATCATAGGCCTAGGGTTTCTTTGGGTGCCATTTTCCATTTTTTATCTTAGGGTTTGCTTCTGTTTTTGGTTTGTGTTTGATGTTTGATCCATAAACCCTAATTTGGGCTTTACTTTGCATCCCTCTTGCATTTTCTTGCATAACATGACTTGTCTTTGCATTTTGTGCATGCTTATGATTCATTTGACATCTTAAGACATATAGAAAGCATATTTGATCATTGCATTACATATTTGCCATGCCATTTGTCTTGTATGCTTCATAACATTTCATGCTTGTTCATGCTCCTTAACTTGCATCATTTGCATTCATAGTCTTGTATGAACATCCCCATTGCTTTGCCTCATGTTTGCAGCACCTCATAACATCATAATCATCATCAACATGCTTCTGGTCTTGCTTTTCATCATATCATTTCATCTCATCTTGCATTGCATTGCATTTTCTTTCTAACATTGCAGGTGGTAAGTAAACTTGAGAAGTGGATTTGCCTTCACTTCTCATACCCTTTCTTTTCATCTCTCTTGTATCCATTACTGCATTCTTATATGTGTTTGAGTTTGAGCTTGCTCATTCTTCTCCTTCCCACTTTCTTTCTTCAAGTGACTTGACTTCTTGAATGAAGCAAGTCACTTTGCTTCTCTTGATCCTGTTCATCTGCTTCCTGGTGGTTCCTTTGAAGATTCTTCTTGCAAACCTCACAAACTTTAGGATCAACCAAGCATGATAATGAATTAGGGTTTTGATTAGTCTCCCCTCATAGTTTTTTACCTTTGTGTCTCTCTTTTGAGTCTTCTCTTCTCATCTCATAATCAGGGACTAAACCCTAAAGGCTTTAAGGCTTTGTGATTAAGCTTATGCCTGCATCCTTCTCTTAGGATGGAGTGTATAACTTTAATCCTAAGTCTTGAACCCTTAAGGTGTTTAAATCTCTTAATCAATCCATCTAATAATCATCAAGACATCACTTGTAACTTGGGCCTTGCATTAGGGTTCTAATTCTTCCCTAAGTGGTTAAGAAGGACTAACCCTAGTGTTAATGGACAAGTCCCCCTCAAGTTGTCTTACAAACCATAAAATTCACTTCATCATCATATCAGTAATCTAAATAAAATCCACTTAATAAAGGCTTGTTTTGTCATGGGTTTAATCCCTAATCATGGATTAAGTTGAGGAGTCTTCCTCAGCTTAAACATTCTCATCTATTATCCTTCTTTTAGGATGGTGTAATGGGTCTGTTTAATCCTTGATTATGGCTTAACCTCATTACTCAACACTAAACAAAATCACAAAAAACATCTAAATAATCACAAGTAGGTTAATGATCTTAATCCTACACCGAAGGTGATTAAGTGTGAGAATCTGACTTCACACTTAAGGTATTCTCATTACCCCTAATCAGAGGGAAGATGTGATGAGTTTACTAACCCATTGGTTTAGGCTTAAGCTCATTATCTTATGACAAACTTTCAAAAGCAATAAAAGACTGAAAACACAAAAACAAACAATAATCGTCTCCTCCGGGATTCTTTTCTCATCATTTTCACTCATAAACGAGAACTTGCTTCTTCCGTCTAATGCAAGACAGTTTGCATCTGTGCCAGACAGATCATACACTTGAGCATAGGCAAGCAAGCAGTTCACAAGTTAATTCATCTTTCAGTCTCTTTGGGTCGAACTACGGCGTTCTGACTTCCTCATTGCACGAGAGGATACGTAGGCATAACTTAACAGTTATCGAACAAAAGTCTCTGTATATTCCCCCTCCTTCTAGCATCATTCTCTTAGCCTCATGATCATGAGCATACTCTTTCCTTACACTGACACTTCATACATATCACACTTCACTTCTTTTACACTGACACCTGTACATCTTTTTCCGGCTATTTTATACACAGATTGCACTGACACTACCCCCTTAAAACACAAATCTTTTAAGCGTGGATCCCGTCGAGTACGGCGGACAATCTGGGTGCTAATACCTTCCCAGGTTGCAACCAACCCCCTTTCTCAGTCTCTCTGGTTCGCAAACCGTCTTATCCGTATCTTTCTAGGTCTATGCAGCATTGCCTTTCCTCCGGGATAAAAATGCCTAGCTGGCGACTCTATTCATTCTCCAGTGAGTTCACGGCTGTGTGTTCTCACTGTTCCCTTCGCCGACCGTTCGCGTCTGTACCCTCATCTGACCCGATTTTCATTTGTCGGGAGCGACAGCTTGGCGACTCTGCTGGGGAGAGTTATACTGTAACCAGGGCTTCTGGTTCTTTTTGTGGGTTCCTCCTAGCGCTTGATTGATTTGTGTTTACTGGGGTGTCATGTGTTATCTGTGCTTGTATATTTGTATTTATTCATGCTTTATGTACAGTTGTTTTACTGTTTTCTTTACTGCTTTTCATATATCATACTGTCATGCTGTCTGGCTGGATCTGGTTTTGTTTTGGTGGGTGGGTGTTCCATTGAGAGTTAAGGTCCTATACCTGGTACCTGAGTGACACCTAGGCTAGAGTGAATCATATTCTTTCCCATTCCATTTCGGTCTGGTGCGGGAATATGAAACACGATTCAGATATGGGTTTCTTCTTGAGAACTCTGTGTTGCAGATTTCCTGCAATGCTAGGGCTATCTGGGAAGCCTGCTAAGTCTGGATGACCTTTTAGTATTGACCTTCAGAAACTGAGGTGAATTAGAGGAGGAATTGTTATGGTTATTGTAAACACTGTACCGCCGGGTTAGAAGTGTTTACACTTCTCATAACTGATCCAAGTCTGAGGATCCTTGTTCTAGATCACCACCTGTGAGGGGGTTGGGCTGTTTACAGGTTTGCAGGTACCTTGACCTCAGAATACCCTGTTACTTTGACTTTGTTAAGAATGCTCCATGTTGGATAGTTCTTGTGATTCTAAACCCTGGACATATGGCTCTTTATTTGAGTCCCCCACCCTGGTTACTGGATTTTTAGACCTCCATCTGGAATTCTTGAACACACATGGATCTATACCAAGCCAGTTAATCAGATCCAGCTCAGCCACAAACCCTTGCATTTCATTTTGCATACATACTCATTGCATCATATTAACATGTGCTTATTTGTGTTTCAGGGTATCCATTTTCATCTGGTTTTGGTTTTGACCCCATCTGCAGTTTTGACTTATCTCCACCAGCACTTGCTTCAGCTCGTCAGCCATATACTTCAGTTACTTGCACTAGCCAGCCAGTGGCCCACTCCTCAGCATCTTCATCAGCACTTATCCTACTCAGTCTTCAGCATCATGGCTCCAAAGAAAAGCAACATCACCTATCATTTCTTCCAACCAGACTTATCGGACATCAGGAGGATCCAAACCCTGATCACTCCAGATCACATACCCTTGTTCAGGGAGAGCTATGGAGATATACTGGACATGGTTATGGATCTGGACCCTTCACAGAGGAGCCTCATCCACACTTGCATTCAGTTCTATGATCCTCCATTGAGATGTTTCACCTTTCAAGACTTTCAGTTGGGGCCTCTTTTAGAAGAATACTCATCTTTGATTGGTTTGCCTATCAGGAGGGAAATCCCTTTCAACCCTGAAATGGTCTTTCCCAGCAATGGAGAGATAGCAAAAGCTTTGCACCTGGAGACTGTTTTGATTGAGCAGCATATGACCTCTAAAGCTGGGATCCCTGGATTTCATCTGGACTTCCTGATTTCTCAAGCTAGTTTGAAAGCCTCCCTGGGGGAGTGGAAAGCTGTTTGTGCTCTGTTGGCCTTAAGTGTATATGGAATTGTGTTGTTTGCAGATGAGCCTCGATTCATTAGCAAAAATGCAATCCATTTGTTCATCCTGAAGAACCCAGTGCCAACCTTGTTAGGAGATCTCTATTACTCAGTCCATCAGAGAAATGAGAAGCAGAGGGGAAGATTAGTGAGGATTTGTGCTCCATTATTCCATGCTTGGCTTCTCAGGCATCTACCCAGGACAGATGCATTTCTAAATCCTCATCAGCAAAGTAACTGGGCTAAGAGGCTCACTACTCTCACTTCAGCAGATATCAGATGGTGTACTCAAAGCACCAAGGGCAGAGATATGATCACCAGCTGTGGGCACTTTCCCAATGTGCCTTTGATAGGAGTTAAGGGAAGTATCAACTACAACCCTCTGCTGTTCAGGAGACAATTAGGCTATGCACTGGTCCATACTCCCAGGGAACAAGACTTGGTTGAGACCCTCTACTGTGAGAACAAGATTAGTTTGGCTGTTGTTAGGCAGGCTGCCTGGGCCTGGGATAATGTTCAAACCAAGGGAATCACCATTCTGGGGAAGTGCAATAATGTGGCATCAGTCCAATATTATGAGTGGTCCCATGCTAGGGCCCAATTCTCTGGAATGCCCTTTACCATAGAAGACATGCCTGAGTCATCTTCAGCACCACCCCCTGCCACTATCAGTTTGGAAGAGTTTGAGAGCTTGAAGGAAAGAAATGAGAAGTTAACCCGAGCCTTGCAGAAGACCCTCCGGGAGAGGAGTGAAGGTGTGAGGGAGATTGAAAGATTGGAGAAATTGAGGGTAGAACACTTGACTAAGATTGAGAAGTCTGGAGATTATATCAACAAGTCCAAAGCTGGTGAGCAAATTCTGAAAAATGCTTGCAAAGAAGCCCAGTTCCAAAGAGCAAGAACAGACTTGTATTTGAAAGAGAGTCAGGCCAGGTGGGTCCGGATCACTGAGGCCCGTACTCTAGAAGACAAGAGAGTTCAGGACAAGATGGAGCAGATGGAAAAAGCCCTGGCAGCAGCCCAGGAGGAAATATCAGAGCTGAAAATCAAAGCAGGATTGAAGAGGTCAAAGGACCAAAATCAGAATAAGAAGTTGACTGCAGCAGTTGCAACAAGAAACCTTCTCATCAGAAGTCTCACGGAGCATCCGGCTGATCCTGTGACCGAAGCACTTCTCAAGGAAGTTCGTGAGGATGAGTTTGGCCTTGGAGTTTGATCATTTGCTTGTTGTTGTTCCTTTTCCATGTACTTTTGCTTTTTGTGATGTATTTTGACCCCTTTGAGGGCTTGTGTTGTAAATGAACAAATTGTATTATTCCACTTTTGTAATATATCTGGGTTCACATCAAAAGCAACTTCAACAGCAGCATCTTCAAGGGTCTGGGAGGGTCAAAACTGAAGGCCAAACCGGATACCTTGATAGCAAATAAGCATAACTGCATTGCATGCTAACCCTTTTGTTTGTTTTGTAGGTTTTTGTTTTGTTGTTGCTAACCTCTGTTGTGATGTTCAGGAATTATTGCTCGCCGCCGGGTATTTCCTCTCAACAGGCCACACAGGTATCCAACTAGAAACAACCTTCCGGGAATTCAGATGGATCAGATGCAGCAAGACCTTACAGAGGTCAGAAACCAGATGGCAAACGAAAGGTTAGAGATGAGAACTCAGATGACGCAGTTCATGGAAGTTATGAACAACATGGCCCAGAGCCAGGAGAGACTGAGGGCCATGGTGGAGAGGCAAAATCAGGAGGAACCCCATGTAGGGACTGCTGGCACAAGTAACAATGAACGGGTACAACCCCATGTTAATCCTCCTGTGTTTGGCCCACATCTACATCCTGAGATTAACATTCCTGCAAATGTTCAAGGAACAGCCACTGCAGCCAGAGTACTTCAAGAAGATCCTCAGGAGGACCAGTATACAGTAATGGGTGCCGGAGAGGAAACTTATGATAGACGGTTGGAAGAAATAGCTGAGAAGTTGAGGTCCTTAGAATCTCAAAATTCTTTGGGGTTCGACGTCATGGACATGGGTTTGGTAGAAGGGGTCAGGATTCCCCACAAGTTCAAGCCTCCTTGTTTCGAAAAGTATGATGGGACTTCATGCCCCCGGACTCATTTGCAATCATTTCTGGGAAGGCTGAAAGCCTATACAATGGATGAGAAATTGTGGATGTTCTATTTTGAAGATAGCTTGACTGGAGCATCAAGGGAATGGTATTCCCATCTGACAAGAGCAACTATAAGATGCTGGAAGGACCTGGCAGAAGCCTTCATCAGACAGTATCAGTATAATATAGATATGGCACCCAACAGGACCCTCCTAATGGGAATGTCACAGTCTTCGAGGGAGAGCTTCCGAGAGTATGCCCAAAGGTGGAGGCAACTGGCTGCTGTTGTTCAACCACCAATGTCTGAGAGAGAAATGGCAGACATGTTTATGAATACTCTTCAGGGAACGTATATTGACAGGTTGGCTGCTTTCTCTTCCACTAGCTTTGCAGATGTTGTCATAGCTGGGGAGAGAATTGAAAGCCTATTAAAGATGGGAAAGATCTCAGACAACGGTGCAAGCTCGTCCAGTAGTACAAGAAAGCCTTTTGCAGGCCCGAGAAGAACTGGCGAGACCAATGCCATTCACACCAACAGGGGTAGGCCCCAATATGTTCAAAGGTCAATAGCAGCAGTCACTATCCCTGCTCCGGCTCATCCTCAGCCAGTCTATCAACCTCCGCAACAAAACTTCCAACAACAACCTCAGTATCAGCAGAATCAGTATCCTCCAAGGAACTTCAACAACAACTCCAACAACAACAATCAACAGAGGCCATTCCAACAAAGGCCATCCCAAGCTAACAGAGTGATCGACCCGATCCCAATGCCGTATGCTGCCTTGCTGCCACAACTTCTGAAACTCAACCTAGTTGAGCTAAGAACGTTGGCACCTCCGGATCCCAACAGTCTACCAAGAAACTATGACTCCAATGCTAGGTGTGCTTTTCACTCGAACGCACCTGGTCACAGTACGGAAAAATGCAGGGCTCTGCATATGAAGGTACAAGACTTGGTAGACTCCAAAGCTCTAAATTTTGCACCTCCGCCCAATGTCAATAAAAACCCTATGCCAAATCATGGTGGTCCCCGAATTAATGCTATTGAAGAAGACCAACCGTCTTATTTGATAACTAGTGTGGATCAAATCAGGACACCATTGGTGGAAATCAAAGCTCAACTCCGTGAAAACCAGATATTTCTGGGGTGTGAACTAGGGTGCCCCTATTGCAATATTTCATGGAATGGGTGCGAGGACCTGAGGAATGGTATTGACAGCCTTATTCAGAGTGGCCTGCTACAGATCACTACATCATTCCCGACAAATCCGACAACTTCATCAACAACGGTTTCAGAACCTCCTACAAATGCAGCAACTATTGTTCCCGACAATTCATCAGCACCATCAACAAGTACTTCACCTGTCCTTCCAAATGATCAGTTTCCAACAGTTTCTCCTGCTACAACTTCAGCTTCATTCCATTTCGACTCTCCATCAACAACAACAACAGTCCTTCCAACAGAACCTCCTACAACACCAGCAATCAATCATGAAGATGTCTCCACTGTTACCATATTCTATGACCCTGAAAATAATTCCGCTTACCATTCAGAAGGTGCTGCTCCCGCCAGAGCACCAGTTACAATCTTTTATGATCCACAAACAATTACAGTCCCTTCAGCAGCAGCAATCAGTCCAGTCACTGTCACGGTGCCTGGACCAGTACCATATGAAAGCAATAGGGCCATCCCTTGGCACTATGGCTCTGACATATACTGCGAAGGAAAAAGAATCACTCTTGAAACATCAACACCTGCACCGCAAGTAGATAATGTGGGGGGAGGCGGAGGCTTCACTCGAAGCGGACGTCTCTTTGCTTCACAAGTTCAAAAACCTACTGCCGAAGCAGAAGCTGCTGCCAAGGCAAAAGGAAAAGGCCCGGTGCAGGAAGATCCAGCTGCCAAAGAAGCCCTGAAGACTCCATTTGATCAGGAAGTTGATGAGTTTATGCGAATCATCAAGAAGAGTGACTACAAAATTGTGGATCAACTTCACCAGACGCCATCCAAAATCTCCATCCTCTCACTGCTTATGTGCTCCGAAGCCCATCGGAATGCATTACTTAAAGTCCTGCACGCAGCTTACGTGCCTGAGGAGATTACTGTCAACCAATTGGAAACCGTGGTTGGTAATGTTACTGCTAGCAATGGGCTAGGGTTTACCAATTCTGACTTGACAGCGGATGGCCGCAACCACAACAAAGCCTTGCACATAACCATGGAATGCAAAGGAGCTGTCCTTTCTCATGTGCTGGTGGACACGGGTTCTTCCCTGAATGTCTTACCAAAGAAGGCTCTGGTGAAGCTTGAATATGATGGATTGGCATTGAGGCCCAGCAACCTGGTAGTAAGAGCCTTTGATGGTTCTAAGAGATCGGTTCTGGGAGAGATTGAGCTGCCTGTGACAATTGGCCCACAGACTTTTAAAACTATCTTTTATGTGATGGACATTCAGCCCGCCTACAGTTGTTTGTTGGGTAGACCCTGGATTCACGCCGCCGGCGCAATAACGTCTACCCTTCACCAAAAGTTAAAATTTGAGTGGGAAGGTCAAGTTGTCACAATCTGTGGGGAAGAGGACATTTTTGTTAGCCATCTGGCTACTTATAAATACATTGAGATGGATGGGGAGATCCATGAGACAATGAGCCAAGGTTTTGAAGCCTTGAATGTCAATGAAGCATCTGCTGTGTCAGGGATCTCCATGTCATCTTACCAACAAGCCCGGAAGGTTGTTGAAGGAGGAACTGCCCTAGGCTGGGGCAAGGTCTTAGCTGTGGAGGAGAAGAAGGACAAATTTGGGTTGGGTTACAGACCAACTCAACATCAAGCAAAGGCTGCTGCAGAGCCCGGTTTTGTCAGTGGGGGGATGCTCACCCCTGATGCTATCAACTGTTTGGAAGACGAGCTGGAAGAGGAGCGCAATCTGGAGAATTGGATTCGTCCAAAGATCCCGGGGAGCAGTGTCTCGAACTGGTCTTCCCAGGAAATTATAAGAGTTACTCATGCAGAGTAATTATTATTTCCTGTATTTTTTTATATAGCATGCATCCAAGTCTTGCATCTTGCCCAAGATGACAAGGCTCATTTTGTAATCAGGGCCATCTGTACTTTTGTGCAAACAAGATTAAATTAATGAAATATCAGACATCTTTTTGCAAACAAGTCTTTTTCTTTTATGCTCACTGTTTCTCCATTTTTCTTTTTTGTACAAAAAATAAATGGCGGTGTTTTCAAAATGATAACTTCATTTCACTTTTTCTAAAGCAAGATTAAAATCAATCACTAAAATGAACGAACTTAACCCTTGCAGAGAGTGCCTTCCAGACTGCACCGACAACAGCACGGCTATGACATCGTATGACTTTGACAATCCGATCAATCAAGCTGATGAAGGGGTTGAAGAAGAATATGAGCTTCCTGAAGAGCTAGCCAGGTTGTTAAGACAAGAGGAAAAGGTTATTACCCCTCACCAGGAGGAGATTGAAGTGATTAATCTTGGTACTAGCGAAGACGTGAAAGAAGTAAAAATCGGGGCCTGCCTGCAAGACTTAGTGAAGAGACAACTGATAGATCTGCTTCAAGAGTATGTTGATGTGTTTGCTTGGTCGTATCAAGATATGCCAGGGTTGGATACCGACATTGTTGTGCACAAGCTGCCTCTGAGGGAAGAATGCCCGCCAGTTAAACAGAAGTTGCGCCGAACTCGCCCAGACATGGCTATGAAAATCAAGGAAGAGGTACAAAAGCAATGGGACGCCGGGTTCCTTGCTGTAACTAGCTATCCACCGTGGGTTGCTAATATTGTGCCTGTGCCTAAGAAGGATGGCAAAGTAAGAATGTGTGTTGACTACCGGGATCTGAACAGAGCCAGCCCGAAAGATGACTTCCCATTACCTCACATTGATGTATTGGTGGATAACACGGCTCAGTTCTCGGTATTCTCCTTCATGGATGGATTTTCAGGATATAATCAGATCAAGATGTCACCTGAAGACATGGAGAAGACAACATTCATTACATCTTGGGGCACGTTCTGTTACAAAGTGATGCCATTCGGACTGAAGAATGCTGGTGCCACATATCAACGGGCTATGGTGACATTATTCCATGATATGATCCATAAGGAAATAGAGTGTTATGTGGATGATATGATCGCCAAGTCCCTTACAGAGGAAGACCACCTGGTGAATCTGCTCAAATTATTCAAGCGTCTGAGGAAGTACCAATTGAAGCTGAACCCCAACAAATGCACATTCGGGGTGCGATCCGGTAAGCTGCTGGGCTTTATTGTAAGCGAGAAAGGGATTGAGGTTGACCCTGATAAAGTCAAAGCTATTCAAGAAATGCCTGCACCGAAGACTGAGAAAGAAGTTCGAGGGTTCTTAGGTCGATTGAACTACATTTCAAGGTTCATATCTCACCTCACAGCAACATGTGAACCCTTGTTCAAGCTATTAAGAAAGGAGCAAACGGTCAGGTGGAACGAAGATTGCCAGAAGGCTTTTGACAAGATCAAGGAATATCTGCAAGAACCTCCAATCCTTATGCCGCCAGTTGAAGGAAGACCTCTGATCATGTACTTGACAGTATTAGAAGAGTCGATGGGGTGTGTGCTGGGCCAGCATGACGAGTCTGGTCGAAAAGAGTATGCAATATACTACCTAAGCAAAAAGTTTACCGACTGTGAACAGCGTTATTCACTGCTCGAGAAAACTTGCTGTGCTTTAGCGTGGGCTGCTCGCCGACTGAGACAGTATATGTTGACCCACACTACCTTATTAATCTCAAAAATGGATCCAGTTAAGTACATTTTCGAGAAGCCATCTCTTACCGGACGGGTTGCAAGATGGCAGATGATTCTCACAGAATACGACATACAGTACACATCTCAGAAAGCCATCAAGGGCAGTGTACTATCTGAATATCTTGCTGAGCAACCCATTGATGACTACCAGCCAATGAGGTTTGACTTCCCTGATGAAGACATCATGTTCATTAAAGCGAAAGATCACGAAGAGCCTATTCACACCGAAGGGCCTGACCCGGAAGAAGAATGGACTATGATGTTTGATGGGGCTGTTAACATGAATGGTCGTGGTGTTGGTGCTGTACTCATTACACCTAAAGGAGTTCACATGCCTTTCTCGGCAAAACTCACTTTCAACTGCACTAACAACGAAGCTGAATACGAAGCTTGCATTATGGGTCTTGAGGAGGCCATTGACCTCAGGATCAAGACATTGACCGTATTCGGAGATTCAGCTTTGGTAGTCAATCAAACCAACGGGAAATGGTACACCCACCAAGATCATCTGATACCTTACAGGGATTATACAAGGAGGTTATTGACTTTCTTCACAACAGTCAAGCTTGAGTATATCCCTCGGGACGAGAATCAGTTTGCAGATGCTCTTGCTACCATTTCATCCATGATCAAAGTTCAAGCTGCCAACTTTGTACCTCAGATTTCAGTGTCCAGACTCGACAGACCAGCATATGTATTTGCAGCGGATGTTGTGAAAGATGATAAGCCTTGGTTCCATGACATTAAGTGCTTCTTGGAGGATCAAACATACCCACCTGGGGCATCTTCCAATGATAAGAAGACTTTGAGAAGGCTTGCTGGTAGTTTCTTTCTGAACCCTGATGGGTCTTTATACAAGAGGAACTTTGACATGGTACTCCTCAGATGCGTTGATAAGACAGAAGCAGATTTGTTGATGCATGAAGTGCACGAAGGATCTTTTGGTACCCATGCAGGAGGGCATGCCATGGCTAAGAAATTGCTAAGATCAGGCTATTACTGGATCATAATGGATGCAGACTGTTGTGCCTACGCCAGAAAATGTCACAAATGCCAGATCTACGCAGACAAGGTGCATGTGCCTCCCAATCCTTTGAACATCATGTCTTCACCATGGCCCTTTGCTATGTGGGGCATTGATATGATTGGCAAGATTGAACCGACTGCTTCAAACGGCCACAGATTCATCCTGGTCGCCATTGACTATTTCACCAAGTGGGTTGAAGCAGCCTCATATGCAAATGTTACAAGACAAGTGGTAGCCAGATTTCTGAAAAGAGATATCATCTGTCGATATGGAGTGCCCGAGCGAATCATTACTGATAATGGTTCCAACTTGAACAACAAAATGATGGCAGAGCTGTGCCGGGACTTCAAGATCCAACATCACAATTCTTCTCCTTACAGGCCAAAGATGAATGGCGCTGTTGAGGCGGCAAACAAGAATATCAAGAAGATTGTGCAGAAGATGGTAGTCACATACAGAGACTGGCACGAAATGCTACCGTTTGCCTTGCATGGGTACCGCACATCAATCAGAACATCCACTGGGGCAACACCATATCAGCTTGTGTATGGTATGGAAGCAGTCCTACCTGTTGAAGTTGAACTACCCTCTCTGCGGGTATTAATGGATGTTAAACTGAGTGAAGCAGAATGGGTACGGTCCCGATTCGAGCAACTGAGTCTGATCGAAGAGAAGAGATTGGCTGCAATCTGCCATGGGCAGTTATATCAGAAGAGAATGAAGAAAGCCTTCGATCAGAAAGTCAGGCACCGAGAGTACCAAGTAGGAGGTCTTGTGCTGAAAAGGATTCTCCCTCCTCATACAGACCACAGGGGCAAATGGACTCCAAATTATGAAGGACCATTCGTGGTGAAGAAAGTTTTCTCTGGTGGAGCACTGATGCTCAGCACCATGGATGGTGAAGACTTCCCATCCCCTGTGAATTCAGATGCAGTTAAAAAATACTTCGCATAAAAAAAATGACCCGCTGGACATAAAAAACAGAATGTAAGTCCAGGCAAAAATAGGGCATCCCGGCGAGTCAAAAACAGAATAAAAGACTCGGGCAAAAGTAAGGGAAAATAAATAAAAAAAATGTACACCCGCTGAGTTGAAAAGCCGCATTGGACAGCTCAGGCAAAAATGGGTATCCCGATGGATTGAAAACCCGAAAGGGCGATCCATGCAAAATAAGGGAATAAGCGAACAACTGCATTCTGAGTTCGTCTGTATCACCTACAACTTGGTAAGCTTCCAAAGGATCAAGCTTCAATCAGAATCAACTCTCTCCAGAAAGCAAGACGAGAAGAACGTCATTGTCATACGAGTCATAGCAGGAGAGGAAGCTCCTTGAAAGCGTCGTCAACATCGCCAGCACGTTATTTCTCAATTTGTAACAATCTCCTCATTTCAGGAGATATGTTTCTTTGACTGTATCTTGCCAATTCAGGGCACATGAATTAATAAAATCAGATTCTCAGTCATGTCTCGTTTTTACATTTACGTTTTGCAAAGAGTTATCTGATATCTCTAAAAAATACAATTGCATAAGTACAGATGCCTTTCTCTAAAAAATAAAACACATGCTTGCAGGGAATATGATTACTCTCGAAAGTACTTATCTCCTACGACGGAATCCAGTAAGGGATACCTCGGGACCTTTTGTATGTTTCCTTACCTTTGCAGGATTGCAGGTATCCAGAATGCAACCTGGGGCATGCAAGTTACGTCTTAGCAAGTAGGCGAATCATTATCAACTCGGTCTATCTTCCACATGGCACTAGAAGGTGCCCATTTCCCCAGCGGAGCTGCCAAATCAACAAACAGGCTCAACACTCAGAATGCTCTATCCCCAGCTGAGTTGCCCCTTGTTGCTCTCCCCAGCTGAGTTGCCTCTCAATTCCCCAGCCGAGTTGCCATGTCATCCTCAGTTGAATACAGAAATCAGGGAATCATCTCCCCACAGAGCTTCAAGCCTTTATTCAGAAGAGCAACGCACGGAGAAGTCACAACAAAGTACAGAAAGCTTCTACAAACCCCAGCTGGGTCCCATATTATAAGGATATGTCAATCAGTGACCTATATCCCCAAACAAATGCATCATTAGATCTACCAATGATCTCATCCCCAGCTGGGATGTCCACTTCAAGCAGATCATCCAGAGATCTTCGCAGCAATGGGATCCGAATCCCGGATCCGTGCCCCTTTGCATAATCATAACATTCGCATCATATTCACCCCCCAGAGCGTAGCATTCCGTCTAACACGGAGCATTACGGCAAAAATCAAATGCATAGCATAATCATAAGCCATGTTGTGAATTAAACACCTGTGAATAATAAACCGTTCATCACCATTGTACAAAAATCCCCACCAGAGTCCCCAGCAAAAGCAGTTGCCTCACAAATCACAAACACCAGTATATACACCTTTTGGCACCCGTCCGTGTCATCCTTCCCCAGTAAAGTCGCCTGAACACCCTTTACAAACAAATCACCCGTACTACAGATACGTCCTGACACCCGTCCGTGTCATATCCCAGCAGAAAGCCAAAGACATCCTCTTTGCACTCACATGTACTTGTATATACACCCTTTTTGACACCCGTCCGTGTCATATCCCCAGCGCAGTCGCATACACTTTCATCAACCCACACACTTGTTAATATTACACTTTTCTCTCTTGGCACTCGTCCGTGTCACCTTCCCCAACAGAAAACACTCAGCTATACAATACAATACTCACTACTCATGGTACGCTTATACAGATACTCGTCCGTATCTTGCATACATCATCACTCATATCCCCACAGATTCGACAGTAGTCCTTGTTCTTTGTTAACCAGTTGGTACTCGTCCGTACCATCATCTCAGAACATTGCGTCTAGTGTTTGTTTCCACATGGTACTCGTCCGTATCATAGTCTTAAGGATGCTCGTCCGCATCTTTAGTCCATACACCGTGTCAAACACTTAGGTCTTCTTGAATATAGATACTCGTCCGTGTCTACTATTCCCCCAGAAGGATTCTTTCAGATGCAACACTTGTCCGTGTTCTTTGTTAACCAGTTGATACTCGTCCGTATCATCATCTCTGAACATGTGCCAGTTTGTTTCTACATGATACTCGTCCGTATCATAGTCTTAAGGATGCTCGTCCGCATCTTTAATCTATACACAATACCAAGCACTTATACCTTTTGTTTCTTGGATGTAAACGCTCGTCCGTGTTTACTATCTCCCCAGTAGATCGCCAACAAAGCAAATTTTCTTTTTATCTAACACTCGTCCTGTGTTATGATACCTTTGAGAGCAGCCGTACCCTGCTGAGTGGTCGTCCTCCACTTCTTGATGGTCGTCCTCCATCATGCTCACCCGATGGTCGTCCCCATCGTTGATTTTTAGCAGCCGTCCCCTGCTAGGTGGTCGTCCTCCACCTTTTGATGATCGTCCTTCATCAACTTTATCCAATGGCCGTCCCCATTGTTGATTTTGGTTATCTGACATTCGTCCTATGTCATGACAAACCTCGAGAGCAGCCGTCCCCTGCTGAGTGGTCGTCCTCCACTTCTTGATGGTCGTCCTCCATCTTGCTCGTCCGATGGCCGTCCCCATCGTTGACCTTTTCTATCCGATGGCCGTCCCCATCGTTGATATTTTCGGCAGCCGTACCCTGCCAGGTGGTCGTCCTCCACCTTTGATGGCCGTCCCCATCATTTTTATACCCAACAGAGCAGCCGTCCCCTGCTAGGTGATCGTCCTTCACCTTTGATGGCCGTACCCCATCACCTGTTTATTTCATTTATTCTTTAACCCGATGGCCGTCCCCGTCGTGGTCCCTTTTCCTTTTTAGCCTGATGGCCGTCCCCATCGTTGGTTACTTTACCTTTATGAACTTGATGGCCGTCCCCGTCATGTTTCATTAATCCTCAGAAATTTTACAGTGATGGCCGTCCCCATCATGATTTTATTTTCCCCAGCTAGCCGGCCGTCCCCGTCTTAGCTTTACCTTTTATCCCCAGAATGTCGGCCGTCCCCGTCATTGCTTTATTTCCTGCACTTTACCAGCATGTCGGCCGTCCCCGTCATTGCTCTTTACCCAGCAGTCGTCCTCTGCTCGACGGTCGTCCTCCGTCGCCCATACTTTACAATATACTTTATTTTGCTTTTACAATCTATATCCCTTTTCTTCTTCATTCTGTGAGTGCAAATTTTGGACTGTCTTTGGTATTCAACCACAAGTTATCTTGTTTGGCCTGTTAAGCCGTCGCTTACATCCTGCACAGCTAACTCATGTTTGAATAGGGGCAGCTGTAAACACCCCAAATTTGCCCTCACCCATTCACATCATGGCTTGTGATCATCCTCATATGCATAAACACAATCATGTCATCTCACATCTCATTTTTGATTCACTGCATAGCTTTCAAGGCATCCGCACCTAGGGTTTGTGATCTGAGCAATCCCAGAGCATCTTGAGCCATTCCAAAGGCAACCAATCAACTCAGAGTGGTCCATGTGTGTTCTTATATCATATTCCATCTCCTCAAAGTCCAAAATGCAGAGGAATCACAAGGGCTAGGGTTTGAGTGGATGCAGAGCCAGGTTGAACTGCACAGTTGACTGAAAATTAGGGTTTTGGTTTCAGAGGCCATAACTCCAAATTTTTTGGTCATTCTTGTTTTCATTGATCTCTATATGGTATAGGGAGTATGCATATCAATTTTCATGAAGAAATTCCATGGGGAAGTCATCTGATCAAGAGTTGACTTTTCAGACAAGTCAGTGCAAAATCAGGGCATCTGAGGCCCCCAATGACCCAACCAATGGGTGATCTTCATCATTTTGAGTGTATATGGTCTTTATTTGATCATGGAAGAAGATTGAAGTTCATAGAAATCAAGAATTTAGGGTTTTTGCAAATGTTGACTTTTTGGGCATAGTTGACTTTTCAAGAATGCATCATTTTATGTCATTTTTCAAGCCTTGATTCTTGATCCAAAAGGGCTTCAAATGGAAAAACTTTGGTCATGAAAGTTGTAGATCTCATCTTTCCCTTTCCAAAAAGTACAAGAACATGACCTAATTCATTTTGGATCAAAAGTTATGGTGCATCAAAGTTGGCAAAAATCACTAAATTTCAAGACATGCACCAAATGGGAAACTTGCAAAATCATACACCAAGTCAAATTGCAGCTTCTAATTGGTATCAAACCTTCACATAAACATTCTCTAAGTCCTAAAATTCAGAATGAACTAGGCATTGCTCATGTTTCATGACTTTTGGAACAAGATCTTCACATGTGAACCAAAATGTCACAACTTGCAAAAACTCATGATCACTTCCATCCACTTGCTGCCTAGCCTGCTGACCACTCCTAGCCTTTCCCCCTCACCTTGCTGCGCAGCCCACACTTCTTGTACTTGGCTGAAATATGACCCATGCCTCTCTTACAAGAAGTTGACATTTTGGCAAAAGTAGCCACACCTATCACAGCAGGCCAAGTCACATCAACTGACCAATAGGCTTTGTTTATGTGGATCAAATGCTGGCCATAACACACTTCAAGCAAGGCTGAAGCTCACACATTCCACACATACTAAAACACACTCCCTTTTGCAAACTTCTTCGAATCTCTCTGTCCAGACTTCAAACATCCAAACCATTTTCACCAATCATCTCACCATGTCTCATTGAGTCAAAAGCAACCAAGAACCCAGCCTGAAACAAGCCATAACACCACTTCACCATTTTCACTCCAACTTGCAGTTTCATTCGAAACTCTCTCCACAGCTCACAAACACCCAAACAAACTCCATAAACCTTCTCTACTCATCATCTGGACCACAAACAACCCTTCACCCTTGCCAGAAACAACCTGAATCACCATTGCCATGTTCAACTGAGCTTGAGCAGAAGTTACTCAAACTCTTCATCCAGCCAACATAAACTCTTCCTAAGCATTCAAGGATCATCAGGAGGCCAAGTAGAGTGGATTTCACCAAGAGAGGAGGTCAGAAAGTAGTTGAGTTGAAAGCTTCGAATCTCAGGTAGCTCAAGAAATATTTTTCCAGAAATCATTTTTTAAGTTCCTAATCTGTTCTATATGTCTTCCTGATCATGAATGTGCCTTTGGTTTTGAAAACGGTGGAGAGATGAGAGTTTACCATGCTTCTGAAACTTTTTGCCCTAGAAATAGATTGCTTCGATTCAGCCATTGTAGGGATGATAAATTTGTTTTGAGTTAGGGTTTTGATTCGTGAGTGAGTGGGGATCATTCCTGTGTTCTTAGATTTCATTTTAAATACGTATGTGGAGAGTTAGCATTTTGGGGTGAACGGAGAAGATGACCGGAACACTGTTCCGGTCATCTGAATGTGTTTAACGGCAAGATTAGGGCATAAGCATTGATTAGTGAAATTTGAATTCTGGCCGTGAGATGTGGCGCGCAGTCAACTCCCGCGCGTGTAGCTTTGAATCTTGTCCCTAGGATTAGCTGACTTCTCATTAATTCATTTAAAATTCATTTATTTTCATTTTTCTTTTCATTTGTTTTGCATTATTCATTAAAAATAGTAAAAAATTCATAAAAATTATGAAACTTTTTCCTTAAAGTTTTAATAATTTTTATGACACAAAAACATTTTTATTTTATTTTTATCATTTAAAAAAGTATTTTTAAATATTTAAAAGATTATTTTTAATTGATTAATGAGAATTAATTAATTAAAAATACTTTTAGGTATTTAAAAATTACAAAAAAATTCATGAAATATTCTAAGACATTTAGAAACATTGTCCAACCTTCAAACCAAATTTCTTTTTTGATCTTGATGCATTTTAAGGATTTTTCATTGAATTAAATCATTTTTTATGCATTATTTTGATCATGGATTCAAAAATTCATTTCTGCCAATTGGTGAAGGTTGAGACATTGATTCTTCTTGCATTGTTTTCTATTTGGCATGTAGTTTCTAGGGTAAAAAGGCCATGAATTGTTCTTGCATTTTCAAATTGTTTGGCATTTGTTTTGTTAAGAACCCTAAAAAACCCTAATAACTTGGAAAATTCATATTTTGAGTTTGGTTGAGAGTTGAGAGCTCCCCTTTGGGCAGTGGTTCATCATAGGCCTAGGGTTTCTTTGGGTGCCATTTTCCATTTTTTATCTTAGGGTTTGCTTCTGTTTTTGGTTTGTGTTTGATGTTTGATCCATAAACCCTAATTTGGGCTTTACTTTGCATCCCTCTTGCATTTTCTTGCATAACATGACTTGTCTTTGCATTTTGTGCATGCTTATGATTCATTTGACATCTTAAGACATATAGAAAGCATATTTGATCATTGCATTACATATTTGCCATGCCATTTGTCTTGTATGCTTCATAACATTTCATGCTTGTTCATGCTCCTTAACTTGCATCATTTGCATTCATAGTCTTGTATGAACATCCCCATTGCTTTGCCTCATGTTTGCAGCACCTCATAACATCATAATCATCATCAACATGCTTCTGGTCTTGCTTTGCATCATATCATTTCATCTCATCTTGCATTGCATTGCATTTTCTTTCTAACATTGCAGGTGGTAAGTAAACTTGAGAAGTGGATTTGCCTTCACTTCTCATACCCTTTCTTTTCATCTCTCTTGTATCCATTACTGCATTCTTATATGTGTTTGAGTTTGAGCTTGCTCATTCTTCTCCTTCCCACTTTCTTTCTTCAAGTGACTTGACTTCTTGAATGAAGCAAGTCACTTTGCTTCTCTTGATCCTGTTCATCTGCTTCCTGGTGGTTCCTTTGAAGATTCTTCTTGCAAACCTCACAAACTTTAGGATCAACCAAGCATGATAATGAATTAGGGTTTTGATTAGTCTCCCCTCATAGTTTTTTACCTTTGTGTCTCTCTTTTGAGTCTTCTCTTCTCATCTCATAATCAGGGACTAAACCCTAAAGGCTTTAAGGCTTTGTGATTAAGCTTATGCCTGCATCCTTCTCTTAGGATGGAGTGTATAACTTTAATCCTAAGTCTTGAACCCTTAAGGTGTTTAAATCTCTTAATCAATCCATCTAATAATCATCAAGACATCACTTGTAACTTGGGCCTTGCATTAGGGTTCTAATTCTTCCCTAAGTGGTTAAGAAGGACTAACCCTAGTGTTAATGGACAAGTCCCCCTCAAGTTGTCTTACAAACCATAAAATTCACTTCATCATCATATCAGTAATCTAAATAAAATCCACTTAATAAAGGCTTGTTTTGTCATGGGTTTAATCCCTAATCATGGATTAAGTTGAGGAGTCTTCCTCAGCTTAAACATTCTCATCTATTATCCTTCTTTTAGGATGGTGTAATGGGTCTGTTTAATCCTTGATTATGGCTTAACCTCATTACTCAACACTAAACAAAATCACAAAAAACATCTAAATAATCACAAGTAGGTTAATGATCTTAATCCTACACCGAAGGTGATTAAGTGTGAGAATCTGACTTCACACTTAAGGTATTCTCATTACCCCTAATCAGAGGGAAGATGTGATGAGTTTACTAACCCATTGGTTTAGGCTTAAGCTCATTATCTTATGACAAACTTTCAAAAGCAATAAAAGACTGAAAACACAAAAACAAACAATAATCGTCTCCTCCGGGATTCTTTTCTCATCATTTTCACTCATAAACGAGAACTTGCTTCTTCCGTCTAATGCAAGACAGTTTGCATATGTGCCAGACAGATCATACACTTGAGCATAGGCAAGCAAGCAGTTCACAAGTTAATTCATCTTTCAGTCTCTTTGGGTCGAACTACGGCGTTCTGACTTCCTCATTGCACGAGAGGATACGTAGGCATAACTTAACAGTTATCGAACAAAAGTCTCTGTATATTCCCCCTCCTTCTAGCATCATTCTCTTAGCCTCATGATCATGAGCATACTCTTTCCTTACACTGACACTTCATACATATCACACTTCACTTCTTTTACACTGACACCTGTACATCTTTTTCCGGCTATTTTATACACAGATTGCACTGACACTACCCCCTTAAAACACAAATCTTTTAAGCGTGGATCCCGTCGAGTACGGCGGACAATCTGGGTGCTAATACCTTCCCAGGTTGTAACCAACCCCCTTTCTCAGTCTCTCTGGTTCGCAAACCGTCTTATCCGTATCTTTCTAGGTCTATGCAGCATTGCCTTTCCTCCGGGATAAAAATGCCTAGCTGGCGACTCTATTCATTCTCCAGTGAGTTCACGGCTGTGTGTTCTCACTGTTCCCTTCGCCGACCGTTCGCGTCTGTACCCTCATCTGACCCGATTTTCATTTGTCGGGAGCGACAGCATCTTCATTTACCAATCAACATGTACAATCATTCACAAACTACCAATACACATAAATCTTATATTATTTATGTCTATTCTTCATTTACATTCATTCCGCATAAACATACGACAAGCTATGTTTAAATCACACATATACATTCATTGTATAAATCACATACATATATACATATCAAACATGCATATATATATATATATATATATATATATATATATATATATCCGAAAGTATGTCCTTCACACATACCAATCATTTCACAACATTCCAAATAAACATATGCACAATCATGTTTATTTCAACATATACATACAATGTATAAAATGCAACTCATAGAGACCGACATACGACTCTATGCAGATGCAATGCGGTACCGACTCAACATTCAGAAAATTTAATCAGGAACTAAATAGAATCATCGATCGTTACCTAAAGTAACTCCCCGTCGGGCATACGATGTCCCCCATTGCTCACACCTCACATGGGCACACAATGTTTCAGGATTGCTCACACCCCACACGGGCACACAATTCAATCGCTCACACCCCACATGAGCACACGATCAATGTGAACTTAATCACCCATCGCTCACACCTCACACGGGCACATAATGTTTATGGATTGCTCACACCCCACACGGGCACACAATCTGATCGCTCACACCCCACATGGGCACACGATCGTGTTGTAGTCATCGCTCACACTCCACATGAGCACACGACGCTACAACGGATTCACAAGGAACCCACAAGAATGAAGACATGATACTTACATGCATAATGACACAAAACATCCTTGAAAATGCATACATTATTCACAACATAATTATGCACTCAACACATACCATTAACATACATATGCATACAATTTAAGCATAGTAATCACTTGCCCAATGGACACAACATTATAACAAACCCACATTTCCATAATTAACTCATTTATTTTTTATCGGAAAAGTCGGGAAAAAGTCGGCTAAAAATTACATATTTTAGCATTGATGGGGCGAAAACGTGATGTGTCTAGCGGTATCTGAACTGCAAGTGCACAGCCTATCGAAGTAATATAAAAGATTGTCGAACCCACATGGACTTTGTAATCACTCTAGTGCTAGAAGGTCTGCTAGTTTAGCTAAGGCGGAAATTTGTCACGATTATGGTTTTAAGGATTAAAAACGGGAATTAAACTTAGTTAAGGAAATAATGAGAAGGCGGTCGGTATGTAATTATATTAACCTATGCGGGTCAATCTAACCTAAGCTTATAAAGATGGTTCACTTAAATTATTCTGTAGAGATTACCAGTTTAAAAACCCTCGACTCACACTCTCGTGGTCTTATCTCAGATCTTACTCCTAAAGCCCTATGCCTGCTCTTGCTAGCCCATAAGTGTTTAGAAAATAATTTTTGAAAACTTAGTAAGTCTAATTCATTTTAAAGCGCTCTCGCTGTATTTAAATCAAATGCCTAACTTTAGATATCCGGTTAAAATCTCACACTCTCGTGGTCTCGACCTAACCTATTTCATTTTTCTTACTCTCGTAACAAAAAGATTGATTTTAGTTATAAAAAGCCACAGCCAGAATATAAGTTCTTAATTATTTTTAGCTTAGATTCGATTTATCCGTTTTGGTTTAGTTTATTACATACCAACTAATTAATTTAGCTACTCATTTTTATTATACCAACAGACAGATACAAAATGAAATAAATAAATATTAAGGCATGCATTTTAAAATAATAATAGAAACTTAACATAAATAAATAAATAAATAAATTCAATATAAATTGCAAAAAAAAAACCAGAACAATTTAATTCTTAGACTCTTTTTCCACAAATCGGCAAGCTCGGAGTGTCGAAATCGAAATCGAAATAAAATAACAAGTTCTGAGGCTAAAAAGAAATTAATTGAAATAACAATTTCCTAATGTTGGAAATTGTTATTAAATGGGTTGGAAATAAAAGAAGAAAACACAGCAAGAACAAAGCTGGAAAATAAATGGGTTCAAATTAAAAACGGCAGAGCTTCCGCGTAAAAATTCAAAACTAAACTCTGTACTTTTTCATTTGTTCCTTGGGTATTTATAGAAGATGATTTTGGCAGTTGAATGAGTAGCAGCATGGGCCTCATTCTGTTTTGAGAAAATCCAGCATAAGTGGCATACTGGGTGTTGCTGCAGTTGAGGAAAAGTCGGAGTCTTTGAAGACTCGTTGCACATCTTCATAAAAATCTTTAAATAAATTAAATAAACTTTCCTGTCACGTTCGTGACATGGGTGTAATGGTCATGTTTCTTCAAATAAGCGTGTCACGATCGTGATAGTGTTGTAACGGTCGTGAGACCTCTAAATAGCGCGTCACGGTCGTGAGTCAGTTGTGACGACCGTGAGAGCAACAAAATTGCAGACTTTAGCAGAATTGATCTCTTGATCTTCTTTTCATGCTAGATTTGGTTCATTTGATCTTTTTCTCATAATTTGGCTCTAGACATGTTATACCTGCAATGTGACATAAAAAACTCGAACAATCGGGAGTTAAAAGGGTTAATGTACGATGAAACAGACTAAAAACATAGTAATAATGTGATACGATTTCTTGTTATCAAACTCCCCCATACTTAAACCTTTGCTTGTCCTCAAGCAAATAGTCAATTGAAAAATGATCGAACAATTTTCATCAGACGCATACACATAATATACCATACGAGAAGTCATTTAGTTAGATAAACCGATACTAGAGTAGAACACTAACGATACATTAATGACACAAGTAACAAGCTAAGTCGTCGACTTCCCTTTAAACGAAACATTCAGTAATTGCGTTATGATTCTACCTAGAGTCTTTCGATCTTATTTCGCCATGTTTCGTTCTAGCGCAATCACATTAAGCCCTTTTCCTTAGCACACACGTAGTGGAGTAGCCGGTTAGTGACTTTGATCCTTTATTAGCACGGGGTCTGGTACACGAATGTGGCAACCCTTTACATGTTATCCAAATTGGAGGTTGTGGGGGATCGAGTCGTAGCACGCCCTACCAAGTTCATAACTAGGTACCTCTGAACCAACCAGCAATGGACTCCTTCTTATATTTCTCATCTCTTATATGTGACCGTGTACTTTGCTGCAATTTCTTTTTTATGGCATCGAGATATGAAGGATCAAACACTTATGTTCATCGGCTCCCCACGTGGTTTGTGTCCAGACGGTGCTGACTGCTAGTATAAACTACTAGGGGTTACTTTAGAACTAAGACTTATGGTGTAGTCGTAACAATTATCGAAATGGAATGCTTAAGTAGGAAGTCTAAGGTGTCAAGACTGTATTGATCTTGTTGGATCTTTCTCAGCTTCCTAACTACGATTTCATAGGTATGTCGAGTAATGCGAAGATAAAGCAAAAAATTTTCGGTATGGCTAAATAAAGCGGGGAAGAATTGAAACTTAAGAAATAGCATAAATATTACTTGTTTAATTGAAAATGCGGAAAGGGAAATACAATGAAATGGAAAACGGGAAAGGGAAAGGTACCTCTCCCACACTATATCAGACATTGTCCTCAATGTTGTGATATAATAGCGGGGAAATAAATTACATAAACAGAAAGCAAAAACAAAAAGATAATCTAATGCTGCTGACGACCACGACCTCGGCTTCTGGTGCGGGAGCGTCTGGTAGGAGTGGCTTCCTCATCAGAACCAGTGACGGTGAGAGCGGTGACGTCCATCCGCAAAGCTTCCAATTCGCTGAAGATCTCTCCTAGCTTTTCATCTGTTGCTTTCTGGTTACTGACAACAGTTGCAAGAAGTGCATCGTACTGCTCTTTCTGCCTACGCTCAAGTGCGACATTCATCTTATTTTGCTGATGAATGGCACGGAGGATTTCTTCAAGGGTAATGTCAACTGAAGGTGGCTGCCTGGTGGAAGACTCAGGGATGTCCTGAACTGGCTCAGCAGCATCCATCGCATCCTGCATCTCGTCCACAGGTGCATCATGCTACTCGTCAATAATCGGAACATGGCTTGTGGCATCCGGCAAATCAAATAGCCAATTGGCTCTGTTCGATGGATCAATGCGGTTCCTACAAGGCAAAACGATATGATGATAGATGGTGCCTTGTATCACAGGGTTGAACCTGCCATCCTCTCGCTGAGAGATCATGTGAGCGGACTTGCAGTAGTTCTTGGTAAGTAGCTCCGGTGCTCTATGAGGAAAATGAGTGAGGTGGTCACCAAGAGTCAGCTGTATGGCAAGGGAAGTGACAATCCCGCCAATGTAGAAGGGAGTGGCGCCTCTTTGCGCTACAGACTGAATGTGGTCCAGAATGAACGGAGCGGCGTTGACGCGTTCTTCATTCAAGGCACAATGCAAGAATAAGATCTCTTTGGAATTGAGCTTGTGGTTGCTCTCTCTTGCAAAGATTGTGTTGCATATGATATGATGAAAATACCGTATTGTTGGATTATGGATATGAGTGGCATTGAGACTTTGGTAGGCGGAAGCATGGCTGTTTGTGATGTTGTGCCACAAAGTGAAAGTTGCTTCATTAAAGTTGTCGGGCACGCGAAGGTGAGCACCGTCGCCGTGACTGAAGCCTAACAGTTCAGCGACTCTGGTTTGAGTGAGTTGGAATTCTCTTCCAAGCATTCGGAATTTTGCGATGCCGGTGAGTTGGTTCGTCGATCCGGATGGTGTGATGTATTGAAAAGAACTTAGAAACTCCAAAGTGAGGTTTGCAAATGTCGGTTGCGGTTGACTGCATAAGTCCCACAAGCCAACTTGCTCAAGCAGTAGCTTCACTCCGTCGAATAATCCTAACTCCCTCAGGAAGTTGAGGTCGACGTACCGAGTAGGTTGGATGCCTCGGGTTTGAAACCTTTCAAACTTCTCTCTCTGTGCTTTTCCTTGTTCTCCCTCTCTAAACTGAATGTTTTCCATTGCATGCAAATAAGGTTTATCGTGAGATAGGTGTTTGAGGTTTGGTGATGAAAATGTGAAGAAATTTATTGGTTTATAATGAAGTGAAGGGAATGTGCGGAGTTGGGGTTAAATGAGAAGGTGGAACGGAGTAATGGGATTGATTGGAGATTAATGGGTGGTTACGGGAGAAGAAAAGGTAATGGGAGGTTAGAAGATTTTATGAAAATAGAAGTGGGGTTTGCGAAGAAGAACGGCCTCTGTAACTTAGAGGTCGTGAATTAGGATTGTCACGGTCGTGAGGGGGGTGTTACGGTCGTGACGCGCTAAATTGCTCGTTACGATCGTGAGGGGATGGTGACGACCGTGATGTTCACAAAATATGGAATTTTCACAGAATGGTTACCTCAGTTCAATCCAATTGTAATTCTTATCACTTTCAATATTTAATTCCAACATAACACATAGCAATGGATCAATATATATATAAGCATTGGATTTCATCATACGAAAATTCACAAAATATCCAGCAATTAAAAGTATAAGTAAATAATGAAAAGCATGTAAATAGATTGAATTGGAAAATTGCATAAATGGAAGTACTTTGCTTTTGACATAACAGAAAGAAATTACAGTGATAAAAATAAACTATGAAATGTTGCAAAATATCAAAACTAACTAGAAACAAAAAGCAAAAAGTAAGATAAATCAAATTACTACAGCATTATCAAAGTTGCTTCTTCAAGTCTTCAAGTGCGGAGTTTATATGATAGAATTGTTCACATGTTATGTCAGTTAAGCCTATAATGTCCAATCTCATGCTTTTAACTTCATCCTTAACAACATTAATGTCAGCTTGGTATACTTCAAGAGTGGTCAGAATTTTCTTTAAGCTGTCAGCATATCCTACTTGATTGATTTCAGGGGTCTCAATAACTTCATTAGTGTGGTTGATGTCATGGTAACCAGGAGGGGTCTCAGGGTCACTTTCTACATCAGTCATCATGTCATCCCTAATTTTGTAGGATTGTGGTGTTTTAGGTGTTGTTGGATAGTCAGGAGGGGTAAGCTCATAAAGCAATAAATAGAATATACAAACACAAATAGCACATAACACCCCAGTAAACACAAATCAATCAAGCGCTAGGAGGAACCCACAAAAAGAACCAGAAGCCCTGGTTGCAATATAAGGATCCCCAGCAGAGTCGCCAAGCTGTCGCTCCCACTAAATGAGACTGGGCTCAAATAGGGTACAGACGCGAACGGTCGGCGAGAGGAGGTGCGAGAACACACAGGAGTGAACTCACAGGGAATGAATAGAGTCGCCAGCTAGGCATTTTTATCCCGGAGGAAAGGTAATGCTGCATAAACCTAGAAAGATATGGATAAGACGGTTGCGAACCAGAGAGACTGAGAAAGGGGGTTGGTTACAACCTGGGAAGGTATTAGCACCCAGATTGTCCGCCGTACTCGACGGGATCCACGCTTAAAAGATTTGTGTTTTAAAGGGGTGGTGTCAGTGCAATCTGTGTATAAAAGAGCTGGAAAAGGATGTACAGGTGTCAGTGTAAAGGAAGTGTAAAGTGTATAAATGATGTGTCAGTGTAAGGATAATAGAATGAAATTGTAATGAATATGAGGCTAAGAGGATGATGCTGGAAAGAGGGGGAATATACAGAGACTTTTGTTCGATAACTGTTAAGTTATGCCTACGTATCCTCTCGTGCAATGAGGAAGTCAGAACACCGTAGTTCGACCCAAAGAGACTGAAAGATGACTTGACTTGTGAACTGCTTGCTAGTCTATGCTCAAGTGTAAGATCTGTCTGGCACAGATGCAAACTATCTTGCATTAGGCGGAAGAAGCAAGTTCTCGTTTATGAGTGAATGAGATGAGAAAAGAATCCCGGAGGAGACGATTATTGTTTGTTTTTGAGTTTTCAGTCTTTTATTGCTTTTGAAAGTTTGTCATAAGTTAATGAGCTTAAGCCTAAACCAATGGGTTAGTAAACTCATCACATCTTCCCTCTGATTAGGGGTAATGAGAATACCTTAAGTGTGAAGTCAGCTTCTCACACTTAATCACCTTTGATGTAGGATTAAGATCATTAACCTACTTGTGATTATTTAGATGTTTTTGTGGTTTTTGTTTAGTGTTAAGTAATGAGGTTAAGCCATAATCAGGGATTAAGCAGACTCATTACACCATCCTAATAGAAGGATAATAGATGAGAATGTTTAAGCTGAGGAAAGCTCCTCAACTTAATCCATGATTAGGGATTAAACTCATGACAAAACAAAGCCTTTATTAAGTGGATTTTAGTTAATGATAAGATGATGAAGTGATTTTTAGGGTTTGTAAGACAACTTGAGGGGGACTTGTCCATTAACATTAGGGTTAGTCCTTCTTAACCAATTAAGGAGGAATTAGAACCCTAATGCAAGGCCCAAGTTACAAGCTTGATGTCTTGATAATTATTAGATGGATTGATTAAAGGATTTAAACACATTAAGGGTTTAACACTTGGGATTAAAGTTATACACTCCATCCTAATAGAAGGATGCAGGCATAAGCTTAATCACAAAGCCTTAAAGCCTTTAGGGTTTAGTCCCTGATTATGAGGTGAGAAGAGAAGACTCAAAGAGACACAAAGGTAAAACTAAGAGGGGAGACTAATCACAACCCTAATCATTGTCATGCTTGGTTGTTCCTAAGGTTTGTGAGGTTAACAAGAGAAATCTTCAAAGGAATCACCAGGAAGCAGATGAAAGGATCAGGAGAAGCAAAGTAACTTGCTTCATTTAAGAAGTCAAGTCATTTGAAGAAAGAAAGTGAGAAGAGAAATAATGAGCAAGCTCAATCTCAAACACAAAGTAAAATGCAGCAATGATGCATAAGAGAGATGAAAAGAAAATGTGAGAAGTGAAGGCAAATTCACTTCTCAAAGTTGCTTACCACCTGAAAAGTTAGTGAAAGGAATGCAATGCAATGCAAAATGGAATGAAATGGCATGATGCAAACCAAAACCAGAAGCATATATGAGATGAAAATGATGCTATGCAATGATGCAAACATGAAACAAGGCATGAGAATGATCACATGAACAAAAAAAATGCAAATGGAGCAAGTTTAGAACCATGAACACACATGAACAGTTATGAGATGCAAATGACATACAACATGGCAAATACATGATGCAATGATCAAACATGCTTTCAACATATCTTAAGATGTCCAATGAATCAAATGGATGCACAAAATGCTATGGCAAGACATGGTATGAATGCAAATACAAAATGAATGCATATGGAAGCCCAAATTAGGGTTTATGATCAATGCATCAATCAAAAACCAAAATCAGAAGCAAACATCAAGATAAAAAATTTAAAATGCATTCAAAGAGACCCTAAACCTATACTAACTCACTGCCCAAAGGAGAGGTTCCAACTCTTAACCTAATTAGGGTTATGAATTTCCTAAGTTTTCTAGGGTTTTAGGGTACATTAACAAGAAAAATGCCAAACAAATTGAAAATGAAAGATCAAATCATGCCAATTTAATCTCACAAACTAGATGATAAACAAAATGCAATGCAAAAAGAATCAAAGTCCAACTCTCAATGGTTAGGCAGAAATGATTTTTTGAAGTTTGGATCAAAATAATGCCTTGAAATGATTTTAATTCCATGAAAAATTCTCAAAAGACATCAAGATCAAAAAAGAAATTTGGTTTGAGGGTTGGACAATGTTTCTAAATGATTATGAAGGTTTCATGAATTTTTTGGTGATTTTTAAATACCTAAAAGTATTTTTAATTAATTAATTCTCATTAATTAATTAAAAATAAACTTTTAAATGATTTAAAAATATTTTTTAATGCAAAAAATAAAAATAAAAATGTTTTTGGTTTCTGAAAATTAATGAAAGTTTATACAAAAATTTTCAGAATTTTTAAAATGATTTTGATATTTTTAATAAAATGGAGAAAAGAAATGAATTAATATGAAAAAGAAAATGAATTTAATCTGAAAATGGAAAAGTCAACACATCCAAGGGCCCTGGTTTGAACTCACACGCGCGGGAAGAGACTTGGCGCCACATCCAAGGGCTGAGATTCAAAATTGCTAATTAAATGATTAAGCCCTAATCTTGCCCTAATCACTCTCAGGCGACCGGAACACTGTTCCGGTCGTCTTCTCCGGCTATCTCATCCTTCAATCTCTCTCAATACGCCATGAAAACGTGCCAAACTCTCCAGAATCAATCACTAATCATCACTAAACATAAACCCCACCCAAAAACCCATTCATTTTCACTGGATCATGAGACACGAATCAAAACGGAAAACTAAACAGAAATTTCAGAGATCAAATACATCCTACACACGCAACCATTTTCAATGATTCAAAGCTTAAAATGATCAGCACATCACATAGAATTAGTTTGTAACTTAAAACACAAGTTCTGGAAAAATGTTTTTTGGATGATACCTGAGATGGAGCTTTCGATTCCAGAACTTTCAGGCTGCTTCTTTTGCTCAAATCTACTCCACTGATCCTCCTAAGAAGCTTGCAAGGTTTGTTTGAAGTTTGTAATGGCTGGTTTGAGAGTTTGCTTGAGTTATGTTCAAGGTCAAGTGAGAATCGTGTTTGTGATTCTATGGCTTTCAGGCTGTTTTGAGGGTTGGTTGGTGTTCAGTGAAGCATGGTGAGATGGTTTATGAAGTTTGTTTGTGTGTTTGTGGCCTGTGTGTTGAGTTTCGAATGCTTTTGCTCAAGAGGGTGAAAATGAGAATGCTGTGCTATGAAGTGTTTCAGGCTTGCATCTTGTTATGTTTGGCTTGCATTTTCTTTGTATAAACAAATGCCATTGGTTAGAAGAAGTGACATGTGCTTTATTGATTGGTATGGGTGCTTTTGCCAAAATGTCAAAGTTGTGTAAGAAGGGCATGGGCTACTTGCTAGCTGAGTACAAAAGGCATGTCCTGCGCAGCATGATGTGAGGAAAGGCCTAGGATTGATCAGCAAGCTAGCCAACAAGTGGATGAGAAGCTATGATGAGTTTTGCAACTTGCCTTGCCTTTGCTTTTCATGAAAAAATCTTGCTCCATAGGCCACAAAAGTGAATGATCTCTTGGCCCATTCTGATTTTTATGTGTTGTATGATCATATGGTGAAGTTTAGAAATGCATTTGACAACCCAATTTGCCTTGAGAAGTGAATTTGCAACTTTGCCTCTTTGGTGCATAACTTGAAATTTAGTGATTTTTGCCAACTTTGACAAGCCATAACTTTTGATCCAAAATGAATTAGGTCATGTTCTTGTAATTTTTGAAAAGGGAATGATCCATTATACAACTTTCATGACCAAAGTTTTTCCATTTGAATCTTTTTTGAATCAAAAAGTAAAGGTTGAAAAAGTTGCCTAAAATGACAATTTCATTAAAAGTCAAACTTGCCCAAAAAGTCAACTTTGCAAAAACTTGAAATTCTTGAATTTTGTAGGCTTATAACATATTCCATGATCAAATAAAGATCATATACAATCAAAATGATGAAGAATGCCCTTTGGTTGGGTCATTGGGGGCCTCAGATGCCCTGATTTTGCACTGACTTGCTTGAAAAGTCAACTCTTGATCAGATGACTTCCCCATGGAATTTCTTCATGAAAATTGATATGCATACTCCATATACCATATAGAGACCAATAGAAACAAGAATGACCAAAAAATTTGGAGCTATGGCCTCTGAAACCAAAACCCTAATTCTAGGTCATCTGTGTAGTCAAGCCTGGCTCTGCTTCCATGCCATTCTCAGTTCTTGTGATTCTTTGACATTATTGACTTTGAGAGGATATAATATGATATTTGAACACACATTTACCCCTTTGAAGTGATTTATGGCCTTTGGAGTGGCTCAAGAAGCTCTTGGATTGCTCAGATCACAAACCCTAGATGCAGATGACTTTGAATTTATGCAGTGAATCAAAAATGCGATATGAGATGGTATGATTGAGTTTATGCATATGAAATGATCACAAGACATGGTGTGAAATGGGTGATGGCAAATTTGGGGTGTTTACAGTATAGGATGCTATCACTTATACCTAAAGTTTCCATAGTCTGTTCATCATAGTACAGAGTCAAATCCATTTGTCTCTGTGATAATTCCTCAAATTTCCTTCTTTGGTTTCTACCTCTAAATATGGTTTCCATAAAGTTTCTTGGTTGGTTAGCCATAGTTAGTGTTAAAGTGGAGGAAACAAATCAGGGGAGAAAAGGAAGGTAGAAAAGACTTTAGAAAAATCTGTAGCAAAGTAAATTTAAAAGTGATTTAGAAAATGAAAAATTAAAAATAAAGAAAATAAGGAATAGAAAATAGATAAATAAATTCAATAATAATAATAATGAAATAAAACAATAAAATGATAAAATGGGTTGCCTCCCACTAAGCGCTGTTTTTATCGTCATAAGCCTGACGTAGTGCTTAGGGGTAGATTAATCAGGGAAGTTAGTGGACAACTCTAAAAGCTTTAAACTATTCGCATAATCTCTATTTTCAATATTATGGTAATGTTTTAATCATTGTCCGTTTACTGTGAACGATTCACTATTCCTACCCTTAATTTTTATTGCTCCGCTCGGGAACACTCTAGTTATTTCAAAGGGTCCTGACCATCTAGATTTTTGTTTTCCAGGAAAGAGCCTAAGTCTTGAATTGAAGAGGATTACAACGACTCCCACACTAAATTCTTTCCTAGATAAGGGCTTATCGTGCCATCGCTTGGTTCTTTCTTTATATATCTTAGCATTCTCATATGCGTCTAACCTTAATTCTTCTAATTCATTAATGTCGAGGATTCGCTTTTCTCCAGCGGCATTGTAGTTTGTATTGAGTGTTTTAATCGCCCAATATGCTTTGTGTTCTAGTTCTACCGGGAGATGACAAGCCTTCCCATACACTAGTTTGAAGGGTGTAGTTCCTATGGGTGTCTTGTAGGCTGTCCTATAAGCCCATAAAGCTTCATTAAGTTTAGATGACCAATCTTTCCTAGATATGGCGACTGTCTTTTCTAGAATTTGTTTTATTTCTCTGTTCGAGACTTCGACCGTTCCACTTGTTTGTGGATGATACGATGTTGCTACACGATGTCTGACTCCATACTTAGATAGTAATTTGTCAAATATTTTCGAAATGAAATGAGAGCCACCGTCACTAATGACAAGTCTAGGCACACCAAATCTTAGAAAGATTATATTCTTGAAAAGCTTAATTACTACCCGTGTGTCATTTGTAGGAGAAGTTATAGCCTCAATCCATTTAGAAACATAATCGACAACTACGAGTATGTACTTATTACCGAAAGATGATGGGAATGGTCCCATGAAATCTATTCCCCAGACGTCAAAGACTTCTACTTCTAATATTCCTCTTTGAGGCATTTCATCTCTTCTTGAAATATTACCGGTGCATTGACACCGATCGCAATTTATAACAGTGATGTGGACATTTTTCCATAGATTAGGCCAAAATAGGCCGGCTTGTAAGATTTTTGCACAAGTCTTGGAAGTGCTTGCATGTCCACCATAAGGAGATGAATGACAATGAGCAATGACATCTTCTATTTCTTCTTCGGGAATACATTGACGAAAGATTCCGTCAGGTCCTCTTTTAAACAATAATGGTTCGTCCCAATAGTAATACTTGAGATTGTGGAAGAATTTCTTTTTCTGCTGATAGGTTAAGTCTGGTGGAAGTGCTCCTGCAGCTAAGTAGTTGACAATGTCAGCGTACCATGGCAGTCCTACGGTTGTTTGGATTGTTTCCGCGGTTTTTGGTTCATCTATGTCTAACTGAGCTGGGTCGCTTCCTATTTGTGCTATCAGATGTTCATACGGAAAATCGTCGTTAATTGGCACTTGTTCGGGTTTAATACCTTCTATTCTAGATAAATGGTCCGCTACGACGTTTTCAGTACCTTTCTTATCTTTGATTTCGAGATCAAACTCTTGTAAGAGTAAGATCCATCTCAAGAGTCTTGGTTTAGCATCTTTCTTGGTTAATAGATATCTGATAGCAGCGTGGTCTGTGTAGATGATTATTTTTGCTCCTACTAGGTAGGAACGAAATTTATCAAGCGCAAAGACAACTGCTAACAATTCTTTTTCAGTAGTGGCGTAGTTCATCTGAGCAGAATCTAAAGTTCTACTGGCATAGTAAATTGCGTGAAGTTTCTTGTCCTTCCTTTGTCCTAGAACTGCGCCTACAACATAGTCACTCGCATCGCACATGATTTCGAAAGGTAATCTCCAGTCAGGTGGTTGCATGATTGGTGCGGTGATGAGGGCTGTTTTTAGAGTTTCGAATGCTTTAAGACAATCTTTATCGAATATGAACTCAGCGTCTTTCATTAATAAACCGGTAAGAGGTTTAGTGATTTTCGAGAAATCTTTGATGAATCGTCGGTAGAAACCGGCGTGTCCTAAGAAGCTTAGTATTTCTCGAACGATCTTAGGGGGTTGAAGATCTTTTATGACTTCTATCTTAGCTTTATCAACTTCAATTCCCTTATCAGATATAACGTGTCCTAGTACGATTCCTTCTCTGACCATAAAATGGCATTTTTCCCAGTTAAGTACGAGGTTTACTTTCACACATCCTTCTAACACCATTTCTAAATTTGACAAACATCCTTCAAAACATTGCCCGCATACAGAGAAGTCGTCCATGAACATTTCCATGATGTTATCTATGAAATCTGCAAAGATTGACATCATACATCTTTGAAAGGTTGCAGGAGCGTTACATAATCCAAAGGGCATTCGTCTATAAGCGAACGTTCCATAAGGACATGTGAATGTAGTCTTCTCTTGATCATCTAGGTGGATAGGGGTTTGGAAAAATCCTGAGTAACCATCTAGATAACAGAAATACGAGTGTTTGGCTAATCGTTCTAACATTTGATCTATAAAAGGTAGTGGGAAATGATCTTTCCGAGTGGCTTTGTTTAGTTTTCGATAATCGATGCACACTCTATGTTCGGTCACTACTCTTTGTGATATCGATTCGCCTTTAGCGTTTTTCACAACAGTGATACCTCCTTTCTTTGGTACTACATGTACTGGACTAACCCATTGACTATCAGAGATTGGATATATTATTCCAGCGTCTAGTAGTTTCTTAACTTCTTCCTTTACTACAGTGCTAAGGATTGGGTTAATTCTTCTTTGAGATTCTCTAGAGGTTTTGCAATCTTCTTCTAGCATAATACGATGCATACAGATTGAAGGACATATTCCTTTGAGATCAGATATGTTATATCCTAATGCAGTTGGGTATTTCTTCAAGACATCTAAAAGTTTCTTCGTTTCGATTGTTCCTAAACTGGAATTTATTATAATTGGTCGTGTACATTCAGTGTCTAAGAATTCGTATCTTAGGTTCTTAGGTAAGGTTTTTAATTCTAATGTAGGTTTCTTCTTACTTGGCATGGGATCCGGTGTAAGTGCTAAACTTTCGCTTAGACTATCATCCTGATACGGTTCACGCCAATTGTCATCTTCGAAAATCAGAGGGATTTGAATTTTCATAATTTCAGAATAAGTAGTTTCTTTCATTTCCATCTCTCTTACACACTCGTCAATGACATCCAATAGATAGCATGTGTCCTTATTAGCTGGTGATTGTAAGAATTGTGTTAAAATAAATTCAACTTTCTCTTCACCTACTTCAAAGGTTAGCTTTCCTTTCTTTACGTCTATAATAGCTCCGGCGGTAGCTAAGAATGGTCTTCCTAGTATGATAGGTGTAGTGGAGTCTTCAGAGATGTCCATGATTATAAAATCAGTAGGAATGTAGAATTGACCTATACGTACTAGGACATTTTCTAGTATGCCTACAGGATATTTAATAGAGTGGTCGGCTAGTTGAACAGACATTTTAGTTGGTCTTAGGTCTCCCATGTCTATCCTTTTGCAAATTGTTAAGGGCATAACACTGATACTGGCTCCTAAATTGCATAGAGCTTTGTCAATGACGAATTTTCCAATCACACAGGGTATAGAGAAACTACCTGGATCTTTTAACTTAGGAGGCATATTGTTTTGAATTATTGCGCTACACTCAGCAGTAAGTGTAACAGTTCCGTTATCCTCTATCTTCTTCTTATTGGATAAGATTTCCTTTAGAAATTTAGCATACGAGGGAATTTGAGTGATAGCTTCAGTAAACGAAATAGTAATATTCAATTGTTTCAGAAGTTCAACAAATTTCTTAAATTGGCCCATCGTCTTGGAATTGGTTAATCTCTGAGGGTACGGAATTGGTGGTTTATAAGGTGGTGGAGGCACATAAGGCTTCTCTTTCTCCACTGCCTCTTGATTATTATCTTCCTTTTCTTCTGGTTCATTCTCCTTTTCAGTCGGCTTATCTTGCTTTTGGCACATGGCTGGATTGTCAAGTCTTGGATCGGCAGGTCCGTCAAGTTCCTTGCCACTTCTTAGTATCACAGCATTGGCCTGTCCTTTTGGATTAGGTTGGGGTTGTCCAGGAAATTCTCCAGCTGGTGCAGCGGTAGGTGCTTGTTGTTGAGCTACTTGTGAAATCTGAGTTTCAAGCATTTTGTTATGTGTAGCTAACGCATCTACCTTGCCCACTAATTTCCTAATCGTCTCGCTAGTGTGTATGTTTTGGTTTAAAAATTCCTTGTTTGTTTGAGATTGGGTAGCTATGAAGTTCTCCATCATTAACTCAAGGTTTGATTTTCTAGGAACATTAGGAGCAGTTTTTTAATATCCTGGTGGTGTAGTTGGTGCTTGACCTGGTGCGTATAAAGCATTGTTATTCTTATAAGAGAAGTTCGGATGATTCTTCCAACCTGGGTTGTATGTGTTCGAGTACGGGTTTCCTTGAGCATAATTCACTTGATCTGTGGGAATTCCTGCTAATAGTTGACAATCAGGGACAACATGTCCTGGAACTCCACATAACTCACAGTTAGGTGTTACCGCAACCACGGTGGTTGTTGGTGTTATGGCCAAGTTGTCGATCTTTTGGTTAAGTTGGTCAAACTTTGCATTGACTTGGTCCATACTACTCACTTCGTACATACCTCCTTTTGTTGGTTTCTCAGTTGCGACTCTCTCGCTTCCCCATTGGTAATGATTTTGAGCCATACTCTCGATAAGTGCATAAGCATCATTATATTCTTTGTCCATTAGTGCGCCGCCTGCGGCAGCGTCAATCGTCATTCTTGTGTTGTACAAGAGTCCATTATAGAAAGTATGGATGACCATCCATTCTACTAATCCGTGATGTGGACAAATTCTTAGCATATCTTTGTAGTGTTCCCAAGCTTCGAAAAGTGATTCGTTTTCCTTTTGCTTAAATCCGTTGATTTGAGCTCTTAGCATAGCTGTCTTACTAGGTGGGAAATATCTTGTCAAGAAGACTCTCTTTAGTTCCTCCCACGTAGTTACTGAATTCGAGGGTAGAGATTGAAGTCAGGCTCTCGCTCTGTCTCGAAGTGAGAAAGGAAAAAGGCATAATATAATTGCTTCTTGGGTAACTCCATTAGCTTTTACAGTATCTGCGTACTGCACAAATATCGAAAGATGAAGGTTCGGATCCTCGGTAGGATTTCTAGCGAATTGGTTTTGTTGCACGGCTGATATCAGCGAAGGTTTCAATTCGAAATCGTTTCGATTGATAGCCGGCGCAGCAATAATGGAATGCAGCTCAGCTTGTGAAGGACTAGTGTAATACTTTAGTGGATGATTTAGTTCTTCAGCCATTTCTGCATCCTTCGATGTTCCAACTGGTTTAGGTGGATCAACTTGAAGATCTGGAATGTTGTATTTTCGTTGGTATTCGAATATTCGTCTTCTTAAATGTAAGAAGCATTCTAATTCGAGGACTGGAGGTTGCAAGTCTTCGCCTTGAGAGCGAGTACTTGGCATACACTCGGTAAATTAGATTAGGGAAAATAAGATGTTACCTTAGTCTAGACAGTGCTACTCTAATAGTGCACTAGTGAATAAATCAAGATCCCCGGAAACAGCGCCAAAAACTTGATGGGGCGAAGACGTGATGTGTCTAGCGGTATCTGAACTGCAAGCGCATAACCTATCGAAGTAATATAAAAGATTGTCGAACCCATAAGGACTTTGTAATCACTCTAGTGCTAGAAGGTCTGCTAGTTTAGCTAAGGCGGAAATTTGTCACGATTATGGTTTTAAGGATTAAAAACGGGAATTAAACTTAGTTAAGGAAATAATGAGAAGGCGGTCGGTATGTAATTATATTAACCTATGCGGGTCAATCTAACCTAAGCTTATAAAGATGGTTCACTTAAATTATTCTGTAGAGATTACCAGTTTAAAAACCCTCGACTCACACTCTCGTGGTCTTATCTCAGATCTTAATCCTAAAGCCCTATGCCTGCTCTCGCTAGCCCATAAGTGTTTAGAAAATAATTTTTGAAAACTTAATAAGTCTAATTCATTTTAAAGCGCTCTCGCTGTATTTAAATCAAATGCCTAACTTTAGATATCCGGTTAAAATCTCACACTCTCGTGGTCTCGACCTAACCTATTTCACTTTTCTTACTCTCGTAACAAAAAGATTGATTTTAATTATAAAAAGCCACAGCCAGAATATAAGTTCTTAATATTTTTTAGCTTAGATTCGATTTATCCGTTTTGGTTTAGTTTATTACATACCGACTAATTAATTTAGCTACTCATTTTTATTATACCAACAGACAGATACAAAATGAAATAAATAAATATTAAGGCATGCATTTTAAAATAATAATAGAAACTTAACATAAATAAATAAATAAATTCAATATAAATTGCAAAACAAAAACCTGAACAATTTAATTCTTAGACTCCTTCTTCCACAAATCGGCAAGCTCGGAGTGTCGGAATCGAAATCGAAATAAAATAACAAGTTCTGAGGCTAAAAAGAAATTAATTGAAATAACAATTTCCAAATGTTGGAAATTGTTATTAAATGGGTTGGAAATAAAAGAAGAAAACACAGCAAGAACAAAGCTGGAAAATAAATGGGTTCAAAGCAAAAACGGCAGAGCTTCCGCGTAAAAATTCAAAACTAAACTCTGTACTTTTTCATTTGTTCCTTGGGTATTTATAGAAGATGATTTTGGCAGTTGAATGAGTAGCAGCGTGGGCCTCGTTCTGTTTTGAGAAAATCCAGCATAAGTGGCGTACTGGGTGTTGCTGCAGTTGAGGAAAAGTAGGAGTCTTTGAAAACTCGTTGCACGTCTTCATAAATATCTTCAAATAAATTAAATAAACTTTCCTTGTCACGTTCGTGACATGGGTGTAACGGTCATGTTTCTTCAAATAAGTGCGTCACGATCGTGATAGTGTTGTAACGGTCGTGAGACCTCTAAATAGCGCGTCACGGTCGTGAGTCAGTTGTGACGACCGTGAGAGCAACAAAATTGCAGACTTTAGCAGAATTGATCTCTTGATCTTCTTTTCTTTCTAGATTTGGTTCATTTGATCTTTTTCTCATAATTTGGCTCTAGACATGTTATACCTGCAATGTGACATAAAAAACTCGAACAATCGGGAGTTAAAAGGGTTAATGTACGATGAAACGGACTAAAAACATAGTAATAATGTGATACAATTTCTCGTTATCAAGCATCAATAGATTCTACATCTTTTTAGCTTCAAATCGATATAAGGTTCACTAAAAACAGATACCCGAAACTTAAGCTACGGATTAAAATACATAATCCCTCAAAACCTACAAGCTCGCTGAGCGCCCCCTTGCTCGCTGAGCGAAAATCACCCTGGAACTTTCACTGAGCGAGGGATAGCTCACTGAGCGACCACTGCAATTTCAGCAACATACCAGTTGTGAACAATCCAACCTAATCACTCAAAAACTTCTCTTTCTCTCTTACCAATTTTCTATTATAACTCTCTCTCAATTCTATTTCTATTTCTACTACTAACTAATTCTATTTTCTACACTTAACTCATTTTATCTCTTTTCCACCCAAAATATTATTTTCTCTCAAAATACCAATTCTAAACAATTCTAACTTATTACTAAAAGTAAAGGTCTAAAATACCCTCTTAATCAATCTTACCCGGAAACGCTCGAAACGGTAAAATCGCACCAACACACCAACACAACACATATTCACATTTTATCACATTAACATAGCACATAATCATGTTAATTCTACAAACAAATCAATTCTCAATTAAATCAATTAAAGACTAAACAAAACAAATGGGAAAATCAAATCAGGGCGTTACACACTTGACCAAGATTGAGAAGATAGATGACTACATCAGAAAGGCTAGAGCAGGAGAGTTAGTGCTGAAGAATGCTTGCAAGGAAGCTAAGACTCAGAAGGCCAGAGCTGAGCATTACTTAGAGGAGAGTCAGGCTAGGTGGATCAGGATCACTGAGGCTCGCGCGCAGGAAGATCAGAGAACCCAAGCTAGGATAGAGCAGATGGAGGCTAGTGAGAAGAAGAATCAGGTAGCCTTGTTAGCAGCACAGAAGGAGATCTCTGAGTTGAAACTACGGACATGGTTGAAGAGATCAAAGGACTAGGATAAGCATAAGAAGTTGACCAGTGCCATTGCCACCAGGAACCTCCTCATCAGGACCATCACAGAGCACCCAGTTGGTCTAGTGACTGAGGCTCATCTGAAAGAAGTCAGGGAGGATGACTTTGGATTGGATGTTTGATTTCCTTGTACTTGTATTTCCTTTTGTCTGTACTTTTGATTTTGATGTTGTATTTTGACCCACCATGGGGACTTTATTGTAATTAAACTATGTATCTTCACTCTTTGTAATATATGGTTTGTATTATCTTTACGAGCTTAATCTCTATGCAACATCATCATTTCCTCGAGGTCTGGAAATGTCAAAACCAAAGAACCAAAGTGGATACCCTTGGAAGACAAATAGGCATCCTGCATTGCATACTAACATTTTCTCTTTGTTTTGTAGGTTTTTGTTTTGTTGTTGTTTCTCACTTTGTTGTGATTTTAGGAAACATTGCTCGCAGAAGAGTGTTCCTTGTCAATAGAGTGCACCGGTATCCGACAAGAAACAACCTTTCGGGATTACAAATGGATCAGGTTCAACAAGACTTGACTGAAGTGAGAGCCCAAATGGCCAATGAGAGGACATAGATGAGGGCCCAAATGAATCAATTCATGGCAGTTATGTCTGGTTTGGCTCAGAGCCAGGAGAGACTGAGAGAGTTAGTCGAGCGACAAACTCCCGAGGAAAACCATCCAGGTACAGGGGGTACCAGCAACAACGATCACGTGCAGCCTCGCACTGATCCCCCAGAGTTTGGACCTCACCTAAACCCAGACATCAATGCCATAAGAAACACCCAAGGTAACACTGGAGGAAGGGCTTTACAAGAAGACCCTCAAGAAGAACAGTTTACTGTGGTTGGGGATGGAGGCGCAGTTTACGACCTTCGGTTGGATGAAATAGAAGAGAAGATAAGGTCTCTTGAATCCTAAAACTCTCTGGGTTTTGATGTCATGGACATGGGATTGGTGGAGGGGGTTAGAATTCCTCACAAATTCAAACCTCCTTGTTTTGAAAGATACAATGGCACATCCTGCCCACGTACCCATCTTCAGTCTTTCCTGGGGAGATTGAAAGCCTACACCATGGATGAGAAGCTGTGGATGTTTTACTTTGAGGATAGCTTGACAGGGGCATCCCGAGAGTGGTATTCTCACTTGACCAGGGCCACAGTTAGAAATTGGAAAGACTTGGCCGAAGCTTTCATTTGGCAATATCAGTATAATCTGGACAAGGCTCCAAACAAAACCCTTCTGATGGGAATGTCACAGTCTTTCCGTGAAAGCTTTAGAGAGTATGCCCAAAGGTGGAGGCAACTAGCTGCTGCCGTTCAACCCCCGATGTCAGAAAGGGAGATGGCATATATGTTCATGAACACTCTCTAGGGTACTTATATTGACAGATTGGTTGCATTTTCTTCCACCAGTTTTGTATACGTGGTGATAGCTGGGGAAAGAATTGAGAGCTTATTGAAGATGGGGAAGATTTCCGACAACGGCGCCAATTCAATCAGTACAAGGAAGCCATTTGTTGGGCCCCGCAGATCTGGTGAAACGAATTTTGTACATATGGGAAGAGGTAGACCCCAATATCTGTCCAGATCAGTTGCTGCCGTCACTATCCCTACTCCACCTCCTCTGTATACTCAACAACCACAACACTTTCCTCAACAGCCACAGTTTCCTCAATAGAGATCCTACAATAACAATAACAACAACCAACAACAACGCCCTTTCCAACAGCGGCCATCTCAGAACAACAGGGTGATTTTCCCTATTCCAATGCCATATGCCACATTGCTGCCGCAACTCCTAAAGCTCAATCTTGTTGAGTTGAGGACATTTGCTCCACCTGATCATCAGAACCTTCCGAGAAATTACAACATCAACGCTAGGTGTGTTTTTCATTCTAAATGCACCTGGTCACTCCACGGAAAAATGCAGGGCTCTGCATATGAAGGTCAGGGATCTGGTAGATTCAAAGGCCCTAAACTTTGCACCACCTCCCAATGTCATGAAAAATCCTACGCCAAGCCACAGTGGGCCAAGGATTAATGCTATAGAGGATGGCTTCCCCATGAGTTTGATTGAAGACACTGCAAGTATTCAGACACCTCTGGCAGAGGTTAAAGCTCAGCTTTTGAAATGCCAAGTGTTTCCAGGTTGTGAGGCCTGTTGTGAATCTTGCAAGGTCTCCGAGAATGGGTGTGCAAGCTTGAGGAATGGCATCAATGGCCTGATCAAAGAAGGCATTCTGCAAATAACCACAACAGCTTCTACAACACCAGCAACTCCTTTTTCAACAACAAATGATCCTCCTACAATTGCAAAGACAATTGTTCCTACAGACTCGTCTATAAAATCAGTAACCACCTCTTCCATCACTTCAACAAACAACAGTTCCATTTCATCTACTTCTACAACTAAAGCAACCACCAACAACGACGTCTCCATAGTCACTATCTATTATGACCCTACAATGGTCCCGAACTCCAGCAACTTTCAACAACAATCTCAGCAACAGTTTCAACAACAATCAAGCTTCAATCAATCACCACCAACATCCACCAGAAGTCCTGTCACCATTTTCTATGATCCACATACAATAACGGTTCCAACCTCTGCTGCAGTTAGCACAATCACCATCACGGTGCCATGGCCCATTCCGTATGTTAAAGACAATGTTGTACCATGGCATTATGGTGCAGACCTCTATTGCAATGGAGAAAAAGTCCTTCTTGATTCTTCAGTTCCTACCTCACAAGTGGATAATGTTGGGGGAGGCGGAGGCTTCACCTGAAGCGGACGACTCTTCGCGTCACAAGCTCCAAGAACTAATACTGAGGCAAAGGCTGGTGCCAAAGCCAAAGGGAAAAGTGTGGCACCTGAAGAACCTGCGCCGAAAGAGACTCATAAATCATCCTTTGATCAGGATATGGATGAATTTATGAGAATAATTAAAAGAAGTGACTACAAAGTTGTGGATCAGCTCCACCAGAATCCTTCTAAGATTTCCATCTTATCCCTGTTGTTGTGTTCCGAAGCTCATCGGGATGCACTACTCAAAGTTCTGCACGCTGCCTACGTGCCAGAAGAGATCATAGTGAATCAGCTTGAGACAGTGGTGTCTAATGTCAATACTAGCCATGGGCTAGGTTTCACCAGTGTTGACTTGACAACGGAAGGACGTCACCACAATAAAGCTTTACACATCACTTTGGAGTGTAAAGGGGATGTGCTCTCTCATGTTCTTGTTAACACTAGGTCTTCACTCAATGTCTTGCCAAAGAAAGTTCTTGTCAAGCTCGAATATGATGGAATAGCTCTTCGACCAAGCAATCTGGTGGTTAGAGCTTTTGATGGCTCCAAGAGGTATGTTCTTGGAGAGGTGGAGCTGCCTGTGATAATCGGTCCGCAGGTCTTTCGGACTACTTTCTATGTGATGGACATTTAGCCGGCCTACAGCTGTTTGTTGGGTCGACCATGGATTCATGCCGCTGGCGCAGTTACGTCGACCCTTCACCAGAAATTGATATATGAGTGGGAAGGACAGATTATCACCATCTGTGGTGAAGAGGATATCTTTGTTAGCCATCTAGCTACATACAAATACATTGAGATGGATGGTGAAATCCATGAAACCATGAGCCAAGGGTTCGAGGCTCTGAACGTAAATGAGGCGACGACTAAAGTATTTGCTGCATCCCAGGAGGATAGGATGGGTACTTCAATTGTCTCCTATCAGCAAGCCTGGAAGGTTGTTGAAGATGGTAATGCCCAAGGCTGGGGAAAGTTGCTGCCGGTGGAGAAGAAGGAAGATAGATTCGGTTTGGGTTACAAACCAATCCGACAAGATCAAGTGGAGGCTGCTAAAGAGCCCAAGTTCATCAGTGGGGGATGCTCACCCCAGATGCTGTTAACAACATGGAAGACGAGGCGGAAAGCGACCTCAACCTGGAGAGCTGGATACGTCCAAGGATCCCGGGTCATCAAGTCCTACATCTTTGCCCAAGGTGTCAGGACTCATTTTGTAATAGGGCCATATTGTAATTTTGTGCAAATGGATTATCAATGAATATCGGATATCTTTTGCAAACAAGTCTCTTTTTCGCTCACTGTCTTTTCATTTTTCACTTTTGTACAAAACAATGAAATGGCAATGTTTTCAAAATAATAACTTCATTTTTCTAAACAAGATTAAAATTGATCACTAAAATGAACAAATCTCAAACCTTGCAGAGATTACCCTCCAGATTGCACCGACAACAGCACCGCTATGACCTTGTATGACTTCGACAATCCGATTAATCAAGCTGATGAAGGGGTTGAAGAAGACTATGAGTTACTTGAAGAGTTAGCCAGGTTGTTGAGGCAAGAAGAGAAAGTGATTACTCCTCATCAGGAGGAGGTAGAAACATTTAATCTTGGTACCGAAGAGGATTTTAAAGAAGTAAAGATTGGGGCCGGACTGCAAGCTTCAGTAAAAGAACAACTCATTGACATGCTTCGAGAATACATCGACGTCTTTGCTTGGTCCTATCAACACATGCCAGGACTAGATACAGATATTATTATGCACAAACTGCCATTAAAGGAAGATTGCCCTCCAGTGAAGCAAATTCTACGCCGTACTCGCCTATACAAGGCCATGAAGATTAAGGAAGAAGTACAAAAACAGTGGGACGCCGGTTTCCTTGCTGTAACTAGTTACCCGCCGTGGGTTGCTAATATTTTACCCGTGCCTAAGAAGGATGGAAAAGTACGTATGTGTGTGGACTACCGGGACCTGAACAGAGCTAGCCCAAAGGATGATTTCCCATTACCTCACATTGATGTATTGGTTGACAACACACCTCAGTTCTCGGTGTTTTCTTTCATGGATGGTTTTTCTGGGTATAATCAGATCAAGATGTCACCCGAAGACATGGAGAAAACAACCTTCATCACACCTTGGGGCACCTTTTGTTACAAGGTAATGCCTTTTGGACTGAAGAATGCCGATGCGACTTATCAACGGGCTATGGTAACATTATTCCACGACATGATCCACAAAGAAATTGAATGCTACGTGGATGACATGATTGCCAAGTCCCTTACTGAAGAAGACCATCAGGTGAATTTGCTGAAGTTATTCAAGCGTTTGAGAAGGTATCAGCTGAAGCTAAACCCCAACAAATGCACATTCGGGGTACGTTCCGGTAAGCTGCTGGGATTTATCGTAAGTGAAAAGGGAATTGAAGTTGATCTTGACAAAGTCAAAGCCATTCAGGAGATGACTTCACCTAGGACTGAAAAGGAAGTTTGGGGGTTCTTAGGTAGATTGAACTACATATCAAGGTTCATATCTCATCTCACTGTAACCTGTGAGCCCCTGTTCAAATTGTTAAGAAAGGAACAAACAGTCAGGTGGAACGACGATTGTCAGAAAGCTTTTGACAAGATCAAGGAATACCTACAAGAACCTCCAATTCTCATGCCTCCAGTTGAAGGAAGACTTCTGATAATTTACCTGACAGTATTAGAAGGATCAATGGGGTGTGTGTTAGGCCAGCATGACGAGTCTTGTCGAATAGAGTATGCAATATACTACCTAAGCAAAAAGTTTACCGACTGTGAACAACGTTATTCACTGCTCGAGAAAACTTGTTGTGCTTTACCGTTGGTTGCTCGCCGACTAAGGCAATATATGTTGACTCACACAACCTTGTTGATCTCAAAAATGGACCCTGTCAAGTACATATTTGAGAAGCCAGCACTTACCGGAAGGGTTGCAAGATGGCAAATGATTCTGACAGAGTATGACATTCAATACACATCTTAAAAGGCCATCAAAGGAAGTGTACTGTCTGACTATCTGGCTGAGAAACCCATTGATGATTACCAGCCCATGAGATTTGACTTCCCTGATGAAGACATCATGTACCTAAAAGCCAAAGATCATGAAGAGCCTGTTCACACTGAAAGGCCTGACCCAGAAGAAGAATGGACAATGATGTTTGATGGGGCTGTCAATATGAATGGTCGTGGAGTTGGTGCAGTACTCATTACACTTAAAGGAGTTCATATGCCTTTCTCGGTAAAACTCACCTTTTCCTGCACTAACAACGAAGCTGAATATGAAGCGTGTATCATAGGTCTTGAGGAAGCCATTGACCTCAGGATCAAGACTTTTAATGTATTTGGAGATTCAGCTCTGGTAATCAATCAAACCAACGGCAAATGGTACAGTCACCAAGAGCATCTGGTTCCATACCGTGACTATACGAGGAGATTATTGACTTTCTTCACAACAGTCAAACTTGAGTACATCCCTCGAGACGAAAATCAGTTTGCAGATGTTTTAGCTACCATTTCTTCCATTATCAAGGTTCAAACTGCCAACTATGTGCCTCGGATCTCGGTATCCAGACTAGACCGACCAGCGTACGTTTTTTCCGTGGATATTGCTAAAGATGACAAGCCTTGGTTATATGACATCAAATGCTTCTTAGAGGATCAAACATACCCACCTGGGGCATCATCCAATGATAAGAAGACATTAAGAAGGCTGGCCGGTAGCTTCTTCCTTAATACGGATGGTTCATTATACAAACGAAACTTTGACATGGTGCTACTCAGATGTGTTGACAAGAAAGAAGCAGACTTGCTGATGCACGAGGTGCATGAAGTCTCTTTCGGTACCCATGCTGGAGGACATGTAATGGCTAAGAAATTGTTAAGATCAGGTTACTACTGGATCAAAATGGATGCAGACTATTGTGCCTATGCCAGAAAGTGCCACAAATGCCAGATCTACGCAGACAAAGTGCATGTGCCTCCAAATCCTTTGAACGTGATGTCTTCACCTTGGCCCTTTGCCATGTGGGGCATTGACATGATTGGAAAGATCGAACCAACTGCTTCAAATGGCCACAGATTCATCTTGGTAGCCATTGATTATTTCACCAAGTGGGTTGAAGCAACTTCGTATGCAAACATCACCAGACAAGTGGTAGCCAGATTCCTGAAAAGAGACATCATCTGTCGATATGGAGTTCCCGAGCGAATCCTTACTAATAATGGTTCTAATTTGAACAACAAAATGATGGCAGAACTGTGTCGGGACTTCAAAATTCAACATCACAACTCTTTTCCTTACATGCCAAAGATGAACGGCGCTGTCGAGGCAGCTAAAAAAAACATCAAGAAGATTGTGCAAAAGATGGTGGTTACTTACAAAGAATGGCATGAAATGCTACCATTTGCCTTGCATGGGTATCGAACCTCAATCAAAACATCTACTGGGGCAACACCTTATCAGCTTGTGTATGGTATGGAGGCAGTCATACCTGTTGAAGTTGAGCTACCCTCCTTACGGGTATTGATGGATGTAAAGCTGAATGAAGCAGAATGGGTCAGGTCTCGGTACAATCAACTGAATTTGATCGAAGAAAAGAGATTAGCTGTTATCTGTCACGGGCAGTTATATCAGAAAAGGATGAAGAAGGCCTTCGATCAGAAAGTCAGGCTTCGGGAATACCAAGTAGGAGATCTTGTGCTGAAAAGACTCCTTCCTCCTCATACAGACCACCGGGGCAAATGGACTCCAAATTACGATGGTCCATTCATAGTAAAAAAGGTTTTCTCTGGTGGAGCGCTGATGCTCACTACTATGGATGGTTAAGATTTCTTATCCCCTGTGAATTCAGATGCAGTTAAAAAATACTTCGCATAAAATGACCCGCTGGACATAAAAACAGAATGTAAGTCTAGACAAAAATAGGGCATCCCGGCGAGTCAAAAACAAAATAAAAGACTCGGGAAAAAATAAGGCACAATTGAAAAAAATGTACACCCGCTGAGTTGAAAAGCCGCATTGGACAGCTCAGGCAAAAATGGGTATCCCGGTGGATTGAAAACCCGAAAGGGCGATCCACGCAAAATCAGGGAATAAGGGAACAACTGCATTCTGAATTCGTCTGTATTACTCACAACATGACAAGCTTCGAAAGGATAAAGCATCAGTCAGAATTAACCTTCTTCAGAAAGCAAGATGAGAAGAACGTCAAGGTCATACAGGTCATAGCAAAGGAAGCTCACTGAAGCGTCGTCAACATTGCCAACACTTTTATTTTCTCAATTTATAGCAATCTCCTCATTTCAGGGGATTTGTTTCTTTGACTGTATTTGCCAATTCAGGGCACCCAGATTAATAAAATCATATTTTTCAGTCACACCTCGTTTTGTTCATTTTTGTTTCGTTTGCAAAATGTCCAATGTTCATGATACAGTACTTGCATAAAACAAATGAGCCATTTTTTTATAAAAAAAAACGCTTGCAGGAAATATATTACTTTCAGGAAAGCCTAACTTCTATAACGGAATCCGGTAAGGGATACCTCAGGATACTTGTGCGTTTCTTTTGTCTTAACAGATTACAGGTATTCAATACGCAACATGGGGCATGCCAAACATCGCATCCCCATCAGGCTAATACCCGGAAGAGCAATATTTGAACTGCTTTTCCCCAACGAAGTTGTCAAAGCCTCCTCATCCACATCATAAGTCTATTCAACAGGAGCTTCCCCAGCCGAGAGCCACACCAGAGTGTCAGATATCTCATCCTTAGCAAGGATAAAAGAACTATCTCCCCACAGAGTTTCCATCCTCTCCCCAGAAGAGCAATGCCTGAAACTCTTACACAACAAAGTGACGAAAGTCTCCTTCTCCCCAATTGAGTTCTCCTTACGGATGGATCTACCAATGATCTATTTCCCCAAGCAGAGCTCTCCCTTCGGGAAGATCTACCAATGATCTCTCCCCAGTTGGGTTATCTCTCCAAGCAGATCAGCCAGAGATCTTTATCCTAGCGGGATCCGAATCCCGAGTCGGTTTCTCTTTTGCATAATCATAGAATTTGCATCATATTCACCAAACAAGCATAGTATTTCGTCTAATACGGAGCATTACGGCAAAACATCAAACATTTGCATGATCACAAGCCAGGTTCGAGCCAGTCACATGCAATTACCATCAGTATTTCATCAGCAATATATATAAAAACTCGCATCCCCTACAAATAAAAGCCAAAGCGTCCCCTTTGCACTCTCTAACTCAAGTGTTTGTTCTTATATACCCTTTTAGACACTCGTCTGTGTCGTATTATCCCCCACAGATATAAGCCAAAGCGTCCCCTTTGCACTCTCAAATACAGATACCTACACACACTCTTTTTTACACTCGTCCGTGCCATATTCCCCCAGCATGGTTGCCAAAACACTTATGTTTGTTTATAACACACTCTTTTTTCGACACCCGTATGTGTCATCCTATCCCCATAGGTCGCCAGAACACCTTTTTACACTTCCACATACAAATATTTGTTCATACGTTCCCCAGCAAGTTGAACACTCGTCTGTGTCTTTCTCATACTTCACCAACAAATCAATATTCACTCATACTTATACAGGAGTCTCCGATACTCGTCCGCATCCTATTTATATATCACTCTTCAACAGATTCGACACTCGTCCGTGTTCTTTGTTAACCAGTTGGTACTCGTTCGTATCATCATCTCTGAACACGCGTCAGCTTTTGTTTCTACCGATACTCGTCCGTATCATGGTCTTAAGGATGCTTGTCCGCATCTTTAATCTATACACAGCGTCAAACACTTATACATTTTTATTCTTGAGCGTGAACACTCGTCCGTGTTTACCATTCCCCAGTAAGTCACCAATGAAGCAACTTTTATCTTACCCGACATTCGTCCTATGTCGTGATACTTTCGGCAGCCATCCCCTGCCAGGTGATCGTCCTTCACCTTTGGATGACCGCCCATCATCCCTTTCCCTAGTGGAATCTCCATTATTGAACCTTTTCTATCTGACATTCGTCCTATGTCGTGATAAAGAGCAGTCGTCCCCTGCTAGGTGATCGTCCTTCACCTCTTGATGATCGTCCCTTATCATTTCATCCGATGGCCGTCCCCATCGTTGATCTTGTTATCCGACATTCGTCCTATGTCATGATAAAACCCGAGAGTAGCCGTACCTTTCTAGGTGATCGTCATTCACCTCTTGATGGTCTTCCTTCATCATGCTTATCCGATGGCTGTCTCCATCGTCGACCTTTTCTATCCGGCATTCGTCCTATATCGTGATAAAGAGCAGCCGTCCCCTGCCAGGTGATCGTCCTTCACCTTTGATGACCGTCCCTCATCGTTTATTTCATTTATTCTTTAAACCGATGGTCGTCCCCATCGTTGTTTACTTTCACTTTCAAAGCATGATGGTCGTCCCCATCATTGCCTTTGCTTTAATCACCAGAGAATCTTGTTTCTTTACCTGATGGTCGTCCCCGTCATGGTCTCTTTATTTCCCCAACTTGTCAGTCGTCCCCGTCATTGCTTAGCTACCGCTTTATCCCCAACAGTCGTCCTCTGCTCGATGGTCGTCCTCCATCGCCTTCATTTGATAACCATACTATACTATCTTTTACAATTTATATCCCTTTTCTTCTTCTATCCAGCAAGTGCAAATTTTGGACTGTCTTTGGTATTCAACCATAAGTTATCTTGTTTGTTTGATAAGCCAGGCACTTACATCCTGCACAGCTAACTCATGTTTGAATAGGGGTAGCTGTAAACACCCCAAATTTTCCCTCACTCATATCACACCATGGCTTGTGATCTTTCATGTTTTCATTATCATAGGCATACCACCTCACATTGCATTTTTGTTTCACTGCATAAGTTCAAATTCATCTCCATCTAGGGTTTGTGATCTGAACAATCCAAGATTCAATCTGAGCCATACCAAAGGCCTCACAGCTTTCCAAGAGGGTCTATGTGTTTTCTATCATCATATTATTCTCCTCAAAGTTCATGAAAGTCAAGGGATCACAAGAGCTGGCAAAGGCATGGAGGTAGAGCTAGGGTTTTTACTACACAGATGACCAAAATTAGGGTTTTGGTTTCAGAGGCCTTAACTCCAAATTTTTGGTCCATTCTTGTTTCTAATGTTCTTAAGATGTTATAAGGATCATGTGTACCAAGTTTTATGAAGAAATTCATTGTGGAAGTCATTTGTTCACTGGGTAACTTCTTAAGCAAGTTAAGTCAAAATCAGGGCATCTGAGGCCCCCAACAATGGAACCAAAGGGGAATTTTCATCAAATTGAAGTTCTATGATCTTTATTTGATATTAGAAGAGGTTGGAAGTTCACAAGATTGAAGAATTTTGAGCCATTTGCAAACTTGCCAAAAATGGAAATGACTTGTAATGGAAACTTTCCATTTTGGGAAAGTTTTTCAACCTCCTCTTTCTTAACCGAAAATGCTTCAAATGAAAAATTATTTGTCATGAAAGTTTTAGATTAGGTCTTTCCCTTTTCAAAAAGTACAAGAACATGTCTTGATTCATCCTAGAACTCAAGATATGGCCTTTCAAAGTTGGCAAAAATCCTAAAATTTCAAGTTTCATGTCAAAGAGGGATTTTGCAAATTGGCATGTTAAAGCATTCTAATGACTTCAAATGTGTACAAACACTTCATAACATGCCTATGTGACTTCAAAAGATCAGAATTGGCCCATGGTTAGAGGCATTTCATGGATTGTGATCCAAGAAACTTCAAAGAGGGAATTTTGCAAAACCTATACCTCAAGTACACCCCTTGAAACAGCTCTGCACCATGCCCATACCTCAAGTACTCAAAGTTGACAATTTTTCATTTCCTCCCATACCAATCAAACTGAGCCACCACCCACTCTCTGACCAATCATAATCTCTTATGCAAACCCTAAGGACCTCATTCCATTACACATTCAAGCCTGAAAACCTCTCAAGACTCAGATTGCCAAAAATCACCTCATAACTTCATCTCTTCGAAATTCATAACACAACCACTAAAACTTCAATTTTCTTTCATCAATCATCTCCTCATGACCTAAGGAGCATTTCCCACCCTTCACCATAGCCTGAAACACAGCGAAACACAAACACGATTTCTGGTGCAGCAGAAACAAAACCTTCAAACCAAGCCATACAAACATGTTCTAAGCTTCACATCATCCTCAGGGGGTTCATTGAAGTTGGTTTGCACAAGGGAGGAGGTCAGAAAGCCCAGAATCAGGAAGCTCAATCTCAGGTAACCTCAAGAACCTTTTTTCCAGAATCTTGTTTTCTTGTTAAAATATTGTTCTATATGTTGCATTGATCATGGGGATGTGTTTAGTTTTGAAAATGAGCAAGAAATAAGCATAAATTGAATCTCTGAAACTTTGACCTGATTTTTGTTCTTCTTCGATTCTCTTCATTCACGCATGATTAATTGTTTTTGTTGCTGGATTTGAGTTTGTTGTTAGTTAAGGATCATTTCTGGAGCTTGTGGTGAGTTTTCATGGGTTTTTGAGAGATTCGGGGAGTGAGTCTGGCCGGAGAAGATGACCGTAGGTTTTCTCCGGCCACCTGAAAGTCATTAGGGCATAATTTCTTATTAATTAGGTTAGTTTAAATCTGGGCCATTGGATCATACTTCCCGTGCGTGTGGACGGTCCAGATACTTCATTAGTTATTAATCCTGTAATTAATTAGTTTAATTAAGTTTAATAAAAATAATTTAATCAGAGTGAATCTCAGCCACCCATTCACGCGCCAGTCAACACTCCCCCCTTTAGTTTGAATCTCAGCCCTCAGATCTTCATGCTTTCTCATTTATTTCATTTTTATTCTATTTCTTTTGTACAATTTATTTAAAATAGCAAAAGTCATCCAAAAAATATTTCCTTTTGCATTTTTGTTTCAAACAATTTTCTCAACCTGAAAATGATTTTTATTTTATTTTTTGCATTTAAAAAGTATTTTTAAAATATTTAAATGTTATTTTTAATTAATTAAAGTCTTTTAATTAATTAAAAATACATTTAGGTTTCTAAAAATCACCAAAAAAATCTTGAATCATCCCAATGCATTTAGAAACATTTTCAAACTCTTCACACAAATTTCTTTTTAGGTTTGATTATAAATTGTGAATTTTCTTTGAATTAAAGGTCATTAAAATCTTATTTTTGAACCCTAACTATAAAAAATCATTTATGCCTAACCAAGAAGAGTTTGAAGATGATTATTTTTGCATTGTGTTACATATTGCATGTAGTTTATAGGAAATTTTCCTCACGAATTTATCTTGCATTTTCAATTTGATTTGCATCTGTCCCTTTGAACCACCCAAAAACCCTAGAAAACATAGGAAAATCATAACTTTTGATTGGTTAGGCTTCTGACCTTCTCCTTTGGGGTGTGACCTAGTATGGGATTAGGGTTTGATTGAGTTTGGTTTTAATTTTTTATCATGTCATATGCTTCTGTTTTGTTCATTTGCATCTTGCTTGTCCATAAAACCCTATTTTTATGTGTTCATTTGCATTCATCTTGCATATGCATCCTTACATGAACTTGCCATGACATTTCTTGCATTCATAAGTCATTTTAGACATCTTAGGACATGTTAGAACCATGCTTGATCATTTCTTCATTCATTTTCCATGAATTGCATTCATTTAATTTCATTAACTTTCATGTGTTTTCAAACTTCAAAGCATGCTTCCATTTGCATCTCATCTTTGTATGATCATACATATTCACTTTGTATGCCTTTGCATCATCTCACATGACATTAAAATTGCATAAATACTTCTGACTTTGGTCATCTCATCACATTGCATCTCATTCCATTCCATTTCTTTATCCTTTATACCTTATGCATCCATACTAACTTTTAAGGTTTTTGTAAGTTACTTTGAGAAGTGGATTTGCCTTCACTTCTCACTTCTCCTTATCTCTTTCATTTTCATTTTACTTGTATTTTAAGTGAACTTGTTCACTTATGTTCCATTTCTCTCACTTTCTTTCTTTAAGTTACTTATCTTCTTCAATGAAGTAAGTAAATTATTCTTCTGCTTCATCCTCCTTTCATCTGCTTCTTCCATTGGTGGCTTCCTTGAAGATCTTACTTAAGCCTCACAAACCATAGGAACATCCAAGAATGATAATAATTAGGGTTGTGATTAGTTCCCCTTAGCTTTTTACCTTTGATTATCCTTGAGTCTCTCTTCTCACCTCTTAATCAGAGACTAAACTCTTAAAGTTTTAGGACTTTGGAATTAAGGTTATGTCTGTATCCTTCTATTAGGATGGAGTGTATAACTTTAATTTTAAGTGTTAAACCTTTAATTTGTTTAAACCTCTTAATCAAATCATCTTAATAATCACCAAGACTTTATCTTGTAACTTGGGCCTTACATTAGGGTTCTAATTCTTCCTTATGGTTCTAATTCTTCCCCCTCAAGTTGTCTTACAAACCATGAAATCCACTTCTTAATCTCATCCCTTAATTAAAATCCACTTAATAAAGGCTTGTTACATAATGAATTTAATCTCTAACCATGGATTAAGTTGAGGTATCTTCCTCAGCTTAAGTGTTCTCATCTATTATCCTTCTATTAGGATGGTGTAATGAGTCCTCTAATCTGTGATTAGAGATTAAACTCATTACTTAACACTAAACAAAAACCCAAAAACATCTAATTAATCACAAGTATGTTAATGATCTTAATCCTACATCATAATGGTAATTAAGTTGAGATGCTTGTCTCATACTTAAATATTCTCATTATCCCTAATCAGGGAGGATATAATGAGTTTACAACCCTTGATTTAGGCTTAAGCTCATTAACTTATGCAAAACACCAAAAACAATAAAAAAACTGAAAACACAAAAACAAACAATAATCGTCTCCTTCGGGATTCTTTTCTCATCACACTCATTCATAAGTGAGAACTTGCTTCTTCCGTCTAATGCAAGATAGTTAGCACTCGAGCCAGACGAGTCATACACTTGAGCATAGACAAGCAAGCAGTTCACAGTCAATTTATCTTTCAGTCTCTTTGAGTCGAACTACGGTGTTCTGACTTCCTCATTTCACGAGAGGATACGTAGGCATAACTTATCTATTATCGAACAAAAGTCTATGTGTCTTCCCCCTCTTTCAGCATTCTCTTTTAAGCCTCAGTTCCTGAGCAATTCACCCTTTTGCACTGACACTTATCTATTCTTTTCCAGCTCTTGCACACAGATAGCACATACACCTACCCCTTTAAACACAATCTTGTAAGTGTGGATCCCGTCGAGTACGACGGACAATCTGGGTGCTAATACCTTCCCAGGTTGTAACCAACCCCCTTTCTCAGTTTCTCTGGTTCGCATCCGTCTTATCCATATCTTTCTAGGTTTATGCAGCATTACCTTTCCTTCGGGATAAAAATGCCTAGCTGGCGACTCTATTCACCTTCATTTCATTTTCTCCTTTCGCCGACCGTTCGCGTCTGTACCCTATCTGACCCGGTGTCTTTTCGGGGGAGCGACACATCTTTGGATTGGTATTTGAATCTAGACATGAATGTTGTCAGAAGATGGAAGGAATTGGCTGAAGCTTTTGTGAAACAATACCATTTTAATATGGACATGGCGCCTAACCGCATTCAACTTCATAGTCTTTCTCAGAAGAAGTCTGAAAGTTTCAAAGAGTATGCTCAGAGATGGCGAGAAATGGCATCCCAAGTGCAACCTCCACTGCTTGAGAGGGAAATGGCTAACATATTTATGGGCACTTTACATGGTGTATTTCTGGATCATTTAGCTGCTTGTCCATCCACTGGATTTTCTGATATTGTAATCATCGTCGAACGAGTTGAGAGTTTGTTGAAGCTTGGAAAGATTCAAGACTATAGTGTGTCAGGTCTAGGCACTAAGAAGCCCTTTTCCAATGGTCAGAACAAGAATGAAAGGGAAGTTGGGGCAACATCTCATCAACGTGGAAAAGGTAGGGGATATCATCCACATTGTCGCTCCCCGGACATACGTCCCGGTGCAAACGCAAACTGTCGGCGAAAGTTAAAGAGTTGAAATGAATAGAGTCGCCAGCTAGGCATTTTTATCCCAAAGGAAAGGTAATGTTGAATAAACCTAGAAAGAGATGGATAAGACGGTTGAGAACCATAGAAATTGAGAAAGGGGGTTGGTTACGACCTGGGAAGGTATTAGCACCCAGATCGTCCTTCGTACTCGACGGGATCCACGCTTACAAGATTGTGTTTAAAAGGGGTAGGTGTATGTGCTATCTGTGTGAAAAAGCTTAAAGAAAGAAAGTACAGGTGTCAGTGTAAAAGGTGTGATTTGCTCAGGAACTGAGGCTTAAAAAGAAAGCTGAAATAGGGGGAAGACAAAGAGACTTTTGTTCGATAACTGTTAAGTTATGCCTACGTATCCTCTCGTGCAATGAGGAAGTCACAACACCGTAGTTCGACTCAAAGAGACTGAAATTAAATTGATTGTGAACTGCTTACTTGCATATGCTCAAGTGTATGACTCGTCTGGCTCGAGTGCTAATTGTCTTGCATTAGACGGAAGAAGCAAGTTCTCGTTTTCAGAGTGAGTGTGATGAGAAAAGAATCCCAGAGGAGACGATTATTTTTGTTATTTTGTTTTCAGTTTTTTATTGCTTTTGGTGTTTTGCATAGGATTATGAGCTTAAGCCTAAATTAAGGGCTTGTAAACTCATTATATCCTCCCTGATTAGGGATAATGAGCCTACTTAAGTATGAGATAAGCATATTAACTTAATTACCATGATGATTTAGATTAAGATCATTAACCTACTTGTGATTATTAAGATGTTTTTGGGTTTTTGTTTAGTGTTAAGTAATGAGTTTAATCTCTAATCACAGATTATTGAACTCATTACACCATCCTAATAGAAGGATGATAGATGAGAACACTTAAGCTGAGGAAGATACCTCAACTTAATCCATGGTTAGGGATTAAATTCATTATATAAAAATCCTTTATTAAATGGATTTTAATTTAAAGGATGAGATTAAGAAGGTGGATTTTAAGTTTGTAAGACAACTTGAGGGGGACTTGTCCATTAAACATTAGGGTTAGTCCCTCTTAACCATAAGGAAGATATAGAACCCTAATGTAAGGCCCAAGTTATAAGATAAAGTCTTAGTGATTATTAATGTGTTTTGATTAAGAGGTGTAAACAAATTAAAGGTTTAACACTAAGGATTAAAGTTATACACTCCATCCTAAGATAAGGATGCAGGCATAACCCTAATTCAAAGTCCTAAATCTTTAAGAGTTTAGTCTCTGATTATTGAAGTGAGAAGAGAAACTCAAGGAGACTCAAAGGTAAAATACTAGGGGGGGACTATACACAACCCTAAAAGTTATCATGCTTGGACATCCTATGGTTTGTGAGGCCTAAGAGAAAAGATCTTCAAGGCCACCAATAGAAGAAGCAGATGAAAAGAGAAGGAGGGAGAAGAGTATGTTACTTACTTCCTGAAGAAGATAAGTAACTTAAAAGAAAGAAAGTAAAAAGGAGGGAGCATAAGTGAAGCAAGTTCACTTCAAGAACAAATACATATGCAAATGAGAGGAAAGAAAAGGTGGGAGGTGAAGGCAAATCCACCTCCCTGACAATTTACAAATAGCTCCTGAAATGTTAGTATGAATGCATAAAACATAAAGCAAAAGGAAATGAAATGAAATGATATGCAAAGACCAAAGTCAGAAGTGAAAATGCAATGTAAATGGCACATGAGATGATGCAAAGTCATATAAGATGCATAAGAGGCAAATGAAGATGCAAGATTAGGGTTTTAAGACAAAATGAGATGCATATGACCAAAACAGAAGCATACTTCATGATAAAAAATTGAAATCAAGCTCAAACAAACTCTAGACCTATACAAGATCACACCTCAAAGGAGAAAGTCAGAAGCCAACCCTAGTGGAAGTTATGAAATTCATAAGTTTGCTAGGGTTTTTGGGTGCTTCTAAAGGGAAAATGCAAATCAAATTATAAATGCAAGATAAAATCATGAGATAAATAACCTAGAAACTATATGCAATATGTGAAACAATGCAAAAAGAACTAGGTTCAAACTCATCATAGTTAGGCAGAAATGAAATTTTCAAGTTAGTGTTAAAAATGTTATTTTTAAGAACCCTAATTCAAAGAAAATTGTGAAATTATGATCAAACCTAAAAATAAATTTGTGTGATGAGTTTGAAAATGTTTCTAAATGTATTGGAATGGTTCATGAATTTTTTGGTAATTTTTAGAAACCTAATGCATTTTTAATTAATTAAAATCCATTAATTAATTAAAAATAACATTTAAATATTTTAAAAATACTTTTTTAATCCAAAAAATAAAATAAAAGATGTTTTTAGGTTAAGAAAAATATTTAAAACAGAAATGCAAAAAATCATATTTTTTTGATGTTTTTAGCTATTTTTAATAAAAGGAACAAAAGAAATACAAAGAAAATAAATTAAAAATGGATTTAATGGAAAGTATGCAGATCTGATGGTTGAGATGCAAACGTGGAGGGAGGGAATTGATTGTGCGCGCTATCCAAGGGTCCACATTTAAACTGAGGAAATTAATTATTTAAACCTAATTAAACTAATTAATTATGGATTAAAATTAATGAGGCAATCTGAGCCACTCAAACGCGCGTTAAGCTAAGATCCAAGGGACCCCATTCAAACTGATCCCAAAACCCTAATTAGAACCCCAATGACATTCAGGTGACCGGAGCAAGCTCCGGTCATCTTCTCCGACGAGCTCTTCATCCAATCTCTCTCTATAAGCTACCCCAGACCCCCAAAATCTCCAAAATACATCCCCAAACAACAACAAGCAAGAATCAGGCATCAAAAATCATTTATACTTCATGAATCTCACGAATCGAATCAAACATGTTTTAGGTTAAAAAGTTTCAGAAGCTCCATACATGGCCATTTCTCACTCATTTTCAAAATAAAACATATCAGTGTGATCAGGAGAACATATAGAATCATTCTAAAACTTAAAAGAAGGTTTCTGGAAAAAATGTTCTTGATGATACCTGAGATGAAGCTTTCTCTATCTGAGCTTCCTGGACCTATCCTTGATGCTAAACCACTCCAATGAACTCCTTGAAGCTTCTGAAAGGCTGAGAAAAAAATTTGTGCTGGCTATTTTGAGGTGTGTGGTTCTGGTTTTGCAGAAATCGGTTTGTGAATGGGGAGCTTTCAAGCAATTTTAATGGTTGGTTTGTGTTCCTTGTGATCTGTAGAGATGATTGGTGCAAAGAGTTATGAAGTTTGATGGTTATGCTGAGAGATTCGATAGCATGAAAGTTTTGGGAATTTTTGTGAAACTCAGCTTATGTTCTCATTCAGGCTTGTGTGTGTTGTGTTTTATGATCCTTGTGCTATGAATAAACAAATTCAATGAGTCAGAAAGACTGCATAACACTGTGGGAATGGTATGAAAAAATTGGCCAAAAAGTCAATAGTTGGTGTACTACAAGCATGGGCCATGGCAGAAGTTGTTTTAGGGTTGCTTTGAGCTCAGTTGAGTTTATGGAGCACCATAGGATTGATTGTGATGAGCTGTGATGATTGAATGGTGAGATTGCAATGGTTTTGCACTTTTTCAACTTTGTGAATTTTGAAGAGATTGGTCATGAAATTGGTGGGTTCAAAGCTGACTTTTGATAATGGTATGTTTCATAATGTTGCTGTGATGCATTGAAATGGATTAGAGGTCACACAAAGTCCTAAAAATCAGTTTTGCAAAAAATCCCTCTTTGAGAATTTTTGTGAAAATGGCTTATGGAGACTTGTGATCCAAGGCATGATTTTGGTCTTGTAATATTGCAGCATGTTTGTATGATGTTTAGAAGTCAATTAGAGGTCATTTGAATGCTTGAAACTTGATTTTGCAAGAATCCCTCTTTGGCACATACTTGAAAATTACAAGATTTTTGCCAACTTTGAAAGGCCATATATTGAGTTCTAGGATGAATCAAGACATGTTATTGTACTTTTTGAAAATGGTAAAATATAATCTACAACTTTCATGTCCAAGGATTTTTCATTTGAAGCATTTTTGGTCATGAAAGAATGGGTTGAATATCTTTCCCAAAATGGAAAGTTTCCATTACAAGTCATTTCCAAAAATAACAAGTTTGCATTTGGCTCAAAATTCTTCAATCTTGTGAACTTCTAACCACTTATAAGATCAAATAAAGATCATAGAGACCCAAAAGGATGAATGTGACCCTTTGGTACCCTTGGTGGAGGCCTTAGATGCCCTGATTTTGACATTACTTGCTCAAGAAGTTACCCAATAATCAGATGACTTCCACAATGAATTTCTTCATCAAATTTGGTACACATGATCCTTATAACATAATAAGACCATTAGAAACAAGAATGAGCAAAAAAATTGGGATTAAGGCCTCTGAAACCAAAATCCTAATTTTAGGTCATCTGTGTAGGAAATCTTCAGTCTGCCTCTATGCCTTTGCCATACTTTGTGATCCTTTGACTTTTATGAACTTTGGGGAGCATATTATGATCATGGAACACACATGGACCCTCTTGGAAAACTTCTAGACCTTTGGGATAGCTCAGATCACTTCTTGGTTTTCTCAGATCACAAACCTTAGATGCAGATGAAATGAAACTATGCAGATGAAACAAATATGCAATATGAGATGGTATGCTTATGCTAATGAAAAAATAAAAGATCACAAGCCATGGTGTAAGAAAAAGTGAGGGAAAATTTGGGGTGTTTACAGCTGCCCCTATTCAAGCATGAGTTAGTTGTGCAAAATGTAAGCGCCTGGCTTAACAGACAAACAAGATAACTTGTGGTTGAATACCAAAGACAGTCCGAAATTTGCACTTGCTGGGGAGACGAAGAAAAGGGATATAAATTGTAAAGGGTAGTATAGTATGTGTATCAAATGCAACGATGGAGGACGACCGTCAGGCAAAGGACGACTGTCGGGCAGAGGACGACTGCTTGGGGTAAAACGGTAAGCAAAACAATGACGGGGACGACCATCATGCTAGGAAATAAAGAAACCACGATGGGGACGGCCATCGGGTAGGGAAATAAAATTTTCTGGAGATTGACAAAAGCATTGATGGGGACGGCCATCGGGCTTGAAAGTAAAGAAAACAACGATGGGGACGGCCATCGGGCTAAACTGACGAAGGACGATCATCAGGAAAAGGAAAAGGGACCACGACGGGGACGGCCATCGGGTTAAAGAATAAATGAAATAATTGATGAGGGACGGTCATCAAAGGTGAAGGACGATCACCTAGCAGGGGACGCTTGCTCTTTATCTCGACATAGGACGAATTCCGGATAGAAAGGTCAACGATGGGGACGACCATCAGATAAGCATGATGAAGGACGATCATCAAAAGGTGAAGGACGATCACCTAGCAGTGTACGGATGCTCTTGGGGATTATCGTGACATAGGAAGAATATCGGTTACAAGAACAACGATGGGGACGGCCATCGGATAAATGATGAGGGACGGTCATCAAAAGGTGAAGGACGATCACCTAGCAGGGTACGGTTGCTCTTTATAACGACATAGGACGAATGTCGGATAGAAGGTTCCAATAATAGGGATTCCATTGGGAAAAGGATGAGGGTTGGTCATCCAAAGGTGAAGGATGATCACCTGGCAGGGGACGGTTGCCGAAATTATCACGACATAGGACGAATGTCGGATAGGAGAAAGTTGTTTTGTAGGCGACTTACTGGGGAATGGTAAACACGGACGAGTGCTCACGCTTTAAAATAAACGGTATAAATGTTTGACAGTGTCTATAGATTAAAGGTGTGGACGAGCATCCTTAGGACCATGATACGGATGAAGATCGGTAGAAACAAATGCTGACACGTGTTTGGGGATGTTGATATGGATGAGTATCAATCGATTAAGCAAGAAACACGGACGAGTGTTGAATCTGCTGAGGGATGATATATACAAAATATGGAAGAGTATCGAAGATTTCTATATAAGTTGTACAAGTATGATCCGCTGGGGACATACGTGCAAGGCACGAACGAGTGCCAAAAGATTGAGCAAGGGACACGGACGAGTGCCAAAAGATTGAGCAAGGGACACGGACGAGTGTTTTTGACTTAATGGGGAAGTATGACACGAACGAGTACCCAAAAGAATATGTACAAGTATGAACAAGTGCTTGTATTGAGAATGCAGAAGGTATTCTGGCGACCTTACTGGGGGAAGACGACACGGACGAGTGTCGAGAAAGAGCATGTATAGATATGAACAGACCTTTGTGTTTGAGAGTGCAAAGGGGACGCTTTGGTTTTTAATCTACAGGGGATATCAGTTTTGTATATTGCTGGTGAAGTGATATATGGTATTTGTAGGTGACTGGCTCGAACCTGGCTCATGATCATGCAAATGTTTGATTTTTTCCATAATGCTCTGTATTGGACAGAACGCTACGCTTATTTTGGTGAACATGATGTGAATGTTATGATTATGCAAATGAGAAAAAACGATCCGAGATCCGGATCCGGCGGGGAGAAAGATCTCTGGGCGATATGTTTAGAGGGAGAAATTAGTTGGGGAAAGAGATCATTGGATGATATGTCCAGAAGGAGAACTCTATTGGGGATGAGGAAGTTTCAGCAACTCCGCTGGGGAAGTATGTCCGACATTGCTCTACTGGGGGAGGCAACTCTGTGGGGAATCAATTCCACCGACTATGTTGAGGATGAGCGAATTCTGGCACTTCCGATGGGGAATGGAAAGTTCGTTGACCACTTCGATGTGGAAAAGTCGTCAGGCATTGCTCAGGAGATCCCGCCTGGAGAGGAGATAACTCTTGGGAAGTAATACGCTGGGGATTGATGAGTTACTCAAGGGGTCCTTTGGGAGGATGAAACTTTTGCGAGGGGATTCTTTTTGTCAAGGAGTTCTGCTGATGATGTGATTGCTGACTTGGCTGGGATACTATGCTTGATATGCCCCATGCTGTGAAAGATCGTCTGCCTTGAGTACCTGTAACCTGTTAAGACAAAAGAAAACGCACAAGTGTCCCAAGGTATCCTCAACTGGATTCCGTCATGGGAGTTAGATTTGTCTGAAAGCAACATATTTCCTGTAAGCATTTATTAAAAATGGCTCATATGTTTTTATGCAAGTATTGTATTATGAACTTTGGACATTTTGCAAACGGAACAAAAATGTACAAAACAAAGTGTGACTGAAAATTCTGATTTCATTGATTTGTGTGCCCTGAATAGGCAAGTACAGTCAAAGAAGCGAATCCCCTAAGAGGAGGAGACTGCTTAAAATTGAGAAAATAAAAGTGTTGGCAATGTTTGAAGTTGACTATTTAGTGAGCTTCCTTGCTATGACCCGTATGACCTTGACGTTCTTCTTATCTTGCTTTCTGAAGAAGGTTGATTCTGACCGACGCTTTATCCTTTCGAAGCTTTCCATGTTGTGAGTGATACAGACGAATTCAGAATACAGTTGTTCGCTTTTTCCCTGATTTTGCGTGGATCTCGCTTTCGGGTTTTCAATCCACCGGGATACCCATTTTTGCCTGAGTTGTCCGATGTGGCTTTTCAACTCAGCGGGTGTACATTTTTTTCAATTTTCCCCTTATTTTTTCCCGAGTCTTTTATTCTATTTTTGACTCGCCGGGATGCCTTATTTTTGCCTGGACTTGCATTCTGTTTTTATGTCCAGCGGGTCATTTTATGCAAAGTATTTTTTAACTGCATCTGAATTCACAGGAGATGGGAAGTCTTCACCGTCTATGGTTGTGAGCATCAGTGCTCCGCCTGAAAAGACTTTGGTTATCACATAGGGACCTTCATAGTTTGGTGTCCACTTGCCCTTGTGGTCTATATGAGGAGGAATGATCATTTTCAGTACAAGCTCTCCCACTTGGTATTCCCGAGGTCTGACTTTCTGATTGAAGGCTTTCTTCATTCGTTTCTAATATAACTGCCCATGACAGATGGCTGCTAATCTCTTCTCTTCAATCAGATTCAGTTGATTATATCGAGATCGGGCCCATTCTGCTTCATCCAGTTTCACATCCATCATTACCCGTAAGGAGGGTAGCTCAACTTCAACAGGTAGGACAGCTTCCATACCATACACAAGCTGATAAGGTGTTGCCCCAATAGATGTTCTGATAGAGGTTCGGTACCCATGCAAGGCAAATGGTAGCATTTTGTGCCAGTCTTTGTAGGTGACTACCATCTTCTGCACAATCTTCTTTATATTCTTGTTAGCTGCCTCAACAGTGCCATTCATCTTTGGCCTGTAAGGAGAAGAGTTATGATGTTGAATTTTGAAGTCCCAGCAAAGTTCTGCCATCATCTTGTTATTAAAATTGGAACCATTGTCAGTAATGATTCGCTCGGGAACTCCATATCGGCAGATGATGTCTCTTTTCAGAAATTTAGCTACCACTTGTATGGTGACGTTTGCATACGAGGCTGCTTCGACCCATTTGGTGAACTAACCAATGGCTACCAGGATGAATCTGTGGCCATTTGAAGTAGTCGGTTCAATCTTTCCAATCATATCAATGCCCCACATGGCGAAGGGCCAAGGTGAAGACATTACATTCAAAGGATTCGGAGGCACATGCACTTTATCTGCGTAGATCTGGCATTAGTGGCATTTTCTGGCATAGGCACAACAGTTTGCATCCATTGTGATCCAGTAGTAACCTGATCTTAATAACTTCTTTGCCATTACATGTCCTCCGGCATGGGTACCGAAAGAACCTTCATGTACTTCGTGCATCAGTAGGTCTGCTTCCTTCTTGTCAACACATCTGAGCAAGACCATGTCGAAGTTTCGCTTGTACAAAGAACCATCAGTATTAAGGAAGAAACTACTGGCTAGCCTTTTTAATGTCTTCTTATCTTTTGATGATGCCCCAAGTGGGTATGTCTGATCTTCCAAGAAGCATTTGATGTCATGGTATTAAGGCTTTTTGTCACTAGTAGTGTCCACAGAGAATACATATGTCGGTCGGTCTAATCTGGATACCAAAATCCGAGGTACATAATTGGCAACATGTACTTTGATCATGGATGAAATGGTAGCCAAAGCGTCTGCAAACTGATTCTCATCTCGAGGGATGTATTCAAGTTTAACTGTTGTGAAGAAGGTCAACAATCTCCTTGTATAGTCATGGTAGGGAATCAGATGCTCCTGATGAGTGTACCACTTGCCGTTGGTCTGGTTGACTACCAAAGCTGAATCTCCGAATACATTCAAGGTTTGGATCCTGAGGTCAATGGCTTCCTCAAGACCCATGATACAAGCTTCGTATTCCACTTCGTTGTTAGTGCAAGCAAAGGTGAGTTTTGCTGAGAAAGGCATATGAACTCCTTTAGGTGTTATGAGCACTACACCAACCCCACGACCGTTGCAATTAACTGCCCCATCGAACATCATAGTCCATGCTTCTTTTGGGTCAGGCCCTTCAGAATGAACTGGCTCTTCAAATTCTTTTGCTTTCAAGAACATGATGTCTTCATCAGGGAAGTCAAATCTCATAGGCTGGTAATCATCAATGGGTTGCTCAGCCAGATAGTCAGACAATACACTGCCTTTGATGGCCTTTTGAGATGTGTACTGAATGTTATACTCTGTTAGAATCATTTGCCATCTTGCAACCCTTCTGGTAAGTGCTGGCTTCTCAAATATGTACATGATTGGGTCCATCTTTGAGATAAATAAGGTAGTATGAGTCAACATATATTGTCTTAGTCGGCGAGCAGCCCACGCTAAAGCACAACAAGTTTTCTCGAGCAGTGAATAACGTTGTTCACAGTCGGTAAACCTTTTTCTTGGGTAGTATATTGCATACTCTATTCGACCAGACTCGTCATGCTGGCCCAACACACACCCCATTGACTATTCTAATATTTTCAGGTACATGATTAGAGGTCTTCCTTTGATTGGAGGCATGAGAATTGGAGGTTCTTGCAGATACTCTTTGATTTTGTCAAAAGCTCTCTGACAATCATCGTTCCACCTGACTGTTTGCTCCTTTCTTAATAGCTTGAACAAGGGTTCGCAGGTTGCGATGAGATGAGATATGAACCTTGAGATGTAGTTCAATCTACCTAGGAACCCTCAAACTTCTTTCTCAGTCTTAGGTTCGGGCATTTCCTGAATAGCTTTGACTTTTTCGGGATCAACCTCAATTCCTTTTTCACTTACAATAAAACGCAACAGCTTACCGGAATGCACCCCAAATGTGAATTTGTTGGGGTTCAGCTTCAAACGATACTTCCTCAAGCGCTTGAACAACTTCAACAAATTTACTAAATGTTCTTCCTCTATAAGGGACTTGGCAATCATATCATCCACATAACACTCGATTTCTTTGTGGATCATATCGTGGAATAATGTAACCATAGCTCGTTGATACGTTGCACCAACGTTCTTCAGACCGAACGACATTACCTTGTAGAAAAATGTTCCCCATGGTGTGATGAAAGTTGTCTTCTCCATGTCTTCAGGTGACATCTTAATCTGATTGTATCTAGAAAATCCATCCATGAAAGAGAATACCGAGAACTGAGTTGTGTTGTCTACCAATACATCAATGTGAGGTAATGGGAAATCATCCTTCGAGCTAGATCTGTTCAGATCCTGGTAATCTACGCACATACGCACCTTTCCATCCTTCTTAGGTACGGGTACAATGTTAGCAACCCACGACGGGTAACTAGTTACAGCGAGAAAACCAGCGTCCCATTGGTTTTGTACTTCTTCCTTAATCTTCATAGCCATGTCTGGGCGAGTACGGTGCAACTTCTATTTAACTGGCGGACAATCTTCTTTTAATGGTAGCCTTGACAATATCTATCTAGACCTGGCATATCTTGATAGGACCAAGCAAAGACGTCAACATATTCCCGAAGAATACTGATGACCTGTTTTTTCACTGGGGCTTGCAGATTGGCCCCAATCTTCACCTCTTTCACAACTTCCTCGGTACCAAGATTGATGGTCTCAACCTCCTCCCGATGAGGAGCAATCACTTTTTCCTCTTGCCTCAACAACCTGGCCAATTCCTCAGGCAAATCATAGTCTTCATCAACCCCTTCATCTGCTTGATTAATCGGATTGTCAAAGACATACGAAGTCATAACAGTGTTGTTGTCGGTACAATCTGGAGGATTATCTCTGTAAGGGTTGAGATTTTTTCATTTTAGTGATTGATTTTATTTTATTTAGAAAAAGTGTGAATTGAGTTATTATTGAAAAACATTGTCATTTATTGTTTTGTGCGAAAATAACAAAAATGAAAAACAGTGAGGGAAAAGAAAAGATCATTTGCAAAAAGATGTATATTTGTTCATTAATCATTCATTTGCACAAAATACAAATATGTCACTATTAAAAAATGAGTCCTGACACCTTCGGCAAGATGTAGGACTTGATGCATGCTTAAACAAGAAACAATAATTACTCTGCAGAAGTAATCCTTATAATTTCCTGGGAAGACCAGTTGAGGACTTGCTGGCCTGGGACCCTTGGACAAATCCAACTTTCCAGGTTGAAGTCGCTTTCATCCTCGTCTTCCACATTGTTGATTGCATCTGGGGTCAGCATTCCCCCACTGATAAACTTGGGAGCTTCAGCAGCCTCCTCTTGGACATGTCGGGATGGTTTGTAACCCAACCCGAACTTGTCTTCCTTGATCTGGACTTGCAGCAACTTGCCCCAGACCTGGGCATTCCCGTCTTCAACAACCTTCCAAGCTTTCTTATATGAAGAGATTGAAGTACCAGACACTTCAGTTGTTGCTTCATTGACATTGAGGGCCTCAAACCCTTGGCTCATTGTCTCATGGATCTCTCCGTCCATCTTAATATACTTATAAGTAGCTAGATGATTGATGAAGATATCCTCCTCCCTATAGATTGTGATGACTTAATCTTCCCATTCGTATTTCAACTTCTGGTTAAGGGCCGATGTTACAGCGCCAGCGGCATGAATCCATGGCCGACCCAACAAACATCTATATGTAGGCTGAATGTCCATCACGTAGAAGACAGTTTTGAAGATCTGTGGGCCAATCATCACAGGCAGCTCAATTTCCCCAAGAACCGATCTTTTAGAACCGTCAAAGGCTCTCACTACCAGGTTACTTGGACGCAAATCAAGACCATCATATTCCATCTTGACCAAGGCTTTCTTTGGAAGAACATTGAGTAAGGACCCAGTGTCAACCAAGACATGAGAGAGAACAGCACCCTTACACTCCAAGGTGATATGTAAAGCCTTATTATGGTTATGGCCCTCCGTAGTTAGATCAGCATCAGTAAAACCTAGCACATGGCTAGTATTGACATTTGAAACCACAATTTCTCGCTGATTAACTGTAATCTCTTCTGGCACGTAAGCTGCGTGCATGACTTTGAGAAGTGCATTCCTATGAGCTTCGGAACACATTAGCAGTGATAGGATAGAGATTTTGGATGGGGTCTGATGGAGCTAGTCTACAACCTTGTAGTCACTCTTCTTGATTATTCTCATGAACTCGTCTACATCCTGGTCAAAGGATGTCTTCTGAGCTTCCTTGGCAATAGGATCTTCAGGAACCATACTCTTGCCCTTAGCCTTGGCAGCAGCTTCTGCTTCAGCATTGGTTCTTTGGAATTGTGAGGCAAAGAGACGTCCGCTTCAGGTGAAACCTCCGCCTCCCCCCACATTATCAATTTGTGGTGTAGAGATGTCAAAAGTGACTTTCTTTCCGTTGCAATACAAACCTGAGCCATAGTGCCAAGGCACGACACTACTGTTTTCATATGGAACCGGTCTTGGTACCGTGATAGTAACCGGATTGATTGTTGCGGAAGAAGGAATTGAGACAGTTTGAGGTTCATAATAAATTGTAATGGGTGGTCTGACCAGAGATGGTGCTGGTGATGAAAGTTGATGATGTTGATGGAGATGTTGATGTGCGTTGTTGGAAGAATCTGGAATGTGGATCGTTCCCGGATCATAGTAAATGGTAACCGTGAAAACGTCTTCATTGATGGTTGTTGTTGTTGTAGAAGGATGTGTTGAACTGATGTCTGTTGAAGTGGAAGAAGGAATGGTTGTTGATGTTGTAGAAGAATCCGTTGGAATGATTGTTTTTGAAGTAGTAGGAGTGACATCTGATGGCATGACATGTGCTGGAGTTGTAGGAGGAATGGTTGTTGATGTTGTAGGAGTCGGGACTGTTGAAGTGATCTGTAAAGTGCCTTCCTTGATAAGATTGTTGATAACAGTCTTCAAATCTGCACAACCGTTGATAGAAGCCTTGCAAGCTTCGCAGTGGGCCTCACAACCCGGGAACACTTGGCACTTTAAAAGCTGGGCTTTAACCTCGGCCAGAGGTGTCTGAATGCTTGCAACATTGTCAATTAGGTTCATTGGTTGATCCTCCTCAATAGCATTTATCATAGGCCCACCATGACTAGGCATAGGATTCTTGGTAACACTCGGAGTAGGTGCAAAGTTGACTTCCTTGGAATCAATCAAATCCTGAACCTTCATATGCAAGGCTCTACATTTCTCTATAGTATGGCCAGGTGCATTTGAGTGAAAGGCACACCGGGCATTAACATCATAGTTTCTTGGAAGGTTCTGGGGATCTGGTGGAGCCAGAGTCCTCAATTCAATCAAGTTGAGCTTTAATAATTGTGGAAGTAAGGCAACATAGGACATCAGAATGAGATCGATAACCCTATTGACTTGTGAAGGCCTTTGTTGAAACGAAGGTTGTTGTTGATTGTTATTGTTGAAAGATCTCTGTTGAGGAAATTGTTGTTGTGGTGGAAAGTGTTATGGTTGTGGAGGATACTGTTGTTGAGGTGTTGGAGCTAGAATGGTAATAGCAGCTACTGATCTTGGCATGTATTGAGGCCTCCCTCTGCCCATGTGCACTAAGTTGGTCTCACCTGTCCTACGAGGTCCTGCAAAAGGTTTCCTTGTATTGCTAGAACTGGCACCATTATCTGAAATTTTGCCCATCTTCAGCAGACTCTCAATTCTCTCACCAGCTATGACTACATCTGCAAAGCTGGTGGATGAGAAGGCAGCAAGTCTGTCAATATATGTTCCTTGCAGGGTGTTCATAAACATGTTGGCCATTTCTCTTTCAGATATCGGAGGCTGGACAACAGCAACAAGCTGTCTCCATCTTTGGGCATACTCTCGGAAGCTTTCTCTTGAAGACGGTGGCATTCCCAATAGGAGAGTCCTGTTGGGAGCCATGTCCAAGTTATATTGATACTGGCGTATGAAAGCTTCAGCCAAATCCTTCCAGTTTCTGATTGTTGCTCTGGACAGGTGAGAATACCATTCACGGGATGCCCCGGTCAGACTGTCTTCGAAGTAGAACATCCACAACTTTTCGTCCAAGGTATAAGCTTTCAGTCTCCCTAGAAAGGATTGCAGGTGAGTATGTGGACAAGAGGTACCATTATATTTCTAAAAGCATGGAGGCTTGAACTTGTGAGGAATCATGGCTCCCTCAACTAAACCCATGTCTATGACATCAAATCCCAGAGAGTTTTGGGACTCCAAAGATCTCATCTTCTCCGCTATTTCGTCCAGACGACGATCATTGGCTTCATCCCCAGCACCAATCATTGTATACTGTTCTTCTTGAGGGTCTTCTTGCAAGGCACGACCTCCAGTGTTTCCTTGAGTATTCCTGATAGCATTAATTTCAGGATTAAGGTGAGGCCCAAACTCTGGCGCATCTGTTTGTGGCTGTCTGTGATCATTGTTACTAGTACCTCTTGTACCTGGATGATTCTCTTCGGGAGTTTTCCGCTCGACCAACTCTCTTAATCTTTCTTGGCTTTGAGCCAACCCAGTCATTACTTCCATGAATTGGTTCATCTGAGCCCACATATCAGTCCTCTTATTAGCCATCTGAGTTCTCACGTCAGTCAAATCTTGCTGAACTTGGTCCATCTGTAAGCTCGGAAGGTTGTTTCTTATAGGATACCGGTGAACTCTGTTGATGGGGAAAACCCTCCTACGAGCAATGTTTCCTGAGACCACAGCAAACTGAGAAAAACAAACAACAAAAACACCTACAAAACAAAGAATGAAGTTAGTATGCAATGTAGTATGCCTATTTGTCTTCCAAGGGTATCCGATTTGGTTCTTTGGTTTTGACCTTCCAGGCCTCGAGGAATGATGATGTTGAAGAGAAATGAAGCCCAAAAGATAATACAGGTAACACATAAACTGTATATTACAAATGCAAAGATACATAGTTTGTGATTACAACAAATTCCCATGGTGGGTCAAAATACAACAAAATCATCAAAAGTACAACCAAAATAAAATACAAATACAAAGAAATCAAACATCCAACCCAAAGTCATCCTCCTTGAGCTCCTTCAGGAGAGCATCAGTCACTGGTCTAACTGGATGTTCTGTGATGGTCCTGATAAGAAGGTTCCTGGTGGCAATGGCACTTGTCAGCTTCTTATACTTGTCTTGGTCTTTTGATCTCTTCAACCCCGCCCGGAGTTTCAACTCGGAGATTTCCTTCTGTGCTGCTAACAAGGCTTTTTGACTCTTCTTCTCGTTAGCTTCCAGCTTCTCTATCCTAGCCTGGGTCTTCTGACCTTCTTGCACACGAGCTTCATTGATCCTGATTGACCTAGCCTGACTCTCTTCCAAGTAGTGCTCAGCTCTAGCCTTCTGAATCTTGGCTTCTTTGCAAGCATTCTTCAATACTAACTCCCCTGCTCGGGTTTTTCTGATATAATCATTTGTCTTCTCAATCTTGGTCATATGCTCGATCCTGATCTTCTCTAACCTCTCATTGTCCAGACGACTATCATTCCTCTCCCAGAGGGTCTTCTTTAGATCTTCAGAAAGCTGGGTATTCCTCTCTTTCAACTTCTCAAACTCCTCTAAACTGACTGTAGCTACAGGCTCTACTGCTGATGGCCCTGGCACATCTTCCAAGGTGAATGGCATGCGGGTGATCTGTCCTCTGATGCGAGACCAATCAATGTACTGAGTAGAAGCTATGTTGTTGAACTTGCCAAGAATAGCAGTCCCTTTTTTCTGTATGTTATCCCAAGCCCAGGCTGCTTGTCGGATGATGGCATGATTATTCTGAATATCACAGTAAAGGGTCTCTGCTAAATCCTGCTCTCTTGGTGGATGTACTAAGGCATACCCTAATTGCCTTTTGAAAAGCAAAGGATTGTATTTGATGCAACCCTTCACTCCAATAAGAGGTACATTGGGATATTTCCCACAACTTGTAATTATATCTCTGCCCTTGGTGCTCTGAGTACACCACCTGATGTCTTCTGAAGTAAGGGAAATCATTCTCTTAGCCCAGTTTCTTGACTAATGAGGATTCAAGAAAGCTTTTGTATTTGGCAAGTGTCTCAATAACCAACAGTAGAAGAGAGGTGCACAACATCTGACTAGTCTTCCCATCTGCTTCTCATTTCTCTGATGTAATGAGTAATAGAAATCCCCTAGCAAGGTAGGAACTAGATTCTTCAGCAAGAAGAGATGGATAACATTCTTGCTTACAAACTTAGGCTCGTCTGCAAACAAGATGATTCCATATATACTAAGGGCCAGGAGAGCAAAAACAGTTTCCCACTTCCCAACTGCAGCATGACTGGTGGCCTGAGTGATCAAGAAGTCCAAATGGAGGCCTGGGAGTCCAGCCTTGGTGGTCATATGCTGATCAATGTTAGTGGTTTCAAAATACAGAGCCTTAGCTATGTCCTCATTCCCAGGAACAGTCATCTCATGGTTGAAGGGAATCCCTCTCCTGATGGGGACACCCAACAACATGGAAAATTCTTCTAACAAAGGGCCCAACTGAAAGTCTGGGAAAGTAAAGCATATGAGAGGAGGGTCATAGAACTGAAGGCAAGTGTATATCATACTCCTCTGTGATTCATCCAAGTCCATGATCATGTCCATAATACCACCATAATGTTCCCTAAATAAAGGGACATGATCAGGAGTGATAAGTGTCTGAATCTGCATGATGCCTGCTAGAGAGGTCTCAAAGAAATGGTATGTGATGTTGCTCTTCCTGGATGAATCCATACTGATAATGGGTGTTGATGAAGATAATTGAGGAGAAAATAACTGATGCAGGTAACTGATGCAGATAGCTGAAGAAGACAACTGAAGAAGATATCTGATGAAGAAGATCTTCGAGGAAAATATCTGATGAAGGTGGCTGAGCAGAAGAACAGTCAAAACCAAACAAAAGATAATGTGGATACCCTGTAAAACAAATAGACAAATGTTAAAATGATGCAAGATGATGTATGCAGAATGATATGAGAGGGTTTGTGATCAAGTGTTGGATCTGTTATTTGCTTTGATAGGGTCCATATGTGTTCATAAGTCCAGATGAAGGCTAGAGAACCAGTAACCAGGTGGGGGACTCAAATAAAGAGTCACAAGTCCGGGGTTTCATAGAATCAATCCAAAATAGTGTGGCCTTAAAACAATAACAGTAACAGGGTATGATGAGGCCAAGGGTTCTTGCAAACCTGTAAACATCCCAACCCCCTCATAGGTATTGTTCTAGAACAAGGATCCTCAGACTTGGATCTATTATGAGAAGTGTAAACACTTCTAACCCGGAGGTACAGTGTTTACATTAATCATAAAGGACCCTCCTCTAATTCACCTCAGATGCTGAAGGTCATCTAAAAAGGTCATCCAGACTTAGCAGGCTTCCTAGATAGCCCTAGTACTACAGGAAATCCGTAGCACAGAGTTCTCAAGAAGAAACCCATGTTTGAACCGTGTTTCATATCCCCGCACCAGACCGAAATGGTATGAGAAAGAATATGAAGCCACTATAATCCTATGTGTCACTCAGGCTCCCGGTGTGGAACCTTACTCACTGAGATACCCCTCCCAACAAGGCAAACCAACAAATCCAGCACAGGTGATATGATGATAATAAAATGAAATGCATAAAATAGTAAATGAAAGCGATAAATAAATGCAGAAAATAAAACTATACATAAGGCAATAAATAAAGCAATAAACAAAAAGCACACATAACACATAACACCCCCATAAACACAAAACAAACAAGCACTACGAGAAACCCACAAAAAGAACCAGAAACCCTGGTTGCAAGATAGATCCCCAGCAGAGTCGCCAAGCTGTCGCACCCCGGACTTACGTCCCGGTGCAAACGCAAACTGTCGGCGAAAGAGAAAGAGTTGGAATGAATAGAGTCGCCAGCTAGGCATTTTTATCTCGAAGGAAACGTAATGTTTCATAAAACTAGAAAGAGATGGATAAGACGGTTGCGAACTAGAGAAACTGAGAAAGGGGGTTGGTTACGACCTGGGAAGGGATTAGCACCCAGATCGTCCGTCGTACTCGACGGAATCCACACTTACAAGGTTGTGCTTAAAAGGGGTAGGTGTATGTGCTATATGTGTGAAAAACCTTAAAGAAAGAAAGTACAGGTGTCAGTGCAAAAGGTGTGATTTGCTCAGGAACTGAGGCTTAAAAAGAAAGTTGGAAGAGGGGGAAGACAAAGAGACTTTTATTCAATAACTGTTATGTTATGCCTACGTATCCTCTCGTGCAATGAGGAAGTCAGAACACCATAGTTTGACTCAAAGAGACTGAAAGTAAATTGACTGTGAACTTCTTACTTGCCTATGCTCAAGTGAATGACTCGTCTGGCTCGAGTGCTAACTGTCTTGCATTAGACGGGAGAAGCAAGTTCTCGTTTTCAGAGTGAGTGTGATGCGAAAAGAATCCCGGAGGAGACGATTATTGATTCTTATTGTGTTTTCAGTTTTTTATTGCTTTTGGTGTTTTGCATAGGATTATGAGCTTAAGCCTAAATCAAGGGCTTGTAAACTCATTATATCCTCCCTGATTAGGGATAATGAGCCTACTTAAGTATGAGATAAGCATTTTAACTTAATTACCATGATGATGTAGGATTAAGATCATTAACCTACTTGTGATTATTAAGATGTTTTTGGGTTTTTGTTTAGTGTTAAGTAATGAGTTTAATCTCTAATCACAAATTAATGAACTCATTACACCATCCTAATAGAAGGATGATAGATGAGAACACTTAAGCTGAGGAAGATACCTCAACTTAATCCATGGTTAGGGATTAAATTCATTATATAACAATCCTTTATTAAATGGATTTTAATTTAAAGGATGAGATTAAGAAGGTGGATTTTAAGTTTGTAAGACAACTTGAGGGGGACTTGTCCATTAAACACTAGGGTTAGTCCCTCTTAACCATAAGGAAGAGATAGAACCCTAATGTAAGGCCCAAGTTACAAGATAAACTCTTAGTGATTATTAATGTGTTTTGATTAAGAGGTGTAAACAAATTAAAGGTTTAACACTAAGGATTAAAGTTATACACTCCATCCTAAGATAAGGATGCAGGCATAACCCTAGTTCAAAGTCCTAAAGCTTTAAGAGTTTAGTCTCTGATTATTGAGATGAGACAATAAAATCAAGGAGACTCAAAGGTAAAAGACTAGGGGGGACTATACAAAACCCTAAAAGTTATCATGCTTGGACATCCTATGGTTTGTGAGGCTTAAGAGAAAAGATTTTCAAGTCCACCAATGGAAGAAGCAGATGAAAAGAGAAGGAGGGAGAAGAATAAGTTACTTACTTCCTGAAGAAGATAAGTAACTTAAAAGAAAGAAAGTAAGAAGGAGGGAGCATAAGTGAAGAAAGTTTACTTCAAGAACAAATAAATATGCAAATAAGAGGAAATAAAAGGTGGGAGGTGAAGGAAAATCCACCTCCCTGACAACTTACCAATAGCTCCTGAAATGTTAGTGTGAATGCATAAGACATAAAGCAAAAGGCAATGAAATGAAATGAGATGCAAAGACCAAAGTCAGAAGGGAAAATGCAATTTAAATGGCACATGAGATGATGAAAAGTCATACAAGATGCATATGAATGATCATACAAAGATGAGATGCAAAGGAAGCATGTTTAAAAGCATGAAAACACATGAATGTTCATGAAATGTAATGGATGCAAAGCATAGAAAATGAATGAATAAATGATCAAGCAATGTTCAAGCATATCTTAAGATGTCTAAGATGTCATACAAATGCTTGAAATGTCATGGCAAGTTCATATGATGATGATATGTAAAGGAGAATGCAAATGAAGATGCAAGATTAGGGTTTTAAGAAAAAATGAGATGCATATGACCAAAACAGAAGCATACTTCATGATAAAAAATTGAAATCACGCTCAAACAAACCCTAAACTTATACAAGATCACACCTCAAAGGAGAAAGTCAGAAGCCAATCCTAGTGGAAGTTATGAAATTCCTAAGTTTGCTAGGGTTTTTGGGTGCTTCTAAAGGGAAAATGCAAATCAAATTGAAAATGCAAGATAAAATAATGAGATAAATAACCTAGAAACTATATGCAATATGTGAAACAATGCAAAAAGAACCAGGTTCAAACTTATCATAATTAGGCAGAAATGAAATTTTCAAGTTAGGGTTAAAAAATGTTATTTTTAAGAACCCTAATTCAAAGAAAATTGTGAAATTATGATCAAACCTAAAATGAAATTTGTGTGATGAGTTTGAAAATGTTTCTAAATGTATTGGAATGGTTCATGAATTTTTTGGTGTTTTTTAGAAACCTAAATGCATTTTTAATTAATTAAAATCCATTAAATAATTAAAAATAACATTTAAATATTTTAAAAATACTTTTTTAATGCAAAAAATAAATAAAAATGTTTTTAGGTTAAGAAATATATTTAAAAAAATAATGCAAGAAATCATATTTTTTATGTTTTTAGCTATTTTTAATAAAAGGAACAAAAGAAATACAAAGAAAATAAATTAAAAATGGATTTAATGGAAAGTATGCAGATCTGATGGTTGAGATTCAAACGTGGAGGGAGAGAATTGATTGTGCGCGCTATCCAAGGGTCCACATTTAAACTGAGGAAATTAATTATTTAAACCTAATTAAAGTAATTAATTATGGATTAAAATTAATGTGGCAATCTGAGCCACTCAAACGCGCGCTAAGCTAAGATCCAAGGGCCACCATTCAAACTGATCCCTAAACCCTAATTAGAACCCCAATGACAATCAGGTGACCGGAGCAAGCTCAGGTCATCTACTCCAGCGAGCTCTTCATCTAATCTCTCTCTATAAGCTACCTCAGACCCCCAAAATCTCCAGAATACATCCCCAAACAACAACAAGCAAGAATCAGGCATCAAAAATCATTTATACTTCATGAATCTCACGAATCGAATCAAACATGTTTTAGGTTAAAAAGTTTCAGAAGCTCCTTACATGGCCATTTCTCACTCATTTTCAAAACAAATCATATCAGTGTGATCAGGAGAACATATAGAATCATTCTAAAACTTAAAAGAAGGTTTCTGGAAAAAATGTTCTTGATGATACCTGAGATGATGCTTTCTCTATCTGAGCTTCTTGGACCTCTCCTTGATGTTAAACCACTCCAATGAATTCCCTGAAGCTTCTGAAAGGCTTAGAACAAGTTTGTGGTCGCTATTTTAAGGTGTGTGGTTCTGGTTTTATAGAAATCGTGTTTGTGAATGGGGAGCTTTCAAGTCATTTCAATGGTTAATTTGTGTTCCTTGTGATGTGTAGAGATGATTGGTGCAAAGATTTGTGAAGTTTGATGGTTATGCTGAGAGATTCGATAGCATGAAAGTTTTGGGGATTTTTGTGAAACTCAGCTTATGTCCTCATTCAGGCTTGTGTGTGTTGTGTTTTATGATCCTTGTGTTATGAATAAACAAATGCAATAAGTCAGAAAGACTGCATAACACCGTGGGAATGGTATGGAGCAATTGGCCAAAAAGTCAGTAGTTGGTGTACTACAAGCATGGGCCATGGCAGAAGCTGTTTTAGGGCTGCTTTGAGCTCAGTTGAGTTTGTAGAGCACCATAGGATTGATTGTGATGAGCTGTGATGATTGAATGGTGAGATTGCAATGGTTTTGCACTTTTGCATCTTTGTGAATTTTGAAGAGATTGTTCATGAAATTGGTGGGTTCAAAGCTGACTTTTGGTCATGGTGTGTTGCATAATGTTGTTGTGATGCATTGAAATGGATTAGAGATCACACAAAGTCCTAAAAATCAGTTTCGCAAAAAATCCCTCTTTGAGCATTTTTGTGAAAAATGGCTTATGGAGACTTGTGATCCAAGGCATGATTTTGGTCTTTTAATGTTGCATCATGTTTGTATGATGTTTAGAAGTCATTAGAGGTCATTTGAATGCTTGAAACTTGATTTTGCAAGAATCCCTCTTTGGCACATACTTGAAAATTACAAGATTTTTGCCAACTTTGAAAGGCCATATCTTGAGTTCTAGGATGAATCAAGACACTTTCTTGTACTTTTTGAAAATGGGAAGATATAATCTACAACTTTCATGTCCAAGGATTTTTCATTTGAAGCATTTTTGGTCATGAAAGAATAGGTTGAATATCTTTCCCAAAATGGAAAGTTTCCATTACAAGTCATTTCCAAAAATAGCAAGTTTGCATCTGGCTCAAAGTTATTCAATCTTGTGAACTTCTAACCACTTATAAGATCAAATAAAGATCATAGAGACCCAAAATGATGAATGTGACCCTATGGTACCCTTGGTGGAGGCCTCAGATGCCCTGATTTTGACATTACTTGCTCAAGAAGTTACCCAATGATCAGATGACTTCCACAGTGAGTTTCTTCATCAAATTTGGTACACATGATCCTTATAACATATTAAGACCATTAGAAACATGAATGACCAAAAATTTTGGGATTACGACCTCTGAAACCAAAACCCTAATTTTAGGTCATTTGTGTTGGAAATCTTCAGTCTGCCTCTATGTCTTTGCCAAACTTTGTGATCCTTTGACTTTTATGAACTTTTGGGAGCATATTATGATCATGGAACACACATGGACCCTCTTGGAAAACTTCAAGACCTTTTGGACGGCTCAAATCACTTCTTGGTTTGCTCAGATCCCAAACCCTAGATGCAGATGAAATGAAACTATGCAGATGAAACAAATATGCAATATGAGATGGTATGCTTATGCTAATGCAAAAATGAAAGATCACAAGCCATGGTGTGAGAAAAAGTGAGGGAAAATTTGGGGTGTTTACACACGCCATCATCAGGAAGCTTCTGTGGCTACAACTCTGATTAATCATCCTAAGCGTCAGACACGACAAAGGAACGCTCAACAAGGTCATCAACAACAAAGGAAAGATTTAGTTCTTGACCTTTTACCAATGTCTTATATTGATGTAATGCAACATCTGCTTCAATTGAAGTTGATTGAGCTTCGCAAGTTGTCCCCGCCTCCTTATCCATTGCCAGAGAGATGGGATGCCAACACCCATTGTGATTTCCATTATGGGGCACCAGGACACCATATAGATGGGTTTAAGGCTTTTCACCGTAAGTTTAAGGCTTTTCACTGTAAGATTTGATTGATTCAAATACTGTCAATTTCGCTCCATACAGATGAAGAAGAGGACAGTGTCCTGACTTGAAGTCTTTTTATAAGAGTTTGTTAGAAAAAAGAACTAAAACAACAAAGCCAGAAGTACTCCAATATTTTTGGTAATGGCAATCAGTTGTTTTCTTTATTGCATTTCCTCCATATTGAGACAAACTACGTCGCTCTGATTCTTCATTAGTACTGGATCAATAGAGATACATAGGCAGGAGATCGTTAGGTCTTTGCGAGCAACCTTAGGGGTCAACTTCAGTATTACTCTTTCCTTCTGAAGTCTCGTAGCGGTGTTCAACTGCGGAGTTTTTAAGGTCAGAATAATTGGGAATTGTCGCACCCTGGATTTCCATCCATGTACAAACGCGAAAGTGGCGCGGAAAAGGGTAGAGTCGCCAGCCAGGTATTTTTATCCCGAAGGAACGGGAATGGTAATGCTTCACAAACCGAAGAAAATAAAAGGAAGGACACAGGTCCTGTGAACCAAAGAAACTGGGTTCGGGAGTCGGTTATGACCTGGGAAGGTATTAGTACCCCAGATTGTCTGTCGTACCCGACGGGATCCATGCTTGCAAAGGAACTATTTCAAAGGGTGAAAGAATGAAGGTTGCTGCAAAAAGAAAGGACTGAAACTGTATAAGAAAATAAAAGAAAGGGGGAAATATAGGGAAAATAAAAGAGTGTGCTCGAATGGGCCCTACCCCGCTGCCTATGTACCTCATCTGGACAATGAGGATCAGAGTCTCCGTAGTTCCCCTAACTAGGGGTGGAAAGATTGCTTGTGAATTAAGGCTTGAATTGCCTATGCCAATGCTCAGGTGTTGCAGGCTCGGACGACGAGTGTGTTACCGTCTTGCAAAATGACAAGTAGGAGCAAGTTCATACGATGAGAGTGAGTGAGATGAGAAGAGATGTCCCGGAGGAGAGACGCTTATTGTTTGTCCAGTGTTTTTTAGAGTTTTTTATGAGTGTGACACAAGGAAGTGAAAGTAAATCCTTTTATAAGGAACATGTCCTCATTACCACATCCCAAAATAGAATGAGTAACAAGTCCATCAAGAATGAAGAAGATCCTCAAACTTGTTTCCTAAGATTAGGATTTAAATTCACTAACTTGTTTGTATTATTAAATGCTTTTGCAAATTAAAATGAAGAAATGTTTTTTATGATTTTCTTTGAGAGGATGACAAAAGGAGAGGTCACCTCAACTGTTATTAGATGTTTTTTTTTATGTTTTTTTTATTGAAGATAAGAAAGAGAGAGCCCCAAAAGGATCTCAAAGGCAAAATCTAATGGGGAAAGTTTAATCCTAAAGTTATCATACAAAGGTGGTCTTAAGGTTGGTGTGGTTGGTGTGGTCCTAAGATTAATAATCAAAATTAACAAAATAAAATTCTAATTAATAAACTAACAATTAGTGAAATTCTAATTAACTAACAATTAACAAAATTTAAATTGATAACTAATAATTAGCAAATTCTAGGATCAAAATTCAATCAAAAAGAAAAAAAAAGATAGAGACACCAAGGGAAAGGGTTTGGGCCGAATTTAGGTGTGTTGTGAGAAATATCCAAATGGGCTCAAAAGCCCAAAAGAAACAAAGATTGGGGTGTGTTCGCTGAAAGAGAGGGTGTATATGGAGACTGCAATGGGCTTAGCCCATGTTTATTGACAACACCAGTTAAAATTCATGTGCAGTTAACATGAACAAAACAATAACAAGGTTTTTATATTTTAAGAATAAAAATAAAGAAAATAAGTCAACAACATGACTAAGTTTCACGGTCCTCTTCTCGTGAAAACAACGCGACAACCACCGTCAGACCAACACCGTCGAACCACCTTCATCACCGTCAAGAAGAAACAAGGACGACCTCCACTTCACTTAATCGAATCCACCGTGGATCTCCTAGCCTTGGCCTAAAATCTTCGGTGATATCTTCGTTCCGCTTTCCCTCTTCCGCGATTTCTATTTATCTTCGGCGGACTTCGTCAATCTCGTTTTCACGATTTGCACAGTTCTCATTGTAAAGGTTTGTTCTCCTCAATAACACATCAGATCTCTTTGCCTCATCTTCTTCTTCTTTTGTTCTGCTGTGTTGATGTTGAGACCTTCTTCTGCTTTTTGCGATTGTTGTTGTTGATGTGACGACATAGAGTTGTTGTTGGACGAGGTTATGAAGTATTGTTATTATGCAGAAACAATTTGATGAAAATGAAAGTGAAGGATGAATAAAGGGTGGTTATATGCATTTGTTGCGGTTCAGATGGTGAGATTTGTTGTTGATGGAGGATTTGGAATTTTGAAGAGAGTGTTATGGAGGTTTTGAAGGAAACAATGTTGGTGTTTTTGAAAAGAGGGTCTCCGAGTCAAAATTGAGAGAGAGCTAGAGAGAGTACTATTGGGTTGTTATTTTCTTTTCCATGTGATTAAGCATTTTCAGAATAAAATGAGAGAGTGTGAGGTTATGGAGTGAGTCATTTTCCGTGTCGAGTTGCTGATGAATATGAAGGTTGGTTGGGTGAGCAAATTGAATTGTGGAATGCGCGTGGAAATCGTAAGAGGGTGAGTGCAATCTTTTTCTCAATGTCATGTGAGTGAGGTTTTTCCCGTGTGCGTTGCGTATATGCACAGAATGAAATGGTGTTCATTGCATCTTTTGTGTGTGTGGGGTCTGAAGGTGCGCAAAACACAAGGAAGGGGGGTTGGAATTGGGTTTTCTTATGGAACTTTAAAAACAACTTCTAAAGACAAGATAATTTATCCTGGTTCGTTTGAACTCAAACTACGTCCAGTCCACCCGCCAAGGTGATTTTGCCTCTACTGAGGTCTTAATCCACTATTCAACTATGAATACACACAAAGACCTATAGTCAATGTCCTCTTGAGTCTTCTGACTAAACTTAGTCACTCAAGGAATAAAATAACTATTACAATGATAATAAAGAAGTAACTAAAAATGCTTCTTGACAAGCAGAGATCACTAAGTGAAAGTTACAAAATATTAGCACAAGTTGATTCAGTCTTTTTGCGTGAGTGTATTGTTGGTCAATTCTTCAAAATGAATCCTTTAAATAGTTCTTGAATGAATGTAGCCGTTGGAGACATCTTGAGCTAAATTTAGGATATAAGTTAATACCATAACTTCCTTCCATAAACAGAGATACTTGTCTTGACCATTAATTAAAATATTCTTTAATTAATGTCTTCATTATGAATATCAACATCTTCTAAGCGGAGATCAGAGATAATAAATATTTGATGCGCAACCAATAAAAGTGTTATTAAATGATGGATTCCCTTTTAAGAGTATCTTCTGTATGTGGCTCAATGAGTCTTCTATTCAAGTACGTCTTACTTAAAGAATTGATCTTCTACACAAGAACAAAGATATTTATTAGAACTTCTATTCTGTAACAATCTTTGTTATCATCAAAACACTTGGAGGTTCAGAACCATAATTGTTCTAACAATCTCCCCCTTTTTGATGATGACAAAACATAATGAGAATAGAGTTTAATAATATTAGAGAAACTCCCTTTAATAGAATCACATATTTCTTATTAAGATTTCTTCAGATGTTCCATGATCCTTAGCTCCCCCTGAGTTGGTTACCTGACTTGTTTCTTTTCTATGATCACAACTCAAATAGTTTTATTAGAATATTATATGTAAGAGGCAAATTATGGTAAACTGCTATGGATCAGAATCATCTACGTTTCTCCCCCTTTTTGTCATAATCAAAAAGATGCAAAACAAATTGAAATAAAACCGAATGTTACCATCAATATATAAAAAACTTGTAAAAACAAAAAAAAACTAGTAGAATTTAAAGAGTTATGCAGAAGCAGAAGATAAAACAAAAGCAACTAAAGCAGAAGATAAGCAATAAATTAGGAGTTCATCTTAGTAACTAAGGTCTCCAGCAAAGATTTAATCTCAAATGATGATTCCACTTGCTTGCCAAGCAAGGTCTTCAATTCAGCAGTGGTTTCATCTTTCTTATCCAGACGTTGCTTTACCATCTGATTCTCTTTCTTCAGCTCTTCCAATGTTTGCAGAACAAAATTTGTTGTCAAAGGTTCTTCAACTTCTGGGGCAGCATGATTCTCAGGTTCATCAACATGATCTTCTTCAGAAGGTACCAGAACCATTTGAAGTTCAGAGGGTTCTTCCAGATTTTCTGACTCTGTCCAAGGCTTATTTTCCAGCAGTAGAGGTTTAGACTGTTCAACATTAGAAACAACTGCTTGGAGATACTCACAGAAGTTCTGGTGAGCGATATCATAGCAGATGTCCTTGAGTATTTTTGATTCAGTATTAAACCACTTTCTGAAGGAAGCCCACAGAAAATCAGAAGCAGCTGGATCTGTAAGCTCTGAGCACACAGACTTCAGATCCTCTAACTTCAATTTCAAGACTGTTTCAAAAGCAAGTAATAAAGCAGAAATGTCTGTTCTAGAGGGTTTTGGTTTAGGTACAGGTATGGTTGTTTTGTTAGAGACTGAGGATAATTTTTGTAAAGCTTCAAAATTGATGGATGTTCTAAGAGGATTATCATGAGCAGTATCTTCTGGAGGAGTGTCAGGGATGTTTATAAAGGCAGGTGAGTTTGGAGGAGTAGATTCATATGAGGATAGTGAACTTTCTCTTATAGGGGATAGTCTAGGTGTATTTTCAGGAGAAGGAATTTGGACAGATTCTGAGGATTGAAAATTGTCAAGATCTGATAGGGCATGTTGCAGGGCAGTTTGTGTTTCAGTTATAGGAGAGCGATCAATGTCAGACAGAGGAGTAGTATCTATTGGTATGTCAAAGTCAGAAAGTGTTTGTGGTTGATTGGGTTCAGCTTCTGGTGGATAAAGTGATGAGAGGATGGATGTGACAGCAGCAGATGCAGGTATTTCAGTTTGAATAGGAGTAAAAGATTGAGGTGGTTCAGAAGAATGGATTGGTGCAGAAGGGATATCAACAGAAGGTGACGGGACAGAAGGTAATGGGCTAGAAGGTTTTTCAGACACTTCTACATTAACTGCTTCTACTACAGAAATGAATTCAGAGTTAGAGGCAGAAGTTTTACCTGATCTTCTGGATGATTTTAGAATCTTCTGAGATGATCCTTCAGCAGCCTTTCTCTTCTTGAATCTTGCAGAGGCAGCATCTGGAGCTTTCTGTTTGAGTTCAGTTGGCTTGAACTGGGGGTCCACACCATGTTGCTTGCAAATATCCAGGTAATTTATCACAACTTCTGGAGGTGTGTCAGAGGAGAAGAGAGGGAAGTTCTCCAATGGAATCCTCCTGGTGGTGATCACTTCTCTAGAAGGAAGGACAGGTTCTTGCTGAATAGAAGTAATAAACTTCATCTTTTTCAAGTTCTTCGCATTCAGAGGTTTTCCTACATCTGTTTCAAGAAGTTGAGTTTGCTTTAATTCTGCCAGAAAGTCTACCAGCTTGTTTTGACAGAGGATGTCAGAAATAACACGTCCTAGAGGAATCCAATCCCTCTTGGTTTTCTCCCCATCTCTAGTTTCCTTCACACTGGTTTTCAGATGTTGGAATAAAGTGTGTGCAAGGTTGATCTTTTTCTGTTTAGCAATAAAGTAAAGTAGAAATTGTTGATCCAAATTGATGTAGTCTGGAGAATTGGTAGGCTTCCTATGACAGATTGTCCCAAGAATGATCTTGGCCCAAATTCTGAGAGGGGTCTTCAAATCCTTTATCTTATTTGAGGGTTTGCCAGAGGTGAAGATCTCCTTTGCTATCACTGTAGTATCAGACATCCTATCCATGTCACTGCACTTGATGCCATTTCCATCAGCTTCTATAAGTTTGGCAAGGTGGTCTTCAGAAATAATTACCCTTTTACCTAGCACGTACGATGTAACACGTGAATTGGTGGCTGTTGCGTAAGCCCAGAATTCCTTTACCAGTTTTGGGAAGACTGGTCCCATTAAGCGATCAAAGTACTTCTCCCAGCCCTAAGCTTGAACGTCCGGGAAGAGATCAAAACCATTTTCCTTCAGACTGTTGAAATCCACAAAAAGCTCACATAGAACTTCCAGTTTGTCAGCAGGAGTAGTAAGGGTCTTCATGGGTTCAACATAGAACACATCAGATAAGTCTTTTCTTTGTTGAGGAGGAGAAGCCATTGTTACTAAGATGAGGTTTTTGAAGTTTTAGGGTTTTTAGAAAATTTTCAAAGAGAACGCAAACGAGAGAGTGAAGAGATTTTTCAGTAAAAATTCAATAAGGGTAAAAAGTGTAAGTAAAAGTGAAACGTTACTTATATAGGTAAATTAATGCATTTAATAAACCGAGAAATTAGTGGGGAAAATTAATTTAAAAACATGATGATTATATGCAATAAATGCGCTGACATAGGGTAAGACGTAAAAGATTCTGGAACAGTTACCCAAGAGATTTTTGCCTTTTTGGTGTCAAGTAAGCCGTATCAGTTTCCCAGAAGATTAACAGATGTCATTCTGTAGAGGACAGTTGTCCAATGCATGTTCTGTCACTCTTCAGAATTTGGACACTTGTTTTAATTCTGATGGGAGTCCTTAGAGCCTTGTTGACACTTGTTGATTTGAAGATCTGCATGATATCCCTTTGAACAGAAGTTCTCAGAATGAAGTAATTAGAACATAGTATCTTCTGAGGAAATAATATAGAGGATAAATTACAGAACTTCTAAGAGGTAAAGACATATAATTAAAAAATTTTCATTCTGGACATAACTTCATGCTATGGTTAGTTAGTATGAAATTAAATCTATCTTCAGGAAGGGGTTTTGTAAAGATATCAGCCCATTGGTGATTTGTATCTATGAATTTTAACATTAAAATTCCCTTCTGAGTATAGTCCCTAATGAAGTGATGTTTAACTTCTATGTGTTTAGCTCTAGAATGTAAAATTGGATTGTTAGAGAGACATATAGCAGAAGTATTGTCACAGAGGATGGGAATGTTACTCTCATAGATATTGAAATCCTCAAGCTGATTTTTCATCCAGAGCATCTGAGTACTGCATCCAGCTGCTGCAATGTATTCAGCTTCTGTAATTGATAATGCTATGGTTGACTGTCTTTTGCTAGACCAAGAGATTAGATTGTCTCCCAGAAATTGACAACTTCCAGAAGTACTTTTTCTTTCTGTTCTGTCTCCAGCAAAATCAGCATCACAATATCCTACAAGTTTATACTCTTCTGATCTTCTGTAATACAGACCAAGATTAGTAGTACCTTTCAGATATCTAAAGATTCTCTTAACTGCTGTTAAGTGAGTTTCTCTAGGATCTGATTGGAATCTAGCACATAAACATACGCTGTATAGAATATCTGGTCTTGAAGCAGTTAGATATAGAAGAGATCCAATCATACCTCTGTAGAGCTTCTGATCTACTTTCTTACTTACCTCTTCTTTCTCCAGAATACATGTAGGGTGCATAGGAGTTTTAGATATTGTGCTTTCTGATAGATCAAATTTCTTCAGAAGTTCTTTGACATATTTTCTTTGATGGATATACGTTCCTTCTGGTGTTTGATTTATTTGAATTCCCAGAAAGAACTTTAGTTCTCCCATCAAGCTCATTTCAAATTCTGCCTGCATAGACTTAGCAAATTCCTTTCCCAAGACACTTTTAGTAGAACCAAAAATTATATCATCTACATAAATTTGACATATTAGAAGATCATTTTTAATGTTTTTACTGAAAAGAGTTGTATCCACTTTCCCTCTGATGAACTTATTTTCCAGAAGAAAAGTACTTAGTCTTTCATACCAAGCTCTGGGAGCTTGTTTTAAACCATATAATGATTTTTTGAGTTTGAAAACATGTTCTGGAAATTTTGTATTTTCAAAACCAGGGGGTTGGTGTACATACACTTCTTCATCAATATAACCATTTAAAAATGCACTTTTGACATCCATTTGATATAGAATGATATTATGGTTTACAGCAAATGAGATTAGAAGTCTAATTGATTCTAACCTGGCGACTGGTGCATAGGTTTCTGTATAGTCAATTCCTTCTTGTTGACTATAACCTTGTGCAACCAGTCTTGCTTTGTTTCTGACAACTTCTCCTTGCTCATTTAGCTTGTTTCTGAATACCCACTTGTTGCCGATGATGTTGAATCCTCTGGGCCTGGGAACTAGATCCCACACATCATTTCTGGTGAATTGATTAAGTTCTTCTTGCATAGCCAGAATCCAATCATTTTCTGGGAGAGCTTCTTCTACAGAAGTTGGTTCAATCAGAGAAACAAGTCCCATTAAGGATTCTTCAGAGTTTTTGAATGATGATCTTGTTCTGATTGGTTCATCTTTCTTTCCTAAGATTTTATCTTCTGGATGATTTATATTGCTTCTGGATAGTTTCTTCAGAGTGGGTTCTTCAGACGTTGTTGGAGAGCTTGTATTTTTTTGATCTTTAGGTGATTGATCTTTAGAAGTTCTATTTGTAGAGATTTCTACTTCTATATCTACAATTAATTCATTCTGCTTTGGTTTTTCAGAACCAGGCTTATCATTAAATCTGACATAAATAGATTCTATCACAATGCGTGTTTCTGTATTGTATACTCTGTATCCCTTAGAACATTCAGAGTATCCTAACATATAACACTTTTCTGCCTTAGAGTCAAATTTATTCAGAGTATCAATAGTATTTAAAATAAAACAAGTACATCCAAAAGGATGAAAATATGAAATGTTGGGCTTTCTGTTCTTCCATAATTCATAAGGAGTCTTTTCAAGAATAGGTCTTATAGAGATTCTATTCTGAATATAGCATGCTGTATTTACTGCTTCTGCCCAAAAATGTTTAGCCATATTAGTCTCATTAATCATGGTTCTGGCCATCTCTTGCAATGTTCTATTCTTACGTTCTACAACCCCATTTTGTTGTGGAGTTCTAGGACAAGAAAAATCATGAGAGATGCCATTTCATTAAAAAATGATTCTAATTGTTTATTTTCAAATTCTCCACCATGATCACTTCTGACTTTAATGATTTTAGATTCCTTTTCATTTTGAACTTGTTTGCAGAAGTTAGAAAATACAGCAATTGACTCATCCTTGTGTCTAAGAAACTTTACCCATGTCCATCTGCTGAAGTCATCTACGATCACCAATCCATACTTCTTGCCATTGACAGAAGCAGTTTTCATTGGTCCAAACAAGTCAATGTGCAGAAGTTCTAATGGTCTAGAGGAAGATACAACATTTTTAGCTTTAAAACCCGGTTTTGAAAATTTGCCTTTTTGGCATGCTTCACACAGAGCTTCTGAGTTGAACTTCAAATTTGGAAGTCCTCTGACTAGATTGAGTTTGTTAAGTTGAGATAATCTTCTCATATTAACATGTCCCAATCTTCTGTGCCAGACCCATTGCTCAGTTTCCACAGACATTAGACATTTTACATTTTGAATTTTGAATTCTGAAAGTTTTATTTTATAAATGTTGTTCTTTCTCTTTCCACTAAAGAGGATTGTTCCATCTTTCTGACTAACAGCTTTACAGAACTTTTGATTAAAGATTATGTCATAGCCATTATCACTTAATTGACTTATGGATAATAAGTTATGCATTAATCCTTCTACTAATAGAACATTAGAGATAGAGGGAAGATTTCCATTACCAATAGTTCCAGAGCCAATTATTTTTCCTTTTTGATTGCCTCCAAAACCTACGTGGCCTCCATCTTTTAATTCAAGACTTTGGAACATATGCTTTCTTCCCGTCATGTGTCGTGAGCATCCAGAGTCCAGGTACCATGATTGGTGTTTCAGTTTTGCTGTTAAAGACATCTGCAACATACACAATTTTATCCTTGGGTACCCATATTCTTCTGGGTCCTTGTTTGTTAGTTTTTACAAACTTCTGATTCATTTTAGTTTTCAAATTAGAACTTGTGGAACAAGATGACTCACTAGTGTATATTAGATCATGGTTATGACCATAGGTGAAATGAGAACTTAGAGGAGTATTGGTGTTTATGACAATGTCATCAATATTTTTAAACTTTAGAGTTTCTTTAGTTTTCACATAGCCTATGCCTCTTCTTTCATTTCTGCTAACTTCATAGATCATAGATGCAATTTTGCTTCTATCTATGCTTTTAGCAAGAAATTTTTGAAAGCTATAGTCATACTGTTTTATGATACTGTCAGAATTGATTAGATCTTCTAATTCAGATTCCTTCTGAGCTTTAAGTTTTTCAAGAGAGTTTTTACATTCAAATACGTTTTCTTTCAGCTCAGAGTTTTCAGTTTTTAGTTTTCTAACTTCTTCTAATTCAGATACCAGACTTTGTTTCATGTCTTTGTATTTGAATTGAAGCTTCTGATATTTTTCAAGAATTTCTGAGAGGCTAGCTTCTAATTGAGATCTGGAAATCTTAGAAAATACCTCTTCTGAATCTGATTCTGATTCTGATTCTGATGGATGATCATCTTCTGGTATGTTTGACATTAATGCAATATTAGCTTGTTCATCTTCATAATCTGACTCTGCTTCAGATGATTCAGAATCATCCCATGTTGCCATGAGACTCTTTTTCTTTTCTCTGCTGAATTTGTTTCTGGGTTTCTCTTTCTGAAGTTTTGGACATTCACTTTTGTAGTGTCCTGGTTCTTTGCATTCGTAGCACACAACTTCTTTGCTTCTGGGTTTCTTATGACCAGATGTTGATTCAGAATAATTGTTTGTTCTTCTGGTATTTCTGAATTTCTTCTGACGATGCTTCCAGAGTTGTTGAACTCTTCTGGATAGGAGAGATAATTCATCTTCTTCTGATGAACATCCAGAACTTTCTTCTTCTTCTGCCTTTAAAGCTTTAGAAACATATTTGTTAGATTTAAGAGCTACAGACTTACCTTTCTTCTGGGGTTCATCTTCTTCTAGTTCAATCTCATGACTTCTCAAGGAGCTGATCAGTTCTTCTAAGGAAATTTCATTCAGATTTTTTGATAGCTTTAAAGCAGTGACCATGGGCCTCCAAGCTTTTGGTAAACTTCTGATGATTTTCTTCACATGATCTGCTGTTGAGTAGCCTTTGTCCAGAATTTTAGTCCAGCTACCAGGATTTGGAACCTTGAGAACATTTTTTCAATTGTTTCATCTTCTTCCATCTTGAAAGCTTCATACTTCTGGATGAGGGATAGAGCTTTAGTCTCCTTGACTTGAGTGTTGCCTTCATGTGTCATCCTCAGAGAATCAAACATGTGTTTAGCTGAGTCCCTGTTTGTGATCTTCTCATATTCTGTATATGAGATAGCACTTAGAAGTATGGTTCTAGCTTTGTGATGATTTCTGAATTCCTTCTTCTGCTGAGCTGTCATATTTTTTCTTTCAATCTTCTGACCATCTGCTCCAATAGGATGAATGTATCCATCAGTCACCATGTCCCAGAGATCTCCATCTAAAGCTAGAAAGAAACTCTCCATAACATCCTTCCAGTAGTCAAAATTGTCACCATTGAACACTGGAGGTTTAGCGTTGATCTTGTCATTCTAATAGTCATTGTTGTTATTTCTAGCTTCTGCCATGTGTTTAACTTCTGGATCTTTTACTGACACGGTTAAGTTTTTTTCTCAGAACCTAGCGCTCTGATGCCAATTGAAGGTGCGCAAAACACAAGGAAGGGGGGTTGGAATTGGGTTTTCTTATGGAACTTAAAAAACAACTTCTAAAGACAAGATAATTTATCCTGGTTCGTTTGAACTCAAACTACGTCCAGTCCACCCGCCAAGGTGATTTTGCCTCTACTGAGGTCTTAATCCACTATTCAACTATGAATACACACAAAGACCTATAGTCAATGTCCTCTTGAGTCTTCTGACTAAACTTAGTCACTCAAGGAATAAAATAACTATTACAATGATAATAAAGAAGTAACTAAAAATGCTTCTTGACAAGCAGAGATCACTAAGTGAAAGTTACAAGATATTAGCACAAGTTGATTCAGTCTTTTTGCGTGAGTGTATTGTTGGTCAATTCTTCAAAATGAATCCTTTAAATAGTTCTTGAATGAATGTAGCCGTTGGAGACATCTTGAGCTAAATTTAGGATATAAGTTAATACCATAACTTCCTTCCATAAACAGAGATACTTGTCTTGACCATTAATTAAAATATTCTTTAATTAATGTCTTCATTATGAATATCAACATCTTCTAACCGGAGATCAGAGATAATAAATATTTGATGCGCAGCCAATTAAAGTGTTATTAAATGATGGATTCCCTTTTAAGAGTATCTTCTGTATGTGGCTCAATGAGTCTTCTATTCAAGTACGTCTTACTTAAAGAATTGATCTTCTACACAAGAACAAAGATATTTATTAGAACTTCTATTCTGTAACAATCTTTGTTATCATCAAAACACTTGAAGGTTCAGAACCATAATTGTTCTAACAGGGTCATGTTGGCTGTTACCTTTGTGTACTATGCAAAATGAAAATTTTCTTTGAGAGATAAGTGTGGATGGTCTGTCAATGTGTTTGGCATGAAGAGTATTTGTGAATCCGTTGTGGCCTCAAGGTGTGCGAATGGTGTGCATAAGTTGTGGAGGAAAATGAAATTGTTGTGGGTGATGTGTGTGTACGATGTGGGTGGTATCAAATTGGTGGAGTTGTAAGATATCATTTGCAATGTGGGGGCCAAGTGATGAAGGAAAAAAAATTGATGAATAGTGGGGCGGAAAAGTTGTATGGAATAAAAATTGGTGTTGGTTAATGTTCTGGTGGAACTTGAAGGCTTTTGTGGGTTTTCTTGAGTTTTTTTATATAAAAGAGATAGAATTTGATAAAGGAGTTTTGAATTTTGGTATGAATTTGTGATTGATTAAAAAGGGATAAGAAAACATTGGATTTAGGCTTGAAAGATAGAAGATGAATATTAAATGGAACAAAAAAGAACTAAATGAAATATGAGTTTGGAAATGAACGGGAATGGTTTTAATTTGGTAAATGCAACATCGGTTAAATGGATAGATGGAAATTTAAAAAATGGATAGAAATATGGACAATGAATAAAAATCAGAACAAAATTGAATAAACCCTCCATTAATATTTCCCATTGATGCATCTGACTGAATTCAATCCGAAAACCACACTTGAATTTCTTCCAACAAATCCTGATTAAAAATGGATGAACGCATTCCTGAACCAATGAACAATTCACTATTCACATGAATCACTGCTTAATAATTTGAAGAATTCCACCCACAACAATTTGACCTTGGACGCACACTGACTGAGAAATAGTCTGCTGAAACAGATAACTAGCAACTGAAGCGAACAACTGATAGTTTGACCAAGACTAGGTCAAATATCCATCTGAATTGGATCCTAACCGAACAAACACACTCGAATTGAAATCAGAGCTTCTGGGGTGCTGAGAAGAGAAGAATAGCCTCATAAACTGATGAAGAAAAGAATAGCTTGATGATGGACCAGATTAATCAGTAAACAGTTCTCAGATGTGAAATTCTTGAATATCACTTAATCAGGGAAATAAACCCTAACCAAGCGGTATGAGCATAAGAGGATGATGTCACCGATGTCTGTATAGCCTAAACTTAGAATTCTCTTGATAATCTGCAAATAAGGTGTGAAACCCTAATCCTCAGAAAATATTGATCTCATGTCTTAGGAGTCTATGCAAATGATATGACCTAAAGGAGAATGCATATGAGATGCAAACGAAAAAAAACAGACAAAAGATAGAAAACCAGAGGGCAAATTTGGGGTGCTACAACTGCCCCTATTCAAACATCCGTTAATCTGAAAAGGATGAAAGGAATCGGCTGTCGTCCGTTCAAGATGAACTGTGGTTGAATACCAAGAATAACCAAAAATTTGCAATCTGCTGGAGAATAAAAGAAATGGAAAATAAACCCAACCAAGGAGAACAAAAGCTTGGAAACCCTGATGTGGTGAAAAGTAACTCAAAAGAAAACCAAAATCTTGCATAGGTTCAAAACAGAGCAGACGAGCTCCCTTCAAACAAACCTGTTAAGCCAGGTGAATGGTATCCAGGACGGACGAGCCCTCTTCATATATCTTGCATAGATATATGGTGCTTAAGACAGACGAGTCTTCTTCGAATAACCTATTACGCCAGGACCGATAAACATTTTGAAGTATTAATCCCACCGTCAGGACTTCAAACCTCTTCAATAAGGACGAGTATTGGATGATCATCAAGGAAACACGGACGAGTGCCCTAAGTCAATGATATGGACGAGTATCTGACGATGATCAAAGAAACACGGATGAGTGCTTCAGGCAATGATATGGACGAATATCAGCCACTACTATGGACGAGTACCAGAAAAGACATCAAATACGGACGGGTGCTTGCCAAAAGATAACATAGACGAGTGTTAAAGACGATACAGACGAGTATCGGAAAGATATCAAACACGGACGAGTGTATGAAGAAAGATAACACAGACGAGTGTTAAAAATGATACAGACGAGTACCGAAAAAGATATCAAACACGAACGAGTTTTTCTCAAAAGATAACGCAGACGAGTGTTAAAAATTGGAGATCTATCACAGACAAGTGTTAGAGGTGATACAGACGAGTATCGATAAAAATGCCTGATTTGCTAGGAGAGAAACAACTCTGCAGGGGAGAATACCAATTGTAACTCCGTTGGGGATGTGAAGGCTCTGATTAACATTCTGTTGAGGGATGAGATCAAAATACCTTGACAATACTTGACTCTGGTTGGGGAAATGAACAATTGGCCAAAAATAAATTGGCGACTTCTCTGGGGAATATTTCAATGATGGAAATGAATCCCAATGAAACTCTGTCAATTTTGACAAACCAACAGTACTCTCTCGAGATCTCTCTCAATTTTGACTCGGAGACCCTCTTTTCAAAAACACCAACATCGTTTCCTTCAAAACCTCCATAACACTCTCTTCGAATTTCCAAATCCTCCATCAACAACCAACAAATCTTCACCAACAAATCTCACCATCTGAACCGCAGCAAATGCATATAACCACCCTTCATTTATCCTTCACTTTCCTTTTCATCAAACTGTTTTTGCATAACAACAATACTCCATAACATCGTCCAACAACAACTCTCCGCCGTCACATCAACAACAACAATCACAAAAAGCAGAATAAGGTCTCAACATCAACACAACAGAACAGAAGAAGAAGAAGAAGACGAGGCAGAGAGATCTGATGTGTGATGAAGGAAAACCAACCTTTACAATGAGAACTGTGCAAATCGTGCAAACGAGATTGACAAAGTCCACCGGAGACAAATAGAAATCACGGAAGTGGGTAAGCGGAACGGAGATACCGCCTACGATTTGAGGCCGAGGCTAGGAGATCCACGGCGGATTCGATTAAGCGGAGTGGAGGCCGTCCTTGTTTCTTCTTGACGGTGATGAAGGTGGTTCGACGGTTTTGGTTTGACGTTGGTTGTCCCGTTATTTTCACGAGAAGAGGACCGTGAAGCTTAGTTGTGTTATTGACTTATTTTCTTTATTTTTATTCTCAAAATATAAAAACCTTGTTATTGTTTTGTTCATGTTAACTGTATAGGATTTTTAACTGGTGTTGTCAATAAACATGGGCTAAACCCATTGGATTCTCCTTATACACCATCTCTATCAGCGGACACACCCCAATCTTTGTTTCTTTTGGGCTTTTAAGCCCATTTGGATATTGCTCACATCACACCTAAATTCGGCCGAAAACCTTTCCCTTGGTTTCTCTTTCTTTTTTTTCTTTTTGATTGAATTTTGATCCTAGAATTTGCTAATTATTAGTTATCAATTTAAATTTTGTTAATTGTTAGTTAATTAGAATTTCACTAATTATTAGTTTATTAATTAGAATTTTATTTTGTTAATTTTGATTATTAATCTTAATATAGCTTTAATTTTAATTTCTCTCTGTTTAATTTGGTTTTAATTAAATAGGATTGTATTTGATTTTGGTTTTAGTTTGGCTCGATGTTTTGTAGGTTCATTGCTCGATTTTGATGATGGATGATGTAACGTGGTGATAGCCTTGTGATTAATTATTTTCACGACCTTGGTGTTAACTCTGGTTCTCTTTATTGGTCGGCTTGGATGCTGGAAGTTTATATTTGACTTTTGTTTGATATCCTGATAATGGACACTTGTGCTTGGTTGTTGAATCCACTTTGAACTTGACATATATCCTTGAGTTTCTTTTGCCCGCATTGAAGAGGCAACGGTCCTTCTCCGTTAGGTACCACTGGACTATTATTTTTCATGCCTCATTCTAGTCCTAATGATATGTTAGTAGCATGTTGCTACATCTGGAAGTCCTACTGGTGTAGGATCTATTTGTGCATTGTCTGATTATTATCATGTTGCATTCTTATCTCATATTTGTTGTTCTTTCTTCACTTGCACACTTATTTCTTCCACATCTCAATTTCTTCTTTCTCTATTTCTTTTATGCTTTCTTAACTGGTCTTTGGAGATGTGTTTCCTCCTCCTGTCTAGCTTCCTTTCTTGTTCTTCTTATTTATTCTTTTCTTATCTTCTTTAGGAGATAGGTTTCAAACCACACCAACCTTAGGACCACCTTTGTATGATAACTTTAGGATTATACTTTCCCCATTAGATTTTTCCTTTGAGATCCTTTTGGTGCTCTCTCTTTCTTATCTTCATACAAAAAAAACTTTAAAAAAACATCTAATAATAGTTAAGGTGGCCTCTCCTTTTGTCATCCTCTCAAAGAAAATCATAAAAAACATTTCTTCATTTAAATTTGCAAAAGCATTTAATAATACAAACAAGTTAGTGAATTTAAATCCTAATCTTAGGAAAAAAGTTTGAGGATCTTCTTCATTCTTGATGGACTTGTTACTCATTCTATTTTGGGATGTGGTAATGAGGACATGTTCCTTAGAAAAGGATTTACTTTCACTTCCTTGTGCCACACTCATAAAAAACTCTAAAAATACACTGGAAAAACAATAAGCGTCTCTCCTTTGGGACTTATCTTCTCATCTCACTCACTCTCATCGTACGAACTTGCTCCTACTTGTCATTTTGCAAGACGGTAACGCACTCTTCGTCCGAGCCTGCAACACCTGAGCATTGGCATAGGCAATTCAAGCCTTAATTCATAAGCAATCTTTCCACCACATGTTAGGGAAACTACGGCGACTCTGATCCTCATTGTCTAGATGAGGTACGTAGGCAGCAGGGTAGGGCCCGTTCGAGCATACTCTTTTATTTTCCCTACATTTTCCCCCTTTCTTTTCTTTTCTTATCCAGTTTCAGTCCTTTCTTTTTGCAGCAGCCTTCATTCTTTCACCCTTTGAAACAGTTCCTTTGCAAGCGTGGATCCCGTCAGGTACATCGGACGATCTGGGGTGCTAATACCTTCCCAGGACGTAACCGACTCCCGAACCCAGTTTCTTTGGTTCGCAGGACCTGTGTCCTTCCTTTTCTTTTCTTCGGTTTGTGCAACATTACCATTCCCGTTCATTCGGGATAAAAATGCCTGGCTGGCATCTCTACCCTTTTTCGCGCCACTTTCGCGTTTGTACCAGGATGGAAATCCAGGGAGCGACAGGAATGAAGTATGGTTTTGGACACGTGGCCATCTAATTGAAGATTGCAAATTCCATCAGGAAAAAAGCTACTGACTATTGAAAGTATTCAAGATTAACGGGTCCAGACAGAGTCAAGTCTCTACGATGATGGCAGTGTTCAGTTTCTTTACTGCATTTTCATTGTAGCTTTTATCTGTTTGTTTAAATGTTTGTATGCATTCATGAATCTATTTGTTTCTGAATGTTAATTAATGAAATGTACATGTTTTCTTGAAGTACTTCATTCGTATTTTACTTATAATTTTGTGTATGTGTGTTGCAATACCAAATGTCATTCTTAAACTCTATGATGGAGGATGACGAAATGAAAACACATATGTCTCTAATTGTGTGCTCTTGAATAAGACCATATTGACGATGTACAGGCTTTGTTAGGTCTTTGCGAGAAACCTTGGGCGTCAAATTAAGTATTACTCTTTCCTTCTGAAGTCTCGTAGTGGTGTTCAATTGTAGAGTTTTTAAGGTTAGAATAATTGGGAATGAAGTATGGTTTTGGACACGTGGCCATCTGATTGAAGATTGCAAATTCCATCAGGAAAAAAGCTACTGACTACTTGTAACACCCCAAATTTTCCCTCTTCATTTTAAGCATCATATAATATCATATTCATCATGAACATATCATATTCTTAGCATCCTAGCATGGAAAGATGAGGCATAACATTTCTCATGACCTAGCAGTAGGCATATGATCATCTGTGGAGGTTCTTGAAGCATCACAAGCCATGACAAGGGGCCCGACGGATTTATACAAGCCCTATGAGGGGTTTACATTGCATTTACAAGTTCAATTTCATTTACAAAAGCTCAGAAGGTGGGAAGATCATCAGGGAATCCAGGCTAAGGCTAAGCTCCTACACAATGGTCCTTAACTAGGGTTTGAGTTTCAAGCATGAAAACCTCAAAACTTTGGCCATTTAATTTGGGCAAAGTCTTTTACATGTTAAGAGGATCCTAGGTACCAAATTTGGTGAGAAAATTCCTTGTGAAAGTCAAGTAGTTCTTCAGTTGCTTGTAAATGAAGAAACTGGTCAACTATGCCTTAAAAAAGTGAACTGTGAGTTTTCAAGGGGTCCAATCCCATTTTTCTAGCCAAGGGATGTTCTTATAATGTTAAAAGAGGTTTGGCAAGTTCAAAGATCAGGAATCATGAGGTTTTGAGGTGTTTTGCAAAATTGGTGCAAAGTTGGTTATGGAAAATGCCATTTTTGGCAAGTTTTTGCCCTAAAATTCAAGTGATCATAACTTAATGAAAAATTCTTCAAATGGACCAAAGTCAAACATGAAAGTTGGAGATTAAAGCCTCCCATTTTCAAAAAGTACAAGTACTTTTTCATAGCCTTCATGGTTGAAGAGTTAGGCCCCTCGAAAATTCATGCAAAATTAGGGCAAAAGTTTGTTTTTCATTTATGCACCAAAGCAAAAAGTCATGAATCTCATTTTTGGGTGTTGGTATGAATCAAATAAGGTTCCAATATTAAAATGCAATACAAATGGCCCATTTTGCTCCAAGAATTGCATCAAATTCGTGCACAATGAGAATTTCCTTCCTTAAGTGCAATTTTTGCATGAACATGAAAAGAGTGTGACATCTTCATCTAAGGGCCAAGATCTGTTTGGATTGCAATCAAGGGTCAGATGTGGAATGCACATGGGCAAGAGGATAGGAAATGCATGAGGTTTTCATGAGATCACACAAAACTTGCCAAATTTGCAAAATCACTCACACTCTCTCTTCACACGTGCAAATCCTCCCATTCTTTCAGCACTAATTCATGACCTCATATAAAAGCAAATTAGGGTTTTAGAGGATCCAGTTCTCTCTCATTTCTCAGCTCTCAATTTTTGGCTCATATTGCATTTTCATTCGAATCTCTTCACACACTTGCTCTCTTCACAAACAAACCACAGATCCTTCATCCTTGAGAGCTCAGGATCACAAATCTCTCCATTGTACAAGCTATTTCTCAAGAATCATCACCTTTCCATTTCAGGGAAGTTGGTTGTAAACTCTCAGATCCAGCAAGATTCAAGACTCTAGTTGCATTTATTTTGCAACTATAGTGCATTTGGAGTGGATTGGCATCATTTTCTTGGCTTCTAACAAACTATTTCAAGAGCTGCAAGTTCAGGTGAGTTCCAAAATCTCAGATCTGGAAATGAAAATAGTTGTGTGCATTGTAATCCTCTTGTCATGTTGATCATTTTGTTGTTTTTAGATTCAAGTTTAATGCATTATTGAGCTTGTTATGTGGATTTGAAATTTCATGGTCAAAACTGTTTGTGTTCGATCTGGAAATTTCTTTGATCCAATGAGAATTTCAGTGTCATATTTGGATTCAGGATGGTTCAATTATCCAATCTGGAGAGTTTTGTTCATTCTCATAAGGTTTTGTTCTTGTTGTGAGTTTTCCGGAATCTGGGAATGTGTAATTAGGGTTTCTAAGGTTGAAGACAACTCCTCCACCATCAGATCCTTCCATCTCCATGCTCAGGATTTTGCCACCTCATAAATGAATAGGCTCTCTCTCAGGTGAGCTTATGTTTCCATCTTAATTCCTTGTGTTTCTCACCCCACAGCAGCTTGCGTGTTCCCTTAGCTCTGAGCCTATCACATTGACACATCATTTAATGAGAGGACTCCCAGGATGTGTTTATTTAATCTGATGGCTTGTGTTTTTCCTCATTTTCCTTGAATTTCCACCCAGTATATTGTGTACTTGCGCAGACTGGGTGGGCCTGTCCCTGCTGTTCGCACCCCCTTGCCATTGGGCCCATTTCATTTCAATTGGATCCTTTACTCTTCTCACCTCCCAGCCTCTTTCTTTTATTTCTTTTTTCTTTTTAATTTCAGTTTTGCTTTTTGATTTTCAAAATTACTTCTAAGTGTCCAAAAATTCTAAAATAATTCAGGGATGTTCATTGGAGTTTTCTTTAATTTTCCATATTTTTCTTTTCCATTTATTTTTAATAGCCACGTGTCAATTAATTCCCTCATGTATTTATTTCATTTTAATTCCTGTTTGTGCATGCTGCCTTGTCCAATTTCCACATTGATCCTCATTTTGAATTTCTTGTTGGTTCTTTTTTCTCTGGATTCCTAAGAAGATGTAGTTCATGTGTGATTTTTTCCCTGATATTTAGGAACTTGTTCATTTGGTTTTGGCCTTTGACTTGTGATGGAAGTTTCTTAACCCTAGTTGTTGTTTGAGCCTTCTTTTGACTTGCTTAGCTTCTGAATTTCTTCCTATCCTTTTGGCATGTTGTTATACCATGATTGAGGACCTCTTGTTCAAAGTTGTGGAATTTTTTGGTGCATTTTTTATTTGATTTGAATTTTGGTTCTTAACTTGTCCCATTTTGCTTCTTTTTGATCATAAGTCCTCTCCTTAGCTTAGAAGGGCACTTGTGCCAACTTCTTCACCTCATTTGGGCTCTCCTTAGGGCATTGACACCTTTCTGATCTTGGTTTAGGGTTTGTGTCTTAGAAATTTTGTGATTTGCTTACCTTTTAAGTTCTTTCTTTCTTATGTGCATCCACCTCACTTCTTTGCTTCTTTCTTCCTATAAGTTTCTTGCTTAGCTTTGTGTTTCTCTTATCCTCATATTTCTTGCTTCTTAAGAACTTCTTTAACTTGGTTTGGTTCTGGTCTTGTGCCTTAAGTTCATGTCTTGTGCATTTTTGCTTTGCATCTTCTTAAGTTTACTTTGCTTTGCCATATGATTCATGTTGCCTCTTAATTGACTTGTATGCTTCTTTTCTCATTCTTGTTACTTGCATTTGCATTGAGCTTTTGTATGTATGACTTCACTTCTGTTTGTATGATGTTGGCATGTCATTATATTCATTTTGTTACTTGTATACTTGTGTTGCCAACCTTTTCAGGGGCTATGGTAAGTGAGAGGTGTGGAAGTGAATCCCACATCTCCAAATCTCATCTCTTCTCTTCTTATCCTTACTTGTGCTAACCTTTGATTGTTGGGCTTAGGCCTTACTCCCCTCTTCTTATTTCTTCTTATTCTCTTATTCTTTCTTTCTTCTTCAGGATAGAATTCAAACCTCACTAACTTAGTGTATCGGTAAAATCGTGAGTGTAAGCTATTGATTAACTTCACTCGATGTACACAGAGTCGCCACCGCGCTTTTCTTTATTTCCGAAAGGAAAAAGGTAAAAGAACGAATAAAAAACCTAGGAGTCTAAAAGCAAAAGCTAAAAGAAACAAACAGAGAATGGGTAAGGGGATTGGTTACGAACCGGGAAGGTTTTAGGCACCCGACTCGTCCGTGGTACTCCACGGGAGCCCTTTGAAATATTTATTGCTTTTTGGTCTGAAATTGGTTTGCTTGAAAATGATTGAAGAGATGAGGAGAAGGATGTTTTTTTTATGATTTTGTGTTTGATGAGGTTTTAACGCCTCATGCCTACATACCCACAAAGTGCAACGCGAGATCAAAACCTCGTAGTTCGTGGTACAAAATTTGAAAAGAAACAATGAGTTGAATTGATTTTAAAATGTAGAGATAAGTCGTCATCCTTTAGCGAATAATTCCGCTAGAAAAGATGAATCATATCTAAACATGTGAAAAAGAAAAGGTGCACAAAGGCACAAAAACAATTGAGTGAGTTTTGTATTTTTTAAAGTATGTAAGAAAATATTCCAATATATTTACATGACTTAACATTTATTTAAGGAAACAAAAATGAAAAAAATTAAAATCACTTGACCGAAGTCAAGGTTTGTTTATGAAAGTGTTTGAAGTTTAAAAACGAAGAATATTTTTTGAAATAGAGAGAAGTTTTGAAAATTAAAGAATGGGGAGGAGATGAAGGGACTAATCCTAATACTTGAATTAAAAGCTAAGAGAAGAGTTTACCAATCCATAATATGCACAATTCTTCAAAGTTCGGAATTCCCTCTTCAAAGGCTAATGAAATAACTTGAGGTCGAGGTTTCTAATCCATTCCAACTTGAGCAAGGGGGAAGATCTTAAAGTCTAAGTCCATTCTCCAAAGCAAGGGATAGTAACCAAAGTCCAAAATTAGAAGTCACAAATGATATATGATATAATATGATAAAGCATAATAAAGGAGATAAAGGAGCAAGAGATTAAAATAAGAGGATAACGTGCGAGAGATTAAATTTAAACAGATTATTATATTCACAATATTATAATATTTACAATATAAAGTGGTATGATGAACTTAATCAAGCACAACCACGAAAAGAAAAATAAGATCGAGGCAACCGGATCCAAGTGGATCTTAATTCGAATCGGGACAACTTTAGGTCTATGTTAAGCAATCACCGAGTAATTTACGAAGTAATTACCCTACAAATGAGGCCGGCCAGCACTAATTAAAGTGGAAAATATTCGTGTTAATACATGTTAGAGAAACGATATAATGGATCGTTCTCCGAAAACATGCCACACTAAAAGAAAAAGGATGGTCTAATCTTAATCGAGATTTTCGTTGATTTTATCGAAAAGAAACCTATCACGATCTCAAAGTATGGAGAATGATCCAAATGATCATTCATCCATAGATTTGAAATAATGAAGATTAAACTAATCGGAAATCAACAATCCCGAATCGGAGATTATCATCGACCAAAAGAGAAAAAGATGAAGAACAATGGATCAAAAAATAGATCCATAACAGAATCAAAATATTTTTGAATTCTTCTTAAAAAAACTATTTCTAAACTCTTTTCTAAACATCTCTTTAAAAAATACTTTTCTAAAATTGTTTCTAAACATTTTTCTAAAATCTTTTTCTAAAACACTTTATTATCAAAGTAAACTATATCATATAACAATTTAAAAACCTAAATAAAACTAAATAAAAAAAATGAGAAAAGTGGAAATGGATCCGCATGGATGATCCGCGGGTCATGGAGGATGGTACTTGGATATAGATCCAAGCCCAAAACCAAATACATCTTTTATTAAAAAAAAGGAAAATGGAAATAATAAAAAAAAAGGGAACGGAAGATCAAATCCTCTTCTTCTTCGCAACATCAAACGGAAACAGGGCAACCAAAAACAATCCCAAACATGGCGGCACCTCACCTTCAAAGAATAAACCCAAACCGAAACGGATCTCTTCCTCTCTTCTCTCACGCGAGCTCTCTCTCTTTCTTCTTCTTCTTTATCAAACCAGAACAAAGCTAATCAAACATGGTAAGGAGAATCCACCGCAAGCTTACTCTCAACAATCGATTCCTCTCTCTCGCCGATTTCTCTCTATCAATCAATCTCTTTTTCTTTCAACTTTACAAAATAATTTCCAATTCAAAATAATTGGAGGTAAGAGATGAGGGATGAAGAAAAGGGATTAGGGATTTGTGATTGGAATTCGAATTCGGCAGCGGTTTTTTGGCTTTTTTGAAGCTTCCTTTTGAGAAGAACTGAGGGTTTTATTTATAGAAGAATTTTGGTGGAGAAGGTTGTCGTTTTGGGGTTTTCAGATTCGTTTTGAGAAGTGAGATTTTCGTGCTCCATTGCGTTTCAATTTCATTTCAATTTGCGTTTTGTTTTCAATTTGCTTGCGTTTTGTTGTGATTTATCGGGTGTGTATTCTCGTGTGTATGTGATGTTTGAAGCTCGTGTGCGCTGAGGCTTTTTCACGTGCGGGACGACTTGGCTTTGCGGCTTGTGTTATTTTGCAGCTGGAGTTTTTTATGTGACAAGCTTGCGGCTTGATGCGGGATGTGCGTGAGGATTGGACTGCTTGGCTGTGGGCGTATGGCTTGGATTTGTTTGTGTTGGCTGGTAATTGAGAAACTGTTGGATGCGTACGGGACAACTTGGTGATGGATACGGAAGGCTTATTGTGATGTTGGCTTCAGCTTGTGGCATGAAGTTGTTGGCAAGTGGCTGCTGGCGTGAGCTGATACGCATAAGCTGGAGATTTGTTGTTTTTATTGTTGGCTGCGGCATAGACTTGAGATTGGGATGTGAAACTTGTTGTAGGCTAGCTGATGGGAATTGGCGTGTGGGAGCTTGGTGATGTGAAGCTTGTTTGGCTTGGGCAATGTGAAGGAAGCTGCTTGTGGGGCCAAGTTTGGATGTAAGGCAAGAGGTTTGTGCGGCTGGCATTTGGCTGCTGGATGCAAGGCATGTAAAGCCTTGGCTTGATGGGCGTGTGAAAGTTGCTATGTTGGTTTTGGGCAGGCTGCAAGTTGGAAAAGGCTTTTTGCCTTGGGAAGCTGAGAGTGATGTGAGGCCAACGTTTTGAGGCTTGGGCCTTATTATTTTATGAAAACAAAAACCTAATATTTAATATGACTTACTTATATAAAATACATGGGGATGATTTTTTTTCTTTTTTAATATAATGGAAACTTATGATAAAAAAAAACTATGATATGATGAATTGAGATTTAAATGGGCTAAAAGAAAATTGGTGGGTTTTTTCTTCTTTTTTTTTTGGGTCATATAAAAATGGATAATATAATAAAGTGATTTAGGGAATTTTGGTAAATGTAGAAATAATGAAAAAATGGATATTTGGATTAAATTGGACAAAAATGAATAAAAATAAATGAAAAGATGAATAGAAAAATAATGGAAATTGGAATGAAAAATGATATAGTCGGAAATCCAAAAATGATTAATGGACTAAATTTGGAAGAAATGAATTTGGAATGATGATTGAAAGGGAATATGGATGAACAAATGGATACAAAAAAATGGTTTAATCGGAAAGAAAATGGATAATGGATGAAGTTTTGACTTTAACCCCACAACCAGATCTGGATTATTTTCGCACAAGCCTCTGATGAAAGAATGAACACGGCCATCACTAAATCACTGGATATTTCACAACTCAAGCCCACTGTCATCTGAAAACTGTCTGATTATTTCCCTGATAAACTGAATCCATACTGAGGAAAATAAATCCTCAGATGAATCACTGGTGAACTGATGAACCGATGAACTGATAAACACTTGAAGATTCAAACCACAAAACACTGTCTGATAGCCTTTCACACACAACGCAACCTGAACTTTTGAAAACGCACATCGCCTGAGGAATAAACCACCGGCACACACATCTGACAGTTGAAACAAATCTTTTGATAGTTTGACCAATATTAGGTCAAACATCCATCTGAAATCGAATTGTGACTGAACAAACGCATCTGAATTGAAATCATTGCCCTGTCTTTGAAAACCTGCAACATAGAGAAGAAGAAGAATACTGCAACATATTTTTGGTATTTTGGTTAGAAATCAGTAAATATAAACAAATATAAAGAAGTAAAAACAATGGTGATCCCCTGCGAAGCATAGACCCACATCTGAGGAGAAACTCGAAAGCCATAGCGATCTTGTTTGTATGCAAAATGCAGATGATATGCCGAGAAATCTTAGGGCAAAAATTAGGGTTTAACAGCTGCCCCTATTTAAGTTTCTTCAATCCAGAGATATGAAGATTGACATCTTCGTCTCTACAAGATGGGAGAGACTTAAATACAGAATACCCAATTTTTGTCTTAAGAGAACAAATGATATGATATGAATATGATATACAAACCCAAGATCTCTGTGGGGAAAATATGACCACCAGAGAAAAGCAAAAACTTGGGGACACAAAAGAAAATCCCGATGGGGAAACAACAAACAGGTAAAGAGTTACCAGGAAAATAAATCACTGGATAACAGACTCCACTTGGGAAAAGATATGATATAATCAAGGAACAGATTCAACCAGGGAAAGATAAACACCCTGCCAGGAATATCAACCAAACAAAATATTTGAATCCAAGAATGGAGAAATACTGAGTTGGAAAAGAATCATCAACTACCTGTTTTACTGGGTAGGAAATATAACAGACTCGACTATCAATTTACTGGATAGCCGTTTACAATGCTATGCTTATGCGTATGAATATGCTTATGAATATGCTGACAAAACAGACATAAAGATAAGAAACGGGTGACATGAACACCACAACAACCGGATACTCGGCTAATCCCAAGGCAACAATGCTGGGAAACATGCTAGAGATTCAATTTGAAATCTTCAGGGGAATATCATAAGCCATCAAAGGAATAAAATCCTACTACAAGGCTTAAATCATGATAAGACAGCATCTGCTAGGAATATCATCCTGCTGAGGAAAGGGTAATAATCTGCTGAGGATGGAAATATCTTGATAAAAATCAAACTTCACAATGAATAACTGTCATACCACTCCTGTTCCACTTGGGGATAGAGTGCAAGACCTGCTAAAAATCACGTAGGGACCTGCTGAAATCAACACATGCAGACCTATTGGGGATCCATATAGGGATATCAGAAGTTAACATCAATACAGTTACGAGGGATTTTAAATCAGTACCCAACATCGGGTAAAAGAAAACCTCTAAACTGACTGCTATATCAATACTTCTATTCAAAGATGCAAACAAATCAAACCGAGGAACAAGAGTTCAGCTGGGGATTCCCAATGCTTCTCAAAATAACTTGCTGAGGAAGAAATCAAAACTCAGCTAGGGATTCATTAAAACACATCCCTTCCAACAACTCTTCTGGGGAATACATACAATCTTCGTTCATGCTTATTGTTGGGGGAACAAAACATCATCAACATCAATCTGTCAAGACTATCCAGGAACTTCGCATGGACACAACCGAATCAAACCCTGCTTTGGGAGAGACAAGTTACACACATCCAGACTTTACTGTTCTTGGAATCACTATTGATATCCTTTCTTTGTTCATATATCAAAAGAAAAATGTTTTTAAAATCTTCAAAAAATTAAAATTTATTAAATTTGTTTCAAAAATCATCATCAACAATAAATTGAAATTTTGTAAACAGGAACAATATAAAGAATTGCAAACAATTGGATAAAAGCTCAAATTCATTGATAGAATGGTAGTCAGCAAATGACATGACTCCATGGATCATTACAAGTTTGAAAAATGGTAAATACATGGCAAAAGGGCTACATTGAGATACAATGATCACTATTCTCCCTATCAACTTTGAACTCCACTGTGTCCGAAACTTCAGTCAAGGATGAGTGAATAAGAAACTTTGATGAATAATTTTTCTGAGGGATAGAATCTGAAATCCTTGGTTACTACAAGTGATTCAGTCTGTCGACGCAGTTACTTGCCATGATCCCTAACTTTTGCCTAGATTGCCCTTTCGGGTTTTCAATCTACCGGGATAATTATTTCTGTTTTTGTCTCTAATTTTTGCCTGGACCGCCCTTTCGGGTTTTCAATCCACCGAGACGCTCATTTTTGCCTAAGCTGCCCTTTCGGGTTTTCAACTTAGCGAGCTGCTCTTTTATTTATTTAGGCAAAGTATTTCTTGACTGCATCCGCATTCACAGGACGAGTGATCTCCTCACCATCCATAGTTGCAAGAATTAATGAACCGCCAGAGAAGGCTTTCTTAACAACATATGGGCCATCATAGTTCGGAGTCCACTTGCCCCGATAATCTTTAAGGAAAGACTGAATCTTTTTGAGCACGAGGTCGCCTTCTCTGAATACACGAGGTTTGACCTTCTTGTCAAAAGCTTTCTTCATTCTTTGCTGGTACAACCGACCATGACACAAAGCTGTTATTCTCTTTTCTTCAATCAAATTCAACTGATCAAATCTACTTTGACACCATTCAGCCTCAGTCAAGTTGGCTTCCATCAGAACTCTCATTGATGAGATCTCAACTTCGACGGGGAGCACTGCTTCTGTACCATAAACAAGTGAGAAAGGGGTTGCCCCTGTTAAAGTGCGGACAGATGTACGGTACCCATGCAAAGAAAAAGGGAGCATCTCATGCCAGTCCTTGTACGTCACAACCATCTTCTGAATGATCTTCTTAATATTCTTATTCGCAGCTTCAACAGCCCCATTCATCTTCGGTCTATAAGGAAAGGAATTATGGTGTTGAATCTTGAAATCTTCACAAAGCTCTTTCATCATCTTATTGTTCAAGTTCGAACCATTATCAGTAATGATTCTTTTCGGAACACCATATCTGCAGATAATATTGTTCTTGATAAACCAAACCACAACTTGCTTGGTCACATTAACATAAGATGCTGCTTCCACCCACTTGGTGAAGTAGTCAATTGCCACGAGAATAAAACGATGTCCATTCGAAGCCTTGGGTTCAATCATACCAATCATATCAATTCCCCACATAGAGAAAGGCCATGGGGAAGAAATCACATTGAGATAAACTGGTGGCACATGAATCTTATCAGCATACACTTGACACTTATGGCATTTTTTCACATACTTGCAACAATCAGATTCCATTGTCAGCCAATAGTAACCTGCTCTCAACATCTTTTTAGCCATTGCATGCCCATTAGCATGAGTGCCAAAAGATCTTTCATGAATTTCTTTCATTAACATGTCTGCTTCGTGTCTATCCACGCATCTGAGCAAGACCATGTCAAAATTTCTCTTGTAAAGCACATTTCCATTCAAGAAGAAATTGCCTGCCAACCTCCTCAAAGTCCTCTTATCTTTATCGGATGCCCCAAACGGGTATTCTTGACTCTGGAGGAAACATTTAATATCGTGATACCAAGGCTTGTCATCATGGACTTCCTCAACCGCAAACACATGAGCTGGTCTTTCAAGTCGCATCACACTGATCATGGGAACATCATTCCACTGGTGCACTTTTATCATAGAAGTTATAGTTGCTAAAGCATCTGCCATTTGATTCTCATCACGAGGAACATAATGAAACTCAACTTTGGTGAAGAACGTTGATATCTTCCTGGCATAATCTCTATAGGGGATCAGGTGGGGTTGATGGGTTACCCACGTACCCTGGATCTGATTAATTACCAAAGCAGAATCTCCATATACATCAAGATGCTTAATCCTCAAATCAATAGCTTCTTCAAGACCCATAATATAGGCTTCATATTCAGCTTCATTATTGGTACAAGGAAAAGTCAATCTTGCGGCAAAAGGAATATGTGAACCATGGGGAGTAATGATCATTGCCCCAATTCCTCTTCCGCGTGCGTTCACGGCACCATCAAAAACTAAACCCCATCGAGATCCAGGCTCCGGCCCTTCCTCAATCAAAGGTTCATCACAATATTTCACTTTTAGGAACATCACATCTTCATCTGGAAAATCAAACTTGATAGGTTAGTAATCATCAATCGGTTGATGTGCCAAATAGTCAGCCAAGATACTACTTTTTATAGCTTTTTGAGTTCGGTACTCGATATCATATTCTGATAACAACATTTGCCAACGAGCAATCCTCCCAGTTAAAGCAGGATTTTCAAATATATACTTGATTGGATCCATTTTAGAGATCAACCAAGTTGTATGATTCAGCATATACTGGCGAAGACGCTTTGCAGCCCAAGCTAAGGCACAACAAGTTTTTTCAAGCATGGAATACCGAGACTCACAATCAGTGAATTTCTTACTCAAGTAGTAAATTGCATGTTCTTTTCTTCCAGATTCATCTTGCTGACCAAGCACACAACCCATGGAATCTTCCAACACAGTCAAGTACATGATCATCGGTCTACCTTCCACCGGAGGAGACAAAATAGGAGGTTCAAGCAGATATTCCTTGATACTTTCAAACGCTTTCTGACAATCATCTGTCCAGACACAACCTTTATCTTTCCGAAGCAACTTGAAAATCGGAGCACATGTGGCAGTCATGTGAGAGATAAACCTCGAGATATAATTCAGACGGCCCAAGAATCCTCTTACTTGCTTTTCGGTTCTGGGAGCAGGCATTTCCTGAATGGCTTTCACTTTATCAGGATCAACTTCAATGCCTATTTGGCTGACAATGAAACCTAGCAACTTTCCAGAACGTACACCAAAGGTGCACTTGTTCGGATTCAAATGAAGCTTATACTTCCTTAACCTTTGAAACAACTTCAGCAAATGTTCAACATGATCCTCTTCAGTCTTCGACTTAGCGATCATATCATCAACATATATTTCAATTTCTTTGTGCATCATATCATGGAAAAGTGTAGTCATAGCTCTTTGGTACGTCGCACCAGCATTCTTCAATCCAAAGGGCATCACTCTGTAGCAGAATGTTCCCCATGGTGTAATAAATGTGGTATTTTCCATGTCTTCGGGTGCCATCTTTATTTGATTATAACCGGAAAATCCGTCCATAAAAGAGAACACATCAATCTTAGCCGTATTATCTACCAACATATCAATGTGTGGCAATGGAAAATCATCTTTCGGACTAGCTTTGTTCAAATCTCTGTAATCAACGCACATTCGTACTTTTCCATCTTTCTTCGAAACAGGAACAATATTGGCCACCCATTCAGGATAAGTTGACGTCACAAGAAAACCTGCATCAATCTGCTTTTGAACCTCCTCTTTGATTTTTACTGCCATGTCTGGATGAGTTCTTCTGAGCTTCTGCTTTACAGGTGGACACTCAGGCTTCAACGGCAATCTATGCTCCACAATATCAGTATCAAGACCTGGCATGTCTTGATAAGACCAAGCAAATACATCAACATATTCTCTGAGAAGCTCTACAATCCTCTTCTTAACATCAGGACCAAGCAATGCTCCAACTTTAAATTCTTTCTTTTCGTCTTCAGAACCCAAGTTGACCATCTCTATAGACTCTCCATGAGGCTGAATAATCTTTTCCTCGTGCTCAAGAAACCGAGAAATTTCATCGGGAATCTCTTCATCATCCTCTTCATCAGCTTCAAACACAGGGAATTCAAAGTTGGGAGAGGGCATAGGATCATTGTTTTCAATGGGTTTATCAATCAATCTGCACAATGACTTTATTTTTATTTTAGAATATGAACAAAAGTGCAAACATTATGTAGATAAACAATCATTATTATTTTGGGTTTTTTATGTTACCATTTTTCAGAATAAAGCAAAAAGGAAAAACACATATGGAAATAACAAAATAACATTTTATTGATGATGATAAAATTTGAAACAAAGCCCGACAAACATCACTTTCACCTTGGGCAGAGTGAAAGGATTTTTTGAAAGAAAATAAAAACAAATTACTTTGAAGAATGAACGATAAAAGGAACATCAACAGCAATCCAGTTCTGGAAAATCTTTCCATGCGTAACGAAGTCTGGCATTTCTTCATCTTCATCATCATCAATGATGGCAGCAGCGGAATGATCGTTGATAAATCCAGCACTTCTGAAGCCTTCTTGAATAGTCTTTGGATCTTTGATAACTGCACCTGGTGCAAAGCCGATACCAAAACCTTCCTTGTTGTCTACAGCATCAATAATTTGTCCCCAACCTTCAGACTGACCAGCTTCAAGTACTCACAGAGCATCCTTGAAAGAGGACATGGGCATGGCATTCTTCTTAGCAACATTATCCACAACAGAAAGAGATTGAAACAAAGTTCCTACCTCTTCCTCAGCATCAATATAAGAAAAAGAAGACAAATTGCTCACAAGCATCGCCCTCTCACCTTCAATGGTCACCAATTTCCCCTCTCTCACGAATTTCAGCTTCTGATGAAGAGTGGATGTTACAGCTCCTGCCTCGTGGATCCATGGTCTTCCGAGGAGACAACTGTATGCGAGACGTATATCCATTACTTGAAAAGTAATCTTGAATATAAACGGTCCAATAAGAATAGGAAGATCCACCTCTCCAATCACTGTCTTCTTCGACCCGTCAAACGCCTTCACAATAATCCCACTGTGCCTCATGGGAGCACCTTGAAACGCAAGCTTTGACAATGTCGATTTTGGCATAACATTCAGAGACGATCCAGTATCAACTAGCACCTTGGACATGGCATCTTCCTGACAATTCACCGAGATGTGCAACGCCAAGTTATGATTTCTTCCTTCTTCAGGCAAATCGTCATCACAGAAGCTCAAATTGTTGCATGACGTGATATTCGCCACAATACTATCGAATTGATCAACAGTCACATCATGGTCAACATAGGCTTGATCAAGAATCTTCTGCAAAGACTACCTATGAGCCTCAGAACTCATGAAAAGTGATAAAACCGATATCTTCGATGGAGTCTGCAACAACTGCTCAATGATGGTGTACTCACTCTTCTTTATCAATTTTAGCACTTCATCATCACTATTACCAGACTGGCCCGATTGGGCAACAACATCCATAATCTGTTTACTCGCGCTTGTATCTTCAACTCTCTTCGGAGGATCTGAAGCATACACTCTACCACTTCGGGTAACCTTCGTCACATCAGCAATGCTAACCACAGACTTTGGAGTAGGAAGAGGAACTTCCCTACCATTCTCTATCATCGTAGCATTATACCGATACGGAACAGCTTTATCAGACTCATACGGCATTGGACCAGGCACATTAATCACCAATGGAGTAATAGCAGTCTTGCGACTATCGAAAGAAATAACCACCCTCTCAGGAGCAACCCTTTCAGGAAGATTGAACTGAGGCATAATAACATTCACTTCATTCTCATATTCATCTCTTTTTGCTGTCACTTCAATCAATTTATCGTCCATCATTTTTTGGATATCCCTCTTAACAATCTCGCAACCACGAGGATTCACCGAGCAGATACAACATCCAGCATAGTCGTGATCAATATCGTGATATTCACTTAAGAAAGCATGCATCTCAACCAAAGACCTTCGGATATGACGGACCTCATAGATTTTGAACAAACCAGGACAACCATCAACCATATTCACAGACGCATTACCATGCTTCGGCAACGGATTCTTCTGCACATTTGGATTAACATCATTGAAATACAGAACATTGTTCCTCATCAATTTATGTACTTCAAACTTTAATGGATAACAATTCTCAACATCGTGCCTCGGGGCACCTTGATGAAAAGCACAGCAAGCCTCTGGCTTATACCACAATGGAATAATCTCTGGAACTGGAGGTGGAGGACGAGTTTGCACAAGATTCTTTGCAATCAAAGACGGAAGCAAGTCCGTATACGTCATCGGAATAGGATCAAAACTTGGCTTAGCCCGAGCTTGTTGATTACCACCTTGTTGCACAGAAGGTTGCTGATAACGGGGTTGATACTTTGGAACTGCCGGCACAAGTTGGAGCCACGTTAATCATCGGTGTTACAGAAGCCACATGCTGCGAATGATGATTCCCACGACTGTGAGGCCTTCTATAACTTTCACGGGATACTGCATTAGTCTCATTTTCCTTCTTTTTCCCGAAGTTGAACCTTCTAAAGCTTGAACCATTACTGTTCTCTTGACTCAACCGTCCCTCACGGACACCTTCTTCTAAACGCATCCCCATACTTACCATTTCAGTGAAGTCAGAAGGAGCACTTGCTATCATCCTCTCATAATAAAAAGAACCCAACGTCTTCAAGAAGATCTTCGTCATTTCTTTTTCTTCCAGCAGAGGAACAATCTGGGCTGCCAGCTCGCGCCATCTCTGCGCATATTCTTTAAAAGTCTCTTTGTCCTTCTGGGACATAGCACGAAGTTGATCTCTATCTGGCGCCATATCAACGTTGTACTTGTACTGTCGCACAAAAGCTTCTCCCAAATCATTGAAGGTCTTGATTTGGCTATTATCCAGACTCATATACCACCTCATGGGTGCACCGGTCAAACTGTCCTGGAAATAGTGAATCAACAGCTTATCATTATCAGTCTGAGCAGACATTTTTCTAGCATACATCGTCAGATGGCTCAACGGACAGGTGTTGCCTTTGTACTTCTCAAACTCGGGCAGCTTAAATTTGTAAGGAACTTTAACATTCGGGACCAGACAAAGGTCATAAGCATCTTTTCCGAACAAATCCTTATGCTTCAAGGCTCTCATTTCCCTCTGGATCTCAACAAAGCGTCCCTGGAAGTCATCAAGTCTTTCAGCCACTCCAGCACCTTCACTGGGCTCAGCATGGTAAATCATTTCATCATGATGCGGAATAGTATGCACCACAGGCGGTACAGTTGTCACAACTGGAGGAAGAGTAGTCCACACTGGTGGTGGGAGAGTATTAAATGCAGCAGTCTCAGGATGATGAGGAAGGTATCCAGCAGGAATAAATTCAACTAGCATGCCCCAAGGTGTACTAGCAGGCATACGATAGCGAGGAGAAATAACAGTCTCAACAGGAATTGAAGCGGTAACAACCTCTGAGATGACAGTATTCTGAACAGGAGAAGGAGGTGGCTGATTCTGAGCAGCCACCAAACTTTCCATCATAGCAGACACTCTTTCCAAGCTTTCCCTCAGATAAGTAACCTCTTCGCGTAGCTCGCAATTCTCTTGTTGCAAAGTTTCCATCACCCTTCTTCGATTAGCTCGAGTATCGAATCAATGAGTCAGCTTGACAGGAGAACTGAATGAAGACCAGAAAACAACATAAGATCCCTGGAGAACACTCAAAAAGCAAGACAAAATGCGAGTATGATGCATGGTATGCGTATGCAAATGCAAAGATTTCAAAGGACTATAAGTTAACTTGCAATATTCATAAAGAGACATTTTTGAAATACTTAAAAAAAACTCATTCTCATTAAGATCAAAGTGAGGATTACAAATGAAGTACAAACATCAATAATCCTAATACATAAGAGCAAAAGTAAACTAGGCCTAGGGAAACATATCCGAAGAAGTCCCGAATCCTGGCTGATACTTCATACGAATCCTCTTGATCTCATTCTTGTACTGATCTTCCATATCTTCTTTATCCTTCACCAACTTGTCGACAATGGCCTTCCAAGCACCGGAAGTAGGAGGAATAGTAGATGGAGTACTAGAGGAAAATAAATCCTCTCTCGGCCTCTTCCTGACCCGCCGCTCAAGTAGCTCAATAAGATCATCCTTCTCCTTCAGTTGCTCCTTCATAGTAGTCCTCTCAAGTAACCATTCTTCTTTTTCTCTCTTCATCTTCTCTAACTCTTCTTGAAGAACCACCTTCTCATCAACAGGAGGAAGAAAAGAAGACAAAGGAAATATGGGAAACATAGGCTCCTCAGGTGGATAAGGCATCTTGAGCTTGGAAGCTCTAGATTGAACCCACTGAATATAACATTCGGACGGAGGAAGGTGTTGTCTACCCAATTGACCTTTCTCTTTCCTATGAACAACATGCCAAGAATGAGCAATCCTTTTCTTCATCTCTATATGATCAGCACCATTAAGAAAGAAGAAACGGGATAAGGAAAGATTGTTTGGAATGTCCTTCAAACAATAACCGAACTGTCGTCTAGCCAAAATGGGGTTGTAGCTAATTCCCCCACGTGTACCAAGAAGAGGTACATTAGGAAATTCTCCACAACTATCAATAAGAACTCCAGTGTCATAATGAGAACTATACCATGTCATGTCCTTATGAGAAAGCGACATCAACCTCTGAGACCATCTTCGATTCTCTCTATTGTCCTTGAAAACATCCGACTTCGGTAGGTGCGAAATAAACCACCTATAAAGAAGAGGCGCACAACATACAATATCTCCGTCACCTTTGGAGGTCCTATAGTGAAAATCATGATACATATCTCCAAGTAAAGTAGGCACCGGGTTCTTCAAGAAGATCTGAATAGCATTCTCATCCACAATACCATCCATGTTCGGAAACAAGACAATCCCGTAAATAAGCAAAGCAAGAATGGCCTCAAATGCATCCTTATGACCCAAAGTAAGTGAAGTAGAAGCCTTTCCCATCAAGAACTTAGCATTAATACCACGAACACTTCCCTTTGGAAGAATCTTCCCATTAAGATCGGACTCCTTAAGAAAAAGTGCTTTGGCGATAACCTTGATAGTAAGCTCCTTCTCTAAACCAGTGAAAAGAAACTCCTTGTCCAAAATAGGCAAACCTAACCAATGAGAATACTCCTCCAAAGTCGGCACAAGCTGATAATCCGGAAAAGTAAAACAATGGTGCAACGGATCATAGAACTGAGCTAAAGTAGGGAGAATCCCCTCAGGTACATCGGTATCCAACATATACAAAAGCTTCCCATGACATCTTCGGAACTCTTGGGTATCAACAACCAAAGCTCCTAGCTTTCTCAACTCTACAACATTAGGATTCTTGAAAGTGTACTTCTTTGTGTTCCTCCTTTCAAAAGTCATAGCTATGGACATCTGAAATTTTGCAAAAGTTCCTTATAAGTCCTTTGAAATCTTACGAACAATGCTCATGAATGTATGATGGCATGTATGCAACAAACACAAACAAGATCACACAAGGCACACGGGCTTAGGTTCCGAGTCACGAGCATGAAGTCAAGGTAACAGAACACCAACCCACACAGGTAAGTACTAAGGTTTTGTCTTCATTGTACCTACAGAAAACCAAAAGGGTGCTAACAGAGGTGCCCGGAGTTAACAACCATCTTTAGAATATCACCGGTACGTTGGATTACTCCCCAACCGATAACGTTCTTAAAATAGACCTCGTCCGAGTGTAGTATCGCGTGACAACCGCCTTAGGTTTACACCCAGACAGTTTCCGCACTACGTTCCTAAATTGGCTTAGATGGGTTAAGGGTTCTAAGGTCCTCAGTATGATCAGCTCAAGGTCGGAAAATAATGCCACGTACGATTACTCATCATGACATTGATAGTCCAAGAGAGCCTAACCGAGTGGAGATTATCAAATTAATATTGCTTTGGACTACTCCATCGCATATCGCTTCGAATATCGCCGTCCTATCATAAGTTTCAACTCAGATCCGGGTTAGAATCTATCTCACACAGAGGATCACCAAAACCAAAACAGAACAATCAAATAACAAACAAATCAAACCAAAGCAATAAATAAATCAAAGTAGGTTGAATCCGCTTAGAGATTACTCCCCAGCAGAGTCGCCACTTTTCTGTAGCGGTAAAATCGTGAGTGTAAGCTATTGATTAACTTCACTCGATGTACACAGAGTCGCCACCGCGCTTTTCTTTATTTCCGAAAGGAAAAAGGTAAAAGAACGAATAAAAAACCTAGGAGTCTAAAAGCAAAAGCTAAAAGAAACAAACAGAGAATGGGTAAGGGGATTGGTTACGAACCGGGAAGGTTTTAGGCACCCGACTCGTCCGTGGTACTCCACGGGAGCCCTTTAAAATATTTATTGCTTTTTGGTCTGAAATTGGTTTGCTTGAAAATGATTGAAGAGATGAGGAGAAGAATGTTTTTTTTATGATTTTGTGTTTGATGAGGTTTTAACGCCTCATGCCTACGTACCCACAAAGTGCAATGCGAGATCAAAACATCATAGTTCGTGGTACAAAATTTGAAAAGAAACAATGAGTTGAATTGATTTTAAAATGTAGAGATAAGTCGTCATCCTTTAGCGAATAATTCCGCTAGAAAAGATGAATCATATCTAAACATGTGAAAAAGAAAAGGTGCACAAAGGCTCAAAAACAATTGAGTGAGTTTTGTATTTTTTAAAGTATGTAAGAAAAGATTCCAATATATTTACATGACTTAACATTTATTTAAGGAAACAAAAATGAAAAAAATTAAAATCACTTGACCGAAGTCAAGGTTTGTTTATGAAAGTGTTTTAAGTTTAAAAACAAAGAATATTTTTTGAAATAGAGAGAAGTTTTGAAAATTAAAGAATGGGGAGGAGATGAAGGGACTAATCCTAATACTTGAATTAAAAGCTAAGAGAAGAGTTTACCAAACCATAATATGCACAATTCTTCAAAGTTCGGAATTCCCTCTTCAAAGGCTAATGAAATAACTTGAGGCCGAGGTTTCTAATCCATTCCAACTTGAGCAAGGGGGAAGATCTTAAAGTCTAAGTCCATTCTCCAAAGCAAGGGATAATAACCATAGTCCAAAATTAGAAGTCACAAGTCTTTTAAGTGTTCAATCCTTTATTAGTGTTTTGATATCCAAATGGACAAAATAAAAATAACCACAAGTAACAATATAACTATAAACAAATGATATATGATATAATATGATAAAGCATAATAAAGGAGATAAAGGAGCAAGAGATTAAAATAAAAGGATAAGGTGCGAGAGATTAAATTTAAACAGATTATTATATTCACAATATTATAATATTTACAATATAAAGTGGTATGATGAACTTAATCAAGCACAACCACGAAAAGAAAAATAAGATCGAGGTAACCGGATCCAAGTGGATCTTAATTCGAATCGGGACAACTTTAGGTCTATGTTAAGCAATCGCCGAGTAATTTACGAAGTAATTACCCTACAAATGAGGCCGGCCAGCACTAATTAAAGTGGAAAATATTCGTGTTAATACATGTTAGAGAAACGATATAATGTATCGTTCTCCGAAAACATGCCACACTAAAAGAAAAGGGATGGTCTAATCTTAATCGAGATTTTCGTTGATTTTATCGAAAAGCAACCTATCATGATCTCAAAGTATGGAGAATGATCCAAATGATCATTCATCCATAGATTTGAAATAATGAAGATTAAACTAATCGGAAATCAACAATCCCGAATCGGAGATTGTCATTGACCAAAAGAGAAAAAGATGAAGAACAATGGATCAAAAAATAGATCCATAACAGAATCAAAATATTTTTGAATTCTTCTTAAAAAAAACTATTTCTAAACTCTTTTCTAAGCATCTCTTTAAAAAATACTTTTCTAAAATTGTTTCTAAACATTTTTCTAAAATCTTTTTCTAAAACACTTTATTATCAAAGTAAACTATATCATATAACAATTTAAAAATCTAAATAAAACTAAATAAAAAAAAAAAGAGAAAACTGGAAATGGATCCGCATGGATGATCCGCGGGTCATGGAGGATGGTACTTGGATATAGATCCAAGCCCAAAACCAAATACATCTTTTATTAAAAAAAAGGAAAATGGAAATAATAAAAAAAAGGGAACGGAAGATCAAATCCTCTTCTTCTTCGCAACATCAAATGGAAACAGGGCAACCAAAAACAATCCCAAACATGGCGGCACCTCACCTTCAAAGAATAAACCCAAACCGAAACGGATCTCTTCTTCTCTTCTCTCACGCGAGCTCTCTCTCTTTCTTCTTCTTCTTTATCAAACCAGAACAAAGCTAATCAAACATGGTAAGGAGAATCCACCGCAAGCTTGCTCTCAACAATCGATTCCTCTCTCTCGCCGATTTCTCTCTATCAATCAATCTCTTTTTCTTTCAAATTTACAAAATAATTTCGAATTCAAAATAATTGGAGGTAAGAGATGAGGGATGAAGAAAAGGGATTAGGGATTTGAGATTGGAATTCTAATTCGGCAGCGGTTTTTTGGCTTTTTTGAAGCTTCCTTTTGAGAAGAACTGAGGGTTTTATTTATAGAAGAATTTTGGTGGAGAAGGTTTCCGTTTTGGGGTTTTCATATTCGTTTTGAGAAGTGAGATTTTCGTGCTCCATTGCGTTTCAATTTCATTTCAATTTGCGTTTTGTTTTCAATTTGCTTGCGTTTTGTTGTGATTTATCAGGTGTGTATTCTCGTGTGTATGTGATGTTTGAAGCTCGTGTGCGCTGAGGCTTTTTCACGTGCGGGACGACTTGGCTTTGCGGCTTGTGTTATTTTGCAGCTGGAGTTTTTTATGTGACAAGCTTGCGGCTTGATGCGGGATGTGCATGAGGATTGGACTGCTTGGTTGTGGGCGTATGGCTTGGATTTGTTTGTGTTGGCTGGTAATTGAGAAACTGTTGGATGCGTACGAGACAGCTTGGTGATGGATGCGGAAGGCGTATTGTGATGTTGGCTTCAGATTGTGGCGTGAAGTTGTTGGCAAGTGGCTGCTGGCGTGAGCTGATACGCATAAGCTGGAGATTTGTTGTTTTTATTGTTGGCTGCGGCATAGACTTGAGATTGGGATGTGAAACTTGTTGTAGGCCAGCTGATTGGAACTGGCGTGTGGGAGCTTGGTGATGTGAAGCTTGTTTGGCTTGGGCAGTGTGAAGGAAGCTGCTTGTGGGGCCAGGTTTGGATGTAAGGCAAGAGGTTTGTGCGGCTAGCATTTGGCTGCTGGATGGAAGGCATGTAAAGCCTTGGCTTGATGGGCGTGTGAAAGTTGCTGTGTTGGTTTTGGGCAGGCTGCAAGTTGGAAAAGGCTTTTTGCCTTGGGAAGCTGAGAGTGATGTGAGGCCAACGTTTTGAGGCTTGGGCCTTATCATTTTATGAAAACAAAAACCTAATATTTAATATGACTTACTTATATAAAATACATGGGGATGATTTTTTTTCTTTTTTAATATAATGGAAACTTATGATAAAAAAAAAACTATGATATGATGAATTGAGATTTAAATGGGCTAAAATAAAATTGGTGGGTTTTTTCTATTTATTTTTTTGGGTCATATAAAAATGGATAATATAATAATGTGATTTAGGGAATTTTGGTAAATGTAGAAATAATGAAAAAATGGATATTTGGATTAAATTGGACAAAAATGAATAAAAATAAATGAAAAGATGAATAGAAAAATAATGGAAATTGGAATGAAAAATGAAATAGTCGGAAATCCAAAAATGATTAATGGACTAAATTTGGAAGAAATGAATTTGGAATGATGATTGAAAGGGAATATGGATGAACAAATGGATACAAAAAAATGGTTTAATCGGAAAGAAAATGGATAATGGATGAAGTTTTGACTTTAAGACCACAACCAGATCTGAATTATTTTCGCACAAGCCTCTGATGAAAGAATGAACACAGCCATCACTAAACCACTGGATATTTCACAACTCAAGCCCACTGTCATCTGAAAACTGTCTGATTATTTCCCTGATAAACTGAATCCATACTGAGGAAAATAAATCCTCAGATGAATCACTGGTGAACTGATGAACCGATGAACTGATAAACACTTGAAGATTCAAACCACAAAACACTGTCTGATAGCCTTTCACACATAACGCAACCTGAACTTTTGAAAACGCACATCGCCTGAGGAATAAACCACTGGCACACACATCTGACAGTTGAAACAAATCTTTTGATAGTTTGACCAATATTAGGTCAAACATCCATCTGAAATCGAATTGTGACTGAACAAACGCATCTGAATTGAAATCATTGCCCTGTCTTTGAAAACCTGCAACATAGAGAAGAAGAAGAATACTGCAACATATTTTTGGTATTTTGGTTAGAAATCAGTAAATATAAACAAATATAAAGAATTAAAAACAATGGTGATCCCCTGCGAAGCATAGACCCACATCTGAGGAGAAACTCGAAAGCCAGAGCGATCTTGTTTGTATGCAAAATGCAGATGATATGCCAAGAAATCTTAGGGAAAAAATTAGGGTGTTACACTTAGGTTCATCCATGCATGACAACTGTTAGGATTCTAGTTCCCCTTAGATTTTTCACCTTTTCAGATCCTTGTGGTGCTTTCTCTTCTCATCTTCAAACTCAATTTTAATCCATTCTAATAAAGGTTGAGTCTTCTCATGTGACATGAGACTTTGCTATGAGATACTTGCACGCCTTTCGTTTCGGGGCGAGGTGTAAGTTATCCCTCGTGGTGGATAGGTCTTAGCATGAGATTACTTCACAGAGAAAATCATAAAAAACAGTTCTTAACATAAAATCACAAAAACACTTAATAAATGTTAATAGGTCAGTGTGTCTGAGCCTTCACTGGTGGGACTAGATTTGGGGATTTCCTCCATAGATAGGTGTGCCTCTTGCGCATTCCATTTCGGGATGATGTGAGACGTACACATCCCATTGAGTAAGACTTAGGTACACATACCTATGCAAACTTCACTCATAAAAAGCTCCTAAAAAAACTGAACAAACAATAAGCGTCTTTCCTTCGGGAATTCTTTTCTCATCTCCTTCGCTCTGTACGCGAACTTGCTCCTACTTGTCACTTTGCAAGACGGTTACGCACTCGTCGTCCGAGTATGCAACACCTGAGCATTGGCATGGGCAGTTCAAGCCTTAATTCACAAGCAATTTCTTTTCTACCCCTAGTTAGGGGAACTACGACGACTCTGATCCTCATTTTCCTGATGAGGTACGTAGGCAGCGGGGTAGGGCCCGTTCGAGCATAATCTTTATTTTCCCTACATTTTTTCCTTTTCATTTCTTTTCCAGTTCCATTTTCTTTTCTATTCCAGTTCCAGTTCCTTTCTTTTAGCAGCAACTTTCATTTCTTCACCCTTTGAAACATTTTTCTTTGCAAGCGTGGATCCCGTCGGGTACAGAGGACGATCTGGGTGCTAATACCTGCACAGGTCGTAACCGACTCCCGAACTCAGTCTCTTTGGTTCGCAAGACCCGTGTCCTTCCTTTTTCTTTCTTCTGGTTTGTGCAACATTACCATTCCCGTTCCTTCGGGATAAAAATGCCTGGCTGGCGACTCTTTTCTTTTCCGCGCCACTTTCGCGTTTGTACCCGGATGGAAATCCGGGGAGCGACAGCTGGCAACTCTGTTGGGGACCTCCTAACCAGAGTATCTCTGGTTCCCCCTGTGAGTCTCTCCTAGCGCTTGTTTGTTTCTGTTTCTTTGGGTGTTGATTGCTTGCTGCTGTGTGTTGTGATTTATTGTTGTTTATTTACAGCTTTATTTACAGTTTTCAGTATTTATTTTCTGCATCATATATATCATACTGGACTGTCTGGACTGGTTTTCTGTTTGGTGGGCTCGGGTGATACTGTTTCTTAGAGATAAGCCAAGTACCCGGCTTGAGTGCACTATAGGATTAGAGTGGACATATTGTACTCACATGTGACATGATGAGTGGCGATGTGTTTCACGCCCAGATTGAGACCATCTTGGAAATATCTTGTGTGGGGATTTCCTCCACTTCGGGATAGGACCTTGATAGTTATGTGCATCTGGGGGCCGATCATTGAGAACCTTTGTGGAAACAACTCTCTCTAGTGGTGGCAGTGGAAGACCATATTTTGTGGCAAACCCATTCGCACCTGAGGGTCCACTGGGGACTCGCATAGGATGGCCTGGTTCTCTTATAGGAACCTAGTCAAAGCATCTGGTCGTATGACATTAGTATTGTATCCTACGGGCTGAATGTACTATTGTTTCTCGATTTCAGCGCTCGAAGCTGGGAACTTATAAGGGATGCTTGTTTTTCCCGGACTCAGCTGAGGCCTCCCTACGTAGTACATAATGCCTAACCGATTCCCTGATTTGGTCATGAGCCATTTCTCGGAAATGGTGAAAGTATTATTGCTATTCAGCTTTGAGAGTCCGTGATGTTTGACCCGGAGCACGCCTGTGAGATTGGGAGGGGTTTACAGGTTTGCAGGAACCCTTGACTCCATCATACCCTTGTTACCAGTGCAGTTTCATGTTCTGATACAGTTACTTTGGTTCCGGAGTTCTTGAGTTTATCTGGTTCATGATGGGGTTATCTGAGATTATCTGAGTGTTTATGGGTTGTTATTCAGAGGATTTGGGTTTCTGATCACTTGGCCTTGGCATCCAGATCCCAGACAGTCCCAGATGGATCATATGTCTTTGCATTTGCATTTGCATTGCATCATTTCATCATTAATCATGTTTTGTTTTCATTCACAGGTTCATATCTTTGCTTCCGGTTCCAGTATCCTGTTCAAAGATGGAAGATCCTCGCAAGCAGAATATCCATTTCAAGTTTTTCGACACTAAGGTTGGCCTATTAAAGAAGATGGTGAAGCTGATCACACCCAATCATGTAGAGAGGTTCAGGAAGGCTTATGGGAGTATTCTGGATGTGGTGGTAGAGTTAGATCCTTCTAAGAGAAGTGCCATTCACACCCTGCTTCAGTACTATGATCCTCAGCTTCGTTGTTTCACTTTTCCCGATTTTCAGTTAGGTCCTTTGCTGGAGGAGTATGCTTTGATCTTGGGAGTTCCTGTTCGAGACCAGATTCCGTTCAATGCTGAGATGAGTAGACCTGCACCTGAGGTTATTGCCAAGGCTCTTTATTTGAGCACTTCTGCTGTGAATTCTATGACCATCATTAAGGGAGGTGTACCTGGGTTTTCTTTAGAGGTTTTAGTAAAGAAGGTGGAAGAGTTGGTTGTGGAGGAAGAATGGGATTCTGTCTGTGCTATCTTGGCTCTTTCTATCTATGGCATTATTTTTTTTGCAGATATGGAGAAGTTCATAGACATGAATGCTATACATCTCTTCTTGCTGAAGAATCATGTGCCTACGTTGCTTGGAGATTTGTATTACTCGGTGCACTCCAAGACTGAGAAGAAAAAGGGAGGTTTAGTTCGTTGTTGGTTCATGAGGCATCTGCCTAGTACATGAGTGTTTAGTGACCATACCTTGATATGGGCTCAGAAGCTGGAAAAGTTGCTTGCCAGGGATGTCAGGTGGATTACTCAGAGGCTTCAGGGTGCATGTTTCATCACTAGCTGTGGGAGCTATCTTAGTGTACCTTTACTGGGAGTAAGTGGTGGGATCAACTATAACCCGATCTTGTTGAGGAGACAGTTGGGATATGTCTTGAGAGAGGTACCAGAAGAATTGAAGTTGACCCCTATTTTCTACTTCCCTGTAAAGGACAATATGCCTTTAGTGAGGAAAGTTGCTGGAGCTTGGAAGTACACTAAGGGAGAAGGAATAACTAGTTTTGGAAAGTGCAACAATCAGACATTCCCGGAGTATGAGGCTTGGTTGAAAGAGAGAGCCATAAAGGTATTGCTGCCATTATCACCTCCAGTTCCTCCTGCTGCTGAGCCTACTGATATTGTGTCTTTAGAAGAGTTCAATAAGTTGGAAGCCCAGCTGCATGAAGTCAGGGTGGAGAACACTGAAATGGTTAATCTGTATCATCTTGCCAACCGGGCCAAGAATGTTGCTGAAGAGAAATTGCAGAAGATACAAGCCTCTTTGGAAGCTAAGGAGAAAGACTTTGCTGGAAGGGAAGCTCACTTTCACAGGTTGGGCATGATGGAAGCAAAAAGAGAAGCAGAACGAAAGAAGAATTCGAAGACTCTCAAGGAAGCTCGTCAGTCTATTGTCTGGTTGCAGGGACAGAGAGAGCAGGAGTTGAAGAGATATAAAGAAAAATAAGAGTTTTTCGAAGTGAAAATGACTTTCAAGAAGGAAGAAGTGGAACAAGTTCACCAGATTCGAAGGGAGAAGACTCAGCAGTTAGCAGATAGTCAACAAGCCTTAGAAGCAGCACTTAAAGAGATTGAAGACCTCAAGTTGATGGCTGGAGTCAAGAAGGCTAGGTCTGACTTGGGACTTAGTGAGGGAGGTTCAGGGTTCTCAGGCAGTGGTCTTACTTCTTAGTTTGTTTCCCTTGTATTTGGATTACCTACAGACATGTTGTAGGAATCCTGGTTGTTTGTTTTTCTTCTTAGAAACTTGTACCCTATGGGGAATTCTGTTGTTTGTGCCTAATAGGCTGATTTATGTTATGCAGTTTTTTAGTTCACCTTTTTTCTGTGCCTGCTGTTATGGTTTGAATGTGGTTTCTATGCGAAGGTTTCTGAAAGTCGAGGATCAATATCCATCTGGTTTTCCTTGCTAAATACCGGAACCGGGGCATGAATGACCTAGGATTGAAAATATTAACAACTGCATTGCATACATATCACCTGTTTTCTTGTTTTGCAGGTTTGGCTACCAGTTCCTAATGTCTTTTCTGTTTCAGGCACTATAGCTCCCAGGAAAGTTCGAGAACAGTCAGTCATACACAGATATCCCACAAGAGTCAACAGAGAAAGAGTCATGGATCAAATGCAAGCTGATTTAGCCGACTTGAGACTGAGGATGGACAATTTTATGACCTTGATGGTAGGCATGGGTCAGAATCAGGAACGTCTACGAGAGTTGGTTGAAAATAGTCAAGCCAGGAACAACGGTACTGCTGATGGAGGTAATCGTAACAGTGCAGGCGCCCGTCAAGTTGAAATCCATGTAGCACAGCCAGGGGTTACCATAATCAATGATGGACTAAACAATGTACAAATGGACGGTTAAGACGAACAGTTCACTCTGCTGGGCGAAACTGAAGGCCAGGGGGCTGAGATGAACATGACGTTTGAAGAGATGGCAGAACAGATCAGGGCTATTCAATCTCAGAACTCTTTGGGGTTCGACATTACTGACTTGGGCTTGGTTCCAGGGGTTAGAATCACTTACAAGTTCAAGGTCCCAACTTTCGAGAAGTACAACAGCACAGCGTGTCCCAAGACTCGCCTTCAGTCCTTCGTAGGAAGGATTGTTGCCCACACTGATGATGAAAAGTTATGGATGTACTATTTCCAGGACAGCCTGGTTGGGGCGTCCTTGGAATGGTATATGAAGCTAAGCAGAGTCAATATTAAGAGCTGGAAGGACCTGGCAGAGGCTTTCGTGAGACAATACCAGTACAATTTGGACATGGCTCCAAATTGCACTCAATTGCAACACATGTCTCAAACTGCTAAGGAGGGGTTTAAAGAATATGCTCAAAGGTGGCGTCAGCTCGCTGCCAGGGTACAACCACCACTGCTGGAGAATGAGATGGATGATATGTTCATGGGGACATTGCAATGAGTGTTTATCGAAAGGTTGGTGTCTTGTTCGGCTACCGAATTCAATGATATAGTAATTGCTGGAGAGAGGGTCGAGACTTTGTTAAGGATGGGAAAGATTCAGGATACGAGTGCAAGCAGTTCGAATGGAGTAAGAAAAGCTTTCAGCGGACCCCCGAGAAGAAGGGAAGGTGAGACCAATGCTGTGTTTGGCCGAGGACGGGGTCGAGGATATAAAAGATCATATGAGCAAGTGGCAGCACTCACAATTCCTTCCAATCCTTTGCAACAGGTACAGCCTCAACAACAACAACAACAACAACAACAACCACAACGTAACAACTATCAACAAAGACCTTATCAGCCAAGACAAGCTCGTCCGGCTAATAGGGTGCTTGAAGCAATTCCCATGACATATGCTGCATTGCTACCAAGATTGTTGGACCTGAATTTGATACAACTGAGGACTTAGACACCACCACCACCTGGAGAGCTTCCAGTGGGGTACGATGTCAATGCTAGATGCGCATTCCATTCAGGGGCACCTAGGCACTCAACTGAGAAGTGCAGGGCGCTACAGCACAAAGTTCAAGATCTGATAGAATCCAAGGCGATTAACTTCGCACCACCACCGAATGTTACTTCAAACCCTATTCCGAATCATGGAGGGGCTAGAATAAATGCTGTTGAAAGTGGTGAGAAGTTAAGTTTGATTCTGAGTGTAGAAGAAGTGAAGACTCCGCTATTGGTAGTGAAAGAGAGGCTGTTGAAAGGACAAGTATTTCCGGGATGCAGTTCTGATTGTGAGAAGTGTATGAATTCAGAGAACGGCTGTGAAGACCTGAAGATGGGGTTGCAGAATTTGATTGATGAAGGATCTTTGCAGTTTGACAAAGTTGATAATGAAGTTGATGATGTGTCCACTATAACCATCTTCTATGATCCAGCTGAGATGCCTGCTAGAAGAGAGCCTATGACCATTTATGCTCCTGAAGTTAGTCATGTGACTATCACCGTGCCTGGGCCTGTTCCTTATACAGATGATAAAGCCATTCCATGGCATTACGGCTCAGATGTGTACGTGGAAGGACAAAAAGTGGAGAGTAAGTGTGTTGTCGTTGACCTGACTGTAGTGAACATCGGAGGGGTTGGAGGTTTTATGAGAAGTGGTCGTCTATTTTCTCCCCCAGTTCTGAGAGGGGATCCTTAGGCTGAGGCTGAGGCAAAGGCTAAAGGAAAGCAAATAGCGACTGATGAAATTGGACAGGGTACCTTTGAGAAGGAGGTCGAGGAATTTTTGCGCATAATTAAGAAGAGTGATTATAAGGTGGTCGAACAGTTGAACCAGACACCTTCCAAGATATCCATTCTATCTTTGCTGATGTGTTCTCCGGCGCATAGAGAAGCCTTGTTGAAAGTGTTGCAGATGGCCTATGTTCCTCAAGAAATAACTGTTAATCAATTGTAAGTCGTAGTGGGCAGTGTGAATGCAAGCCACGAGCTGGGCTTTACAGATCGAGACCTTACGTCAGAGGGCCGTAACCATAACAAAGCACTACATATTACTATGGAGTGTAAGGGTGCAATTTTGTCGCATGTCCTTGTTGACACAGGCTCTTCTCTTAATGTACTTCCGAAGAAAGCATTAAGGAAGCTCAATGTTGATGGTATCGTCCTAAGACCTAGTGTTTTGATTGTCAAAGCTTTTGATGGGTCCAAAAGGTCAGTGTTTGGAGAAGTTGAGTTACCCGTGAAAATAGGTTCTCAAGTATTCAAAAGTATCTTCTATGTCATGGACATTCAGCCCGCGTACAGCTGCTTGTTGGGATGCCCATGGATTCATGCTGCTGGAGCTGTAACTTCCACCCTGCATCAAAATCTCAAATATGTGGTTGATGGCCAAGTAATCACAGTGTGCGGAGAGGAAGACATCTTTGTGAGCCACTTATCAACTTTCAAATATGTGGAGATGGACAGAGAGATCCATGAGACTCTGTGTCAGGCCTTCAAAGCAGTTAATGTCAGCATTTTGACTCCTGTAGAGTGAAGCAGTGAGAAAGAAGGTACCTCCATTCACTCCTACAAGCAGGCAAAGGAAGTGGTTCAGTCAGGAAGCGCCCAAGGCTGGGGAAAATTGCTGGAGTTAGAGAAGAAATACGACAAGTTTGGCTTGGGATATCAGCCTAGTGGGTCTAATGGGTCTCCAAGTGGTAAAGCCATTACTTTTACAAGCGCTGGGATGCTCGACCGCAACCAAATCTGTGCAACTAACGAAGAGGGAGACAATGATTGTGACTAGGACAACTGGATTCATTCGTGTGTGCCTGGAGAGGAGCTGAAGAACTGGTCTGCTGAAGACATTGTCCAAGTTACTTGGCACTCAGAGTAATTTATTTGTTTCCTTTTCTTATCATGCTGCATTGTCAAATCCAGCATTTTGTCCAAAATGCTAGGATCCATTGTATGGGCCACCATGTTTGTTATTCACTTATTTTACCATGAAATAAAGGAAATTTTCAGACAAATTTGTGTTCTCTTTCTTTCGTTTTAAATTTTTCACAAAAATATAAAAATGGCAATGTGTTTTTCCTTTTTGTTTTGTGTTTGCGTCTCTGTTTTGTAAAAAAATTAAAAAATAAACAGATTCTGAAATAAGCACATCATCTGTGCAGTGTTGATCATCCGGATTCCATTGATAACGTTCCTGCTATGACCACACATGACTTTGACAATCCTGTCTACCAAGCTGATTAAGGGGTTGAGGAAGACTGTGAACTCCCTGAAGAATTGGTCAGATTGTTGAAACAAGAGGAACGAGTTATTCAGCCTCATCAAGAAGAAATTGAGATCATCAACATTGGTACTGAAGAGGTGAAGAAAGAGATCAAGATTGGGGCCAGTCTGCAGGCCGAAATAAAGAAAGAGTTGATTGGTATGCTGCGAGAATATGTGGATATCTTTGCCTGGTCGTATCAAGATATGCCAGGGTTGGATACCGACATTGTTGTGTATAAGCTACCATTGAGAGAAGACTGTCCTCCTGTGAAACATAATTTGAGAAGAACTCGTCCTGACATGGCTATGAAGATCAAGGAGGAAGTTCATAAGCAATGGGATGCCGGTTTCCTTGCCGTAACTAGTTATCCACCTTGGGTAGCTAACATTGTACCTGTACCAAAGAAGGACGGTAAGGTCCGGATGTGCGTTGACTACCGGGATTTGAATAGAGCGAGCCCAAAAGATGACTTTCCATTACCTCACATTGATGTGTTGGTAGATAACACTGCTCAATTCTCGGTATTTTCCTTCATGGATGGCTTCTCCGGATATAATCAGATTAAGATGGCACCGGAAGACATGGAGAAAACAACATTCATTACCCCGTGGGGTACATTCTGCTACAAGGTCATGCCCTTTGGTTTGAAGAACGCCGGGGCAACCTATCAGCGGGCTATGGTCACATTGTTCCACGACATGATACACAAGGAGATAGAGTGTTATGTGGACGATATGATTTCTAAGTCCCGAGACGAAGAAGAGCATCTGGTCAATCTCAAGAAGTTGTTTAATAGACTGATAAAATACAAGCTGAGGTTGAATCCAAACAAGTGCACTTTCGGAGTGCGTTCCGGGAAACTGCTGGGTTTCATTGCTAAGAAAAGAGCAAATGATCAGGTGGAATGAAGACTGCCAAAGAGCTTTCGACAAGATAAAAGAGTATTTGCAGGAACCTCCAATTCTAATGCCTTTAGTTGAAGTAAGACCTTTAATCATGTACTTGACTGTGCTAGAAGGGTCAATGGGGTGTGTTTTAGGCCAACATGACGAGTCTGGTCGAAAAGAGTATGCTATTTATTACCTTAGCAAAAAGTTTACCGACTGTGAATCCCGTTACTCACTGCTCGAGAAAACTTGTTGCGCTTTGGTATGGGCTGCTCGCCGACTGAGACATTACATGTTGACTCATACTACACTGCTAATTTCCAAAATGGATCCTGTCAAATACATCTTTGAGAAACCAGCGTTAACCGGAAGGGTTGCTAGGTGGCAGGTGATCTTAACTGAATACGACATCCAGTATACTTCTCAGAAAGCCATCAGGGAAGTGTATTGTCAGATTACCTTGCACAGCAACCTCTTGAAGATGATTATCAGCCAATGAAGTTTGATTTCCCTGATGAGGACATCATGTACCTCAAAGCAAACGATTGCGAGGAACCACTTCCGGAGGAGGGGCCAGACCCTGAATCCAAATGGAAGTTGATGTTTGATGGGGCAGTCAATATCAATGGACGTGGAGTTGGTGCCGTTCTTATCACTCCCGAAGGTGTTCACTTTCCCTTCGCTGCCAGAATTACTTTTGGTTGCACCAACAATGAAGCGGAATACGAGGCATGCATAATAGGAATAGAGGAGGCAATTAATCTTCGGATTAAGACCCTCGATATATTCGGAGATTCAGCCCTCGTTATTAACCAGGTTACCGGCAAGTGGTATACGCATCAAGAGCATCTAATTCCTTATAGGGATTATGCCAGAAAACTGTTGACGTTCTTCACGACAGTTAAGCTTCAGTACATACCACGTGATGAAAATCAATTTGCCGACGCATTGGCCATTCTTTCTTCGTCTATCAAAGTCTTGTGTTGGAATTATGTGCCCAGGATTGACATTTTTAGGCTTGACGCTCCAGCTCATGCCTTCTCTGTAGATGCAGTGTCTGACGAGAAACCTTGGTATTTTGATATCAAGCTATTCCTGGAAAAGCAAGAATACCCAGCTGGGGCATCTTCCAATGACAAGAAGACCTTAAGGCGGCTTGCTGCTAGCTTCTTCTTGAATACAGACAGGGTTTTCCACAAGAGAAACTTTGACATGGTCTTGCTCAGATGCGTGGATAGACACGAAGCAAGCCTGTTAATGCAGGAAGTCCATGAGGGATCTTTCGGTACCCATGCAGGAGGGCATGTTATGGCTAAGAAATTGCTCAGATCGGGGTATTACTGGATGGAAATGGATGCAGACTGTTGTTCATTCGCTCGTAAATGCCACAAGTTCCAGATTTATGCAGACAAGGTGCATATTCCTCCAAGCCCGCTCAACGTCATGTTATCTCCTTGGCCCTTTTCTATGTGGGGAATTGATATGATCGGGAAAATAGAGCCTACTGCTTCAAATGGTCATCGCTTCATCTTGGTTGCGATCGATTACTTCACTAAGTGGGTTGAAGCAGCATCTTATGCCAACGTCACTCGTCAAGTGGTTGCCAGATTTTTGAAAAGAGACATCATTTGTAGATACGGAGTGCCCGGAAGAATCATTACTGACAATGGTTCTAATCTCAACAACAAGATGATGGTAGAGTTGTGTCGGGACTTCAAAATTAAGCATCACAATTCTTCTCCTTACCGACCAAAGATGAATGGTGCGGTAGAGGCGGCAAACAAGAATATCAAGAAGATTGTGCAAAAAATGGATGTCACTTACAAAGATTGGCATGAGTGTTGCACCCCAAAATTTGCCCTCACCAAGACAAGACATTGTGTACTAAGAGGTTCACAAGGTTCACAAGACATCTCATGAGGTTCACAAGGTTCACAATTAGTCAAAAAGTTTGACAATTCCCTCAGACAATGCATCCTCCTAAGCAAGGCATCCTAAACTAGGGTTTTGACTTTCATCAGGCTAAATGGACTTCCAAGATTTCAAGTGAGCTTCATAGCATCCTATATGTGTTCAAGAATCCCCATGTCAAGTTTCAAGACTTTTCCCAAAGATTTGCTCAGTCAGATGATCACATAGGCTAAAAGCAGTCAAAGTAGTTAAAAAGTCAAACTGAGGTCAAATATGGTCAAACCAAAGTCAAACTTCATGATATTTTGCCAACATCAAGTATATGAATTAAAATTCATCATTTGATCAAGGGTTGATCATGATTCATCAAGGAGATTTCAGATCATTAAGAATCAGGAGTTTCTAAATTAGGGTTTTCATAGGAAAAGTCAACTGAACTTTGACCAGCCATAACTTTCACATGCTTCATCAAAAATTTTCCATCCAAATCTCATTTTGAAGGAAATTGAATTCTCTACAACTTTGTGTCTCACAAGCCAAGCCCAAAAATGCTTCATTTGGAAGGTATGACCTAAGACATTATAAGTCATTTCAAAAGTCAACAAAAAGTCAACATCTTCCAAAGAGCATAACTTGAGAATGGTAAAAGATATGAACATGAGACCAAAGAGGTTGGTTAGAGGAATATCTAAGATTTCTAAAATGCCCAAGAACACCTTCATAGCATTAAAATTGAAGGATTTGTGCCCTTGCAAAGTTGGGAAATTTTTGGGAAGTTTTTGAAGCAAATGAGGTCTTAAAACCAATTTTTGCTAAATGAGCCCACCAAATTGCCATCCAATCTTCATAATATCATCAAGCACGACCCAACCCATGCCTTTTCTGATTTTTTATATTTTGTTTAATATTTATTTGAATTTTATTCATTAAAATACAAATTAAATCAAAATAAAATATGAAAATCATATATTTGGATGAGATTATGATTCTAGAAGGTCATAAACATCAATTATAGATGATTGATCTGATCCAAATTCGTGCTAGCTTGATTTGGCAAGGTTAGATGTGATCTTTTTCAATATTTGGAAGAAGGGAAATTCATGATCAAACAATCAATACAAAGCCCTTAAATCCATAACTTTTTGACCTAATTACATTGGTATATATGTATGGACATGAAGCAAAACAAGGGGACACAATTTTGCTGCCTTTAAGAGCACTTTTCATACATCAAAATTTCAAAAAAAAGAGAGATTCGGTTTTGGAGTTAGAGTGAATTTCAAGACATTCTAAAGGTTGCATTAGCTTCTCTGATCATCACTGATCATGTAGCAATCATCATCTGCATCTTTAACACCATGAATTGCTCTAACCGATTAAGCTTTGTTCTTGTTTTTTTTTAAATTCGATTTCAATCATATGACTGTTTCTTGTTCAATTTGATGATGTAATTTGATTTAGAATGAGGCCTAGATTGTTTCTGGAGGGTTTAATCATGTTTTCAATGCAGGAAGGGTGATGCGCCATTCTTAGGGTTTTAGAAACTTGAAATTGGGAACCATAGACAGAGACATTTTCCCATGTAATTGACAAGTTAATTGGACTCATGGGACTGTCGTGGATTGATTTATGCCAATAGAATGAATTTATCTTGTATGCAATGTGTTTTTCAATTTGCAGGACATGTAGCTACGAACATAATTCGTCACTACAAGTTCTAGTGATGGAGAAAGCGTCACTAAAACCTAAGTGGACGGCTGGAGCTTGAAGACAAAGCTGCGTGCGAAATTCAGTTTTAAATTTGGTTTTAATATTTAATTTATGTTTTGTGTTTGATTTCAGTTAGAAACAAGTGGCGTAGTTGTAGGCGTTTGTGCGTATGGGGCAAACGACTAGGGTTCGATCCCTAGGTTATCCTTTTTATTCAAAATTCCTTTTGTTTTAATAGGTTTTCTATATTATGACTAAGACTCATCCTATGGACACGCTGCACACGCAACTTAGTTGGTTGGCTAGTGCTGGTGGAAGCTGGGAGACCTGGGTTCGACCCCAGACTCCAGCAGGTAAGTTTTTGCCTCTTTTTTTATTTGTTTCATTATTTTTATATATTTATATAATTAAAATTATTAATATTATTTAAACTTTTCTCTAATATGTAAAAATAAATGATTTTCTTTATGAAAAAATATTGATAATTCAAATTTTATGTTTCTAAAATATTTTGTGAATAAACATTAATTTTTTTATTTATGTATTTATATTTTTGTAAATAAATCATTTAATATTTTAATTAAATATGTAAACCCTAATTTTCTTTCCTTAAATATGTAAACCGTAATTTCTAACCCTAATTTTATTTTCTTAAATATTTAATCCTAATTCCAAACCCTAATTTTTGTTTAACTTTAAATGTTAAATTTAATTAATTTTTTATAGTTAAATAATTAATCATGTTTTTTTAAATATTTATTCTATGTTTTATTATTATTATTCTCATTACATTATTTTCTTTTAAAAATTCTTTAAAATTGCTTATTTAATTTAAAAATATTCTCTTAACTTGTATATATTTTTTGTATATTTGTGCTAACCTCTTTCTCTTATAATTATTATATTACTAACCATTTTAATTATAATTTCTTTATTACATATATTTATTATTTATATTATAATGTAATTGCGAAAGCCTTGTAATAGTCGTAGTTTATTATTGTTTTATTATTCATAATTCTTGCCATGGTTAGTAACTATAGGGAGTGATAACATGTTTGTAAGTTAAAATTAATTTAGAATGACTTGCTTGATAAGATAAATATATGAATATGAACACTCACACACGTAAGTCGATCTTTGATCGCCATCCTACACTTTCTAAGGGTATTCCTCATGTTGCCTAATTATAAGGTCAAGTAAGGTGTCTTAAAGCAAAGTCCCTTTTCATAAAATATCATCAAGTCCCTTTTAAGATTATAAGATCAAGTCCCTTCGATGTTGCCTACGGTAAATGATCTTGTCCCTTCGAAAAGTCCCTTCGTATTGCTAAGACACCTTACAGTTGCCTAAACACAGATGTCCCTTCATATGTCTCTTATCACATCCAAGGTAATAACTACATGTTCCTTAATAATAGGGCTAGTCTTACCATTGAAAGAACATATAAGAACAGTAAAGATTTAACATAGGGTAGGTTCCTCTTAAGTACTTGCTCACTTCTTCAAAATATTTCATTACATTTAACATTTCAAACAAATTTTCAAAACAAAGTCTTTATATACATCCATACGAGGATCATTATAAAGTGCTTAGAAATTTTTTATCACACACTACACATTTCTCGAAATAGTTTAAAGTGAGCTAAGTAACTAAGAGCCCATGGATAACCATGGATATAAAGGGTGCTAACACCTTCCCTTTATATAACCTACCCCCCGAACTCAAAATCTTTTTAAGGTCTTTCCTGTTCTTTTATGCCCTTTCCTTTTGGATAAAATAAAAGTCGGTGGCGACTCTTGCTATCCGCAACATTTAACTAAAGTCAGTTCTCCCACTGTGTTACAGAACTGGCGACTCTATTGGGGATTTGTATAAAAGAGGGGTACCCTTAGGAATTAGATCACTTAAATTGTTTGCATTGTTTGCTTTACTTTACTTGCTGGGTGCTCTTATGTGTGAAAGATCCTAACCCAGATCTAGTGTACCTTAGGTAAATGGCAATAGACCAAGGAAAATGTATGGCGTATACCGATATGGTTGATCTGGTGGCCATAGTTAGTGTGACTTCTTGGTTGGTGCTTATGTTCCTTAAGCCAGTTGAGGATAATATGAGGCTACCATATGTTGTCAATACACTAACTAACTTTTAGAACCCTAGTCATCCCATCTTGGCCTTTATAAAGTAGTGAGATAACTGGATTTGGTGAAGACTGAAGTTGGTTGATACTCGGTGCTACACTCATTGAGATTCTAAACTTGGAGGGTTTTGGTTGGCAAGTAAGTTGCCTACTGAACAACCACCCTTGTGAAGGATCAATGATATTGAGATCCCTTAGAACCTAGTTACTTTCTAGGACAGGATGAACCAACTAAACTACAGGGGAGGGTACTTACCTTTAAACCTCATGCAAGCCTTCAAACCTAGGGCTATTGTGTGACTTGTTTGTGTGTGCCACATGTCTGTGATTGAGCATAACATCATAGCATCATCATGCATCATAAGCATAGCATTTTCACTAACCATTTCAAGGACCAAAGGATTTATCTTTGTTCTTTGATTGCAGGTCATGGCTTCTGCTCGTAGGAATACTATCCGGATCAACTTTGTAGGGTTACCTCCTAAGCTTAAGGAATTGGTCTCTCAAGTTTTTGAAAACTCCCAGTTCATCAAGAAGCATGGTCATCTACTGGATCTAGTCACTTCAGGGTTCAATTAAGACATGATGAGTGTTCTGTTTCAATTCTTCGACCCTAAGCATCATTGCTTCACATTCCCCGACTATCAGCTGGTTCCTACAATGGAAGAGTTCTCCAAACTTCTGGGTATACCTATCATTGATCAGAAACCCTTCACAAGCTTAGAGAAGGAGCCTAAACCTGAAGTCATTGCTGCAACCCTACATCTGAAGAAATCAGACATTGTCCTAGAAACAAGAAGTGGAGTTAAGGGTATTCTTGCTAAGGTATTGATGGAGAAAGCTCGAGTGTTCCTGAAGGCTATGAGTTATGATGCTTTTGAGGAGATCTTAGCCCTATTGATTTATGGCTTAGTGTTATTCCCCAATCCAGACCAGTTCATAGACGTACACGCCATCAACATATTTCTGACTCATAATCTAGTGCCTACATTACTTGGAGACATCTTACACTCTCTTCATACCCGTACTACGAAGGCACGAGGAACTCTGATGTGTTGTATACCTCTACTATCTAGGTGGTTTATTTCTCACATTCCTTGATCAGTGATGAAGAATGAACAAGGGTTCAGGTGGTCTAAAAGAATCATGTCACTCTCTCATTTAGATATTCATTGGTGCTCTCGATCTATGGAGAATGTTACTATTGTGGGGAGTTCCCTAATGTGCCACTCCTTGGCATAAGAGGGGGAATTACTTACAACCCTTATTTAGCTCTACGTCAGTTTGGTTACGCTCGGAGTGATGGTCCTCATGACATGCTTATTCAGGGTATTGTGTTCGACTACGACAACGATCTGCAAGGTTACCGTCAAAGGTTCATACGAGCATGGGGTAAAGTGAACAAGGTTGACAGCAAGACTCTAGAACCCAAATACACTATTCCTATGGAACCTTATCTCAGATGGGTGTGATCTCGTGCTCAGACTCTTATGATGTCATATCATGCTATCCTGCCAGTTACCATGGAGCCTATTGCTGAAGGAGATACTTCTTATGTCATTCTTCACCCAGACATGCCCACTGACATGGAGGATTTACAAAGGTCCTGGATCCTGTTGAAGGAGCAAAGAGATACTTTTGAGACTCATTACAAAGAAAGTCAAGAAAGAATCTTGGAGCTAACTAACCAACTTCACGAGGAGCGGAATCTCAACTCAAACCTCAACACAAAGAGGAAACGTCCATGGGAGACTTAAAACCCCATCTTTGTATTTATTTCATTTTTGTTGTAAGCCCAAGAGGCAAACAAGTTTATTGATTACTAATAAAAGTTTACTTTCTGGTTGTTTAAACAAAATTAAATCCTGCGGTCCTTGAAAACATTGCATACGCATTTATACACCATATCATTGCATCACAGGTTTCTTATGTACAAGTATCTTATCTTCTCGCTGTTTATTTAAGCAGAAATGGCTCTTGAACAGACTGTCAAAGATCTCTAGGCTCAGAATGCATAATTCCAAGAGTTGATTCTGAACTTGTCCAAGGGACAAGATGAGTTGAAGACACTGCTGGCTAAGAAGAATAAGAAGACTAGAAAATCAGGAGGCTTTATTAATCTGGGAAGGAGGTTCAAAGTCCCTATCAAGACAAAGGAACAGGTTGATGATTATGAGTCTGAAAATTCTGAGAAAGAGGGAGGCAGCCTCCATGATACTGTGGGAGATTCTGACTCTGAAGCAAACTATTATCATGACCCTAGTGAGGATAAGTACAAGATGCTGGTGGATAGAATGAATGCTATGGAGTTACAAAAATATTCTGGGATTGATTTTGAAGATTTGAGTTTAATATCTGGAGTGGTTATACCTATTGGTTTCAAGGTTCCTGCTTTTGTGGTGTATGATGGTGTCTCATGTCCCAAGCTGCATCTAAGGTCCTATGTCCGGAGGATTAAACCACATACTGCTGATAAGAAATTGTGGATTCATTTCTTCCAAGAGGGCTTGTTTGGAGCTCAATGGGAATGGTACTATCAATTGGAGAGTGTCAATATTCGTGATTGGAATGATCTTGCTGAGGCCTTCTATAGGCAATACCAATACAATGTTGATTTAGCACCTACTCACATGCAGCTCCAAAGCATGTCAATGGGTGCTAAGGAGAATTTCAAGGAGTATGCCCAGAAATGGAGAGACCTGGCTGGCAGAGTTCAACCTCAACTTCTGAACCAAGTACTGATGCTCGGGGCAATGGTCTTGTGGTTGAACCTGTGCAAGCTGAAGCACCGACTGCTGAGAATCTTTCTAAACAGATGGAAGAAGTGCTGAAGATCATTCGCAAGAGTGATTATGATATTGTTGACCAGTTGGGGCATACTCCCTCCAAAATTTCCATGTTGTCTTTGTTGCTGTGTTTTGAGGCTCATGCTAAAGCTTTGATCAAGTTCTTGAAGACTGCTCATATGCCAAATGAGATTTCTGTGGATCAATTTGAAAATTGTGTTGCACATCTGACTTATGATAATGGGTTAGGTTTTTCTGATGCTGACTTGACTCCTGCCAAGAGAAACCATAACAGAGCTTTGCATATCTCCATTGAATGTAGGGGCACTACCTTGTCTCATGTGTTGATAGACAATGGATCTTCATTGAATGTACTTCCCAAAGAGGTTCTGAACAAGCTCAGTCCTGAAGATGCTGTGTTAAGACCATGTAATATAGTGGTAAGGGCCTTTGATGGTTCAAGAAGGGTGGTGCATGGAGAAATAGATCTCCCAATCAAAGTTGGCTCTCAAATCTTCAATTCTACCTTCTATATAATGAATATTCGTCATGCGTACTCCTATTTTCTTGGGCGCCCCTGGATCCATGGGGCAGGTGCTGTGACCTCCACTCTATATCAGAAGTTGAGATATCCAGTGAAGGGAAAGATTGTCACCGTTTACGGAGAGGAAGAATATATGATCAGTCATGTGAATACATTTAAGTATGTTGAAGTGGAAGGTGAATATGTTGAGACTCATTGCCAGACATTTGAAGTAGTTCCTTGGGTCGTTCCTGCTACTGAAGTTCCTCCTGTGGTTAAAAGAGTTCCTGTGGTTACCAGAGTACCTCCTACAATGGCTTCCCTCAAAGATGCCAGAGCTGTGGTTGAAGAAGGTGGTTGTACTATTTGGGGTCAGCTTCCCGACATTCCTTACAAATCTGACAGGTTTGGTTTGGGTTTCACTGCAGAGTCCCAGAAGGCTGTTCGTCGTGCTCGTGTTGTTCGTATCACCAATCAAGGGAACGTGAAAGATCAAATCAATGTTGTGGGCGATTATAATGAAGACTACAATCTGGATAACTGGATTTTTCCTACTGTGGGTGATGGGCTCAACAACTGGAAGACCGAAGACGTTATTCCTATCTCCTTTAGTCAGGAGTAAATACTATTACTGTATTTTTATTTTAAGTTTGTAATTTTGAACAATTAAACTTTTAAGCCTCGTGTCTTACCCGGGGCACAATGGTATGCTTGTGTCGGGATGTCATTTCATTTGCATACTTCATTCAATAAAAATCAATGGACGTTTCGTTTTCGTAAATATTGTGCTCCTTGTCTTTCTTTTATTTTATTTTTGTTTTATCAGCTATGTGTTCTTACACACACCCACATCACTAAAATGAAGATCCTCATCCACTCTGGATCCTATTGATAACAGTTCTACTATTGCCAATTATAATTTCGAGAATCCGATCTATCAGGCTGAAGATGGAAAGGAGGAAGATTGTGAAGTACCTGTAGAGCTTGCTAGGTTGCTACAACAAGAAGAGAAAGCTATACAGACACATGAAGAGCCAATCGAAGTTGTGAATCTGGGAACTGAAGAAAACAGGAAAGAGGTCAAGATAGGGGCTGAATTAGAGGATGGTGTTAAGAGCAGATTAATTCAGATGTTACGTGATTATGTGGAAATCTTTGCTTGGTCCTATGAAGATATGCCAGGGTTGGATACAGACATCTTGGTTCATCGTTTACCGGTAAAAGAAGATTGTCGTCCAAAGAAGCAGAAGGTTCGTCGCATGCGTCCTGAAATGTCAGAAAAGATTAAAGCAGAGGTGATGAAACAGTTTGATGCAAGGTTCTTAGCTGTGACTTCTTATCGTCAATGGGTTGCAAATGTGGTACCGGTACCTAAGAAAGATGGTAAGGTACGTATGTGTGTAGATTACAAGGATTTGAACAAGGCCAGCCCCAAAGATGACTTTCCACTTCCTCATATTGATGTTCTGGTAGACAACACTGCTCAGCATAAAGTATTCTCTTTCATGGACGGTTTCTCTGGTTACAATCAAATCAAGATGGCACCTGAAGATATGGAGAAGACTACATTTGTTACACAGTGGGGTACCTTTTGTTATAAAGTAATGCCATTTGGTTTGAAGAACGCCGGGGCAACATATCAGCGTGCTATGGTGGCTTTGTTTCACGATATGATTCATCATGAGATAGAGGTATATGTGGATGATATGATAGCCAGGTCCCAGAATAAAGAGCAACACCTTGATCATCTACATAAGCTGTTTGAAAGGTTGAAGAAGTACAAGTTGAGATTGAACCCAAACAAATGTACTTTTGGAGTTAGATCTGGTAAAATCCTAGGTTTCATTGTCAGTGGAAAAGGTATTGAAGTAGATCCTGCAAAGGTGAAAGCCATACAAGAGATGCCAGCTCCCCGTACTGAGAAGGAAGTTAGAGGTTTCTTGGGACGATTGAATTACATTGCAAGATTTATTTCCCAATTAACTGCTACTTGTGAGCCATTCTTCAAGTTATTGAAGAAAGATCAGGTGATGGAATGGAATGATGAATGCCAGACAGCCTTTGATGAAATCAAGAGATATCTTCTAGAACCTCCAATCTTGATGCCACCAGTTGATGGAAAACCCTTGATTATGTACTTAACAGTATTAGACAACTCAATGGGGTGTGTATTGGGGCAACATGATGAGTCTGGTCGAAAAGAGCAGGCAATCTACTACCTTAGCAAAAAGTTTACCGACTGTGAAACAAGATACTCACTGCTCGAGAAAACTTGTTGCGCTTTGGCATGGGCTGCTCGCCGACTAAGACAGTATATGTTGACTCATAGTACCTTATTGATTTCGAAGATGGATCCAATCAAGTACCTATTCGAGAAACCTGCTCTCTCCGGACGAATAGCGAGATGGCAAATGATCTTAACAGAATATGACATACAGTATACTACTCAGAAGGCCATTAAAGGAAGTGTTGTAGCTGATCATTTGGCTCATCAAGCAGTGGATGATTATCAGTCAATGAGTTTTGAGTTCCCTGATGAAGACATTATGATTATTACCAAAGAACCTGGACAATATGACGGACCTGAACAAGGATCCCGATGGACTATGGTTTTTGATGGAGCTTCTAATGCACTTGGTAATGGTGTTGGTGTTGTGATCATTTCCCCTGAAGGCTGTCATACCCCAATTACTGCAAGACTTTGTTTCTATTGTACGAATAACATGGCTGAGTATGAGGCATGTATCCTGGGTATCAAAGCTGCCATTGATATGAAGATTCAGTTCCTGGACGTATATGGAGATTCAGCCCTGGTAGTAAGTCAGATTAAAGGAGATTGGGATACTAAACATGAAAATCTCATTCCTTACAGAGAACATGTGTTATCTTTGATCCCACATTTTGAAGAGATTACCATTGGACACATCCCACGAGGAGAGAATCAGTTGGCAGATGCATTAGCCACCATGGAATCTATGTTTGAGATTAGCTGGGATGATGAAGCTCCTAAGATTACTATTGATAGATTTGAGAAGCCGGCATATTGCAATAATATTGACACTGAAGAAGCAGAGGGGAATCCTTGGTTCTATGAAGTGAAAAGATATCTTGAAGCTCAGGATTTCCCTGAAGGGGCATCTGTTAAAGATAAGAAGTTTCTGAGGAGATTTTCTGCTAAATTCTTTTTGAGTAATGGAATTTTGTACAAGCGTAATCATGATTCGACTTAGCTTCGTTGTGTGGATAAGAAGGAAGCAACAGAGATTATGGAAGACATGCATGATGGGATCTTTGGCACTCATTCTAGTGGTCATACCATGGCAAAGAAGATATTGAGATCAGGTTACTATTGGTCTACCATGGAAGCTGATTGCCATCAACATTCCAGAACATGTCACAAATGTCAAATCTATGCTGATAAAGTACATATACCTCCAGCTCCATTGAATATATTGACTGCTCCTTGGCCTTTTGCCATGTGGGGCATTGATATGATTGGTGAGATCAAACCTACTGCTTCTAATGGGCATCGTTTTATCCTGGTTGCTATTGATTACTTTACAAAGTGGGTGGAGGCAGCTTCATTTGCATCTGTTACTAAGAATGTGGTGGCTCGATTCATTAAGAATAATCTCATATGTAGGTATGGCATCCCTGAAAGGATTATCACAGATAATGCCTCTAATCAAAACAACACTATGATTACTGATCTCTGCACGCAGTTCAAGATTAAGCATCACAACTCTTCTCCGTATCGTCCGAAGATGAATGGGGCAGTAGAAGCTGCTAATAAAAACATTAAGAAGATTCTACAAAAGATGACTGTTACTTATAAAGATTGGCACGAGATGTTACCGTTTGCTCTTCATGGTTATCGAACTACAATACGCACTACAACATGGGCAACCCCATTCTCCTTAGTCTATGGTATGGAAGCAGTTCTGCCCATTGAAGTTCAGATACCCTCCTTAAGAATCATGAAGGATGCAGGCTTGGATGAAGATGAGTGGATTCAGACTCGACTTGACCATATAAATTTGATTAATGAGAAAAGGCTGGTATCTGTTTGTCACGGTCAGATGTACCAGAAACGGATGATCAAAGCTTTTAATAAAAAGGTTAAGCAAAAGGTATATCAGACTGGTGATTTGGTAATCAAGCGTATCATACTACCACAGGGTGACCCTAGGGGCAAGTGGACTCCTACATATGAAGGACCATTTGTGGTCAAAAGAGTATTCTCAGGAGGTGCCATGATGCTTACTATTATGGATGGTGAAGAAGACTTCCCACAGCCTGTAAACGCAGACATAGTAAAAAAATACTACGCATAAAAAGAGACCCGCTATGTTGACTGGCCTAGGCAAAAATAAGGGCATCCCGGCGAACCAAAAGGGTTCGGGAAAAAATTAGGGATATATATAAAAAAAATGTACACCCGGCAAGTCGAAAACCTGAAAAGGCGGCTTGGGCAAAAAAGGGTATCCCGGTGGATTGAAAACCTGAAAAGGCAATCCAGGCAAAAGTAAGGGATTAAAGCATATGACTATGTCTCGTTTGGATCACTCATATAGCCCCAGTCAGTTGTGTTACTTAACCCAAGTTCGAACAGATAAAGATCAATCCAATCGTTTCCGTCTCAACAACAAAAGATGAGATACTTGAAGATAATGACAATAGTGGAATTGAAACTCAATAGGATTATTTCTCACATAGATGATTTTCTTTGTTTTGTAAAAGATTTTACGATGAATTCCTTTTACTAGGATTTCTGTCTCCTTGTACAAACTTGCCTATGTATAGGTCACTTTGTAATATAAATAAAATATTATCTTTGAATCCAGATTTACTTTTACCCTATTTACATAAGCGAAAACGTCCATTGGTTGTGTTTGAATGTATGTATGCTTTTGAATATGATTGATGTTTACCAGAAATGCATGAAATGCAGTAATAGTATTTACTAAGGACGAACGAGGATGGTAGTTCAACGAAGCTTCGTCGGTTCATCCCCACAATACAACTACAAATCCCCAGTAGAGCAAATCTATCTTTATAGATACTTCGAGTTACATCTCCCCTTGAAGTTATGTCCATCTCTTTTATCCTCAGTCGGGATACTCAGGAACTTATTCCTTTAATAGAAGTACGACGAACGAAGACGGGAGGTTATAAGTACTATATTATCAAACAAGACGGGAACGAGGTCCTCATATTCTTCAGCAACGAATCAGGATTTATTTTCCCTAGCCAGTAGTTGTTATACAAAGATATCTAGACGCTTCAGGCTGCATGATTCATACATACATCATTTACATCATACCATAACATATACATAAATGCATAATACATTTACTTAGATGCATCATGCCATGCATGCATACATATTGCATAAACTAACCTTTTCCTTGCAGGATGGTTATATGCAGATAAAATACTATCAACAATTCACAACAGGTCAGAAACGATCTATACGAAGGTCTAGTACTGATACTTAATCATTACTCAAGATGTCCTTGGATAATAGGAAAACGGTTTGTACAAAGATCCATTCCCTAGTCCAGGTTATTTTCAGGAGATTTAATCCTGATACTCTTTTTGTCCTTGGATAATAGGCAGACGATCTATAAGAAGATCCATTCCCTAGTCCAGGATATTTTCAGGAGATTTGATCCTGACACTCTTTTTGTCCTTGGATAATAGGAAAACGATCTATACGAAGATCCATTCCCTAGTCCAAGATATTTTCAGGAGATTTGATCCTGACACTCTTTTGTCCTTGGATAATAGGCAAACGATCTATACGAAGATCCATTCCCTAGTCCAGGATATTTTCAGGAGATTTGATCCTGACACTCTTTTTATTCTTGGATATTAGGCAAACGGTCTGTACAAAGATCCATTCCCTAGTCCAGGATATTTTCAGAAGATTTAATCTATTTATTCTTGGATATTAGGCAAACGATCTGTACAAAGATCCATTCCCTAGTCCAGGATATTTTCAGAAGATTTAATCTATTTGTTCTTGGATAGTAGGCAAACGGTCTATATGAAGATCTATTCCCTAATCCAGGATATTTTCAGAAGAGATAATCCTCACCATGTTGCATAAACGATTCAGAGACGGTCTATACGAAGACCTAGTACTGATATCCAGTATCAACGTCAAGATATTATCACCTCTTGATATTATGGATGACATCTATAAGCCCATCTCCAGTTCTTCCAAGTGGCATCTTCAAGCCCACTCAAGCATATACAATTAATCATCAGCTTTACTTTACACACCGACGAGTGCAAATTTTTGGGCTTTTGTGTTCAATCCCCTTCAACCTTCCAGGTCACGAATGGCACATATACCAATCTAACCCCTCAGGTTTCAGAAAATTGAATAGGGGCAGCTGTTGCACCCCAAAATTTGCCCTCACCAAGATAAGACATTGTGTACTAAGAGGTTCACAAGGTTCACAAGGTTCACAAGACATCTCATGAGGTTCACAAGGTTCACAATTAGTCAGAAAGTTTGACAATTCCCTCAGACAATGCATCCTCCTAAGCAAGGCATCCTAAACTAGGGTTTTGACTTTCATCAGGCTAAATGGACTTCCAAGATTTCAAGTGAGCTTCATAGCATCCTATATGTGTTCAAGAATCCCCATGTCAAGTTTCAAGACTTTTCCCAAAGATTTGCTCAGTCAGATGATCAGATAGGCTAAAAGCAGTCAAAGTAGTTAAAAAGTCAAACTGAGGTCAAATATGGTCAAACCAAAGTCAAACTTCATGATATTTTGCCAACATCAAGTATATGAAGTGAAATTCATCATTTGATCAAGGGTTGATCATGATTCATCAAGGAGATTTCAGATCATCAAGAATCAGGAGTTTCTAAATTAGGGTTTTCACAGGAAAAGTCAATTGAACTTTGACCAGCCATAACTTTCACATTATTCATCAAAAAATTTCCACCCAAAGCTCATTTTGAAGGAAATTGAATTCTCTACAACTTTGTGTCTCGCAAGCCAAGCCCAAAAATGCTTCATTTGGAAGGTATGAGCTAAGACATTATAGGTCATTTCAAAAGTCAACAAAAAGTCAACATCTTCCAAAGAGCATAACTTGAGAATGGTAAAAGATATGGACATGAGACCAAAGAGGTTGGTTATAGGACTCTCTAAGCTTTCTAAAATGTCCAAGAACACCTTCATAGCATTAAAATTGAAGTATTTGTGACCTTGCAAAGTTGGGAAATTTTTGGGAAGTTTATGAAGCAAATGAGGCCTTAAAACCAATTTTTGCTAAATGAGCCCACCAAATTGCCATCCAATCTTCATAATATCATCAAGCACGACCCAACCCATGCCTTTTATGATTTTTTATATTTTTTTTTTAATAATTATTTGAATTTTATTCATTAAAATACAAATTAAATCAAAATAAAATATGAAAATCATATATTTGGATGAGATTATGATTCTAGAAGGTCATAAACATCAATTATAGATGATTGATCTGATCCAAATTCGTGCTAGCTTGATTTGAAAAGGTTAGATGTGATCTTTTTCAATATTTGGAAGAAGGGAAATTCATGATCTAACAATCAATACAAAGCCCATAAATCCATAACTTTTTGACCTAATTACATTGGTATATATGTATGGACATGAAGCAAAACAAGGGGACACGATTTTGCTGCCTTTAAGAGAACTTTTCATACCTCAAAATTTCAAAAAAAAAAAGATTCGGTTTTGGAGTTAGAGTGAATTTCAAGACATTCTAAAGGTTGCATTAGCTTCTATGATCATCACTGATCATGTAGCAATCATCATCTGCATCTTTAACACCATGAATTGCTCTAACCGATTAAGCTTTGTTCTTGTTTTTTTTGAAATTCGATTTCAATCATATGACTGTTTCTTGTTCAATTTGATGATGTAATTTGATTTAGAATGAGGCCTGGATTGTTTCTGGACGGTTTAATCATGTTTTCAATGCAGGAAGGGTGATGCGCCATTCTTAGGCTTTTAGAAACTTGAAATTGGGAACCATAGACAGAGACATTTTCCCATGAAATTGACAAGTTAATTGGACTCATAGAACTGTCGTGGATTAATTTTTGCCAATAGAATGAATTTATCTTGTATGCAATGTGTTTTTCAATTTGCAGGACCTGTAGCTACGAACATAATCCGTCACTACAAGTTCTAGTGACGGAGAAAGTGTCACTAAAACCTAAGTGGACGGCTGGAGCTTGAAGACAAAGTTGCGCGCGAAATTCATTTTTAAATTTGGTTTTAATATTTAATTTATGTTTTGTGTTTGATTTCAGTTAGAAACAAGTGGCGTAGTGGTATGCGTTTGTGCGTATGGGGCAAACGACTGGGGTTCGATCCCTAGGTTATCCTTTTTATTCAAAATTCCTTTTGTTTTAATAGGTTTTCTATATTATGACTAAGACTCATCCTATGGACACGCTGCATACGCAGCTCAGTTGGTTGGCTAGTGCTGGTGGAAGCTGGGAGACCTGGGTTCAACCCAGACTCCAGCAGGTAAGTTTTTGCCTCTTTTTTTTATTTATTTCATTATTTTTATATATTTATATAATTAAAATTATTAATATTATTTATGTTTCTAAAATATTTTGTGAATAAACATTAATTTTTTTATTTATGTATTTATATTTTTATAAATAAATCAATTAATATTTTAATTAAATATGTAAACCCTATCTTTCCTTAAATATGTAAACCCTAATTTCTAACCCTAATTTTATTTTCTTAAATATTTAATCCTAATTCCAAACCCTAATTTTTGTTTAACTTTAAATTTTAAATTTAATTAATTTTTTATAGTTAAATAATTAATCATGTTTTTGTAAATATTTATTCTATGGTTTATTATTATTATTCTCATTACATTATTTTCTTTTAAAAATTCTTTAAAATTGCTTATTTAATTTAAAAATATTCTCTTAACTTGTATATATTTTTTGTATATTTGTGCTAACCTCTTTCTCTTATAATTATTCTATTACTAACCATTTTAATTATAATTTCTTTATTACATATATTTATTATTTATATTATAATGTAATTGTGAAAGCCTTGTAATAGTCGTAGTTTATTATTGTTTTATTGTTTATAAATATTCTTTCCATGGTTAGTAACTATAGGGAGTGATAACATGTTTGTATGTTAAAATTAATTTAGAATGACTTGCTTGATAAGATAAATATATGAATATGAACACTCACACACGTAAGTCGATCTTCGATCGCCATCCTACACTTTCTAAGGGTATTCCTCATGTTGCCTAATTATAAGGTCAAGTAAGGTGTCTTAAAGCAAAGTCTCTTTTCATAAAATATCATCAAGTCCCTTTTAAGATTATAAGATCAAGTCCCTTCGATGTTGCCTACGGTAAATGATCTTGTCCCTTCGAATAAAAGATGATAAGTCCCTTCGTATTGCTAAGACACCTTACAGTTGCCTAAACACAGATGTCCCTTCATATGTCCCTTATCACATCCAAGGTAATGACTACCTGTTCCTTAATAATAGAGCTAGTCTTACCATTGAAAGAACATATAAGAACAGTAAAGATTTAACATAGGGTAGGTTCCTCTTAAGTACTTGCTCACTTCTTCAAAATATTTCATTACACTTCACATTTCAAACAAATTTTCAAAACAATGTCTTTATATACATCCATACGAGGATCATTATAAAGTGCTTAGAAAATTTTTATCACACACTACACCTTTCTCATAACAGTTTAAAGTGAGCTAAGTAACTAAGAGCCCATGGATAACCATGGATATAAAGGGTGCTAACACCTTCCCTTTATATAACCTACCCCCCGAACTCAAAATCTTTTTAAGGTCTTTCCTGTTCTTTTATGCCCTTTCCTTTTGGATAAAATAAAAGTCGGTGGCGACTCTTGCTATCCGCAACATTTAACTAAAGTCAGTTCTCCCACCGTGTTACAATGAGATGTTACCATTTGCGCTGCATGGGTACCGAACGTCAGTCAGGACGTCAACTGGGGCAACTCCCTTCTCATTGGTATATGGTATGGAGGCAGTCTTGCCTGTTGAAGTAGAGATTCCTTCATTGTATGTGATGATGGATGTGAAGCTTCTTGAGGCTGAATGGGTGCGTGCTCGATACAATCAGCTATGTTTAATTGAGGAAAAGAGATTAGCGGCTATCTGTCATGGTCAGCTTTATCAGAGGAGAATGAAGCGAGCATTCGACCAACGAGTACGTACTCGGGAGTTTCAAGTAGGAGAGCTTGTGCTCAAGAGGATCGTTCCTCCAGGTTCAGACCACAGGGGAAAGTGGACCCCAAATTATGAAGGACCATTCATAATGAAGAAAGTTTTCTCAGGAGGAGCACTGATGCTCACCACTATGGATGGAGATGATTTCCAATCCCCTGTTAACTCGGAGGCAGTTAAAAAATACTTCGCATAAAAAGACCCGCTAGACACAAAAACATAATTAAAGTCCAGGCAAGAAAAAGGCATCCCGGCGAGCTAAGAACAAAATAAAAAGCTCGGGCAAAATTTAGGGAAAATAAATAAATAAAAATGTACACCCGCTGAGTTGAAAAGCCACATCGGACAGCTCAGGCAAAAAAGGGTATCCCGGTGGATTGAAAACCCGAAAGGGTGATCCACGCAAAACAAGGGAATAAACGAACAACTGCGATCCGAGTAATCTGAACCAAATCATCGTTTCATACAACTTGAAAATATCAGAAGGATATGAATCAGTCCCCTCATCTTCTCATAAAACAAAGGCAAGAAGGGAGAGTTTTGAAGACATGTTGGTCATAGCAGAAAGGGAACTCATTGGGATGTCGTGTCCATTGCCATTAGGATAGTTTATTTTCTCAATTTTATGGTGGCTACCTCTTTCCAGGTGGATGCTTCCTAATGTAAATCTTTGCCTATTCAGAGGCCTTTCAATAAAAAGAATATTCATTCAAAAAGTTGTGTTGTGTTTATTTTTGTTAAAATGTCCTGAATTTTTGGCAAAAAATAGCATTGCATTTAAAACATGGTGATAATTTGAAAGAAAATGACAATGCGGGGAAACATTTGAAACCCTCTTTGAGTGTCGGGTGACGATGGATGAACAGATCATACCATGCAAGTCCCCGGGGCACACTTGTGTTTTCTGTTGTTGCAGGTTTTGTAGGATGGCGTCACATTCTCCCAAGCAGGATTTTCCCCAGCTAAGTCTTGGTAGGTAGCCCAAGAAGTGTATCTCCCCTAGTGGAGTATACCCAACAAGCAGTGGGAGGCCCATTCCCCACAGAGTCTATTAGTCAGAAGTATCTTCCCAACCACCAGGGAAACATTCTCCAACACTCGTCTGTGTTCATACTTTATTGCCGCTCGTCTGCATCTCTCAACACTCGTCTGTGTTATCCCTTTGGTATTTCCTGTTTGCTTTCCCCAGCAGTGGCCCATGATTACTTTGTTGTTGCTCGTCTGCAATTTCCAACGCTCGTCTGTGTTTGATATTTGTTGTTGCTCGTCTGCAATTTCCAACACTCGTCTGTGTTTGATATTTGTGGTTGCTCGTCTGCATTCTCCAGCACTCGTCTGTGTATTATCTATTTGAAGCTCATCTGCATTGTTGGGATACTCGTATGTATCATCCTTAACACTCGTCTGTGTTAGCTTATATATGTAGGTGTTGATTTGCTGTTTATCCTGGTACTTGTCTGTATGGCTACTCCAAATGCTCGTCTGTGTTTGAATTTCTGGTATTCGTCTATACCAGTGGCTGATATTCGTTTGTATCATCTCCTGAAGTGCTCGTCTGTGTTTCTTAGATCATCGTCTGATACTCGTCTGTATCATTGACTTTTGGCACTCGTCTGTGTTCTCTTGATGATCATCTAATACTCTTCTGTATTGAAGAGGTTTAAAATCCTGACTGTGGGAATAAATTTCAAAATGGTTACCGGTCCTGGTGTAACAGGATTACTCGAAGGAGGCTCGTCTGTCTCAGGCATCACTTATTAAGGTTGCACTTGGCGTTACAGGTTTTCTCGAAGAAGACTCGTATGTCTTATACCATATATCCACAGATAATATATGAGGAGGGTTCGTCTACCTTGATTATACATGTCTATCCCACAGACTTTTGTGCATCACCGGTCCTGGCGTAACAGGTTTATCGGAAGGAGATTCGTCTGTCTCAAGTCTTATGTTCTTGCAAAGTATGAGGACTCGTATGTCCAGTTCCCGGCGTAACAGGATTGTTCAAAGAAGACTCGTCTGTCAAAGTTTTCTGACTCCAGATATTAGTTTCAACTTGGAAGAAGCTCGTCTGCTTTCCCTTCACTTCAATCACCAAAGCGTCATTTGGTTGGGTTTATTTCCCAGTGTTTTCATTCTTCGTCATAGTGAAAATTTCAGGTCTTCTTGGTATTCAATCACAGTTTATCTTGAATGGTCGATAGCCCGTGCTACCGTCCTTTTCAGATTAACAGTTGTTTGAATAGGGGCAGCTGTAACACCCCAAATTTTCCCTCTTCATTTTAAGCATCATATCATATCATATTCATCATGAACATATCATATTCTTAGAATCCTAGCATGGAAAGATGAGGCATAACATTTCTCATGACCTAACATTAGGCATATGATCATCTGTGGAGGTTCTTGAAGCATCACAAGCCATGACAAGGGTCCCAATGGATTTTTACAAGCCCTATGAGGGGTCTACATTGCATTTACAAGTTCAAGTTCATTTACAAAAGCTCAGAAGGTGGGAAGATCATCAGGGAATCCAGGCTAAGGCTAAGCTCCTACACAATGGTCCTTAACTAGGGTTTGAGTTTCAAGCATGAAAACCTCAAAACTTTGGCCATTTCATTTGGGAAAAGTCTTTTACATGTTAAGAGGATCCTAGGTACCAAATTTGGTGAGAAAATTCCTTGTGGAAGTCAAGTAGTTCTTCAGTTGCTTGTAAATGAAGAAACTTATCAACTGTGCCTTAAAAAAGTCAACTGTGAGTTTTCAAGGGGTCCAATCCCATTTTTATAGCCAAGGGATGCTCTTATAATGTTAAAAGATGTTTGGCAAGTTCAAAGATCAGGAATCATGAGGTTTTGAGGTGTTTTGCAAAATTGGTGCAAAGTTGGTTATGGAAAATGCCATTTTTGGCAAGTTTTTGCCCTAAAATTCAAGTGATCATAACTTAATGAAAAATTCTTCAAATGGACCAAAGTCAAACATGAAAGTTGGAGATTAAAGCCTCCCATTTTCAAAAAGTACAAGTACTTTTTCATAGCCTTCATGGTTGAAGAGTTAGGCCCCTCGAAAATTCATGCAAAATTAGGGCAAAAGTTGGTTTTTCATTTATGCACCAAAGCAAAAAGTCATGAATCTCATTTTTGGGTGTTGGTATGAATCAAATAAGGTTCCAATATTAAAATGCAATACAAATGGCCCATTTTGCTCCAAGAATTGCATCAAATTCGTGCACAATGAGAATTTCCTTCCTTAAGTGCAATTTTTGCATGAACATGAAAAGAGTGTGACATCTTCATCTAAGGGCCAAGATCTGTTTGGATTGCAATCAAGGGTCAGATGTGGAATGCACATGGGCAAGAGGCAAGGCAATGCATGAGGTTTTCATGAGATCACACAAAACTTGCCAAATTTTCAAAATCACTCACACTCTCTCTTCACACGTGCAAATCCTCCCATTCTTTCAGCACTAATTCATGACCTCATATAAAAGAAAATTAGGGTTTTAGAGGATCCAGTTCTCTCTCATTTCTCAGCTCTCAAGTTTTGGCTCAGATTGCATTTTCATTCGAATCTCTTCACACACTTGCTCAGGATCACAAATCTCTCCATTGTGCAAGCTATTTCTCAAGAATCATCACCTTGCCATTTCAGGGCAGTTAGTTGCAAACTCTCAGATCCAACAAGATTCAAGACTCTAGTTGCATTTATTTTGCAACTAGAGTGCATTTGTAGTGGATTGGCATCATTTTCTTGGCTTCTAACAAACTATTCAAGAGCTGCAAGTTCAGGTGAGTTCTAAAATCTCAGATCTAGAAATGAAAATAGTTGTGTGCATTGTAATCCTCTTGTCATGCTGATCATTCTGTTGTTTTTAGATTCAAGTTTAATGCATTATTGAGCTTGTTATGTGGATTTGAAATTTCATGGTCCAAACTGTTTGTGTTCGATCTGGAAATTTCTTTGATCCAATGAGAATTTCAGTGTCATATTTGTATTCAGGATGGTTCAATTATCCAATCTGGAGAGTTTTGTTCATTCTCATAAGGTTTTGTTCTTGTTGTGAGTTTTCCGGTGCCGGAGCCCTAGCTCCGGTCACCGGAATCTGGGAATGTGTAATTAGGGTTTCTAAGGTTGAAGACAACTCTTCCACCATCAGATCCTTCCATCTCCACGCTCAGGATTTTGCCACCTCATAAATGAAAAGGCTCTCTCTCACGTGAGCTTATGTTTCCATCTTAATTCCTTGTGTTTCTCACCCCACAGCAACTTGTGTGTTCCCTCAGCTCTGAGCCTATCACATTGCCACGTCATTTAATGAGAGGACTCCCAGGATGCGTTTATTTAATCTGATGGCTTGTGTTTTTCCTCATTTTCCTTGAATTTCCACCCAGTATATTGTGTACTTGCGCAGACTGGGTGGGCCTGTCCCTGCTGTTCGCACCCCCCCTTGCCATTGGGCCCATTTCATTTCAACTGGATCCTTTAATCTTCTCACCTCCCAGCCTCTTTCTTTTATTTCTTTTTTCTTTTTAATTTCAGTTTTGCTTTTTGATTTTTAAAATTACTTCTAATTGTCCAAAAATTCTGAAATAATTCAGGGATGTTCATTGGAGTTTTCTTTAATTTGCCATATTTTTCTTTTCCATTTATTTTTAATAGCCACGTGTCAATTAATTCCCTCATGTATTTATTTCATTTTAATTCCTTTTTGTGCATGCTGCCTTGTCCAATTTCCACATTGATCCTCATTTTGAATTTCTTGTTGGTTCTTTTTGCTCTGGATTCCTAAGAAGATGTAGTTCATGTGTGATTTTTTCCCTGATTTTTAGGAACTTGTTCATTTGTTTTTGGCCTTTGACTTGTGATGGAAGTTTCTTAACCCTAGTTGTTATTTGAGCCTTCTTTTGACTTGCTTAGCTTCTGAATTTCTTCCTATCCTTTTGGCATGTTGTTATACCATGATTGAGGACCTCTTGTTCAAAGTTGTGGAATTTTTGGGTGCATTTTTTATTTGATTTGAATTTTGGTTCTTAACTTGTCCCATTTTGCTTCTTTTTGATCATAAGTCCTCTCCTTAGCTTAGAAGGGCACTTGTGCCAACTTCTTCACCTCATTTGGGCTCTCCTTAGGGCATTGACACCTTTCTGATCTTGGTTTAGGGTTTTTGTCTTAGAAATTTTGTGATTTGCTTACCTTTTAAGTTCTTTCTTTCTTATGTGCATCCACCTCACTTCTTTGCTTCTTTCTTCCTATAAGTTGCTTGCTTAGCTTTGTGTTTCTCTTTTCCTCATCTTTCTTGCTTCTTAAGCACTTCTTTAACTTGATTTGGTTCTAGTATTGTGCCTTAAGTTCATGTCTTGTGCATTTTTGCTTTGCATCTTCTTAAGTTTACTTTGCTTTGCCATATGATTCATGTTGCCTCTTAATTGACTTGTATGATTCTTTTCTCATTCTTGTTACTTGCATTTGCATTGAGATTTTGTATGTATGACTTCACTTCTGTTTGTATGATGTTGGCATGTCATTATATTCATTTTGTTACTTGTATACTTGTGTTGCTAACCTTTTCAGGGGCTATGGTAAGTGAGAGGTGTGGAAGTGAATCCCACATCTCCAAATCTCATCTCTTCTCTTCTTATCCTTACTTGTGCTAACCTTTGATTGTTGGGCTTAGGCCTTACTCCCCTCTTCTTCTTTCTTCTTCTTCTATTCTTCTTTCTTTCTTCTTCATGATAGAATTCAAACCTCACTAACTTAGGTTCATGCATGCATGACAACTTTTAGGATTCTAGTTCCCCTTAGATTTTTCACCTTTTCAGATCCTTGTGGTGCTTTCTCTTCTCATCTTCAAACTCAATTTTAATCCATTCTAATAAAGGTTGAGTCTTCTCATGTGACATGAGACTTTGTTATGAGATACTTGCACGCGTTCCGTTTCGGGGCGAGGTGTAAGTTATCCCTCGTGGTGGATATGTCTTAGCATGAGATTACTTCACAGAGAAAAGCATAAAAAACAGTTCTTAACATAAAATCACAAAAACACTTAATAAATATTAATAGGTCAGTGTGCCTCTTGCGCATTCCATTTCGGGATGATGTGAGACATACACATCCCATTGAGTAAGACTTAGGTACACTTACCTATGCAAACTTCACTCATAAAAAGCTCCTTAAAAAACATTGAACAAACAATAAGCGTCTTTCCTTCAGGAATTATTTTCTCATCTCCTTCGCTCTGTACGCGAACTTGCTCCTACTTGTCACTTTGCAAGACGATTACGCACTCGTCGTCTGAGTCTGCAACACCTGAGCATTGGCATAGGCAGTTCAAGCCTTAATTCACAAGTAATTTCTTTTCTACCCCTAGTTAGGGGAACTACGGCGACTCTGATCCTCATTTTCCCGATGAGGTACGTAGGCAGCGGGTAGGGCCCGTTCGAGCACAATCTTTATTTTCCCTACATTTTTTCCTTTTCATTTATTTTCCAGTTTCATTTTCTTTTCTTTTCCAGTTCCAGTTCCTTTCTTTTAGCAGCAGCTTTCATTTCTTCACCCTTTGAAACAGTTTTCTTTGCAAGCGTGGATCCCGTCGGGTACGGCGGACGATCTGGGTGCTAATACCTTCCCAGGTCGTAACCGACTCCCGAACTCAGTCTCTTTGGTTCGCAGGACCCGTGTCCTTCCTTTTTCTTTCTTCTGGTTTGTGAAGCATTACCATTCCTGTTCCTTCGGGATAAAAATGCCTGGCTGGCGACTCTTTTCTTTTCCGTGCCACTTTCGCGTTTGTACCAGGATGGAAATCCGGGGAGCGACACTACTGAAAGTATTAAAGATTAACGGGTCCAGACAGAGTCAAGTCTCTATGATGATGGCAATGTTCAGTTTCTTTACTACATTTTCATTGTAGCTTTTATCTGCTTATTTAAACGTTTGTATGCATACATGAATCTATTTGTTTCTGAATGTTAATTAATGAAATGCACATGTTTTCTTGAAGTAGTTCATTCGTATTTTACTTATAATTTTGTGTATGTGCGTTGCAATACCAACTGTCATTCTTAAACTCTATGATGGAAGATGACGATATGAAAACACAGATGTCTTTAATTGTGTGCTCTTGAATAAGACCCTATTGACGATGTACAGGCTTTGTTTCAAATCCCAAACACCGTAGATATAAGGGAGATACACCCTCGATAACCCCTTTGAGCCTTGAAGTAGGAGTTTCTTTTCGCATCAAAAAACCCTCATATTCAACCCGGGGCAGGGTAGGCGTCAGCTAGTGGGACCGAGTGCTCAGACTTTCACAAAGGAGTGTATTGGAGGATCCATTACCTTTCATTCCAGCACATCAAGAGGTCCAAATACCAGAAACCACAATGGTTATACCAAATCAAGACGTCCAAAGACTGGAAACCACAAGGGTTATCCCTCATTAAATCAAAAGTGAAACAGTCACGACCCTTACAAAGCAATCAAGACAAACAATGTCACATGATTTGTTCAAAAAAAAAGAGAGAGATTAAAAAAATAGAAATGAAAAAGCTCGCTAAGTCGAAAATCATTTATTTCAACCGAGCAATCATTTATTTCATCAAGTGATTTACAACTCGGATAAGATCAAGCGATCTGCTAAGGAAATGGTATCGAGCAATCCATAACTAGGAATATGAGAACGTAACGTCAACTGATTTACGACTCAAACAAAGAGGAGTAACATCAAGAGATTTACAACTCAACATGTATTTTTGTATGATGTCAGACGACCACTGGCTTGCCATAACGACGGTGGACTTCAGTGGTGTTGCAATATCGAGCGATTTACAACCCAAACAAGATCAACCATTCTGATAAGAGAATGGTATCAAGAAATCCATCCAAAACAGGTCCGTTGACATGGGACAAAGCGGTCAATACAAGATTGGTGATTTGAGAGGAAAATACCAACTCTGCAAGGGATAATACCATTCTTAACTTTGTTGGGTATGAGAACATTTCTACTAACATTCTGCTGAGAAAAAGACATCAAGATATTCTTACAATACTTGACTTTAGCTGAGGAATGTGCAAATTGTCTGCATTACCTTGTCACAGTGGCCAAAAATAAATTGGCGACCTCACTGGGGAATATTTCAATGATGGTTACGTCCCAATCATAAAAATCTGTGGGGAAATAATGATCATCTGACTCGGCTGGGAAAATGCCTAGTCAAATAACCTTTATGGGGAGAGAATTCAGGCAATTCTAACTCTGTGGGGAATCAAACATTCAGCTTCTTGTTGGGAATATCCCACTCTGATATAATGACTCCGCTCGGAGGTGATAACTGTTCAACTTACTTGAAGTTCTGGTGGGGATACCTCCCTACTCTGACTTAGCTGGGGAAAGTTCCACTTTAGCCTTTACTGGGGATGATACCAGAATCAAACCCTTTATGCTGGAGATAAGAATTGTAAAACGTCTCTCTCTAGGGAGATCAAGTTGCTTAGGGAATATGTTCTGGTAATATCTTTCTTCTTGTACTAGTTGATTGTTCAAACATCAACTCAAGAGGATTTTACAAAAGACTTGGCATCCGAAATGCCCCGGCATCTTCAAACTCTTGGAGAGATTCGTCGAATCTTGAAATAAATGCCCCATACCTCCTGGTCTGCGAAGGAATTTGATTGAAGAAGACTCACACCAGATCCTACATCTTCGTGAGATATTCTGCCCCTAGTATCCTGTATCAAGGATAAGCTGAATAATTTCCTGTAGAGACTGACTTGATCTACTCTTGAGAGTGACCTGCCCTAGTATGGGCCTTAAAACAATTTCCTCAGATTAATTGTGCTCTGAATGAATGCTCATTCTAATTGCTCTTTGAGACTTAAATCTCGAAATCACTGCCCCATACTAGATGAACTTTGGCAGCTTTGCTCATCGTGATTGCCCTGGATTGGCTTCCTTAGTACAATTGGTTAAAAGAATATTTATCTCATAGGAGTATCTTGGAAAAAGTGAACTTCGACACAATTATCCTTCAGATGTTTCAAACTTCTCAACTTTGCAAGATTAAGCTTCTGGACTGAAATTCCACATGTGAACTTCTTTAATGTCGAACAAATGTATGCAAGCAGAAAATGTTTTATTCTCAGAATGAAAATTCTAATGCAGCACGCATGCTAATCTTTAAGCTTTTATTGAAAAGATGCCACAAATACTTGTGAGCGACTCACTGATTAAGATACAACACTGGTTTTTTATGAAATAAAACAATGTGTAAGCAATACCAATAAAGGTCTTTTAGCACAACTCATAGGAGTCATGAATGTTAACTCGTGGTAGTACGCTCTTGAATTAACCCTGTTTCAGTTAGACTTTCAAGGGTTGTATCATGGCCTGTTTCAAGGTTACAAAAACAAAGATTAAGGCTCAAAGTTTATTTGTGCCCACCCTTTTCGTGATGTCCTTCCATTCCTATGTTTAGCTAGTTTTCACAAACGCTCACCTTTCCTAAGGGTTTCGTGTTAGTTGAGGAACCCATTGCTGCTAATGGTTCAATCATCACTGTTGTTGTTGGAGTAACAATCACCCATTTTCTTTTGTGTTTGTATCACACGACTTGTTTTTTCTTAAGGATCTTTCTTGTATAATCCTTTTCGCATTTCCGCTTTTGCTTCTTTTGTTTACCCCTAAATTTTGCCTGGACTGATTTCTTTTAAATCTTTTGCCTTTGAAGTCCAGCGGGATGCCCTAATTTTTGCCTAAGTCGCTTGTTTTCAATTTTCCTCAAGCGATATGATAAGGTTGCCTCAAGACCTCCTTCGTAGACCAAGCGATCTTCAAGAGATTTACAACTCTTACAAGATCAAGCAATCTGCTAAGGATATGATATCGAGCAATCCATATCCAGGAATATGAGAACGTAACATCAACCGATTTACGACACAAAAATTCATTGAGGAAGTCAGGTATTTGTTCAATTATTTGTGCATGAAGAAAGAAAGTTAATTGTGCCAAAAAAAAGTCAACCAGTGGATTTTTAGGGTTTTGATCTTGTTCATCAACTTCATGAAGCCATATTTGATCAAGGAATAGCTTGGAGGAGCTCCAAAGTCAAAAATCAAGAATGTGCAAAAGTTGCTAAATTTGGAATTTTCACATGAAAGTTTCTATTTTTGGAAGTTATTTTCCCTATTCTTCAAGCTATTATTTTATGTGCAAAAAAAGCTTTAAATGATTTTTCCTTGAACATGAAAGTTACAGAGCATGATTTTCCCTTTCCAAAAAGTCATAGAACACTTTCATAGGTGTCATTATCCTATTGGTCCATTATTATTGATTTTTGTGTGTCACATTTTATCATGTACACACTTTTGTTTAATGGGTCTTAGCCTTCTTCATTTGATCAAAGGATGGGAGAGGCACTTGGATTTGTTGATTTTTTTTAGTGGAATGTTTAAAAGTCGTATGGTACAAAAAATCAACTATGCAACAAAGATTAAAACATGCTTAAGCATACCCTAATCTACCCTTCTCTTCTAAATATAATTACACTAGCACATGTCCTTTTTGGTAATTCAATAAAGTAAAATTCATTGACCAATCAAAATGCTGTTTTTGTACACATGGCACAAAATTTTCAAAATTTTCTTCATTGTTTTCCCCCTTCTCACTCTCATATGAGCTTTCCTTGCCCCCTCTTTCTCGTCAGTACCCTTTCTCTCTCCGTGTTCTTCCTTTGGCCATAAAACCCTAGCCGCCGCCAAATATACTTCCCTCTTTCTCTATTCAATGGAAGGTTTAGAGTTTACCTCATATTTTAAAGATTTGTATACTCGGTTTTTTTTTCAGATCTATTTTTTTGGTGTGAAGATAGAGTGAAGATGTTCAAGTTCATTTCCTTCTTCCAGATCTAGTTTTATCTCTGTGTATTTCTGCTTCAGGGAGAGTCGAGGTCGGTTCATAGGTATGTTTCATCTCTGGCTAGTCTTCGATTGTTCGATGTTGTTCCGTGATTTTTTGTTTGAATTTCGTTTGATTCTTCTTAGTCTGACATTATTTTAAGTTTTGGTTTTTGGTTTCTTTGCTTTTGTTTTCCAACTCGGTTCTGGGTAAGTCAATTGCAGTGATATCGCAAAGGAAGCTCTTCATGCTGTCACGATGAGGAAAACAAAAGGGTAGAGATTTTTCCGAAACAATATGTGGCTGATTGGAAGAGGTGCTTATATATTCATTCTTTTCCTTTTCCAAATCAATATTTACCTTGAAACTATTTGATGTTAGGATGAATAGTCGGTTCTGCACGGAGAAGATTCAGGAGTTCACGATGTCGACACTAAAAGAGTTTTTCATGATGCCAACACTTTGAAATTATTTTCTTTAAGTGAAATCTTTCAATTAATGCAATTGGATTTGCTGAGAATGCAATTGGAGCATCCATGTGTACAACCAAATCTTAATTGTTTGTCTATGTTTGTAAACCTAGAGGGTTATCCATTAGCTTAGTATTTGATTTGTCCAGTATATGTTTTACTGCCTGTGCCATGTTTCTATTATGTTTAATTTTATGGACCTCACATTTTACTATCATTTTACAGGTTAAACATGCACTTCCTGCTCTTGCTGGTCTTATTCATTCAAATGATGAGGTTGTCTTGACTCATGCCTGCTGGGCACTTTCATATCTTTCTTGCTGGTCTTATTTATTCATTGTTTCTGTGTTGTAGTCTTGACTCATGCTATTGGTTTTGTTTCTACCTAACACAATATTATCATCTTCAAATGAAGTTTCAGGGCTGATTGTTACTACCCTTTTACCACTTTCATTCATTGTAAAAATTTCCTTGCTTCTGTTTCTATCTAACTCAGCATTATCGTCTTCAAAATCACCACTTTCTTTCATTTTAGACCTGGTATGAAGGTGAGCATAATCATCCAAAGGTTCCTGTGCAAAACTGAATGTTTAATGCTATTAAATATGCATTTGTGTCTTAATCTGGCTGAATTCAACAAAATCAGACCTTGATTGCACCATAACTAAATGGTTTGCACTAGATAAACAACATTTGAATCATTTATTCCTACGAAGTTCTTAATGGTTTGCACTGAGTTTTTTCTATTTTTATATCCAGGATCTCGAAATACATTTATTCCAACAATGTCGGCACTGACGGGATGCACTATCGAAATACATTTATTCATACGACGTTCTTAAGGACTGTGATATGGACTATAACCTCGCCGTCAAGAAGCTTCTCGCTCAAGGTTTTTTTATTATTTTTATTTTTCTTTCGTCTGGAAAAGGTAGAAGCTATTAATTTGACATCTCTGGAATAATGCAAGGATGTGGTTCCCTAGAAGATATGTGTGCCTACAAGTGAGCCAATTACTTGTGTAGTATTTTGTTTGTTAGGTCTACTGTACTTTTCTAATTAGGTACGGGGGAAAACTTATCCATTTTAGTACTATGCCATTATATATGAACTGTGTTTATCATCATTTATAGAAACAAAGGATTCCAATATTTTTGGCTATTCTTTGTTGATAAGTTTTACAGTGGTTCTATATCAGTGGGTTATGAGGTTCAAATAGGACTTGCAGAGTTCTTTTGGAGTAATGTTCAGGTTCTACTTCTCAAATAGATATTGTTAACTTATGCCCTTTAGTTGATAAGACAACGGTTAATGTTTGTGACTTGACTCTTTATTCCAGCTCAATGGAAGTCGGTCTGATGTTTGTGACTTGACTCTTTATTCCACCTCAAGGGAAGCCTGGTATGTGATTGATTTATGTGATTGTATACTTTTATTTTTCAGTTTGAATATGGTTAGACCTTGCATTAGTTTATCGTATGCATATTAACTCAAGTGAATTAAATTTCGCAGCCTTTATTTTGAAAGGTTGCTTCCGCTTTTCCCGGGATGGAAACTTTTTCTTCAACAAAGCAAGAAGATGTAACATGCTGCAATTGCTTAGAGGCATGAGCCTTTGACAAGGGTATCAATGATTTTAGCCATGGTGATCTTACAGAAATTGGTCAGAGGCAGTGGAAGTTTAATGTTAAATGGTGATTGTTCTGTGACAGACTCAATAGCAACGGAATTCATACGATTAAGAATCTTTTGAGGTTATTCATAATCAATGAATCTTCATTACATGAGGTAAGAAATTGTTTCTCTTTAACTTTGTTAGATGATAGACAAATAGCCATACCTCACGTATAATCTAAAAGTTAATTGAATGTTTTTCTTTTGAAATGTAGATTTTTGGCAAAATTCAGAACAACTGTTCGTCAACGATTATCGAACATACCTGATCCTGTGTTGTAGATGATTACATGCTTTACAACTTAATTCAGTGGGAATCAATGGGTTTTTGAAACTAGATTATGCTGCCATTATCATTCTCTGTGATTTCTTTCTGCATAGTATTTCATGGTCAAATTCTCTACATATTAATTGTTTGGTAGGATATGATACATTTTCATAATATGTTCTTAATTGTTGCAGCCGATATAATAAGATCAAAATCGGGACACTATTAACATAAATTTGAAGACGGTTATTGTTAAATTTTCATAATATGTTCTGATTTCTAGGTTAGATATTCTTGTACAGTTTCCATGTATGTTACAGCATCTAAAGATGGTGTTATTCGGTTATGGGATGTGTAAACACCCCAAATTTTCCCTCACTCATATCACACCATGGCTTGGGATCTTTCATGTTTGCATTAACATAAGCATCACACATCATTTAGCATATTTGCTTCACTGCATAAGTTCAAGTTCATCTGCATCTAGGGTTTGTGATCTGAGCAATCCAAGAATCCATCTGAGCCATCCCAAAGGTCTCAAATCTTTCCAAGATGGTCCATGTGTGTTCTACCATCATATTATGCTCCTCAAAGTTCATGAAAGTCAAGGGATCACAAGAACTGGAAAAGGCATGGAAGCAGAACTAGGGTTTTCCCTACACAGATGACCAAAATTAGGGTTTTGGTTTCAGAGGCCTTAACTCCAAATTTTTGGGTCATTCTTGTTTCTAATGGTCTTAATATGTTATAAGGATCATGTGTACCAAGTTTGATAAAGAAACTCACTATAGAAGTCATCTGTTCACTGGGTAACTTCCTGAACAAGTTAAGTCAAAATTAGGGCATCTGAGGCCCCCAACAATGGAACCAAAGGGGTATTTTCATCAAATTGGAGTTCTATGATCTTTATTTGATCTTAGAAGTGGTTGGAAGTTCACAAGATTGAAGAATTTTGAGCCAATTGCAAACTTGTCATTTTTGGAAATGACTTGAAATGCAAACTTTCCATTTTGGGAAAGTTTTTCAACCACCTCTTTCATAACTAAAAATGCTTCAAATGAAAAATTATTGGTCATGAAAGTTGTAGATTGGGTATTTCCCTTTTCAAAAAGTACAAGAACATGTCTTGATTCATCATAGAACTCAAGATACGGCCTTTCAAAGTTGGCAAATATCCTATAATTTCAAGTTTCATGTCAAAGAGGGATTTTGCATTTTGGCATGTTCAAGCATTCTAATGACATCTAATGTGCACAAACACTTCAAAACATGTTGTCGCTCCCACCAAATGACACCCGGCCAAGAGGGGTACAGACGCGAACGGTCGGCGAAAGGAAGAGAATGAAAAGAGTCGCCAGCTAGGCATTTTTATCCCGAAGGAAAGGTAATGCTGCATAAACCTAAGAAAAGATGGATAAGACGGTCACGAACCAGAGAAACTGAGAAAGGGGGTTGGTTACAACCTGGGAAGGTATTAGCACCCAGATTGTCCGCCATACTCGACGGGATCCACGCTTGAAAGATTTGTGTTTAAAGGGGTAGTGTTAGTGCAATTTGTGTATCAAAGCTGGAAAAGAATGCAAGTGTCAGTGTGAAAGAACAGTGAAGCGAATAAGAGAAGTGTCAGTGTAGGAACAGGAATGAAATGTTCAAGACTATGAGGCTTAAAGAATGATGCTGGAAGAGGGGGAATATACAGAGACTTTTGTTCGATAACTGTTAAGTTATGCCTACGTATCCTCTCGTGCAATGAGGAAGTCAGAACACCGTAGTTCGACTCAAAGAGACTGGAAGATAAATTGACTCGTGAACTGCTTACTTGTCTATGCTCAAGTGTATTACTTGTCTGGCTCAGGTGCAAACTGTCTTGCATTAGACGGAAGAAGCGAGTTCTCGTTTGTGAATGAAGATGATGAGAAAAGAATCCCGAAGGAGACGATTATTGTTTGTTTTTGTGTTTTCAGGTTTATTATTGCTTTTGGAGTTTGTCATAGGAGAATGAGCTTAAGCCTAAACCAAGGGTTAGTAAACTCACCACATCTTCCCTCTGATTAGGGGTAATGAGAATACCTTATGTATGAAGTAAACACCTCACACTTAATCACCATGATATAGGATTAAGATCATTAACCTACTTGCACTTATTTAGATGTTTTTGGTGTTTTTGTTTAGTGTTAAGTAATGAGTTTAAGCCATAATCAAGGATTTAATGGACTCATTACACCATCCTAATAGAAGGATAATAGATGAGAACATTTAAGCTGAGAAAGGCTCCTCAGCTTAATCCATGATTAGGGATTAAACACATGACAAAACAAGGCCTTTATTAAGGTGGATTTTAGTTAATGATAAGGTTAAGAAGTGATTTTTATGATTTGTAAGACAACTTGAGGGGGACTTGTCCATTAACACTAGGGTTAGTCCTTCTTAACCAATTAAGGAAGAATTAGAACCCTAATGCAAGGCCCAAGTTACAAGCTTGATGTCTTAGTGATTATTAGTGAATTGATTAGAGGATTTAAACACATTAAGGGTTTGACACTTAGGATTAAAGTTATACACTCCATCCTAATAGAAGGATGCAAGCATAAGCTTAATCACAAAGCCTTAAAACCTTTAAGGTTTAGTCCTTGATTATGAGATGAGAAGAGAAGACACAAAGATGACACAAAGGTAAAACTAATGGGGGGAACTAATCAAACCCTAGTTGTGATCATGCTTGGGTATTCCTAGGGTTTATGAGGCTTGCAAGAGATCTTCAGGAGAAAAGCCACCAAGGAAGAAGCAGGATGAAGGAAGGAGAAGCAGAAAGAAATAAGACAACTGGCTTCACTTAAGAAGACAAGTTGCTTGAAGAAAGAAAGTGAAGAAGGCATGAGAAAGCAAGCTCACTCCAACACAAAGATAAAATGCAGCAATGAATGCATAAGAGAGATGAGAAGACAATATGAGAAGTGAAGGCAAATTCACTTCTCAAACACTTACCACCTGAAAAGTTAGTAACAAGAAATGAAATGCAATGAAAATGAGATGAAATGCAATGATGCAAACCAAAGTCAGAAGCATAAACATGATGTTAATGATGCTAAGAGATAAAGCAAACACACATCAAGAGTTGTGGATAATCATACAAGGATGAGGATGCAAATGAAGCATGCTTTGAACCATAAAAGTTCATGAAAGTTTATGAAATGCAATGGAAGCAAAAGCATGGAAAATGGATTATGCAATGATCAAACATGATTCTAATGTGTCCTAAGATGTCTTATATGTCATGTTGATGCACAAAATGTTATGGCAAGTTCATGAATGCAAGTCATATGAGAGATGAATGCAAATGAAGGCAAGAAATTAAGGTTCACATACAATATACAATGCAAAATTCAAAATCAGAAGCACATGACAAGATAAAAAATTGAAAATGGGATCAAAGGAACCCTAACCCTACATAAGTTCACTTCCCAAAGGAGGGGACCTAACTCTTAACCTAATGGGAGTTGTGATTTTCTCAAGTTAGCTAGGGTTTTAAGGTACCTTACAAAGAAAAATGCAAAACAAATCAAAAATGAAAGATAAATTCATGCCAATTTTACCCTAGAAACTACATGATATGAAGAATACAATGCAAAAAGAATCAACATCAAAATCTTCATGGTTAGGCAGAATGAATTTTCCTAAGTTAGGACCAAAATATTGCCTTTTAAGAATTTAAATTCCAAAGAAAAATGTCAAAACATGTCAAGAACCAAAAAGAAATTTGTTTGAAGAGTTTGATAATGTTTCTAAATGTATCAAAATGCAATGTGAATTTTTTTGTGATTTTTTAGAAACTTAAAAGCTATTTTAATTAATTAATTCTCATTAACTAATTAAAATATAAAATTAAATATTTTTAAAATACGAAAATTATGCAAAAAATAAAATAAAACTTATTTTCAGAATGAGAAAAATATTTTAAGTCAGCATGCAAAAAATTAAATTTTTGTGATGTGTTTGCTATTTTAAAATAAATGAGAAAGAAAATGTAATAAAAATCAAATAAAAATCAAATTAAATGGAAAGTCAACTGATCCAAAGGCTGGGATTTGAACCTAGGGCGCGGGAATTGACTTGGCGCGGGTTTCAGTGGCTAGGATTGATTCTGGCAAATTCAACTTTTAATCCTAATTAATTAATGTTAATGACTGGATTAGGGCTAAAACACAAGATCCAGGCCGTTGGTACACGCGCGGGAAAGACCATCCAACGCTCCTCATTCAAAACTGGGCCTAAACCCTAATTAGAGTTAATGACTCTCAGACGGCCGGAGCAGTGTTCCGGTCGTCTTCTCCGACGAGCCCAAACCCTAACTTCTCTCTCAGGCCATCAAACTTCAAATTTCTTTCACAGAAATGACCCTCTAACAACCCTAAACCTAAATCCCCAACTAAAACTCATTTATTTCACACCATGAACACGAATCGAACAAAAATGCAAAAATGGGCAAAAGTTTCAGAGATTACATACATGGTGGTTTCTCAACCATTTTCAAAAGTAATCATATCCCCAAGATCAGGGGAGCATATAGAACCATAAAAGAACTTAAAAGCTAGCTTTTGGGAAAAAAGTTCATCCTGTTACCTGAGATGGGGGCCCTCTGATTCTGAGCTTTCTGGGTCCTCCCTTGATGCAAGCCTACTCCTATGAACCTCCTGAAGATGATATGGAGCTTAGAAAACTTTGAGGATGGCTAGTTTTGAAGTTCCAGCTCTGGTATAACAGGTTTTGAGGTTTCTGTATGTGATGTTTTTGGCTGTTTTGAGGGTTGATTCTTGTTCTATGGATGATATGTGATTTATTGGTGAAGAAAAAATGGAGGTTTTGTGGCTGTGGGAGAAGTTTCGAAGAGGAGAAGTTTTTGACAGTTTTTGGGAATCCTGGCTTATGGGAGGTTGCAGGCTTGTGTGTGTTGTGTTTTGGAATGCTTGAGGTCCACATATGAGGCTCTGATTGGGCAGAGAGTTGGTAGTGGCACAGTTTGATTGGCATGGACAAAAATGCAAAAAGTCAAGATTTTATGTACCATAGGTATGGCTCAGGTCAGAGGAGATCTTAGGGCTTGTCCTGCTTCAGCTTGAGTCAAGGAAGGCCTTTGGATCTGATTTTGTGAGTTGGATGGTCTTGATCAAGAGTTTTCAATGTTCTTGCATAATTCCCTCTTTGAAATTTCTTGTAAACCAAGGCAAGGGAACTCATGGGTTCTTGGCCAATTTGCAGCAACATGGACCCTATGAAGTTGCTATGATGCATTGAGATCACTTAACAATCAAACCAATCATAAAAAGTTCCTTTTGCAAAAGTTCCAATTTTGAAGATTCATGAGAAAATGCCTTATGTAACTTGTAATTCAAGGCATAGAAATGAGAAATCCTTTGGGCAATTCTGAGTTTTATGGCATATATGATGTTTGTTTAATGCTTAGAAGTTGATTTGAAATCACATTTGGTTTTGGCAAGTGTTTTTGCAAGTTTCCTCTTTGGCATAAAAGTGGAAATTTAGTGATTTTGTCCAACTTTGCAAGGCCATAACATTTGTTCTAAAATGAATTAGAATGAGTTCTTGTACTTTTTTAAAATGGGAGGATCCAATCTACAACTTTCATGACCAAAGATTTTTCATTTGAAGCATTTTTGAAACAAAAAGAGGAGGTTGAAAAACTTTCCCAAAATGGCAAGTTTTCATTACAAGTCACTTTCCCAAAATGGCAACTTTGCAAATGGCTTGAAATTCTTCAATTTTGTGAACTTATAACATCTGCTAAGATCAAATAAAGATCATATACACCCAAAATGATGGAGAAGACCCGTTGGTTGGGTGACTGGGGGCCTTAGATGCCCTGATTTTGCACTGACTTGCACAAGAAGTCATCTATTGATCAAATGCCTTCCCCATTGAATTTCTTCATGAAAATTGGTATGCATGATCCTTATGACATATAGATACCAATAGAAACAAGAATGACCCAAAAATTTGGAGTTATGGCCTCTGAAACCAAAACCCTAATTTTAGGTCATCTGTGCAGTTAAGCTTCGCTCTGCTTCCATGCTTTCCTCAGTTCTTGTGATTCTTTGACTTCCTTGATTTTTGGAGGATATAATATGATGTTTAAACATACATGGACCCTCTTGAGATGATTGGAGACTCTTGGAGTGGCTCAAATAGCCCTTGGATTGCTCAGATCACAAACCCTAGATGCAGATGACTTAGAACCAATGTAGTGGAGCAAAAATGCAATATGAGATGATATGATTGAACTTATGCAAATGAAAAGAATCACAAGCCATGGTGAAATGAGTGAGGGAAAATTTGGGGTGTTTACAGCTGCCCCTATTCAAACATGAGTTAGCTGTGCAGGATGTAAGCGACGACTTAACAGACAAACAAGATAACTTGTGGTTGAATACCAAAGATAGTCCAAAATTTGCACTCACTAAATGAAGAAGAAAAGGGATATAGAATGTAAAAGGAAGTATAATATGATTATAAAGTGCGGGCGACGGAGGACAACCATCGAGCAGAGGACGACTGTTGGGGATAAAGCAATGACGGGGACGGCCGACATGTTGGGGAAATAGAGGATCATGATGGGGACGACCATCAAGTAAAGAAACAAGACTCTCTGGGGTTTAAAGGTAAATAATGGGGACGACCATCGGGTTGAAGGAATAAATGATGAGGGACGATCACCTAGCAGGGGACGGCTGCTCTGTTGGGGATAAGATGAGGGACGGTCATCCAAGGTGAAGGACGATCACCTGGCAGGGTACGGCTGCCGAAAGTATCATGACATAGGACGAATGTCGGATGAAAAGGTCGATGATGGGGACTGCCATCGGATAAGCATTGATGAAGGACGATCATCAAGAGGTGAAGGACGATCACCTAGCAGGGTACGACTGCTCTTAGGGTTTATCATGACATAGGACGAATGTCAGATAACAAGATCTACGATGGGGACGGCCATCAGATAAAATGATGAAGGACGATCATCAGAAAGGTGAAGGACGATCACCGGGTAGGGTACGGCTGTCGAAAGTATCATGACATAGAACGAATGTCAGATAGAAAAGGGTTCCAATAGTGGAGACTCCGCTAGAGGAATGATGAAGGACGATCATCAAAAGGTGAAGAACGATCACCTAGCAGGGGACGGCTGTTGGACGTATCATGACATAGGACGAATGTCAGATAGAAAGGAAATAATTTATTCGGGATTTGCTGGGGACTCTTCTGGGGGTTAGTAGACACAGACGAGTGTCTAAATTCAAGAAGATATAAGTGTTTGACACGGTGTATAGATTAAAGATGCGGACGAACATCCTTAAGACTATGATACGGACGAGTATCAATAGAGACAAATGCTGACGCATGTTCAGAGATGATGATACGGACGAGAATCAACTGGTTAACAAAGAACATGGACGAGTGTTGACTCTGAGGGGATTAAAGTGGCACATACGAGATACGGACGAGTATCTGAAATAAGTAAACATGGGTGAGACGCCGACGAGTGTTCAACTTGCTGGGGAGTGCACGACACGGACAGGTGTCGGAAGAAGTGTATTATAAACAAGTATTTGGTTCCAAAAGTGTTTAGGCAACTATGTTGGGGAAGGTGACACGGACGGGTGTCAAAAGAGTGTATAGATATCTGTTTGTGGGGAATATTCTGGCGAATTTACTGGGGAATGATGACATGGACGAGTGCCAAAGAGTATGTATTTGTATTTGTGAGTGCAAAGAGGATGCTTCGGCTTTCTGCCGGGGAATTTGAGAGGTATTTTGTATATTGTTGACGGAATGTCAGTATTTACAAGTGTTTGGTTCGACACATGGCTTATGACTATGCAATATGTTTGATTTTTTCCGTAATGCTCCGTTTTAGACGGAATGCTACGCTCCGGGGGAAAATATGATGCGAATGCTATGATTATGCAAAGATACCGATCCGGGATTCGAATCCCATTGCGGTGAGAATCTCCGGCTGATCTGCTTGAAGTGGATATCCCAGCTGGGGAATGAGATCATTGGTAGATCTGGTAAAATGATTCTGCTTGGGGAAACAGGTCACTGATAGACCTATCTTGGTAAAGAGGATTCCAGCTGGGGTCTGCGGGAGCTTCCGTCACTTTGTTGTGAGATCTTCAGGATTTGTTGTTCTTGGATAGAGGCTGAAACTCTGTGGGGAGATAGTTCCCTGTCTGACACTTGGATGAGGAGGAATGATGACTGGCAACTCAGCTGGGGATAAAGCATCTCTGGTGCTTAGACGTGTCGAGTAAATAATGATTTGGCAGCTTGCTGGGGAGAAGTTTCTGTGCCCCATGTTGCACTTTGAGCACCTGCAATCATGTAAAGACAAAGAAATGTACAAGTACCCCGAGGTATCCCCTATTGGATTCCATCATAGGAATTTAGACACTCCCGGGAGTAATATATTTCCTGTAAGCATGTGATTTAGAAAAGGTGCATCTGTACTTATGCAATCCATATTATGAGGACATCGAACATTTTTGCAAACGAAAATAAAATGTACGAGACAAAGTGTAACGGAAAATCTGGTTTTATTAATTTATGTGCCCCTGAATGGGCAAATACAGTCAAAGAAACAAATCCCCTGAAATGAGGAGATTGTTGCAAATTGAGAAGCAAAAAGATGCTGGCAACGTTGATGACGCTTCAAGGAGCTTCCCTTTTGCTATGACTCGTATGACATTGACGTTCTTCACATCCTGCTTTTGAAGAGGGCTGATTCTGACCGAAGTTTGAACCTTTCGAAGCTTACCACGTTGTAAGTGATGCAAACGAATTCAGAATGCAGTTGTTCGCTTATTCCCTTATTTTGCGTGGATCGCCCTTTCGGGTTTTCAATCCACCGGGATACCCTTTTTTTGCCTGAGCTGTCCAATGCGGCTTTTCAACTCAGCGGGTGTACGTTTTTTTGTTTATTTTCCCTTATTTTTGCCCGAGTCTTTTATTCTGTTTTTGACTCGCCGGGATGCCCTATTTTTGCCTGGACTTACATTCTGTTTTTATGTCCAGCGGGTCATTTTATGCGAAGTATTTTTTAACTGCGTCTGAATTCACAGGGGACAGGAAGTCTTCACCATCCATAGTACTGAGCATCAGTGCTCCACCAGAGAAAACTTTCTTTACTATGAACGAACCATCATAATTCGGAGTCCACTTGCCCCTGTGGTCTGTATGAGGAGGGAGGATTCTTTTCAGCACAAGATCTCCTACTTGGTATTTCCGAAGCCTGACTTTCTGATCGAAGGCTTTCTTCATTCTTTTCTGATACAGCTGCCCATGACAGATCGCAGCTAATCTCTTTTCTTCAATCAGATTCAGTTGTTCATACCGGGATCGGACCCATTCTGCTTCATTCAATTTAACATCCATCAATACCCGTAAAGATGGTAACTCAACTTCAACAGGTAGGACTGCCTCCATACCATACACGAGCTGATACGGCGTTGCCCCAGTGGATGTTCTGATTGACGTAAGGTACCCATGCAAGGCAAATGGTAGCATTTCATGCCAGTCTTTATAGGTAACCACCATCTTCTGCAGAATCTTCTTGATATTCTTGTTAGCTGCCTCTACAGCACCAGTCATCTTTGGCCTCTAAGGAGAAGAATTGTGGTGTTGAATTTGAAGTCCCGGCATAGTTCTGCCATCATTTTGTTGTTTAAGTTGGAACCATTATCAGTAATGATTCGCTCGGGAACTCCATACCGACAGATGATATCTCTCTTCAGGAATCTGGCTACCACTTTGCCTTGTAACATTTGCATAGGAAGCTGCTTCGACCCATTTGGTAAAATAGTCAATGGCAACCAGAATGAATCTGTGGCCATTTGAAGCAGTCGGTTCAATCTTGCCGATCATATCAATGCCCCACATGGCAAAGGGCCAGGGTGAAGACATCACATTCAAAGGATTGGGAGGCACATGCACTTTATCCGCATAAATCTGGCATTTATGGCATTTTTTGGCATAGGCACAACAGTCTGCATCCATTGTGATCCAGTAATAGCCTGATCTCAACAACTTTTTAGCCATTGCATGCCCTCCTGCATGGGTACCAAAAGATCCCTCGTGCACCTCGTGCATCAACAAGTCTGCCTCTGCCCTATCAACACATCTGAGAAGTACCATATCAAAATTTCTCTTGTACAAGAAGCAATTAATGTCATGGAACCAAGGCTTGTCATCTTTAGCAAGGTCTGCTGAGAATACATATGCTGGCCTGTCAAGTCTGGATACTGAAATCCGAGGCACAAAGTTGGCAGCTTGAACTTTGATCATGGATGAAATAGTAGCCAGAGCATCTGCAAACTGATTTTCATCTCGAGGGATATACTCAAGCTTAACCGTTGTGAAGAAAGTAAACAACCTCCTTGTATAATCCCGATAAGGTATCAGATGATCCTGGTGAGTGTACCATTTGCCGTTGGTTTGATTGATTACCAAAGCTGAATCTCCGAATACAGTTAAAGTCTTGATCCTGAGGTCAATGGCTTCCTCAAGATCCATAATACAAGCTTCGTATTCAGCTTCGTTGTTAGTGCAGTTGAAGGTGAGTTTTGCCGAGAAAGGCATGTGAACTCCTTTAGGTGTAATGAGTACTGCACCAACACCACGACCATTCATATTAACAGCCCCATCAAACATCATAATCCATTCCTCTTCTGGGTCAGGCCCTTCAGTGTGAATAGGCTCTTCATGATCTTTTGCTTTTATGAACATGATGTCTTCATCAGGGAAGTCAAATCTCATAGGCTGGTAATCATCAATGGGTTTCTCAGCAAGATAATCAGACAATACACTGCCTTTGATGGCCTTTTGAGATGTGTACTGAATGTCATATTCTGTGAGGATCATTTGCCATCTTGCAACCCGTCTGGTAAGAGCTGGCTTCTCAAATATGTACTTAACTGGATCCATCTTGGATATCAATAAGGTAGTGTGGGTCAACATATACTGTCTCAGTCGCCGAGCAGCCCACGCTAAAGCACAGCAAGTTTTCTCGAGCAGTGAATAACGTTGTTCACAGTCGGTAAAATTTTTGGTTAGGTAGTATATTGCATACTCTTTTCGACCAGACTCGTCATGCTGGCCCATCACACACCCCATTGACTCTTCTAATACTGTCAAGTACATGATTAGAGGTCTTCCTTCAACTGGAGGCATAAGGATTGGAGGCTCTTGTAAGTATTCTTTGATCTTGTCAAAAGCCTTCTGGCAGTCTTTGTTCCACCTGACCGTTTGTTCTTTTCTTAACAGCTTGAACAAGGGCTCACAAGTTACAGTAAGGTGAGATATGAACCGTGAAATGTAGTTCAATCTACCTAAAAACCCCCGAACTTCTTTTTCTGTTTTCGGTGCAGGCATTTCTTGAATGGCTTTGACTTTGTCAGGGTCAACTTCAATCCCTTTCTCACTTACAATAAATCCCAGCAGCTTACCGGATCGTACCCCGAATGTGCATTTGTTAGGGTTTAACTTCAATTGGTACTTCCTCAGACGCTTGAATAACTTCAATAGATTTACCATGTGGTCTTCTTCTGTGAGGGACTTGGCAATCATGTCATCCACATAACATTCAATTTATTTGTGGATCATGTCATGGAATAATGTTACCATAGCCCGTTGATAAGTGGCACCCACATTCTTCAGTCCGAATGGCATCACCTTATAGCAGAATGTGCCCCAGGGTGTGATGAAGGTTGTCTTTTCCATGTCTTCAGGTGACATTTTGATCTGATTGTATCCTGAAAATCCATCCATGAAGGAGAACACCGAGAACTGAGCCGTATTGTCGACCAATACATCAATGTGAGGTAAAGGGAAGTCATCTTTCGGGATGGCTCTGTTCAGGTCCCGGTAATCCACACACATTCTCACCTTGCCATCTTTCTTAGGCACAGGTACAATATTAGCAACCCACGGTGGATAGCTAGTCACAGTAAGGAAACCAGCGTCCCACTGCTTTTGTACCTCTTCTTTAATCTTCACTGCCATTTCTGGGCGAGTGCGGCGCAACTTCTGTTTTACTGGTGGGCAGTCTTCTTTCAGGGGTAGCTTGTGCATAACAATAACGGTGTCCAACCCTGGCATATCCTGATAAGACCAAGCAAAAACATCCACATATTCCCGAAGCATGTCAATCAGTTGCTCTTTTACTGAATCTTGTAAGAAGGCCCCGATCTTGACTTCTTTCAAGTCTTCTTCCGTACCAAGATTAACCGTTTCGACCTCCTCCTGATAAGGAGTGATAACTTTCTCCTCTTGTCTCAACAACCTAGCTAGATCTTCAGGTGGCTCATAATCTTCTTCAACCCCTTCATCAGCTTGATTGATTGGATTGTCAAAGTCATACGAAGTCATAGCAGTGTTGTTGTCGGTGCGGTCTGGAGGGCACTTTCTGCAAGGGTTTAGATTTGTTCATTTTAGTGATCAGTTTTATCTTATTTAGAAAAAAGTGAAAATGAAATTATTTATTTTGAAAACATTGCCATTTTATTTTTGTACAAAAAGAAAAATGAAAAACAGTGAGCGGAAAAGAAAAGACTCGTTTGCAAAAGATGTCCTGATATTCATTAATTGATCTTTGCACAAAATACAAGATGGCCCGATTACAAAATGAGTCCTGACATCTTGGGCAAGATGCAGGACTTGATGCATGCTTTAAAATATAGGAAATAATAATTACTCTGCAGGAGTAACCCTTATAATTTCCTGGGAAGACCAGTTTGAGACATGGCTCCCCGGGGTCCTTGGACGTATCCAGCTTTCCAGGTTGCGCTCGTCTTCTGACTCATCTTCCAGGCTATTCACAGCATCCGGGGTAAGCATACCCCCACTGACAAACTTGGGCTCTGTTGCAGCCTCTGATTGATCTTGTCGAGTGGGTCTGTAACCCAACCCGAATTGGTCTTCTTTCTTCTCCACGGGCAGCAGCTTGCCCCAGCCTTGGGCGGTACCTTCCTCAATAACCTTCCGGGCTTGCTGATATGATGTGATGGAGGTCCCAAGCACATTAGATGTTTCATTAATATTAAGGTCCTCAAACCCTTGGCTCATGGTTTCATGGATCTCCCCATCCATCTCAATGTATTTGAAAGTAGCCAGTTGGCTAACAAAAATATCCTCCTCCCCACAAATAGTAATGACTTGGCCTTCCCACTCGAATTTTAACTTCTAGTGAAGGGTTGACGTCACGGCGCCGGCGGCGTGTATCCTTGGTCTACCCAATAGACAGCTGTAGGCAGGTTGTATATCCATCACAAAGAAGGTTGTTTTGAAAACTTGTGGTCCAATCATTATAGGCAACTCTATCTCTCCCAGAACTGATCTTTTAGAACCGTCAAAGGCTCTCACTACCAAGTTACTTGGGCATAGTGCCAATCCATCATACTCCAGCTTCACAAGGGCTTTCTTGGGTAGGACATTGAGTGATGACCCTGTGTCCACTAGTACATGAGAAAGAACTGCACCCTTACACTCCAAGGTAATGTGCAAAGCCTTGTTGTGATTGCGACCTTCCGTTGTCAGATCAGTGTTGGTAAACCCTAGTCCATTACTAGCGTTGACACTTCCAACCACAGCCTCTAACTGATTGACGGTAATCTCTTCCGGCACGTAAGCTGCGTGCAGGACCTTTAATAGTGCGTTCCGGTGAGCCTCGGAGCACATTAGCAATGATAGTATGGAGATTTTGGAAGGAGTTTGGTGAAGCTGGTCCACCACCTTATAATCACTTTTCTTTATGATTCTCATGAATTCATCAACCTCTTGATCAAAAGAAGTCTTCAAAACTTCCTTAGCAACTTGTTCTTCTTGCACCATGTTCTTCCCTTTTGCCTTGGCAGCAGATTCTGCTTCGATAATGGGTCTTGGAATTTGCGAGGCAAAGAGACGTCCGCTTCTAGTGAAGCCTTCGCCTCCCCCCACATTGTCAATCTGAGGTGAAGAAGTTGATGATTCTAAAGTGATTTTCTGCCCCTCGCAGTACAGATCTGAGCCATAATGCCAAGGGATGGCACTATTGCTTTCGTAAGGAACTGGCCCCGGCACTGTGATAGTGACTGGACTGATAGCAGCTGCAGAAGGGACCACAATGGTGTGTGGATCATAGTATATGGTAACTGGTGTTCTGACAGGAGTAATATCTTGTGAATTGTTGGAAGGAACATTTGCAGGGTCATAGTATATAGTAACCATTGAGACGCTTTCATCGATTGTCGTTGATGTTGTAGAAGACACTATTGACTGGATGGGTGTTGAAGTTGTAGCAGGAATGGTGATTGAACTTGCATCCGTTGAAGTGATTGATTGAGCAGTTGTTGGAGTTGTAGTAGAATCCGTTGGAACAATGGTTGCTGATGTTGTAGGAGTATCTGTAATTGCCGGTGAAGGAGTTGCTGGATTTGTAGGTGTTGTTGTTGTAATCTGAAGGATGCCATCCCTAATAAGACCATCTATGCCGTTTCTCAGCCTTTCACATCCATTGACTGCAATATTGCAATACCCACAGCCGAGCTCACATCCAGGGAACACTTGGCATTCTAAAAGCTGAGCTTTGATTTCAACCAAAGGTGTTCGAATTTGTGCAACACTGGTGATCAGGGTGGTTGGTTTGCCTTCCTCAATAGCATTGATCCTTGGCCTGTTGTGACTAGGCATTGGATTTCTTGTGACATTCGGAGGAGGTGCAAAGTTGAGAGCTTTTGAGTCCACCAGGTCTTGGACTTTCATCTGTAAGGCCCTGCATTTTTTAGTATTATGCCCCGGTGCATTTGAGTGAAATGCACACCTGGCATTTGCATCATAATTCTTTGGCATATTGGTGGGATCTGGAGGTGCCAATGTCCTTAATTCAACTAGGTTGAGCTTCAGGAGTTGTGGCAAGAGTGCAACATATGTCATTGGGATTGGATCAATTACCCGGTTTGCCTGAGAGGGTCTTTGTTGGAAAGGACGCTGTTGTTGGTTGTTGTTGCTGTTGTTGTAGGTTCTCTGTTGCGGATACTGAACTTGTTGCTGATACTGTGGTTGTTGTTGTTGAGGATATGCTGATTGTGGAGGAATTGGAGCTGGAATGGTAATAGCTGCTACTGACCGGTGAACATACTGAGGTCTGCCCCTGCTTGCATGAATGGAATTGGTCTCACCGGCTCTTCGGGGTCCCACAAAAGGCTTTCTGGGATTACTGGATGAACTTGCACCACTGTCAGAAATTTTGCCCATCTCCAGTAGACTTTCAATTCTTTCACAAGCTATGACCACATCGGCAAAACTGGTAAAGGAAAAAGCAGCCAGTCTATCAATATATGTCCCTTGCAAAGTATTCATGAACATGTCAGCCATTTCCCTTTCTGACATGGGTGGTTGGACAGCAGCAACAAGCTGTCTCCACCTTTGGGCATATTCCCTGAAGCTTTCTCGGGAAGATTGAGACATTCCCATCAGAAGGGTCCTGTTAGGAGCCATGTCCAGATTGTATTGATATTGTCGGATGAAAGCTTCAGCCAAATCCTTCCAGCATCTTATGGTGGCTCTGGACAAGTGTGAATACCACTCCCTTGAAGCCCCAGTCAGACTGTCTTCAAAGTAGAACATCCACAGCTTTTCATCCATAGTATAAGCTTTAAGTCTTCCCAGGAAAGATTGCAAGTGCGTGCGAGGACAGGAGGTACCATTGTACTTTTCAAAGCAAGGGGGTTTGAATTTGTGAGGAATTCTCACCCCATCCACCAATCCCATATCCATCACATCGAAGCCCAAAGAATTCTGAGACTCCAAAGATCTCAATTTCTCAGCAATCTCATCTAATCTCCTATCATAAACTTCATCTCCAGCTCCTATAATAGTAAACTGTTCTTCTTGGGGATCCTCTTGCAAGATTCTCCCTCCAGCAGTATTACCCTGCACATTCCTTGGGATGTTAGCTTATGGATCCAGATGAGGTCCAAATACTGGTGGATCAATACGAGGCTGATCCCGCTCATTGTTACTAGTTCCTCCCGTTCCAAGATGAGGCTCTTCAGGAGTTTGTCTTTCTACCATCTCTCTTAACCTTTCTTGACTCTGGGCCAAGCCGGTCATCACAACCATGAATTGAGACATCTGATTTCTCATCTCTACTCTCTCATTAGCCATCTGATTTCTGACCTCAGTCAGATCCTGCTGTACTTGTTCCATTTGAATACTGGGAAGGTTGTTGCGAGTCGGGTACCGGTGCGCGCGGTTGACAGGGAACACTCGGCGACGAGCAATGTTTCCTGAGATCACAACAAAGTTAGATACAATAATAATAAAACCTACAAAACAAAACAAAAGTTAGTATGCAATGCAGTATGCTTATTTGTTTTCCAAGGTATCCGGTTTGGTTCTTGGTTTTGACCTTTCTAGACCTCGAGGAAGATGATTGATGTTGTTGAGAAAAGAAGCCCAATGAAAATAAAATAATATATTACAAATGATGAACAATACATAGTCTGTTTTACAACATATGCCCATGGAGGGTCAAAATACAACAAAAAGGAAAAGTACATCAAATGGAAGCAACAACAAGCAAAGAATCAAACATCCAGTCCAAACTCATCTTCTCTGACTTCCTTCAAGAGTGCCTCAGTCACTGGACCAGCTGGGTGCTCTATAATGGTCCTAATGAGGAGGTTCCTGGTGGCAATGGCAGTGGTCAGCTTCTTGTGCCTGTCCTGGTCCTTTGATCTCTTCAATCCTGCCCTAAGCTTCAACTCTGAAATCTCCTTCTGGGCTGCCAAAAAAGCTTCCTGCTGTTTCTTCTCATTGGCCTCTAACTGTGCTATCTTGGCTTGGGTCTTCTGGTCTTCTTGTGTACGGGCTTCAGTGATTCTGACCCACCTAGCCTGACTTTCTTGTAGATAGAGCTCAGCCCTAGCCTTCTGAATCTTGGCTTCTTTACAGGCATTCTTCAATATTTGTTCCCCAGCTCTTGCTTTCCTGATGTAGTCCTCTGTCTTCTCAATTTTGGCGAGATGCTCCACCCTAAGCTTCTCCAACCTCTCAATGTCCAAACGACCATCACTTCTTTCCCAAAGAGTCTTCTTTAAAGCTTGAGATAGGTTCTCATTCCTTTCCTTCAGCTTCTCAAATTCTTCTAGGCTGACTGTTGCTGCAGGTTGTGCTGTATAGGGTCCAGGTATGTCCTCCAAGGTGAAAAGAATTCTAGTAATCTGAGCTCTTGTACGGGACCTGTCATAGTATTGAGCTGAAGCAACATTATTACACCTTCCAAGAATAGCCATCCCTTTTGTCTGGATGTTGTCCCAAGCCCAGGATGCTTGTCTGACAGCAACTGAATTAGGTTTCACTTCACAATACAGGGTCTCAGTTAAATCTTGCACTCTAGGAGGGTGAATCAAAGCATAGCCCAATTGTCTCTTAAACAGTAAAGGATTGTAGTTAATGCAACCCTTTATTCCTATCAGAGGCACATTTGGGTACTGTCCACAGCTGGTGATAATGTCATTGCCTTTGGTGCTCTGGGTGCACCATCTAATATCATCTGAAGTCAAAGCAATGAGTCTCTTGGCCCAATTCTTCTGTTGGTGAGGATTCAGGAAGGCATCTGACTTAGGCAGGTGTCTGAGCAGCCAGGTGTGAAACAAAGGGGCACAACATCTCACTAACTTCCCCCTCTGTTTCTCATTCCTCTGATGAATGGAGTAGTAAAAGTCTCCCAGCAGTGTGGGTACTGGGTTCTTCGAGAGAAACAGATGGGTGGCATTCTTGCTGACAAATTTGGGCTCATCTGTAAACATTATAGCCCCATATATTCTGAGGGCTAATAGTGCACAGACTTCCCTCCATTCTCCCAATGAGGCCTTCAGGATTGCCTGAGAAATTAAGAAGTCCAAGTGCAAACCAGGGATCCCAACTTTTGTTGTCATATTTTTCTCAATCAAAGTAGGCTCCAGGTATAGAGCTTTTGCTACCTCTCCATTGCTGGGAGCTGGCATTTCTGGGTTGAAAGGGATTCCACCCCTGATAGGTACCCCAATCAATGAATAAAATTCCTCCAGTAGAGGCCCTAGCTGGAAGTCTGGAAAAGTGAAGCATCTCAATGGAGGATCATAAAACTGCAAGCAGGTGTGGATCATGCTTCTCTGAGAAGGGTTAAGGTCCATAACCATATCTAAGATTCCTCCATAATGCTCTCTAAACAATGGGATGTGGTCAGGTGTGATAAGTGACTGGACCTGCCTGATACCAGTCAACACAGGCTCAAAGAAGTGGTAGGATATGTTGCTCTTCCTGGGAGTAGCCATGAATGCTGCTGAAGAAACTGAAGATTGATACTGATGAAGATCACAGGCTGATGCTGGAAGTGAGCCACTGACAGGCTGATGCTGGTGATGATGAAGATAGCTGAAACAGGTAATCAATGAAGCAAAGGTCTATGCAGAAGGAGGGGTCAAAACCAAACCAGATATAATGTGGATACCCTGAAAAACAAATAAACAAATGTTAAATGATGCAATGAAGATGTATGCAAATGATATGCAAGGGTTTGTGATCAAGCTGGATCTGATTATCTGTCTTGATATAAGTCCATGTATGTTCAAAAGTCCAGATGGAGGTTTAGAAATCCAGTAACCAAGGTAGGGGACTCAAATAAAGAGTCACATGTCCCAGGTTAATCACAAGAACTGTCCAAAATGAGGTACTCTTAAACAATACAAAAACAGGGTATGATGTGGCCAAGGGTACCTGCAAACCTGTAAACAGCCCAACCCCCCTCACAGGTAATGTTCTAGAATAAGGATCCTCAGACTTGGATCAGTTATGAGAAGTGTAAACACTTCTAACCCGGAGGTACAGTGTTTACAATAACCATAAAAGATCCTCCTCTAATTCCCCTCTGTTTCTGAAGGTCATAATAAAGGTCATCCAGACTTAGCAGGCTTCCCAGATAGCCCTAGCACTACAGGAGATCTGTAGCACAGAGTTCTCAAGAAGAAACCCACATCTGAACCGTGTTTCATATTCCCGCACCAGACCGAAATGGAATGGGAAAGAACATGAACCACTCTAGCCTAGGTGTCACTCAGGTCCCAGGTATAGGACCTCAAACTCTCAATGGAACCCCACCCACCAAAACAGAAGCCAGATCCAGCAATGATAATGACAGTATGAAATATGTAAAGCTGTAAAGAAAGCAACAAATAAAACTATACATAAAGCAATAAATAAAGCAAAAAAAAACACACAATTAGCACATAACACCCCAGTAAACACAAATCAAACAAGCGCTAGGAGGAACCCACAAAAAGAACCAAAAGCCCTGGTTACAGTATAAGGGTCCCCAGCAGAGTCGCCAAGCTGTCGCTCCCACCAAATGACACCCGGCCAAGAGGGGTACAGATGCGAACGGTCGGCGAAAGGAAGAGAATGAAAAGAGTCGCCAGCTAGGCATTTTTATCCCGAAGGAAAGGTAATGCTGCATAAACCTAAGAAAAGATGGATAAGACGGTCACGAACCAGAGAAACTGAGAAAGGGGGTTGGTTACAACCTGGGAAGGTATTAGCACCCAGATTGTCTGCCGTACTCGACGGGATCCACGCTTGAAAGAATTGTGTTTAAAGGGGTAGTGTTAGTGCAATTTGTGTATTAAAGCTGGAAAAGAATGCAAGTGTCAGTGTGAAAGAACGGTGAAGTGAATAAGAGAAGTGTCAGTGTAGGAACAGGAATGAAATGTTCAAGACTATGAGGCTTAAAGAATGATGCTGGAAGAGGGGGAATATATAGAGACTTTTTTTCGATAACTGTTAAGTTATGCCTACGTATCCTCTCGTGCAATGAGGAAGTCAGAACACCGTAGTTCGACTCTAAGAGACTGGAAGATAAATTGACTTGTGAACTGCTTACTTGTCTATGCTCAAGTGTATGACCTGTCTGGCTCAGGTGCAAACTGTCTTGCATTAGACGGAAGAAGCGAGTTCTCGTTTGTGAATGAAGATGATGAGAAAAGAATCCCGAAGGAGACGATTATTGGTTGTTTTTGTGTTTTCAGGTTTATTATTGCTTTTGGAGTTTGTCATAGGAGAATGAGCTTAAGCCTAAACCAAGGTTTAGTAAACTCACCACATCTTCCCTCTGATTAGGGGTAATGAGAATACCTTAAGTATGAAGTAAACACCTCACACTTAATCACCATGATATAGGATTAAGATCATTAACCTACTTGCACTTATTTAGATGTTTTTGGTGTTTTTGTTTAGTGTTAAGTAATGAGTTTAAGCCATAATCAAGGATTTAATGGACTCATTACACCATCCTAATAGAAGGATAATAGATGAGAACATTTAAGCTGAGAAAGGCTCCTCAGCTTAATCCATGATTAGGGATTAAACTCATGACAAAACAAGGCCTTTATTAAGGTGGATTTTAGTTAATGATAAGGTTAAGAAGTGATTTTTATGATTTGTAAGACAACTTGAGGGGGACTTGTCCATTAACACTAGGGTTAGTCCTTCTTAACCAATTAAGGAAGAATTAGAACCCTAATGCAAGGCCCAAGTTACAAGCTAGATGTCTTAGTGATTATTAGTGAATTGATTAGAGGATTTAAACACATTAAGGGTTTGACACTTAGGATTAAAGTTATACACTCCATCCTAATAGAAGGATGCAGGCATAAGCTTAATCACAAAGCCTTAAAACCTTTAAGGTTTAGTCCTTGATTATGAGATGAGAAGAGAAGACACAAAGATGACACAAAGGTAAAACTAATGGGGGGGAACTAATCAAACCCTAGTTGTGATCATGCTTGGGTATTCCTAGGGTTTATGAGGCTTGCAAGAGATCTTCAGGAGAAAAGCCACCAAGGAAGAAGCAGGATGAAGGAAGGAGAAGCAGAAAGAAATAAGACAACTTGCTTCACTTAAGAAGACAAGTTGCTTGAAGAAAGAAAGTGAAGAAGGCATGAGCAAGAAAGCTCACTCCAACACAAAGATAAAATGCAGCAATGAATGCATAAGAGAGATGAGAAGACAATATGAGAAGTGAAGGCAAATTCACTTCTCAAACACTTACCACCTGAAAAGTTAGTAACAAGAAATGAAATGCAATGAAAATGAGATGAAATGCAATGATGCAAACCAAAGTCAGAAGCATAAACATGATGTTAATGATGCTAAGAGATAAAGCAAACACACATCAAGAGTTGTGGATAATCATACAAGGATGAGGATGCAAATGAAGCATGCTTTGAACCATAAAAGTTCATGAAAGTTTATGAAATGCAATGGAAGCAAAAGCATGGAAAATGGATGATGCAATGATCAAACATGATTCTAATGTGTCCTAAGATATATTATATGTCATTTTGATGCACAAAATGTTATGGCAAGTTCATGAATGCAAGTCATATGAGAGATGAATGCAAATGAAGGCAAGAAATTAGGGTTCACATACAATATACAATGCAAAATTCAAAATCAGAAGCACATGACAAGATAAAAAATTGAAAATGTGATCAAAGGAACCCTAACCCTACATAAGTTCACTGCCCAAAGGAGGGGACCTAACTCTTAACCTAATGGGAGTTGTGATTTTCTCAAGTTAGCTAGGGTTTTAAGGTACCTTACAAAGAAAAATGCAAAACAAATCAAAAATGAAAGATAAATTCATGCCAATTTTACCCTAGAAACTACATGATATGAAGAATACAATGCAAAAAGAATCAACATCAAACTCTTCATGGTTAGGCAGAATGAATTTTCCTAAGTTAGGACCAAAATATTGCCTTTTAAGAATTTAAATTCCAAAGAAAAATGTCAAAACATGTCAAGAACCAAAAATAAATTTGTTTGAAGAGTTTGATAATGTTTCTAAATGTATCAAAATGCAATGTGAATTTTTTTTGTGATTTTTAAGAAACTTAAAAGCTATTTTAATTAATTAATTCTCATTAACTAATTAAAATATACAATTAAATATTTTTAAAATACGAAAATTATGCAAAAGAATAAAATAAAAATTATTTTCAGAATGAGAAAAATATTTTAAGTCAGCATGCAAAAAATAAAATTTTTGTGATGTGTTTTTCTATTTTAAAATAAATGAGAAAGAAAATGCAATAAAAATGAAATAAAAATCAAATTAAATGGAAAGTCAACTGATCCAAAGGTTGGGATTTGAACCTAGGGCGCGGGAATTGACTTGGCGCGGGTTTCAGTGGCTAGGATTGATTCTGGAAAATCCAAATTTTAATCCTAATTAATTAATGTTAATGACTGGATTAGGGCTAAAACACAAGATCCAGGCCGTTGGTACACGCGCGGGAAAGACCATCCAACGCTCCTCATTCAAAACTGGGCCTAAACCCTAATTAGAGTTAATGACTCTCAGACGGCCGGAACAGTGTTCCGGTCGTCTTCTCCGACGAGCCCAAACCCTAACTTCTCTCTCAGGCCATCAAACTTCAAATTTCTTTCACAAAAATGACCCTCTAACAACCCTAAACCTAAATCCCCAACTAAAACTCATTTATTTCACACCATGAACACGAATCGAACAAAAATGCAAAAACGGGCAAAAGTTTCAGAGATCACATACATGGTGCTTAGAAAAATTTGAGGATGGCTAGTTTTGAAGTTCCAGCTCTGGTGTAGCAGGTTTTGAGGTTTTTGTATGTGATGTTTTTGGCTGTTTTGAGGGTTGATTCTTGTTCTATGGGTGATATGTGATTTGTTGGTGAAGAAAAAATGGAGGTTTTGTGGCTGTGGGAGAAGTTTTTGACAGTTTTTGGGAATCCTGGCTTATGGGAGGTTGCAGGCTTGTGTGTGTGTTGTGTTTTGGAATGCTTGAGGTCCACATATGAGGCTCTGATTGGGCAGAGAGTTGGTAGTGGCACAGTTTGATATGCATGGGAAAAAATGCAAAAAGTCAAGATTTTGTGTACCATAGGTATGGCTCAGGTCAGAGGAGATCTTAGGGCTTGTCCTGCTTCAGCTTGAGTCAAGGAAGGCCTTTGGATCTGATTTTGTGAGCTGGATGGTCTTGATCAAGAGTTTTCAATGTTCTTGCATAATTCCCTCTTTGAAATTTCTTGTAAACCAAGGCAAGGGAACTCATGGGTTCTTGGCCAATTTGCAGCAACATGGACCCTATGAAGTTGCTATGATGCATTGAGATCACTTAACAATCAAACCAATCATAAAAAGTTCCTTTTTGCAAAAGTTCCAATTTTGAAGATTCGTGAGAAAATGCCTTATGTAACTTGTAATTCAAGGCATAGAAATGAGAAATCCTTTGGGCAATTGTGTGTTTTATGGCATATATGATGTTTGTGTAATTCTTAGAAGTTGATTTGAAATCACATTTGGTTTTGGCAAGTGTTTTTGCAAGTTTCCTCTTTGGCACAAAAGTGGAAATTTAGTGATTTTGTCCAACTTTGCAAGGCCATAACTTTTGTTCTAAAATGAATTAGAATGAGTTCTTGTACTTTTTTAAAATGGGAGGATCCAATCTACAACTTTCATGACCAAAGATTTTTCATTTGAAGCATTTTTTAAACAAAAAGAGGAGGTTGAAAAACTTTCCCAAAATGGCAAGTTTTCATTACAAGTCACTTTCCCAAAATGGCAACTTTGCAAATGGCTTGAAATTCTTCAATTTTGTGAATTTCTAACATCTTTTAAGATCAAATAAAGATAATATATACCCAAAATGATGGAGAAGACCCTTTGGTTGGGTGACTGGGGGCCTCAGATGCCCTGATTTTGCACTGACTTGCACAAGAAGTCATTTATTGATCAGATGCCTTCCCCATTGAATTTCTTCATGAAAATTGGTATGAATGATCCTTATGACATATAGGTACCAATAGAAACAAGAATGACCAAAAAATTTGGAGTTATGGCCTCTGAAACCAAAACCCTAATTTTAGGTCATCTGTGCAGTTAAGCTTGGCTCTACTTCCATGCTTTCCTCAGTTCTTGTGATTATTTGACTTCCTTGATTTTTGGAGGATATAATATGATGTTTGAACATACATGGACCCTCTTGAGATGATTGGAGATTCTTGGAGTGGCTCAAATAGCCCTTGGATTGCTCAGATCACAAACCCTAGATGTAGATGACTTAGAACCAATGCAGTGGAGCAAAAATGCAATATGAGATGATATGATTGAACTTATGCAAATGAAAAGAATCACAAGCCATGTTGAAATGAGTGAGGGCAAATTTGGGGTGTTTACACATGTCAAATGGACTTCAAAAGATCAGAATTATGCATTGAACCTAGGGTTTCCATGACTTATGATCCAAGAAACTTCAAAGAGGGAAATTTGCAAAACATGTGATAAGTCTTCATCCAAGCCTTACAGCACATCAAAACCAATCCCATGGCCATCCTTGAACCCAGCTGAGGCCAGACACCCCATGAAATCTCCTATGACCCGTGCCCATACCTCATAGTACACAATCTTGACTTTTTGCAAAAACTCACATACCAATCAGCCTGTGCCACCACCCACTTTCTGAGCAATCCCATTGGCTTAAACAAACATTATGGATCACATTTCATAACACACAATAGCCTGAATCATCCCACAACTCAGAATTCACAAAATTCATCAAAAACTTCCTCTCTTCGAAAATCATCACATAGCCACTGAAACTTCAAACTTCCTTCATCAATCAACTCAAAAACACCTCAGGATCATTTCCCACCCATCACCATAGCCTAAAACACCCTCAAGCCAAAATACGATTTCTGCAAAACCAAAACCAAACACTTCAAAATAGCCATCACAAGCTTGCTCTAAGCTTCTCATCATCATCAGGGAGTTCATTGGGGTGGATTTGAACCAAGAGGGAGGCCAGAAAGCTCAAGAACACAAAGCTTCAACTCAGGTAGCTATGATGAACTGTTTTTCCAGAACTTCTCTTTTAAGTTTCTAAATAATTCCTCATGCTTCACTGATCACCCTGATGTGTTTAAAATTAAAAATGGTTGAGAAATAAGCATTTCATGATGTTCTGAAATTTTTCCCGTGAAATAATTTTTGCTTTGATTCATCATGTATGTGTGTTTTAAATGTTGTTTGATGCTGGATTCTTGCTTAGGGATGTTAGAGGATTATTTCTAGAGAGAAAGAGGGTTTAATTTGACATAGGGAAGAAGTTAGGGTGGATGGCCTGCCGGAGAAGATGACCAGAGCTTGCTCCGGTCACCTGAAAGTCATTAGGTTAATTAATTAGGGTTAGCGCGTCAGTTTAAATTTAGACCCTTGGATCTTGTTTGTCACGTGTTTTGAATGGTCCTGATTCACTCACTTAACCCTAATTCGTAATTAATTAAATAAATCAATTATTAACCCAGATTCAATCATGGCCTCACATTCACGCGCGCAGTCAACCAGCCTTTGAATCTCACCCACTGGATCAGTTGACTTCTCATTTTATTCATTCATTTTCATTTTATTTGCATTTCTTTTGCACAATTAATTTAAAATACCAAAAAGCATCACAAAAATATTTTCTCTTGCATTCTGACTTTAAATATTTTTCTTCATCCAAAAATAATTTTTATTTTATTTTTTTCTTTAAAAACGTATTTTTAAAATATTTAAATGTTATTTTTAATTAATTAAAGTATTTTAATTAATTAAAAATACATTTAGGTTTCTAAATATCACCAAAAAAATCATGAATCATCCCAATGCATTTAGAAACATTTTCAAACTCTTCACACAAATTTCTTTTTAGGTTTGATCATAGTTTGCCAATTTTCTTTGAATTAAGGGTCATAAAAATCATATTTTTGAACCCTAACTTTAAAAAATCATTTTTGCCTAACAAAGAAGAGTTTGAAGTTGATTCTTTGCATTGTGTTACATGTTGCATTTAGTTTATAGGTCTTTTTCTTCATGAATTTATCTTGCATTTTAAATTTGATTTGCATTTTTTTCATTTGAACCACCCAAAAACCCTAGAAAACTTAGGAAAATCATAACTTTTAATAGGTTAGGCTTCTGACCTTCTCCTTTGGGGTGTGACATAATATGGGGTTAGGGTTTGTTTGAGATTGATTTCAAATTTTTATCATGTCATATGCTTCTGTTTTATCCATTTGCATCTCACATATCCATGTAAACCTAATTTCTCATGTTCATTTGCATTCACCTTGCATATGCATCAATACATGAACTTGCCATGACATTTCATGCATTCATATGTTACCTTAGACATCTTAAGACATGTTAGAACCTTGCTTGATCATTCCTTCATTCATTTGCCATGATTAGCATTCATTTCATTTCATAAACTTTCATGTGTTTTCAAACTTCAAAGCATACTTCCTTTGCATCTCATCTTTGTATGATCACATATATGCATTTTGTAAGCCTTTGCATCATCTTACATGACATTTGCATTGCATAAAAACTTATGACTTTGGTCATTTCATCTCATTTCACTTCACTTCTTCATACTTTATACTTTATGCATTCATGCTAACACTTTCAGGTTTTGGTAAGTTATCCTGGGAGGTGGATTTGCCTTCACCTCTCACTTCTTCTTATCTCTTTCATTTGAATTCTAAATTGTCTTTTAAGTGAATTGGATTCACTAATGTTCCATCTCTCTCACTTTCTTTCTTTAAGTCATTTATCTTCTTCATTAAAGTAAGTAACTTATTCTCTTGCTTCCCCCTCCTTTCATCTGCTTCTTCCATTGGTGGCTTCTTTGAAGATCTTTCTTAAGCCTCACAAACCATAGGATATACAAGCATGATAATAATTAGGGTTGTGATTAGTAACCCTTAGATTTTTATCTTTGAGTCTCCTTGAGTCTCTCTTCTCATCTCAATAATCAGAGACTAAACTCTTAAAGTTTTAGGACTTTGGAATTAGGGTTATGCCTGCATCCTTCTCTTAGGATGGAGTGTATAAATTTAATCCTAATTGTTAAACCTTTAAATTGTTTAAACCTCTTAATCAAATCATCTAATAATCACCGAGACTTTATCTTGTAACTTGGGCCTTACATTAGGGTTCTAATTCTTCCTTATGGTTAAGAAGGACTAACCCTAGTGTTTAATGGACAAGTCCCCCTCAAGTTGTCTTACAAACCGTAAAATCCATTTCTTAATCTAACCCTTTAATTAAAATCCATTTAATAAAGGCTTGTTATGTAATGAATTTAATCCCTAACCATGGATTAAGTTGAGGTATCTTCCTCAGCTTAAGTGTTCTCATCTATTATCCTTCTATTAGGATGGTGTAATGAGCCTAATAATTTGTGATTAGAGATTAAACTCATTACTTAACACTAAACAAAAACCCAAAAACATCTAATTAATCACAAGTAGGTTAATGGTCTTAATCCTACATCATCATGGTAATTAAGTTGAGATGCTTATCTCATACTTAAGTAGGCTAATTATCCCTAATCAGGGAGGATATAATGAGTTTACAAGCCCTTGATTTAGGCTTAAGCTCATTAACTTATGCAAAACACCAAAAACAATAACAAGATTGAAAACACAAAAACAAACAATAATCGTCTCCTTCGGGATTCTTTTCTCATCACACTCATTCACAAACGAGAACTTGCTTCTTCCGTATAATGCAAGAAAGTTAGCACTCGAGCCAGACGAGTCATACACTTGAGCATAGGCAAGCAAGCAGTTCACAGCCAATTTATCTTTCAGTCTCTTTGAGTCAAACTACGGTGTCCTAACTTCCTCATTACACGAGAGGATACGTAGGCATAACATAACAGTTATCGAACAAAAGTTTCTTTGTCATCCCCCCCTTCCAGCATTCTTTTCTAAGCCTCGGTTCCTGAGCATTCACCCTTTTTTTTGCACTGACACTTGTACATTTCTTTTCCAGCTTTTGCACACAGATAACACATACCCTGCCCCTTTAAACACAATCTTGTAAGCGTGGATCCCGTCGAGTACGACGGAAAATCTAGGTGCTAATACCTTCCCAGGTTGTAACCAACCCCCTTTCTCAGTTTCTCTGGTTCGTAACCGTCTTATCCATCTCTTTCTAGGTTTATGCAGCATTACCGTTCCTTCGGGATAAAAAATCCTAGCTGGCGACTCTATTCAGTTCATTTCATTTTCTCTTTTCGCCGACCATTTGCGTTCGCACTGGGATGCAAATCTTCGGGAGCGACAGCTTGGCGACTCTGCTGGGGACCCTAATCTTGCAACTAGGGCTTCTAGTTCTTTCTGTGGGTTTCTCCTAGCGCTTGTTTGATTTGTGTTTATGGGGGTGTTATGTGCTTCTTGTGCTTCTTGTGCTTGTTGTTTATTGCTTTATTTATTGCTTTCTTTACAGCTTTACTTATTGCTTTCATTTACTGTTTATATGCATTTCATACTATTATCATCATATCATTTGTGTTGGATCTGTTGTTTTCTTTGGTGGGAGGGTTATTGAGTGAGTAAGGTTCCATACCGCGAGCCTGAGTGACACATAGGATAGAGTGGCTTCATATTCTTTCCCATTCCATTTCGGTCTGGTACGGGAAAATGAAACACGGTTTAGACATGGGTTTCTTCTTGAGAACTCTGTGCTACGGATTTCTTGTAGTACTAGGGCTATCTAGGAAGCCTGCTAAGTCTGGATGACCTTTTATGACCTTCAGCATCTGAGGTGAATTAGCGGAGGAACTTTTATGATTATTGTAAACACTGTACCTCCGGGTTAGAAGTGTTTACACTTCTCATAACTGATCCAAGTCTGAGGATCCTTGTTCTAGAACAATACATGTGAGGGGGTTGGGATGTTTACAGGTTTGCAGGAACCCTTGGCCTCATCATACCTTGTTACTAGTTTTGTTAAGGTTGCATCATTTTGGATTGTTCTTGTGAAACCCTGGATTTGTGACTCTTTATTTGAGTCCCCCACCTTGTTACTGGTTTTCTAAGCTTTCATCCGGACTTATGAACACACATGGACCCTATCAAGGCAGATAACAGATCCAACACTTGATCACAAACCCTTTGCATATCATTCTGCATACATCATTTTGCATCATTTAACATTTGTCTATTTGTTTTACAGGGTATCCACATCTTATATTTGGTTTGGTTTTGACCTATTCTACTGCTCAGATCCCTTCAGTTATCTGCATCAGCCATCTTCATCAGTTATCTTCATCAGAGATCCTCTTCAGTGTCTTCTCTAGCTATCTTCAGCAGTCTTCTCCAGTACTTCTCCTCAGTCTTCTTCATCAGGATCCATTGTCAGCATGGACCCATCCAGGAAGAGCAACATTACCTATCATTTCTTTGAGCCCACTCTGGCAGGTATCAGACAGATCCAGACTCTCATCACTCCTGATCATGTCCCTTTATTCAGGGAACATTATGGTGGCATTATGGACATGATCATGGACCTGGATGCATCACAGAGGAGCATGATCCACACATGTCTCCAATTCTTTGACCCTCCTCTCAGATGTTTCACTTTCCCAGATTTTCAGTTGGGACCATTGATGGAAGAGTTCTCCATGTTGTTGGGTGTCCCTATCAGGAGAGGGATTCCCTTCAACCCTGAGATGGTTGCTCCTAATAATGAATATGTAGCTAAGGCTTTGCACTTGGAGCCCAACCTCATTGACCAGAGCATGACCACTAAGGTTGGAATCCCAGGCCTTCATTTGGATTTCTTGGTTACTCAGGCCACCCTTCATGCTGCAGCAGGGAAGTGGGACATTGTTTGTGCTCTTCTGGCCCTCAGCATATATGGAGTCATCTTGTTTGCAGACGAGCCAAAGTTTGTGAGCAAGAGTGCTATTCACCTTTTCCTGTTGAAGAATCCGGTCCCTACCTTTCTTGGAGACTTTTATTATTCAGTGCATCAAAGGAATGAGAAGCAGAGGGGAAGATTAGTCAGATGTTGTGCACCTCTCTTCTACTGTTGGTTATTGAGGCACTTGCCGAAGTCAGGCACTTTCTTGAATCCTCATCAGCCAAGGAACTAGGCTAAGAGAATGATCGCCCTTACATCAGAAGACATCAGATGGTGCACTCAGAGCACCAAAGGCAAAGATATCATCACCAGGTTTGGGCAGTATCCCAATGTACCCCTGATTGGAGTGAAGGGTTGCATCGACTACAACCCTTTGCTTTTCAAAAGGCAATAAGGGTATGCCTTGGTACATCCACCAAGAAATCAAGGCTTAACAGAAACCCTTTATTGTGACATTCATCACAACCTTGCCATTGTCAGACAGGAAGCCTGGGCTTGGGACAATATTCAGACTAAGGGTCAGCTATTCTTGGCAAGTTCAACAACATAGCTTCAGCTCAGTATCTTGACTGGTCTCGTGCCAGGGGACAGATCACCAGTATGCCATTCACCATAGAGAATGTACCTGGACCCTCAGCAGTGGAGCCTGCAGCTACTGTCAGTTTAGAGGAGTTTGAGAAATTGAAGGAAATGAATACTCAACTCTCTGAAGCTTTGAAGAAAACCCTCTAGGAGAGGAATGATAGTCGTCTGGACAATGAAAGGTTAGAGAAGCTCCGGATTGAGCACATGACCAAGATTGAAAAGACAGATTATTACATCAGACGGGCTAGAGCAGGAGAGCTGGTATTAAAGAATGCTTGCAAGGAAGCCAAGACTCAGAAGGCCAGAGCTGAACACTACTTGGAGGAGAGTCAGGCTAGGTGGATCAGGATCACTGAGGCTCGTTCACAGGAAGATCAGAGGACTCAGACTAGGATAGAGCAGCTGGAAGCCAATGAGAAGAAGAGTCAGGAGGCCTTGTTTGCAGCACAGAAGGAGATCTCTGAGTTGAAGCTCTGGGCGGGTTTGAATAGATCAAAGGACCAGTATAAGCACAAGAAGTTGACCAGTGCCATTGCCACCAGGAACCTTCTTATCAGGACCATCACAGAGCACCCAGTTGGCCCAGTGACTGAGGCTCTCCTGAAAGAAGTCAGAGAGGATGATTATGGATTGGATGTTTAATTTCTTTATCTGTACTTAATTTTGATTGTATTTTTGTTGTTGTATTTTGACCCATCATGGGGATTTTGTTGTAATCAAACTATGTATCTTCACATTTTTGTAATATATGGTTTGTATTATTTCATGGGCTTTATCTCTCTTCAACATAATCATTCCTCGAGGTCTGGAAGGTCAAAACCAAAGAACCAAACCGGATACCCTTGGAATACAAATAGGCATCCTGCATTGCATACTAACCTCTTTTCTTTGTTTTGTAGGTTTTTGTTTTTGTTGTTGTTTCTCACTTTGTTGTGATTTCAGGAAACATTGCTCGTAGAAGAGTGTTCCCCGTCAATAGAGTGCACCGGTATCCGACAAGAAACAACCTTTCGGGCTTACAAATGGATCAAGTTCAATAAGATCTGACAGATGTGAGAACCCAAATGGCCAATGAAAGGACTGAGATGAGGGCCCAAATGAATCAGTTTATGGCAGTGATGATTGGGCTGGCCCAGAGCCAGGAGAGACTAAGGGAGTTGGTTGAGCGGAAAACTCCAGAAGAAAACCACCCATGTACAGGGGGTACCAGCAACAACGATCACGTACAGCCTCGTACTGATCCCCCAGAGTTTGGACCTCATCTGAACCCAGACATCAATGCTATAAGAAACACCCAGGGCAACACTGGAGGGAGGGCCTTGCAGGAGGACCCTCAAGAAGTACAATTTACTGTGGTCGGGGAAGGAGACAAAGTCTATGATCGTCGACTGGACGAGATAGCAGAAAAGCTAAGGTCTCTAGAGTCTCAAAACTCTCTGGGTTTTGATGTCATGGATATGGGACTAGTGGAGGGGGTTAGAATTCCTCACAAGTTCAAACCTCCCTTATTTGAAAGATACAATGGTACATCCCGCCCTCGTACCCATCTCCAGTCCTTCCTGGGGAGATTGAAAGCCTACACCATGGATGAAAAATTGTGGATGTTTTATTTTGAGGATAGCTTGACAGGGGCATCCTGGGAGTGGTACTCTCATTTGACCAGGGCCACGGTTAGGAATTGGAAAGACTTGGTCGAGGCTTTCATTCGTCAATATCAATATAATCTGGACATGGCTCCAAACAGAACCCTTCTGATGGGAATGTCACAGTCTTCCCGGGAAAGCTTTAGAGAGTACGCCCAAAGATGAAGGCAATTAGCTGCTGCCATTCAACCCCCGATGTCAGAAAAGGAAATGGCAGATATGTTCATGAACACCCTCCAGGGGACTTATATTGATAGACTGGCTGCTTTTTCTTCCACCAGCTTTGCAGACGTGGTTATAGCCGGGGAAAGAATTGAGAGCTTATTGAAAATGGGAAATATTTTTTACAACGGCGCCAGTTCAAGCAGTGCAAGGAAACCATTTGCAGGGCCCCACAGATCCGGTGAAACAAATGTTGTACATATGGGAAGAGGAAGACCCCAGTATCTGCCAAGATCAATTGCCGTTGTCACTATTCCTACTCCACCTCCTCAATACACTCAATAACCACACCATTTTCCTCAACAGCCACAGTTTCCCCAACAGAGATCCTACAACAACAACAACAACCAACAACAATGCCCTTTCCAGCAAAGGCCATCTCAGGTTAACAGAGTGATTGACCCTATACCAATGACATATGCCACCTTATTGCCACAACTCCTAAAGCTTAATCTTGTCGAGTTAAGGACATTGGCTCCACCAGATCCTCAGAACCTTCCGAGAAATTACGACATCAACGCCAGGTGTGCTTTTCATTCTAATGCACCTGGTCACACCATAGAAAAGTGCAGGGCTTTGCACATGAAGGTCCAGGATCTGGTAGATTCAAAAGCCCTAAATTTTGCACCACCTCCTAATGTCACAAAGAATCCTATGCCCAGCCATGGTGGGCCAAGGATAAATGCAATAGAGGATGGCTCACCCATGAATCTAATTGAAGATACTGCAAGTATTCAAACACCTCTGACAGAGGTTAAAGCTTAGCTTTTAAAATGTCAGGTGTTTCTAGGTTGTGAGGCCTGTTGTGAATCTTGCAAGGTTGCCGTCAATGGGTGTGCAAGCTTGAGGAATGGCATCAATGGCTTGATTAGAGAGGGTATCCTACAAATAACAACAACAGTTTCTACAACACCAGCAACTCCTTTGTCAACAACAAGTATTTCTCCTACAACTGCAAAGACAATTGTTCCTACAGACTCGTCTACAAAATCAGCAACCACCTCTTCCATCACTTCAACAAAAAACTGTTTAATTGCATCCACTTCTACAACTACAGCAACCACTAACAACGAGGTCTCCACATTCACCATCTATTACGACCCTGCAACGGTCCCATATTCCAACAATTATCAGCAACAATCTCAACAACAATTTCAGCAACAACCAAGCTTCAGTCAATCACCACCACCAATATCAATCAGAAGTCCTATCACCATCTTTTATGATCCACAAACAATAATGGTCCCTACCTCTGCTGCAGTTAGTCCAGTCACCATCACGGTGCCAGGGCCCATTCCTTATGATAAAGACAATGTTGAACCATGGCACTATGGTTTAGACCTTTACTCCAACAGAGAAAGAGTCCTTCTTGATTCTTCGGTTCACACACCACAAGTGGATAATGTCGGGGGAGGCAGAGGCTTCACCCGAAGCGGATGCCTCTTCGCGTCACAAGCTCTAAAGACCAATATTGAGGCAGAGGTTGCTGCCAAAGCCAAAGGGAAAAGTGTGGCACTTGAAGAACATGTACCAAAAGAAGCCCATAAATCATCCTTTGATCAATATGTGGATGAATTTATGAGGATAATTAAAAGAAGTGACTACAAGGTTGTGGATCAGCTCCACCAGACTCCTTCAAAGATCTCCATCTTATCCTTGCTGTTGTGTTCCGAAGCTTATCGGGATGCACTACTTAAAGTCTTGCACGCAGCCTACGTGCCGGAGGAGATCATAGTGAATCAGCTCGAGACAGTGGTGTGTAATGTTAATACTAGCCATGGGCTAGGTTTCACCAATGCTGACTTGACAACGGAAGGATGTAACCACAACAAAGCTTTATACATCACCCTGGAGTGTAAAGGGGTTTTGCTCTCGCATGTTCTTGTTGACATTGGGTCTTCACTCAATGTCTTGCCAAAGAAAGCCCTTGTCAAGCTTGAGTATGATGGTATTGCTCTCCGACCAAGCAATCTGGTGGTTAGAGCTTTTGATGGCTCCAAGAGGCCTATTCTTGGAGAGGTGGAGCTGCTTGTGATAATCGGTCCACAGGTCTTTCAGACTACTTTCTATGTGACGGACATTCAGCCGACCTACAGCTGTTTGTTGGGTCGACCATGGATTCACGCCGCTGGCGCAGTTACGTCGACCCTTCACCAGAAATTGAAATGAGTGGGAAGGACAGATTATCACCATCTGTAGTGAAGAGGATATCTTTGTTAGCTATCTGGTTACATACAAATACATTGAGATGGATGGTGAAATCCATGAAACCATAAGCCAAGGGTTCGAGGCACTGAACGTCAATGAGGCGACAACTAAAGTATTTGTTGAATTCCAGGAAGATAGGATGGGTACTTCAATTATCTCCTATCAGCAAGCTCGGAAGGTTGTTGAAGATGGAAATGCCCAAGGCTGGGGCGAGTTGCTACCAGTGGAGAAGAAGGAGGACAAATTCGGTTTGGGTTACAAACCATTCCGACAAGATCAAGCAAAGGCTGCTAAGGAGCCCAAATTCGTCAGTAGGGGGATGCTCACCCCAGATGCTGTCAATAACGTGGAAGACAAGGCAGAAAGCAACCTCAACCTGGAGAGCTGGATACGTCCAAGGATCCCGGGTCACCAAGTCCTTAACTGGTCTTCCTAGGAAATTATAAGGGTTACTCCTACAGAGTAATTATTATTTCCTGCTTTTTTCAGCATGCATCAAGTCATGCATCTTGCCCAAGGTGTCAGGACTCATTTTGTAATAGGGCCATATTTGTAATTTTGTGCAAATGGAATATCAATGAATATCGGACATCTTTTACAAACAATTCTCTCTTTCGCTCACTGACTTTTCATTTTTTCACTTTTGTACAAAACAATAAAATGGCAATGTTTTCAAAATAATAACTTCATTTTACACTTTTTCTAAAACAAGATTAAAATTGATCACTAAAACGAACAAATCTCAACCCTTGCAGAGATTATCCTCCAGATTGCACCGACAACAACATTGTTATGACCTTGTATGACTTTGATAATCCAATTGATCAAGTCGATGAAGGGGTTGAAGAAGACTATGAGTTACCTGAAGAGTTAGCCATGTTGTTGAGGCAAGAAGAGAAAGTGATTACTCCTCATCAGGAGGATTTGAAAGAAGTGAAGATTGGGGCCAGTCTGCAAGCTTCAGTAAAGGAACAACTTATTGACATGCTTCGAGAATAGGTCGACGTCTTTGCTTGGTCCTATCAAGACATGCCAGGTCTAGATACGGATATTGTCATGCACAAGTTACCCTTGAAAGAAGATTGTCCTCCAGTGAAGCAAAAGCTACACCGTACTTGCCCATATATGGCCATGAAGATTAAAGAAGAAGTACAAAAACAGTGGGACGCCGGTTTCCTTGTTGTAACTAGTTACCCGCCGTGGTTCGCTAATATTGTACCAGTGCCTAAGAAGGATGGCAAAGTATGTATGTGTGTGGATTACCGGGACCTGAACAGAGCCAGCCCGAAGGATGATTTCCCATTACCTCACATTGATGTATTGGTCGATAACATAACTCAATTCTCGGTATTTTCTTTCATGGATGGATTTTCCGGGTATAATCAGATCAAAATGTCACTCGAAGACATGGAGAAAACAACCTTCATCACACCTTGGGGCACTTTTGTTACAAGGTAATGCCTTTTGGACTGAAGAACGCCGGTGCCACTTATCAACGGTCTATGGTAACGTTATTCCACGATATGATCCACAAAGAAATTGAATGCTACGTGGATAACATGATTGCCAAGTCCCTTACTGAAGAAGATCATCTGTTAAATCTGCTGAAGTTGTTCAAGCGTCTGAGAAAGTATCAATTGAAGTTAAACCCCAACAAATGCACATTCGGGGTACGTTCTGATAAGTTGCTGGGATTTATCGTAAGTGAAAAGGGAATTGAGGTCGATCCCGACAAAGTAAAGACCATTCAAGAGATGCCTGCACCTAGGACTGAAAAAGAAGTTTGAGGGTTCTTGGGTAGATTGAACTACATCTCAAGGTTCATATCTCACCTCACTACAACCTATGAACCTTTGTTCAAACTGTTAAGGAAAGAACAAATAGTCAGGTGGAACGACGATTGTCAAAAAGCCTTTGACAAGATCAAGGAGTACCTACAAGAACCTCCAATTCTCATGCCTCCAATTGAAGGAACACCTCTAATAATGTACCTGACAGTATTAGAAAGTTCAATGGGGTGTGTGTTGGGCCAGCATGACGAGTCTGGTCGAAAAGAGTATATAATATACTACCTAAGCAAAACGTTTACCGACTGTGAACAACGTTATTCACTGCTCGAGAAAACTTGTTGCGCTTTAGCGTGGGCTGCTCGCCAACTAAGGCAGTATATGTTGACTCACACTACCTTATTGATCTCAAAAATGGACCCCGTCAAGTACATATTTGAGAAGCCAACACTTACCGGAAGGGTTTCCAGATGGAAAATGATTCTGACTGAGTATGACATTCAGTACACATCTCAAAAGGCCATCAAAGGCAGTGTATTATCTGACTATCTAGCTGAGCAACCCATTGATGATTACCAACCCATGAGGTTTGTCTTCCCTGATGAAGACATCATGTACTTAAAAGCAAAAGATTATGAAGAGCCTGTTCACACTGAAGGGCCTGATCCAGAAGAAGAATGGACAATGATGTTTGATGGGGCTGTCAATATGAATGGTCGTGGAGTTGGTGCAGGGCTCATTACACCTAAAGGAGTTCATATGCCTTTCTCGGAAAAACACACCTTTGCCTGCACTAACAACGAAGAAGAATATGAAGCATGTATCATGGGTCTTGAGGAAGCCATTGACCTCAGGATCAAGACTTTGAATGTATTCGGAGATTCAGCTTTGGTAATCAATCAGACCAACGGCAATTGGTACACTCACCAAGAGCATCTGATTCCATATCGTGACTATACGAGGATATTATTGACTTTCTTCGCAACAGTCAAAGTTGAGTACATCCCTCGAGACGAAAATCAGTTCACATATGCTTTAGCTACCATTTCTTCCATGATCAAGGTTCAAACTGTCAATTATGTGCCTCGGATTTCGGTATCCAGGCTAGACCGACCAGCATACGTATTCTCTGTGGACATTGCTAAAGATGACAAGCTGTGGTTCCATGACATCAAAAGCTTCTTAGAGGATCAGAAATACCCACCTAGGGCATCATCTAATGATAAGAAGACATTAAGAAGGCTGGCCGGTAGTTTCTTCCTTAACGTTGATGGTTCATTATACAAGCGAAACTTTGACATGGTGCTACTCAGATGTGTTGACAAGAGAGAAGCAGACTTGTTGATGCACGAGGTGCATGAAGGATCTTTCGGTACCCATGCTGGAGGACATGCAATGGATAAGAAATTATTAAGATCAGGTTACTACTGGATCACAATGGATGTAGATTGTTGTGCGTATTCCAGAAAATGCCACAAATTCCAGATCTACGTAGATAAAGTGCATGTGCCTCTGAATCCTTTGAACATGATGTCTTCACCTTGACCCTTTGCCATGTGGGGCATTGACATGATTGGAAAGATCTAACTGACCGCTTCAAATGGCCACATATTCATCCTGGTAGCCATTGATTACTTCACCAAATGGGTAGAAGCAGCTTCGTATGCAAACGTCACCAGACAAGTGGTAGCCAGATTCCTGAAAAGAGACATCATATGTCGATATGGAGTTCCCGAGCGAATCATTACTGATAATGGTTCCAATTTGAACAACAAAATGATGGCAGAACTGTGTCGAGACTTCAAAATCCAACATCACAACTCTTCTCCTTACAGGCCAAAGATGAATGGAGCTGTTGAGGCAGCTAATAAGAACATCAAAAAGATTGTGCAGAAGATGGTGGTTACTTATAAAGACTGGCATGAAATGCTACTATTTGCTTTTTATGGGTACCGAACCTCAATCAGAACATCTACTCGGGCAACACCTTATCAGCTTGTGTACGGTATGGAAGTTGTCCTACCTGTTGAAGTTGAGCTACCCTCCTTACGGGTAATGATGGATGTAAAGCTGGACAAAGCAGAGTGGGTCCGGTCTCGGTACAATCAACTTAATTCGATCGAAGAGAAAAGATTAGCTGCAATTTGTCATGGGTAGTTATATCAGAAATGGATGAAGAAATCCTTCGATCAAAAAGTAAGGCTTCGGGAATACCAAGTAGGAGATCTTGTACTGAAAAGGCTTTTTCCTCCTCATACAGACCGCATGGAAAATGGACTCCAAACTACGATGGTCCATTCATAGTAAAGAAGGTTTTCTCTGGTGGAGCACTAATGCTCACTACTATGGATGACGAGGATTTCTTATCCCTTGTGAATTCAGATGCAGTTAAAAAATACTTCGCATAAAAAGACCCGCTGGACATAAAAACAGAATGTACGTCCAGGCAAAAATAGGGCATCCCGACGAGTCAAAAACAGAATAAAAGACTCTGGCAAAAATAAGGGAAAAACCAAAAAAAATGTACACCCACTGAGTTGAAAATCCACATTGGACAGCTCAGGCAAAAATGAGTATCCCGGTGGATTGAAAACCTGGAAGGGCAATCCACGCAAAATCAGGGAATAAGCGAACAACTGCATTCTGAATTCGCTTGTATCACTCACAATATGGCAAGCTTCGAAAGGATAAAGCATCAGTCAGAATCAGCCTTCTTCAGAAAGCAAGATGAGAAGAACGTCAAGGTCATACAGGTCATAGCAAAGGAAGTTCACTAGAAAGTCGTCATCAACATTGCCAACACTTTTATTTTCTCAATTTATAACAATCTCCTCATTTCAGGGGATTTGTTTCTTTGACTGTATTTGCCAATTCAGGGCACCCAAAATTAATGAAATCAGAGTTTTCAGTTACATCTCGTTTTGTACATTTTTGTTGCGTTTGCAAAATGTCCAATATTCATGATACAGTACTCGCATAAAGAAAATGAGCCATTTTTAATAAATGCTTGCAGGAAATGTATTTCTTTCAGGAAAATCTAACTCCTATGACGGAATCTGGTTAGGGATACCTCGGGATACTTGTGCGTTTCTTTTGTCTTAACAGGATGCAAGTATTCGATACACAGCATGGGGCACACCAAGTATTGCATCCCTAACATACTGCTTCCCAGAAGTTATCACCTCCCCAAGCAGTACTTGACATTTACTTCACAGCAAGAGGAGCAAGGAATCTCCTATTCCCCACCAAAGTACCAGATCTCTCGTCTTCAGCAAAGTTAATGGGAACGGTATCCCCACAGAGTCTCCATTCTCTCCCCAGGAGAACAATGCATGCATACTTTCCCAGCGGAGTTGATGAAGCTTCCTTCTCCCTAGCCGAGTATTCTCTCCAGATAGATCTACCAATGATCCATTTCCCCAAGCAGAGTTCTCCCTCCTAACAGATCCATCAGTGATCTCTTCCCCAACCGGGGCATCCCTCCAAGCAGATCAGCCAGAGATCTTTATCCCAGCGGGATCCGAATCCCGGATCGGTTTCTCTTTTGCATAATCATAGCATTTGCATCATATTCACCAAATAAGCGTAGCATTCCATCTAATACGGAGCATTACGGCAAAACTCAAACATTTGCATGATCATAAGCCAGGTTAGAGCCATTCACCTGCAATTACCATCAATATTTCATCAGAAATATGCAAAATACACCCCTGCACATAAAAGCCAAAGCGTCCCCTTTGCACTCTCAAAAACAAATACTTGTTCGTAACATGTTCTTTTCGACACCCATTTGTGTCATCTTATCCCCACAGAAAGCCAAAGCATCTCCTTTGCACTCCCAAAACAGATGCCTGTTTATATATAGTACTTATCTGACACTCTTCCGTGTCATACTTCCTCAGCAGATCAAACACTCATCCGTGTCTTGCTCATACTTCACCAACAAACCAATACTCACTCATACTTATACAGAAGTCTTTGATACCCGTCCGTATCTTGTTTATATCACTCCTCAACAGATTCGACACTCGTCCGTATTCTTTGTTAACCGGTTGGTACTCGTCCGTATCATCATCTCTGAACATGCGTCAGCGTTTGTTTCTACCGATACTCGTTTGTATCATGGTCTTAAGGATGCTCGTCCGCATCTTTAATCTATACACATCGTCAAACACTTATACCTTTTATTCTTAAGCGTAAGCACTCGTCCGTGTTTACCATTCCCCAGTAAGTCACCAACAAATAAACTTCCTTCTATCCGACATTCGTCATATGTCGTGATATTTTCGGCAGTCGTACCCTGCCAGGTGATCGTCCTTCACCTTTGGATAACCATTCCTCATCCTTTCCCCAATGGAATCCCCATTATTGGAACTTTTTATCCGACATTCGTCCTATGTCGTGATAAAGAGCAGCTATCCCCTGCTAGTTGATCGTTCTTCACCTTTTTGATGACTGTCCCTCATCATTTCATCCAATGGCCGTCCCCATCGTTGATCTTGTTATCCAACATTCGTCCTATGTCGTGATAAACCCCGAGATCACCCGTACCCTGCTAGGTGATCGTCCTTCACCTCTTGATGATCGTCCTTCATCATACTTATTCGATGGTCGTCTCCATCGTCGACCTTTTCTATCTGACATTCGTCATATGTCGTGATAAAGAGCAACCGTCCCCTGCTAGGTGATCGTCTTTCACCTTTGATGACCGTCCCTCATGATTATTTCATTTATTCTTTAAATAGATGGCTTTCCCCATCGTTGTTTATTTCACTTTCCGAGCCTGATGGTCGTTCCCATCATTTCTTTTCTCTTTACTTTAATCCCCAGAGAATCTTATTTCCTTACCCGATGGTCGTTGTTGCACCCCAAAATTTGCCCTCCCCTAGTCAAGACAATATGTTCCAAGGTGTCCCAAGAGGTTCACAAAGTTCACAAGTTTCATAAGATATCTCAAGAAGTTCACAAGGTTCACAAGGTTCACAATTAGTCAGAAAGTTTGATAATCCCCTCAGACAATGCATCCTCCTAAGCAATGCATCCTAAACTAGGGTTTTGGATTTCATCAGGCTAAATGGACTTTCAAGGCCTCAAGTGATCTTCATAACATCCTACATGTCTTCAAGAATCCCTATGTCAAGTTTCAAGGCTTTCCCAAAAGGTTTGCTCAGTCAGATGATCAGATATGCAAAAATCAGTCAAAGTGGTTAAAAAGTCAAACTGAGGTCAACTGTGGTCAAACCAAAGTCAAACTTCATGATTTTTTGCAAACAACAATTTTATGAAGTAAAATTCATCATTTTATCAAGGGTTGATCATGATTCATCAAAGATATTTCAGATCATCAAGAATCAGGAGTTTCTAAATTAGGGTTTTCATAGGAAAAGTCAACTGAACTTTGACCAGCCATAACTTTCACATGCTTCATCAAGAATTTTCCATCCAAAGCTCATTTTGAAGGAAATTGAATTCTCTACAACTTTGTGTCTCACAAGCCAAGCCTAAAAAGGCTTCATTTGGAAGGTATGAGCTAAGACATTATAGGTCATTTGAAAAGTTAACAAAAAGTCAACATCTTCCAAAGGGCATAACTTGAAAATGGTAAACGATATGGACATGAGACCAAAGAGGTTTGTTAGAGAACTCTTCAAGATTTCCAAAATGTCCAAGAACACCTTCATAGACTTAAAATTGAGGGAGATATGCCTTTGCAAAGTTGGGAAAGTTTTGGGAGGTTTATGAAGCAAATGAAGTCTTAAAACCGCCAAATGGGCCTACCAAATTCCAATCCAATCTCAAGGATAAGGTCATACACGACCCATTGACTATTTTTCGATATTTTTATGTTTTATATTTTATTATTTTGGATTTTATTTAATAAAATTCAATTTTAATGAAAATAAAATATAAAAAGTCAATCTAAAATCTGATTTTTGTTCTAGAATGATTGAAATATCATTTAAAGATGATTGAGAGGATCAAATTTCGTGTAAAGTCTCTAAGGCATGAAAATATTTGATTTTTATCACTTTTGGAATCATATCTTTCTTCAAACTCAAGCTATCCAAAATCCCAAAGAATAGACAAGTTTTATGACCTAATTTCATTCATTATAAGACTATGAACATGATACAATACTAGGGGACGAAATTGGCAGCCTCCAAGAACACTCTTGACATTCAAAATTTTCCTTGAAATTTCAATTTTCGGTTTCATATTTACAGGGCAATTAAAGGTATTCTAAGGACATAGACATGATCCTTGGACTCTCTTGATACTATTTGCACCATCATAAGCATCCATAACCTCATGAATAATGGAAACCGAACGGATCTTCTTCTTCTTGTTTTGATTTTCGATTCCATTAATTTATCCATTATGAATTGTTTTTGTGCTTCTAACTTTGTTTGTTATCATGTTTAGATGATTTCTGGGCAAGAATATTGAAGAAACCGTGACTAAACATTAGAATGCCATGTTAGGGTTTCAAGCTTTGAGTTAGGGTTTCTTGATTCGGCTAATATAAATACATTTTAATCACATAAATAAGTTGAATGAACTGTATTGATCATGTTGGCATGATCAATTTGAAAAAATTGTATGAATATAAGATGTTACAAATTTTGTAGGTTTTTGTACGCAGGTAAATTCGCAAGAGATTTCCCAGCAAAATTCGCAGGAAAACCTGCGAATTTCCAAGGAAGAAGATGAAGTTCAGTGGCGCCAAAATCATAATTCAAAAAACTTTTTTAAAATATAATGTTTTGTTGTTGATTCTATGCTGAACGCCCCATGTGGCTCAGCTGGTTTGTGTGTTTGCTTGTATATGGAATGGTCCTGGGTTCGATGCCCCCCAGGCCATTTTGTTTTGCTCTATTTTTTTGATATTTTGCAGGATTACAACAAAAGGAATTGGTTCCCTGATGCTAACACCAGCGCGCGCTTGGCCTGGTGGTGATGTTGTTGGTCTTGCATATGGGAAGCCTAGGGCCTGGGTTCGAATCCCAGCCCCAGGTATGTTTTTTTCTCATTTTTTATCATTATTTTGTATATTTTATATTTGTTTAATTTAATTAATTTCTTAAATAATAATTCTTAGAATAAAATGTTCATATTATTTTTATATAAAAAACTTCTTTTTTTTCACAATTTATTTTTTCTCAAGGGTGCTAACACCTTCCCTTTATATAACCTACCCCCGGACTCAAAATATTTTTAAGGTCTTTCCTGTTCTTTTATGTCCTTTCCTTTTGGATAAAATAAAAGTCGGTGGCGACTCTTGCTATCCGCAACATAACTAAAAGTCAGTTCTCCCACCGTGTTACAGAACTGGCGACTCTGTTGGGGACTAATAAAAGAGGGGTACTCTTAGGAATTAGATCACTTTAAATTGTTATCTTTGTTTTCTTTATATTACTTGTTGGGCTTTTTGTGTGACTGATCCTAACCCGGATCTAGTGTACCTTAGGTAAATGGCAATAGACCAAGGAAACTGTACGGCGTATACCGATATGTTTGATCTGGTGGCCATAGTTAGTGTGACTTCTTGGTTGGTGCTTATGTTCCTTAAGCAAGTTGAGGATAATACGAGGCTGCCATATGTTGTCAATACACTAACTGACTTTTAGAACCTTAGTCATCCCATCTTGGCCTTTAGAAAGTAGTGAGATAGTCGGCTTTGGTGAAGACTGAAGTTGGTTGATACTCGATGTTACACTCATTGAGATCCTAAACTTGGAGGGTTTTGGTTGGCAAGTAAGTTGCCTACTGAACAACCACCCTTGGGAAGGATTAATGATATTGAGATCCCTTAGAACCTGGTTACTTTATAGGACAGGATGAACCATCTAAACTTTAGGGGAGGGTACTTACCTTTAAACCTCATGCAAGCCTTTAAACCTAGGGCTATTGCGTGACTTGTTTGTGTGTGCCACATGTTTGTGATTGAGCATAACATCATAACATCATCATGCATCATAAGCATAGCATTTTCACTAACCCTTTCAAGGACCAAAGGATTTATCTTTGTTCTTTGTTTCAGGTCATGGCTTCTGCTCGTAGGAATACTATCCGGATCAACTTTGTAGGGATACCACCTAAGCTTAAGGAATTGGTCTCTTAAGTTTCTGAAAACTCCCAATTCATCAAGAGGCATGGTCACCTACTGGATCTAGTCACTTCAGGGTTCAATGAAGACATGATGAGTGTTCTGTTTCAGTTCTTTGATCCTAAACATCATTGCTTCACATTCCCCGATTATCAGTTGGTTCCTACAATGGAGGAGTTCTCTAAACTACTGGGAATACCCATCCTTGATCAAATAACCTTCACAGGCTTAGAAAAAGAGCCTAAACCTTAGTTTATTGCTGCAGCCCTACATTTAAAGAAATCAGACATTGTCCTAGAAACAAGGAGTGGAGTTAAGGGTATTCTTGCTAAGGTATTGATGGAGAAAGCTCAATTGTTCCTAAAGGCTATGAGTTATGATGCTCTTGAGGAGATCTTGGCCTTATTAATCTATGGCCTAGTGTTGTTCCCTAATCCAGACCAGCTCATAGACGTACACGCCATCAACATATTTCTGACTTGCAATCCAGTGCCTACATTACTTGGAGACATCTTACGCCCTCTTCATACCCGTACTACGAAGGCACGTGGAACTCTGATGTGTTGTATACCTCTATTGTCTAGGTGGTTATTTCTCACCTTCCTCGATCAGTGATGAAGAATGAACAAGGGTTAAGGTGGTCTAAAAGGATCATGTCACTTTCTCATTCAGACATTCATTGGTGTTCTAGATCTATGGAGAATATTACTATCATTGACCGTTGTGGGGAATTCCCCAATGTGCCACTCCTTGGCATAAGAGGGGGCATTACTTACAACCCTTCTTTAGCTCTACTTCAGTTTGGTTACGCTTAGAGTGATGGTCCTCATGACATGCTTATTCAGGGTATTGTGTTCGACTACGACAACGATCTGCAAGGTTACCGTCAAATGTTTATACAAGCGTGGGGTAAAGTGAACAAGGTTGACAGCAAGACTCTGGAACCAAAGTACACTATTCCTATGGAACCTTATCTCAGATGGGTGCGATCTCGTGCTCAGACTCTTATGATGCCATATCCTGCTATCCTGCCAGTTACCATGGAGCCTGTTGCTGAAGGAGATACTTCTTATATCATTCTTCATCCAGACATGCCCACTGACATGGAGGAGTTACAAAGGACTTGGATCCAGTTGAAGGAGCAAAGGGATACTTTTGAGACTCATTTCAAAGCTAGTCAAGAAAGAATCATGGAGCTAACAAAACAACTTCACGAGGAGTGGAATCTCAACTCATACCTCAACACAAAGAGGAAACATCCATGGGAGACTTAAAACCCCATCTTTGTATTTATTCCATTTTTGTTGTAAGCCCAAAAGGCAAACAAGTTTATTGATTACTAATAAAAGTTTACTTTCTGGTTGTTTAAACAAATTTAAATCCTGCGGTCCTTGAAAACATTTCATATGCATTTACATACCATATCATTGCATCACAGGTTTCTTATGAACAGGTATCTTATCTTCTCGCTGTTTATTTCAGCAGAAATGGCTCTTGAACAGACTGTTAAAGATCTCCAGGCTCAGAACGCACAATTCCAAGAGTTGATTCTGAACTTGTCCAAGGGACAAGATGAGTTAAAGACACTGCTGGCTAAGATGAAGAAGAAGACTGGAAGATCAGGAGGCCTTATCAATCTGGGAAAAAGATTCAGAGGTCCTATTAAGACAAAGGAACAGATTGAGGATTCTGAGTCTGAAAATTCTGAGAAAGAGGGAAGTAGTCTCCATGATACTGTGGGAGATTCTGATTCTGAGGAAAACTATTATCATGATCCTGCTAGTGAAGAGAAGTACAAGATGCTGGTGGACAGAATGAATGCCATGGAATTGCAAAAATCTTCTGGGCTTGATTTTGAAGATCTGAGTTTAGTATCTGGAGTGGTTATACCTATTGGTTTCAAGGTTCCTGTTTTTGTAGTATATGATGGTGTCTCATGTCCCAAGCTGCATTTAAGATCCTATGTCCGGAGGATTCAACCACATACTGCTGATAAGAAGTTATAGATTCACTTCTTCCAAGAGAGCTTGTCTGGAGCTCAATTGGAATGGTACTATCAATTGGAAAGTGTTAATATTCGTGATTGGAATGATCTTGCTGAGGCCTTATATAGGAAATACCAATATAATGCTGATTTAGCACCAACTCGCATGCAGCTTCAAAGCATGTCCATGGGTGCTAAGGAGAGTTTCAAAGAGTATGCCCAGAAATGGAGAGACCTGGCTGGCAGAGTTCAACCTCCTCTGACTGACAGGGAGCTGGTGGATATGTTTATGAGTACGTTGAATGGTCCTTTCTATAGTCACCTCATTGGAAGCTCATCATCTGGTTTCACCGAGCTGATAATGACTGGAGAACGTGTGGAAAGTGGTATAAGAATTGGTAAGATACAGGTGGGTGCCTCTTCATCAAGCACTGCTAAGAAGCCCCCTAGTGGGAAGAAGGAATCTAATGTTGTGTATGGTCAACATAGTCGTAACAGGAGTCACCAATCTATGGGAGCAGTTCACATCTCTAATCCTACTCCTGCAGCACCAGAGCCACAACAAAGCAATCAACAGAAACCTAGAAGACAGTTCACCAAGATCAACATGTCACTGGCCTAAGCCTTGCAACACATGTTGAAAGGGGAACTCATTACTTTGAGGGACCCTCCTCAGAATCCTAACACTTCCTCTCCTCGATACAATCCTAATGCAAGATGTGCTTATCATTCTAATAGTCCGGGACATGACACTAACAACTTTTGGGTGTTGAAAAACAAGATTCAAGACATGATTGAAGCTGGGAAGATTGAATTTGACCCTCCTGGGACCCCAAATGTGATCACTGCTCCTATGCCCAACCATGAGAAGACTGTTAATGTTGTTGATGAGTTTTCCTATGTTTCTTCAGTAGCAGATGTAACTACACCCTTATCCATTATCAAGAAGAAGCTAGTGCAGGCTGGATTCTTTCCAGGTTGCAATGAAGACTGTTTCTATTGTGCCTACAAACCTGATAGTTGCTGGAAGCTGAAGGATGGCATTCAACGCCTCATGGACAACTACACTATATTGTTTGAGAAGACTCCTTCTGTTGAAAGTATGTGTGAACATTTGACTCAAAGTACGAAGCTTGAAGATGTAGCCATGGTTGATAAAGTTCCAATGAAGATTACCTCCAAAGGCCCTGTCAGGATCACCTCTAAAGGTCCTATCAGGATTACTGCTGAAGGCCTTGTGAAGACTGTTGCTGAAGTTAGGGTGGCTCCCATGATCATTACCACTCTTGGCCCTATTCCTTATACTTCTGATAAAGCCATACCTTGGAATTACGGTTCTGATGTTTATATCTATGGTGTCAAGCAAGAACCTCTGGCTGATGCACTTGTTACTGATGATAATCTTGATGTTGATAATATTGCTGGTTCTAGTAAAATCACCAGAAGTGGAAGAATTTTCTCTCCTCAGGCTACCTCCAAAAGTGAAGTTACTCCAACTACTACCTCGACCTCTGAGCCAAATACTAATACTCGGGGCAAAGGTCCTGTAATTGAACCTGTGCAAGCTGAGGCACCGACTGCTGAAAATCTTTCTAAGCAGATGGAAGAAGTGCTGAAGATCATTTGCAAGAGTGATTATGATATTGTTGACCAGTTGGGGTATACTCCCTCCAAAATCTCCATGTTATCTTTACTGTTGTGTTCTGAGGCTCATGCTAAAGCCTTAATTAAGTTCCTGAAGACTGCTCATGTGCCAAATGAGATCTCTGTGGATCAATTTGAGAATTGTGTGGCACATATGACTTGTGATAATGGGTTGGGTTTTTCTGATGCTAATTTGACTCATGCCAAGAGGAATCATAACAGAGCTCTGCACATCTCCATTGAATGTAAAGGCACTACCTTGTCTCATGTGTTGGTGGACAATGGTTCTTCATTAAATGTGCTCCCTAAAGAGGTTCTGGACAAGCCCAGTCCTGAAGATGTTGTGTTAAGACCAAGTGATGTAGTGGTGAGGGCCTTTGATGGATCAAGAAGATTGGTACATGGAGAAGTAGACCTCCCGATCAAAGTAGGCTCTCAAGTCTTCAACTCAACTTTCTATGTGATGGATATTCGTCCTGCGTATTCTTGTTTGCTTGGACGCCCCTGGATCCATGGGGCAGGTGCTGTGACTTCCACCTTGCATCATAAGTTGAAATACCCGGTGAAGAACAAAATTGTCACTGTCTATGGGTAAGAAGAGTACATGGTTAGCCACGTGAATACTTTCAAGTATGTAGAAATGGAGGGTGAAATGGTTGAAACTCCGTGTCAAACATTTGAAGTTGTTCCCTACTCTGATCCTGTTCCTCAATCTGTTCCTGCTTCTGAAAGAGTTCCAAATATACCTCCTGCAATGGCCTCCCTCAAGGATGCTAAGGCTGTGGTTGCAAAAGGTGGTTTTGTTATTTGGGGTCAGCTTCCCAACATCCCTTACAAATCTGACAAGTTTGGGTTGGGTTTCACTGCAGAATCTCATAAGGCTGTTCGTCATGCTCATGTTGTTCGTATCACTAATCAAGGGGTCTTAAGAGATCAAATCAATGATGTGGGTGACTCTAATGAAAACTACAACCTGGATGATTGGATCTTTACTACCATGGGTGAAGGGCTCAACAATTGGACGACTGAAGACGTTATTCCTATCTCCTTTAGTCAGGAATAAATACTATTACTATGTTTTTATTTTTAAGTTTGTAATTTCGAACAATTAAACTTTTAAGCCTTGTGTCTTGCCCGGGGCACAATGGTACGCTTGTTTCGGGATGTCATTTCATTTGCATAACTTCATTCAATAAAAATCAATGGACGTTTCGTTTTCGTAAATATTGTGCTCCTTGTCTTTTCTTTTTATTTCTGTTTTATCAGCTATGTGTTCTTACACACACCCACATCACTAAAATGCAGATCCTCATCCACTCTGGATCCTGTTGATAACAGTTCTACTATTGCCAATTATAATTTTGAGAATCCGATCTATCAAGCTGAAGATGGAAAGGAGGAAGATTGTGAAGTACCTGTAGAGCTTGCTAGGTTGTTACAACAAGAAGAGAAAGCTATATAGCCACATGAAGAGCCAATCGAAGTTGTGAATATGGGAACTGAAGAAAACAGGAAAGAGGTCAAGATAGGGGCTGAGCTAGAAGATGGTGTTAAGAGCAAACTAATTCAGATGTTACATGATTATGTGGAAATCTTTGCTTGGTCTTATGAAGATATGCCAGGGTTGGATACTGACATTGTGGTTCACCGTTTATCGGTAAAAGAAGATTGTCGTCCAAAGAAGCAGAAGGTTCGTCGCATGCGTCCTGAAATGTCAGAAAAGATTAAAGCAGAGGTGATGAACCAATTCGATGAAAGGTTCTTAGCTGTGACTTCTTATCCTCAATGGGTTGCAAATGTGGTACTAGTACCCAAGAAAGATGGTAAAGTACGCATGTGTATGGATTACAGAGATTTGAATAAGGCCAGCCCTAAAGATGACTTTCCACTTCCTCATATTGATGTTCTGGTAGACAACTCTGCTCAGCACAAGGTATTCTCTTTCATGGATGGTTTCTCTGGTTACAATCAAATCAAGATGGCACTTGAAGATATGGAGAAGACTATGTTTGTTACACAGTGGGGCACCTTTTGTTATAAAGTGATGCCATTTGGTTTGAAGAATGTCGGGGCAACATATCAGCGTGCTATGGTGGCTTTGTTTCATGATATGATTCATCATGAGATAGAGGTATATGTGGATGATATGATAGCCAGATCCCAGAATGAAGAACAACACCTTGATTATCTGCATAAAATGTTTAAAAGGTTGAAGAAATACAAGCTCAGATTGAACCCAAATAAGTGTACTTTTGGAGTTAGGTCTGGTAAACTCCTGGGTTTCATTGTCAGTGGAAAAGGTATTGAAGTAGACCCTGCAAAAGTGAAAGCTATACAAGAGATGCCAGCTCCCCGTACTGAAAAGGAAGTTAGAGGTTTCTTGGGACGATTGAATTACATTGCAAGGTTTATATCCCAGCTAACTGCTACCTGTGAGCCAATCTTCAAGTTGTTGAAGAAAGATCAGGTAATGGAATGGAATGACGAGTGCCAGACAGCCTTTGATGAAATCAAGAGATATCTCCTAGAACCTCCAATCTTGATGCCACCAGTTGATGGAAGACCCTTGATTATGTACTTAACATTATTAGACAACTCAATAGGATGTGTGTTGGGGCAGCATGACGAGTCTGGTCGAAAAGAGCAGGCAATATACTACCTTAGCAAAAAGTTTACCGACTGTGAAACAAGATACTCACTGCTCGAGAAAACTTGTTGCGCTTTGGCATGGGCTGCTCGCCGACTAAGACAGTATATGTTGACTCATACTACCCTGTTGATTTCAAAGATGGATCCAATCAAGTACATATTCGAGAAACCTGCTCTCTCCGGACGAATAGCGAGATGGCAAATGATTTTAACAAAATATGATATACAGTACACTACTCAGAAGGCCATTAATGGAAGTGTTGTAGCTGATCATTTGGCTCATCAGGCAGTGGATGATTATCAGTCAATGAGTTTTGAGTTCCCTGATGAAGACATTATGATTATTACCAAAGAACCTAGACAATATGACGGACCTGAACAAGGATCCCGATGGACTATGGTTTTTGATGGAGCTTCTAATGCGCTTGGTAATGGTGTTGGTGTTGTGATCATTTCCCCTGAAGGTTGTCATACCCCAATTACTGCAAGACTTTTTTTCTATTGTACCAACAACATGGCTGAATATGAAGCATGTATCATGGGTATCAAAGCTGCCATTGAGATGAGGATTCAGTTCCTAGATGTATATGGAGATTCAGCCCTGGTAGTTAGTCAGATTAAGGGAGATTAGGATACCAAGCATGAAAATATCATTCCTTACAGAGAGCATGTGTTGTCCTTGATTCCATATTTTGAGGAGATTAGCTTTGGACATATTCCATGAGGAGAGAATCTGTTAGCAGATGCATTAGCCACCATGGCATCTATGTTTGAGATTAGCTGGGATGATGAAGGTCCCAAGATCACTATTGATAGATTTGAGAAGCCTGTATATTGTAATGAGATTAACACTGAAGAAGTAGAGGGGAAGCCTTGGTTCTATGAAGTGAAAAGATATCTTGAATCTCAGGAGTTCCCTGAAGGGGCATCTGTCAAAGATAAGAAGTTTCTGAGGAGGTTTTCTGCTAAATTCTTCTTGAGTAATGGGATTTTGTACAAGCGCAATCATGATTCGACTTTGCTTCATTGTGTGGATAAGAAGGAAGCAACAGAAATTATGGAAAACATGCATGATGGGATTTTTGGAACTCATTCTAGTGGTCATACCATGGCAAAGAAGATATTGAGAGCAGGTTACTATTGGTCTACCATGGAAGCTGACTGCTATCAACATTCCAAAACATGTCACAAGTGTCAGATTTATGCTGATAAAGTGCATATACCTCCAGTTCCATTGAATGTGTTGACTGCTCCTTGGCCTTTTGCCATGTGGGGCATTGATATGATTGGTGAGATCAAGCCTACTGCTTCTAATGGGCATCGTTTCATCCTGGTTTCCATTGATTACTTTACAAAGTGGGTGGAGGCAGCCTCATTTGCATCTGTCACCAAAAATGTTGTGGCTCGATTCATTAAGAATAATCTCATATGTAGGTATGGCATTCCTGAGAGGATTATCACAGACAATGGATCTAATATGAACTACACCATAATTACTGATCTCTGCACGCAGTTCAAGATTAAGCATCACAACTTTTCTCTGTATCGTCCGAAAATGAATGGGGCAGTAGAAGCTGCTAATAAGAACATTAAGTATATTCTACAGAAGATGATTGTTACTTACAAGGATTGGCATGAGATGTTACCGTTTTCTCTTCATGTTTATCGTACTACAATACGTACTTCAACAGGGGCAACCCCATTCTCCTTAGTCTATGGTATTGAAGCAGTTCTGCCCATTGAAGTTCAGATCCCCTCCTTAAGAATCATGAAGGATGCAGGCTTGGATGAAGATGAGTGGATTCAGACTCGATTGTACCAGATAAATTTGATTGATGAGAAAAGGTTGGCAGCTGTTTGTCACGGTCAGATGTACCAGAAACGGGTGATCAAAGCTTTTAATAAGAAGGTTAAGCAAAAGGTATATCAGGCTGGTGATTTGGTAATCAAGCATATCATATTACCATAGGGTGATCCTAGGGGAAAATGGACTCCTACATATGAAGGAACATTTGTAGTCAAAAGGGTATTTTCTGGAGATGCCATGATGCTTACTACTATGGATGGTGAAGACTTCCCACAGCCCGTAAACGCAGACATAGTTAAAAAATACTACGCATAAAAAGAGACCCGCTAGGTTGACTGGCCTAGGCAAAAATAAGGGCATCCTGGCGAACCAAAAGGGTTCGGGCAAAAATTAGGGATATATATAAAAAAATGTACACCCGGCAAGTCAAAAACCTGAAAGGGCGGCTTGGGCAAAAAAGGGTATCCCGGTGGATTGAAAACCTGAAAGGGCAATCAAGGCAAAAGTTAGGGATTAAAGCGTATGACTATGTCTCGTTTGGATCACTCATGTAGCCCTAACCAGTTGTGCTACCTAAATCAAGTACAAGCAGATAAAGAACAATCCAATCGTTTCCATTTCAACAGCAGAGGATGAGATACTTGAAGATAATGGCAATAGTGGAATTGAAACTCAATAGGACTATTTCTCACATAGCTATCTTTGTTTTGTAAAATGTTTTTACGACGAATTCCTCTTACTAGGATTTTTGTCTCATTGTACAAACTTGCCTATGTATAGGCCACTTTATAATATAAATAAAATCTCGTCTTTGAATCTAGATTTACTTTTACCCTGTTTACCTAAACGAAAACGTCCATTGGTTGTATTTGAATGTATGTATGCTTTTAAATATGATTGATGTTTACCAGAAATGCTTAAAATGCAGTAATAGTATTTACTAAGGACGAACGAGGGTAGGAGTTCAATGGAGCTTCCCCGGTTCATCCCCACAGAATAAACACAAATCCCCAGCAAAGCAAATCTATCTTTATGGATACTTCGAGTAACATCTCCCCTTTGACTTATGTCCATATCTTTTATCCTCAGTCAGGATACTCAGGAATTTATTCCTACGATAAAAGCACGACGAACGAAGACGGGAGGTTATAAGTACTATACTATCAGACAAAACGGGAACGAAGTCCTCATACTCCTCAGCAACGAACCGGGATTTATGTTCCCTAGCCAGCAGTTGTTATACAAAGATACCCAAACGCTTCAGGCTACATGATTCATACATACATCATTTACATCATACCATAGCATATCCATAATACATAAAACATTTACTTAGGTACATCATGCCATACATTCATACATATTGCATAAACTAACCTTTTCTTTTCAGGATAGTTACAGGCAGATAAACACTATTAACAACTCAAAACAATTCAGAGACGATCTATACGAAGGTCTAGTGCTGATACTTAATTCAGAGATGATCGCTACGAAGATTCATTTCTGATAATCAATACTCAATTTGTCCTTGGAGGGGTACGTAAATGATCTATACGAAGATCTGGTGCTTAATCCAGGATATTTCCAAGGGATCTAATCGTCACGAAGATTTAATCCTGATATTCTTTCTATCCTTGGGATGGTAGGTAAATGGTCTATACGAAGGTCTATTACCTAACCCAGGATATTTCCAGAAGAGATAATCGCTACGAAAATTTATTTCTACTGGTCTATTTAACAGTTTATCTTTGGATGATACATAATGATCGATACGAAGATCTTGTACTTAGTCCAAGATATTACCAAAAGCAATTCAGAAAAGATCGCCACGAAGATTTGATTCTGATGCTTAAATTAAAGTATGTTCCTAAAGATGGTTCAGGGCCGATCTATACGTAGATCTAAATACTGACACCTAATGAAGGATATTCTTTTTCCCCAGAGATAACGCAGAGACGATCTATACGAAGATCTAGTGCTGACATTCAACTCAAACCATGTTACATAAATGATTCAGAGACGGCCTATACAAAGACCTAGTACTGATATCCAGTGACAACCTTTTGATACTATCACCTCTTGATATTATGGATGGCATCTATGAGCCCATTTCCAAGTCCTCTAAGTGGCATCTTTAAGCCCACTCAAGCATATACAACCAATCAGCAGTGTTACTTTACGCACCGGCGAGTGCAAATTTTTTGGCTTTTGTGTTCAATCCCCTTCAACCTTCCAAGTCACGAATGGCATACAGGCCAATCTAACCCCTCAGGTTTCAGAAAATTGAACAGGGGCAGCTGTTACACCCCAAAGTTTGCCCTCCCCTAGTCAAGACAATATGTTCCAAGGTGTCCCAAGAGGTTCACAAATTTCACAAGGTTCACAAGATATCTCAAGAAGTTCACAAGGTTCACAAGGTTCACAATTAGTCAGAAAGTTTGATAATCCCCTCAGACAATGCATCCTCCTAAGCAATGCATCCTAAACTAGGGTTTTGAATTTCATCAGGCTAAATGGACTTTCAAAGCCTCAAGTGAGCTTCATAACATCCTACATGTCTTCAAGAATCCCTATGTCAATTTTCAAGGCTTTCCCAAAAGGTTTGCTCATTCAGATGACCAGATATGCAAAAATCAGTCAAAGTGGTTAAAAAGTCAAACTGAGGTCAACTGTGGTCAAACCAAAGTCAAACTTCATGATTTTTTTGCCAAAATCAAGTTTATGAAGTAAAATTGATCATTTGATCAAGGGTTGATCATGATTCATCAAGGAGATTTCAGATCATCAAGAATCAGGAGTTTCTAAATTCGGGTTTTCACAGGAAAAGTCAACTGAACTTTGACCAGCCATAACTTTCACATGCTTCAACAAGAATTTTACATCCAAAGCTCATTTTGAAGGAAATTGAATTCTCTACAACTTTGTGTCTCACAAGCCAAGCCTAAAAAGGCTTCATTTGGAAGGTATGAGCTAAGACATTATAGGTCATTTTAAAAGTCAACAAAAAGTCAACATCTTCCAAAGGGCATAACTTGAAAATGGTAAACGATATGGACATGATACCAAAGAGGTTTGTTAGAGGACTCTTCAAGCTTTCAAAAATTTCCAAGAACACCTTCATATCCTTAAAATTGAGGGAGATATGCCTTTGCAAAGTTGGGAAATTTTTGGGAGGTTTATGAAGCAAATGAAGTCTTAAAACCAAATTTTGCCAAATGGGCCTACCAAATTCCAATCCAATCTCAAGGATAAGGTCATACACGACCCATTGACTATTTTTCCATATTTTTATGTTTTATATTTTATTATTTTGGATTTTATTTAATAAAATTCAATTTTAATGAAAATAAAATATAAAAAGTCAATCTAAAAATCTGATTTTTGTTCTAGAATGATTGAAATATCATTTAAAGATGATTGAGAGGATCAAATTTCGTGTAAAGTCTCTAAGGCATGAAAATATTTGATTTTTCTCACTTTTGGAATCATATCTTTCTTCAATCTCAAGCTATCCAAAAGCCCAAAGAATAGACAAGTTTTATGACCTAATTTCATTCACTATGAACATGATACAATACTAGGGGACGAAATTGGCAGCCTCCAAGAACACTCTTGACATTCAAACTTTTCGCTTAAATTTCAATTTTCAGTTTCATATTTACAGGGAAATTAAAGGTATTCTAAGGACATAGACATGATCCTTGGACTCTCTTGATACTATTTGCACCATCATAAGCATCCATAACCTCATGAATAATGGAAACCGAACGCATCTTCTTCTTCTTGTTTTGATTTTCGATTCCATTAATTTATCCATTATGAATTGTTTTTGTGCTTCTAATTTTGTTTGTTATCATGTTTAGATGATTTCTGGGAAAGAATATTGAAGAAACCGTGACTAAACATTAGAATGCCATGTTAGGGTTTCAAGCTTTGAGTTAGGGTTTCTTGATTCGGCTAATATAAATACATTTTAATCACATAAATAAGTTGAATGAACTGTATTGATCATGTTGGCATGATCAATTTGACAAAATTGTATGAATATAAGATGTTACAAATTTTGTAGGTTTTTGTACGCAGGTAAATTCGCAAGAGATTTCCCAACAAAATTCGCAGGAAAACCTGCGAATTTCCAAGGAAGAAGATGAAGTTCAGTGGCGCCAAAATCATAATTCAAAAAACTTGTTTAAAATATAATGTTTTGTTGTTGATTCTATGTTGAACGCTCCCCATGTGGCTCAGCTGGTTTGTGTGTTTGCTTGTATATGGAATGGTCCTGGGTTCGATCCCCCCCAGGCCATTTTGTTTTGCTCTATTGTTTTGATATTTTGCAGGATTACAACAAAAGGAATTGGTTCCTTGATGCTAACACCAGCGCGCGCTTGGCCTGGTGGTGATGTTGTTGGTCTTGCATATGGGAAGCCTAGGGCCTGGGTTCGAATCCCAGCCCTAGGTATGTTTATTTTCTCATCTTTTTTCATTATTTTGTTTATTTTATATTTGTTTAATTTAATTAATTTCTTAAATAATAATTCTTAGAATAAAATGTTCATATTATTTTTATATAAAAAACTTCTTTTTTTCACAATTTATTTTTTCTCAAAAAATCAAATTATTTATATTTTATTTCATTATATATATATATTTATATTATTATTGTTGTATATATTTTATAAATAAATTGATTTTTTGTAAATTAATAATTAAAACCCTAATTCTCATGATTACAACCCAAACCCTAACCCTAACCCTAATTTTTTCTTAACTTTAGAATTTAACTTAATATTTTTATAAATTATAATTAATCATTAATCATTTATTAAATATGTATATAATTTAGTATTTATTTATTATTAAAATCTATTTTCTTTATTAAATATTTAAAATCTTTTCTAATATTTAATTATTTTGCCTATTTTTATTTTCTCTTATTTTTATTTTCTAACCATTTATCTTCACTCTTATTATTATTGTTTATTATTGCCTATTTATTATTATTTATCGTTATTCTATTTCTCGATTATATTGTAATTGCCCCGAAGCTTTGTAATATTTTAGTTTATATTTCTGCTTTATTTTCATTATGAATATGTTTATTGTATGGTTAGTAATTCTAGGGTGTGCATAACATACTTGTGATTAAAATTAATTTAGAATAATTAACTTTAAAAGATAAATATTTGAATATGAACACCCACACACGTAAGTCGATCTTTGATCGCCATCTTGCACTTTCTAAGGTTACCTCTCATGTTGCCTATTTCAAAAGGTCAAGTAAGGTGTATTAAGCAAAGTCCCTTCATAAATATCATCAAGTCCCTTCAGTTTATAAGATCAAGTCTCTTCGAGGTTGCCTACGATAAATGATCTTGTCCCTTCTGTCGCTCCCACCAAATGACACAGGGCCAAGAGGGGTACAGACGCGAACGGTCGGCGAAAGGGAATGAGAACACACAAGGGTAAACTCAGAAAGACAAGAGTCGCCAGCTAGGCATTTTTATCCCGGAGGAAAGGTAATGCTGCATAGACCTAGGAAAAGATATGGATAAGACGGTTGCGAACCAGAGAGACTGAGAAAGGGGGTTGGTTACAACCTGAGAAGGTATTAGCACCCAGATTGTCCGTCGTACTCGACGGGATCCACGCTTAAAAGATTTGTGTTTTAAAGGGGTAGTGTTAGTGCAATTTGTGTATCAAAGCTGGAAAAGAATGAAAGTGTCAGTGTAAAAGAAATGTGAAGTGTATAAGTGAACTGTCAGTGTAAGAATAAGAATGAAATGCTCAAGACCTTGAGGCTTAAAGAATAAGGCTAGAAAGAGGGGGAATATACAGAGACTTTTGTTCGATAACTGTTAAGTTATGCCTACGTATCTTCTCTTGCAATGAGGAAGTCAGAACACCGTAGTTCGACTCAAAGAGACTGAAAATGAATTGACTTGTGAACTGCTTACTTGTCTATGCTCAAGTGTATGACCTGTCTGGCTCAGGTGCAAACTGTATTGCATTAGACGGAAGAAGCAAGTTCTCATTTGTGAGTGAATGAGATGAGAAAAGAATCCCGGAGGAGACGATTATTGTTTGTTTTTGCATTTTCAGTCTTTTATTGCTTTTGAAAGTTTGTCATAAGAAAATGAGCTTAAGCCTAAACCAATGGGTTAGTAAACTCATCACATCCTCCCTCTGATTAGGGGTAATGAGAATACCTTAAGTGTGAAGTCAGTATCTCACACTTAATCACCATGATATAGGATTAAGATTATTAACCTATTTGTGATTATTTAGATGTTTTTGTTGTTTTTGTTTAGTGTTGAGTAATGAGATTAAGCCATAATCAAGGATTTAATGGACTCATTACACCATCCTAATAGAAGGATAATAGATGAGAACATTTAAACTGAGAAAGACTCCTCAACTTAATCCATGATTAGGGATTAACCTCATGACAAAACAAAGCCTTTATTAAGTGGATTTTAGTTAATGATAGGATGAAGAAGTGATTTTTATGGTTTGTAAGACAACTTGAGGGGGAATTGTCCATTAACACTAGGGTTAGTCCTTCTTAACCAATTAAGGAAGAATTAGAACCCTAATGCAAGGCCCAAGTTACAAGCTTGATGTATTAGTGATTATTAGGTGAATTGACTAAAGGATTTAAACACATTAAGGGTTTAACACTTAGGATTAAAGTTATACACTCCATCCTAATAGAAGGATGCAGGCATAAGCTTAATCACAAAGCCTTAAGGCCTTTAGGGTTTAGTCCTTGATTATGAGATGAGAAGAGAAGACTCAAAGATGACACAAAGGTAAAAGCTAAATGGGGGAATAATCAAAACCCTAATTGTTATCATGCCTGGAGGTCCTAGGGTTTGTGAGGCTTAAGAGAGAAAGATCTTCAAAGAACCACCAAGGAGAGGAGCAGATGAAAGGAGCTAGAAGCAAAGAGAAGCAAAACAACTTGCTTCACATAAGAAGACAAGTTGCTTGAAGAAAGAAAGGAAGATGAACAAGAATGAGCAAGCTCAATCCAATACACATACAAAAATGCAGCAAAGGAAGTATGAAAGAGATGAAAAGAGAATGTGAGAAGTGAAGGCAAATTCACTTCTCAAACAACTTACCACCTGAAATGTTAGCAAACAAAATGAAATGCAATGCAAATGAGATGGAATGTGATGATGCAAACCAAAACCAGGAGCAAGATCATGAAGTGAATGATTCTAATAGATGATACAAACATGAGACAAGGCATGGGAATGATCAAACAATCATAAGGATGCAAATGAGACATGCATTGAACCATGGAAGTACATGAAAAGTCATGAAATGTAATGAAAATACAACATGGCAAATGAAAGATGCAATGATCAAACATGGTTCTAATATGTCCTAAGATGTATTATGAATCAAAATGATGCACAAAATGTCCTGGCAAGTCATGGTATGCAAGCAAATGAGAAATGGATGCAAAGGAAGGCATAAATTAGGGTTATATGTATCACACAAAGCAAAAATTCAAAACCAGAAGCAAATGACATGATAAAAATTTGAAAATGCTATCAAAGATACCCTAAACCTATACAAACTCACTGCCCAAAGGAGGGGATCCAACTCTTAATCTAGGGGAAGTTATGAATTTCCTAAGATTGCTAGGGTTTTGGGGTACCTTGACAAGAAAAATGCTAAACAAATTTAAAATGCAAGATCAATTCAAACCAATTTTATCCTATAAACTACATGTTATGCAAGATGCAATGCAAAAAGAATCATTGTCCAACTCTCAATGGTTAATCAGAAACAAATTTTTGAAGTTTGAAACAAAATATTGCCTTGAAATGAAATTAAATCCAATGGAAATGATCAAAAGGCATCAAGAACAAAAAAGAAATTTGGTTTGAGAGTTGGACAATGTTTCTAAATGTTTCTAAATGCTATGTGAATTTTTTGGTAATTTTTAAATACCTAAATGGTATTTTAATTAATTAATTCCCATTAATTAATTAAAATAAACATTTAAATATTTTAAAAATACAAATTTTATGCAAAAAATAAAAATAAAAATATTTTTGTGTTTTAAAAATTAATGAAAGCTTTGACAAAAAATTTCATAGTTTTTAAAGGTGTTTTACTATTTTTTATAAAATGTAGAAAAGAAAAGAAAAGAAAAGAAATTAAAATGAACAAAAGGGGGAAGTCAACGCAATCAAGGGCCAACATTCAAACTCAGGAGGGAGGGAAAGACTGCGCGCACTCATGGACGGTTGAGATTGCTTCTGGGAAATTCAAATTTAAACCTAATTAATTAACCTAATTAAACTGAATTAGGGTTTAATGGAAGATCTGGTGCGTTCATTCACGCGGGAGTCAATGGAAGTCAACAGGATCCAGGGTCCAAATTCAAAGTTGATTAATTACACAGATTAGGGTTTAATGACCCTCAGGTGGCCGAAGAAGACTTCTGGTCGTCTTCTCCGGCGAGACCTTCAACCTATCTCTCTCAAAACCTCACTAAAACATGCCAAAATCTCCAGATCAACTCAACTAAACATCCTAAACAAAAATCCAGCAACAAAACTCATTTCTTTTTCATGAATCATGAAGAACAAACAAAAATCAAATTTTCGGGCAAAGTTTCAGACAAACCATACATACTCATTTCTGCATCATTTTCAAAAATTCAAAGTTCATTGCATTCAGGGAAACATGTAGATCATTTTAGTAACTTAAAACAAGGTTTCTGGAAAAAATGATTTTCGAAGCTACCTGAAGTGAAGCTTTCAGTTTGGAGCTTTCAGGCTGTCTCCTTGCTTCAAAGCTTCTCCAATGAACCTCCTGAAGATGCTTTGAGGTTTAGTTTGATTGGAAAGTGGCTGATTTGTGAGTTTTATGGAGTTCTGTTCAGTGAGGGAGAGAAATCGTGTTTCAGTTTGAGGAGGTTTCAGGGATGAATGAGGGTAGGGAAATGATCAGGGGAGTATGCTGAGATGTTTTATGGAGTTTGTTTTAGTGTTTGTGTCCTGTGGAGTGAGTTTCGAATGAAAATGCATAAGGGGAGAAAACTTGGAACTATGGTTTGGAGAGTGTTTCAGGCTTGTGTCTCTGGTGTGTTGTGATGCATTTGGTCCACTTATCACAACTAGAGAGGTCAGAGGAGTTGGTGTGGCACAGGCTGATTGGTATGGGGTTTTTGCCAAAAAGTCAAGCTTTGTGTAAGAGAGGTATGGGCTGTGGCAGTGAAGGTACAAAGCATGGCTTGGCTGCAGCTTGAATCAGGGAGAGCCATGGAAAAGGATTAGAAGCAATGCAGCAAGTGAATTAGGGTTTACCATAGGTTTTGCAACTTTGTGACCTTTGGGCCCTTTTGAAGTTTCTTGATCCACAAGTCATGAAAATGGCCAAACCTTTGATGCAATATGACTTTTAGGCCTTGGTTTATGTTTGTACAAAGATTAGAGGTCCATTTGAAAGCACAATTTTCCTTGGCAAGGGGTTTTGCAACTTTGCCTCTTTGGTACATAACTTGAAATTATGTGATTTTTCCCAACTTTGACAAGCCATAACTTTTGATCCAAAATGAATTAGAATGAGTTCTTATACTTTTTGAAAAGGGAATGATCCATTCTACAACTTTCATGACCAAAGATTTCCCATTTGAAGCATTTTTGAATCAAAAAGCAAGGGTTGAAAAAGTTTCCCAAAATGGCAAGTTTCCATTACAAGTCATTTTCCCAAAAAGGCAACTTTGCAAATGGCTTGAAATTATTCAATTTTGTGAACTTCCAACATCTTCCATGATCAAATAAAGATCATACACATTCAAAATGATGATGAAAACCCCTTGGTTGGGTCATTGGGGGCCTCAGATGCCCTGATTTTGCACTGACTTGCTCAAGAAGTCATCCCTTGACCAGATGCCTTCCCCATGGAATTTCTTCATGAAAATTGATATGCATGATCCTCATAACATATAGAGACCAATAGAAACAAGAATGACCAAAAAAATTGGAGTTATGGCCTCTGAAACCAAAACCCTAATTTTGGGTCATCTGTGTAGTTAAACCTGGCTCTGCCTCCATGCCTTTCTCAGTTCTTGTGATTCTTTGACTTCCTTGACCTTGTGAGGATATAATATGATGCTTGAACATTCATGGACCCCTTTGAAGTGATTGGTGACCTTTGGAGTGGCTCAAATGGCTCTTGGATTGCTTAGATCACAAACCCTAGATGCAGATGACTTTGGACCAAAGCAGTGAATCAAAAATGTAATATGAGATGTTATGATTGAACTTATGCATATGAAGAGATCACAAGCCACGGTGTGAATGGGTGAGGGCAAATTTGGGGTGTTTACACCTTCGAATAAAAGATGATAAGTCCCTACGAATTGCTAAAGACACCTTGCAGTTGCCTACATTCAAATGTCCCTTCACATGTCCTTATCACATCCAAGGTAATGACTACCTATTCCTTAATAATAGGGATAGTCTTACCATTGAAAGAACATAAGAACAGTAAAGACTTAATATAGGGTAGGTTCCTCTTAATTACTTGCTCACACATTTCAAAATACTTTTTTACACATCACTTTTCAAACAAATTTTCAAAAACAAGTCTTTGTATACATCCATACGAGGATCATTACAAAGTACTTAGAAAGTTTCTAATCACACACTACACCTTTCTCAAAACAATTCAAAGTGAGCTAAGTAACTAAGAGCCCATGGATAACCATGGATATAAAGGGTGCTAACACCTTCCCTTTATATAACCTACCCCTCAAACTCAAAATATTTTTAAGGTCTTTCCTGTTCTGTTATGTCCTTTCTTTTTGGATAAAATAAAAGTCGGTGGCGACTCTTGCTATCCGCAACATAACTAAGAGTCAGTTCTCCCACCGTGTTACAGCCGTCCCCATCATGATCTCCTTATTTCCCCAGCTTGTCGGCCGTCCCCGTCATTGCTTTGCTTACCGCTTTATCCCCAGCAGTCGTCCTCTGCTTGATGGTCGTCCTCAATCGCCTTCATTTGATAACCATACTATACTACCTTTTACAATTTATATCCCTTTTCTTCTTCTATCCAGCGAGTGCAAAGTTTGGACTGTCTTTGGTATTCAACCACAAGTTATCTTGTTTGTCTGTTAAGCCAGGCGCTTACACCCTACACAGCTAACTCATGCTTGAACAGGGGCAGTTGTAAACACCCAATATTTTCCCTCACTCATATCACACCATGACTTGTGATCTTTCATGTTTGCATTAACATAAGCATCACACATCATTTATCATATTTGCTTCACTGCATAAGTTCAAGTTCATCTGCATCTAGGGTTTGTGATCTGAGCAATCCAAGAATCCATTTGAGCCATCCCAAAGGTCTCAAAGATTTCCAAGAGTGTCCATGTGTGTTCTACCATCATATTATGCTCCTCAAAGTTCATGAAAGTCAAGGGATCACAAGAACTGGAAAAGGCATCGAAGCAGAGCTAGGGTTTTCACTACATAGATGACAAAAATTAGGGTTTTGGTTTCAGAGGCCTTAACTCCAAATTTTTGGGTAATTCTTGTTTCTAACGACCGTCGAGCAGAGGACGACTGCTGGGGAAGGAGCATTGACAGGGACGGCCGACACGCTGGGGATATAAGAGATTATGATGGGGATGATCATCAAGTAGGATTATCTGGGGATTAGAGGTAAATGAAATAAAATAATGAGGTACGGTCATCATAGGTGAAGGACGATCACCTAGCAGGGGGCGGCTGCTCTGTTGGGGATAAGATGCGGGACGGTCATCTAAGGTGAAGGACGATCACCGGGCAAGGTACGGTTGCCAAAATTATCGCGACATAGGATGAATGTTGGATAAAAGGGTCGACGATGGGGACGGCCATCGGATAAGCATGATGAAGGACGATTATCAAGAGGTGAAGGACGATCACCTAGCAGGGTACGGCTGCTCTCAGGGTTTATCATGACATAGGACAAATGCCAGATAACAAGATCAACGACGGGGACGACCATCGGATAAAATGATGAAGGACGATCATCAAAGGGTGAAGGACGATCACCTAGCAGGGGACGGCTGCTCGGTATCACGACATAGGACGAATGCCGGATAGAAAAGGGTTCCAACAATGGGGACTCCGCTGGGGAAAGGATGAGGGACAGTCATCCAAAGGTGAAGGACGATCACCTGGCAGGGTACGGCTGCCGAAAGGGTATCATGACATAGGATGAATGTCAGATAGAAAAGAAATAGTTCACTGGGATTTGTTGGGACAAATAAACACGGACGAGTGTCTACACCCAAGGAATGAGAGGTATACGTGTTTGGGTATTGTGTATAGACTAAAGATGCGGACGAGCATCCTTAAGACTATGATATGGACAGGTATCAGGTAGAAACAAAAGCTGACACGTGTTCAGAGATGATGATAGGGACGAGTACCAACTTGTTAACAAAGAATACGGACGAGTATTGGTTCTGCAAGGACTCTTTTGGGGAATAGTAGACACAGACGAGTGTCTAAATTCAAGAAGGCACAAGTGTTTGAAATTGTGTATGGATTAAAGATGCGAACGAGCATCCTTAAGACCATGATACAGACGAGTATCAGTAGAAACAAACGCTGACGCATGTTCAAAGATGATGATACGGACGAGTATCAACTGGTTAACGAAGAACAGGGACGAGTGTCGAATCTGAAGGGATTTAAGTGGAATATATACAAGATACAGACGAGTATCTGTATGAGTAAGAAGATGATGAGCAACAAGTATGAGTGGTGTACAAGCGAGTGTTTGACTTGCTGGGGAGAGTGACACGGACGAGTGTCAGAAAAAGTATATTGTAAACAAATATATGATTTACAAAGTGTTTAGGTAGCTATGTTGGGGAAGGTGACACGGACGGGTGTCAGGGAATTTGTATAGATATATGTATCTGTGAGTGCAAAGAGGACGCTTTGGCTTTCTACTAGGATATGACACGGACGGGTGTCAAGAAGTATCTGTAGTATATAAGTGTCTGTTTGTAAAGAAATGCTCGGGCGACTTTACTGGGGAGTCATGACACGGACGGGTGCCAAAAGGAGTGTACATTTGTAATTATGAGTGTAAGGCGAATGCCTTGGCTTTCTGCCGGGGAATCCGGGGAGTTCCTCTGTATATCTTTGATGGATTGTCAGTATTCACAAGTGTTTGATTCAGAATATGGCTTATGATCATGCAATATGTTTGATTTTTGCCGTAATGCTCCGTATTGGACGGAATGCTACGCTCTGTGGGGAAAATATGATGCGAATGCTATGATTATGCAAAGATACCGATCCGGGATTCGGATCCCATTGCTGCGAAGATCTCTGGTTGATCTGCTTGAAGTGGACATCCCAGCTGGGGATGAGATCATTGGTAGATCTGACATATGGGACTCTGCTTGGGGAAGTAGGTCATTGATAGGCCTGTCCTAGTAATGAGGGACCCAGCTGGGGTTTGTAGAAGCTTTCGTCACTCTGTCGTGAGATCTTCAGGTTATTGCTTCGCCGGATAGAGGTTGAGACTTTGTGGGGAGATGGTTCCTGGTCTTTGCACTTGGTCGAAAAGGGAATGATGAATGGCAACTCAGCTGGGGAGAAAGAACCTCCGGTGCTAATTGGGAGATAGACTGAATAGATAGTGATTTTCCAGCTTGCTGGGGTGAAGCTTTCATGCCCCATGTTGTGCTTTGAATACCTGCAATCCTGAAAAGACAGAGAAACGCACAAGTAATCCCGAGGTATCCCTTACCAGATTCCATCATAGGAGTTTAGACACTCCTGGGAGTAAGTATATTTCCTGCAAGCACATATTTTTTAGAGGAGAAGTATCTGTATTTATGCAGTCAATATCTTAAAGACATCGGACATTTTTTGCAAACGAACATAGAATGTATAAGACGAAACATGACTGAAAATCTGATTTTATTAATTTGTGTGCCCTGAATTGGCAAGATACAGTCAAAGAAACAGATCCCCTGAAATGAGGAGATCGTTACAAATTGAAAGACAAAAAGATGCTGGCAATGTTGATGACGCTTCAAGGAGCTTTCCTTTTTGCTATGACTCGTATGACATTTGACGTTCTTCTCGTCTTGCTTTCTGAAGAAGGCTGATTCCGACTGACGCTTGGATCTTTCGAATCTTGCCATGTTGTAAGTGATACAGATGAATTCAGAATGCAGTTGTTCACTTATTCCCTTATTTTGCGTGGATCGCCCTTTCGGGTTTTCAATCCACCAGGATACCCATTTTTGCCTGAGTTGTCCGATGCGGCTTTTCAACTCATCGGATGTACATTTTCTTGTTTATTTTCCCTTATTTTTGCCCGAGTCTCTTATTCTGTTTTTGACTCGTCGGGATGCCCTATTTTTGCCTGGACTTACATTCTGTTTTTATGTCCAGCGGGTCATTTTATGCGAAGTATTTTTTAACTGCATCTGAATTCACAGGGGACGGGAAGTCTTCACCATCCATAGTACTGAGCATGAGTGCTCCACCGGAGAAAACTTTCTTTACTACGAATGGTCCTTCATAGTTCAGAGTCCATTTTCCCCTGTGGTCTGTATGAGGAGGGAGGAGTCTTTTCAGCACAAGATCTCCTACTTGGTACTCTCGGAGCCTGACTTTCTGATCGAAGGCCTTCTTCAATCTTTTCTGGTACAGCTGCCCATGACAAATTGCAGCTAATCTCTTCTCTTCAATCAGATTTAGTTGTTCGTATTGGGATCGGACCCACTCTGCTTCACTCAACTTAACATCCATCAATACCCGCAGGGAGGGTAATTCAACTTCAACAGGTAGGACTGCCTCCATACCATACACAAGCTGATACAGTGTTGCCCCAGTGGATGTTCTGATTGACGTACGGTATCCATGCAAGGCAAACGGTAGCATTTCATGCCAGTCTTTGTAGGTAACTACCATCTTCTGCACAATCTTCTTGATATTCTTATTAGCTGCCTCAACAACGCCATTCATCTTTGGCCTGTAAGGAGAAGAACTGTGGTGTTGGATCTTGAAGTCCCGACACAGTTCTGCCATCATTTTGTTGTTTAAGTTAGAACCATTATCAGTAATGATTCGCTCGGGCACTCCATACCGACAGATGATATCTCTCTTCAGAAATCGGGCTACTACTTGCCTTGTAACATTCGCATAGGAAGCTGCTTCGACCCACTTGGTGAAATAGTCAATAGCTACCAGGATGAATCTGTGGCCATTTGAAGCAGTTGGTTCAATCTTGCCAATAATATCAATGCCCCACATGGCAAAGGGCCAGGGTGAAGACTTCACATTCAGAGGATTCGGAGGCACATGCACCTTATCTGCATAGATCTGGCATTTATGGCATTTTCTGGCATAGGCACAACAGTCTGCATCCATTGTGATCCAGTAATAGCCCGATCTTAGCAACTTCTTGGCCATGGCATGCCCTCCTGCATGGGTACCAAAGGATCCTTCGTGCACTCCGTGCATCAACAAGCCTACTTCTGTTCTATCAACGCATCTGAGAAGTACCATATCAAAGTTTCTCTTGAACAGGGAACCATCAGTATTCAGGAAGAAACTACCAGCTAGCCTTCTCAAAGTCTTCTTATCATTGGAAGATGCCTCGGGTGGGTATGTTTGATCCTCCAAGAAGCATTTGATATCGTGAAACCAAGGCTTATCATCTTTGACAACATCTGCTGAGAACACATATGCTGGTCTGTCAAGTCTGGACACTGAAATCCAGGGTACAAAGTTGGCAGCTTGAACTTTGATCATGGATGAAATGGTAGCCAGAGCATCTGCAAATTGATTCTCGTCCCGAGGGATATACTCAAGCTTGACCATTGTAAAGAAAGTCAATAACCTTCTTGTATAATCCCTGTAAGGTATCAGATGATCTTGGTGTGTGTACCATTTTCCGTTGGTTTGATTGATTACCAAAGCTGAATCTCCGAACACAGTCAAAGTTTTGATCCTGAGGTCAATGGCTTCCTCAAGACCCATAATACAAGCTTCGTATTCAGCTTCGTTTTTAGTGCAGTTAAAGGTGAGTTTTGCCGAGAAAGGAAGGTGAACTCCTTTAGGTGTAATGAGTACTGCACCAACACCACGGCCATTCATATTAACAGCCCCGTCGAACATCATAGTCCATTCTTCTTCTGGGTTAGGCCCTTTAGTGTGAACAGGCTCTTCATGATCTTTTGCTTTTATGAACATGATGTCTTCATCAGGGAAGTCAAATCTCATAGGCTGGCAATCATCGATGGGTTGCTCAGCAAGATAATCAGACAATACACTGCCTTTGATGGCTTTCTGAGATGTGTACTGAATGTCATATCTTGTAAGGATCATTTGCCATCTTGCAACCCGTCCGGTAAGTGCTGGCTTCTCAAAAATGTACTTAACAGGGTCCATCTTTGATATCAACAAAGTAGTGTGGGTCAACATATACTGTCTCAGTCGGCGAGCAGCCCACGCTAAAGCACAGCAAGTTTTCTCGAGCAGTGAATAACGTTGTTCATAGTCGGTAAACTTTTTTCTTAGGTAGTATATTGCATACTCTTTTCGACCAGACTCGTCATGCTGGCCCAATACACACCCCATTGACTCTTCTAATACTGTCAAGTACATAATTAGAGGTCTTCCTTCAACTGGAGGCATAAGGATTGGAGGCTCTTGTAAGTATTCCTTGATTTTGTCAAAAGCCCTCTGGCAGTCTTCGTTCCTTTCTTAACAGCTTGAACAGAGGTTCACAGGTTGCAGTAAGGTGAGATATGAACCTTGAAATGTAGTTCAATCTACCTAGGAAACCTCGAACTTCTTTTTCAGACTTCGGTGCAGGCATTTCTTGAATGGCTTTAACTTTATCAGGGTCAACTTCAATCCCTTTCTCACTTACAATAAATCCCAGCAGCTTACCAGACCGTACCCCGAATGTGCACTTGTTGGGGTTTAACTTCAATTGGTACTTCCTCAGACGCTTGAATAATTTCAACAGATTTACCAGGTGGTCTTCTTCTGTGAGGGACTTGGCAATCATGTCATCCACATAACATTCAATTTCTTTATGGATCATGTCTTGGAATAATGTTACCATAGCCCGTTGATAAGTAGCACCAGCATTCTTCAGTCCGAATGGCATCAGCTTATAACAGAACGTGCCCCAGGGTGTGATAAAAGTTGTCTTCTCCATGTCTTCAGGTGACATTTTGATCTGATTGTATCCTGAAAATCCATCCATGAAGGAGAACACCGAGAACTGAGCCGTATTATCAACCAATACATCAATATGAGGTAAAGGGAAGTCATCTTTCAGGCTGGATCTGTTCAGATCCCGGTAATCCACACACATCCTCACCTTGCCATCTTTCTTGGGCACAGGTACAATATTAGCAACCCAAGGCGGATAGCTAGTCACAGCGAGGAAACCGGCATCCCACTGCTTTTGTACCTCTTCTTTAATCTTCATTGCCATATCTGGGCGAGTGCGGCGCAGTTTCTGTTTTACCGGTGGGCAGTCTTCTTTTAAAGGCAGCTTGTGCATGACAATATCGGTGTCCAACCCTGGCATATCCTGATAAGACCAAGCAAACACATCCACATATTCCTGAAGCATATCAATCAGTTGCTCTTTTACCGAATCTTGTAGGCAGGCCCCGATCTTAACCCCTTTCACATCTTCTTCCGTACCAAGATTAACCGTTTCGACCTCCTCCTGATGAGGAGTAATAACCTTCTCCTCTTGCCTTAACAACCTGGCTAGCTCTTCAGGAAGCTCATAATCTTCTTCAACCCCTTCATCAGCTTGATTGATTGGATTGTCAAAGTCATACGAAGTCATAGCCGTGCTGTTGTTGGTGCAGTCTGAAAGGCAATCTCTGCAAGGGTTTATATTGTTCATTTTAGTGATCGATTTTAATCTTGTTTAGAAAAAGTGAAATGAAGTTATCATTTTGGAAAACATTGCCATTTTATTTTTGTACAAAAAGAAGAATGAAAAACAGTGAGCGGAAAAGAAAAAGACTCATTTGCAAAAGATGTCCGATATTCATTGATTGATCTGTTTGCACAAAATTACAAGATGGCCCGATTACAAAATGAGTCTTGACATCTTGGGCAAGATGCAAGACTTGATGCATGCTTAAAATATACAGGAAATAATAATTACTCTGCAGGAGTAACCCTTATAATTTCCTGGGAAGACAAGTTTGAGACATGGCTCCCCGGGGTCCTTGGACGTATCCAACTCTCCAGGTTGCGCTCATCTTCCAACTCATCTTCCAAGTTGTTCACTGCATCCGGGGTGAGCATTCCCCCGCTGACAAAACTGGGCTTCTTGGCAGCCTCTGATTGATCTTGTTGAGTTGGTTTGTAACCCAACCCAAATCTGTCCTCCTTCTTTTCCACGGGCAGCAGTTTGCCCCAGCCTTGGGCAGTACCCTCTTCAACAACCTTCCTGGCTTGCTGATAAGACGTCCTGGAGGTTCCCAGTACAGCAGATGCTTCATTTATGTTCAGGGCCTCAAATCCCTGGCTCATAGTTTCATGGATTTCTCCATCCATCTCAATGTACTTGTACGTAGCCAGATGGCTAACAAAAATGTCCTATTCCCCACAGATGGTGATGATCTGGCCTTCCCACTCGAATTTCAGCTTCTGGTGAAGGGTAGACGTAACAGTGCCAGCGGCATGGATCCAAGGTCTACCCAACAAACAGCTGTAGGCCAGCTGAATGTCCATCACATAGAAGGTAATTTTAAAAGTCTGCAGGCCAATCATCACAAGCAGATCAATCTCTCCTAGCACTGATCTTTTAGAGCCATCAAATGCTCTCACCACCAAATTGCTTGGACGCAGTGCCAAGCCATTGTACTCCAGATTCACTAAGGCTTTCTTTGGTAGAACATTGAGTGAAGACCCAGATTCTACCAGTACATGGGATAGAACAGCACCCTTGCATTCTAGAGTGATGTGTAAAGCCTTGTTGTGGTTACGTCCCTCAGTTGTTAAATCAGTATTGGTGAAGCCCAATCCATGACTGGTGTTGACATTTGCCACCACAGTTTCTAGCTGATTAACAGTGATCTCCTCTGGCACGTATGCTGCGTGCAAGACTTTCAATAATGCATTCCTGTGTGCTTCAGAACACATCAACAGGGATAATATGGAGATCTTTGAGGGAGTTTGGTGAAGCTGATCCACCACCTTGTAATCACTTCTCTTTATAATTCTCATGAACTCATCTACATCTTGCTCAAAAGATGTCTTCTGAGTTTCTTTGATAGCTGGTTCTTCAGGTATCACACTCTTCCCCTTTGCTTTTGCAGTAGCTTCTGCTTCGGCATTAGGTCTTTGCAATTGTGAGGCAAAAAGGCGTCCGCTTCTGGTGAAGCCTCCGCCTCCCCTAACATTATCAATCTGTGGAGAAGAGGTTGAAGAATCCAAAGTGATTTTCTCCCCATTGCAGTAGAGGTCAGAGCCATAATGCCAAGGTATGGCATTATTGCTTTCATATGGAACGGGTCCAGGCACCATGATGGTAACTGGACTGACTGCTGCAGAGGAAGGTACTGAAATGGTGTGCGGATCGTAGTAAATGGTGACCGGTGATCTGGCAGGAGGTGCCACTGTTTGTTGTTGAAAGTTGTTGTTTGGAGGAACATTTGACGGATCATAGTAAATGGTGACTGCTGAGATATCTTCATTAATTTCTGTTGGCGTTGTAGAAGATTCTGCTGAATATATGGGTGCTGATGTTGTAGAAGGAATGGTTGTTGACATCTGGTTTGCCAAAGTGATGGACGGAGCCATTGTTGATGATATTGATGAATTGGTCGGAATGATTGTTGTTGCAGTTGTAGAAGAGTCAGGAATTGTTGTCAAAGGGATTGCTGGATTTGTAGGCGCCATTGTTGTGATCTGAAGTATACCACTTTTGATAAGACCATCTATGCCGCTTCTCAAGTTATCACACCCGTTGACCGAAATGTTGCAATAGCCACAACCGAGCTCACACCCGGGGAACATCTGGCATTCTAGGAGCTGAGCTTTAATCTCGACCAGAGGTGTCCGAATCTGCCCAACACTGGTGATTAAGAAGGATGGCTTGTCTTCCTCAATGGCATTAATTCTTGGCCCTCCATGATTGGGCATGGGATTCTTGATGACATTTGGCGGGGGTGCAAAATTGAGGGCCTTAGAATCCACCAGATCTTGCACATTCATTTGTAAAGCCCTGCATTTCTCAGTATTGTGGCCAGGTGCATTGGAGTGGAAAGCACATCTTGTGTTGACATCATAATTTCTTGGCAGATTAGAGGGATCTGGTGGTGCCAATGTCCTTAATTCAACCAAGTTGAGTTTCAGGAGTTGTGGCAATAAGGCAGCATAAGGCATAGGGATAGGGTCAATCACCCTATTTGCCTGTGATGGTCTTTGCTGAAAGGGTCTTTGTTGTTGATTGTTGTTGTTATTGTTGTAGGTTCTTTGTGGCGGATACTGAACTTGTTGTTGATAATGTGGTTGTTGTTGTGGTTGATATGTTGGTTGCTGAGGAATCGGAGCTGGAATAGTGACAGCTGCTACTGATCTGTGAACATACTGAGGTCTGCCCCTGCTGGCATGAATGACATTTGCCTCACTGGTTCTTCTAGGTCCCACAAAAGGCTTCCTGGGATTACTTGACGAACTTGCACCATTATCAGAAATCTTACCCATCTTCAGAAGGCTTTCAATTCTTTCTCCAGCTATGACTACGTCAGCGAAGCTGGTGGAAGAAAAGGCAGCTAGCCTATCAATATATGTTCCTTGCAAAGTGTTCATTAACATGTCGGCCATTTCTCTTTCCGACATGGGTGGCTGGACAGCAGCAGCAAGCTGTCTCCACCTCTGGGCATATTCCCTGAAGCTTTCTCTGGAGGATTGAGACATTCCCATCAGAAGGGTTCTGTTAGGAGCCATGTCCAGATTGTATTGGTACTGTCTGATGAAGGCTTCAGCTAAGTCCTTCCAGCATCTGATAGTAGCTCTGGTTAAATGTGAGTACCACTCCCTTGAAGCCCCAGTCAAACTATCTTCAAAATAGAACATCCACAGCTTTTCATCCATGGTGTATGCCTTAAGTCTCCCCAGAAAGGACTGTAAGTGAGTTCGTGGACAGGAAGTTCCATTGTACTTCTCGAAGCACGGGGGTTTACACTTGTGGGGAATCCTTACCCCATCCACTAACCCCATATCCATGACATCAAAACCTAGGGAATTTTGAGACTCCAGAGATCTCAACTTCTTAGCAATTTCATCAAACCTCCTATCATAGACTTCATCCCCAGCTCCCATTACAGTAAACTGCTCCTCTTGGGGGTCTTCTTGTAAGATTCTTCCTCCAGTAGTATTTCCTTGCACATTACCCGGGATGTTGACTTCCGGATGTAGATGAGGCCCATACACTGGTGGGTTAACATGAGGCTGTCCCCTTTCATTGTTACTTGTTCCTCCAGTTCCCAGAGGGGGTTCTTCCAGGGTTTTTCTTTCTACCAATGCCCTCAACCTTTCTTGACTTTGGGCCAAGCCATTAATTACTTCCATGAATTGGGTCATTTGGTTTCTCATCTCCAGCCTTTCATTAGCCATCTGAGTTCTGACCTCTGTCAGATCTTGTTGTACTTGATCCATTTGGATACCAGGAAGGTTGTTGCGAGTGGGATACCGGTGCGGACGGTTGAGAGGGAACACCCGACGGCGAGCAATAATTTCTGAACCACAACAGAGTTAGAAACAAAATAAAGTAAAGACAAACCTACAAAACAAAACAACAGTCAGTATGCAATGCAGTATGCTTATTTATTTTCCAAGGTATCCGGCTTGGCTCTTGGTTTTGACCTTTCCAGACCCTGAGGAATATACTTTGATGTTGCTTGAGAGAGAGGGACATCAATGAAACAAACTAACAAATACATTACAAATGGTGAACCATACATAGTTTGTTTTTACAACATATGCCCCTGAGGGGTCAAAATACAACATAAAAGAAAAGTACATCAAATGGAAATAACAACAAGCAAAGAAGTCAAACATCTAAGCCAAACTCATCCTCCTTAACCTCCTTCAAAAGTGCTTCAGTTACAGGACCAGCCGGATGTTCTGTGATGTTTCTGATAAGAAGGTTTCTGGTGGCAATAGCAGTGGTCAGCTTCTTGTGCCTGTCTTGGTCCTTTGACCTCTTCACACCAGCCCTAAGCTTTAATTCTGAAATTTCCTTCTGGGCTGCCAGCAAAGCCTCCTGTTGCTTCTTTTCATTGGCCTCCAACTGCTCAATCCTGGCTTGAGTTCTCTTATCTTCCTGAGTGCGAGCTTCAGTGATTCTGACCCACCTAGCTTGACTTTCCTCTAGATAGAGATCAGTCCTGGCCTTCTGAAACTGGGCCTCTTTACAGGCATTCTTCAATATTTGCTCTCCAGCTCTTGATTTCTTGATGTAGTCTTCTGCTTTCTCAATCTTGGTCAGATGTTCCACCTTAAGCTTCTCCAACCTTTCAATGTCTAGACGACCATCACTCCTCTCCCAGAGGGTCTTCTTCAGAGCTTAAGACAGATTCTCATTCCTCTCCTTCAGCTTCTCAAATTCTTCCAGGCTGACAATGGCTGGAGGGGGTACTGTGGATGGTCCAGGTGCATCCTCAATGGTGAAGGGCATTCCAGAAATCTGAGCCCTAGCATGAGACCATTCATAATACTGAGCTGAGGCCACATTATTGCATCTCCCAAGAATGGACATCCCTTTGGTCTGGATGTTGTCCCAAGCCCAGGATGCTTGTCTGACAACAGCTAGATTAGGCTTTATCTCACAATACAGGGTTTCAGCCAAGTCTTGCACTCTAGGAGGGTGAACCAAAGCATAGCCCAATTGTCTCTTAAACAGCAAAGGATTGTAGTTGATGCAACCCTTTACTCCTACTAGAGGCACATTGGGGTACTGCCCACAACTAGTAATTATGTCCCTGCCCTTGGTGCTCTGGGTGCACCATCTGATGTCATCTGAAGTCAGAGCAATGAGTCTCTTAGCCCAATTCTTCTGTTGGTGAGGGTTCAAGAAGGCATCAGTCCCGGGTAAGTGTTTGAGCAGCCAGGTGTGAAATAGAGGAGCACAGCATCTCACCAACTTCCCTCTCTGCTTCTCATTTCTTTGGTGGACAGAATAATAGAAATCCCCCAGCAATGTGGGTACTGGGTTCCTCAGAAGGAAGAGATGAATGGCATTCTTGCTGATAAACTTGGGCTCATCTGCAAAAAGTATAACCCCATATATACTGAGGGCTAATAATGCACAAACTGCCTTCCATTCTCCCAAGGAGGCCTTCAGGATAGCCTGAGAAGTCAGAAAGTCTAGGTGCAAACCAGGGGTTCCAGCCTTTGTGGTCATGTTCTGTTCAATCACAATAGGTTCCAGGTGCAGTGCTTTTGCCACTTCTCCATTGCTGGGAGAAGCCATCTCTGGGTTGAAGGGGATATCACCCCTGACAGGTACTCCAATCAATGATGAGAACTCCTCCAACAAAGGTCCCAGCTGGAAGTTTTGGAAAGTGAAGCATCTCAAAGGAGGGTCATAAAACTGTAGGCAGGTGTGAATCAAACTCCTCTGGGAAGGGTCTAAGTCCATAACCATATCAAGGATGCCTCCATAATGCTCTCTGAATAATGGGATGTGGTCTAGAGTGATAAGTTCCTGGACCTGCCTGATGCCAGCCAGCACAGGCTCAAAGAAATGGTATGAAATGTTGCTCTTCTTGGGTGCCATGACTGCTGATGAAGAGCTGGAAACAGATGCTGATGATGAAGGCTGATACTGGAGATGAGCCACTGATAGGCTGAGGATGATGATGGAGGTAGCTGAAGCAGGCAACTGATGAAGATAGCTGAAGCAGATAGCTGATGAAACAGGGGTCTATGCAGATGAAGGGGTCAAAACCAAGCTAGATATAATGTGGATACCTTGAAAAACAAATAAACAAATGTTAAAATGATGCAATGATGAGTATGCAAATGATATGCAAGGGTTTGTGATCAAGCTGGATCTGATTATCTGTCTTGATATAAAGGTCCATGTATGTTTTAAGAAGTCCAGATGGAGGTTCAGAAATCCAGTAACCAAGGTGGGGGACTCAAATAAAGAGTCACATGTCCAGGGTTAAATCACAAGAACTGTCCAAAGTGGAGCATTCTTAAACAAAACAAGTATCAGGGTATGATGTGACCAAGGGTTCCTGCAAACCTGTAAACAGCCCAACCCCCTCACAGGTGGTGTTCTAAAACAAGGATCCTCAGACATGGATCAATTATGAGAAGTGTAAACACTTCTAACCCGGAGGCACAGTGTTTACAATAACCATAAAAGATCTTCCTCTAATTCACCTCAGTTTCTGGAGGTCATAATAAAGGTCATCCAGACTTAGCAGGCTTCCCAGATAGCCCTAGCACTACAGGAAATCTGTAGCAAAGAGTTCTCAAGAAGAAACCCACATCTGAACCGTGTTTCATATTACCGCACAAGACCGAAATGGAATGGGAAAGAACATGAACCACTCTAGCCTAGGTGTCACTCAGGTCCCAGGTATAGGACCTTAAACTCTCAATGAACCCCACCCATCAAAGAAATAAACTAGATCCAGCCAGATGACAATATGACAGTATGATATATATATATAAAGCTGTAAAGAAAGCAATAAATAACTGTACATAAAGCAATAAATAAAGCAACTATATAAACACAATTAGCACATAACACCCCAGTAAACACAAATCAAACAAGCGATAGGAGGAACCCACAAAAAGAACCAGAAGCCCTGGTTACAGTATAAGGGTCCCCAGCAGAGTCGCCAAGTTGTCGCTCCCACCAAATGACACCTGGGGTCAGAAGGGGTACAGACGCGAACGGTCGGCGAAAGGGAATGAGAACACACAAGGGTGAACTCAGAAAGACAAGAGTCGCCAGCTAGGTATTTTTATCCCGGAGGAAAGGTAATGCTGCATAGACCTAGGAAAAGATATGGATAAGACGGTTGCGAACCAGAGAGACTGAGAAAGGGGGTTGGTTACAACCTGGGAAGGTATTAGCACCCAGGTTGTCCGCCGTACTCGACGGGATCCACGCTTAAAAGATTTGTGTTTTAAAGGGGTAGTATCTGTGCAATCTGTGTATCAAAGCTGGAAAAGAATGCAAGTGTCAGTGTAAAAGAAATGTGAAGTGTATAAGTGAAGTGTCAGTGTAAGAATAAGAATGAAATGCTCAAGACCTTGAGGCTTAAAGAATAAGGCTAGAAAGAGGGGGAATATACAGAGACTTTTGTTCGATAACTGTTAAGTTATGCCTACGTATCCTCTCGTGCAATGAGGAAGTCAGAACACCGTAGTTCGACTCAAAGAGACTGAAAATGAATTGACTTGTGAACTGCTTACTTGTCTATGCTCAAGTGTATGACCTGTCTGGCTCAGGTGCAAACTGTCTTGCATTAGACGGAAGAAGCAAGTTCTCGTTTGTGAGTGAATGAGATGAGAAAAGAATCCCGGAGGAGACGATTATTGTTTGTTTTTGCATTTTCAGTCTTTTATTGCTTTTGAATGTTTGTCATAAGAAAATGAGCTTAAGCCTAAACCAATGGGTTAGTAAACTCATCACATCCTCCCTCTGATTAGGGGTAATGAGAATACCTTAAGTGTGAAGTCAGTATCTCACACTTAATCACCATGATGTAGGATTAAGATCATTAACCTATTTGTGATTATTTAGATGTTTTTGTTGTTTTTGTTTAGTGTTGAGTAATGAGATTAAGCCATAATCAAGGATTTAATGGACTCATTACACCATCTTAATAGAAGGATAATAGATGAGAACATTTAAACTGAGAAAGACTCCTCAACTTAATCCATGATTAGGGATTAACCTCATGACAAAACAAAGCCTTTATTAAGTGGATTTTTGTTAATGATAGGATGAAGAAGTGATTTTTATGGTTTGTAAGACAACTTGAGGGGGACTTGTCCATTAACACTAGGGTTAGTCCTTCTTAACCAATTAAGGAAGAATTAGAACCCTAATGCAAGGCCCAAGTTACAAGCTTGATGTCTTAGTGATTATTAGGTGAATTGACTAAAGGATTTAAACACATTAAGGGTTTAACACTTAGGATTAAAGTTATACACTCCATCCTAATAGAAGGATGCAGGCATAAGCTTAATCACAAAGCCTTAAGGCCTTTAGGGTTTAGTCCTTGATTATGAGATGAGAAGAGAAGACTCAAAGATGACACAAAGGTAAAAGCTAATTGGGGGACTAATCAAAACCCTAATTGTTATCATGCCTGGAGGTCCTAGGGTTTGTGAGGCTTAAGAGAGAAAGATCTTCAAAGAACCACCAAGGAGAGGAGCAGATGAAAGGAGGAAGGAGCAGAGAGAAACAAAACAACTTGCTTCACTTTAGAAGACAAGTTGCTTGAAGGAAGAAAGTAAGATGAACAAGAATGAGCAAGCTCAATCCAATACACATACAAAAATGCAGCAAAGGAAGTATGAAAGAGATGAAAAGAGAATGTGAGAAGTGAAGGCAAATTCACTTCTCAAACAACTTACCACCTGAAATGTTAGCAAAAGAAATGAAATGCAATGCAAATGAGATGGAATGTGATGGTGCAAACCCAAACCAGGAGAAAGATCATGAAGTGAATGATGCTAAGAGATGATACAAACATGAGACAAGGCATGGTAATGATCAAACAATCATAAGGATGCAAATGAGACATGCATTGAACCATGGAAGTACATGAAAAGTCATGAAATGTAATGAACATACAACATGGAAAATGAAATATGCAATGATCAAAAATGGTTCTAATATGTCCTAAGATGTATTATGAATCAAAAGGATGCACAAAATGTCATGGCAAGTCATGGTATGCAAGCAAATGAGAAATGGATGCAAAGGAACGCATAAATTAGGGTTATATGTATCACACAAAGCAAAAATTCAAAACCAGAAGCAAATGACATGATAAAAATTTGAAAATGCTATCAAAGATACCCTAAACCTATACAAACTCACTTCCCAAAGGAGGGGATCCAACTCTTAATCTAGGGGAAGTTATGAATTTCCTAAGATTGCTAGGGTTTTGGGGTACCTTGACAAGAAAAATACTAAACAAATTGAAACTGCAAGATCAATTCAAACCAATTTTATCCTATAAACTACATGTTATGCAAGATGCAATGCAAAAATAATCATTGTCCAACTCTCAATGGTTAATCAGAAACAAATTTTTGAAGTTTGAAACAAAATATTGCCTTGAAATGAAATTAAATCCAATGGAAATGATCAAAAGGCATCAAGAACAAAAACGAAATTTGGTTTGAGAGTTGGACAATGTTTCTAAATGTTTCTAAATGCTATGTGAATTTTTTGGTAATTTTTAAATACCTAAATGGTATTTTAATTAATTAATTCCCATTAATTAATTAAAATAAACATTTAAATATTTTAAAAATACAAATTTTATGCAAAAAATAAAAATAAAAATATTTTTGTGTTTTAAAAATTAATGAAAGCTTTGACAAAAAATTTCATAATTTTTAAAGGTGTTTTACTATTTTTTATAAAATGTAGAAAAGAAAAGAAAAGAAAAGAAATTAAAATGAACAAAAGGGGGAAGTCAACGCAATCAAGGGCCAACATTCAAACTCAGGAGGGAGGGAAAGACTGCGCGCGCTCATGGACGGTTGAGATTGCTTCTGGGAAATTCAAATTTAAACCTAATTAATTAACCTAATTAAACTGAATTAGGGTTTAATGGAAGATCTGGTGCGTTCATTCACGCGGGAGTCAATGGAAGTCAACAGGATCCAGGGTCCAAATTCAAAGTTGATTAATTACACAGATTAGGGTTTAATGACCCTCAGGTGGCCGGAGAAGACTTCCGGTCGTCTTCTCCGGCGAGACCTTCAACCTATCTCTCTCAAAACCTCACTAAAACATGCCAAAATCTCCAGATCAACTCAACTAAACATCCTAAACAAAAATCCAGCAACAAAACTCATTTCTTTTTCATGAATCATGAAGAACAAACAAAAATCAAATTTTCGGGCAAAGTTTCAGACAAACCATACATACTCATTTCTGCATCATTTTCAAAAATTCAAAGTTCATTGCATTCAGGGAAACATGTAGATCATTTTAGTAACTTAAAACAAGGTTTCTGGAAAAAATGATTTTCGAAGCTACCTGAAGTGAAGCTTTCAGTTTGGAGCTTTCAGGCTGCCTCCTTGCTTCAAAGCTTCTCCAATGAACCTCCTGAAGATGCTTTGAGGTTTAGTTTGATTGGAAAGTGGCTGATTTGTGAGTTTTATGGAGTTCTGTTCAGTGAGGGAGAGAAATCGTGTTTCAGTTTGAGGAGGTTTCAGGGATGAATGAGGGTAGGGAAATGATCAGGGGAGTATGCTGAGATGTTCTATGGAGTTTGTTTTAGTGTTTGTGTCCTATGGAGTGAGTTTCGAATGAAAATGCATAAGGGGCGAAAACTTGGAACTATGGTTTGGAGAGTGTTTCAGGCTTGTGTCTATGGTGTGTTGTGATGCATTTGGTCCACTTATCACAACTAGAGAGGTCAGAGGAGTTGGTGTGGCACAGGCTGATTGGTATGGGGTTTTTGCCAAAAAGTCAAGCTTTGTGTAAGAGAGGTATGGGCTGTGGCAGTGAAGGTACAAAGCATGGCTTGGCTGCAGCTTGAATCAGGGAGAGCCATGGAAAAGGATTAGAAGCAATGCAGCAAGTGAATTAGGGTTTACCATAGGTTTTGCAACTTTGTGACCTTTGGGCCCTTTTGAAGTTTCTTGATCCACAAGTCATGAAAATGGCCAAACCTTTGATGCAATCTGACTTTTAGGCCTTGGTTTATGTTTGTACAAAGATTAGAGGTCCATTTGAAAGCACAATTTTCCTTGGCAAGGGGTTTTGCAACTTTGCCTCTTTGGTACATAACTTGAAATTATGTGATTTTTCCCAACTTTGACAAGCCATAACTTTTGATCCAAAATGAATTAGAATGAGTTCTTGTACTTTTTGAAAAGGGAATGATCCATTCTACAACTTTCATGACCAAAGTTTTCCCATTTGAAGCATTTTTGAATCAAAAAGCAAGGGTTGAAAAAGTTTCCCAAAATGGCAAGTTTCCATTACAAGTCATTTTCCCAAAAAGGCAACTTTGCAAATGGCTTGAAATTCTTCAATTTTGTGAACTTCCAACATCTTCCATGATCAAATAAAGATCATACACATTCAAAATGATGATGAAAACCCCTTGGTTGGGTCATTGGGGGCCTCAGATGCCCTGATTTTGCACTGACTTGCTCAAGAAGTCATCCCTTGACCAGATGCCTTCCCCATGGAATTTCTTCATGAAAATTGATATGCATGATCCTCATAACATATAGAGACCAATAGAAACAAGAATGACCAAAAAAATTGGAGTTATGGCCTCTGAAACCAAAACCCTAATTTTGGGTCATCTGTGTAGTTAAACCTGGCTCTGCCTCCATGCCTTTCTCAGTTCTTGTGATTCTTTGACTTCCTTGACCTTGTGAGGATATAATATGATGCTTGAACATTCATGGACCCCTTTGAAGTGATTGGTGACCTTTGGAGTGGCTCAAATGGCTCTTGGATTGCTTAGATCACAAACCCTAGATGCAGATGACTTTGGACCAAAGCAGTGAATCAAAAATGTAATATGAGATGTTATGATTGAACTTATGCATATGAAGAGATCACAATCCATGGTGTGAATGGGTGAGGGAAAATTTGGGGTGTTTACACCTTCGAATAAAAGATGATAAGTCCCTACGAATTGCTAAAGACACCTTGCAGTTGCCTACATTCAAATGTCCCTTCACATGTCCTTATCACATCCAAGGTAATGACTACCTATTCCTTAATAATAGGGATAGTCTTACCATTGAAAGAACATAAGAACAGTAAAGACTTAATATAGGGTAGGTTCCTCTTAATTACTTGCTCACACATTTCAAAATACTTTTTTACACATCACTTTTCAAACAAATTTTCAAAAACAAGTCTTTGTATACATCCATACGAGGATCATTACAAAGTACTTAGAAAGTTTCTAATCACACACTACACCTTTCTCAAAACAATTCAAAGTGAGCTAAGTAACTAAGAGCCCATGGATAACCATGGATATAAAGGGTGCTAACACCTTCCCTTTATATAACCTACCCCTCAAACTCAAAATATTTTTAAGGTCTTTCCTGTTCTGTTATGTCCTTTCTTTTTGGATAAAATAAAAGTCGGTGGCGACTCTTGCTATCCGCAACATAACTAAGAGTCAGTTCTCCCACCGTGTTACAGCCGTCCCCATCATGATCTCCTTATTTCCCCAGCTTGTCGGCCGTCCCCGTCATTGCTTTGCTTACCGCTTTATCCCCAGCAGTCGTCCTCTGCTTGATGGTCGTCCTCAATCGCCTTCATTTGATAACCATACTATACTACCTTTTACAATTTATATCCCTTTTCTTCTTCTATCCAGCGAGTGCAAAGTTTGGACTGTCTTTGGTATTCAACCACAAGTTATCTTGTTTGTCTGTTAAGCCAGGCGCTTACACCCTACACAGCTAACTCATGCTTGAACAGGGGCAGCTGTAAACACCCAATATTTTCCCTCACTCATATCACACCATGACTTGTGATTTTTCATGTTTGCATTAACATAAGCATCACACATCATTTATCATATTTGCTTCACTGCATAAGTTCAAGTTCATCTGCATCCAGGGTTTGTGATCTGAGCAATCCAAGAATCCATTTGAGCCATACCAAAGGTCTCAAAGCTTTCCAAGAGTGTCCATGTGTGTTCTAACATCATATTATGCTCCTCAAAGTTCATGAAAGTCAAGGGATCACAAGAACTGGCAAAGGCATCGAAGCAGAGCTAGGGTTTTCACTACATAGAAGACAAAAATTAGGGTTTTGGTTTCAGAGGCCTTAACTCCAAATTTTTGGGTAATTCTTGTTTCTAATGTTCTCAATATGTTATAAGGATTGTGTGTACCAAGTTTGATGAAGAAACTCACTGTGGAAGTCATTTGTTCACTGGGTAACTTCCTGAACAAGTTAAGTCAAAATCAGGGCCTCTGAGGCCCCCAACAATGGAACCAAAGGGGTATTTTCATCAAATTGGAGTTCTATAATCTTTATTTGATCTTAGAAGTGGTTATAAGTTCACAAGATTGAAGAATTTTGAGCCAATTGCAAACTTGCCATTTTTGGAAATGACTTGAAATGCAAACTTTCCATTTTGGGAAAGTTTTTCAACCTCCTCTTTCATAACCAAAAATGTTTCAAATAAAAAATTCTTGGTCATGAAAGTTGTAGATTGGGTCTTTCCCTTTTCAAAAAGTATAAGAACATATCTTGATTCATCATAGAACTCAAGATATGGCCTTTCAATGTTGGCAAAAATCCTATAATTTCAAGTTTCATGTCAAAGAGGGATTTTGCATTTTGGCATGTTCAAGCATTCTAATGACTTCTAATGTGCATAAACACTTCACAACATTTAAAATGGAGTTCAAAAGATCAGAATTATGCATTGAACCTAGGGTTTCCATGACTTATAATCCAAGAAACTTCAAAGAGGGAAATTTGCAAAACATGTGATAACTCTTCATCCAAGCCTTCCAGCACATCAAAACCAATCCCATGGCCATCCTTGAACCTAGCTAAGGCCAGACACCCCATGAAATCTCCTTTGACCCATGCCCATACCTCATAGTAAACAATCTTGACTTTTTGCAAAAACTCTCATACCAATCAGCCTGTGCCACCACCCACTTTCTGAGCAATCCCATTGGCTTAAACAAACATTATGGATCACATTTCATAACACACAATAGCCTGAATCATCCCACAAATAAGAATTCACAAAATCCATCAAAAACTTCCTCTCTTCGAAAATCATCACACAACCACTGAAACTTCAAACTTCCTTCACCAATCAACTTAAAAACACCTCAGGATCATTTCCCACCCATCACCATAGCCTAAAACACCCTCAAGCCAAAATACGATTTCTACAAAACCAGAACCAAACACTTCAAAATAGCCATCACAAGCTTGCTATAAGCTTCTCATCATCATCAGGGAGTTCATTGGGGTGGATTTGAACCAATAGGGAGGCCAGAAAGCTCAAGAACACAAAGCTTCAACTCAGGTAGCTATGATGAACTTTTTTTCCAGAACTTCTCTTTTAAGTTTCTAAATGATTCCTCATGCTTCACTGATCACCATGATGTGTTTAAAATTAAAAATGGTTGAGAAATAATCATTTCATGATGTTCTGAAATTTTGCCTGTGAAATGATTTTTGCTTTGATTCATCATGTATGTGTGTTTTAAATGTTGTTTGATGCTGGATTCTTGCTTAGTGTTGTTAGAGGATCATTTCTGGAGAGTTAGAGGGTTTAATTTGACCTAGGGAAGAAGTTAGGGTGGATGGCCTGCCGGAGAAGATGACCGGAGCTTACTCCGGTCACCTGAATGTTATTAGGTTAATTAATTAGGGTTAGCACGTCAGTTTAAATTTGGACCCTTGGATCTTGTTTGTCGCGTGTTTGAATGGTCCTGATTCACTCACTTAACCCTAATTCGTAATTAATTAAATAAATCAATTAATTAACTAAGATTCAATCCTGGCCTCACATTCACGCGCGCAGTCAACCTGCCTTTGAATCTCACCCACTGGATCAGTTGACTTCTCATTTTATTCATTCATTTTCATTTTATTTGCATTTCTTTTGCACAATTAATTTAAAATACCAAAAGGCATCACAAAAATATTTTCTCTTGCATTGTGACTTTAAATATTTTTCTTCATCCAAAAATAATTTTTATTTTATTTTTTGCATTAAAAAAGTATTTTTAAAATATTTAAATTCTATTTTTAATTAATTAAAGTATTTTAATTAATTAAAATACATTTAGGTTTCTAAAAATCACCAAAAAAATCATGAATCATCCCAATGCATTTAGAAACATTTTCAAACTCTTCACACAAATTTATTTTTAGGTTTGATCATAGCTTGCCAATTTTCTTTGAATTAAGGGTCATAAAAATCATATTTTTGAACCCTAACTTTAAAAAATCATTTCTGCCTAACAAAGAAGAGTTTGAAGTTGATTCTTTTTGCATTGTGTTACATGTTGCATGTAGTTTATTGGTCTTTTTTCTCATGAATTTATCTTGCATTTTAAATTTGATTTGCATTGTTTCCTTTGAACCACCCAAAAACCCTAGAAAACTTAGGAAAATCATAACTTTTGATAGGTTAGGCTTCTGACCTTCTCCTTTGGGGTGTGACCTAATATGGGGTTAGTGTTTGTTTGAGCTTGATTTCAAATTTTTATCAAGTCATATGCTTCTGTTTTATCCATTTACATCTCACATATCCATGTAACCCTAATTTCTCATGTTCATTTGCATTCACCTTGCATATGCATCAATACATGAACTTGCCATGACATTTCATGCATTCATATGTTACCTTAGACATCTTAGAACATGTTAGAACCTTGCTTGATTATTCCTTGATTCATTTTCCATGATTAGCATTCATTTCATTTCTTAAACTTTCATGTGTTTTCAAACTTCAAAGCATACTTCCTTTGCATCTCATCTTTGTATGATCACACATATGCATTTTGTATGCCTTTGCATCATATTACATGACATTTGCATTGCATAAACACTTCTTACTTTGGTCATTTCATCTCATTTCACTTCATTTCTTCATGCGTTATACTTTATGCATTCATGCTAACACTTTCAGGTTTTGGTAAGTTATCCTGGGAGGTGGATTTGCCTTCACCTATCACTTCTTCTTATATCTTTCATTTGCATTATAACTTGTCTTTGAAGTGAATTGGATTCACTAATGTTCCATCTCTCTCACTTTCTTTCTTTAAGTCACTTCTCTTCTTCATTGAAGTAAGTAACTTATTCTCTTGCTTCCCCCTCCTTTCATCTGCTTCTTCCATTGGTGGCTTCCTTGAAGATCTTTCTTAAGCCTCACAAACCATAGGATATCCAAGAATGATAATAATTAGGGTTGTGATTAGTCCCCGTTAGCTTTTTATCTTTGAGTCTCCTTGAGTCTCTCTTCTCATCTCAATAATCAAAGACTAAACTCTTAAAGTTTTAGGACTTTGGAATTAGGGTTATGCTTGCATCCTTCTCTTAGGATGGAGTGTATAACTTTAATCCTAAGTGTTAAACCTTTAATTTGTTTAAACCTCTTAATCAAATCATCTAATAATCACCAAGAATTTATCTTGTAACTTGGGCCTTACATTAGGGTTCTAATTCTTCCTTATGGTTAAGAAGGACTAACCCTAGAGTTTAATGGACAAGTCCCCTGATGGGGCGAAGACGTGATGTGTCTAGCGGTATCTGAACTGCAAGCGCACAGCCTATCGCAGTAGTAATAAAAAGATGTCGAACCCACAGGGACTTTGTAATCACTCTAGTGCTAGAAGGTCTGCTAGTTTAGCTAAGGCGGAAATTTGTCACGATTATGGTTTTAAGGATTAAAAACGGGAATTAAACTTAGTTAAGGAAATAATGAGAAGGCGGTCGGTATGTAATTATATTAACCTATGCGGGTCAATCTAGTCTAAGCTTATAAAGATGGTTCACTTAAATAATTCTGTAGAGATTACCAGTTTAAAAACCCTCGACTCACACTCTCGTGGTCTTACCTCAGATCTTACTCCTAAAGCCATATGCCTGCTCTCGCTAGCCCATAAGTGTTTAGAAAATAATTTTTGAAAACTTAATAAGTCTAATTCGTTTTAAATCGCTCTCACTGTATTTAAATCAAATGCCTAACTTTAGCTATCCAGTTAAAATCTCACACTCTCGTGGTCTCGACCTAACCTATTTCACTTTTCTTATTCTCGTAACAAAAAGCTTGATTTTAATTATAAAAAGCCACAGCCAGAATATAAGTTCTTAATTATTTTTAGCTTAGATTCGATTTATCCGTTTTGGTTTGGTTTATTACATACCGACTCGATTAACTTAGCTACTCATATTTATTAAATCAACAGACAGATACAAAATGAAATAAATAAATATTAAAGCATGCATTATATAATAATAATAGAAACTTAACATAAATAAATAAATAAACTTAATATAAATTGTAAAATAAAAACCTGAACAATTTAATTCTTAGGCTCCTTCTTCCACAAATTGGCAAGCTCGGAGTGTCGGAATCGGAATAAAATAAAATAACAAGTTCTGAGGCTAAAAAGAAAATCTAATTAAAATAACAATTTCCTAATGTTGGAAATTGTTATTAAATGGGTTGGAAATTAAAGGAAAACACAGCAAGAACAAAAGCTGGAAAATAAATGGGTTCAAAGAAAAAACGGCAGAGCTTCCGTGTAAAAATTCAATAATAAACTCTGTACTTTTTCATTTGATCCTTGGGTATTTATAGAAGAGGATTTTGGCAGTTGAATGAGTAGTAGCGTGGGCTTCGTTCTGTTTTGAGAGAATCCAGGAGAAGTGGTGTACTGGGTGTTGCTGCAGTTGAGGGAAAGTAGGAGTCTCTGAAGACTCGTTGCACGTTCTCAATTAAATTCAAACAAATTAAATAACTTTTTCTTGTCACGTTTGTGACATGGTGTAACGGTCATATTTCTTCAATTAAGCGCGTCACGGTCGTGACATTGGAGTAACGGTCGTGAGACCTCTAATTGGCGTGTCACGGTCGTGAGTCAGTTGTGACGACCGTGAGAGCATCAAAAAATGCTGACTTTAGCAGAATTGATCGCTTGATCTTCTTTTCATGCTAGATTTGGTTCATTTGATCTTTTTCTCATAATTTTGCTTTAGACATGTTATACCTGCAATGTGACATAAAAACTCGAAACAATCGGGAGTTAAAAGGATCAATGTATGATAAAACGGACTAAAAACATAGTAATAATATGATACGATTTCTCGTTATCATCCCCCTCAAGTTGTCTTACAAACCATAAAATCCATTTCTTAATCTCACCCTTTAATTAAAATCCATTTAATAAAGGCTTGTTATGTAATTAATTTAATCCCTAACCATGGATTAAGTTGAGGTATCTTCCTCAGTTTAAGTGTTCTCATCTATTATCCTTCTATTAGGATGGTGTAATTTAATCCCTAAACATAGTAATAATGTGATACGATTTCTCGTTATCAAACTCCCCCATACTTAAACCTTTGCTTGTCCTCAAGCAAATAGTCAATTGAAAAATGATCGGACAATTTTCATCAGACGCATACATATAGCATACCATACGAGAAGTCATTTAGTTAGATAAACCGATACTAGAGTAGAACACTAACGATACACTAATGACACAAGCAACAAGCTAAGTCGTCGACTTCCCTTTAAACGAAACATTCAGTAATTCCGTTATGATTCTACCTAGAGTCCTTCGTTATTATTTCACCCGGTTTCGTTCTAGCGCAATCACATTAAGCCCTTTGTCTTAGCATGCACGTAGTGGAGTAGCCGGTTAGTGACTTTGATCCTTTATTAGCACGGGGTCTGGTAGACGAATGTGGCAACCCTTTACATATTATCCAGATTGGAGGTTGTGGGGGATCGAGCCGTAGCACGCCCTACCAAGTTCAGAACCAGGTACCTCTGAACCAACCAGCAATGGACTCCTTATTTTATTACTCATCTCTTATATGCGACCGTGTACTTTGGTGCAATTTCTCTTTTTATGGCATCGAAATATGAAGGATCGTTTATGGATTAGGCATCAAACACTTATGTTCATCGGCTCCCCACGTGGTTTGTGTCCAGACGGTGTTGACTGCTAGTATAAACTACTAGGGGTTACTTTAGAACTAAGACTTAAGGTGTAGTCGTAACAATTATTGAAATGGAATGCTTAAGTAGGAAGTCTAAGGTGTCAAGACTGTATTGATCTTGTTGGATCTTTCTCAGCTTCCTAACTACGATTTCATAGGTAAGTCGAGTAATGCGAAGATAAAGCAAAAAAATTTTGGTATGGCTAAATAAAGCGGGGAAGAATTGAAACTTAAGAAATAGCATAAATATTACTCGTTCAATTGAAAATGCGGAAAGGAAAATACAATGAATGCGGAAACGGGAAAGGTACCTCTCCCACACTATATCAGACATTGTCCTCAATGTTGTGATATAATAGCTGGGAAATACATTACAAGAACAGAAATGCAAAAACAAAAAGATAATCTAATGCTGCTGACGACCACGGCCTCGGCTTCTGGTGCGGGAGCGTCTGGTAGGAGTGGCTTCCTCATCAGAACCGGTAACGGTGAGAGCGGTGACGTCCATCCGCAAAGCTTCCAACTCGCTGAAGATCTCTCCTAGCTTTTCATCTGTTGCTTTCTGGTTACTGACAACAGTTGCAAGGAGTGCATCGTACTGCTCTTTCTGCCTACGCTCAAGTGCGGCATTCATCTGATTTTGTTGATGAATGGCACGGAGGATTTCTTCAAGGGTGATGTCAGTTGAATGTGGCTTCCTGGTGGAAGACTCAGGTATGTCCTGAACTGGCTCAGCAGCATCCATCGCATCCTGCATCTCATCCACAGGTGCATCTGGCTGCTCGTCAACAATCGGAACATGGCCTGTAGCAGCCAGCAAATCAAATAGCCAATTGGCTCTGTTTGATGGATCAATGCGGTTCCTGCAAGGCAAAACGATATGATGATAGATGGTGCCTTGTATCACAGGGTTGAACCTGCCATCCTCACGCTGAGAGATCATGTGAACGGACTTGCAGTAGTTCATGGTAAGCAGCTCCGGTGCTTTATGAGGCAAATGAGAGAGGTGGTCACCAAGAGTCAGCTGTATGGAAAGGGAAGTGACAATCCCGCCAATGTAGAAGGGAGTGGCGCCTCTTTGTCCTACAGACTGAATATGGGCCAGAAGGAACGGAGCAGCGTTGATGCATTCTTCATTCAAGGCACAATGCAAGAATAAGAGCTCTTTGGAATTGAGCTTATGGTTGCTCTCTCTTGCAAAGATTGTGTTGCATATGATACGATGAAAATACTGTATTGCTGGATTATGGATATGAGTGGAGTTGAGACTTTGGTAGGCGGAAGCACGGCTGTTAGTGATGTTGTGCCACAAAGTGAAAGCTGCTTCATTAAAGTTGTCGGGCACGCGAAGGTGAGCACCGTCAATGTGACTGAAGCCTAATAGTTCTGCGACTCTGGTTTGAGTGAGTTCGAACTCTCTTCCAAGAATTCGGAATTTTGCGATGCCGGTGAGTTGGTTCGTTGATCCTGAAAGTGTGATGTATTGAAAAGAACTTAGAAACTCCAAAGTGAGGTTTGCAAATGTCGGTTGCGGTTGACTGCATAAGTCCCACAAGCCAACTTGTTCAAGCAGTAGCTTCACTCCGTCGAACAATCCTAACTCCCTCAAACACTCGAGGTCGACGTACCGAGTAGGTTCGATGCCTCGGGTTTGAAACCTTTCAAACTTCTCTCTCTGTGCTTCTCCTTGTTCTCCCTCTCTAAACTGAATGTTTGCCATTGCATGCAAATAAGGTTTATCGTGAGATAGGTGTTTGAGGTTTTGTGATGAAAATGTGAAGAAATTGATTGGTTTATAATGGAGTGAAGGGAATATGTGGAGTTGGGGTTAAATGAGGAAGTGGAACGGAGTAATGGGATTGATTGGAGATTAATGGGTGGTTACGGGAGAAGAGAAGGTAATGGGAGGTTAGAAGATTTTGTGAAAATAGAAGTGGAGTTTGCGAAGAAGAACGGCCTCTGTAACTCAGAGGTCGTGAATTAGGATTGTCACGGTCGTGAGGGGGTGGTTACGGTCGTGACGCGCTAAATTGCTCGTTACGATCGTGAGGGGATGGTGACGACCGTGATGTTCACAAAATTTGGAATTTCACAGAATGGTTACCTCAGTTCAATATAATTGTAATTCTTATCACTTTCAATATTTAATTCCAACATAACACATAGCAATGGATTAATACATAATAGCATTGGATTTCATCACACGAAAATTTATCAATATATCCAGCAATTAAAAGTATCAGTAAATAATGAAAAACATGTAAATAGATTGAATGGAAAAATTGCATAAATGGAAATACTTTGTTTTTGACATAACTGAAAGAAATTACAGTGATAAAAATAAACTATGAAATGTTGCAAAATATCAAAACTAACTAGAAACAAAAAGCAAAAAGTAAGATAAATCAAATTACTACAGCATTATCAAAGTCGCTTCTTCAAGTCTTCAAGTGCGGAGTTTATATGATAGAATTGTTCGCATGTTATATCAGTTAAGCCTATAATGTCCAATCTCATGCTTTTAACTTCATCCTTAACAACATTAATGTCAGCTTGGTATACTTCAAGAGTTGTCAAAATTTTCTTTAAGCTGTCAGCATATCCTACTTGGTCGATTTCAGGGGTCTCAATAACTTCATCAGTGTGGTTGATGTCATGGTAACCAGGAGGGGTCTCAGGGTCACTTTCTACGTCAGTCATCATGTCATCCCTAATTTGGTAGGATTGTGGTGTTTCAGGTGTTGTTGGATAGTCAGGAGGGGTAAGCTCATAAAGCCAATTATCTCTATTATGAACACTGACTTTAGCATGGTTCGGTAATGTGAACAGGGTTACGATTTCATTTCTAATTAGGTACTCGTATGGTGGTTGTCCTAAGTTTCCTATTATTCGGCGGTTAAAGCAGAAGTTCAAATTCATAGGGCGAATGGTACCTAAACGGTTGCACTTGTGTAACTGGTATCTAAGTCCGAGAGCATTAGCAATCATGGTGACCAGGCCTCCTACCAATATTGGTAGATTAGATTCCACTTGGATGCGGGTAAAGGTTTGCATCATGAAGGGTACAACATTTACGGGTTTTCCATCGGTCAAACAGGACATTATGAATATATCATCTTTAGATACTCCAGTGAGGTTCTCTTCCTTTCCAAAGAAGGTGTGGGAAAGGATTTTATGAAAATAGCGGATAGCGGGGTTGTGTATTTCATCATTTTCCATGTTATCCGGCTCAGGGTGGTAGTTTCCGGTTAAAGTTCCCCAAAAGAAATCTAGCTCAATATCCATTAATTCTACCTGGGTGGTAGTAAAGGCAAAAGGTCCGCTAGAAAATCCTAGTAGGTCAACTAGTTCCTTATGGTTATAGACATATTCGATACCGAATAGTCGGAAACTAATAAATCCTTTCCTTAATCCAAATCCGCGCTCAGGTAAGTAAACTAAGGAGCTTAAAAACTCAAGGGTGAGCTCGCGGTAAGTTACAAACTTATGTTTTATGAGAGCGTTCTCCCATCCAAGTTGGTTAAACATGTATAGGATGCTATCATTTATACCTAAAGTTTTCATAGTTTGTTTATCATAGTACAGAGTCAAATCCATTTGTCTCTGTGATAATTCCTCAAATTTCCTTCTTTGGTTTTTACCTCTAAATATGGTTTCCATAAAGTTTCTTGGTTGGTTAGTCATAGTTAGTGTTAAAGTGGAGGAAACAAATCAGGGGAGAAAGAGGTAAGGTAGAAAAGACATTAGAAAATCTGTAGCAAGGTAAATTTAAAAGTGATTTAGAAAATGAAAATTAAAATAAAGAAAATAAGGAATAGAAAATAGATAAATAAAGTCAATAATAATAAAAATGAAATAAAACAATAAAATGGGTTGCCTCCCACTAAGCGCTGTTTTTATCGTCATAAGCCTGACGTAGTGCTTAGGGGTAGATTAATCAGGGAAGTTAGTGGACAACTCTAAAAGTTTTAAACTATTCGCATAATCTCTATTTTCAATATTATGGTAATGTTTTAATCGTTGTCCGTTTACTGTGAACGGTTCACTATTCCTACCCTTAATTTCTATTGCTCCGCTCGGGAACACTCTAGTTATTTCAAAGGGTCCTGACCATCTAGATTTTAGTTTTCCAGGAAAGAGCCTAAGTCTTGAATTGAAGAGGAGCACAACGTCTCCCACACTAAATTCTTTCCTAGATAGGTGCTTATCGTGCCAACGCTTGGTTCTTTCTTTATATATCTTAGCATTCTCATAAGCGTCTAACCTTAATTCTTCTAATTCATTAATGTCGAGGATTCGCTTTTCTCCAGCGGCATTGTAGTTTATATTGAGTGTTTTAATCGCCCAATATGCTTTGTGTTCTAGTTCTACCGGGAGATGACAAGCCTTCCCATACACTAGTTTGAAGGGTGTAGTTCCTATGGGTGTCTTGTAGGCTGTCCTATAAGCCCATAAAGCTTCATTAAGTTTAGATGACCAATCTTTCCTAGATATGGCGACAGTCTTTTCTAGAATTTGTTTTATTTCTCTGTTCGAGACTTCGACCTGTCCACTTGTTTGTGGATGATACGGTGTTGCTACACGATGTCTGACTCCATACTTAGATAGTAATTTGTCGAATATTTTCGAAATGAAATGCGAGCCACCGTCACTAAAGACAAGTCTAGGCACACCAAATCTGGGAAATATTATATTCTTGAAAAGCTTAATTACTACTCGTGTGTCATTTTTAGGAGAAGCTATAGCCTCGATCCATTTTGAAACATAATCGACAGCTACGAGTATGTACTTATTACCGAAAGATGATGGGAATGGTCCCATAAAATCTATTCCCCAGACGTCAAAGACGTCTACTTCTAATATTCCTCTTTGAGGCATTTCATCTCTTCTTGAAATATTACCGGTGCGTTGACACCGATCACAATTTATAACAGCGATGTGGACATCTTTCCATAGATTAGGCCAAAATAGGTCGACTTGTAAGATTTTTGCACAAGTCTTGGAAGTGCTTGCATGTCCACCATAAGGAGATGAATGACAATGAGCAATGACATCTTCTATTTCTTCTTCGGGAATACACCGACGGAAGATTCCGTCAGGTCCTCTTTTAAACAATAATGGTTCGTCCCAATAGTAATATTTGAGATTGTGGAAGAATTTCTTTTTCTGCTGATAAGTTAAGTCCGGTGGAAGTGCTCCTGCAACTAAGTATTTGACAATGTCAACGTACCATGGCAGTCCTACGGTTGTTTGGATTGTTTCCACGGTTTTTGGTTCATCTATGTCTAACTGAGCTGGGTCGCTTCCTATTTGTGCTATTAGTTGTTCATACGGAAAATCGTCGTTAGTTGGCACTTGTTCGGGTTTAATACCTTCTATTCTAGATAAATGGTCCGCTACGACATTTTCAGTACCTTTCTTATCTTTGATTTCGAGATCAAACTCTTGTAAGAGTAAGATCCATCTCAAGAGTCTTGGTTTAGCATCTTTCTTGGTTAATAGATATCTGATAGCAGCATGGTCTGTGTAGATGATTATTTTTGCTCCTACTAGGTAGGAACGGAATTTATCAAGCGCAAAGACAACTGCTAACAATTCTTTTTCAGTAGTGGCGTAGTTCATCTGAGCAGAATCTAAAGTTCTACTGGCATAGTAAATTGCGTGAAGTTTCTTGTCCTTCCTTTGTCCTAGAACTACGCCTACAGCATACTCACTCGCATCGCACATGATTTTTAAAGGTAATCTCCAGTCAGGTGGTTGCATGATTGGTGCGGTGATGAGGGCTGTTTTTAGAGTTTCGAATGCTTTAAGACAATCTTTATCGAATATGAACTCAGCGTCTTTCATTAATAAACCGGTAAGAGGTTTAGTGATTTTCGAGAAATCTTTGATGAATCGTCGGTAGAAACCGGCGTGTCCTAAAAAGCTTCGTATTTCTCGAACGGTCTTAGGGGGTTGAAGATCTTTTATGACTTCTATCTTAGCTTTATCAACTTCAATTCCCTTATCAGATATAACGTGTCCTAGTATGATTCCTTCTCTGACCATAAAATGGCATTTTTCCCAGTTAAGTACGAGGTTTACTTTCACACATCTTTCTAACACCATTTCTAAATTTGATAGACATCCTTCAAAACTTTGCCCGCATACTGAGAAGTCGTCCATGAACACTTCCATGATGTTATCTATGAAATCTGCGAAGATTGACATCATACATCTTTGAAAGGTTGCAGGAGCGTTACATAATCCAAAGGGCATTAGTCTATAAGTGAACGTTCCATAAGGGCATGTGAATGTAGTCTTCTCTTGATCATCTGGGTGGATCGGGATTTGGAAAAATCCTGAGTAACCATCTAGATAACAAAAATACGAGTGTTTGGCTAATCGTTCTAACATTTGATCTATAAAAGGTATTGGGAAATGATCTTTTCGAGTTGCTTTGTTTAGTTTTCGATAATCGATGCACACTCTATGTCCGCATACTACTCTTTGTGATATCGATTCGCCTTTAGCGTTTTTCACAACAGTGATACCTCCTTTCTTTGGTATTACATGTACTGGACTAACCCATTGACTATCAGAGATTGGATATATTATTCCAGCGTCTAGTAGTTTCTTAACTTCTTCTTTTACTACAGTGCTAAGGATTGGGTTAATTCTTCTTTGAGATTCTCTGGAGGTTTTGCAATCTTCTTCTAGCATAATACGATGCATACAGATTGAAGGACATATTCCTTTGAGATCAGATATGTTATATCCTAATGCAGTTGGGTATTTCTTTAAGACATCTAAAAGTTTCTTCGTTTCGATTGTTCCTAAACTGGAATTGATTATAACTGGTCGCGTACATTCAGTGTCTAGGAATTCGTATCTTAGGTTCTTAGGTAAGGTTTTCAACTCTAATGTAGGTTTCTTCTTACTTGGCATGGGATCCGGTGTAAGTGTTAAACTTTCGCTTAGACTATCATCCTGATACGGTTCACGCCAATTGTCATCTTCGAAAATCGGAGGGATTTGAATTTTCATAATTTCAGAATAAGTAGTTTCTTTCATTTCCATCTCTCTTACACACTCGTCAATGACATCCAATAAATAGCATGTGTCCTCTATAGCTGGTGATTGTAAGAATTGTGTTAAAATAAATTCAACTTTCTCTTCACCTACTTCAAAGGTTAGCTTTCCTTTCTTTACGTCTATAATAGCTCCGGCGGTAGCTAAGAATGGTCTTCCTAGTATGATAGGTGTAGTGGAGTCTTCAGTGATGTCCATGATTATAAAATCAGTAGGAATGTAGAATTGACTTATACGTACTGGGACATTTTCTAGTATGCCTACAGGATATTTAATAGAGCGATCGGCTAGTTGAACAGACATTTTAGTAGGGCTTAGGTCTCCCATGTCTAGCCTTTTGCAAATTGTTAAGGGAATAACACTGATACTGGCTCCTAAATCGCATAGAGCTTTGTCAATGACGAATTTTCCAATTACACAGGGTATAGAGAAACTACCTGGATCTTTTAACTTAGGAGGCATATTGTTTTGAATTATTGCGCTACACTCAGCAGTAAGTGTAACGGTTCCGTTATCCTCTATCTTCTTCTTATTGGATAAGATTTCCTTTAGAAATTTAGCATACGAGGGCATTTGAGTGATAGCTTCTGTAAACAGAATAGTAATATTCAATTGTTTCAGAAGTTCGACAAATTTCTTAAACTGGCCCATCGTCTTGGAATTGGTTAATCTCTGAGGGTACGGAATTGGTGGTTTATAAGGTGGTGAAGGCACATAAGGCTTTTCTTTCTCCACTGCCTATTAATTATTATCTTCCTTTTCTTTTGGTTCATTCTCCTTTTCAGTCGGCTTATCCTGCTTTTGGCACATGGCTAGACTGTCAAGTCTTGGATCGGCAGGTCCGTCAAGTTCTTTGCCACTTCTTAGTATCACAGCATTGGCCTGTCCTTTTGGATTAGGTTGGGGTTGTCCGGGAAATACTCCAGCTGGTGCAGCGGTAGGTGCTTGTTGTTGAGCTACTTGTGAAATCTGAGTTTCAAGCATTTTGTTATGTGTAGCTAACGCATCTACCTTGCTCATTAATTGCTTAATCTGCTCGCTAGTGTGTATGTTTTGGTTTAAGAATTCCTTGTTTGTTTGAGATTGGGTAGCTATGAAGTTCTCCATCATTAACTCAAGGTTTGATTTTCTAGGAACGTTAGGAGCAGTCTTTTGATATCCTGGTGGTGTAGCTGGTGCTTGACCTAGTGCGTATAAAGCATTGTTATTCTTATAAGAGAAGTTCGGATGATTCTTCCAACCTGGGTTGTATGTGTTCGAGTACGGGTTTCCTTGAGCATAATTCACTTGATCTGTGGGAATTCCTGCTAATAGTTGACAATCAGGGACAGCATGTCTTGGAACTCCACATAACTCATAGTTAGGTGTTACCGCAGCCACGGTGGTTGTTGGTGTTATGGCCAAGTTGTCGATCTTTTGATTAAGTTGGTCAAACTTTGCATTGAATTGGTCCATACTACTCACTTCGTACATACCTCCTTTTGTTGGTTTCTCAATTGCGACTCTCTCGCTTCCTCATTGGTAATGATTCTAAGCCATACTCTCGATAAGTGCATAAGCATCATTATATTCTTTGTCCATTAGTGTGCCGCCTGCGGCAGCGTCAATCGTCATTCTTGGGTTGTACAAGAGTCTATTGTAGAAAGTATGGATGACCATCCATTCTACTAATCTGTGATGTGGACAAAGTCTCAACATATCTTTGTAGCGTTCCCAAGCTTCGAAAAGTGACTCGTTTTCCTTTTGCTTAAATCCGTTGATTTGAGCTCTTAGCATAGTTGTCTTACTAGGTGGGAAATATCTTGTCAAGAAGACTCTCTTTAGTTCCTCCCACGTAGTTACTGAATTCGAGGGTAGAGATTGAAGCCAGGCTCTCGCTGTTCTCGAAGTGAGAAAGGAAAAAGGCGTAATCTGATTGCTTCTTGGGTAACTCCATTAGCTTTTACAGTATCTGCGTACTGCACAAATATCGAAAGATGAAGGTTCGGATCCTCGGTAGGATTTCCGGCGAATTAGTTTTGTTGCACGGCTCATATCAGCGAAGGTTTCAATTTGAAATCGTTTCGGTTGATAGTCGGCGCAACAATGCTGGAATGTGGCTCAGCTTGTGAAGGACTAGCGTAATACTTTAGTGGATGATTTGGTTCTTCGGCCATTTCTGCGTCCTTCGATGTTCCAACTGGTTTAGGTGGATCAACTTGAAGATCTGGAATGTTTTATTTTCGTTGGTATTCGAATATTCGTCTTCTTAAATGTACGAAGCGTTCTAATTCAAGGACTGGAGGTTGCAAGTCTTCGCCTTGAGAGCGAGTACTTGGCATACACTCGGTAAATTAGATTAGGGAAAATAAATTGTTACCTTAGTCTAGACAGTGCTACTCTAATAGTGCACTAGTGACTAAATCAAGGTCCCCGACAACGGCGCCAAAAACTTGATGGGGCGAAGACGTGATGTGTCTAGCGGTATCGGAACTGCAAGCGCACAGCCTATCGCGGTAGTAATAAAAAGATGTCGAACCTACAGGGACTTTGTAATCACTCTAGTGCAAGAAGGTCTACTAGTTTAGCTAAGGAGTAAATTTGTCACGATTATGGTTTTAAGGATTAAAAACGGGAATTAAACTTTGTTAAGGAAATAATGAGAAGGCGGTCGGTATGTAATTATATTAACCTATGCGGGTCAATCTAGTCTAAGCTTATAAAGATGGTTCACTTAAATAATTCTGTAGAGATTACCAGTTTAAAAACCCTCGACACACACTCTCGTGTTCTTACCTCAGATCTTACTCCTAAAGCCCTATGCCTGATCTCGCTAGCCCATAAGTGTTTAGAAAATAATTTTTGAAAACTTAATAAGTCTAATTCGTTTTAAAGCGCTCTCGCTGTATTTAAATCAAATGCCTAACTTTAGCTATCCGGTTAAAATCTCACACTCTCGTGGTCTCGACCTAACCTATTTCACTTTTCTTACTCTCGTAACGAAAAGCTTGATAGCCACAGCCAGAATATAAGGTCTTAATTATTTTTAGCTTAGATTCGATTTATCCGTTTTGGTTTGGTTTATTACATACCGACTCGATTAACTTAGCTACTCATATTTATTAAATCAACAGATAGATACAAAATGAAATAAATAAATATTAAAGCATGCATTATATAATAATAATAGAAAATTAACATAAATAAATAAACTTAATATAAATTGTAAAATAAAAACCTGAACAAGTTAATTCTTAGGCTCCTTCTTCCACAAATTGGCAAGCTCGGAGTGTCGGAATCGGAATAAAATAAAATAACAAGTTTTGAGGCTAAAAAGAAAATCTAATTAAAATAAGAATTTCCTAATGTTGGAAATTGTTATTAAATGGGTTGGAAATTAAAGGAAAACACAGCAAGAACAAAAGTTGGAAAATAAGTGGGTTCAAAGAAAAAATGGCAGAGCTTCCGCGTAAAAATTCAATAATAAACTCTGTACTTTTTCATTTGATCCTTGGGTATTTATAGAAGAGGATTTTGGCAGTTGAATGAGTAGTAGTGTGGGCTTCGTTCTGTTTTGAGAGAATCCAGGAGAAGTGGTGTACTGGGTGTTACTGCAGTTGAGGGAAAGTAGGAGTCTCTGAAGACTCGTTGCACGTTCTCAATTAAATTCAAACAAATTAAATAACTTTTTCTTGTCACGTTCGTGACATGGTGTAACGGTCATATTTCTTCAATTAAGCGCGTCACGGTCGTGACATTGGAGTAACGGTCGTGAGACCTCTAATTGGCGTGTCACGGTCGTGAGTCAGTTGTGACGACCGTGAGAGCAACAAAAAATGCTGACTTTAGCAGAATTGATCTCTTGATCTTCTTTTCATGCTAGATTTGGTTCATTTGATCTTTTTCTCATAATTTGGCTTTAGACATGTTATACCTGCAGTGTGACATAAAAACTCGAAACAATCGGGAGTTAAAAGGATCAATGTATGATAAAACGGACTAAAAACATAGTAATAATGTGATACGATTTCTCGTTATCATCCCCCTCAAGTTGTCTTACAAACCATAAAATCCATTTCTTAATCTCACCCTTTAATTAAAATCCATTTAATAAAGGCTTGTTATGTAATTAATTTAATCCCTAACCATGGATTAAGTTGAGGTATCTTCCTCAGTTTAAGTGTTCTCATCTATTATCCTTCTATTAGGATGGTGTAATGAGCCCACTAATCTGTGATTAGAGATTAAACTCATTACTTAACACTAAACAAAAACCCAAAAACATCTAATTAATCACAAGTAGGTTAATGATCTTAATCCTACATCATCATGGTAATTAAGTTGAGATGCTTATCTCATACTTAAGTAGGCTCATTATCCCTAATCAGGGAGGATATAATGAGTTTACAAGCCCTTGATTTAGGCTTAAGCTCATTAACTTATGCAAAACACCAAAAACAATAACAAGACTGAAAACACAAAAACAAACAATAATCGTCTCCTTCGGGATTCTTTTCTCATCACACTCATTCACAAACAAGAACTTGCTTCTTCCGTCTAATGCAAGACATTTAGCACTCGAGCCAGACGAGTCATACACTTGAGCATATGCAAGCAAGAAGTTCACAGCTAATTTATCTTTCAGTCTCTTTGAGTCGAACTACGGTGTTCTTACTTCCTCATTGCACGAGAGGATACGTAGGCATAACTTAACAGTTATCGAACAAAAGTTTCTTTGTCATCCCCCCTTCCAGCATTCTTTTCTAAGCCTCGGTTCCTGAGCATTCACCCTTTTTTTTTGCACTGACACTTGTACATTTCTTTTCCAGATTTTGCACAGAGATATCACATACCCTACCCCTTTAAACACAATATTGTAAGCATGGATCCCGTCGAGTACGACGGACAATCTGGGTGCTAATACCTTCCCAGGTTGTAACCAACCCCCTTTCTCAGTTTCTCTGGTTCGCAACCGTCTTATCCATCTCTTTCTAGGTTTATGCAGTATTACCTTTCCTTCGGGATAAAAATGCCTAGCTGGCGACTCTATTCAGTTCATTTCATTTTCTCTTTTCGCCGACTGTTCGCGTTCGCACCGGGATGTAAATCTTCAGGAGAGACAGGATGCCATCACTGTCAATTGTGTGCGCTCATTAACTGCTGCACATGCAACAACTGAAGTTACCAGTGCAATTTTCACAAGAGATCAAAGGTAAAATACATTTTGGAGCAAATATTTAATAAATTATCTATATAGTTAAAAACCATGAGAATGATAGTGCACTAAAAAAATTTAAAATATAGAAAAAATTATATACATCATTTGTAATCTATATTAAGAATAATCATATGCTCACAGTTGTAGAAGTCTATTAATTCTATGTTGATTAAGTCTCTTTATTTCCATATGTCAAATCCAATTAAAACCAAGTAAACCTTAAAACAATGTTTTTATATTCTTGGATGATCCCACCATCAGAACAGGAGGAAGTAACTGCTATACTTTGAAGTGGTTGCTTCCATTGGAGTTCCAAACCAGAACTAACAATCTGCAATGACCATGTTTACTAATTACCACAATACACATTAGGATCTTGTGTGTTACTTTTATTTGATTGATGTTGTTGGATTTTTTATTATTGTAGTTAATTGTTTTTTATGTAAAGGCCAATGCTAATTGACCAACTTCTTACACTTTGAAGTTTCTGGATGAGCTTAGATTGTTGTATCAATATAACTGTTAGTTTTTAGGTTTACCCTGTCCTGTGGGAAGGACTCTACCATAAAGCTTTGGGAGGTTTGCTCTGGAAGATTAGTCAATCAATGTTAATGTGGTGTAATTTGGATATGATTAATAGAATGTATAATGTAGACATGTCTGTATTGTACCCCACCCCACTCTGAACTCAAATCATATGAACTCAATTCATATTTGAGTAATTAGCTCTTAAAAATAGTTTAGTCCTATTAGTCCGTGAGGTGTATATTTTTTAACTTTTAGTGTAAATTGGTTTTAATATAATTTTTTCACTTTTAAAAATGGAAAATTTTGATCTTAAAAAAAGTAATGTATCTTCTAATTATTTTTATTATGAAAATAAAATATTACTTTAAATAAATAGTAACATATATAACTATTTTAATTAATCTAAATTCTTTTTAGTCATAATATATGTCATATTTAGTCCATTTTCAAATTTATACATATTGATTTTTAAATATTTATAGTTATTAATGATTTTATAATAACAATTATATAACACGAGACACTACCAGTTAGATTCAGACAAAAAAAATGCATAAATATTACTCTCAATGTGCTTATTAAATTAAATTATAACACGGGAAACTACCAGTTAGATTCAGAAGAAAAAAACATACATAATGTCGCTCCCCGGATTTCCATCCTAGTACAAACGCAAAAGTGGCGCGGAAAAGAATTGAGTATCCAGCCAGGCATTTTTATCCTGAATGAATGGGAATGGTAATGCTGCACAAACCAGAAGAAAGAAGAGGAAGGACACGGGTCCTGCGAACCAAAGAGACCGAGTTCGGGAGTCGGTTACGACCTGGGAAGGTATTAGCACCCCAGATCGTCCGCCGTACCCGACGGGATCCACGCTTGCAAAGAAATCTGTTTCAAAGGGTAAAGAAATGAAAGCTGCTGCGAAGAAAATGAACTAGAACTGGATAAAAGAAAAGAAAAGGGAACTGAAAAAGAAATGAAAAGGAAAATTGTAGGGAAAATAAAAGATTGTGCTCGAACGGGCCCTGCCCCGCTGCCTACGTACCTCATCGGGAAAATGAGGATCAGAGACGCCGTAGTTCCCCTAACTAGGGGAGAAAAAAGAGTACTTGTGTATTAAGGCTTGAACTGCCTATGTCAATGCTCAGGTGTCGCAGACTCAGACGACGAGTGCGTAACCGTCTTGCAAAATGACAAGTAGGAGCAAGTTCGCGTACGGAGCGAATGAGATGAGAAAAGAATTCCCGAAGGAAAGACGCTTATTGTTTGTTTGTGTTTTTTAGAAGCTTTTAGGAGTGTGTCACAAGGAAGTGAACTCAAGCTCTTTTCCATGGAATGTGCACTTGTCACTACATTCCAAGATGGAATAATAGAACAAGCACACTCAAGTAAGGAGAAGATCCCCAAAACTTGAATCCAGAGATTAGGGTCTAAGCTCACTAACTCATTAACTTATTAAGTGTTTTTGGTATTTACAATGAAGAAGTGTTTTTTATGATTTTCTTTGTGAAGATGATATCTTGATCAGACTTGTGCATCACAAGATAAGCTTGTATTATCCCAAGATGGGAAGACTACAAGTGTCTCATGGGATAAGGTTATTGCTCAAGGTATCACTTCAATCTTTATTAAGTGTCTTCTTTAGAGTTTTGAGATGAGAAGAGAAGAAGAACCAAAAGGATCACAAAGGTAAAATTCTAATGGGGGACTAATGAATCCTAAGGTTGTCATGCATGGGAAATCCTAGGTTAGTGAGGTTTACTATCCTAAAGGAGAAAGAAAGAAGAAGAGAAAAAGAAGAAAGAAGAATAGAAGAAGGGAAAGTAAGGCCTAAGCCCAACAATCACAAGGTTAGTACAAGTAAGAATAAGAAGAGAAGAGATGAGAGTTGGAGATGTGGGAATCACTTCCACACCTCTCACTTACCATAGCCCCTAAAAAGGTTAGCAACACAAGCATACAAGTAAAACAAAATGAATATAATGACATGCCAACATCATACAAACAGAAGTGAAGTCATACATACAAAAGCTCAATGCAAATGCAAGTCACAAGAATTAGAAAAGAATCAAACAAGTTAATATGAGGCAACATGAAACACATGGCAAAGCAAAACAAACTTGGTAAGATTCAAAGCAAAATAAACAAAACACAATCTCAAGGTGCAAGACCAGAACCATATCCAAGCTAAAGAAGTGCTTAAGAAGCAAGAGAGATGAAGAGAAGAGAAGCACAAAGCTAAACAATCACATTATGGGAAGAAAGAAGCAAATAAGTGAGATGGATGAACAAAAGAAAGAAAGAACTTCAAAGGTAAACCAAATGCAATATTTCCAAAACACAAACCCTAAACCAAGATCAGAAAGGTATCAATGCCCTAAAGAGACCCCAAATGAGAAGAAGAAGTTGTCACAAGTGCCCTTCTAAGCTAAGGAGATGACTTATGATAAAAAAGAAGCCAGATGGGACAAGTTAAGAACCAAAATTCAAATCAAATCAACAATGCATCCAAAAATTCCACAACCTTGGATAAGAGACCTTCAATCATGATATAACAACATGCTAAAAGGATAGGAAGAAATTCAGAAGCTATGCAAGTCAAATGAGGAGTCAAACATCAATTAGGGTTAAGAAACTTCCTTCACAAGTCAAAGACCAAAACCAAATGAACAAGCTTCTAAAAATCAGAATATAAATTGTACATGAAGAACACTCTATCAATAGTCCAGAGCAAAAAGAACCACTCAAAAATTCAAAATTAGGATCACTAAGGAAAATGGATAAGACAGCATGCTTGGAAAAGAATTAAAATGAAATAATTAAATGGGATAATTAATTTACACGTGTCAATTAAAAAATAAATGGAAAATAAAAATACAAAAAATTAAAGAAAACTCCGATTAACATCCATGAATTATTTCATAATTTTTTGACTCTTAGAAGTATTTTTAAAAAATAGAAACCAAAATGACATAAAAAGAAATAAAAGAAAAGAAATAAAAATGAAGAGTGAAGCTGGGGGTGCGAATAGAAGGGAAGGTCAGTTCAAATGAGATGGGCCTAAGGACAGGGGGTGTGGATAGCAGGGCAAGCCCACCCAATTCTGCGCAGCCTACAATTACAAGGGTGGATATTCAAGAAAATCTGGGAAAAACAATAGCCAAAGGATCAAATGGACGCATCCAAACAGTCAATTCATTAATTGACGTGGCAGAATGATTGGTCAGGAGAGAATGAACACTCTAACTAACATGGGGTGCGTAACATTATGCATTATCAGAAAGAAAAATAGAAAACAAAAGCACGTGAGGAGGAGGATGCCTCATTAATTGAGGTGGCAGCTTCACAAGCGTTGAGATGGTTAGATCCAATGGTCATAAGACCTTCTTCTTCATTTGTAAACCCTAAACACACAGTCCAGAATCCGGTGACCGGAGCTAGGGCTCCGTCATCGGAAAATGCATATGATGAACAAATCTCCATAATAAAACACCAATAACTCCAGATCAAACCATTAAGTCATCCTGAATTCAAATATGACAATGAAATTCTCAATAGATCAAAGGATTTTCCAGATCGAAAGCAAACAATTTCTATCATGAAAATTCAAATCATCACACCAAGCTCAATAATGCACCAAATTCGAATTTAAAACAAGTAGAGTGATCAGCATAACAAGTAGATCATAATGCACACTTCTATTTTCATTTCTAGATCTAAGAATTTTGAACTCACCTGAAACTTGCAGATCTGGAAATAGCTTGTGATAAGCCAAGAAAATGCTGCCAATCCACTCCAAATGCACTCTAGTTGAAAAATAAATGCAACTAGAGCCTTGAAAGTTACTGGATCCAAGAGTTTGAAGCTAGCTGCTCTGAAATGGCAAGGTGCTGGATCTTGAGAAATAGCTTGAACAATGGATGGATTTGTGATCCTGAGCTCTCAAGGATGAAGGATCTGTGGTTGGTTTGTGAAGAGAGCAAGTGTAGAGCAAGATTCGAAGGAATTTGCAAACTAAGCCAAAACTTGAGAGTTATGAAATGAGAGAGATCTGAACCCTTCTAAAACCCTAATTCTCTTTTATATGGACTCATGAAACAATGCTGAAGAAATGCAAGCCTTTGCACGTGGGAAGAGAGTGTGTGAGAGATTTTGCAAAATTTGCAAATTTGTGGTGATAGCATGAAAAACTCATGCACTGACTTCTTTCTTGCCCATGTGCATTCACAATCTGACACTTGATTTCAAACCAAAAAGATCCTGACCATTGGATGAAAGTGTCACACAATTTCCATGATCATGCAACTTTTGCACTTAAGGAATAAAATTCTCATCATGCACGAATTTGGTGTAATTCTTGGAACAAAATGAGATATTTGCATTGCATTGTAATATTGGAACCTTATTTGGTATGTACCAACACCCACAAATTTGATTCATGACTTTTTGCCTTGGTGTACAAATGAAAAATCAAGTTTTGCCCTAGTTTTACCCTAATTTTTGAGGGCCTCATCTCCTTAACCATGAAGGCTATGAAAAAGTACTTGTACTTTTTGAAAATGGGAGGCTTTAATATCCAACTTTCATGCTTGAATTTGGTCCATTTGAAGATTTTTTCACCAAGTTATGATCACTTGAAATTTAGGGCAAAAACTTGCTAAAAATGGCATTTTCCATAACCAACTTCACACCAATTTTGAAAAACACCTCAAAACCTCATGATTCTTGATCTTTTAACTTGCCAAACCTATTTTAACATTATAAGAACATCTCTTGGCTAGAAAAATGGGGTTGGACCCCTTGAAATCTCACAGTTGACTTTTCTAAGGCACAGTTGACCAGTTTCTTCATTTGCAAGCAACTGAAGAAATACTTGACTTCCATAAGGATTTTTCTCACCAAATTTCATCCCTAGGATCCTCTTAACATGTAAAAGACTTTGCCCAAATGAAATGGCCAAAGTCTTAGGGTTTTCATGCTTGAAACTCAAACCCTAATTTGGGATCCTTGTGTAGGAGCTTTGCCCTAGCCTGGATTCCCTGATGATCTTCCAACCTTCTGAGCTTTTGTAAATGAACTTGAACTTGTAAATGCAATGTAGACCCCTTATAGGACTTGCACAAATCCATTAGGCCCCTTTTCATGGCTTGTGATGCTTCAAGAACCTCCACAGATGATCATATGCCTAATGCTAGGTCATGAGGATGTTATGCTTCATCTTTCCATGCTAAGATGCCAAGAATATGATATGTTCATGATGAATATGATGTGATATGATGCTTAAAAAGAAGAGGGCAAATTTGGGGTGTTACAGCTACCCCTATTCAAACAACTGTTAATCTGAAAAGGACGGTAGCACGGGTTATCGACCGTTCAAGATAAATTGTGGTTGAATACCAAGAAGACCTGAAATTTGCACTCTGACGAAGAATGCAGAAACTGGGAAATAAACCCAACCAAATGACGCTTTGGTGATCTGAAGTGAAGGGAAAGCAAACGAGTTTCTTCCAAGCTGAAACTATTATTTGGAATCAGAATACTTTGACAGACGAGTCTTCTTCGAACAATCCTGTTACGCCAAGAACTGGACATACGAGCCCTCATATACTTTGCAAGAACATATGACTTGAGACAGACGAATCTCCTTCGGATATACCTTTTACGCCAGGACCGGGATGCACTAAAGTTTGTGGGATAGACATGCATAATCAAGGTAGACGAACTTTCCTCATATATTATCCGTGGATATATGATCTAAGACAGACGAGCCTTCTTTGAGCGAACCTGCTACGCCAGGTGCAATATTAATAAGTGGTGCTTGAGACAGACGAGCCTCCTTCGGATAATCCTGTTACGCCAGGACCGGTAACCCTTTTGACATTTATTCCCACAGTCAGGATTTTAAACCTCTTCAATACAGACGAGTATTGGATGATCATCAAGAGAACACAGACGAGTGCCATAAGTCAATGATACAAACGAGTATCAGACGATGATTTAAGAAACACAGACGAGCGCTTCAAGCAATGACACAGACGAGTATCAGTCACTGGTATAGACGAATACCAGCCAGTCAAACACAGACGAGCATTTGGAGTAGCCATACAGACGAGTACCAGGATAATCAACAAATCCACCCATACAGATATAAACTAACACAAACGAGTGTTAGGGATGATACAGACGAGTATCCGAACAATGCAGACGAGCTTCAAACAGATAATAAACACAGACGAGTGCCGGAGAATGCAGACGAGCAAATAAATACCAAATATCAAACACAGACGGGTGTTAGGAAGCGCAGATGAGCAATACATATATTAGATGCCAAACACAGATGAATGTTGGGAAGTGCAGACGAGCAATAAATTTCAAACACCAAACACAGACGAGTGTTGGAAATTGCAGACGAGCAACAACAAAGATTAAACACAGACGAATGTTGGAAATTGCAGACGAGCAACAACAAAATAATCATGGGCCACTGCTGGAGAAAACAAATGAGCAATGCCGGAGTGATAACACAAACGAGTGTTGAGATGCAGACGCGCGACAATAAAGTATGAACACAGACGAGTGCTGGAGAATGCTTCCCTGATGGTTGGGAATTCCTCAAACATCCACTGTTGGTGACAAGAGTTTTGACAGATGAACTCTATGGGGAATGGGCCTCCCACTGTTTGCTGGGTATACTCCACTGGGGAAGATAAACTGCTTGGGCTACCTGCCAAGACTTAGCTGGGGGAAATTCTGCTTGGGAGAATGTGACGCCATCCTGCAAAACCTACAATAACAGAAAACACAAGTGTGCCCCGGGGACTTGCATGGCATGATCTGTTCATCCATTGTCACCCGACACTCTAAGAGGGTTTCAAATGTTTCCCTGCAAAGTCATTTTCTTTCAAATTATCACGATGTTTTAAATGCAATGCTATTTTTGCCAAAAATTCAGGACATTTTGCAAACAAAAATAAACACAACACGACTTTTGGACTGATTATTCTTTTTATTGAAAGGCCTCTGAATAGGCAAAGACTTACATCAGGAAGCAACCACCTGGAAAGAGGTAGCCACCATAAAATTGAGAAAACAAACTATCCTAATGGCAATGGGCACGACATCCCAATGAGTTCCCTTTCTGCTATGACCAGCATGTCTTCAAAACTCTCCATTCTTGCTTTTGCTTTCTGATAAGATGAGGGGACTGATTCCTATCCTTCTGATATTGTCAGGCTGTACGAAACGATGATTTGGTTCAGATTACTCGGATCGCAATTGTTCACTTATTCCCTTATTTTGTGTGGATCGCCCTTTCGGGTTTTCAATCCACCGGGATACCCTTTTTCTCCTGAGCTGTCCGATGTGGTTTTTCAACTCAGCGGGTGTACATTTTTTATTTATTTTCCCTAACTTTTGCCCGAGCTTTTTATTCTGTTTTTAGCTCGCCGGGATGCCCTTTTCTTTCTTAGACTTTAATTATGTTTTTGTGTCCAGCGGGTCTTTTTATGCGAAGTATTTTTTAACTGCGTCCGAGTTAACAGGGGATTGGAAATCTTCTCCATCCATAGTGGTGAGCATCAGTGCTCCTCCTGAGAATACTTTATTCACTATGAACGGTCCTTCATAGTTTGGGGTCCACTTACCCCTGTGATCTGAACCTGGAGGAACAATCCTCTTGAGCACAAGCTCTCCCACTTGATACTCCCGAGTACGTACTCTCTGGTCAAATGTTCGCTTCATTCTCCTCTGATAAAGCTGACCATGACAGATAGCCGCTAATCTCTTTTCCTCAATTAGACATAGCTGATTGTAACGAGCATGCACCCATTCAGCCTCATCAAGCTTCACGTCCATCATCACACGCAATGAAGGAATCTCTACTTCAATAGGAAAGACTGCCTCCATACCATATACCAATGAGAAGGGAGTTGCCCCGGTTGACATCCTGACTGACGTTCGGTACCCATGCAGCGCAAATGGTAACATCTCATGCCAATCCTTGTAAGTGACAACCATCTTTTGCACAATCTTCTTGATATTCTTATTTGCTGCCTCCACCGCATCGTTCATCTTTGGTCGGTAAGGAGAAGAATTGTGATGCTGGATCTTGAAGTCCCGACACAACTATGCCATCATCTTGTTGTTTAAGTTAGAACCATTGTCAGTAATGATTCTTTCGGGCACTCCGTATCTACAAATGATGTCTCTTTTCAAAAATCTGGCAACCACTTGACGAGTGACGTTGGCATAAGATGCTGCTTCAACCCACTTAGTGAAGTAATCAATCGCGACAAAGATGAAGCGATGACCATTTGAAGTAGTAGGCTCTATCTTCCCGATCATGTCAATTCCCCACATAGAAAAGGGCCAAGGAGATGACATGACATTGAGCGGGCTTGGAGGAACATGCACCTTGTCTGCACAAATATGGCACTTGTGGCACTTACGAGCGAATGAACAACAGTCTGCATCCATTGTCATCTAGTAATACCCCGATCTCAGCAATTTCTTAGCCATAGCATGCCCTCCTGCATGGGTACCGAAAGATCCCTCGTGGACTTCCTGCATTAACAGGCTTGCTTCGTGTCTATCCACGAATTTGAGCAAGACCATGTCAAATTTTCTCTTGTACAAAACCCCGTTTGTATTCAAGAAGAAGCTAGCAGCAAGTCGCATTAAGGTCTTCTTGTCATTGGAAGATGCCCCAGCTGGGTATTCTTGCTTTTCCAGGAATAACTTGATATCAAAATACCAAGGTTTCTCGTCAGACACTACGTCTATAGAGAAGGCATGAGCTGGAGCGTCAAGCCTGGAAATGTCAATTCTGGGCACATAATTCCAACACAAGACTTTGATAGACGAAGAAAGAGTGGCCAATGTGTCGGCAAATTGATTTTCATCACGTGGTATGTACTGAAGCTTAACTGTCGTGAAGAACGTCAACAATTTTCTGGCATAATCCCTGTAAGGAATTAGATGCTCTTGATGCGTATACCACTTGCCGGTAACCTGGTTAATAACGAGGGCTGAATCTCCGAATATATCGAGGGTCTTAATCCGAAGATTAATAGCCTCCTCTATTCCCATTATGCACGCCTCGTATTCCGCTTCATTGTTGGTGCACCCAAAAGTAATTCTGGCAGCAAAGGGAAAGTGGACACCTTCAGGAGTGATAAGAACGGCACCAACTCCACGTCCGTTGATATTGACTGCCCCATCAAACATCAACTTCCATTTGGATTCAGGGTCTGGCCTCTCTTCCGGAAGTGGTTCCTCGCAATCGTTTGCTTTGAGGTACATGATGTCCTCATCAGGGAAATCAAACTTCATTGGATGATAATCATCTTCAAGAGGTTGCTGTGCAAGATAATCTGACAATACACTTCCCTTGATGGCTTTCTGAGAATTATACTGTATGTCATATTCTGTTAAAATCATTTGCCACCTAGCAACCCTTCCGGTTAACGTTGGTTTCTCAAAGATGTACTTGACAGGATCCATTTTGGAAATTAGCAGTGTAGTATGGGTCAACATGTACTGTCTCAGTCGGCGAGCAGCCCATACCAAAGCGCAGCAAGTTTTCTCGAGCAGTGAGTAACGGGATTCACAGTCGGTAAACTTTTTGCTAAGGTAATAAATAGCGTACTCTTTTCGACCAGACTCGTCATGTTGGCCTAGAACACACCCCATTGACCCTTCTAGCACAGTCAAGTACATGATTAAAGGTCTTCGTTCCACTGGAGGCATAAGAATTGGAGGCTTCTGCAAATATTCTTTTATCTTGTCAAAGGCTCTTTGGCAGTCCTCATTCCACCTGACCATTTGCTCTTTTCTTAGCAATTTGAATATTGGCTCGCACGTGGCAGTTAGATGAGATATGAACCGTGAAATGTAGTTCAACCTCCCTAAAAACCCGCGCACTTCTTTTTCTTTTCTCGGTGCAGGCATATCTTGAATTGCTTTTACTTTTGCAGGATCTACCTCAATTCCCTTCTGACTAACAATGAAACCCAGCAGTTTCCCGGAACGCACTCCGAAAGTGCACTTGTTTGGATTCAACCTCAGCTTATATTTTATTAGTCTATCAAACAACTTCTTGAGGTTGACCAGATGATCTTCTTCATCTCGGGACTGAGCAATCATATCGTCCACATAACACTCTATCTCCTTGTGTATCATGTCGTGGAACAATGTGACCATAGCCCACTGATATGTTGCCCCGGCGTTCTTCAAACCAAAGGGCATGACCTTGTAGCAGAATGTACCCCACGGGGTAATGAACGTTGTTTTCTCCATGTCTTTCGGTGCCATCTTAATCTGATTATATCCGGAGAAGCCATCCATGAAGGAAAATACCGAGAATTGAGCAGTGTTATCTACCAACACATCAATGTGTGGCAACGGAAAGTCATCTTTTGGGCTTGCTCTATTTAAATCCCGGTAGTCAACTCACATTCGGACCTTGCCGTCCTTCTTTGGTATAGGTACAATGTTAGCTACCCAAGGTGGGTAACTAGTTACGGCAAGAAATCCGGCATCCCATTGCTTCTGAACTTCCTCCTTGATCTTCATCGCCATGTCAGGACGCGTTCTTCTCAACTTTTGTTTCACAGGAGGACAGTCTTCTTTCAATGGTAACTTATGGACAACAATGTCGGTATCTAACCCTGGTATATCTTGATACGACCAGGCAAAGATATCCACATACTCACGCAGCATACCAATCAGCTCTTTCTTTACTTCGACCTGCAGACTGGCCCCAATCTTGATCTCTTTCTTCACATCTTCAGTACCGATGTTGATGATATCAATTTCTTCCTGATGAGGATGAATAACCTGTTCCTCTTGTTTCAACAATCTGACCAATTCTTCAGGGAGTTCACAGTCTTCCTCAACCCCTTCATCAGCTTGGTAGATAGGATTGTCAAAGTCATGCGTGGTCATAGCAGGAATGTTATCAATGGAATCCGGATGATCAACACTACACAGATGATGTGCTTATTTCAGAATCTGCTTATTTTTTATTAAAAGAGACGCAAACACAAAACAAAAAGGAAAAACACATTGCCATTTTTATATTTTTTGTGAAAAATTTAAAACAAAGGAAAGAGAACACAAATTGTCTGAAAATGTCCTTTATTTCATGGTAAAATAAGTGCATAACAAACATGGTGGCCCATACAATGGATCCTAGCATCTTGGGTAGAATGCTGGATTTGACAATGCAGCATGATAAGAAAAGGAAACAAATAAATTACTCTGAGTGCCAGGTAACTTGGACGATGTCTTCAGCAGACCAGTTCTTCAGCTCCTCTCCGGGCGCACACGGATGAATCCAGTTGTCCCAGTCACCATCAATGTCTCCCTCCTCATTAGTTGCACAGATTTGATTGTGGTCGAGCATCCCAGCGCTTGTAAAAGTAATGGCTTTACCACTTGGAGACCAATCAGATCCACTAGGCTGATAACCCAAACCAAACTTGTCGTCTTTCTTCTCTAATTCCAGCAATTTTCCCCAGCCTTGGGCGCTTCCTGACTAAACCACTTCCTTTTCCTGTTTGTAGGAGTGAATGGAGGTACCTTCTTTCTCACTGCTCTTCTCTACTGGAGTCAAAATGATGACATTAACTGCTTCGAAGGCTTGACACAGCGTCTCATGGATCTCTCCATCCATCTCCACATATTTGAAAGTTGATAAGTGGCTCACAAAGATGTCTTCCTCTCCGCACACAGTGATTACTTGGCTATCAACCACGTATTTGAGCTTTTGATGCAGAGTGGAAGTTACAGCTCCGGCAGCATGAATCCACGGGCGTCCCAACAAACAATTGTACGCAGGCTGAATGTCCATGACGTAGAAGGTTCTTTTGAATACTTGAGAACCTATTTTCACGGGTAACTCAACTTCTCCAAACATTGACCTTCTGGACCCATCAAAAGCTTTGACTATCAAATCACTGGGTCTTAAGATGATTCCATCAACATTGAGCTTCATTAATGCTTTCTTCGGAAGTACATTAAGAGAAGAGCCTGTGTCAACAAGGACATGCGACAAAATAGCACCCTTGCACTCCATAGTAATATGCAGTGCTTTGTTATGGTTACGGCCCTCTGACGTAAGGTCTCTATCTGTAAAGCCCAGCCCGTGGCTTGCATTCACACTGCCCAATACATCTTCCAGTTGATTAACAGTTATTTCTTGAGGAACATAGGCCATCTGCAACACCTTCAACAAGGCTTCTTTGTGTGCAGGAGAACACATCAGCAAAGATAGAATGGATATTTTGGATGGCGTCTGGTTCAACTGTTCGACCATCTTATAATCACTCTTTTTAATTATGCGCATAAATTCCTCCACTTCCTTCTCAAAGGTACCCTGTCCAGCAGCAGGAGTTACTACTTCTTCAGTCGCTGTTTGCTTTCCTTTAGCCTTTGCCTCAGCCTCAGCCTCAGGATCTCCTCTCAGAACTGGGGGAGCAAATAGACGACCACTTCTTGTAAAACCTCCAACCCCTCCGACGTTCACTACAGTCGGGTCAATAGTAACAGACTTACTCTCCACTTTTTGTCCTTCCACGTACACATCTGAGCCGTAATGCCATGGAATGGCTTTATCATCTGTATAAGGAACGGGCCCAGGCACAGTAATAGTCACAAGACTAACTTCAGGAGCATAAATGGTCACCGACTCTCTTCTAGCAGGCATCTCAGCTGGATCATAGAAAATGGTTATAGTGGACACATCATCAACTTCGTTATCAACTTTGTCAAACTGCAAAGATCCTTCATCAATCATATTCTGCAATCCCATCTTCAGGTCTTCACAACCGTTCACTGAATTCAAACACTTTTCACAATCAGAACTGCATCCCGGAAACACTTGTCCTTTTAGCAGCCTCTCCTTCACTACCAACAGCGGAGTCTTCACTTCTTCTATACTCATAATCAAACTTAACTTCTCACCACTATCAACAGCATTTATTCTAGCCCCTCCGTGATTCAGAATAGGGTTTGAAGTAACATTTGGCGGTGGTGCGAAGTTAATCGCCTTGGAGTCGATCAAATCTTGAACTTTGTGTTGTAGCGCCCTGCACTTCTCAGTTGAGTGCCCGGGTGCCCCTGAATGGAAAGCGCATCTAGCATTAACATCGTACCCCACTGGAAGCTCTCTAGGGGGTGGTGGTTCCAAAGTTCTCAATTGTATCAAATTCAGGTCCAGCAATCTTGGCAGCAATGCAGCATATGTCATGGGAATTGCTTCAAGCACCCTATTAGCCGGGCGAGTCTGCCTTGGCTGATAAGGTCTTTGTTGATAGTTTTTACGTTGTGGCTGCTATTATTATTGTTGTTGTTGTTGTTGAGGTTGTACCTGCTACACAGGATTGGCAGGGATTGTGACAGCTGCCACTTGCTCATATGACCTTCTATACCCTCGGCCCCGTCCTCGGCCAAACACAGCATTGGTCTCCCCTTCCCTCCTTCTCGGGGGTCCGCTGAAAGCTTTTCTTACTCCATTCGAACTGCTCGCACTTGTATCCTGAATATTTCCCATCTTTAACAAAGTCTCGACCCTCTCTCTAGCAATTACTATATCATTGAATTTGGTAGCCGAACAGGACGCCAATCTTTCAATAAACACACCTTGAAATGTCCCCATGAACATATCAGCCATCTCATTCTCCAGCAATGGTGGTTGCACCCTGGCAGCGAGCTGACGCCACCTTTGAGCATATTCTTTAAACCCATCCTTAGCAGTTTGAGACATGTTTTGCAATTGAGTGCGATTTGGAGCCATGTCCAAATTGTACTGGTATTGCTTCACGAAAGCCTCTGCCAGGTCCTTCCAGCTCTTAATGTTGACCCTACTTAGCTTCATATACCATTCCAAGGAGGCCCCAACCAGGCTGTTCTGGAAATAGTACATCCATAGCTTTTCATCATCAGTGTGGGCAGCAATCATTCCTACAAAGGACTGAAGATGAGTCTTTGGACACGCTGTGCCGTTGTACTTCTTGAAAGTTGGGACCTTGAACTTGTAAGGGATTCTAACCCCTGGAACCAAGCCCAAGTCAGTAATGTCGAACCCCAAGGAGTTCTGAGATTGAATAGCCTTGATCTGTTCTGCCATCTCCTCAAACTTCCTGTTCATTTCAGCCCCCTGGCCTTCAGTTTCGTCCAGCAGAGTGAACTGTTCGTCTTGACCGTCCATCTGTACATTGTTCAGTCCATCATTGATTATGGTAACCCCTGGCTGTGTTACAGGGATTTCAACTTGACGGGCGCCCGCACCGTTACGATTACCTCCATCAGCAGTACCGTTGTTCCTAGCTTGACTATTTTCAACCAACTCACGTAGACGTTCCTGATTCTGACCCATGCCTGCCATAAAGGTCATAAAATTGTCCATCCTCAACCTCAAGTCAGCTAAATCAGCCTGCATTTGATCCATGACTCTCTCTCTGTTGACTCTTGTGGGATATCTGTGTATGACTGGCTGTTCTCGAACTTTCATGGGAGCTATAGTGCCTGAAACAACAAGAACGTTAGAAACTGAAGCACTAACTGCAAAACAAACAAACACGTCATATGCATGCAATGTAACTGCTCATGTTCCCAAGTTTTAAGCACTTGCATGCCCCAGTTCTGGTATTTACTCCAGACAGCCACTTTCAGTATTAACTTTCAGACTTTCTCTTTGAGGAGTATTCAGATATTAGCAGTATCAGAAAAACGAGCCTTGCATATTCAGAAATGATAATTTGCACATTAACACTGTATATCATAGACAAACCACTGCCGGCCAAAAGTTAGAGCAACAAACAGAAATATTCCCCGAAGGGTTACAAATCATTACATGAATAAAAGACAAAACAAATAAAGCAAGACTCCTACAACAAGTCTGTAGGTAGTCTGAATAAAATAAACTAAACTGAGGACCCAGGCTCTTCTGCAGCCACCTCTGCTTTATTCTTCTTCACACCCGCTCTCAGCTTGATCTCTTCAATCTCCTTCCGTGCTTCCTCCAAGGCTAACTGGCTTTGTGCTAACTGTTGAGTCTTTTCCCTCCTTATGTTGTGGAGTTGCTCCACCTCTTCCTTCTTAAAGGCCATTTGCACCCCGAAAAAATATTCTTTTTCTTTGAACTTCTTCTGCTCTTCCTCTCTTTGGCCTTGCAACCAAACAATGGATTGGCGAGCTTCCTTGAGAGTCTTCAAAGTCTTTTTGCGTTCCGCTTCTCTTTTTGCTTCCATCATGCCCAATCTTTGAAAGTGAGCTTCCTTTCCAGCAAAGTCTTTCTCTTTAGCTTCCAAGGAGGCTTGTATCTTCTGCAGCTTTCCATCTGCTTCATTTTTGGCCCGGTTGGCAAGATGATACAGGCTAACCATTTCAGCATTCTCCACTCGAACTTCATGCAGCTGAGCTTCCAATTTCTTGTACTCTTCAAGGGAGACAGTACTCTGGCTTGGCACTTCTTTGGGATAAAGTGGAGCTTCTACTGAGAAAGGCATGAGAACTTCTGCTACATGTTTTTGCAACCATGCAGCAAAAGGAGGATACGTCTTGGGATCTACTCTGCCGAAGTCTTTCTTACCCTTCCTCACTCTGTGAGCCCAAGCTTGAGATGCTTGCAAAACTAACTCCTTGTTTCCTTCCACAGGAAAATAAAAAGACTCAGCAAACTCTTCCATCTGTGGGGGATCTCTCAAAGGGTAACCAAATTGCTTCCTGGCTAATGTTTGATGATAACTGATTACACCCTTCCTTCCCAGCAAGGGTACTCCAGCAAATCTTCCACAGCTGACCAGCAACTCTTTTCCTAGTAGATCTCTGTCATATCCCCAGGCTATATCCTCAGAAGTTAACCCCATCATTTCCTTGAAAGCACCTAATTTTGGCAATTGTCTGGCAAACCACTCAGCAAACAATGAAGCACAGCAACTCACTGGTCCACCTCTACCTTTCTCATTCTGGTAATGAACGCTGTAGTAGAAATCTCCCAAGAGAGTTGGCACAGGATTCCCTTTAGCAAAGATAGAGATCACTTCATAGTTTACAAATTCCTTCTCTCCTAGGAACAAGCTAGACCCATACACCATCAAAGCTAGCACAGCACCAAAGTCACCCCATTTACGCTCTTTAGCATATCTCTCTGCCTCTGGTATGAGCACACTCCAAGGGAGTCCTTTGCCTTCACTATCCTCCAGAGCCTTCTTGACTGTAGCAGCTGGTAAACGACAAACTTTGGCTATGTCCTCTTCCTTAAGTACCACCTCAGACCCATAGAAAGGCAAGGTATCTCTGACTGGAACATTCAGAATGCTGGAAATCTCTTCCAAGGTAGGAGCCAAGATATAATCTAGAAACACAAAGCAACGCAGCAGGGGGTCATAAAACTGAAGCAAGGTATGCAAACTGTCCTTCTGGTCTGCAGTGGGTTTGTCCACATACTTTAATATCTGGCCATATCTTTTCTTGAAATTTCCCAAGACTTGGTCATTCATCAGTCCTGCTAATTTCTGAACACTTCTGACTTCAGGTTGCAGAAAAGTATAGTGAACATTCTTTTTCCTTGTAATTCTTCTGATTTCTGCCATCTGGAGATAAGATTTACCAGAACTGGGAGCTGACTATGAACAATAACCTGAAAAATGGAAACATAAACAGTTAATGCAAGAATGATGCAAATGTAAATGCAATGTAGGCATATGATCAATCTGGGACCATCTGGATACTGGACACTGAACATAAGGACCCTCTGATCAACTGCAAATCAAAATCCTCTGAGTCACAACCCTCTGATAGAAATCTCAGAACCATAGTACCAAGAAAACCAGAACACTAGAACCATAGGACCAAAATCATAACAATGACCACTGATAATAAGGGTATGTAGAGGCCAAGGGTTCCTGCAAACCTGTAAACCCCTCCCAATCTCACTGGTATGCTCCGGGTCAGACATCACGGACTCTCAAAGCCGAATAGCAATAATACTTTAACCATTTCCGAAAAATGGCTCATGACCAGATCAGGGAATCGGTTTGGCATTATATACTACGCAGGGAGGCCTCAGCTGAGTCCGGGAAACAAGGTCATCCTATGTAAGTCCCAGGTGGGCCCTCGGATGCGAATGGGTTTGCCACACAATGTGGTCTGCCACGTCATCACTAGAGAGGGATGTTTCCACAAGGTTCTCAATGATCGGTCCCCAGCTGCACATAACTGTCAAGGTTATGAAATGAGAGAGGAAGATCCCCAAATCAAGACATTTCCAAGACAGTCGCAAATATGGGTGTGGAACTCACTACTACCCCCATGACAAGATCTCATGAGGCCAAAGTGGAACCACTCTAAGTCCTAAGGTGCACTCGAGCCGTGGTAATAAGCTCATCTCTCAGAAACAGTATCACCCAAACCCACCAAATAGAAGATCCAGTCCAGACAGTCCAGTAATAATATAATGCAGAAAATAAATACTAAAAACGGTAAATAAAGCTGTAAATAAACTGGAAATAAACAACAGTAAAATACAACACACAACAGCAAACATCCAACACCCAAAGAAACAGAAACAAACAAGCGCTAGGAGAGACTCACAGGGGAACCAGAGATACTCTGGTTAGGAAATCCCCAGCAGAGTCGCCAGCTGTCGCTCCCCGGATTTCCATCCTGGTACAAACGCGAAAGTGGCACGGAAAAGAATAGAGTCGCCAGCCAGGCATTTTTATCCCGAAGGAACGGGAATGGTAATGTTGCACAAACCAGAAGAAAGAAGAGGAAGGACACGGGTCCTGCGAACCAAAGAGACCGAGTTCGGGAGTCGTTTACGACCTGGGAAGGTATTAGCACCCCAGATCGTTCGCCGTACCCGACGGGATCCACGCTTGCAAAGAAATATGTTTCAAAGGGTAAAGAAATGAAAGCTGCTGCGAAGAAAATGAACTGGAACTGGATAAAAGAAAAGAAAAGGGAACTGAAAAAGAAATGAAAAGGAAAATTGTAGGGAAAATAAAAGATTGTGCTCGAACAGGCCCTACCCCGCTGCCTACGTACCTCATCGGGAAAATGAGGATCAGAGACGCCGTAGTTCCCCTAACTAGGGGAGAAAAAAGGGTGCTTGTGTATTAAGGCTTGAACTGCCTATGTCAATGCTCAGGTGTTGCAGACTCGGACGACGAGTGTGTAACCGTCTTGCAAAATGACAAGTAGGAGCAAGTTCGCGTATGGAGCGAATGAGATGAGAAAAGAATTCCCGAAGGAAAGACGCTTATTGTTTGTTTGTGTTTTTTAGAAGCTTTTAGGAGTGTGTCACAAGGAAGTGAACTCAAGCTCTTTTCCATGGAATGTGCACTTGTCACTACATTCCAAGAGGGAATAATAGAACAAGCACACTCAAGTAAGGAGAAGATCCCCAAAACTTGAATCCAGAGATTAGGGCCTAAGCTCACTAACTCATTAACTTATTAAGTGTTTTTGGTATTTACAATGAAGAAGTGTTTTTTATGATTTTCTTTGTGAAGATGATATCTTGATCAGACTTGTGCATCACAAGATAAGCTTGTACTATCCCAAGATGGGAAGACTACAAGTGTCTCATGGGATAAGGCTATTGCTCAAGGTATCACTTCAATCTTTATTATGTGTCTTATTTAGAGTTTTGAGATTAGAAGAGAAGAAGAACCAAAAGGATCACAAAGGTAAAATTCTAATGGGGGGACTAATGAATCCTAAATGTTATCATGCATGGGAAATCCTAGGTTAGTGAGGTTTACTATCCTAAAGGAGAAAGAAAGAAGAAGAGAAAAGAAGAAAGAAGAATAGAAGAAGGGAAAGTAAGGCCTAAGCCCAACAATCACAAGGTTAGTACAAGTAAGAATAAGAAGAGAAGAGATGAGAGTTAGAGATGTGGGAATCACTTCCACACCTCTCACTTACCATAGCCCCTGAAAAGGTTAGCAACACAAGCATACAAGTAAAACAAAATGAATATAATGACATGCCAACATCATACAAACAGAAGTGAAGTCATACATACAAAAGCTCAATGCAAATGCAAGTCACAAGAATGAGAAAAGAATCACACAAGTTAATATGAGGCAACATGAAATACATGGCAAAGCAAAACAAACTTGGTAAGATTCAAAGCAAAATAAACAGAACACAATATCAAGGTGCAAGACCAGAACCATATCCAAGCTAAAGAAGTGCTTAAGAAGCAAGAGAGATAAAGAGAAGAGAAGCACAAAGCTAAACAATCACATTATGGGAAGAAAGAAGCAAATAAGTGAGATGGATGAACAAAAGAAAGAAAGAACTTCAAAGGTAAACAAAATGCAATATTTCCAAAACACAAACCCTAAACCAAGATCATAAAGGTATCAATGCCCTAAAGAGACCCCAAATTAGATGAAGAAGATGGCACAAGTGCCCTTCTAAGCTAAGGAGAGGACTTATGATAAAAAAGAAGCCAAATGGGACAAGTTAAGAACCAAAATTCAAATCAAATCAACAATGCATCCAAAACTTCCACAACCTTGGACAAGAGACCTTCAATCATGATATAACAACATGCCAAAAGGATAGGAAGAAATTCAAAAGCTATGCAAGTCAAATGAGGAGTCAAACATCAATTAGGGTTAAGAAACTTCCTTCACAAGTCAAAGACCAAAACCAAATGAAAAAGCTTCTTAAAATCAGAATAAAAATCACACATGAAGAACACTCTATCAAAAGTCCAGAGCAAAAAGAACCACTCAAAAATTCAAAATGAGGATCACTATGGAAAATGGACAAGACAGCATGCTTGGAAAAGAATTAAAATGAAATAATTAAATGGGATAATTAATTTACACGTGTCAATTAAAAAATAAATGGAAAATAAAAATACTAAAAATTAAAGAAAACTACAATTAACATCCATGAATTATTTCATAATTTTTTGACACTTAGAAGTATTTTTAAAAATTAGAAACCAAAATGACATAAAAAGAAATAAAAGAAAAGAAATAAAAATGAAGAGTGAAGCTGGGGGTGCGAATAGAAGGGAAGGTCAGTTCAAATGAGATGGGCCTAAGGACAGGGGGTGTGGATAGCAGGTACAAGCCCACCCAATTCTGCGCAGCCTACAATTACAAGGGTGGATATTCAAGAAAATCTGGGAAAAACAATAGCCAAAGGATCAAATGGACGCATCCAAACAGTCAATTCTTTAATTGACGTGGCAGAATGATTGGTCAGGAGAGAATGAACACTCTAACTAACATGGGGTGCGTAACATTATGCATTATCAAAAAGAAAAATAGAAAACAAAAGCACGTGAGGAGGAGGATGCCTCATTAATTGAGGTGGCAGCTTCACAAGCGTTGAGATGGTTAGATCCAATGGTCATAAGACCTTCTTCTTCATTTGTAAACCCTAAATACACAGTCCAGAATTCGGTGACCGGAGCTAGGGCTCCGTCACCGGAAAATGCATATGATGAACAAATCTCCATAATAAAACACCAAAAACTCCAGATCAAACCATTAAGTCATCCTGAATTCAAATATGACAATGAAATTCTCAATAGATCAAAGGATTTTCCAGATCGAAAGCAAACAGTTTCTATCATGAAAATTCAAATCATCACACCAAGCTTAATAATGCACCAAATTCGAATTTAAATAAAGCAGAGTGATCAGCATAACAAGTAGATCATAATGCACACTTCTATTTTCATTTCTAGATCTAAGAATTTTGAACTCACCTGAAACTTGCAGATCTGGAAATAGCTTGTGATAAGCCAAGAAAATGCTGCCAATCCACTCTAAATGCACTCTAGTTGCAAAATAAATGCAACTAGAGCCTTGAAAGTTGCTGGATCCAAGAGTTTGAAGCTAGCTGCTCTGAAATGGCAAGGTGCTGGATCTTGAGAAATAGCTTGAACAATGGATGGATTTGTGATCCTGAGCTCTCAAGGATGAAGGATCTGTGGTTGGTTTGTGAAGAGAGCAAGTGTAGAGCAAGATTCGAAGGAATTTGCAAACTGAGCCAAAACTTGAGAGTTATGAAATGAGAGAGATCTGAACCCTTCTAAAACCCTAATTCTCTTTTATATGAACTCATGAAACAATGTTGAAGAAATGCAAGCCTTTGCACGTGGGAAGAGAGTGTGTGAGAGATTTTGCAAAATTTGCAAATTTGTGGTGATAGTATGAAACACTAATGCACTGCCATATTTATTTCCCATGTGCATTCATAAACTGACCCTTGATTTCAAACCAAAAAGATCCTGACCATTGGATGAAAGTGTCACACAATTTCCATGATCATGCAACTTTTGCACTTAAGGAATAAAATTATCATCATGCACGAATTTGGTGTAATTCTTGGAAAAAAATGAGATATTTTCATTGCATTGTAATATTGGAACCTTATTTGGTATGTACCAACACCCACAAATTTGATTCATGACTTTTTGCCTTGGTGTACAAATGAAAAATCAAGTTTTGCCCTATTTTTACCCTAATTTTCGAGGGCCTCATCTCCTTAACCATGAAGGCTATGAAAAAGTACTTGTACTTTTTGAAAATGGGAGGCTTTAATATCCAACTTTCATGTTTTAATTTGGTCCATTTGAAGATTTTTTCACCAAGTTATGATCACTTGAAATTTAGGGCAAAAACTTGCTAAAAATGGCATTTTCCATAACCAACTTCACACCAATTTTGCAAAACACCTCAAAACCTCATGATTCTTGATCTTTGAACTTGCAAAACCTATTTTAACATTGTAAGAACATCCCTTGGCTAGAAAAATGGGGTTGGACCCCTTGAAATCTCACAGTTGACTTTTCTAAGGCACAGTTGACCAGTTTCTTCATTTGCAAGCAACTGAAGAAATACTTGACTTCCACAAGGAATTTTCTCACCATATTTCATCCCTAGGATCCTCTTAACATGTAAAATACTTTGCCCAAATTAAATGGCCAAAGTCTTAGGGTTTTCATGCTTGAAACTCAAACCCTAATTTGGGATCCTTGTGTAGGAGCTTTGCCCTAGCCTGGATTCCCTGATGATCTTCCAACCTTCTGAGCTTTTGTAAATGAACTTGAACTTTTAAATGAAATTTATACCCCTCATAGGACTTGCACAAATCCATTGGGCCCCTTGTCATGGCTTGTGATGCTTCAAGAACCTCCACAGATGATCATATGCCTAATGCTAGGTCATGAGGATGTTATGCTTCATCTTTCCATGCTAAGATGCCAAGAATATGATATGTTCATGATGAATATGATGTGATATGATGCTTAAAAATAAGAGGGCAAATTTGGGGTGTTACACATAAATATTGCTTTCTATGTGTATTTTAATTGTTGCTCATGAAATGAAATTATAACACAGGACACTACCAATGAGATCCCGGCAGGAAAAAAACCATAAAATTTTCTTACTCATTGCACATTTGAATTATTATTCATGGAATTCAAGTCATATAAAACCTAAACATCATTATAAGATAAATTGCTAACTTTCATCCACTCCAAATTTCAACTTATACAACTTATATCATGAATTTGTTCTATATATAATTTTATCATTTTAAATAAAACAACTTTAACCCGTGCGGACGCACGGATCTTCTACTAGTATGATAGTACAATGCACTCATATATTACACGCCCTCTCTCTCTCTCTCTTTTTTTGCAAAAAGAGTCACACTTTCCTCCACTATTAGTACACATGCAGGCTGCATCAAGTGAAAGAAAAAGAATGATCATGTGAAACGATCACCCATGCAACCTCATCATACAATCAATATCCATCCTTTGATCTTCATTGTTTTCTTCATCTTGCCATAACATCATAACAAAACACATAGATCACCACAGTACCCTACACCACCATGTACACGATTGGTTTTGAAAACAAGAAAGAAGTGTGATAATAAGGATGCACGAGTGTGGCATTGTGAAGGAATAACAATTTTGATTTCACACCACAACAATTCAGCCATACACCTCTGCATATATAAAAGATGAGCTCACGATTTTGAAGAGAGGTTCACACATTTTCATCACTCTAAACTCAGCTTCTCTCTCTCTTTCAATTTTCACACACCAAAAAAAAATCTCAAATCTAAAATCTCACAGACTCTCTCTCATTCTACACAAAATCCGCCTCTGAATTTGAAGAGCTCTCATTCTCTCCATTGTAAATCTCCTTTAGTTTCATCTTCATCAACCTCTAAACAACTCATTGTTGAAGCTCAGATCACATAATACAGTGCCAGTCTCGCACTTCTCTCTTCCTTACTAACCTCAGTTAGCCTTTATTTGGCCATTATTCAAGCTCAGGAGCATTCAAGTCCTCTGGTTTTCTTTCAACACCTCTCTCAGATCCAAATTTCAAGTTTGAACACTAACTTTATTTGGCTTCGATTTTGCCCTAATCTTGCTTAGTGTGCTTTAATATTGCTTTCTTGAGATGTATGGAGCATGTAAAGTGTGATAGATGTGTGGATGTTGATTTTCAGTTTTTAGCTTAAATTTTGTTTTGCTCGATTCTCCGTGTATGTGATGCTTTGGTGAAAAGTATTGATAGATTCATGATGTATGTTGCTTGAGCTTTGTTTTGATGTGCTTATATTTCATTTCTGGAAATTTTCGTGAAGACGATCAGAAAAGTATGCTACGGTAGTGTTTTCGTCCCCATTATTCTGCGTGTTTGAGCTGTTATTTTGAAATTTGTTTGTGATGGTTGTACTCCTCTAATTTCATAGATCATTTCTGGTTTTTACATCTTTTGATTTCATCAAGTATTGATGAAGTTATGCTAAGACGAAGTTGATGAAGTGATGTTCTGTTTTGCGGATTCCATGGTTCTACTGGTTTTTTACGGGCTGCATTGCATGAGGATTAGGAAGATGAACGTGTGTCAGCGTGTGGGTGGCCAGCATTGTTTTTGTCCTGTAGCGATTAAACAAAGACCATGACCAATTGATATGGTGTAGTGGCGTCACATTTTCATGTCCTTCTTTTTTTTCCTTTATTTTTTATATAATTCTGATTTTATGATGGTTAAGTGAGTTCCGAGTTGAGCCTAGCGCATTTCCTAATTGCACCCCCCATTCTTCCCCAAACTGAAGTATAACGTGCCTGAATTCATATTTGCACCTCTTAGCCTTTATTTCCAATTTTATTTTTTCTTTTAATTAGTTGTTTCAAATTTTATTTTTAAAAAAATAGAAAAACCTTTTCAAGAATTCCAAAAATAATCATGTGACCTCTCTTGAGGTTTCTCTAATTTTTCATATTTTTATTTTTCATTTTTCTTTATTTTTCATTGCTTAATTAATTTTCTTTTATTTGTTTACTTTCTTGAACCATCTGACTTGTTTAATTTCTATCTTGAGTTTGAAAATAACTATGCCTCTTATTCTTTTTGATGTGTGTTCTTAACATGTTGAAAAATGCTAGTGATTTTTATCATGATGTTTAGGACTTGTTTGGACATGTTTTAGCTTATTGCTTTGTATGGAAGTTAGTAAAACCCTAAGTGACGTTTGATCATTTCTTTAAGGATGTTAGCTTCTGATTTTGGCTATGTGGTTTTGATATGTTGTTTATACATGGTTGAAGTGTCTTAGTGCTTAATTGTATTTTTTTTAAGACATGTTCACTTTTTGTTTGAATTTGTTCTTAACATGCCATAATTTGGTGCTTCTTTGACCTATGCTTGCTTGTTAGGATAGGAGGGCACTTGTTCCACCTCTTAGGGTTTGATTTTGAGATTGTAAACATGTTGATAGACCCCTGGTTTTTATATGAGAGCTTTTTCTTGACATGATTGATGTTACTTGTTTACTAAGTTACACATTCACATGCATGCCTCACTACACTTCCAACTTCTTCATGCTTCTCTTATTTGACCTAGTTTGAGTTTTTTTGTCTTAATTGATGTTTGAATCTTCTTCTCAGGCACTTACTTAACATGTTTAGGTTCTGGTTGTGATATTATGATCACTTGCTTGTTCTTACTTCATTTGAGTTTACTTGGTCTTTGCTTATCATTTGTGAATTCTTCTAACACTTTAGGGGAAATGGTAAGTAAGAGGTGTGGATAAGATTTCCACACTTCAAACTTCTTTCTCTCCTCTTTTATGATTTCATATTTGTATATGAGATGTGCTTAGGCCATCACTTTTTCTTCTTTTCCCCTTCTAGAGAACAACTTAACTTCTTTAAGAGAAGTAAGTTGATTTTCTATTTCTTCCTTTCTTCTTCTTTCCTTCTTCTCTTTAGGATATAATACCTCACTAACCTAGGTTCATCTTTTCATGACATCAGTAGGATTAGTATTTCCCCTTAGTTCTTTTTCCTTTAAGATCTTTGGTGCTCTTCTCTTCTCATATTCAAACTTAACTTCCAACCATTTAATAATGACGATTCTTTTCATGCGAGATGGGACTTTGTCGTGGGGTACTCACGTACGTTCCATTTCGGGGCGAGGTAGTCTTAGCATAGGATGCCTCACAAAGAAATCTAAAAAACACTTCTTAACCAAAAACCGCAAAAACATTTAATAAATGCCAGTAGTTTAGTGTGTCTGAGCCTTCCTCTTAGGGACTAGATTTGGGGATTTCCCCCATAGCTAGATATGCATCTTGCATATTCCATTTCGGGATGATGTAATAAGTACACATCCCATTGAGTAAGACTTAGTTACACTCGCCTATTCAAACTTACAAGTAGAAAACTCATAAAAAACACTAGACAAAGAATAAACATCTGTCCTTCGGGACATCTTTTCTCATCACCTTCATTCAAAAAGTAAGAACTTGCTCTTACTTGTCTTTTTGCAAGACAGTAATGCATTCGTGCCATATGAGTTTGTAGCACCTGAGCGTTGACATAAGCAGTTCAAGCCTTAACACACAAGCAATATTTCCACCCCTAGTTAGGGGAACTACGGCGTCTCTGATCCTCATGTCCAGATGAGGTACGTAGGCAGCGAGGTTGGGCCCGTTCGAGCACTTTTTTATTTTCCCTACATTTCCCCCCTTTATTTTCTTTTATCCAGATCCAATTCCTTTTCTTTTGCAGCGACTTTCATTTCTTCACCCTTTGAAACAGTTTCTTTGCAAGCGTGGATCTTGTCGGGTACGGCGGACGATATGGGGTGCTAATACCTTCCCAGGTCGTAATCGACTCCTGAACCTAGTTTCTTTGGTTTGCAGGACCTTTGTACTTCCTTTTATTTTCTTCGGTTTGTGCAGGATTACCATTCCCGTTCCTTCGGGATAAAAATTACTGGCTGGCGACTCTATCTTTTTTCGCGCCACTTTCACGTTTGTACCAGGATGGAAATCCAGGGAGTGACACCTTCTTGTCCAGAGATTTCAAGAAGGCAACGATACGGGGTTTCCAGTAATCATTGTTAGATCTATGCATAATTGGTGGTCTATTCCCAAATCCTTCATCCTTGTCCATAGTACCAGAAAATATTGCCCCTAAATCTCATCCAGAAAAACAGGCATGGTGCCTGCTCTGATGCCAATTGAAATTTTGGAAGCAGATATGAGATGTCAAATGAGATGTTATGACACTTATATCTGACAGATTAAAATGAATAAGTTAAATGAACAAAAACAACTGTAAGAGACACAAGCAATTATTAACCTAGTTCTGTGCAAACACACCTACTCTAGGGGCTATCAAGCCAGGGAGGAAATCCACTATTAGTATTATCAATTCAGAGTTAAACCAATCAATTTACCCTCTTCACTTAATCGCTACCCCATGCAACTTCTACCTAAGAACTCTTAGATAAGAGACACCTATCACTCCCCCTCAATCACATCAGTAATGATAAAATAACAACCAAGCACTAGAAGACACACTTCAAAGACAAATCTTGACCTTGCTTAAAAGCTTCAATCAAGTACAAATCACTCTTGCTTAAAAGCTTCAGTCAAGTACAAATCACTCTTGCTTAAAAACTTTGAGTGGACAACATACAACACAATAACACCTAGTCCAAAATAGTTATCAACATGATAATTGTTTAGCTCACAAGAAAACTAAGAGAAACTTAAAACCCTTATACAAGTAACACTCTTCAACGCCTTATTTTTTGTATCTTCAAATAGGGTTTTGCAGCCTTTATGTAGAGGATGAATCATGGGCATGGTCCTGCTACACAAGTGAATTAAATGTTATTGTTAGATTAAATTTTTTGTATCTTGATAAGTTTCTATTGAATCATTAAATGTTATTATTAATTGAATTAGGGTTTTGACATTAAATTCAATGATCTTTTTGTTGATAATATTTTAGATTAATTGTTGGTAAATTTTGATATTAATCTTTGATTTGATTTTGATTTTTCTTCATTGAACTTTGCTAATTGTCTTAGATGATGTTGATAATTATTCTTAGAATTCTACTAATTGTTCTTGATTCCTTTTGCTAAAAGTTCTTAATTATTTTGATAATAATTGTTGATTGAGCTTTGATATATGATGATTAAAATGAATGTTGAACTTTTCCATTGATTAGGTACATTGAGAATGTTGATTAATTGACTTGATTAATTTTCATAAGATGCTTGATGCATTTTTGTTTTGACAACGTTTGAGTTATCTTTGGTAGTGATTCATACTTGAGTTTCCCAAGTTGATTAAAGGTAGGAAGTGTTGTTACATACACTATTGTTGTGCACAAGGTGAGATGTTAAATGTTACTATTATGTCCATACTTTTTATACATGTTCAGTTTTGAAAATAGGAGCTGTTAAAAGTTGTTCTTGATTGTTACTGGATTTTATAGCTATGGAAGTGCTTGAGTGCTGTTGTAAGTTGTTGTTTTAGTTTATTCCTTGGTTTTTGTTTGTCTTTTGCATGTTACCATAGGGTCTCCTAGTCCAACTTAATTTTTTATTAAGCTTGAGTAAGATAGACATTAGGGCCACCTAGTCCAACTTAATTTTGATTAAGTCGGGAGTAGGATAGACTTTAGGTCAGAATCATTTACATGCTAGCATAGCCAGAAATTCCATTTCAAATATCAACTATAGGACTAATATAGCATGATATCTTCTAGGATGAAGATCCCTTAGATTTTTTTGTTAACCATTTGAGTCTATCTTCTTCCTCTCAAACCAAAAATCAAAATACTTAATGAATAAAGTGTGTATAGTGTGACACAAGCCTTAAGCACATGAGAAATGATAAGAGGGAATCTCTTATAAACTTATCAAGGGTGTTTTGCACGCGTCTTGTCTCAGGACGATGTGTAAAGTATTCGCTCATATGTCATAGTCTTTAGTGTTATACATATTAAAAAACAAAATAATCAAAACATTTAACTTAAAAAACATGAAACAAATCAATCGTCTTTCTCTTCTCATCTCACAGATACTCAAGCATAAAGGCATGTCAAGTTCGTTATATTGCAAACAAGTAACACATAAGTCTCGATCCAGCGAGCGACAACACCTAACTGCTAGAATGAGCACTTTGGCACCGTCCACTTAAAAAAAACACCAAAAATAGTTGGTAACCCATAGTGAGCCAAACTAGGACGCTCTGATTCTCATTTCTGATGAGATACATAGGCACAAGACGCGATGTCTTGGAAAGCAAACTTCCCCCATTCTTTTCAGAATTCGTCGACCCTGATTCTCATTCTCGATAAGATACGTAGGTTGGGATGCAATATCCTCTCGAGTCAACTTCCTTCCCTCCCCCCTCTTTCCTCTTGGTTTCTCATTCTCTTTGCTTTCATATCAGCAAGTGGAGCTTCAGATATCTATACCCTTTGATTAGAACAGCAAGCATGGATCCCATCGAGAATGATGGATGCGAAGGGGTGTTAATACCTTCTCTTTGCGTAACCGACTCCTGAATCCCGACTTGATTGTGATGGCCTCATCTTTCCTTTTTCTCCAGGTTTTCTTCGATTGTTTCCTTTCAACATTGGGATAAATAACACTCAGTGGGGACTCTTTGTTTTTTGTTTTGGTTGTTTTTTGCGTTGAGATAGATGTTGCTCAGGAGCTTATTTCTAAACAACCGCTTCCTTCTACAACAACTCTCATGCCTCTTGAAATATCCAAATTTCATAATTTAATTATTTATTTAATTATTTATGAACATGTGGTAATCAGTTGTGTTTTGTGGTGTTTAAGTGAATGAATTATTTTATCTAAATAATGATATTGGAATAATTATAATTATTTAAATATTATTATTGAAAATAAAATAAAGAAGTTGGAGGTCTTAGGGGTAGGATGGTCATTTGAGAAAGTTATAATAAGGGAGAATACACTTTGTTTCTCATAATTTATGTTTTTGGTGAAGATTGAAAGGTTGCTCTGAAGAACAAGGAACTCGGGGTTGGAATTGCTCAAGAGGTGATCAGAAAAGCTCATTTGACTAAGGTATGGGGAGTAATTCTTATTGAATATCTATAATGTATAGGTAGTCTTATGAGAAAAGGGGATGTTTGAGGGAAACATTAGGGTTAGGAGGATTTTTGGTAGATTTTTTACGAATTGATGTTGTTAGATGTTATAGGTGATGATTATATGATGATAATAGGTAGAAAGACTGAATTCTGCTGTTTTTTGTTGATAAATGATGGTTTGGACGAGTTTGGTCGCAGGTGGAGTGTGTGGAAAGTCGCAAGGTTTTCTACCAATTTTTTCCTTCTCGCTTAGCGAGCGAGTCAAAATTTGGAAATCCCGCAAACAGAGGGTAGCTCGCTTAGCGAGCTTGAAGCCCGCTTAGCGAGACCTGTAGCTTTTTGAAAAATGTTTTCTTCTCCCAAATGACTCATAATGATTTGTTTTGTTGTGCTATGTTGCTATGATGTTGCTATGAGTTCTTGTCATGCTATATTAGGCTAAATGCGTAGGAATAATGATGAAATGATGTTATGATGATAATGTTGTACAATGATGCAATGTAGTATTGATAACCTGAGTATGCAAAGTAGATGTATGAATGACGAATAATGTATAATAATGAATGCTGATGCAAATGTTGATTATGATGATTATGTTGGTGTTGTTGCATCGTTGCATTTATGACATACTTATGATAATTGAGGCTTCAATCCCATAGTATGGATTACGGTGTTGTTGTTTATGTTTGTGCTCCCTTGTGGAGGGTTGATGGCCCAGTGTCCATCCATGATGATGTTTCGATACCACGTGCATATTATGAAGAGTGCAATTCATTCTTTGTGGCATAGCATGATTGCATTTGTTTTGTGATGGTGTGATAGTTTTTGTTGTATGTGGGTGAGACTTGATGTAAATGATGAAATGTTGTACATTGTCTTATAATTCTATCTTTATATTATTTATATTGAATGTGAATTTACTCACCCTTCCTGCCTTTCGTGATGGTTTATTATGTCATCCTACATATACTCAAGAATAGCGCGGTGTTTGGAGGTATCTCGAAGTGTGTCTTTTGTTGTTTGATCCCTGGTATCAACCCATTCTCAAACTTGAGACACTTCGACAACTCAGCATCAACACGATTGTAGTGAGGAAATATGACGGTAGCGGAGTATGCCACTAAGTTCGAGAGGCTGGTGAAGTATTGTCCTCACTACAATCGTGTTGATGCTGAGTTGTCGAAGTGTCTCAAGTTTGAGAATGGGTTGATACCAGGGATCAAACGGGGGATTGGATGTCATCAGATCCATAGGTATGATCAGTTAGTGGATAAGAGCAAAATCTATGATGAAGATAGTCGAGCTCGATCTGCTCACTACAAGCAACTGAGTGAGAAGAAAGAGAAAAGCCAGTTTATTGGAAAGCGTTATGTGACTCCAGCTGAGAAGGGGAAGCAGAAGGTTTTAGATGGGAAGAAGGCAAGTGGGGGAGCAGGTCCCGTTCCTCCCAAGTGCTATAAGTGTGGTGAATCCGGTCACAAGTCAGATGTGTGCAGTAACCCAGTGGTGTGATGTTACAAGTGTGGCAAGAAAGGTCATCGAGTTGGTAATTTTCCGAATGAAACTCCAACTTGTTTTAATTGGGGTGTGTAAACACCCCAAATTTTCCCTAACCCATCCACACCATGGCTTGTGATCATTTTCATATGCATAAACTCAATCATACCATCTCACATCACATTTTTGATCCACTGCATTGGTTCTAAGTCATCTGCATCTAGGGTTTGTGATCTGAGCAATCCAAGAGCCTCTTGAGCCACTCCAAAGGTCAACAATCACTTCAAAGGGGTCCATGTATGTTCAAGCATCATATTATATCCTCACAAAGTCAAGAATGTCAAAAAATCACAAGAACTTAGAGTGGCATGGAAGCAGAGCCAGGCTTGACTGCACAGATGACCTAGAATTAGGGTTTTGGTTTCAGAGGCCATAACTCCAAATTTTTTGGTCATTTTTGTTTCTATTGGTCTCTATATGTTATGAGGATCATGCATATCAAGTTTCATGAAGAAATTCCATGGGGAAGGCATCTAATCAAGAGTGGACTTCTTGTACAAGTCAGTGCAAAATCAGGGCATCTGAGGCCCCCAATGACCCAACCAAAGGGCATTCTTCATCATTTTGATTGTATATGATCTTTATTTGATCATAGAATAAGTTGGAAGTTCACAAAATTGAAGAATTTCAAGTATTTTGCAAAGTTGACTTTTGGGCAAGTTTGACTTTTAATGAAATTGCCATTTTAGGCAACTTTTTCAACCTTTACTTTTTGATTCAAAAATGCTTCAAATGAAAAAACTTTGGTCATGAAAGTTGTAGATTGGATCATTCCCTTTTCAAAAAGTACAAGAACTCTTCCTAATTCATTTTGGATCAAAAGTTATGGCTTTGCAAAGTTGGGAAAAATCATTGAATTTTCACTTTTTGCACAAGAGGGAAAGTTGCAAAACCTCATGCCAAGGCCAAAGATGACTTCAAAGTGACTTCTAATATTCATACAAACACAATGCAATGCCTAAAATTCAGATTGGCCCAAGAAATTTCTCATTTTTCATGCCTTGATGTCCAAGTATCATAAGCCATTTTTCATGAAAATCACAAAGAGGGAAAACTTGCAAGAAGGGTTCCTTTGGTTTTGTTTGATCTCTAATCAATATCAAAGTGTCATAGCAGCATTATATGGTGCATTTTGCTGCATATTACCCAAGAGATGTCACATGTTCATGGCCAAAAGTCACAAAATGTCACAAGTTGCCAAAATGCAAAACACATGCTATCTTGCAATCCCAATGTTGCAGTCCTTCACAAACCATCCAAGGGTCCTCCCTAAAGCTGGCTGAGGCAATCCAAACACAGAGATCTCCTCTTCCATGGCCCATACCCCCAAGTACAACTTACTTGACATTTTGGCAACTTGAGCCATACCAATCACATCAGTCCACATCAACTCCTCTGGCCCATCACATTTGTTTATACAAACCAAAAGCAAGCCATTTGATAAAAAAAACACAAGCCTGAAAACACACAATCTAACTTGTACAAGTTCTGTCCCAAACTGCTTCTCTGAGTTTTTTCTTCACACAGCCAAGAAACCTCAACTTTTCCTTTCACCAACAAGTCACAAATCACCCTTAGAACAAGAATCATCCCCTGAAACAACTTGAAACATCTCACAAAAGGCCCTCCATTTCTGCTACACCAGAGCAAAACAGCCATAACCAGTCATTCTCAAAGCTATCCAAGCTTCATTTCATCATCAAGGTGCTCAAAGGAGAGGGATTGCACCAAGTTTGAGGCCAGAAAGTTCCACAGTTCAAAGCTCCAGTTCAGGTATCATCAAGAACATTTTTTATAGAAATGTAATCTCTTGTTATAGAATGATAGAGTTTGTTTCACTCATCATGTTAAGCTTTGAAATACTGAAAATGGTTGAGAAATGAGTGTTTATGCATGTTTTGAAGTTTTTGCAGTGTTCTTGATTTTGCTCAAATCTTGTTGTTGATGCATTATAAATGTGATCTTATGATTGATTCATGTTTGGGGTGGGTAGAGGATGAAATATGGAGACTTAGAGCACTTAACACAGCCTAAGGAATGAGTTTGATTCTGCATTTTTGAAAAAAACAGCAGGATGAATCGATTCATTCCAGCATGAATCAATTCAAAATAGCATAATGAATCGATTCATTCCAGCATGAATCAATTCAAAACAGCATAATGAATCGATTCATCCCATTATGAATCGATTCATCCTGTTGAAAAGTTCCTGGATTTCGCATAATGAATCGATTCATCCCATTATGAATCGATCCATTCTCCTGTTAACCAAAATTAATTCATTTTGTTTGTATTTTATTTGCATGAATTTTAAAAAATAGTAAAACATGTTAAAAAATTCTGAAATTTTTTTCAAACATTTCATTAATTTTCAGAACCTAAAAATATTTTTATTTTTATTTTTCACATTAAAAATTATTTTTAAATTATTTAAATGTTTATTTTTAATTAGTTAATGAAAATTAATTAATTAAAAATACATTTAGGTATTTAAAAATTCCAAAAAAATTCACATTGCATTTTAAAACATTTAGAAACATTATCAAACTCTCAAAACAAATTTATTTTTGGTTCTTGATGCCTTTTGATCATTTTCATTGGAATTGAATTCATTTTAAGGCATTATTTATGTTTAAACTTTGAAAAATTCATTCTGCCCAACCCTTGAGAGTTTGATGATGGTTCTTCTTGAATTGCATCCTCCATAGCATGTAGTTTATAGGATAAAATTGGTTTGATTTGATCTTGAATTTTCAATTTGTTTGGTATTTTTCTTTGTGAGGCACCCCAAAACCCTAGCAATCTTAGGAAATTCATAACTTTCACTAGGTTAAGAGTTAGATCCCCTCCTTTGGGAAGTGAACTTGTATAGGTTTAGGGTATCCTTGATTGCATTTTCAATTTTTTATCATGTCATTTGCTGCTGGTTTTGAGTTTTTTCTTTGCATGTTGTAATAAACCCTAATTTGGGCTTTCTTTTGCATTCATCTTGCATTTGCTTGCATACCATGACTTGCCATGACATCTTGTGCATCCATTTGATTCATAACACATCTTAGGACATATTAGAAGCATGTTTGATCATTGCATCTTTCATTTTCCATTTTGTATGTCATTTGCATTTCATAACTTTTCATGTATGTTCATGGTTCTAAGCATGCTCCATTTGCATCCATATGTTCATGTGATCATCCTCATGCCTTGTTTCATGTTTGCATCATCTCATAGCATCATTATCATCTCATATATGCTTCTGGTTTTGATTTGCATCATGCCATTTCATCTCATTTTGCATTACATTGCATTCCTTTCACTAACTTTTCAGGTGGTAAGTCACTTTGAGAAGTGAATTTGCCTTCACTTCTCACAATTTCTTTTCATCTCTCTTATGCATCCTTGCTGCATTTTGTTTTGTGTTTGAGATTAAGCTTGATCTTTCTTCTTCTTCTTACTTTCTTTCTTCAAGTGACTTGTCTTCTTAAATGAAGCAAGTTACTTTGCTTCTCTTTGTTCCTTTCATCTGCTTCCTGGTGGTTCCTCTGAAGATCTTTCTTGTAAACCTCACAAACCTTAGGAACAACCAAGCATGATAATAATTAGGGTTTTGATTAGTCCCCCATTTATATTCTACCTTTGTGTCTCTTTGAGTCTTCTCTTCTCACCTCATAATCAAGGACTAAACCATAAAGGCTTTAAGGCTTTGTGATTAAGTTTATGCCTGCATCCTTCTATTAGGATGGAGTGTATAACTTTAATCCTAAGTGTTAAACCCTTAATGTGTTTAACTCCTTTAATCAAATCACTTAATAATTATCAAGACATCAAGCTTGTAACTTGGGCCTTGCATTAGGGTTCTAATTCTTCCTTAATTGGTTAAGAAGGACTAACCCTAGTGTTAATGGACAAGTCCCCCTCAAGTTGTCTTACAAACCATAAAACTCACTTCTTCATCTTATCATTAATTAAAATCCATCTAATAAAGGCTTTGTTTTGTCATGAGGTTAATCCCTAATCATGGATTAAGTTGAGGAGTCTTCCTCAGCTTAAACATTCTCATCTATTATCCTTCTATTAGGATGGTGTAATGAGTCTGTTTAATCCCTGATTATGGCTTAATCTCATTACTTAACACTAAACAAAAACAACAAAAACATCTAAATAATCACAAGTAGGTTAATGATCTTAATCCTACATCATGGTGATTAAGTGTGAGAAGCTGACTTCAAACTTAAGGTATTCTCATTACCCCTAATCAGAGGGAAGATGTGATGAGTTTACTAAATCCATTGGTTTAGGCTTAAGCTCATTAACTTATGACAAACTTTCAAAAGCAATAAAAGACTGAAAACTCAAAAACAAACAATAATCGTCTCCTCCGGGATTCTTTTCTCACCTCATTCAATCACAAACGAGAACTTGCTTCTTCCGTCTAATGCAAGACAGTTTGCACCTGAGCCAGACAGGTCATACACTTGAGCATAGGCAAGTAAGCAGTTCAGAAGTCAACTCATCTTTCAGTCTCTTTGGGTCGAACTACGGTGTTCTGACTTCCTCATTGCACGAGACGATACGTAGGCATAACTTAACGGTTATCGAACAAAAGTCTCTGTATATTCCCCCTCTTCCAGCATCATTCTCTTAGCCTCATTATCATGAGCATTTCACTCTTGTCCTTACATTGACACTGTACATTTATACACATCACATTTCTTTACACTGACACCTGTACATCCTCTTCCAGGTATTTTTATACATAAATTGCACTGACACTACCCCTTTAAAACACAAATCTTTTAAGCGTGGATCCCGTCGAGTACGACGGACAATCTGGGTGCTAATACCTTCCCAGGTTGTAACCAACCCCCTTTCTCAGTCTCTCTGGTTCGCAACCGTCTTATCCATCTTTTTCTAGGTCTATGCAGCATTGCCTTTCCTCCGGGATAAAAATGCCTAGCTGGCGAATCTTTTCATTTCATCCTTTCGCCGACCGTTCGCGTCTGTACCTCATTTGAGCCAGTCTCATCTTTTGGGAGCGACAGGGTGAACATGGACATATCAACACCCAATGTCATAAGCCTAAGAAGACTGCTACTGCTGCTCAGACCAATGGTAGAGTGTTCGCTTTGAATGGTTCTGAAGTTCCTAAGAAGGACAATTTGATTCGAGGTACTTGTGTTTATTAATGGTGTTAAGTTGATTGCAATTATTGATACTAGTGTTACACATTCTTTTATTTATCTTGAATATGCTAATAAGTTGGGTTTGATTTTGTCTAGCATGAATGGTAGTATGGTAATAGAAACGCCAGCTAATGGTTCTGTTACTACTACATTTGTGTGTCGGAAGTGTCCTTTGACTATTTTTGAGAAGGACTTCTTGATGGATCTGGTGTGCTTGCCTTTACACCAAATTGATGTTATCCTTGGAATGAACTAGCTAGAGTTCAATTTTATGCATATCAATTGTTATGCGAATACTGTAGAGTTTCCTGAAATTGGTGATCATGGTGAATTGATGTTCTTGACGGCTAAGCAAGTAGATGAATTGTTAGAAGATGAAACTCAGATGTTTGCAATGTTTGTATCTTTGCAATTCGAAGGGAAGACTTCGAGTATTGATCTAACGGTTGTTCAAGAGTTTCCAGATGTGTTTCTGGAGGACATAACTGATTTACCTCCAGAACGTGAAGTTGAGTTTGTAGTGGATTTATTACCTGGTACTAGTCATGTATCTATGGCTCCGTATCGGATGTATTCTATAGAATTGAGTGAGTTAAAGAAGCAACTAGAAGATTTGTTAGAGAAGAAGTTTGTTCGACCTAGTGTTTCTCTGTGGGGTGCTCTAGCTTTGTTGGTAAAGAAGAAAGATGGGGTAGTACGAGGTTGTGTGTTGATTATAGGCAATTGAACAAGGTTACTATCAAGAACAAGTATCCACTTCTGAGAATCGACGATTTGATGGATCAGTTGGTGGGAGCCTATGTATTCAACAAGATTGATTTAAGGTCTGGTTACCATCAAATTTGTGTTAAGTCTGATGATATTACGAAGACAACTTTAATAACAAGGTATGGTCATTATGAGTACACAATGATGTTGTTCGGTGTATCCAATGCACCCAATGTGTTTATGGAGTACATGAATAGAATCTTCCATGAGTATTTGGATAAATTTGTGGTAGTTTTTATTGATGATATTCTGATTTATTCCAAGACAGAAGAGGAATATGCAGAGCATTTGAGGATTGTATTGCAAGTGTTTCGAGAGAAGAATTTGTATGCGAAGTTGTCAAAGTGTGAGTTCTGGTTACATGAAGCGAGTTTCCTTGGACATGTGATTTCCAATAGTGGGATTGTTGTAGATTCGCCGGAGATTGATGCAGTGTTGAAGTGGGAAACTCCTAAGTCTGCTACTGAGATTAGAAGTTTTCTGGGTTTAACAGGTTATTACATGAAGTTTCTTGAAGGTTTTTCGAAGTTAGCGCTACCTTTGACTCAGTTGACTCGGAAGATTCAGGCTTATGTGTGGGATGTTCCGTGTAAAAAGAGTTTTGTAGAGTTGAAGAAGAAATTGACAACTACTCCAGTGTTGATTTTTCTGAATCCGAATGAGTCATTTATAGTGTATTATGATGCGTCGAAGATGGGACTTGGAGGAGTTTTGATGCAGAATGGTCAAGTAGTTGCTTATGCTTCCAAACAATTGAGATTTCATGAAAGGAATTATCCTACGCATGACTTAGAGTTGGAAGTTGTGGTGTATGTGTTGAAGATTTGAAGATGTTATCTCTTTGGTTTGAAATTTGAAGTGTTCATTGATCATAAGAGTTTGAAGTATCTGTTTGATCGGAAGGAACTAAATATAAGGCAGAGAAGGTGGTTCGAATTGTTGAAAGACTTTGATTTTGATTTGAGTTACCATCTTGGTAAGGAAAATGTGGTTGCAGATGCTTTGAGTAGGAAGACATTGCATATGTCGATGCTTATGGTGAAAGAACTTGAAATGATTGAACAGTTCAGAGACATGAGTTTGTTGTGTGAGGCTATGTCTGAGAGTGTGAAGTTGGGAATGATAAAGTTGACTAGTGAAATTATGGAAAAGATCCGAGAAGGACAAAAATCTGACTTGAAGTTGGTTGATTGGTGGACTTTGATTAACCAGGGTAACGATGGTGAATTCTGAATTAATGAGAATGGTGTGATGAGATTCCAGGATAGAGTGTGTATTCCTGATGTTCCAGAAATTAAGAAGAGTATCTTAGAAGAAGGAAATCAAAGTAGATTGAGTATCCATCATGGTGCTACGAAGATGTACCATGATTTGCAGAAATTGTTTTTGTGGCCAGGTATGAAGAAGGATGTTGCGGAATTTGTGTACGCATGCTTGACTTGTAAGAAGTAGAAGATTGAACATCAGACACCGTTAGGTATGATGTAGCCATTAAATACTCTAGAATGGAAGTGGGATAGCATTTCCATGGATTTTGAGATAGGGTTACCGAAGACTGTTAAGGGAAATGATTAAATTTAGGTGATTATGGATAGGTTGACTAAGTCGGCCAATTTCTTGCCGATGAAGATTAATCATTCTATGGAGAACTTATCTGAGATGTATATTTAAGAGAATGTTGAGTTGCATGGGATATCGTCAAGTATCATATTGAATAGAGATCTGCGGTTTATGTCAAGGTTTTTGAAGAGTTTACAAGATGCTTTGGGTACTAAGTTGAGGATGAGTTATGCTTATCATCCACAGACAGATGGTCATACATAGAGGAATATCTAATCTTTAGAGGATTTACTAAGAGCTTGTGTGCTAAATCAAGGAGGATCTTAGGATAGTCATTTGCCATTGATTGAGTTTACCTACAATAATAATTACCATGCTAGTATTGGAATGACACCGTATGAAGTATGTATGGAATAAGATATCGGACTCCATTTTGTTGGTATGAATCCGGCGAAAGTACGGTACTCGAACCTGATATTGTGCAGGAACGACTGAGAAGATTAAGATGATACAAGAAAGAATGAAGGCTTCTCAGAGTCGACAGAAGAGTTATCATGATTGTAACACCCCAAAATTTGATCACTCTTTTCCCCATCATTTACATATCATATAGCATATCATGTTGTTTGCATATCCAAGCATATGGCATAGAAAAATGAAGCATGGCATCCATAGGTGCTAGCACAGGGCACATGATCAATCATCTGGAAAAGAAATGATTATTCAAGACAAGATGATAACCAAGTGGTATTTCAAGAAGCTCAAAATGTATCCTCACATCTTACACAAGTTCAAAGTCATCCATAAAACCCTAGAAGGGTGAAGCACCATCAGAAGTTCAGCAGTGCAACATGCTCCTACACAGTTAACCCTAATTAGGGTTTTGCCTTAGATCAAGAAATTTTCATAGCTTTGACCAATTCTTGTGGTCAAAGGCTTTCATATGACATATAAGGCCTATGTAAGAAGTTTGATGCAAAAATTCATTAAGGAAGTCAGTTAATTCTTTAGTTACTTGTGAATGAAGAAATTGGTCAACTGCGCATCTGAAAAGTCAACTGTTGGATTTATAGGCCTCCAATCATGTTTTCAAGTAAAGGGACCCTCCCAAGGGAAAATAAGAGCTTTGGTGATCTCAAAAATCAAGAATCAAGAGCTTATGAGGAATTTTCCAAATTTAGTAAGTGACTTGTAATGGAAACTTACTATTTTTGGTATATTTTGCCCTAATCTTCAAGTGGTTCTTACATGGCCAAGATGACTCCAAATGAAATTTCCTTGAACATGAAAGTTGTAGGTCTTGCTCTACCATTTTCAAAAAGTACAAGAACCTGTTCATAGCATGTGTAGAACTCAAGATATGTCCATTGGAAGTTTGGTTATTTTTTGGGTTTTACCACTTTTTCAAGTTTCTACCATTTTGCAAATTTCCTTGTAAATCATTTCCAATCCATTCTTTGGGCCAATTGTGATCATAAACATCAAAGGAAATGCATGAGAAGCATTCTTGCCCAAGAAATTCAAAGAACTCGTGGGTTATGTGTGGAATATTTCATAAAATGCATTTTTGCAAAATCATGAGGAAAGCATGATACACTTGATCCTAAGATGTAAGATCAATCCAAGGGTCCTTATGGTTTCATTTTGAATCAATTTGTGCACTTAATGTGAGGCTTGCAAGCACAAATCACTCCATGTGCATTTTCATGCAAAATTGCATTTTGCTCCCTATCACACTTCCCATGCTTCCACTCCCTCTTAAACCCTAATCCACATCAAAAATACATGGTATATAAGGATTGCACACGAATTTCATAGCCTAACACTCTCTCATTTCTCATATCCAAAATTTCTTGCATCCAAGCAAATCTCTTCGAATTTCTCTCCACAAGCCCTCATTCTCTCATTTCTCCACATATTCTTCATCCTCAAACTTCAAGGATCTCATTCCATACATCAATTCAAGCTGAAAGTGAAGAATCAACAAGGTTCCATTCAAGAGAAAGAGCCTTCGGATTCTAAGATTCAGCCTCTCTCAAGCTCCATCTTACATTTATTTTGCAAGAGGAGGTTAAATCCAGTTGATCTGCACTATTTGGAGGTTTTTCTTGGTGGTTTACAAGGTCTTCAACCTCAGGTATGGCATTGAACTTATAGATTTGAAGCTTGAATTTCTCATGTGTTTTGTGATCTTCCTGTCTCACTGATCATCATGCTTCTTTTATTTTTGAGAATGCTTGATTATTGAGTGTATATTACTGATTTAAAGTTTGAAGGTCAAAGTTTATTTTCTTCGATTTGCTTTGCACAGTGTTTGTTTGCGGTTTTTTAGTGTGGATTTGGTTTCTTTGTAAGCTAATCTCTTAATCTGGAGCTTGTTTTAGACTTATATTAGGTTTTGTGCTTGTTTAAAGTTTTCCGGTGCCGGAGCCCTAGCTCCGGTCACCAGATTCTGCATTTGGTATGAACTCCGTTTGAATGCAGGTTGGAGGTTAGGGACATAATTTGGTCCGTTCATATTTGTATTCCAATGTGTATGGTTGTGACAACGCATTAAATTGGCATGTGTTGGTCATGTGAGATTGTGTTTTCATAATATTCTTTTTGTTTTCCAGCCTGTGGTATGCGTGTGTGCCCTAGGATCTTAACCGTTCATTTCGTTTACTTTGACTTTGGTGGGCTGATCAGATGCATTGATTACTTTGATTTTTGTTGACTGTCCATGAGCTCTTGGATCTGATTACTCTTTTTGTTTGACTCATTCAAGTGCGTAGGATTGAATTACTTTGTGGATAATGGACTTGTATAGTAACCCTAGGATCTGTTGACTTGTTGACTTCACTTCTCAGCCTTCAAATTCACATATTTTTTGTTTGTTTTGGTTGACTGAAGTTTTGTGTGGGTGCGTAGGCTCATATCTTCTAAAAGCACCCTCATCCTGAGCCCAATATCATTCTGAGCTGTTTTCATTACTATTAGAACCCCTATCATGTTCTTTTCTTTTTTTATTATCATTTTATTTTCTGTTTGCTTTTTAATTCTTAAAAATATTTAATCAATCTTAAAAATCACCAAAACATTCATGTATGTTTATTTTGATTTTCTTTAATTTCTTATAATTTTTATTTTCATTTTTTATTAACATGCGTGCCTGAATTAATTTTTGACTTTATTTCTTTTAGTTTAATTCCTTTTATGCATGACTTGTCTTGTTCATTTTCTATTTTAATTTTGGTAATAGGTATGAACTTGGTTCTTTTTGCTACTGATTCTTAGCATGTTGAAGTTGCCTTGAGGTTTGTTCCATTATTTTTAGGACCTTCTTGCTTGTGTTTTGCCATGTTGATTTAGGATGAAACTTTTGAAACCCAAATTGAACTTTGTCCAATTATTTGACCTAGTTTGCTTCTGATTCTTGACTTGTGCTTTTGGTATATTGATCCTACATGTTTAAAGAGTCTTTTTGCTTACTTGTGGAATTTTTGAAGCTTGTTTCCATTTTATGTGGATTTTGTATTAGGAATGACCTATTTTGGATGTTTTCTTGGTTGTTGCTTGCTCATTAGGTTATGAGGGAACTTATGCCAACTTCTAGGATTTGTTTTAGGACTTTTTACCATGATAGCATGTCCCTGGTCTTTGTATGATTATTTCACTTTGGTTTGCTTTGAGTTGCTTGTTCATTAAGGTTCTCACTTGTATGGATGTCCACATCACTTCTCATTTCCATATGCTTCTATTGTGTGATCTTGTATAGACTTGTATGCTTCCATTGTTATTTGAACTTCTTGATTAGGCACTACCATACCATCTTAGAGTTCTGACCTTGGTTTTTGTGGAACATGTTTGGCATGTATGACCTTTTCCATCTCATGCATACTTTTGTCTCCTTCATGGTAACTTGCTTGCTTTTGTTGAGACTTGTTTGCTCCAATTCTTTTATGAGGTTATATGCTTGATATTGGTACTTGAGATTGAAGATCCAATTCTAGTTGTGATGATTGGACATGATCTTTTTCTTGTGTGTGCTTAATTTAGTCTTATTTGCTTTATGTTATCATTTGCTCGTGCTCTAACCCTTTTGTAGGTGCAATGGTAAGTAAAGTGTGGATGTTGTCCACATTTCAAATCTTCTTCCCCTATCTTTTATTTGTTTTCTTAAATGTGTTTCAGATGTGCCTTATGCCATCATTTGTTCAACTTCTTTCCATCCCTCTTAGAAATCAACTTACCTTCTTTAGAAGAAGTAAATTGACTTTCTATTCCTTCTTCTTCTTCTTCTTTTCTTTCCTTCTTCTTCATTAGGATAGAATTCAATACACACTAACCTAGGACTTCCATGCATGATAACATTTAGGGTTGTTACTCCCCCCCCCCCACTTTGTTTTTACCTTTGAGATCCTTTTGGTGCTCTCTCTTTCTCATCTTCATACAAAAAAGCTAAAAAAACACTTAATAATGGTTGAAATAGTATTGTGTGTAGGGACTTATGCCATGGGGGCATTTGTATTCATTCCATCTTGGAATAGTACACTTGTCTAGCATGATGTACAAGTCTAATCATGAGACTAAATTCACAAAGAAAGCCTTAAAAGTTACTTCTTCATCAAAAAACCCAAAAACATCTAATAAGTTTAACAAGTTAGTGAGCTTAGGCCCTAACCCTTGGAAACAAGTCTTGGATAAATTCTCCTTACTTGGTGTGCTTGTTCTATTATTCCATCTTAGAATGTAGTAGCAAGTACACATTCCATGGAAACAAGTTTGAGTTCACTTCCTTGTGCCACACTCATAAAAAATCATAAAAACACTGGACAAAGAATAAGCGTCTCTCCTTTGGGACTTATTTTCTCATCACCTTCACTCTCATCATAAGAACTTGCTCCTACTTATCACTTTGCAATACGGTAACACACTCGCGTCGGACGAGCCTGCAACACCTGAGCATTGACATAGGCAGTTCAAGCTTTAAAAACACAAACGGTATTTTCCACCCCCTAGTTTTGGGAACTACGACGACTCTGATCCTCAGTTCCATATGAGGTACGTAGGTAGCGGGGTAGTGTCGCTCCCACCAAATGACACCCAAGGTCAGAAGGGGTATAGACGCGAACGGTCGGCGAAAGGAGGAAGAGAACACACAAGGGTGAACTCAGAAAGACAAGAGTCGCCAGCTAGGCATTTTTATCCCGAAGGAAAGGTAATGCTGCATAGACCTGGGAAAAGATATGGATAAGACGGTTGCGAACCAGAGAGACTGAGAAAGGGGGTTGGTTACAACCTGGGAAGGTATTAGCACCCAGATTGTCTGCCGTACTCGATGGGATCCACGCTTAAAAGATTTGTGTTTTAAAGGGGTAGTGTCAGTGCAATCTGTGTATCAAAGCTGGAATGAATGTACAAGTGTCAGTGTAAAAAGAATGTGAAGTGTATAAGGGAAGTGTCAGTGTAGAAAAGAGTGAAATGCTCAAGATCATGAGGCTTAAAGAATAAGGCTGGAAAGAGGGGGAATATACAGAGACTTTTGTTCGATAACTGTTAAGTTATGCCTACGTATCCTCTCGTGCAATGAGGAAGTCAGAACACCGTAGTTCGACCCAAAGAGACTGAAAGATGAATTGACTTATGAATTGCTTACTTGTCTATGCTCAAGTGTATGACCTGTCTGGCTCAGGTGCAAACTGTCTTGCATTAGACAGAAGAAGCAAGTTCTCGTTTGTGAGTGAATGATATGAGAAAAGAATCCCGGAGGAGACGATTATTGTTTGTTTTTGTGTTTTCAGTATTTTATTGCTTTTGGAATTTGTCATAAGTTAATGAGCTTAAGCCTAAACCAATGAGTTAGTAAACTCATCACATCTTCCCTCTGATTAGGGGTAATGAGAATACCTTAAGTGTGAAGTCAGCATCTCACACTTAATCACCCTGATGTAGGATTAAGATCATTAACCTACTTATGATTATTTAGATGTTTTTGTTGTTTTTGTTTAGTGTTAAGTAATGAGTTTAAGCCATAATCAAGGATTTAATGGACTCATTACAACATCCTAATAGAAGGATAATAGATGAGAACATTTAAGCTGAGGAAGATACCTCAACTTAATCCATGATTAGGGATTAACCTCATGACAAAACAAAGCCTTTATTAAGTGGATTTTAGTTAATGATAGAATGAAGAAGTGATTTTTATGGTTTGTAAGACAACTTGAGAGGGACTTGTCCATTAACACTAGGGTTAGTCCTTCTTAACCAATTAAGGAAGAATTAGAACCCTAATGTAAGGCCCAAGTTACAAGCTTGATGTCTTGATGATTATTAGGTGAATTGATTAAAGGTTTTAAACACATTAAGGGTTTAACACTTAGGATTAAAGTTATACACTCCATCCTAATAGAAGGATGCAGGCATAAGCTTAATCACAAAGCCTTAAAGCCTTTAGGGTTTAGTCCCTGATTATGAGATGAGAAGAGAAGACTCAAAGATGACTCAAAGGTAAAACTAAATGGGGGACTAATCAAACCCTAATTGTTATCATGCTTGGAAGTCCTAGGGTTTATGAGGTTTAAGAAAGAAAGAATCTTCAAAGAACCACCAGGGAGGGAAGCAGATGAAAGGAGCAAGAAACAAAGAGAAGCAGGACAACTTGCTTCACTTAAGAAGACAAGTTGCTTGAAGAAAGAAAGTAAGATGAACAAGAATGAGCAAGCTCAATCCAATACACATACAAAAATGCAGCAAAGGAAGTATGAAAGAGATGAAAAGAGATTATGAGAAGTGAAGGCAAATTCACTTCTCAAACAACTTACCACCTGAAATGTTAGTATAAGAAATGAAATGCAATGCAAGTGAGATGGATGTGATGATGCAAACCAAAACCAGGAGCAAGATCATGATGTTAATGATGCTAAGAGATGATACAAACATGAGGCAAGGCATGAGAATGATGAAGCAAGCATAAGGGTGCAAATGAGGCATGCTTTGAACCATGAAAGTACATGAAAAGTTATGAAAACTAATGAACATACAACATGGCAAATGAAAGATGCAATGATCAAGCATGGTTCTAATATGTCCTAAGATGTATTATGAATCAAAAGAATGTACAAAATGTCATGGAAATTCATGGTATGCAAGCAAATGAGAAATGGATGCAAAGGAAGGCATAAATTAGGGTTTATGGTCAACACACAAAGCAAAATCCAAAACCAGAAGCAAGAGTCATGATAAAAATTTGAAAATGCAATCAAAGATACCCTAAACCTATACAAATTCACTGCCCAAAGGAGAGGATCCAATTCTTAACCTAGTGGGAGTTATGAATTTCCTAAGATTGCTAGGGTTTTAAGGTACCTTGTCAAGAAAAATCCTAAACAAATTGAAAATGCAAGATCAAATCAAACCAATTTTATCCTATAAACTACATGCTATGCAAGATGCAATGCAAAAAGAATCATTGTCCAACTCTCAATGGTTAGTCAGAAACAAATTTTTGAAGTTTGAAACAAAATATTGCCTTGAAATGAAATTAAATCCAATTAAAATGATCAAAAGGCATCAAGAACAAAAAATAAATTTGTTTTGAGTTGGACAATGTTTCTAAATGTTTCTAAAGGCTATGTGGATTTTTTTGTGATTTTTAAATACCTAAATGTATTTTTAATTAATTAATTCCCATTAATTAATTAAAAATAAACATTTAAATGATTTAAAAATAATTTTTAATGCAAAAAATAAAAATAAAAATATTTTTGTGTTCTGAAAATTCATGAAACTCTTGACAAAAATTTTCATAATTTTTTAATGATTTTTGCTATTTTAAATAAAATGTGAAAGAAAATGCAAAAAAATGAAATAAAAAACAAAATAAATGGAAGTATGCAGATCTGAAGGCTGAGATTCAAAGCTGAGAGTCCAGGGTTGACTGCGCGCGCTATCCTACGGCTGGCATTTAAACTGAGCAAACCTAATTAATTAATTTAATTAAATGGGATTAGGGCTTTAATGATAGATCCAGGCCATTCGTTCACGCGGGAGTCAAACAAAGTCAAACGCGTCTACGGTCCAGGTTTAAACTCTCATTAATGACGCAATTAGGGCTAAGCACATTCAGACGACCGGAACAGTGCTCCGGTCGTCTTCTCCGGCGAAACCAAATACCTAGCTTTCACTATAGGCCACCCCAACCCAAATTAAATGCCCAGAAACAATCTCCTATCAAATCTAAACTCAAATTCATCATCAAACAACATTTATCAAGCATGAGCAAGGAGAATCGAAGCAAAACATTTTTACGGGCAAATATTCAGACACTCAATACATGCTTGTTTCTGGCTCATTTTCAAAAATAATTAGATCCTCATGATCAGGGCAACATATAGAACAACATTCTAACAAGAAATCAAAGTTCTGGAAAATTTGTTCATCATGTTACCTGAGATTGAGCTTTCAGTCCAGGAGCTTTTTGCTTGCCTCTTTGCCTCAAAATGGTCCCAATGGTCCTCTTGATGAAGTTATGAAGCTTGGTTGGAGTTTAAAATGGTTGGTTTGTGAGTTTGCAGAAGTTCTGTTCAGTGAAGGAGAGAAATCGTGTTTTGATTTCAGGGAGTTTTAGGGCAAGGTGAAGGGTCAGGGATGATCAGTGAGGCATGCTGAGATGTTCTATGGAGTTTGTTTTTGTGTTTGATGCTTGTGTGATGTCTTTCGAATGAAAATGCATAAGAGGCATAAACTTGGAACTATGGCTTGGAGAGTGTTTCAGGCTTGTGTATGTGGTGTGTTATGTTGCATTTGGTCCACTTATCACAACTAGAGAGGTCAGAGAAGTTGGTGTGGCACAGGATGATTGGTATGGGGTTTTTGCCAAAAAGTCAAGCTTTGTGTAAGAGAGGTATGGGCTGTGGCAGTGGAGGTACAAAGCATGGCTTGGCTGCAGCTTGAATCAGGGAGATCCATGGAAAAGGATTAGAGGCAATGCAGCAAGTGGATTAGGGTTTATCATAGGTTTTGCAACTTTGTGACCTTTGGGCCCTTTTGAAGTTTCTTGATCCACAAGTCATGAAAATGGCCAAACCTTTGATGCAATCTGACTTTTTGGCATTGGTTTATGTTTGTGTAATGCATAGAAGTCACTTTGAGGTATCATTTTGCCTTGGCAAGGGATTTTGCAACTTTGCCTCTTTGGTAGAAAACTTGAAATTATGTGATTTTTCCCAACTTTGACAAGCCATAACTTTTGATCCAAAATGAATTAGAATGAGTTCTTGTACTTTTTGAAAAGGGAATGATCCATTCTACAACTTTCATGACCAAAGTTTTCTCATTTGAAGCATTTTTGAATCAAAAAGCAAGGGTTGAAAAAGTTTCCCAAAATGACAAGTTTCCATTACAAGTCATTTTCCCAAAAAGGCAACTTTGCAAATGGCTTGAAATTCTTCAATTTTGTGAACTTCCAACATCTTCCATGATCAAATAAAGATCATACACAATCAAAATCATGAAGAACACCCCTTGGTTGGGTCATTGGGGGCCTCAGATGCCCTGATTTTGCACTGACTTGCTCAAGAAGTCAACTCATGATCAGATGCCTTCCCCATGGAATTTCTTCATGAAAATTAATATGCATGATCCCTATACCATATAGAGACCAATAGAAACAAGAATGACAAAAAAATTGGAGTTATGGCCTCTGAAACCAAAACCCTAATTCTAGGTCATCTGTGTAGTTAAACCTGGCTCTGCTTCCATGCCATTCTCAGTTCTTGTGATTCTTTGATTTCTTTGGCCTTGAGAGGATACAATATGATGCTTGAACATTCATGGACCCCTTTGAAGTGATTGATGACCTTTGGAGTGGCTCAAATGGCTCTGGATAGCTCAGATCACAAACCCTAGATGCAGATGACTTAGAAACAATGCAGTGAGTCAAAAATACAATATGAGATGCTATGATTGAACTTATGCATATGAAAATATCACAAGCCATGGTTTGAATGGGTGAGGGCAAATTTGGGGTGTTTACAACTGCCCCTATTCAAGCATGAGTTAGCTGTGTAGAATGTAAGCAACGGCTTAACAAGCAAACAAGATAACTTGTGGTTGAATACCAAAGACAGTCCAAAATTTGCACTCACAGAATGAAGAAGAAAAGGGATATAGATTGTGAAAGGAAAATAAAGTATATTATAAAGTGCAAGCGACGGAGGACTACCGTCGAGCAGAGGACGACTGCTGGGGAAAGAGCAATGACGGGGACGACCGACAAGCTGGGGATATGAGAGATTGCGATGGGGACGGTCATCAAGCAAAGATATAAGACTCTCTGGGGATTATGGGAAAAAAAACAGATGATGAGGCACGGTCATCAAAAGTGAAGGACGATCACCTAGCAGGGGACGGCTGCTCTGTTGGGGATAAGATGAGGGACGGTCATCTAATGGTGAAGGAAGATCACCTGGCAAGGTACGGTTGCCAAAAGTATCGTGACATAGGACGAATGCCGGATAAAAAGTCGACGATGGGGACGGCCATCGGATAAGCATGACGAAGGACGATCATCAAGAGGTGAAGGACGATCACCTAGCAGGGTACGGCTGCTCTCAGGGTTTATCATGACATAGGACGAATGCCAGATAACAAGATCAACGACGGGGACGACCATCGGATAAAATGATGAAGAACGATCATCAAAGGGTGAAGGACGATCACCTAGCAGGGGACGACTGCTGAAAAATATCACAACATAGGACGAATGTCGGATAGGAAAGGGTTCAAATGAAGTAAAGACTCCGCTAGGGAAAGGATGAGGGACGGTCATCCCAAGGTGAAGGATGATCACCTGGCAGGGTACGGCTGCCAAACGGGTACCATGACATAGGACGAATGTCAGATAGAAAGGAAATAGTTCACTGGGATTTGCTGGGACAAGTAAACACGGACGAGTGTCTATATCCAAGGAATGGGAGGTATAAGTGTTTGGGTACTGTGTATAGACTAAAGATGCGGACGAGCATCCTTAAGGCTATGATACGGACAAGTATCAGGTAGAAACAAATGCTGACACATGTTCAGAGATGATGATACGGACGAGTACCAACTGGTTAACAAAGAACACGGACGAGTATTGATTCTGCGGGGACTCTTCTTGGGAATAGTAGACACAGACGAGTGTCTAAATTCAAGAAGACATAAGTGTTTGACATGGTGTATAGATTAAAGATGCGGATGAGCATCCTTAAGACTATGATACGGACATGTATCGGTAGAAACAAACGTTGACGCATGTTCGAAGATGATGATACGGACGAGTACCAACTGGTTAACAACGAACACGGACGAGTGTCGAGTCTGAGGGGATTTGAGTGATGTATAAAAGATACGGACGAGTATCTGTATGAGTGAAACAGGAGTAACAAGTATGAGTGGTGTGCAGGAGTGTTTAACTTGCTGGGGAGGGCGACACGGACGAGTGTCAAAAAGAGCAAAGTATAATATAAGCAAGTGTATGCGTACAAAGGGAGTTGTGTATAAGTATCTGTGAATGCAAAGGGGACGCTTTGGCTTTCTACTGGGGATATGACACGGACGGGTGTCAGGAAGTATCTGTAGTATATAAGTGCCTATTTGTAAAGAATGCTCGGGCGACTTTACTGGGGAATCATGACACGGACGGGTGCCAAAAGGAGTGTTCATTTGTATTTATGAGTGTAAGGCAAATGCCTTGGCTTTCTGCCGGGGAATCCGGGGAGTTCCTCTGTATATCTTTGATGGATTGCCAGTATTTACAAGTGCTTGATTCAGAACATGGCTTATGATTATGCAATATGTTTGATTTTTGCCGTAATGCTCCGTATTTCACGGAATGCTACGCTCTGTGGGGAGAATATGATGCGAATGCTATGATTATGCAAAGACACCGATCCGGGATTCGGATCCCATTGCCACGAAGATCTCTGGCTGATCTGCTTGGAGTGGGTATCCCAGCTGGGGTTGAGATCATTGGTAGATCTGACCTATGTGACTCTGCTTGGGGATATAGGTCACTGACAGACCTATTTCAGTAATGAGGAACCCAGCTGGGGTTTGTAGAAGCTTTCTTCACCCTGTTGTGAGATCTTCAAACGTTGCTCTTCTGGATAGAGGCTGAGACTCTGTGGGGAGATGGTTCCCTGGCTTTTGTACTTGGCTGAGGAGGAAATAAATGGCAACTCAGCTGGGGAGAAGGCACCTCCGGTGTTCAGACTGAGTGGATAATGATTTGCCAGCTTGCTGGGATGAAGCTCTCATGCCCCCATGCTGTGCTTTGAATACCTGCAATCCTGAAAAGTCAGAGAAATGCACAAGTAATCCCGAGGTATCCTTTACCAGATTCCATCATAAGAGTTTTAGGCACTCCTGGGAGTGAGTACATTTCCTGCAAGCACGTATTTTTTAGAAGAGAAGCATCAGTATTTATGCAATCAGTATCTTAAAAGACATCGGACATTCTTGCAAATGAAAATAAAATGTACGAAGCGAAACATGACTGAAAATCTGATTTTATTTATTCATGTGCCCTGAATTGGCAAGATACAATCAGAGAAACAAATCTCCTAAAATGGGGAGATTGTTATAAATTGAGAGAATAAAAGGTATTGGCAATGTTGATGACGCTTTAAGGAGCTTCCCTTTGCTATGACTCGTATGACATTTGACGTTCTTCTCGTCTTGCTTTCTGAAGAAGGCTGATTCTGAACGAAGCTTGATCCTTTCGAAGCTTACCAAGTTGTGAGTGATACAGACGAATCCAGAATGCAATTGTTCGCTCATTCCCTTATTTTGCATGGATCGCCCTTTCGGGTTTTCAATCCATCAGGATACCCCTTTTTGCCTGAGCTGTCCAATGCGGCTTTTCAACTCAGCGGGTGTACATTCTTTTATTTATTTTCCCTTATTTTTGCCCGAGTCTTTTATTCTGTTTTTGACTCGCCGGGATGCCCTATTCTTGCCTGGACTTACATTCTGTTTTTTATGTCCAGCGGGTCATTTTATGCGAAGTATTTTTTAACTGCATCTGAATTCACAGGGGACGGGAAGTCTTTACCATCCATAGTACTGAGCATCAGTGCTCCACCAGAGAAAACTTTCTTTACTACGAATGGCCCTTCATAGTTTGGAGTCCACTTGCCCCTGTGGTCTGTATGGGGAGTGAGGAGTCTTTTCAGCACAAGATCTCCTACTTGGTACTCTCGGAGCCTGACTTTCTGATCGAAGGCTTTCTTCATTCTTTTCTGATATAATTACCCATGAAAAATTGCAGCTAATCTCTTTTCTTCGATCAGACTCAGTTGTTTGTATCGGGATCGGACCCACTCTGCTTCACTCAGCTTAACATCCATTAATACCCGCAATGAGGGTAACTCAACTTCAACAGGTAGGACTGCCTCCATACCATACACAAGTTGATACGGTGTTGCCCCAGTGGACGTTCTGATTGACGTACGGTACCCATGCAAGGCAAACGGTAGCATTTCATGCCAGTCTTTGTAGGTGACTACCATCTTCTGTACAATCTTCTTAATGTTCTTGTTTGCTGCCTCAACAGCGCCATTCATCGTTGGCCTGTAAGGAGAAGAATTGTGGTGTTGGATCTTGAAGTCCCGACACAGTTCTTCCATCATTTTGTTGTTTAAGTTGGAACCATTATCAGTAATGATTCGCTCGGGCACTCCATACCGACAGATGATATCTCTCTTCAGAAATCGGGCTACCACTTGTCTTGTAACATTTGCATAAGAAGCCGCTTCAACCCACTTGGTAAAATAGTCAATAGCAACCAGGATGAATCTGTGGCCGTTTGAAGCAGTCGGTTCAATCTTGCCAATCATATCAATGCCCCACATGGAAAAGGGCCAAGGTTAAGACATCACATTCAAAGGATTCGGAGGTACATGCACTTTATCCGCATAAATCTGGCATTTATGACATTTTCTGGCATAAGCACAATAGTCTGCATCCATTGTGATCCAGTAATAGCCTGATCTTAGCAAATTTTTAGCCATTGCATGCCCTCCTGCATGGATACCAAAGGATCCTTCGTGCACCTCGTGCATCAACAAGCATGCTTCTGTTTTATCAACGCATCTGAGAAGTACCATATCAAAGTTTCTCTTGTACAGGGAACCGTCAGTATTCAGGAAGAAACTACCAGCAAGCCTTCTTAAAGTCTTCTTATCATTGGAAGATTCCCCAGGTGGGTATGTTTGATCCTCCAAGAAGCATTTGATATCATGGAACCAATGCTTATCATCTTTAACGACATCTGCTGAGAACACATATGCCGGTCTGTCAAGTCTGGACACCGAAATCCGAGGTACGAAGTTGGCAGCTTGAACTTTGATCATGGATGAAATGGTAGCCAAAGCATCTGCAAATTGATTCTCGTCTCGAGGGATATACTCAAGCTTGACCGTTGTGAAGAAAGTCAATAACCTTCTTGTATAGTCCCTATAAGGTATCAGATGATCCTGGTGTGTGTACCATTTGCCGTTGGTTTGATTGATTACTAAAGCTGAATCTCCGAACACAGTTAAAGTTTTGATCCTGAGGTCAATGGCTTCCTCAAGACCCATAATACAAGCTTCGTATTCAGCTTCGTTGTTAGTGCAGTTAAAGGTGAGTTTTGCCGAGAAAGGCAGGTGAACTCCTTTAGGTGTAATGAGTATTGCACCAACACCACGACCATTCATATTAACAGCCCCGTCAAACATCATAGTCCATTCTTCTTCTGGATCAGGCCCTTCAGTGTGAACAGGCTCTTCATGATCTTTTTCTTTAATGGACATGATGTCTTCATCAGGGAAGTCAAATCTCATAGGCTGGTAATCATCAATAGGTTGCTCAGCAAGATAATCAGACAGTACACTGCCCTTGATGGCTTTCTGAGAGGTGTACTGAATGTCATATTCTGTGAGGATCATTTGCCATCTTGCAACCCGTCCGGTAAGTGCTGGCTTCTCAAAAATGTACTTGACTGGATCCATCTTTGAGATCAATAAAGTAGTGTGGGTCAACATATACTGTCTCAGTCGGCGAGCAGCCCACGCTAAAGCACAACAAGTTTTCTCGAGCAGTGAATAACGTTGTTCACAGTCGGTAAACTTTTTTCTTAGGTAGTATATTGCATACTCTTTTCGACCAGACTCGTCATGTTGGCCCAGCACACACCCCATTGACTCTTCTAATATTGTCAAGTACATTATCAGAGGTCTTCCTTCAACTGGAGGCATAAGGATTGGAGGCTCTTGTAAGTATTCCTTGATTTTGTCAAAGGCCCTCTGGCAGTCTTCGTTCCACCTGACCGTTTGTTCTTTTCTTAACAGCTTGAACAAAGGCTCACATGTTGCCGTAAGGTGAGATATGAACCGTGAAATGTAGTTCAATCTACCTAGGAACCCCCGAACTTCTTTTTCTGTCTTCGGTGCAGGCATTTCTTGAATGGCTTTAACTTTATCAGGGTCAACTTCAATCCCTTTTTCACTTACAATAAATCCCAGCAGCTTACCAGATTGCACCCCGAATGTGCATTTGTTGGGGTTTAACTTCAGTTGGTATTTCCTCAAACGCTTGAATAACTTCAGCAGATTTACCAAGTGGTCTTCTTCTGTGAGGGACTTGGCAATCATGTCATCCACATAACATTCAATTTCTTTATGGATCATGTCGTGGAATAATGTTACCATAGCCCGTTGATAGGTTGCACCCGCATTCTTCAGTCCGAATGGCATCACCTTGTAACAGAACGTGCCCCAGGGTGTAATGAAGGTCGTCTTCTCCATGTCTTCAGGTGACATCTTGATCTGATTGTATCCTGAAAATCCGTCCATGAAGGAGAACACCGAGAACTGAGCCGTATTATCAACCAATACATCAATGTGAGGTAAAGGGAAGTCATCTTTCGGGCTGGCTCTGTTCAGATCCCAGTAGTCCACACACATCCTCACCTTGCCGTCTTTCTTAGGTACCGGTACAATGTTAGCAACCCACGGTGGATAGCTAGTTACAGCAAGGAACTCGGTGTCCCACTGCTTTTGTACCTCTTCTTTAATCTTCATTGCCATATCTGGGCGAGTACGGCGCAGTTTCTGTTTTACCGGTGGGCAATCTTCTTTTAAAGGCAGCTTATGCATGACAATATCGGTGTCCAACCCTGGCATATCCTGATAAGACCAAGCAAACACATCCACATATTCACGAAGCATGTCAATCAGTTGCTCTTTTACCGAATCTTGTAAGCAGGCTCCGATCTTAACCTCTTTCACATCTTCTTCCGTACCAAGATTAACCGCTTCGACCTCCTCCTGATGAGGGGTGATAACCTTCTCCTCTTGCCTTAACAACCTGGCTAGCTCTTCAGGAAGCTCGTAATCTTCTTCAATCCCTTCATCAGCTTGATTGATTGGATTGTCAAAGTCATACAGAGTCATAACTGTGCTGTTGTCGGTGCAGTCTGAAAGGCACTCTCTGCAAGGGTTTAGATTGTTCATTTTAGTGATCGATTTTAATCTTTGTTTAGAAAAAGTGAAATAAAGTTATCATTTTGGAAAACATTGCCATTTTATTTTTTGTACAAAAAGAAAAAAATGAAAAACAGTGAGCGGAAAAGGAAAAGACTCATTTGCAAAAGATGCCCGATATTCATTGATTGATCTGTTTGCACAAAATTACAAGATGGCCCGATTACAAAATGAGTCTTGTCATCTTGGGCAAGATGCAAGACTTGATGCATGCTTAAAAATACAGGAAATAATAATTACTCTGCAGGAGTAACCCTTATAATTTCCTGGGAAGACCAGTTTGAGATACGGCTCCCCGGGATCCTTGGACGTATCCAGCTCTCCAGGTTGCGCTCATCTTCCGACTCATCTTCCAAGTTGTTCACTGCATCCGGGGTGAGCATTCCCCCGCTGACAAAATTGGGCTTCTTGGCAACCTCGGATTGATCTTGTTGAGTTGGTTTGTAACCCAACCCAAATACGTCCTCCTTCTTCTCCACGGGCAACAGCTTGCCCCAGCCTTGGGCAGTACCCTCTTCAACAACCTTCCTGGCTTCCTGATAAGACGTCATGGAGGTTCCCAGTACAGCAGATGCTTCATTTATGTTCAGGGCCTCAAATCCCTGGCTCATGGTTTCATGGATTTCTCCATCCATCTCTATGTATTTGTACGTAGCCAGATGGCTAACAAAGATGTCCTCTTCACCACAGATGGTGATGATCTGGCCTTCCCACTCGAATTTCAGCTTCTGGTGAAGGGTAGACGTAACAGCGCCAGCGGCATGGATCCAAGGTCTACCTAAAAAACAGCTGTAGGTCGGCTGAATGTCCATCACATAGAAGGTAATTTTAAAAGTATGCGGGCCAATCATCACAGGCAGATCAATCTCCCCTAGCACTGATCTTTTAGAGCCATCAAATGCTCTTACCACCAAATTACTCGGACGCAATGCTAAGTCGTCATACTCCAGCTTCACTAAGGCTTTCTTTGGTAGGACATTGAGCGATGACCCAGTATCCACCAGTACATGAGATAGAACAGCACCCTTGAATTCCAGGGTGATACGTAAAGCCTTGTTGTGGTTACGTCCCTCAGTTGTTAAGTCAGCATTGGTAAAGCCCTGTCCATGACTGGTATTGACATTTGCTACCACAGTTTCTAGCTGATTAACAGTGATCTCCTCTGGCACATATGCTGCGTGCAAGACTTTCAGTAATGCATTCCTGTGAGCTTCAGAACACATCAACAGGGATAATATGGAGATCTTTGAGGGAGTTTAGTGAAGCTGATCCACCACCTTGTAATCACTTCTCTTTATAATTCTCATGAACTCATCTACGTCTTGTTCAAAAGATGTCTTCTGAGTTTCTTTGATAATTGGTTCTTCGGGTATCACACTTTTCCCCTTTGCTTTTGTAGCAGCTTCTGCTTCGGCATTAGGTCTTTGCAATTGTGAGGCAAAAAGGTGTCCGCTTCTGGTGAAGCCTCCGCCTCCCCCAACATTATCAATCTGTGGAGAAGAAGTTGAAGAGTCCAAGGTGATTTTCTCCCCGTTGCAGTAGAGGTCAGAGCCATAATGCCAAGGTATGGCGTTACTGTTTTCATATGGAACTGGTCCAGGCACCATGATGGTAACTGGACTGACTGCTGCAGAGGAGGGTACTAAAATGGTGTGCGGATCGTAGTAAATGGTGACTGGTGACCTGGCAGGAGGTGCCACTGTTTGTTGTTGAAAGTTGTTGTTTGGAGGAACATTTGATGGGTCATAGTAGATGGTGACTGCTGAGATATCTTCATTAATTACTGCTGGTGTTGTAGAAGATTCTGCTGAATAAAGGGGTGCTGATGTTGTAGAAGAAATGGTTGTTGACATCTGATTTGTTGAAGTGATGGACGGAGCCATTGTTGATGATATTGATGAATTGGTCGGAATAATTGTTGTTGCAGTTGTAGAAGAGTCAGGAATTGTTGTCAAAGGGATTGCTAGATTTGTAGGCGCCGTTGTTGTGATCTGAAGTATACCACTTTTGATAAGACCATCTATGCCGCTTCTCAAGTTATCACACCCGTTAACCGAAATGTTGCAATACCCACAACCGAGCTCACACCCGGGGAACATCTAGCACTCTAGAAGCTGAGCTTTAATTTCTACCAGAGGTGTTCGAATCTGTCCAACACTGGTGATTAAGAAAGATGGCTTGTCTTCCTCAATGGCATTAATTCTTGGCCCTCCATGATTGGGCATGGGATTCTTGGTGACACTTGGAGGGGGTGCAAAGTTGAGGGCTTTGGAATCCACCAAATCTTGTACCTTCATTTGTAAAGCCCTGCACTTCTCTGTATTGTGGGCAGGTGCATTAGAATGAAAAGCACACCTGGAGTTGATGTCATAATTTCTTGGGAGATTGGAAGGATCTGGTGGTGCCAATGTCCTTAACTCAACCAGGTTGAGCTTCAGGAGTTGTGGCAATAAAGCGACATAAGGCATAGGGATAGGGTCAATCACCCTATTTTCCTGTGATGGTCTTTGCTGAAAGGGTCTTTGCTGTTGATTGCTGTTGTTGTTGTTGTAAGTCCTTTGTGGCGGATACTGAACTTGCTGTTGATAATGTGGTTGTTGTTGTGGTTGATATGTTGGTTGCTGAGGAATCGAAGCTGGAATAGTGACAGCTGCTACTGATCTGTGGACATACTGAGGTCTGCCCCTGCTGGCATGAATGGCATTTGTCTCACCGGTTCTTCTAGGTCCCACAAAAGGCTTCCTAGGATTACTGGACGAACTTGCACGGTTGCACCATTATCATAAATCTTACCCATCTTCAGAAGGCTTTCAATTCTTTCTCCAGCTATGACTACGTCAGCGAAGCTGGTGGAAGAAAAGGCAGCTAGCCTATCAATATACGTTCCTTGCAGAGTGTTCATAAACATGTCGGCCATTTCTCTTTCCGACATGGGTGGCTGGACAGCAGCAGCAAGCTGTCTCCACCTCTGGGCATATTCCCTGAAGCTTTCTCTGGAGGATTGAGACATTCCCATCAAAAGGGTTCTGTTAGGAGCCATGTCCAGATTGTATTGGTACTGTCTGATGAAAGCTTCATCTAGGTCCTTCCAGCACCTGATAGTAGCTCTGGTTAAGTGAGAGTACCACTCCCTTGAAGCTCCAGTCAAGCTATCTTCAAAGTAAAACATCCACAGTTTTTCATCCATGGTGTATGCCTTAAGTCTTCCAAGAAAGGACTGCAAGTGAGTTCGTGGACAGGAAGTTCCATTGTACTTCTCGAAGCACGGGGGTTTAAACTTGTGGGGAATTCTTACCCCGTCCACTAACCCCGTGTCCATGACATCAAAGCCTAGGGAATTTTGAGACTCCAGAGATCTCAACTTCTCAGCAATTTCATCAAACCTCCTATCATAAACTTCATCTCCAGCTCCCATTACAGTAAACTGCTCCTCTTGGGGGTCTTCCTGTAAGATCCTTCCTCCAGTAGTATTTCCTTGCACATTACCCGGGATATTGACTTTCGGATGCAGATGAGGCCCATATACTGGTGGATTAACATGAGGCTGACCCCTCTCATTGTTACTTGTTCCTCCAGTTCCCAGAGGAGGTTCTTCCAGGGTTTGTCTTTCTACCAATGCCCTCAACCTTTCTTGACTTTGAGCCAAGCCATTCATTACCTCCATGAATTGGGTCATTTGGTTTCTCATCTCCAGCCTTTCATTAGCCATCTGAGTTCTGACCTCTGTCAGATCTTGCTGTACTTGATCCATTTGGATACCAGGAAGATTGTTGCGAGTAGGATACCTGTGCGGACGGTTGAGAGGGAACACCCGACGGCGAGCAATAATTCCTGAACCACAACAGAGTTAGAAACAAAACAAAGTAAAGACAAACCTACAAAACAAAACAACAGTCAGTATGCAATGCAGTATGCTTATTTATTTTCCAAGGTATCCGGCTTGGCTCTTAGTTTTGACCTTTCCAGACCCTGAAGAAGATGCTTTGATGTTGCTTGAGGGAAAGAAAACTCGGTGAAACAAACTAACAAATATATTACAAAAGGTGAATCATACATAGTTTGTTTTTACAACATATGCCCCTGAGGGGTCAAAATACAACATAAAAGAAAAGTACATCAAATGGAAATAACAACAAGCAAAGAAATCAAACATCGAGTCCAAACTCATCCTCCTTAATCTCCTTCAAAAGTGCTTCAGTTACATGACCAGCCGGGTGCTCTGTGATGTTCCTGATAAGAAGGTTTCTGGTGGCAATAGCAGTGGTCAGCTTCTTGTGCCTGTCTTGGTCCTTTGACCTCTTCACACCAGCCCTAAGCTTCAATTCTGAAATTTCCTTCTGGGCTGCCAGCAAAGCCTCCTGTTGCTTCTTCTCATTGGCCTCCAACTGCTCAATCCTGGCTTGAGTCCTCTTATCTTCTTGAGTGCGAGCTTCAGTGATCCTGACCCACCTAGCTTGACTTTCCTCTAGATAAAGATCAGTCCTAGCCTTCTGAAACTGGGCCTCTTTACAGGCATTCTTCAATATTTGCTCTCCAGCTCTTGATTTCTTGATGTAGTCTTCTGCTTTCTCAATCTTGGCCAGATGTTCTCCCTTAAGCTTCTCTAACCTCTCAATGTCTAGGCGACCATCACTCCTCTCCCAGAGGGTCTTCTTCAGAGCTTGAGACATGTTATCATTCCTCTCCTTCAGCTTCTCAAATTCTTCCAGGCTGACAGTGGCTGGAGGTGGTACTGTGGATGGTCCAGGTGCATCCTCAATGGTGAAGGGCATCCCAGAAATTTGAGCCCTAGCATGAGACCATTCATAATACTGAGCTGAAGCCACATTATTGCATCTTCCAAGAATGGCCATCCCTTTGGTCTGGATGTTGTCCCAAGCCCAGGATGCTTGTCTGACAACAGCTAGATTAGGTTTTATCTCACAATACAGGGTTTCAGCCAAGTCTTGCACTCTAGGAGGGTTAACCAAAGCATAGCCCAATTGTCTCTTAAACAGCAAAGGATTGTAGTTGATGCAACCCTTCACTCCCACTAGAGGTACATTGGGATACTGCCCACAGCTAATGATTATGTCTCTGCCCTTGGTGCTCTGGGTGCACCATCTGATGTCATCTGAAGTCAGAGCAATGAGTCTCTTAGCCCAATTTTTCTGTTGGTGAGGGTTCAGGAAGGCATCAGTCCTGGGTAAGTGTTTAAGCAGCCAAGTGTGAAATAAAGGAGCACAACATCTCACCAACTTTCCTCTCTGCTTCTCATTTCTTTGGTGAACAGAATAATAGAAATCCCCCAGCAATGTGGGCACTGGGTTTCTCAGAAGGAAGAGATGAATGGCATTCTTGCTGATAAACTTGGGCTCATCTGCAAATAGTATAACCCCATATATACTGAGGGCTAACAATGCACAAACTGCCCTCCATTCTCCCAAGGAGGCCTTCAGGATGGCCTGGGAAGTCAGAAAGTCTAAGTGCAAACCAGGGATCCCTGCCTTTGTGGTCATGTTCTGCTCAATCACAATAGGTTCCAGGTGCAGTGCTCTTGCCACTTCTCTATTGCTGGGAGAAGCCATCTCTGGGTTGAAAGGGATATCACCCCTGACAGGCACTCCAATCAATGATGAGAACTCCTCCAGCAAAGGTCCCAGCTGAAAGTTCTGGAAAGTGAAGCATCTCAAAGGAGGGTCATAAAACTGTAGGCAAGTGTGGATCAAACTCCTCTGAGAAGGGTCTAAGTCCATAACCATATCAAGGATGCCTCCATAATGCTCTCTGAATAATGGGATGTGGTCTGGGGTGATAAGTGCCTGGACCTGCCTGATACCAGTCAGCACAGGCTCAAAGAAATGGTATGAAATGTTGCTCTTCTTGGGTGCCATGACTGCTGATGAAGAGCTGAAAACAAATGCTGATGATACTGGAGATGAGCCACTGATAGGCTGAGGCTGGTGATGGAGGTAGCTGAAGCAGACAACTGATGAAGGCAACTGAAGCAGATAGCTGATGAAGATAGCTGATGAAGATAGCTGATGGGACAAAGGTCTATACAGATGAAGGGGTCAAAACCAAGCCAGAGGTAATGTGGATACCCTGAAAAACAAATAAACAAATGTTAAATGATGCAAATAATGAGTATGCAAATGATATGCAAGGGTTTGTGATCAAGCTGGATTTGATTACTGTCTTGATACAAAAGGCCCATGTATGTTTAAGAAGTCCAGATGGAGGTTCAGAAATCCAGTAACCAAGGTAGGGGGACTCAAATAAAGAGTCACATGTCCAGGGTTAAATCACAAGAACTGTCCAAAGTGAAGCATTCTTAAACCAAACAAGTATCAGGGTATGATGTGGCCAAAGGGTTCCTGCAAACCTGTAAACAGCCCAACCCCCTCACAGGTGATGTTCTAGAACAAGGATCCTCAGACTTGGATCAGTTATGAGAAGTGTAAACACTTCTAACCCGGAGGTACAGTGTTTACAATAACCATAAAAGATCCTCCTCTAATTCACCTCAGTTTCTGAAGGTCAAAATAAAGGTCATCCAGACATAGCAGGCTTCCCAGATAGCCCTAGCACTACAGGAAATCTGTAGCACAGAGTTCTCAAGAAGAAACCCACATCTGAACCGTGTTTCATATTCCCGCACCAGACCGAAATGGAATGGGAAAGAACATGAACCACTCTAGCCTAGATGTCACTCAGGTCCCATGTATAGGACCTTATCTCTCAATGAAACCCCACCCATCAAAACAATAAACCAGATCCAGCCAGATAACAGTATGACAGTATGATATATATATAAAGCTGTAAAGAAAGCAATAAAATAACTGTACATAAAGCAGTAAATAAAGCAAATATACAAACACAATTAGCACATAACACCCCAGTAAACACAAATCAAACAAGCGCTAGGAGGAACCCACAAAAAGAACCAGAAGCCCTGGTTACAGTATAAGGGTCCCCAGCAGAGTCGCCAAGCTGTCGCTCCCACCAAATGACACCCAAGGTCAGAAGGGGTACAGACGCGAACGGTCGGCGAAAGGAGGAAGAGAACACACAAGGGTGAACTCAGAAAGACAAGAGTCGCCAGCTAGGCATTTTTATCCCGGAGGAAAGGTAATGCTGCATAGACCTGGGAAAAGATATGGATAAGACGGTTGCAAACTAGAGAGACTGAGAAAGGGGGTTGGTTACAACCTGGGAAGGTATTAGCACCCAGATTGTCCGCCGTACTCGACGGGATCCACGCTTAAAAGATTTGTGTTTTAAAGGGGTAGTGTCAGTGCAATCTGTGTATCAAAGCTGGAATGAATATACAAGTGTCAGTGTAAAAAGAATGTGAAGTGTATAAGGGAAGTGTCAGTGTAGAAAAGAGTGAAATGCTCAAGATCATGAGGCTTAAAGAATAAGGCTGGAAAGAGGGGGAATATACAGAGACTTTTGTTCGATAACTGTTAAGTTATGCCTACGTATCCTCTCGTGCAATGAGGAAGTCAGAACACCATAGTTCGACCCAAAGAGACTGAAAGATGAATTAACTTATGAATTGCTTACTTGTCTATGCTCAAGTGTATGACCTGTCTGGCTCAGGTGCAAACTGTCTTGCATTAGACGGAAGAAGCAAGTTCTCGTTTGTGAGTGAATGAGATGAGAAAAGAATCCCGGAGGAGACGATTATTGTTTGTTTTTGTGTTTTCAGTCTTTTATTGCTTTTGGAATTTGTCATAAGTTAATGAGCTTAAGCCTAAACCAATGAGTTAGTAAACTCATCACATCTTCCCTCTGATTAGGGGTAATGAGAATACCTTAAGTGTGAAGTCAGCATCTCACACTTAATCACCCTGATGTAGGATTAAGATCATTAACCTACTTGTGATTATTTAGATGTTTTTGTTGTTTTTGTTTAGTGTTAAGTAATGAGTTTAAGCCATAATCAAGGATTTAATGGACTCATTACACCATCCTAATAGAAGGATAATAGATGAGAACATTTAAGCTGAGGAAGATACCTCAACTTAATCCATGATTAGGGATTAACCTCATGACAAAACAAAGCCTTTATTAAGTGGATTTTAGTTAATGATAGAATGAAGAAGTGATTTTTATGGTTTGTAAGACAACTTGAGATGGACTTGTCCATTAACACTAGGGTTAGTCCTTCTTAACCAATTAAGGAAGAATTAGAACCCTAATGCAAGGCCCAAGTTACAAGCTTGATGTCTTGATAATTATTAGGTGAATTGATTAAAGGGTTTAAACACATTAAGGTTTTAACACTTAGGATTAAAGTTATACAATCCATCCTAATAGAAGGATGCAGGCATAAGCTTAATCACAAAGCCTTAAAGCCTTTAGGGTTTAGTCCCTGATTATGAGATGAGAAGAGAAGACTCAAAGATGACTCAAAGGTAAAACTAAATGGGGGACTAATCAAACCCTAATTGTTATCATGCTTGGAAGTCCTAGGGTTTATAAGGTTTAAGAAAGAAAGAATCTTCAAAGAACCATCAGGGAGGGAAGCAAATGAAAGGAGCAAGAAACAAAGAGAAGCAAGACAACTTGCTTCACTTAAGAAGACAAGTTGCTTGAAGAAAGAAAGTAATATGAACAAGAATGAGCAAGCTCAATCCAATACACATACAAAAATGCAGCAAAAAGGAAGTATGAAAGAGATGAAAAGAGATTATGAGAAGTGAAGGCAAATTCACTTCTCAAACAACTTACCACCTGAAATGTTAGTATAAGAAATGAAATGCAATGCAAGTGAGATGGATGTGATGATGCAAACCAAAACCAGGAGCAAGATCATGATGTTAATGATGCTAAGAGATGATACAAACATGAGGCAAGGCATGAGAATGATGAAGCAAGCATAAGGGTGCAAATGAGGCATGCTTTGAACCATGAAAGTACATGAAAAGTTATGAAAACTAATGAACATACAACATGGCAAATGAAAGATGCAATGATCAAGCATGGTTCTAATATGTCCTAAGATGTATTATGAATCAAAAGAATGTACAAAATGTCATGGCAATTCATGGTATGCAAGCAAATGAGAAATGGATGCAAAGGAAGGCATAAATTAGGGTTTATGGTCAACACACAAAGCAAAATCCAAAACCAGAAGCAAGAGTCATGATAAAAATTTGAAAATGCAATCAAATATACCCTAAACCTATACAAACTCACTGCCCAAAGGAGAGGATCCAATTCTTAACCTAGTGGGAGTTATGAATTTCCTAAGATTGCTAGGGTTTTAAGGTACCTTGTCAAGAAAAATCCTAAAAAATTGAAAATGCAAGATCAAATCAAACCAATTTTATCCTATAAACTACATGCTATGCAAGATGCAATGCAAAAAGAATCATTGTCCAACTCTCAATGGTTAGTCAGAAACAAATTTTTGAAGTTTGAAACAAAATATTGCCTTGAAATGAAATTAAATCCAATGAAAATGATCAAAAGGCATCAAGAACAAAAAAGAAATTTGGTTTGAGAGTTGGACAATGTTTCTAAATGTTTCTAAAGGCTATGTGAATTTTTTTGTGACTTTTAAATACCTAAATGTATTTTTAATTAATTAATTCCCATTAATTAATTAAAAATAAACATTTAAATGATTTAAAAATAATTTTTAATGCAAAAAATAAAAATAAAAATATTTTTGTGTTCTGAAAATTCATGAAACTCTTGACAAAAATTTTCATGATTTTTTAATGATTTTTGCTATTTTAAATAAAATGTGAAAGAAAATGCAAAAAAATGAAATAAAAAACAAAATAAATGGAAGTATGCAGATCTGAAGGCTGAGATTCAAAGCTGAGAGTCCAGGGTTGACTGCGCGCGCTATCCTACGGCTGGCATTTAAACTGATTAAACCTAATTAATTAATTTAATTAAATGGGATTAGGGCTTTAATGATAGATCCAGGCCATTCGTTCACGCGGGAGTCAAACAAAGTCAAACGCATCTACGGTCCAGGTTTAAACTCTCATTAATGACGCAATTAGGGCTAAGCACATTCAGACGACCGGAACAGTGCTCCGGTCGTCTTCTCCGGCGAAACCAAATACCTAGCTTTCACTATAGGCCACCCCAACCCAAATTAAATGCCCAGAAACAATCTCCTATCAAATCTAAACTCAAATTCATCATCAAACAACATTTATCAAGCATGAGCAAGGAGAATCGAAGCAAAACATTTTTACGGGCAAATATTCAGACACTCAATACATGCTTGTTTCTGGCTCATTTTCAAAAATAATTAGATCTCCATGATCAGGGCAACATATAGAACAACATTCTAACAAGAAATCAAAGTTCTGGAAAATTTGTTCATCATGTTACCTGAGATTGAGCTTTCAGTCCAGGAGCTTTTTGCTTGCCTCTTTGCCTCAAAATGGTCCCAATGGTCCTCTTGATGAAGTTATGAAGCTTGGTTGGAGTTTAAAATGGTTGGTTTGTGAGTTTGCAGAAGTTCTGTTCAGTGAAGGAGAGAAATCGTGTTTTGATTTCAGGGAGTTTTAGGGCAAGGTGAAGGGTCAGGGATGATCAGTGAGGCATGCTGAGATGTTCTATGGAGTTTGTTTTTGTGTTTGATGCTTGTGTGATGTCTTTCGAATGAAAATGCATAAGAGGCATAAACTTGGAACTATGGCTTGGAGAGTGTTTCAGGCTTGTGTATGTGGTGTGTTATGTTGCATTTGGTCCACTTATCACAACTAGAGAGGTCAAAGAAGTTGGTGTGGCACAGGCTGATTGGTATGGGGTTTTTGCCAAAAAGTCAAGCTTTGTGTAAGAGAGGTATGGGCTGTGGCAGTGAAGGTACAAAGCATGGCTTGGCTGCAGCTTGAATCAGGGAGAGCCATGGAAAAGGATTAGAGGCAATGCAGCAAGTGGATTAGGGTTTATCATAGGTTTTGCAACTTTGTGACCTTTGGGCCCTTTTGAAGTTTCTTGATCCATAAGTCATGAAAATGGCCAAACCTTTGATGCAATCTGACTTTTTGGCATTGGTTTATGTTTGTGTAATGCATAGAAGTCACTTTGAGGTATCATTTTGCCTTGGCAAGGGATTTTGCAACTTTGCCTCTTTGGTAGAAAACTTGAAATTATGTGATTTTTCCCAACTTTGACAAGCCATAACTTTTGATCCAAAATGAATTATAATGAGTTATTGTACTTTTTGAAAAGGGAATGATCCATTCTACAACTTTCATGACCAAAGTTTTCTCATTTGAAGCATTTTTGAATCAAAAAGCAAGGGTTGAAAAAGTTTCCCAAAATGGCAAGTTTCCATTACAAGTCATTTTCCCAAAAAGGCAACTTTGCAAATGGCTTGAAATTATTCAATTTTGTGAACTTCCAACATCTTCCATGATCAAATAAAGATCATACACAATCAAAATCATGAAGAACACCCCTTGGTTGGGTCATTGGGGGCCTCAGATGCCCTGATTTTGCACTGACTTGCTCAAGAAGTCAACTCTTGATCAGATGCCTTCCCCATGGAATTTCTTAATGAAAATTAATATGCATGATCCCTATACCATATAGAGACCAATAGAAACAAGAATGACAAAAAAATTGGAGTTATGGCCTCTGAAACCAAAACCCTAATTCTAGGTCATCTGTGTAGTTAAACCTGGCTCTGCTTCCATGCCATTCTCAGTTCTTGTGATTCTTTGATTTCTTTGTCCTTGAGAGGATACAATATGATGCTTGAACATTCATGGACCCCTTTGAAGTGATTGATGACCTTTGGAGTGGCTCAAATGGCTCTGGATAGCTCAGATCACAAACCCTAGATGCAGATGACTTAGAAACAATGCAGTGAATCAAAAATGCAATATGAGATGCTATGATTGAACTTATGCATATGAAAATATCACAAGCCATGGTGTGAATGGGTGAGGGCAAATTTGGGGTGTTTACAGGTAGGGCCCATTCAAGAATTCTTTTATTTTCCCTACATTTTCCCCTTTCTTTTTATTTTCTTATCTAGTTCATTTTCTTTTGCAAGAGCTTCATTCTTTTACCCTTTGAAACAGTCTCTTTGCAAGCGTGGATCCCGTCGTGTACGACTGACGATCTGGGGTGCTAATACCTTCCCAGGTCGTAACCGACTCCCGAACCCAGTTTCTTTGGTTCGCAGGACCTTGTCTTTTCCTTTCTTTTCTCTGGTTTGTGCAGCATTACCATTCTCGTTCCTTCAGGATAAAAATGTCTGACTGGAGACTCTACCTTCTTCCACGCCACTTTCGCGTTTGTACTAGGATGGAAATCCAGGGAGAGACAATGATAAGAGGAGGGAAGCTCTTGAGTTCCAAGATGGAGACCATGTGTTCATGAGAGTTACTCCAGTGAATGGTGTTAGAAGAGCTTTGAAGTCTAGAAAGCCCACTCCACAATTTGTTTGTCCGTATCAGATTTTGCAAAGGATCAAAACGGTAGCATATCGGATTGTGTTACCACCATCGCTTGCGAATTTGCATGATGTGTTCCATGTGTCGCAATTGAGGAAGTATATGTGCGATCCATTGCATGTGATTCAGATGGATGATGTGAAAGTAAGAGATAATATGACTGTTGAAGCATTACCATTGCAAATAGACGGTCGGGAAATGAAGCAGTTACGAGGAAAAGAGATTGCCTTGGTAAAGATATTGTGAGGTGGACCAGCAGGTGAAAGTTGGACTTAGGAACGTGAAGATTCGATGAGGGAGTCGTATCCAACTCTGTTTGTCTCAGATAACATTTTTTAGGACAAAAATTCCTAAAGTGGGGGAGAGTTATAACACCTAAATTTCGTAATTAATTAATTAATTAATTATTTATTTAATTATTTATGAACATGTGGTAATTGGTGGTGTTTTGTGGTGTTTAAGTGAATGAACTATTTTATCTAAATAGTGATATTGGAATAATTATAATTATTATTTAAATATTATTATTGAAAATAAAATAAAAGAAGTTGGAGGTCTTAGGGGTAGGATGGTCATTTGAGAAGGTTATGAGAATGGAGAATACGCTTGGTTTCTCATAATTCGTGTTTTTGGTGAAGATTGAAAGGTTGCTCTGAAGAATAAGGAAGCTAGGGTTGGAATTGCTCAAAAGGTGATCGAAAAAGCTCATTTGACTAAGGTATGGGGAGTAATTCTTATTCAATATCTATAATGTATAGGTAGTATTAGGAGAAAGGGGGATTTTTTAGGGAAACTTTAGGGTTAAGAGGATTTTTGGTAGATTTTTAACGAATTGATGTTGTTAGATGTTATAGGTGATGATTATATGATGATAATAGGTAGAAAGACTGGATTCTGTTGTTTTTTGTTGATAAATGATGGTTTGGACGAGTTTGGTCACAAGCGGAGTGTGTGGAAAATCGCAGGGTTTTCTGCCAATTTTCGCCTTCTCGCTTAGTGAGCAGGAGCTCGTTTAGCGAGCAAGTGAGACTTTGGGAATCCCGCAAACAGAGGGTAGCTCGCAAATGATGTTTTCTTCTCTCGAATGACTCGTATTGATTTGTTTTGTTGTGCTATGTTGCTATGATGTTGTTGTGAGTTCTTGCCATGCTATATTAGGCTAAATGCGTAGGAATAATGATGAAATCATGTTATGATGACTATGTTGTACAATGATGCTATGTAGTATTGATAACCTGAGTAGGCAAAGTAGATGTATGAATAACGAATGATGTATAATGATGAATGCTGATGAAAATGTTGATTATGATGATTATGTTGATATTGTTGCATCGTTGCATTCATGGCATACTTATGATTATTGAGGCTTCAATCCCATAGTGTGGATTGAGATATTGTTGTTTATGTTGTGCTCCCTTGTGGAGGGTTGATGGCCCAGTGTTGATCGGTGATGATGTTTCGGTACCACATGCATATTATGAAGAGTGCATTTCATTCTTTGTGGCATAGCATAATTGCATTTGTTTTGTGATGGTGTGATAGATTTTGTTGTATGTGGGTGAGACTTGATGTAAATGATGAAACTTTGTATGTTGTCTTATAATTCCATCTTTATATTATTTATATTGAATGTGAATTTACTCACTTTGTCTGCCTTTCGTGATGGTCTATTATGTCATCCTGCAGATACTCAAGAATATCACGGTGTTTGGAGGTAGCTCGAAGTGCATCTTTTGTCGTTTATAGAGTCTAGGTGGTGTCATGCTCTGTGTCGTGTAACACTGGGAACACTTGGATTATTTTGTTGTTTTTGATTGTTTTTAACACATGATAAATGATGTTTTGGATTTAAATTGAATCTTTAAACTATGTTGAATAGAGTTGATAATGATGATCTACTGCGTATTTAAATGATGTTTTTGTGTTTAATTATGATGCATGATGCAACCCGTGTTACGGGACATGACATATAAACGAGTATTAGTGATGTTTTGTTGAAATGTTATGCCCTTTCATGTTGAAATCTGATTTTTATTTAGTAGTTTTGTATATTTATGTTGTGGAGTAAAAAAGGTGTTACACCTCTTATGTTGCAATCCATGACAGATATGCAGAAAGCTCATATAAGTGTTGTAGGAAGGTTGGATAATTAAGATGCGGTTAATAGTACCATTAAGTATATGTTAACCCAATTTCTCGCTAAAATCCCTCATTAACCTTATGCACCTTAGGGTCCTTATTTTCTTGATTTCTGACTCTTGTTCGTTTTGTTTTTCTCCCTTGTATCTCTCGTCCTTTTAATATAAAAAATTTTTTGATTATGAAAAAAGGGGGAGTAAAAGTAGAAATGATTTTGATATATATTTGTTCTCTACATTTTCATGCTTACATTCTAACTCATATATATATATATATATATATATATATATATATATATATATATATATATATATATATATATATATATATATATATATATATATATATATATATATATATATATATATATATATATATATAATCATGTGAATTGTATTTCAAGAACATTCTGATAGGAATTTTCTGAATGAAAGCCTCAATAAATATGCAACAGAAGTCAGATAATTCAAGCTCAGCAAAAAAGAAGAATCAAAATCTCACGAGTTACAAACTCAGTGGGAGTTTGTCAACCTCGGGGGGGGGGGGGGGGGGGGGATTCTAAACTTATCTATGATGACTTTTGCACTTTAACACATATATATTGTTCCATCAAAATATATGATTTTATCATCATCAAAAAGGGGGAGATTGTTAGAACGAGATTTTGGTTTTGCATATAATGTCTAAGTTTTGATGATAAGAATGCATATATTTTTATTGTAACAAATTTTTAATCTGATCCTATTTCAAGTGTGCAGATATAAAATTTGGTTACATTCTTGACAAATCTCATTAGAATCAAGTTCTAACACGCTCAAGAAAGCTCTAAATAATATCAAAGATTTTAAGAAGAAGAAAAATGTGAACTTCTCAAGAAGAGCCTTATTCTGAAGACTAAAGTTAATTCTCAAGAAGCGCATATCCTTGAAAATAAGGTTCTTATCAAGTATTCAATTCAAGAGCATGTCACTAGAAGATAATATTCAAAAGCTCAAAGTCCAAAGCAAGATGTGAAGGCCAAGAATTCATACAAACGACTCTTTCCTAAAATTGCTAAAGCAAAGATTGCGCTCACAACTGACCAGCTTTTATCTCATCTGCTCTTCATAGAATTCTACTGTTGAGACAATTGATTTGACAAAAGACTCTTCTATCCTTCAACGTTCTTTTTTTGAGGCTATAAATAGAAGATCAAGTTACAATGCAAAAATAACAATCTACAAGTCAAAAAATGCCAAAAACATGCTCAGAAAAGTCATTTCAAAAACACAAGAGTTGTTGCTCATATTTGTGTTAATATCGTTCTTAAATTTGTTTCAATCAGCCTTTTAGAAGCACTATTATAAACACTTGTAATCTTGTTAAATATTGTTCCTTGAGTTACTAAAGTGTTAGTATACTTGAGAGGGCTAAGTTGTTGTTGAACCACTTAGAGGTTGTAATATTGTTGAGGATTGTTCCTTGAGTTAGTAAGGTGTTAGTAGACTTGAGAGGGCTAAGTTGGTGTTAAACAACTTAGAGGTTGTAATCTTGTTGAATATTGTTCCTCGAGTTACTAAGGTGTTAGTAGACTTGAGAGTGCAAAGTTGTTGTTGAACAACTTAGAGGTTGTAATCTTGTTGAAGATTATCAGATTAAGACCTTTTGAGAAGGCGAAATCACCTTGGCGGGTGGACTAGATTAGCTTAGTTAATAGTGAACTAGGATAAACCAAACATGTTCTTTTACCTTTTTGTTCATATTATCGTTTGTCAGTGTGTTAACTAGTTAAATCCAAAAGTTTGCAAAACCCAATTCAAAACCCCAATTTCTTGTGTTTTTCTCTACCTTCAGAGCGGTCGAACGAAATTGATCTAGAGAGTTTGCATTGCTACACTTCGGGATGAGCACAAGAGTATTGGAATTAATACTAGGGAGGATCCAGTCTGAAGAAAAGAATTGAAGCACCACAACTAAGACATCATGCTGAATAATATCCCAAAAACCATGAAAAAATGAAGCACCAAAACCGTTTGGACCAGGAGCACTGTCAGACTTAAGTGAAAAAACCGTTGTAGTAATTTCTTCCATAGAAGGGAGCATGGTAAGAATAACATTCATATTATCATCCACCAAACAAGGGATAACCTTTTCAATCATAGCATAATCTTGTAAAACTGAAACGTAAGGCGCAAAAACGCTTTGGAAATACTCGACAACATGAGTAGCAATAAGAGATGGCTCGGAAAAGCATTTCTCTCCCTCCTTAAGAAATATAATAGGTTTAAAATAATTATTGATTTTGAATATTCTATCGAAGTATGTTGTATTTCGATCACCCTCCAAATGCCAATGAATTCTATATTTTTCTCTCCAAAAACAGTCCTCCATATCCAAAGCAAGCGACAAACTAGCTTTTTTGGTGTGTTACGTGGGTCTGTAGTAAAGAAAAGGAAATAAAGATAATGAATTTAGTGTTTGAGAATGGGAAGAAGAAGAATGTATTTTAGAAAAACAGAAATATAAATATATATCTCATTTGTAAATTAAATCATTAAAATGAAGTCATCTAGTGGTGAATCATGTTGTACTTCAACCTAGGTGACCTTGGTTCAAATCCTAGTTCAAGACAAAATTTTGTTGTCACATTTTAGATATGTTATTAATATAATTTTAATCAAATTAATAATTTGGACATCCATATCCAAAATAAAAACCAAATTAGTCAATTTTTTTAAAGAAAAATTGAAATAATTTTTTTATTGAAAATAAAAGAAAAATATTTTTTTTTAATTTTTGTTTTGAAAAAAAATCTAGACAAAAAATTTAATTGTTTTTCAATAAATAAAAAACATATATTTTTTTAATAAATAATTATTTTTTGGAAAAAAAGTATTTTTTTCTGAAAATAAAAATAAATAGAAAAAAATATTTTTGAAAATAAATATTTTTATTAAAATAAAAATAAAAGATACTTTTAAATAAATAGTTTCTTGAAAAAAATTTAAATCAAAACTAATTATAAAATTGATTATGAATATAACCGATTAATAATAATTTTATAAAAATAAAACCGATTATAACAATTGATTTTAATAATCAATTATAACATATAATTTATTTATGATTATGCATTGGCTATGGAAATTAACCGGTTTACGAGTCTCCCTAATTAAACTAATGAAAAGAATACTGAAAAGTGTATGTGTCAATAAACGAAAGGAACGTTTCATTCATTTTTTTTTTTTATAATAACAATTAATAATTATTATTCTTATTTTTATAAACATATGTCGTTTAAAGCATTCTAGAAATAAAATCTAATTATTACTATCTATTATTTCACTAAAATTATAAAATATTTTAAATATTTTACAAAACATAATCATTATTATATGAAAAAGATAAATTACGTAGCACTTTACACTATTGTCTTTTATTTACTATTGATCTTATAGATGAAAGGATAATTTAAAAAATTAAAAGAATAAATAATATAAGATATATTTTGAAGAATATCATTAATTAGTATTATTTTAACCAAATTTATATTTTGAATATATTATTAATATGATTTTAATCAAACTAATAATTTGGACCAAAATAAAAATCAAATTAGTCAACTATTTTTAAAGAAAAAATTGAAATAATAAAAAACATTTAATTTTTTTTCCAAAAAAATAATAAAAATAATTATTTTTGGGAATTTTTTTTTTCTTAAATAAAAAAAATAGAAAAAATTTTATTTCTGAAAATAAATATTTACTTAAAATAAAAATAATAAATATTTTCAAATAAATAGTTTCTTAAAAGAAATTAAATCAAAATTAATTATAAAATTGATTATAGATATAACTGTAATAATAATTTTATAAAAATAAATTCAATTATAACAATTAATTTTAATAACCGATTATAACATATAATTTATTTATAATTATGTACTGAAAATTAACCGTAGCCTCCTCCCTAATTAAACTAATGAAAAGAATATTGAAAAATGTGTATGTTTCCTGTGTGAATAAACGAGAGGAATTTCATTCATTTTCTTTTATTTAATTATTATTTTTTATTTTTTTTACAATAACAATTAACAATTATGATTCTTATTTCTATAAACATGTGTTGCAGTTTAAAGCCTTCTAGAAACAAAATTTAAATATTACTATCTATTATCTTAGTCAAATTATAAGATATTTTAAATATTTTAAAAAACATAATCATTATTATGTGGAAAAGATAAATTATGTGGAAAAGATAAATTATGTGGGACCTTATATTATTGTCTTTCATTTATTATAGATCTTATAGATGAAAGACCAATTTAAAGAATTGAAAAAATAAATAATATAAGATATATTGTGAAGAATATTATTAATTTGCATTGGAAATAAAACTAATTTATAATTTAAGATAAATTATTTTGATAAAGTGATTTATGATTTGAGATATATAACACCGATATTTTTGAAAACATATCTATATTTGTGTCCACAATAGTTTAATTTATTATTATTATTTTAAATTATAATTGGTATATTTATCTATGATTGAAAGTTTTCCAGCTGTATATGATTAATAGTTTACTGATCATTGACGTAGACAAGAAAATTTTACGGACACAATTGAAACCATGGTCCAGCTGCAGACATTGTTTAGACTTTAATGGATTCAATCACATGCTATCTCAATAATGAAATGAAATATTCTTTTTTAATTCAACTCCATATATTAATGACTAGCTACTGCTTAAATAAAATTATTTATATTAAATTCAAATCATTTCATTAAATAAAAAGAGGACTTCTCCTTTCTATAACGAATGATTCATTTAAAATAAAAGATTATATTAAATTGAATGATTTATTTTAATTTTTAATACGTATTTTTCAATTTTATTCTATAATTTATATTATTTTTATCATTTTCAATATATCATTTGATTATTAGTATAAACAAAAAAATTAGATTCATTGAATATATATATATATATATATATATATATATATATATATATATATATATATATATATATATATATATATATATATATATATATATATATATATATATATATATATATATATATATATATATATATATATATATTGTTTTTATTTATTATAGTAATTAGAGAGTGTATATGATAAGAGTATTTTATTAAATATATTATTATCTCTTTAATTATTTATTTTCTTTTTAATCTAGGTGAAATGGTCAACCGAATTACTCGTTATTACATTCGAATTACTCATTATTGAGATGGAGAATATATAATATTACTCCCAAATTGTAATCTTTATTTATTTACTATATATATTTGTTTTGTTATAATTTTAATCATGATAGGACAACATCAATAATAATCTCAAATAGGGACAATTTATCTCATCATCACAAAATGATAGATAGTATATTTTCAATCAATCATATGTCATTATTTGATTTTTACTCATTTAATTAATTATAAAATAGTATAATTATTTGGTAAATTCTTAGATATCCATGATAAGTAATTGGGTATCGATATCTTTAGTGCAAATTGTAAAAATATTTTAATTTATTTTAAAATAAAATAATACAATAAAATGACATGACATTGAATCATAACTTTTGATTGATTAAAGGTACCAATATCCAACTAAATTCAAGAGTACCGGAGTGTTCATCTATTTATTTTTATCTATTTTTTGAATCTGATAAATAATAATTCCCCTCTCAAATATCTATGCATGTGTCCAAGTACAAGTACAGACACACATGTTTCACGTGTCGATGTAAGATAGGTTTTGACAGATAAGAAATGAAGTATTTACGGTAATTTCTCTGACATACAAAACGTGTGAAACTAGGCCTAGTGTTCACTTCTCATTCACTGAGCTCCAAGAGTTTCTCAAGAAACTGTATGTTCATTTCTTTGCTCAACTCCACCATTTTTTCACTAACCTTCTTCAAAATCTAAAACAAAAGCATGTCTTTGAATTGATATATCTCTCTCTGGTTAATCTTCTTCTATATATATGTTGCAGATAAAGGTAAAAGTGGATTTCTGTTACAAAAATGGAAGAGGAGCATATGAAAGTGCCATTGTTGAAGAAGAAACAATACTATGAGAATTGTCCTGGTTGTAAGGTGGATCAAGAGAAAGAGCTAAACCATGGTGTATCCATTATAAATCTTTTGATTATTTGGATGGTTGTGTTAGCTGCTAGTAAGCATTATTGAACTTCTTGTTTTTCTGTAACTGATTCATTTGTGGTGTTTAGGACTTTTCCTTTTGGATATGTCATGTGAGATTCATTTAACTTTTTCACATTTCTTATGTTCTTTTGTCCCTTTCTGATGAAGCTTTTTTTTTTTTATTGTAATTTTCAGCACTGCCTATATCATCACTTTTTCCATTCCTTTATTTCATGGTGAGTTTTCTATCTTCTAGGATTTGTTGTATAACTTCCCATGTTTTGGATATATACCTTATTTGCAGCTTATAGCCGAAGCGCTTGTCATTGACGAAAGATAAAAAAAAGTGTAAATTGTTTTTGTATGAACTGTTTTCAAAATAAGTTGAAAATAGCTTATGAACAAATTGTGTTTTGTTTCGTATTTCAAGCAAGTCGGGCAATATAGTTCAAATAATAGAATTCAACACTTATTTTCAGGTAAGAGATTTCCATGTTGCAAAAGAAGAAGCTGATATTAGTTATTATGCTGGTTATGTGGGTAAGAGTTATTTGTATATTAGTTTTTTAGTATTTTTAAAAGTTTAGAATCATAATTTTTAATTGATAAAAAATTAGTATGATCGATGATTGAAAATATTGTAGGATCTGCATTCATGTTTGGAAGAGCTTTAACATCTGTATTATGGGGAATGATATCTGATCGATACGGTCGAAAACCTGTTATAATTATAGGGGTCATTTCAGTGTAAGTATCTAACAATGAATCAGATTCTTTCTTTACGTTATATTATGTCATTTCCCTCATGATTATTGGTATTCACTTGATTTTAGAATCATATTCAACACACTATTCGGCCTTAGTACGAGTTTTTGGATGGCTGTTATCACGCGATTTCTTCTCGGATGTTTAAATGGCATACTTGGACCGGTGAAGGCTTATGCTACAGAAATTTTTCGAGAAGAGCACCAAGCTATAGGACTTTCTACCGTAAGTGTTACAGATTATTCTATGATCTAGTACTAGTTCTCAATATACTGCATCTCCATCTTAATAATTGATGTGATATGATTTCAGGTTAGTGCATCTTGGGGCATAGGTTTAATCATTGGCCCCGCGTTGGGTGGATATTTTGCTCAGGTACTATTTTTATTCTCTGTATATATAAACCCGTCTTTGAGGACATGTAATACAGACTACTGAACAAGGCCCAAAATTTTGTCATGGTTAACCTGTAGCTAACTAGCTAGGACCTCATAAAATATTTGCTACGTTTAAACTATGGTTGAACTGGGGCTACCCTACATAGGACTTCTTAAAACTTAAGCGACCGCGATGGTATGCAATGTAGGTAGTGGCACATTCTTGTGAACACTTTCTATTTGTTTCTCTAAAAATAATTTAGAAATTTTCTACTTACAGCCAGCAGAAAAATACCCTGAAATATTCTCAAAGGGTTCCTTTTGTGACAAGTAAGTGAACTTTTCTTGCTTTTTAACTTCACAAAATCAAAGGATTTTCAACTTTACTGATTATTTGTTAAAACAAATTATTTTGCAGGTTTCCATACTTCTTACCATGCTTTATAATATCAGGATTCGCACTTATCATAGCTATTGTCTGCATCTGGATTCCGGTGTGTATCTTATAAGCATATCAGTTTAGTCCTTTACATTATCAATATTTCAAAATGATTCTTAGAACAGGAAAAATGTTAATCAAGTCTGTCTCTCTATTTAGACATGTTATCAAATGATTTTTTAAATTGTAGGAAACACTTCACAATCATAGTCAAAACGAATCTAGAGACGATGCTGAAGCTATAGAAAGTGGAGTTAAAGAAAAGACAGTTCAAAAGAATGAAAACCTCCTCACGAATTGGCCTTTGATGTCATCTATCATTGTGCACTGTGTCTTCGCACTTCACGATGTTGCTTATCAAGAGGTAAATGTTTCATTATTGAACACTATTGTTCGCAATAACATAGCAGAATTTTATCAATTGCTAATGTTCCTCCATACGGTTTTATTCCAAAAACATCTACTCATCTTTATTTCTTTAGGTTTTCTCATTATGGGCTGTTAGTCCTCCGAGGCTAGGGGGTTTGAAGTTTACAACAGATGATGTTGGCAATGTTCTTTCAATTTCTGGTGCATCTTTGTAACTTATAATAAATGTTTCACATTGTTAGGCATAAATAATTAGATGAATTTTTATGTAATTTCTAACTCGTGAAATTATTAGGACTTGCACTTGTGATGTACCAGCTTTTCATATACCCGTCTGTGGAAAAAGCTTGTGGACCTATCGACTTTGCCCGCATCACAGGGGTCAGTTTTCATCTAATTGTTGCATCCACAATTGAAATTTATGCATTTCAATGTTTGTTATTTGAATTGTGTATTTCTACTTTTGATTCCTTATGCAGATTCTTTCCCTACCACTTTTGCAAAGTTACCCCTTCATAGCACTGTTGTCTGGCACAGCCTTATTCGTAGTCATTACTATTGCTTCCATCTTCAAGAATGTTATGTCTGTAAGTGCATCTTTTTATTTGTTTATTTAACCATTTATGACGCATATTTAGAATTTAAACAATTTAAATAAGTGAGAAAAATGTTATATATATTACCAATTTGTCTGATTATGTTCTTTTTATTGTGTTCAGATGACGATTATAACGGGTTTATTCCTTTTACAAAACCGAGCAGTGGTAAGTCTATTCATAAATTATCTTTTTTTCAACTCTAAGTTTGATAATAGTTTTTGATGGAGTTGTGGCATTTTCATCTTGAAAAACAGGAACAACACCAAAGAGGAGCAGCTAATGGCATATCAATGACATCCATGTCTCTAGCCAAAGCTATTGGCCCTGCAGCAGGCGGTACAGTGTAAGTGTTTCGTGTTCCTCTAATTTCTAACTTACCAGTCTGTCATATAAGGCTCGTAAAATTCCGAAAGAAACAGAGTGGGGCAGATAAAGTTGAAGGCGCGAGGCAAGAACTTAGGATGTCCCACAAAAATTGAGTGTGGGGCAGAGCGGGCTTGCGGGCCTTGTATCTCTAAATGCTAAAAGTTGCAAAAAAAAAATTTATTTTAATTTTGATCCTGATCAATGCAGCTTAACTTGGTCACAAAAGCGTTTGGATGCTTTTTTCCTCCCAGGCACTCATATGGTATTTTTCTTCCTGAATTTGGTTGAAGTGCTTGGAATAGCTATGATGTTTAAACCATTCCTCGGTGTAAAGAAGAAAACAAACTCAGATCTATTACATTGATTGAGTTCTGATGTAACACTTTTTCGTAATTAGGTGCATTATTAGTCGTCGGTGCTAAATTAAATCAAGATTTTTAAATTAAAAGTTGTTAGAGAATTTCCAAAATAATAATAATAATAAATTGGATGATTGTATCGTTGGAAATAATGATAGGAACATTATATACAGATTTTGCATCTCTCAATGGGATTTGAGATGTTGCTGGTGTAAAGTGTCATTTTATTGGATTGATTGTTTGTAGTGCCTTCATTGATTGTTTGCAGTGCCTTAATGTTTGAATAAATTGGACAATTGGATCCATTAAGACAAAATTCATTCAATCTATCTACTAAAAAATTCAGCCAATTCATCCATCATATAAAAGATAAATTAATGGATTGAATTAAATCCAATCCGTTTATATTATGGATAAATCAAATTCATCCAACATATTTTAATAATTTAATGAATTATCTTTATCTCCGTTAGAATTACTTTAAAAAAAAAAATTGATTTTTTTCAAAAAACAAATTCCAAAACAAAACCGATTTTTTTCTGAAAATTAAAAAATGGATTTTTGAAAAATCGAGTTTTTTCCTGAAAAAAATCAATTTGTTTTAAAAAAAACGTTTTTAATTGTTATCCATAATATATATATATATATATATATATATATATATATATATATATATATATATATATATATATATATATATATATATATATATATATATATATATATATATATATATTATCTTTTATCTCTAGAGCAGATATTTAATTGTTATCAATTTTATATCAAATTTAAATTCATATATATTTTAGGTGAAAAAATCAATTATCAAGATTAAAAAATGAATTATGTTTATAAAAATTGGAAATTCTACATGTAAAGTTTGTTAACAGTCACTCATAGAAAGATTAAAATATTTAAGTTTTCACTCGCTTTCGAATTTATTCGTGCCATGTGATGACGTGAAATGTAACCTAAGATCATTATTCATTGTTGAGATAAGATAAATGTAACTTAATAAAAATGGATATTTTATTAAAAAACAATAATATTTTTTTCGGGAAAAAATTGATTTTTTTTCTCAAAAGTTAAAAAAGCGATTTTTTGGAATATATGAAAAGTCGATTTTTTTTTTCAAAAAATTTGTTTTTTTATAAAAAAAAAACAAACTATTTTTTGGATAGATGGATTGAATGAATTTTTTCCTTAATTGATGGATTGGATTGAATATTTTTTTAAAAAATTTAGTAGATTGTTAATGGATTAATGGATTGTTTTGATCCATCCATTAACAATTCAATCCATATCATTCAATCCATCAATTTTCCCGCCCATAGAACATATGAACTTACTAACTGTTCTGGACCGGCCCAATCCTTACAATTGGGCCAAGAATAATAATCTAATAGGCCTGCTCGACGCCGGGCATATTTATGAAAAGTGGTCCCTGTCGACCACAAGCATTCCGACCACGACAAAGTTCACTAACGGCTAGTCTTAACCGTTGCCTATTTTCACGGATTCCTCGATCCGCGCCTCACAATATGGACCAATAATCTTCCACTTAGCCCCTTATATAAACCCTTTCATTTGAGGGGGTCAGGTATGAAATTGCTCTGACCTTTATACTTGTATAGGCCCACTCTTTGCTCGGTTACTTACTTTGGCATCGGAGTGCCTTGCAGGTACAACCCTTTTTTCTCCTCACTGACCGTCTTCATCAGCTCTCGAGGCCAGCCGCATCGGATCCTGATCTCCAGGTACGATCAGGTGGCGCCGTCTGTGGGAAACTGATTTCCCCGTTCTTCTTTCATAATCTTCAAAGAACCAAAGTTTTAACAAGATCCATGGCTGCTCGGGACAACCAGGAAAACCGATCAAACGATGGCATGATTCTCACACAACGTGAGAGCAACATCCATCCTCCTCTACATGACGAAACGGTGCAAGACCATCCGGACGGGAAGGCGGCATCACCTTCACCCGATCGCGATCAACCTTTGGAAAGTCTCCTGGAAACTCTTTTTCCTTCGACTCCTTCAGGGTCGGATTTCGCCGCATTGGCCGAGATCCTGAATCAAACAAACTTGCTGCTCCTTACCCATGGCGAGAAAATTGCCCGTCTCGAAGATAATTCTTGTCGACCACAGTCTCCCGCGAGACCCCAAAGGGAGCACACTCCGTCTCCTGCCAAGAAGAAGAGGAAAGGGCACACCGACGAATCAACAGGCGACAAACGTTTTCGTCAGTCTTCCCCACGGCCCTCTCCTAGAAGAAAATCAAGAAGGAGCAGATCAAGATATACCTCTCCCCGACGAACAAAGAAACATGCTCACAGGTCTTCGTCGTTCAATTCCAGTGACGACGAGGATGCTCGGGGTCCCTTCTCGTCTGAAATCATGGCAGCCAAACTTCCAAGAGGCTTGGAGAAACCCCCTCCATTAGGCTCGTACGATGGGACCACAGACCCAGACGAGCACATCGAGAATATCGATGCGCTGCTCGACTATCGGGGTGTTCGAGGGGCAATCAAATGCCGCCTCTTTCCTACAACGCTGAGGAAAGGAGCAATGACATGGTACAAAAGCCTCGAGGCCGAGTCCATCACCTCATGGAAACAACTTGGACGCACGTTCTCCAGGCACTTTACCGCGTCGAGGCGACACCCGAAGACGGAAGCTTCGCTCGAAGCGATCATCCAGGGAAGGGACGAGCCTTTACGAACTTACATCGAGAGGTTCAACAAGGAAGCGGTCCAAGTATCCACGACCGACGACATGAAAAAATACTTGCTGGAACGGGGGTTACGCCCCTCGACTGATTTTCATCGGGCGATCGACATTGAAACCCCGGCCACCCTCGAAGCATTCCTACTGAAAGCCCAAGCCTACATTCAGTATGAGGAAAAGCAAGCGGCCAGTTCAGTAAGAGACGCCCGACGCCGTGAAGATGCCAAACCACACCGAGTCGATGAACCTTCGACATCTCGTCGAGGAGGAGACAAAAGAAAGGATGATCGCTCCCGTGAACCGCGGGAGCACCGGGGACCTATTGGTCGGTTCCACGAATACACACCTCTCCTGGCCTCCAGGGAGAAAATTTTATCTGAATGCGCCAATTCAGAATTCAAACAAGCAGGGGTACGTTTTCCGAGGTAGCAACCTAGCAAGCCCAGCACGGATAAAACGAAATACTGCAGATTCCACAAGAGCCACGGCCACAACACAGAGGACTGCATCCATCTCAAGGACGCAATTGAAATCCTCATCAAGGACGGGCACCTAAAGCAGTTCACCAAGTCCAGAGACACTCCTCGACAGGAAACCCAGGTGACCCAGAAAGTCGAGGAAGCCATACCCATCCCTGCAGATGCTAACATGCAGGTCGCTCTAAGAATTTATCGCCCGGAAGATTTCTTCCTACCGGACCGTGCCGAGAGTTCGGGGTATCTCTCCTCTCACAGCCCATGGGAAGCTTTCCCTTCGGAAATGGTCATATCGGGAGGAGGATTCAACAAAATCACGGTCGGATCCGTGAAACGGAAATTCGACCAGCTAATTGCTAAAGGGCCCGCGCAAAACGCCACCCTGGATCCACCAAGAGAGGGCTCTGTACCCCTTGCATTTTATCGAGAAGAACTCCTAGGAGGGGCGCCCAACGCTAGCATTCCTATGCTCATCCAAGCACGCATGGCAAACTTCGATGTGAGGAGGATCCTGGTGGACCAAGGTAGCTCCTGCGATATCATGTACTCCCAACTGTTCTCGACACTCCAACTAAACGAGACACACTTAACTCCATACGTTGGATCAGACCTGCAGGGTTTCAACGGAGCAGTATCCCGACCATGGGGCTATGTTGACCTATTTGTTACCTTCGGGGCGGGCGAGACAGCCAGGACGGTCAGGGTCCAGTTCTTAGTCGTGGACTGCCCTTCTCTGTACCAATGCATCCTAGGGCGACCAACCTTAGCCGAGCTAATCGCTGTGCCATCCACCGTCCACCTGAAGATGAAGTATTACACTACTTTAGGTAAGGTCGCCACACTGCACGGAGACGTCGACGCTGCCCGCAGGTGTTTCGAAGCAGCATCAAAAGGTCTCAGCTCAATATCATATCAACCAAGTCCCCCGACATCAAATTCACCAGATATTCCCAGGGATTTCCCTTAGGTAGACTCGATCGACCTAGACTGCAGATTTTCGGATAGTAGCGAGGGCGTCCAAAGGTCAACAGAATCCCTATCCCGACCAATACCAGATGGAGATTTCGAGCTAATTCCTCTGGGAGAAGACCCAGCTCGGTGCGTTAAAATCGGAGCACATATGCCTGAGTTGGTGAAGCAACAATTGGAAGCTTGCCTCAAAGGGAATGCAGACTTATTTGCCTGGAGCGCCGCAGAGATGCCGGGGCTCGACCCCGAGACAGCCTGCCACCACCTCTCCATTGACCCAACACACAAGGCGGTCGCTCAACGCAGGAGGAAGCAGTCGACCGAGAAGACCGAAGCAGTTGAATCTGCTGTTAAAGACCTCCTAGAAGCTAAATTTGTAACCGAGGCCAGGTACACGACCTGGCTCTCGAACGTTGTACTTGTGAAAAAATCTAGTGGAAAATGGAGGATGTGCGTTGATTATACCGATCTCAATCGGGCATGCCCGAAAGATGCATACCCTTTACCTAACATCGATAAATTGGTCGACAATTCGTCCGGCTTCAAGCTATTATCCTTCATGTATGCATATTTAGGGTACAATCAAATATCCATGGCCGTGTCTGACAAAAAATACACGGCCTTCATAACCGAATCGGGCAATTACTTTTACAACGTTATGCCCTTCGGTCTAAAAAACGCGGGCGCAACATATCAGCGCATGATGAATAAGGTTTTTCGAGCCGAAATCGGAGATATGCTCGAAGTATACATGGACGACATGATCGTCAAATCTCAACAAGAAACGGACCACGCGTCCCACTTACGAAAAGTGTTCGATCAGGCACGAAAATGCAAAATGCGCTTCAACCCTGAAAAATGCACGTTTGGTGTCCGAGCGGGAAAATTCCTCGGATTCTACTTAACCGAACGAGGAATCAAGGCCAACCCTGACAAATGTCGGGCATTCGCGGAGCTCCCAACTCCCACTTCTAAAAAATCCATACAATCACTAAACGGGGTCCTTACCTCCCTCGCTCGGTTCGTAGCAAAGTCCGCCCAACACGCTCTCCCTTTTTACAAACTCCTCCGCAAAGAGGCAACTTTCGAGTGGACAGGGGAGTGCGAGCTAGCGTTGTCCCACCTAAAAAAAGTATTAAGTGAACCCCCAGTCTTATCCAGACCTAAAGAAGGGGAGATACTGTATCTCTACCTTGCAGTTGCAAACGAAGCAGTGAGCGCGGCACTCGTGCGCGACCTACCCGAAGGGCAAAAACCTGTATATTTCACAAGTAAGGCACTCCATGGCCCAGAAATTCGATACCTCCAGATAGAAAAGGTGGCTTTGGCCCTCCTTCTCGCAGCTAGAAGGCTACGCCATTACTTTCTGGCTCACACCATCATTGTAAGAACCGATCAGCCCATAAGACAGTTGCTCGGTCGACCGGATATGGCCGGACAAATGCTAAAATGGTCATTGGAACTATCCGAGTTCGACGTCAAATTTGAGGGAAGACAAGCTCTCAAAGCCCAAGCGTTGGCCGACTTCGTGGCCGAACTTACCTTCACCGAGCAAGACCCAAAAGTCTCATCCAGGTGGATTATTTTCGTGGACGGAGCATCTGGCCCGGCGGGCAGCGGAGCCGAAATTATCTTGGAAAACGAAGAGGGGAACGTCATCGAAGTGTCCCTAACTTTATCTTTCCCCACTTCTAACAACCAGGCAGAGTACGAAGCTTTTCTAGCGGGCATACGACTCGCGACCAATCTGGAAGCAGAAGAGATCACAATCTGCACAGATTCCCAGTTGGTCGCAAGCCAGGTCCGAGGAGATTTTCAGGCCAAAAATGATAACATGGCCGAATATTTGGCCCTCGTAAAAGGCGAACTAAAACGGTTCAAAAGTGTGGAAGTCAAACACGTTCCACGGGAAAACAATGCCCGCGCAGACATCCTGTCCAGATTAGCGAGCACTAAAAGGAAAGGAAACAACAAGTCCGTCGTACAGAAAAAACTTCCTCAACCGAGTATCGGACAATCGTCGACCCGCGTAGACATTAACGTCGTGGGCAACACGAGCTGCTGGATGACCCCAGTATTCAACTATTTAACTAAAGGAGAATTACCGACCGACCCAAAAGAAGCCAGTACTATACGACGAAGGGCATGCTCATATTCTCTAGTAGGTGGACGTATGTATCGTCGAGGATTCTCTACACCCCTCCTCAGGTGCGTAGAGGAAGAAAATATCCCACACGTACTAAGGGAAGTCCATGAAGGAATCAATGCGCAACATCCTGGCGGACGATCGTTGGCCCGAAAAATCCTAAGGGCAGGATACTATTGGCCCACCCTCCAACACGATGGGAAAGAGCACGTAAAGAGGTGCGACAAATGCCAACGACACGGAGACGTGCACGCAGCACCCCCTTCCGAGCTAAAATCATTATCGTCACCTTGGCCGTTCGCATGGTGGGGGATGGATATATTAGGACCGTTAGTCGTCGGGTCTGGTCAGAATAAATACTTAATTGTAGGTGTCGACTATTTCACCAAGTGGATAGAAGCTGAGGCCTTAGCCAAAATCATTGCGCTCAACATACTACGTTTCTTCAAGAGAAACATCCTCGCCCGGTTCGGGGTGCCCCTCGCCATCGTGACCGACAACGGCACTCAGTTCACAGATAAACACTTCAAAGAATTCGTTGCATCAATGGGAACGAAACAACATTTCGCTTCAGTCGAGCATCCTCAAACTAACGGGCAAGCAGAGGCCGCGAACAGGGTAATCCTAAGAGGTTTGAAACGAAGACTAGTGGAGCATAAGAAGCATTGGGTCGAGGAGCTACATAGCGTACTATGGGCATATAGGACCACGCCCCACTCAACAACCGGGGAATCCCCATTTCGATTAGCATATGGAACAGAAGCGGTGATCCCTATAGAAATGCACATCCTATCGAAACGCACAGAATCCCCCATGGACCAAGATACCAATTCCGAAGCCTTGAGAGACGAGCTCGACATGATCGAAGAAGTTCGATCGGAAGCCGCTCTTCGAGAAACCATTCTCAAACAAAAAATAGCCGCTCAGTATGATTCTAAGGTCATAAGGCGAACGTTCGAGGTAGGCAGCCTTGTCCTTAGAAGAAATCACAGAGATCCCCGCGAGGGAAAATTAACACCCAACTGGGAAGGCCCGTATCGCGTCCGAGCAAAAACCGAGAACGGAGCCTATTATTTGGAAAATCTACACGGGGAAGAGCTTGCTCGGCCTTGGAACGCCGAGAAACTCAAACAATACTACAGCTAAATCACAAAGTCACCCTGCTCAACTTTCAAGCAAGGAGAAAGGGGGACCGACTGAAAACTGCGTGCCTAGGTACGAGCACGACAGCCCAAATTTAACAAAGTCAAGCAAGATCTCCTTTCGGGCAAAAGAGAAACTTGCCGCACGGACGGATACTCGAACGAGTCCGACGTCGCCTAAGTACCACGACCAGGCAGAACCCCAGCTTGCGATGGGATGTTCAAGCCACGGAGCCCGGGCCATTATCTTGGCCCGGGCATCGACCGGGAATAAGACTCCTAAATCTAATTGGTCCCCCTAACCAACAGATCACATACACACCCCGTATTTATTCGATCACATCCAATTAATGCAAAGATGCATACCAAACACTTAGTAAAAATAACAAGTAAACTATGTCCTCCGACGGACGCATCATTACGAGCAAATAAAACATAAAAACCGACCATCAAAGTCGTGCACATGAAATTAAAAATGCGACCCCGAAGGGCCGACTTGTTCAGGATTACATACAAAGGGGGCCACGCCCCCCAAAAAGAAACATCATAAATTATCAGGCATGCAGGCCATAAACTAATTATCCTCGCCTACCGGGCGGCCTTCTTCCTCACATGGACCCTCCTGCTCTGGTTGCGCTTCAAGTTGGCCAGGCTGATCAGTCGAGCCCGGCTGAGAGTCATCCACCATCAAGTCTGAAGGGACCACGATCTGACCGTCCACGACCTTGTACAGGTAACTCATTCGACCAGAGTCCAAGGCCATGTCGGGATGAAGAACTCTCATCTGATCCACCGTGTTCTGGAAGCTGAGCTCAGTTGAGGAGTTCAGGTCCTCCATGTCTTGGTCAATCCGAGCAAGAAGTTGAGCCCTCGTCACCAAATTTTTGGCCTCTTCATCCTCATCATCCTTCGGGCAAAAGGCGTCCTTCAGCTTTTTATTTTGCTCAAGCACCCTCTTCTTGTCGACCTCCAACTTGGCGATGACGGCAGCCCGATCGGTCGACTCCTTGGTCGCAGCTTTAGCCTCCTCGGTGACCGCTGTCAGCTTAGCCTCAGACACAGCCAGCTGCTCCTTCAGCTTGCTGTTCTCTCGCTCCAGCCCGGGACTCCCTTCGGCCGTCAGCCAGGCCATTGTTAGGACCCGCATAACTGCGCTTGCGTCTTGGGCCAGAGATAGTCGCCGAGCAGGGCGGTCCATACCTTCCAGGAACAAAGAATCCGCACGGTCCACCTCCATGCTCGTTCCCTCGAAGAAGTTGCCCATCACGAAACATGGAGGTAGCCCATGCTTCGGCTTTGGAGGAGCATTGGCCGTTAGATCCACTGTGGCCGCAGACTTGTGCTTTTTCATCAAGGAGCCGGTCGATGCGCTCGGCGAACCCTGGACCAAGGGGCCCGACCTCGAGCCACTCGTCTCAGTCAGCTTGGTCTGCACGACCCTTGATCGTTTCCTCTGCTGCTGAACCATGCATTCTTGAATCTTATCCAATGGGTTCGTCAGGGAGCCTGAAAAAGGAAAAGGATCAGGTCAGTTATAGACAACAAAGTTAAAACAAAAATTTAACTAACGCAAATAAACAGATACCGAAGAAGTCGGACACTTCCTGCCCGGTACGGCATGCCAACAACTCAGTGACGTTGATCAAGGGACGCTTCCCCCCTGTCCTGATCAACTATAACCTTTCCAGCTCCATCCAACAAGGGGGTCAGAGTGAAGGATGCTATTAATTTTCTGAAGGCCTCAAAACTGGCCGCATCATCATCATTCAAGGTGTCCCCCACCTGAACAAACTCCCCGACAGGTTTCTCGTAATGAGCATGACTCCAGGAAAATGGGAACAGCCACAATCTCCTCGGGATCACCTGACCTTGATCGTTGAGCTTAGGCTCGTCATTCTCGTCAGTGTCTATTCCTAGAAAGCTCATTGCTCTCACGGCCACCGTGCTCGCGGGTTTTATCAGGAAGTAATCAGTCTTGAAGGCCCGGATAGATTCCGAATGGGCCTTAAAAATCTTTGTCCGCTGCTTGAAGGACACGAACCCCTTTCGGTCAGTTCCTCGCCCGACTTGGCGTTGCAAGGATAACAGGCGGAAGAAGAGGGGAAGCGTTGCACCAACACCCAGATGGGCGCACGTTATCTCGAACGCTCTTAGAAATGCGTACGAGTTGGGGTGTAGTTGAGAAGGAGCGACGCAGAGATGCCCGAGCACGGCACTCACAAAGTCACTGAAAGGCAATGTTACCCCCAGGACTGAAATCTCATATTCGTACATGGAGAAAGATCGACCACGAAAATCTGAGAAGATACGGTCGTCGTTCCCCGGACAGGTTACAACCCAATCGGCAGGATCACCAACTACAGGCAGCGGCTCCGTCCTAGGTCTTGAGAATGAGGACACCTTATCCAACAAATCTTCCACCGCTCGACAAGTGAAAGGGCGCGCATCAGCTCAGAGACTATGCCCCGAGCTATAGCCCTGGCCGACCATCGCTCGGAGCGACGGCTTACGCCCAACATTATAAGTCAAGGATCTAACCTAATAGCTATCAAAACCCAAGTCTAAGTCGACCAATACCTATGTCGACCCTAAGCTAGGGTTTGCAACCGACCGGCTACGGTGGCGGAAGTCCTAAGGTTTACCGATTCCAAATCTAAAACCTACCGTCAAAACCATCCTAAGCCGCATGCATTTCTACAAAATCTAAGCTATAAACACCTAGAAAGAAGAAAAAGAGCCGTACCTTGCGCTTGAGAAGACATTCTTGAAGAAAATAAGCTTCTGAAGTGGTGGTCGGCAAAGAGAGGCGGTGGTCGACGGCTGGGACGGTGGCGGTTGAGCGAGCAGAATGTTGAAGAAGAAGATGAAGCGAAAAGTTCAAAATGGGCCTGAGAATCCTATTTATAGGAAGGGGAACACGTGCAAACACATGTGACCCCTACACGCTAGCCCCTAGACTAGCCGTCAAATCATTAATAGGTGCGAGTTCCCAGAGATTCCAGCTTTTCATTTCACATTCTTCTACCGAGCAATGCACCAGCTGCCCGTTCCCAAAAGATCGACAACATAGATCCCTGGCCCTAACCCTGTTCATTGCCGAGCACAAAATCATTCTTAAGTCACTGCTCTACCACACGAGCAATGACTTGGGGGGCTCCTGTTTTGGACCGGCCCAATCCTTACAATTGGGCCAAGAATAATAATCCAATAGGCCTGCTCGACGCCGGGCATATTTATGAAAAGTGGTCCCTGTCGACCACAAGCATTCTGACCACGACAAAGTTCACTAACGGCTAGTCTTAACCGTTGCCTATTTTCACGGATTCCTCGATCCGCGCCTCACAATATGGACCAATAATATTCCACTTAGCCCCTTATATAAACCCTCTCATTTGAGGGGGTCAGGTATGAAATTGCTCTGACCTTTATACTTGTATAGGCCCACTCTTTGCTCGGTTACTTACTTTGGCATCGGAGTGCCTTGCAGGTACAAACCCTTTTTCTCCTCACCGACCGTCTTCATCGGCTCTCGAGGCCAGCCGCATCGGATCCTGATCTCCAGGTACGATCACTAACATACCATTGCTAAATTTATGCTGAACTTGTTACCTTTTATACATTATAATCAAAACTATACAATATCTCTTTCTAAGAGATGTTTTCTATTTCCAAATATATGTGAATTTCATTATAAATAAGAAGTTTTTGGCATCTGATTGCACAATGAAAATTTAATCAGTCTGAAAATTATTTTCTCATTTTAAATTATTTTTCTCTTCTCTAATGCATGAAAGCAAGTAAAAGAAACACCCTTCTGTAAAATACTATCAAAAGATATGTTTAGAGAAGTTATGCAATTGTAATACCCCGTAATTTATTTAATGCTCTGAATAATATTGTTGATATTAATATTGCTCTGGATTACTCTAAGAGATTTTAACGGAAAATAATTAGAGTAATCAGCAGAGTTTTATTTTATTAACTAATATTAGCTGACTCAGAGGTTTTATAAAATATCGGATTAAGATACATTTTTGGATACTCTCTATTTGGACTCGTTGGTAGGAAAAGTTATGTTTTTCTTTAAGACATAAAGTCTTCTTTCTTTTGTTTTTATAAAAATAGAAGTATAGAAAGAAGAAGAAGAGAAAGAGAGAGAGAAAGAAGAAGAAGAAGAGAAAGTATTGAAGAAGAAGAAGAGAGCTCTTGACCTTGTTGCTTCCACCATCCATTCATCATTCAATCTTCTCCAATCATCTTGCTAGAGGTGGGTTCATAGCTAGAAACTTTTGCTTTTAGTTTTGGTTGAATTTTAGAAGTTGTGAACTTTTAGGGTTTTTATGGAAAATCTTAGAATTGGTAGATTAATCGGTTAGAAATCAATGAAAATGCTTGAGTATGTAGCCTCTAGGTGTAGGAACCTTGTTACCATGTTATTTTGTTGTTTGTTAATGATTTGATTGGATTTTGGTTGATTCTATCATGAAACATACGTGTTTTTCTACATTCTGATTTTGGTTAACCGGTTAACCTGAGGCGTTAACCGGTTAACGCTTTGCGTTTTGGCCACTGTGTTTGCTGGTTTGAGTTGGTTAACCAGTTAACCTCAGGCATTAACCGGTTAACGCTGTAGCTTTTGGGGAAAATGTTTTATTTCCAAACTTTGAAAATCCATAACTTTTTACTCGGTTATCCAATTTAAGTGTTCTTTATATAGAATTAAAGCTAAAATTATGTACTATCACATGGTGCCAACAAATATTATTTTTACCCGACTTTTGCCCGACTTTTCGAAAATACCGTAAAAATGTTAAGTTAGGGAATTGTGAGCTAAAGGTAATAAAAAGGTAAAACTTGTGAGGTAGCTAGGTTACCCTAGGTTGTTACAGGATTTTTTTGGAGACTTGAAAATACTTAGGAGTCGATACTCAGAGGGTGTCTTCAGGCTAGATAGTTGTGAGAAGTTGGAAGTTTATTTCTTTGCGATGTATCCTAATTTAATTATATTTGTCTCGTGTCGAAGTCTCACGAAGTGGGACGATCGGGGAGATATAATTAATCCATGGATTCGAGTCTCTTAATGGATGATCGTGACCCGTGCTTGCTTGTCATCTGGGAGTATGACTGGGTGGGGAAATTATCCATTAGGAAGAGTAACTGTGACCCGTGCTTGCTTGTCATCTGGATGTATGACTGGGCAGGGAAATTTACTTAGTTGTAAGGTACCGTGACCCGTACTTGCTTGTCATCGGGGAGTATGACTGGGCGGGGAAAGTACCTTTGATAGATAATGAGTGACCCGTGCTTGCTTGTCACCTGGGAGTGTGGCCGAGCGGGGAAAGTTATCTATATGTTAAGGATCGAGTGACCCGTACTTGCTTGCCACCAGGGAGTGTGGTTGGGCGGGGAAAGATGCCTTAAAGCACCTTGTGTGTGCTCCATTTTTATATTACTTTGATGTCTCTAGTTTTATGTGAACTCGAAGTCTAGGTTTTCCCCAACTCGAGTAGCGTCTAGTTTCGACCTTTTAGAGACGAGATAACTCTAAGATAGGGAACTCACTGAGATGTTTTATCTCACCCCACGTTGATGTTGTTATTTTAGGTACTTCAGGTTCCTTAAAGGATAAAGATAAAGTGGCTTGATTATCTTTGCTTATTTGATGGTTTCTTCCCCTGTGGACTTTTGAGATCTTCGGATCTAGTTCTTAGACTTTTTATTTTGTGAACATCTTGTATTATTTATAGCCTTTTGTATTAGTACCTTATGTTGTAGTGGCTATATTTATGCAATGTGTTACTAAGAACTTGTTGTATTTCAATACCAAACTTAAATTTATATATGAAAAATATGCTTTGATGTATGTCTTTTATATATGGGTATTACAGTTGGTATCAGAGCAGGTCGTATCCTTGACCTAGCCTTGGAATATTATAAGTGTTTCTTTCTGTTCATGATCAGCCGGGTGATGAATGGAATGCTCCTATGTTCCAATTCATACAACAGATGCATCAACAACAACATCAATTCATGTAGGAGATGATGCACCAGATGAATGGGGGTATTCATCCTCATGTAGTTGCTCTTGAAGCCGGAGGTGGAACCTTCTGGGATTTCTTCCGCATGAATCCTCAAGAGTTTCATGGTGGATTGGATCTGGTGAAGGCGCATGAATGGGTAACTGGAATGGAGAGAATCTTCCAAATTGTGACTTGTGGTGAAGAAGACAAGGTGACTTTTGCGTCCCATTTGCTAAAAGGTCCTGCTGCTAGGTGGTGGGAGAGTGCTTCAAATCTTATGACGGTGCAAGGAGTTCCAAAAGTGTGGCAACAATTTAAGACGAATTTTATGGAGAAGTACTTTCCGAGTTCCTTGAGAACCCAAAAAGAGTTTGAATTCCAACAGCTTAGAGAAGGGAGCATGACTGTGGCCAGTTATGCCGAGAAGTTCGAGGAAATGGCTGTTACTTTAGGCAATCCATATATGCTCCAGATGAAAGATGGAAGATTGATCAATTCTTGTTTGGTTTGAGGGCCGAAATCTCTCATAGTGTCTCTCAAAGGGAGTTCACTACCTATTCCGAGTTGTTAAGGCAATTCTATGTAGCTGAACATAGTTTGATGAAAGTGCAAGTTGAAGCAGGTGCTGGAAGAGTTGTTCAAAGTGACCGTGGAAGAACTAATCAACCTTTTAGGCCAAGGCCTCAACCCTTCAAAGGGAAGCAAGTTCAAAGTATCGGACCTAACACTTTACCCATGTGTAGGTTGTGTAACAAACGTCATTTTGGTAGGTGTCAAAGAGATGGAGGATCGAGGTGCTACAATTGTAATGAAGTGGGCTACATGTCAAGAGATTGTACCAAGACAAGGAATCAAGTTCAAGCGATATTTTATACTATGGATTTTAGAAAGACCAAAGATGACAACTCTCTCATTGCGGGTACTTGTCATGGTAATGATCATCCTTGTCTTGTTTTATTTGATTGTGGAACGACACACTCTTTTTTGTCTACTAGTTGTGTGAAAGGACTTGGGTTGCAAGTTTTTCCCTTGACTCCTCCGATGGTGGTTACTACCACTATGGATGAAACCATTGAGACACCCCTTAGGTGTGAGAATTGTACCTTGTCCGTGGATGGTAGAGTTTTTCAAATTGATCTTATTTGTCTGCCACTTAAGAAAGTTGATGTTATCCTGGAAATGGACTGGTTGTCTGTGAATTCTGTGTTTATTGGGTGTGAAGAAAAGTTGATCCTTATTCCATCTGTTGAAGCGCCTCTGAAAGATGTGTTGACAACGATCTTAGAAGGTACAGTTGGAATGGTAAATTTTCGGTTTGAACAAGAGAAATCTGTTTTGCTTGTCCTTACTAAAGAGGAGAGTGATGGTTAGCAAGTTTTAAATATTCCGATAGTCTGTGAATTTCCTGATGTCTTTCCCGAGGATGTTACTTCCTTACCTCCGGTGAGAGAAGTTGAATTCTCAGTTGACCTGGTACCGGGAACGGCTCCTGTATCCGTTTCCCCTTATCGGATGGCACCGCTCGAGTTAAGAGAATTGAAGGATCAATTAGAGGATTTGTTGGAAAAGCATTTTGTTAGACCAAGTGTTTCACCGCGGGGAGCTCCTGTTTTTTTGGTAAAGAAGAAGGACAGTGGTATGCGGTTGTGCATTGATTACCGTAAGTTGAACAAGGTTACTATCAAGAATAAATATCCCTTTCCAAGGATAGAGGACCTCTTAGATCAGTTGAAAGGAGCCCGTGTGTTCTCGAAGATTGACTTGAGGTCGGGCTATCATCAGATTCGTGTGAAGAGTTCTGATATTCCGAAGACTGCGTTCAGAACCCGTTACGGTCATTATGAATTCCTAGTGATGCCTTTCAGTGTGACGAATGCTCCAACTATTTTTATGGATTACATGAATCAGATATTTTTAGATTATTTGGATCAGTTTGTGGTGATCTTTATCGATGACATTCTTATTTATTCTCGTACTCCATAAGAGCACGAAGAACATTTGAGGATTGTTCTATTGGTATTACAAGAGAAGTAATTTTTTTTGCCAAATTCGGCAAGTGTGAGTTTTGGATGCCAGAAGTCAAGTTTCTTGGGCTTGTGATATCCCATGGAGGTATAGTAGTGGATCCATCAAATATTGAAGTCGTGATTAATTGGGAGAGACCGAAGATTGTTTCGGAAGTGAGAAGCTTCTTAGATTTGGCAGGTTACTATAGAAGGTTCATTAAAAGTTTTTCTCAGATGGCGTTACCATTAACTAAGCTTACTAGAAAGGACTTCGCTTACGAATGAGATTCTAGTTGTGAGCAAAGTTTCGTGTGGTTGAAGGAGAAATTGACAACTAGACAGTTGAGGTTCATTCCTGATCCTAACAAATCTTACGAAGTATTTTGCGATGCTTCTAAGATGGGATTAGGAGGTGTTCTTATGAAAGAAGGTCAAGTTGTAGCTTATACTTCTAGACAGTTGAGATTCCATGAGAAGAATTATCCAACTCATGATTTAGAGCTGGAGACCGTGGTGTTTACCTTGAAAGTGTGGAGGCACTATCTGTATGGTGTGCGTTTTGATATGTTCAGTGATCATAAGAGTTTGAAGTATCTCTTTGATAAGAAGGAATTAAATATGAGACAAAAAAGATGGATGGAGTATTTGAAAGATTTTGACCTTGAATTGAAGTATTATCTGGGAAAAGCGAATAAAGTGGCAGATGCCTTAAGTCAAAAAGTGATTCATAGTGTCGAGTTGATGGTGTTAGAGTATGCACTGTTAGAAAAGTTTTGTGACCTTAATCTTCAGTTTGTTTAGACTCCGAATGGTGAGATTATGGTAAATTTGAATATTAATTCTATCTTGAGGAATGAGATCCAACAAGCACAAGTTCTAGATGAAAAGTTGCAAGAGATGTTACTCCAACCGGGTTTCATGATAGCGTTGGATGGGATTATCCTATTCAACCAAAGAATTTGCATTTTGAATGTATGGTGTGTCAACAAGTGAAAATTGAGCACCAAAGACCGGGAGGTTTGTTGCAAACTTTGGACATCCTAATTTGGAAGTTGGATAGTATTTCTATGGACTTTGCAATGGGTTTACCAAGTACTCAAGGTGGTTATGATTCCGTTTGGGTGATTGTGGATCGACTAACGAAATCTCCGCATTTCTTAGACGTTAAGACTATGTACTAGGAAATTCATCTTGCAATGTTGTTTATTGCTGAGATTGTGAAGCTGAATGGTGTACCGTCTAGCATTGTATCTGATAGAGATCCAAAGTTTACTTCGAGGTTTTGGAAGGTGTTCCAATAAGCCATGGGTATGAATTTGTGTTTGAGTACTTCTAATAATCCTCAAACGGATGGTCAGACGGAGCGTACAATTCAAACAATGGAAGATATGTTACGGGCATGCGTTTTGGAAAGTAAAGGAATTTGGAAGGAACTTTTACCATTGATAGAATTCTCTTATAAAAATAGTTACCATGCGAGCATCAAAATGGATCTATATGAGGCTTTGTATGGAAGAACGTGTAGAACACCGTTGTGTTGGTCAGAAGTGGGTGAAGATAGAATTTTGGGACCCGAGGTTATTCTAGAGACTATGGAAAAGATTCAGATGATTCGAGAAAAGATTAAGCAAGCCCAAGATCGTCAGAAGAGCTATGCTCAAAATCTAAGGAGACCTTTGGAATTTGGTGAAGGTGATCATGTGTACTTGAGAGTCACTCCGAGATTGAGATTGAAAGGACCATTTACGTCGCACAAGTTAAGTCCGAGATTGTAACACGGTGGGAGAACTGACTTTCTATAAATGTTGCGGATAGCAAGAGTCGCCACCAACTTTTATTTTATCCATATGGAAAGGGCATAAAAGAACATGAAAGACCTACTTTTAAAGACTTGAGTTTCAGAGGTAGGTTATATAAAGGGAAGGTGTAAGCACCCTTTATATCCATGGTTATCCATGGGCTCTTAGTTACTTAGCTCACGTATGGATGTATACAAAGCCCTATTTTGAAAATGTTTGAAAATTATGAGGTGTGAAAAGTATTTTAAAGGGTGTGAGCCAGTAACTTAGAGTTCCTACTCTAGACTAAGTCTTTCATGTTCTTGTATGTTCTTTCAAGGGTAAGATTGTCCCTATTATTAAGGAATAGGTAGTCATTACCTTGGATTTATTTGAGGGAAGGGCGTAGGGTCATTGTATGGTCAATGAAGGCAACTTAAAGGGTGTTTTTAGCAATTGGGGGGACTATCATCTTTTACCGAAGGGACAAGATCATTATCGTAGGCAACATCGTAGGGACTTGATCTTTTAAACCGGGGAGGGACTAGATGATTGATATTTGTAGGTTCATTTTCTTAAGACACCCCCCATTTTCGAGGGACTTGACCATATATCTTTTTAAGGCAACTAAGAACGGTAACCCTAGGAGGCGCAAACGGCGATCGTAGAACGATCGACTTACGTGTGTGATTGATTGTTTTCAGATATTTAATCTTTTTAATTAAATTATCTAAGTCCTTTTTAATCATATATTTCCTTTCACTCCCTATTTACTAACCACACAAATTAAATAATAAAATGCGAAAAAAATAAATCTACGCTATTACAATGCTTCGGGGCAGATACATAATAATTGGGCGAGAAAATAAATTACATCAAATAATAATGACCTATACATTTTTTCTAATAATTAAAATAAGACAAAAAATAAATAAAGAAGATTATTCTAAATAATTAAATAAATCAAAGAATAAATTAATTAAGTTTTTTAATTAGGGTTAGGAAAGAATTAGGGTTAATTAATAAAATTAGGGTTTTTAGAGAAAATTAAACCAATTATTTATTATTGTTAATTAATTTAGAAAAAAATATATAAAACAAAATATGTATAAAAATTATTATTAAGGAAAATAATTAGGAATTTAATTAGAATAAAATAAGGCTATTAAGAGTTTTTTTTAGAAAAATTATTAACTAAATTATTATTTTATTTACAAATTAAACTATAAAAAAAATTAACTTTTTTAATAAAAAAAACTAAGTATTTTATATAAAAAAAGATTAATGAAGTTTGATTAAGAAAAGTTTTTATAATAAAAAAGTTTGAGTTAATTGTTGATTAATCCTACTTAATTATTTATTAAAAGAATTAAATAGAAAACAAAGGAAAAAGAAAGAAAAGCAACAAATTCACAAAATAAAGGGACCTGAGATTCGAACCCAGACCATATACCTCAAGAGTGTACTCCCCAACCATCTGAGCCAAACGCGCGTGTTGTCATCTATGGTAAACAAAAACAATATGAGAAATACCAAGATTCAAAAATATTAAAACGCGCCAACTTCATCTTCTTCAACCGTCCGTCCACTTAGCCCTATACCTACGGTTTTCCGTCACTAGAGGTTTTAGTGACGGATTTTTGTCGTCGCTATAAGACCTGCAAAATTAAACATTGCAAATACGATGAATAAATCAATTTTAATGGTCCAGATCAATCAATGTGAGCTCCCTAAACACAACTAGATCATCAATTTCTCAAGAAATCGCTTCCAACGTGCGCCCCTAAATTGAAACCTCAAGAACCCTAATTATGGTTCTGTCCCCATATGGCCATGAATCTTCAAATTGCGTGCCCAGAAACGTTCCTTGTAACCTCATAAACACAAACCAATGGTTAGATATACTTTAAATCAGTCATACATATGAAATCGAAAAAAAAAGAAAAGCATGAATATGAATGATTCGGTTATGGTGTTTTGGCATGATTTTGATGCTTATGAGGATTAAGTTACGATCAGTGATCTTCAAGGAAGTTAATGCAACCTTTAATTTTCTTTGAAACTACCTCTAAGTACAAAACCGAATGCCTCTTTTTCCTTGATTTTTTATAGTTAGAATCCTATGTTCTTGACCTGCAAATTCGTGTCCTTGTATTTGTTTATGTTTGTGTATATGTAGTGAGCAGAATTAGGTCATAATATGGGCCTGTTGTTCTTGGATTTGAGTTACTTGAGATTGAAGAAAGCAATTATACATAAATGACCAAAAATCACATATATCCTTGCCAATTTGGTCTAGCACGAATTTGGATGGTATCCAATCAGTTTAATTGTTGTGTAAATGTTTCTAGAACAAAGATTTGATCCAAATATTGACTTTTTATATTTTATTTTTATTAAAATTTAATTTTAACAAATGAAATCCAAAATAATATAAAATAAATTATAAAAATCAGAATAAATGGTCATTGGGTCGTGAATGACTTTAACTTTGAGATTGGATTGCAATTTTATGGGCCCATTTGGAAAATTTTGAAGTTAAGACCTTTTTTACTTCACACACCCCTTGAAAATTTCCCAACTTTGCCAAGACATAACTTCCTCAATTTTAAGGCTATGAAGGTGTTCTTGGACTTTTTAGAAAGCTTAGAGTTTCCTCTAACCAACCGTTTAGGTCCCATGTCCATATCGTTTACCATTTTCAAATTATGAGCTTTTGAAAAAGTTGGCTTTTTGTTGACTTTCAAAAGGACCTATAATGTTTTAGCTCATACCTTCCAAATGAAGCATTTTTAGGCTTGGCTTGTGAAACACAAAGTTGTAGAGAATTTAATTTCCTTCAAAATGAGCTTTGGATGGGAAATGTTTGATGAAGTATGTGAAAGTTATGGCTGGTCAAAGTTCAGTTGACTTTTATTGTGAAACCCTAATTTAGAAACTTCTTGATTCTTGATGATCTGAGATTTCCTTGATGAATCATGATCAATCCTTGATCAAATGATGAATTTTACCTCATAATCTTGATGTTGACAAAAAATCTTGAAGTTTGACTTTAAGTTTACAACAGTTGACCTCAATTTGATTTTTTTACCAAGTTGATTGATTTTTGAATACCTGAAATCTGATTGGTCAAACATATTGGGAAAGCTCTGAAACTTGTAATGTGGATTATTGAAGACATGTGGGATGTTATGAAGCTCACTTGAGGCCTTGGAAGTCCATTTAACTTGGAGAAATTCAAAACCCTAGTTCTAGATCCATTGTTCAGGAGGAGGCTTTGTCTTCAATCCTTTTGACCAATTGTGAACCTTGTGAACCTTGTGAACATTGAGAGAACTCTTGAGACACATTGCTTTAATTGTGGGAGGGCAAATTTTGGGGTACAACAGCTGCCCCTATTCAATTTTCTGAAACTTGAGGAGTTAGATTGGCATGCACGCCATTCGTGACTTGAAGGTTGAAGGGGATTGAACACAAAAACCCAAAAAATTTCACTCGCCGGTGTGTAAAGTAACACTGCTGGTTGGTTGTATTGCTTGAATGGGCTTAAAGATGCCATTCGGAGAAAAAGTTCTTCAGATATACTTCTTAGAGGATAAAGTTGTCCAAATAGTAGATTGATGCAATCTTGGGGGGATGTAGCAACCCAAGAGGTTATTATGTGATTCATGGAGGGTAGAGAAATCCAAGATAATCCTGGGGGGTTTATAGCAGCCCAAGATATTGTAAGATAGCCCTTGGGGGGATATAGTAGCCCAAGGTATTGGTATACGTACTCCCGGAGGATTTATCAGTCCAAGATATTGTAAGATAGCCCTTGGTGGGATAAAGCAACCCAAGGTATTGGTATATGTATTCATGGAGGATTTAGCAATACAAGATTATCTTGGGGGGTTTATAGAAACACCATCAATTCGGCACCATGAATCACTTTCCAACTTAAAGCATCTGCCACTTTGTTCGCTTTTCCTAGATGATACTTCAATTCAAGGTCATAATCTTTCAAATACTCCATCCACCTTATTTGTCTCATATTCAATTCCTTCTGATCAAAGAGATACTTCAAACTCTTGTGATCACTAAACATCTCAAAACGCACACCATAGAGATAATGCCGCCACACTTTTAAAGTAAACACCACAACCACTAATTCTAAATCATGAGTTGAATAATTCTTTTCATGAACCTTCAACTGTCTAGAGGCATAAGCCACAACTTGACCTTCTTGCATAATAACACCTCCTAATCCCATCTTAGAAGCATCGCAAAACACTTCATAAGATTTACTAGGATTGGGAATGATCAAAACTGGAGCAGTTGTTAATCTTTCTTTCAAACACACGAAACTTTGCTCACAACTAGAATCCCATTCATAAGCGAAGTCCTTTCTAGTAAGCTTAGTCAATGGTAACACCAATTGAGAAAAACCTTTGATGAACCTTCTATAGTAACCTGCCAAACCTAAGAAACGTCTCACTTCTGAAACACTCTTCGGTCTCTCCCAATTAATCACAACTTCAATCTTTGATGGATCCACTACTAAAACACCCTGAGATATAACATGTCCAAGAAACTTGACTTCTGACATCCAAAACTCACACTTGCTAAACTTGGCAAAAAGTTGCTTCTCTTGCAATATCGATAGAACAATCCTCAGATATTCTCCATGCTCTTGTGGAGTACGAGAATAAATAAGAATGTCATCAATAAAGATCACAAAAAATTGATCCAAATAAGCTTGAAATATATAATGCATGTAATCCATAAAAACAACTGGAGCATTCGTCACACTGAAAGGCATCACTAAGAATTCATAATGACCATAATGGGTTCTGAACACAGTCTTCGGTACATCGGAACCCTTCACACGAATCTGATGATAGCCCGACCTCAAATAAATCTTCGAGAACACGCATGCTCCTTTCAATTGATCTAAGAGATCATCTATCCTCGGTAAGGGATACTTGTTCTTGATAGTAACGTTGTTCAGCTTACGGTAATCAATACACAACCGCATACCACCGTCCTTCTTCTTTACCAACAAAACAAGAGATCCCCACGGTGAAACACTTAGTCTAACAAAATGCTTCGCCATCAAATCCCCTAACTGATCCTTCAATTCTCTTAACTCAAGTGGTTCCATCCGATAAGGGGAAACAGATATAGGAGCCGTTCCCGATATCAGGTCAACTGAGAATTCATATTCCCTCACCGGAGGTAAGGAAGTCACATCCTTGAGAAAGACTTCAGAAAACTCACAAACTATTGTAATATTCAGAACTTGCTGACCATTAATCTCCTCTTTAGTAAGGACAAGCAAAACAAATTTCTCTTTCTCAAACAAAAAGTTTACCATTCCAACTGTACCTTCTAAGACCGTTGCCAACACATCTTTCGGAGGCGCTTCAATGGATGGAATGAGGATCAAATTCTCTTCACACCCAATAAACACAAAATTAGCATACAACCAATCCATTCCCAAGATAACATCAATTTGGAAAATTCTACCATCCATGGACAAAGTACAATTCTCACACATAAGAGGTGTCTCAACGGTTTCATCCATAGCGGTAGTAACCGCCATTGGAGGAGACAAGGGAAAAACTCACAACTTAAGTCGCTTCACATAACTGGTAGACACAAAAGAGTGTGTCGCTCCACAATCAAATAAAACAAGACAAGGATGTTCATTAAAAAGACATGTACCCGCAAATGGCCCACTTCATTACAATTGTAACACCTTACTCCTCCATCCCTTTGACACCTACCAAAATGACGCTTGTTACATATCTAACACAAGGGTGGAGTGTTAGGTCTAGTACTTTGAACTTGCTTCCCTTTGAAGGGTTGAGGCCTTGGCCTAAAAGGATGATTAGTCCTTCCACGATCACCTTGAACAACGCTTCCAGCAATTTCTTCAGCTTGCACCTTCATCAAACTATGCTCAACAACATAACATTGTCTCAACACTTCAGAGTAAGTAGTGAACTCCCTTTGAGAGACACTATGAGAAATTTCAGCCCTTAAAACAAACAAAAACTGATCAATCTTCCACTTCTCATCCATAGCATACATAGCTTGCCTAGAATAAGCCGCCATGTCTGTAAACTTTTCTGCATAAATGGCCATAGTCATGCTTCCTTGCCTAAGCTGCTGAAACTCAAATTCCTTATGGGTCCTCAAAGAACTTGGAAAATACTTCTCCATGAAAGTTATCTTAAATTGATCTCACACTTTCAGAAGTCCTTGCACAGTCATGATATTAGAAGCACTCTCCCACCATCTAGTTGCAAGACCTTTAAACAAATGTGACAAAAAAGTCACCTTATTCTCTTCACTACACAACACGATCTGAAATATTCTCTCCATTCCAGTTATCCATTCATGAGCTTTTACCAGATCCAAACCACCATGAAATTCTTGAGGATTCATGTGGAAGAAGTCACAGAAAATCCCACCTTCAGTTTCAGGAACGACCACCTGAGGATGAAGACCCTCATTCATCTGGTGTATCATCTCCTACATAAACTGATTCTGCTACTGCATCTGCTGCATGAACTAAATAGAGGAGAATTCCCTTCACCACCCGACTGATCATTAACAGGAGGAGTGGCACTAGGCCAACCACGAGTTCCACGCCTACTATCCATATCCCTAAATGTCATCAAAATAGGATTAAGTTGATCAGGCTCAATACCATAAACATAACATTTAGTTCTATAGCAAGATTACGTATATGAATGGAAATAAACACTTATAATATTCCAAGGCTAGGTCTAGGATACGACCTACTCTGATACCAACTATAATACCCATATATAAAAGACATACATCAAGGCATATTTTTCATATATAAGTTCAAGTTTGGTACTGAAATACAATAAGTTCTTAGTAACACATTGCATAAATATAGTCACTACAACATAAGGTACTAATACAAAAAGGCTATAAAATACAAGAAGTTCACAAAATAAAAAGTCTAAGAACTAGATCCGAAGATCTCAAATGTCCACAACGGAAGAAAGCCATCAAACAAGCAAAGATAATCAAGTTGCCTTATCATTACCCTTTGCGGAACCTGAAATAAAAACATCAATATGGGGTGAGATAAAACATCTCAGTGAGTTCCCTATCTTAGAGTTCTCTCGGGTCTAAAAGGTTTGAATCTAGACACTACTCAAGTCGGGGGAAAACCTAGACTTCGAGTTCACATACAACTAGAGACATCAAGGTAAAATAAAAACAGAGCACACAAGGTGCTTTAAGGCATCTTTCCCTGCCCATCCATCTCTTATGGCAAGCAAGTACGGGTCACTCGATCCTTAACGTGTAGATAACTTTCCCCGCCCAAACATCTCTTATGGAAAGTAAGCATGGGCCATTAATCATCTACCAAAGGTACTTTCCCCGCCCATCCATCTCTTATAGCAAGCAAGCACGGGTCACGGCACCTTACCACAAAGTAACTTTCCCCGCCCAGCCATCTCTTATGGCAAGCATGCGAGGGTCACAGATACTTTCCTAATGGGTAACTTTCCCCGCCCAGCCATCTCTTATGGAAAGCAAGCACGGGTCACGGTTACTCCATTAAGGGAGTCGAATCCACAAATTCATTATGTCTCCCCGGCCGTCCCACACAAGGAGATCACGACACGAGCTAAACATAAATTAATTAGGATTATAACGAAATGGGGACACAACCTCCATCCGCTCAAAACGACTTAACACGGGGATACTAATTCGGGTATCGGTGTCTAAGAATTGTCATGTCTCTAAAATGGTTCCGTAATAACCTAGGTTAAACCTAACTACCTCACAAGTTATACCTTTTATTTCCTTTAGTTCACAAATTCACTAACTTAACATAATTTCGGTTTATTTAAAAAGTCGGGTAAAAATAATATTTTTCGTCATAATGTGAGTACATATTTTTAGCTTCAAATTGATATAAAGAACACTTAAATCGGATAACCGAGGAAAAAGTTATGAATTTTCAAAGTTTGAAACAAAATAATTTATCCCAATAGCTACAACGTTAACTGGTTAACGCCTGGGGTTAACCGGTTAACCAAACCAGAAACAGAAATATAGTAGCGTACAAACAGCTGTGTTAACTGGTTAAAATCCTCGGTTAACTGGTTAACCAGAAGCTGAAAAACACATTTTTAAAATGACAGAACCTACCAAAAATCAATTCAAACCAACTTCAAACCTCAAAATAATTCATAATAATGCTCCTATACCTAATGTCAGCATGTTCAAGCATTTTTTTATCGATTTCTAACCGTTTGAACTATCGATTCTAAGATTTTTCCATAAAAATACTAAAACTCATAAAATATAAAACTCAATCAAAATCTAAAACAAAAGTTCTAACTATGAACCCACCTCTAGCAAGATGATTGGAGAATATTGAAACTTCAAGGATGAAGAGCTCTCCTCTTCTTCTTCTTCAAGACTTCCTCTTCTTCTTTCTCTTCCTTTCCCTCTTCTTCTTCTTTCTATGTTTCTATTTTTAGAAAACATAAAGAAAAGAAAACATAGGTCTTAAAGGAAAAACATATTTTTCCTACCAACGGGTCCAAATAGAGAGTATCCAAAAATATCTCTTAATCCACAATTTTATAAAACCTCTGAGTCAGCTAATATTAGTTAATATAAATAAGTCTCGCTAACTTCTCTAATTATTTTTGTTAAAATCTCTCAGAGCATCTCAGAACATTATAAATATCAAATAATATTATTCAAAGCATTAAATAAATCACAGGGTATTACATTGTTTGTGTTGTAAAGTCGTGTATGTCATATAGAGCATTTGCATATTATGTCGGAGTGATGCTCACACCATGTTGGCCTGAATTGGCACTAAATTGAAAGTTGAAGGCTTATGCCTTGATTGCCTCAATAACCTGGAAATAATTTTTAGTTGAGAGTTTTACTCCAATGGCACCACACGCATATGCAGAGTTGAGTCGCATTTGTGTTGCATTATTTATGTTGTTTATGTCGTCCAAGTTGATAAGTTGTTATGTCGTTCAAGTTGATACGTTTTTATGTGGTTTAAGTTGAAAATTTATTTATGTTGATAAGTTGCTTATATTGTTCAAGTTGATAAGTTGTTTAAGTTGATAAGTTATTTATGTTGTTTCAAGTTTATTAAGTGATTCATGTTGATTAGGCTGATTAAGTCGTTCATGTTGGATATATGATTATGTGGTTTATGTAGAAAAGGTTGATGGATATAATAAGTAGTAAACTAGGTTGATAAAAGGGGATGTTTGTTAAGTCATTGATTTGTTGTTGATGTTGTGAAGTGGTGAATTGTTTATGATCCTTATCTATGTATCGTTTATAATTATCGATATCTCACTCCTTATGTTTGAATGTTATCCTTATGTTGGTAACATGTAGGTAGCTTGCAGGAAGATGGTTATCTTCATTAGTTCGAGTCGGTGCTCTGATACGTAACACTCGGGGAATGGACAATTAGTTGTTTTGTGTTGTTTTCAAGTTGTTTTAGTATAAATATATTGTTATTAGGTTATTTTAAGTTGAATAATATGTTATACCATGTTAGTTGAATAATTTGAAAATCGGCTGCGTAATTGTAAAAGTTGAATTTAGTTTTATAAATGAAATAAAAGTTGTTGCTTTTAGTTTTTTACAAACTGAAAGTGTTATGTATCAATTCTTATGAAATTAACTGAAGCTTTTATAAGTTGAAAAATGTAGCATCCTATTTGTGTACCTGTTGGTTGATTTTTAATACTATGATTTTCTTTATAATCGTTGGGTAGAAATGGGGTGTTACATTAAGTGGTATCAGAGCAGGTCAGTATGTCTGGCCAGTGTTGTTAATGTTATTTATTCCTTAGTACTTGTTATGTGTGTGAAACATTGTCGGTACTTGTTTGTTGGTTTCTATTTGTTGTTTGCATGTGTTGCTTTAGAATTAAGTGGGAGAGAGGTTTTCTCCCAGGATGTTGTTGAAATGTCGAAGATGGTTCAAAGTCGAGGTTGATTGCAAGGGTGCAAATGTTGTTGAAGCGATGTTATTGTAGACCGACGAGAGCATGAACTCATGAATTTCTATCGGTTGGTTTTGAGAAGTACGTAGATTTTGGATGGGAATTGTTTGAGAATGAGGATATATCCCAAAGGAAAAGATAAGTTGATGGATCGAGTCTGTAGATTGCTACGCCTTGAGTATAGTTGGATTAAAGACGAGTAATTTCTGTAGTTGGATGAAGGGAGAAGATGTTTGGTAGATCTTGGTAGCAAGGGGGGAGAGATGAAACCTATGTTCATCAATCTCAAATTCTGATTTTTGGAATTTTGGAGCAGCTGTCACGAGAAGTGGCATAACATTTTGCTCGTGATTCTGATTGAAGCGATTCTGGACTTTTTGGAAAGCTCACAAAATTCCCTACAGTTTGCATATAAGATTTTCCTTCAGGAGGTTTATGAGGAGGGAGATAAGTGTGTTTTAATAGTTGGATCTGCTACTGATTTTTTGGAAAATTCTGCATATGGGAATTCTGAACCAGTCCTATTGCAAGGAGGATAACTTTTTACTCGTGAGTCGGATTTTAACGATTCTTGAAGTTCTGGAATCTGCACGAAACTATATTCATTTTGGATTATAACTTTTTAATTTTGAGGTCTTTATTGGAAGAGATAATTGTGTTCGAAGTGGAGCGTTTATTGCTGGAAATTTGAAAGGACGAAAAATGTTGGAAAAGAACCAAATGTTGGTATTATAAGGAATATGAAGGTATTGGAGAATGAATAGAGGAGTGATTTATGTCGAATTAGGACGACTAAAGTGCCTATGTTAGATGATGGTAATGTTAAGGGGAAGACGAATGTTTGATTAGCGTTGTTAAGAATTTTAACTTGGATGAAAGTTGTAATTGGAGCGAACCGAATTGGATTTTGGATGTTTTGGTATAATTGAGAGAGTTGGCGGAGCATTTCTTACGGACTTTGGGTGCAAGTTGAAGTACGATATTGTGTTGGGTAATCATGATTTATGCCACTGTTATGGTTGTCGGATGTCTATTGACAAATTGAGGAACTGATCACCCTTAATCTATTGTTGATAGTAGACGAAATCATGATTGATGGATGGATGTGTCATGCCAACTAGTATAGTATGTATGTTGGATCGGTTGAAGTTAAGCCAAATGCTTGTGAATTGTTTCTTTTGTCGATGCAGATTTGTGTATAAGGATATTAGTTGGATTTAAGAATGATAGTATGAAGTGGCGTTTGGATGAAATAGTCATGATGAAATTCATAGTTGAACTCTGGATAATTGGAATATTTTTTAGTGATGAATTAAGTGGCACGAGACTTAAAGTTTTCTTGAGATGATTCAAGAGGAAAGTAGATGAAAATGTAAGACCATGATTTGACAAGAAATGTCGGATAGAGTTGAGTTGCAAGTGTTAGAGAAGTGGAAATGATAAGTTGGTTTATTAAAAATGCGTTTTTTGGTTGGAATAAGAAGAGTCATTTGGTTGTGTCGATTCAGATAAGAATTTATGAAGGGTTGTGTCGGTATGAGTAAGAATCGAGAATTCGGTATGTTGAATTAGTTAGAAGCGAAGAATATGAGTTATCTTGTGGAAATTGGTTGGACCCATGTACCGTATGTTGTTGTAATGATGTTGTGTGTTTAAGATGATTTTCGAAGGACATGTTGTTAAAAGATGGTAAAGTTGTAGTTGTGTTGAGGATAATTGGGAAGTAAAGGTATATCTTATCCAAGATTTGGAAGTAGTCGTAGTTGTAATTGTGTTTAATGTTCAGAGGTGTGGTATTATAGATTTAAGTTGGAAGTATTCGGTAACTACAAGAGTTAGAATACCTGTTGGAACGAAATTCTGAAGAGTTAAGTAGAAGGTTTTGTTGATGTGTCAGTTTTGGTGATTAGAAGTTGGAGTTAAACTCGGCAGACTTGGTATTTTATAAGTAATCAGAGTGCGCAGCGAACATGTGGTGTAGTGGAGTTGTTTTTAAGTGAACGACAATGATGTTGGTAGCTTGGTTGTATTAATGTTGTGTTTAAGTTGTGTGTTTCTATGTTGTTGTGTTTGAGTCCTTAAACCGGTGAATTCTTAAATTGGTTACTCATCGTGTTGTGTTGATAGTTGTCAAGAGCATCGCTTGAGGGTTGTTCGTGTTGTTGTTGCCATTAAAGTTGCAAATTATTGTTTTTAGTATGTGTGGGTTGCCTTCGGAGATGTGAGTTGATTAGTCGTATGGAATAAGTAGTAAAAGTAGTTGAATCAGATAATTGTTTTAGGACAAAAATATTCTAAGTGGGGGAGAGTTGTAACGCCCGTTTAATTTAATTAATTGTTTAATTAAATATAATTGTGGTATGTCATGGTAATTTGTGTTGATTTTAGTATCTTGGTCAATTTGCGTTGCTTTGTGTGGAAATGTGTCGATTTGTGTTGATGGCCGAATTTATCGAAATATTATGTTGATGGTTATAAGTTGGTTTAAGTAGAATTTAATTATTTAAGTCGATATAAGTATTCTCCCACTTATTGTTGGATATGTTGTTTGGACCATTTGGTTGATAATCGATAGTTAATCTATTAAGTCGGGAGTAAGTAGTTAGTCACAAATTATTATTCAATTGATTTTATGTTAAGTCGTTAAGTCGGAATATTGAGTCGGAAAGTCGAGGAAATAATATTATAAGTGATATTATTGATTATTGGAGCATGTTGGTTAATGGGCTTGGATTGTGTTGGAATTAGCAATTGAGGGGTGTATGGCTTAGGCCCATTAGTTGTTATATTGGATTATTATTATTTTAATAAAAAGGATGAAAATAAAAGAATTAGTCAGAATAAGGTATCATCAAGAAGAGGAGAATCGTGAAAATTGAAGAACGAGGTAAATTGGAGAAAACGGTTACGAGAAGTTGTCGTCGAAAAAACCAAATTCGGAATAGTCGGTCGGAGGTTCAAGCGGCCATCAATTAAGGTAAGGGTGAGGTTCGATCTTTATAACCGGGTATGATAAATGATACTAGGTTTGGGTGGTTGTATGTGATGTTTTTTAGTTTGATGTTGATGTCGAATTATGTTGATTCTTGTATTTTGTTGTTTGTTAATACTTTGTTGATCGATTTTGTATATTTGTCTATTGGTTGATGATTATAAGTCGTTCATGAGTTTTTCTGTAAAGTGTTGATTTTATTTATGTTGTTGTGATTTCGTATTTTTCTGGAAAATTTGGGTTTTGGGACGATGACTGAGAACCCGTAGGGTGAAAGAACACATGTGGCGGGAGCCACATGGTGTATAGTTGAAACCACCTTTTTAGGTGGCGGGAGCCATGCTCCCTAGCACATAAATGGTGCGAGCCACATTGTGACTTGGTGAGAGCCTCTTTCATGTGGCCACCAACAAGTAGAAGTGGCGCTGGTCACTTGGATTCAAGTATATTGGGTGGCGCAAGCCACCCTGTTTTAGGAAGATGTCTTACAATTTCTCTTATGTAGTATTTTTAATAAATTAATTCAATTGAATATGTATCTTTAATTTAGAAATTTTAATTAAAAATAATACTAGTTTATGGATTATACTCTATCAAGAATTCAGACTTGGTATTATGATTTTAGAATCAGGAGCAAGCGTGTTGCGAACAAAAAAATAGCTTTGTTAATTAACACTATGTTGTCCAAGTTGTGACAAAAAAAAGTAGTTTTAGGAATTTGACAGAATCAGAACTTAGGCCTACATTTTTTGATAGATAGAATTATCAAAAAATAGAAAATTAGCAGGTTTTGTAATAAAGTCGTAATAATCGCAGAATGATAAAAACAATGTTGGTTAGTCGGTTTATCTAAATTAGGCGAAAAACATAGTTGCCCAGAATTTAACAAAAATCGTCGGGGTAAGTTGGTTAGTTTAATAGTTGATTTTTGTTGTTCTGTTTTATAGAAAAGATGTTGTAAAGTCGAGTTGCAGGTACATGTTGAGTTGGTAAGTGGTTCCGGTTTACGGAAAAATTCTAAAGTTGTTTATGTTGGAGGCTTTACAAGACAATATTGATTTTAATTTTTCTATGTCGTATAAGTTATTTGTGTTTCTTGTTTAAGTCGTTTATGTTGCTCATGTTGTCTAAGTTGTTTCGTGTTGACGAAGTTGTAAGTTTTTCAAGTTGGAGGCTTAATAGCCAACGTTGATAATAAGTTGTTTGTGTTGTATAAGTTATTGTAATGCTGATGTTGTTATGGTTTTTGTGTTGTAAATTCGTGTATTCCATATAGAACATTTGCATATTATGTCAGAGCGATGCTCACACCATGTTGGCCTTGATTGACACTAAGTTGAAAGTCAAAGGCTTATGCCTTGATTACCTCAATAACCTGACAATAATTTTAAGTTGGGAGTTTTACTCCAATGGTACTACATGCATATGCATAGTTGAGTCGCATTTGTGTTGCATTATTTATGTTGTTTATGTTGTTCAAGTTGATAAGTTGTTTATTTCGTTCAAGTTAATACGTTTTTTATGTGGTTTAAGTTGATAAGTTGTTTATGTTGATAAGTTGCTTATGTTGTTCAAGTTGATAAGTTGTTTAAGTTGACAAGTTGTTTATGTTATTTCAAGTTGATTAAGTGATTCGTGTTTATTAGGCGGATTAAGTCGTTCGTGTTGGATATATGATTATGTGGTTTATGTAGAAAAGGTTGATGGATATAATAAGTAATAAACTAGGTTGATAAAACGGGATGATTGTTAAGTCGTTGATTTGTTGTTGATTTTGTGAAGTGGTGAATTGTTTATGATCCTTATCTAACTATTGTTTATCTTATATCGTTTATAATTATAGATATCTCACCCCTTCTGTTTGAATGTTACCCCTATGTTGGTAATGTGCATGTAGCTTGCAGGAAGATGGTTATCTTCATTAGTTCGAGTTGGTGTTGGTGCTCTGATACGTAACACTCGGGGAGTGGACAATTAGTTGTTTCATGTTGTTTTCAAGTTGTTTTAGTATAAATATGTTGTTACTAGGTTGTTTTAAGTTGAATAATTTTTTATACCATGTTTAGTTGAATAATTTGGAAATCCGTTGCATAGTTGTAAAAGTTGAATTTGGTTTTATAAATGAATAAAAGTTGTTGTTTTTAGTTTCTTACGAGCCAAAAGTGTTATGTAACAATTCTATGAAATTAAATGAAGTTTTTATAAGTTGAAAAATGTAGCATCCTATTTGTGTACTTGTTGGTTGATTTTTTATACTCTGATTTTCTTTATAATCGCTGGGTAGAAATGGGGTGTTATTCATTCTTTATGAATCCATATTGTTTTACAGTTTCATTAAAACGAAGATTGCAGCTTCTGAAAGCTTGCTTTAATCCGTAGATTGATCCCTGTAACTTGCATATTTTTTGGGCTTCTTCAAGTATGTCAAATCCTTCAGGTTGTGTCATGTACACATCCTTAAGAAGATCCCCATTAAGGAAATCAGTCTTGACATTCATCTGCCATATTTCATAATAATGATATGCAGCGATAACAAGTAAAATCCGAACAGATTTTAGCATTACAACTGGTGAAAAGGTTTCATCATAGTCTACCCCATGAATTTGTTTATAACCTTTAGCAACTAGTCTTGGCTTATAAGTTTGTACCTTACCATCCATGGCAGTCTTCTTTTTGAAGACCCATTTGCATCCAATAAGATTAACTCCTATAGGAGGCTCTACCGAGGCCCAAACCTGGTTTGTGTACATGGAATCCATTTCATATTTTATGGCTTCTAGCCACTTCTCAGACTCAGGACCAGTTATGGCCTCTTGGTAGGTCACAAGCTCATCTTGATCCACGAGTAATACATCACCTTGATCAGTTATGCGATATCTATATCTCTCTTGCTGGTGACGTATCATGCTCGTCTTATGCCTGTTTTGTTCTACTTTAGCAGGTTGCTCTTCCACAACTATTTGCAATTCCTGCTCTAATTCCTCCATATGTGTATCAATGCTTTGTGATTCATAAATTTATTCAAGCTCTACTTTCCTCCCACTTATTCCTTTGGAAATAATTTTTTTCCAAGAAGACTCCAGTTCGAGCGACAAACACTTTTCCCTTAGAAGGATTGTAGAAGTAATATCCTCTTGTTTCTTTAGGATACCCTAAAAATAAGCATTTGTCAGATTTAGGCTTAAGCTTTGTTGAAATTTGTCATTTCACATAAAGTTTACAACCCCAAATCTTCATGTAACACATATGTAGTTTCTTACCACTCCATATCTCATATGGTGTCTTTTCTACCTTTTTGGATGGAACAGGGTTACGTGTGTAAGTTGTTGTCAATAGTACATGTCCCCCAAAGGAGTTTGGAAGATCGGCGTGACTCATCATGGATCAGACCATGTCTAACAATGTTTGATTTCTTCTCTCAGACACACTATTCCATTTTGGTGTTCTAGGAGGAGTGAGTTGGGATAGATTCCCACACTATTTTAGATGGTAATCAAACTCTAGGCTTAAATATTCACCTCCTTGATCTGATTGAAGAGTTTTAATATTTTAACCTAATTGGTTTTGTACTTCATTCTTGAACTCCTTGAACTTTTCAAAGGATTCATATTTGTGTTTCATTAAATAAACAAAACTATATCTATTGAAATCATAAAAAAATGTGATGAAGTATTGAAAACCTCCTTTGGCTGGTATGTTTAGTGGTCCACATACATCAATATGTATGAGGGTCAAAATATCATTTTCCCTTTCACCTTTTTCATGTGAATAAGGTCTTTGTGATCTTTCCAATTAAACAAGATCTGCATGTATCATATGATTCATAATCAAAATAATCCAAGAGTCCATATTTATGGAGTTTGGAGATGCGCCTCTCATTTATATGGCCTAAGCGACAATGCCAAAGGTAACTTGGATTTAACCCATTAGGTTTCAACGTTTTAGTATTAATGTTATAAATTGGAATTTCAAGATCAAGGACATACAATCCATTGCTCATTTGTGCAGTAAAATAGAATATATCATTTAAATAAATAGAGCAACAATTGTTCTTTATTATAAATTAAAAATCAAACTTGTCCAAACAAGAAATAAAAAATAATATTCTTGCTAATTGCAGGTACATGATAACAGTTCTCTAACCGAATTATTAAACCACTAGGTAAAGTCAAATTATAAGTTCCTACAGCTAAAACACCAACCTTTTCTCCATTGACAACTCGTAGGTCAACTTCACCTTTTTCCAAATCTATACTCCTTTTTAGCCCCTGCAAATTGGTACAAATGTGATAACCAAATCAAGTCTTTAATACCCATGATGCTGAAGTAGATAAATTTATTTCTATTACAAACATACCTAAAGTTGAAGTCTCCACTTCATTCTTCTTATCTTCCAGGTACTTTAGGCAGTTTCTCTTCCAGTGCTCGATCTTAACGCAATAGAATCAAGTGCCCTCCTTCGCTACGCCTCCACTAGGCTTCAAAGCAGGTGCATTATGTTTGGGTTTGGCAACTTCCTTGCCTTTCCATTTACCACCCTGATTGGTGGGCCTTTTGTTTTGTTTCTTTCCATTATTGACCATCAGAATGGAATTGACACCATCAATATGCTTCTTATAAGCATCTCTTTCAGCCTTAGAAGCAGAACTAAGAGGTTCCTCATCAGAAACAGGTGTCTCTAAGACATACAACTTTCTATCATGTTTAAGGATAATCCTCAGATTTCAGTGCCAATCCAGAAAATTTGTTCCAAACAATTTTTCCTTATCAAAGATTTATCGCAAAAGGTTGTTAGATGTGTTTGTGTTCATGGTAATCTACAAAAATTGAAAATATAAGTATCATTAAAACAACATATTCAATTAGGACTTTAATTAAATATGCTCCCACTATTTTACTCAAAACAAATGACCCTCATCATTTGATTCGGAAAATCCAATTGGAAGATTTTCTAGTGGATCGAGATCCATATTTCACTTTGTTTTAAGTCAGCGTTAGGCTGATTACACAAAACTCGACTATTTAGGTAGGAACTCTTCCAATTGTATCAAATACAATTCTCAAATATTTTAGTTGGGTGGATAACTCATTATTCCAATCCATCATATGGACTATTCCTAACTCTTGCTTCTAAATGTATATAATATTATTATATTTTGTTTAGTTATGTTTGACCCATTATTTTAGAAATTGGATATTACATTTATCCCATCATACCTTACTAATATAGAACATGCACCTCACGTTAGGAGAAACCTACAATATTCGATACTAGTCTTGATGAGTTCTAAAACTTAGAAAGCAAAAACTTAATATTAATTTTGAGGGAATTTTAATTAGTTTGATCTCATCGGCTTATTTATCATATAAATCGTTCATCACACATGCATCAACATACACACAATATATATCAAAATGCACATAAATAAAACAATTATGGCACTAGCGCAGGCGTTCTCCCAAGCCAATGAGAGAACTTAAGCTAAACCTAATAACAATCTTCACTTCTCCAAGCAAGATCTTCAAGGTTGTCCTCATTTGTTTTGTTGTATTCTCTTTCTTCACAATAATACATTACATAAAAAAAACTCGTTTTACATACGAGGGAGTGAGATGAGAAAACACTTACATAATGAGAATAGAAGAGAGGCACGACACGCAGGTCGTATTTTAAATCCCAAAACAAAGTAAAATTAAACTAAGAGCATAACTGATCACCACAAGAAAAATAATAAACAAGTTTTATTATTATTAGTTTAAATCATGTTAATTAAATAAATCAAATAAAATTTTGATGAACAGTAACCTTAAATGCATATTTCATTGACGCAACCATTACGCTTCTAGACTACATGTGACAACCATCACGATTGCCATCGCGACCGTCACACATCAGCCCACAACGACTGTCGCACATTAGCCCATGGAGAACGTCACACTAACATAATGCGTGACTTTTTGATCGTAGACCTCATCGATGGCACAACCCTTGTACAATTATAAACCTTAACGCAAAAACTTCATACCATCAAAACACCATATCAATAATTTAGTATGATTGATTCGTATGTTATCGCTTCACCATACTAAAGTCGGATTCCGAAGCAGATAACCACAGATCATTCAACCGAATGATAATCATTACGCGATTTGAACTGACGAAATAAAATAGTATATCCAATATACCATATTTTCATCAAAGTTAATCATGTCACATATGAATTAGATCGATCATATATGTGTAACTTATGAATGATTGACATATCGCTGCTTCACAATACTATTGTCGGATTTCGAAGCATAGTCAATATCAATCATCCAAACCATACACAGTTTGATGCCAAAAATTCAATATCTGGATTTGAGTTAATTTTACGTGTTTTAATCCAATTAAAATAAAAATAACATAAAGTAAGCAATTACAAGACTCGTGGTTTCGTAAGTGGCTATGATACCACTAAAGTGAAATTTGCGATCTAAACGTAGCGGAAAACAAAAATTTCTCTTTAGAGATCCTTATGAAAGATCATGATCTATGATAGAAAGGTTACCTCATGTGGTGATGAAACCTTTGAATCCGAATTGATGGATGATCACGAGCGTTGTACGACGAACAACGCTTCTACTCAGTCCACATGAACAACTTCCTTCAGTCACAAAATTGTCATGTGATCTGACAAAACCTTTTGTGATAATACTTATGTGTACAATTACCCTTTTGCCCTTATGTCTATATTGAACACATAGAATATGTTGTGTCATCCTTGTCCAGTTCAATATTAGGCCCTTAGACATTTATCTTGTTATGCAGGATGAGCAAAATCCATCTAGGTTACTCATGTCCCTCAACATGCTTTGTGAAGTACCCATCAACTGTCTTTATGATCATCCAGTTACGAACAATGTTTGATCAACAATAAAGTACTTTACTCTACATTTAGGGTCCATAGTAGTTTCAGGTCGAAGGGTGGTATACACCAATATAACCATGAGAGTAACTTATGACACTTTGCTTAACATTCTATGTAGTACTCTCATAGTGGGTCAATCCAGTATAAATACTATTCCTAATATTCATATCTATATTAAGACTTGATAACTATTTATCCATGATCCATGAGATGTGATCATCGGTCTATCTACATAATAGTCTTAATGCTTTAAGGCTATCCTATTTCACATTAAACCTCGAAAATGGATGCTTTAAGAATAATGTCCTTATGTTTAATGTAATCTCATGATAAAGTCACACTTAATATTTCATTAAACAAACTAGCTATTTTATAGAATTTATCATTTTGGAAAAACAAACATAATAAAGAAATGTCTTTTATTATTAATAAATAATTTGATACAAGTACCAAAAGTATTGGCCTCTAGGGCTTACACCAACAGGGAAAATGAAATACCCCGTATTTTATTTAAAGCTCTGAATAATATTAATTGGTAATAATATTATTCCGGACTACTCTAAGAAATTTTAACGGAACTAAATAGAGTAACCAATGGTATATTATTTTATTAATTGATATTAGCTGACTCAAAGATTTTTATAAAATATCGGATTAAGAGACATTTTTGGATACTCTCTAATTTTTGACCCATTGGTAAAAATATAAGTGTTTATATATTTACATATATAGAAAGAATATGAGAAGGAGAGAAAGATAGTAAGGAAAAGAAATAGAAGAGAAGAAAGAAGAGGAGAAGAGGAGAAGAAGAGAGAAAAACCCTAAAGCTTCATTTCCTCATTCTCGATCATCCGTCCGTCGAATCGACTCAATCTTTCCGCCAATCTTCATATCTCGAGGTGGGTTCTTAGTTAGAAACTTTTATCTTTGATTTTGGTTGAGTTTTAGAGATTTTGTGGCTTAGGGTTTATTTGGAAAATCTAAGAAATCAAAAGTTTAACGGTTAAAACTCGACTAAAACTCAACTAAAATGCTTATATGATGTCTATGAATATGTTTGGCTATGTTTTTCTGCATTGGTTGATGTTTGGAAGTGATTTTGGGTTGGAGAAGTGAACTCCCTTAAGTCTGGAATTTCCTGAACTGGTGTAGTTCACTCAGCGAGAGTTCCAGGAGATTTTTCGCTCAGCGAGACATGTAGGTTCCAACCTTGGTATTTAATTCGTAACTTCTGATTCGGGTATCCGTTTTTAATGTTCTACATATTGTTTCGAAGCCAATGCCATAATCTATCTTTTGAGGTCAATAAATATTATTTCCACCCGACTTTTACCCGACTATTCGATTAAAAAGTAACAATTTGTAATTATGGATTACGAGTTAAAGATAAGGAATGGTGAGACTTGTGAGATACCTAGGAATTCCGTAGACTAGTAAGAATTGAGGATCGCGCTTGTTCGTATTTCCCTTGTTAGCTTGAGGTGGGTATTACATTGAGTCCCACGGGAAGCGAGATTTAGCTTGAGGTGGGTATTACATTGAGTCCCACGGGAAGCGAGATTTAGCTTGAGGTGGGTATTACATTGATCCCACGGGAAGCGAGTGATAGCTTGAGGTGGGTATTACATTGAGTCCCACGGGAAGCGAGTGATAGCTTGAGGTGGGTATTACATTGAGTCCCACGGGAAGCGAGTGTTGGCTTAAATGGGTATTTCATTGAGTCCCATGAGAAGTCTAGTGGTTCATACTTGAGGTGGGTGTGTCACTGAGTCCCACGGGAAGTGTTCTACAAAGTATTGCTGAAATGTTCCGTTTCGGTTTAGTTACTTTTGAGAGGAACCTTCCGTATTCGTGGAATTATTATGTTTGACCCTTAGAGCCTAGAGAACTCTAAGATAGGGAACCCACTGAGATGTTTTATCTCACCCCATGTTGATGTTGTTATTTTAGTTACTTTAGGTTCCGTTAAGGGTAAGGATAAGGCGACTTAATTATCCCTGCTAGTTGATGGCTTTGTCTTCCGCTGTGGATTTTGAGATCTTCGGATCTAGTTCTTAGATCTTTTTTTAGTTTGAACGTATTATTTTATAGCCTTGTTTAGTACCTTATGTTGTAGTGGCTATACTTATATAATGTGTTGCTAAGAACTTATTTCTATTTCAGTACCAAATTTCTAATATTATATATGAAAAATATGCTTTATATATGTCTTTTGTATATGGGTATTACAATTGGTATCAGAGCAGGTCGTATCCTCGACATAGCCTTGAAATATTATAAGTGTTTCCTTCCGTTCATACACGTTGACTTGCGGTAGGACTAAATGTTATGTTTATGGTATTGAGCCTGATCAACTTAATCCTATTTTGATGACATTTAGGAATATGGCTGGTAGACATGGAACTCATGCTCGACTCAGTGTCACTCCTCCCGGTAGCGATCAAGCAGGTAGTGACGGAAATGCTCCTATGTTCCAATTTATGCAGCAGATGCAACAACAGCAGCACCAATTCATGCTAAAAATAATGCATCAGATGAGTGGGGGCCTTCACCCTCACATGGTTGCTCCTGGAGCTGTGGGTGGAACATTTAGAGACTTCTTCCGCTTGAACCCTCAAGAGTTTCATGGCGAATTGGGCTCGGTTAAGGCTCACGAATGAATGACTGGAATGGAGAGGATATTCCAGATTATGATTTGTAGTGAAGAAGACAAGGTGACTTTTGCGTCACATTTACTAAAGGGTCCTGCTGCTAGGTGATGGGAGAGCGCTTCCAGCTTGATGATGGTACAAGGGATTCCGAGAGTGTGGCATCAATTTAAGACAGTTTTTATGGATAAGTATTTCCCGAGTTCCTTGAGGACACAAAAGGAGTTCGAATTTCAACAATTGAGGCAAGGGAGCATGATTGTGGCCAGTTATGCTGAGAAGTTTGAGAACATGGAAGCCTACTCTAGGCAAGCTATGTATGCCCCTGATGAAAGGTGGAAAATTGATCAGTTCTTGTTTGGATTAAGGGCCGAAATCTCGGATAGTGTCTCTCAAAGGGAGTTCACTACCTAATCCGAGATGCTAAGACAATGCTATGTTGTAGAACATAGTTTGATGAAAGTGAAAATAGAAGCTAGTGCCGGAAGGACGGTTCAAAGAGATAGGGGGAGAGCCAGACAATCTTTTAGGCCAAGGCCTTAACCCTTCAAGGGGAAACAAGTGTCGATTCCTAGATCCAGTGTTCCTCCTTCTTGCTCCCGATGCCATAAGAATCATTTTGGTAGATGCAATCCGGGTTCCGTGGTTTGTTTCCTTTGTCAGAGAGAAGGACATTTTGCTAGAGATTGTCCCCAAAAGAAGGACCAAGTGCAAGAGAGAGTTTATACTATGGATGCTAGGAAGGCGAAGGGTGACAATTCCTTGATTGCGGAAAATTGTCTTGTTAACAATCATCCTTGTCTTGTTTTATTTGATTGTGGAGCTACATATTATTTTATAACTACTATTTATGCGAAGCGACTTGGGTTGCAACTAATTCCTTTGTCTCCTCCGATGGTGGTTACTACCGCCATGGATGAAACTGTCGAGACGACGCTTAAGTGCGAGAATTGTACGTTGTTCGTGGATGGCAGAATCTTTCAGTTTGACCTCATTTGTTTGCCCCTTAAGAAAATTGATGTTATCCTGGGAATGGACTGGTTGTCTGCTAATTCTGTGTTTTATGGATGTGAAGAAAAGTTGATCCTCATTCCCTCCGTTTAAGTGCCTCCAAAAGATGTTTTGACAATGATCTTAGAAGGTACGGTTGGAATGGTAAATTTTATGTTTGAACAAGAGAAGTCTGTTTTGCTTGTCCTTACTAAAGAGGAGAGTAATGACCAGCAAGTTTTGAACATTCCGATAGTTTGTGAATTTCCCGATGTTTTCCCTGAAGATGTCACTTCCTTACCTCCGGTGAGGGAAGTTGAGTTCTCAGTTGACCTAATATCAGGAACGACTCCTATATTCGTTTCTCCTTATCGGATGGCGCTACTCGAGTTGAAAGAGTTGAAGGATCAATTGGAGGATTTGATGGAAAAGCATTTTGTAAGGCCTAGTGTTTCACCGTGGGGAGCTCCTGTGTTATTGGTAAAGAAGAAAGATGGTGGTATGCGGCTGTGCATCGATTATCGTAAGTTGAACAAGGTTACAATCAAGAATAAATACCCCTTACCGAGGATAGACGATCTTTTAGATCAATTGAAAGGAGCCTGCATGTTCTCGAAGATTGATCTGAGATCGGGCTATCACCAGATTCATGTGAAGAGTTCTGATGTTCCGAAGACCATGTTCAGAACCTGTTACGGTCATTACGAATTCTTAGTGATGCCTTTCGGTGTGACGAATGCTCCAGCTGTTTTTATGGACTACATGAATCGGATATTTCAGAATTATTTGGATCAATTTGTTGTGATCTTTATCGACGACATTCTTATCTATTCTTGTACTCCGCAAGAGCACGGAGAACATCTAAGGATTGTCCTATCAATATTGCAGGAAAATCAACTTTTTGCTAAGTTTAGTAAGTGTGAGTTCTGGATGTCAGAAGTCAAGTTCCTGGGACATGTTATATCACAGGGAGGTGTAGCGGTAGATACGTCAAAGATAGAGGCTGTAATTAATTGGGAGAGACCGAAGAATGTTAATGAAGTGAGAAGCTTCCTGGGTTTGGCAGGTTACTACAGAAGATTTATTAAAGGTTTTTCTCAGATGGTGTTACCGTTAACTAAACTCATTAGGAAGGACTTCGCTTATGATTGGGATTCCAGTTGTGAGTAAAGTTTCGTGTGGTTGAAGGAGAAATTGACAACTGCTCCAGTCTTGATTATTCCCGATCCTAATAAATCTTTTGAAGTGTTTTGTGATGCTTCGAAGATGGGTTTAGGAGGTGTTCTCATGCAAGGAGGTCAGGTAGTAGCGTATGCTTCCATACACTTGAGAGTTCACGAGAAGAATTACCCTACGCATGATTTGGAATTTGCGATCGTGGTGTTTACCTTGAAAGTGTGGTGGCACTATTTGTATGGTGTGCGTTTTGAGATGTTTAGTGATTATAAGAGTTTTAAGTACCTCTTTGATCAAAAGGAACTGAATATGAGACATAGGAGATGGATGGAGTATTTGAAAGATTATGAACTTGAGTTGAAGTATCATACGGGAAAAGCGAATAAAGTGGCAGATGCTTTAAGCAGAAAAGTTATTCATAGTGAGAATTGATGGTGTTGGAGTATGCATTGTTAGAAAAGTTTCGGGATCTTAATCTTCAGTTTGTTTGGACTCCGAATGGTGTAATCATAGGAAACTTGAATATTAATTCTACTTTGAGGAATGATATTCAACAAGCGCAATTTTTAGATGAGAAGTTGCAAGGATTGTTACTCCAACCGAGATTCGTGAGAGCATTAGATGGGATCATCCTATTCAACCAAAGAATTTGCATTTTGAATGATGATGTGTTAAAGAGAAAGATTCTGGAAGAAGCACATAAAGGTTCTTTTACGATACATTTGGGTTCTTCGAAGATGTATCAAGACTTAAAAAGGGAGTATTGGTGGTCCGGTATGAAGAAGGACATTGCGGTATTTGTGTCAGAATATGCGGTGTGCCAGCAAGTGAAGATTGAGCACCAAAAACCAGGTGGATTGTTACAACCGTTGGACATCCCAATTTAGAAATGGGATAGTATCTCTATGGACTTTGTAGTAGGTTTACCAAGTACTCAAGGTGGCTATGACTCTGTTTAGGTGATTTTGGACCGACTAACGAAATTTGCACATTTCTTAGCCGTGAAGACTACGTATAAGTCAAGTCAGCTTGCAAGGTTGTTAATTGCTGAAATTGTGAGATTGCATGATGTCCCGTCCAGTATTGTATCGGATAGAGATCTGAAGTTCACTTCGAGATTTTGGAAGGTGTTCCAACAAGCCATGGGTACAAAATTGCGTTTGAGTACTTCTAATCATCCTCAAACGGATGGTCAGACGGGACGTACGATTCAAACGATGGAGGATATGTTGAGAGAATGTGTTTTAGAGTGTAGAGGAAATTGGAAAGAACTTTTGTCGTTGATCGAATTTTCGTACAATAACAGTTACCATGTGTAACACGGTAGGAGAACTGACTTTAGTTATGTTGCGGATAGCAAGAGTCGCCACCGACTTTTATTTTATCCAAAGGAAAGGCATAAAAGAACAGGAAAGACCTTTTAAAAGATTTTTGGGTCCGGGGGGTAGGTTATGTAAAGGGAAGGTGTTAGCACCCTTTACATCCATGGTTATCCATGGGTTCTTAGTTACTTAGCTCACTTTAAAATGTTTTTGAAATGTGAAGTGTGTGAATAAAAATTTTCTTAAGTGTTTTATAATGATCCATGTACGGATGCGTATAAAACCTTTGTTTTGAAAATTTGTTTGAAATTGTGAAGTATTTGAAATGTTTTGAAGAGTGAACAAGTGAAGGGACATCTATTTGAAATTTTGTAGTCATTACCTTGGATGTGAGGGACAAGTGAAGGGACATCTGTTATTTAGGCAACTGTGGGGTGTATAAGCAATTCGAAGGGACTTATCATCTTTATTCGAAAGGGACAAGATCATTACAAAGGCAACATTCGAAGGGACTTGATCTTTTTATCTGTTTAGGGACTAGATGATGTGAGACGAGGGACTTTGCTTTATACACCCTACTTGACCTTTTTGTAATAGGCAACATGAGAGGTATCCTTAAGGAAGTGAGATGGCGATCAAAGATCGACTTACGTGTGTGAGTGTACAATTTTAAATATTTATCTTTTAAATTAGTGATCTAAATTGATTTTATAATACAAACATGTTTACACTCCCTATTTTACTAACCATAGCATTTAAAAAATAAATATTACTATTAACATATTACATCCAGGAGACAATTACATAATAATAATAATTAACAAATTAAATAAATAAGCGAAATAATAATAATAATATAATTGGGTTAGTAAAATAATAATAATAATAAAACGCAATATAAACGAGGTTAGTAATAAATAAAATATCATATAAACATAATTAATAATGTAAACAAAAATATTAGCATAATAATTAAAAGATCAATTTTTTATATGAACAATTATATTTTAAGATTAATAAGAAAATATAAACAATTATATACTAATTATCATAAAATTTTAAATTATATGCAAATTATAAAAATTTAGGTAATTATAAACATATTATGAAAATAGGATTAATTATAATTAAATAATCATACCATTATATTTACAAAATTAAGTTAAGAATTCTAATTATTTTAAGCATATTTACATACAAGAATTAAATTATAAACAAATTATATAATATATACACATGATTAAAGTTTATAAATAATAAATTAAAAATTATAATAGAACTAAAATGTTAAATAGAAGAAAATTAGGGTTTGTGAAAATTATTAGGATTTATAAAAATTAATTAGGTTTTTTACAAAATATTTTAGGTTTTAGTAAATTAGGGTTAATTAATACACTATATGAAATTATTCAATATTAATAATTTACAATAAATAAAATTTTTTAATAATATTTAAATTAAAACAAATATGAATTCTAAGTTGTAAAAAAAATAAAACTATTAACATTTTAATTCATGATTTAAACTTATTTAACTATATTATAAATAAAATAAGAGAAACAAAATAAATTAAAAAAACTAACCTGGGCTGGGATTTGAACCCAACCCCTCTGCTTTCACAAACTCCAGCCAACCAAGCTAACCACTGGGCCATGCGCGTGTAGGCGTTAAGGAAGGAGTAGCATCAGGTTTTGTTTCTTCTCCTGTAAATAACCATAGCAAAAATAAAAACAACATAAAAGGGCCTGGGGGGATTCGAACCCAGGTCCCTTACACAACACACAAGCATTCTTTCCATCCAGCCGGGAGGGCGCTATTGATAGTATAATGGCTACAATGAATTATATATTAAATCCAACAATTTAACAGAAAAATAAGAAAAATTTGCTGAGCCCAGGATTCGAACTCCAGCCTTCAAGGTCACACGCGTGCGTCACTTACCACCAGGCCAACTGCAGGTTGGTGATTATAACTGAAACAAATAATATAAAAAATAAGTAAAAAATTTAAATTTCCAGAACGCGCGAAACTTCATCTCCTAGCTCCGTCCGTCCATTTAGCCTTTAGTGACAGTTGGTCCGTCGCAATAACCTATAGTGACAGATTTTTTCCGTCACTAGAAATCCTGCATATCTAAACATGGCAAATACGAACAATAAATCCAGTTTAAGGGTTCAAATTAATCAAAGGCAGTCCAATATGTCTAAATACATCCATGATTTGGCCTGAAATTAGCTTTATAATAGAATCCCCAAAATCATGATTATGAAACCCTAGCTATGGTGATTCACAGATTCGGCAGTGAAACTTCAATCCAATCATCCAGAACGCTTTAGTACAATGAAACAAACATAGTCAAACAATCAAAATCAATTAAAAACCAATGAAATCATGGAATCGAAAAAATTCAAATATGACATGAACACGGGTTTGATTCATGCGAATGAGGGTGTTTCATATGCTGTTTATGATCCAAACATGATTAGTGAAGTTCAATGAAGCTGAATCAACCTTCAAATTGCTCTGAAAGTAGCTCTAACTTGGAATCCGAATTTGAGTTTTTGATGATTTTTGTGAAGTGCAAACTTACTCTTTGAGGTCAGGAATTCGTCCCTTATGCTTGTCTTCTCTTTGTGTATATATAATGAATCAAATTAGGTCAAAATACTTGTGGGTTATATGGGCTTTTTGAGTACCTTGATGATGAAGAAATCTCCTTCCAAATATTGAAAAATATCTTATCTAACATTGCCAAAACAAGCTAGCACGAAATTGGATTGTATTAATCAGCTTTGAATGGTTATTAAAACTTTCTAGAAGAAGAATCACATTCAAATATTGAGTTTTCATATTTTATTTAGATTTAATTTGATTTTTAATGGATAAAATCAAAATAAATAATAAATAAATAATAAAAAATCAGAACTTTGTTGCTTTGGGTCGTGCTTGAGGTACTTGTATGGATTGGATCATCACATGGCAAGCCCATTTGGAAAAATTTGGTTTTAAGCCCCCATTTACTTCATAAACTTCCCTAAAATTTCCCAACTTTGCAAGGGCACAAATCCTTCAATTTTAATGCTATGAGGGTGTTCTTGGACATTTTGGAAAGCTTGAAGAGTCCTCTAACCAACCCCATTGGTTTCATGTCCATATCATTTACCATTATCAAGTTATGCCCTTTTGAAGTTGTTGACTTTTTGTTGACTTTCAAATGGACCTATAATGTCTTAGCTCATACCTTCTAATGAAGCATTTTTGGGCTTGGCTTGTGAGACACAAAGTTGTAGATAATTCAATTTCCTTCAAAATGAGCTTTGGATGGGAAAAATGTGATGAAGCATGTGAAAGTTATGGCTGGTCAAAGTTCAGTTGACTTTTCCTGAGGAAACCCTAATTTAGAAACCTCTGATTCTTGATGATCTGAAATATCCTTGATGAATCATGATCAACCCTTGATCAAATGATGAATTTTACTTCATATACTTGATGTTGGCAAAAAATCATGAAGTTTGACTTTGGTTTGACCACAGTTGAACTCAGTTTGACTTTTTAACTACTTTGACTGATTTTGACTTATCTGATCATTTGACTGAGCAAACTTTTGAGAAAAGTTCTGAAATTTGTCATGGGGATTCTTAAACACATATAAGATGTTATGAAGCTCACTTGAAGTCTTGGAAATCCATTTAGCCTGATTAAAGTCAAAACCCTAGTTTTGGATGCACTGCTTAGGAGAATGCCTTGCCTGAGGGAATTGTCAAATCTTCTGACCAATGATGAACTTTGTGAACCTTGTGAACCTCATAAGATGTATTGTGAATCTTGTGAACCTCATGAAAGGTATTGTGAACCTTGTGAACCTCATAAAGTGTCTTGTAAACTTCATGAACCTCATGAAAGGTCTTGTGAACCTTGTGAACCTCATAAAGTGTCTTGTAAACTTCATGAACCTCATGAAAGGTCTTGTGAACCTTGTGAACCTTCTTAGCACACAAAGTCTTGTATTGTGAGGGCAAATTTTGGGGTGCAACAGCTGCCCCTGTTCAATTTTCTGAAACCTGAGGGGTTAGATTGGTATATTTGCCAGTCGTGACCTGGAAGGTTGAAGGGGATTGAACACAAAAGCCCAAAAATTTGCACTCACCGGTGCGTAGAGTGGTATTGATGACTGGTTGTATATGCTTGAGTGGGCTTAAAGATGCCACTTGGAGAAAAGTTCCTCAGATACATTTCTTGGAGGATAAAGCAGTCCAAAATATGAAGATATAATGATAGCTTTCAGGAGGATAAACAACGTCCTGAGGTAATGATATGCTTTCAGGAGGAATAAACAACGTCTTGAGGTAATGATATGCTTTCAGAAGGATAAACAACGTTCTGAGGTATAAGTATAACTTTTGGGAAGATAAACAACGGCCCAATAGTCATGATATGCTTTCAGGAGGATAAACAACGTCCTGAGGAAATGATGTAACCTTTGGGAAGATAAACAACGGCCCAAGGTAATAATATGCTTTCAGGAGGATAAACAACGTCCTGAGGAAATGATATGCTTTCAGAAGGATAAACAACGTTCTGAGGAAATAATGTAACCTTTGGGAAGATAAACAACGGCCCAAGGTCATGATATGCTTTCAGGAGGATAAACAACGTCCCGAGGAAATGATAGCTTTCAGGAGGATAAACAACGTCCTGAGGAAATAATATAACCTTTGGGAAGATAAACAACGGCCCAATAGTCATGATATGCTTTCAGGAGGATAAACAACGTCCTGAGGAAATGATGTAACCTTTGGGAAGATAAACAACGACCCAATAGTCATGATATGCTTTCAGGAGGATAAACAACGTCCCGAGGAAATGATGTAACCTTTGGGAAGATAAACAACGGCCCAAGGTAATAATATGCTTTCAGAAGGATAAACAACGTCCTGAGGAAATGGTATGCTTTCAAAAGGATAAACAACGTTCTGAGGAAATAATGTAACCTTTGGGAAGATAAACAACGGCCCAAGGTCATGATAGGGTACTTGGGAAGATAAACAACGGCCCAAGGTAACAATATGGCTTTTGAGAAGATAAACAACGTCTCAAGATAGCCTTTGGGAAGATAAACGACGTCCCAATATAATGAGATAACCTTTGGGAAGATAAACAACGGCCCAAAGTTATGATAGCTTTCAGGAGGATAAACAACGTCCCGAGGTATAAGTTGTTGATGTAGTTTGTCTGCTGGAGAATTAATCTGAAAAAAACAAGATTAGTTCGATGTATATAACATTCTGCAAGATAATATTTATTATGTATTCATGTATAGTATGATGCGCTGAAGTAATGTATTATGTATTTATGGATATGTATGTTATGGTATGATGTAAATGATGTATGTATGAATCATGCAGTCTGAAGCATCTGAAAATCTTCGTATAACAACTGCTGGCCAGGGAAAATAAATCCCAATTTGTTGCTGAAGAATATGAGGAACTCGTTCCCGTCTCGTTTGATAATATAACTTCCTCCCGTCTTTGTTTGATAGTAGGGTATACATAACCTCCCGTCTTCGTTCGATAGTAAGGTATACATAACCTCCCGTCTTCGTTTGATAGTACTCCTATTGGAAAAATAAATTCCCAACTACCCGTATGAGGATAAAAGAGATGGATATAAATTCCAGGGGAGATGTGACTCGAAGTATTTATGAAGATGGATTTGTCCTACTGGGGATTTGCAGCTGTCTTGTAGGGATGAACCGGTGAAGCTTCGTTGAAATCCTTCCCTCGTTCGTCCTTAGTAAATACTATTACTGCATTTTCATGCATTTCTGGTAAACATCAATCATATTAAGCATACATACATTCAAACACAACCAATGGACGTTTTCGCTTATGTAAATAGGGTAAAAGTAAATCTGGATTCAACAAGCATTTCCTACTTGAATAAAGAGGGAAAAGTAAAGCTGAACTTGAAAACAAAATCGTTTCAACCTTCAGAGTGTATAACCAATTGGATTTAGAGCTCCTGAGATTCTTAACTTTCCTGAATACCTTCCTAGAAATCCTCATAGTCGGCTTTGAAGACATGATACTGACACCATCTGATACTACTGGCGTAGACAATTAATTTCCACAATGGCTTCTACTGAGAATCCAATATCAAGGTAATACGATGAGAGGAATGTGTCTTCAAATTGCGATGGACCATATACGCTCCGGGTATTAGATTTGAAGAGAAAGCATTGCCCCTTGGTTGAGGATGAATTATACCATGATGGAAGTATCTGAATGTAGTTACCTCAAGGGAAATAAACAGAGTGCCTCACAATAATGTGCCCCTGACATCATGAAATTCACATATATGAGGAGAGCTGCCTCTGGCTATTAAGCATTGTTGAATCTGGACCTGATTGCCCCAAATGAATTGAACAGTAAGTTGGTATGCCCCTTGACTGGGAAACAGTGACTATGCCCCTGGAATTATGAACTCTGTAATGTCAACCTCGAAAATTTAGACAGGTGAAGAGATCTTCCCCTGGCTACTTAAACATAGTTGAATCCCGTCCTGGTTGCTCCAAATGAGTTAGGCAGTATCATGGCCTGCCCCCTTGATTGGGAGATAATGATTATGCCCTTTTGTATACATGGACTTTGATCCAGGAAGCAACTTTATTTATCGGAAGGACTTTGAACATTCATCCTGTAAGTTTCTCTGTTTATCAAACACTCAAGTATATGTAAACAAATATATTCAAAAATGCAATGCTTATGTCTGTCTTGAAATTTTGAAAAAGAGTTATTTTTTTAGAAAAACAGTTTTTTGTGAAAACTGTGATATTAACTCAAGTTTTATAATAAACCCTAAAGGAGTCAGGATACCTTTTTGTAGCAGTACGCTTTCGAACTAACCATGCTTCAGTTAGGACTTTTAAAGGGTTATAACGTGGCTTGGCTCATGGTTTAAGAAACAAAGGATAAAGGCTCAAATTTTATTTGTACCCAACCCAACCTCCATGATGTTCTTCAGTCCTATGCTTAGTTAACTTATGCATTGAAATTCCAAAGAGGTTTGGTATTGTAACACTGACATTTGTGATAATTCAGAAACCCAAAATTTATTTGAACATTCAGTCATCTTTCTTTTTTGAGGATTCATAGTGACCTCTTTTTTTTTTTTTATCCCTTCTTTTTGCCTGAACTGCTTATTTCAAGGTTACAGTCAGCGGGATGTCTTAGTGTTTTACTAAGTCTCCTTCATAGGTTTTGACTTAGCAAGACTGTTCTTTTGCTGGATATTGACTGTCGGGTTTAATGATTATAGAGAACCATCATTAGTTGTGTACAACACAGATAATTGGCATATTTGAGTTAACCGAGTAACTACCCTGCTCCGGGTTATGAATAAGGGTTTTAATTTGTGCGAGAATAAAAACTCCTACTTCATAGGCTCAAAAGGGTTGACTAGGGATTAACTTCCTTATATCTCCACTGTTTAGGAATTGAAACAATGCCTGTACATCGTCAGCATAGTCTGTTCAAAAGCATACTGCCTAATATTATGGTATTGTTTTCGTCATCCTCCCTCTACAGGCTTATAGCTTTATCAGGAGTTAAATATCACAAGATAAAAATAAGAAGCATAGTTTTAAAATATAGTGAAACGAATGGATTAATTCAAGACAAACATACGCAATGCATTAATGAAAACAAAAGTTTAACATAATAGTAAGTGTTTAAACAAAACAAAAGAAATTACAAATGAAAGCTCAAATGTTATCCCATCCAGTTGGCTGAATGTCTTCAATTGCAATCTGTGAACTTTGAGGAGTAGTATACTTCACCATGAAATCAAATTTGCCACTTGGATGTCCCAAGGTGCCCCATATCTCAACAGGAATAGGTGGTCTTCCTTTCTTGCCACTTTGGGCAACTTGTCTTGCAGCTTCGATGTTTGATGGATGATAGTAGAACTCAATTTGACCTTCTGGAGTAACCTCTAGGATTCCTTCGTCAATCAGGTCTTGAATCTTTTTCTTCAATGTCTAACAACTATTAGTATCATGTCCAGGACTGTCGGAGTGATACTCACACTTTGCCTTGGAATTATAGTGAGGAGAGGAAGTTTTAGGATTTTGAGGAGGACTTTTCAAAGAAATTAGTTTCATCTCCAACAAGCATTGCAGAACTTGTGACATTGGAGTGCTAAACTTGATAAACTGCCTTCTACATTCCTTGTGTTGAGGTGGATTAACCTTATCAGGTCTTTTTTCTTCAACTGAAGAACAATCAGTGGCAACCTGTCTTTTACCTTCTTTTATCCTCATCTTCCTTTCAACCAAATCAGCTTGTTTTAATGGAGGTTGACTGACAATTAGATTCCTGACTCTATTACTTTGGAGTTTGTAGGCAAAAGTTCTTAGCTCTTCTTGCCCCTGAGCTAAACTTTGAATAAGAGTCACCTGGTCATTCATCTGAATCTTCATCTCTGCTATCTCAGCTTGTAGTTGTTTCAGCTGATCATCTTTGTTGTCCTCTGGATTCTTTTTCTTAGCCAACAGTGTCTTCAATTCATCCTGCCCCTTGGACAAGTTCAGGATCAGCTCTTGGAACTGTGCATTTTGTGCCTGGAGATCTTTAACTGTTTGTTCAAGAGCCATTGCTGAAATAAACAGCGAGAAGATAAGAAACCTGTGCACAATAAACCTGTGATGCAATGATATGATATGCGTATGCAATGTTTTCAAGGACCGCAGGATTTAAATTTGCTTAAACGATCAAGAAAGTAAACTTTTATTAGTAATAAATTTGTTTGCCCTTTGGGCTTACAAAATGAAATGAAATAAATACAAAAGATGGGGTTTTAAGTCTCCCATGGACGTTTCCTCTTTATGTTGAGGTATGAGTTGAGTGTTCTTCGTGAAGTTGCTTTGTTAGTTCCAGGATTCTTTCTTGGCTTGCTTTGTAATGAGCCTCGAAGGTATCCCTTTGCTCCTTCAACTGGATCCAGGACCTCTGTAAATCTTCCATGTCAGTAGGCATGTCTGGGTGAAGGATGGTATAAGAAGTGTCTCCTTCAGCAATAGGTTCCATGGTAACTGGCAGGATAGCAGGATATGGCATCATGAGAGTCTGAGCACGAGATTGTACCCATCTGAGATAAGCTTCCATAGGAATAGTGTACTTAGGCTCCAGAGTCTTGCTGTCAACCTTGTTCACTTTTCCCCATGCTCGTATGAATCTCTGACGGTAACCTTGAAGATCGTTGTCGTAGTCAAACACAATGCCCTGAATCAACATGTCATGCGGGCCATCACTCCGAGCGTAACCAAACTGTCGTAAAGCTAGAGAGGGGTTGTAGGTGATGCCTCCTCTTATGCCTAGAAGTGGCACATTAGGAAACTCCCCACAACGGTCAATGATAGTGGCATTCTCCATAGATCTGGAGCACCAATGGATATCTGAATGAGAGAGTGACATAATCCTCTTAGACCACCTGAACCCTTGTTCATTCTTCATCACTGAGCGAGGAAGGTGAGAAATAAACCACCTAGATAGCAAAGGTATTCAGCACATCAGAGTTCCTCTTGCTTTTGTAGTACGGGTATGAAGAGAGTGCAAGATGTCTCCAAGCAATGTAGGCACTGGATTATGGCTCAGAAATACGTTGATGGTATGAACGTCTATGAACTGATCTGGATTGGGGAACAACATTAAGCCATAAATTAGCAAGGCTAAGATCTCCTCAAAAGCATCGTAGCTCATAGCCTTCAAGAACACTTGAGCTTTATCCATTAATACCTTAGCAAGAATACCCTTAACTCCGCTTCTCGTTTCTAGAACAATGTCCGACTTCTTCAGATGTAGACCTGCAGCAATAATCTCTGGTTTAAGCTCCTTCTCCAAGCCTGTGAAGGGTCTTTGATCAAGAACAGGTATACCCAGAAGTTTAGAGAACTCTTCCATTGTAGGAACCAGCTGATAGTCAGGGAATGTGAAGCAATGGTGCTTAGGATCAAAGAACTGAAACAGGACACTCATCATGTCTTCATTGAACCCTGAAGTGACTAGATCCAGTAGGTGACCATGTCTCTTGATAAACTGGGAATGATCAGACACTTGAGAAACCAACTCTTTAAGCTTAGCAGGTATGCCTACAAAGTTGATCCTGATAGTGTTTCTACGAGCAGAAGCCATGACCTGCAACAAAGAACAAAGATAAATCCTTTGGTCCTTGAAATGGTTAGTGAAAATGCTATGCTTATGATGCATAATGATGTTATGATGTTATGTTCAATCACAAACATGTGGCACACACAAACAAATCACACAATAGCCCTAAGTTTGAAGGCTTGCATGAGGTTTAAAGGTAAGTACCCTCCCCTGAAGTTTAGTTGGTTCTTCCTGTCCTATAAAAGTAACCATGTTCTAAGGGATCTCAATATCATTGATCCTTCACAAGGGTGGTTGTTCAGTAGGCAACTTACTTGCCAACCAAAACCCTCCAAGTTTAGAATCTCAATGAGCGTAGCATCGAGTATCAACCAACTTCAGTCTTCACCAAAGCCGGTTATCTCACTACTTTCTAAAGGCCAAGATGGGATAACTAGGGTTCTAAAAGTTAGTTAGTGTATTGACAACATATGGCAGCCTCATATTATCCTCAACTTGACTTAAGGAACATAAGCACCAACCAAGAAGTCACACTAACTATGGCCACCAGATCAACCATATCGGTATACGCCGTACAGTTTCCTTGGTCTATTGCCATTTACCTAAGGTACACTAGATCCGGGTTAGAACCTTTCACACATAAGAGCCCAACAAGTAAGTATAAAGCAAACAAGGCAAACAAAGTTAAAGTGATCTAATTCCTAAGGGTACCCCTCTTTAATATTAAATCCCCAGCAGAGTCGCCAGTTCTGTAACACGGTGGGAGATCTGACTTTAGTTATGTTGCGGATAGCAAGAGTCGCCACCGACTTTTATTTTATCCAAAGGAAAGGCATAAAAGAACAGGAAAGACCTTTTAAAAGATTTTTGGGTCCGGGGGGTAGGTTATGTAAAGGGAAGGTGTTAGCACCCTTTACATCCATGGTTATCCATGGGCTCTTAGTTACTTAGCTCACTTTAAAATGTTTTTGAAATGTGAAGTGTGTGAATAAAAATTTTCTTAAGTGTTTTATAATGATCCATGTACGGATGCATATAAAACCTTTGTTTTGAAAATTTGTTTGAAATTGTGAAGTGTTTGAAATGTTTTGAAGAGTGAGCAAGTATCTAAGAGGAACCTACCCTAAGTTTAAGTCTTTTCTGTTCTTGAATCCTTTAAATGGTAAGACTATCCCTATTATTAAGGAATAGGTAGTCATTACCTTGGATGTGAGGGACAAGTGAAGGGACATCTGTTATTTAGGCAACTGTGGGGTGTATAAGCAATTCGAAGGGACTTATCATCTTTATTCGAAAGGGACAAGATCATTACAAAGGCAACATTCGAAGGGACTTGATCTTTTTATCTGTTTAGGGACTAGATGATGTGAGATGAGGGACTTTGCTTTATACACCCTACTTGACCTTTTTGTAATAGGCAACATGAGAGGTATCCTTAAGGAAGTGAGATGGCGATCAAAGATCGACTTACGTGTGTGAGTGTACAATTTTAAATATTTATCTTTTAAATTAGTGATCTAAATTGATTTTATAATACAAACATGTTTACACTCCCTATTTTACTAACCATAGCATTTAAAAAATAAATATTACTATTAACATATTACATCCAGGAGACAATTACATAATAATAATAATTAACAAATTAAATAAATAAGCGAAATAATAATAATAATATAATTGGGTTAGTAAAATAATAATAATAATAATAAAACGCAATATAAACGAGGTTAGTAATAATAAAATATCATATAAACATAATTAATAATGTAAACAAAAATATTAGCATAATAATTAAAAGATCAATTTTTTATATGAACAATTATATTTTAAGATTAATAAGAAAATATAAACAATTATATACTAATTATCATAAAATTTTAAATTATTTGCAAATTATAAAAATTTAGGTAATTATAAACATATTATGAAAATAGGATTAATTATAATTAAATAATCATACCATTATATTTACAAAATTAAGTTAAGAATTCTAATTATTTTAAGCATATTTACATACAAGAATTAAATTATAAACAAATTATATAATATATACACATGATTAAAGTTTATAAATAATAAATTAAAAATTATAATAGAACTAAAATGTTAAATAGAAGAAAATTAGGGTTTGTGAAAATTATTAGGATTTATAAAAATTAATTAGGTTTTTTACAAAATATTTTAGGTTTTAGAAAATTAGGGTTAATTAATACACTATATGAAATTATTCAATATTAATAATTTACAATAAATAAAATTTTTTAATAATATTTAAATTAAAACAAATATGAATTCTAAGTTGTAAAAAAAAATAAAACTATTAACATTTTAATTTATGATTTAAACTTATTTAACTATATCATAAATAAAATAAGAGAAACAAAATAAATTAAAAAAACTAACCTGGGCTGGGATTTGAACCCAGCCCCTCTGCTTTCACAAACTCCAGCCAACCAAGCTAACCACTGGGCCATGCGCGTGTAGGCGTTAAGGAAGGAGCAGCATCAGGTTTTGTTTCTTCTCCTGTAAATAACCATAGCAAAAATAAAAACAACATAAAAGGGCCTGGGGGGATTCGAACCCAGGTCCCTTACACAACACACAAGCATTTTTTCCATCCAGCCGGGAGGGCGCTACTGATAGTATAATGGCTACAATGAATTATATATTAAATCCAACAATTTAACAGAAAAATAAGAAAAATTTGCTGAGCCCAGGATTCGAACTCCAGCCTTCAAGGTCACACGCGTGCGTCACTTACCACCAGGCCAACTGCAGGTTGGTGATTATAACTGAAACAAATAATATAAAAAATAAGTAAAAAATTTAAATTTCCAGAACGCGCGAAACTTCATCTCCTAGCTCCGTCCGTCCATTTAGCCTTTAGTGACAGTTGGTCCGTCGCAATAACCTATAGTGACAGATATTTTCCGTCACTAGAAATCCTGCATATCTAAACATGGCAAATACGAACAATAAATCCAGTTTAAGGGTTCAAATTAATCAAAGGCAGTCCAATATGTCTAAATACATCCATGATTTGGCCTGAAATTAGCTTTATAATAGAATCCCCAAAATCATGATTATGAAACCCTAGCTATGGTGATTCACAGATTCGGCAGTGAAACTTCAATCCAATCATCCAGAACGCTTTAGTACAATGAAACAAACATAGTCAAACAATCAAAATCAATTAAAAACCAATGAAATCATGGAATCGAAAAAAATTCAAATATGACATGAACACGGGTTTGATTCATGCGAATGAGGGTGTTTCATATGCTGTTTATGATCCAAACATGATTAGTGAAGTTCAATGAAGCTGAATCAACCTTCAAATTGCTCTGAAAGTAGCTCTAACTTGGAATCCGAATTTGAGTTTTTGATGATTTTTGTGAAGTGCAAACTTACTCTTTGAGGTCAGGAATTCGTCCCTTATGCTTGTCTTCTCTTTGTGTATATATAATGAATCAAATTAGGTCAAAATACTTGTGGGTTATATGGGCTTTTTGAGTACCTTGATGATGAAGAAATCTCCTTCCATATTGAAAAATATCTTATCTAACATTGCCAAAACAAGCTAGCATGAAATTGGATTGTATTAATCAGCTTTGAATGGTTATTAAAACTTTCTAGAAGAAGAATCACATTCAAATATTGAGTTTTCATATTTTATTTAGATTTAATTTGATTTTTAATGGATAAAATCAAAATAAATAATAAATAAATAATAAAAAATCAGAACTTTGTTGCTTTGGGTCGTGCTTGAGGTACTTGTATGGATTGGATCATCACATGGCAAGCCCATTTGGAAAAATTTGGTTTTAAGCCCCCATTTACTTCATAAACTTCCCTAAAATTTCCCAACTTTGCAAGGGCACAAATCCTTCAATTTTAATGCTATGAGGGTGTTCTTGTACATTTTGGAAAGCTTGAAGAGTACTCTAACCAACCCCATTAGTTTCATGTCCATATCATTTACCATTCTCAAGTTATGCCCTTTTGAAGTTGTTGACTTTTTGTTGACTTTCAAATGGACCTATAATGTCTTAGCTCATACCTTCTAAATGAAGCATTTTTGGGCTTGTCTTGTGAGACACAAAGTTGTAGAGAATTCAATTTCCTTCAAAATGAGCTTTGGATGGGAAAAAATGTGATGAAGCATGTGAAAGTTATGGCTGGTCAAAGTTCAGTTGAGTTTTCCTGAGGAAACCCTAATTTAGAAACCTCTGATTCTTGATGATCTGAAATATCCTTGATGAATCATGATCAACCCTTGATCAAATGATGAATTTTACTTCATATAATTGATGTTGGCAAAAAATCATGAAGTTTGACTTTGGTTTGACCACAGTTGACCTCAGTTTGACTTTTTAACTACTTTGACTGATTTTGACTTATTTGATCATTTGACTGAGCAAACTTTTGAGAAAAGTTCTGAAATTTGTCATGGGGATTCTTAAACACATATAAGATGTTATGAAGCTAACTTGAAGTCTTGGAAATCCATTTAGCCTGATTAAAGTCAAAACCCTAGTTTTGGATGCACTGCTTAGGAGAATGCCTTGCCTGAGGGAATTGTCAAATCTTCTGACCAATGATGAACTTTGTGAACCTTGTGAACCTCATAAGATGTCTTGTGAATCTTGTGAACCTCATTATAGGTCTTGTGAACCTTGTGAACCTCATAAAGTGTCTTGTAAACTTCATGAACCTCATGAAAGGTCTTGTGAACCTTGTGAACCTCATAAAGTGTCTTGTAAACTTCATGAACCTCATGAAAGGTCTTGTGAACCTTGTGAACCTTCTTAGCACACAAAGTCTTGTATTGTGAGGGAAAATTTTGGGGTGCAACACCATGCGAGCATCGCAATGGCTCCATATGAGGCTTTATACAGAAGAAGATGTAGAACACCGTTATATTGGTCGAAAGTGGGTGAAGATAGGATTTTAGGACCGGAAGTTATTCAAGAGACTACGGAAAAGATTCGTATGATCCGAGAAAAGATTAAACAAGCCCAAGATCGTCAGAAGAGTTATGCTGACAATCGAAGGAGACCTTTAGAATTCAACGAAGGCGATCATGTATACTTGAAAGTCACTCCGAGATTGAGATTGAAAGGACTGTTTAAATCGCATAAGTTAAGTCCGAGATACGTGGAACCGTATCAGATTCTAGAAAGGATTGGTGAAGTTTCTTACCGTTTAGCATTTCCGCCCTCTCTATCTGAAATGCATGATGTTTTTCATGTATCCCAACTTCGTAGGTTCATTCCTGATCCTCTTCAGCCTATTCTACCGGATTCTATATAGATAGAAGCGAATTTGACTTTTGAACCCCAACCGAGCTGTATTGTTGGGAGAGATACCAAGGTGTTAAGGAATAAAGAGATATCACTTGTTAAAGTGCAATGGGATGAGACGCATCCGGGCGATGCTACGTGGGAGTTGGAATCAGAGATGCGGGAATCGTATCCTCACCTGTTCAGGTAATCCTTTAAATTCGTGGACGAATTTTATTTAAGGGGGAGGATGTAATACCCCGCATTTTATTTAAAGCTCTGAATAATATTAATTGGTAATAATATTATTCCGGAATACTCTAAGAAATTTTAACGGAACTAAATAGAGTAACCAACGGGATATTATATTATTAATTGATATTAGCTGACTCAGAGATTTTTTATAAAATATCGGATTAAGAGACATTTTTGGATACTCTCTAATTTTTGACCCATTGGTAAAAATATAAGTTTTTATATATTTACATATATAGAAAGAATATGAGAAGAAGAGAAAGATAGTAAGGAAAAGAAATAGAAGAGAAGAAAGAAGAGGAGAAGAGAAAAAGAAGAGAGAAAAACCCTAAAGCTTCATTTCCTCATTCTCGATCATTCGTTCGTCGAATCGACTCAATATTTTCGTCAATCTTCATCTCTCGAGGTGAGTTCTTAGTTAGAAACTTTTGTCTTTGATTTTGGTTGAGTTTTAGAGATTTTGTGGTTTAGGGTTTATTTGGAAAATCTAAGAAATTGAAAGTTTAACGGTTAAAACTCGATTAAAACTCAACTAAAATGCTTATATGATGTCTATGAATATGTTTGGCTATGTTTTTCTGCATTGGTTGATGTTTGGAAGTGATTTTGGGTTGGAGAAGTGAATTCCCGTAAGTCTGGAATTTCCTGAACTGTAGGTTCCAACCTTGGTATTTAATTCGTAACTTCTGATCCGGGTATCCGTTTTTAATGTTCTACATATCATTTCGAATCTAATGACATAATCTATTTTTTGAGGTCAAGAAATGTTATTTTCACCCGACTTTTACCCGACTATTCAATTAAAAAGTAACAATGTGTAATTATGGAATTACGAGTTAAAGATAAGGAATGGTGAGACTTGTGAGATACCTAGGAATTCCGTAGACTAGTAAGAATTAAGGATTGCGCTCGATCGTATTTCCCTTGTTAGCTTGAGGTGGGTATTACATTGAGTCCCACGAGAAGCGAGATTTAGCTTGAGGTGGGTATTACATTGAGTCCCACGGGAAGCGAGATTTAGCTTGAGGTGGATATTACATTGAGTCCCATGGGAAGCGAGATTTAGCTTGAGGTGGATATTAAATTGAGTCCCACGGGAAGCGAGTGATAGCTTGAGGTGGGTATTACATTGAGTCCCACGGGAAGCGAGTGATAGCTTGGGGTGGGTATTACATTGAGTCCCACGGGAAGCGAGTGATAGCTTGAGGTGGGTATTACATTGAGTCCCACGGGAAGCGAGTGTTGGCTTAAATGGGTATTTCATTGAGTCCCATGAGAATTCTAGTGGTTCATACTTGAGGTGGGTGTGTCACTGAGTCCCACGGGAAGTGTTCTACAAAGTATTGCTGAAATGTTCCGTTTCGATTTAGTTACTTTTGAGAGGAACCTTCCGTATTCGTGGAATTATTATGTTTTACCCTTAGAGCCGAGAGAACTCTAAGATAGGGAACCCACTGAGATGTTTTATCTCACCCTATGTTGATGTTGTTATTTCAGGTACTTCATGTTCCGTTAAGGGTAAGGATAAGGCGACTTGATTATCCTTGCTAGTTGATGGCTTTGTCTTCCGCTGTGGATTTTGAGATCTTCGGATCTAGTTCTTAGATCTTTTTGTAGTTTGAACATCTTGTATTATTTTATAGCCTTGTTTAGTACCTTATGTTGTAGTGGCTATACTTATACAATGTGTTGCTACAAACTTATTTTTATTTTAGTACCAAATTTCTAATATTATATATGAAAAATATGCTTTATGTATGTCTTTTGTATATGGGTATTACAGAAACAAGTGATACAACTGAGGTGGAGATCCATAGGAAGCGTGCCTTGAGGTGTTACTATCTGTTTGTGCTCGGTACGCAGCTCTTTGTGGACACTATCTTCAATTACGATGATATCGTTTACCTCAGGTACCTTTTGGATCCCATAGAGATCCATGGGTACAACTGGGGGATACACCGACATACACCTATTCTAGGCTCTCATATGGTTGTTGTTGGGCATCCAAGAGTGTAGTAGGAACTTGTACACTATATGTGGTAACAATCTTATATTCTAGGTCTTTTTCATTTCTTTTCTTTATATATTCATTATAATGTTTAGCACTGATGTTATGTTTTTCATTTCAGGGGTGGATATTACATCAGTTTCCCAAGATTACTGGTTGGGAGAGTGTCTTGGAGTACACTGAAGAGTTGTCGCGTGATGCTACCTTTATCCTACTCAGAGGGAACCAAACACCTGATCCCTACAGAGTTTATCTTGATCAGATGAATAATGATGTCATATTTTACAACATCTATGCTGATCACTGTGTGACACGCCCGTTTGATGAGGTATCGTTGTTCTTATGATGGTTGACATGCAGTTCGACCATCACTGCTCAATACCGGTTGGAGCGTGTCTTGTGTTAGTTCGGTTACACGCAGACTATCCCTAGGAGCCTATTGAGTCTGCTCCTCTAGGCTTGACCCGCAGGAAGATATATGAGATATATGCTGACTTTCAGAACCACTTGGTACCAGAAGAGGCACGGGCGACCAGAGCCCTTAGAGACTAGAGTGTTGTTGTCGAGTACATCTTGTGGTTCTATAGAGTCTCACACCCATGCATGGTGCCCACTACCGAGGGATCACCACCCATACCTGCTCATCAAGAGATATTAGAGGAACGTCATTCTCAATTGGACCATACACATGATGTCCTACCTTGATGCCGCTAGAAAGAGAAGATAGTGCGGGAGACCATTGCGGACAGTCACCTCCCTGAGGACTCTGGTGGCAGACTTACCATGGATAGGATTATTGAGATTGCTCGGGGGCACTTCAGTACCGCAAACATCGAGCCAGGACAGCGGGTAGGGGCAGAGGAGCAGGGGAGCCAAGAGAGATCCTTAGGCATACACAATAGTCTTTGTTTAATGTATTCTATTTTTATTACATTTATGTATTGTATTTTGACAATAGTATCATTATGTGTGTGTGTGTGTATATATATATATATATATATATATATATATATATATATATATATATATATATATATATATATATATATATATATATATATATATATATCATTTTATTTTATATATGGATGTTTTCAAATGCATATTAAATTGCGACGATAAATTAACATATGCGACCAACCAAGAAAACTGATTTCATAAAAAAAATTAAAGTTCTGGTATTTTTCCGAATGTACAGATCCGAAGGAGTTTTTCGAATGTACATGTCCGGAACACATCAATGTTTTATAAAAAAATGGTGCGTCCGGATGTACATATCCGGAAACTGAAGAAAAAAAGAAAATTTGCATGTTGCCTAAAAAACATTCGGGGTGTAATAAAAATTGTCAAGAAGATTATCTTTATTAGAATAAGTTCATGTGTAATAATAATAATAATAATAATAATAATAATAATAATAATAATAATAATGTGATTTCTGCTTATATTGTTGTGTCTTGTGATTTATAACATATGCGACTAAGACATGTTAATTTTAAAAAATTAAATGATATGATGAAATCAAATTTAATTCCAACACTTAACAAAAATTGAAATTCATGTACTACTTGTATGTTAACTAAATTCACAGACAACCTTTTAAAATAGTTGAAAGAAATTATAAAGGGTTAGATTTAATTCATTATGATGAATGTGATTTACATGTTTGACCCGAAATTGATGGTAAAAAGTACTTTGTCATTTTCATTGATGATTATACTAATTTTATTAAGTTTATTTAATGCACTCTAAGGATGAAATCTTAGACAGATTTAAAATGAGTCTTGCTAACGAGTGCCTTCAAAGGCACTATTTAAGCATTTTATATTAAGAAATTATTCTTTAAAAAATTCAAAAAATTCAATTTATAATACATTGATTGCACATACTTTTATAAAAAATTATTATTTAAAATTCTTAAAAAGTGTCATGAGTGTACTGATTAACAGTTCTCCTTTAAAATTTTTAAAACATATGTAAAACTTCTATATGAAACATTCATTAAATCTTTTCGTCTCAATTACAAAAACATTTATAATAAAAAAAATATAATATTTAAAAACTGCACATCGCGCGACTCTAATTCTAGTAATAATTATTACAAAACTTCTCATTGGTACAACTTTTATGAAAATGGTATATTACTTTGAGTTTTCTGAATTTTCTTCTGTTAATGATCCTGGTCAATGCAGATTAACTTGGTCACAATGGACGCTTCTTTCCTTCGAGGCACTCATATGGTATTTTTCTTCTTGAATTTGGTTGAAGGGCTTGGAATAGTTTTGATGTTTAAACCATTCCACGGTGAAAAGAAGAAAACAAAATCACTGGATCTGTTACATTGATTGAGATCTGATGTAACACTTTGTCGTACTGTTGCATTGATTGAGATCTGATGTAGTAACACTTTGTCGTAATTAGGTGCATTATTATTTTTGTCATTGCTAAACTAATAGAAAATAAACACCAAAGGAAAAAGCAAACGACAAAGAATTAGTATTAGTAACAAACAAGGGGAAAAAACAAGAGTTGAAAAAGAAATATAGAAAGTTATTGTTGTCCTCTCATTACTATCAAGATTCTCAAATTGAAAGTGACCTCACGTGTAGTACATATATAGTTTCCTGTAAAGTTAATTTTATTGTTACGTGTTTGTGCCCACCTCAACTCCTTAACTCAACCGAAACATCCACGCCTCTGATTTCATTAAATATTACTATCAGTTTTAGATTTTTTTAGCTTACTCCAAAATATCTTGGTTTTAAATCTGGTTTAAATTTAATAACAATATCGATATTGCTCTTGTCCATATAAATATTTTAAAAAATGTTATTTTTATTTTTCAATCCATATCTCCATTTCATCTCTCACAAATGTTTAGAGTCATATATACTTTTCAATCCATATCTCCATTTCATCTCTCACAAATGTTTAGAGTCATATATACTTGAATTGAATTGATAACTATGAATAAAATATTCAATACTCAACAAAATATGCAGTATATAATTTATTGTGAAACCAAATTAGTATGTATATAATTTATATTATGGATGAATATATTATAATACGAGATTAATTGTTATGCATTGATAATGTAAAAAGTTTTATACTATTAATTTATTATCATCATCCGTTTACATTATTTTATAACTTTTTAAAATAAAAATCAAAGTTGTTCCAACACTATGACTCACTACTGATCGTATAAAACTTCTTTATACTATCATTGCATTTTAATTAAATCCTTATAATAATAATTATTTTTTAATTTCTCTCAGTTATTTTTATATTAGGATAATTAGTTTTTCTTAACTTTCCAATTAATTAGGAAAGTTTGTTATTCTTATTTTATATATAAGCATATAGGTGTAAGGATCATAAAAAAATCAATTAAATTGATAATCTAAATCAAACTAAATCGAAAAAAATCAATTGTTTTTGGTTCGGTTTTTAAACCGAACCAAATCAATAAAAATCGAGGTGGTTTGGTTCGGTTCTCGATTTAGTTTTTAGGAACCGTTAAACTGATGAACTGAACCGATGACTTTAAATACATACATAATATTTTCTTTAGCCAATTTATAAGCCCAAATTTTGTATTGGTCCAACATTTCTCTTTTGTTTACATTTTCTTTCTTTGAACTAAATATGTAGCCAAAATCAAACTTCAAATATAAAGAAAAAGAAACCATAAGTCATAAAAACTTACTCTCAACTAATTGTTGCCTTGGCTATCCATTTGTTAGCAAACAAATTTCGACTAGAGGCATCAAGGAGAGATTGTGAAAACCTGATAAGGGAACATGGAGTTGGTCGACACCAATGACCAAAGGAGATAAGGTTGGTCGACATGGATAACAAGGTGTCGGAGGTACCAACGATTATAGGATCGTCGAAAAAGCTTCGACAAGCGAGTTGAAGGAAGCCAAAACGCCAAAGGTTTGCGCGAGCGGAATTTGAAAACACAAAGGGCGCAAACAATTGAAAAGACGTGGGTGACACGTGTCAAGATCAGAGCGGGCTGACGGTTCATTTATTTTTATTATTTAAGCAAAGCTCATGTTGAGTTTTTAGAGCTCGCACTTGTAACATTGCAAGGAAAACACTCAAAGTATCTAGCATTACGAGAAACGAGTTTCACTCCCGCAAAATGTATACTTGCATCACTTTTTCATTCAATGCAATATAATTTACCAAGTCATTTACTCTTCAAATTGTTTACTTGCTTTTGTTTACAATTTTTTTTGTCTTGATCTTGTTTTCTCTTCCCTCTAAATATTCAAATCTCCTAACCTCAATTTTATTCTACTTCTTCTCTCATCTCAAACTCTATCATTCGACAACAACAATCAACTTTCTAAACACTAAAGTCTGGGATTTCGTAGCCAATCCCACAAGTAAACTTGCGTTAGGAGGCTAGAAATTGTTCGCGTGAAATCCAGTGTAAACACCGTCACCATTGTTCCTCTCGCCACTGTCATTCTTATAAATTATGGTTTTCTTATTCATCTTCAAGTTCTATTCGTTACTTTTCATCTTCTTTTTTATCTTTTATGTTTCTTCTTCAACGAATTTTCTTCTAATTTTGTTACAAAATAGTTTTGATGTGTGTTTGTGGTATGAAACATGTTAATTTTTGTGTATTGAAACCTTTTGTCTTTATTGTTGTATTTTATTTGTTAAAAATTCTAATTCCTTCCTAACCTTCTCATGCCATGTGTCAACTTTTGTATTCAATAATGAACTTATTTCATAATGCAATGAAAATTATGTAAATGTTTCGTATGAATTAAGTAGAGCATGAAATGTTTCATATGAAATGTATTGAACAATATTAGAGAAAATGATACACATGAATATAATGTTTAGAAAAAAAGTGTTGTAAACCGATCAACCAAACCAAACCGAACCAAACCAAATTGATTAGTTTGGTTTGGTTCCATTTTTAAAAAACACTAAAAATCGAATCGAAACAAACCGATAGAGATATCATCGGGTTGGATAATGTTTTGACTAAAAATCGATCCAAACCGAACCGATTACACCCATATATAAGCAAATCATTTATACTATAATATTATTTTTTTATATGATGTTAATTCTACATCAATATGCTATCAGTAGCAATTTTCTAGTGTTCTACTTTCCTAACATCTCTTTCTAGATGTTGCTCCCTCCCTTTTCTTCTTTCAAAACGTGTCTATTTGCATGTGTTCCTTTCTATCACACTGCCACCTGTCTTCATTCCATTCGTTCATACAGATTTCACCTCATCTTCCTTTTCCATCAACTACTCATAAATAAGAAAATAATGTTAATTTCCCTAATTTCTTTCTCTATCCAAGCCAAACTCTCTCTTCCAAATGCCCTATTTTCTTCTAGATTCTTTAAAGAACCATATCAAGAAACTCCATCAAGATTCATCTAAGAATCACCCAATCTTCATTCTTTTTCTAGTTATCTCCATAAATTCATCTCCATGCAAACATATCTTCATCAAATCCATAAACTCTATCCATATCTTCTTCTTTTTCACCTCAATTCTTCAACATTTACCCAAAACCTTAATTCCTCTACCCATTACCATATTCAAATATTCACCTTCTCACATCTTTTTCCTTCATATACCAAATGGCCGAACAAACCTACCTTGATTTCTCCACCAACCCATATAATCCTTACTACATCCACCCAAATGAAAACCATACGCTTATTCTCGTCACCCCTACCCTAGACAACAATAACCATCTATCATGGGCTCATTAGATGAAATTTTCACTCATCTCCAAAAATAAGCTTCGATTCATCGACATCACTTTCCCTAAACCTACCTCCAAAAACCCTCTTCAAGACCCCTGAATTCGTTGCAACGACCTTGTTCTATCCTAGATTCAACAATCCATTTTTGATTCCATCGCACAATCTATTCTTTGGTTCATTAACACTTCAACTGTTTGGCATAATATTCACAATAGTTTCTCTAAAGGAGACTTTTTTTTAGGATTTCAAATCTTCAGGACGACCTTGTTCGTCTTCAACAAGGCTCACTCGATATCTCCAATTATTTCATACATCAAACATTGATTTGGGAACAAATCGACCCTTACCACCCTGCTAGAGATTGTACGTGTTGTTGGTGTAAGCCATAGAGGCCAATACTTTTGGTACTTGTATCGAATTATTTATTATTAATAAAAGACATTTCTTAATTATATTTGTTTTTTCAAAATGATAAATTCCCTAGAATATCTAGTTCGATTAATGAAACATTAAGCGTGACTTAATCATGAGATTTCATTAAACATAAGGACATTATTCTTAAAGCATCCATAGTCGAGCTTTAATGTGAAATGGGATAACCTTAAAGAATTAAGACTATTATGTAGATAGACTGATGATCACATCTCATGGATCATGGATAAGGAGTTATCAAGTCTTGACATAGGTATATATATTAGGAGTAACATTTATACTGGATTGACCCATTATGAGAGTACTACATACAATATTATGAAAAGTGTCATAAGTTACTCTCATGGTGATAATGGTGTATACCACCATTCGACCTGAAAACTACTATAAATCTTAGATGTAGAGTCAAGTACTTTATTGCTGATCAAACATTGTCTGTAACTGGATGATTATAAAGGCAGTTGATGGGTACTTCACAAAGCATGTTGAGGGACATGAGTAGCCTAGATGGAATTTGCCTATTCTGCATAACAGGATAAATGTCTAAGGGCCCAATATTGAACTAAACAAGGATGACACAGTATATGCATTGTGTTCAATATAAGCATAAGGGAAAAAGGGTAATTGTGGACACAAGTACTATCACAAAAGGTTTTGTCATATCACATGACAATTTTGTGACTTGGGTAGCAGTGATGTGTTTCTAGATACCACTCACTGTTTATTATGTAAAATACATGATTTAATATAATTTCCAACGTCGCAAAATCCTACAGGGTCACACACATAGGGACAATAAGAGAAGAGGTAGACTAAATAAGGTACATCGTAAGGTACGGTGCACATGAATGGAATACAGAATATGGTAAGGTACCATATGCTTAATTGACATATGATATAATAATAGTTATTATTAATTTTATAATAGTTATAAAATATAATAATAATAAAATTATGTTTATTATAATAATAGTTATTATAATAATATAATAATATTATGATTGAGTTGGGCTTTTAGCTTGAAGCACACATAAGTAGTTCTATAAATAAAACTCATGTGAAGAAGCTCAAAGTTGTTGTTGTTGAAATTCTGACCGTATTCTATTTTCTCTCCCTCACTAAAAAATCTTCAATCATAATCAGGTAACAGTGTGACTGAAGGAAGTTGTTCGTGTGGACTGAGTAGAGGCATTGTTCATCGTACACCTCTCGTGATCATCCATCGGTTTTGATTCAAAGGTTTCATCGCCACAAGAGGTAACCTTTCTATCACAAATCATGACCTTTCGTAAGGATCTCTAAAGAGAAATGTTTGTTTTCCGTTGCGTTAAGATCGCCAGTTTTCCTTCAGTGGTATCAGAGCCACTTATGAAACCATGAGTCTGGTAATTTGCTTACTTTCTGTTATTTTGTTTTAATTGGATTAAAACACGTAAAAATTAAATCAAGTCCAGATATTGAATTTTGGCCTCAAATTGTGTACGGTTTAGATGATTAATATTGACTATGCTTTGGAATCTAACAATAGTATGGTGAAGTAGCTATATGTCAATCGTCCATAATTTACACATATATGATCGATCTAATTCATATGTGATATGATTAACTTTGATGCAAAGATGGTATATTGGATATATTATTTAATTTCACCAGTTCAAAGCTGCTAGCGTGACGGAATCCGACACATCATCCCATGAGCGATCTGTTGTCATCTGCTTCGGAATCCGACTTTAGTATGGTGATGCAATGGCATACAGATCAATCATACTGAATTATTAATCATGGTGTTTTGATGGTATGAAATTGTTGCGTTAAGGTTTATGATGATACAAGGGTTGCGTCGTTAGTGGGATCCATGATTAAAAGGTCACACATTCTGTTAGCGTGACGGTCGCCATGGGATGATACTTAATGGTCATCATAGGATGATGCATGACGGTCGCATGGGATGATGCGTGACAGTCATCGTAGCCATTGTGACAGTCGTCACAAGCAGTAAGACGACACAAATGTTGCGTCATTGCATTATGCGCTTTAGGTTATGCATTTGCCGAAAATTTAATTTGATTTATTTAATTAACAAGATTTAAATTAAAAATAATAAAATTTGTTTATTATTTTTCTTGTGGTGATCAGTTATGGCCTTAATTTATTTTTCTTTATTTTGGATTTTATAAATACGACCTGCGTATCGTGCCTCTCTATTATTCTCATCATGTAACTTCTTTTCTCATCTCACTTCCTCGTATATAAAATGAGTTTCCTTTATGTAATGTATTATTATGAAGAAATAGAAGACTACAAAACAAAGGACAACCTTGGAGATCTTTCTTGGAGAAGTGAAGATCGTTATTAGGTTTAGCTAAAGTTCTCTCATTGGCTTGGAAGAACAATTGCGCTAGGGGCCATAATTGTTTCATTTGTATGTATGTTGATATAATATTGTATGTATATTGATACATGTGTGAGGAAAAATTTATATGATAAATAAGCCGGTGAGATCAAATTAATTAAAATTCCCTCAAAACTAATATTAAGTTTTTTTGCTTTCTAAGTCTTAGAACTCATCAAGACTAGTATCGAATATTGTAGGTTTCTCCTAACGCAAGGTGCATGTTTAATATTAGTAATGTGTGATGGGATAAAGGTAATATCCAATTTCTAAAACAATGGGTCAAACTTAACTGAACAAATATAATAAGATTATATACGTTTAGAAGCAAGAGTTGGGAATGATCCATACGATGGATTGGAATAAGGAGTTATTTACCCAACTGAAATATTCGAGAATTGTATTGGATACAACTGGAAGGAGTTCCTACCTAAATAATCGAGTTTTGTGTAATCAGCTTAACATTGACTTAAAACAAAGCGAAATATGGATCTCGATCCACTAGAAAATCTTCCAACGAGATTTTCCGAATCAAATGATGGGGGTCATTTATTTTAAGTAAAATAGTGGGAGCATATTTAATTAAAGACCTGATTGAATATATTGTTTTAATGATACTTATATCTTTACATTCTATTTGTAGATTACCATGACAACAAACACATCTAATAACATTTTTCGATCAATCCTTGATAAGGAAAAATTGTTTGAGACAAATTTTCTGGATTGGCACCGAAATCTGAGGATTGCCTTTAACATGACAGAAAGTTGTATGTCTTAGAGACACCTATTCCTGAAGAAGAACCTCCTAGTTCTGCTCCTAAGGCTGAAAGAGATGCTTATAAGAAGCATGTCGATGATGCCAAAACCATTTTGATGGTCAGTAATGGAAAGAAACAAAACAAAAGGTCCACCAAGCAGGGTGATAAATGGAAAGGCAAGGAAGTTTCCAAACCCAAAAATACTACCCCTATTTTGAAGGCTAGTGAAGGCATAGCTAAGGAGGGCACTTACTTCTATTGCGGTAAGACCGGACACTGGAAGAGAAACTTCCTAAAGTACCTAGAAGATAAGAAGAATGGATTGGAGACTTCAACTTTAGGTATTTTTTATAGAAATAAATTTATCTACTTCAATATCATGGGTATTAGATACTGGATGTGGTTCTCACATTTGTACCAATGTGTAGGGACTAAAAAAGAGAAGAGATTTGGCAAAAGGTGAAGTTGATCTACGAGTTGGCAATGGAGCAAAGGTTGATGATTTAGCCGTAGGAAATTATGTTTTGACTTTACCTAGTAGTTTAATAATTCAATTAGAGAACTGTTATTATGTACCTGCAATTAGCAGGAATATTATTTTCGTTTCTTGTTTGGAAAATTTTGATTTTTCATTTATAATAAAGAACAATTGTTGCTCTATTTATTTAAATGATATATTCTATGCCACTGCACAAATGAACAATGGATTGTATATCCTTGATATTGAAGTGCCAATTTATAACATTAATACTAAAAGGATGAAAATTAATGAGTTAAATCCAAGTTACCGTTGGCATCGTCGCTTATGACATATAAATGAGAGGCGCATCTCCAAACTCCATAAAGATGGACTCTTGGATTCTTTTGATTACGAATCATATGATACATGCAGATCTTTTTTAATTGGAAAGATGACAAAGACCCCATTCACATGAAAAGGTGAAAGGGAAAGTGATATTTTTCCCCTCATACATACTGATGTATGTGGACCACTAAACGTACCAGCCAGAGGAGGTTTTCAATACTTCATCGCATTTACTGATGATTTCTGTAGATATGGTTATGTGTATTTAATGAAACACAAATCTGAATCCTTTGAAAAGTTCAAGGAGTTCAAGAATGAAATACAAAACCAATTAGGTAAGAATATTAAAACTCTTCGATCAGAACGAGGCGATTAATATTTAAGCCTAAATTTTGATGACCATCTAAAAGAGTGTGGGGTTCTCTCCCAACTCATTCCTCCTGGAACACCACAATGAAATGGTGTGTCTGAGAGAATAAATCGAACCTTGTTAGACATGGTATGATCCATGATGAGTCACACCGATCATCCAAACTCCTTTTGGGGACATGCACTATCGACAACAACTTACATACTTAACCGTGTTCCATCCAAAAGGTAGAAAAGACACCATATGAAATATGGAGTGGTAAGAAAACACATATGTCTTACATGAAGATTTGGGGTTGTGAAGTTTATGTGAAATGAAAAATTTCAACTAAGCTTGAGCCCAAATCTGACAAATGCTTATTTGGGGGTATCCTAAAGAAACAAGAAGATATTACTTCTATTATCATTCTGAGGGCAAAATGTTTGTCGCTCGAACTGGATTCTTCTTGGAAAAAGACTTTATTTCCAAAGGAATCAGTGGAAGGAAAGTAGAGCTTGAAGAAATTCAAGAATCACAAAGCATTGATACACCTATGGAGGAATTAAAGCAGGAATCACAAACAATTATGGAAGAGAAACCTGCTCAAGTAGAACAAGACCATCGTAGGACGAGCAGGAGACGTCACCAACCAGAGAGATATGGATATCTCATAACTGATCAAGGTGATGTATTACTCATAGATCAAGATGAGCCTGTGACCTACCAAGAGGCCATAACTGGTCCTAAGTCTGAGAAGTGGCTAGAAGCCATGAAATCTAAAATGGATTCCATGTACATAAACCCGGTTTAGACCTTGGTAGAGCCTCCTGTAGGAGTTAATCCTATAGGATGCAAGTGGGTTTTCAAAAAGAAGATTGACATGGATGGTAAGGTACATACCTATTAGGCAATACTAGTTTCTAAAGGTTATAAATAAATTCATGGAATAGACCATGATGAAACCTTTTCACCAGTTGCAATGCTTAAATTTGTTTGGATTTTACTTGCTATTGCTGCATATCATGATTATGAAATATGGAAGATGGATGTCAACAATGCTTTCCTTATTGGAAATCTTCTTAAGGATGTGTACATGACACAACCTGAGGGATTTGACATACCTTAAAAAGCCCAAAAGATATGCAATTTACAACGATCAATCTACGGATTGAAGCAAGCTTCCAGAAGCTGGAATATTCGTTTTTATGAAACTGTAAAACAATATGGATTCATAAAGAATGAAGATGAGCCTTGTGTCTACAAGAAGGTTAGTGGGAGCATGATTTTTTTCCTGGTATTATATGTAGATGACATATTACTCATTGGAAATGATATCCCTACCTTGAAACAAGTAAAAACTTTGTTAGGGAATGGTTTTCTATGAAGGACCTTGGTGAAGCAGCCTATATATTAGGAATCAGGATCTATAGAGATAGATCATAAAAACTGATTGGCCTAAGTCAGAATACATACATAGAAAAAGTTTTGAGGCGCTTTAATATGCATGATTCCAAGAAAGGATTCATACTTATGCAACATGACCTATGTCTATCAAAAACACAATCCCCTTCAACTAAGGAAGAAAGGGATTGCATGAATAAGATTTCATATGCATCTGCAATAGGATCTATCATGTATGCCATGTTATGTACTTGACCAAATGTCTCGTATGCTTTAAGTGCAACGAGTAGGTACCAATATGATCCTAGTGATGCTCACTAGGTAGCTGTCAAGAATATATTAAGTACTTGAGAAGGACTAAGGATACATTCTTGATATATGGAGGTCAGGAAGCACTCACGGTAATTGGTTACACCAATGCTAGCTTTCAGACAGATAAGGATGACTTTAGATCTCAATCTGGTTATGTGCTCTGCCTAAATGGTGGCGATGTGAGCTGGAAAAGTTCAAAGAAAGAAACAGTTGCTAATTCTACAACTGAGGCCGAGTATATTGATGCCTTAAATGCAGCAAAGGAAGTTGTTTAGATCAAGAATTTCATTAGTGAACTTGGTATAATCCCTAACATTGTGGATCCCATTGATCTCTATTGTGATAACAATAGTGCCATCACACAAGCTAAGGAACCTAGATCTCACCAACAATCTAAACACATACTTAGGCGTTATCATCTCATTCGAGAGATAATAGATCATGGAGATGTGAATATATACAGAGTACCTACACTTGAAAATATTGTTGACCCACTAACAAAACCTATTGCGTAGCAGAAGCATGATGGTTATACTAGATATATCGGTATTAGGGGTATGTCTGATTGGATCTAGTGCTAGTGGGAGATTGTTGGTGTAAGCCATAAAGGCCAATACTTTTGGTACATGTATCGAATTATTTATTAATAATAAAAGGAATTTCTTTATTATGTTTATTTTCCAAAATGATAAAGTCCCTAGAATAGCTAGTTCGTTTAATGAAATATTAATTTTGACTTAATCATGAGATTCCATTAAACATAAGAACATTATTCTTAAAGCATCCATAGTCGAGCTTTAATGTGAAATGGGGTAGCTTTAAAGCATTAAAACTATTATGTAGATAGAATGATGATCACATCTCATGGATCATAGATAAGGAGTTATCAAGTCTTGACATAGGTATAAATATTAGGAGAAATATTTATACTGGATTGACCAACTATGAGAGTACTAAATACAATGTAAGGCAAAGTGTCATAAGTTACTCTCATGGTGATAGTGGTGTATACCACCCTTCAACCTGAAACTACTATAGACCCTAGATGTAGAGTCAAATACTTTATTGCTGATCAAACATTGTCCGTAACTGGATGATCATAAAGGTAGTTATTGGGTACTTTACAAAGCATGTTAAGGGACATGAGTAGCCTAGATGGAATTTGCTCATTCTACATAATAGAATAAATATCTAAGGGCCCAATATTGAACTAGATAAGGATGACACATCATATGCCTTGTGTTAAATATAAAAATAAGGGTAAAAGGGTAATTATACACATAAGTACTATCACAAAAGGTTTTGTCAGATCATATGACAATTTTGTGATTGACTAGTAGTGATGTGTTGCTAGATACTGTAACACCCCAAAATTTTCCCTCTTATTTATAACCTTAACTGGCTTATGGTTCACATTCATCTGCATTCTCTATTAGATCATAACATTCACAATCATGCTTTGAATTGGACTTTTAGGACATTTTATCAAGGAATTGATTGAATTAGGGCTTCATGTTTGCTTGGGATTCTACCATGCAAGTTAAATGTAATACCCACATATAAAAGACATACTTCAAAGCATATTTTTCATATATAAACTTAAGTTTGGTATTGAAATACAACAAGTTCTTAGCTACACATTGCATAAATATAGCCACTACAACATAAGGTACTAGCAAAAAGGCTATAAATAATACAAGATGTTCACAAAATAAAAAAGCCTAAGAACTAGATCCGAAGATCTCAAAAGTCCACATCAGAAGAAACCATCAAACAAACAAAGATAATATAGTCGCCTTATCTTTACCCTTTGCGGAACCTGAAGTACCTGAAATAACAACATCAACATGGGGTGAGATAAAACATCTCAGTGAGTTCCCTATCTTAGAGCTCTCTCGGCTTTAAGGGTTCAATTTCCAACATTTCCATAAGGTACCAGAGTCACTTCTCTATAAATAACCTAAAACAAAAGGAGAAATCAATAAGTTGTTAACGCTTCATGTGGGACTCAATGTAATACTCACCACAAGCCTGAATACGCTTCTCGTGGGATTTAATGGAATACACACCACAAGCCTCGTTATGCTTCCCGTGGGACTCAATGGAACACCCACCACAAGCCTCACTATGCTTCCCGTGGGACTCAATGGAATACCCACAAAAGGCCTCACTACGCTTCTCGTGGAACTCAATCGAATACCCACCACAAGCCTCACTATGCTTCCTGTGGGACTCAATGTAATACCCACCACAAGCCTTACACACACGCCTTAAACGATACCTCTAGTCTTTACTGATGCTCTAAAGTAACGCACAAGTATTCACGTTAAGACTTATCAAGACTAATACAGAGGTCCTAAAGTGATATAAATACTCACGACACACTAGCCTGAGGGAAAGTCCTAGCTACCTAACAAGTTGTACATTTTATCTCCGTTAGCTCATACTTCCAAAGTTAACATAATTCCAATAATATGAAAAGTCAGGAAAAGTCGGTTAAAAATAATATCTTTTAGTTTCATCAATTAGTAAATGTTTTCAGCTTGGAATCGCTATGCGGGACACTAAAATCGGATACATGGTTCACAAGTTATGTATAAAATACAAAAAATTGAAATTCCAGGTCTAGCTGAGCGAGCCCTCAACTTGCTGAGCGAGAAACTCCCTGCCTGAGCATGCTGAGCGATCTCCTTGCTTGCTGAGCGAGCTAAACCAAAATCACCAACTTCTTCTGCAGAAATTCATCTGCTCGCTAAGCGAGCTCTGCGATTTCCAGAAAAACAGTCTTACGGGAAAGGTACCAAATCATGCCAAAATCAACCAAAGCATCAATCAACATAGTAAACCAACATTAAACATGTTCATAGGCATATTGTGAGCAATATAATTAGGTTTAATCGAGTTCTTAACCGCTTAAAATCATTTTTTTCAAGATTTCTACCAAAACCCTAAAACTCATAAACTTCAAAACTCAACCAAAAACTAAAACAAAAGTGTCTAACTATGAACCCACCTCGAGATATGAAGATTGACAGAAGAAAAGAGTTAATTCGAAGGACGGATGATGAAGAATGATGAAATTGAAGCTTATGGTTTTCTTCCTCTTCTCCTTCTCTTTTCTCTTCTTTTCTTCTTTCCTTCTTTTCTTCCTTTTCTTCCTAACTATCTCTTTTCTCTATTCTTCTTTCTATATAAACAAATTATATAAAACTTACTTTCTTACCAATGGGTCCAAAAATAGAGAGTATCCAAAAATGTCTCTTAATCCTCAATTTAATAAAACCTCGACACAAATTATATCAGTTATCCAATTTAAATTTCCGTTTACTCTAAATGGTTTTTCATTAAAATTTCTTAGAATAAATCGGAAATCTTATTGGTATTAAATAATATTATTCGGTGAGTTAAATAAATTACGGGGTGTTAAATTCCCCCCCCCCCTAAATAGAAATTCATCCTCGAATTTAAAAGATTATCTGAAAAGGTGAGGATATGATTCCCGCATCTCCGATTCCAATTCCCACGTAGCATCTGCCATATGCGTCTCATCCCATTGCACTTTAACAAGTGGTATCTCTTTGCTCCTTAACACTTTGGTTTCTCTTCCAACAATACGGCTCAATTGGGGTTCGAAAGTCAAATCCGCTTCTATCTCGATAGAATCCGGCAGAATAGGATGAAGAGGATCAGGAACGAACCTACCAAGTTGTGATACATGGAAAACGTCATGCATTTCAGATAGAGAGGGTGGTAAGGCCAATCTGTAGGCAACTTCACCAATCTTTTCTAAGATCTGATACAGTCCCACATATCTCGGACTTAACTTGCGCGACTTAAATGGTCCTTTCAATCTCAATCTCGGAGTGACTTTCAAATACACATGATCACCTTCATCAAATTCCAAAGGTCTCCTTCGATTGTCAGCATAACTCTTCTGACGATCTTGGGCTTGCTTAATCTTTTCTCGAATCATCCGAATATTTTCCGTGGTCTCTTGAATAACTTCGGGTCCCAAAATCCTATATTCACCCACTTCCGACCAACACAACAGAGCTCTACACTTTCTTCCATACAAGGCTTCATACGGAACCATCCCGATGCTCGCATGGTAACTGTTATTGTAAGAGAATTCTATCAATGGTAAGAGTTCCTTCCAATTTCCTTTACTTTCCAAAACGCATGCCCGTAACATATCTTCCATTGTTTGAATTTTACGTTCCGTCTGACCATCTGTTTGAGGATGATTAGAAGTACTCAAATGCAAATTCGTACCCATGGCTTGTTGTAACACCTTCCAAAACCTCGAAGTGAACTTCAGATCTCTATCCGACATAATACTAGATGGAACACCATGCAATCTCACAATCTCAACAATAAACAACCTCGTAAGATGACTTGCCTTGTATGCAGTCTTAACGGCTAAGAAGTGTGCAGATTTCATTAACCAATCCACAATCACCCAAACAGAGTCATAACCACCTTGAGTACTCGGTAAACCCAATACAAAGTCCATAGAGATACTATCACACTTCCAAATTGGGATGTCCAAAGGTTGCAACAAACTGCCCGGTCCCTGGTGTTCAATCTTCACTTGTTGACACACCGCACATTCAGACACAAATACCACAATGTCCCTTTTCATTCCGGACTACCAATACTCTTTCTTTAAGTCTTGATACATCTTCGAAGAACCCGAATGTATCGTAAAAGAACCTTTATAGGCTTCCTCTAAAATATTTCTCTTTAATACCTCATCATTCGGAATACAAATTCTTTGTTTGAATAGGATAACCCCATCAAATGCTCTCACAAAACCCGGTTGAAGTAGCAACTCCTGCAACTTCTCATCTAGAACATATGCTTGTTGAATCTCATTCCTCAAGGTAGAATTGATATTCAAATTTCCCATTATAACACCATTCGGAGTCCAGAAAAACTGAAGATTAAGGTCTCGAAACTTCTCCAATAGTGCATATTCAAATACCATCAACTCGGCGCTATGAATTACTTTTCTACTTAAAGAATCTGCCACCTTATTCGCTTTTCCCGGATGGTACTTCAATTCAAGGTCATAATCCTTCAAATACTCCATCCATATTCTATGTCTCATATTTAATTACTTCTGATCAAAGAGGTACTTCAAACTCTTATGATCATTGAACATCTCAAAACATACACATACAGATAATTCCGCCACACTTTCAAAGTAAACACCACGGCCGCTAGCTCCAAATCATGAGTTGGATAATTCTTCTCATGAACTCTCAATTGTCTAGAAGCATAGGCTACAACTTAGCCTTCTTGCATAAGAACACCTCCTAATCCCATCTTGGAATCATCATAAAACACTTCATAAGATTTGTTAGGATCGGGAATGATTAAAACTGGAGCAGTTGTCAATTTCTCTTTTAACCATACAAAACTTTGCTCATAACTAGGATCCCATTCGTAAGCAAAGTCCTTTCTTGTAAGCTTAGTTAATGGTAACACCGTATAAGAAAAACCTTTAATGAACCTTCTGTATTAACCTGCCAAACCTATGAAACTTCTCACTTCTAAAGCATTCTTCGGTCTCTCCCAATTAATCACGACTTCAATTTTCAATGGATCCACTGCTACACCTCCCTGAGATATAACATGTCCAAGAAATTTGACTTCTAACATCCAGAACTCACACTTGCTAATCTTGGCAAAAAGTTTCTTCTCTTGTAGTACCGAAAGAACAGTCCTCAAATGTTCTCCATGCTCTTGTGGAGTACGAGAATAGATAAGAATATCATCGATAAAGATCACCACGAACTGATCTAAGTAGTCTTGAAATATCCGATTCATGTAATCTATAAGAACAGCTGGAGCATTCGTCACACTGAAAGGCATTACTAAGAATTTATAATGGCCATAACGGGTTCTAAACGCAGTCTTCGGAACATCATAACTTTTCACACGAATCTGGTGATAGCCCAACCTCAGATCAATCTTAGAGAACACACAGGCTCCTTTCAACTGATCTAGAAAATCGTCTATCCTCGACAAGGTATATTTATTCTTGATGGTAACCTTGTTCAACTTACGGTAGTCTATGCACAGCTGCATACCACCATCTTTCTTCTTCACCAACAAAACAGGGGCTCCCCACGGTGAAACACTGGGTCTTACAAAATGCTTTGCCATAAATCCTCTAATTGGTCCTTCAATTTTCTTAACTCGAGCGGTGCCATCCGATAAGGGGAAATAGATATAGTAGCCATCCCCGGTATCAGGTCAATTGAGAATTCAACTTCTCTCACTGGAGGTAAGGAAGTGACATCCTCATGGAAAACATCAGGAAAATCACAGACTATTGGAATATTCAAAACTTGCTGGCCATTACTCTCCTCTTTAGTAAGGACAAGCAAAACAGACTTCTCTTGTTCAAATAGAAAATTTACCATTCCAACCGTAACTTCTAAGATCGTTGTTAAAACATCCTTCAGAGGTGCTTCAACGGATGGAATAAGGATCAACTTCTCCTCACATCCAATAAACATAGAATTGGCAGACGACCAGTCCATTCCCAGGATCACATCAACTTTCTTAAGAGGCAGACAAATGAGATCAATTTGAAAAACTCTACCATCCACAGACAAGGTACAATTCTCACACCTAAGGGGTGTCTCAACGGTTTCATCCATAGCGGTAGTAACCCCCATCGGAGGAGACAAAGGAAAAACTTGCAACCCAAGTCGCTTCGCATAACTAGTAGATACAAAAGAATGCGTAGCCCCACAATCAAATAAAACAAGACAAGGATGATTGTTAACAAGACATGTACCCATAAGGAGAGAGTTGTCGGATTTGGTCTTTCTAACAACTAAAGCATGTTGGACCCACCTTCTAACAATTAAAGCATGTTGGACCGCCCAGATTACAACTTCCAAAATGACCCTTATGGAACCTGGAACACATAAGAGGAGCACTAGATCTAGGACTCGACACCTGCTTCCCTTTTAAGGGTTGAGCCCTCAGCCTAAAAGATTGATTGGCTCTTCCTCGATCACTTTGAACCGTTCTTCCAACACAAGCTTCGACTTGCACTTTCATCAAACTATGTTCGGCGACATAACACTTCCTTAATAACTCGGAATAGGTAGTGAACTCCCTTTGAGAGACACTATGAGAGATTTCGGCCCTCAAAACAAACAAGAACTGGTCAATCTTCCATCTTTCATCTGGAGCATACATGGCTTGTTTAAAGTAGGCCGCCATGTCTTCGAACTTCTCAGCATAACTGGCCACAATCATGCTCCCTTGTCTAAGCTATTGGAATTAAAATTCTTTTTGGGTTCTCAAGGAACTCAGAAAGTACTTCTCCATAAATATTGCTTAAAATTCTTGCCACACTCTTGGAACTCCTTGCACCACCATAAGATTTGAAGCACTTTCCCACCACTTAGCAACAGGACCTTTTAGTAAATGTGACGCAAAAGTCACCTTGTCTTCTTCACCACATATCACAATCCGGAAAATTCTCTCCATTCCGATTACCCATTCACGTGCCTTAACTGGATCCAATCAACCATGAAACTTTTGAGGATTCATGCGGAAAAAGTCTCAGAATGTTCCACCTCCAGCTTCAGGAGTAACCACTTGAGGATGCAGACCTCCATTCATTTGGTGCATCATCTCCTGCATGAACTGATGTTGCTGCTGTTGCATCTATTGCATGAATTGGAACATAGGAGCATTCCCATCACTACTCAGTTGATCGCTACCAGGAGAAGTGACACTAGGTCGAGTACGAGTTCCACGCCTAGCATCCATATTCCTAAATGTCTTCAAAACATGATTAAGTTGATCAGGCTCAATACCATAAACATAACATTTATTCCCATAATGATATTACGTGTATGAATGGAAAGAACACTTATAATATTCCAAGGCTAGGTCGAGGATACAACCTGCTCTGATACCAACTGTAATATCCACAAATAAAAGAATACTTCAAAGAATATTTTTCATATATAAAGTTAAGTTTGATAATTAAATACAACAAGTTCTTAGCTACACATTGCATAAATATAGCCACTACTACATAAGGTACTAGCAAAAAGGCTATAAATAATACAAGATGTTCAAAAAATAAAAAGCCTAAGAACTAGATCCGAAGATCTCAAAAGTCCACAGCGGAAGAAACCATCAAACAAGCAAAGATAATCAAGTCGCCTTATCTTTACCCTTTGCAGAACCTGAAGTACTTGAAATAACAACATCAACATGGGGTGAGATAAAACATCCCAGTGAGTTACCTATCTTAGATTTCTCTTGGCTCTAAGGGTTCAATTTCCAACATTTCCATAAGGTACCAGAGTCACTTCTCTATAAGTAACCTAAAACAAAAAGGGGCAATCGATAAATTGTTAACGCTTCATGTGGGACTTAATGTAATACCCACCACAAGCCTCAATACGCTTCCCGTGGGACTCAATGGGATACCCACCACAAGCCTCTCTATGCTTCACGTGGGACTCAATGGAACACCCACCATAAGCCTCACTATGCTTCTTGTGGGACTCAATGGAATACCCATAACAAGCCTCACTATGCTTCCCGTGGGACTCAATGGAATACCCACCACAAGCCTCACTATGCTTCCTGTTGGATTCAATGTAATACCCACCACAAGCCTTACACACACGCCTTAAATGATACCTCTAGTCTTTACGGATGCTCTAACGTAACACAAAGGTATTCACGTTGAGACTTAATCGAGATTAATACGGAGGTCCTAAAGCAATATAAATACTCAAGACACACTAGCCCGAGGGAAAGTCCTATCTACCTCACAAGTTGTACATTTTATCTCCATTAGCTCATACTTCTAAAGTTAACATAATTCCAATTATATGAAAAGTCAGGAAAAGTCGGATAAAAATAATATCTTTAGTGTTATCAATTAGTAAATGTTTTCAGCTCCGAATCGATATGCGGGACACTAAAATCGGATACCCGGTTCACAAGTTATGAATAAAATACAAAAAACTAAAATTCCAGGTCTAGTTGAGAGAGCCCTCAACTCGCTGAGCGAGCTAAACTAGAATCACCAACTTCTTCTGCATAAATTCATCTGCTCACTAAGCGAGCCTAGCTCGCTGAGCGAGCTCTGCGATTTCCAGAAAAACAGTCTTACAGAAAAGGTACCAAATCATGCCAAAATCAACCAAAGCATGAACCAACATAGTAAACCAACATTAAACATGTTCATAGGCATATTGTGAGCAACATAGTTAGGTTTCATCGATTTTTAACCGCTTAAAATCATTTGTTTTCAAGATTTCTACCAAAACCCTAAAACTCATAAACTTCAAAACTAAACCAAAAATTAAAACAAAAGTGTCTACCTATGAACCCACCTCGAGATAAGAATATTGACGGAAGAAAAGAGTTGATTCGACGGACGGATGCTGGAGAATGATGAAATTAAAGCTTAGGGTTTTCTTCCTCTTCTCCTTCTTTTTTCTCTTCTTTTCTTCTTTCCTTCTTTTCTTTCTTTTCTTCCTAACTATCTATTTTCTCTATTCTTCTTTCTATATAAACAAATTATATAAAGAGAGTATCCAAAAATAGAGAGTATCCAAAAATGTCTCTTAATCCTCAATTTAATAAAACCTCAGCACAAATAATACCAGTTATCCAATTTAAATTACCGTTTACTCTAAATGGTTTTTTATTAAAATTTCTTAGAATAAACCGAAAATCTTATTGGTATTAAATAATATTATTTGGTGAGTTAAATAAATTACGGGGTGTTACATTAAAGCAATGAGGTTTCAACTGGGAATGACATTAGACCAGAGTTTGGATTTCTCAGCAATCCAAACCATTTCCTCATTCAAGATACGTTTCAAGGGGATTAGGGTTTCATGTTAAAGATCCCTTGGGAATCATTTTTCTTCATACACCTCATGACCAGTTTCTCATCTTCAATGTTTTCTCAGGAATTTAGTCTTGTGTTGGGATCATTAGTCACAAAGGTTGATAATATTTGAAGTCATATCATCACAGGTGTCATCTTTATCAAGGATCATCAATCGACAATGTCATCTTCATCAAGAGTCCTCAAAAGTGTTAAGTATTCTGGGTTTTACTATTAATGACGGGTGTGAACCATATTCTTAGACCATTTTTCAAGCTTTTCTCAAGAAGTTTGTTGGAGCCATTTCAAAAGGGTACCTCATTGATGTTTAGATCATTACTTGGGAAATATCCTTAAGACATCTCAAGTTAGGATCAAGACACAAAGCATGAATTGCCCTGGTACATATTTTGTCAATATTGGTTTAAAACGTGATTGTGTCTAAGGTATAGTCTCAACCATGGTTAAGGGATTTATGATACAAATCATGTGGTTGTAGTTGGTTTCAAGACTTATTCTAATCTTTATCAGAGACTTTGAGATTTGGTTGGAAAAAGTCAAGGGTGATTGTTATTCAGTTTGGTGCATTAATGGATTTTCATAATGGTCAATTCAAATCATCTGTAAAAGTCATGGTTGTGTGCTTTTGTCATTAGTTCAAGAGAGGTCAAACATATTACTTATTTCAATTTGGGGTCAAAGTTGAAAGTGTAAATAGAATCAAAGCCCATTGAGTGGTGGGTTGGTGTAATTGCTGTTTGTAGTTCTGAGTTTGGACTTTGTTTGAAAAAAAGAAGAAATGTTGTGATTTCCTCAAACATCGCATCTCGCTGGCATATGTAGCTCAGAGAGTGGGGTTGAGCTATGTAGATCCCACTACTGATGCAGAAAGCATTACATCAAAGGCTATCCGTGATGGAGCAATTGATGCAACATTGGATCATGCTAATAAAGTGATGTTATCTAAGGAGGCTAGAAATATTTACTCTACAAAGGAGCCTCAGTTGACCTATAATTCTCGGATTGCCTTCTACCTTAACATGTACAATGATGTTATTCAAGCATTGATTTTAAAAAAAACACACATAAAGAAAAGGAAATAGCCGAGAAGCGGAGATCGAAGCAGTAGTAAAAGAGCACCACAACTGGGGATGATTTAGCAAAATTTCCAAGGAGATATTAGCAAAAAACAAAATCGTTCATATCAGATGACAATTAGAAATTTAGAGAAAAAAAATCAGTTATAAGAAAATTCAGTAGAAAAGCTCTAAAATTGGACCAGACTCAGGAATATCTCTTAGCATAAAAAATCAGGAAAAAGTTCCAACAGAAAATTCAGTTACATAATTTCCAACAGATTCTACAAAAAGAAATAACTGAAAATGAGAATTGAGAAACCTCTCTTGAGTCTTGATTTTCCTTCTTCATCATTCTTCAATTGCTTCATCAATAATACATTAAAATAACTCTAACTAATCACAAAAAACTCTAACCGAATTCAATTGAAAATACCAATATGCCCTCATCATTTATCACCTATAAGAATCAGTTTTGCTGCAAAGTTAAAGACTCTTCCTCATTCCTCCATTTTTTTCCATTTCAGAATCTTCTTCAACCTCATTCATCTCTTTCTTCACTCTTCTTCCTTCTCCTTTTTCCATTTAAATCACCAACTCCATTTGCTACAATCTGAATCTTCAATCCAATCCTCAATCTTCAAGCTTCTTTATACACTCTACATCTTCAACAGAAAAAACGGAGAAGAGAGAAAAAAGACTATGCAACCTTCATCATTCTCTTTAATACTCCACCATCACCATCAGATTCCTCAACCTTCAATCTTCATTGGTCCTCTGCATCGATCTTCAAACACCATCTTCATCAATCAACTTCACCAAGACCTACATCATCATCAACAATCAACAAACACTGAAAATCAATTCCTCATCGCGAATTAATCAACCACAACAACCGAATCAGAAACAGAAGAAGAATGAGAAGCAAAATCGGAATACATACCTGAACGTAATTTTGCATCACTCGAAATTGTCTTCAACTCGTCCTCATTCAATAATCAGGATCGTCATCAAGCATGGCATCGTAGAAGAAATAGAAGCGTCTTCATCCTCATTCATCAATCAGCGTCTTCGTCGTTGGCGAAATCGCAAGGTATGATTTTCTTACGTTGTTCTTGCGTGGTGATTAGGTTGCAATTTCTGTGATTATCAAATATATCGATTTGAGAGTTTGATTTAGGATTTGAGGTAGAGACGAGCGATTAGGTGGTATTTGTGTTGCGACCTCGGATTTGAGTGAGAGGCTAGATTAAGCTTTGTATATAAATCATGGAGTATGAGTGATGTTTCACCGGAGTGTAGTCTTCTCTAGTGGTGTTGTTAGTTCCGGCGGCGAATTAGGTTTGGGGAAGAAGAAGATGACGCGACAGAGAGGATGAGAGAGTTCTTAGGGTTTTGATTTTTGTGTGTTTCAGTTTAAAGTGTTAAAGGACTAAATCATAAAAGTTAAGAGAGGATAAGGATAACTGGATAAGCTGTGGCAGATTTTGGTGATTTCCTCCATAGCGGTGGTGACACTTGTCACCGTCCGGTAGGGCCCCTCAGTCTCAATCCCTTGCGCATAGGTGCACCGTAGCCACCATACACCTGCACGTTTTAACTTTGTGATATGGTTATCTTGGGAAGACTCTTAATCAACGGTCCGCATGAAGTCAAACAACTTTGACCGCAACTCCACCATACTCTTCTAGGTTTCTCAGCGTTGGGCCTCATCTCATTGCTATTCGCAACCCCTCTTCAACCCATTCTTATTGTTCAACTTCTTAATTACTTACTTCACACCCCCTTTCTTATCTCTTTGTTGTTTTATTTTCCTTTTCACATACTTTCCATTTTAATCCATAAAAACTATTAAAACTCTTGAAAAAATTCGACAAAAATTACACAAGCATCTAAACTCATTCCTTAATTTTAGTGTGTTTTTATTTTCTGATTTCATTTATTTTTCATTTTCATTTGATTTATTTTTCTTCGGATTTCTACATTAGCACCTCAGTTATCCAATTTAATTCTTCTACCTCAAGTAACATTTTCATACCATTCTTTTTACATCTTTAAAAAGAATCAGAAAGGCACCTAAAAATATTTTTTTCCTTCATATTTTTAAACTCATTTTCTCCATAGTTTTGGAAGCCTTATTTGTGCAAGTTTGCAAGTCATCATTAGGTAACTTTGAGTGACCATTTACTGGAGTTTAATTGTGAATTTTTGGAGATGTTTTAACACATTGTTAGATTCTGGTTGGTGACTTTAGGGATTTAATTTCATATTTTTTCCATGACCATTGTTATTTGTTTGGTGCCTTGTATCGCTCCCGGGATTTTCATCCTAGTACAAACGCGAAAGTGGCGCGGAAAAGGTAGAGTCGCCAGCCAGATATTTTTATCCCGAATTAATGGTAAAGGTAATGTTGCACAAACCAAAGAGAGAAGGAAAGGACAAGGTCCTGCGAACCAAAGATCTGGGTTCGGGAGTCGGTTACGACCTGTGAAGGTATTAGCACCCTAGACCGTTTGTCGTACCCGACGGGATCCACACTTGTTTTTCTGTTTCAAAGTGTGAGAAGTAAGATGTTGCTGAACAAAAGAACTACTAATTGTATCTGGAATAAGAAGAAAAAGGATGGAAAAAGAGAACGAAAAGGCACGGGAAAAATGTAGGGAAAATAAAGAATGTGCTAGAACTAGTTCAGCGAGAAAATAAGGATCAGAGTCGACATAGTTCTCCTAACTAAGGCGGGAACTACCTCAATGGGCTGCATACTGGGTCAACATGACGAGTTTGGTCTAAAAGAGCATGCAACATACTACCTTAGCAAAATGTTTACCGACTGTGAGACCAGATACTTACTGCTCGAGAAAACTTACTGGGTTTTGGCATGGGCTACTCACTGACTAAGACAATACATGTTAACTCATACCACCCTATTGATATCCAAGATGGACCCCGTCAAATACATATTTGAAAAACCAGCTTTGACCAGAAGGGTAGCTCGTTGGCAGATGATCTTGACTGAATACGACATCCAGTATACATCATAGAAAGCTATCAAGGGAAGTGTATTATCAAATTATCTAGCCCAACAACCAATTGATGACTATCAACTAATGAAGTTTGAGTTCCCTGATGAAGACATCTTGTTCCTCAATACGAAAGATTGTGAAGAACCACTCTCGGAGGAGGGGCCAGACCCTGAATCCATATGGAGTCTGATGTTCGATGGGGCCGTTAAAATGAACGGTAGTGGAGTTGGTGCTATCATAATTTCACCTGAAGGAGTTCATATGCCCTTCACTTCCCGGTTGACCTTTGAATGCACTAACAATGAGGCAGAGTACGAAGCCTGTAAAATGGGGATTGAGGAGGTGATTGATTTGCGAATTAAGACCCTCGATATCTTCGGCGATTCAACTCTAGTTATCAACCAGGTTAACAGAAAGTTGCTCTATCATCAACCACATTTGATTCCCTACAGGGATTATACCAGAAGGTTGTTGACATTTTTCACGAAGGTGAAGCTGCATTATGTACCTCGTGACGAGAATAAATTTGTTGATGCTCTGGAAACCTTATCCTCCATGATTAAGGTCTACCAAGAGAACTATGTACCCAAAATCGAGGTGTCTCGTCTTGATAGGCCTGCATATGTGTTTGTAGTTGATGGTGTTAATGATGATAAGCCTTGGTACTATGATATCAAACGATTCCTGAAATCTCAGGAATACCCTGCAAGGGCATCCAGTAAAGGCAAGAAGACCTTAAGGAGGTTGGCAGACGTGTTCTTCTTAAATCAGGATGATATGCTTTACAAAAAGAACTTCGACATGGTCTTGCTCAGATGCGTGGATAAACACGAAGCAGAGATATTAATGCAAGAAGTTCATGAGGGATACTTCGGTACCCATGCTGGAGGACATGCCATGGCGAAGAAACTTCTGAGATTGGGGTATTATTGGATAACCATGGAATCTGATTTCTGCAAGTACTCCCGTAAATGTCATAAGTGTCAAATCTATGCTGATAAGATGCATGTGCCTCCTAATCCATTGAGTGTCATCTCTTCACCTTGGCCCTTTGCCATTTGGGGCATCAATATGATTGGAAAGATCGAGCCCACTGCTTCTAATGGTCACTGCTTCATCCTTGTTGTCATTGACTACTTCACCAAATGGGTGGAAGCGGCGTCTTATGCTAATGTCACCAAAGAAGTGGTAGCTCAATTCATAAAGAGGGATATCATTTGTCGATACGGAATACCCGAAAGAATAATTACTGATAATGGTTCTAATCTCAACAACAATATGATGGCAGATCTGTGTTGGGATTTCAAAATCGAACATCTCAATTCTTCGCCGTACTACCCGAAGATGAATGGTGTTGTCGAGGCGGCCAATAAAAACATCCAGAAGATAGTACAAAAGATGGTTGTGACTAATAAAGATTGGAATGAGATGTTGTCGTTCACATTGCATGGGTACCGAACGTATGTGCACACTTCAATAGGGGAAACCCCATTCTCACTTGTGTATGGTATGGAGGCAGTCCTACCAGTTGAAGTTGAGATTCCATCTTTAAGGATAATGATGGATGTTTAGCTTGAGGAAGTTGAATGGTTCTAGTCCAGGTTCAATCAGTTAAGCATCATTGAGGAGAAACATTTAGCAGCTATATGCCATGGACAGTTGTATCAATGGCGAATGAAATAGGCATTCAACCAGAAGGTGCGGCCTCAACGCTACATACCCGACGACTTAGTGCTGAAAAGGTTCCTTCCTCCTCAAACAGATCATAGGGGCAAGTGGACGGCCAACTATGAAGGTCCATCAGTGGTTAAAAAGGTTTTTTTGGGCGAAGCCTTAATGTTAACAACCATGGATGGAGAAGATTTCTTATCCCCTACCAACGCAGACGCAGTTAAAAAATACTTCGTATAAAGAGACCCGCTGGACAAAAACAGAATAAAAGCCCAGGAAAAAAAGGCATCCCGGCAAGCCAAAAACAAAATAAAAGGCTCAGGAAAAAGGTAGGGAAAAATGGAAAAAATGTACAGCCGTTGATTTAAAAAGCCACATTGGACAACTCAGACAAAAAAGGGTATCCCGGTGGATTAAAAACCTGAAAGGGTGATTCATGCAAAAGAGGGATTAAAATGAACAACTGCAATCTGCAAGATCTGTGATTCATCATCTACAATCAAGGATGATACGCGGGTTAGGAATCAGTCCAATCGTCTTCCTCAAAAGCGAAGCATGCGGAGAGTCTTGAGGACATACAGGTCATAGCCGGGTTGAAACTTGATGAGATCCAATTTTCACATTGCCATTAGGATATCTTATTTTCCTTTTGTACAATTTCCTCTTTCTAGGGATTGCTTCCTGGTGTAATGCCTATTCATGGCAACATTTCAATCAATAAAATGAAATTTCATTCAAATTAGCTCTCACTTATTTTTGTTTTTCATCTACCAATTGATTGATTGATTGCAGAAACGTCTAACAATTGTGATAAATATTGCATTACGGAAACATGGATGCTTTATGATGCATGCATAAGAGTAAAACACTTGACATGAATCTGATTTGTTGAGTAACAGGGATGGTGGTTCGAACCATGAACCTGGGACACGGAGGCTTGTCTAACTTTACCTTTTGCAGGTGTAAACACCCCAAATTTGCCCTCACCCATTCACACCATGGCTTGTGACCTTTTCATATGCATAAGTTCAATCATAGCATCTCATACCACATTTTTGATTCACTGCATTGGTTCAAAGTCATTTGCATCTAGGGTTTGTGATCTGATCCATCCCTGGGCCATTTGAGCCACTCCAAAGGTCACCAATCACTTAAAAGGGGTCCATGTATGTTCAAACATCATATCATATCATCACAAGGTCAAAGAAGTCAAAGAATCACAAGAACTGAGAAAGGCATGGAGGCAGGGCCAGGTTTAACTACACAGATGACCTAGAATTAGGGTTTTGGTTTCAAAGGCTATAACTCCAAATTTTTTGGTCATTCTTGTTTCTATTGGTCTCTATATGCTATAAGGATCATGCATACCAATTTTCATGAAGAAATTCAATGGGGAAGTCATCTGATCAAGGGTTGACTTTTTGAGCAAGTTAGTGCAAAATCAGGGCATCTGAGGCCCTCAATGACCCAACCAAAGGGTGTTCTTCATCATTTTGATTGTGTATGATCTTTATTTGATCATAGAAGATGTTATAAGTTCACAAAATTGAAGCATTTCAAGCCATTTGCAAAGTTGACTTTTTGGGAAAATGACTTGTAATGGAAACTTGCCATTTTGGGAAACTTTTTCAACCCTTGCTTTTTGATTCAAACATGCCTCAAATGGAAACACTTTGGTCATGAAAGTTGTAGAATGGATCATTCCCTTTTCAAAAAGTACAAGAACTCATTCTAATTCATTTTGGATCAAAAGTTATGGCTTGTCAAAGTTGGGAAAAATCACATAATTTGAAGTTTTCTACCAAAGAGGCATTTTGCAAAATGGTATGATCAAGTGTTCTAAAGGCTTCAAATGTGCACAAACTCTTCACAACATGATCACATGACCTCTAAAGATCAGAATTGGCCCAAGAATATTGCATTTTGATGCCTTGAATCTCATGAATTTCCAAAGTGGCCAAACTTTGGGAAATTTGCAAAACATCTCATAAACTTCATACAACTTGCTGAATCATCTCAAAACTAATTCCATGGACCTCCTTAATCTTAGCTGAGCAAGGACAAGCCAATGAGCTAGCTACACCATTGCCCATACCTCAAGTACAACACTTTTGACTTTTTGGCAAAAACACCCATACCAATCCCACAGTGACACAACCACTCTCTGCCCAATCCAGACCTTACAAACACACTCCAAGGATTCATTTGCATAACACACACAAGCCTGAAACACTCTCCAAGCCAGCATTCTCATTTTCCACCTCTTATGCAAAACCATTCGAAACTCATCATACAAGCTTCAAACCTCAAAACAAATCCCACAGAACAACTCACCCTAGCCTTCTGATCATTTCCCAACCATCCATTTGCTCTGAAAGGCCCACAATCAAAAACACGATTTCAACATTTCATGAACTGAGATTCTGCAAACTCTCTCTAGAGGCCATTTAAACTCCAGCTGAGCATCACAAACACTTGGGGGGAACCATTGGAGTGGATTTGGAGCAAAGAACTGGCCAAAAAGTCCCTGTTTCGAAAGCTCAAGCTCAGGAAGCCATGGCATTTATTTTTCCAGAACTCTTATTTTGTGCTATAGAATGATTCTACATGTCTCACTGATCACCATGATGTTTTTATTTTTGAAAATAGTTGAGTATTGAGCATGTATTGATCTTCTGAAATTCCTGCCATTTTTTCCGTTTTGCTTCGATTCATGATTTTGAGTTTGAATAAATGATTTTTGGTGAGTGATTCTTGTTGGGGATGTTATGGGGATCATTTCTGGAAAGTTAGAGGGCTTGGGGATGCGTAGGGAGTGAGATAGCATGAATAGCTTGCCGGAGAAGATGACCGGAACACTGTTCCGGTCATCTGAAAGTAATTAGGGTTAGGATTAGGGCTAATGACTTAATTACGTAAGTTTGAATTCTGGCCATCCATTAGCGCGCGCAGTCAACTCCCGCCCCCTGGAATTTGAATCCTGGCCTTCAGATCATTTGACTTTCTTATTTTTCATTTAAATTCATTTTATTTTTCATTTGTTTTGATTTATTTTGTACGAATTTTAAAAAAAATAGCAAAACATCTTTAAAAATTCTGAAATTTTTTGTCAAAGGTTCAATTAATTTTCAGAACACAAAAATTTTTTTATTTTTATTTTTTGCATCAAAAATTATTTTTAAATCATTTAAAAGTTTATTTTTAATTAATTAATGAAAATTAATTAATTAAAAATACTGTTAGGTATTTAAAAATCACAAAAAAATTCATGAAACATTTAAAAAACATTTAGAAACATTGTCCAACTCTCAAACCAAATTTATTTTTTGTTCTTGATGCCTTTTGATAATTTTCTTTGGATTTAATTTCATTTCAAGGCATTATTTTGTTTCAAACTTCAAAAATTCATTTCTGCCTAACCATTGAGAGTTGGATGATGATTCTTTTTGCATTACATCTTGTATAGCATGTAGTTTATAGGATAAAATTGGCATGAATTGATCTTGCATTTTCAATTTGTTTTGCATTTTTCTTGACAAGGTACCTTAAAACCCTAGCAATCTTAGGAAATTCATAACTTTCAATAGGTTAAGAGTTGGATCCCCTCCTTTGGGCAGTGAGTTTGTATAGATTTAGGGTTCCTTTGATTGCATTTTCAAATTTTTATCATGTCATTTGCTTCTGGTTTTGGATTTTTGTTTTATATGTTGCATATAACCCTAATTTATGCCTTCTCTTGCATCCATTTATCATTTACTTACATACCATGCCTTGCCTCATGTTTGCATCATCTCTTAGCATCATTAACATCATACTTATGCTTCTGGTTTTAGTTTGCATCATGACATTTCATCTCATTTTGCATTGCATTTCATTTCTTTTGCTAACTTTTCAGGTGGTAAGTTGTTTTGAGAAGTGGATTTGCCTTCACTTCTCACAATCTCTTTTCATCTCTCTTATGCATCATTGCTGCATTTTATCTTGTGCTTTGGATTGAGCTTGCTCATCCTTGTTCATCTCACCTTGTTTCTTCAAGCAACTTGTCTTCTTAAGTGAAGCAAGTTGTTTTGCTTCTTCTTGCTCCTTTCATCTGCTTCTCTCCTTGGTGGTTCCTTGATTCTTTCTTTCTTAAACCTCACAAACCCTAGGAATGACCAAGCATGATAATAATTAGGGTTTAACTAGTCCCCCATCTAGCTTTTACCTTTGTGTCTCTTTGAGTCTTCTCTTCTCATCTCACAATTAGGGACTAAACCCTAAAGGCTTTAAGGCTTTGTGATTAAGCTTATGCCTGCATCCTTCTATTAGGATGGAGTGTATAACTTTAATCCTAAGTGTTAAACCCTTAATGTGTTTAAATCCTTTAATCAATTCACTTAATAATCATCAAGACAGCAAGCTTGTAACTTGGGCCTTGCATTAGGGTTCTAATTCTTCCTTAATTGGTTAAGAAGGACCAACCCTAGTGTTAATGGACAAGTCCCCCTCAAGTTGTCTTACAAATCATAAAATCCATTTCTCCATCTTATCATTAACTAAAATCCATCTAATAAAGGCTTTGTTTTGTCATGAGGTTAATCCCTAATCATGGATTAAGTTGAGGAGTCTTCCTCAGCTTAAACATTCTCATCTATTATCCTTCTATTAGGATGGTGTAATGAGTCTGTTTAATCCCTGATTATGGCTTAATCTCATTACTTAACACTAAACAAAAACAACAAAAACATCTAAAAAATTGCAAGTAGGTTAATGATCTTAATCCTACACCATGGTGATTAAGTGTGAGATGCTGACTTCACACTTAAGGTATCCTCATTACCCCTAATCAGAGGGAGGATGTGATGAGTTTACTAACCCTTGGTTTAGGCTTAAGCTCATTTTCTTATGACAAACACAAAAATCAATAAAAGATTGAAAACACAAAAACAAACAATAATCGTCTCCTTCGGGATTCTTTACTCACCTCATTCACTCACAAACGAGAACTTGCTTCTTTCGTCTGATGCAAGACAGTTTGCACCTGAGCCAGACAGGTCATACACTTGAGCACAGACAAGTAGGCATTTCACAAGTCAATTCATCTTTCAGTCTCTTTGAGTCGAACTACGGTGTTCTGACTTCCTCATTGCACGAGAGGATACGTAGGCATAACTTAACAGTTATCGAACAAAAGTCTCTGTATATTCCCCCTCCTTCAGCATTATTCTTTAAGCCTCAAAGTCTTGAGCTTCACTCCTATTCTTACACTGACACTTCCATATTTCACTTCACTTTCTCTTTACACTGACACCTGTACATCCTTTTCCAGCTCTTTTATACACAGATTGCACTGACACTACCCCTTTAAAACACAAATCTTTTAAGCGTGGATCCCGTCGAGTACGGCGGACAATCTGGGTACTAATACCTTCCCAGGTTGTAACCAACCCCCTTTCTCAGTCTCTCTGGTTTGCAACCGCCTTATCCATATCTTTCTTGGTCTATGCAGCATTACCTTTCCTCCGGGATAAAAATGCCTAGCTGACGACTCTTTTCTCTTCTTTCTGAGTTCACCCCTGTGTGTCCTCATTCCTCTTTTCGCCGACCGTTCGCGTCTGTACCCCTCTTGGCCCCGTGTCATTTGGTGGGAGCGACAGCTTGGCGACTCTGCTGGGGACCCTTATACTGTAACCAGGGCTTCTGGTTCCTTTTGTGGGTTCCTCCTAGCGCTTGTTTGATTTGTGTTTACTGGGGTGTTATGTGCTAATTGTGTTTATATAGTTGCTTTATTTCTTTATGTACAACTTCATTTACTGCTTTCTTTACAGTTTTACATTTTTCATACTGTCATACTGTTATCTGGCTGGATCTGGTTTTCTGTTTTGGTGGGTGGGGTTTCATTGAGAGATAAGGTCCTATACCTGGGACCTGAGTGACACCTAGGCTAGAGTGGTTCATGTTCTTTCCCATTCCATTTCGGTCTGGTGCGGGAATATGAAACACGGTTCAGATGTGGGTTTCTTCTTGAGAACTCTATGCTACAGATTTCCTGTAGTGCTAGGGCTATCTGGGAAGCCTGCTAAGTCTGGATGACCTTTATTATGACCTTCAGAAACTGAGGTGAATTAGAGGAGGGTATTTTATGGTTATTGTAAACACTGTACCTCTGGGTTAGAAGTGTTTACACTTCTCATAACTGACCCTAGTCTGAGGATCCTTGTTTTAGAACATCACCTGTGAGGGGGTTGGGCTGTTTACAGGTTTGCAGGAACCCTTGGCCACATTATACCCTGATACTTGTTTTGTTTAAGAATGCTTCACTTTGGACAGTTCTTGTGATTTAACCCTGGACATGTGACTCTTTATTTGAGTCCCCCACCTTGGTTACTGGACTTATAGACCTTCATCTGGACTTCTTAAACATACATGGACCTTTATATCAAGGCAGTAATCAGATCCAACTTGATCACAAACCCTTGCATATCATTTGCATACTCATCATTTGCATCATTTTAACATTTGTTTATTTGTTTTTCAGGGTATCCATATTACATCTGGCTTGGGTTTGACCCCTTCATCTGCATAGACCCCTGTTAATCACTTATCTGCTTCAGCTACCTTCATCGGTTGCCTGCTTCAGCTACCTCCATCATCATCCTCAGCCTATCAGTGGCTCATCTCCAGTATCAGTCTTCATCATCAGCATCTGTTCTCAGCTCTTCATCAGCAGTCATGGCACCCAAGAAGAGCAACATTTCATACCATTTCTTTGAGCCTGTGCTGGCTGGCATCAGACAGGTCCAGGCACTTATCACTCCAGACCATATCCCATTATTCAGAGAACATTATGGAGGCATCCTTGATATGGTTATGGATTTGGACCCTTCTCAGAGGAGTTTGATTCACACTTGCCTCCAGTTTTATGATCCTCCTTTGAGATGCTTCACTTTCCAGAATTTTCAGTTGGGACCTCTGTTGGAGGAGTTTTCATCATTGATTGGAGTACCTGTCAGGGGTGGTATCCCCTTCAACCCAGAGATGGCTTTTCCCAGCAATGAAGAAGTGGCAAAGGAACTGTATTTGGAACCTATTTTGATTGAGCAGAACATGTCAACAAAGGCTGGAATTCCTGGCCTACACTTGGACTTTCTAACTTCTCAGGCCATCCTGAAGGCCTCCTTGGGAGAATGGAAGGCAGTTTGTGCATTGTTAGCCCTCAGTATATATGGGGTTATACTTTTTGCAAATGAGCCCAAGTTTATCAGCAAGAATGCCATTCATCTCTTCCTTCTGAGGAACCCAGTGCCCACATTGCTGGGAGATTTCTATTATTCTGTTCATCAGAGGAATGAGAAGCAGAGAGGGAGATTGGTGAGATGCTGTGCTCCTCTATTTCACACATGGTTTCTCAAACACTTACCCAAAACTGATGCCTTCCTGAACCCTCACCAATAGAAGAATTGGGCCAGGAGGCTTATTGCTTTGACCTCAGATGACATCAGGTGGTGCACCCAGAGCACCAAAGGCAGGGACATAATTACTAGCTGTGGACAGTTCCCCAATGTACCTCTGATAGGAGTAAAGGGTTGCATCAACTACAATCCTTTGCTGTTTAAGAGACAATTGTGTTATGCTTTGGTTCACCCTCCTAGAGTGCAAGACTTGGCTGAAACCCTGTATTGTGAGATAAAGCCTAATCTAGCTGTTGTCAGACAAGCATCTTGGGCTTGGGACAACATCCAGACCAAAGGGATGGCTATTCTTGGGAGATGCAACAATGTGGCTTCAGCTCAGTATTATGAGTGGTCTCATGCTAGGGCTTAGATTTCTGGGATGCCTTTCACCATTGAGGATACACCTGGACCTTCAACAGTGCCACCTCCAGCCACTGTCAGCCTGGAAGAATTTGAGAAGCTGAAGGAAAGGAATGAGAACCTGTCTCAAGCTCTGAAGAAGACCCTCTGGGAGAGGAGTGATGGTCGTATAGACATTGAGAGGTTAGAGAATCTCAGAGTGGAACACCTAGCCAAGATTGAGAAAGTAGAAGACTACATCAAGAAATCAAGAGCTGGAGAGCAGATTTTGAAGAATGCCTGTAAAGAGGCCCAGTTTCAGAAGGCTAGGACTGATCTCTATCTGAAAGAAAGTCAAGATAGGTGGGTCAGAATCACTGAAGCTCGCACTCAAGAAGATAAGAGAACTCAAGCCAGGATTGAGCAGTTGGAGGCCAATGAAAAGAAGCAACAGGAGGCTTTACTGGCAGCCCAGAAGGAGATCACAGAATTGAAGCTTAGGGCTGGTGTGAAGAGGTCCAAGGACCAAGACAGACACAAGAAGCTGACCACTGCTATTGCCACCAGGAACCTTCTTATCAGGAACATCACAGAGAATCCGGCTGGTCCTGTGACTGAAGCACTTTTGAAGGAAGTCAAGGAGGATGAGTTTGGCTTAGATGTTTGACTTATTTGCTTGTTGTTATTCCCATTTCATGTACTTTTCTTTTTGTGTTGTATTTTGACCCTTCAGGGGCATATGTTGTAAAAAACAGACTATGTATTATTCAACATCTGTAATATATTTGTTAGTTTGTTTCACTGAGTTCCCTTTCTCTCAAGCAACATCAAAGCATCTTCCTCAGGGTCCGGAAAGGTCAAAACCAAGTACCAAGCCGGATACCTTGGAAACAAATAAGGATACTGCATTGCATGCTAACCTATTTGTTTTGTTTTGTAGGTTTTTGTTTTATTTGTTACTAACTCTGTTGTGATTCAGGAATTATTGCTCGCCGTCAGGTGTTCCCTCTCAACCGTCCGCACAGATATCCTACTCGCAACAATCTTCCTGGTATCCAGATGGACCAAGTACAGCAAGATCTGACAGAGGTCAGAACTCAGATGGCTAATGAAAGGTTGGAAGTGAGAAACCAAATGACCCAGTTCATGGAAGTAATGAATGGCTTGGCTCAAAGTCAGGAAAGATTGAGGGCGTTGGTAGAAAGACAAACCCTGGAAGAACCTCCTCTGGGAACTGGAGGAACAAGTAACAATGAAAGAGGTCAGCCTCATGTTAACCCACCAGTATATGGGCCTCATCTGCATCCGGAAGTCAACATCCCGGGTAATGTGCAAGGAAATACTACTGGAGGAAGAATCTTACAAGAAGACCCCCAGGAAGAGCAGTTCACTGTGATGGGAGCTGGGGATGAAGTCTATGATAGGAGGTTTGATGAAATTGCTGTGAAATTGAGATCTCTGGAGTCTCAAAACTCTTTAGGGTTTGATGTCATGGATATAGGGTTAGTGGATGGGGTAAGGATTCCTCATAAGTTTAAACCCCCTTGCTTCGAGAAGTACAACAGAACTTCCTGTCCACGAACTCACATGCAGTCTTTTCTGGGAAGACTTAAGGCATACACCATGGATGAGAAACTGTGGATGTTCTATTTCGAAGATAGTTTGACTGGGGCTTCAAGGGAGTGGTACTCTCACTTGACCAGAGCTACTATCAGATGCTGGAAAGACCTAGCTGAAGCTTTCATCAGACAGTACCAATACAATCTGGACATGGCTCCTAACAGAACTCTTCTGATGGGAATGTCTCAGTCCTCTAGAGAAAGCTTCAGGGAGTATGCCCAGAGGTGGAGACAGCTTGCTGCTGCTGTCCAGCCACCCATGTCGGAAAGAGAAATGGCCGACATGTTTATGAACACTCTGCAAGGTACATATATTGATAAGCTAACTGCCTTTTCTTCCACCAGCTTTGCTGATGTAGTCATAGCTGGAGAAAGAATTGAAAGCCTTCTGAAGATGGGTAAGATTTCTGATAATGGTGCAAGCTCGTCAAGTAATCCCAGGAAGCATTTTGTGGGACCTAGAAGAACTGGTGAGACAAATGCCATTTATGCCAATAGGGGCAGACCTCAGCATGTCCACAGATCAGTAGCAGCTGTCACTATTCCAGCTCCAATTCCTCAGCAACCAGCATATCAACCATAACAACAACCACATTATCAGCAACAAGTTCAGTATCCGCCACAGAGAAACTACAACAACAACAACATCAATCAACAACAAAGGCCCTTTCAACAAAGACCATCACAGGCCAATAGGGTGATGGACCCCATCCCTATGCCTTATGCCGCTTTATTGCCATAGCTCCTGAAACTCAAACTTGGTTGAATTAAGGACATTGGCACCTCCAGATCCTTCCAATCTGCCAAGAAACTATGATGTCAACGCCATATGTGCTTTCCATTCCAATGCACCTGGTCACAATACAGAGAAATGCAGAGCTCTACAAAAAAAGGTACAAGATTTGGTGGATTCTAAAGCCCTCAACTTTGCACCCCCGCCAAATGTCAACAAGAATCCCATGCCCAATCATGGAGGACCAAGAATTAATGCCATTGAGGAAGACAAACCATCTTTCTTAATCACCAGTGTTGGACAAATTCGGACACCTCTGGTAGAAATTAAAGCTCAGCTCCTAGAATGCCAGATGTTCCCCGGGTGTGATCTCGGTTGTGGTTATTGCAACATTTCAGTCAATGGGTGTTATAACTTGAGAAGCGGCATAGATAGTCTTATCAAAAGCGGTATCCTTCAGATCACAACATCAACGCCTACAAATCCAACAATCCCTTTGACAACAATTCCTGACTCTCCTACAACTGCAACAACAATCCTTCCGACCAATTCATCAGTATCATCAACAATGGCTCCATCCATCACTTCAACAAACCAGATGACAACAACCATTTCTTCTACAACATCAGCACCCATTTATTCAACAGAATCTTCTACAACGCCAACAAATATCTCAACAGTCACCATCTACTATGATCCATCATATGTTCCTCCAAACGACAAATTTCAACAACAAGCAGTGGCATCTCCTGCCAGACCACCAGTCACCATTTACTATGATCCGCACACCATTTTAGTACCTTCCTCTGCTGCAGTCAGTCCAGTTACCATCACGGTACCTGGACCAGTTCCATATGAAAGCAGTAATGCCATCCCTTGGCATTATGGCTATGACCTTTACTGCAACGAGGAGAAAATCATTGGATTCTTCAATCTCTTCTCCACAGATTGATAATGTTGGGGGAGGCGGAGCCTTCACCAGAAGCGGACGCCTGTTTGCCTCACAATTGCAAAGACCTAATGCCGAAGCAGAAGCTGCTGCAAAAGCAAAGGGAAAGAGTGTGGTATTTGAGGAGCCGGCTGTCAAAGAAACTCAGAAGACATCTTTTGAGCAAGAAGTAGACGAGTTTATGAGAATTATAAAAAGAAGTGATTACAAGGTGGTGGACCAGCTTCACCAAACTCCCTCAAAGATCTCCATATTATCCCTGCTGATGTGTTCTGAAGCTCACAGGAATGCATTACTGAAAGTCTTGCACGCAGCATACGTGCCAGAGGAGATCACTGTTAATCAGCTAGAAACTGTGGTGGCAAATGTCAACACCAGTCATGGACTGGGCCTTACCAATGTTGATTTAACAACTGAGGGACGTAACCACAACAAGGCTTTACACATCACTCTGGAATGCAAGGGTGCTGTTCTATCTCATGTACTGGTGGATACTGGGTCTTCACTCAATGTTCTACCAAAGAAAGCCTTGGTGAAGCTGGAATATGATGGCTTGGCACTGCGTCCAAGTAATTTGGTAGTGAGATCATTTGATGGCTCTAAAAGGTCAGTGCTTGGGGAGATTGATCTGCCTGTGATGATTGGCCCGCAGACTTTCAAAATTACCTTCTATGTGATGGACATTCAGCCGGCCTACAGCTGTTTGTTGGGTAGACCTTGGATCCATGCCGCTAGCGCAGTTACGTCTACCCTTCACCAGAAGCTGAAATTCGAGTGGGAAGGCCAAATCATCACCATCTGTGGGGAAGAGGACATTTTTGTTAGCCACCTGGCTACGTACAAGTATATTGAAATGGATGGAGAGATCCATGAAACTATGAGCTAGGGGTTTGAGGCCCTGAACATAAATGAAGCATCTGCTGTACTGGGAACCTCCATGACATCTTATCAGCAAGCCAGGAAGGTTGTTGAAGAGGGGACGGCCCAAGGCTGGGGCAAGCTGTTGCCCGTGGAGAAGAAGGAGGACAGATTTGGGTTGGGTTACAAACCAACTCAACAAGATCAATCAGAGGCTTCTAAGAAGCCCAACTTTGTCAGTGGGGGGATGCTCACCCCGGATGCAGTGAACAACTTGGAAGATGAGCCGAAAGATGAGCGCAACCTGGAGAGCTGGATACGTCCAAGGACCCCGGGGAGCCATATCTCAAACTGGTCTTCCCAGGAAATTATAAGGGTTACTCCTGCAGAGTAATTATTATTTCCTGTATATTTTAAGCATGCATCAAGTCTTGCATCTTGCCCAAGATGTCAAGACTCATTTTGTAATCGGGCCATCTTGTAATTTTGTGCAAACAGATCAATCAATGAATATCGGACATCTTTTGCAAATGAGTCTTTTTTCTTTTCCGCTCACTGTTTTTCATTTTTTTTTGTACAAAAATAAAATGGCAATGTTTTCAAAATGACAACTTTATTTCACTTTTCTAAACAAGATTAAAATCAATCACTAAAATGAACATTCTAAACCCTTGCAGAGAGTGCCTTTCAGACTGCACCGACAACAGCACAGCTATGACTTCGTATGACTTTGACAATCCAATCAATCAAGATAATGAAGGGGTTGAAGAAGATTATGAGCTTCCTGAAGAGCTAGCCAGGTTGTTAAGGCAAGAGGAGAAGGTTATCACTCCTCATCAGGAGGAGGTCGAAACGGTTAATCTTGGTACGGAAGAAGATGTGAAAGAGGTTAAGATCGGGGCCTGCTTACAAGACTCAGTGAAAGAGCAACTGATTGACCTGCTTCGTGAATATGTGGATGTGTTTGCTTGGTCTTATCAGGATATGCCAGGGTTAGATACCGATATTGTCATGCACAAGCTGCCTTTAAAAGAAGACTGCCCGCCAATAAACAGAAACTGCGCCGTACTCGCCCAGATATGGCAATGAAGATCAAAGAAGAGGTACAAAAACAGTGGGATGCCGGTTTCCTTGCTGTAACCAGTTACCCACCGTGGGTTGCTAATATTGTACCTATGCCTAAGAAAGATGGCAAGGTGAGGATGTGTGTGGACTACCGGGATCTGAACAGGGCCAGCCCGAAAGATGATTTCCCTTTACCTCACATTGATGTATTGGTGGATAATACGGCTCAGTTCTCGGTGTTCTCCTTCATGGATGGATTTTCAGGATACAATCAGATCAAAATGTCACCTGAAGACATGGAGAAGACCACTTTAATTCACACCCTGGGGCACGTATTGTTATAAGGTGATGCCATTCGGACTGAAGAATGCTGGTGCAACATATCAACGGGCTATGGTAACATTATTCCATGACATGATCCATAAAGAAATTGAATGTTATGTGGATGACATGATTGCCAAATCCCTCACAGAAGAAGACCACCTGGTGAATCTGTTGAAGTTATTCAAGCGTCTGAGGAAGTACCAACTGAAGTTAAACCCCAACAAGTGCACATTCGGGGTACGGTCTGGTAAATTGCTGGGATTTATTGTAAGTGAGAAAGGGATTGAAGTTGACCCTGACAAAGTCAAAGCTATTCAAGAAATGCCTGCACCGAAGTCAGAGAAAGAAGTTCGAGGTTTCTTAGGTAGATTGAACTACATTTCACGGTTCATATCTCACCTTACAGCAACCTGTGAGCCCTTCTTCAAGCTGTTAAGAAAAGAACAAACAGTCAGGTGGAACGAAGACTGCCAAAGGGCTTTTGAAAAAATCAAGGAGTACTTGCAAGAACCTCCTATCCTTATGCCTCCAGTTGAAGGAAGACCTCTGATAATTTACTTGACAGTATTAGAAGAGTCAATGGGGTGTGTGCTGGGCCAGCATGACGAGTCTGGTCGAAAAGAGTATGCAATATACTACCTAAGCAAAAAGTTTACCGACTGTGAACAACGTTATTCACTGCTCGAGAAAACTTGCTGTGCTTTAGCGTGGGCTGCTCACCGACTAAGGCAGTATATGTTGACCCACACTACCTTGTTGATTTCAAAGATGGACCCAGTTAAGTACATATTTGAGAAGCCAGCTCTTACCGGACGGGTTGCAAGATGGCAAATGATTCTCACAGAATATGACATTCAGTACACATCTCAGAAAGCCATCAAAGGCAGTGTATTGTCTGATTATCTTGCTGAGCAACCCATTGATGATTACCAGCCTATGAGATTTGACTTCCCTGATGAAGACATCATGTTCATTAAAGAAAAAGATCATGAAGAGCCTGTTCACACTGAAGGGCCTGACCCAGAAGAAGAATGGACTATGATGTTTGATGGGGCTGTTAATATGAATGGTCGTGGTGTTGGTGCAGTACTCATTACACCTAAGGGGGTTCACATGCCTTTCTCGGCAAAACTCACCTTTAACTGCACTAACAACGAAGCTGAATACGAAGCTTGCATTATGGGTCTTGAGGAAGCCATTGACCTCAGGATCAAAACTTTGACTATGTTCGGAGATTCAGCTTTGGTAATCAATCAAACCAACGGAAAATGGTCCACCCACCAGGATCATCTGATACCTTACAGGGATTATACAAGGAGGTTATTGACTTTCTTCACAACAGTCAAGCTTGAGTATATCCCTCGAGACGAGAACCAATTTGCAGATGCTCTGGCTACCATTTCATCCATGATCAAAGGTCAAACTGCCAACTTTGTACCTCAAATTGCAGTATCCAGACTTGACAGACTAGCATATGTATTTGCAGCCGATGTTGTTAAAGATGATAAGCCTTGGTTCCATGACATTAAGTGCTTCTTGGAGGATCAAACATACCCACCTGGGGCATCTTCCAATGATAAGAAGACATTGAGAAGGCTAGCTGGTAGTTTCTTCCTGAATACTGACGGTTCCCTGTACAAGAGAAACTTTGATATGGTACTTCTCAGATGCGTTGATAAAACAGAAGCAGGCTTGTTGATGCACGAAGTGCACGAAGGATCCTTTGGTACCCATGCAGGAGGGCATGCAATGGCTAAAAAGTTGTTAAGATCAGGCTATTACTGGATCACAATGGAGGCAGATTGTTGTGCTTATGCCAGAAAATGCCATAAATGCCAGATTTACGCAGATAAAGTACATGTGCCTCCGAATCCTTTGAATGTGATGTCTTCACCCTGGCCCTTTGCCATGTGGGGCATTGATATGATTGGCAAGATTGAACCGACTGCTTCAAACGGCCACAGATTCATCCTGGTTGCTATTGACTATTTTACCAAGTGGGTTGAAGCAGCTTCATATGCAAATGTTACAAGGCAAGTGGTAGCCCGATTTCTGAAGAGAGATATCATCTGTCGGTATGGAGTTCCCGAGCAAATCATTACTGATAATGGTTCCAACTTAAACAACAAAATGATGGTAGAGCTGTGCCGGGACTTCAAGATCCAACACCACAATTCTTCTCCTTACAGGCCAAAGATGAATGGCGCTGTTGAGGCGGCTAATAAGAATATCAAGAAGATTGTGCAGAAGATGGTAGTCACTTACAAGGACTGGAATGAAATGCTACCGTTTGCTTTAAATGGGTACTGTACGTCAATCAGAACGTCCACTGTGGCAACACCGTTTCAGCTTGTGTATGGTATGGAGGCAGTCCTACCTGTTGAAGTTGAATTACCCTCCTTACGGGTGTTAATGGATGTTAAGTTGAATGAAGCAGAATGGGTCCGATCCCGATATGAACAACTGAGTCTGATTGAAGAAAAGAGATTGGCTGCAATTTGTCATGGCCAGCTGTATCAGAAAAAAATGAAAAAGGCCTTCGATCAGAAAGTCAGGCTCCGAGAGTACCAAGTAGGAGATCTTGTGCTGAAACGACTCCTCCCTCCTCATACAGACCACAGGGGCAAGTGGACTCCGAACTATGAAGGGCCATTCGTAGTAAAGAAAGTTTTCTCCGGTGGAGCACTCATGCTCAGTACTATGGACGGTGAAGACTTCCCGTCCCCTGTGAATTCAGATGCAGTTATAAAATACTTCGCATAAAAAAACGACCCGCTGGACATAAAAACAGAATGTAAGTCCAGGCAAAAATAGGGCATCCCGACGAGTCAAAAACAGAATAAAAGACTCGGGCAAAAATAAGGGAAAATAAACAAAAAAAAATGTACACCCACTGAGTTGAAAAGCCGCATTGGACGACTCAGGCAAAAATGGGTATCCCGATGGATCGAAAACCCGAAAGGGCGATCCATGCAAAATAAGGGAATAAGCGAACAACTGCATTCTGAATTCGTCTGTATCACTTACAACCTGGTAAGCTTAGAAAGGATCAAGCTTCTTTCAAAATCAGCCTTCCTCAGAAAGCCAGGTGAGAAGAACGTCAAATGTCATACGAGTCATAGCGAGAGGGAAGCTTCTTAAGCGTCATCAACATTGCCAGTACCTTTTATTTTCTCAATTTGTAACAATCTCCTCATTTTAGGGGATTTGTTTCTTTGACTGTATCTTGCCAATTCTGGGCACACAAATTAATAAAATCAGATTTTCAGTCATGTTTCGTGTCGTACATTTTACTTCCATTTGCAAGAATGTCCGATGCTTTTAAGATACTGATTGCATAAATGCAGATGCTTTTCTTCTAAAAATACGTGCTTGTAGGAAATATACTTACTCCCGGGAGTGTCTAAACTCCTATGATGGAATCCGGTAAGGGATACCTCAGGGTTACTTGTGCGTTTCTCTGACTTTTCAGGATTGCAGGTATTCAAGGCACAGCGTGGGGCATGAAAGCTTCACCCCAGCAAGCTGACAAATCATTATCTACTCAGTCTTAGCACCGGAGGCGCTCTCTCCCCAGCTGAGTTTCCCTTTTGTTACTCCCTCCTTAGCCGAGTACAAAAGCCAGGGAACCATCTCCCCACAGAGTTTCAGCCTCTGTCCGGAAGAGCAATAACCTAAAGATCTCACAACAGAGTGAAGAAAACTTCTACAAACCCCAGCTGGGTCCCCCATCACCAAGATAGGTCTATCAGTGACTCATGTCCCCAAGCAAAGTTCCATAGGTCAGATCTACCAATGATCTTTCCCCCAGCTGGGATGTCCACTTCAAGCAGATCAGCCAGAGATCTCCTCGGCAACGGGATCCGAATCCCGGGCCTTTGCATAATCATAGCATTAGCATCATACTCTCCCCACAGAGCGTAGCATTCCGTCTAATGCGGAGCATTACGGAAAAAATCAAACATATTGCATAATCATAAGCCATGTTCTGAATCGAACACTTGTGAATAATGACAATCCGTCAGCAATACACAGAAAACTTTCTAGATTCCCCGACAGAGAACCAGAGCATGTGCCTTACACTCACAAATACAGATACACACTCCTTTTGGCACCCGTCCGTGTCATGATTCCCCAGTAAAGCTGCCCAGGCATTCTTTACAAACAGACACTTATATATTACAGATACTTCTTGACACCCGTCCGTGTCATATCCCCAGTAGAAAGCCAAAGCGTCCTCTTTGCACTCACAAATATATATACCATACACTTGTTTACACTATACTTTCAGACACCCGTCCGTGTCACCTTCCCCAACATAGATACTTGAAACATTTTGTAAACCATACACTTGTTTATAATATACTTTTTCCGGCACTCGTCCGTGTCACCCTCCCCAGCAAGTTGAACACTCATCTGTACACCGCTCATACTTATTACTCCTGTTTCACTCATACAGATACTTGTCCGTATCCTGTATATATCTCTCAAATCCCTGCAGATTCGACACTCGTCCGTGTTCTTTGTTAACCCATTGGTACTCGTCCGTATCATCATATCAGAACATGCGTCAAGCGTTTGTTTCTACCTGATACTCGTCCGTATCATAAGTCTTAAGGATGCTCGTCCGCATCTTTAATCCATACACGTGTCAAACACTTATGTCTTCTTGAATTTAGACACTCGTTTGTGTCTACTATTCCCCCGAAGAGTCCCCTCAGAATCAACACTCGTCCATGTTCCTTGTTAACCAGTTGATACTCGTCCGTATCATCATCTCTGAGCATGCGTCAGGTGTTGTTTCTACTTGATACCCGTCCGTATCATAAGTATTAAGGATGCTCGTCCGCATCTTTAATCCATACACCGTGTCAAATACTTATGTCTCCATGAGATTAGACACTTGTCCGTGTCTACTTTTCCCCAGCAAAGTCCCAGCAAAACTTCTATTCTATCTAACATTCGTCCTATGTCATGATACCCTTTCGGCAGCCGTACCCTGCCAGGTGATCGTCCTTCACCTTTGGATGACCGTCCCTCATCCTTTCTCCAGCGGAGTCTCCATTATTGGAACCCTTTTTCTATCCGACATTCGTCCTATGTCGTGATATTTAGCATCCGTCCCCTGCTAGGTGATCGTCCTTCACCTTTTGATGATCGTCCTTCATCATTTTATCCGATGGCCGTCCCCGTCATTGATCTTGTTATCTGACATCCTTCCTATGTCATGATAAACCCTGAGAGCAGCCGTACCCTGCTAGGTGATCGTCCTTCACCTCCTGATGATCGTCCTTCATCATGCTTATCCGATGGCCGTCCCCATCGTCGACCTTATTATCCGACATTCGTCCTATGTCGCGATGCTTTTGGCAACCGTACCTTGCCAGGTGATCGTTCCTTCACCTTAGATGACCGTCCCTCATCTTATCCCCAACAGAGCAGCCGTCCCCTACTAGGTGATCGTCCTTCACCTTTGATGACCGTACCTCATCATTTGTTTTTACCTATAATCCCCAGAGAGTCTTATATCTTTGCTTGATGGCCGTCCCCATCATAATTTCTTATATCCCCAGCATGTCGGCCGTCCCCGTCATTGCTCCTTCCCCAGCAGCCGTCCTCTGCTTGACGGTCGTCCCCCATCGCCCGCACTTCATAATATACTTTATTTTCCTTTTACAATCTATATCCCTTTTCTTCTTCATTCTGTAAGTGCAAATTTTGGACTGTCTTTGGTATTCAACCACAAGTTATCTTGTTTGCCTGTTAAGCCATTGCTTACATCCTGCACAGCTAACTCATGCTTGAATAGGGGCAGCTGTAAACACCCCAAATTTGCCCTCACCCATTCACACCATGGCTTGTGACCTTTTCATATGCATAAGTTCAATCATAGCATCTCATACCACATTTTTGATTCACTGCATTTGTTCAAAGTCATCTGCATCTAGGGTTTGTGATCTGATCCATCCCTGGGCCATTTGAGCCACTCCAAAGGTCACCAATCACTTCAAAGGGGTCCATGTATGTTCAAACATCATATCATATCATCACAAGGTCAAAGAAGTCAAAGAATCACAAGAACTGAGAAAGGCATGGAGGCAGAGCCAGGTTTAACTACACAGATGACCTAGAATTAGGGTTTTGGTTTCAAAGGCCATAACTCCAAATTTTTTGGTCATTCTTGTTTCTATTGGTCTCTATATGCTATAAGGATAATGCATACCAATTTTCATGAAGAAATTCAATGGGGAAGTCATCTGATCAAGGGTTGACTTTTTGAGCAAGTTAGTGCAAAATCAGGGCATCTGAGGCCCTCAATGACCCAACCAAAGGGTGTTCTTCATCGTTTTGATTGTGTATGATCTTTATTTTATCATAGAAGATGTTATAAGTTCACAAAATTGAAGCATTTCAAGCCATTTGCAAAGTTGACTTTTTGGGAAAATGACTTGTAATGGAAACTTGCCATTTTGGGAAACTTTTTCAACCCTTGCTTTTTGATTCAAAAATGCCTCAAATGGAAAAACTTTGGTCATGAAAGTTGTAGAATGGATCATTCCCTTTTCAAAAAGTACAAGAACTCATTCTAATTCATTTTGGATCAAAAGTTATGGCTTGTCAAAGTTGGGAAAAATCACATAATTTGAAGTTTTCTACCAAAGAGGCATTTTGCAAAATGGTATGATCAAGTGTTCTAAAGGCTTCAAATGTGCACAAACTCTTCACAACATGATCACATGACCTCTAAAGATCAGAATTGGCCCAAGAATATTGCATTTTGATGCCTTGAATCTCATGAATTTCCAAAGTGGCCAAACTTTGGGAAATTTGCAAAACATCTCATAAACTTCATACAACTTGCTGAATCATCTCAAAACTAATTCCATGGACCTCCTTAATCTTAGCTGAGCAAGGACAAGCCAATGAGCTAGCTACACCATTGCCCATACCTCAAGTACAACACTTTTGACTTTTTGGCAAAAACACCCATACCAATCCCACAGTGACACAACCACTCTCTGCCCAATCCAGACCTTACAAACACACTCCAAGGATTCATTTGCATAACACACACAAGCCTGAAACACTCTCCAAGCCAGCATTCTCATTTTCCACCTCTTATGCAAAACCATTCGAAAATCATCATACAAGCTTCAAACCTCAAAACAAATCCCACAGAACAACTCACCCTAGCCTTCTGATCATTTCCCAACCATCCATTTGCTCTGAAAGGCCCACAATCAAAAACACGATTTCAACATTTCATGAACTGAGATTCTGCAAACTCTCTCTAGAGGCCATTTAAACTCCAGCTGAGCATCACAAACACTTGGGGGGAACCATTGGAGTGGATTTGGAGCAAAGAACTGGCCAGAAAGTCCCTGTTTCGAAAGCTCAAGCTCAGGAAGCCATGGCATTTATTTTTCCAGAACTCTTATTTTGTGCTATAGAATGATTCTACATGTCTCACTGATCACCATGATGTTTTTATTTTTGAAAATAGTTGAGTATTGAGCATGTATTGATCTTCTGAAATTCCTGCCATTTTTTTCGTTTTGCTTCGATTCATGATTTTGAGTTTGAATAAATGATTTTTGGTGAGTGATTCTTGTTGGGGATGTTATGGGGATCATTTCTGGAAAGTTAGAGGGCTTGGGGATGCGTAGGGAGTGAGATAGCATGAATAGCTTGCCGGAGAAGATGACCGGAACACTGTTCCGGTCATCTGAAAGTAATTAGGGTTAGGATTAGGGCTAATGACTTAATTACGTAAGTTTGAATTCTGGCCATCCATTAGCGCGCGCAGTCAACTCCCGCCCCCTGGAATTTGAATCCTGGCCTTCAGATCATTTGACTTTCTTATTTTTCATTTAAATTCATTTTATTTTTCATTTGTTTTGATTTATTTTGTACGAATTTTAAAAAAAATAGCAAAACATCTTTAAAAATTCTGAAATTTTTTGTCAAAGGTTCAATTAATTTTCAGAACACAAAAATATTTTTATTTTTATTTTTTGCATCAAAAATTATTTTTAAATCATTTAAAAGTTTATTTTTAATTAATTAATGAAAATTAATTAATTAAAAATACTTTTAGGTATTTAAAAATCACAAAAAAATTCATGAAACATTTAAAAAACATTTAGAAACATTGTCCAACTCTCAAACCAAATTTCTTTTTTGTTCTTGATGCCTTTTGATAATTTTCTTTGGATTTAATTTCATTTCAAGGCATTATTTTGTTTCAAACTTCAAAAATTCATTTCTGCCTAACCATTGAGAGTTGGATGATGATTCTTTTTGCATTACATCTTGTATAGCATGTAGTTTATAGGATAAAATTGGCATGAATTGATCTTGCATTTTCAATTTGTTTTGCATTTTTCTTGACAAGGTACCTTAAAACCCTAGCAATCTTAGGAAATTCATAACTTTCAATAGGTTAAGAGTTGGATCCCCTCCTTTGGGCAGTGAGTTTGTATAGGTTTAGGGTTCCTTTGATTGCATTTTCAAATTTTTATCATGTCATTTGCTTCTGGTTTTGGATTTTTGTTTTATATGTTGCATATAACCCTAATTTATGCCTTCTCTTGCATCCATTTATCATTTACTTACATACCATGCCTTGCCTCATGTTTGCATCATCTCTTAGCATCATTAACATCATACTTATGCTTCTGGTTTTAGTTTGCATCATGACATTTCATCTCATTTTGCATTGCATTTCATTTCTTTTGCTAACTTTTCAGGTGGTAAGTTGTTTTGAGAAGTGGATTTGCCTTCACTTCTCACAATCTCTTTTCATCTCTCTTATGCATCATTGCTGCATTTTATCTTGTGCTTTGGATTGAGCTTGCTCATCCTTGTTCATCTCACCTTCTTTCTTCAAGCAACTTGTCTTCTTAAGTGAAGCAAGTTGTTTTGCTTCTTCTTGCTCCTTTCATCTGCTTCTCTCCTTGGTGGTTCCTTGATTCTTTCTTTCTTAAACCTCACAAACCCTAGGAATGACCAAGCATGATAATAATTAGGGTTTAACTAGTCCCCCATCTAGCTTTTACCTTTGTGTCTCTTTGAGTCTTCTCTTCTCATCTCACAATTAGGGACTAAACCCTAAAGGCTTTAAGGCTTTGTGATTAAGCTTATGCCTGCATCCTTCTATTAGGATGGAGTGTATAACTTTAATCCTAAGTGTTAAACCCTTAATGTGTTTAAATCCTTTAATCAATTCACTTAATAATCATCAAGACATCAAGCTTGTAACTTGGGCCTTGCATTAGGGTTCTAATTCTTCCTTAATTGGTTAAGAAGGACCAACCCTAGTGTTAATGGACAAGTCCCCCTCAAGTTGTCTTACAAATCATAAAATCCATTTCTCCATCTTATCATTAACTAAAATCCATCTAATAAAGGCTTTGTTTTGTCATGAGGTTAATCCCTAATCATGGATTAAGTTGAGGAGTCTTCCTCAGCTTAAACATTCTCATCTATTATCCTTCTATTAGGATGGTGTAATGAGTCTGTTTAATCCCTGATTATGGCTTAATCTCATTACTTAACACTAAACAAAAACAACAAAAACATCTAAATAATTGCAAGTAGGTTAATGATCTTAATCCTACACCATGGTGATTAAGTGTGAGATGCTGACTTCACACTTAAGGTATCCTCATTACCCCTAATCAGAGGGAGGATGTGATGAGTTTACTAACCCTTGGTTTAGGCTTAAGCTCATTTTCTTATGACAAACACAAAAATCAATAAAAGATTGAAAACACAAAAACAAACAATAATCCTCTCCTTCGGGATTCTTTCCTCACCTCATTCACTCACAAACGAGAACTTGCTTCTTCCGTCTGATGCAAGACAGTTTGCACCTGAGCCAGACAGGTCATACACTTGAGCACAGACAAGTAGGCATTTCACAAGTCAATTCATCTTTCAGTCTCTTTGAGTCGAACTACGGTGTTCTGACTTCCTCATTGCACGAGAGGATACATAGGCATAACTTAACAGTTATCGAACAAAAGTCTCTGTATATTCCCCCTCCTTCAGCATTATTCTTTAAGCCTCAAAGTCTTGAGCTTCACTCCTGTTCTTATACACAGATTGCACTGACACCACCCCTTTAAAACACAAATCTTTTAAGCGTGGATCCCGTCGAGTACGGCAGACAATCTGGGTGCTAATACCTTCCCAGGTTGTAACCAACCCCCTTTCTCAGTCTCTCTGGTTCGCAACCGCCTTATCCATATCTTTCTAGGTCTATGCAGCATTACCTTTCTTCCGAGATAAAAATGCCTAGCTGGCGACTCTTTTCTTTTCTTTCTGAGTTCACCCCTGTGTGTCCTCATTCCTCTTTTCGCCGACCGTTCGCGTCTGTACCCCTCTTGGCCCCGTGTCATTTGGTGGGAGCGACAGCAGGAACTATCAATTATGTTCACTAACATGCATGTACAGGGGCCGGAAACAAATCCATTACTAGTACAATATCATGAATTTTTCCTCACCAGATCATTGAGCAAGATTCCTTGGCAAGTCTCAGTAGACCATCTCTTCTTCAGCTGAGCAATAAGAAGAGGTTTGGTACTTCCCAGCAAAGGGTATTATCATCTCCTATCTCCAGCATGAGATGTGTTATACCCCTTATCCCCAGTAAGAGGCGGTTTAAAACTCATATCTTCGACATGAAGTATTCTCATTGATGTTCTCCATCATCCCCAGGAGAGTTGGAAATGGAAATCTTCCCCAGCAGAACAACAGAAGGCCGATGATGTTCTACCCAAGCAGAAAGCTTCCTTCAACAAAGAAGTATTCCTCACATGAGTCTTATTATTCGTAGCAGTGCATGAAGATTCCTTACTCCCTAGCAGAGGTTAAGATGCGGAGAAGCCGAATGGTTTCCCTTCTTGCATCGTATTGTTCGCAGTTTTCTCTAGTGAAGTCCCCAACTAAAGTTCAATCTTCATTGGCATATCTTCCCCCAAACAGAGGGATTTGTATCTAAGTGATTCCCCAACAGATTGTTTTATCAGCAGGGTATCAACAAGTTCTTCCCTCAGCCGGGTTAGAAGGATATCACTTCCTCAACGGAGTTCTACGGGTGGCGTACCTCCTAGTCAAGCTCATCCACAACAGAATTGTTGTTTTCCAATTATCTCAAAGTCCAATTTATTTTTGGCAATGATGGTAGTTTAGAGCCAGTGTATCATTAACACTATCCCTGTAGAGTTGCTCTTACCCACAAGGATTCATTTAATCAACTCAGTGATCATTTTCCCCCCAGTGAAGCTACCAGAGATGCATATCATTTCCTTATCAGGAAATACCCTTTTCATTTGCATTTAGTAATCATCATTGTCGCTCCCGGGATCTTCATCCTAGTACAAATGCGAAAGTGACGCGGAAAAGGTAGAGTCTCCAGCCAGGAATTTTAATCCCAAATGAATGGGAAAGGAAATGCTGCACAAACCAAAGAGAAAAGGAAAGGACAAGGTCCTGAGAACCAAAAATCTGGGTTCGGGAGTAGGTTACGAGATGGGAAGGTATTAGCACCCCAGACCGTCTTCCGTACCTGACGGGATCCACACTTGTTATTCTGTTTCAAAGGGTGAGATATAAGATGCTGTTGAACTGAAACTTCTACTGAAACTAGTACTAGAAAAGGGAGCTGGAAAAAGAGATCGAAAAGAAAGGGGGAGAATGTAGGGAAAATAAAGAATATGCTCGAACGAGCCATACCCCGTTGCCTACGTACGTCATCAGGAAAATGAGGATCAGAGTCGACGTAGTTCGCCTAACTAAGACGGGAACTATTTATTTGGTTTTTATGGCTTGAACTGCTTATGGCTATTCTCAGGTGTTGCAGGCTCTTCTGGTACAAGTGCGTTTACCGTCTTGAAAATGAGGCAAGTAGTAGTAGGTTCGCATTGAGAGTGAATGAGATGAGAAATAATTCCTGCAGGAAAAGACGAGTGTTGTTTGTTAGGTGTCTTTTAGAGAAGTGTTTTCTGAATTTGTTTGTGAAACATTCTCGTACAAAGACTTGTTCATCGTGGTAGATGCCTTACACCTCGCCCCGAAATAAGACGTGTATAAGTAACCCACAACAAAGTCTCATGGCGTACGAGAAGCTCGACCTTTATTAGATTCTTTTTATTATTTTCTTTGAGATGAGGAAGAAACAAAGCGAATCAAAGGCAAAAGTTTAAAGGAGGAATAATAATCCTAAGTATTGTCATGCATGGATGAACCCAGGTTAGTGCGGTTTTCTAATCCTAATAAGAAAAAAAGGAAAAGAAGAAAAGGGACTTAGAAATCAACTTACTTCCTAAGGAAGCTAAGTCATTTCGGAAGGGGATTAGCATGATGTTATACAAATTAAGTACAAAATTCTAAAACAAACACACTTGGAAAGCGTAAAGAATTAAAAAGGAAGAAGTTGTGTGAACTTAACTCCACCTCCCTACAAAACAACAGTTAGTAGGATAAAGCATAATAAAAGGAATGAGGTAAACAAGTACCATGCAAATCCTAATGCATCTAGGACCTAATCTAGACTCAATCCTAAGTATAAGGACCCTAACAATTAGGCAAAGCTAAAATCCAGCAGCTACTACAGCTCCTAAAGTACAAACAGATACTAAATGCAATGCAAAAATGAAAACAGCCTATTACAGCTACCAAACAGCATGAAAAATAGATGTAAAAGTATGAAAACAACACAAACAACATACATTTAACAGCCCCTGCTTCAAAATACAACTATAAAAAACAGGGCAGATTTGACTTATCTTCATTTATGCATACACAAATGACAAATAGTAGACACATCACATAACATGATTAGAGAAAATTAGCATGGATGACACAAGTATGGATCATGAACATATAGGCATTTACAATGACTTGCTTATTAAAAATGCATAAAGCAACAAAAGCAACAAGTATGCAATTTCAAGATTTGAGCAAACAAGCACATAAGCATGAAATGTGAACATGTATCACCAAGAATAAACATTCAAGTTGGTACAAAAATCAGAATTGGCCTCAACAAAGAATCGTAATCAAACAAGCAAGAAGGAATGATCATACAATTTAAAGTAATGCATAACATAACATCATGTACTCAATCAATTGAAACTTGCATGGATTGTAAAGATGAAGCAAAAACTGAGCTTGAAACAATTAATTGCATGCCAATTATAGAGTTTGAACGTAGCAACAACATTCACAAATCATTTCATGCATCATTTCGCAAATAGGCACAAAACTGAAAAAGTAACGAATACACATGTCGAAAGGACTCAAAACTATGGAATCATGCACCTAAAGTGGTCCTAAATATTCCCTAAAATAATGATCTAACAATCGATGAAGATTAAAGAAGTAACAAAAAACAAACATGCAATGAAACAAACAAATTTTAGAAAACTGAACAGTGTTAACCGATTAACGCTAGGGGTTAACCGATTAACGGTTCCCAAATAGCAACAATAAGAAATGCAGAACACGTGCTAACTGGTTAATCCCTGGCGTTAACCGGTTAACACTGAACAGAAGCCAAAAAAACAGTCAAGAAAAAACACTTTTAGCCATCGACCTACTTCCAACAACTCCTATTACATCTATGAACATGCTACAATGAAATTTCTACTCAAACCTAGTCCTCTAACACCTATTAGCACCAAGAACTAGCTACAATTCTAGCTACAAACAATCAAAACGCAAGCAACCCGTAAAGCAATCAAAACGCAAGCAAGCGATAAAACGATTAAAGAAGGCCATATAGCGAGATCAAGCGAATAAATAAAAAGCGAAGAAACGGTTTCAGATTTACCAACCTACAAAGCGGAGGCTTGCTTTGGTGATTGTTGCGGGTTGATCGATGCACAAATGAAGAGAATACCAGAGGCTTCAAGCTTCGATCCACAAGAATCCAAAATAAATGTAATAGACCCAAAATGCTTCCGATTGGTGAAATAAAACCATAACCGTTTTGAATCTTTGATTAACCACTGAATTAGTGAAGATGATGGAAGTTAAGCTTCCGATCTATCGATTTTCGATGTGAAACTTGAAAGATCGCGACGATGATGAAGCTTTGGTGAATTTGGAAATGGAAGAAAGTGAGAGAATTAGAAATGGTGAAGCTTGTGAAAATGGCTAATAAAAAAGTGTTCAACCCTTTTTCCTTTGATGAGTAGGGTTTATACAGTAGTTAGGGTTAGGCTAGGTCATGAGTCTTGGTTCCTAAGCTAAGGTTTGGATGGGAATATTCCTTGGCATATTATTAGAATATTCCAGGAATATTCTAGGAATATTCCCCCAAGAAGGATGTGGAATGTTCTAGAGTATGGTAGAAAAATGAGGCAAAGTGAAAAGTTGAGGGAAGTGGGGAAAAACAACCATAATTTGAAATTTCTTCACAAATTTCGCCTCCATTAACCGGTTAACCCCAGGCGTTAACCGGTTAACAGATGAAAATATGGATTTTTCTTTCCTTTGGTAGGTCAACTTGGAAATGGTTTGGGGTTATTTTTGTGGTATTATTTTCCTTCTTGAGATCCAATGATTGGCAAGAACTCCTCGATCACATGCCTCATGCGTATGCCAATGATTATGATTTATTTTTAGTATTATGCAATGCGCAGCTGGATATGCTGAATGACGAAGCCTAAATCACTAGAGGTTGGCACCAAATTAAGAGGGCAAATTTTGAGGTATAACAACTACCCCTATTCAATCATCTGTAGACCTGAATGGATGATAGCGATGGCTTTCAGACGTTCAAGGAATGGAATGATTGAATACCCGAATAAAATGAAAAAATTTATACTCTGTGGTAAATGAAATGTAATTGGGAAAAGAATGTCATTCTTGGATGACAACTCAAACGTGAAACTGACCTTGCACAAGACAGAAGGGAACGAGCTCATCGCACTTAGATGATAACACAAAGGAAGCGAGACCATCGTACTTAGATGGAATCGAAAATGAAACCATTGTACTAAAATGGAATAAGAAGGAACGGAATTGTTGTACTTAAACGATAACCCGACACATGACCATTGTACTTAAACAGAAACAAGGAAAATAAAGAGACCGTTGTACTTAAACAGAATCGAAGAAAACGGGATCATAGTACTTAAATGAAATCCCGACACGAAACCATTATTCTGAAATGGAGACGCGAAAAAATGAGACCATTGTATTGAAGCAAGACTCAAGACGAGACCATTGTACTTAAATGGAATTGAAGAAAAACAGGATCATTGTACTTAAATGATAACCCAAGACACGACCGTTGTACTTAAATGGAGACGCGGAAAGATGAGACTATTGTACTGAAAAAAGAGTCAAAACAAGACCATTGTACTTAAATGGAATATAAAAAAACAGGATCACTGTACTTAAATGAAATCCCAAGACGCGACCGTTGTACTTAAACAGAGACACGGAAAAAATGAGACCGTTGTACCTAAACGAGACTCTCGATAATACCATTGTACTTAAATGGAATCGAAGATTTGAAATCATCATACTTAGATGAGATCAAGGGAACGAGAATATTGTACGTAAATGATTACCCGAGACGCGACCGTTGTACTCAACCGGAGACGCAGAAATATGAGACTGTTGTACTTAAACGAGACTCATGGAGACGAAACCATTGTACTTAAATGGAATCGAAGAAAACGGGATCATTGTACTTAAATGAAAGTCCGAGACGCGACTCTTGTACTCGAATGAAGATGCGGAAAAAATGAGACCGTTGTACTTAAATGAAACTCACGACGATACCATTGTACTTAAATAGAATCGAAGAATTGAAATCATCGTACTTAGATGAGATACAGGGAACATGACCATTGTACTTAAATGATTACCCAAGACGCGACTGTTGTACTCAAACGGAGACGCGGAAAGATGAGATTGTTGTACATAAACGAGACTCACAGAGACGAAACCATTGTACTTAAATGGAATCAAAGAAAACAGAATCAGTGTAGCTAAATGATTACCCGAGACGCGACTGTTGTACTCAAACAGAGACACAGAAAAATGAGATTGTTGTACTTAAACGAGACTTAGTTGGGGATAACAAACAAGACTTGGAAGAAATGACCATGTTAGGAAATGAACTTGGCATTTTGTGGGGATACTTTGGTCTGATTGTAGAAACACTGTTTTGGGCTTTTGTGCAATGTACCAGAACTAGCTTATGCTTCGCATGCATATGTTTCATTTTTTCCATGGTGTAATGCTCCATAATGGAAATGCTACGCTTTAGAAGATGCAAATGTAATGGTGATTACTAAATGCGAATGCAAAAGGATCTCCTGATGAGGAGACAACTAGTATCCTGACAGCTTAATTGGGGAGAAATGATCACTGAATTGATTTGATGAATCCTTGTGGGAAAAGCAACTTTGAGGGGGATAATGTTAATGATACACTGTCTCTGAACTTCCGCCCTTGCCAAAAATAAATTGGAATTTAAGATTGGAAAGCCAAGACCATGTTGAGGATGAACTTGATCTGATAGGTACGCTACCCGCTGAACTCCGTTGGGGAAGTGATACCTTTCTGACTCGGCTGGAGAGCCAGATGTGTTGGTATTCCGCTGAGGAAGAAATCTGATGGGGGATCCTTCGGATACATAATTTTCTGCTTGGGGAAAATGGTGAACACTGCTGGGCAAGGAAGAGAACTCTCAGGCTCCTCTGTATCTTCAACACTGCTAGGGCGTAACTAATATTCATGTACTGCAGGGGATAAGAAGACTCTAGTGGAGGATATTTCTTCACTGAAGGATAACTCCTTGCTTGGGGAGAACACCAACCTTCATTCGTCTTGATGGGGAAGATTTCAAACTCCAACTCTACTGGGGATGATGGAAAACATCAAAGAGGATATTCTTGAGTAATCTTGCTCAACGACCTGCTAAGGAAGATTTCCCGAAGTTCTGTGCTAGCAATGGCTTTGCTAGTAAAACTTGTACCTGCATGAACACGATTGATAGTGCATGCAAAATGAAGAGTTAGTTTGGCCTGCATGCCCCGGGTTTATGGTCTAAATCACCATCCCTGTCACCCAACACATCAGATATGTGTCAAATGTTTTTTACACTCCTGCATGTGTTATAAGGCATTCATGTATTCACAATGCAATATATATCACCATTTTTTGGACGTTTTTGCAATCAATCATTGGTAGATGAGAAAAACAAAAACATGTGGAAGCAAATTTGAATGAAATTGCATCTTTATTAAGGGAAGAATGGCCATGAATAGGCATTACATCGGGAAGAATGGCCATGAATAGGCATTACATACTTCACTTTGGAGGAAGACGATTGAATTGATCTTCAACCCTTGGATTACCTTCGATTGAAAATGACGAATCACAGATCCCACAGATCACAGTCGTTCGTTTTAATCTCTCTTTTGCATGGATCGACCTTTCAGGTTTTCAATCCATCGGGATACACTTTTTTGCCCGAGCTATCTAATATGGCTTTTCAACGGGTGTACATCTTTTCAGATATTTCCCTGACTTTTTCCCGAGCCTTTTTATTCTATTTTTGGCTCGCCGGGATGCCCTTTTTTGCCTGGACTCTTATTCTATTTTTGTCCAGCGGGTCTCTTTACACGAAGTATTTTCTAACTGCATCTGCGTTGATAGGGGATAAGAAGTCTTCGCCATCCATGGTTGTTAACATCAAGGCTCCATCCGAGAACACCTTTTTAACCACAAATGGACCTTAATAGTTGGGTTTCCATTTTCCCCTGTGATCTGTTAGAGAAGGAAGAATCCTTTTCAGCACCAAGTCGCCGAGTATGTAGCATTGAGGTCGTACTTTCTGGTCGAAAGCCCATTTCATTCACCTTTGATACAACTGTCCATGGCATACACCTGCTAGGCGTTTCTCTTTAATGAGGCACATCTGATTGTACCTGGATCGGAGCCACTTAGCGTCGTCAAGCTTGACATGCATCATTAATCTCAAAGAAGGAATCTCGACTTCAACCGATACAATTGCCTCCATACCGTATACGAGCGAGAACGGGGTTGCCCCGGTTGAGGTGCAAACAGATATTCGGTATCCATGCAATGTGAACGATAGTGTAACTCCCATTTATTTAATTAACTATTTAATTAAATATAAGTTTATTGCATCGTGTTGATTTGCGGTGATTTGTGTATTTGAGTTGATTTAAGTTAATTTCCGAAATATAAGAATAATTCGTTGATGTTTATAAGTTGATTCAAATTGAATTTATTAAATAAATTGATTTAAGTTGTGGATAATAATATTGGATACTTTGCATTTATAGTTGATTATGTTGATTTGGTAGTTTGGGCGATTTATTTGATAGTCGGTAATTAGTCGATTTAGTCGGGAGAAATAATATTATGGAATTATGAGAGTATTTATTTAAGTGGGACTAGATGTGGCGTGGATGGTAGAAGTCGTGGGGGTGCGGATTAGAAAGTCCAATTAAGATTGAATTATTATAATAATGATTATAATAAAAATAAAAATGAAAAGGAGAATTAGTCAAGAGGAGAAGTTGAATTAGTAGAAGTTAAGAAAAGTGGAACTTGGAAAAGTTAGAACGAGTAAAATTGGAGAACGAGGAAAAGTGGGGAAAACAGTTACGAGAAGTCGCTGTCGGAAGCCCAATCGGAAAGTCAATCGGAGATTCGAGCGGCCATCAATTTAAGGTAAGGGTGGGGTTCAAACTCTATAATCGGGATTATGATGATTAGTATGTGGGATTGGGGTTATGTGATTTTCTGTACTATTTGTGTTGATTTAGTGTCGATTGTGCGGTTTATTTGGTTTTGACAAAAATATATCTTTCGTGATCTGAGTGTATAATTGAATGTCCGATGGTTGATTTTATGTTGGTTTAAGTTGTTCTTGTGGTGTTTGTTGTTGAATATTATTGTGCGAGTGAAATTCTGGAAAAATTTAATTGGGTCGAAAAACAGTACACGGGTGGCGCATGCCACACCATTACACAAAGGGTGGCGTAGGCCACCCAATAATAATTATAATATGGCGCAGGCCATGAAGGCCACATGTTGGTGACCATGATGCATATGGTGCAGGCCATAGTGCATGTGTGTGGAAAGAAAAAGAAAAAAATTACATGGCACAAACCATAGATATCATTACACATGCCATAGATATTATGGCACAGGCCACGCCTTTATGTGGCGTAGGCCACAAATGATATAGTGGCAAATGAAATAAAATAAAATAAGTCCTTATTATATTTGTTTATACTTTGTTGGAGATATGTTTAACTGGAATAATAAATAAGTAACTAGATTATACATGTTATTAAGATGTAGATGAATTCAAAATAATATGGTGGAATTTTAAAAGTAGCAGTAGTGAACTGGTAGCAGAAAACAGAAAGTGAGAATTTAGCATATAACACTATTGTAGCAAAATTGAATTTGATAATTGGCAGAAACCAGTAACAAGGAGATGCAGGTATTACTAAGTTGGATTTGATCAGAATAAGTGAAGTTATCAGAAATTTATGTAGTGTCGATTTAGCCGGTTTAGTTGGATTTGCCGATTTAGTCTACCGAATGAAATTACACGGAGAAATTAGTTGTCCGGAATTTAGAAAATTGACGAGTTAGTTATGAATAATAAATAGGTGATGTTAGTCGGTGTACTTTATTAATTAGTGTTGAACGTGTGAATTTTCTAGTATAGTTACTTATGCCGTTTTGTCCCGGTATTTGGGTATTTTTAAGTTGAAGGTCAAAGGACCCATGTTGATTATTTGAGTTGTAGGTCGTAAGACCAATGTTGATGTTCAAGTTGTAGGTTGTATGACCAAAGTTGAAAGATGTAGGCCTATGGCCAAAGTTGAATCGGTGTTGAATTAAAGTTACGATGTTGTTTGTTTTATGTTATTGGAGTTGATTATTGTGATGTGTTGAGTCGTTGTATCATGGCATACACTATATTTCTAAGTTAGAGAGGAAGCTCACCATGTTGGCCCGGATTGGAAAAATTATTAAGTTGAAGGCTTATGCCTTGAAGATACCTCGATAACCTGGTATATTTTAAGTTGGGAGTTTTACTCCAATGGTACCACAGGCATATGCATAGTCGAGTCGCATCCCATGCCGCATTAATTATGTTGTTTATGTTTTGTATGTTGCCAAGTTGATAAAGTTGTTTCAGTTGCTCAAGTTGAATAAGTTGCTTATGTAGATTTAAGTTGATTATGTGATTATGTTGTAAAGTTGATTATATGATTATGTTGCTAAGTTGATTATATGATTATGTGGCTAGGTTAATTATGTGATTATGTTGAATCAGTTGAATATATGATTATGTTGCCTGAGTTGTTAATATGTCTATGTCCGTAAAGTCGATTATGCCGATATTGAAGAAGTTGAACATGTTGTATAAGTCCGTCGGAGTTGATGAAGGTGTATGTGCTAATTTTATAGATGAGATTGATTATGTTGATGTGTGAATTAAGCTGATAAAATATGTTGGTTGTTTGGGGTGATTAGTAAGACGTTGTTGTGGATATTATGAAAATTGTATTATTCTATCTAGCGCATTAATTATCATACTCTTGTTTATACGGTTCGATATCTCACCCCTTTCTATTGTTGAATGTTACCTTGATTGGTAACGTGCAGGTATTCCAGATTAGAGTTGCTTACTTTCATGGTCAAGTCGGTGTCGTCGCTCTGATACGTAACACTCCAGGGGATGAACGCTTAATTGTTTTGTTGTTATATTTAGTTGTTATTGTTTTAAGTTGTTTAAATGGAAAACATGTAATTACTAAGTGGTTAGGTTGAAAAAGTTGTTATACGATGTTAAGTTGAATAAATTGTGGATCCGCTGCCTACTTATAGAAATGGCTTTATTTCAAGTAATTGAATAAGAGAGTTAATGTTATGGTTTCATCCTGATTGAAATTGTTATGTATCGATGTTCATGAAATTAAATGAATTTGTTCAAGTTGAAAAATGAAGCATCCTATATTGTTGTTGAATTTTGAAACTCTGATTGATGATTTTCTGTCGAGTAGTGTCGCTCCCCGGATTTCCATCCTGGTACAAACGCGAAAGTGGCGCGGAAAGGAATAGAGTCACCAGCCAGACATTTTTATCCCGAAGGAATGGGAATGGTAATGCTGCACAAACCAGAGGAAAAGAAAAGGAAGGACACGGGTCCTACGAACCAAAGAGACTGAGTTCGGGAGTCGGTTACGACCTGGGAAGGTATTATCACCCCAAATCGTCCGCCGTACCCGACGGGATCCACGCTTGCAAATAAACTGTTTCAAAGGGTGAAGGAATGAAAGCTGCTATGAAGAAAATGAACTGAACTGAATAAAAGAAACGAAAAGAGAACTGAAAAAGAAATGGAAAGGAAAAAATGTAGGGAAAATAAAGATTGTGCTCGAACGGGTCCTACCCCGCTGCCTACGTACCTCATCTGGACAATGAGGATCAGAGTCGCCATAGTTCCCCTAACTAGGGGTGGAAGATTGCTTGTGTCTTAAGGCTTGAACTGCCTATGTCAATGCTTAGGTGTTGCAGGCTCGGACGACGAGTGCGTAACTGTCTTGAAAAATGACAAGAAGAAGCAAGTTCGCGTACGGAGCGAAGGAGATGACAAAAGAATTCCCGAAGGAAAGACGATTATTGTTTGTTTGTGTTTTTTAGAGGCTTTTATGAGTGTGTCACAAGGAAGTGAACTCAAGCTCTTTTCCATGGAATGTGCACTTGTCACTACATTCCAAGATGGAATAATAGAACAAGCACACTCAAGTAAGGAGAAGATCCCCAAAACTTGAAGCCAGAGATTAGGGCCTAAGCTCACTAACTCATTAACTTATTAAGTGCTTTTGGTATTTACAATGAAGAAGTGTTTTTTATGATTTTCTTGGTGAAGATGATATCTTGATCAGACTTGTACATCACAAGATAAGCTTGTACTATCCCAAGATGGGAAGACTACAAGTATCTCATGGGATAAGGCTATTGCTCAAGGTATCACTTCAAACTTTATTAAGTGTTTTCTTTAAGGTTTTGAGATGAGAAGAGAAAAGAAACCAAAAAGATCACAAAGGCAAAAGTCTAGTGGGGGACTAATGAATCCTAAGTGTTGTCATGCATGGGAGATCCTAGGTTAGTGTGGTTTACTATCCTAAAGAAGAAAAGAAGAAGAAGAGAGGAGGGAAGCAAGGCCTAAGCCCAACATTCACAAGGTTAACATTAATGAAGAAAGAAGAAGAGATAAGAATTGGAGATGTGGGAATCACATCCACACCTCTCACTTACCATAGCCCCTGAAAAGGTTAGCAACACAAGCATACAAGGGAAACAAAATGAATATAATGACATGCCAATATCATACAAACAGAAGTGAAATCATATACAAAGACTCAATGCAAATGCAAGCCACAAGAATGAGAAAAGAAGCATACAAGTCAATTATGAGGCAACATGAATCACATGGCAAAGCAAAGCAAACTTAGTGAGATGAAAAGCATAATAAACAAAACATGAACTCAAGGTGCAAGATCATAACCAAATCCAAGTTAAAGAAGTGCTTAAGAAAAAAGAGAGATGAGGAGAAGAGAAACACAAAGCTAAGAAACAACTTATAGGAAGAAATAAGCAAAGGAGTGAGATGATGCACATAAGAAAGAAAGAACTTAAAAGGTAAGCAAATCACAAAATTTCCAAGACACAAACCCTAAACCAAGATCAGAAAGGTATCAATACCCTAAGGAGACCCCAAATGAGATGAAGAAGTTGGCACAAGTGCACTTCTAAGCTAAGGAGAGGACTTATGATAAAAAAGAAGCAAAATGGGACAAGTTAAGAACCAAAATTCAAATCAAATCAACAAGGCATCCAAAAATTCCACAAATTTGGTCAAGGGACCCTCAATCATGATATAACAACATGCAAAAAGGATAGGAAGAAATTCAGAAGCTATGCAAGTCAAAAGAGGGCTGAAACTTGAACTAGGGTTAAGGAACTTCACTTACAAGTCAAGGATCAAAACCAAATGAACAAGTTTCTAAAAATCAGGGAAAAATCACACATGAACTACATCTTCTTATGAATCCAGATCAAAAAGAACCAACAAGAAATTCAAAATGAGGATCAATGTGGAAATTGGACAAGGCAGTATGCACAAAAAGGAATTAAAATGAATTAATTACATGAGGGAATTAATTGACACGTGGCTATTAAAAATAAATGGAAAAGAAAAATACAGAAAATTAAAGAAAACTCAAATGAACATTCCTAAATTATTTCAGAATTTTTGGACATTGGAAGTATTTTTTTTAAAAAAATGAAAAGCAAAATGAAATAAAGAAATAAAAGAAAGAAAGAAATAAAATGAGAGAAGGCTGGGAGGGTGCGAATAGAAGGGAAATTAGTTGAAATCAAATGGGCTCAAAAGGCAAGGGGGTGCGGATAGAAGTTCAGGCCCACCCAATCTGCGCAAGTGTATAATATATTGGGTGGAAATTCAGGGAAAAATAGGGAAAAACACAAGCCATAGGATCAGATGGACGCATCCTGTAAGTTGGTTCATTAAATGACGTGGCAAATTAATTGGACCAAAGCTGAGGGAACACACAAGCTACCATGGTATGCGCAACACAAAGATTAATCAGAAGGAAATTATAAAAACCAAACGCACGTGAGTGAGAGGTGGTCACTAATTGAGGTGGCAACATATCACACATCCAGATAAGAAAATCTAAGGGTGCTGGACTCATCTTCAACCTTGGAAACCCTAATACATACGCCCAGATTCCGGTGACCGGAGCTAGGGCTCCGGCACCGGAAAACACACAACATGATCAAACATCAACCAAAATTAACAAAAAGCTCTAGATTAAATAAACGAACCATGCTGATTCCAAATATGATGATGAAATTCTCAAAGGATCAAAGGTTCTTCCAGATCGAACACAAATAGTTTCTACCATGAAACTTTAAGCTCACATAACAAGCTCAATAATGCATCAAACTTGAATCTAAAACCAGCAGAATGATCAGCATAACCAGAGGATTACAATGCACACAACTATTTTCATTTTTAGATCTGAGGATTTTGAATTCACCTGAACTTGCAGATCTGAGAATAGCTTGTTAGAAGCCAAGATAATGATGCCAATCCACTCCTAATGCACTCTAGTTTCAAAATAAATGCAACTAGAGTCTTGAATCTTGCTGGATCTGAGAGTTTGCAGCTGACTGCCTTGAAATGGAAAGGTGATGAATCTTGAGAAATAGCTTGCACAATGGATGGATTTATGATCTTGAGCTCTCAAGGATGAAGGATCTGTGGTTAGTATGTGAAGAGAGCAAGTGTGTGAAGAGATTCGAATGAAAATTCCATTTGAGCAAAAACTTGAGAGTGATGAAATGAGTGAGATCTGGATCCTCTAAAACCCTAATTTGCTTTTATATGAGGTCATGAGGAAATGCTGCGAGAATGAGAGGATTTGCACGTGGGAATGGAGAGTGTGTGAGATTTTGCAAAATTGGAAAGTTTGTGGTGAGAGAATGAAACACTCATGCATTTCCTTGCCTCTTTCCCATGTGCATTCCACATCTCACCCTTGATTGCAATCCAAACAGATTCTGGCCCTTGGATGAAGATGTCACACAAATCTCATGAACATGCACTTTTTGCACTTTTGGAATGAAATTCTCATTATGCACGAATTTGGTGTATTTCTTGGAGCAAAGTGACCTATTTGCATTGAATTTTAATATTGGAACCTCATTTGGTATGTACCAACATCCAAAATTAAGATTCAAGACTTTTTGCTTTGGTGCACAAGTGAGAATTTAAGTTTTGCCCTAGTTTTGCATGAATTTTCGAGGGGCATATCTTCTTAACCATGAAGGCTATGAAAAAGTACTTGTACTTTTTGAAACTAGGAGGCTTTAATCTCCAACTTTCATGTTTGACTTTGGTCCATTTGAAGAATTTTTCCCCAAGTTATGATCAATTGAAATTTAGGGCAAAAACTTGCCAAAAATGGCATTTTCCATAACCAACTTCACACCAATTTTGCAAAACACCTCAAAACCTCATGATTCTTGATCTTTGAACTTGCCAAACCTATTTTAACATTAAAAGAACATCCCTTGGCTAGAAAAAATGTGGTTGGACCCCTTGAAATCCCACAGTTGACTTTTCTAAGGCACAGTTGACCAGTTTCTTCACTTACAAGCAACTGAAGAAATGCTTGACTTCCACAAGGAATTTTCTCACCAAAATTCATCCCTAGGATCCTCTTAACATGTGAAAGACTTTGCCCAAATGAAATGGCCAAAGTTTTGAGGTTTTCATGCTTGAAACTCAAACCCTAGTTTGGGATCCTTGTATAGGAGCTTTGCCCTAGCCTAGATTCCCTGATAATCTTCCAACCTTCTGAGCTTTTGCAAATGAACTTGAACTTGTAAATGCAATGTAGACCCCTCATAGGACTTATAAAAAACCATTGGGCCCCTTGTCATGGCTTGTGATGCTTCAAGAACCTCCATAGATGATCATATGCCTAATGCTAGGTCATTAGAAATGTTATGCCTCATCTTTCCATGCTAGGATGCTAAGAATATGATATGTTCATGATGAATATGATGTGATATGATGCTTAAAATGAAGAGGGCAAATTTGGGGTGTTACAGCTGCCCCTATTCAAACAACTATTAATCTGAAAAGGACGGTAGCACAGGCTATCGACCGTTCAAGATAAACTGTGGTTGAATACCTAGAAGACCCAAAATTTGCACTCTGACGAGAATGCAAAAACTGGGAAATAAACCCAACCAAACGATGCTTTGGTGACTGAAGTGGAGAGAAAGCAGACGAGCTTCTTCCAGGTTGAAACTGATATCTGGAGTTAGAATACTTTGACAGACGAGTCTTCTTCGAACAATCCTGTTGCGCCAGGAACTGGACATACGAGTCCTCAAAAACTTTGCAAGAACATATGACTTGAGACAGACGAATCTCCTTCGGATATACCTATTACGCCAGGACCGGTGATGCACTTATGTCTGTGGGATAGACATGCATAAACAAGGTAGACGAACCCTCTTCATATATTATCCATGGATATATGGTATAAGACAGATGAGTCTTCTTCGAGCAAACCTGTTACGCCAGGTGCAACATTAATAAGTGGTTCTTGAGACAGACGAGCCTTCTTCGGATAATCCTGTTACGCCAGGACGGGTAACCATTTTGACATTTATTCCCACAGTCAGGATTTTAAACCTCTTCAATACAACGAGTATTGGATGATCATCAAGATAACACAGACGAGTGTCACAAGTCAATGATACCAACGAGTATCAGACGATGATCTAAGAAACACAGACGAGCGCTTTAAGCAATGGTACAAACGAGTATCATCCACTAGTATAGGCGAATACCAGAAATCCAACCACAACCGAGCATTTGGAGTAGCAATACAGATGAGTACCAGGATAATTAGCAAATCCACCCATACAGATATAAGCTAACACAGACGAGTGTTAGGGATGATACAGACGAGTATCCAAACAATGCAGACGAGCTTCAAACAGATAACAAACACAGACGAGTGCTGGGGAATGCATACGAGCAAAAACAAAGTGATAACACAGACGAGTGTTGGGAAGTGCAAACGCGCAACAGTAAAGTAATCATGGGCCACTTCTGGGGAAAGAAAACAAGCAATATCAAAGTAATAACACAGACGAGTGTTGAGAAATGCAGACGAGCATCAAAAAAATATGAACACAGACGAGTGCTGGGGAATGTTTCCCTGATAGCTGGGAAGATACTTCCTCAAATATCCTTGTTGGTGACAAGACTTTTGACAGATGAATTCTGTGGGGAATGGACCTCCCACTGCTTGCTGGGTATACTCCACTGGGGAAAATAAACTGCTTGGGCTACCTGCCAAGACTTAGCTGGGGAAAAATTCTGCTTGGGAGAATGTGACGCTATCCTGCAAAACCTGCAACAACAGAAAACATATATGTGCCCCGGGGACTTGCATGGTATGATTTGTTCATCCATCGTCGCCCGACACTCAAAGAGGATTTCAAATGTTTCCCTGCAATGTCAATTTTTCTTTCAAATTATCACCATGTTTTAAATGCAATGCTATTTTTGCCAAAAATTCAGGACATTTTGCAAACAAAAATAAACACAACACAACTTTTTGACTGAATATTCTTTTTATTGAAAGGCCTCTGAATAGGCAAAGACTTTACATCAGGAAGCAACCACCTGGAAAGAGGTAGTTACCATAAAATTGAGAAAACAAACTATCCTAATGGCAATGGGCACGACATCCCAATGAGTTTCCTTTCTGTTATGACCAGCATGTCTTCAAAACTCTCCATTCTTGCCTTTGCTTTCTGAGAGGATGAGGGGACTGATTCCTATCCTCCTGATATTGTCAGGTTGTACGAAACGATGATGTGGTTCAGATTACTCGAATCGCAGTTGTTCGCTTATTCCCCTATTTTGCGTGGATCGCCCTTTCGGGTTTTCAATCCACCGGGATACCCTTTTTTGCCTGAGCTGTCCGATGTGGCTTTTCAACTCAGCGGGTGTACGTATTTTTTTAATATTTTCCCTAACTTTTGCCCGAGCTTTTTATTCTGTTTTTAGCTCGCCGGGAAGCCCTTTTCTTGCTTGGACTTTAATTCTGTTTTTGTGTCCAGCGGGTCTATTCATGCGAAGTATTTTTTAACTACGTCCGAGTTAACAGGGGATTGGAAATCATCTCCATCCATAGTGGTGAGCATCAGTGCTCCTCTCGAGAAAACTTTCTTCACTATGAATTGTCCATCGTAGTTTGGGGTCCACTTGCCCCTGTGATCTGAACCTGGAGGAACGATCCTCTTGAGCACAAGCTCTCCTACTTGATACTCCCGAGTACGTACTCGTTGGTCGAATGCTCGCTTCATTCTCCTCTGATAAAGCTGACCATGACAGATAACCCCTAATCTCTTTTCATCAATTAAGCATAGCTGATTGTAACGAGCACGCACCCATTCAGCCTCATCAAGCTTCACATCCATCATCACACGCAATGAAGGAATCTCTACTTCAACGGGCAAGACTGCCTCCATACCATATACCAATGAGAAGGGAGTTGCCCCAGTTGACGTCTTGACTGACGTTCGGTACCCATGCAATGCAAACGGTAAAATCTCATGCCAATCTTTGTAAGTGACAACCATCTTTTGCACAATCTTCTTGATATTCTTGTTTGCTGCTTCTACCACACCATTCATCTTTGGTTAGTAAGGAGAAGAATTGTGATGCTGAATCTTGAAGTCCCGACACAACTCTTCCATCATCTTGTTGTTGAGATTAGAACCATTGTCAGTAATGATTCTTTCGGGCACTCCATATCTATAAATGATGTCCCTTTTCAAAATTCTGGCAACCACCCGACGAGTAACATTGGCATAAGATGCTGCTTCAACCCACTTAGTGAAGTAATCGATCACGACCAAGATGAAGCGATGACCATTTGAAGCAGTGGGCTCTATCTTCCCGATCATGTCAATGCCCCACATAGCAAAGGGCCAAGGAGATGACATGACGTTGAGCAGGCTTGGAGGAACATGCACTTTGTTTGCGTAAATCTGGCACTTGTGGCACTTACGAGCGAATGAACAACAGTCTGCATCCATTATCATCCAATAATACCCCGATCTTAACAACTTCTTAGCCATAGCATGCCCTCCTGCATAAGTACCGAAAGATCCCTCGTGGACTTCCTGCATTAACAAGCTTGCTTCGTGTCTATCCACACATCTGAGCAAGACCATGTCAAAGTTTCTCTTGTACAAAACCCCGTCTGTATTCAAGAAGAAGCTAGCAGCAAGTCGCCTTAAAGTCTTCTTGTCATTGGAAGATGCCCCAGCTGGGTATTCTTGCTTTTCCAGGAATAGTTTGATATCAAAATACCAAGGTTTCTCGTCAGACACGGTGTCTACAGAGAAAGCATGAGCTGGAGCGTCAAGCTTGGAAATGTCAATTCTGGGCACATAATTCCAACACAAGACTTTGATAGACGAAGAAAGAGTGGCCAATGCGTCGGCAAATTGATTTTCATCACGTGGTATGTACTGAAGCTTAACTGTTGTGAAGAACGTCAACAATTTTCTGGCATAATCCCTGTAAGGAATTAGATGCTCTTGGTGTGTATACCACTTACCGGTAACCTGGTTAATAACGAGGGCTGAATCTCCGAATATATCGTGGGTCTTAATCCGAAGATTAATAGCCTCCTCTATTCCCATTATGCATGCCTCGTATTCCGCTTCATTGTTGGTGCAGCCAAATGTAATTCTGGCTGCGAAGGGAAAGTGGACACCTTCGGGAGTAATAAGAACATAACCAACTCCACGTCCGTTGATATTGACCGCCCCATCAAACATCAACTTCCATCTGGATTCAGGGTCTGGCCCCTCCTCCGGAAGTGGTTCCTCGCAATCGTTTGCTTTGAGGTACATGATGTCCTCAACAGGGAAATCAAACTTCATTGGCTGATAATCATCTTCAAGAGGTTGCTGTGCAAGGTAATCTGACAATACACTTCCCTTGATAGCTTTCTGAGAAGTATACTGTATGTCATACTCTGTTAAGATCATTTGCCACCTAGCAAGCCTTCCGGTTAACGCTGGTTTCTCAAAAATGTACTTGACAGGATCCATTTTGGAAATTAGCAGTGTGGTATGAGTCAACATGTACTGTCTCAGTCGGCGAGCAGCCCATACCAAAGTGCATCAAGTTTTCTCGAGCAGTGAGTAACGGGATTCACAGTCGGTAAACTTTTTGCTAAGGTAATAAATAGCGTACTCTTTTCGACCAGACTCGTCGTGTTGGCCTAGAACACACCCCATTGACCCTTCTAGCACAGTCAAGTACATGATAAGCGACCGTCCTGGAACTGGAGGCATTAGAATTGGAGATGTCTGCAAATATTCTTTTATCTTTTCGAAGGATTTTTGGCAGTCCTCATTCCACCTGACCATTTGCTCTTTTCTTAGCAATTTGAAAATTGGTTCACACGTGGCAGTTAGATGAGATATGAACCGTGAAATGTAGTTCAACCTCCCTAAAAACCCACACACTTCTTTTTCTGTTCTCGGTGCAGGCATATCTTGAATTTCTTTTACTTTTGCAGGATCTACCTCAATTCCCTTCTGACTAACAATGAAACCCAGCAGTTTCTCGGAACGCACTCCGAAAGTGCACTTGTTTGGATTCAACCTCAACTTGTATTTTATCAGTCTATCAAACAACTTCTTGAGATTGACCAGATGCTCTTCTTCGTCTCGGGACTTAGCAATCATATTGTCCACATAACACTCTATCTCTTTATGTATCATGTCGTGGAACAATGTGACCATAGCCCGCTGATAAGTTGCTCCGGCGTTCTTCAGACCAAAGGGCATGACCATATAGCAGAATGTACCCCACGGGGTAATGAACGTTATTTTCTCCATGTCTCCCGGCGCCATCTTAATCTGATTGTATCCGGAGAAGCCATCCATGAAGGAAAATACCGAGAACTGAGCAGTATTGTCTACCAGCACATCAATGTGAGGTAACGGAAAGTCATCTTTTGGGCTTGCTCTTTTCAAATCCCGGTAGTCAACGCACATCCGGACCTTGCCGTCCTTCTTTGGTACATGTACAATGTTAGCTACTCAATGTGGATAACTAGTTACGGCAAGGAACCCGACATCCCATTGCTTCTGAACCTCCTCCTTGATCTTCATCTCCATGTCAGGACGCGTTCTTCTCAACTTCTGCTTCACAGGAGGACATTCTTCTCTCAATGGTAGTTTATGCACAACAATGTCGGTATCCAACCCTGGCATGTCTTGATACGACCAGGAAAAGATATCCACATACTCTCGCAGCATACCAATCAGCTCTCTCTTTATTTCAGCCTGCAGACTGGCCCCAATCTTGATTTCTTTCTTCACATCTTCAGTGTCGATGTTGATGATCTCAATTTCTTCCTGATGAGGCTGAATAAATCGTTCCTCTTGTTTCAATAATCTGACCAATTCTTCAGGGAGTTCACAGTCTTCCTCAACCCCTTCATCAGCTTGGTAGATAGGATTGTCAAAGTCATGCGTGGTCATAGCAGGAACGTTATCAATGGAATCCGGATGATCAACACTGCACAGATGATGTGCATATTTCAGAATCTGTTTATTTTCAAAAGAGACGCAAACACAAGACAAAAAAGGAAAAACACATTGCCATTTTTATATTTTTTTTTTGTGAAAAATTTAAAACAAAAGAAAAAGAACACAATTTTTCCGAAAATGTCCTTTATTTCATGGTAAAAAAGATGCATAACACACATGGTGGCCCATACAATGGATCCTAGCATCTTGGGCAGAATGCTGGATTTGACAATGCAGCATGATAAGAAAAGGAAACAAATAAATTACTCTGAGTGCCAGGTAACTTGGACGATGTCTTCAGCAGACCAGTTCTTCAGCTCCTCTCCGGGCGCACACGGATGAATCCTGTTGTCCCAGTCACCATCACTGTCTCCCTCTTCATTAGTTGCACAGATTTGGTTGCGGTCGAGCATCCCAGCGCTTGTAAAAGTAATGGCTTTACCACTTGGAGACCCATCAGATCCACTAGGTTGATAACCCAAACCAAACTTGTCGTCTTTCTTCTCTAATTCCAGCAATTTGCCCCAGCCTTGGGCGCTTCCTAACTGAACCACTTCCTTCGCCTGCTTGTAGGAATGGATGGAGGTACCTTCTTTCTCACTGTTTCTCTCTACAGGAGTCAAAATGATGACATTAACTGCTTCGAAGGCTTGACACAGAGTCTCGTGGATCTCTCCGTCCATCTCCACATATTTGAAAGTTGATAAGTGCCTCACAAAGATGTCTTCCTCTCCACACACTGTGATTACTTGGCCATCAACCACATATTTGAGCTTTTGGTGTAGAGTGGAAGTTACAGCTCTGGCAGCATGAATCCATGGGCGTCCCAACAAGCAGCTGTACATGGGCTGAATGTCCATGACGTAGAAGGTGCTTTTGAAAACTTGAGAACCTATCTTTACAGGTAACTCAACTTCTCCAAACACTGACCTTCTGGACCCATCAAAAGCTTTGACAATCAAATCACTGGGTCTTAGGACGATACCATCAACATTGAGCTTCATTAATGCTTTCTTCGGAAGTACATTAAGAGACGAGTCTGTGTCAACCAGGACATGCGACAACATAGCACCCTTACACTTCATAGTAATATGTAGTGCTTTGTTATGGTTACGGCCCTCTGACGTAAGGTCTCTGTCTGTAAAGCCCAGCCCGTGGCTTGCATTCGCATTGCCCACTACAACTTCCAGTTGATTAACCGTTATTTCTTGAGGAACATAGGCCATCTGCAATACTTTCAACAAGGCTTCTCTATGTGCAGGAGAACACACCAGCAGAGACAAAATGGATATTTTGGATGGCGTCTGGTTCAACTGTTCAACCACCTTATAATCACTCTTTTTAATTATGCGCATAAATTCCTCCACCTCTTTCTCAAAGGTACCCTGTCCAGCAGCAGGAGTTGTTGTTTCTTCAGTCACTGTTTGCTTTCCTTTAGCCTTTGCCTCAGCCTTAGCCTCAGGATCTCCTCTCAGAATTGGGGGAACAAATAGACGACCACTTTTTGTAAAACCTCCAACCCCTCCGATGTTACTACAGTCGGATCAATGGTTACAGACTTGTTCTCAATCTTCTGTCCTTCCACGTACACATCTGAGCCGTAATGTCATGGGATGGCTCTATCATCTGTATAAGGAACAGGCCCAGGCACAGTAATAGTCACAGGACTAACTTCAGGAGCATAAATAGTCACAGGTTCTCTTCTAGAAGGCATCTCAGCTGGATCATAGAAAATGGTTATAGTGGACACATCATCAACTTCATTATCAACTTTGTCAAACTGCAATGATCCTTCATCAATCAGATTCTGCAACCCCATCTTCAGGTCTTCATAACCATTCATTGAATTCGCACAGTTTTCGCAATCAGAAATGCATCCCGGAAACACTTGTCCTTTCAACAGCCTCTCCTTCACTACCAACAGCGGAGTCTTCACTTCTTCTATGCTCAGAATCAGACTTAACTTCTCACCACCCTCAACAGCATTTATTCTAGCCCCTCCGTGATTCGGAATAGGGTTTGAAGTAACATTTGGCAGTGGTGCGAAGTTAATCGCCTTGGAGTCGATCAGATCTTGGACTTTGTGTTGTAGCGCCCTGCACTTCTCAGTTGAGTGCCTGGGTGCTCCTGAATGGAAAGCGCATCTAGCATTGACATCGTACCCCACTGGAAGCTCTCTAGATGGTGGTGGTGCCAAAGTCCTCAGCTGTATCAAATTCAGGTCCAACAATCTTGGTAGCAATGCAGCGTAAGTCATGGGAATTGCCTCAAGCACCCTATTAGCCGGGCGAGTCTGCCTTGGCTGATAAGGTCTTTGTTGATAGTTGTTACGTTATGGCTGTTGTTGTTGAGGTTGTACCTGCTGCACAGGACTGGAAGGGATTGTGACAGCTGCCACTTGCTCATATGATTTTCTATATCCTCGGCCCCGTCCTCGGCCAAACACAACATTGGTTTCACCTTCCCTTCTTCTCGTGGATCCGCTGAAAGCTTTTCTTACTCCATTCGAACTGCTCGCACTTGTATCCTGAATATTTCCCATCTTTAACAGAGTCTCGACCCTCTCTCCAGAAATTAATATATCATTAAACTTGGTAGCCGAACAAGACGCCAATCTTTTGATAAACACTCCTTGCAATATCCCCATGAACATATCAGCCATCTCATTCTCCAACAGTGGTGGTTGCACTCTGGCAGCGAGCTGACGCCACCTTTGAGCATACTCTTTAAGCCCCTCCTTAGCAGTTTGAGACATGTGTTGCAATTGAGTGCGATTTGGAGCCATGTCCAAATTATACTGGTATTGTCTCACGAAAGCCTCTGCCAGGTCCTTCCAACTCTTAATGTTGACTCTGCTTAGCTTCATATACCATTCCAAGGAGGCCCCAACCAGGCTGTCCTGGAAATAGTACATCCATAGCTTTTCATCATCAGTGTGGGCAGCAATCCATCCTACAAAGGACTGAAGATGAGTCTTTGGGCATGCTGTGCCATTGTACTTCTCGAAAGTCGGGACCTTGAACTTGTAAGGGATTCTAACCCCTGGAACCAAGCCCAAGTCAGTAATGTCGAACCCCAAAGAGTTCTGGGATTGAATAGCCTTGATCTGTTCTGCCATCTCCTCAAACTTCCTGTTCATTTCAGCCCCCTGGCCTTCTGTTTCGTCCAGCAGAGTGAATTGTTCGTCTTTACCGTCCATCTGTACATTGTTCAGTCCATCATTGATTATGGTAACCCCTGGTTGTGTTACAGGGATTTCAACCTGACGGGAACCCGCACCGTTACGATTACCTCCCTCAGCAGTACCGTTGTTTCTGGCTTGATTATTTTCAACCAACTCATGTAGACATTCCTGATTCTGACCCATTCCTGCCATAAGGGTCATAAAATTGTCCATCCTCAGTCTCAAGTCAGCTAAATCAGCATGCATTTGATCCATGACTCTTTCTCTGTTAATTCTTGTGGGATATCTATGTGCGACCGGCTGTTCTCGAACCTTCCTGGGAGCTATAGTGCCTGAAACAACAAGAACGTTAGAAACTAAAGCACTACCTGCAAAACAAACAAACACGTCATATGCATGCAATGTAACTGCTCATGTTCCCAAGTTTTAAGCATTTGCATGCTCCAGTTCTGGTATCTGCTCCAGACAGCCATTTTCAGTATTAACTTTCAGACTTTCTCTTTGAAGAATGTTCAAATATTAGCAGTATCAGACAAACGATCCTTGCACATTCAGACATGATAATTTTCATATTAACACTGTATATCATGGACAACCCACTGCCGGCCAAAAGTTAGAGCACAAACAGAAATATTCCCTGAAGGGTTACAAGCCATTACATGAATAAAAGACAAAAGAAATAAAGCAAGACTCCTACAACAAGTCTGTAGGTAGTCTGAAAAATAAACTAAACTAGAGACCCAGGCTCCTCTGCATCCACCTCTGCTCTGCTCTTCTTTACACCTGCTCTCATCTTGAGCTCTTCAATCTCCTTCCGTGCTTCCTTCAAGGCTAACTGGCTTTGTGCTAAATGCTGAGTATTTTCCCTTTGAATGCTGTGGACTTGCTCCACCTCTTCCTTCTTGAAGGCCATTTGCACATCGAATAACTCTTCTTTTTCTTTGAACTTCTTTTGCTCTTCCTCCCTTTGACCTTGCAACCAAACAATGGATTGCCGAGCTTCCTTGAGAGTCTTCAAAGTCTTTTTGCGCTCAGCTTCTCTTTTTGCCTTCATCAGACCCATCCTTTGAAAGTGAGCTTCCCTTCCAACAAAGTCCTTCTCTTTAGCTTCCAAAGAGGCTTGGATCTTCTGCAGCTTTCCCTCTGCTTCATTTTTGGCCCTGTTGGCAAGATGATACAGGTTAACCATTTCAGCATCTCCACTCGAACTTCATGCAGCTGAGCTTCCAATTTCTTGTACTCTTCAAGAGAAACAGTACTTTGGCTTGGCACTTCTTTGGGATAAAGTGGAGCTTCTACTGAGAAAGGCATGATAACCTCTTCTACATGTTTTTTGCAACCATGTAGCAAAAGGAGGATACGTCTTGGGATCAACTCTGCCAAAGTCTTTCTTACCCTTCCTCATCCTGTGAGCCCAAGCTTGAGATGCTTGTAGAACTAACTCCTTGTTTCCTTCCACAGGAAAATACAAAGACTCAGCAAATTCTTCCATCTGTGGAGGATCTCTCAAAGGGTAACCAAATTGCTTCCTGGCTAATGTTGGATGATAATTGATTACACCCTTCCTTCCTAGCAAAGGCACTCCAGCAAATCTTCCGCAACTGACCAACAACTCTTTTCCTAGCAGATTTTTGTCATATCCCCATGCTATATCTTCAGCAGTTAGCCCCATCAACCTTCTAGACCACCTCCACTCATCCTTCATTTCCTTGAAAGCACCTGACTATGGCAGTCGTCTGGCAAACCACTCAGCAAACAAAGAAGCACAATAGCTTACTGGTCCTCCTCTACCTTTCTCATTCCTATAATGAACACTGTAATAGAAGTCACCCAACAGAGTTGGCACAGGATTGCCTTTAGCAAAGATAGAGATCACTTACAAGCTCACACATTCCTTCTCTCCTGGGAACAAGCTAGACCCATACACCATCAAAGCCAGCAAAGCACCAAAGTCACCCCATTTACCCTCTGTAGCATATCTCTCTGCCTCTGGTATGAGCACACTCCAAGGGAATCCTTTGCCTTCACTATCCTTCAGAGCCCTCTTAACTGTAGTAGCTGGCAAACGACAAAATTTGGTTATGTCTTCTTCCTTAAGCACCACCTCAGATCCATAGAAAGGAAATGTCTCTCTGAGTGGAACATTCAGAATGCTGGAAATCTCCTCCAAGGTAGGAGCCAAGATGTAATCTGGAAACACAAAGCAACACAACAGGGGGTCATAAAACTGAAGCAAGGTATGCAAATTGTCCTTCTGGTCTGCAGTGGGCTTGTCCACATACTTCAATATCTGGCCATATCTCTTTCTGAAATTTCCCAAGACTTGGTCGTTCATCAAACCGGCTAATTTCTGAACACTTCTGACTTCAGGTTGAAGAAAAGTATAGTGAACATTCTTTTTCCTTGTAATTCTTCTGACTTCTGCCATCTGGAAGTAAGATTTACCAAAACTAGGAGCTGACTATGAATAATGACCTGAAAAATGGAAACATAAACAGTTAATGCAAGAATGATGCAAATGCAAATCCAATGCATGCATATGATCAATCTGGGACCATCTGGATACTGGACACTGAACATAAGGACCCTCTGATCAACTGCAAACCAAAATCCTCTGAGTCACAACCCTCTGATAGAAATAGTCACAACTCTCTGATAGAAATCTCATAACCACAGTACCAAGAAAACAAGAACACCCGAACCATAGGACCAAAATCATAACAAGGACCACTGATAATGAGGGTATGTAGAGGCCAAGGGTTCCTGCAAACCTGTAAACCCCTCCCAATCTCACTGGTATGCTCCGGGTCAGACATCACGAACTCTTAAATCCAAATAGCAATAATACTTTTACCATTTCAGAGAAATGGCTCATGACCAAATCAGGGAATCAGTTTGGCATTATATACTACGCAGGGAGGCCACAGTTGAGTCCGGGAAACAAGGTCATCCTATGTAAGTCCCAGGTGGGCCCTCAGATGCGAATGGGTTTACCACAAAATGTGGTCTGCCACTGTCATCACTAAAGAGGGATGTTTCCACAAGGTTCTCAATGATCGGTCCCCAGTTGCACATAAATGTCAAGGTTATGAAATGAAAGAGGAAGATCCCCAAATCAAAACATTTCCAAGACGGTCACAAATCTGGGCGTGGAACTCACTACTACCCCCATGACAAGATCTCATGAGGCCAAAGTGGAACCACTCTAAGTCCTAAGGTGCACTCGAGCCGTGGTAATGAGCTCATCTCTCAGAAACAGTATCACCCAAACCCACCAAACAGAAAATCCAGTCCAGACAGTCCAGTAATAATATGATGCAGAAAATAAATACTGAGAACTGTAAATAAAGCTGTAAACAAAACTGTAAATAAAAAACTGTAAAATACAACACACAACAGCAAACAGTCAACACCCGAAGAAACAGAAACAAACAAGCGCTAGGAGAGACTCACAGGGGAACCAGAGATTCTGGGTTCGATCCCCAGCAGAGTCGCCAGCTGTCGCTCCCCGGATTTCCATCCTGGTACAAACGCGAAAGTGGCGCAGAAAGGAATAGAGTCGCCAGCCAGGCATTTTTATCCCGAAGGAACGAGAATGGTAATGATGCACAAACCAGAGGAAAAGAAAAGGAAGGACACGGGTCCTGCGAACCAAAGAGACAAAGTTCGGGAGTCGGTTACGACCTGGGAAGGTATTAGCACCCCAGATCGTCCAGCGTACCCGACGGGATCCACGCTTGCAAATAAACTGTTTCAAAGGGTGAAGGAATGAAAGCTGCTACGAAGAAAATGAACTGAACTGAATAAAAGAAACGAAAAGGGAACTAAAAAAGAAATGGAAAGGAAAACATGTAGGGAAAATAAAGATTGTGCTCGAACGGGCCCTACCCCGCTGCCTACGTACCTCATCTGGACAATGAGGATCAGAGTCGCCGTAGTTCCCCTAACTAGGGGTGGAAAAGATTGCTTGTGTCTTTAGGCTTGAACTGCCTATGTCAATGCTCAGGTGTTGCAGGCTCGGACGACGAGTGCGTAACCGTCTTGCAAAATGAAAAGAAGAAGCAAGTTCGCGTACGGAGCGAAGGAGATGAAAAAAGAATTTCCCGAAGGAAAGACGATTATTGTTTGTTTGTGTTTTTTAGAGGCTTTTATGAGTGTGTCACAAGGAAGTGAACTCAAGCTCTTTTCCATGGAATGTGCACTTGTCACTACATTCCAAGATGGAATAATAGAACAAGCACACTCAAGTAAGGAGAAGATCCCCAAAACTTGAAGCCAGAGATTAGGGCCTAAGCTCACTAACTCATTAACTTATTAAGTGCTTTTGGTATTTACAATGAAGAAGTGTTTTTTATGATTTTCTTGGTGAAGATGATATCTTGATCAGACTTGTACATCACAAGATAAGCTTGTACTATCCCAAGATGGGAAGACTACAAGTATCTCATGGGATAAGGCTATTTCTCAAGGTATCACTTCAAACTTTATTAAGTGTTTTCTTTAAGGTTTTGAGATGAGAAGAGAAAAGAAACCAAGAGGATCACAAAGGCAAAAGTCTAATGGGGGACTAAAGAATCCTAAGTGTTGTCATGCATGGGAGATCCTAGGTTAGTGTGGTTTACTATCCTAAAGAAGAAAAGAAGAAGAAGAGAAGAAGAAGAGAGGAGGGAAGCAAGGCCTAAGCCCAACAATCACAAGGTTAACATTAATGAAGAAAGAAGAAGAGATAAGAATTGGAGATGTGGGAATCACATCCACACCTCTCACTTACCATAGCCCCTGAAAAGGTTAGCAACACAAGCATACAAGGGAAACAAAATGAATATAATGACATGCCAACATCATACAAACAGAAGTGAAATCATATACAAAGACTCAATGCAAATGCAAGCGACAAGAATGAGAAAAGAAGCATACAAGTCAATTATGAGGCAACATGAATCACATGGCAAAGCAAAGCAAACTTAGTGAGATGAAAAGCATAATAAACAAAACATGAACTCAAGGTGCAAGATCAGAACCAAATCCAAGTTAAAGAAGTGCTTAAGAAGCAAGAGAGATGAGGAGAAGAGAAACACAAAGCTAACAAACAACTTATAGGAAGAAATAAGCAAAGGAATGAGATGAATGCACATAAGAAAAAAAGAACTTAAAAGGTAAGCACATCACAAAATTTCCAAGACACAAACCCTAAACCAAGATCAGAAAGGTATCAATACCCTAAGGAGACCCCAAATGAGATGAAGAAGTTGGCACAAGTGCCCTTCTAAGCTAAGGAGAGGACTTATGATCAAAAAGAAGCAAAATGGGACAAGTTAAGAACCAAAATTCAAATCAAATCAACAAGGAACCCAAAAATTCCACAACTTTGGTCAAGGGACCCTCAATCATGATATAACAACATGCCAAAAGGATAGGAAGAAATTCAGAAGCTATGCAAGTCAAAAGAGAGCTCAAAATTGAACTAGGGTTAAGGAACTTCACTTACAAGTCAAGGACCAAAACCAAATGAACAAGTTTCTAAAAATCAGGGCAAAATCACACATGAACTACATCTTCTTATGAATCCAGAGAAAAAAGAACCAACAAGAAATTCAAAATGAGGATCAATGTGGAAATTGGACAAGGCAGCATGCACAAAAAGGAATTAATTACATGAGGGAATTAATTGACACGTGGCTATTAAAAATAAATGGAAAAGAAAAATATGGAAAATTAAAGAAAACTCAAATGAACATTCCTAAATTATTTCAGAATTTTTGGACACTAAGAAGTATTTTTAAAAAAAAATGAAAAGCAAAATGAAATAAAGAAATAAAAGAAAGAAATAAAATGAGAGAAGGCTGGGAGGGTACGAATAGTAGGGAAATTAGTTGAAATCAAATGGGCTCAAAAGGCAAGGGGGTGCGGATAGAAGTTCAGGCCTACCCAATCTGCGCAAGTGTATAATATACTGGGTGGAAATTCAGAGAAAAATAGTGAAAAACACAAGCCATAGGATCAGATGGACGCATCCTATAAGGTTGTTCATTAAATGACGTGGCAAATTAATTGGACCAAAGCTGAGGGAACACACAAGCTACCATGGTATACGCAACACAAAGATTAATTAGAAGGAAATTATAAAAACAAGCGCACGTGAGGGAGAGGTGGTCACTAATTGAGGTGGCAACATATCAAACGTCCAGATGAGAAAATCTAAGGGTGCTGGACTCATCTTCAACCTTGGAAACCCTAATACATACGCCCAGATTCCGGTGACCGGAGCTAGGGCTCCGGAACCGGAAAACACACAACATGATCAAACATTAACCAAAATTAACAAAAAGCTCCAGATTGAATAAATGAACCATGCTGATTCCAAATATGATGATGAAATTCTCAAAGGATCAAAGGATTTTCCATATCGAACATAAACAATTTCTACCATGAAACTTTAAGCTCACATTACAAGCTCAATAATGAATCAAACTTGAATCTAAAACTAGCAGAATGATCAGCATAACCAGAGGATTACATTACACACAACTATTTTCATTTTTAGATCTGAGGATTTTGAACTCACCTGAACTTGCAGATCTGAGAATAGCTTGTTAGAAGCCAAGATAATGATGCCAATCCACTCCAAATGCACTCTAGTTGCAAAATAAATGCAACTAAAGTCTTGAATCTTGCTGGATCTGAGAGTTTGCAGCTGACTGCCCTGAAATGGAAAGGTGATGAATCTTGAGAAATAGCTTGCACAATGGATGGATTTATGATCCTGAGCTCTCAAGGATGAAGGATCTATGGTTAGTTTGTGAAGAGAGCAAGTGTGTGAAGAGATTCGAATGAAAATGACATTTGAGCAAAAACTTGAGAGTGATGAAATGAGTGAGATCTGGATCCACTAAAACCCTAATTTGCTTTTATATGAGGTCATGAGGAAATGCTGAGAGAATGAGAGGATTTGCACGTGGGAATGGAGAGTGTGTGAGATTTTGCAAAATTGGAAAGTTTGTGGTGAGAGCATGAAACACTCATGCATTTCCTTGCCTCTTGCCCATGTGTATTCCACATCTCACCCTTGATTGCAATCTAAACAGATTCTGGCCCTTGGATGAAGATGTCACACAAATCTCATGAACATGCACTTTTTGCACTTTTGGAATGAAATTCTCATTATGCACGAATTTGGTGTATTTCTTGGAGCAAAGTGAACTATTTTCATTGAATTTTAATATTGGAACCTCATTTGGTATGTACCAACATCAAAAATTAAGATTCAAGAATTTTTGCTTTGGTGCACAAGTGAGAATTTAAGTTTTGCCCTAGTTTTGCATGAATTTTCGAGGGGCATATCTTCTTAACCATGAAGGCTATGAAAAAGTACCTTTACTTTTTGAAAATGGGAATATTTAATCTCCAACTTTCATGTTTGTCTTTGGTCCATTTGAAGAATTTTTCACCAAGTTATGATCACTTGAAATTTAGGGCAAAAACTTGCCAAAAATGGCATTTTCCATAACCAACTTCGCACCAATTTTGCAAAACACCTCAAAACCTCATGATTCTTGATCTTTGAACTTGCCAAACCTCTTTTAACATTAAAAGAACATCCCTTGTCTAGAAAAAATGTGGTTGGACCCCTTGAAATCCCCCAGTTGACTTTTCTAAGGCACAGTTGACCAGTTTCTTCACTTACAAGCAACTGAAGAAATGCTTGACTTCCACAAGGAATTTTCTCACCAAAATTCATCCCTAGGATCCTCTTAACATGTGAAAGACTTTTACCAAATGAAATGGCCAAAGTTTTGAGGTTTTCATGCTTGAAACTCAAACCCTAGTTTGGGATCCTTGTGTAGGAGCTTTGCCCTAGCCTGGATTCCCTGATAATCTTCCAACCTTTTGAGCTTTTGCAAATGAACTTGAACTTGTAAATTCAATGTAGACCCCTCATAGGACTTTTATAAAACCATTGGGCCCCTTGTCATGGCTTGTGATGCTTCAAGAACCTCCATAGATGATCATATGCCTAATGCTAGGTCATGAGAAATGTTATGCCTCATCTTTCCATGCTAGGATGCTAAGAATATGATATTTTCATGATGAATATGATGTGATATGATGCTTAAAATGAAGAGGGAAAATTTGGGGTGTTATAGGTAGATTTGGGGTGATACAGTAGCATCTTATGCCAATCTTTGTATGTCACAACCATCTTTGAACAATCTACTTAATGTGTTTGTTGGCCGCCTCGACGACACCATTCACCTTTGGGAAAAACGTCTAAGAATTGTGATGCTCGATCTTAAAATCCCGACATAAGTGTTCCATCATTTTATTGTTGAGATTAGAACCATTATCATTAATGATTCTTTCGGGAATTCCATATCTGTAGATTATATTCCTCTTGATGAAACGGGCTACCACTTGTTTCGTTACGTTGGCATGACATTGCTTCGACTCACTTTGTGAAGTAGTCTATGGAAACCTGAATGAAGCGGTGACCGTTGGAAGCATTTGGCTCAATCTTGCCAATCATATCAATACCCCACATGACGAAGGGCCAAGGTGAATACATGACGCTCAATGGATTTGGAGGCACATGCACCTTATTAGCATAAATTTGGCACTTGTGGGAATATTTACAGAAATCAGATTCCATGGTGATCCAATAATATCCCGACCTTAATAGTTTCTTTGCCATACCATGTCCTCCAGCATGGGTACCGAAAGAACCTTCGCCAACTTCTTGCATCAACATGTCTACTTCGTGTCTATCCACGCATCTAAGCAAGACCATGTCGAAGTTCCGTTTATAGAGCACATCATCATGGCTTAAGAAGAACCCTCCTTCTAACCTCCTGAGGTTCCTCTTGTCTTTGCTTGATGCCCCTGCCGGGTATTCCAGAGATTTCAGAAATTGCTTGATATCATAGTACCAAGGTTTGTTGTCATCAACACCGTCAATTGCAAACACATATGCTGGTCTTTCGAGATGAGTGACATTGATTCTAGGCACATAGTTCTCCTGATGAACCTTGATCATGGAAGACAAATTTTCCAGAGCATCAACAAATTGGTTCTCATCTCGAGGTATATAGTGCATCTTGACTTTCGTGAAGAAAGTTAACAATCTCCTAGTATAGTCCATATAAGGAGTCAGATGAGGCTTATGAACTAGCCATTTGCCATTAACTTGGTTGATAACCAAGGCCAAATCACCGAAGACTTCGAGGTTCTTGATTCTCAAATTAATTGCTTCCTCGATCCACTCTTCCAGTTAGAGTTGGCTTTTCAAAGACGTACTTAATGGGGTCCATCTTGGAAATCAGTAGGGTGGTATGAGTCAACATGTATTGTCTTAGTCAGTAGGCAGCCCATACCAAAGCGCAACAAGTTTTCTCGAGCAGTGAGTATCGTGTCTCACAGTCGGTAAACGTTTTGCTAAGGTAATAGATTGCATGCTCTTTTCAACCGGACTCTTCCTGCTGACCCAACACACAACCCATTGACCCATCGAGCACTGTGAGGTACATGATTAAAGGTCTCCTTGGTAGTGGAGGCATGAGAATCATAGGTTCTTGCAAATACTCCTTGATTCTTTCAAAAGCTTGTTGGCAGTCATCATTCCATTCGATGGCCTGATTCTTCCTCAGAAGTTTGAAGATAGGTTCACACATTGCTTCTAGGTGAGAGATGAACCGCGCAATATAGTTCAACCTCTCTAAGAAGCCACGTACTTCCTTCTAGGTTCTCGGCTCAGGCATCTCCTGAATTGCTTTCATTTTTGCAGAGTCGACCTCAATCCCCCTTTCACTAACAATGAAGCCCAGTAGCTTTCCAGGGCGTACCCCGAATATGCACTTGTTCGGGTTTAACGTCAATCTAAATTTTCGAAGCCTGTCAAATAACTTTGCTAAGTTGACTAGATGTTCTTCTTCTGTTTGTGACTTCACAATTATGTCATCGACATAGACCTTAATCTCGTGATGAATCATGTCGTGGAATACAGTCACCATTGCGTGTTGGTATGTAGCTCCAGGATATTTCAAACCAAACGACATTACTTTGTAATAGAAGGTGCCCCATGGGGTATTAAATGTAGTGTTCTCCATGTCATCTGGCAACATTTTGATCTGATTGTAGCTCGAGAAGCCATCCATGAAAGAAAACACAGAGAACTGGGAAGTATTGTCAACTAGCACATCAATATGCGGCAAAGGGAAGTCATTTTTGGGGCTTGTCCGATTGAGGTCCCGATAGTCCACGCACATTCTGACTTTACCATCCTTCTTAAGGACTGGCACAATGTTCACAACCCATGGAGGATAAGTTGTCACGGCCAAGAATCCGACATCAAATTTCTTTTGAACCTCTTCTTTGATTTTGATGGCCATATCAGGTCGAGTGTGTCTTACTTTTTGCTTCACCGGTGGGCAGTCTTTTCCAACCCTGACATGTCCTGGTAAGACCAGGCGAAGCGTCAACATACTCTCGAAGCATGGCAATCAGACTGATCTTGACAGATTCTTCCAACGCGCCTTGATCTTGACCTCTTTTTTGTCTTCTTCAGTACCCAGGTTTATCACCTCAATGGCCTCCTCATGTGGCTGAATCATCTTCTCTTGCTTGAGCAATTTGGCTAGTTCTTCGGGTAGTTCACAATCTTCTTCGCCCTCCTTGTCGGCTAGGTAAATCGGATTATCAAAGTCATACTGAGCCATAGCCAGGTCGTCAATGATGAGACCTGATGAGGAGCATCTGCATGAATGATGATTCATGCTAGATATTAGAAAAAGTGGGAGACATGGAAAACCATTTCCATTTTTTTAAAAACAAAACAAATAAAGGAATGAAAGAGAAGGATAAACATGAATGAATTCCAAAACGTCCATTTTATTGATGATTATGATATTGCATCATGAACAATAAACCCTTACAATGGGCCACTATGCCCAGGGCAAGGCATAGAGCTTGTATACAAGAGAATAGAAAGCTCGACACGAAATCGTTGTACTAAAACGGAGACGCGAAAAAATGAGATCGTTGTACTGAAACGAGACTCAAGACGAGACCATTGTTCTTAAATGTAATCGAAGAAAAACGGGATCATTGTACTTAAGTGATTACCTGAGACGCGACCGTTGTATTTAATGGAGACATGGAAAGATGAGACTGTTGTATTGCAACAAGACTCAAAATGAGACCATTGTGGTTAAATGGAATCGAAGAAAACAGGATCATTGTACTTAAATGAAAGCCCGAGACGCGACTGTTGTACTTAAATGGAGACGCGGAAAAAATGTGACCGTTGTACTTAAACGAGACTCACGACGACACCATTGTACTTAAATGGAATCGAAGAATTGAAATCATCGTACTTAGATGAGATCAAGGGAACGAGATCATTGTACTTAAATGATTACCCGAGACGCGACCGTTATACTCAAACGGAGACGTGGAAAGATGAGATTGTTGTACTTAAACGAGACTCACAGAAACGAAACCATTGTACTTAAATGGAATCGAAGAAAACGGGATCATTCTACTTAAATGAAAGCCCGAGATGCGACCATTGTACTTAAACAGATATGCGGAAAAAATAAGACCGTTGTACTTAAACGAGACTTACGACGATACCATTGTACTTAAATGGAATCGAAGAATTGAAATCACCGTACTTAGATGAGATCAAGGGAACGAGATCATTGTACTTAAATGATTACCCGAGACGCGACCTTTGTACTCAAACAAAGACGCAAAAAGATGATATTGTTGTACTTAAACGAGTCTCACGAAGACGAAACCATTGAAGTTAAATGGTATCGAAGAAAACAGGATCATTGTACTTAAATGATTACCCGAGACGCGACCATTGTACTCAAACGGAGACGTGGAAAAATGAGACTGTTGTACTTAAATGAGACTCAGCTGGGAATAACAAACAAGACTTGGTAGAAATGACCACGTTGGGAAATGAACTTGGAATTCTGTGGGGATACTTTGGTCTGATCGCAGAAACACTGTTTCGGGCTTTTGTGCAATGTACCAGAACTAACTTATGCTTCACGTTCATATGTTTCATTTTTTCCTTGGCGTAATGCTCCATAATGATGGAAATGCTATGCTTTAGAGAATGCAAATGTAATGGTGATTACTAAATGCGAATGTAAAAGGATTTCATGATGAGGAGACAACAGGTATCCTGACAGCTTGACTGGGGAGAAATGATCACTGAATTGATTTGATGAATCCCTGTGGGAAAAGCAACTTTGCGGGGGATAATGTTAATGATACACTGGCTCTGAACTTCCACCCTTGCTAAAAATGAATTGGACTTTGAGAATGGAGAGCCAAGACCTTGTTAAGGATGAACTTGATCTGAGAGGTACGCTACTCGCTGAACTCTGTTGGGGAATTGATACCTTTCTGACTCGGCTAGAGAGCCAGATGTGTTGGTATTCCGCTGAGGAAAAAATCTGATGGGGGATCCTTAGGATACACAATTTTATGCTTGGGGAAGAGATTCCAATGAGGATTGGACTTTATTTAGCGACTCCACTGGGGAAAATGGAGAACATTGCTGGGCAAGGAAGAGAACTTTCGGGCTCCTATGTATCTTCACCACTGCTAGGGCATAATGAATCTTCATGTACTGCTGGGGATAAGTAGACTCTGGTGGAGGATATTTCTTCCCTGAAGGATAACTCCCTGCTTGGGGAGAACACCAACCTTCTCTCATCTTGCTGGGCAAGATTTCAATCTCCAAATCTATTGGGGATGATGGAAAACATCAAAGAGGATATTCTTGAGTAATCTTGCTCAATGACCTGCTAAGGAAGATTTCCTGAAGTTCTATGCTAGCAATGGATTTTCTAGAAACGCCTGTACCTGCATGAACACGATTGATATTGCATGCAAAATGAAGAGTTAGTTTGGCATGCATGTCCCGGGTTCATGGTCTGAATCACCATCCAAGTTACCTAACACATCAGATATGTGTCAAATGTTTTTTTATTCTCCTGCATGCGTTATAAGGCATTCATGTATTTGTAATGCATTATATATCACCATTTGTTGGACGTTTTTGCAATCAATCATTTGTAGATGAGAAAAAAAACATGTGGAAGAAAATTTGAATGAAGTTGCATTTTTATTTAGGGAAGAATGACCATGAATAGGCATGACATTGGGAAGCAATCCCTAGAAAGAGGAAATTGCACAACAGGAAAAATAAATTATCCTAATGGCAATGTGAAAACCAAGTCTCATCCAGCTCCGACTTGGCTATGACTTGTATGTCCTCAAGTCTCTTCGCATGCTTCGCTATGGAGGAAGACGATTGAATTGATCTTCAACCCTTGGATTACCTTCGATTGCAAATGACGAATCACAAATCCCATAAATCACAGTCAATCGTTTTAATCCCTCTTTTGCGTGGATCGCCCTTTCAGGTTTTCAATCCACCGGGATACCCTTTTTTGCCCGAGCTATCGATATGGCTTTTCAACTCAGCGGGTGTACATTTTTTCAGATATTTCCATGGCTTTTTCCCGAGCCTTTTTATGTTGTTTTTGGCTCGTCGGGATGCCCTTTTTTGCATGGACTCTTAATTTGTTTTTGTCCAGTGGGTCTCTTTACACGAAGTATTTTCTAACTGCGTCTGCATTGACATGGGATTGGAAGTCTTTGCCATCCATGGATGTTAACATTAAGGCTCCATCTGAGAAGACTTTTTTAACCACGAATGGACCTTCATAGTTGGGTGTCCACTTTCCCCTATGATCTATTAGAGGAGGAAGAATCCTTTTCAACACCAAGTCGCCGGGTATGTAGCGTTGAGGCCGTACTTTCTGGTCGAAAGCCCGTTTCATTCGCCTTTGATATAACTGTCCATGGCATACAACTGCTAGGCATTTCTCTTCAATGAGGCTCAGCTGATTGTACCTGGATAAGAGCCACTAAGCTTCGTCAAGCTTGACATGCATCATTAATCTCAAAGAAAGAATCTCGACTTCAACCGGTATGACTGCCTCTATACCATATACGAGCAAGAACGGGGTTTCTCCAATTGAGGTGCGAACAAATGTTTGGTACCCTTGCTATGTGAACAGTAGTGTAACACCCATTAATTTAATTAACTATTTAATTAAATATAAGTGTATTGCGCCGTGTTGATTTTCGGGGATTTGTGTATTTGAGTTGATTTAAGTTGATTTACGAAATATCAGAATAATTCGTTGATGTTTATTAGTTGATTCAAATTGAATTTATTAAATAAGATGATTTAAATTGTGGATAATAATATTGGATACTTTGCGTTTATAGTTGATTATGTTGATTTGGTAGTTTGGGCGATTTATTTGATAGTCGGTAATTAGTCGATTTAGTCGGGAGAAATAATATTAGAAATAATATTATTGAATTATGAGAGTATTTATTTAAGTGGGCCTAGATGTGAAGTGGATGGTAGAAGTCGTGGGGGTGCGAATTAGAAAGCCCAATTAAGATTGAATTATTATAATAATGATTATAATAAAAATAAAAATAAAAAGGAGAATTAGTCAAGAGGAGAAGTTGAATCAGTAGTAGTTAAGAAAAGTGGAACTTGAAAAATTTAGAACGAGTAAAATTATAGAACGAGGAAAAATGGAGAAAACGGTTACGAGAAGTCCCCGTCGGAAGCCCAATCGGAGATTCGAGCGGCCATCAATTTAAGGTAAAGGTGGGGTTCGAACACTATAATCGGGATTATGATTATTAGTATGTGGGATTTGGGTTATGTGATTTCCTGTACTATCTGTGTTGATTTAGTGTCGATTGTGCGGTTTATTTGGTTGTGACAAAAAAATGTCTTTCGTGATCTGAGTGTATAATTGATTGTCTGATGGTTGATTTTGTGTTGGTATAAATTGTTCTGGTGGTGTCTGTTGTTGAATATTCATGTGCGAGTGAAATTCTAGAAAAATTTAATTAGGGACAAAAAACAGTACACGGGTGGCGCATGGCACACTCATAACACAAGGGGTGGTGCAGGCCACCCAATAGTAATTATAATATGGCGCAGGCCATGAAGGCCACATGTTGGTGACCATGATGCATATGGTGCAGGCCATAGTTGATGTGTGTGGAAAGAAAAATAAAAATAAAATACATGGCACATACCATGGATATCATGGCATAGGCCATAGATATTATGGCACAGGCCAGATATTATGGCACAGACCACACCTTTATGTGGCGTAGGCCACAAATGATATAGTGGCAAATGAAATAAAATAAAATAAGTCCTTATTATATTTGTTTATACTTTGTTGGATATACGTTTAATTGGAATAATAAATAAGTAACTAGATTATACATGTTATTAAGATTTAGATGAATTCAAAATAATATGGTGGAATTTTAAAAGTAGCAGTAGTGAACTGGTAGCAGAAAACAGAAAGTGAGAATTTAGCATGTAACGCTATTGTAGCAGAATTGGATTCGATAATAGGCAGAAACCAGTAACAAGGAGATGTAGGTATTGGTAAGTTTGATTTGAGTAGAATAAGTGAAGTTATCAGAAAGTTATGTAGTGTCGATTTAGCCGGTTTAGCCAATTTAGTCGACCGGGTGAAATTACGCGGAGAAATTTGTTGTCCGGAATTTAACAAAAATTGACGAGTTAGTTCTGAGTAATAATTAGGTGATTTCAATTGGTGTACTTTATTAATTAGTGTTGAAAGTGTGAATTTTCTAGTATAGTTTCTTATCCATTTTGTCCCGATATTTGGGTATTTTTAAGTTGAAGGTCGAAGGATCAATGTTGATTATTTGAGTTGTAGATCGTAAGACCAATGTTGATGTTCAAGTTGTAGGTCGTATGACCAATTCTGAAAGTTGTAGGCCTATGGCCAAAGTTGAATCGGTGTTGAATTAAAGTTGCGATATTGTTTGTTGTATGTTGTTAGAGTTGATTGTTGTGATGTGTTGAGTTATTGTATCATGTCATACACTACATTTCTAATTTGGAGCGGATGCTCACCATGTTGGCCTGGATTGGAAAAATTATTAAGTTGAAGGCTTAATCCTACAAATACCTCGATAACCTGGTATATTTTAAGTTGGGAGTTTTACTCCAATGGCACCACATGCATATGCATAGTCGAGTCGCATCCCATGCCGCATTAATTATGTTGTTTATTTTGTGTATGTTGTCAAGTTGATAAAGTTGTTTTAGTTGCTCAAGTTGAATAAGTTGCTTATGTAGATTAAATTTGATTATGTAATTATGTTGTTAAGTTGATTATATGATTATATTGCTAAGTTGATTATATGATTATGTGGCTAGGTTAATTAGTGATTATGTTGAATCGGTTGAATATATGATTATGTTACATGAGTTGTTAATATGTCTATGACTGTAAAGTCGATTATGCCGATATTGAAGAAGTTGAACATGTTGATAAAATATGTTGGTTGTTTGGGGTGATTAGTAAGACGTTGTTGTGGATAGTATGAAAATTGTATGATTCTATCTAGCATATTAATTATCATACTCTTGTTTATATGGTTCGATATCTCACCCTTTCTGTTGTTGAATGTTACCTTGATTGGTAACGTGCATGTATTCCAGATTAAAGTTGCTTACTTTCATGGTCAAGTCGGTGTCGTCGCTCTGATACGTAACACTTGGGGGGATGAACACTTAATTGTTTTGTTGTTATATTTAGTTGTTCTTGTTTTAAGTTGTTTCAATGGAAAACATGTCATTACTAAGTGGTTAGGTTGAATAAGTTGTTATACAATGTTAAGTTGAATAAATTGTGGATTTGCTGCCTACTTATAGAAATTGTTTTATTTAAAGTAATTGAATAAGAGAGTTGATGTTAAGGTTTCATCCTGATTAAAAGTGTTATGTATCGATGTTCATGAAATTAAATGAATTTGTTAAAGTTGAAAAATGTAACATCTTGTATTGTTGTGAATTTTGAAACTCTGATTGATGATTTTTCGCCGAGTAGATTTGGGGTGTTACAGTAGCATCTCATGCCAATATTTGTATGTCACAACTATCTTCTGAACAATCTTTTTAATGTTCTTGTTGGCCACCTCGACGGTGCCATTCATCTTTGGGCAATACGGTGAAGAATTGTGATGCTCGATCTTGAAATCCCGACATAAGTCTGCCATTATTTATTGTTGAGATTAGAACCATTGCCAATAATGATTATTTCGGGAATTCCATATCTGCAGATGATATCCCTCTTGATGAAATGGGCTACCATTTGTTTCGTGACGTTGGCATAGGACACCGCTTCGACCCACTTTGTGAAGTAGTCTATGGAAAACAGGATGAAACGGGGACCGTTGGAAGCAGTTGGCCCAATCTTGCCAATCATATCAATGCCCCACATGGAGAAGGGCCAAGGTGAAGACATGAAGCTCAATGAATTTGGAGGCATATGCACCTTATCACCATAAATTTGGAACTTGTGGAACTTGCGGGAATATTTACAGAAATCAGATTCCATGGTGATCCAATAATATCCCGACCTTAATAGTTTCTTTGCCATAGCATGTCCTCCATCATGGGTACTGAAAGAAACTTCATGAACTTCTTGCATCAACATGTCTTCTTCGTGTTTATCCACACATCTGAGCAAGACCATGTCGAAGTTCCGTTTATAGAGCACATCAACCTGGCTTAAGAAGAACCCGTCTGCCAACCTCCTAAGGATCTTCTTGTCTTTGCTTGATACCCCTGCCGGGTATTCTTGAGATTTCAGAAATTGCTTGATATAATAGTACCAAGGTTTGTTGTCATTAACACCGTCAATTACAAACACATACGTTGGTCTTTCAAGATGAGAGACATCGATTCTAGGCACATAGTTCTCCTGATGAACCTTGATCATGGAAGAAAAATTTTCCAGAGCATTAACAAATTGGACCTCATCTCGAGGTATATAGTGCAGCTTGACTTTCGTGATGAAAGTTATCAATCTCCTGGTATAGTCCCTATAAGGAGACATATGAGGTTGATGAACTAGCCATTTGCCATTAACTTGGTTGATAACCAAGGCCGGATCACCGAAGACTTCGAGGTTCTTGATTCTCAAATTAATTGCTTCCTCGATCCCCATTATGCAGGCTTCATACTCTACGTAGTTGTTAGTGCACTCGAATGTCAGCCGAGCAGTGAAAGGCATATGGATCCCTTCCAGTGAGATAATAGAAGCACCAATTTCGCTACCGTTCATGTTTATGGCTCCGTCAAATATCAAAATCCATTTGGATTTAGGGTCTGGCCCCTCCTCTGGGAGTGGTTCTTCACAGTATTTCGACTTGAGGAACATGATGTCCTCATCCAGAAAATCGAACATCATTGGTTGGTAATCATCAATTGGCTGTTGGGGCAGATAATCCAACAATACACTTCCTTTGATAGCTTTTTGTGAAGTGTATTGGATATCGTATTCCGTCAGAATCATTTGCCACCGAGCCACTCTTCCAGTTAGAGATGGCTTTTCAAAGATGTACTTAACGGGGTCCATCTTTGAAATCAATAGGGTGGTATGAGTCTGTAAACACCCCAAATTTACCCTCTCTTTTTCTCACCCCTTGGCTTATGGTCTTTCATATTGCATTGCATAAGCATATTATCTCACACTGCATAGTTATTTCACTGCATAAGTTGCATAGCTAGGGTTTGTGATCAGGTGAATCTTAGAAGTGTTTTGAGCTATCTCAGAGGCCATGAGGCATGCCAAGAGGGTCCATGAGTGTTCTATGATCATATTATGCCTCCAAGGGTGTTTTGAAGTCACAAAATCTCAGAGGATCGCACAATTGTCCAAGCAGGCCAGGAGCTCCTACATAGATGGCCAGAAATTAGGGTTTTGGGTTTGAGGTCCTTATACTCAAATTATTTTGGCCATTCTTGATTCTATTGGTCTATATATGTCATAAGGAGCATGTGTATCAAATTTGAAGCAAAAATTCCTTGTGGAAGTCATCTGATCAAATGGTAACTTGTTGTGCAAGAAAAGTCAGAATCAGGGCATCTGAGGCCACCAACAAAGGTTCCAAAGGGTAATCTTCATCATTTTGAGGTCCTATGATCTTTATTTGATCTTAGGAATGCTTGAAAGTTCACAAGATTGGAGAATTTTGAGCCATTTGAAAACTTTCTAGTTTTGGGCATGACTTGTAATGAAAACTTTCCATTTTGGGAAAGATCTTCAACCTCCTCTTTCTTGATAAAAAAGGCTTCAAATGAATTTTCCTCAAACATGAAAGTTGTAGATTTGATCTTCCCATTTTCAAAAATTACAAGAACTCCTCTTGATTTATCCTAGAACTCAAGATATGGCAAGTCAAAGTTGGGAAATATCTTGTAATTCTCGAGTTCAAGCCAAAGAGGGAAATTTGCAAAATGATATTTCAGGCCTTTATGTGACCTCTAATCCACTCAAATACATCATACCATGATCAAAAACCTTCTAAATATCAGAATTGCGCCAAGAACCTAGGGTTTTCATGCCTTGCTTCTCAAGAAATCACAAAGTTGTGAAATTGCAAAAACCATTCAAACTCTTGAATCAAGCCATACAGATCACAACTTTCAATCCAATGGTGCTCCTTGAACTCAGCTGAGGCAGCCAAAGACCTCAAGTCACTTCTGCCATGGACCATGTGTCGCTCCCGGGATTTTCATCCTAGTACAAACGCGAAAGTGGCGCGGAAAAGGTAGAGTCACCAGCCAGGCATTTTTATCCCGAAGGAACAGGAAAGGTAATGCTGCACAAACCTGAGGGAGAAGGAAAGGACAAGGTCCTGCGAACCAAAGATCTGGGTTCGAGAGTCGGTTACGACTTGGGAAGGTATTAGCACCCCAGATCGTCCGCCGTACCCGACGGGATCCACGCTTGCTTGTTTGTTTCAAAGAGTGAGAAAAATATAACTGCTACTGAATAAGAACTGCTAACTGGAAATGGAAATGGAAATGAGAAAGGGAATTGGAAAAGAGAACAAAAAGAAAGAATGGGGGAAAATGTAGGGAAAATAAAGAATGTGCTCGAATGGGCCCTACCCCGCTGCCTAAGTACCTCATCGGGATAATGAGGATCAGAGTCGACGTAGTTCGCCTAACTAAGGTGGGAACTTTTTGTTTGTGTTTTTTAGGATGACGTTGCCATAGCTCTAGCTCAGGTGTTACCGGCTCTGACTCGAGGGTGTTTACCGTATCGCTGTTTGAACTGTCGAGGCAAGTCGCATTCGTCCACAAAGATTAGGAGATGAGAAGAGAAGACGCAATGTCTTTGTTGATTGTCTTTTATGAGAAGTGTTTTGGAGTTTATTGTTTGTGAACATTCTCATACTAAGACTTATCCATCATGGTAGGGACTTACACCTCGCCCCGAAACAGGACGCGTATAAGAACTCCGCAACAAAGTCTCGTGTCGTACAAGAACATTCGGTTTTTATTAAGTATTTTATTGTTTTTCTTTAGGAAATGAGAAAGACCGACTCAAGTCGGAAAAAGGACAAAACTAAGGGGGACTAAGACCAACCCTAAGTTATTTATTATGCACAAAAGGGAGATCCTAATGGTTTGTGAGGTTTTCTAATCCTAAGGAGCAAAAGGAAAAGAAAGAATGAAAAAGGATGCAACTTACTTCCTAAGAAAGATAAGTTGATCCTAACAAAGGGGGAAATCCTACAAAACACAAATATGGAAGGAAAAATGAATTAAATGCATAAATAAAATGCATAAAAATAAAGGATAGGGTGAAGGAAACTTACCTCAATCTTCCCCTCTACAAAAACAAAGATTAATGTGCATTTTTATTTAAAAAGGAATGAGGTAAACACATACCAAAAAAATCCTAAGGCAACTTGGTCCTAAACTAGACTCAATCTTAAGTTCAAGGGTGCCTACACTATGCTAAACTAAAATTCAGCAACTATTTACAGCAATCAAACACACAATCAACTATGAAAACAATGCATAACACAAATCAACTTTTCACAGCCAGCATGCAACATGAAAAGGTAGGTGTAAAAGGTCAAATACAGCATGCAAACAAACAAACAACATACGTTTTACAGCACCTATATGCAAAAACAACTATGAAATGCAAAATCTAGATTTGATTATTTTCATATTTTAATGCACAAACTCAATGAAAAATGCACTAAATTCATCATGAACATGCATTTGAACCTAAGTCAACATATATAAATGCAAGATCAATGAGCATTTTTTAGGATTATGCAAGAATGCATCACATGGTTGATTATGCAACAAGTAATGCAAAAATGCAGCACATGAATATGGCATATGAACATGATGATTATTGATTATGAACATGCAATATGATAGCTCAAACATAATATCAAACTCAATGCAAAATTCAGAATTGAATTGATGTGGATGATGTGATCAAGTCTGCAACAAAATGCAACCAAATGCACATACATACATGATTATGTGAAATTTAACATGCATTGATACAATGAAATGCAAAATGATTTAATGCAATGCAAACATGTAAAAACATAATGCAACATGATTATTACATACCTAATGATGCATGAACATAGAAATAAAATGCAAGAAACTTAGCTATACACAAAGGACACAAAAACGCATAATACGTAACATGAACGGAATCGTGTCGAAACGACTCGAAATGGAGGAATGAGCTACTGGAAATGGACTCAAAACTTCCCTAAAATCAATACCTAAACATGCATGAACATTAGAGGCACTAGGAAGCAAGATTGAGCAAGAAAATAAGCTAAAAATCCAAAAATCAACAGCGTTAACCGGTTAACCAAATGCGTTAACCGGTTAACGGACCTAAAACAACAACAATTTGTGGCTAAAACGCACGCGTTAACCGGTTAACCAAATGAGTTAACCGGTTAACACTGAACAGAAAGTGAAAAAAACTTTTGAAATAAGTGCTTTTGGCCACAAACTCACTTCTAATGATACCTAACATATCTAGGAACATGCTAACACTAATTTGTACTTAATTGGGGCTTATTTACACATGCTAAAACCTATAACTATCAACGCCTTAACTTCTAATATATCAAAAAACCACAAATCGCAAGCAACGCATAATAAAACATAATCGATCGCAAGCACAACGAAAAGCAATTAAAGAATGCCGAAATGGCGAGATGAAGAGAATAACTTAAAGAAGAAGTGATTTAGATCACCAACCTACGAAGCGGAGAAGTGCTTCGGTGAATATTGCAAGGATCGGAATTTGATCGAAGATAAAACCAAGAAAACCGCGGATTCGCAAAATAAATGCGTTCTTGATGCTTGAACCTTCGCGTGCTTTCGATAAGTCGAAACCTTCACCAAAATTCAGTAGCTTCTTCTTCTACAATCCACAATCAATGGAGGTTGGAGGCTTAAGCTTCAAGATCTTCTAGTTTCAATGTGAAACTTGAAGAGCTTATTCAAAAAAGCTTTGGTGAAAATGGAAATGGAGGAAAAGTGAGAGAGAAAAAGTGATTGTGAAAGATTGAAAAGTTGGAAAATTGTGGGAACCCTTGCATTGAAGTGATTAATGAATTTATAGAGGCTAGGCTTGGAACTAGGTTTGGGAATGGAGTTAGGTCTGGGGCCCAAAATTAGGCTTGGGATCCAAAATTATGGTTTGGTAGTTAGTTAGGGTTAGGGTTGGAAAAGGAATATTCCTTGGAATATTCCATGGAATACTCTAGAATGTTGTAGAACATGGTAGAAACATCCAAGGGAAATGGAGTGGAATTGAAGTGGAAAAATGAAAGGGAAAGAATGAAAGGAAGTGTGGAAAGAAAGTGGAAGGAAAAGGGAAAGAAAAGGGAGAGAAAGGTGAATTTTTCCCTTTTTGGTTGGTTAGCTTGAAAGTGGTTTGGATATTTTTTTGGTATATTATTTTTCTCTTAAACTCCAATGTTTGTCAAGCCTCGATCGACCACACACCTCATGCGTATGCAAAGGATGATGATTTATTATTTTTTTCTAATGCGATGCAATGATATGCAGAATGATGCGAGAATGAAGCGTAAATCGCTCGAGGTTGATAATAAATAAGAGGGCAAATTTTGGGGTGTTACAGCTGCCCCTATTCAATCACTGTAGACTTGAATGGATGATAGCAGTCGCTTTCAGACGTTTGAAGTATGCAGGGATTGAATACTAAAAACAACCAGAAAATTTGCACTCGGTGGAAGAGAAAAAATAAACCCAACCATCTGAACTCTGCTTGTGGAGAACTCGAATATGAAGAGTAGTGAATTGGTGAATATTTTGGAATAAAACTGGGAGATTGTTGATTTGCCACGCTATGGGTGGACTTTTGCTGGAATATTAATGACATGCCACACAACGGGTGGTTTTCTGAATGCTTTGCCACACTACGGGGGATTTCAATACTTTGCCACTCTACGGGGATACATTGCTCAACTACGAGAGACCTTTGATACCTTACCACTCTAAAGATGGACTTTTGCTCACTCTGCGGGGATACTCTGCCACACTGTGGGGACAAATTGCTTAGATACAGGAGACTTTGAAAATTCGCCACACTACGGGGGCATCTTGCTCAGCTACAGGAGACTTTTAGAAAATTTTCCACACTACAGGGGCAGGTTGCTCAACTACGGGAGACTTTGAAACTTCGCCACACTACGGGGCTACATTACTCGCTATAGGAGACTTATGTAAATTCGCCACACTACGGGGGCACATTGGTGTTTTGCCACGCTACGAGGGCTGCTGCTCACTATGGGAGACTTTGGCTCACAACGGGAGACTTTTAGAAAATTCGCCACACTATGGGGACACATCGCTCAGCTACGGGAGACTTCTGCTCACTACGGCAGACTTTTGCTCACTACGGGAGACTTCAATGCTTTGCCACACTACGGGGACCACTGCTCGCTACGGGAGACTTTGGCCCACTACAGGAGACTTCTGCTCACTACGGGAGACTCCTTCTCACTACGGGAGACTTTTGTTTTGCCACACTACGGGGGCTGTTGCTCACTATGGGACACTTTGGCTCACTACAGGAGACTTTTGCTCACTACGGGAGACTTCTGGGTTTTGCCACACTACGGGGGCTTCTGCTCGCTACGGGAGACTTTGGCTCACTACAGGAGACTTTTGCTTACTACGGGAGACTTCGTCTCACTACAGGAGACTTCTGCTCACTACGGGAGACTTCGGCTCACTATAGGAGACTTCTGTTCACTACGAGAGACTTCTGCTCACTACGGGAGAATTTAAGAATTTGCCACCCGGAGGATGGACTTTGGCCAGTCTGCGGCTGGACTTTGGGAATTTTCCACCCAGAGGATGGACTTTGGCCAATCTGCGGTTGGACTTTGAATAAATTGCCACGCTGCGGGTGGACTTTGGACAAATTGCCACATTGCGGGTGGACTTTGGATAAATTGCCACGCTGCGGGTGGACTTTGGATAAATTGCGACGTTGCGGGTGGACTTTGGATATGAACCTTGGATTGAGCATGCATACGTTGAACTGTATGACATAATGCCCCATGATACTGGGGGATAAGTAAAAAGGGAATTCCTGACACGAAAATAACAAATCCTTGCTGACTCTGTGGGGGATACAGATGATTGTCGATATATTGTTAGAGAATAGTGTGATTAGCCTGTCTCGCCTTATTACCTTCACAAAAAATAAATTGGACTTTAGATTTGAAGGCCCTGCTGGGGGATGCCTCAACTGCTAGGGATTGAATCTCACCTCACAGATTTCGTTGGGGAGTCAACAACTTTTCGACTTAGTTGGGGGGAAGACCTGACAAGGCTCTGCTGAGGAGAACTCTCTTGTCTACCTGAATTTTCCAAACCTCTGTGGGGAAGGGAACCATTCAGATAACTTCCGGGAATTTCTGGATTCTTGTAAGAAGTGCTTCACTACGGGAAGACGACTCTTGCTAGGGATGATCCTTATTGCTCTGTTGGGGAAGAGAAGGATTTGGTTTGAGATCTGCTAGGAAATAAGATCAAGGAAACCTACTGAAGAAAAGTTTGACGACTTTATAGGGGATAACTTCCATGCGTCTGTTGGGGATAACGAAACTGAACCGCATCCTGCTGAGGAGGAAAGATTTCAAGTGGTCTCGTGATAGGGATCATTTGCTTTGATTCGGGATTTACCTTAAGAGGATTTTACAAAAGAATTGGTGTCTTTAAACTCTTCAGGAGTATAATTGCCCCGGTATTCTGAACTTCCGATTATCTGTCTTCGGGAAAGAATGAATCCTCATGCGATTGGGGTGGCTTGCCCCAGTATGAGTCTTTGAATAAATTACTCTAGGAGAGATCTGGATCTCGAGGTAATTGCCCCAGATTGGCTGACTCTTGAGGATATTGCTTGACATAACTGCCCCATATTGGTTGGCTCTTACCATGACTGGTTGGGGAAGTCGTCACTCAATGGAGCTTTCTCGGAAAAGTGCACCTCGACGTGACTGTCTTTCAGAAGTTTTAGACTTCTCAACTGGGCAAGCTTAAGCTTCTAGACTGAATTTCCACATGTGAGCTTTTCATGATGTCAAACAAATGTATGCAAGCAGAAAAATGTTTATTCTGAGAATGAAAATTCTAATGCAACACACATGTTAATCTTGAAGATTTGAAAAGGTGTCGCAAACCTTTGTGAGAAAATCACTGGTTAAGATACAACATTATTTTTGAATGAAAGTATGTACATGCAATACCAACAAGGTCTTTTAGCACAACTCATAGGAGTCAGGAACGCCATCTCGTGGTAGTACGCTCTCAAATTAACCCTATTTCAGTTAGGACTTTTGAGGGTTGTATCATGGTCTGGTTCACGGTTTGTAGAAACAAAGGATATAGGCTCGAAATTTATTTGTGCCCACCCCTCTTCGTGATGTTCTCTATTCCTATGTTCAGCTAATTTTCGCAAGCGTTCACCTTTCATAAGGGTTTCGTGTCGGTCGAGGAACCATTGCTGCTATCGGTTTAGGTACAAATCAAGTTGTTATTTGGAGTCAGTCACCCCTTTGTCTTTCATATCTGTGCCACGCGACTTTGTTCTTGCTCGAGGATATTTCTTGTGTAATCCTTTTCGTCTTTCGCATTTGCGTTATTTTGCTTATCCCTAACTTTTGCCTGGACTGATTCTTGTGAATCTTTGATTGTGAAGTCCAGCGGGATGCCCTAATTTTTGCCTAAGTCGCTTGTTTTCAAGTTTCGACTTAGCGGGATTTTTCTTTTCTTTTTCTCTTTCGAACAAATCGTGTGACACTATTTGTCTTGATTTCTTTGTGAGGGTTGTGACCGCCTCATTCTTTGGTCGGTGAAGGATAACCATTGTGGCTTTCAATCTTTGGACCTCTTGATTTGGATAACCATTGTGGCTTCTGGTCTTTGGACCTCTTGATTAGCATAGTGGAATTTAATGGATCCTCAAATACACTCCTTTATGAAAGACTGAACGCTTGGTCCAATTAGCTGACAATCTACCCTGCCCATGGGTTACATGTGAGGGTTTTTCATGTGAGAAGAAAACTCCTACTTCAAGGCTCAAGGGGGTTAGTGAGGGTCTATCTCCCTTATATCTCCAGTGTTTAGGGATTCGAAACAAATCATGTACATCGTCAACAGGGCCTTACTCGAGAGCACACAATTAGAGATTTTGCGTTTTTGTTTCGTCATTCTCCTTCATAGAGTTTAACCACGACAATCGGTATTTGTGATGTACACATGAAAAATTTATAAGTGAATGCGAATGAATTACTTCAAGAAAAACATGTGAGTTTTATTATTGATAACATTCAAAAGCAAACAACTTTCATACATGTATACAAATGTTTATCAAATAAAAGGAACTACAAATGGAAATGCAGTAAAGAAGCTGAATATTGCCGTAGTTGAGGAGGCTTGACTCCGTCTGGACCTGTCAGTCTTGGATACTTTCAGTGATCAATAGCTCTTTCACGGACTTGTAGTCTTCAATTTGCAGCGGTATAACTAACCACGGCAATCATACCTCTTCTTCTAGTTATTCTGACTCTGACACGAGACATCTGAAGGAAAAAGTGAAGCTGGGGAGTAAAGTTGCCTCATAAGGTTGCTCAGAAAGACCTGACGATCTTTTGCCTACGTATCTCCATTGGCCAATGACCAATGAAGAATCAGAGAGACGTAGTTCCCCTAAATAGGGATGAAAATGCATTGAAGAAAAACAAACAAGCAGTTGCCATTGCTGAGTATCTGGATACTGATGGCTTTATTTGCTTCCTGAAGATTCCAGCTTAACGTGGGCCGTCTGGTAAAACAACTGTGACACCAGCTCCGTTGTGATTAGGCATTGGATTCTGGAGTACATTTGGGTGAGGTGCAAAATTGATCGCCTTGGAGTCAATTAGGTCTTGTACCTTGTTCTAAAAAGCCCAACATTTCTCAATAATGTGCCCCTGGGCACCCGAATGGAATTCGCATCTGGCATTGGCATCAAAGTTTGGAGGTAGATTATTAGGAGAAGGAGCTCTCATGGTACGAAGCTCGACCATGTTCAAGTTTAGTAGCTCTAGAAGTAATACAACATATGGGCATGGGATGGGATCAAGTCTGCAGTTTCTTGCCCTTGTTTTTTCCTGATTTGGTCTTTGTGCCTAGTATTGCTGACCTTGAGGTTGTGGTTGAACCTGTGGCGTAATAGTCACTGCAGTTGTTTAGTAATAACCTTGTGAAAGACCTCTGTCTCGGCCCCTATACACAACATTGGTCTCGCCTTCTCTTCGTCTTTGGCCATTTCCAAAAGGTTTCTTCACACCAGAAGAACCAACACTGCTTTCATCCTAAATCTTTCCCAATTTCAGAAAGTTTTCTATCCTTTCTCCAGCAATGACAATATCAGAAAACCAATGGACGGGCAGGCGGCCAGACGATCCAAGTAAACACCTTGCAAGGTGCCCATAAACATATCGGCCATTTCCCGATCCAACAATGGAGGTTGAACCTGTGCGGCCAGCTCACGCCACCTCTGAGCATACTGCTTAAAACTTTCCTTGGGTCCTTGAGACAAATTCTGCAACTGAGTGCGGTTTGGAGCCATATCAATATTGTATTGATATTGCTTGAGAAAAGCTTCAGGTAAATCTTTCCAGCATCGAATAGAGACCCGGCTTAGTTTCATGTACTAGCTCAATGAAGCTCCAGATAGACTATCTTGGAAGAAACGCATCCAAAGTTTCTCGTCATTAGTGTGAGCCGAGATTCTTCCAAAGTATGCATGAACGTGAGTTCTAGGGCACGTGTTGCCGTTGTACTTGTCAAATGATGGCACCTTGAACTTAGGAGGGATTCTGACCCCTGGTACTAACCCAAGACTGGTTACATCGATGCCCAGGGAATTCTGACATTCCATGGTCTTAATCTTCTCCGCCAGCTCTTCATACCTTCGATTGTTGACCTCATTCATATTACCCATATCAGCATCCAGTAGAGTGAACTGGTCTTCCTAAGTGTCTTCATTACAGGCCATAGTCCCATTTAGATTTGGCCCTCCGTTATGGGCAGCGTTAGGATCCACATTCTCAGTCGGGGTTCCAATATTAGCATTCCCATGGGGTTGCTCAACCATCAACCTGAGACGCTCTTGATTATGAGCAATGCCAGTCATCATGTCCATGAACTGATCCATCCTCTATCGGAGCTCATTGAGACCAGTCTGCATTCGTTCAACCATTCTCACTCGGTTTATTTTTGTTGGATATCGATGAACGTGCCGGCCAACTATATTGCCTGAATTTGAATAAGTTAGGAAGTTCGAATAACCTGTAAAAATGCAAAATATGCAAATCATGTAGTAAATGCGTATGATATGTTCATGAGGATGCGACATGCGACCCTGCAAATGAGTAAGCATGTGTTAGTAATGTGTAAACACCCCAAATTTGCCCTCACCCATTCACACCATGGCTTGTGATATCTTCATATGCATAAGTTCAATCATAGCATCTCATATTGCATTTTTGATTCCCTGCATTGCTCCTAAGTCATCTGCATCTAGGGTTTATGATCTGAGCAATCCAAGAGCCATTTGAGCCACTCCAAAGGTCTTCAATCACTTAAAAGGGGTCCATGTATGTTCAAGCATCATATTATATCTTCACAAAGTCAAGAAAGTCAAAGAATCACAAGAACTGAGAAAGGCATTGAAGCAGAGCCAAGTTTAACTGCACAGATGACCTAAAATTAGGGTTTTGGTTTCAGAGGCCATAACTCCAAATTTTTTGGTCATTCTTGTTTCTATTGGTCTCTATATGGTATAGGGATCATGCATATCAATTTTCATGAAGAAATTCCATGAGGAAGGCATCTAACCAAGAGTTGACTTCTTTAGCAAGTCAGTGTAAAATCAGGGCATCTGAGGCCCCCAATGACCCAACCAAAGGGTGTTCTTCATCATTTTGAATGTGTAGGATCTTTATTTGATCATAGAAGATGTTTGAAGTTCACAAAATTAAAGAATTTCAAGCCATTTGCAAGTTGCCTTTTTGGGAAAATGACTTGTAATGGAAACTTGCCATTTTGGGAAACTTTTTCAACCCTTTCTTTTTGATACAAAAATGCTTCAAATGGGAAAACTTTGGTCATGAAAGTTGTAGAATGGATCATTCCCTTTTCAAAAAGTACAAGAACTCATTATAATTCATTTTTGATCAAAAGTTATGGCTTTGCAAAGTTGGATAAAATCATTGAAATTTCACTTTTGCACAAAATGGAAAACTTGCAATTTCTCATGACAAGCCTTTATGTGACTTCAATGTGACCTCTAATCATCATACCAATACAATGCATGATCTAAAAATCAGTTTGGCCAAAAGAATTTCCCATTTCTATGCCTTGTTTTTCAAGTAACCATAAGCCATTCTTCATGAAAGTGCAAAGAGGGATTTCTTGCAAATTGATCCTCAAAGGGTTTGTTTGACCTCTAGCTGGTTTCAAAACTTTGCCATGACCTAGTGAAGCATGCCACACCAAAAATTCAGCAAGATTTCTCACATGTACATAGCCAAAAATCATGAGATGTAACAAGTTGTCAAGTTACAAAAACCCTTCCAACTTATGATCCAAATGCTGCAGTCCTTCATGAATCATCCAAGGGCCATCTTTGACTCAAGCTGAGGCAGGACAAGCCTCTAGATTTCCTCTGACCCGAGCCATGCCTAGGGTACACAATATCTTGACTTTCTTGCATTTTTCCCATACCAATCCCACAGTGACACACCAACTCCTCTGACCTATCCAAGAGTGATAAGTGGACCAAAAGAGATTGAACACACCACACATACAAGCCTGAAACACTCTCCAAGCCATAGCTCCAAGCTTTCACCTCTTATGCATTTTCATTCGAAACACATCACACAAGCATCAAACATAAAAACAAACTTCATAGGATCACTCAGTATGCTCCCCTGATCATTTCCCTACCCTCATTCATCCCTGAAGCCTCCTCAAACTGAAACACGATTCCTTCCCCTCTCTGAACAAAACTTCTTCAAACTCACAAACCAGCCATTTTAAACTCCAACCAAGCTTCATAACTTCATCAAGAGGATCATTGGGACCATTTTGAGGCAAAGAGGCAAGCAAAAAGCTCCTGGACTGAAAGCTCAATCTCAGGTAACATGATGAACAAATTTTCCAGAACTCTGATTTCTTGTTAGAATGTTGTTCTATATGTTGCCCTGATCATGGGGATCTATTTATTTTTGAAAATGAGCCAGAAACAAGCATGTTGTGATGTTCTGAAACTTGACCCGTGAAAATGTTTTGCTTCGATTCTCCTTGCTCATGCTTGATAAATGATATTTGATGATGGATTTGAGTTTAGTTTTGATAGAAGATTGTTTCTGGACAATTAATTTGGGTTGGGGTGGCCTGTAGTGGAAGCTAGGTATTTGGTTTCGCCGGAGAAGACGACTGGAACACTGTTCCGGTCGCCTGAGTGTGTTTAGCCCTAATTACGTCATTAATGCGAGTTTGAATGTAGGCCATAGATGCATTTGACTAAGTTTGACTCCCGCGTGAACGAATGGTTTGGATGCTCCATTAAAGCCCTAATCCCTGATTAATTAATTTAAATCTTGTTTAATTAATTCATAAAACAAATTAGCCAGATTTGAATCTAGGCCTTTGGATCTGGCGCGCAGTCAACCAGTCCAAGCCCAGATCAAATCCTGGCTATCCTTTTGAATTACTTTCATTAATTTTATCTTTTATTTCATTTAATTTGAATTATCTTTTACATTTTATTTAAAATAGCAAAAACCATTTAAAAATTATGAAATTTTTTGTCAAAGATTTCACTAATTTTTAAAACCCAAAAATATTTTTATTTTTATTTTTTTGCATTAAAATCATTTTTAAATCATTTAAATTTTTATTTTTAATTAGTTAATGAAAATTAATTAATTAAAAATACATTTAAGTATTTAAAAATCACAAAAAAATTCACATAGCATTTAAAAACATTTAGAAACATTGTCCAACCCTCAAACCAAATTTCTTTTTTGTTCTTGATGCATTTTGATCATTTTCATTGGATTTAATTTCATTTTAAGGCAATATTTTGTTTCAAACTTCAAAAATTTCTTTCTGCCTAACCATTGAGAGTTGGATAATGATTCTTTTTGCATTGCATCTTGTATAGCATGTAGTTTATAGGATAAAATTGGTTTGAATTGATCTTGCATTTTCAATTTGTTTTGCATTTTTCTTGATAAGGTACCCAAAAACCCTAGCAATCTTAGGAAATTCATAACTTTCACTAGGTTAAGAGTTGGTTTCCCTCCTTTGGGAAGTGAGTTTGTATAGGTTTAGGGTTTCTTTGATTGCATTTTCAATTTTTTATCATGTCATTTGCTTCTGGTTTTGGATTTTTACTTTGTGTGATGCATGTAACCCTAATTTGTGCCTTCCTTTGCATCCTTCTTTCATTTGCTTATATCCATTGATTTGCCATGGAATTTTGTGCATCCACATGATTCATAATACATCTTAGGACATATTAGAATCATGTTTGATCATTGCATCTTACATTTGCCATGTGATATGTCCATTGCATTTCATAACTTTTCATGTACATTCATGGTTCAAAGCATGCTTCATCTGCATCCATGTCCTTGTATGATCATTCTCATGTCTTGCCTTATGTTTGTATCATCTCTTAGCATCATTAACATCATGTTTATGCTTCTGACTTTGGTTTGCATCATTGCATTTCATCTCATTTGCATTGCATTTCATTTCTTATGCTAACATTTCAGGTGGTAAGTTGTTTGAGAAGTGAATTTGCCTTCACTTCTCATAATCTCTTTTCATCTCTTTCATACTTCCCTTGCTGCATTTTGTATGTGTATTGGATTGAGCTTGCTCATTCTTGTTCATCTTACTTTCTTTCTTCAAGCAACTTGTCTTCTTAAGTGAAGCAAGTTGTTTTGCTTCTCTTTGCTTATTGCTCCTTTCATCTGCTTCCTTCCTGGTGGTTTCTCTGAAGATCTTCTTGCTAACCTCATTAACCCTAGGATCTCCAAGTATGATAATAATTAGGGCTTGATTAGTCCCCCATTTAATTTTACCTTTGAGTCATCTTTGAGTCTTCTCTTCTCATCTCTTAATCAAGGACTAAACCCTAAAGGCTTTAATGCTTTGTGATTAAGTTTATGCTTGTATCCTTCTATTAGGATGGAGTGTATAACTTTAATCCTAAGTGTTAAACCCTTAATGTGTTTAAATCCTTTAATTAATCCACTTAATAATCATCAAGACATCAAGCTTGTAACTTGGGCCTTGCATTAGGGTTCTAATTCTTCCTTAATTGGTTAAGAAGGATTAACCCTAGTGTTAATGGACAAGTCCCCCTCAAGTTGTCTTATAAACCATAAAAATCACTTCTTAATCTCATCATTAACTAAATCCACTTAATAAAGGCTTTGTTTTGTCATGAGGTTAATCCCTAATCATGGATTAAGTTGAGGAGTCTTTCTCAGCTTAAATGTTCTCATCTATTATCCTTCTATTAGGATGGTGTAATGGGTCCATTAAATCCTTGATTATGGCTTAAACTCATTACTTAACACTAAACAAAAACAACAAAAACACCTAAATAAGTGCCAGTAGGTTAATGATCTTAATCCTGCATCATGGTGATTAAGTGTGAGGTGTTTACCTCATACTTAGGGTATTCTCATTACCCCTAATCAGAGGGAGGATGTGATGAGTTTACTAACCCTTGGTTTAAGCTTAAGCTCATTTTCTTATGACAAACACAAAAAAGCCATAAAAGATTGAAAACACAAAAACAAACAATAATCGTCTCCTCCGGGATTCTTTTCTCATCTCATTCACTCATAAACGAGAACTTGCTTCTTTCGTCTAGTGCAAGACAGTTTGCACCTGAGCCAGACAGGTCATACACTTGAGCATAGACAAGTAAGCAGTTCACAAGTCAATTCATTTTTCAGTCTCCTTGAGTTGAACTACGGTGTTCTGACTTCCTCATTGCACGAGAGGATACGTAGGCATAACTTAACAGTTATCGAACAAAAGTCTCTGTATATCCCCCCTCTTTCCAGCCTTATTCTTTAAGCCTCATGGTCTTGAGCTTCATACTCCTGTTCTTACACTGACACTTCACTTATACACTTCACACTTCTTTTACACTAACACTTGCATTCTTTCCTGCTTTGATACACAGATTACACTAACACTACCCCTTTAAAACACAAATCTTTTAAGTGTGGATCCCGTCGAGTACGGCGGACAATCTGGGTGCTAATACCTTCCCGGATTGTAACCAACCCCCTTTCTCAGTCTCTCTGGTTCGCAACCGTCTTATCCGTATCTTTCTAGGTTTATGCAGCATTACCTTTCCTTCGGGATAAAAATGCCTAGCTGGCGACTCTTGTCTTTCTGAGTTCACCCCTGTGTGTTCTCATCCTTCTTTCGCCGACCGTTCGCGTCTGTACCCCTTCTGACAAGGTGTCATTTGGTGGGAGCGACAACTTGGCGACTCTGCTGGGGAACCTTATACTGTAACTAGGGCTTTTGGTTCTTTTTGTGGGTTCCTCCTAGCGCTTGTTTGATTTGTGTTTACTGGGGTGTTATGTGCTATTTTTGTTTGTATATTTGCTTTATTTACTGCTTTATGTACAGTTATTTATTGCTTTCTTTACAGCTTTATATATCATACTGTCATATTGTCATCTGGCTGGATCTGGTTTTTGTTTTGGTGGGTGGAGTTCTACTGAGAGTTTGAGGTCCTATACCTGGGACCTGAGTGACACCTAGGCTAGAGTGGTTCATGTTCTTTCCCATTCCATTTCGGTCTGGTGCGGGAATATGAAACACGGTTCAGATGTGGGTTTCTTCTTGAGAACTCTGTGCTACAGATTTCCTGTAGTGCTAGGGCTATCTGGGAAGCCTGCTAAGTCTGGATGACCTTTATTATGACCTTCAGAAACTGAGGTGAATTAGAGGAGGATCTTTTATGGTTATTGTAAACACTGTACCTCCGGGTTAGAAGTGTTTACACTTCTCATAACTGATTCAAGTCTGAGGATCCTTGTTTTAGAACACCGCCTGTGAGGGGGTTGGGCTGTTTACAGGTTTGCAGGTACCATCGGCCCCATCATACCCAGTTACTTGTTTTGATTAAGAGTACCCCACTTTGGACAGATCTTGTGATTTAACCATGGACATGTGACTCTTTATTTGAGTCCCCCACCCTGGTTACTGGATTTCTAAACCTCCATCTGGACCTCTTGAACATACATGGACTTATATCAAGGCAGTAATCAGATCCAGCTTGATCACAAACCCTTGCATATCATTTGCATACTCATCATTGCATCATTTAACATTTGTTTATTTGTTTTTCAGGGTATCCATATTGTATTTGGCTTGGTTTTGACCCTTTCATCTGCATAGACCCCTGTTCATCAGCTATCTGCTTCAGCTATCTTCATTAGTTGCCTACTTCAGCTACTTTTATCACCAGCCTCAGCCTATCAGTGGCTCATCTCCAGTATCAATCTTCATCATCAACATTTAGCTCTTCATCAGCAGTCATGGCGCCCAAGAAGAGCAACATTTCATACCATTTCTTTGAGCCTGTGCTGACTGGCATCAGACAGGTCCAGGCACTTATCACTCCAGACCACATCCCATTATTCAGAGAGCATTATGGAGGCATCCTTGATATGGTTATGGACCTGGATCCTTCTCAGAGGAGTTTGATCCACACTTGCCTACAGTTTTATGACCCTCCTTTGAGATGCTTTACTTTCCAGGACTTTCAGTTGGGACCTCTACTGGAGGAATTCTCATCATTGATTGGAGTACCTATCAGGGGTGGTGTCCCCTTCAACCCAGAGATGACTTCTCCCAGCAATGGAGAAGTGGCAAAAGCACTGTACCTAGAGCCTATATTGATTGAGCAGAACATGACAACAAAGGTTGGGATCCCTGGTTTGCACTTAGACTTTCTGACTTCTCAGGCCATCCTGAAGGCCTCCTTGGGAGAATGGAGGGCAGTTTGTGCATTGTTAGCCCTAAGTATATATGGGGTTATACTATTTGCAGATGAGCCCAAGTTTATCAGCAAGAATGCCATTCATCTTTTCCTCCTGAGAAACCCAGTACCCACCTTGCTGGGAGATTTCTATTATTCCATTCATCAGAGGAATGAGAAGCAAAGAGGAAAGTTGGTGAGATGCTGTGCTCCTCTATTTCACACCTGGCTGCTCAAACACTTACCCAGGACTGATGCCTTCCTGAATCCTCACCAACAAAAGAATTGGGCTAAAAGACTTATTGCTTTGACTTCAGATGACATCAGATGGGGCACCCAGAGCACCAAAGGCAGGGACATAATAACTAGCTGTGGGCAGTACCCCAATGTACCTCTAGTGGGAGTGAAGGGTTGCATCAACTACAATCCTTTGCTGTTTAAGAGACAATTGGGCTATGCTTTGGTTCACCCTCCTAGAGTGCAGGACTTGGCTGAAACCCTGTATTATGAGATAAAACCTAATCTAGCTGTTGTCAGGCAAGCATCCTGGGCTTGGGACAACATCCAGACCAAAGGGATGGCCATTCTTGGGAGGTGCAATAATGTGGCTTCAGCTCAGTATTATGAATGGTCTCATGCCAGAGCTCAGATTTCTGGGATGCCTTTCACCATTGAGGATGCACCTGGACCATCCACAGTACCACCTCCAGCCACTGTCAGCCTGGAAGAATTTGAGAAGCTGAAGGAGAGGAATGAGAATATGTCTCAAGCTCTGAAGAAGACCCTCTGGGAGAGGAGTGATGGTCGTCTAGACATTGAGAGGTTGGAGAAGCTTAAAGTGGAGCATCTGGCCAAGATTGAGAAAGCAGAGGACTACATCAAGAAATCAAGAGCTGGAGAGCAAATATTGAAGAATGCCTGTAAAGAGGCCCAGTTTCAGAAGGCTAGGACTGATCTCTATCTAGAGGAAAGTCAAGCTAGGTGGGTCAGGATCACTGAAGCTCGCACTCAAGAAGATAAGAGAACTCAAGCCAGGATTGAGCAGTTGGAGGCCATTGAGAAGAAGCAACAGGAGGCTTTGTTGGCAGCCCAGAAGGAAATTTCAGAATTGAAGCTTAGGGCTGGTTTGAAGAGGTCAAAGGACCAAGACAGACACAAGAAGCTGACCACTGCTATTGCCACCAGAAACCTTCTTATCAGGAACATCACAGAGCATCCGGCTGGTCCTGTAACTGAAGCACTTTTGAAGGAGGTTAAGGAGGATGAGTTTGGCTTAGATGTTTGAATACTTTGCTTGTTGTCATTTCCATTTGATGTACTTTTCTTTTATGTTGTATTTTGACCCTTCAGGGGCATATGTTGTAAAAACAAACTATGTATGATCCACCATTTGTAATGTATTTGTCAGTTTGTTTCATTGAGCTTTCTTTCTCTCAAGCAACATCAAAACATCTTCCTCAGGGTCTGGAAAGGTCAAAACCAAGAGCCAAGCCGGATACCTTGGAAAGCAAATAAGCATACTGCATTGCATGCTAACTTTTGTTTTGTTTTGTAGTTTTTGTTTTGTTTGTTTCTAACTCTGTTGTGGTTCAGGAATTATTGCTCGCCGTCGGGTGTTCCCTCTCAACCGTCCGCACAGGTATCCTACTCGCAACAACCTTCCTGGTATCCAAATGGATCAAGTACAACAAGATCTGACAGAGGTCAGAACTCAGATGGCTAATGAAAGGCTGGAGATGAGAAACCAAATGACCCAATTCATGGAAGTAATGAATGGCTTGGCTCAAAGTCAAGAAAGGTTGAGGGCATTGGTAGAAAGACAAACCCCGGAAGAACCGCACCTGGGAACTAGAGGAACAAGTAACAATGAAAGGGGACAACCTCATGTTAATCCACCAGTATATGGGCCTCATCTACATCCGGAAGCCAACATCCCGGGTAATGTGCAAGGAAATACTACTGGAGGAAGGATCTTACAAGAAGACCCCCAAGAGGAGTAGTTTACTGTGATGGGAGCTAGGGATGAAGTTTATGATAGGAGGTTTGATGAAATTGCTGAGAAATTGAGATCTCTGGAGTCTCAAAACTCCTTGGGCTTCGATGTAATGGATATGGGGTTAGTAGACGGGGTGAGAATTCCCCACAAGTTTAAACCCCCGTGCTTCGAGAAGTACAATGGAACTTCCTGTCCACGAACTCACTTGCAGTCCTTCCTGGGAAGACTTAAAGCATATACTATGGATGAGAAACTGTGGATGTTTTACTTTGAAGACAGTTTGACTGGGGCTTCAAGGGAGTGGTACTCTCACTTGACCAGAGCTACTATCAGGTGCTGGAAGGACCTAGCTGAAGCTTTCATCAGAAAGTACCAATACAATCTGGACATGGCTCCTAACAGAACCCTTCTGATGGGAATGTCTCAATCCTCCAGAGAAAGCTTCAGGGAATATGCCCAGAGGTGGAGACAGCTTGCTGCTGCTGTCCAGCCACCCATGTCGGAAAGAGAAATGGCCGACATGTTTATGAACACTCTGCAAGGAACATATATTGATAGGCTAGCTGCCTTTTCTTCCACCAGCTTCGCTGACGTAGTCATAGCTGGAGAAATAATTGAAAGCCTTCTGAAGATGGGTAAGATTTCTGATAATGGTGCAAGTTCGTCATGTAATCCCAGGAAACCTTTTGTGGGACCTAGAAGAACTGGTGAGACAAATGCTATTCATGCCACCAGGGGCAGACCTCAGTATGTTCACAGATCAGTAGCGACTGTCACAATTCCAGCTCCGATTCCTCAGCAACCAACATATCAACCACAACAACAACCACACTATCAACAGCAAGTTCAGTATCCGCCACAAAGGACTTACAACAACAACAACAACAGCAAAGACCTTTTCAACAAAGACCATCACAGGAAAATAGGGTGATTGACCCTATCCCTATGCCTTATGCTGCTTTATTGCCACAACTCCTGAAACTCAACTTGGTTGAATTAAGGACATTGGCACCACCAGATCCCTCTAATCTGCCAAGAAATTATGATGTCAACGCCATATGTGCTTTCCACTCCAATGCACCTGGCCACAATACAGAAAAATGAAGGGCTTTACAGATGAAGGTATAAGATTTGGTGGATTCTAAAGCCCTCAACTTTTCACCCCCTCCAAGTGTCACCAAGAATCCCATGCCCAATCATGGAGGGCCAAGAATTAATGCCATTGAGGAAGACAAGCCATCTTTCTTAATCACCAGTGTTGGACAGATTCGGACACCTCTGGTCGAGATTAAAGCTCAGCTCCTAGAGTGCCAAATGTTCCCCGGGTGTGAGCTCGGTTGTGGTTATTGTAACATTTCGGTCAACGGGTGTGATAATTTGAGAAGCGGCATAGATGGTCTTATCAAAAGTGGTATACTCCAGATCACAACAACGGCGCCTACAAATCCAGCAATCCCTTTGACAACAATTCCTGACTCTTCTACAACTGCAACAACAATCATTCCGACCAATTCATCAATATCATCAACAATGGCTCCGTCCATCACTTCAGCAAACCAGATGTCAACAACCATTTCTTCTACAACATCAGCACCCATTTATTCAGCAGAATTTTCTACAACGCCAACAGAAATTAATGAAGATATCTCAGCAGTCACCATTTACTATGATCCATCAAATGTTCCTCCAAACAACAACTTTCAGCAACAAACAGTGGCACCTCCTGCCAGGTCACCAGTCACCATTTACTACGATCCGCACACCGTTACAATACCCTCCTCTGCAGCAATCAGTCCAGTTACCATCACGGTGCCTGGACCCGTTCCATATGAAAGCATTAATGCCATACCTTGGCATTATGGCTCTGATCTCTACTGCAACGGGGAGAAAATCACTTTGGATTCTTCAACCTCCTCTCCACAAATTGATAATGTTGGGGGAGGCAGAGGCTTCACCAGAAGCGGACGCCTTTTTGCCTCACAATTGCAAAGACCTAATGCCGAAGCAGAAGCAGCTGCAAAAGCAAAGGGGAAGAGTGTGATACCTGAAGAACCAATCATCAAAGAAACTCAGAAGACATCTTTTGAACAAGATGTAGACGAGTTTATGAGAATCATAAAGAGAAGTGATTACAAGGTGGTGGATCAGCTTCACCAAACTCCTTCAAAAATCTCCATATTATCCCTGTTAATGTGTTCTGAAGCTCACAGGAATGCATTACTGAAAGTCTTGCACGCAGCATACATGCAAGAGGAGATCACTGTTAATCAGCTAGAAACTGTGGTGGCAAATGTCAACACCAGTCATGGACTGGGCTTTACCAATGCTGACTTAACAACTGAGGGACGTAACCACAACAAGGCTTTACACATCACTCTAGAATGCAAGGGTGCTGTTCTATCTCATGTACTGGTGGACACTGGGTCTTCACTTAATGTTCTACCAAAGAAAGCCTTAGTGAAGCTGGAGTATGATGGCTTGGCATTGTGTCCAAGTAATTTGGTGGTGAGAGCATTTGATGGCTCCAAAAGATCAGTGCTAGGAGAGATTGATCTGCCTGTGATGATTGGCCCGCAGACTTTTAAAATTACCTTCTATGTGATGGACATTCAGCCGGCCTACAGCTGTTTGTTGGGTAGACCTTGGATCCATGCCGCTGGCGCTGTTACGTCTACCCTTCACCAGAAGCTGAAATTCGAGTGGGAAGGCCAGATCATCACCATCTGTGGGGAAGAGGACATCTTTGTTAGCCATCTGGCTACGTACAAATACATTGAAATGGATGGAGAAATCCATGAAACTATGAGCCAAGGGTTTGAGGCCCTGAACATAAATGAAGCGTCTGCTGTACTAGGAACCTCCATGACGTCTTATCAGCAAGCCAGGAAGGTTGTTGAAGAGGGTACTGCCCAAGGCTGGGGCAAGTTGCTGCCCGTAGAGAAGAAGGAAGACAGATTTGGGTTGGGTTACAAACCAACTCAGCAAGATCAACTAGAGGCTGCCAAGAAGCCCAACTTTGTCAGCGGGGGAATGCTCACCCCGGATGCTGTGAACAACTTGGAAGATGAGTCGGAAGATGAGCGCAACCTGGAGAGCTGGATACGTCCAAGGACCCCGGGGAGCCATATCTCAAACTGGTATTCCCAGGAAATTATAAGGGTTACTCCTGCAGAGTAATTATTATTTCCTGTATTTTTAAGCATGCATCAAGTCTTGCATCTTGCCCAAGATGACAAGACTCATTTTGTAATCGGGCCATCTTGTAATTTTGTGCAAATAGATCAATCAATGAATATCGGACATCTTTTGCAAATGGGTCTTTTTCTTTCCCGCTCACTGTTTTTCATTTTTCTTTTTGTACAAAAATAAAATGGCAATGTTTTCCAAAATGATAACTTCATTTCACTTTTTCCAAAAACAAGATTAAAATCGATCACTAAAATGAATAATCTAAACCCTTGCAGAGAGTGCCTTTCAGTTCGCACCGACAACAACACAGCTATGACTCTGTATGACTTTGACAATCCAATCAATCAAGCTGATGAAGGGGTTGAAGAAGATTATGAGCTACCTGAAGAACTAGCCATGTTGTTAAGGCAAGAGGAGAAGGTTATTACTCCTCACCAGGAGGAGATTGAAGCGGTTAATCTTGGTACAGAAGAAGATGTGAAAGAAGTTAAGATCGGGGCCTGCCTACAAGATTCAGTAAAAGAGCAACTGATTGACATGCTTCGGGAGTATGTGGATGTCTTTGCTTGGTCTTATCAGGATATGCCAGGGTTGGACACCGATATTGTCATGCACAAGCTACCTTTAAAAGAAGACTGCCCACCGGTAAAACAGAAACTACGCCGTACTCGCCCATATATGGCAATGAAGATCAAAGAAGAGGTACAAAAGCAGTGGGACGCCGACTTCCTTGCTGTAACTAGTTACCCGCCGTGGGTTGCTAATATTGTACCTGTGCCTAAGAAAGACGGCAAGGTGAGAATGTGTGTGGATTACCGGGACCTGAATAGAGCCAGCCCGAAAGATGACTTCCCTTTACCTCACATTGATGTATTGGTTGATAATACGGCTCAGTTCTCGGTGTTCTCCTTCATGGACGGATTTTCGAGATACAATCAGATCAAAATGTCACCTGAAGACATGGAGAAGACAACCTTCATCACACCCTGGGGCACGTTCTGTTATAAGGTGATGCCATTCGGACTGAAGAATGCGGGTGCAACTTATCAACGGGTTATGGTAACGTTATTCCACGACATGATCCATAAAGAAATTGAATGTTATGTGGATGACATGATTGCCAAGTCCCTCACAGAAGAAGATCACCTGGTAAATCTGTTGAAGCTGTTCAAACGTCTGAGAAAGTACCAACTGAAGTTGAACCCCAACAAATGCACATTCGGGGTGCGATCCGGTAAGCTGCTGGGATTTATTGTAAGTGAAAAAGGGATTGAAGTTGACCCTGATAAAGTCAAAGCCATTCAAGAAATGCCTGCACCGAAGACTGAAAAAGAAGTTCGAGGTTTTTTAGGTAGATTGAACTACATTTCACGGTTCATATCTCACCTTACAGCAACCTGTGAGCCTTTGTTCAAACTGTTAAGAAAAGAACAAACGGTCAGGTGGAACGATGACTGTCAGATGGCTTTTGACAAGATCATGGAATACTTATAGGAGCCTCCAATCCTTATGCCTCCAGTTGAAGGAAGACCTCTGATAATGTACTTGACAGTATTAGAAGAGTCAATGGGGTGTGTGCTGGGCCAGCATGACGAGTCTGGTCGAAAAGAGTATGCAATATACTACCTAAGCAAAACGTTTACCGACTGTGAACAACGTTATTCACTGCTCGAGAAAACTTGTTGTGCTTTAGCGTGGGCTGCTCGCCGACTAAGGCAGTATATGTTTACCCATACTACCTTGTTGATCTCAAAGATGGACCCAGTCAAGTACATATTTGAGAAGCCAACACTTAACGGACGGGTTGCAAGATGGCAAATGATTCTCACAGAATATGACATTCAGTACACATCTCAGAAAGCCATCAAAGGCAGCGTATTGTCTGATTATCTTGCTGAGCAACCCATTGATGATTACCAGCCTATGAGATTTCACTTCCCTGATGAAGACATCATGTTCATTAAAGCAAAAGATCATGAAGAGCCTGTTCACACTGAAGGGCCTGACCCATAAGAAGAATGGACTATGATGTTTGATGGGGCTGTTAATATGAATGGTCGTGGTGTTGGTGCAGTACTCATTACACCTAAAGGAGTTCACATGCCTTTCTCGGCAAAACTCACCTTTAACTGCACTAACAACGAAGCTGAATACGAAGCTTGTATTATGGGTCTTGAGGAAGCCATTGACCTCAGGATCAAAACTTTGACTGTGTTCGGAGATTCAGCTTTGCTAATCAATCAAACCAACGGCAAATGGTACACACACCAGGATCATCTGATACCTTACAGGGATTATACAAGGAGGTTATTGACTTTCTTTACAACGGTCAAGCTTGAGTATACCCCTCGGGACGAGAATCAATTTGCAGATGCTCTTGCCACCATTTCATCCATGATCAAAGTTCAAGCTGCCAACTTTGTACCTCGGATTTCAGTATCCAGACTTGACAGACCAGCATACGTATTCTCAGCAGATGTGGTTAAAGATGATAAGCCATGGTTCCATGATATCAAATGCTTCTTGGAGGATCAAACATACCCCCCTGGGGCATCTTCCAATGATAAGAAGACATTAAGAAGGCTAGCTGGTAGTTTCTTCTTGAATACTGATGGTTCCTTGTACAAGAGAAACTTTGATATGGTACTCCTCAGATGCGTTGATAGGGCAGAAGCAGATTTGTTAATGCACGAGGTGCACGAAGGATCCTTTGGTACCCATGCAGGAGGACATGCAATGGCTAAAAAGTTGCTAAGATCAGGTTATTACTAGATCACAATGGATGCCGACTGTTGTGCTTATGCCAGGAAGTGCCATAAATGCCAGATTTATGCGGATAAGGTGCATGTGCCTCCCAATCCTCTGAATGTGATGTCTTCACCCTGGCCCTTTGCCATGTGGGGCATTGATATGATTGGCAAGATTGAACCGACTGCTTCAAATGGCCACAGATTCATCCTGGTTGCCATTGACTATTTCACCAAGTGGGTCGAAGCAGCTTCCTATGCAAATGTTACAAGGCAAGTGGTAGCCCGATTTCTGAAGAGAGACATCAGCTGTCGGTATGGAGTGCCCGAGCGAATCATTACTGATAATGGTTCTAACTTAAACAACAAAATGATGGCAGAGCTATGCCGGGACTTTAGAATCCAACACCACAATTCTTCTCCTTACAGGCCAAAGATGAATGGCGCTGTTGAGGCAGCTAATAAGAATATCAAGAAGATTGTGCAGAAGATGATAGTCACTTATAAGGACTGGCATGAAATGCTACTGTTTGCCTTGCATGGGTACCGTACGTCAATCAGAACATCCACTGGGGCAACACCGTATCAACTTGTGTATGGTATGGAGGCAGTCCTACCTGTTGAAGTTGAATTACCTTCCTTACGGGTGTTAATGGATGTTAAGCTGAATGAAGCAGAATGGGTCCAATCCCGATACGAACAGCTGAACTTGATTGAAGAGAAGAGATTGGCTGCAATCTGTCATGGACAGCTGTATCAGAAAAGAATGAAGAAAGCCTTCGATCAGAGAGTCGGGCTTCGAGAATACCAAGTAGGAGATCTTGTGCTGAAAAGACTCCTCCCTCCTCATACAGACCACAGGGGCAAGTGGACTCCGAACTATGAAGGACCATTCGTAGTAAAGAAAGTTTTCTCCGGTGGAGCACTCATGCTCAGTACTATGGATGGTGAAGACTTCCCGTCCCCTGTGAATTCAGATGCAGTTAAAAAATACTTCGCATAAAATGACCCGCTGGACATAAAAACAGAATGTAAGTCCATGCAAAAAATAGGGCATCCCGGCGAGTCAAAAACAGAATAAAGGACTCGGGCAAAAATAAGGTAAAATAAATAAAAAATGTACACCCGCTGAGTTGAAAAGCCGCATTGGACAACTCAGGCAGAAATGGGTATCCCGGTGGATTGAAAACCTGAAAGGGCAATCCACGCAAAATAAGGGAATAAGCGAACAATTGCATTCTGAGTTCATCTGTATCACTTACAACTTGGTAAGCTTCGAAAGGGTCAAGCGCCGATCAGAATCAGCCTTCTTCAGAAAGCAAGACGAGAAGAACGTCAAATGTCATACGAGTCATAGGGAAGCTCCTTGAAGCGTCATCAACATTGCCAATACCTTTTATTTCTCAATTTGTAACAATCTCCTCATTTTAGGGGATTTGTTTCTTTGACTGTATCTTGCCGATTTAGGGCAAATGAATTAATAAAATCAGATTTTCAGTCATGTTTCGTTTCGTACATTTTATTTTCATTTGCAAGAATGTCCGATGTCTTTAAGATACTAATTGCATAAATACAGATGCTTCTCTTCTAAAAATACGTGCTTGCAGGAAATATACTCACTCCCAGGAGTGCCTAAACTCTTATGATGGAATCTGGTAAAGGATACCTCGGGATTACTTGTGCGTTTCTCTGACTTTTTAGGAATGCAGGTATTCAAAGCACAGCATGGGGCATGAAAACTTCATCCTAGCAAGCTGGCAAATCATTATCTACTCAGTCTTAGCACCGGAGGTGCTTTCTCCCCAGCTGAGTTGCCATTTGTTATTTCCTCCTCAGCCAAGTACAAAAGCCAGGGAACCGTCTCCCCACAGAGTTTCAGCCTCTATCCGGAAGAGCAACGCCTGGAGATCTCACAACAGGGTGAAGGAAGTTTCTACAAATCCCCAGCTGGGTCCCTCATTACTAAGGAAAATATATCAATGATCTATTTCCCCAAGCAGAGTCATATGTGTTAAATATACCAATGATCTCATCCCCAGCTGGAATATCCACTTCAAGCAGATCAGCCAGAGATCTTCGCAGCAACGGGATCCGAATCCCGGATCGGTATCTTTGCATAATCATAGCATTCGCATCATATTCTCCCTGCAGAGCGTAGCATTCCGTCTAATACGGAGCATTACGGCAAAAATCAAACATATTGCATAGTTACAAGCCATGTTCTGAATCAAACACTTGTAAATACTAGCAATCCATCGACGATATACAAAAGACTTCCCAAATTCCCCGGCAGAGAGCCGAGGCATTTTCCCTAAGGATACAGATACACACTCCTTTTGGCACTCGTCCGTGTCACCACTCCCCAGTAAAGCCACCCGAGCATTCTTTACAAACAGGCACTTATATATTACAGATACTTCTCGACACTCGTCTGTGTCATATCCCCAGCAGAAAGCTAAAGCGTCCCCTTTGCACTCACAGATCCATATACAATTCCTTGACACCCGTCCGTGTCACCCTCCCCCAACATAGTTACCTGGAAACTGGTTTATAATACACTTTCTCCGACACTCGTCCGTGTCGCACTCTCCCCAGAAAGTTAAACACTCGTCCGTGTTTCACTCATACTCGTTACTCATCATCTTTTTACTCATACAGATGCTCGTCCGTATCTTGTATATACTGCTTAAATCCCCTCAGATCCGACACTCGTCCGTGTTCTTTGTTAACCAGTATGTACTCGTTCGTATCATCATCTCTGAACATGCGTCAAGTGTTTGTTTCTACTGATACTCGTCCATATCATAGTCTTAAGGATGCTCGTCCACATCTTTAATCTGTACACCGCGTCAAACACTTATGCCTTCTTGAATTTAGACACTCGCCTGTGTCTACTGTTCCCCAGAAGAGTCCCAGCAAATCCCATTAAATTATTTCCTTTCTATCTGACATTGTCCTATGTCATGATACCTTTCGGCAGCCGTACCCTGCCAGGTGATCGTCCTTCACCTTTTTGATGATCGTCCTTCATCACCCCCAGTGGAGTCTCTATTCATTAGAACCTCTTCCTATCCGACATTCGTCCTATGTCGTAATATTTTTAGCAGCCGTACCCTGCTAGGTGATCGTCATTCACCTCTAGATGATCGTCCTTCATCATTTTATCTGATGGCCGTCCCCGTCGTTGACCTTGTTATCTGACATTCGTCCTATGTCATGATACCAACAAAGCAACCGTACCTTGCCAGGTGATCGTCCTTCACCTTTGATGACCGTCCCTCATCCTATCCCCAACAAAGCAACCGTACCTTGCAAGGTGATCGTCCTTCACCATTGATGACCGTACCTCATCATTTATTTCATTTATGCCTTGAACTTGATGGTCGTCCCCATCTTTTACCAATAATCCCCAGAGGGTTCTGTAGCTTTACCTGATGGCCGTCCCCATCATAATCTCTTATATCCCCAGCTAGTCGGCCGTCCCCGTCTTTGCTTTATCTCCCGCTTCTTCCCCAGCATGTCGGCCGTCCCCGTCATCGCTTCATCCCCAGCAGTCGTCCTCTGCTCGACGGTCGTCCTCCGTCGCCCGCACTTTATAATTATACTTTATTTTCTTTTACAATCTATATCCCTTTTCTTATTCATTCTGTGAGTGCAAATTTTGGACTGTCTTTGGTATTCAACCACAAGTTATCTTGTTTGCCTGTTAAGCCGTCGCTTACATCCTGCACAGCTAACTCATGCTTGAATAGGGGCAGCTGTAAACACCCCAAATTTTCCCTCACCCATTCACACCATGGCTTGTGATCTCTTTATATGCATAAGTTCAATCATAGCATCTCATATTGCATTTTTGATTCCCTGCATTTCTCCTAAGTCATCTGCATCTAGGGTTTGTGATATGAGCAATCCAAGAGCCATTTGAGCCACTCCAAAGGTCTTCAATCACTTCAAAGGGGTCCATGTATGTTCAAGCATCATATTATATCTTCACAGAGTCAATAAAGTCAAAGAATCACAAGAACTGAGAAAGGCATTGAAGCAGAGCCAAGTTTAACTGCACAGATGACCTAAAATTAGGGTTTTGGTTTCAGAGGCCATAACTCCAAATTTTTTGGTAATTCTTGTTTCTATTGGTCTCTATATGGTATAGGGATCATGCATATCAATTTTCATGAAGAAATTCCATGGGGAAGGCATCTAACCAAGAGTTGACTTCTTGAGCAAGTCAGTGTAAAATCAGGGCATCTGACGCCCCCAATGACCCAACCAAAGGGTGTTCTTCATCATTTTGAATGTGTAGGATCTTTATTTGATCATAGAAGATGTTGGAAGTTCACAAAATTAAAGAATTTCAAGCCATTTGCAAGTTGTCTTTTTGGGAAAATGACTTGTAATGGAAACTTGCCATTTTGGGAAACTTTTTCAACCATTTCTTTTTTATTCAAAAATGCTTCAATTGGGAAAACTTTGGTCATGAAATTTGTAGAATGGATCATTCCCTTTTCAAAAAGTACAAGAACTCATTCTAATTCATTTTTGATCAAAAGTTATGTCTTTGCAAAGTTGGATAAAATCATTGAAATTTCACTTTTGCACAAAATGGAAAACTTGCAATTTCTCATGACAAGCCTTTATGTGACTTCAATGTGACCTCTAATCATCATACCAATGCAATGCATGATCTAAAAATCATTTTGGCCCAAAGAATTTCCCATTTCTATACCTTGTTTTTCAAGTAACCATAAGCCATTCTTCATGAAAGTGCAAAGAGGGATTTCTTGCAAATTGATCCTCAAAGGGTTTGTTTGACCTCTAGCTGGTTTCAAAACTTTTCCATGACCTAGTGAAGCATGCCACACCAAAAATTCAGCAAGATTTCTCACATGTACATAGCCAAAAATCATGAGATGTAACAAGTTGTCAAGTTGCAAAAACCCTTCCAACTTATGATCCAAATGCTGCAGTCCTTCATGAATCATCCAAGGGCCATCATTGACTCAAGCTGAGGCAGGACAAGCCTCTAGATTGCCTCTGACCCGAGCCATGCCTAGGGTACACAATATCTTGACTTTCTTGCATTTTGCCCATACCAATCCCACAGTGACACACCAACTCCTCTGACCTATCCAAGAGTGATAAGTGGACCAAAAGAGATTGAACACACCACACACACAAGCCTGAAACACTCTCCAAGCCATAGCTCCAAGCTTTCACCTCTTATGCATTTTCATTCGAAACACATCACACAAGCATCAAACATAAAAACAAACTTCATAGGATCACTCAACATGCTCCCCTGATCATTTCCCTACCCTCATTCATCCCTGAAACCTCCTCAAACTGAAACCCGATTCCTTCCCCTCTCTGAACAGAACTTCTTCAAACTCACAAACCAGCCATTTTAAACTCCAACCAAGCTTCATAACTTCATCAAGAGGATCATTGGGACCATTTTGAGGCAAAGAGGCAAGCAGAAAGCTCCTGGACTGAAAGCTCAATCTCAGGTAACATGATGAACAAATTTTCCAGAACTCTGATTTCTTGTTAGAATGTTGTTCTATATGTTGCCCTGATCATGGGGATCTATTTATTTTTGAAAATGAGCCAGAAACAAGCATGTTGTGATGTTCTGAAACTTGACCTGTGAAAATGTTTTGCTTCGATTCTCCTTGCTCATGCTTGATAAATGATGTTTGATGATGGATTTGAGTTTAGTTTTGAGAGGAGATTGTTTCTGGGCAATTAATTTGGGTTGGGGTGGCCTGTAGTGGAAGCTAGGCATCTGTAGTGGAAGCTAGGTATTTGGTTTCGCCCTGATTAATTAATTTAAATCTTGTTTAATTAATTCATAAAACAAATTTGCCAGATTTGAATCTGGGCCTTTGGATCTGGCGCGCAGTCAACCAGTCCAAGCCCAGATCAAATCCTGGCCATCCTTTTGAATTACTTTCATTTATTTTATCTTTTATTTCATTTAATTTGAATTATATTTTACATTTTATTTAAAATAGAAAAAACCATTTAAAAATTATGAAATTTTATTTCAAAGATTTCACTAATTTTTAAAACCCAAAAATATTTTTATTTATATTTTTTGCATTAAAATCATTTTTAAATCATTTAAATGTTTATTTTTAATTAGTTAATGAAAATTAATTAATTAAAAATACATTTAAGTATTTAAAAATCACAAAAAAATTCACATAGCATTTAAAAACATTTAGAAACATTGTCCAACCCTCAAACCAAATTTATTTTTTGTTCTTGATGCATTTTGATCATTTTCATTGGATTTAATTTCATTTTAAGGCAATATTTTGTTTCAAACTTCAAAAATTTCTTTCTGCCTAACCATTGAGAGTTGGATAATGATTCTTTTTGCATTTCATCTTGTATAGCTTGTAGTTTATAGGATAAAATTGGTTTGAATTGATCTTGCATTTTCAATTTGTTTTGCATTTTTCTTGATAAGTTACCCCAAAACCCTAGCAATCTTAGGAAATTCATAACTTTCACTAGGTTAAGAGTTGGTTTCCCTCCTTTGGGAAGTGAGTTTGTATAGGTTTAGGGTTTCTTTGATTGCATTTTCAATGTTTTATCATGTCATTTTCTTCTGGTTTTGGATTTTTGCTTTGTGTGATGCATGTAACCCTAATTTGTGCCTTCCTTTGCATCCTTCTTTCATTTGCTTGCATCCATTGACTTGCCATGGCATTTTGTGCATCCACATGATTCATAATACATCTTAGGACATATTAGAATCATGTTTGATCATTTCATCTTACATTTGCCATGTGATATGTCCATTGCATTTCATAACTTTTCATGTACATTCATGGTTCAAAGCATGCTTCATCTGCATCCATGTCCTTGTATGATCATTCTCATGTCTTGCCTTATGTTTGTATCATCTCTTAGCATCATTAACATCATGTTTATGCTTCTGACTTTGGTTTGCATCATGGCATTTCATCTCATTTGGATTGCATTTCATTTCTTATGCTAACATTTCAGGTGGTAAGTTGTTTGAGAAGTGAATTTGCCTTCACTTCTCATAATCTCTTTTCATCTCTTTCATACTTCCCTTGTTGCATTTTGTATGTGTATTAGATTGAGCTTTCTCATTCTTGTTCATCTTACTTTCTTTCTTCAAGCAACTTGTCTTCTTAAGTGAAGCAAGTTGTTTTGCTTCTCTTTGCTTATTGCTCCTTTCATCTGCTTCCTTCCTGGTGGTTTCTCTGAAGAACTTCTTGCTAACCTCATTAACCCTAGGATCTCCAAGTATGATAATAATTAGGGCTTGATTAGTCCCCCATTTAATTTTACCTTTGAGTCATCTTTGAGTCTTCTCTTCTCATCTCTTAATCAAGGACTAAACCCTAAAGTCTTTAAGGCTTTGTGATTAAGTTTATGCCTGTATCCTTCTATTAGGATGGAGTGTATAACTTTAATCCTAAGTGTTAAACCCTTAATGTGTTTAAATCCTTTAATTAATCCACTTAATAATCATCAAGACATCAAGCTTGTAACTTGGGCCTTGCATTAGGGTTCTAATTCTTCCTTAATTGGTTAAGAAGGATTAACCTAGTGTTAATGGACAAGTCCCCCTCAAGTTGTCTTATAAACCATAAAAATCACTTCTTAATCTCATCATTAACTAAATCCACTTAATAAAGGCTTTATTTTGTCATGAGGTTAATCCCTAATCATGGATTAAGTTGAGGAGTCTTTCTCAGCTTAAATGTTCTCATCTATTATCCTTCTATTAGGATGGTGTAATGGGTCCATTAAATCCTTGATTATGGCTTAAACTCATTACTTAACACTAAACAAAAACAACAAAAACACCTAAATAAGTGCCAGTAGGTTAATGATCTTAATCCTGCATCATGGTGATTAAGTGTGAGGTGTTTACCTCATACTTAGGGTATTCTCATTACCCCTAATCAGAGGGAGGATGTGATGAGTTTACTAACCCTTGGTTTAAGCTTAAGCTCATTTTCTTATGACAAACACAAAAAAGCCATAAAAGATTGAAAACACAAAAACAAACAATAATCGTCTCCTCTGGGATTCTTTTCTCATCTCATTCACTCATAAACGAGAACTTGCTTCTTCCGTCTAATGCAAGACAGTTTGCACCTGAGCCAGACAGGTCATACACTTGAGCATAGACAAGTAAGCAGTTCACAAGTCAATCCATTTTTCAGTCTCCTTGAGTCGAACTACGGTGTTCTGACTTCCTCATTGCACGAGAGGATACGTAGGCATAACTTAACAGTTATCGAACAAAAGTCTCTGTATATCCCCCCTCTTTCCAGCCTTATTCTTTAAGCCTCATGGTCTTGAGCTTCATACTCCTGTTCTTACACTTACACTTCACTTATACACTTCACACTTCTTTTACACTGACACTTGCATTCTTTCCAGCTTTAATACACAGATTACACTGACACTACCCCTTTAAAACACAAATCTTTTAAGTGTGGATCCCGTCGAGTACGGCGGACAATCTGGGTGCTAATACCTTCCCGGATTGTAACCAACCCCCTTTCTCAGTCTCTCTGGTTTGCAACCGTCTTATCCGTATCTTTCTAGGTTTATGCAGCATTACCTTTCCTTCGGGATAAAAATGCCTAGCTGGAGACTCTTGTCTTTCTGAGTTCACCCCTGTGTGTTCTCATCCTTCTTTCGCCGACCGTTCGCGTCTGTACCCCTTCTGACAAGGTGTCATTTGGTGGGAGCGACATAATGCAAGCATGCAGAGGATGTTATGCAATGCACTGGCATGTGATCAAAGGTCTGGCGATCACTGGTCTGACATTGGTGTTGAGAAGACAGTCATGTGCTGGTGAAGAGTCGTGATAACCGTACCACCGAAATCCCGAATTCAAAACCAAAGGACCATGTAGAATCTGATCATAATACTGAATAATGCTAGCAAAGTGGGTATGTTGAAATTTTCAGGGTTCCTGCAAACCTGTAAACCCCTCCATCTCACGGGCATGCTACACCGAGTCAACATCACGGACTCTCAAAGCTGGATAGCAATAATACGTTCACCATTTCCGAGAAATGGCTCATGACCAAATCAGGGAATCGGTTTGGCATTATGTGCTAACCAGGGAGGTCTCAGCTGAGTACGGGGAAAACAAACATCCCTCATAAGTCCTCAGCTTCAAGTACTGAATCTAGAAACAATAGTATATTCATCCCGAAGGGTACCATACTATCGTCATACGAACAGTTTGCCTTGACTAGGTTCCTATGAGAGAACCAGGGCATCCTATGCGAGTTCCCAGTGGGCCCTCAGATGCGAGTGGGTTTGCCAACAAATGTGGTCTGCCACTATCATCACTGGAGAGGGATGTTTCCACAAAGGTTCTCAATGATCGGTCCCCAACTGCACATAACCATCAAGGTCGTATCCTGAAGTGGGGAAGAACCCCCACACAAGATAGTTCCAAGACGGTCGCAACCTGAGTGTGGAACACATCGCCACTCATCATGTAACCATGCGAGTACAACGTGTCCACGCTAATCCTATAGTGCACTCAAGTCGGGTATTTGGCTTATCTCATAGTATCTCCCAGCCCACAGAAAAAATGAAAACCAGCACAGTCAGATAGTGATAATGATGCATGATAAATACTGAAAGCAGTAAATAAATGCCGCAAAGTAAAATTTTAAAGTAAAACTGTAAATGAAAACAATAAAGCTAAACTAAAGCACACAACAACAAACAGATAAACATTGAAAGAAACAAAAACAGACAAGCGCTAGGATTGACTCTACAAGGGAAACCAAAGATTCTGGGTTCGGTCCCCAGCAAAGTCGCCAGCTGTCGCTCCCGGGATTTTCATCCTAGTACAAACGTGAAAGTGGCGCGGAAAAGGTAGAGTCGCCAGCCATGCATTTTTATCCCGAAGGAACGGGAAAGGTAATGCTGCACAAACCTGAGGAAGAAGGAAAGGACAAGGTCCTGCGAACCAAAGATCTGGGTTTGGGAGTCGGTTACGACGTGGGAAGGTATTAGCACCCCAGATCGTCCGCCGTACCCGACGGGATCCACGCTTGCTTGTTTGTTTTAAAGGGTGAGAAAAATATAACTGCTGCTGAATAAGAACTGCTAACTGGAACTGGAAATGGAAATGAGAAAGGGAATTGGAAAAGAGAACAAAAAGAAAGAATGGGGAAAATGTAGGGAAAATAAATAATGTGCTCGAACAGACCCTACCCCGCTGCCTACGTACCTCATCGGGATAATGAGGATCAGAGTCGACGTAGTTCGCCTAACTAAGGCAGGAACTTTTTGTTTGTGTTTTTTAGGATGACGTTGCCATAGCTCTAGCTCAGGTGTTACTGGCTCTGACTCGAGGGTGTTTACCGTATCGCTGTTTGAACTGTCGAGGCAAGTCGCATTCGTCCACAAAGATTAGGAGATGAGAAGAGAAGACGCGATGTCTTTGTTGATTGTCTTTTATGAGAAGTGTTTTGGAGTTTATTGTTTGTGAACATTCTCATACTAAGACTTATCCATCGTGGTAGGGACTTACACCTCGCCCTGAAACAGGACGCGTATAAGAACTCCGGAACAAAGTCTCGTGTCGTACAAGAACATTTGGTTTTTATTAAGTATTTTATTGTTTTTCTTTAGGAGATGAGAAAGACCGACTCAAGTCGGAAAAAGGACAAAAATAAGGGGGACTAAGACCAACCCTAAGTTAATTAATATGCAGAAAAGGGAGATCCTAATGGTTTGTGAGGTTTTCTAATCCTAAGGAGCAAAAGGAAAAGAAAGAATGAAAAAGGATGCAACTTACTTCCTAAGAAAGATAAGTTGATCCTAACAAAGGGGGAAATCCTACCAAACACAAATATAGAAGGAAAAATGAATTAAATACATAAATAAAATGCATAAAAATAAAGGATAGGGTGAAGGAAACTTACCTCAATCTTCCCCTCTACAAAACAAAGATTAATGTGCATTTTTATTTAAAAAGGAATGAGGTAAATACATACCAAACAAATCCTAAGGCAACTTGGGCCTAAACTAGACTCAATCTTAAGTTCAAGGGTGCCTACACTATGCTAAACTAAAATTCAACAACTATTTACAGCACTCAAACACACAATCAACTATGAAAACAATGCATAACATAAATCAGCTTTTCACAGCCAGCATGCAGCATGAAAAGGTAGGTGTAAAAGGTCAAATACAACATGCAAACAAACAAACAACATACATTTTACAACACCTATATGCAAAAACAACTATGAAATGCAAAATACAGATTTGACTATATTCATATTTTAATGTACAAACTCAATGAAAAATGCACTAAATTCATCATGAACATGCATTTGAACCTAAGTCAACATATATAAATGCAAGATCAATGAGCATTTTTTAGGATTATGCAAGAATGCATCACATGGTTGATTATGCAACAAGTAATGAAAAAATGTAGCACATGAATATGGCATATGAACATGATGATTATTGATTATGAACATGCAATATGATAGCTCAAACATAATATCAAACTCAATTTAAAATTCAGAATTGAATTGATGTGGATGATGTGATCAAGTATGCAACAAAATGCAACCAAATGCACATACATACATGATTATGTGAAATGCAACATGCATTGATACAATAAAATGCAAAATGATTTAATGCAATGAAAACATGTAAAAACAGAATGCAACATGATTATTACATACCTAATGATGCATGAACATAGCAATAAATGCAAGAAACTAAGTTATACACAAAGGACACAAAAACGCATAATACGTAACATGAACGGAATCGTGTCGAAACGACTCGAAATGGGAGAATGAGCTATTGGAAATGGACTCAAAATTCCCTAAAATCAATACCTAAACATACATGAACATTAGAGGCACTAGGAAGCAAGATTGAGCAAGAAAATAAGCTAAAAATCCAAAACTCAACAGTTTTAACCGGTTAACCAAATGCGTTAACCGGTTAACAGACCTAAAACAGCAGCTATTTGTGGCTAAAACGCACGCGTTAACCGGTTAACCAAATGCGTTAACTGGTTAACACTGAACAGAAAGTGAAAAAAACTTTTGAAATAAGTGCTTTTGGCCACAAACTCACTTCTAATGATCCCTAACATATCTAGGAACATGCTAACACTAATTTCTACTTAATTGGGGCTTATTTACACATGCTAAAACCTATAACTATCAACGCCATAACTTCTAATCAATAAAAAAACCACAAATCGCAAGAAACGCATAACAAAACATAATCGATCGCAAGCACAACGAAAAGCAATTAAAGAATGCCGAAATGTCGAGATGAAGAGAATAACTTAAAGAAGAAGTGATTTAGACACCAACCTACGAAGCGGAGAAGTGCTTCGGTGAATGTTGCAAGGATCGGAGCTTGAGCGAAGAGAAAACCAAGAAAACCGCGGATTCGCAAAATAAATGCGTTCTTGATGCTTGAACCTTCGTGTGCTTCCGATAAGTAGAAACCTTCACCAAAATTCAGTAGCTTCTTCTTCTACAATCCACAATCAATAGAGGTTGGAGGCTTAAGCTTCAAGATCTTATAGTTTCAATGTGAAACTTGAAGAGCTTATTCAAAAAAGCTTTGGTGAAAATGGAAATGGAGGAAAAGTGAGAGAGAAAAAGTGATTGTGAAAGAGTGAAAAGTTGGAAAATTGTGGGAACACTTGCATTGAAGTGATTAATGAATTTATAGAGGCTAGGCTTGGAGCTAGGTTTGGGAATGAAGTTAGGTTTGGGGCCCAAAATTAGGCTTGGGATCCAAACTTATGGTTTGGTAGTTAGTTAGGGTTAGGGTTGGAAAAGGAATATTCCTTGGAATATTCCTTGGAATATTCCATGGAATACTCTAGAATGTTGTAGAACATGGTAGAAACATCCAAGGGAAATGGAGTGGAATTGAAGTGGAAAACTGAGAGGGAAAGAATGAAAGGAATTGTGGAAAGAAAGTGGAAGGAAAAGGGAAAGAAAAGGGAGAGAAAGGTGAATTTTTCCCTTTTTGGTTGGTTAGCTTGAAAGTGGTTTGGATATTTTGTTGGGATATCATTTTTCTCTTGAACTCCAATGTTTGTCAAGCCTCGATCGACCACACACCTCATGTGTATGCAAAGGATGATGATTTATTATTTTTTTCAAATGTGATGCAATGATATGCGGAATGATGCGAGAATGAAGCATAAATCGCTCGAGGTTGATAATAAATAAGAGGGCAAATTTTGGGGTGTTACACCATGCTTCAAGTACACCATTTTTGATTTTTGGCCAATGGAGCCATACCATTCCCACAGTGCACAACCACTCCTCTGACCTATCTCAATCTTTTATGCATTGCCTCAAGATCATAAAACAAAACACTTGAAGCCTTGAAAGAAGCCAACATTCAGATTGCACAAATATTGTCAAAAACTTCCCCTCTTCGATTCTCACTACTCAGCCATCAAACATCCAAAATTCTTTCACCATTCAATCACACATGACACAAGGAACATTTCCCACCCATCACCATGGCCTGAAACACAACATATCAAAAACACGATTTCTGCTTCATCAGAACTGGACCTCAAAAACCAGCCACTTTCAAAGCATTCTAAGCACTCCACTAGCTTCAGGAGGTCCAAAGAAGCCATTTTGCACAAGAGGGAGGTCCTGAAAGCTCCATTTTGAAGAAGCTCAGTTCAGGTATTCATCAAGAACAAATTTTCCAGAACTTATTTTTCTTGTTATAAAATAATTCTATATTATGCTGATCACTATGATGAATTTTGAATTGAAAATGGTTGAGAAATGAGCATGTATGGTTGTTCTGAAACTTTGCCCGTGTTTGAATGTTTGCTTTGATTTGTTTGATTCTTGTGAACTAAATGCCATTTGAGGATTGATTTGTGTTCTATGATTTTTGGGGAATGTTTTTGGGCAGATTTGATGTTGTTTAGTGAGCTATATACGAAGATATGTTTTGGGATGGCCGGAGAAGATAACCGGAGCTTATCTCCAGTCACCTGAAAATCATTAGGGTTTCGTTTGCCAGTTTGAATGAGAGCCCTTGGATGTTGATTAGATTAGCGTATGGACGATCCAAATTGCTTCATTAACCCTAATCCTAATTAATTTAAATTAATTATAATTAATTAACTCAGGACAAATCATGGCCCTTGGATCACGCGCGTAAGCTAATTTCAAACCTGATCCCTTAGATCCTCATACTCTTGGTCAAGCTGACTAGCAATCCTGTCCATTGATCTTTCTCTCACGCAATCTGAACCACCCCTTTTAATTACTTTGCATTTTATTTTCTTTTTATTTCATTTCATTCTCTTTATTTATTTAAAATAGCAAATCAATTTATAAAAATACAATCTTTTGCATTTTCACTCTAAATAATTTTCAGAAACCAAAAACATTTTAATTTTTCATTTTTGCATTAAAAATATATTTTTAAATCATTTAATTGTATTAATTAATTAATTAATTAATTTTAATTAATTAAAAATACTTTTAGGTATTTAAAAATAACCAAAAAAATCATGAAGCATCCTTACATATTTAGAACAATTTACAAACTCATTTTACAAATTTATTTTAGGATTTGATCATGTTTAGACAATTACCCATGAATTAGGGTTTCTAAATTTCCTATTTTTCTAACCCTAACTTTAAAAATTCATTTCTGATCAATCAAGATGAGTTTGTGAATGGTTCTTTTTGTATTCTTTCAAACTTAGCATGTAGTATCTAGGGTATTTACCTCATATTTTTGCATTGCGTTTTCTATTTGTTTGGCATTTTTCATGAAGAAGTAACAAAAACCCTAGCCTAACTTAGAAAAACCATAACTTTACTTTGATTTGGCTTCTGACTTCCATCTGTTTTGATCATATGCATCTCATACTTTCTTAAAACTCTAATTTTCCATGTTCATTTTCATTCATCTTTGCATACCTTCATCATAAGAACTTGTCATGACATCTCATGCATTTGTATGTCATCTTAGACACCTTAGGCCAGGTGAGAACATGGGTTGATCATTTTTGCATTCATTTGGTATGTTTTGCATCCATTACATCTTATGTATGTTCATGTGTCCTTAAGCTTCTAACATGCTTGTTTTTGCATCCATCACTTGTATGATCGTACATATGTATTGTATATGACTTTGCATCTCTCCATGACAAATTTGCATCATGTATTCACTTCTGGTTGGCATCATTGCATCTTCATCTTTGCATCATTTCATCTTGTTTCACCTTATGCATTCATACTAACCATTGCATGGGCTTATGGTAAGTTGATCAGGATGTGGATTTGCCTCCACATCCAACCTCTTCTTATCTTTTCATTTGCATATTATTTGTCCTTTAAGTGAGTTTGACTCACTTATGCTCTCTCTTGTTACTTTTCTTTCTCTTTGGCTACTTAACTTCTTCAGGAAGTAAGTAACATATTCTTCTTCCTCTTATCTTTTCATCTGCTTCTTCTTACTTGGTGGCCATCTGAAGACTTTCTGAGGATCTTTCTCTAAGCCTCACAAACTATAGGATTGTCCAAGCATGATAATTTTAGGGTTGTGCAAAGTCTCCCTTAGTTTTTTTACCTTTGAGTCTCCTTGAGTCTCTGCTTCTCACCTCATTATCAAGGCTAAATAGTTAAAGTTTTGGGGCTCTGTATTAGGGTTGTGCTTGTATCCTTATCTTAGGATGGAGTGTATAACTTTAATACTTAGTGTTAAACCTTTAAATTGTTTACACCTCCTAATTAAAACACCTAATAATCATTAAGACTTAAGCTTGTAACTTGGGCCTTATATTAGGGTTACATCTCTTCCTGTTGGTTCAGAGGGACTAACCCTAGTGTTTAATGGACAAGTCCCCCTCAGGTTTAGTCTTACAAACATAAAATCTATTTCTTGATCCCACCTTTAATTAAAATCCACTTTAATAAAGGATTGTTATATAATGATTTTAATCCCTAACCATGGATTAAGTTGAGGAGTCTTCCTCATCTTAAGTGTTCTCATCTATTATCCTTCTCTTAGGATGATGTAATGAGTTCACTAATCCCTGATTAGAGATTAAACTCATTACTTAACACAAAACAAAAATCCAAAAACACTTAATAATCAAAATTAGGTTAATGATCTTAATCCTACATCATTATGGTAATTAAGTGGAGATTTTCATCTCATACTTAAGTAGATTCATTATCCCTAATCAGGGGTGATATAATGAGTTTACGACCTTTGATTAAGGCTTAAGCTCATTATCTTATGCAAAACACCAAAAAAAATAAAAAACTGAAAACACAAAAACAAACAATAAACGTCTCCTCCGGGGTTTTTTTCTTACCATATTCACTCTGAAAACGAGAACTCGCTTCTTCCGTCTAATGCAAGACAGTTAGCACTCAAGCCAGACCAGTCATACACTTGAGCATAGACAAACAAGCAATTCACACCGAAAACACTAAGTCTCTTCGAGTCGAACTACGGTGTTCTGACTTCCTCATTGCACAAGAGGATACGTAAGCATAACTTAACAGTTATCGAACAAAAGTCTCTTTGTCTCCCCCACTCTCCTCTTTCCAGCTTTCTTTCCTTAGCCTCATCTTGACATCCTTTTATCCCTAGCTTTCTATGCGCAGTTTAGAAAATACACTATCCCCTTTTAAACACAATCAAGTAAGTGTGGATCCCGTCGAGTACGACGGACGATCTGGGTGTTAATACCTTCCCAGGTCGTAACCTACCCCCTTACTCAGTCTCTTTGGTTTGCAACCATCGTATCCATATCTTTCCAGGTTTATGCAATATTACCTTTTCTTTGGGATAAAAATGCCTAACTGGCGACTCTATTCAACCCCAACCTCCAACATCGCCGACGGTTCGCTTTTGCACCGGGATGAAAATCCGGGGGAGCGACAGCTTGGCGACTCTGCTGGAGACTTTGCAACCAAGGCTTTTGGTTCTCTTGTGGGTTTCTCCTAGAGGTTGTTTGTTTGTGTTAATTGGGGGTGTTACGTGTTATTTGTGTTTATGTTTTTGCCTTATTTATTGCTTCCTGTACAACTTTATTTATTGCATTTACTTTATCGCTTTCATTTACTGCTTTCTGCATTTCATTTATTATTATCATATCATTGTGTTGGGTTTTTGGTTTACCTTGGTGGGTGGGGTATTCCAGTGAGAAAGGCTCAACACAAAGCCTGAGTGACACATAGGATTAAAGTGGTTTTGTATTCTTTCCCATTCCATTTCGGTATGGTGCGGGAATATAAAAACACAGTTCAGACATGGGTTTCCTTTTGAGAACTATGTGCTACAGATTTTCTATAGTGCTAAGGCTATCTGGGAAGCCTGCTAAGTCTGGATGACCTTTTTAGATGACCTTCAGCATCTGTGGTGAATTAGAGGAGGATCCTTTATGATTAGTGTAAACACTGTACCTCCGGGTTAGAAGTGTTTACACTTCTCATAATAGATCCAAATCTGAGGATCCTTGTTCTAGAACAATACCTGTGAGTGGGTTGGGTTGTTTACAGATTTGCAGGAACCCTTGACCTCAACATACCTTGCTACTGGAATGTGTTCTTAAGGTTGTACTTTTTTGGACTAGTTCTTTGAAACCCTGGATTATTGACTCTTTATTTGAGTCCCCCACCTAGTTACTGGTACTCAGACCTCCATCCGAAACTCTGAACACTCATGGATCCGGCCAAAGGCAACTGATAATCCAGCACATGATCACAAACCTTTGCATATCATAAGCATACATCATATTGCATCATTTAACATTTGTCTATTCATTTTACAGGGTATCCACTTTTCTTGGTTTGGTTTTGACCGTTCTTCTGCTCAGCTTATCTACTTCAACACTTCTTCAGCTATCTTCTTCAGCTATCTTCTTCAGTTGTCCTCTTCAGTTATCTCCTTCAGCACACATCTTCAACATGGATTCAACCAGGAAAAGCAACATCACCTACCACTTCTTTGAGTATCCTCTAGCAGGCATCAGGCAGATACAGGCCCTTATCACCCCTGATCATGTTCCCTTATTTAGAGAGCATTATGGTGGAATCCTGGACATGATCATGGACTTGGAAACATTACAGAGGAACATGATTCACACCTGTATTCAGTTTTATGACCCTCCTCTCCGTTGTTTTACTTTCCCGGATTTTCAGATTGGTCCTTTACTAGAAGAATACTTTATGTTATTGGGTATCCATATCAGGAGAGGAATCCCTTTCAATCCTGAAATGACTCCTCCAAGGAATGAAGACATAGCCAAGGAATTACATCTGGAAGTAACCACCATTGATGAGCACATGACTTCCAAGGCTGGAATCCCAGGCCTCCATCTGGATTTCTTGGTTACTCAAGCTACAAAGCAAGCTGCAATAGGGAATTGGGAAACTGTGTGTGCTCTCCTAGCCCTCAGCATTTATGGTATCATCTTGTTTGCATACGAGCCTAAGTTTGTAAGCAAGAATGCTATCCACATCTTCATGCTAAAGAACCCAGTTCCTACCTTATTGGGAGACTTTTACTACTCAGTTCATCAGAGAATGAAAAACAGAGAGGAATATTGGTAAGATGTTGTGCACCTCTTTTCTATAGTTGGTTGATGAAACATATGCCAAAGACGGAAGCTTTCTTGAACCCACATCAGACAAGGAATTGGGCTAAGAGGATGATTTCCCTTACTTCAGAAGATATCAGATGGTGTACTCAAAACACCAAGGGCCGAGACATAATAACAAGCTGTGGGCAATACCCAAATGTGCCACTTATTGGAGTAAAGGGTTGCATCAATTACAATCCTTTACTTTTCAAGAGACAGTTGGGGTATGCTTTGATAAATCCACCTAGGGAGCATGACTTAGCAGAGTCTTTTTATTGTGCTTTTCAGAACAATCATGCCATTGTCCGACTAGCAGCCTGTGCTTGGGACAACATACAGACTAAAGGGACTGCTATTTTGGGAAAATGCAACAACATAGCCTCTTCTCAGTACAATGATTGGTCACGCATCAGAGGATAGATTACCCGTATGCCATTCACCCTGGAAGATGTGTCAGGGCCATCAGCAGTTGAGCCCATAACTACAGTAAGCCTGAAGGAATTTGAGAAGATGAAAGAAAGAAACATCCAGCTGGCTAAAGCCTTGAAGAAGACTCTTTGGGAAAGGAATGATGGTCGTCTAGACATTGAGAGGTTAGAGAAGCTGCGCATCGAGCATGTAACCAAAATTGAGAAGACTGAAGACTTCATTAGGAAAGCCCGAGCAGGAGAACTTGTGTTGAAGAATGCATGTAAGGAAGCAAAGATTCAAAGGGCAAGAACTGAGCATTATCTGGAGGAGAGTCAGGATAACTGAGGCTCGTCTAAAAGAAGACCAGAAGATGCAAACCAAGATAGTGAAGTTAGAAGCTAATGAGAAAAGAAGCCAAGAAGCACTGCTAGCAGCACAAAAGGAGATCTCAGAGTTGAAACTCCGGGCGGGGTTAAAGAGATCCAAAGAACAAGATAAGTATCAGAAGATGACAAACGCCATTGCAACCAGAAACCTTCTCATCAGAACCATTACAGAACACCCAATTGGACCAGTGACTGATGCTCTCCTGAAGGAAGTCAGGGAGGATGCATATGGTTTGGATGTTTGATTTTCTCTTTGTACTTGTTTTTGTACTTTAGCTCACCATGGTGATTTTGTTAGTTGTATTCTTGAATTTGATTGTATTTTGATCCATCATGGGAGTTTGTTTGGTTCTAATTCATTAACTATTTTTATTTGGCATTGCCACTTGTTTTTATGGTTATGTATTGGATTTTCTCATAGACTTCGTTTGCTTTAAACATCTTCATCTTCTCAAGAGAGGTCTGGAAGGTCAAAACCAAGAACCAAATTGGATAACCTCGAAAGATAAATAGACATATTTGCATTGCATGCTAATCTCATATCCTTTGTTTTGCAGGTGTTTTGTTGTTTGTCTTCTCACTTTGTTGATTGTTTCAGGAAATATTGCTCGCAGGAGGGTCTTTCCCGTCAATTGCATCCACAGATATCCAACTCGACACAACCTTCCGAGTCTACAAATGGATCAACTATAGCAGGAACTGACAGATGTGAGGACTCAGATGACTGATGTAAGGACAAAAGTGAGGACTCAGATGAATCAATTCATGGCTGTGATGACTGGACTGGCGCAGACCCAGGAAAGATTGAGGGAGTTAGTCGAGCGGCAAACCCCAGAGGATAACCACGCTGGTACTGGGGGTACAAGTAACAATACACGTGATTAGCCGCGAACGACTCCGGTAGTGTTTGGACCTCACAACAATCCTGAAGTTAATATCCTTGGGGATGGCCAAAGGAACACTGGAGATCGTATTCTGCAAGAATACCCTCAGGATGAGCAGTTTACAGTGTTGGGTGCCGGGGAAGATGAAGCTTATGACCGTCGTCTGGACGAGATATCTGAGAAGTTGAGATCCCTGGAATCCTTGAACTCTTTAGGATTCGATGTGATGGATATGGGTTTAGTTGAAGGGGTAAGGATTCCTCACAAATTCAAACCTCCGTGTTTTTAAAAGTATAACGGTACCTCCTGTCCTCGTACTCATTTGCAATCTTTTCTGGGATGGTTGAAAGCATACACCATGGACGAGAAACTGTGGATGTTTTACTTTGAAGACATTTTAACCAGGGCATCCAAAGAATGGTATTCACACTTGTCAAGGGCTACCGTCAGGAGCTGGAAAGATCTAGATGAGGCCTTTATACGCCAATATCAGTACAACCTGGACATGGCACTTAATAGGACCCTCTTGATGGGTATGTCTCAATCATCAAGGGAAATTTTCCGTCAGTACACTCAAAGGTGGAGACAACTTGATGCTGCTGTCCAGCCACCTATATCTGAAAGGGAGATGGCTGATATGTTCATGAATACCTTGCAAGGGACCTACATTGATAAACTTGCTGCTTTCTCTTCCACTAGTTTTGCTGATGTGGTTATAGCAGGTGAGAGAATTGAAAGCCTATTGAAGATAGGTAAGATTTCTGAAAATGGTGCTAACTCTAGCAATGTGAAGAAACCTATCTCGGGACCTCGAAGGACAGGAGAAACTAATGCAGTGCATGTTAGTAGAGGTAGACCTTAGTACTTGCAAAGATCAGTGGTTGCTGCCACCATTCCTACTCCGGCACCTCAACAACAGTTTCCTCAACATCAACAACAATATCCTCCACAACAACAAAGATCTTACAACAACAACAACAACCAACAACAACATCCTTTCCAACAAAGGCCTTCTCAAATTAACAGGGTGATCGATCCCATCCTGATGCCCTATGCAGCTTTAATCCCACAACTATTGAAGCTTAACCTAACTGAACTGAGGACTTTGGCTCCACCAGATCCTCTGAATCTTCCAAGGAACTATGATGTAAACGCTAGATGTGCTTTTCACTCCAATGCACATGGTCATTCAACAGAGAAGTGCAGGCCCTGCACATGAAAGTCCAAGATCTGATTGACTCCAAAGCTTTGAATTTTGCACCTCCACCAAATGTCACAAAGAATCCAATACCGAATCACGGTGGGCCGATGATTAATGCTATTGAGGAGGAACAACCAGCAATTCTGATTGATGACATTTCAAGTATTCAAACACCATTGACCGAAGTAAAAGCTCAGCTATTGAAGTGCCAAGTGTTTCCGGGTTGTAAGGCCCATTGTAAAGCCTGCAAAGTTTCTGACAATGGTTGTGAAAATTTGAAGAATGGTATCAGCAGTCTTATCAGAGAGGGCATTCTGCAAGTCACATCAACAGTTCCATCTTCTAGAAAGACAACAAAAATCTCTTCTGCAACACCAGCAAACATTATCCCATCAGAATCTTCTACAACACCAGCAAAAGTCATTTCAACAGAATCGACTACAACAACAGTAAACACCAGTGACGACATCTCAATGATTACCATTTACTATGATCCAACAACCATTCATGTTCCGGAATCTCTTAACAACAACTTTTAGCAATACCCTCATCAACAACTTCCCGCACCTGCACCATCTTCAATCAGACCTCCTGTCACCGTCTACTAATATCCACAAACTATCACAACTCCTTCTTCTACTATAATTAGTCCGGTGACCATCACTGTGCCTGGGCCAATTCCCTATGATAACAACAATGTCGTGCCTTGGCATTATGGTTCAGATCTTTACTGACACAGAAGGAGGATCAATCTTGACTCCTCAATACTTGTACCACAAGTTGACAATGTCGGGGGAGGCGGAGGCTTCACTTGGAGCGGACGTCTCTTCGCTTCACAGTTTCCAAGAGTTAATGCTGAAGCAGAAGCTGCTGCTAAAGCAAAAGGAAAAAGTGTGGTGCCAGAAGAACTAATTGCAAAAGAAACTCAGAAGACACCCTTTGATCAGGATGTAGACGAGTTTATGAGGATTATCAAAAGAAGTGACTACAAAATTGTGGATCAGCTCCATCAAACACCTTCCAAGATCTCCATACTATCTCTGCTCATATGTTCCGAGGCTCACCGAAATGCACTACTCAAGGTCTTGCATGCAGCTTATGTGCCGGAAGAGATCACGGTCAACCAGTTAGAAACGGTGGTTGCAAATGTCAATACTAGTCATGGACTAGGTTTAACCAATGCTGACTTGACTACGGAGGTGCGTAATCACAAAAAGGATTTGCATATCACTTTGGAATGTAAAGGTGTTGTACTTTCCCATGTCCTTGTTGATACCGGATTTCCACTCAATGTGTTGCCAAAGAAAGCTTTAGTCAAGCTGGAGTATGATGGTCTTGCACTCTGTCCGAGCAACCTAGTTGTCAGAGCTTTTGATGGTTCTAAGAGATCGGTTCTCGGAGAGATTGAGCTGCCTGTGGTAATTGGCCCACAAGTTTTCAAAACTATCTTTTATGTGATGGACATGCAGCCTGCCTACAGCTGTTTGTTGGGTTGACCCTGGATCCACGCCGCCGGCTCGGTAACCTCTACCCATCACCAGAAGTTAAAATACGAGTGAGAGGTCCAAATTATTACAATCTGTGGAGAAGAGGACATCTTTGTCAGTCACTTGGCTACATACAAGTACATAGAGATGGATGGGGAGATCCATGAAACCATGAGTCAGGGTTTCGAAGCTTTCAATATACATGAAGCTACAACTGAGGTGTTTGTTGCATCCCAAGAGGAAAGGATGGGAACCTCAATTGCTTCCTACAAACAGGCTCGAAAGGTTGTGGAAGAAGGGGATGCCCAAGGCTGGGGCAAGATGCTGAAGGTTCAGATGAAAGAAGACAAATTCGGTTTGGGTTACAGACCATCCCGACAAATTCCAGAGGAGGCTGCTGAAGCTTCCAAGTTCATAAGTGGGGGAATACTGACCCTGGATGTTGTCAACACTTTGGAAGACGAGGCTGAGAGCGACTACAGCCTGTAAAGTTGGATCCGTCCAAGAGTCCCGGGCCAACAAGTCATCAACTTGTCTTCCCAAGAAATTATAAGGGTTACGACTGCAGAGTAATTATTATTTCCTATTTTAAGCATGCATCAAAGTCCTGATTCTTGGCCAAGATGTTTTGGACTCATTTTGTAATAGGGACATATGTATTTTTTGAAAATTGAATATTAATGAACAATGGACATCTTTTTGCAAACAATCACTTTTCGCTCACTATCTTTTCATTTTTGTTATTTTCGCACAAAACAATAAATGGCAATGTTTTTATTTTCTCAATAATAACTTCATTCACTTTTTCTAAATAAGATAAAATCAATCACTAAAATGAACCAGATCTCAACCCTTGCAGAGATAGCCCTCCAAATTGCACCGACAACAACACTGCTATGACCTTGTATGACTTCGACAATCCGATTAATCAAGCAGATGAATGGGTTGAAGAAGACTACGATTTACCTGAAGAGTTAGCCAGGTTATTGAGACAAAAGGAAAAGGTGATTTCTCCTCATCAGGAGGAGGTTTAGACTATCAATCTTGGTACCGAGGAAGATGTGAAAGAAGTGAAGATTGGGGCCAGTCTGCAAGCTCCAGTAAAGGAACAACTTATCATTATGCTGCGAGAATATGTCGATGTGTTCGCTTGGTCCTATCAAGATATGTCGGGTTTAGATACAGATATTGTCATGCACAAGCTACCATTGAAAGAGGATTGTCCGCCAGTTAAACAGAAGTTGTGCCGTACTCGCCCAAACATGGCCATGAAAATCAAAGAGGAAGTACAAAAGCAGTGGGATGCCAATTTTCTCGCTGTAACTAGTTACCCGCCGTGGGTTGCTAACATTGTACCCGTGCCTAAGAAGGATGGAACGGTGCGTATGTGTGTCAATTACCGGGATCTGAACAGAGCAAGCCCGAAAGATGACTTCCCATTACCTCACATTGATGTATTGGTAGACAACACAACTCAGTTCTCGGTATTTTCCTTCATGCACGGATTTTCTAGATACAATCAGATCAATATGTCACCTGAAGACATGGAGAAGGCAACTTTCATCACACCCTGGGGCACGTTCTGCTACAAAGTAATGTCGTTTGGCTTGAATAACGCCGGTGCAACATATCAACGGGCTATTGTAACATTGTTCCATGACATGATCCATAAAGAAATTGAGTGTAATGTGGATGACATGATTGCCAAGTCCCTCATAGAGGAAGAGCATTTGGTAAATCTATTGAAATTGTTCAAGAGTCTGAGGAAGTATCAGTTAAGGTTGAACCCCAAAATATGCACATTCGGGGTACGTTCTGGTAAGCTGCTGGGTTTTATTGTAAGCGGAAACGGAATTGAGGTTGATCCCGACAAAGTCAAAGCAATTCAGGAAATGCCTGCACCTAAGACTAAGAAAGAAGTTCGAGGGTTCTTAGGTAGATTGAACTACATTTCAAGGTTCATATCTCATCTCACTGCAACCTGCGAGCCCTTGTTCAAGCTTCTAAGAAAGGAACAAACAGTCAAGTGGAACGATGATTGTCAGAAAGCTTTTGACAAGATCAAGGAGTATCTGCAAGAACCTCCAATTCTCATGCCTCCAGTTGAAGGAAGACCTCTATTAATGTACCTGACAGTATTAGATGAATCAATGGGGTGTGTGTTAGGCCAGCATGACGAGTCTAGTTGAAAAGAGTATGCAATATACTACCTAAGCAAAAAGTTTACCGACTGTGAACAAAGTTATTCACTGCTCGAGAAAACTTGATGTGCTTTAGCATGGGCTGCTCGCCGACTATGACAGTATATGTTGACTCATACTACCTTGTTGATCTCAAAGATGGACCCATTCAAGTACATATTTGAGAAGCCAGCACTTTACGGAATGGTTGCAAGGTGGCAAATGATTCTAACAGAATATGATATTCAATACACCTCTCAGAAAGCCATCAAGGGTAGTGTATTGTCTGACTATTTGGATGAGCAACCCATTGATGACTATTAGCATATGAGATATGATTTCCCTGATGAAGACATCATGTTCTTGAAATCAAACAATTGTGAAGAGCCTATTCACACTGAAGGGCCTGATCCAGAATAAGCATGGACTATGATGTTCGATGGGGCGGTTAATTGTAACGGTCTTGGTGTTGGTGCAGTGCTTATTACACCGGAAGGAGTCCATATGCCTTTCTCGGAAAGGCTTACCTTTGCCTGCACTAGAAATGAAGCAGAGTACGAGCTTGTATTATGGGTCTTGAATGTATTCGGAGATTCGGCTTTGGTGATCAACATAACTAATGGCAAGTGGAATACTCATCAAGAGCATCTGGTTCCCTACCGTGACTATACGAGGAGATTATTGACTTTCTTCACAACAGTCAAGCTTGAATACATCCCTCGAGATGAGAATCAGTTTGCAGACGCCTTGGCCACTATCTCATCTATGATCAAAGTACAAACTGCCAACTATGTGCCTCGGATTTTAGTATCCAGACTAGACCGACTAGCATATGCTTTCTCTGTGGACACTGTTACTGACAACAAACCTTGGTTCCACGACATCAAATGCTTCTTGGAGACTCAGACATACCCACCTGGGGCATCGTCTAATGATAAGAAGACATTGAGAAGGCTAGCCGGCAGTTTCTTCCTCAATACTGATGGCTCCTTGTACAAGTGGAACTTCGACATGGTCTTGCTCAGATGTGTTTTGCAAGAAGGAAGCAAACCTACTAATGCACGAAGTACATGAAGGTTCTTTTGGCACCCATGCCAGAGGACATGCAATGGCGAAGAAATTGTTAAGATCAGGTTACTACTGGATCACAATAGATGCATATTGTTTTGCCTATGCCAGAAAGTGCCATAAATGTCAGATCTACGCAGACAAAGTGCATGTGCCTCCCAATCCGTTGAATATATTGTCTTCACCCTGGCCCTTCGCCATGTGGGGTATTGATATGATTGGAAAGATCGAGCCAACTGCTTCAAATGGTCACAGATTCATCCTGGTAGCCAATGATTACTTCACCAAATGGGTTGAAGCAACTTCGTATGCAAATGTCACCAGGCAAGTGGTAGCCCGATTTATGAAAAGGGATATCATTTGCCGATATGGAGTTCCCGAGCGAATCATTACTCATAATGGTTCAAACCTTAACAACAAGATGATGGCATAACTGTGCCGAGACTTCAAAATTCAACATCACAACTCTTCTCCTTACAGGCCAAAGATGAATGGTGCTATTGAGGCGACTAACAAGAACATTAAGAAGATTGTGCAAAAGATGGTAGTCACATACAAAGACTGACATGAAATGTTACCATTCGCTTTGCATGGGTACCGAACTTCCATCAGAACATCTACCGGGGCAACACCTTATCAGCTTGTGTATGGTATGGAAGCAATCCTACCTGTTGAAGTTGAATTACCCTCCTTGCGGGTAATGATGAATGTAAAATTGGACAGAGCAGAATGGGTCCGATCTCGCTATAACCAACTAAGCCTGATTGAAGAAAAGAGATTAGCAGCTATCTGTCATGGTCAATTATATCAGAAATGGATGAAGAAAACCTTCAACCAAAAAGTCAGACCTCGGGAATATCAAATGGGAAAGCTTGTACTGAAAAGGATCCTTCCTCCTCATACAGACCACAGGGGCAGGTGGACACCAAACTATGAAGGTCCATATGTGATAACTAAGGTTTTCTCAGGTCGAGCACTGATGCTCACAACCATGGATGGTGAAGACTTCCCTTCTCCTGTAAATTCAGATGTAGTTAAAAAATACTTCACATAAATAACCCGCTGGACATAAAAACAGAATGTAAGTCCAGGAAAAAATAGGGCATCCCAGTGAGTCAAAAACAAAATAAAAGACACGGGAAAAAATAAGGGAAAAATTTGAAAAAAATGTACACCCGCTGAGTTGAAAAGCCACATCGGACAGCTCAGGCAAAAATGGGTATCCCGGTGGATCGAAAACCCGAAAGGGCGATCCACGCAAAAACAGGGAAAAAGCGAACAACTGCATCCTGAATTCGTCTGTGTTACACTCACATAACATGGCAAGCTTCGAAAGGACAAAGCGTCGGTCAGAATCAACTTTCTTCAGAAAGCAAGATAAGAAGAGTGTTCAGGTCATACAGGTCATAGCAAAGGAAGCTCATTGGAGCGTCAACTTCAGCATTTCCAAATAGGACTTTTATTTTATCAATTTTTTAGAAATCTCCTCATTTTTAGGGATTAGTTTCCTCACTGTACTCGCCTATTTAGGGCACACAAATCAATAAAGTCAAATATTCATTCACACTTTGTTTTGTACCTTTTTATTTTGTTTGCAAAATGTCCAAAGTTCGTAATACAACATTTGCATGAAAACATGTAAGCCATTTTCAATAAATTATTGCAGGAAATATGTGCTCTTAAGCAAACCTAACTCCTATGATGGAATCCGGTTGAGGATACCTCAGGGCACTTGTGCGTTTCCTTTGTTTGACAGGTTGCAGGTACTCAAGGCAGACAATCTTTCACAACATGGGGCATATCAGGCACTATATCCCCAGCCAAGCTGGCAGTCACATCATCAGAAGGACTATTTGACGAAAGTATTCCCCCACGGAGATTTTTATCCCCTCAGAGTATCCCCCACGAAGCGGATCCTCCAACAGATTACTTTCCATAAGTTCTCTCCTCCCCAAGCAGGATCTCCGAAGCAATGCCTGAATCACTTTTCCCTAGTGAGTGGCCAGATATTCTCATCCTTAGCACTGGATCCCCACAAAATTCTTCCCTCCGAGTTCTCCAGAAAGATCGTGCAGTGATCCTTTCTCCCCACAGATCGCCAACAAATTTCAGATCTCGGATCTCATTTCTCTCATTTGCATAATCATAGCATTCGCATCATTCCTCCCAAAAACAAAACGTAGCATTCCGTCTAATACGGAGCATTACGGTAAAAATCAAACATTTGCATGATCATAAGCCAGGTTCGAGCCAGTCACCTGCAAATACCAAAATCACTCCGGCAATGCGCGAAAACTTATCCCCTGCAGATAAAAACCAAAATATCCTTTTGCACTCACAATACAAATACCCGTACATACAAATACACAATCCTTCTGATACTCGTCCGTATCCTACTTACATAATTCCTTGATACTCGTTTGTATCTTAAGCATCTCCCCAGCAGATCAACACTCGTCCGTGTTCCTTGTTCAAACAGTTGATACTCGTCAGTATCATCATTCCTTAAACATGCGTCATTGCTTGTTTCTATCGATACGCGTCCTTATCGTGGTCCTAAGGATATTCGTCCGTATCTTTAATCTATACACACTGTCGAAACACTTATACCATTTTATTTAGGGCTTAAGCACTCGTCCGTGTTTATCTATCCCCAGAAGTTGCCAACAAAACAACTTTCTATCCGACATTCGTCCTATGTCGCGATAATCCTCGGCAGCCGTACCCTGCTAGGTGATCGTCCTTCACCTCTTGATGACTGTCCCTCATCATTTATTTTGATGACCGTCCCTCATCATTTTATCCGATGGCCGTCCCCATCGTTGATCTTTCTATCCGACATTCGTCTTATGTCGCGATAATCCTCAGCAGTCGTACCCTGCTAGGTGATCGTCCTTCACCTCTTGATGACCGTCCCTCATCACTTATTTTGATGACCGTACCTCATCATTCATCCGATGGCCATCCCCATCGTCGATCTTTTTATCTGACATTCGTCCTATGTCGCGATAATCCTCAGCAGCCGTACCCTACTCGGTGATCGTCCTTCACCTTTTGATGATCGTCCCTCATCACTTCACCTGATGGACGTCCCCGTCGCGGTTTCTTTATTCTTCAGACTGACGGTCGTCCCCGTTAGTGCTTTTAAATCCCCAGTAAAGTCGCTTTTCTTTACCCAATGACCATTCCCGTCGCGGATTCTTTATCCCCCAGCATGATGGTCGTCCCCGTCAGTGCGTTTCTCACCGTTTTTATCCCCAGCAGTCGTCCTCTGCTCAATGGTTGTCCTCCGTCGCTACCATTTGATATTCAGTCTATACTGTCTATTACAATTTATATCCCTTTTCTTCTTATAATAAAGAGTTCAAATTTTGGACTGTCTTGGTATTCAACCACAAGTTATCTTGTTTGTCTGTTAAGCCAGGTTGATCCTACACAGCTAACTCAAGCTTGAATAGGGACAGCTGTAAACACCCCAAATTTTCCCTCTCTTTTTCTCACACCTTGGCTTATGGTCTTTCATATTGCATTGCATAAGCATACTATCTCACACTGCATAGTTATTTCACTGCATAAGTTGCATAGCTAGGGTTTGTGATCAGGTGAATCTTAGAAGTGGTTTGAGCTATCTCAGAGGCCATGAAGCATGCCAAGAGGGTCCATGAGTGTTCTATGATCATATTATGCCTCCAAGGGTGTTTTGAAGTCACAAAATCTTAGAGGATTGCATAGTTGTCCAGGAAGGCCAGGAGCTCCTACACAAATGGCCAGAAATTAGGGTTTTGGGTTTGAGGTCCTTATACTCAAAATTTTTGGCCATTCTTGATTCTATTGGTCTATATATGTCATAAGGAGAATGTGTATCAAATTTTAAGCAAAAATTCCTTGTGGAAGTCATCTGATCAAATGGTAACTTGTTGTGCAAGAAAAGTCAGAATTAGGGCCTTTGAGGCCAGCAACAAAGGTTCCAAAGGGTCATCTTCATCATTTGAGGTTCTATGATCTTTATTTGATCTTAGGAATGCTTGGAAGTTCACAAGATTGGAGAATTTTGAGCCATTTGAAAACTTTCTATTTTTGGGCATGTCTTGTAATGAAAACTTTCCATTTTGGGAAAGATCTTCAACCTCTTCTTTCTTGATAAAAAAGGCTTCAAATGAATTTTCCTCAAACATGAAAGTTGTAGATTTGATCTTCCCATTTTCAAAAAGTACAAGAACTCCTCTAGATTCATCCTATAACTCAAGATATGGCAAGTCAAAGTTGGGAAATTTCTTGTAATTCTCGAGTTCATGCCAAAGAGGGAAATTTGCAAAATGATATTTCAGGCCTTTATGTGACCTCTAATCTACTCAAATACATCATGCCATGATCAAACAAATTCTAAAGATCAGAATTGGGCCAAGAACCTAGGGTTTTCATGCCTTGCTTCTCAAGAAATCACAAAGTTGTGAAATTTCAAAAACCATTCAAACTCTTGAATCAAGCCATACAACTCACAACTTTCAATCTAATGGTGCTCCTTGAACTCAGCTGAGGCAGTCCAAGACCTCAAATCACTTCTGACATGGACCATGCTTCAAGTACACCATTTTTTACTTTTTGGCCAATGGATCCATACCATTCCCACAGTGCACAACCACTCCTCTGACCTATCTGAATCTTTTATGCATTTCCTAAAGATACTAAAACAGAACACTTGAAGCCTTGAAAGAAGCCAACACTCAGATTGCACAAAAATTGTCAAAAACTTCCCCTCTTCGATTTTCACTACCCAGCCATCAAACATCCCAAATTCTTTCACCATTCAATCACACAAAACACAAGGAATATTTCCCACCCATCACCATGGCCTGAAACACAACATATCAAAAACACGATTTCTGCTTCATCAGAACTGGACCTCAAGAACCAGCCACTTTCAAAGCATTCTAAGCACTCCAGTAGCTTCAGGAGATCCAAAAATGCCATTTTGCACAAGAGGGATGTCCTGACACCTCCATTTTGAAGAAGCTCAGTTCAGGTATTCATCAAGAACAAATTTTCCAGAACTTCTTTTTCTTGTTATAAAATTATTCTATATGCTTAGATGATCACTCTGATGTATTTAGAATTGAAAATGGTTGAGAAATGAGCATGTATGGTTGTTCTGAAACTTTGCCCGTGTTTGAATGTTTGCTTTGATTTGTTTGATTCTTGTGAAATAATTGCCATTTGAGGATTGATTTATGTTCTATGATGTTTGGGGAACGTTTCTGGGTAGATTTGATGTTGTTTAGTGAGCTATAGAAGAAGATAGGTTTTAGGATGGCCGAAGAAGATGACCGGAGCTTATCTCCGGTCACCTGAAAATCATTAGGGTTTGGTTTTCCAATTTGAATGAGAGCCCTTGGATGTTGATTAGATTAGCGTATGGACGATCTATATTGCTTCATTAACCCTAATCCTAATTAATTTAAATTAATTATAATTAATTAACTCAGGAAAAATCATGGCCCTTGGATCACGCACGTAAGCTAAGTTCAAACCTGATCCCTTAGATCCTCATACTCTTGGTCAAGATGACTAGCAATCCTGGCCATTGATCTCTCTCTCACGCAATTTGAACCACCCCTTTTAATTACTTTGCATTTTAATTTCTTTTTATTTCATTTCATTCTCTTTATTTATTTAAAATAGCAAATCAATTTATAAAAATACAATCTTTTGCATTTTCACTCTATATAATTTTCAGAAACCAAAAACATTTTTATTTTTCATTTTTGCATTAAAAATATATTTTTAAATCATTTAATTGTATTATTCAATTAATTAATTCATTTTAATTAATTAAATATACTTTTAGGTATTTAAAAATCACCAAAAAAATCATGAAGCATCCTTACATGTTTAGAACAATTTACAAACTCATTTTACAAATTTCTTTTAGGATTTGATCATGTTTAGACAATTAACCATGAATTAGGGTTTCTAAATTTCCTATTTTTCTAACCCTAACTTCAAAAATTCATTTCTGATTAACCAAGATGAGTTTGTGAATGGTTCTTTTTGCATTCTTTCAAACTTAGAATTCAGTATCTAGGGTATTTACCTCATATTTTTGCATTGAATTTTCTATTTGTTTGGAAATTTTCATGAAGAAGTACCCAAACCCTAGCCTAACTTAGAAAAACCATAACTTGACTTTGGTTTAGCTTCTGACTTCCATATTTGGGGAGTGTTCTTATGTATGTTTAGGGTTCATTTGGTTGCAATTTCAAGTTTTTATCATGTGAATTGCTTCTGTTTTGATCATATGCATCTCATACTTTCTTAAAACCCTAATTTGCCATGTTCGTTTGCATTCATCTTTGCATACCTTCATCATAAGAACTTGTCATGACATCTCATGCATTTTTATGTCATCTTAGACACCTTAGGCCATGTGAGAACATGGGTTGATCATTATTGCATTCATTTGGTATGTTTTGCATCCATTACATCTTATGTATGTTCATGTGTCCTTAAGCTTCTAACATGCTTGTTTTTGCATCCATCACTTGTATGATCATACATATGTATTGTAAATGACTTTGCATCTCTCCATGACAGATTTGCATCATGTATTCACTTCTGGTTGGCATCATTGCATCTTCATCTTTGCATCATTTCATCTTGTTTCACCTTATGCATTCATACTAACCATTGCAGGGGCTTATGGTAAGTTGATCAGGATATGGATTTGCCTCCACATCCAACCTCTTCTTATATTTTCATTTGCATATTATTTGTGTTTGAAGTTAGTTTGACTCACTTATGCTCTCTCTTGTTCCTTTTCTATCTCTTAGGTTACTTAACTTCTTCACGAAGTAAGTAACCTATTCTTCTTCCTCTTATCTTCTCATCTGCTTCTTCTTCCTTGGTGGCCATCTGAAGACTTTCTGAGGATCTTTCTCTAAGCCTCACAAAACAGAGGAATATCCAAGCATGATAATTTTAGGGTTGTGCATAGTCTCCCCTAGTTTTTTTAACATTGAGTCTCCTTGAGTCTCTGCTTCTCACCTCATAATCAAGGCTAAACAGTTAAAGTTTTGGGGCTCTGTATTAGGGTTGTGCATGTATCCTTATCTTAGGATGGAGTGTATAACTTTAATACTTAGTGTTAAACCTTTAAATTGTTTACACCTCCTAATTAAAACACCTAATAATCATTAAGACTTAAGCTTGTAACTTGGGCCTTATATTAGGGTTACATCTCTTCCTGTTGGTTCAGAGGGACTAACCCTAGTGTTTAATGGACAAGTCCCCCTCAGATTTAGTCTTACAAACATAAAATCCATTTCTTGATCCCACCTTTAATTAAAATCCAGTTTAATAAAGGCTTGTTATATAATGATTTTAATCCCTAACCATGGATTAAGTTGAGGAGTCTTCCTCATCTTAAGTGTTCTCATCTATTATCCTTCTCTTAGGATGGTATAATGAGTTTACTAATCCCTGATTAGAGATTAAACTCATTACTTAACACAAAAAAAAAATCCAAAAACACTTAATAATCACAAGTAGGTTAATGATCTTAATCCTGCATCATTAGGGTAATTAGGTGGAGATTTTCATCTCATACTTAAGTAGACTCATTATCCCTAATCAGGGGTGATATAGTGAGTTTACGACCTTTGATTAAGGCTTAAGCTCATTATCTTATGCAAAATACCAAAAACAATAAAAAAATGAAAACACAAAAACAAACAATAAACGTCTCCTCCGGGATTCTTTTCTCACCACATTCACTCTGAAAACGAGAACTCGCTTCTTCCGTCTAATGCAAGACAGTTAGCACTCGAGCCAGACGAGTCATACACTTGAGCATAGACAAGCAACTAGTTTACACCAAAAACACTAAGTCTCTTCGAGTCAAACTACGGTGTTTTGTCTTCCCCCTCTCCTCTTTCCAGCTTTCTTTCCTTAGCATCATCTTGAGCACCCACTTTCTTTTTGCACTAACACTATGTACATCCTTTTCTCCCGAGCTTTATATGCACAGTTTAGCACATACACTATCCCCTTTTAAACACAATCAAGTAAGCGTGGATCCCGTCAAGTACGACGGACGATCTGGGTGCTAATACCTTCCCAGGTCGTAAGCTACCCCCTTACTCAATTTCTTTGGTTCGCAACCGTCTTATTCATATCTTTCCAGGTTTATGTAGCATTACCTTTCCTTCGGGATAAAACTGCCTAGCTGGAGACTCTATTCAACCCCAACCTCCAACATCGCCGACGGTTCGCGTTTGCACCGGGATGAAAATCCGGGAGAGCGACAGAGTCAACATGTATTGCCTTAGTTGGTGAGAAGCCCATGCCAAAGCGCAACAAGTTTTCTCGAGCAGTGAGTATCGTGTCTCATAATCGGTAAACATTTTTCTAAGGTAATAGATTGCATGCTCTTTACGACCGGACTCGTCCTGCTGACCCAGCACACAACCCATTGACCCATCGAGCACTATGAGGTACATGATTAAAGGTCTCCCTGGAACTGGAGGCATGAGAATCAGAGGTTCTTGCAAATACTCCTTAATTCTGTCGAAAGCTTGTTGGCAGTCATCATTCCATTCGATGGCCTGATTCTTCCTCAGAAGTTTGAAGATAGGTTCACACGTTGTTGTTAGGTGACAGATGAACCGTGCAATGTAGTTCAACCTCCCTAAGAAGTCGTGTAATTTCTTCTCGGTTCTCATCTCAGACATCTCCTGAATTGCTTTCACTTTTGCAGGGTCGACCTCAATCCCCCTTTCACTAACAATGAAGCCCAGTAGCTTTCCAGAGCGTACCCAGAATGTGCACTTTTTCGGGTTTAACCTTAATCTGAATTTCTGAAGCCTGTCAAATAAATTTGCTAAGTTGACTAGATGTTCTTCTTCTGTTTGTGACTTCTCAATCATGTCACCGACGTAGACCTTAATCTCGTGAGGAATCATGTCGTGGAATAAAGTCACTATTGCGTGTTGGTATGTAGCTCCAACATTTTTCAAACTAAATGACATTACTTTGTAACAGAAGGTACCCCATGGGGTAATAAATGTAGTCTTCTCCATGTCATTTGGTGACATTTTGATCTGATTGTAGCCCGAGAAGCCATCCATGAAAGAAAACACAGAGAATTGGGAAGTATTGTAAACTAGCACATCAATATGCGGCAATGGGAAGTCATCTTTGGGGCTTGCCTGATTCAGGTCCTGATAGTCCACGCACAGTCTGATTTTACCATCCTTCTTAGGGACTAGCACAATGTTCGCCACCCATGGAGAATAACTTGTCACAGCCAAGAATTCGGCGTCAAATTGCTTTTGAACCTCTTCTTTGATTTTGATGGCCATATCAGGTCGAGTGCGTCTCAATTTATGCTTCATCAGAGGGAAATCTTCTCTGAGCGGAAACTTGTGCACTACGATATCGGTGTCTAACCCTGGCATGTCCTGGTAAGACTAGGCGAAGACGTCAACATACTCTCGAAGATGTTAACTACGATAGCAATATCCAACCTGCTCTTAATAATTTCTTCCAACGCGGCCCCGATATTGACCTCTTTCTTGTCTTCTTCAGTACCCAGGTTTACCACCTCAATGGCCTCCTCATGTGGCTGAATCATCTTCTCCTCTTGCTTGAGAAATCTGGCTAGTTCTTCGAGTAGTTCACAATCTTCTTCTCCTTCCTCATCGGCTAGGTAAATCGGATTTTTGAAGTCATACTGAGCCATAGTCAGGTCGTCAATGATGAGATCTAATGAGGAGCATCTGCATGAATGATGATTCATGCTAGGTTTTAGAAAATGTGGGAGACATGGAAAAACATTGCCATTTTTTTAAACCAAACAAAAAAGGAATGAAAGATAAGGAACAACATGAATGAATGCCAAAATGTCCATTTTATTAATGATTATGATATTGCATCATGAACAATAAACCCTTACAATGGGACACTATGCCCCGACCAAGGCATAGAGCTTGTATACAAGAGAATAGAAACATAAAACTATTACTCTTCTGGCTGAGTGACACAGATGAGCGCTTCGGCCGACTAATTATTGAGTTGCATCCCTGGGACACATGGCCTTATCCACTCGTCTAGTTCATAATCACTATCGACCGTTTTGTCCTACACCGCACAGACGTTGCCGTGATCAAACCATCCTGCACTGGTGAAGGCAATTGGGCCTTTCTGTCGTCTAGCACTTTTCCCCGGTATTGACTGACCAGGTTGGTAGCCAACCCCAAACATATCCTTCTTCTCTGGGACTTCGATAATCTTTCCCCAACCCTCATTTGCACCTTATTCTACAACCTTTAGGGCTTTCTTGTAGGAGGTTATGGACTCTCCATTCTTTGTATCCTCTGATAAGGCAACTGACGATGATATACTTCCAGTCCTGACGGGCTCAAAGGCTTGGCAAGGTGTTTCAATAATTTCTCCATCCATCTCTACATACGTGAACGAGGCCAAGTGGCTGATGAAGATATCATCTTCCCCATAAACTGTCACAATCTATCCTTCCCAGACAAATGTAAGCTTCTGGTGGAGGGTTGAAGACACTGCCCCTGCTGCGTGTATCCAAGGTCTTCCTAAAAAACAGTTGTAGGATGGTTGGATATCCATGACGTAAAAGTAGTATTGAAAACCTGTGGCCCTACCTTGATCGACAGTTCCACCTCTCTAAATACTGACATTTTCGAGCCTTCGAACGCTCGAACGACCAAATCACTTGGCCGAAGCACAACCCCATCATAATCCAGCTTAATCAGTGCTTTCTTAGGAAGTACATTAAAGGATGACACCGTATCCACAAGTACATGAGAGAGCACAACTCCTTTACATTCCATAGAAATATGTAGAGCGCGATTGTGGCTGCGTCCCTCAGATGTTAGGTCCATATCCGTAAATCCCAAACCATGGTTGACATTCACATTTGACACCACCGTCTCAAGTAATTTACGGATATGTCTTGTGTAACACCCACTTTTCCCATTTTATAAAATAACATAAGTTTTTATATAAATCAGAGTTTAAACAACAAGTGAGTAGCTACATTTTCAAAGTCAACCGAAAGTATAATCATTTATTAAAAACAGCGGAAATATCTTTTTATTCAACAATCGGCAATTTGCCAAATATCCACAAAATTCATCAATTAACTTAATTTATAAGTTTCAACAAAATGTGATACGTAACTATTAATAACAAGAATAGTTAAATAACAAATATCCTCATTTCCCGTGTTACGTATCAGAGCGACTCCTAGGACTCGACCAAACAACTTGTACTCCGAGCATAATCAAGTACCTGAAACAACTGTACTTCCGAAGAAGCACAGACGCAACCAAACAACAAAGGGGTGAGAAAACAATTCAATATATTAACGGTGCAAATAACATCTTACAGGGTAATCTCACCTCTATTCATCAAATACACATCATACATCATACAATTAATCAATATCTCAAATAGTTCATCAACACATATCATACATCATTAATTCAATCAATGCAAAGTGACTCAATGACACAATGCAAATGCGGTACCGACTCACAATAACGGTTCATCAAATAGAACCCCGAATGCATCGTTAACGTCTCCAACAAGACACGATCATCCCTGCAAACATGATTCTCAACGAATCCCGAAAAATCACATCCACGACATGATTATTCCATCAAACGTATGCGCATGCAGACACAACAACGCATACCATATCATAACATACATGAACACATCATGCTTTACGATCCTCATGATCCTCATCAAAACATATATGTCATTTCATCATATAAATAGCACTAAACACATAGTACACATCAACATAATTACACATGAATACAATCATGTCAACACGATCCTCATGATCTAACACATATCCCATCACGTGGGTCACATAGATAGTCCAACAATATCCTTACACATTGTCAACACCATTAATATGGTTCACCATTAAGAGTCATGCAAAACAACCTAAGCACGTATATTCATACACGCTAATTACCAAATGTCATATCTTCTGAATTCCTCATTAATTACACTCTCATTTATTCCCTATACATATATTCTAATACCACACGATCCTTCCGATCCTCACCGCTACCAACACTTACATCATAGGGTCTAAGCAAGACATATAATCAACTATGTTACCAATCATCACGATCCTCTTCGTTTATCACTATTCCTTCATATAATTATGCAAGACTTATAGTAAACATTTCCATCATCAACATCTTCTAATTGACATATTAATAAAGTTATAATATCCTCACTAATCACATAACACACATACTATATCTCAATACATATATCTCATGTTATTCACAATTATAACAATCTACATATTCATATAATTTAATTAAACACTTAGGATTTCTTATGCAACTAATCATCAAGTCCTATATTTCACTATTAGAACATCCTCAAAGTCTTATTTCATTAATATAATCCTACGTTAGAAGAATGAATCAAATCCACCTTAAAACGGACGAAAAATTACATTTACAGGGGCCTAACACGGCCGCCCGTGTTGCCTGACACGGCCCGTGTCAGGTGGCCTGGGACACGCCCCTCAAAATCCACAAAAACTCATTTTCCAGGAGGACAACACGGCCGCCCGTGTTGTACAACACTGCCCATGTTGTGGCCCCTGAAGCCAACTTCCCAAATTTCCACTTTTTAGCATAATGCCCGAAGCCTCTGACACTGCCCGTGTTGTACAACACTGGCCGTGTTGTGGCACCTGCACCCAAAATTCAGCTTTTTCTAAAACTCACTTTTCTCTCCCAATTTCGTACCAGTTCGAATTCTATCACTTATCTCTCACTTTTATCACTCAAAACAATCCAATTGTTGTTCTCAAACTAATTTTATACCTCTACTTCCTTATGATCTTCTCAACCTAACATCACAAATTAAATTAGGAAAATTCTAGGTTTCTCTTCCTCTTCTCAATTTACATCATCCACAACCACATTTGTGACCAAGTTCTCATAATAAACACATCATGGAATTTAATTTTCAAACTTCAAGAATATACAATCAATAATCATAATATTCATACTCATATCATGAACTCTTCAACAACAATCAAATTCATATAATCCCTAAGAGAGTAAGGACCTCTCAATTACCCTTTCATGTTAGATCACCAATAAAGAACCCTTTCTCCCCCCTTACCTCGAATTTGACAAAATCCTTGCAAAGCCTTAATCTTGAAGCTTTACGATTCTTGATTTCCCTTCTCCTTTCCCTTTTTCTCCAGAGCCCTCTTTCCTTCGTCAAAATACGATAATGAGAAAATGTATCGTGTTCTCCCCTTTTCATAACATAATCAAATTACAACCTTGCCCCTCGATCCTCCAACTTATATTTTATTTTATTTATTAAATAACAATATTATAATAATAATACCACCTCATTATATTATCATTATTTAAATAAAATACCTCATCCACTTATTATTCCAAATACACCATCATACTCTTGATATTTATTTTATAAAAATACTTTATAAAATTGGGGCGTTACAATTCTCCCCCACTTATTTTATTTTCGTCCTCGAAAATAGCACTCAATGGCATCACTTAGATATACTTTTGCACCTGACTAATCACTCCCTTGCCAAAGCCGGCAACACCGCAACCAACTCAAAACAACAACACTAATGCCAGGATAACCTCCCCAACAACAAGCACCATTGTTATCAATGCTCAACACACATGTATATACTTGAAAAAGAACACAACGAATGTCGCTACCATCACCGTAGGTAACAATGCGAAAACCAGGACAAACTCAAAATTTCACTCTCTACATCCTCTAGATACCACAACATTGATAATGGACTGACCTTTTAGTTTCTTCTACCAAAACAACCTGATTATAATCCATCAATGAAGGACATATATCACATATATTAGTATCTTTGTATATCTCACAATCCTCGATGTGTAGATAACCTCTTACCACTACCCATCCATTCTGGGACGTCCAATAGTCTCAATATCTCAACAGGTCTTATTATTCAATCTCTCGAGTCTTTACTAACCATTTATGTATAAACAATTACACCACTTCACTCTTCCACTGCGCACTCTGATTACTCGCAACTATCTATTCCATGAAATTCACATTCTAACTTTAATCATTCCCAACCATCATCACAATTATAGTAATAATTCACTTAGCATATTTCAAAAATCCGAATGCAAGTCCCTTAATTTTTAATTCAATTCCAACTCTTTAACCATTAGTGCAAACATAGGAAAAATTATCGACTTCCTACCTCAAACCTTCCAATTATCTTAGTCATCTCATCCTCCATCTTTTCGATCCAATCGGAACCGTATGCTCATGTGATTACCAAACACTTCAATCTTCAATCATAACAACAATACTATCATATATTCCCCCAATTCTACTCTCATCCACTTTCAATCCATGGGTAAGATAGATACTTCCATAATTCCTTTCTCATCGTATAATACCAACTGTGACTTTACAATAAAGTACCGATGACTTATCAACTTATCACAACATTATTCCAAACTTTATCCACTACTTTTTAGAATCAACCAAATCAGACTACAACCGTAGCTAGCTCTTATTCCGGCTCTTTAGCACTTTCTATCACAACATCCATTCTCAACGAATAACTTAGCTTTCACGATTTATCCGAAACAACAAAATACCATCTTGGAAAACCTTTTATAACTTGCAATAACCACTAAATGAATCCAATTACATTCTAACCTCTTATAATTTACTCTTTTCCATCATTTTATATCCATATCTACTTCGGACAAACTATTTCTCATACCTTTCTCTGAACAACTCAATCTACACCTGTTCATAAAAATTAACCTTGACAACTTAGTATATAATTGCATCTTTTCTAATTCTCATATTTCAATTTCCAATATTCTCCAAATCCTTTTTCTCTACTTTCATTATAGACAAGAACATCTAAAGGTTACCATCTCGAAATTATCCAAGCCACCTTGAAAGGCACCATTCATATTCCATACTTACCTTAATACATACCAGTCACTACTAGCTTCTACGCAATATTCATGACTATCTCAAAGTTTCACATTATGCCTACTCTCTCGTTGGATTATCCTTCCAACCTTCCAATTCCACATTAATTAGACTATGAATTCATAAATTCCATAAAAATAAATATTGCACACTTATTATTTTACTTTTGTCTTAATAGTTCAACACATACAATGATACTTATATTTCCATCGTTGCATCCCATAACTCACGGTTCACCATTTCAAACACTTATGAAACTATCCATACTCTGTTGTATCAACGTACACCATACTTCTAAGGGAATAGCTCAACATCACTACATTGTGAAGACACCTGGTTATAATTAATTCCCACAAAAATTGTACCTTCGTAGTTTCAAAAGCTCACCAACCTCTTATCATACTATGCCAAAATATAACTCAATACTTACTTCTTCAATCTCCATCCCACATCCTTCAACGTAGTAAATTCATCTAACATGATCTGTCAACATCTAGTTCTTATTACCACATTCCTCTTACACTAGGCTTGCAAAATACCAACTAACTCAAGGTTCTGGTAGGTATGACAATCCAACTCACAACAACAACAATACTACATATGAATTTCAGCTCACTATTGATCCTTTATCAATCAAATTAAATTTTTTCCCATTGCAATTGTGATTTCTCATACTATTCACTAATCGACATATAACTTCATATCCTCATCTTTTTATATCAATAACACCGAAGTTTTCCCAGAAGGCACCCTTGTTGCCACGATTCTTTATAACTACACCTCTAATATATCTTTCAAAACACAATTATAATTCGTACTTTACAGACGGTCCATCGCTGTGACCTTATTCCCAATCAATGCCATCTATGCAACCAAATCAGACATCAGAATCCTCTCTCAAAAGTTCTGCTACATACCCAGTAGATATAACGTTCAACTTTTCATAACTATCCATTCCCAATTCACTTCCTACTCACTAAGGAGCAACCATTAGTAATATCTAATCAACATAATCAATCCTTAAATTCATCTCTTTTTCGGATACCAGAAGCTACATCTACTCCTTTATACCCCTAATAGCTCTGGCTCAACTCGAAATGGTCTACTGAACATACTATCTCGGCTGAAAGATATGTCTTTTGCATCCAACACAATTCCGCCTACTATTAGCAAGGGATTAAGGGTGATCAGTTCCTCAATTTGCCAATAGATAGCCGACAATCATGATGGCCATAAGTCACATTTCCAACTTTAATAGCATTCCTTACATCTTGCGAACTAAGTTGCTTCACGAGCGAATCCTTAGTCAATGCCAACCTTAGCAACCTCTGCCACACCGCAATTCCCACACACCACAAGCCAACTCTCAGGAGAAGTAATAACAACTCCCCCACTTATATTCAACAAACATCTGCAAACAAACAACTAGCAAACAAGCAAGTATCGATAGTGTTTCACACACATATCGCATACTCCGGGACAAACGACACGCGACAACCTGGCCGGATGGACCGACCTGCTCTGATACCAATTGTAACACCCACTTTTCCCATTTTATAAAATAACATAAGTTTTCAGATAAATCAGAGTTTAAACAACAAGTGAGTAGCTACATTTTCAAAGTCAACCGAAAGTATAATAATTTATTAAAAACAGCGGAAATATCTTTTTATTCAACAATCGGCAATTTGCCAAATATCCAAAAAATTCATCAATTAACTTAATTTATAAGTTTCAACAAAATGTGATACGTAACTATTAATAACAAGAATAGTTAAATAACAAATATCCCCATTTCCCGTGTTACGTATCAGAGCGACTCCTAGGACTCGACCAAACAACTTGTACTCCGAGCATACTCAAGTACCTGAAACATCTGTACTTCCGAAGAAGCACAGACGCAACCAAACAACAAAGGGGTGAGAAAACAATTCAATATATTAACGGTGCAAATGACATATGTAGATGTTTAAGAATTGGCAGAATTTTTGACCAAACAAGAAATGTTAAATTCAGTTCAGAATGTCCTATCAGATGTTGGGACATTAGCAAACTGAGTATGTGAACTTGGTTCAGGATGTCCTACCAGATGTTGGGACATTGTTTAAATGACTATGTTCAGTTTTGTCAGGATGTCCCAACAGATGTTGAGACATCTCAGACCTGCTATCAGAATTAATTATTGATTAACAGATCAGAGATATTTAAGGAGAATTATCTGGAATTAATTAATGATGGATATAAAACAGAACAAGGCGCATCTGTAGGGAGTTTTAAATTGAAGATTCAGATTAAAACAGAAGACCTAATGCACCTAGAATATAGGAGGTAACAAACCCTAAATTCAAGGTGACAGCTGCTGCACATTAGGGCTGGATCATTCTACAGAAAGCCCAAAATTCAGAACCTATTTAAACAACAGAATCTCATAGAATTGAGTACGAATTTCAGAAGAACAAATAGGGTGTCTAGTACTTTAATAGCAGGCTGTTTTTAATGTACCACTTTATGAGCTTTTAAGCAAAAGTGCATTTGTGACTTGATTGAAACTGTGAAGTAAGATCAAGCTGTTTTTGTTTGAAGTGTGACTTCATTTTAATTAAACTTGTAAACAAAATCACTGGGTGATTGAGGGGGAGTGAGTAGGGTACTCTTATCTAAGTGAGTCTTAGGTAGAAATTGCATTGGGTAAGTATTAAGTGATAGATTAAACAGGGTGGTTTAAGTCTAGAATTAATATTACTAATAGTGGATTTCCTCCTGGCTTGGTAGCCTCCAGATGTAGGTGTGGTTATACACTGAACTGGGTTAACAAACTTCTGTGTTGTTTATTTTTCCTGCTGTTTAAGTTCTTGTTTAAATTTGTCAAATGTCCTATTAAGTGTTGGAACATCTCTTAGGACATCTCATTACAGAATTTCAATTGGTATCAGAGCAGGCACCCTGCCTGTTTATACTGGGTGAGATCTAGGGAAAACAAATTCTGTATCATGGACAGAGATATAGGGTCAGTAAATAGACCACCTATACTGGATGGTTCTAATTATGACTACTGGAAGCCAAGAATGATTGCATTCTTAAAGTCACTTGACAACAGGGCATGGAGAGCAGTAATTGTTGGATGGAAACATCCTGTTAAAGACACCAAAGATGGATCAATAGTTCTGAAACCTGAAGAAGAATGGAGTAAAGAGGAAGAAGATTCAGAACTAGGCAACTCAAAAGCCCTAAATGCTTTATTCAATGGCATTGATAGAAATATTTTCAGACTAGTGCATCATTGTGAGCTGGCCAAAGATGTGTGGGATACCCTCAAGACAACTCATGAAGGAACATCAAAAGTAAAAATGTCAAGACTTCAACTTCTCACCACCAAGTTTGAAAACTTGAGAATGAAGGAAGATGAATCAATTCATGAGTTCTACATGAACATCTTGGATATAGCCAATACTTCTGGAGCCTTGGGAGAAAAGATGACTGATGAAAAGCTTGTAAGGAAGATTCTCAGATCTTTGCCAAAAAGATTTGACATGAAAGTCACAGCAATAGAAGAAGCTCAAGACATATGCTCCATGAAAGCTGAAGAACTCATTGGTTCCCTTCAAACTTTTGAAATGGGAATGAATGACACACATGCTAAAAAGAACAAAAGCATTGCCTTGGTTTCAAATGCAGATGAAGAAGAAGATGATAAATCAGCATATGACAAAAGCTTATCAGAAAACCTTGCCTTGCTTGGAAGACAATTCAAACAGATTCTCAGAGGAATGGAAGGCCAATCCAAATCCAGTGAAAGAAACACAAACTCTGAGAACAGGAGAACATATGATGCTAACAGAAAGTCAAAGTTTGCTGAAAAGACCAGTCAAGATAAAGGAGTCAAATGCCATGAATGTGAAGGATATGGACACATCAAGTTTGAATGTCCTACTTACTTAAAGAGGCAAAAGAAAGGACTCTCTGTGACCTGGTCTGATGAAGACTCAGGAGAGTCAGAAGAAGAATCAGCTAAGCATATTACTGCTCTAGCTGGACTGTGTGAATATGATAGTGATTCCAGCTGTGGAGAGCTTACTTATGCAGATCTTGAGCAAGCCTTCAAGGATCTGTACAAGAGTAGTACTGAAGTATGCAGTGAGGTCATAAAGCTAAAGAAGCAGAATGAAGTACTAGAAGAAGAAAAAGCAAGTGATCAAGTAATCATTGATACCTTAAAAAGTGAAGTAACTCTTCTCAATTCTAAGCTGGAACATATGTCCAAATCTGTTAGAATGATGAACAGCAGCTCAAATACACTGGATGCTATTCTCTGCAATAATAAACATTCAGGGGACAAAAGTGGACTGGGATATAACAGAGATGAAGCAAGCTCTAGCAAAACTACTTCAAAAACTATACAGTCAAACAAGATGTTCCAACAGATGCTTCAACATCAGAACACAAAGACAAACATAATGTTCCAACAGATGTCCCAACAGTCTGGAAATAACAAGATGAAGAAGAAGTATCAAAGATGGAGATGCCATCACTGTGGAAGATTTGGACATATCAAACCTCACTGTTATAAGTTACATGGATATCCAAATCAGATGTGTCAGCAACCTTCCAAGTAGAAAGTAGAAGGTACCAAGAATATGCAGCTTAGAAATCAGCAACCTCCTAAGCAAAAGACAGAAGTAATCAAGAAAGTTTGGAGACCAAAAGCTGACACTCAGACTGATCAAAGCCACAGTCCCAAGAACCAGATCAACAATCAAACTTTGAGATCAGCTGAACAACACACAGGGCAGAGGCATCAAAAGAAATCTCAACTCATCTGGTCAAAGAAAAGTACTGCATACATAGCACATACATCACTAAAAGTATCAGCTAAAGAAGACTGGTATTTTGACAGTGGATGCTCAAGACACATGACAGGATTGAAGAATTTGCTAGTAAACTTAAAGTCATATTCATCCAGGTATGTTACCTTTGGAGATGGAGCTAAAGGAGAGATCAAAGGAGTTGGAACCTTGGACTGTCAAGATGTTCCAAGACTAGATGATGTACTGCTTGTTAAAGGTTTAACTGCTAACCTGATCAGCATAAGTCAACTATGTGATCAAGGATACAGTGTAAACTTTACAAAAACTGAATGCATAGTGACTAACAAAGAGCAAAAAGTTATCATGAAAGGTGCAAGGTCTAAAGACAACTGCTACATGTGGGAGCCATTAGACTTCAGCCCCACTTCAACTTGTTCTCTAGCTAGAGAAGAAGAAGTAAAACTATGGCACCAAAGGCTAGGTCATCTTCATTTCAGAGGCATAAAGAAGATCATATCTATGGATGCTGTAAGAGGTATCCCTAAACTGAAGATTGATGATGGAAAAATCTGTGGTGAATGTCAAATAGGCAAACAAACCAAGATGTCCCATCCAAAGCTCCAACATCTGACAACTTCCAAAGTTTTGGAATTGTTACATATGGATCTCATGGGACCTATGCAAGTTGAAAGCCTTGGTGGTAAGAGATATGCATATGTGGTGGTTGATGACTTTTCAAGATATACATGGATAAATTTCATTAAAGAAAAGTCAGATGTCTTTGATGTATTCAAGGAATTATGTCAAAGATTACAAAGAGAAAAATCCAGCTGTGTGATCAGAATTAGAAGTGATCATGGAAAGGAATTTGAGAATCAAAAATTCTTAGATTTCTGTTCTTCAGAAGGAATCAATCATGAGTATTCTTCTCCTATCACTCCTCAACAGAATGGGATTGTTGAAAGAAAAAATAGAACTATTCAAGAATCAGCAAGAGCTATGATCCATGCTAAAAAGTTACCTCTGTATTTCTGGGCTGAAGCTATGAACACTGCCTGCTACATCCATAACAGAGTTACCTTGAGAAAAGGAACTTTGTCCACAATATATGAAGTCTGGAAGGGCAGAAAACCCACTGTAAAGTACTTTCATGTGTTTGGAAGTAAATGCTATATTCTGGCAGATAGGGAGCAAAGGAGAAAAATGGATCCTAGAAGTGATGAAGGAATTTTCCTTGGATACTCTATAAACAGCAGAGCTTATAGAGTATTTAACTACAGAACAAATGTTATCATGGAGTCCATAAATGTGATAATTGATGATGCTCCTACAGATGTCCCAGAAGATGTTGGAACATCTGCTGATATCAAGGTTGAAGCTGAAGAAAAGAATGATCAATATAACTTCACTCAAAATGATACAAGGTCAGAAGATTCAAGCAAACCTCCCTCCATCAGAATACAGAAGGATCATCCCAAAGATTTAATAATTGGTGATCCCAACAGAGGTGTGAGCACTAGATCAAGAGAAGTGATTTCAGGTTCTTGTTTTGTTTCCAAAATAGAACCTAAAAATGTCAAGGAAGCTCTCACTGATGAATATTGGATTTGTGCTATGCAAGAGGAATTAGGTCAATTCACAAGGAATGAAGTGTGGAATCTTGTTCCTAGACCTGATGACATAAATGTGATTGGTACAAAATGGGTGTATAAGAACAAGTCAAATGAACAAGGAATTGTTACAAAGAACAAAGCTAGACTTGTGGCTCAAGGATACACTCAAATTGAAGGAGTAGACTTTGATGAAACCTTTGCACCAGTAGCAAGGCTTGAATCAATAAGACTACTGTTGGGAATTGCTTGTATCTTAAAGTTCAAGTTATTTCAAATGGATGTGAAAAGTGCCTTTCTTAATGGTTATCTTAATGAGGAGGTTTATGTAGAACAGCCTAAAGGATTTGTTGATCCAAGCTGTCCAAATCATGTATACAAACTCAAGAAAGCACTTTATGGTCTGAAGCAAGCTCCAAGGGCATGGTATGAAAGACTTACCACATTTCTTATCAAGCAAGGATACAGAAAAGGTGGGATTGATAAAACCCTGTTTGTTAAAGATGAAGAAGGAAATGTCATGATTGCACAAATATATGTTGATGACATTGTGTTTGGTGGGATGTCTGATAAGATGGTCAAACATTTTGTCAAGCAGATGGAAGCTGAATTTGAAATGAGTCTAGTAGGTGAATTAACCTATTTTCTTGGTCTGCAAGTTAAGCAAATGGAAGACTCAATGTTCATCTCACAAAGCAAGTATTCCAAGAACATAGTGAAGAAATTTGGAATGGAAAATGCTTCTCATAAAAGAACTCCTGCTCCTACACATTTAAAGCTGACTAAAGATGAAAAGGGTGAGAAGGTAGATCAAAGTTTATATAGGAGCATGATTGGAAGCTTGTTATACTTGACTGCTAGTAGACCAGACATTGCATTTGCAGTAGGAGTTTGTGCAAGATATCAAGCTGATCCAAAAGTCAGTCATCTCAATCAAGTCAAGAGAATCCTTAAATATGTTAATGGTACATGTGACTATGGCATAATGTACTTTCATGGATGCAAACCAATTATCACTGGCTTCTGTGATGCTGATTGGGCAGGAAGTGCTGATGACAGAAAAAGCACTTCAGGAGGATGCTTCTTTCTAGGAAACAATCTGATTTCTTGGTTCAGTAAGAAACAGAATTGTGTGTCATTATCTACAGCTGAAGCTGAGTATATAGCTGCAGGTAGCAGTTGTTCTCAGTTGGTTTGGATGAAGCATATGCTCACTGAGTACAATGTCCCACAGGATGTCATGACATTGTACTGTGACAACTTGAGTGCAATCAACATATCTAAGAATCCTATCCAACACAGCAGGACAAAGCATATTGATATCAGACATCATTTCATCAGAGATCTTGTAGAAGAAAAGGTGATTTCATTGGAGCATGTATCTACAGATCTGCAGTTAGCTGATATTTTTACCAAGGCATTGGATGCTACTCAATTTGAGAACTTAAGGGGCAAACTTGGAATATGTTTATGTGATATCTAGCAGTTAATGAGATGTGCCAACATGTCATATGACATTGCATGGCATAAGTTCCAGATGGCAAAGCTAGTCTGGACTAGATCCTTGGGAATTTCATTCCTAATCATTTGGACTGTAACGGCTACTTATTTGGTAATTCCTTATAAGCAGCTATCAAGAGTCTCATCACATCATCACAAGCGAATCACATTAACTAGTAATCCTTCAGAAATCTTATACCCTAAAGCTGCACATTCATCTTCCTCAACAATGTCTCAAAACCCTAAAACAGCTGAAGAAGTTCTCAACCAGGAAGACGTGGTTCATGCCACCCCTATTTCTATGGTGCCAATGCAATCAACACCATTAGACGAGCTCAAGGGAAATGCCTCTCACTCTAAGAAGGCAAGAACACCAAAAGGAGGTAAAATCAGAAGCAAAGCTAAAGAAATTCCTTCACATGTTAAGTACTCCAAATATGTTGATGACTCCATCAATGAGATTGTCAATCAAGTTTTCTCTGAACAAAGAGTAGTGAAAGGAATCTCTGTTCCCTTGAACACCATTCCTGCACCTCAAGAAGAACCTGCTCAAGATACAAAGAACAATGCTGCAGAACAAGATGTCCCAACGGATGTTGGAACATATGCAGATAAGAAAGCAAACTCATCTGATGCTGATACTGAACAGACTGAGGACAAGAAAGAGGTCTCAAGTGAAAGTGACAAAGAAGTTTCCATGGAACAGGCTAAAGACTCAAATGAAGATCAATCTTCTACTGATCAACAAGCTGATGAGGAGACTGCTCAATCCCCTCCAATAGTCAATCTGGAACAGGATTCTGATGCAGAGATCATATCATCTGTGAATCCCAGCATTGCCAAAAGGCTAAGGTCCAGGAAAGGAAAGATGCAAGATGAACCTGTCATTCCTGAGAAGAAGAAGGCTAGTCCAAAGAAAGGCAAGGCTAAAGCCACTTTTGGTCCAGCAAAAGCCTGGAGCAAGGTTCAAACTCAGAAGAGAAAAGCTGCAACACCATCAGATTCAGATGTTGGATCAGATGTCCCAACATCTCCTCCCAAGAAGAAACCAGCTCCAGCTAGAGCTTCAACTGTTGTTCCAGAAGCTCCCTTGGACAATATATCCTTCCATCATGTCTCCAGTGTCAACAGATGGAAATATGTGTACCAAAGAAGGGTTGCTTTGGAAAGAGAACTGAGCAGCAATGCACTTGAGTGCACAGAACTCATTGACCTAATCTCTGCTGCAGGACTGTTCAAGACAGTCTCAGAGTTCTCTCCCTGCTATGAACTGCTTGTCAAAGAGTTCATTGTGAATCTTCAGGAGGATTGCTCAAATGGTAAGTCCTCTGAGTTTAGAAAAGTTTTTGTTAGAGGTAAATGTGTACAGTTTTCTCCTCAAATCATCAATGAGTATCTAGGAAGAGAAACAGATGGACCCAATGAACTAGGGAAAACAGATAATCAAATCTGTAAGGTGATCACTGCAAACCAGGTCAAAGCTTGGCCTGTGAAGGGAAAGCTCTCTGTGAGCATGCTTACTAGAAAATATGCCATGCTTAACAGAATTGGAACTGCAAACTGGGTGCCTACCAATCACACTTCATCAATCTCAACTGGTCTGGCCAGATTCATCTTTGCTGTGGGGACTCAAACCAAGATGGACTATGGAGCATATATTTTTGATCAAACTATGAAGCATGCCATCTCTACTGCAACAAAGCTGCCAATAGCTTTTCCATCATTGCTGTGTGGTATTGTTCTAAGTCAATATCCTGGAATTTTAACTGAGAAGGACATTGTCTGCAAGAGAGAGAGCCCCCTGGCCTTTCATTACAAATTATTCCTAAGTCACCATGCTGCAGATGTTAAAGCACCTGCTGGGACATCTGCTGGTCCCTCAACTGCTAAGATTTCAATCTCCAAGAAAGAGTTAATTGCTGAGCTAAAGTGCACATGCAAGGAGCTTGAAGCAAGGAAGCTGAAACTGGAAGAAATCATTCAAAGATTGGAGAATGAAGAAGACCAGAAAGCTACCTCTAATGCAAACAATGCCTCTGATGAAGACAGTGCTGCTGATGAAGAAACAGAAGCTGATGAAGAGACAGAAGTTGAGGAGGGAACTGAGAGTGATGATTCTGAGTGATCTTTGTATGTGAGGCATTTGTAATGACAGCAATGATGTGTAATTCTGGATCATAGTTCTTTGGCCCCTAATTTTGTGCCTACCAAGGGGGAGAACAACATCAAATGTAATTGCTGTTTAAATGAATGAAATATGTTTGTTTGCTTCTGAACTGAATAAGTTTTTCTGTTGGAACAAGACTGGATAAAGACAGGACACATATATGTTTGAGGGGGAGTAATCTCAAATAAAATTCAACAGAAAAGTAATGATATACTCTGATAAAAGGAACTTCTGCTGCACTCTGAAAACCAGAAAAGATGTTAGCCAAAAATTAGCCAAAGGGGGAGTTTGTAGATGTTTAAGAATTGGCAGAATTTTTGACCAAACAAGAAATGTTAAATTCAGTTCAGAATGTCCTATCAGATGTTGGGACATTAGCAAACTGAGTATGTGAACTTGGTTCAGGATGTCCTACCAGATGTTGGGACATTGTTTAAATGACTATGTTCAGTTTTGTCAGGATGTCCCAACAGATGTTGAGACATCTCAGACCTGCTATCAGAATTAATTATTGATTAACAGATCAGAGATATTTAAGGAGAATTATCTGGAATTAATTAATGATGGATATAAAACAGAACAAGGCGCATCTGTAGGGAGTTTTAAATTGAAGATTCAGATTAAAACAGAAGACCTAATGCACCTAGAATATAGGAGGTAACAAACCCTAAATTCAAGGTGACAGCTGCTGCACATTAGGGCTGGATCATTCTACAGAAAGCCCAAAATTCAGAACCTATTTAAACAACAGAATCTCATAGAATTGAGTACGAATTTCAGAAGAACAAATAGGGTGTCTAGTACTTTAATAGCAGGCTGTTTTTAATGTACCACTTTATGAGCTTTTAAGCAAAAGTGCATTTGTGACTTGATTGAAACTGTGAAGTAAGATCAAGCTGTTTTTGTTTGAAGTGTGACTTCATTTTAATTAAACTTGTAAACAAAATCACTGGGTGATTGAGGGGGAGTGAGTAGGGTACTCTTATCTAAGTGAGTCTTAGGTAGAAATTGCATTGGGTAAGTATTAAGTGATAGATTAAACAGGGTGGTTTAAGTCTAGAATTAATATTACTAATAGTGGATTTCCTCCTGGCTTGGTAGCCTCCAGATGTAGGTGTGGTTATACACTGAACTGGGTTAACAAACTTCTGTGTTGTTTATTTTTCCTGCTGTTTAAGTTCTTGTTTAAATTTGTCAAATGTCCTATTAAGTGTTGGAACATCTCTTAGGACATCTCATTACAGAATTTCAACATATTACAGGGTAATCTCACCTCTATTCATCAAATACACATCATACATCATACAATTAATCAATATCTCAAATAGTTCATCAACACATATCATACATCATTAATTCAATCAATGCAAAGTGACTCAATGACACAATGCAAATGCGGTACCGACTCACAATAACGGTTCATCAAATAGAACCCCTAATGCATCGTTAACGTCTCCAACAAGACACAATCATCCCTGCAACCACGATTCTCAACGAATCCCGAATAATCACATCCACGACATGATTATTCCATCAAACGTATGCGCATGCAGACACAACAACGCATACCATATCATAACATACATGAACACATCATGCTTTACGATCCTCATGATCCTCATCAAAACATATATGTCATTTCATCATATAAATAGCACTAAACACATAGTACACATCAACATAATTACACATGAATACAATCATGTCAACACGATCCTCATGATCTAACACATATCCCATCATGTGGGTCACATAGATAGTCCAACAATATCCTTACACATTGTCAACACCATTAATATGGTTCACCATTAAGAGTCATGCAAAACAACCTAAGCACGTATATTCATACACGCTAATTACCAAATGTCATATCTTCTGAATTCCTCATTAATTACACTCTCATTTATTCCCTATACATATATTCTAATACCACACGATCCTTCCGATCCTCACCGCTACCAACACTTACATCATGGGGTCTAAGCAAGACATATAATCAACTATGTTACCAATCATCACGATCCTCTTCGTTTATCACTATTCCTTCATATAATTATGCAAGACTTATAGTAAACATTTCCATCATCAACATCTTCTAATTGACATATTAATAAAGTTATAATATCCTCACTAATCACATAACACACATACTATATCTCAATACATATATCTCATGTTATTCACAATTATAACAATCTACATATTCATATAATTTAATTAAACACTTAGGATTTCTTATGCAACTAATCATCAAGTCCTATATTTCACTATTAGAACATCCTCAAAGTCTTATTTCATTAATATAATCCTACGTTAGAAGAATGAATCAAATCCACCTTAAAACGGACGAAAAATTACATTTACAGGGGCCTAACACGACCGCCCGTGTTGCCTGACACGGCCCGTGTCAGGTGGCCTGGGACACGCCCCTCAAAATCCACAAAAACTCATTTTCCAGGAGGACAACACGGCCGCCCGTGTTGTATAACACTGCCCATGTTGTGGCCCCTGAAGCCAACTTCCCAAATTTCCACTTTTTAGCATAATGCCCGAAGCCTCTGACACTGCCCGTGTTGTACAACACTGGCCGTGTTGTGGCACCTGCACCCAAAATTCAGCTTTTTCTAAAACTCACTTTTCTCTCCCAATTTCGTACCAGTTCGAATTCTATCACTTATCTCTCACTTTTATCACTCAAAACAATCCAATTGTTGTTCTCAAATTAATTTTATACCTCTACTTCCTTATGATCTTCTCAACCTAACATCACAAATTAAATTAGGAAAATTCTAGGTTTCTCTTCCTCTTCTCAATTTACATCATCCACAACCACATTTGTGACCAAGTTCTCATAATAAACACATCATGGAATTTAATTATCAAACTTCAAGAATATACAATCAATAATCATAATATTCATACTCACATCATGAACTCTTCAACAACAATCAAATTCATATAATCCCTAAGAGAGTAAGGACCTCTCAATTACCCTTTCATGTTAGATCACCAATAAAGAACCCTTTCTCCCCCCTTACCTCGAATTTGACAAAATCCTTGCAAAGCCTTAATCTTGAAGCTTTACGATTCTTGATTTCCCTTCTCCTTTCCCTTTTTCTCCAGAGCCCTCTTTCCTTCGTCAAAATACGATAATGAGAAAATGTATCGTGTTCTCCCCTTTTCATAACATAATCAAATTACAACCTTGCCCCTCGATCCTCCAACTTATATTTTATTTTATTTATTAAATAACAATATTATAATAATAATACCACCTCATTATATTATCATTATTTAAATAAAATACCTCATCCACTTATTATTCCAAATACACCATCATACTCTTGATATTTATTTTATAAAAATACTTTATAAAATTGGGGCGTTACATCTTGTGGCACATATGCATTGTTCAAGATCTTCAATAGAGCCTTCCTATGTGAGTCTGAACACATCAACAAGAATAAGATTAAAATCTTAGAGGAAGCTTGCTGTTAATGATCAATAATTTTGTAATCACTCTTCTTGATTATTCTCAGAAATTCCTCTGCCTCCTTGTCAAAGGTGATATTAGGCTCTACCACAGACACCGGTGCATCATTGGTCACAAGCTGCTTGCCTTTGGCCCTAACTTGAGCTTCAGCATTGTCCTTCGGTGGTAACACATTGTTTCTCAATGTCTCTAGTGCGAACAATCTGCCACTTCTAGTGAATCCTCTGACCCCAACATTCTCAACTTGTTGCTGAGATGAACTGGATGTGGCCATGTTTTGCTTCTGACCATTGTAGTAAACCTCTCCCCCATAGTTCCATGGGATAGCTTCCTCGCTCTGGTACGGAATTGGTCCAGAAGTAGTAATGGTTATCGCTGCCACCATTGTTGTTGCAGGAACTTGCGCTGGATTATAGTAAATCGTAACAATTGATACTTCATCCTCTTTCACGATCTTGTCAAACTGTATACTTCCTTCGTCCATCATTCTCTGTATTTCTGATCTCAATCGATCACAACCATCATCAGAATTAACACATTCTGAACAACCCTTTTCACAACTTGGAAATATGTTCTTCTTAGTCAGGCAAGCCTTTACAGTCAACAATGAAGTTTTCAGGGCATTAACATCAGATACCATGTTCAAACATTCACCAGTATCAACAGCTCCTACGACCCTTCCATGATTAGGCATGGGGTTTTGTAGCACATTCGGGGTTGGAGCGAAGTTGATCGCCTTGGAGTCTATCAAATCTTGGACGACATGCTTTAAAGCCTTGCAATTTTCAGTACTATGGCTCGGAGCTCCAGAATGGAATTCACAACGGGTGTTGACATCGTAACCCTCAGGAATCTGCCCTGGCCTTGGAGGCTGCAAAGTTCTCAATCTGATCATATGAAGTTGAAGAAGATTCTATAGTAACTGGGAGTAGGACATCATAGGCGTCTCGAGATGCGTATCCTTTGCTTTGGGAGGATAGTATGGTCGGGGAGCCCTCTGCTGTTGATAATTCTGTTGGCGCTGTTGCTGAGGTTGTTGAACATGTTGCTGATTAGCAAGAGCAGAAATAGTGACGGGAGCTTCCTGATGATAAGCATTCCTATTCCCCCTTCTTCTGAGCGTATACGGCCCCGACTTCTCCTTCCCTTTTCTTGAGGAAAGCCTCCCCAAGCTCCTTCCAATCGCGAACATAATTCTTCTCCAGTTTCATGTATCATTCTTGTGAGCCCCTAGACAGGCTATCCTGGAAATAGAACATGCAAAGCTTCTCGTCTTTGGTATGTGCAGCGATCTTGCGATAAAAGGCTTGCAAGAGAGTCTTATGGCAGGAATTGCCGTTATATTTGTCAAAACCCGGAGGTCTAAACTTTGGAGGGATGACCACCCCTGAAACCAGACCCATATCCGAAACGTCAATGCTGAGAGTGTCTCTGCATTCCAAAGCCCGCACCTTCTCCGCCAGTATTTGGAAGTCTTGATTATTAGCTCTAGTACCAAATCCCATATCTTTATTGACTAGGGTGAACTGATCTTCCTGACGGTCTTCCACATGAACAGGAATTGGGCCACCTCCCTCTGGAGTTGGAGGTCCATCCCCTCTGTTGTTGATTAGATTGCCTTGAGCATCCAAGGTAACCACCGAAGGATCTGTTTGTGAAGGGTTAACTCTTTGCATATAAGCCCTCATATCTTGCTGCCCCAGGGCTATGCCCTACATCATTGTCACAAACTCTCGCATCCTGGTGCAGAGTTTGTTCAACTCGGTTCGTACTGTATCCATGACGTGCCTTAGATTACGGCGAGTAGCGTACCGGTGTGAAGGAATATCGTTCCTGAGAAGACGAGTCTTCGAGGCTCTCGCAATCTTTCTTGAAATGCAGATAAGTTAAGAAACTTGTATACCCTAGAAAATAAAAAATGCAAATGACATGAATGCATGCAATGTTGTGTCCTTTTTATTCTCAAGGTTTTTTAGATTCCCGTTCTGGTACTCGAGAATTCAGATAGCCCTCCGCATGACGTTCAGATAAGATGATATTCGTGGATAATTGGTGCATAATACCTCGTGTCATTGCAAGTGATAGTAACCAAAGATTCAATCCAAATCAAACATATCATAAACTGAGATCTGAAGATAACAATGTCCCCGAAGGGTACAAATTCATACATCAAGAGAATAGAAAAGTAGAGTAAAGAGGAATCCCACAACAGGCCTGTGAGTAATCCATGTACAAGAGTATGAGACTAAACCCTAGGAAGCTTTATGTCCTGCAGCCTCCAGCTAACACGCTTGACGACCTGGAATAGCTAGGCTATGTCTGGATGATTCGGCTCCTGGATGAGATTCTGAATAAGTAGATCCCTTAGATCAAAGGAAGCATGCAGTTCGTTGATCTGTTGTAGGAACACCTCTTCCCTTTATTTTCTAAGGCTTAGCTCAGTCTTGATTTTCTTGACATTGGCCCAAAGCTTCAACTCTTCTACCTCCTTCTGGATGTCTTCAGCTTCTTGTTGACTCTTTTCCATATTCTGAAGGTAATCTCTTTGTTGCTCATGGGCTTTCTGAAGTTGCTCTCCCTGCTCAACCAGAGTCTCTTGAAGGCTTTTGATCTTCATCTTGTACTCGATCTGTACCTCCTTTTGCTTTCTTAGATGGTCCCCCCACTTCTCTTTCCAGAGGGTCACAATTTTGTTAGCCTCGTCTAAGGCTTTCTTATCCTTCCAGCGCTGACTCGCCTTGTGGGTTTCAGCCAACATTATCTTTTTGAAGTAGAGCTATCGTTCTTCGAAGTCCTGCTGCTTGAGCACGACTATCTCTTAAGCTTGACGAGCTCTCTCTTCTAGCTTTTTGTTCTAAATCATCAGCTTCTGGTAAGAATTTTCAGCCTCTTGGTTTTCAGCTCTGAGCTGTTGGACCAAAGCCTCAATCTTCTGATAATCCTCTAGAGGCACAGTGGCAGGAGGTGGAACTGGTGCAGAGAAGGGGACTAGGGACACTTGAGCTCTATGCCTTATCCAAGTTTCGAATTCGGGGAACATTTGATTGTTTCTTTTGCCCAAGCGCTATATACCCTTTCTTTTGACAAGTTTCCAGGCACCCACAGCTTCTCGAACAAAAGGAAGGTTATCCTTCACAGGGAAATAAAAGGTCTGAACTAGCTCTGATTCTTTGGGCACATTCTTGAGTGCATATCCCAATTGTCTTCTCAGGAGGATGGGATTGTAATTGATGCCCCCAGATACTCCTAAGAGTGGAACATTGGGATAACCCGCGTAGCTAGAGATGAGATCCTTCCCTTTTAACTTCAAAGTAAACCACCTGACGTCCTTGGAAGACAACATGCTTAGTTTTTGGGCCCAGATTACCTTGGGGTCAGTGAAAGCTTCAGTAATGGGTAGGTATCTCATAAACCATCTATAGAATAAAGGAGCACATCACCTAACCACCCCACTTCTTCTCGTTTTTGTAATGTACTGAGTAGTATAAATCACCCAGGAGTGTGGGCACCAGATTCTTCAGCACAAACAAGTGAATGGCATTGATATCTAAAATATTATCCATGTCAACGAAGAGGATGATCCCGTTGATGGATAAAGCCAAGATAGCACAAACTGAAACCCATTGACCAGCAACAATAAGTTCTCAAACTCTTCTCACCAAGAACACCAAAGGAAAGCCAAGCACCCCATCTTTGGTAGCAATCAGTTTATCAGATACCTCTTATGAGCTCAAATAAAGAGCTTTGGAAATGTCCAGATGAGTTAGTATGGTCATCTCTAAATTAAAAGGAATCTGCTCTTTGAGAGGCACCCCCAAAATCTCAGCATACTCTTCCAGTAGAGGACGCAACTAGAAGTAGGGAAATGTGAAGCATCTGAGCCTGGGATCATTGTACTATAACAGAGTATGGATGGCACTCCTTTGTGAACTATCAAGGTTAACTACCAGATCTAGAATGTCACCATTGCTCTCTTTGAAGTATCCAAGATGACCCGGGGTAATAAGATACAACATCTGATTAAGAAAATCCACTTTGGTATCAAAGAACTTGTAATACACATTCCTCTTTCAAGCATCTTCCATTTTTGAAGTAGGAGTATGTCCGGGAATCAGGAATAGTATGAACCTGAGAATGAAAAAAGAACACAAATGATTAATGATGTTATGAGTCTTAGGCAAGGCAAGGCATGTGATCAATGACGTGTCTGTGGTGTGTGAATCATATTATCATGTGTTTGTGCAGGGTCACAACATCACAAAAACAGTTCCTCTAAACAGGAATCCTAAATCTCAGAACCAAGGAACCAAAGGACTAAATCACAATACTAAATAATACTGGAAAAATGGATATGTCAGAGGTATTAGGGTTCCTGCAAACCTGTAAACCCCTCCCATCTCACGGGTCTGCTACTCGGGTCAACATCACGGACTCTCAAAGCCGAATAACAATAATACGTTCACCATTTCCGAGAAATGGCTCATGACCAAAGAATCGGTTTGGTATTATGTACTACTCAGGGATGTATCAGCTGAGTCCAAGGAAAAAAAAGAATCCCTCATAAGTCCCCAGCTTCAAGCACTGACTCGAGAAACAATAGTACATTCAGCCCTTGGGATACAGTACTATCGTCATACGAACAATTTTCTTTAACTGGATTCCTATTAGAGAACCAGGCCATCCTATGCGAGTTCCCAGTCGGCCCTCGGATGCGATTGGGTTTGCCAACAAATGTGGTCTACCACTTTCATCACTGGAGAAGGATGTTTCCACTAAGGTCCTCAAAGATCGGTCACCAGATGCACATAACTATCAAGGTCGTACCCTGAAGTGGAGTAATCCCCACATAGAATAGTTCCAAGACGGTCGCAATCTGGGTGTGGAACACATCGCCACTCATCATGGTGAGATACCATGGGAGTACAATGTTTGTCCATGCTAATCATATGGTGCACTCAAGCCGGGTGTTTGGCTTATCTCACAGTAACTCCCAACCCGCTAAAGAAAACCAACACTGCCAGATAGTCCAGTATATATGATGCATGAAAAATAAATACTGAAAGTAGTAAATAAATTATGTAAAGTAAAAATTGTAAATGAAAAAAGTAAATAAATACACAACAACACACAGATAAACACCCAAAGAAACAAAAGCAAACATGCGCTAGGATTGACTCTCAAAGTGGAAACTAGAGATTCTGGGTTCGGTCCCCAGCATATTCGCCAACTGTCGCTCCCAGGATCTTCATCCTAGTACAAACGCGAAAGTGGCGCGGAAAAGATAGAGTCTCCAGCCAGGAATTTTTATACCGAATGAATGGGAAAGGTAATGTTGCACAAACCAAAGAGAAAAAGAAAGGACAAGATTCTGCGAACCAAAGATCTAGGTTCGGGAGTCGGTTACGACCTGTGAAGGTATTAGCACCCCAGACCGTTTGCCTTACCCGACGGGATCCACACTTGTTAGTCTGTTTCAAAGGGTGAGAAATAAGATGATGTTGAACTGAAACTTCTAATTGAACTAGAACTAGAAAAGGGAACTGGAAAAAGAGTTCGAAAGGAAAGGGGGGAAATGTAGGGAAAATAAAGAATGTGCTTGAACGGGGCCTACCCCACTTCCTACGTACCTCATCGGGAAAATGAGGATCAGAGTCGACGTAGTTCACCTAACTAAGGTGGGAACAATTTATTTGTTTTTAATGACTTGAACTACTTATGCCTATGCTCAGGTGTTGCAGGCTCGTCTGGTACGAGTGCGTTTACCGTCTTACAAATGAGGCAAGTAGTAGCAGGTTCACGTTGAGAGTGAATGAGATGAGAAAGAATTACCGCATGAAAAGACGAATGTTGTTTGTTAGGTGTCTTTTAGAGAAGTATTTTCTGAATTTGTTTGTGAAACATTCTCGTACTAAGACTTGTTCATCGTGGTAGATGCCTTACACCTCATCCCGAAACATGACGTGTATAAGTAACCCACGGCAAAGTCTCTTGGCGTACGAGAAGCTCGACCTTTATTAGGTGCTTTTTATTATTTTCTTTGAGATGAGGAAGAAAACAAAGCGAATCAAAGGCAAAACTCTAAAGGGTGACTAATAATCCTAAGTATTGTCGTGCATGGATGAACCTAGGTTACTGTGGTTTTCTAAACCTAATAAGAAAAAAAGGAAAAGAAGAAAAGGGACTTAGAAATCAACTTAATTCCTAAGGAAGCTAAGTCATTTCTGAAGGGGATTAGCATGAAGTTATACAAATTAACTATAAAATTCTAAAACAAACACACTTGGAAAGCGTAAAGAATTAAAAAGGAAGAAGTTGTGTGAACTTACCTCCACCTCCCTACAAAACAACGGTTTGTAGGATAAAGCATAATAAAAGGAATGAGGTAAATAAGTACCATAGAAATCCTAATGCATCTCGGACCTAATCTAGACTCAATCCTAAGTATAAGGACCCTAACAATTAGGCATAGCTAAAATCCAGTAGCTACTACAACTCCTAAAGCATAAACAGCTACTAAATGCAATGCAAAAATGCAAACACTATTACAGCTACCAAAAAAGCATGAAAAATAGGTGTAAAAGTATGAAAACAACACAAACAACATACATTTTACAACCCCTACTTCAAAACACAGTGTCGCTCCCCGGATTTCCATCCTGGTACAAACACGAAAGTGGCGCGGAAAGAGGTAGAGTCGCCAGCCAGGCATTTTTATCCCGAAGGAATGGGAATGGTAATGCTGCACAAACCAGAAGAAAAGAAAAGGAAGGACACGGGTCCTGCGAACCAAAGAGATTGAGTTCGGGAGTCGGTTACGACCTGGGAAGGTATTAGCACCCAGATCGTCTGCCGTACCCGACGGGATCCACGCTTGCAAATAAATCTATTTCAAAGGGTGAAGAAATGAAAGTTGCTGCAAAGAAAAGGAACTGAACTGGAAAAGAAAAGGAAAAGGAACTGGAAAAGAAATGAAAAGGAAAAATGTAGGGAAAATAAAGATTGTGCTCGAACGGGCCCTACCCCGCTGCCTATGTACCTCATCTGGACAATGAGGATCAGAGTCGCCGTAGTACCCCTAACTAGGGGTGGAAAGGATTTCTTGTGTCTTAAGGCTTAAACTTCCTATGTCAATGCTCAGGTGTTGCAGGCTCGGACGACGAGTGTGTAACCGTCTTGCAAAGTGACAAATACGAGCAAGTTCGCGGACGGAGCGAAGGAGATGAGAAAAGAAGTCCCGAAGGAGAGACGCTTAGTGTTTGTTTGTGTTTTTTAGGAGCTTTTATGAGTGTGTCACAAGGAAGTGAACTCAAGCTCTTTTCCATGGAATGTGTATTTGATACTACATTCCAATAAGGAATAATAGAACAAGCACACTCAAGTAAGGAGAAGATCCCCAAAACTTGATTCCAGAGATTAGGGCCTAAGCTCACTAACTCATTGAATTTATTAAGTGTTTTTGTATTTTTGAATGAAGAAGTCTTTTTTATGATTTTCTTGATGAAGATGGTCTCATGATCAGACTTGTGCATCATGATGACCAAGCTTGTACTATCCCAAGATGGGAAAACTACAAGAGTCTCACGGAATAAGGCTATTGTACAGGAGACCACTTCAATCCTTATTAAGTGTTTTTTATGCCTTTTGTTTTGAGTTGAGAAGAGAAGAGAACCAAAGGATCTTAAAGGTAAAAGTCTAATGGGGGAGTAATCAATCCTAATGTTATCATGCAAAGGAAAGCCTAGGTTAGTGAGGTTTACTATCCTAAAGGAGGAGAAAATAAGAAAAGAAAGAGAGGGATGAAGAAGAGAAGAAGGAGGAAGTAAGGCCTAAGCCCCAACAATCACAAGTAAGAGAATATCAATAAGGAAAAGAGAAGAGATAAGACTTGGAGATGTGGGAATCACATCCACACCTCTCACTTACCAAAGCCCCTGAAATGGTTAGTAACATAAGTAAACATCATGACAAAAGCAAATGATAACAAATGAAACAACAAATGGGCATAAGATCAAACCAAAGCCACACAACCAGAAGTGGAATCTTAATCACAAATGTCAAATGCAAATACACAACATAAGAATGAGAAAAGGACTATACAACTCAACATGAAGCCTTATGGATTGTCATGACAAAGTAAGACAAACATGAGATAACACAAAGCAAACTAAGCAAACAATCACCACAAAGTTCAAGACCAGAACCCTAACGTATCAAGAATGTGCCTAAGCAACACAAGAGATGAAGAGTAGATGCATACCAACTCAAGCATTAACATCAAGAGAAGCAAAGAAGCATAAGAGGTGAGGTGAACATGTACATAAGTGAATGAACTTCAAAAGTAAACAACCACAAAAATTCTCAAAGTACCAACATCAACTCAAGACCAGAGAGGTATCTACATCCTAAAAGGGTTCTAAACAACCTAAGGGAGTTGGCACAAGTGCCCTTCCAACCTAGGGATTGAACATATGACCAAAAGAGATGCAAAAGAAGATAAGCAAAGAACAAAATTCAAATCAAATCAAGCATACCTCTAAAAATTCCACAAACTTGCACAAAGATTCTTCAAACATACAATATTATCATGCCAAAAAGAGAGAATCAAAATCAGAATCTAAACAAGTCAAGTATGGGCTTAAACATGGATTAGGGTTATGAAACTTCATGCAGAAGTTAAGGATCAAAACTAATTAAGCAAACTTCTAAAAATCAGAAGAAAAATCATCAGCAAACTACATCTCACTTTGAATCAAGAGCAAAAAGAATCAATTCAAAATTCCAATTAGTGATCAAGATAGAAATTGTACAAGACATCATGCTTTAAAAAATGAAATAAGAGCAATTAATAAAAGAAACAATTGATTCCAACGTGGAAAATGAAAATAAATGAAAAATAAAAATGTCAAAAATTAAAGAAAACTCAAAATATCATTCATGAATTTTTTTGGAATTTTTATTAACTTATTTCTATTTTTAAAAATTAAAAACCAAACTGAAAATAAAAATGAAATAATAAAAGGATGAAATGAGGCCAGGGGTGAGAATAGCAACCACTCCAGTTCAATTCGTTTGGGCCTCAGAGAAAAGGGGTTTGGAAAGCAAAACAAGCCCAATGGATCCTGCGTACACTCACAATAATTACAATGGAAATTCAATTAATCAGGGAAAAACAACAGCCAGTGGATCAAGTGAATGCTCCAGATGCTAGTCAGTGATCGAGCCAAGTCAAAACATCAACAACCATCACATGCGTGTACACATTAGCTACCATGGGTGCGAAACATCATGTATTATTCAGACTCAATTATAAAACATAAAACACGTGCAAGGGAGGGTCTCATATTAATGCGGTGGCAACACATCATCCGTCCTGATCAAAGATCTAATGGCCATAACATCATCTTCCTCATCTCTCAGTTTCCAGAATCTGGTGACGGAGCCCTAGCTCCGGTCACCGGAAAATTCAACAGCAAGAACAAATCATCACCAAAATCAATCAAAAACTCCAGATCAACTAATTGAACCATGTTGAATCCAAATATGACATTAGAAATCATAATAGATCAAAGATCAGATCAGATCGAAGAGAAACAGATTTGAGCATCAAATTTCAGATCAACAATACAACCTCAATATACATCCATTTTCAAATCTAATCATCACAGAGTCATCATCTTAACACACAGATCACAATGCATACAACTAAAACCATTTCTAGATCCACAAATTTAGTGAGTTACCTGAACTTGCAGAGGACAAATTAGGTCAAGATAAGCTTCCAAATGCTGCAAATCTACCTCCTTTAACCTCTCCTTGCAAAATAAATTCAAGAGAGATCTTCAATTGCTCTAGATCCTGAAATTCGAACTGAACTGCACCTGAACTGCACCTTGTGAAATCTTGAGTTTCAACTTGAATTGATGGTGAATTGATGATCCTTAGAGCTCAAGGATGAACGGTATGAAGTTTGTTTGGTGAATGAGTGAGAGAATCAGAGGATTCGAAGAGAAATGCAAGAGATGCAAAAACTTGAGAGTGATGAAAATGTGATGAAATCTGAGCAAATGGAAACCCTAGCTGCTTATATATGATGTTAATGATCACTGATAGAGAAATGAGAGGAAATGCACGTGAGGAATGAGTGGGAGAAAGAATTTGCAAAATTGGCATGAAGAGTGTGATGAGGTGATTTGCTCGTGCTATCCTCCCATCCTTTGCACATGCTGATCCCTTGTGATTCACTAAATCAAAAATGAAACAATCCTGGCTCTTGGATGAATGCATCATGCTTTTCATGTGATCTTGCATTTTTACATCTTATGAAAATATTCACTTCCCATGCACGAATTTAGTGATCTCTTTGGAGCAAAATGTGTCTTATGCAATGCCTTGTAATGTTGTGACCTCATTTTGTCCATAAAACAGCTTGGAAATGACTTGCATGAGTTTTGCATTTGGTGGAAACTTGGATTTCAAGATAAACCCTAAAAATCAAGCAACTTTCGAAGGCCATATCTCATGATCCATGAGGGCTATGAAAATGTACTTGTAATTTCTGAAAATGGGAGAACCTACCTTACAACCTTCATGTTTATTGGAAGTTCTTTTGAAGTCTTTTTCACCATGGAATAAGCCTTTGAAAATTAGGGCAAAAGTTGCCAAAAATGGAAAGTTCCATAACAAACCATATGCCAAAAATGGAAACTTCTTCAAAACCCCTTGATTCTTGATCTTTGACTTTGCCAAACCTATTATAAGGTCTTGAGGACATCACTTGACTTGAAAAATGGGGTTGGACCCTTTGACTTCTCACAGTTGACTTTTAAAATGCACAGTTGACCAATTTCTTCTTTTGCAAGCAACTGATGAAATAACTGACTTCCCCAAGGAATTTTCTCACCAAATTTCATCCCTAGGATCCTCTTGTCATATGAAAGACTTTACCCACATGATATAGTCAAAGTCCCAAAGAATTCATGCTTGAAAGTGAAACCCTAAATTGGGAACCATTGTGTAGGAGCTTGCCCTAGCCTGGATTCCCTGGTGATCTCTCAACCTCCTGGGATTTTGTAAATGATCTTGGGCTTGTGAATGTCATGTAGACTCTTCATGGGCCTTGGACAAGTCCACTGGGTCTCTTGCTATAGCTTGTAATGCCTCAAATCCACCAACCATTGATCATATGCCTAATGCTAGAACATGAGAATGTTATGCTTTACTTTTCCATGCAAAAATGCCAAAGATATGATATGCCTATGATAACTATGATATGATGATGATGCTTAAAAAAAAGAGGGAAAATTTAGGGTGTTACACACAGCTATGAAAAACAAGGCAGATTTGACTTATCTTCATTTATGCATACACAAATGACAAATAGTGGACAAATATCACATAACATAATTAGAGAAAATTAGCATGGATGACACAAGTATGGATCAGGAACATGTAGGCATTTATAATGACTTTCTTATTAAAAATGCATAAAGCAACAAAAGCAACAAGTATCCAATTTCAAGATGTGAGCAAATAAACACATAAGCATGAAATGTGAACATGTATCACCAAGAATAAACATTCAAGTTGGTACAAAAATCAGAATTGGCCTTAACAAAGTATCATAATCAAACAAGCAATAATGATTGATCATAAAATTTCAAGTAATGCATAACATAGCATCATGTACTCCATAAAGTGAAACTTGCATGGATTGTAAAGATGAAGCAAAAACAGAGTTTGAAACAATTAATTGCATGCCAATCATAGAGTTTGAACGTAGCAACAACATTCACAAATCATTTCATTTATCATTTCGCAAATAGGCACAAAACCGAAAAAGTAACGAATACACATGCCGAAAGGACTTGAAACTATGGAATCATGCACCTAAAGTGGTCTTAAAAATTCCCTAAAATCATGACCTAACAATCCATGAAGATTAAAAAAGTAACGAAAAGTAAACATGCAATGAAACAAACAAATTTCACAAAACTGAACAGTGTTAACCGGTTAATGCTAGGGGTTAACCGGTTAACGGTCCCCAAACAACAATAATCAGAAACGCAAAACATGTGTTAATTGGTTAACTCCTGGTGTTAATCGGTTAACACCGAACAGAAGCAAAAAAAAGTCAAGAAAAACCACTTTTAGCCATCGACCTACTTCCAACAACTCCTATTACATCTATGAACATGCTAGCACGAAATTTCTACTCAAACCTAGTCCTGTAACTCCTATAATCACCAAGAACTGGCTACAATTCTAGCTTCCAACAATCAAAACGCAAGCAAACCGTAAAATGATCAAAACGCAAGAAAGCGATAAAACGATCAAAGAATGCCATACAGCGAGATGAAGTCAATAAATTAAAAGCGAAGAAACGGTTTCGAATTCACCAACCTACAAAGCGGATGGTTGCTTTGGTGATTGTTGCGGGTTGATCGATGCACAAATGAAGAGAATACTGGAGGCTTCAAGCTTTGATCCGCAAGAACGCAAAATAAATGCAATAGACCCAAAATGCTTCCGATTGGTGAAATAAACAACGTAAGTGTGTCGAATCTTCAATTAACCACTGAATTAGTGAAGATTATGGAGGCTAAACTTCCGATCTATCGAGTTTCGATGTGAAACTTGAAAGATCGTGACGATGATGAAACTTTGGTGAATTTAGAAATGGAAGAAAGTTAGAGAATTAAAAATGGTGAAGCTTGTGAAAATGGATAATCAAAAAGTGTTCAACCCTTTTTCCTTTGATGAGTAGGGTTTATATAGTAGTTAGGTTTGGAGTTAGGGTTAGGCTAGGTCATGAGGCTTGGTTCCTATGCTAAGGGTTGGATGGGAATATTCTGGGAATATTCCTTGGCATTTTCTTGGAATATTCCTTGGAATATTCTAGGAATATTCCCCTAAGAAGGATGTGGAATGTTCTAGAGTATGATAGGAAAATGAGGCAAAGTGAAAAGTGGAGGGAAGTGGGAAAAACCAACCATAATTTGAAATTTCTTCACAAATTTCGCCTTTGTTAACCGGTTAACCCCAGGCGTTAACCGTTTAACGGATGAAAAATATGGATTTTTCTTTCCTTTAGTAGGTCAACTTTGAAATGGTTTGGGGTTATTTTTGTGGTATTATTTTCCTTCTTGAGATCCACTGATTGGCAAGAACTCCTCGATCACATGCCTCATACGTATGCCAATGATTATGATTTATTTTTATTATTATGCAATGTGCAGCCGAATATACTGAATGACGAAGCATAAACCACTGGAGGTTGGAACCAAATTAAGAGGGAAAATTTTAAGGTATTACAATCATTGCATTCGCATCCTCTAAAGCGTAGAATTTCCATCATAATAGAGCATTACGCCATGGTAAAATTCAAACATATGCATACGAAGCATAAGCTAGTTATGATACCTTGAACTGAAGCTCGAAACATCATTTCTTCAATCAGATCGAAGTATCCCCACAAAGAATTCCTAATTCATTCCTTAGTACTGTTACACTTTCCAGTCAACATTTGTTATCCTCAGCCGAGTTATATCCAAGTATGATATTCTCTTTTCAAGCTCACTCACGGTGTGTCTTGTTCTCTTTATCTCCCAAGTGGGATAAATTATTTTTGATTCCATCCATGTCCGGTTTCGTTCCTTTGACTTATCATACAAGTTATGATATTCTCTTTTTAAGCTCACTCACGGTGTGTCATGTTCGCTTTATCTCCCAAGTGGGATAAATGCTTTTTGATATCGTCCAAATCCGGTTTCGTTTCTTCGAGTTATTATCCAAGTTATGATATTCTCTTTTCAAGATCACTCACAATGTGTCTTGTTCATTCTATTATCCAAGTGTGAGAAATGCTTTTCGATTCCGTCTAGGTCCAGTTTCGTATCTTTGAGTTATCACCCAAGTTATGATGGTCTCTTTTCCGACTCACTCACGGTGTGTCTTGTTTGCTTTATCATCCAAGAATGACATTCTTCCCAACGTATTTTATTTCCCACAGAGTGCAAATTTTCTGGTTATTCGGGTATTTAATCCCTCCATACCTTAAACGTCTGAGAGCCATTGCTATCATCCATTGAAGTCTATAGTTGATTGAATAGGGGCAGCTGTAACACCCTAAAACGTGCCCTCTTATTTATAACCTTAACAGGCTTATGATTCAAATTCATCTGCATTCTCCATTAGATCATAACATTCACAATCATGCTTTGCATTGGACTTTTAGGCCATGTGATCAAGGAATTGTTTGAATTAGGGCTTCATATTTGCTTTGGGGTTCTACCATGCAAGTTAAAGGAATGAGGTTTCAATTGGGATTGACATTGGACCAGAGTTTGGTTTTCTCAGCAATCCAAACCATTTCCTCATTCAAGATATTTTCAAGGGGATTAGGGTTTCATGTTAAAGATCTCTTGGGGATCATTTTTCTTTATACACCTCATAACCAATTTATCATCTTAAATGTTTTCTCAGGAATTTAGTTTTGTTTTGGGATCATTAGTCACAAAGGTTGATAATATTTGAAGTCATATCATCATCGGTATCGTCTTTATCAAGGATCATCAAGCGACAAGGTCATCTTCGTCAAGAGTCTTCAAAAGTGTCAAGTATTTTGGGTTTTACTATTAATGATGGGTGTTAACCATATTCTTAGACTATTTGTCAAGCTTTTCTCAAGAAGTTTGTTGGAGACATTTCAAAAGGGTACCTCATTGATGTTTAGATCATTACTTGGGAAATATCCTTAAGACATCTCAATTTAGGATCAAGACACAAAGCATGAATTGCTTTGGTACATGTTTTGTCAATATTGGTTTACAACGTGATTGTTATAAGGTATAGTATCAACCATGGTTAAGGGATTTCTGAGCCAAATCATGTGGTTGTAGTTGGTTTCAAGACTTATTCCAATCTTTATCAGAGACTTTGAGATTTGGTTGGAAAAAGTCAAGGGTGATTGTTATTCAGTTTGGTGCATTAATGGACTTTCATAATGGTCAATTCAAATCATCTGTAAAAGTCATGTTTGTGTGCTTTTGTCATTAGTTCAAGAGAGGTAAAACATATTACTTATTTCAATTTGGGCTCAAAGTTGAAAGTGTAAATAGAATCAAAGCCCATTGAGTGGTGGGGTTGGTGTAATTGTTGTTTATAATTCTGAGTTTGGTCTTTGTTTGAAAAAAAAAGAAGAAACGTTGTGATTTCCTCAAACATCGCATCTCGCTGGAGGATGTAGCTCAGAGTGTGGAGTTGAGCTCTGCAGATCCCATTGCTGATGCAGAAAGAATTACGTCAAAGGATATCCATGATGGAGCAATTGATGCAACATTTGATCATGTTAATAAAGGGATGTTGTCTAAGGAGGCTGGAAATATTTACTCTACAAAGGAGCCTCACTTGGCCTATAATTCTCGGATTTCCTTTTGACTTAACATGTACAATAAAGTTATTCAAGCATTGGGTTTTCAAAAACAAAACACACATAAAGAAAAGGAAATAGTCAAGAAGTGGAGATCAAAGCAGTAGTAAAAGATTACCACAACCGGGGATGATTTAGCAAAATTTCCAAGGAGATATTAGCAAAAAAAAATCGGTTGTATCAGATGACAATTAGAAATTTAGAGAACAAAAAAAATTAGTTATAAGAAAATTCAGTAGAAAAGCTCTAAAATTGGACTAGGTCCGGGAATATCTCTTAATATAAAAAATCAGGAAACAGTTCCAACAGAAAATTTTGTTACATAATCTCCAACAGATTCTACAAAAAGAAATAACAAAAAATGAGAACTGAGAAACCTCTCTTGAGTCTTGATTTTTCTTCTTCATCATTCTTCAATTACTTCATCAATGATACATTAAACTAACTCTAACTAATCACAACAAACTCTAACTGAATTCAATTGAAAATACTAATATTCCCTCATCATTCATCACCTATAAGAATTGGTTTTGCTGCAAATTTGAAGGCTTTTCCTCATTCCTCCATTTTTTCCATTTCAGAATCTTCTTCAACCCCATTCATCTCTTTCTTCACTCTTCTTCCTTATCCTTTTTCCATTTGAATCACCACCTCCATCTGCTACAATCTGAATCTTCAACCCAATCCTTAATCTTCAAGATTCTTCATACACTCTACATCTTCAACAGAAAAATGGAGAAGAGAGAAAAATGACTCTGTAATCTTCATCATTCTCTTCAATACTCCATCATCACCATCAGATTCCTCAACCTTCAATCTTCATCGGTCCTCTGCATCGATATTCAAACACCTCTTCATCAATCAACTTCACCAAGACATGCATCATTATCACCGATCAACAACACTGAAAATCAATTCCTCACCCCAAATCCATCAACCACAACAACCCAATCAGAATAAGAAGAAGAATGAGAAGCAAAATCGGAATACATACCTGAACGTAGTTTCTCATCACTCGAAATCATATTCAACGCATCCTCATTCACCAATCAGGATCATCATCAAGTACGACATCATCGAAGAAGCAAAAGCTTCTTCATCCTCGTTCATCAATCAACATCTTCGTCGTCGGTGAAATTGCAAGGTACGATTTGCTTACATTATTCTTGCGTGGTGATTAGGTTGTGATTTCTATGATTATTGAATATATCGATTTGAGAGTTTGAGAGTTTGGTTTAGGATTTGAGGTAGAGACGAGCGATTAGGTGGTATTTGTGTTGTGACCTCGAATTGGAGTGAGAGGCTAGATTAGGCTTTGAATAGAAATTATGGAGTATGAGTGATGTTTCGCCGGAGTGTAGTTTTCTCCGGTGGTGTTGTTAGTTTCGGTGGCGGATTAGGTTTGGGGAAGAAGAAGATGCCGCAGCAGAAAGGATGAGAGAGTTCTTAGGGTTTTGATTTTTGTGTGTTTCAGTTTAAAGTGTTAAAGGAATAAATCAAAAATGTTAAGAGAGAATAAGGATAACTGGATAAGTTGTGACAGATTTTGGTGATTTCCTCCATACCGGTGGTGACACTTGTCACCGTCCGGTAGGGGCCCTCAGCCTCAATCCCTTGCGTACAGGTGCACCGTAGCCACCATACACATGCACGTTCCAATCGTGTGATATGATTACCTTGGGAAGACTCTTGATCAACGGTCCGCATTAAGTCAAAAAAATTTGACCGCAACTCCACCATACTCTCCCAGGCTTCTTAGCGTTGGGCCTCACTCTCATTGTTATTCGCAACCTATATTCATCCCATTCTTATTGTTCAACTCCTTAATAACTAACTTCACACCCCCTTTCTTATCTCTTTGTTGTTTTATTTTCCTGTTCACATACTTTCCATTTTAATCCATAAAAAATACTAAAACTCTTGATAAAATTTCCCAAAAATTACACAAGCATATAAATTCATTCTAGAATTTTTGTATGTTTTTATTTTATGATTTCGTTGATTTTTCATTTTTCTTTTGATTTTTTATTTGATTTCTTTTTCATCGGATTTCTAAATTAGCACCTCAGTTTGTCCAATTTAACTCTTTTACCTCAAGTAACATTTTCACACGATTCTTTTTACATATTTTAAAAGACTTAGAAAGGGACCTAAACATACTTTTGTAATATTTTTAAACTCATTTTCTCCATAGTTTTGGAAGCCCTATTTATGCAAGTTTGCAAGTCATCATTAGGAAACTTTGAGAGACCATTTGGTGGAGTTTAATTGTGAATTTTTTAGAGTTATTTTAACACATTGTTAGCTTCTGGTTGGTGAGTTTAGGGATTTAATTTCATATTTTTTTCTATGACCATTGTCATTAGTTTGGTGCCTTGCTTTTCAAGTAGCTTTTTCCTCATGATTCTTTCTTCATTAGCTCTAAAATGGCCAATGCTTGCTCATTTGTGGTTGATTGGTGCTTATAATATTCATGTGAATATCCCATCTAGATTCTGACTTTTATATGGAAAATTCATCTTTTCTTATTCATGTTTGACTTGCGTTCCAAGTAAACATTTTTCTTATAAAACAACTTGTCCACTTCTCCTCGTTTCTTCTCCATCTAATCTCTCACACTTGAGTAATACTTCTCATGCTTTGTAGGAACATTTATATGCTTTATAAGACATTTATAATTGATTTTAGGTCCTGACTTTAACATTCAACTACGGTTTGATACATGTTTTCCTTACATTTTCATTCAATCTTCTGCATCTAACTTCATCTTGAACTTCTTAGGTGTTTAGTGCCTAGTTAGGACATAGTTTGTTAGTGTTTGATATTATAACCTTAGAACACATTAATATGGTTTAGATACTGACTTTAAAAGCCTTTTATCATTTAGGATCCTTCTCCTTTAGGACTTAGCCTTAGGGAACCTTTAGTGTTATTTCATGACTTGTTTAGCGTTTGTATTTGCTTATGCTTTCAATATGAATTGTATATATAACCTTTGTTTTGTAGGGGGTTAAGGTAAGTCATGTGTTTGGGAGGGAATCCCACATACAACTTCTTCATTTATCTCTTTATACTTTCAAATTGTGTTTGTCTTAGCACTTTTGCTTTTCTTAAATAACTTTATTCTTTCCCTCTTTAGAAACAGCTTAACCTCTTTAGGGAAGTAAATTGCTTTCTAGTTTCCTCTTCTTTTCTTCTTCTTCATTAGGATTTGAAAACTAAATTAACCATAGGATAACCATGATACAACAACTTAGGGTGAGTCTTAGTTCTCTTAGTTTTTTTTCCATTTTCGACTTGAGTCCTTCTTTCTCATCTTCAAACAAAAACCTAAAAAACACATAATAATGGTGGAGGTAGTCTTGTGTGAATGGAATTATTCCATAGGGCACTGGTATTCATCCCATCTTGGGATAGTAAAATATTTTCTAGCATGATGTACAAGTATAATCATGAGACTACTTTCACGAAGAAAACCATAAAAGACACTTCTTCATCAAAAGTACAAAAACACCTAATACGTTCAACAAGTTAGTGAGTTCAGGCCCTAATCCTTGGAACCAAGTATTGGATAACTTCTCCTTAATTGGGTGTCCTTGTTCTTCATTCCATATTGGAGTGTGATAATAAGTACATATTCCATGGAAAAGGCCCTGAATTCATTTTCTTGTGCCAAATTAAGAAAAGCTTCTAAAAAACACTGAACAAACAACACACGTATTTTCCTACGGGAATTATTTTCTCATCTCATTCACTCATAACAAACGAACTCGCTTCGATATGTCTCTTTGCAAGACGGTTAATTCACTCGTATGAGATGAGCCTGCAACACCTGAGTATAGGCATAAGCAGTTCAATTCATGAAAAACACAAGCAAAGTTCCCACCTTAGTTAGGCAAACAACGTCGACTCTGATTCTCATTTCCCATGAGATACGTAAGCAGTGGGGTAGGGCCCATTCAAGCACACTCTTTATTTTCCCTACATTTTTCTCGTACCTTTTCGTTCTCTTTTTCCAGTTCCCTTTCCCATTCCAGTTCAAGTTAGTAGTTATTTTGTTCAGCAGCATCTTATTTCTCACCCTTTGAAACAGGCTAACAAGCGTGGATCCCGTCGGGTATGGCGGACGATCTAGGGTGCTAATACCTTCCCAGCTCATAACCAACTCTCGAACCCAGTTCTTTGATTCGCAGGACCTCGTCTTTTCCTTTTCTCTTCTGTTTGTGCAGCATTACCTTTCCCATTCATTCGGGATAAAAATGTTTGGCTGGCGACTCTACCTTTTCTGCGCCACTTTCACGTTTGTACTAGGATGAAAATCCCAGGAGAGTGTAAACTCATAATTTCGACAGGGTGAAATTTGAAGCTTGAGGTCATCTCTGTCGAAGAATAAGGAAAGAAAAGAAATTCAAGAGATGCTGGCAAAGTCAAAAGCTCTGATGTTTCGACAAAATGGCAAGTATTGTTCTAACAGGATAGGTTTGGAAAGTTATTTGTAGCTAAGTATTTGACAGAAGAAGATGGTCTTTCGACGATTTCGACAGAAGAGGATTTTTGACAAAAGACAGTATTTGATAGATGCTGAAAAGAGTTGTTTCTTCTTTAAAGGCTTCGACAGATTGAAGGGGTGCAAGGTTTCGTCACCAAAGAAGGGAATTCAAATTCAAAAGGTTGTAACCTTTGACAGTTGGACACATGGAAGTTTCAAAGAAGAAAATTGCATGCAGGCTGACACTTGTCATTTAGTTATAGTTTTTCCGTTCTAAGCAGTTATTTTGTTTGTATATAAATAGGATAGTTTGTGTTTAGAATAGGTGTGTGAAAATTGATACAAAATTCCTGTAAAACACTCTAAGTACCCAGTGTGAGAGAAAATGAGTTTGATATTTGGAACCATGTACGTTTGAACACCATTTATATTTCAAAGTCATTTAAATTACTTGTTTATTCATCAAGTTTATGTCATTTTCAAGCTTTATTTACTTTTCTGCAAGTTCTAGCCTTCGATATTTCTTCTTATTCTTGTTTAAAACTTTTAGCTTTATTTCATTTTTAAACTTAAACTTTACTTTACTTGTAAAAATCAAAGTTCTTAACACTTTGACAGTATTGACGAAACAAACCATAAATCAATCACCAACACTAAGAATAGTTCGACAGAATCATTGCACATGTGTCCCAGGACTTGTTTGGTTGGTCCTGCAAGCAACCCAGTTTTCTGAAGAAATTGGTTAACCAGAGGTTGTTCGCCAGAAATCACTGCGAACAAATTGGCACGCCCAATGGGACTTGTGCATTTGATAAAATCTAATAGAGAACTTCTTAGACAAATTGTTCCTTGCTACGTTGTATGATTCTTAGAAGCGGTAAACTAGCCGTAACTGACGTAGAGAGACCAAAGATAACAAGAAGAAGAAAGATGGCTAACTTGCCAAATACTTCAAACAATCCTGACGAAACAATACCAGTTTCCAATCCTATCCCTTCGTCAGGAACAATACCAGCGTCTGGCCCTGTTTTAGAACAAATTAGGCCTCCTTTGGGGGATTCCATACCAACGGGTTCAGGATCCCAGAATGCGCCTAGTTCTTCCACCATGGGACACGCCAGACCCTTTGGAACCCCTCCCCCTGGAGGAAATACATTCAGGCCATATCTGAATTATTCTCAGCCTTTGACTGGGAGGGAACAACCATATGGAATGCCAACTTCAATGATGGCAAGCCTACATAATTCGTCACCATTATTCTCTGATGCTATGGCTCAAATGTCATCACCATTGCAGGGATCAGGATATGGTGGAAATGGAAATAGAATGAATCAAGTTCCACCAGGTTTCCATATGCCCACTATGACGAACCATTCTGCACAAGTAATTCGTCAACAGATGGATGAAAGCAATCATGATATGGTGCAGGCTTTGATGCAACAAATGGGAGAAGTGTTCAATCCCTTAATACAAAACACTACCCAAACAAACCAAATATTGGCAGAACAGATGGCACGCATTGCTGACTTTTTTGGAGTCCCGCAAGCACAGCAAAGAATGTGATTAAATCAGAATCCTGCCAATAGGGCTGTCGAAGAGGAACTTACTATAAACCAAAGGCCCTTAGGAAACCCTCATGAAAATCCCAGGGGGCAAGAGGTGATAGTCGAACAGCCTAATGTAGAAGAGCCTATCCGACAGGAACCAAGAAGAATAATAGTCCAGAGAAACCAAAATGCTGATGAAATATTACAGCAGAGAATGCGTTACAATAACATGCCTGTCGAAAATAATATTGCCACCATGGTTGAGAGAATAATGGCACAAAATGGAGTAAACGTAGGATTACAAAGGCCTAGTTATACTTCCCCCTTGTCTGAATTTGTCTTGCAACAAGAGTTACCACCAAGGTGGAAAGTCCCCAAATTCACAAAATTCTCAGGGGATACTAGTGAGTCCACCATAGAACACGTAGCACGTTATTTGATAGAGGCAGGAGAGATTGCTAATAATGAGAACTTAAGGATGAAATATTTCCCAAGTTCTTTGACAAAAAATGCTTTCACTTGGTTTACATCTCTTCCTGCAACTTCAATCTTCACTTGGACCCAATTAGAAAGATTGTTCCATGAACAATTTTATATGGGACAAACCAAGATAAGTTTGAAAGAGTTGGCAAGTGTTAAAAGAAAATTTTCTTAACCTATAAATGACTATTTGAATAGGTTTAGATTGTTAAAAGCCAGATGCTTTACGCAAGTGCCGGAACAAGAACTAGTCGAAATGGCTGCAGGGGGTCTAGATTATTCCATAAGGAAAAAATTGGATACCCAGTATTTGAGAGACATGGCACAACTGGCAGACAGAGTGAGGCAAATAGAAAGACTAAAAAATGAAAAATTTAGATCAAATAAAAACAAAAAGGAAAGAGTGGCCTATGTAGGAATAGTTCAAGAAGATGATTATAACGAAAACGGACCAGTCATTTTCGACCAGCAAGAAATTGATCTGGCAGAATTAAAGCAAGGCCCTCCATATTCTTGTAAAGTTTTAGCCCCGTCGAATGGAAAAAATCCAGTCGAAGTGGAAAAGAATGACAGGTTCCCTAAAAGAACCTATACATTCGACATCACCAAATGTGATGAAATATTTGATTTATTAGTCAAAGATGGTCAGTTAATAAAACCAGCAGGCACTAAGGAGCCTCCTGTAGACCAACAGAAAAAGAGAGGTTTTTGTAAATACCATAATTTCTTGGGTCATAAAACTTCTCAATGTTACCTTTTCAGGGATCTTGTCCATAATGCAATCCAAAATGGAAGGCTGAAGTTTGGAGACAAAGCCAAGCAACAGATGAGGATTGACTCCAATCCCATGCAGGTTGTGGAGGCCAATTATGCTGAACCAGAAATGGTAAATGTGGTCGAAATGGAGATCATGGCAGAGGAAAGTTTTGAAATGGTAGAAGTTACTGAAAGCTTCGACACCAACTTCACCATGATAGAAGCTGCTGAAGGTTTCGACACCCATGTAAATGTGGTGGAAGAGGGTGATGATCTTGCTGACCAGGCTGAGGAAAAAGAAGTCAGAGCTTCTGAAGACTTCGACAGTGAGAATGCCATTTAAAATACTGAAGGTTTCGACGAAAGAAATACAGTCAAAGTGGAAAGAAGCTTCGACAAGAAAAACTATGAAAGAGATGCTGAGCAGGGGGTGATCTGGGACACTTTAGGAGAATCGAATGGGAAGTTCGACTTCATGGTGAAATATTCAGCACCACCAAGCTCCAAAACAGATATCAACAAAATCAAACCCACAGGATGGGGAGATTCTTTCAAAAATGATGACGAAGAGGAGGATAACAAAACCCTCACTGTCCAAAAAGAGGCCACTGAGGGCCTTGACCAAGATGAGATCAAGACAACAGGGACTGATGACAATTCCCTTACTGTCGAACCAATAAACAGTGGTACCATCAGAACTGAAAAACATCCTGTCGAAAGTGTTGCACACTACTGCAAATACATCTATAAGGGTTTACACCCAAAAGGCAGTGTGAACCAGTCAAAGGAGAATATCCCAGAGGAAATGATGCTAGTCGAAAAAATGAACAAATTGAAAATTACAACTGAACAGAATGCTGGGATTCATATGGTGGAAATCACTCAAAAGGTAGGACCAGACACCAACAAAGGAAAGAAACGTCAAGAGAAGCATCAGAAGATGGTTTACCCAGAAGAGAACGAAAGTCTTGTCGAATTCATCCAGAGGTGTCAAAGGAAGAACGCAGAAGTTATGCTTTGCCCAAGATGCAGTGCTGTGTTCGACAGGAAAGCAGCTGATGACTTAGAAGCAGCAGAAAAGACCCAGAGGAAGAGAAATTGGGGAACAGTCCCACCAACCAGGAACGAAAGATTCGACCCAAGAAGAGGGAAGCATCACATCCAAGGAGTGGGAGAAAGACGTTTCAATACTTATAAACCATCCAACAGGCCAAATGATGACAAATGGGTTCAGCCTATAAGGGATGCCCAAGGTCAGAAGAGATGGAAGAGTTTTGAAGTGAACAGGGGTCCCTCAATGGAAGTTAAAAGGGAGGCAAAGCCAAAGTACGTCTCTGAGAACTACAAAGGGAAGAATCCTATGTCCAGGTCCCAATGGAGAAGATTCCAAAGGCAGAATAAAATTGAAAAAGAAACTGTAGGACACAAAAGGGTTGGGCAGAAGGAAGTTGAATTAAGCAAGTATGTGCAGATTACAAGCAAGGGGAGACCTTTGGCAAAAGAAGAAACCCCTCAGAAGAATGAATCTAGTAACACCACAGAAATGCAGAAAACAAACAACAAAATGCCAGTGGACGAAGAAGTTACAGATGACTTTAGTTCAGAATCAGATGCCTCCTTCGACGTAACCTGCAATGTGGTTTCTGTGCTACCCAGAGACTATGACAGGATAATGGAAGTCGAAGACGAAGAGGATGACATGGCAGATGACAGCATAGGCCTGAAGCCTGTATGCTACTACATAATGAACAATGGCTGTGTCGAAGAGCAAAATGCTTTCTTCGAAAAGCCAGACGATGCGATGAAGGCTCACTTAAAGCCTCTTTTCATAAAAGGAAAGGTAGAAAACGTGGGGGTCAACAAAATTCTGATAGATGGTGGAGCAGCTGTAAATTTAATTCCTCATTACATGATAAAGAGGATTGGAAAAGATGACTCCGACACTAAGCCTCACAATATGGTGTTGTCCAACTATGAAGGTAAAGTAGGGACAACACTGGGAGTAATACAACTGAACTTGACTGTAGGATCCATCACCAGGCCTACAATGTTTGTGGTGATAGCATCAAAGGCAAATTACAACTTGCTGCTGGGAAGGGAATGGATCCATGGGATTGGGGCTGTGCCATCCTCCATGCATCAAAGAATAGCAATCTGGAGGCCAGATGGGATTGTCGAAAACATTGAAGCAGATCAGAGTTACTTCACAGCTGATGTGAACAATGTCTCTAGTCGTAACTTCGACAAGAACCTAGCCCATATAGCACCATGCAATCCTGCTGCTTTCGACCTAGCAGCTTCCGACAACGCTTACTGTTCCATGTACCTCCATCCTACGCATGGTTTCCAGTGGGATAAAGAAATAATTGGGGAGACAAATTACACTTGGGGAACTGCCTATGTCAACCCTACTGGATGGGGGAGTGAATTCAGTGAAAATGACTGAAGTTTCAGCAATGGAAAGGATTTCGGCTTACATGGCCGAAAAACAACTCAAAGCGGCCCTTGAGGCTGAAGTTAGAAATATGGCTGTTGAAGCCAGCACTCAAGTTGTCGAAGAACAACATCCTCAAGAAAACATTGAGGAACAACATACAAAGCAGAATTTAGAAGAAGATTCTAATGGCGAATGGCAGAGTCAAAGACTTGATGCCATTTATGATGACGAACCCTTGGGGTTTGAAAAGGATCCATCCCCAACCAACATGAAGATGGTGGCACAAGATCCTTTGGAGGAGATTAATCTGGGACTGGGGGCAGAGAAAAGGCCAACTTACATCAGTGCCAAGATGAATCCTCAACTCAGAGTCGAAATAATCCAACTGCTGAATGAGTTTAAAGACTGCTTCGCATGGGATTATGACGAAATGCCTGGTTTAGACAGAAATTTGGTTGAACTGAAGTTGCCAATACTGGAAGGGAAAAAGCCAATAAAGCAGACTCCCAGACGCTTTGCACCTGAAATTCTGTCGAAAATCAAAGAAGAAGTCGAAAGGCTTCTAAAATGCAAATTCATCCGTACAACAAGGTATGTCGAATGGATTGCTAATATTGTTCCTGTGATTAAGAAAAATGGCAAACTGAGGGTATGCATTGATTTTAGAGATCTAAACTCAACTACCCCTAAGGATGAATATCCTATGCCAGTAGCAGAAATGCTAGTAGATTCGGCAGCAGGCCATGAGTATTTAAGTATGCTTGATGGATATTCTGGTTATAACCAGATTTTCATTGCCGAAGAAGATGTTCCAAAAATAGCTTTTCGTTGTCCAGGAGCAATAGGAACCTATGAGTGGGTAGTCATGCCCTTTGGTTTGAAGAATGCTGGAGCTACTTACCAAAGGGCTATGAATTCTATTTTTCATGATTTCATTGAAACATTTATGCAAGTTTATATAGATGATATTGTGATTAAATCTGCCTCAGGCTCAGACCATATTAACCATCTTCGACAGTCCTTTGAAAGGATGAGGAAGTTTGGTTTGAAAATGAATCCTCTTAAATGTGCTTTTGGTGTGCAGGCTGGGGACTTCTTAGGCTTTGTGGTCCACAAGAAAGGGATTGAAATTAATGAAAACAAAGCTAAGGCCATAATGGAAGCAAAAGCGCCATCGACAAAGAAGGAATTACAGTCTCTACTAGGGAAAATCAACTTTCTCAGAAGGTTTATCTCCAACCTTAGTGGAAAGACACAGGCCTTCTCACCTCTGCTTCGACTGAAGAAGGAGGGCTTCACTTGGGGGCAAGAACAGCAAGATGCTTTCGACAAGATCAAGGAGTATCTGGCAAATCCTCCAGTCTTAATATCTCCTTGTCGAAAAAGGAGCATGAGGCTTTACATATCAGCATCTGACAGAACATTAGGAAGCATGCTTTGTCAAGAAGATGAACATGGCGTCGAAAGAGCCATTTATTATCTCAGCAGAGTCTTAAATGATGCTGAAACTAGATATAGTATGATAGAGAAATTATGTTTATGTGTATATTTCTCTTGTACAAAATTGAAGCATTATATAAAACCCATTGATGTACATATATCTTCTCATTTCAACGTAATAAAGCATATGTTGTCTAAGTCTATTTTACATAGTCGAATTGGAAAATGGGCTTTAGCCTTGACTGAATATTCTTTAAAATATATGCCTCTAAAAGCTGTTAAAGGACAAGTAGTTGCTGACTTTATAGCTGATCACTCCATACTTGGAGATGAGACTAATTATGTCGAAAGAGAGCCTTGGAAATTATATTTCGACGGTTCCAGTCATAAAAATGGAACAGGTGTTGGGGTATTAATTATTTCTCCCAATAAAATTCCAACAAAATTCAAGTACAAAATAGAAGGGTTTTGTTCAAATAATGAGGCAGAATATGAAGCTTTAATTGCTGGACTTGAAATTTTGTTGGAATTGGGGGCAACAGAGGTCGAAATAATGGGTGACTCTGAGTTGGTGATAAAACAACTGACGAAAGAGTACAAATGTGTCAAAGAAAATTTGATCATGTACTTTGTGATAGCCAACAGACTCCTCAAGAGATTCGACAGTGTAGTCTTTAGACACATTCCCAGATTAGAAAATCAGGAAGCAAATGACCTGGCTCAATTGGCTTCAGGATATAAAGTGTCGAAGGAAAATCTGATGAAAGTTGTCGAAGTGAGAGGGAAAGTTTTATCCACCAGGCTGTCCCCATCTGATTTGGAGACAATAAGATTGGGATATGGTGATGAAGAAAACTTTGAGATTTTTTATATAGATAATCTAGGGGTAGGAGATTGGAGAAAACCTATCAAAGATTATTTACAAAATCCAAACCAGACAGTCGAAAGAAAGATAAAGTATAGAGCTATAAGTTATGTGCTCTTTGGAAATGAATTGTTTAAAAAGACTGCAGAAGGAGTTCTACTAAAGTGCCTAGGAGAGACTGAAGCTTATATAGCTTTGTCGAATGTACACAGTGGTGCATGTGGTGCACACCAAGCAGGGCATAAGATGAAATGGCTACTATTTCGACAAGGGATGTATTGGCCAACCATGTTGAAAGATTGTGTCGAATTTGCAAAGGGTTGTCAGGAATGTCAAATTCATGCAGGCATACCTCATGTACCAGCAAATGAGTTACATTCCATTATAAAGCCTTGGCCATTTAGAGGATGGGCTTTAGATTTAATTGGTGAAATTCGACCAGCCTCTTCAAAAGGGCAGAAGTACATTTTAGTTGGGGTAGACTACTTCACTAAGTGGATTGAAGCCATACCATTGACGAATGTAGATCAGGAAGCAGTCATAGACTTCATCCAGAAACACATAATGTATAGATTTGGAATACCAGAGACAATAACCACTGACCAAGGATCTGTGTTTACTGGAAGAAATATGCAGGCATTTGCAAAAGAGACAGGTTTTAAGTTGTTAACTTCGACACCTTATTATGCCCAAGAAAATGGTCAGGTCGAAGCAGCCAACAAAGTAGTAATAAACCTGATAAAGAAGCACGTGGGTAAAAAACCCAGAAATTGGCACAAGACTCTGGATCAAATCCTTTGGGCTTGTCGAACATCTCCTAAGGAGGCAACTAACTCTACCCCATTTAAATTAACCTATGGACATGATGCAGTATTTCCAGTCGAAATCTGTTTACAGTCAATACGAATTCAAAGACATCATGAGATTCCATCTGAAATCTATTGGAGTATGATGATGGATGAGTTGGTTGATTTAGATGAAGAAAGGTTACATGCTTTAGAATTAATAAGAAGGCAGAAAGAGAGAGTCGAAAAGTTTTATAACAAAAAAGTAAAATTCAAAGCCTTTTTAGTAAATGATTTAGTTTGGAAAGTGATCTTGCCCATGGAGAAGAAAGATAGATTGATGGGAAAATGGTCCCCTAAATGGGAAGGACCTTTCAAAATTCTAAGGGTTTTTTCAAATGGTGCATATGAAGTTGAAGAGATAGAAAAAGACAGGAGAGTGCTGAAAATAAATGGAAAGTACTTAAAAAGGTATAAACCAACATTGCAGGAAATAAAAATAAGAACAGAATGAAATTGCAAATAAAACTTGTCTTCGCCAAACAGATGGCGTGAAATAGCATTACATATGAAATTGCTAAAAAAAAAAAATCCTTAAACAAATAAAAATTTCCTAATTCCTATTACGAACTACTGTCGAAGGAAGGTAGCTTTGAGTTCGTCGAATTTTTTCTTCTGAAGCTGAATTCGACGCTCGCAGAGATTCTTGCTGACAGTCAATTCATCAATTTCCCTGTGAAGTTGTTGGGCTTTTTCTGCATGTTGGAGCCCCTTCTGGAGTTCACTGTCGATTGCCTCTTGATTGGGCTGTTGGAGAGAGGCCTGGCGTTCCTTTTCTTGGAGGATTTTCTTCTGAAGATCAGCAATCTGAGCCTGATAGGCCTGAATGTTGTTTTCACACTCAACAGCAGCTTTGGTGTATTCGTCAGAAAGCTTATTCAGTTATGAGATTTTCTTTGTCGAAGAAGCCACAATATTCCATTCTGAAACTTGTTCTTCAGATTTGGCTGTAATATTCTGAGAAAATTCCTTTTGACGGACCAAATCAGCACTTACAGAATCAATTAAGGACATCAAGTCCATCACCAAACGGCTCTCTTCAGTCGAAGCCTCCAACAAATTGGCTCGTTTCAGGAGTTTCTTCAGATCATACTGGGCAGAAGGATTTTCAGCCAGGGTCTCAAACAGGTCCACTCCAAGGATTTTTGCTTTGATTTCGTCCATAATGACATTGATGGGTTGAATGTCAGAAGTGGCCCCTGAAGCTGTCGAACCACTGTGAGAAGAATCTTGGAAGTTATACCTGGAGTTGAGTAGGGCTTTTAAATATTCCATAGGCTTTCTAACTTTCAAACTTTCAATCTCTTCGTGTGACAAGCTCGTCGAATCAGTGCCCAAAGGGGTTTCGGCAGGAACTTCTGATGAAGTAGGAACAGTATGGGAAGTTCCTCCAAGGCTCAAGTTGACTCTTGGTTGATTCGACAGATCAACCTCTTCTTCGACATTCTCTTTATCAGCTTCTGTGGTATCAGTTGGATCTTGAGCTTGTACATCCTGACCAAGAGCATCTTCGTCAGTTTCTGGTGCAGCAGCTGGTATTTGAGTTGGTGCATCCTGGTCTGGAGTTGTTTTTTCCTCTGCAGCAAGGTCTGGTCGAAAAGGAGAGTGATTGCCAGAAGATTCAGAGTCACTGAGGTTGAATTCGTCCAAAGTTTGAGGTCCATAGACACCTGCATCTGGGGTGGCGTCTTCTTGGAGCCTTTCAGCCAGGGTCTTCTCAGAGTCAGAAGGAATAATTTCTTCTTGGACTGTAGAGGTCTCTTCGACATCAATAACAACCTACAGAAAGCATAAAAGGGAAGTATAATATAAGAATATATGCAGTCAAGATTAGGAATGTTGTTGGTCGAAGTAAATACCTGAGGAATCTCAGTGTGGACACTTGAGTCTCCACTTTTTTCACTCCTTGAGGGAATTTTGTTGATTGGACTTGCAGGGGGAGTTCGTCTGTGAACTATGGATCTTTGAGATGCCACTGTTTTTATTCTCAGACCTTTGTTTCTTTTCAAGGGTTGAGGTTCAGGAGATTCATCCTCAGACTCTTCGACACTCATTTCCTTTTCCTCTTGTTTCCTTTTCTTAGCTGGTGTACGAGTGACCTGCAGAAAAAGAAGAGGCATTCAGTATAAATGAAGATTGAGAAGCATGAATAAGAAGGTGTTTTCTATTTGTCGAAACCTTCTTGGTAGTTGTGGGAGATTTTTCGACTGTCTTAGAAGAGGTTCCTTCGCCAGTAGCTTTCTTGACAATTCTGACAGCTGAAAGAGAAAAATTGCATGAACATTGATATGAAAATAAAAGGAGTTAGAATTAAAAAGAGTAATGTAATTTCTTCGACACCTTCAAGAATGGGTTCTTCGACACTAATTTGTTCTATCCCAATATGAAGGTGCCCAGTGTAGTTGCCCAAGTGATACTTCGTCGGAACCACACGTTCGGCAGGTTTCTTGCTGCATTCGCGAAGCAGTTTTAAATCAGATCCACACACAAACCAATCTGGAAATGGAGGGCTCAAAGCCACACCAAATTCTGCAGAAGGGAGTGGAGGGAATTTTGGAGGAAAAGTTGTGAATGCAAAGTTGTATCTAGCATGTGGTGGGAGAGATGAAGGCACCCCCAACTTATCCAATTTTTCTGTAAACTTTTGTTTTAAAGTTACTGCTGCTTCACCTATGGTTCGACGAAGATCATTGGGCCTGTAAATGGTTTCAAAATATTTTTGAAACTTTTGAATTTCTTTAATGTGTTTGTCTGTACCTTTTTTCTTCTTATCCTGCACAAAAGTAAAAGCATTCGTCAGGAGAGTAGTGAAGGTTGCTACGTCAAAAAATTTGTTGATGTAATATTCCTTCCACCAAACGTCGAAGTCTTCAGTACAGAGGAAGCTTGGTTGAAAGATGGTGGGGTAAACTTCTAAAGATGAGTCGAAGAATTTGTTGTATAGCTCTAAGCTTCTGTCGAAGCTTTGAAATGAGTTATAGAATATAATAGCACCTTTCTTGTGGTAAATAGGCTTTGTCTTCGTCTGAATTAATCCAAATTGCCTAGCTACCAGGTTGGGTTGGTAAGCAATGAGGGACACCTTAGTGTTGTTGAGACTATGGTGGGAGAAAAAGTGCCTTGGCATAAGAAAAGCTTCCCAAATAGATATATAGGAATCTTCGTCTTTCTGGTTCTCCACTGGGAGTTGTCTGGTGAACCACCTGGGACCTACAAGTCTACTGGCGAATGGTGCCATAGGAGGAGTAAACTTGTAGCGCTTGGCGAACATCATGATGTAACCAGTGAATGCTTGTCGAACGCTTATGTTATCATCAGTAGGGGTCAGTTGAACCAACCTAGGCCATTCGACGCGCCTTTCTTTTACTGCTTCTTCGACAACTGGCATTTTGATGGGGATGAAAGTTTCAAAGGTTGCATTCAACCATAGTTGTAGGAGCCAGAAAGGGCCTGTAAGGCTAATGTTACCTTTGTCCTTAAGGGTTTTGAGGTTACTTACACTCTCACTCAAGGATTCATAGAGGTTTGCCAAAAGTAACTCACTCAGACAGAATGCAACTCCATTATGAAGTTGATTGGCCATGATGACATAACTTCTGGCCACTTGAAGTGACCTAGTACAGAAAACAAATTTAGCTAACCACAGGGTGAGGAAAGCAATGTGCTCTCTGTCGAAGACTTCTTCATTGTCTTCACCTTGGTGATGAGTGATGAAAACAGAGTATCCAGCATGCTTTGTGTCGAAGCCTATGGGGTCCTTGTTTAAATGTTCAGGGTTAAAGATCTCTCCTAAAGGACTAAGGCCAGTAATGGCTGCTATGTCGAATAGGGTAGGAGTCATCATTCCACAGGGTAAATGGAAAGTATTGTAAGTACTATCCCAGAAGTACAAAGAGGCTAACAGCATGTTTTGGCAATAACGGGGACCCTCCTTCGACAGTTGGATCAGGTCATAGATACCAGTTTTCTTCCAGAACTTTTCTTTGGCTTTTTCGACCCTAGTGAGCCACGCTAAGTAGTCGGAGGGATCTTTCGTCAAAGGGGGACTCCTAAAAATCCTAGTTTGGTTCAGATAAGACAGATCTATCTCTGTCGAAGCTATGAGGGTTTCAGGTTCTTTGGATGAGGTTTCGACAGGCTTAGGGTTTCTGCTAGCAGCTATGGGTTTAGAAGCAGAATAACAGGGATAAAATTCTTTCAGACGGTTAGGGTCAATAGTGGGATCAAAAATAGGACCTAACATAGCATGATGGACTCCAGAAACATTGATGGGAATCATTACCTGTGACCTGTAAATGCTTGCTTTCTCCCTTTCATTTGGGGGTTCTGGAAAGTATTGTTGTTGCTGCATTTGTATGGGTCCAGACAGTATGTGAGCAGGAGGAAGATCAACTGTCTTCTTTGTCTTTTTTGCACTGCGACCAGTAACAGTCTTTGGAGGAGCCATTGATAATGAGAAGATGAGAAGTTTGAAGGAGCAGAAGCTTTGAAAAGGTTTTGTAATGGAGTTTTTGCGTTTGGGTAAGAGAAGAGTTTTGAGAATGTGAAAAGAATGAAATGTTGTTGAAGGTGGTATTTATAGAAGATGAAATAAATGAATAATAATAAAAAAGGAAAATGAAAAGACTTTCAGTTGGAGAAGTGGAGACGTGCGTTTTTGATCTATTGGTGAAAATTAAAAAGTGGCAGTTGGTAGGAGGCCATGATTTAGCTACAATATAGGGTCATGGGAGATTGTGTAAAACGTGGGCTAGATACGACGTTTTCATAAAGTGAAAATCATGATGTTTTCTTGGGACTCAACAAAATCACTTTATAATAAATGTGACTGACAGGAAGTCAAAGGTCATTTTCGACAGCAAAAAGATATTTCTCCAAGAATAGTCGAAAACATCTTTGCTGGGGGGCAATTTGTAAACTCATAATTTCGATAGGGTGAAATTTGAAGCTTGAGGTCATCTCTGTCGAAGAATAAGGAAAGAAAAGAAATTCAAGAGATGCTGGCAAAGTCAAAAGCTCTGATGTTTCGACAAAATGGCAAGTATTGTTCTAACAGGATAGGTTTGGAAAGTTATTTGTAGCTAAGTATTTGACAGAAGAAGATGGTCTTTCGACGATTTCGACAGAAGAGGATTTTTGACAAAAGATAGTATTTGATAGATGCTGAAAAGAGTTGTTTCTTCTTTAAAGGCTTCGACAGATTGAAGGGGTGCAAGGTTTCGTCACCAAAGAAGGGAATTCAAATTCAAAAGGTTGTAACCTTTGACAGTTGGACACATGGAAGTTTCAGAGAAGAAAATTGCATGCAGGCTGACACTTGTCATTTAGTTATAGTTTTTCCGTTCTAAGCAGTTATTTTGTTTGTATATAAATAGGATAGTTTGTGTTTAGAATAGGTGTGTGAAAATTGATACAAAATTCCTGTAAAACACTCTAAGTACCCAGTGTGAGAGAAAATGAGTTTGATATTTGGAACCATGTACGTTTAAACACCATTTATATTTCAAAGTCATTTAAATTACTTGTTTATTCATCAAGTTTATGTCATTTTCAAGCTTTATTTACTTTTCTGCAAGTTCTAGCCTTCGACATTTCTTCTTATTCTTGTTTAAAACTTTTAGCTTTATTTCATTTTTAAACTTAAACTTTACTTTACTTGTAAAAATCAAAGTTCTTAACACTTTGACAGTATTGACGAAACAAACCATAAATCAATCACCAACACTAAGAATAGTTCGACAGAATCATTGCACATGTGTCCCAGGACTTGTTTGGTTGGTCCTGCAAGCAACCCAGTTTTCTGAAGAAATTGGTTAACCAGAGGTTGTTCGCCAGAAATCACTGCGAACAGAGAGACAAATAACTATCACCGTTTATTATATTATATACATGATTTAATATAATTGCCAAAATCACAAAATCCTATAGGGTCACACACATATGGACAGTTAGAGAATAGGTAGAATAAATAAGGTACACCTTAAAATACGGTGCAATTGAATGGAATTCGGAATATGGTAAGGTACCATGTGTTTAATTGATATATGATATAATAATAGTTATTATTAAGTTTATAATAGTTATAAATAATAATAATAATAAAATCTATAATAATAGTTATTATAATAATATAATAATATTATTATTGAGTTGGGCTTTTAGCTTGAAGCCCACACATATAGTTCTATTAATAGAACCCTTGTGAAGAAGCTCAAAGTTGTTGTTGTTGAAACCCTGTCCGTATTATATTTTCTCTCCCTCACTCAAAAACCTTCAATCGTAACCAGCTAGCACTGTGATTGAAGGAAGCTATTTGTGCAGACTGAGTAGAGGCATTGTTCATCGTACAACGCTCATGATCATCCATCGGTTCAAATTCAAAGGTTTCATCGCCATAATAGGTAACCTTTCTATCAAAAATCATGACCTTTTATAAGGATCTCTAAAGGGAAATTTTTTTTTTCGCTGCGTTAAGATCGCCAATTTCCCTTCACATGTGGCATTCCTTGTACGTGTGGCAATGTCTCTAATATTCAAACATTTAGTGATCAAGATAAAGTTCTAAAATTCTTTAAAGGCCTCTACGATTAGTTTTCTCATGTCCGCTTTCAGATCATGATGATTGAGCCTTTACCCATCTTAGATAAGACTTTTTCTCTGGTTTTTGATCAAGAGAAACAACTTACTTCACCTACTAATCATGCTCCTATCTTGGAATCAAGAAATATTTCTTCTCAAGTTCAACACTATACTGGTAACGAATATGGATATCAACCTTCTTCATTTAGAGGTGTCGATTGTCACAACAACCTTGATGGGTGTGACCAAGTTACATGAACAACTCGTGTTTATACCTATTGTGGGCATAGAAACGACACTATCAGAAGTTTTTTTTTGTTAAACATGGTTACCCACCCGATTTTCAACATCATTCAAAATCTTCTTCAATCAATTCAATCTCTGCAAACACTTTTGTAGTCACTCCATTACATTCCAACGCCCAAGGCTAGTTTCATCAACTGCTTTATCTATTACAACAACACGTAACCACCATCGATGTTCTTTCTCCAACACATCTAGATTCATATTTTAATTTTATCATCACTTCAATTGATAATGTCAACACTATCTCTTCTCCATTGGGTAAAAATATAACTCATTGGATAATAGATATTGGTGCTACGAACCATATAACTTATTCCTTAACCAATTTCTAGACCTATCGAACCATTCCTCTTTTCACTATGAAAATGTCTAATGGTCAAATAGCCAATGCTACAATATTTTGAACTATCATCCCTCTACTCTCTATAAACATCAAAAAATCTTTATTACATTCCTTCATTTACTGTTAATCTCATTTTTATAACTCAATTAACCTCTTCTTGTGAATGATGTAACACCCAAAAATATTCCCTCATATATAATACCATCAACCAATGGCTTATGCTTCATTCATTTGCATTTAGGTCATAAAACATCATACATACACCATTGTTCCTTTAAGGCATGGGATCACCATTCAAGAGAAAAAAGGATTTCACTCAAGCTATGAAGTATCTTTGTGTTTGAGATACCTTACATGGCTCATCATGACCTCAAATGATTGAGAGATTGGAAGAAAATGGAAGATGACCACCCTCTTCTTATGAAGCCTCCAAATTAGGGTTTTCTGTTTGGCAAATGAAAGGACACATTCATGAGCAAGGAGTTGGAAGCCTCATTATCATCTCGGTGCATATGGCATCTTGGATAAAAGAGTTTCCACTCATCTCCAACGAAATTAGGGTTTTGACCTCTAGTCAACCCTCCTCCATCTAATCCAAAATTAGGGTTTTGCCCAAGATCAGTTTATTTCTAATTCTTGGGCCAAAAGTTGATTCTATGATCTTTCATGTGTTCCAAGTATTCATGGATGTAATATTGGTCATTTATTTTATTCAGAAGGATTTCAATTGATCAAGTCATCAAGAATCAACTGATTGGACAAAATGTCAACCAAAAGTCAACTCATGACTTTTCGAGGTCAACATTGTTCTTAACATGTCAAATATGGTTATTAGATGAAATTTGATCAAGGAATGTCAAAAGAATAAAAAATCAGGACTTATTTTGGAAGTTTCCCAAAAAGAAATGACTTTTAATAAAAACTTTCCTTTTTAGGATTTTTTTTATGGTTCATTCATCCAATTTCAAAGCCAATTTCAGATATGATACATGCTCCATTTAATCAAAGCCCAAACATGAAAATTGTAGAAAAACTTTCCACATTTCCAACCATGTAAAGAACAAGGCCATTGGACCAAGGAATCAAACGTTGTGATCATTTAAAGATTGGATCAAAAGTTGTCAAAATTACTTCTAACATAGAAAATTTTCTAAGTCTCAAATTGAAACCTTTTGGACAATATTTCATGCCAACTTTTCACATTGTTCAAGACTTCAAATGATCAATATCCAAACATGAAAAATGTTGTAATGAACTTTCTCTCTTCAAAGAACTCAAAACCATGTCCATACATCAAATGCATCAAGTCATCAACTCAAGCTCTTTTTTAAATATCCAATCCATGCTAAAATGATATGAAACAAGGTTCTTTCTCCACAAGTCCAAGTCACACGCATATTATACCTCTTGCATATCACTATTTACTCAAAATGACCAATCACATCTTGCATACACATGCATCAATATTCACATTCTCCAAACATAGTCAAAATTCTAAATAAACACTTGTTGAACAAGTCTTGATCAAAGGTCAGTATTGAATCACCTTAAGAGCATCATTTGAAGTCCATGATAAGCTCCATGCACTACCATTCACGTGAACACATCATCACAACCTCATTTTTCTCTTTTCTTCATTTTCCTACTAACCACTTTCAAACTCACTTTTAACTTGGATTAAATTCCTTAACCACAATCTAATCAATGGTATAAAGGTCTCATAGCTGCCTAACTGAATTAGTTAGAGCTCATTGCATCACAATCCTCAAAAATTCCATTTTTTGATCTTAAAACCTCTCTCTTCAAAACTCCTTCTAGAGTGAGTGTTTCATCAAAATTCCTTCACCAGCTTCATTAAGAGCGTAAAGGATTCTTCTGTATGCATTGAAATGTCGCTGGATCCACCACATTCAAGATACAATTTTTACCATTTTCATCATCAACACCATTTTCAAGAGGTTTAAGGGTTCTCTTGGCATTTATGTTTCCCATAACAGTTGATTAGAAGGTGTGCAAGATGTTTTCTTAGGGTTTCTTAAAGCATAGGTTGCAGTTCAAACCAGGTAAGAATCTCAAACTCTCAACATCATAATAAGCATTATACGTGGCTTAAATAATGTAGAATATGTTAGACATTAAGCCCTCCCATCTGAGGAACTACTAGTAGATCAGTTGATAACTTAATGTGAGATCTGGAAATTTGAGTTTTAACTTAATCGCTTCGGTTTGATGCATAAAGTGGGTATGAGTAGTTTTCAATGTCATATTTGGATTCAAGAGGCAAAATCGATTTGAACCATGTTGATTTCTTGCATTTCTGGAATTTTGTTTGCGCTAGCTCAGGAGATCTCACTAAAGAAGACGAACGGAGAATAGCTCTAGCGTCTGGTGAGTCAAAACCTAGGAGACTCTGTTTGAATGCGTATTTTAATCTGGACCATGTAATATTTGTGATCTAAGAGCCCTTGTGTTGCCAGCACATTAATGAATGTGCCCCTGTCACATGCTCCTTTTTTTTATTTTCTGAATGAATTGATGAATAATGGTCTAGGCGTGTTATTTTCACCCCAGTTTCTTAAGACCATGTTTCTTTGAACGTGTTTTTCCTTTCGTGACACCCCCTGACTCCTTTATTTGTTTTTTATTTTCTTTTTCCTTCTCTCCAACTTTTTGCATTTTAAAATTAGTTAAAAGGCTCTAAAAATCATGAAATAACTCATGGATGTTCTTTCACACTTTACTTGATTTTTGATAAATTTTATTGGTGTTTTTTCTTTATTTTGAATTTTTTTATGAATTTTGATTCATGCTTGTGTAAAAATGAATAGTTTGATTCATGGCTTTCAAAAATCAATTTCTTGTCATAGTTTGAGGCTGATGTTTTTGCATATAAAGGTAAATTGGATATGGGTTACTTGGGTGTTTATTTTGTGTTCATGTCATGATTTTTGATTTGGTTTTGAATCAAGCCTTTGAATGAATTAAAAAGAGGCATTAAGCTTTGCGTTACATGTTTTGTGGAATTGTTTTGACCCTTGTGAACACTTTCATGTCTACTACTTTGATCATGTATGGGCTACTTACATCTCCTTAACATGTTCAATTTGTCACAATTTTATCATGATTAATGTTAGGTTTTAGGAGTTGTTAATTGTATGACTTGAGTTTTGGTTTAAGGCTTAAATTAGGTCCATCTTTGTGATCCTTGTAAACCTGACTTCAAAGGCCTTCTTGTTATACTTAGACACATGTTATAGGAAATTTAGATCAACATATTTATGCCTAAACATTGAGGTTTTATTATGTGAAATGTGCCTAACTTGTGGAGCTTTGTTGTATGCCTACACTTGTCAATTGTGTGCTTGCTTGCTAGGGTTTAGTATTGCATTTATGAAACCTATTAGAGGTAATTGCTTTTCATTTATGATTACATGAACGTGAGGCTTTATAGATGCGTTATAGGTCATGTTTCCTTCCTTTTAATGATTTTACTTGTTCCATAATTTTGAATTTGCGAAAGTCTTAAATTGTGGTGCCACTTGATTGAATTCACATGCCTCTCACTTATCAATTCTTGTTGAGTCAAATGTGATGTTTTGAGATGTGTTTGCTACTTCCCTAGGTGCATAAATTTTCACTTACTTTGTTATTCTCACATATTCACTTGAATTTTTCCTTGCATGTCCATAAGAATGAAAGTAAGTCAAGCTTTGACTTAGTATGTGCTAGCCTTTGATATTGTTTGACAATGACAAGTTTGTGTAACCAAAAAAGATTTGTAATTATATTTACTTGAGTATAATTTCTTGATTAGGAGGTAGTTCATCTTGATTTAGTTTTATAGTTCATTTGCCCATTTCTTTTGAAGTGATTTCTTCGGCTACTTTGAACTTGTTAATTGGTGCATTTTGGTGACACCTCTTAAAGACATTTGAACCTTCTTTGTGTAACCCCTAGGGGACTTAAACATGAATAATTTTGGGTCTTTACCTACTTCCATTTATGATCATACATGCGTATATGTGTAACACCCCAAAATTTTCCCTCCCTTTTTCATAACCTTTGGAATACCATTCCCATGCGTTGCATTGCATTTAAATCAAGAGAAGAGAAAGCATAATATTCAAAGTTGAAGCATAAGGCATGTGGTTAGTGGTTCATCAAAGTGTGTGATCATTAAAGGCTAAGAACAAGATCCAAGTGTCTCTCAACAAGTCTAAAGGGTCTCTCAACTCCCATACAACCTCAAATGATACTTCAAGTCACCCGAAGAAGTGAATGGATCAAGAAGCTATCTCAAAGTTTCACCTCCTACACAATTGGCCTAAACTAGGGTTTTGGTTCCAAGGGGTCTCTTGAAGGATTTTTGGTTCTAACTTGTTCTAATGGTATTTTATATGTTACCAAGTGTTCATGGATGGAATTTGGTTCATTGGTTCCTTGAGGAAGGTTTTCAATCAGGCGGTTACTTGTGATCTAAGTAAAAGTCAATTGTGGAAAAAGAAAAGTCAACTGTGGATTCTAAGGTATAAATCATGATTTTTAAGGTCCTACATCTTCCCATGGTCCTAAAATGTCAAGATTTCCATCATTCATCAAGAATCAAAGCTCATGGAAAAATTTACTAAATTTGGAAATGACTTGTAATTCAAAGTTTCCATTTTTGGAAGTTTTCTAAGCCACATTCAACATGACTTTTCATCATAAAAAATGCTTCAAATGATTTTTTTCCAAACATGAAAGTTGAATATCATTCTCTCCCATTTCCCAAAAGTACTAGATCATCTTCATATCATTTGTGGATCATAAGTTATGATCAAAAGACCTCAAGGGTGTTTTTAGGGTTTCTCACATGTACCAAATCTTACACTTTTGCAAAGAGGCTTCTAAGTGACTTGTATTGATTTCAACTAGCCAATTCAGTTCATAAAGTTCAAGTACACTTCATTTAAAGAAAAATTGGCCTTGGAATCATGACATTTCATGGCTTATTTCTCATGAATTTTTCAAGTGGCCAAAATGCATAAAGGATCAAAACTCAAAAACTAAGCAACCACAAGCCATACACTTAATCCAATTCTGATCAGGGGTTAATATCAAGGCAATGCATGCTCATGGTGAGGATCATGCACGTGGGAACCATGGTATTCACTTCAACATGCAATTTTAAAATTCACTCTAATCTAACTAACCATGGTTCTAATGGATCTCTTACCATGGTTAGCCCAAATATAACCATATAAAAGCTCTTAACCCCACTGGTTAGACCTAGAGTTCAATCATTGTTGAGTTTTCAAGAAATTTCACAAAATATTCATCTCTTCGAATCTCTCTCCTCACAAGGTCTTTGTGCAATTTTCTTCCATATTCTTGATCGGTGAACTTCATAGATCAAGAATCAACCATTACTTGAAGCTCTAAACAAGCACTTAACCAAGTCAAGTGCAAGAGGATTCTTCTCCAATCTCAAGATCCAAGCCAAATTGAAGCTCTATTTGCATTTATTTTACAATTAGAGGATCAAAGGAGTTGATCTGCAAGATTCTGATGGTATTCTAGGAGTATTTCCATAGTTGATACTCTTTAGGTTAGTTCAATTTTCATGTTCATGGATCTTGATTTTATGGTGTGTAATATGTTCTTTGTGTACTGGTGATGATGCTGATATGATTTGATTTGAATTTGGACGTGTATTATGAGTTTAATCTGGATCTGAAGTTTTTAGATCCAAACTTGTTGTCTTCTATGTGCAAAAACTAGGCCTTGTATGATAATTTGGATTGCATATTTGGATTCAGTGTGAAATTTAGAGTTGATCTGCGATAGAGTTTCTTATTTATGGGAAAATTTATGATGGAGCTCGCCTGAGAAGGTGACCGGAGCTAGGGGTTCGGCACCGGAATTTGTTTCAGTTTCCCTGAGGTATTAAGGAAGAAGATGAAATCTTACGCGTCCATATCCTTGATCTAACAGATTATAAGCTGACAGAGCGTTAAAAATCTCATTCAAGTCACGTGACTTCATTTTATAATAATAATTCTGAATGTGTGGTTCCATAGGTTAGTGTGTGGATCTTGGCTTTCCATTTTGTGTACTTTCTCAATTTGTTGACTGATTGCTGCGCGTGTGATTAATCCTAGGGTTTATATTTAGTCAATATTTTAACTGAGTTCCCCCATAATTTATTAACCTACGCTTTTAACTGGACTAGGCTCTCTTTGATATCCCCACCCCCTTTGCTGAGCCTATTAGGATTCTGAACATGGATTTTGCTTGTGTCACACCCCCTGGCTAGTTTCTTTTATTTTCATAGGTTTGCATTTTAATTTTTAAATTCATTTCTGATCAACCAAAAATCATACAAAAAATCATGAGACTTATTTTCACATTTAAATAATTTTTGTATATTTTTGTTTCTGATATTTCTTAATTTTCATCGTATTTCCATAATTTTCTTTTATTTTCTTTTCAATTTGTTTCTATTTTGACATCTTCACTTCAAACATTTCTTTTACGTGAAATAAGAAACATTTTTCAACTCTTCTTTTTGCATTCATGCACTAACATCTTAAACCTCATAATTTTTTTACACATTTCTTAAATCTTTTTTTATTGCATTTTGGTCTCTTCCTTTTTCTTCTTTGTTATTTGATCCTTAAGAAACTTTAACCCATTGTTTGAGGTAGTTTGGTATTGAATTTTTGTATGAACTTTTGACAAGTGATTAGCCTATGACCTAGGTATCTTGAGATACAATTTTACAATTTTTGAATGTTGTTTGGTGTGTGTTTGGTTACTTGTATTTGAAGGTACTTTTCATGAACTTTTCTTGTCATCTTTTAACCCTAATTGCTTGAAGGAATTTATGCCATTATTTGAGGTCACTTGTAGGGGTTTTCTTGGTTTTTTTAGACTCTTATAAGTCTTGCTTGATCATTTATAGGTCCATTTGGGTTTTGTTTACCTTTTGGTTTGTATGATGCATCATTTGTTTAACTTTGACCTAACTTTTCCATTTCCTTCTATGTTTCTTATACTTGTTTGTATGCCTCTAACATGTCCATATCTTCATATCATTTTCATTACACATTAAGTATTATACTAACTTCGTGCATAAGCATCCAAATGTTTATGTCATGTTGCATAATTTTCAATCCATCTCAAGTATGAAACATCCTTTCCTTATGTGACTTTATTTTGCATGTTTGGTGAATTGTTTGAACTTGTTTGCTATGTGAATTTGACATGATTGTCTGTGAATCTTTAACATGTCATCCTTATCATATTCTACTGACCTTCATCATATTATGATAATATTTCCCTCTTTTACTTTCTTCTTGACTTATGTTTCTTCTTACATGATACATGCTTACTTATTCCCACTTCTTATTCATCTTAATCCTCCTATCCCTTGAGAACTTCTTCTCATGACTTGTGTGCTCATTCATAAGAATTATAGCACATTAACAAAGGATTTATGCTACTGACTTTCTTCATCTCAGGTCATCCTTTCATCTTTTACTTTCACCTTTGCTTCACTTGTTTCTTCTTTTATGATTATGTGATTGTCCTCCTCTCTTCATCTCTCATTCTATCATGAACTAATATATACACTTTAGTGTGCTTATTTAGGATAACATTAGGCATTCTGAGTTGATATAACATTCATGTTCATCATATTTGTTTTTGTACAACCACTTGGTACCTATCACATTTGATCCTTTAGGCCTTGGGACAAGATCCCAAACTTCATTCCTCTTGAATTGAGCTAACTCATATTGCATAGCATTGATCCATATTATTTGGCTCTATCTTTGACACAAAACAAGAGTTAGAGATTATCTCCCTTGATTTTGTAGTAACTCCTTTATCCAGATCTCATATGACGAGGTCTTTAGGATGATCTTTCTGAATCCTGATAGAGGGACCTTTGTTGGTTTGACTAGCTTCAGGCTCAGAACTAGAGGGTTGCTCATAAATACGTTTGTCTTCAGTTTGTGTTGGAGTTGCATTCTGGAATGTTTCAACACTGTCTAGGACCTCATCTTCTTTATGCAAGTCTTGGTCATCAACAATAAGATTTATAGACTCCATCATTACTTTAGTTCTAGAGTTATAGTCTCTATAGGATCTACTGTTGGTAGATTATCCTAGAAATATCCCTTCATCACTCTTTGGATCTAACTTCCTTCTTTGTTCAAGATCTGCCGAGATATAGCATTTACTTCCAAAGACATGGAAGTAATTCATAGTAGGTTTTCTTCCTTTCCATAACTCATACAAAGTAGCTGAAGTACCTTTCCTCAAGCTGATTCTATTATGGATGTAGCATGCAATATTCATTGATTCAGCCTAAAAATGATAAGGCAATTGTTTTGCATGAATCATGGCTCTAGCAGTTTCTGAATAGCCTGTTTTTGCATTCTACAATTACATTTTGCTGAGCAGTAATAAGAGATGAGAATTCATGACTAATTCCTTCAGAAGAGCAAAATTTAGCAAACTTGGCATTCTCAAATTCCTTCCCATGATTACTTCTGATTCTAAGAACATTACTTTCCTTTTCCTTTTGAAGTTTTTGACAAAGATCTCTGAAAACATCAAAAGCTTCTGACTTTTCTCTGATGAAATTTATCCAGGTATACCTTGAATAGTCATCCATAAAAACATAAGCATATTTCTTTCCACCAATATTTTCTACCTGCATAGGTCCCATCAAATCCATGTGAAGAAGTTCTAAGACTTTTAATGTAGTAAGATGTTGGATCTTCTGATGTGACATCTTAGTTTTTTTTCCTACTTGACATTCTCCACAGACTTTTCATTCTTCAATCTTGAGCTTTGAAATTCCTCTAACAACTTTTATAGATATAATTCTCTTCATTCCTTTCAAATGCAAGTGACATAGTTTCTGATGCCAGAGTTTGACTTCATCTTCTTTGGCAAGTAAGTAGGAGGGATCATTACTAGAATCTTGTGACACCCATATGTATTAGTTGTCTTTAGATCTGACTCCCTTCATGGTCAATTCTCATTTCTTATCTGTAACAAGACATTCATATTTGGAGAAATTTACCTTCAGGCCTTGATCACATAGTTGATTAATGCTAATTAGATTGGCAATCAACCCTTTTATCAGTAAAACATTGTCAAGTCTAGGCACTCCTGAGCAATCTAGTTGTCTAATTCCCTTGATTTCCCCTTTGGCTCCATCTCCAAAAGTATCAAAATTAGTAGCATGAGGTCTCATGTTCACCAGCAGATTTGTAACACCTGTCATATGTCTTGAGCATCCACTGTCAAAATACCCGTTTTTTTTGCTGAAGCCCTAAGGGAGGTATGAGCTATCAAGTTGTTGTGACCAACCTTAGGAAACCATTGCTTTCTGTCCTTAGGTATGTTATGAAATAGAGCACACTGAGGGGCAGGTTTAGGATATCCACTGAGTTTGAAACAATAAGGCTTCAAGTGAACAAGCTTACCACAATAGTGACACCTCCATCTATGGGAATTTATTCTTCTTTGATTTACATGTCTTCTGTTACTTTGTTGAGATATCTGATTCAACATCTTTGGTGTAAACTTAGAATGAGAAGAATCTGATACATGTTCTCTTATTTTGTCAAACCCTAGTCCATTCATATCTCCATCTATCTTCCCGATTTGTAGAATCTCATCAAGTGTCTCTGAACTACTGTTCAACATTCTGACAGACTTGGTCATTTGATCAAGAGTGAAGTTTAGCAATGTTACCTCATTCTCCATTTTAGAAATGGTTTCCATATGTTCTTCCTTCTCAGTCTCCAATTGAGATATGATTTTTATATGTTCCTCTTGTTGTTAACAAACTTCTTCATTTTTAAGACACAACTCTCTATAGAATGTAGCTAATTCATCATATGTGACTTCATCACCATTGATATCAGAATAATATCTCCCAGTTAGAGTAGTGGCATTCTTAGCCGATTCTTTTTCAGCTTCACTTTCAGTGTCTTCATCTGACTAGGCCATAGTAAGACCCTTTTCTGATTCTTAAGATATGAGGGACATTCAGATCTGATGTGCCTAAAATTATAAAATCCATAGCATTGAACTCCTTTTCCTTGAGAGGGGTTCTCTTCAGCCCTTGTCTTTCTTCCAGAATCACTTGACCAATTGATGTCTGATGAGGTGTTATTGACATTTGATCTTGAATTTTTATCTAATTTTTACATTACTTTGTTGAATTGTCTTCCAAGAAGAACTTGTAAGACGTTGTGGCTAGTGATCTAGAGGGGGGGTGAATGGATCACTACCTTGTTTACAAGGATTTAAAATATTTTTCAGAGTTTTTAAAGATTAGCGGAAAACACGGTCCCTAATATACTTGCGTCTATTCTGGATCAGCCACTAGAAGACCGGACATGTGATAAAGTGTTGGATTTACAATTGAGATGATAAAGATTTAAACACACAAGCTGTAAAAGTATTGAATGCACCTATCACAGAAACTATTTCCAATGAATCAAAACCGATTAAAAACGTAAATAGAGATGGAGAAGGAACACAATACGCAGAGAATTGGTAAGGAAGTTCCCCACGTTCGTCCTCGCGTGTGGGTACTTCTCCCTCTCAATTTCAAACCGAAATTGAGAACGTTTATATCAATATTGCTGAAATTGTCGTTAACAAGGTTGCTATACAAACACCAGAAATCTATACACCTAGATCTTCCTATTGTATCAACCTTCACTTGATCAGAGCCAAATCAAGATTCCCTGCAAGTAATACAAACAATTCACCGGTTCCACGATCTATTTGCGAAATCTCCGAATTTCCAAACCTTACGTTGCGGCTGAATCTGTTTTGAAATTCTGTGATCAGGTATGAGATGTCGAATGAGATGTCCCAACACTTGACAGATTTAACCAAAACTTAAAATGCAAGAAAATTAAACAACACAGTAGTTTGTTAACCCAGTTCAGTGTATAACCACACTTACATCTGTAGGCTACCAAGCCAGGAGGAAATCCACTATAAGTAATATTAATTCTAGACTTAAACCACCCAGTTTAATCTTTCACTTAATATCTACCCAATGCAATTTCTACCTAAGACACAACTTAGATATGAGTACCAACTCACTCCCCCTCAATCACACAGTGATCTTGTTTACAAGTTTAATAAAATTGAAGTCATACTTCAAACAAAACAGCTTGATCTTACTTCACAGTTTCAATCAAGTCACAAATACACTTTTGCTTAAAAGCTCATAAAGTGGTACAATAAAACAACCTGCTATTAAAACACACAACACCCTATTTTGTCTTCTGAAATTCGTACTCAATTCTGTGAGCTTCTGTTGATTAAATAGGTGTTTGTATTTTGGGCTTTCTGTAGGTTAATCCAGTCCTAAAACGCATGCAGCTTCCACCTTGAATTAGGGTTTGTTACTTCCTAGATTCTAGGTGATTTAGTTCTTCTGATTATGCTGAAGTCTCATAACAATACTCCCTACAGATGCGCCTTATTCTGTTTTTGTCCATCCATAATTAATTCCAAATAACTTTCCTTAAATTACTCAGATCAGTTAGTTATTAATTAGTTCTGGTAGCAGGTTTGTGATGTCACAACATCTGTTGGGACATCCTGAAAAACTGAACTTAATTCATTAACACAATGTCCCAACATCTGGTGTGACATCCTGAATTAAGTTCTTATACTCTGTTTGATAATGTCCCAACATCTGATAGGACATTCTGAACTGAATTCAACATTTCTTGTTGGTCAAAAATTCTGCCAATTCTAAACATCTACAAACTCCCCCTTTGGCTAATTTTTGGCTAACATATTTTCTGGTTATCAGAGTGCAGCAGAAGTTCTTTTATCAGAGTATAGCTTTCCTTTTCTGTTGAGTCATGTGTGAGTTTACTCCCTCTCAAACATACAAGTATTCAGATTTGTTGCAACAGAAATTTTCATTAAAACACACTAATTCAGTTCAGAAGCAAACAGAAGTTTTTCATTAATAGCAAAACAGCATCATACATTGTTGTTGTTGTTCTCCCCCTTGTTAGACAAAAAATTGGGGCCAAAGTTACTGATTCAAAATTACAATGCAGCAATCATTACATTTTTCCTCACATACAATTTTCATTCAGATTCCTCATAGTCAGTCTCTTCCTCTTCCTCAGTCTCCTCATCAGAAGTAGCAGCTTTCTGAGCACTTTCTTCAATCTCCAGCCTTTGGATAATCTCCTCAAGCTTCTGCTTCCTTGCATCCAGTTCCTTGCAAGTTCTCTTCAGTTCAGCAATCGATGCAGCTTTGGAGATTGGAGACTTTGCCTTTGAAGGACCAGCAGATGTCCCAGAGGGTGCTTCAACATCAGCTGCATGATGACTCAGGAACAACTTGTAGTGGAAGGCCAGAGGGCTTTCTCTTTTGCAGATTGTGTCCTTCTCAGTGAGGATTCCAGGATATTGACTCAGCATTATTCCACACAGCAAGGAAGGGAAGGCAATTGGCAGCTTTGTTGCAGAGGATCCAGCATCCTTCAAAGTCTGATCAAAGATATAAGCTCCATAATCCAGCTTTGTTTGAGTGCCCACAGCATATATGAACCTGCCCAACCCAGTTGATATTGAGGATGTATGGTTGGTAGGTACCCAGTTTGCTGTACCGATCCTATTCAGCATGGCATAGTTCCTTGTCAGCATGCTAACTAAGAGCTTCCCTTTAACTGTCCAAGCCTTGACCTGGTTAGCAGTGATAACCTTGCAAACCTGGTTATCAGTCTTCCCTAACTCATTTGGACCATCAGATTCTCTTCCAAGGTATTGGTTGATAACCCTAGGAGAGAATTCTACACTCCTACCTCTTACATAAACTTTTCTAAAGTCAGCAGACTTACCATTAGCATAATCTTCTTGGAGGTTGACTATGAATTCCTTGACCAGCAGCTCATAGCAAGGAGAGAAGTTTGAGACAGTTTTGAAGAGGCCAGCAGAAGATATGAGATCAATTAACTCTGTGCACTCAAGTGCATTACTGCTCAACTCTCTTTCAAGTGCTACCCTTCTTTGATAAATAAACTTCCATCTATTCACACTTGAAACATGATGAAAGGAGATGTAGTCCAAGGGGGCTTCTGGAACAACAGTTGATGACCTTGAGGGTGTTGATTTCTTCTTTGGAGGAGATGTTGGGACATCTTCTTCAACATCTGAATCTGAAGGAGTGACAGCTTTCCTCTTTTGTGTTTGCACCTTGCTCCATTGTTTTGTAGGACCAAAGACAACTTTAGCTTTGTCCTTCTTTGGTGTAGCTTGCTTCTTCTCAGGAATTGTATGTCCTGCATGCATCTTTTCTTTCCTAGTCCTAAGCCTTTTGGCTATGCTAGGATTTACAGAAGCAATGATTTCTGTATCAGAATCATGCTCTAGGTTTACAACAGGAGGAGGTTGAGCAGTCTCCTCTTCAGCTGGTTGATCAACAGAGATGTGCTCTTCAGTGGAGGCCTTGTGTTGGTCCTCAGATGCTTCTTCATCACTATCAGTGGAGGCCTTTTTCTGGTCCTCAGATATATCATCAGCAGTATCAGATGATACCTTTTGCTGGTCTTCATATGCTTCAACATCTATTGGGACATCCTGTTGAGCAGGAATGTCCTTTGCAGCCTGAGTTTGTTGATCTTCTTGTGGAGCTGACATGGTGCTCAGAGGGATAGAAATGCCACTTACCACTCTTTGCTCAGAAAGAATCCTGTTTACCAACTCCTTTATGGAATCATCCACATATTCAGAAGATTTTGGAGTGATGTTTGCTGGTGAAGGTATGCCTTTGGATTTGCTGCAAACTTGATCTTTTGTTCTTTTTGGAGTTCTTGGCTTTTTAGCAAGAGGAACACTTCCTCTGATTTCGTCCATTGGAGTTGAATCCATGGGTACCACAGAAATGGGGGTTGCATGCACCACATCTTCCTTGTTGAGGATTTCTTCAGGAATGTTAGGGTTTTGAGACATTTTCGAAGGAGGTGGATGAAGAGTTTTAGGTTTGATGAGTTCTGAAAAACAGTTAGAGAATGCAATTCGTTTTTGAGAGTATGATGAGAAGATGGATAGCTGAAAGCTAGCTGATATTTTATAAGTAGCCGTTACTTTGAGACTTTTTAGGAGAGGAATACTCAAGGTGCTTGACCAGACTGGTGTTGCCATCTGGTGCTTATGCCACACAATGTCATATGACATGTTGGCACATCTCTATAACTGCTAAATTTCACATAAGCAGATTCCCAATTTGCCCCTTAGGTTTTCAAATTGAGTAGCATCCAAGGCTTTGGTAAATATATCAGCCAACTGCAGATTTGTAGCTACATGTTCCAGTGAAATCACTTTCTCTTCTACAAGATCTCTGATGAAATGATGTCTGATATCAATATGCTTGGTCCTGCTATGTTGGATAGGATTCTTTGATATGTTAATAGCACTTAAGTTGTCACAGTACAATGTCATGACATCTTGTGGGACATTGTACTCAGTGAGCATTTGCTTCATCCAAACCAACTGTGAACAAAACTGCTTCCAGCTGCAATATATTCAGCTTCAGCAGTAGATAAGGATACACAATTTTGTTTCTTACTGAACCAAGAAATCAAATTGTTTCCTAGAAAGAAGCATCCTCCTGAAGTGCTTTTTCTGTCATCAGCACTTCCAGCCCAATCAGCATCACAGAAGCCAGTGAGAATTGGTTTGCATCCATGAAAGTACATTATGCCATAGTCACAAGTACCATTAACATATTTCAGAATTCTCTTGACTTGATTAAGATGACTAACTTTTGGATCAGCTTGATATCTTGCACATACACCTACTGCAAATGCTATGTCTGGTCTGCTAGTAGTTAGATATAACAAGCTTCCAATCATACTTCTGTATAGGCTTTGATCTACATTCTCACCCTTGTCATCTTTAGTCAGCTTTAAATGTGTGGGGGCAGGAGTTCTCTTATGAGTAGCACTGTCCATCCCAAATTTCTTGACTATGTTCTTAGCATACTTGCTTTGGGAAATGAACATGGAGTCCTCCATTTGCTTTATTTGCAGTCCAATAAAGTAGGTTAATTCTCCTACTAGGCTCATTTCAAATTCAGATTCCATTTGGTTGACAAAATGTTTGACCATCCTGTCTGACATCCCACCAAATACAATGTCATCTACATATATTTGAGCAATCATGACATTTCCTTCTTCATCTTTAACAAACAAGGTTTTGTCAATTCCACCTTTCATGTACCCTTGCTTGATAAGAAAAGTAGTCAGCCTTTCATACCATGCTCTTGGAGCTTGCTTCAGACCATAGAGAGCCTTCTTTAGCTTGTATACATGATTTGGACAGCTTGGATCAACAAATCCTGTAGGCTGTTCTACATATACCTCTTCATTAAGATAACCATTTAAAAAGGCACTTTTCACATCCATTTGAAATAGCTTGAACTTTAAGATACAAGCAATTCCCAAAAGTAGTCTGATTGATTCAAGCCTTGCTACTGGTGCAAAGGTTTCATCAAAGTCTACTCCTTCAATTTGTGTGTATCCTTGAGCTACAAGTCTAGCTTTGTTCTTTGTAACAACTCCTTGCTCATTTGACTTGTTCTTATACACCCATTTAGTTCCAATCACATTTATGTCATCAGGTCTAGGAACAAGGTTCCACACTTCATTTCTTGTGAATTGACCTAATTCCTCTTGCATAGCACCAAACCAGTATTCATCAGTAAGAGCTTCCTTGATGTTTTTAGGTTCTATTTTAGAAACAAAACAGGAACCTGAAATCAACTCTCTTGATCTAGTGCTTACACCTCTGTTGGGATCACCAATTATCAAATCTTTGGGATGATCCTTCTAGATTCTGATGGAGGGAGGTTTGCTGGATTGTTCTGTCCTTGCATCAGTTTGAGTGAAGTCAGAATGATCACTCTTTTCTTCAGCTTCAGTCTTGATATCAGCAGATGTTCCAACATCTTCTGGGACATCTGTAGGAGCATCATCAATTATCACATTTATGGACTCCATGATAACCTTGGTTCTAGAATTAAATACTCTATATGCTCTGTTGTTTATAGAGTATCCAAGAAAAATCCCTTCATCACTTTTAGGATCCATTTTTCTTCTTTGCTCTCTATTTGCCAGAATATAACAGTTACTTCCAAACACATGGAAGTACTTAACTGTGGGTTTTCTGCCCTTCCAGACTTTATAGATTGTGGACAAGGTTCCTTTCCTTAGAGTAACTCTGTTATGGATGTAACAAGCTGTGTTCATAGCTTCAGCCCAGAAGTACAAAGGTAACTTTTTAGCATGGATCATAGCTTTTGCTGATTCTTGAATAGTTCTATTTTTCCTCTCAACAATCCCATTCTGTTGAGGAGTGATTGGTGAAGAGTATTCATGATTGATTCCTTCTGAAGAACAGAAATCTAAGAATTTTTGGTTCTCAAATTCTTTTCCATGATCACTTCTTATTCTGATCACACAGCTGGCTTTTTCCCTTTGTATTCTTTGGCATAAGTCTTTGAATACATCAAATACATCAGACTTTTCTTTGATGAAATTTATCCATGTATACCTTGAAAAGTCATCAACCACCACATAGGCATACCTCTTACCACCAAGGCTCTCAACCTGCATAGGTCCCATAAGATCCATATGTAAAAGTTCCAAAACTTTGGAAGTTGTCAGATGTTGGAGCTTTGGATGGGACATCTTGGTTTGCTTGCCTATTTGACATTCACCACATATTTTGCCATCATCAATCTTCAGTTTAGGAATACCTCTCACAGCATCCATAGATATGATTTTCTTTATGCCTCTGAAATGAAGATGACCTAGTCTTTGGTGCCATAGTTTCACTTCTTCTTCTTTAGCTAAAGAGCAAGTTGAAGTGAGACTGAAGTCTTGAGGTTCCCACATGTAACAGTTGTCTTTAGATCTGGCTCCTTTCATGACAACCTTTTGTTCTTTGTCAGACACTATGCATTCAGTTTTGGTAAAGTTTACACTGTACCCTTGATCACATAATTGACTTATGCTGATCAGGTTAGTAGTTAAACCTTTAACCAGCAGCACATCATCTAGTCTTGGTACATCTGGACAGTCCAAGGTCCCAACTCCCTTGATTTCTCCTTTAGCTCCATCTCCAAAGGTTACATATCTGGATGAATATGACTTTAAGTCTACTAGCAGATTCTTCAATCCAGTCATGTGTCTTGAACATCCACTGTCAAAGTACCAGTCTTCTTTAGCTGATACTTTTAGTGATGTATGAGCTATATATGCAACAACTTTCTTTGACCATTTGAGTTGAGATTTCTTTTGATACCTCTGCCCTATGTATTGTTCATCAGTAGAGCTCCAAGGTTGTTTGTTGATCTTGTTCTTGGGCATGTAGCTTTGATTAGTATGAAGACTAGCTTTTGGTCTCCATACCTTCTAGATGACCTCTGTCTTCTGCTTAGGGGGTTGCTGATCTCTTTGATGTCTATGCTGCACTTTCTTGATGACTTCTATCTTCTGCTTAGGAGGTTGTTGATACATCTGATTTGGATATCCATGCAACTTATAGCAATGAGGTTTGATATGTCCAAATCTTCCACAATGATGACATCTCCATCTTTGATACTTCTTCTTCATTCTGTTCTTTTCAGAATGTTGAGACATATGTTGGAACATTATGTTTGACTGTATGTACTTTGAAGTAGTTTTGCTAGAGCTAGCTTCATCCTTATGAACTTTGTTAAATCCCAGTCCACTTTTATCCCCTGAATGCTTATTATTATTGAGAATAACATCCAGTGTGCTTGAGCTACTGTTCAGCATTCTAACAGATTTGGACATATGTTCCAACTTGGAGTTGAGAAGACTTACTTCACTTTTCAAGGTGTCAATGATCTCTAGATCACTTGCTTTTTCATCCTTTAGTGCCTCATTCTGCTTCTTTAGCTTTATAATCTCACTGCATATTTCAGTGCTTCTTTTGAATAGTTCTTTGTATGCTTCCTCAAGTTCTTCAAAAGTAAGCTCCCCATCACTGGATTCACTTTTAGATTCACATAATCCACCTAGAGCAGTGATATGCTTAGCTGATTCTTCTTCTGAATCACCTCCTGAGTCTTCATCAGACCAGGTTACAGAGAGTCCTTTCTTTTGCCTTTTTAAGTAGGTAGGACATTCATTCCTGATGTGTCCATATCCTTCACATCCATGGCATTTAATTCCTTTTTCTTGACTGGTCTTTTCATCATAATTTGACCTTCTATTAGCATCATAAGGTCTTTTGTTCTCAGAAGAGTTTGTGTATCTTCCACTGGGTTTGGATTTGTCTTCCATCTTTCTGAGAATCTTTTTGAATTGTCTTCCAAGCATAGCAATGTTGTCTGATAAGCTTTCACCAGTTTCTGATTCATCATTTTCTTCTTCTTCATCAGTATTTGTCACCAAGGCTATGCTTTTGTTCTTCTTTACATTTGTGTCATTCATTCCCATCTCAAATGTTTGAAGGGAACCAATGAGCTCTTCAACTTTCATTGTGCATATGTCTTGAGCTTCTTCTATTGCTGTGACTTTCATGTCAAATCTTTTTGGCAAAGATCTGAGAATCTTTCTTACAAGCTTTTCATCAGTCATCTTTTCTCCCAAGGCTCCAGAAGTATTGGCTATTTCTAAGATGTTCATGTGGAATTCATGAATTGTCTCATCTTCCTTCATTCTCAAGTTTTCAAACTTGGTGGTGAGAAGTTGAAGTCTTGACATCTTTACCTTTGATGTTCCTTCATGAGTTGTTTTGAGAGTGTCCCAAACATCTTTGGCCAGCTCACAGTGATGCACAAGTCTAAAGATATTCCTATCAATGCCATTGAATAAAGCATTTAAGGCCTTGGAGTTGCCTAGTGCTGAATCTTCTTCCTCCTTACTCCATTCTTCTTCAGGTTTCAACACTTTTGCTCCATCTTTGGTGTCTTGGACAGGATGTTCCCATCCAATGTTGACTGCTCTCCAGGCCCTGTTGTCAAGTGATCTTAAGAATGCAATCATTCTTGGCTTCCAGTAGTCATAATTAGATCCATCCAGTATAGGTGGTCTATTTACTGATCCTATATCTCTGTCCATGTTTCCAGAATTTGTATTCCCTAGATCTCACCCAGTATAAACAGGCAGGGTGCCTGCTCTGATGCCAATTGAAATTCTGTGATCAGGTATGAGATGTCCCAACACTTGACAGATTTAACCAAAACTTAAAATGCAAGAAAATTAAACAACACAGTAGTTTGTTAACCCAGTTCAGTGTATAACCACACTTACATCTGGAGGCTACCAAGCCAGGAGGAAATCCACTATAAGTAATATTAATTCTAGACTTAAACCACCCAGTTTAATCTTTCACTTAATATCTACCCAATGCAATTTCTACCTAAGACACAACTTAGATATGAGTACCAACTCACTCCCCCTCAATCACACAGTGATCTTGTTTACAAGTTTAATAAAATTGAAGTCATACTTCAAACAAAACAGCTTGATCTTACTTCACAGTTTCAATCAAGTCACAAATACACTTTTGCTTAAAAGCTCATTAAAACACACAACACCCTATTTTTTCTTCTGAAATTCGTACTCAATTCTGTGAGCTTCTGTTGATTAAATAGGTGTTTGTATTTTGGGCTTTCTGTAGGTTAATCCAGTCCTAAAACGCATGCAGCTTCCACCTTGAATTAGGGTTTGTTACTTCCTAGATTCTAGGTGATTTAGTTCTTCTGATTATGCTGAAGTCTCATAACAATACTCCCTACAGATGCGCCTTATTCTGTTTTTGTCCATCCATAATTAATTCCAAATAACTTTCCTTAAATTACTCAGATCAGTTAGTTATTAATTAGTTCTGGTAGCAGGTTTGTGATGTCACAACATCTGTTGGGACATCCTGAAAAACTGAACTTAATTCATTAACACAATGTCCCAACATCTGGTGTGACATCCTGAATTAAGTTCTTATACTCTGTTTGATAATGTCCCAACATCTGATAGGACATTCTGAACTGAATTCAACATTTCTTGTTGGTCAAAAATTCTGCCAATTCTAAACATCTACATGTTTTGTAAACGTGACTGACAAACCCTCAAGAACACGCCCGTTCTTGAAGGAAAACCCAGATGGTTTTTACTTGAAACCTTCTTTCACTCTTCAACTCAGCTGGATCACCGATCGTACCACTGAACGTTATCTCATAGGCCTCTAATTCATAGAACAACACTAATTCATTGTTGATGTTCTTGAATCAAGGTATTTGAGAAGATGATGAAGATGAGTTTGATTCTTAGGTTTCAATCCTGCTCAACCTTGAATTGTACACCCTGAAAAATCCTTTTCTTGATGTGTTCTTCAATATATTTCATTTTGAATTTCGTCTGCAATTCCCTGTTCTATTTCTGCACTAAAAGAAAACTAAACATATACCTGACAGATTCTGTTAGAAGTGAAACAGAAAAATGAATCGATACAATACACGAATGAATCGATACATGATGGTATTTATACTGTTATGTATCAATGAATAATATCATGAATCGATACATACTGAACAAATGAGGGAAAACAGAGAAATGAAAATACAATGAATCGATGCATGTTGCGTATGTATCGATTCATAGAAGAAATTCCAGAATCATTCTTACAGTATGAATCGATGCATGTTGCGAATGTATCGATTCATAGCAGAATTTCCAGAATCATTTCTATAGCATGAATCGATGCATGATAAGAATGAATCGATTCATTTTACAAATTTCAGAAATTCAAGGACATTATTTGTTTAAAAACAAGACATGTGTATAAAGGCTAGCAATGCATACAAAGCATATGATAAAAGCACAAACGCATAAAATTTATTATCATACAAAACTAAAGAGTTGCTCACAAACTCCCCCTTTTTGATGATGACAAATTTTTGCAGAAGTGTGAGAACCACTCCCCCTGAGTTTGTGCATGCCTGTCATTTTTCACACTCAAGCCTTTCTCCCCCTTTGTCAACATCAAGAAAGAATGCATAGGTGAAGCAAAATTCAGCAATACCAAGATATATAAGCAAAATTCACTCACAAAGAATGAAACATAAAGGGCAAACAACTTAATCGAAAGCAGCAAACAAGCATAGGCATTGAAATTGTCTATTAGAGTTGAGAATTACATAAGAAAACCAAACGCATACAATGTTTAAACATAAAATGTAAAGAAACTTAAGCAAAAACAATGATGTTATGCAAAATGAAATGCAGCCTCAGTGAGGAAAGTAGCCACCACAAGACTCCGCATCATCTCTATCGGGATCTCGGAAACTTGGAGGAGGAGGTGGATGAGGCATCTCGTCAGGATTCTGCCCCATGAAGGTGTAATGCCTGAACCGATTCTGAACCTCTGTGCTTCTAAATCTTTCCATAATACTCGGATGCGAACGACAATCATCCATGAAACCAGACATCTCATTGTAGAACACTTGATGCCACTTAACCAAGTCGGTATGCAATGAGTGTTGATTATGATACATCCTAGTGTGTTCATCATGCCATTCTCGATGCTCTTTGTGCCACTCCGTTTGTTGTACATGCCACGCACGGGCTTCTTCATGGCGGGCATTATTGGCAATTTCCATTTGCTCAAACATTTGAGTGAGATATGCAGGAGCAGTAGTAGATGATGTCGGTGGAACAGATGGAGGAACCGGTTCATAGTTAGTAGGAGACCACCTTTGTGGTAGCCACTCACCCCAAGCAGTGTTGACATTTTCCTCAGGAGGATTTTCTTCATTTACATCCTCCATATCTTCATCTCTTTGTTCTTCAGCAACAAAAATCTGTTCAGAAGGATCATCAAAGTTGTAAATTCTGGTCCGAGAGTTGCGTTCAAAGAAGTAATAGCATCGACGCTCGGTGTCCCACCTATATCCCATATGAGAAAGAGTAGCACTATTGAATTGTTGAACACTAGATGAAGATACGAGAGGAACAGGAGGGAAAACCACCTTCCAGAACTTAAGGATCCTCATAATCTGTGAGGTATAGGCAAGAGTAATGTTCTTTGAACTATTTCTTGTAAGAAAGATACGCTTTACAAAGTAATTGGGCCAATTCAAAGGAATCTTCTTCTGCAGGATATACAAGAGATGGATGTCTGGCTTATCCAATCTAGAGTGCCCACCGGACCTCGAACATAAGATATGCGAGAGAATCCAATGCAGAATTCTGGGGGTACTCTTAATCATCCTAGAAGTTAAATGCTCATCATCACCGAGTGGCCTTTCCAGTTTTGAAATAGATGCACAATATTCCTTTAGTTTGAACTGAGGTTCAAAATTTTGATCATGCCAAATCTACAACTCAGGCAACAGGGATGGCAGTTTGAACACTTTGGGCCAGTCATCAGCCTCAAAACGGTAAGTTCTTGTTCCAATGGAGCACTTGAACATGTAACCTTTACTAGATTTCACACCCGCATAAAAATCACGAATAAAGTCCTCATGATATTCATCATTAATAGTTAAAAAGGACCCAAGTTTTTGTGCGTCAAGCAAATCAGCAACTTCTTCTAAACAAAGAGTACTCACATCTTGAGTATTGAAAACATGAGGTTTCATGACTAACCTTGTCTTGAAGGAAACCTCAAACTCTTCAGCAATGGCAGGATGAAGAATGGATGCCCCAGAGGGAGGAATTTCTGGAACAGGAGGAGCTTGATGTGAAGCCTCAATAGGTTCTTTCCCTTTACCTTTACCTTTTTCTCTAGGAAGCATGACTCTTGGAGGCATAATGATGAAGTTAGGGTTTTTGAGAGAAAAGGGGTTTTGTGGCTGTTAGGGTTATGAAACGAAAATGATGCAAATGGAATGAAGAGGGAGATAGAATAGAGTTTATAACTGATGTACATGTCATAACTGATGTTGATGTGTCTATACAAAAAAAGAAACTGATTTTAAAACAGTATGCATCGATACATGACCTTATGAATCGATTCATGTGACGAAATTTTTGGAAATTCAGGTTGCTATGTATCGATACATACCACGAATGTATCGATACATACTGTAACAATTTTGACAGATTTAAAAGAAAATGAACATGAATCAATTCAAGATGAATGTGATCGATACATGTTGCGAAATTTTTGAATTTTCAAGTGACTATGTATCGATACAAACCATGAATGTATCGATACATACTGTAACAAATTTTACAGGTTTAAAAGAAAATGAACATGAATCGACACAAGATGGTTGGGATCGATACATACTGTAATAATTTTTACAGAGATAAAAGGAATTTAGCATGAATTGACACAAAATGGATATGAAAAACAAAAATTATGCAGAATGTAGAATGAATCATAACATTGTACTGATGCTTAAGAACACTTTTACAAACAAAAGTACATGTAAGCGATAAATAATTGCTCAAACATACATTGATCACACAATATCAAAAAAGTGTAGAGAGGAACAATATTACCTCCGTCGTAGTAATCTCATGAGGTACGAGTGAAGTCTACATTCAGATCTTAGTATACACGATGAAATAATTATAAACTAAATCAAACAAACTTAAGATACCAATGCAGAGAGATCAAGAATCCCTAATTCACGACGAATGTTGAAGAATGGTTCAGTTGCCAATGGTTTAGTGAAAATGTCAGCAAGTTGATTTTTAGTATCAACATGCTCAAAAACAACATCTCCTTTTTCAACATGATCGCGAAGAAAGTGATGTCTAATCTCTATATGTTTGGTGCGTGAGTGTAAAATAGGATTCTTAGTGAGATTAATGGCACTCGTGTTGTCACACTTTATTGGAATGCGTTTAAGTTCAATATCAAAATCTTTTAGTTGTTGTCTTAGCCACAAAATTTGAGCGCAACAGCTACCGGCTGCAACATACTCAGCCTCTGCAGTAGACAAAGCTATAGATACTTGCTTTTTGCTATGCCAACTTATTAAAGAATTTGAAAATAGATGACATGTACCACTAGTGCTTTTCCTATCTGATTTGCAGCCAGCAAAATCTGAATCAGAGTAACCTACTAAGCTGCAATTGCTCCCTTTGGAATACCAAAGCCCGTATTTAGGTGTTCCATGAAGATACCTAAATATACGCTTGACTGATTTTAAGTGAGATTCCTTAGGGTTTGATTGATATCGTGCACACATACAAACACTAAACATGATGTCCGGTCTAGAAGCAGTATGATACAAGAGAGACCCAATCATACCTCTATACCTTTTGACCTCAACACACTTACCATGTTCATCTATGTCCAAGTTTCCGTTGGTAGGCATGGGAGTGTCAATTGATTTTGAATTATTCATTTCAAAACGCTTGAGCAGCTCTCTGCAGTATTTTGTTTGACATACTACTGTACCTTCATCGAGTTGCTTTATTTGGAGGCCTAAGAAGTAGTTCAACTCCCCCATGAGACTCATCTCAAACTCACCCTGCATAACATTAGAAAACTCTTCGACCAAGTGTATGTTAGTTGAACCAAAAATTATATCGTCTACATAAACTTGAACTAAAAGAATGTGCTTTCTTTTATGTCTAATGAAGAGTGTATTATCCACTTTACCTCTAGAATATCCATGATCAATTAGAAATTTTCTAAGTCTTTCGTACCACACACGAGGTGCTTGCTTAACACCATATAAAGCACGCTTTAATTTGTGAACATGATCTAGATATTCAGAATTTTCAAAACCGGGAGGTTGTGAAACATATACTTCTTCATTTATGACACCATTTAAAAACGCACTCTTTACGTCCATTTGGTAAAGCTTGAAATTCATAGAACACGCATAAGCAATCAAAAGACGTATAGCTTCAAGGCGAGCCACTGGAGCATAAGTTTCCTCATAATCTATGCCCTCCTCTTGGTTATACCCTTGTGCTACCAAGCGTGCCTTGTTCCTAGTTATCACTCCGCTTTCATCAAGTTTATTCCTAAACACCCATTTAGTACCTATGATATGATGATCTCGCGGACGAGGGACAAGTTCCCAAATGTCATTTCTTTTAAATTGATTAAGCTCTTCTTGCATGGCCATTAGCCAAAATTCATCAATCAAGGCCTCTTTAGCATTTTTAGGTTCCACTTGTGATACAAAAGCGAAGTGAGAACAAAAGTTATTTATCTTAGAACAAGTCAACACCCCCTTTGAAATATCTCCCAATATATTGTCTATAGGGTGGTCTTTAGAAGATTTCCAAGCCAGTGGAAGTTCCTTCACTTCAGATGTTCCTTCCTCTTTATCTTTTGCATGACTAGTATCTTCCTCCTTCTCATTTTCAACAGTTTCAGATTGATCAATTTCCGAAACAGCTTCTTTGAGTATGTCTTCTGTAGATACACCTGCATCATCAAAAGAGATACCTTTTCCGACAATTTTTGGGTAAGACTCATCAAAAGAAACATGGACAAATTCTTCAACAGAAAGTAAACGCCTATTATACACTCTATATGCTTTGCTTGATTGAGAGTATCCAAGAAAAATACCTTCATCAGCTTTGGCATCAAACTTCCCAAGATTTTCCTTACCATTATTTAAAACAAAACACTTACAACCGAACACATGAAGATGAGACAAGTTTGGCTTTCTACCTCTTAAAATTTCATAAGGGGTTTTATTCAAAATAGGACGAATTAAAATCCTGTTCAGAACATAACAATTCCTCCCTCATTGAGCATTGTTCTTGCCAATTCCTCTAAAACTCGATTTTTACGCTCCACAACACCGTTTTGTTGTGAGTTCGAGGAGCTGAAAAGTTGCGCTCAATGCCATACTTGTCACAATACTTATCAAAGAGATGGTTTTGAAATTCACCTCCATGATCGCTTCGAATTGTAACTATTTTAGAATTCATTTTGTTTTGGGACAGCCTTGCAAAACTTTTAAAAGCAGTAAAAGTTTCATCTTTGCTATGAAGGAATATAGTCCAAGTGAATCTAGAGTAGTCATCTACTATTACGAAACCATAATAGTTTCCACCTAAGCTCTTTGTCCTAGAAGGTCCAAAGAGGTCCATATGAAGAAGCTCAAGGGGTCTTGAAGTTGAAATTATGTTTTTAGATTTAAAAGAGACCCTTGTTTGTTTCCCCATTTAGCAAGCATCACATAGGTGGTCTTTTGAAAATTTTATTTTTGGAAGACCTACTACTAGATCCTTAGATACAACCTTATTAAGCAAATCGAAATTAACATGCGCTAAGCGTCTATGCCATAGCCATGAATCATCATTTAGGGCAACTAGACATTTAGTGCCTGTTAAAGATACACTCAAAAGATCAAGCATATATATGTTGTTTACTCTTACACCCTTAAATACAACATTATGTTCGGTATGTTCAATTTTGCAACAAGTTTTTGTGAAAGAAACTTTATAACCTTTGTCGCATAATTGACTTATACTCAACAAATTGTGTTTAAGTCCCTCTACAAGATGGACATCAGAAATAGTAGTGGTAGAGGGATTACCTACACTACCTTTGCCAAGTATAGCTCCTTTGTTATTGTCTCCATAAGTAACATACCCCTTCTTCTTTGCTTTGAAGTCAATAAAAAGTGATATGTCACCCGTCATGTGCCTTGAGCACCCGCTGTCCAGAAACCATCTTCTTTCCACGGATGCAAGACACTCATCCTACAATATCAAAAGAGATAAGTAGGTACCCAATTTTTATTGGGTCCAAGTGGGTAAGTGATAACATGGTTGTCTTTAGGCTTCCATTGATAAATACCTTTAGGCACTAGGAATCTTCTAAATTTTCATTTTTCAATGGTATGGCTAGCATGACAACAATAATGACAAGCACTACGACAATGTTGTTGTTTATGTTTGGTTCTTAAATCCGTTGGAATAAAAGAGTATTTTGCATATGGAGGATTTAATGACTTTTTAAACAACCTAGTATCAATGGCATAAGTAATCTTAGGTTGTAAAGCTTTTTCCAATTTGACTTTAAGAGAAATAACCTCTTGTTGCCGAATGTGACAAGCTTCACAATGCCTTATTTTACTACAACCATCAATATCAATAGCTTTTGAATTTTCTGCAATGCTAGCTTTCAAGTACTCTAAATATTTTTCAGCATGTTGTACTTTACCTTCCAAGTATGAAAAAATTTGTTTATCGGAAGATAATCTTTTAAATGCTTCTATAGCTTCATTATGCAGTTTTTCAAAAGCTATTTTCAATTCAGAAAAGGACATAGAAGAGAAATTGTTATAGTAAGCTTGTTTTACCTTTTTATCATCACTTTTCTTCTTGTGGTGGGACTGATTTTTGGTGTGAGCCATAAGACACAAATTTGCGGTTTCATCGCTATCACTTGAGCATTGTGTACTTGATGAATCACTATCACTTTCCCAAGCAATGTAAGCTCTTCTTTGCTTATTATACCTTTTTGGTGGAACTTTTCCTTTATCCTTTTTCTTTAAAGGACAATCCGTCTTATAATGTCCGGACTTACCACAATTAAAGTAAGACCCTCTTTCTCTATTATTCTTAATCTCTTCCTGTTTTGAATCTATAGATTGTCTTCTAAACTTTATGAGATTTTTGTCGGAATGCTTGATTCCATTCTTTCGAATGAATCTATTATATCTCCTAACAAAAAGTCCCATTTCTTCGTCACCGGAGTCTTCGTCACTACTTGATTCATTGTTGCTTAGCTCTTTTTGTGAGGACTTTGAGTTAGAAGCCACAAGAGCTATAGGCCTCTTCTCACACTCTTTGTCTTTATTTGTCTCCTTTCCCTTTTTATTCTTGTTCTCAAACTTTTCTAGAATTTCTAGTTCTTGCTGATGTTCCTCCAGCTTTCCAAACAAAGTAGTCATTGAGAGTGTCGTTAGATCGTTGGCTTCCTTGATAGCTGTTACTTTAGGTTGCCATTCCCTGCTAAGACATCTCAAAATTTTATTAGTAGCAATTTCACTGGAAATAGGTTTTCCAAGTGCATTCAAACGATTAATGAGATGAACAAATCTCTTTTGCATGTCGGGAATAGATTCTCCTTGTTTCATGCGAAAGAGTTCGAACTCTTGATTAAGTGTGTTAATGCGGGACTGTTTTACTTTAGTTGTACCTTCATGTGAAATTTCTAAAGCGTCCCACATTTCTTTAGCTGTCGAGCAATGGGATACTCGATAATACTCATCTGCACTAAGTGCTGAAATTAGCATATTTCGAGCTCTCCAATCACTTGACCACTTTTTCTCATCTTTCTCATCCCAATCATCTTCTGGTTTAGGTACTATGGCACCTGCCTCATTCATCATGGTGATTTGAAAAGGACCATTTTGAATGGCAGTCCATACGCGCCTATCCACAGAATTTATGTGAACTCGCATGCAGTCTTTCCAGTAGCCATAATTTTCACCATTGAAAATAGGAGCTCTATTATACGCCCCCTTTGGTTCATAATCCATTTCGTTACAGGCAGCCACAAAGCACCAGCGAACCGGTGCTCTGATACCACTTGTTAGACGCTGTGGCTAGTGATCTAGAGGGGCGTGAATGGATCACTACCTTGTTTACAAGGATTTAAAAGATTTTTCAGAGTTTTTAAAGATTAGCAGAAAACACGGTCTCTAATATACTTGCGTCTATTCTGGATCAGCCACTAGAAGACCGGACATGTGATATAGTGCTGGATTTACAATTGAGATGATAAAGATTTAAACACACAAGCTGTAAAAGTATTGAATGCACCTATCACAGAAACTATTTCCAATGAATCAAAACCGATTAAAAACGTAAATAGAGATGGAGAAGGAATACAATACGCAGAGATTTGGTAAGGAAGTTCCCCACGTTCGTCCTCGCGTGTGGGTACGTCTCCCTCTCAATTTCAAGCCGAAATTGAGAACTTTTATATCAATATTGCTGAAATTGTCGTTAACAAGGTTGCTATACAAACACCAGAAATCTATACACCTAGATCTTCCTATTGTATCAACATTCACTTGATCTGAGCCAAATCAAGATTCCCAACAAGTAATACAAACAATTCACCGGTTCCACGATCTATTTGCGAAATCTCCGAATTTCCAAACCTTACGTTGCGGCTGAATCTATTTTGTAAACGTGACTGACAAACCCTCAAGAACACGCCCGTTCTTGAAGGAAAACCCAGATGGTTTTTCCTTGAAACCTTCTTTCACTCTTCAACTCAGCTGGATCACCGATCGTACCACTGAACGTTATCTCATAGGCCTCTAATTCACAGAACAGCACTAATTCATTGTTGATGTTCTTGAATCAAGGTATTTGAGAAGATGATGAAGATGAATTTGATTCTTAGGTTTCAATCCTGCTCAAACTTGAATTGTACACCCTGAAAAATCCTTTTCTTGATGTGTTCTTCAATATACTTCACTTTGAATTTTGTTTGCAATTCCCTGTTCTATTTCTGCACTAACAGAAAACTAAACATATACTTGACAGATTCTGTTAGAAGTGAAACAGAAAAATGAATCGATACAATACACGAATGAATCAATACATGATGGTATTTATACTGTTATGTATCAATGCATAATATCATGAATCGATACATACTGAACAAATGAGGAAAAACAGAGAAATGAAAATACAATGAATCGATGCATGTTGCGTATGTATCGATTCATAGAAGAAATTCCAGAATCATTCTTACAGTATGAATCGATGCATGTTGCGAATGTATCGATTCATAGCAGAATATCCAGAATCATTTCTATAGCATGAATCGATGCATGATAAGAATGAATCGATTCATTTTACGAATTTCAGAAATTCAAGGACATTATTTGTTTAAAAACAAGACATGTGTATAAAGGCTAGCAATGCATACAAAGCATATGATAAAGCATATGATAAAAGCACAAACGCCTAAAATTTATTATCATACAAAACTAAAGAGTTGCTCACAGAACTATGGAATTTGATAGACCTTCCTTGTTGTTCAAATCACATTCTTCTTCTCCATCATCAGTGTTGGAAGAAAAAGCAATAGTTTTGCTTTTCTTGTCAAATTTTTCACTTATGCTAATCTCAAATGTTTGTAGAGGTCCAATAAGGTCATCCAATATCATATGTCTAATATCACGAGCTTCTTCTATGGCAGTGACCTTCATGTAAAATCTCTTAGGTAGAGATCTGAGAGCTTTTCTAACCAACTTTTCTTCAGATATAGTTTCTCCAAGAGCATTGGATACATTAGCTATTTCAAGGATATTCATATGAAAATCATAAATACTTTCATCATCTTTCGTCCTCAAGTTTTAAAATTTGGTGGTGAGCTGCTGAAGTCTTGACATCTTAACTTTGTAGGTACTATCATGAGTAGTTTTGAGAATGTCCCAAGCATCTTTGGCAACAATTCAAATATTGAGCAATCTGAAGGTATTCTTGTCAATTCCATTGAATATGGCATCCAAGGCCTTAGAATTTTCTTGGATAACTCCTCCTCAGGTTTTAATTCTGTAGTATCCTTCCCATTTTTATCCTTTACAACAAGATGTTCTCATCCTCTCAGAACAACTTTCCAAGCCTTATTATCCAAAGACTTCAAGAATGCAACCATCATTGGTTTCTAGTAATCATAATTTGTACCATCCAAAATTGGCGGTCTGTAGACAAAACCCACTTCCTTGTCCATTATACCAGAAAGTAACTTCCCTAGATCTCACCCAGATTTAGAGTAGGATGCCTGCTCTGATACCAATTGAAATCATGGTAATAGATATGTGATGTCGAAAGCGATGTCACAACATAACTATCTGAGTAAAAACAAGATAAACACATAATACAATAAAGCAGTAAAAATAGACAAGATTGTTAACCCAGTTCGGTGCAAACTCACCTACATCCGGGGGCTACCAAGCCAGGAAGGAAATTCACTATTATTAGAACAATTAAAAGCCTAAATAGTCCAAGTTTAAAACATCTCACTTAAACCTACCCAACGCAACTTCTACCTAGAATACCACATCTAGATATGATAAATCACCATCTCACTCCCCCACAATCACACACTGTGATAATCAACCAATAAATTCAAATAAAATAGAAGAACAATCTTCCAAAACACAACACCTTGATCTTGCTTAAAAGCGTTGATAAAAAACAAACACTCATGCTTAAAATCTTAGAGTGGACAGAATTACAACTCAAAAATAAGTCTAATTCAAACATCTAGGTGATGTAAGAATGGCTCACAAAACACATACAAGGAAACCCTAAAAACTCAAAAGCACTCATCCTCACAATAATACAATATTTTGTACAAAGAAATTAGGTTAAACACCAAATATATAGAATTTTGAATGGGCCTGGATATGATCAAAAACTTCCTCAAAAAGATCACATGAATCAAGCAAGAAAAGATCTCCAATAATATTCAAAAACTAACGCATAACAACTTCTAATTTTGACAGCAATACTCCCTTGATTTTCACGCAACTTGGAGAAAAACAAGAGATCAAATACCTATTAAGAAAATAGAAATTTAATCAAAATTTTCTGTATTTAGAAAGTCCAAGAACTGTCAAGACAAATGTTACAACATCTGATCTGACATGAAAGAAACACTGCACACCAGAAGATCTTAAAGCATGTCAAGGACATCTTATAAGACATCAAGGGAAATGATAATGTTTTTCAACATATGCGGCCAAACCAAGAACCTTCACGGTTCACAAGAAAGAGAAGGGTCAGTTGGGAAGACAATGTTATGCTCCTTCCGAATGTTATATTCAGTGGGTTTGATCTAGAGCTTGCAAGATTAAGATTTCTTATCTACATGAGGAACATTTGTTTTCTGTATTGCCTTTATCAATTTTTCTTCATCATGTAGATGAGAAGATAGTGCTTAAAAAAACGTTAGACCAGATGAAGCGAGAGAAAGATGCTTGGTTACTTGAGAAGTAAACTATGCAAGTGAAATTGAAATAGAAGGATGATCTCATCTAGTACTTCATCTGTTATTCCTCCCGCTTCTGGTTCATAGAAGTCTATTGTGGATCAGCTTGTGAAGGATAAGGAAGACATGTGGATTTGTTACAAGAAAGAGATCAGAAGGATCCGTCTGAAGTACCAGACTGGTTTTGGGGTTTCTTCATATATGATCCCATAGGATTAGTTTCTTTTCTCCCGTGTATTAGGATTGTTGAGACTTGTACTTCAAAGTTGTAATCCTTTCTTTTGATATTAATGAGAATGACTTTTTCAGTATTTTAAAAATGTGTTTCTTTTATAAACATTGTAATTTACCTTATAAGTCCTTTGAAATCATTGCATTAGAATTTATATATCATGCATCATGCTTGCATTGGTATTGTTTCTTGAGAGTTCTACAGGGTTCTTATGTGTTTCTTGGTATTCATCCAGTTCCCTTGGCAAGATGACTCAATTGTTACAGTACTTGGGCTAATCAAAAGAAGATATTAGAAGCTCTACAACAAGAGAATCGCGAGCACCGCGAAGAAGTCACAACTCTGAAGGATAGCTTGGAAAGGTTAAATGCTATAATGTAAAGTCTAGTGGTTGCTCAGAATCAGCCACCCCCTCCACCTCATTCTCCGATTCAACAGACGTTCATCTCTAAGATTGTCACCATGCCGATTCTTGTGGAACATGTCCTTTCTCCTTGTTACTGTATGCCTACTAGTACAACGTGGGGCATGCCTCCTAATTTCATTTTTGAGGGTTATCACCCTCCTCCTCCCGAGATTCTTGTTATTTATCTACTTTAGCTTGTAATGACTACGACACCGAATGTAATTCATACTACTCTGCATATAGATGAAGTAATTTACCATGCTGAGTCTAGTGAAGGCACTATGTGAATGAAAGGCTTGATGATTTTCAAGGCCGGTTTGATGAAATGCAGAAAGAAGTTAAAGTTTTAAGAAGTAAGGAGTTATTTGGGAAAGATGCTTATGAGCTTTGTTTGGTTCCTATTGTCAAGATTCCTCACATGTTCAAATTGCCTGAGTTTAAGAAGTACAAAGGAAATTATTGTCCCCTGAGTCACTTGACTATGTATGCAAGGAAAATGTCTACTCTAACAGATATAATCAGCTTTTGATTCATTACTTTCAGGATAATTTGACTGGTGCAACACTAAGATAGTACATGGGTCTGGACAGTAACTGTAACGCCCCGATTTTATAAATAAATTTTTATAAAATAAATTTAAAGAGTATGGTGGTGTATTTGGAATAATAAGTAGAGAAAATATGTTATTTAAATAATGATAATATAATGAGGTGGTTTTATTATTATTATAATATTATTATTTAATAAATAAAATAATATGTTGGAGGTTTGAGGGGAAAGGTTGTAAATTGGTTATATTATGAAAAGGGGAGAACACGATACCTTTTCTCATTATTGTGCTTTTTGACGAAGAAAAGAGGGCTCTGGAGAAAAGGGAAAAGAGAAGGGAGATCAAGGATCGTAAAGCCCTAAGATCAAGACTTTGCAAGGAATTCATCAAATTCGAGGTAAGGGGGGAGAAAAGGGTTCTTTATTGGTGATCTAACATGAAAGGGTAATTGGGAGTTCCTTAATCCCTTAGAGATTGTATAATATTGTTGGTTTTGATGAAATTGTGATATGGTGTATGTGTGTGTGTGTGTGTGTATATATATATATATATATATATATATATATATATATATATATTGTGGTTGTGTAAAATTGATGTTGAATTTATATGCTTGATGGTTGTAATTGGAATAATGAGGATTGGAGCTGTATGATAAGATTGGTATGGAAGTGGTTATAGGGATGACGATGATGATGATGATGATGATGTAAATGGAGAATTTGTAGCAAACTTAGAATTTTTCTTAATTTGATTAGTAATATTAGGTTGAGGAGATCATAAGGAATTAGAAGTATAAAATTATTTTAAGAACAACATTTGGATTGCTTTGAGTGATAAAAGTGAGATATAAGTGATGGAATTCAAACTGGTGTGAAATTAGGAGATAAAAGTGATTTCTTGAAAAAACTGAATTTTGGGCGCAGGCGGTCTGACACGGGCAGTGTCGTGTGACAAGGGCGGCCATGTCAGTCTCCTGTATTTTGCGTGATATTGATTTTTGAGGGAGGAGTTCAGGCCATGTGACACGGGCCGTGTCATGGGACACGAGGGGTCGTGTCAGGCCTCTGTTTTGGACAATATTTCGTATTCTAAGATGGTTTTGTTCCGATTTCTTGTTTGATACTTATCCTTGTAGTCTAAGATGTTGAGGATAGTAATAATGGATAGTTCCTAGGAGACGACGAACAATAATTATTGTTTAAGTTCTATATACTTGTGTGGGTTTATAGGATTTAGTAATGGATCATTGGATTGTGTTGATTGGTAACATTGTTGGTTATATGTTTTGCTTAGACCCCATGATGTAAGGGTTGGTAGTGGTGAGGATCGGAAGGTTCGTGTTATATTAGAAAATATATAGAAAATGATTGAGAGTGGAATTAATGAGGAGTTCATAGGATGTGATAATTGGTAATTAGTGTGTAGGGATATATGTGCTTATGTTGATTTATATGACTCTTAATGATGAACCATATGAATTGTATTGATAATATGTGTGAATATTGTCTGATTATTTATGTGACCCATATGATGGGATGTGTGATAATTGATGAAGATCATGAGGATCGTGTTGGCATGATTGTATTCATGTGTGTTTGTGATATTGTATGTGTAATTGAGTTTTGCATATGCATACATGTTGGTGGAATAATCATGTCTCGGATGGAGCGTAAGTGATTATTCGGATTCATTGGGAATCAATGGGTGGGGGATTATCGTGTCTCAGTAGGAGCGTAAGCGATGCATCCGGTCCGAATCGATGGACATTTGATGAAGTTGGTTCCGCATTTGAATTGTGTCATTGAGTCACTTTGCATTGATTGAATTAATGATGTATGATATATGTTGTTGAACTACGTAAGATATTGATTGATTGTATGATATATGAGGTGTATTTGATGAATAGTGGTGAGATTACCTTGTAAGATGTTATTTTCACCGTTAATATATTGAATTATTTTCTCACCCCTTTGTTGTTTGGTGGTGTCTGTGCTTCTCCGGAAGTACAGATGTTTCAGGTACTTGAGTACACTCGGAGTACAAGTTTTTGGTCGAGTCCTAGGAGTCACTCTGATACGTAACATGGGAAACAAGGATACTTGTTGTTTATTTACTCTTGTTAATAATAGTTACGTATCATGTTTTCTTGAAATTTGTAAACCAAGAGTATCGATGAATATTTGTGGATGTTTGACAATTTTCCGTATATTGAATAAAAATATATTTTTCCGTTGTTTTAATAAAGAACTATGTAAATCTGATTTCTGTTGAAGAAGTAACATTCCACTGTTGATGAAAATTCAGATTTTTCTTAATAAAATAGTTATTTTATTTAATTGGGAATAATGGGTGTTACAGTAACCAAATCAAGTCTTCAATAATTTGGGAGAGACTTTTGTGAAACAATGCAAATATAATGTTATATGGAACTAGACAGAGATTAACTTTGTGTTATGTCTCAGAAAGACAAAGAAACATTCAAAGAGTACGCGCAGAGATGGTGCGAGCTTGTAGCTCAGATTATTCCTCCATTGGAAGAGAATGAAATGACGAGTATCTTTTTGAAGACTTTTGGTTCTTTCTATTATGAGAAGATGATTTCAAGCGCTCCAAGTGATTACATATAAATGGTGAATATGGGAATGCAATTAGAAGAAGGTGTCTGTGAAGGACGGTTGAGTAATGAATGCAATTCTGGTTAGAGTTCTAAGAGGTTTGGCTTTAGGAAGAAGAAAGAAGATGAGACTAATGTTGTGTCTCATGAGAGGTATAGGAGACCTCGCGGCCGAGAAGTTTGTCACCAACAACATGTAGCTTCAGTAACTCTAGTGATTATTGTGGCTCAAACTGTTCTAGTGGCTCCAAAGTATCCTTGTCGTTTTCAGCAGCCTCACATGCAACAAAATGGTAATCAACAGAATCGTGTAAAGGTAGACTTTGATCCCATTTCGATGTCGTATGCAGAATTGTTTCCATCATTGGTTGAGAAGAATAATTCAGAAGCTCATTGTGTCTTTCATCAAGGTGCCCCGGGGCATGATATTGACAATTGTTATCCATTGAAGTATGAAGTACAAAAATTGATAAGAAGTAACATTTTGTCTTTCAATGATGTTAATCCAAACGTTAAGACAAATTCGTTAACTAACCATGGTAAAGAATCTGTAAATATGGTGGATGGTTGTCCGGGCCTATTCAATATTTATGATGTCTGCTGGATACGAAGATCTCTGGTTAAGATTCATGCTTTCCTAAGTGAATACCACGACAGTGATCATGATTATGCTGCTTGTTGCATTTTTTCGGTGAATCCTCGTGGTTGCGTGATTATTAAGAGAGATCTTCAGAAAATGATGGATGAAAAGTTGATTGAAGTAAAAACAAAAAGCGATGAGTATGAGAATGAAGTGAATGCCATTATACCTCAGTTCAATATTTCTGAGTGGGTGGTTATTTCTTTTGATAACCGTAAGTCTGTTGTTACTTCATTGGTGATCAATTTACCTGGTCCAATGCTATATGAGTCTGATAAAGCTATTATGTACATATATAATGCTACAATGTTATAAAATGGTAAGGAAGTTCCTATTCCTTCTCCGAAGTCCGTGGTTAGCATTGCTGATGTGACTAGGATTACTCAAAATGGTAGAGTCTTTACTTCGAATCCTCCGAAGAGAATAGATTATGTAAGCACAAGTAAACATGGTTAGAAAGAAGATGTTGTTATCCAATCAGGCCAGTTCGGTGATTCTAATCAGAAAGATAGTGAAGATGAATTTTTGAAATTGATAAAGAAGAGTGAGTACAACATTGTTGAGCAATTGTTGCATACTCCGTCTAAGATATCAGTTTTGTCACTCTTGATGTGTCTAAGATAGGCAGTCTTTACAGAAAATTATTGAGCATGCTTATGTTGACCATTATGTGACTGTTAATCAGTTTGATATTATTATGGTTAATATCACATCATGCAATAATTTGAGTTTATGTGATGATGAATTGCCTGAAGAAGGAAAGAATCATAATCTGGATCTGCATATTTCGGTGAATTGTCAGGATGATGCCATGTCTAATGTGTTGGTTGATACGGGATTATCCCTAGATGTGATTCCAAAGTCGACTTTGACAAGGCTTGTATACCAAGGTGCTCCCATGAGTTATAGTGGGATTATTCTGACAGCCATTGATGGCTCGAAGAAAACTATGATTGGTGAAGTTGACCTCCCTATTCTGATTGGACCGTTTGTATTCCAAATTACTTTCCAGGTAATGGATATACATCTGACATATAATTGTCTCCTTGGAAGTCCTTGGATTCATGAGGCAGGGGCTGTGACCTCCACTCTCCACTGGAAGTTGATGTTTGTGAAAAATGGGAAATTAGTAACGGTCGGCGGTGAGCAGGCTATGCTAGTAAGAAATTTTTCATCCTTTTCCTATATTGATGCTGATGAAGATGTGGGAACTCAGTTCAAATCTCTTTCTTTTGCTGGTGATATTGTTAAGAAGAATGTCTTTCCTATGTCTTCTCTCAAGGATGTTTTATGTGTGCTTGAAAATGGTCGGTATGACGGTTGGGGACGCGTTATTGATGCTGCTGACAACAAAGAGGGATTCAGTCTCAGTTTTGCACCAAGATTGGTTATCAATGAACCAAAGAGTATTCAGGAAAGATTCCGAAGTGGTGGGTCTATCAACGTCAAAGATCATTCCGCTGCTGCCATCATTGAAGATGATAAAGAAGAAGAAATGCCTAACTTTATTACGCACTAAGTGATTTTCCAGAGCTAGATTTCTGTTGATGTTCCTTCTATTGTTCATGCTTCAAAGTAATTTGTTTTTTTATTTTCTTTCAAAAATCCTTTCACTCTGCCCAAGGTGAAAGTGAAGTTTGTCGGGCTTTGTTTTAAATTTTTATCATCATCAATAAAATGTTATTTTGTTTATTCCATATATGTTTTTCTTTTTGCTTTATTCTGAAAAAATGGTAACATAAAAAAACCAAAAAATAATCACCTTTTATCTGAATAATGTTTTCATTTTTGTTCATACTCTAAAATCAAAATAAATCATTATGTAGATAAATTGTTAAACCTATTGAAAAAAATGATCATATACCCACTCCCAACTTTGAATTCCCTATGTTTGAAACTGAGGAAGAGGATTTTGAAGAGATTCATGATGAGATTTCTCAGTTTCTTAAGCACGAGTAAAAGGCCAGTCAGCCTCATGAAGAGTAATTAGAAATGGTTAACTTGGGTTTTGAAGATGATAAGAAAGAAATCAAGATTGGGGCACTGCTTGGTCTTGATGTTAAGAAGAGGATGATGGAGCTTCTTAGAGAGTATGTTGATGTGTTTGCTTGGTCTTATCAAGACATGATATGTCTTGATACTAATATTATGGAGCATAGATTGCCGCTAAAGCCAAATGTCCACCTATGAAGCAAAAGTTGAGAAGAATTCATCCTGATATGGTAGTAAAGATTAAAGCGGAGGTTCAAAAGTATATCGATGCAGGTTTTTCCGTTACATCTGCTTATCCTTAAAGGGTGGCCTATATTGCGCTTGTTCCAAAGAAAGACGGAAAATACTTAAATTGTGTTGATTATAGAGATCTGAATAAAGCTAGTCCAAAAGATGATTTTACATTACCACACATTGATGTGTTGGTAGATAATACAACTAAGTTTAATGTGTTTTCCTTTATGGATGGATTTTCTGGTTACAATCAGATAAAGATGTCACCCAAGGATATGGAAAAGACAACATTTATTACACCATGGGGAACATTCTTCTATAAAATGATGCCTTTTTACTGAAGAATGCTGGTGCGACATACAAAAGAGCTATGAATACTCTTTTCCATGACATGATGCACAAAGAAATTGAGGTATATGTTAATGATATGATTGCTAAGTCGAGGAGGAAGAAGATCATGATGAACATTTTCTGAAGTTGTTTCAAAGATTAAGGAAGTGTAAGCTTCGTTTGAACCCGAACAAGTGTACTTTTGGTGTTTGTTCTGGAAATTTATTGGGTTTCATTGTCAATCAAAGATGCATTGAAGTTGATCCTGATAAAGTGAAAGTTATTCAGGAAAATGCCTACACCAAGAACTGAAAAGCAAGTAAGATGATTCTTGGGTTGTTTGAATTACATTTCTAGGTTTATCTCTCACATAATTGCCACATGTGCTCCGATTTTCAATTTGCTTCGTAAAGACCAAGGTTGTGTTTGGATAGATGATTTTCGGAAAGATTTTGAAAGGATCAAAGATTATCTTCTTGAACCTCTTATTTTGTCTCCTCCGGTGGAAGGTAGACCATTAATAATGTATTTGACTGTGTTGGAAGATTCCATGGGTTGTGTGCTTGGTCAGCAAGATGAATCTGGTAGAAAAGAATATGCTATCTACTATTTGAGTAAGAAATTCACTGATTATGAGTCTCGGTACTCCATACTTGAAAAAAATTGTTGTGCTTTAGCTTGGGCTACAAAGTGTCTTCGTCGGTATATGTTGAATCATACAAATTGGTTGATATCCAAAATGGATTCGATCAAGTACATCTTTGAAAAGCCTGCTTTAACTAGGAGGATTACTCGTTGGCGAATATTGTCTGGATATGATATCAAGTACCAAGCTCAAAAACCTGTAAAAGGAAGTATTTTGCCTGACCATTTGGCACATCATCCGATCGATGATTACGAGTCTGTCAAGTTTGATTTCCTAGATAAGGATGTGATGTATTTGGAAATGAAAGATTGTGATGATCCTCTGATTGAGGAAGGGCCTGAGCCTGGATCTCATTGGTGTTTGGTTTTTGATGGAGCTGTGAATTCATGTGGAAAAGGAATTAGGGCAATGATTATTACTCTCCACAGTTTGCATATTCCTTTTGCCGCAAGATTAACTTTACCTTGTACCAATAATGAAGTTGAGTATGAAGCATATATTATGGGTCTTGGAGAAGCTATTGATTTGAGGATCAAGAATCTTGATGCGTATGTATATTTAACCTTGGTAATTATTCAGATCAAGGATAAATGGATAACTCATCAACCTCACTTGATTCCGTATAGAGTTTATGCAAGAAGGATATTGACTTTATTAACTAAAGTTGAGATTCATTATGTGCCCCGCGATGAGAATCAGATGGCAGATTCTTTGGCAACTATATCTTCTATGATAAAGGTGAATCAATGGAATGAAGTTCCTATGATTAGTGCGATGCATCTCGAGAGACTGGCTCATGTGTTTGCAATTGAAGAGGTCCAAAATGACAACCTTGGTATCATGATATTAAATGTTTTCTCCAAAGTCAAGAATACCCACTTGGGGCATCGAATAAAGATAAGAAGACTTTGAGGATATTGGTAGGAAATTTCTTTTTGAATGGAAATGTGCTTTACAAGAGAAATTTTGACATGTTCTTGCTCAGATGCGTGGATAGACACGAAGCAGACATGTTAATGAAGGAAATTCGTGAAGGATCTTTTAGTACTCATGCCAATGGGCATGCAATGGCTAAAAAGATGTTGAGAGCAGGTTACTATTGGATAACAATGGAATCCGACTGTTGCAAATATGTGAAGAAGTGCCATAAGTGCCAAGTCTATGCTGATACGATTTATGTGCCACCAACTCGTCTCAATGTTATTTCTTCCCCATGGCCTTTCTCTATATGGGGAATTAATATGATAGGCATGATTGAACCCAAGGATTTGAATGGATATCGCTTTATTCTTGTGGCTATTGACTACTTCACCAAGTGGATAGAATCGACATCATATGCTAATGTGACCAAGTAAGTTGTGTTTCGGTTTATCAAGTATCATATTATCAGCCGATATGGTGTTTTGAATATAATCATTACTGATAATGGTTCGAACTTGAATAATAAGATAATGAAAGAGCTTTGTAAATAATTCAAGATTCAACACCATAATCTTATCCTTATAGACTGAAGATGAATGGGGTCGTTGAAGTTGCAAATAAGAACATCAAGAAGATTATTCAGAAAATTTTTGTGACATATAAGGACTAGCATGAGATGCTCCCTTTTTCTTTGCATGGATATCTCACATTTGTCCAAAATTTAAAAGGGGAAACCCCTTTCTCACTTGTATATGGTACATAAGCAGTGATCCCCATCGAGGTTGAGATCCCACCAATGAGAGTTCTGATGGAAGCCAAGTTGATTGAGGATGAATGGTGTCAAAGTAGATTTGATCAGTTGAATTTGATTGAGGAAAAGAGAATAACAGTTTTGTGCCATGGTCGGTTGTACAAACAAAGAATGAAAAAGCTTTTGATAAGAAGGTCAAACTTTATGTATTCAGAGAAGGTGACCTCATGCTAAAAAAGATCCAGTCTTTCATTACGGATTCTAGGGGCAAGTGGACTCCTAATTATGATTACCCATATGTTGTGAGGAGATAACTCATCCTGTGAATGTTGAGGTAGTCAAGAAATACTTCGCCTAAAATATAAAAGAACAACTCGCTATGTTGAAAACCCGAAAGGGCGGCTTAGGCAAATATGAGTGTCTCGGTGGATTGAAAACCCCTAAGGGCGGTCCAAGAGAAAGTTAGAGACATAAACATAAAACTTATCACGGTAGATTGAAAACATGTAAGGGAAATCTAGGCAAAAGTAAGGGATCATGGAAAGTAACAACACTAGATCGGATTGGATCACTTGAAACAACCAATGATTTTAGATTCTAGTCCTCAGTAGAGTTGCGCATTAAAGATTATTATTCACTCATCCTTGACTGAAGTTACAAGTATAATGGAGTTCAAAGTTGATAGGGAGAATAGTGATCATTGTATTTCAAAGTATCCCTTTTCCATGTATTTGCCATTTTTCAAAACTTGTAAGGATCCATGGAGTCACTCCATTTGCTAACTACCATTCTATCAATGAAATTTGGGCTTTTGTCCAATTGTTCATAATAATTTATGTTGTTTATGTTTACAAAATTTCATTTATTTTATATGATAATTTTTTAAACAAAATTAAAAAAATGAACTTTTGAAGATTATAAAAACATTTTTCTTTTGATTTATGAATAAGGAAAGAATGTCAACAGTTATTCCAAAGACGGGAAAGTCTTGAAGTGTATAACTTGCCTCTCCTAAAACAAGGTTTGATCTGAATGTTTCTCCAAATAGAGCACCCAAATAGTCCCGACCTTTCAAAACATTAATGATTTTGCTTCTCCAGCAGTAAGTAAGATTGAAGATTGTTTGCTGCATAAGCATTCCCAGCTGAGTTTTGATTTCTAGTCCTCAGCAAGGTTGTTATTAATTAAAGAAACAACGTTCCTTTTATAGGAATCCACAATTGAGTTTTGATGTCTTCCTTAGTAGAGTTGTTATATTTATTGTACGAAAATCCTTAGCTGAGTCCAAATTTTGTTCCTTAACTTGAGCTGATTATATCCCTTCGCAGAAGTATTGGTATAGCCGTCAGTTGATAGGTTTTCTCTTACCTATTGTTGGGTATTAATTTAAATAACTTGCAACTTGACTTTTGGCTATGATGTTAAATTTTGGTATCCCCATGAGGATCGGCAAGTCCAAAATTTTATCGATGAATAATCCCTAGAGGTCTTCCTCTCATATCTCCAGTAGATCTGCATATGATAATTTCAAGTAGGCTCATTTTTAATCCTCAACAAGTTTTGCATCCTTTCCCCAAGCGGAGTAGGTGCGATATATTGATTATCCCTCTTAGAGATTGATGTTTATTAAATTAAATGCTCTGAGCTTATTTCTTAACAAGAATATCCATGTCCCTAGTACAGATTGTGGAAATGTTGGCATTGTGAAACCCTAATCTTGCGGTCTTTGATCTTTGCACCTCTTATACTTATAAATGGCTTGTTAAAGTAATGTCAACGTTTTTGATGATGTATGGAGGTCTTGGCTCCTTTCTCTATGAAAAAATTCATCTAGAGGACATCAGTTGACTAAAACCCTAATTGGTAATTGTAATGGCTCAGGGCCCAGATCATTGAAACTTTTGTACATTCCATCATTTGAGATTCCTTAACCCTTTGATTGGTGATTGAAAGGTTGAAAATATTATGTATTAATGATTGGTCATTTTCCTGAATCCTCCGAGGGACTCAAGAATCTTGATTCATTGCGGGGATATTGTCTTGATCAGTCTGATACAATCCTTTGGTCAGTGGATTCTCTCTGATGAGGCATATATCTTAGGGTCAAAATTTAGGGTATGACAGCTTGTAGAAAAAGTATGGATTGGTATGGATCTTCAAATCCATGAGGTTGTTTAAGATACACTTCTTCAGTAATAACTTGATAACTCGAATTTGTATCCATTATTTAGTAAAGTTTTCGATCATTTAACTTGTAAATTTATTTATTTCGAATGATTTTACGCGATTTTTGTGTTTGTTTTGCAGATTTTAAATTAAATTTGAATTTTGGAAGCAAATAGTGAAAATGAGACTTGTAGGACATGTAATGGAGCAAAAAAGAGGAAAATAGAAGCAAAATGAAAGTTTCTGCATTTTTATTGTGGGATGACCGTCACAGATTGGTGACGACCGTCACACTTCTTAGTTGACCGTCACCCATCCAAGTTGACCGTCACAAATTAATTTCCAGAAACCTATTTACGTATCAGCAGTCAAAACAGAAAGAGCCGTCGTGTGTTTTCTTCTCATTCAACAAAGAAAATTCCTCTACCCTATTCAACTTCAGTCTATCTTCATCAGTCAAGGCCTAAGAGAAATCCATTCCGTCAAATTCTCAACAAACCAAAGCTTAAAAGATATAAATAGGAATTTTGCCAAAGTTCAAAGAGAGCTTCATTTTGATACCGAAATGTTTCTACTTTTCCATTACCAAACCAGAGTGATAGTCTCCATCATAAGGAAACTATCACTATGTAATTCTTTATAGCCACTGCATATTTATTTTAGTTTAGTTTCTTCAAGTTTGGTTGATCAAGAACATTGCAACCAGGTTTCTATTTTTAATGCTTTATTGTTTAATTACTATGCCATTTATTATCATGAAATTCTTCTTTTACCTTTCTTCGTTTTTATTTAATATGTCCGGCTAAACTGTTAATCGATATGTAATTGCCTAATCGGAACGAACTCAATAGAACTAGGCTAATATCTTAAATTAAGTTAGTTTTGGGTTTCGAATTTTTAATATAAACAACTTTCATTACGAGAGTAAGAAATTATAAAAGATTAGGATTAATACCACGGGAGTGTGAGATCGTAATCGAATAGCTGAAATCGGGCATTGTTTTAAATACAACGGAAGCGCTTTAAAAAAAATTAGAACCTTTAGGCTTCCAAAAAGTATTTCTAACTTGAATTGACACAGAGAGAGTGCTCAATTGAACTTAGGAATATAATAATAGGCAAGACCATGAGAGTGCGAGTCAACGACTTTAAACCCGATAGTTTCTATGGAAAGATAACTTAATAAACCTTAATATGCCGACCCTTTATTGAATTCACGAAGGTGAACCAATTATGTACCGATATTCTTATTATTAATTTAACTTAAATATTTTTTCTCGTCCTTTAAAACCAACATATGACTCGCCTTAGCTAAACATAGTAAGACCCAATAGCGCTAGGTTGATTACCGAGTCTCTGTGGGATCGATTTCTTTTATTACTAAGCGATTAGGTTGTATACTTGCGGTTAGAATATTTAGACTCGGAAAGTCACGATCAAGTTTTTGGCGCCATTGTCGGGGACTTAGATTTACTCAATAGTGCAATTAGTTGTTGCGTCGTCTAGACTAAGGCAACAAATTTACCTTTCTTTTGTCAATTGTATGCCCAGTACTCGCTCCCGAGGCGAAGACACAGAACCACAGATTGATGAAGCAGAATGTTTCATAAGTTCGAGACACCAATCCGAAACCAAAGTAACCCTTTTTCCTAAAGATATCATACCAGAACCCGTTGAAGAACTGATCATGGCCAAAAACGGAGCCGCACCATGTTTACTCAAGTCCTATGTGACTCCAAATCAACAAGAAATTCACAACAGTATTATTGCACCAGCCATAAGCAAAAATGATTTTAAACTGAAACCTTCACTGCTGCAAGCTATACAACAGAACCAGTTTTCTGGAAATCCTATGGATGACCCTAATGAACATCTGACGAAGTTTGTACAATACGCAGATACCATGAAAGAAAATGGTGTAACCCAAGATGCAATAAGATTGAGACTTTTTCTGTTCTCTTTATGAGACAGAGCTTGGGCATGGTTACAATCACTACCGACCAACTCTGTTACAACATGGGCAGAACTGAAGAAAGTTTTCTTATCTCGTTATTTCCCTCCAAGCAATACATATATGTCGAGAGCTCAAATTAACGGATTTTGACATAAATATGCCGAATCACTTTATGAAGCGTAGGAAAGATACAAGGATTTGTTAAGATTATGTCCACACCATGGGTTTGAAAATTGGGTAACCATCATTAACTTCAATAACGGACTTCTATACAACACTAGGATGACAATAGACGCTGCCGCGGGCGGCACTCTTATGGATAAGCCATACGAAGAAGCCTATAACCTCATTGAGAACATGGCTCAAAATCATTGTCAATGGGGAGGAGAAAGAACACCTGTAGAGAAGAACCAAACTAAGGGAGGAATGTACGAAGTGAACAGTTTTGATCACGTAAATGCCAAAATGGATACCATAGCTCAAAAACTCGATAACTTGACCATAACACCATCAGCCACCATGGTTGCAGTAACTCCAAATTGCGAAATTTGTGGAATCCCAAGACACACACCGCTCGAATGTCAACTTCTTGCTGGATTTACCACAAATCAGGTGAACTATGCTAAAGGAAATCCTTATTCTAATACCTACAACCTAAGATGGAATAATCATCCAAATTTCTCTTACAAGAACAATAATGCCTTGTATGCGCCTAACCAAGCACCAGATGTACCACCGGGATACCACAAAGTTGTCGCACCCAATCCAAACGCTCCTAGGAAATCAAACCTTGAACTGATGATGGAAAAATTCATTGCCACACAAACTCAAACAAACAAGGAATTCTTGAACCAGAAAATTCAAATTAGAGAGCAGATCAAACAATTGGTGACCAAAGTAGATGCATTAGCTACTCATAACAAGATGTTAGAAACCCAAATCTCTTAAGTAGCCCAACAACAAGCATCTACTGCTGCCCTAGCTGGAACGTTTCCTGGACAGCCACAACCAAATCCTAAAGGTCATACAAATGCAGTTATACTAAGAAGAGGAAAGGAATTAGACGAACCTGCCGATCCCAGAACCGAAAACCCAGCCATGTACCAACAACCTGAGAAATCAACTGCGAAAAACGATAAACCACAGGAAAAGGAAGCCAAGGAACAAGAGGCTGAGGAAAAGAAAAAACCCTTATGAACCTCTGCCACTGTATAAACCACCATTTTTGTACCCCCAATGGTTAAAAAATTCTAAAACTATGGGATAATTCAAGAAATTCGTAGAGCTTCTGAAACAGTTAAACACAGCCATACCCTTTAAAGAAGCTATTACTCAAATGCCTTCATATGCTAAATTTCTAAAAGAGATCTTATATAACAAAAATAAAATCGAGGAGAATGAAACAATTACACTTACTGCTGAGTGTAGCACAATTATCCAAATTAACTTGCCTCCTAAAATGAAGGATCCAGGAAGTTTCTATATTCCTTGTGTAATATGAAAGTTTGTCATAGACAAAGATCTATGTGATTTAGGAGCAAGTATAAGTGTTATGCCATTATCAATTTTCAAGGAACTCGATATGGGACAACTGAGACCAACCAAGATGTCAGTTCAACTAGCCGATCGCTCAGTAAAATTCCTGGTTGGAATTCTAGAGAACGTTCATGTACGAATAGGATAGTTCTACATCTCAACTGATTTCATAATCATGGACATTTAGGAAGATGTTATAACTCCTACCATACTTGGAAGACCATTCTTAGCCATAACCGGAGCTATCACATATGTGAAGAAAGGCAGGCTGACATTCAAAGTAGGAGAAGAGAAAGTTGAATTCATTCTAACCCAATTCCTCCAAGCTATAGCCATAGACGATACCTATTACCTTATAGACGTCATTGACGAATGCATACGAGAAATGGAGAGAGAATAGACTACCTACACTGACATAATGAAAACCCCATCGACTAAGATCTTCGAAGATGATGATTGGAAAGAACCTTACCAGGACGAAAGCCTAATTGAATGCTTAGCTCTTACACCTGACCATATGCCATGCCCAAAGAAACCCGATCTTGAACTTAAGGAATTACCTAATAATCTTAGATACTAATTCCTCGATTCAGAACATAAAAGACTAGTTATAGTGAATGCAGACTTAGGACAGCTCGAAACCGAAAAACTTTTAGAAGTCTTAAGAAAATACACAAATGCGTTAGGCTATAACATATCTGATCTAAAAGGAATAAGTCCTTCAATATGTACGCATTTTATTATGCTAGAGGAAGATTTTAAGACCTCTAGCGAACCTCAGAGAAGGATTAATCCGATTTTAAGTACTGTAGTCAGGGACGAGGTAAAGAAGTTACTAGACACCAGAATTATATATCCAATATCCGACAGTCAATGGGCCAGCCTAGTGCATGCGTACCAAAGAAAGGAGGAATTACAGTCACTAAGAACTCAAAATGTGAGTCTATAACACAAAGAGTACTAACCATGAGTAGAATGTGTATCAATTACCGAAAACTGAACAAAGCTACCCGGAAAGATCATTTTCCTTTACCCTTCATCGATCAAATGTTGGAAAGATTATCCAAACATTCATACTTTTGCTACCTAGATGGTTACTCCGGATTTTTCCAAATTCCTATTCATCCTGATGACCAAGAAAAGAAAACATTCACTTTCCCCTACGAAACATTCGCTTACCGTCGTAAGTTGTTCGGTTTATGTAACGCTCCAACAACATTTCAACGATTTATGATGGCAATTTTTGCTGATTTCATAGATGACATCATGGAAGTGTTTATGGATGACTTCTCTGTATGCGTACAAAGATTTAAAGGATATCTATCTAACTTAGAGATGGTACTCGAGAGATGCGTGAAAGTAAATCTTGTACTGAATTGGGAAAAGTTCCATTTTATGGTCAGACAAGGGATAATTTTAGGGCATGTGATATCTAACAGAGGCATCGAGGTAGATAAAGGAAAGAAAGAAGTAATAAAAGACCTTTAACCGCCTAAAACCGTGAAAGAAATAAGAAGTTTCTTAGGACACGTCGGTTTTTACCGTCGATTCATTAAGGACTTTTCCAAAATCATTAAACCGTTGACCGGTCAACTAATGAAGGACACTGAGTTTGTCTTTGATGAAGACTGTTTAAAAGCATTTGAAACACTCAAAACAGACCTCATCATTGCACCCATCATATAACCACAAGATTGGACACTACCATTCGAGATTATGTGCGATACGAGTGATTTCGTTGTAGGCGCAATCTTTAGACCTTGCTCAGATGAATTACGCCACGACATAGAAAGAACTCTTAGTCGTCGTGTTTGCACTTGATAAATTATGTTCCTACCTAGTAGGAGCTAAAATAATCATTTATATCGATCACACAATCATTAGATACCTTCTAAGTAAAAAAGACGCAAAGCCTAGATTACTAAGATGGATCCTTTTGCTACAAGAGTTTGATTTGGAAATCAAGGATAAGAAAGGAACTGACAATGTAGTAGCAGACCACTTATCACGTATGGAAGGAATTAAACTAGACCAAATACCAATTAAAGATGATTTCCCTGATGAACGTCTTATAGCTCAATTAGAGAGTGAGATATCTTCCTTGACTTTAGATGAACAAATCCAAGAAGAAACTGTGGAAGAAGTATGTGCGCAAACCACTCTACCATGGTACGTTGACATAGTTAACTACTTAGCTCCCGGGGTACTACCACCAGATCTCACTTACCAACAAAAGAAGAAATTCTTCCATGATTTAAAATATTATTATTGGGATGAACCATTTCTTTTCAAGCGAGGACCCGATGGTATTTACCGTCGATGTGGCCCAGAAGAAGAAATGGAAAACATAATTTCCCATTTTCATTCATCTCCTTACAGTGTACATGCAATCACTTCGAAGACTTGCGTAAAAATCCTTCAATCAGACTTATTTTGGCCCACTCTTTGGAAAGATGTTCACCTTGCCATTATAAATGGTGACTGATGCCAATGCACTGGTGTCGTACCTCGAAAAATACGATCCTCGCGCAGACCGCGGAACAGATGGATATAACAAAGTCGCCACCTAATTCTATTTATTCTAATGAAAGAATAGGAAGATATAGATAAAACCTAATAAAGAAAAATGGATAGAACAAGGTCATCGAAACCAAATTCTAAGCTCGGGAGTCGGTTACATAAGGGGAAGGTATTAGCACCCCTTACGTCCGTTGTATTCAACGGGAACCTCTTAGTTTAACTTGCGATTAAATGTTAACTTATGCTTTCTGTTCTCTTCGAATAATAAATGCGAATGATTCTAAATTAGGTTTAATAAGAGAAATAAGTTATTTTATTCCTAGGGTGCTCGGCAGGGATTGAGATCCGTGTGCCTACGTATTCCCTTGTGCAATGGGAAAGTCAGAGCCTCGTAGTTCGCGGTACTAAGGTTCGCTGGTTGGTTTGTTTTAATGAATATTTGTTTGAACCGCATTCTAACTGCTAAGCGTTGGCTTGTCTGCTCGCAATAGGAGGCTGAAGCGCTAGCTTATTTGCGAAGAAGAAAGAGTTTTAACAAAATTCGTTTTAACGAAAAATGTCTGATCAGGTTAGGGTTTTTAAGAATGAAAGGGTAAATAAATCGCGTCCTGAGGGGCGGGCCTCAGGAGAATTTATTCGAGAATTCAAAGAATGCTAGATTCCAGAATTCAGTTCTTTCATTATTTATTTATAAAAATATTTGAAGATCGAGTTTCGGAAAAGTTGATGACGAGGCACAATACGTTCGATTTACGTTAATCCGTGATCCGATTAAAGCGATAACAAAAAGAATTAAATTAAAATTGTAACAATTAAGTTGGAATAAAAACAATAGATATAAATAATTAAATTTAATTGAATTTAATCAAGTACTTGAATAATGGAAATAAGGTAATAAAAAATAAATAAATTAAATTAAATTGTTTGTCGAAATAGAATAATTAAATAAAATGCCTCATATTGATTAAATTTCCGATTTTACAATATCGGAAATAATTTAATCGTTTATTATATCATTGGCCATAAAAAAAGTGAGAAAAAGTATAAAAATAATAACAAATGATAAATTGGCCTCATATTTAATTTAAATAACGTCGATTTATTTAAAATCGAATATTTAAATATTTATTCATTGGCCAATAAAATAATAATAAAATTAATAATAAAAATGAATCTAATAATAAATTAGAAACTATAAAAAATGGAAAACGGTCTCATATTGATTCGGACAACGTCGATAAATTTAATGTCGCGAAACAGACGATAATATCATAGACCATATAAAAATAAGAGATAAATCGGGAAGTCGATAAAAAAATGGAAAATTTGTAAAGGAATGCCTCATAACAGTTTAGATAACGTCGGTTAAAACCGAATATCAAAAGGTTTATGATTATATCATAGGCCCAAATAATAAAGTTAAATATAAAAATATATGATCAAAATGCGAACATTAAAATAACAAAAAGAATTAAATACATGGTTAATATAAGTAAAAAAATCAGGGACGGGTGTATGCTGAATATGGACAGAAAACAAAAGAGACTTAGCCCAAAATCAAAGAAGGTTAAGGTTACTATGTGCTTTTTCTAAAATAAAATTAAATAAACAACTAATTAATAAATAATTAAAAAAAACCTGCAACGATTTAGAGAACACAAGTCCCTTCTTCAAAACATGCACTTGTAGAAAACAGATTTCACAAAAAGATCGTGTCCTTTGAATCAGATAGAGAAAAAAAAAGAAAAGGGAACCCAACCCTAGATGACTATCAGCGGCGGCGACAAAAGGAACAACATCGGCGGTTCTAATTTGTCATTTCTCACGGTGGTCTCTCCATTCTCAGCTAGCAACTCAGCTCCTCTCGCGCAAATGATTTCGACTTCTCGCGGTAGTTGCAAGCTTCTTACTTGCGATTTTTCGGTCTCTCTCTCTCTCGGATTTGAGGTTTCGCTCAAATTCGTGCTTGTTTGCTCTTACGGCTGGGTTTATGGTATGATGATGTTTTCGTTTGTGTTTAATTTCAGATTCTCAATGCTTCCGTTTTTTTGGTTCTGTGAGGTTGGTTGGGATTGAAATTCACAGAGTGATACTAGGGTTTTCTCCGTTCTTTTTTTGATTGCTAAATGATGACTTCGTTTTATAGCGGGATTTGTGTGAGGAAGTCGCGTGAGGGTGAGATATGAAATTCGAAGTCCGTTAGAGAGAATCTTAAGATGATTTTGTGGAGATTGTGTGGGGACCGAGTGATTGTGACAACTAAAATTTGTTTGTAGTGTGAGGTGGATTCCTTCTAGAATGCTTGTGGACCCACCGTGAATATGACCTTCACTAAGTTCTGTTTGAATTTTTTTCTGCTACGATCTTGTGTACCTCCACTGCTACTGTCGCTCCCGACAAATGAAAATGGATCATATGAAGGTACAGACGCGAACGGTCGGCGAAGGGAACAGTGAGAACACACAGCCGTGAACTCACTGGAGATGAAAAGAGTCGCCAGCTAGGCATTTTTATCCCGGAGGAAAGGCAATGCTGCATAGGCCTAGAAAAAGATGGATAAGACGGTTTGCGAACCAGAGAGACTGAGAAAGGGGGTTGGTTACAACCTGGGAAGGTATTAGCACCCAGATTGTCCGTCGTACTCGACGGGATCCACGCTTAAAAGATTTGTGTTTTAAAGGGGTAGTGTCAGTGCAATCTGTGTATAAAATAGCTGGAAAGATGTACAGGTGTCAGTGTAAAAGAAGTGTGAAGTGTATAGTGATGTGTCAGTGTAAGAATGAGAATGAATTGCTCAGGATTATGAGGCTTAAAGAAATGAGCTGGAAGGAGGGGGAATGTACAGAGACTTTTGTTCGATAACCGTTAAGTTATGCCTACGTATCCTCTCGTGCAATGAGGAAGTCAGAACACCGTAGTTCGACCCAAAGAGACTGAAAGATGAATTGACTTGTGAACTGCTTGCTTGCCTATGCTCAAGTGTATGACCTGTCTGGCTCAGGTGCTTACTGTCTTGCATTAGACGGAAGAAGCAAGTTCTCGATTGTGAGTGAAGATGATGAGAAAAGAATCCCGAAGGAGACGATTATTGTTTGTTTTTGAGTTTTCAGTCTTTTATTGCTTTTTTGGAGTTTGTCATAAGAAAATGAGCTTAAGCCTAAACCAATGGATTTAGTAAACTCATCACATCTTCCCTCTGTTTAGGGGTAATGAGAATACCTTAAGTGTGAAGTCAGATTCTCACACTTAATCACCTTTTGATGTAGGATTAAGATCATTAACCTACTTGTGATTATTTAGATGTTTTTTGTGATTTTGTTTAGTGTTGAGTAATGAGGTTAAGCCATAATCAAGGATTAAACAGACTCATTACACCATCCTAAAAGAAGGATGATAGGTGAGAATGTTTAAGTTGAGAAAAACTCCTCAACTTAATCCATGATTAGGGATTAAACCCATGACAAAACAAGCCTTTATTAAGTGGATTTTTATTTAGATTAATGGTATGATGATGAAGTGTTTTTTATGATTTGTAAGACAACTTGAGGGGGACTTGTCCATTAACACTAGGGTTAGTCCTTCTTAACCAATTAAGGAAGAATTAGAACCCAAATGCAAGGCCCAAGTTACAAGTGATGTCTTGATGATTATTAGGTGAATTGATTAAGAGATTTAAACACCTTAAGGGTTTAATACTTAGGATTAAAGTTATACACTCCATCCTAAGAGAAGGATGCAGGCATAAGCTTAATCACAAAGTCTTAAAGCCTTTAGGGTTTAGTCCCTGATTATGAGGTGAGAAAAGAAGACTCAAAGAAAGACACAAAGGTAAAACTATGGGGGGACTAATCAAAACCCTAATTCATTGTCATGCTTGGTTGGTCCTAAGGTTTGTGAGGTTTGCAAGAAAAGATCTTCAAAGGAGCCACCAGGAAGCAGATGAACAGGATCAAGAGAAGCAAAGTGACTTGCTTCATTCAAGAAGTCAAGTCACTTGAAGAAAGAAAGTGGGAGGAAGAAGAATGAGCAAACTCAATCTCAAACACACATAAAAATGCAGCAATGGATGCAAGAGAGATGAAAAGAAAAGTTATGAGAAGTGAAGGCAAATCCACTTCTCAAGTTTACTTACCACCTGAAATGTTAGAAAGAAATGCAATGCAATGCAAGATGAGATGAAATGATATGATGCTAAGCAAAACCAGAAGCATGCACATGATGATTATGATGTTATGAGGTGCTGCAAACATGAGGCAAGACAATGGGGAGGTTCATACAAGATCATGAATGCAAATGATGCAAGCTAAGGAGCATGAACAAGCATGGAAAGTTATGAATCATACAAGACAAATGACATGGCAAATATGCAATGCAATGATCAAAGATGCTTTATACATGTCTTAAGATGTCAAATGAATCATAAGAAGGCACAAAATGCAAAGACAAGTCATGTTATGCAAAGAAATGTAAGAAGGATGCAAAAGAAAGCCCAAATTAGGGTTCATGGATCAAACATCAAACACAAACCAAAAACAGAAACAAAACCCTAAAGTAAAAATGGAAAATGGTACCCAAGGAAACCCTAGACCTATAATAAACCACTGCCCAAAGGGGAGCTCTCAACTCTCAACCAAACTCAAGATATGGATTTTCTAAGTTATTAGGGTTTTTTAGGGTTCTTAACAAAACAAATGCCAAACAATTTGAAAATGCAAGAACAATTCATGGCCTTTTTATCCTAGGAACTACATGCAAAACAAAAGACAATGCAAGAAGAATCAATGTCTCAACCTTCACCAATTGGCAGAAATGAATTTTTGAATCCATGATCAAAATAATGCATAGAAAATGATTTAATTCAATGAGAAATTCTTAAAATGCATCAAGATCAAAAAAGAAATTTGGTTTGAAGGTTGGACAATGTTTCTAAATGTCTTAGAACATTTCATGAATTTTTTTTGTAATTTTTAAATACCTAAAAGTATTTTTAATTAATTAATTCTCATTAATCAATTAAAAATAACCTTTTAAATATTTAAAAATACTTTTTTAAATGATAAAAATAAAATAAAAATGTTTTTGTGTCTTAAAAATTAATTAAACTTTAAAGAAAAAGTTTCATAATTTTTAAGATATTTTTGCTATTTTTAAATAATTATGCAATACAAAAGACAAATAAAAGAAAATAAATGAATTAAATCTGATTTAATGAAAAGTATTCAAATCCAACGCGTGAGATTCAAAGTTGCCAGGGCGGGAATTGACTTGGCGCGGGAATGAACGGCTCACATTCAAACTGACTTAATTACACTTAGCCCTAATTAATCAAACCCTAATTACTCTCAGGCGACCGGAACACTGTTCCGGTCGTCTTCTCCGGCTACACCATTTCTCTATCTCTCTCAATAGGCCATGAAATCATGCCAAAATCTCCAGAATCAAACCTTAGCTCACTCTGAACAAGATTCCAGCAACAAACATCATTTATTTCAACACACAAACAAGATTCGAATCAAACATTCAAAACGGCAAAAATTTCAGAAACATCATACAGGCTCATTTCTCACTCTTTTTCAAAAGTAACAAGTTCAATGTGACCAGTGAAGCATGCTTTACCATTTAGAAACTTAAAAGGCAAGTTCTGGAAAAAAAGTTCATGGAGTCACCTGAGATTGAACTTTTGATTCAGGAGCTTTCTGGATGGTTCTTTGGCTCAATCTGGTCCCAATGGTCCACCTTTGGAGCTTTGGATGCTTAGTTGGAGTTTAAACAACCTCCTGAATGAGTTTGCAGCAGCTCTGACCAAGGGAGGATGAAAATCGTATTTGAGATATAGGGTGTTTCAGGTCAAAACAAAGGGTGGTTTCTGGTCAGTGAGGTGAGTGGAGATTGTTGGTGGAGTTTGTTCTTGTGTTTGAGGTTTGTGGAAGGAGATTCGATGGAAAATGCAGGCTGAGGTGAAGAATGGCAATGGGGTATTCTTGCTCAGATCAAGCCTGGCTCTTGGTGCTTTCTACTCAATGGATCATGGTGATTTCAAGTATGGAAATGGTTGGGATGTTTTGTGGCTGGGCAGAAGGATTCGAAGCAAAATGCAACTTGGTAGGTTTTTGTGTATGTGATGAATGAATGTGTTTCAGCCTTGCCTTATGTTATGTCTTGCTTGCAAAATGTCCACATAACTCTCTCTCATTGGTCAGATGACAAGACATGTGCTTTTTTTGATTGGTATGGCCACTTTTGCAAAATGTCAACTTTGGTGTAAGGAAAGCATGGGCTAAACTCTAGCTAAGTACAATGGGCATGGGGCTGCGCAGCATGAGGTGTGTATGAAGCTAGTTTGGTTCAGCAGCCAATGCATCAAGTGGAGGGAAGTGTGATGATGATTTTGCAACTTGGTCACTTTTGAAACTTCATGAAAATCTCTTGCTTTGCCAACCATGAACATGTGATCTTTTGGTCCAAATATGATTTTTAGAACTTGTATGATGCTTGCACATTGGTTAGACATGAACTAGAAGTCACAAATGCCTTGGTACAAAGTTTTTGCAAGTTTCTCATTTGAGGCATATCTTGAAAATTAGTGATTTTTGCCAACTTTGACACACCATAACTTTTGATCCAAAATGAATTAGATCATGTTCTTGTACTTTTTGAAAAGGGAAAGATCTAATCTACAACTTTCATGACCAAAGTTTTTCCATTTGAAGCATTTTTGGATCAAAAAGCAAGGCTTGAAAAATGACATAAAATGACATATTCTTGAAAAGTCAACCATGCCCTAAAAAGTCAACTTTGCAAAAACTTGTAATTCTTGAATTTTGTGAACTTCAAACCTCTTCCATGATCAAATAAAGATCAAATACACTCAAAATGATGAAGATCACCCTTTGGTTGGGTCATTGGGGGCCTCAGATGCCCTGATTTTGCACTGACTTGTCTGAAAAGTCAACTCTTGATCAGATGACTTCCCCATGGAATTTCTTCATGAAAATTGATATGCATACTCCCTATACCATATAGAGATCAATGGAAACAAGAATGACCAAAAAATTTGGGGTTATGGCCTCTGAAACCAAAACCCTAATTTTCAGTCAACTGTGCAGTTCAAACTGGCTCTGCATCCACTCAAACCCTAGCTCTTGTGATTCCTCTGCAATTTTGACTTTGAGGAGATGGAATATGATATAAGAACACACATGGACCACTTTGAAGTGATTGGTTGCCTTTGGAATGGCTCAAGATGCTTTGAGGTTGCTCAGATCACAAACCCTAGGTGCAGATGCCTTGAAAACTATGCAGTGAATCAAAAATGAGATGTGAGATGATATGATTGTGTTTATGCATATGAGAATGGTCACAAGCCATGATGTGAATGGATGAGGGCAAATTTGGGGTGTTTACAGCTGCCCCTATTCAAACATGAGTTAGCTGTGCCGGATGTAAGCGACGGCTTAACAGGCCAAACAAGATAACTTGTGGTTGAATACCAAAGACAGTCCAAAATTTGCACTCACAGAATGAAGAAGAAAAGGGATATAGATTGTAAAGGAAAAATAAAGTATATTGTAAGGTGTGGGCGACGGAGGACGACCGTCGAGCAGAGGAAGACTGCTAGGGATAAAAGGTAAAGCTAAGACGGGGACGGCCGACTAGCTGGGGAAAGTGTATGAAAATAAAGCGATGACGGGGACGGCCGACATGCTGGGGAAAATAGGATATTATGATGGGGACGGCCATCAAGATAAGGCTGCAAAATTTTCTGGGAGTTAATGAAACATGACGGGGACGGCCATCAAGTTCACAAAGCAAAGTAACCAACGATGGGGACGGCCATCGGGTTAAAGAGAAAAGGGACCACGATGGGGACGGTCATCGGGTTAAAGAATAAATGAAATAAACAGATGATGGGGTACGGCCATCAAAGGTGAAGGACGATCCCCTAGCAGGGGACGGCTGCTCTGTTGGGAATAAAAGGAAATATGATGGGGACGACCATCAGAGGTGGAGGACGACCACCTGGCAGGGTACGGCTGCCGAAAATATCAACGATGGGGACGGCCATCGGATAGATAAGGTCAACGATGGGGACGGCCATCGGACGATCAAGATGGAGGACGACCATCAAGAAGTGGAGGACGACCACTCAGCAGGGGACGGCTGCTCTCGAGGTTTGTCATGACATAGGACGAATGTCAGATAACCAAAATCAACAATGGGGACGGCCATTGGATAAAGTGATGAAGGACGATCATCAAAAGGTGGAGGACGACCACCTAGCAGGGGACGGCTGCTAAAATCAACGATGGGGACGGCCATCGGATGAGCATGATGGAGGACGACCATCAAGAAGTGGAGGACGACCACTCAGCAGGGTACGGCTGCTCTCAAAGGCATCATAACACAGGACGAGTGTTAGATAAAAAGGAAATTTGTTGGTGATCTACTGGGGATAATGTAAACACGGACGAGCGTTTTTCATCCAAGAAACAAAAAGGTATAAGTGTTTGGTATTGTGTATAGATTAAAGATGCGGACGAGCATCCTTAAGACTATGATACGGACGAGTATCATGTAGAAACAAACTGACACATGTTCAGAGATGATGATACGGACGAGTATCAACTGGTTAACAAGGAACACGGACGAGTGTTGTATCTGAAAGAATTCTTCTGGGGAATAATAGACACAGGCGAGTATCTATATTCAAGAAGACACAAGTGTTTGACACGGTGTATGGATTAAAGATGCGGACGAGCATCCTTAAGACTATGATACGGACGAGTATCATGTAGAAACAAACACTAGACGCAATGTTCCGAGATGATGGTACGGACGAGTACCAACTGGTTAACAAAGAACAAGGACTACTGTCGGATCTGCGGGGATATGAGTGATGATGTATACAAGATACGGACGAGTATTTGTATAAGTGTACCATGAGTAGTGAGTATTGTATTGTATAGATGAGTGTTTATCTGCTGGGGGGAGTGACACGGACGAGTGTCGAGAGAGAAAAGTATAATATTAACAAGTATCTGCTATACAAAGTCTAGGCGACTGCGCTGGGGATATGACACGGACGGGTGTCAAGAAAAGTGTATATATGTATATGTGAGTGCAAAGAGGATGTCTTTGGCTTTCTGCTGGGATATGACACGGACGGGTGTCAGGACGTATCTGTAGTGCGGGTGATTTGTTTGTAAAGATGTATTCAGGCGACTTTACTGAGGAATAATGACACGGACGGGTGCCAAAAGGTGTATATACTGGTTTTTGTGATTTGAGAGGCAGCTGCTTTTGCTGGGACTCTGGTGGGGATTTTTGTATATCATGATGACGAACGGTTTATTATTCACAGGTGTTCTATTCACAACATGACTTATGATTATGCCATGCATTTGATTTTATTTTTTATTTTTTATTTTTTTTTTTTTTGCCGTAATGCTCCGTGTTAGACGGAATGCTACGCTCTGGGGGGTAGTATGATGCGAATGCTATGATTATGCAAAGAAGCACGGATCCGGGACTCGGATCCCATTGCTGCGAAGATTTCTGGTTGATCTGCTTGAAGTGGACATCCCAGCTGGGGATAAGATCATTGGTAGACCTAATGATGCATCTGCTTGAGGATATATGTCACTGATTGACATATCCTTATAATATGGGACCCAGCCGGGGTTTGTAGAAGCTTTCCGTACTCTGTTGTGACTTCTCCGTGCGTTGCTCTTCTGAATAAAGGCTTGAAGCTCTGTGGGGAGATGATTCCCTGACTCCTGTATTCTGTTGAGGAAGAATGGTTGGCACTACAGCTGGGGAATGCTGTTGATAACTCAGCTGGGGAGAGTAATGAGAGGCAACTCGGCTGGCGAGAAAACATCCTGAGTGTTAAACCTGTTAGTTGATTTGGTAACTTTGCTGGGGGAAGCAATGGGGAGCAAGTCAGCTGGGGATAGAGCATTTCGGATGCTGAGATTGAGTGTATGCTGATTTGGCAGCTCCGTTGGGGAAATGGGCACCTTCTAGTGCCATGTGGAAGATAGACCGAGTTGATAATGATTCGCCTACTTGCTGAGACGTAACCTGCATGCCCCAGGTTGCGTTCTGGATACCTGCAATCCTGCAAAGATAATGGAACGTACAAAAGGTCCCGAGGTATCCCTTACTGGATTCCGTCATAGGGGTTAAGTACTTTCGAAAATGATCACATTCCCTGTAAGCATGTGTTTTGTTTTTAGAGAAGGCATCGGTACCTATGCAATTGTATTTTTAGAGATATCAGACAACTCTTTGCAAAACATAAATGTAAAAACGAAACATGACCGAAAATCTGATTTTATTAATTCATGTGCCCTGAATTGGCAAGATACAGTCAAGGAAACATATCTCCTGAAATGAAGAGATTGTTACAAATTGAGAAACAAAATGCTGGCGATGTTGACGACGCCTTGAGGAGCTTCCTCTCCTGCTATGACTCGTATGACAATGACGTTCTTCTCGTCTTGCTTTCTGGAGAGAGTTGATTCTGATTGAAGCTTGATCCTTTGTAGCTTACCAAGTTGTAAGTGATACAGACGAATTCAGAGTGCAGTTGTTCGCTTATTCCCTTATTTTGCATGGATCGCCCTTTCGGGTTTTCAATCCATCGGGATACCCATTTTTGCCTGAGCTGTCCAATGCGGCTTTTCAACTCAGCGGGTGTACATTTTTTCATTTATTTCCCTTATTTTTGCCCGAGTCTTTTATTCTGTTTTTGACTCGCCGGGATGCCCTATTTTTTCCTGGACTTGCATTCTGTTTTTGTGTCCAGCGGGTCATTTTATGCGAAGTATTTTTTAACTGCATCTGAATTCACAGGGGACGGGAAATCTTCACCATCCATGGTGCTGAGCATCAGTGCTCCACCAGAGAAAACTTTCTTTACAACGAATGGTCCTTCATAATTTGGAGTCCATTTGCCCCTGTGGTCTGTATGAGGAGGGAGGATTCTTTTCAACACAAGATCCCCTACTTGGTACTCTCGGTGCCTGACTTTCTGATCGAAGGCTTTCTTCATTCTCTTCTGATATAACTGCCCATGGCAGATTGCAGCCAATCTTTTCTCTTCGATCAGACTCAGTTGTTCGTATCGGGACCGAACCCATTCTGCTTCACTCAGTTTAACATCCATCAATACCCGTAGAGAGGGTAGCTCTACTTCAACAGGTAGGACTGCTTCCATACCATACACAAGCTGATACGGTGTTGCCCCAGTGGATGTTCTGATTGATGTGCGATACCCATGCAAGGCAAACGGTAGCATTTCATGCCAGTCTTTGTAGGTGACTACCATCTTCTGCACAATCTTCTTGATATTCTTATTTGCCGCCTCAACAGCGCCGTTCATCTTTGGCCTGTAAGGAGAAGAATTGTGATGTTGGATCTTGAAGTCCCGGCACAGCTCTGCCATCATTTTGTTGTTTAAATTGGAACCATTATCAGTAATGATTCGCTCGGGCACTCCATACCGACATATGATGTCTCTCTTCAGAAATCTGGCTACCACTTGTCTTGTAACATTTGCATATGAGGCTGCTTCAACCCACTTGGTGAAGTAGTCGATGGCGACTAGGATGAATTTGTGGCCGTTTGACGCAGTTGGCTCAATCTTGCCAATCATATCAATGCCCCACATAGCAAAGGGCCATGGTGAAGACATGATATTCAAAGGATTGGGAGGCACATGCACCTTATCCGCATAGATCTGGCATTTATGGCATTTCCTGGCGTAGGCACAACAGTCTGCATCCATTGTGATCCAGTAATAGCCTGATCTTAACAACTTTTTAGCCATGGCATGCCCCCCTGCATGGGTACCAAAAGATCCTTCGTGCACTTCATGCATCAGCAAATCTGCTTCCGTCCTGTCAACACATCTGAGGAGTACCATGTCAAAGTTCCTCTTGTATAAAGACCCATCAGTGTTCAGAAAGAAACTACCAGCCAGCCTTCTTAAAGTCTTCTTATCATTAGAAGATGCCCCAGGCGGGTATGTTTGATCCTCCAAGAAGCACTTAATGTCATGGAACCAAGGCTTATCGTCTTTTACAACATCTGCTGCAAATACATATGCTGGTCTGTTGAGTCTGGACACTGAAATCTGAGGTATAAAGTTAGCGGCTTGAACTTTAATCATGGATGAAATGGTAGCAAGAGCATCCGCAAACTGATTCTCGTCCCGAGGGATATACTCAAGCTTGACTGTTGTGAAGAAAGTCAATAACCTCCTTGTATAATCCCTGTAAGGTATCAGATGATCTTGGTGGGTGTACCATTTCCCGTTGGTTTGATTGACTACCAAAGCTGAATCTCCGAATACGGTCAATGTCTTGATCCTGAGGTCAATGGCTTCCTCAAGACCCATAATGCAAGCTTCGTATTCAGCTTCGTTGTTAGTGCAGTTGAAAGTGAGTTTTGCCGAGAAAGGCATGTGAACTCCTTTGGGTGTAATGAGTACTGCACCAACACCACGACCATTCATGTTAACAGCCCCATCAAACATCATAGTCCATTCTTCTTCCGGGTCGGGCCCTTCGGTGTGAATAGGCTCCTCGTGATCTTTTGCTTTAATGAACATGATGTCTTCGTCAGGGAAGTCAAACCTCATAGGTTGGTAGTCATCAATGGGTTGCTCAGCAAGATATTCAGATAGTACACTGCCCTTGATGGCTTTCTGAGAGGTGTACTGTATGTCGTATTCTGTGAGAATCATCTGCCATCTTGCAACCCGTCCGGTAAGAGTTGGCTTCTCAAAAATGTACTTAACTGGATCCATTTTTGAGATTAACAAGGTAGTGTGGGTCAACATATACTGTCTCAGTCGGCGAGCAGCCCACGCTAAAGCACAGCAAGTTTTCTCGAGCAGTGAATAACGCTGTTCACAGTCGGTAAACTTTTTGCTTAGGTAGTATATTGCATACTCTTTTCGACCAGACTCGTCATGCTGGCCCAGCACACACCCCATTGATTCTTCTAGCACTGTCAAGTACATAATCAGAGGTCTTCCTTCAACTGGCGGCATGAGGATTGGAGGTTCTTGTAAATACTCCTTGATCTTGTCAAAAGCCTTCTGGCAATCTTCGTTCCACCTGACCGTTTGTTCCTTTCTTAGCAGCTTGAACAAGGGTTCACAGGTTGCTGTGAGGTGAGATATGAACCGTGAAATGTAGTTCAATCGACCTAAGAACCCTCGAACTTCTTTCTCAGTTTTCGGTGCAGGCATCTCTTGAATAGCTTTGACTTTATCAGGGTCAACCTCAATCCCTTTCTCACTTACGATAAATCCTAGCAGCTTACCGGATCGCACCCCGAATGTGCATTTGTTGGGGTTCAGCTTTAGTTGGTACTTCCTCAGACGCTTGAACAACTTCAGCAGATTCACCAGGTGATCTTCCTCTGTAAGGGACTTGGCGATCATATCATCCACATAACACTCGATTTCTTTGTGGATCATATCGTGGAATAATGTCACCATAGCCCGTTGATATGTGGCACCAGCATTCTTCAGTCCGAATGGCATCACTTTGTAACAGAACGTGCCCCAAGGTGTGATGAATGTTGTCTTCTCCATGTCTTCAGGTGACATCTTGATCTGATTATATCCTGAAAATCCATCCATGAAGGAGAATACCGAGAACTGAGCCGTGTTATCCACCAATACATCAATGTGAGGTAATGGGAAGTCATCTTTCGGGCTGGCTCTGTTCAGATCCCGGTAGTCAACACACATCCTTACTTTGTCGTCCTTCTTAGGCACAGGTACTATGTTAGCAACCCACGGCGGATAGCTAATCACAGCAAGGAACCCGGCGTCCCATTGCTTTTGTACCTCTTCCTTGATTTTCATAGCCATGTCTGGGCGAGTTCGGCGCAGCTTCTGTTTGACTGGAGGGCAATCTTCTCTCAAAGGCAGCTTGTGCACAACAATATCGGTATCCAACCCTGGCATATCTTGATACGACCAAGCAAACACATCAACATACTCTTGAAGCAGATCTATCAGTTGTCTCTTCACTGAGTCTTGCAGGCAGGCCCCGATTTTAACTTCTTTCACGTCTTCGTCTGTACCAAGATTAATCACTTCAATCTCCTCCTGATGAGGAGTAATAACCTTTTCCTCTTGTCTCAACAACCTGGCTAGCTCTTCAGGAAGCTCATACTCTTCATCAACCCCTTCATCAGCTTGATTGATTGGATTGTCAAAGTCATACGATGTCATAGCCGTGCTGTTGTCGGTGCAGTCTGGAAGGCACTCTCTGCAAGGGTTAAGTTGTTCATTTTAGTGATAGATTTTAATCTTGATTTAGAAAAAAGTGAAATGAAGTTATCATTTTGAAAACACCGCCATTTATTTTTTGTACAAAAAGAAAAATGGAAAAACAGTGAGCAGAAAAGAAAAAGACTCGTTTGCAAAAAGACGTCTGATATTTCATTAATTTAATCTTGTTTGCACAAAAGTACAGATGGCCCTGATTACAAAATGAGTCTTGTCATCTTGGGCAAGATGCAAGACTTTGATGCATGCTTAAAAATACAGGAAATAATAATTACTCTGCATGAGTAACTCTTATAATTTCCTGGGAAGACCAGTTCGAGACACTGCTCCCCGGGATCTTTGGACGAATCCAATTCTCCAGATTGCGCTCCTCTTCCAGCTCGTCTTCCAAACAGTTGATAGCATCGGGGGTAAGCATCCCCCCACTGACAAATCCAGGCTCTGCAGCAGCCTTTGCTTGATGTTGAGTTGGTCTGTAACCCAACCCAAATTTGTCCTTCTTCTCCTCCACAGCTACGACCTTGCCCCAGCCTAGGGCAGTTCCTTCTTCAACAACCTTCCGGGCTTGTTGGTAAGATGACATGGAGATTCCAGATACAGCAGATGCTTCATTGACATTCAAGGCTTCAAAACCTTGGCTCATTGTTTCATGGATCTCCCCATCCATCTCAATGTATTTATAAGTAGCCAGATGGCTAACAAAAATGTCCTCTTCCCCACAGATTGTGACAACTTGGCCTTCCCACTCAAATTTTAACTTTTGGTGAAGGGTAGACGTTATTGCGCCGGCGGCGTGAATCCAGGGTCTACCCAACAAACAGCTGTAGGCGGGCTGAATGTCCATCACATAAAAGATAGTTTTAAAGGTCTGCGGGCCAATTGTCACAGGCAGCTCAATCTCTCCCAGAACCGATCTCTTAGAACCATCAAAGGCTCTTACTACCAGGTTGCTGGGCCTCAATGCCAATCCATCATATTCAAGCTTCACCAGAGCCTTCTTTGGTAAGACATTCAGGGAAGAACCTGTGTCCACCAGCACATGAGAAAGGACAGCTCCTTTGCATTCCATGGTTATGTGCAAGGCTTTGTTGTGGTTGCGGCCATCCGCTGTCAAGTCAGAATTGGTAAACCCTAGCCCATTGCTAGCAGTAACATTACCAACCACGGTTTCCAATTGGTTGACAGTAATCTCCTCAGGCACGTAAGCTGCGTGCAGGACTTTAAGTAGTGCATTCCGATGGGCTTCGGAGCACATAAGCAGTGAGAGGATAGAGATTTTGGATGGCGTCTGGTGAAGCTGATCCACAATTTTATAATCACTCCTTTTGATGATCCGCATAAACTCATCAACTTCCTGATCAAATGGAGTCTTCAGGGCTTCTTTGGCAGCTGGATCTTCCTGCACCGGGCCTTTTCCTTTTGCCTTGGCAGCAGCTTCTGCTTCGGCTGTAGGTCTTTGAACCTGTGAAGCAAAGAGACGTCCGCTTCGAGTGAAGCCTCCGCCTCTCCCCACATTATCTATTTGTGGTGCAGGTGCTATTGTTTCAAGAGTGATTCTTTTCCCTTCACAGTACACGTCAGAGCCATAGTGCCATGGGATGGCCCTATTGCTTTCATATGGTACTGGTCCAGGCACCGTGACAGTGACTGGACTGATTGCTGCTGCTGAAGGGACTGTAATTGTTTGTGGATCATAAAAGATTGTAACTGGTGCTCTAGTGGGAGCAGCACCTTCTGAATGGTGGGCGGAATTATTTTCAGGATCGTAGAATATGGTAACAGTGGAGACATCTTCATGATTGATTGTTGGTGTTGTAGGAGGTTCCGTTGGAAGGACTGTTGTTGTTGCTGATGGAGAGTCGAAATGGAATGAAGCTGAAGTTGTAGCAGGAGAAACTGTTGTAAACTGATCATTTGGAAGGACAGGTGAAGTACTTGTTGATGGTGCTGATGAATTGTTGGGAACAATAGTTGCTGCAGTTGTGGGAGGTTCTGAAACCGTTGTTGATGAAGTTGTTGGGTTTGTCGGAAATGATGTAGTGATCTGGAGCAGGCCACTCTGAATAAGGCTGTCGATGCCATTCCTCAGGTCCTCGCACCCATTCCATGAAATATTGCAGTAGGGGCACCCTAGTTCACACCCCGGAAATATTTGGTTTTCACGGAGTTGAGCTTTGATTTCCACCAATGGTGTCCTGATCTGATCCACACTGGTTATTAAATAAGACAGTTGGTCTTCTTCAATAGCATTAATTCGGGGACCACCATGGTTTGGCATTGGGTTCTTATTGACATTGGGCGGAGGTGCAAAATTCAGAGCCTTAGAGTCTACCAAGTCTTGTACCTTCATATGCAGAGCCCTGCATTTTTCTGTACTGTGACCAGGTGCGTTGGAATGAAAAGCACACCTAGCATTGGAGTCATAGTTCCTTGGTAGACTGTTGGGATCCGGAGGTGCCAACGTTCTTAGCTCAACCAGGTTGAGCTTCAGAAGTTGTAGCAGCAAAGCAGCATACGGCATTGGGATCGGGTCGATCAATCGGTTAGCTTGGGATGGCCTTTGTTGGAATGGCCTCTGTTGATTGTTGTTGTGGGAGTTGTTGTTGTTGTAGTTCCTTGGAGGATACTGATTCTGCTGATTTTGTTGTTGGAAGTTTTGTTGAGGAGGTTGATAGACTGGCTGAGGATGAGCTGGAGCAGGGATGGTGACTGCTGCTATTGACCTTTGAGCATATTGGGGCCTACCCCTGCTGGTGTGAATGGCATTGGTCTCGCCAGTTCTTCTTGGGCCTGTAAAAGGCTTTCTTGTACTACTGGACGAACTTGCACCATTGTCTGAGATCTTACCCATTTTTAACAGGCTTTCAATTCTCTCCCCAGCTATGACAACATCTGCGAAGCTGGTGGAAGAGAAAGCAGCCAACCTGTCAATATACGTTCCCTGAAGAGTGTTCATAAACATGTCTGCCATTTCTCTCTCAGACATTGGTGGTTGAACAGCAGCAGCCAGTTGCCTCCACCTTTGAGCATACTCTCGGAAACTCTCCCTCGAAGACTGTGACATTCCCATTAGGAGGGTCCTGTTGGGTGCCATATCTAGATTATACTGATACTGTCTGATGAAGGCTTCTGCCAGGTCCTTCCAGCATCTTATAGTTGCTCTTGTCAAATGGGAATACCATTCCCTAGAAGCTCCAGTCAAGCTATCTTCGAAGTAAAACATCCAAAGTTTCTCATCCATTGTATAGGCCTTCAGCCTTCCCAGAAATGATTGCAAATGAGTCCGGGGGCATGAAGTCCCATTATACTTTTCGAAGCAAGGAGGCTTGAACTTATGGGGGATCCTGACCCCTTCTACCAAACCCATGTCCATGACGTCGAACCCCAAAGAATTTTGAGACTCCAGTGATCTCAACTTCTCAGCTATTTCTTCCAATCGTCTATCATAAGTTTCCTCTCCGGCACCCATTACTGTATACTGGTCCTCCTGAGGATCTTCTTGAAGTACTCTGGCTGCTGTGGCTGTCCCTTGAATATTGACTGGGATGTTAGCCTCTGGATGGAGAGGGGGTCCAAAAACTGGGGGATTGACATGAGGTTGGACCCTCTCGTTGTTACTTGTGCCAGCAGTCCCCACATGGGGCTCATCTTGATTCCTCCCTTCTACCAAAGTTCTGAGCCTCTCCTGGCTTTGAGCTAAGTTGTTCATTACTTCCATGAATTGTGTTATCTGGGTTCTCATCTCCAACCTTTCGTTGGCCATCTGGTTTCTGACCTCCGTAAGGTCCTGCTGCATCTGATCCATCTGGATTCCCGGAAGGTTGTTTCTAGTTGGGTACCTGTGAGGCCTGTTGAGAGGAAATACCCGGCGGCGAGCAATAATTCCTGAACATCACAACAGAGGTTAGCAACAACAAAACAAAAAAACCTACAAAACAAACAAAAGAGGTTAGCATGCAATGCAGTTATGCTTATTTGTTCTCAAGGTATCCGGTGTGGCCTTCAGTTTTGACCCTTCCAGACCCTTGAAGATGATGCTGTTGAAGTTGCTTTTGATGTGAACCCAGATAGAAACCAACACAGATATATTACAAAAGTGAAATAATACAATTTGTTCATTTTTACATCACAAGCCCTCAAAGGGGTCAAAATACATCACAAAAAAGCAAAAGCACATGGAAAAAGAGCAACAACAAGCAAATGATCAAACTCCAAGGCCAAACTCATCCTCACGAACTTCCTTGAGAAGTGCTTCGGTCACAGGATCAGCCGGATGCTCCGTGAGACTTCTGATGAGAAGGTTTCTTGTTGCAACAGCTGCAGTCAACTTCTTATTCTGACTTTGGTCCTTAGACTTCTTCACTCCTGCTTTGATTTTCAGCTCTGATATTTCCTCCTGGGCTGCTGCCAGGGCTTTTTCCATCTGCTCCATCTTGTCCTGAACTCTCTTGTCTTCTAGAGTACGGGCCTCAGTGATCCGGACCCACCTGGCCTGACTCTCTTTCAAATACAAGTCTGTCCTTGCTCTCTGGAACTGGGCTTCTTTACAAGCATTCTTCAGAATCTGCTCACCAGCTTTGGACTTGTTGATATAATCTCCAGACTTCTCAATTTTAGTCAAGTGTTCCACCCTCAACTTCTCCAATCTCTCAATCTCCCTTACACCTTCACCCCTCTCCCTGAGGGTCTTCTGTAAGGCTTGGGTTAACTTCTCATTTCTTTCCTTCAAGCTCTCAAACTCCTCCAAACTGATAGTGGCAGGGGGTGGTGCTGAAGATGACTCAGGCATGTCTTCTATGGTGAAGGGCATTCCAGAGAATTGGGCCCTAGCATGGGACCACTCATAATATTGGACTGATGCCACATTATTGCACTTACCCAGAATGGTAATTCCCTTGGTTTGAACATGATCCCAGGCCCAGGCAGCCTGCCTAACAACAGCCAAACTAATCTTGTTCTCACAGTAGAGGGTCTCAACCAGGTCTTGTTCCCTAGGAATGTGGACCAGTGCATAGCCCAATTGCCTTCTGAACAGCAGAGGGTTGTAATTGATACTTCCCTTAACTCCTATTAAGGGCACATTGGGAAAGTGCCCACAGCTGGTGATCATATCTCTGCCCTTGGTGCTCTGAGTACACCATCTGATATCTGCTGAAGTGAGAGTAGTGAGCCTCTTAGCCCAGTTGCTTTGCTGATGAGGATTGAGAAATGTATCTGTCCTGGGTAGATGCCTGAGAAGCCAAGCATGGAATAATGGAGCACAAATCCTCACTAATCTTCCCCTCTGCTTCTCATTTCTCTGATGGACTGAGTAATAGAGATCACCCAGTAAAGTTGGCACTGGGTTCTTCAGGATGAACAAATGGATTGCACTCTTGCTAATGAAACGAGGCTCATCTGCAAACAACACAATTCCATATACACTTAAGGCCAACAGAGCACAAACAGCTTTCCAATCCCCCAAGGAGGCCTTCAAACTAGCTTGAGAAATTAAGAAGTCCAGATAAAATCCAGGGATCCCAGCTTTAGAGGTCATATGCTGCTCAATCAAAGCAGGCTCCAGGTGCAAAGCTTTTGCTACCTCTCCATTGCTAGGAAAGACCATTTCAGGGTTGAATGGGATTTCTCTTTTGATGGGCAAACCAATCAAGAATGAGTATTCTTCTAAAAGAGGCCCCAACTGAAAGTCTTGAAAGGTGAAACATCTCAATGGGGGATCATAGAACTGGATGCAAGTGTGGATGAGGCTCCTCTGTGAAGGGTCCAGATCCATAACCATGTCCAGTATATCTCCATAATGCTCCCTGAACAAAGGCATGTGATCTGGAGTGATCAGGGTTTGGATCCTCCTGATGTCTGACAAGTCTGGTTGGAAGAAATGATAGGTGATGTTGCTTTTCTTTGGAGCCATGATGCTGAAGACTGAGTAGAGTGCTGATGAAGATGCTGAGGAGTGGGCCACTGGCTGGCTAGTGCAAGTAACTGAAGTATATGGCTGACAAGCTGAAGCAAGTGCTGGTGGAGATAGGTCAAAACTGCAGATGGGGTCAAAACCAAAACCAAAGATGAAGGTGGATACCCTGAAACACAAATAAGCAAATGTTAATATGATGCAATGAGTATGTATGCAAATGATATGCAAGGGTTTGTGACTGAGCTGGATCTGATTAACTGCCTTGGTATAGATCCATGTGTGTTCAAGAATTCCAGATGGAGATCTAAAAATCCAGTAACCAAGGTGGGGGACTCAATTAAAGAGCCACAAGTCCAGGGTTTTAGAATCACAAGAACTATCCAACATGGAGCATTCTTAACAAAGTCAAAGTAACAGGGTATTCTGAGGTCAAGGTACCTGCAAACCTGTAAACAGCCCAACCCCCTCACAGGTGGTGATCTAGAACAAGGATCCTCAGACTTGGATCCGTTATGAGAAGTGTAAACACTTCTAACCCGGAGGTACAGTGTTTACAATAACCATAACAATTCCTCCTCTAATTCACCTCAGTTTCTGAAGGTCAATACTAAAAGGTCATCCAGACTTAGCAGGCTTCCCAGATAGCCCTAGCATTGCAGGAAATCTGCAACACAGAGTTCTCAAGAAGAAACCCATATCTGAACCGTGTTTCATATTCCCGCACCAGACCGAAATGGAATGGGAAAGAATATGATTCACTCTAGCCTAGGTGTCACTCAGGTCCCAGGTATAGGACCTTAACTCTCAATGAAACACCCACCCACCAAAGAAAAACCAGATCCAGCCAGCACAGTATGACAGTATGAAAAATATAAAGCTATAAAGAAAGCAATAAATCAAATGTACATAAGCAATAAACAAAAATAAATACAAGCACATACAAGCACATAACACCCCAGTAAACACAAATCAAACAAGCGCTAGGAGGAACCCACAAAAAGAACCAGAAGCCCTGGTTGCAGTATAAGGGTCCCCAGCAGAGTCGCCAAGCTGTCGCTCCCGACAAATGAAAATGGATCATATGAAGGTACAGACGCGAACGGTCGGCGAAGGGAACAGTGAGAACACACAGCCGTGAACTCACTGGAGATGAAAAGAGTCGCCAGCTAGGCATTTTTATCCCGGAGGAAAGGCAATGCTGCATAGGCCTAGAAAAAGATGGATAAGACGGTTTGCGAACCAGAGAGACTGAGAAAGGGGGTTGGTTACAACCTGGGAAGGTATTAGCACCCAGATTGTCCGTCGTACTCGACGGGATCCACGCTTAAAAGATTTGTGTTTTAAAGGGGTAGTGTCAGTGCAATCTGTGTATAAAATAGCTGGAAAGATGTACAGGTGTCAGTGTAAAAGAAGTGTGAAGTGTATAGTGATGTGTCAGTGTAAGAATGAGAATGAATTGCTCAGGATTATGAGGCTTAAAGAAATGAGCTGGAAGGAGGGGGAATGTACAGAGACTTTTGTTCGATAACCGTTAAGTTATGCCTACGTATCCTCTCGTGCAATGAGGAAGTCAGAACACCGTAGTTCGACCCAAAGAGACTGAAAGATGAATTGACTTGTGAACTGCTTGCTTGCCTATGCTCAAGTGTATGACCTGTCTGGCTCAGGTGCTTACTGTCTTGCATTAGACGGAAGAAGCAAGTTCTCGATTGTGAGTGAAGATGATGAGAAAAGAATCCCGAAGGAGACGATTATTGTTTGTTTTTGAGTTTTCAGTCTTTTATTGCTTTTTTGGAGTTTGTCATAAGAAAATGAGCTTAAGCCTAAACCAATGGATTTAGTAAACTCATCACATCTTCCCTCTGTTTAGGGGTAATGAGAATACCTTAAGTGTGAAGTCAGATTCTCACACTTAATCACCTTTTGATGTAGGATTAAGATCATTAACCTACTTGTGATTATTTAGATGTTTTTTGTGATTTTGTTTAGTGTTGAGTAATGAGGTTAAGCCATAATCAAGGATTAAACAGACTCATTACACCATCCTAAAAGAAGGATGATAGGTGAGAATGTTTAAGTTGAGAAAAACTCCTCAACTTAATCCATGATTAGGGATTAAACCCATGACAAAACAAGCCTTTATTAAGTGGATTTTTATTTAGATTAATGGTATGATGATGAAGTGTTTTTTATGATTTGTAAGACAACTTGAGGGGGACTTGTCCATTAACACTAGGGTTAGTCCTTCTTAACCAATTAAGGAAGAATTAGAACCCAAATGCAAGGCCCAAGTTACAAGTGATGTCTTGATGATTATTAGGTGAATTGATTAAGAGATTTAAACACCTTAAGGGTTTAATACTTAGGATTAAAGTTATACACTCCATCCTAAGAGAAGGATGCAGGCATAAGCTTAATCACAAAGTCTTAAAGCCTTTAGGGTTTAGTCCCTGATTATGAGGTGAGAAAAGAAGACTCAAAGAAAGACACAAAGGTAAAACTATGGGGGGACTAATCAAAACCCTAATTCATTGTCATGCTTGGTTGGTCCTAAGGTTTGTGAGGTTTGCAAGAAAAGATCTTCAAAGGAGCCACCAGGAAGCAGATGAACAGGATCAAGAGAAGCAAAGTGACTTGCTTCATTCAAGAAGTCAAGTCACTTGAAGAAAGAAAGTGGGAGGAAGAAGAATGAGCAAACTCAATCTCAAACACACATAAAAATGCAGCAATGGATGCAAGAGAGATGAAAAGAAAAGTTATGAGAAGTGAAGGCAAATCCACTTCTCAAGTTTACTTACCACCTGAAATGTTAGAAAGAAATGCAATGCAATGCAAGATGAGATGAAATGATATGATGCTAAGCAAAACCAGAAGCATGCACATGATGATTATGATGTTATGAGGTGCTGCAAACATGAGGCAAGACAATGGGGAGGTTCATACAAGATCATGAATGCAAATGATGCAAGCTAAGGAGCATGAACAAGCATGGAAAGTTATGAATCATACAAGACAAATGACATGGCAAATATGCAATGCAATGATCAAAGATGCTTTATACATGTCTTAAGATGTCAAATGAATCATAAGAAGGCACAAAATGCAAAGACAAGTCATGTTATGCAAAGAAATGTAAGAAGGATGCAAAAGAAAGCCCAAATTAGGGTTCATGGATCAAACATCAAACACAAACCAAAAACAGAAACAAAACCCTAAAGTAAAAATGGAAAATGGTACCCAAGGAAACCCTAGACCTATAATAAACCACTGCCCAAAGGGGAGCTCTCAACTCTCAACCAAACTCAAGATATGGATTTTCTAAGTTATTAGGGTTTTTTAGGGTTCTTAACAAAACAAATGCCAAACAATTTGAAAATGCAAGAACAATTCATGGCCTTTTTATCCTAGGAACTACATGCAAAACAAAAGACAATGCAAGAAGAATCAATGTCTCAACCTTCACCAATTGGCAGAAATGAATTTTTGAATCCATGATCAAAATAATGCATAGAAAATGATTTAATTCAATGAGAAATTCTTAAAATGCATCAAGATCAAAAAAGAAATTTGGTTTGAAGGTTGGACAATGTTTCTAAATGTCTTAGAACATTTCATGAATTTTTTTTGTAATTTTTAAATACCTAAAAGTATTTTTAATTAATTAATTCTCATTAATCAATTAAAAATAACCTTTTAAATATTTAAAAATACTTTTTTAAATGATAAAAATAAAATAAAAATGTTTTTGTGTCTTAAAAATTAATTAAACTTTAAAGAAAAAGTTTCATAATTTTTAAGATATTTTTGCTATTTTTAAATAATTATGCAAAACAAAAGACAAATAAAAGAAAATAAATGAATTAAATCTGATTTAATGAAAAGTATTCAAATCCAACGCGTGAGATTCAAAGTTGCCAGGGCGGGAATTGACTTGGCGCGGGAATGAACGGCTCACATTCAAACTGACTTAATTACACTTAGCCCTAATTAATCAAACCCTAATTACTCTCAGGCGACCGGAACACTGTTCCGGTCGTCTTCTCCGGCTACACCATTTCTCTATCTCTCTCAATAGGCCATGAAATCATGCCAAAATCTCCAGAATCAAACCTTAGCTCACTCTGAACAAGATTCCAGCAACAAACATCATTTATTTCAACACACAAACAAGATTCGAATCAAACATTCAAAACGGCAAAAATTTCAGAAACATCATACAGGCTCATTTCTCACTCTTTTTCAAAAGTAACAAGTTCAATGTGACCAGTGAAGCATGCTTTACCATTTAGAAACTTAAAAGGCAAGTTCTGGAAAAAAAGTTCATGGAGTCACCTGAGATTGAACTTTTGATTCAGGAGCTTTCTGGATGGTTCTTTGGCTCAATCTGGTCCCAATGGTCCACCTTTGGAGCTTTGGATGCTTAGTTGGAGTTTAAACAACCTCCTGAATGAGTTTGCAGCAGCTCTGACCAAGGGAGGATGAAAATCGTATTTGAGATATAGGGTGTTTCAGGTCAAAACAAAGGGTGGTTTCTGGTCAGTGAGGTGAGTGGAGATTGTTGGTGGAGTTTGTTCTTGTGTTTGAGGTTTGTGGAAGGAGATTCGATGGAAAATGCAGGCTGAGGTGAAGAATGGCAATGGGGTATTCTTGCTCAGATCAAGCCTGGCTCTTGGTGCTTTCTACTCAATGGATCATGGTGATTTCAAGTATGGAAATGGTTGGGATGTTTTGTGGCTGGGCAGAAGGATTCGAAGCAAAATGCAACTTGGTAGGTTTTTGTGTATGTGATGAATGAATGTGTTTCAGCCTTGCCTTATGTTATGTCTTGCTTGCAAAATGTCCACATAACTCTCTCTCATTGGTCAGATGACAAGACATGTGCTTTTTTTGATTGGTATGGCCACTTTTGCAAAATGTCAACTTTGGTGTAAGGAAAGCATGGGCTAAACTCTAGCTAAGTACAATGGGCATGGGGCTGCGCAGCATGAGGTGTGTATGAAGCTAGTTTGGTTCAGCAGCCAATGCATCAAGTGGAGGGAAGTGTGATGATGATTTTGCAACTTGGTCACTTTTGAAACTTCATGAAAATCTCTTGCTTTGCCAACCATGAACATGTGATCTTTTGGTCCAAATCTGATTTTTAGAACTTGTATGATGCTTGCACATTGGTTAGACATGAACTAGAAGTCACAAATGCCTTGGTACAAAGTTTTTGCAAGTTTCTCATTTGAGGCATATCTTGAAAATTAGTGATTTTTGCCAACTTTGACACACCATAACTTTTGATCCAAAATGAATTAGATCATGTTCTTGTACTTTTTGAAAAGGGAAAGATCTAATCTACAACTTTCATGACCAAAGTTTTTCCATTTGAAGCATTTTTGGATCAAAAAGCAAGGCTTGAAAAATGACATAAAATGACATATTCTTGAAAAGTCAACCATGCCCTAAAAAGTCAACTTTGCAAAAACTTGTAATTCTTGAATTTTGTGAACTTCAAACCTCTTCCATGATCAAATAAAGATCAAATACACTCAAAATGATGAAGATCACCCTTTGGTTGGGTCATTGGGGGCCTCAGATGCCCTGATTTTGCACTGACTTGTCTGAAAAGTCAACTCTTGATCAGATGACTTCCCCATGGAATTTCTTCATGAAAATTGATATGCATACTCCCTATACCATATAGAGATCAATGGAAACAAGAATGACCAAAAAATTTGGGGTTATGGCCTCTGAAACCAAAACCCTAATTTTCAGTCAACTGTGCAGTTCAAACTGGCTCTGCATCCACTCAAACCCTAGCTCTTGTGATTCCTCTGCAATTTTGACTTTGAGGAGATGGAATATGATATAAGAACACACATGGACCAATTTGAAGTGATTGGTTGCCTTTGGAATGGCTCAAGATGCTTTGAGGTTGCTCAGATCACAAACCCTAGGTGCAGATGCCTTGAAAACTATGCAGTGAATCAAAAATGAGATGTGAGATGATATGATTGTGTTTATGCATATGAGAATGGTCACAAGCCATGGTGTGAATGGGTGAGGGCAAATTTGGGGTGTTTACAGCTAGCTAACCTGTTTTTTCACTGCTTATTCATTCTGTTATTGTTCGCTACTTTGTTGCACCAATCTGATTAAATGCATTTGATATGACAGGTTTCTGTGGTTCCTGTAAGGCTTGGTTGTGCTCTAGAGGCTATGATTTTATTTGACAAAAACAAACAGAGATGTTTCATTCTTCGTGGTTAGACAGCATAATCTTCAGCCGAGTATTCTTCACTATTCGTGTATGGTTGGCAATTTGGGTCATGCGGGACTTGTTCGCAAGGCTTATGAATTGATAGAGAGTGCCGTTTAGTGCAACCAGTTCTATATGGAGTTCACTTGTCATGAAGAATCATGGAAATTCAAGGTCTGCAATACACTGTATGGTTATGTTTTGCCCTCAGGACTCATTCTGATGTTCAACTTGTTGTGCGTGCTCGTGAGCAGGTTGTTTGGTCTCGTACATAGGTTGAACTAGCTTGGTTTCAACTTGCATAAAAGGTGACCTATTTGGCCCGAAGCCGAGAATGTCAAAGTCTGCTTGCAGATTGATGAAGAGCTGGAAATAGAATGAGATATGACTTGAAGAGGGGGGCCTCCTGCAAGTTGACTGATATATTTATGTTGTAAGTCCTGAAATTATTCTGGCTTTGGGTTGCTTGTGATTTTTATCTTTGTTTTGCCACAACTATTTTTCTCTTTTGCATGATGACCCCTATTTGATTGAGTGGCATGGTATATTTATCAGGTGGTTTTGAATCATTGTCTGAACAACTGATAGGATGAAAACTGGCCATCATTTGGTGTGTACTGATGAGTACCAAAGATGAATCGTGGACGTATTGCTATGCTTTAGAGGTAATTAGAATTTGACAATTATGAACATATATGTCTTGTGAATTTTCTGCTACATTTGTTGAATGAACTCTGGCTTTCATGTGTTTGAGATTATAGGTCTTCTTGAACTGCTTCCATATCGGCCGGAAGTGCGTCTCTTGTCTTGATCATGATGCGCATCTTTGGACACAGCTGCTACATCCTCAAAGCCCCTATGTTTAGAATGGTTGCGGCGAGGACTAGAGCTTGTTGTTTTCAGCTTGATGAAAAGCTTGAATCAGTTTTTAGTATGAACATTTTCTGATTTTGCTTTCTTTGAAATTTGCATTTGAAATCAGCCCATGAATTCGGATATGTCTTGTGACCCCTGCAATTGCAGTGGCGGCTGGTATATACATGTTGCCAGCTGATGGCTTGGTGAACTTGGATGGTCTTCTTTGCACAATGATCTCCCTCGGGTAATCTCTTTCTATTATAATTCCAGTAATTGATTTCTTCTCGCCTGGCTTCTCGATCAAAAAATCTCTAACGTTGTTTTGGGTCATCGATTTCACAGCTTCATAGACAGTGTCATCTATGGCGCACCAAAACCAGGAACCGTCTGCATCTTTACCTTTGCCTTGCAAGATGTCTGAAATTGTAGTGCTCTCAAGACCCTGCTCCTCTATACAAACAGATGTAACAGACTCAAACCGTGAAAAGGCGGCAGGCTGCAACTGGGAATTCACCGTGCAGACTTGTTGCCAAAACAACAGCTTTGACTTTTTTGCATTTGTGACTTCCTTACAGTTGGTCTCATTCCATTTATTATTGCAAGTTTATTTCACTGCTTTTTCATGAACACTGATGTAACAAACTTCGTGGCTGGTTGTGTAACAGAGTTGTAGTTGGTGTATGTTATGGTTCCCATCGCGAGAATGACTTGGAAAAATGGGAGACTGCAGTGGTGGTTAGCAACATGAGGAAGCTTATGGGTGCTATGGACGAACCCCAAAACTGCTTCAGGTGCTGACAAAAACTTCGCCTTGGTATTAGCCGGCTTTGAGACTTGGTTCATAGCTGAAGTTATTGGCTGCTGCAAGTGCTTGACGGCGAAATCACACACATGACAGGTTTGGCCACAATCATTATTTATGCCCTGATTTGGATTTCTAAAATAATTGCGAGTGTACTGATTTTTCACTCCTCTTTTATTCAACATATAGTTACTGTAGTAATTCTCGTTTACCATTGATTTATCTTTCCTTTGATTTGCTTTCTTTGATTTTGGAGTTGTTATTCTTGCAGGTAAGAAATGGAGGGGAGTTCAAAGCTTGCTTGAAAATTGATGTGTATCTCTGTCTTGTAACAATACCATGCTATATTTTTTTGTAAATTTCACCTCTTGCAGCTACTCGAAAATCACCATAACTCTTCATTGAAATATAATCGTAACCTTTGCTCATTCTTCTCTTGGTCCATGCCTTTTTGGAATTGTGGATGCGACTTGAACCAATTAGCTATAACTTTTTTTTGTATTTTTCTAAGATTGTTGTTGTCATGAATTGGATGTGGAGGATGGTTAAATCTTGGCGAAAACAAAAAAGAAACTTGACTAGTGGCTTACGGAATTTGAAGTGTTTTTTAGTCATGAAATGCTTTTAGAGTCATCATATTACACGGTAGTAATAAACTGGTATGTAACAAATGGGCTAAGTGATAGTGTTTTTCAAGAGGTCTTTTCCTTGTATTATTATTTGTTTCAATTGTTTTGGACTGTGAATGGGCCTATAATTGATGTAACTCTTTGTAAGTCATATGAACAAACTTGTAATCCAGCCAATAACTTCTTCAATGTGATTGATGAATACGAAGAAAAAAAACTATATGTAATTCCCTTTTTACCACTTGCATCTCAATTAGCCAACAAATAATGATACCAAGATATTCCAGTTCATGCACTAGGCTTGAAACACAACGTAGTCTAAGCTCCAATATCTGCACATCGGTACATCAAAATCTCCACGTGAACCCCTTCGAATAAAAGCAAAGAATCAGAAATTGAAATGTGAATTTCCATGTCGCCGAACCATAACCATGGTGGTACACATACTATCACCGATAGCCTCAACTATAATTAGAAAGCCAAATTACTTAACTTGAGTTTAATCAATTAGCAAGGCAAGTACACATACCCCCCTTTTTTAGAATTTTGTATAAAGGTTAGCAAAATAAACAAATGAAAGTATTCATACAACTAGGACAAATTTAGGGTACAACAGATGCCCCTATCTAATTGCTTAAATCCGAAGAATTGAAATTCTAGGATAAAAGTCAATTAGATACAAAAAATACCCAAAATTTGGCCGATGCAAAATGCCATGCAATGGTGAAGCATGAGATGTATGTATGGATGTAATTGCTGAGGATATTAACTATATGAATGCGATATGAAATATGATGACATAATGTCTGCGGGTATAATGAAATGATTGTAAACAGTAAGGTAATGAGAATTTGGTTAGGAAAAAACAAGACATTTCTGAAAATCTGTCTGTACAACGAAGAATAATCAGGAATACTTAGGGTAAGAGGGATAAACCCTGAGAAAGGTATTAAAGACATCCAGAAAAATCTATGGATGCACAAACACCAAATTTAGAAATCAACGCCCGAAACATCTAGAAGAGTACTAAATGTGGAATGAGACCAAATTATGAAAGTACACCAAGGGAAAGATCAAACTTTTCAACAAGACCTTCATAGAGATGCTACTCGAAGTAAAGACTCAAGCCAAACTAATCAATGGGATGAACTAGAGAGAGCCAGTTGAAAAAAAAGATCCACGTCAAACTTCACACAATTTGAAGGAAAAGGGTTCCACGCCAAACATAACACAGTTTGAAGGAAAAGAAAATATCCACGCCAAATTTTCTTAACAAGACAAATTTGAAGGAAAAGAGTTCCACGCCAAACTTAACACAGTTTGAAGGAAAAAAGGGTTCCACGCCAAACATAACACAATTTGAAGGAAAAAAGAGATATCCACGCCAAATTTATCAATAAGACAAATTTGAAGGACAAGAAAGTATCCACGCAAAATTTATCAATAAGACAAATTTGAAAGAAAGGGTTCCACGCCAAACTTAACACAGTTTGAAGGAAAAGGGTTCCACGCCAAACTTAACACAGTTTGATGGAAAAAGAGATATCCATTCCAAATTTATCAATAAGACAAATTTGAAGGACAAGAAAGTATCCACGCCAAATTTATCAATAAGACAAATTTGAAGGAAAGGGTTCCACGCCAAACTTAACACAGTTTGAAGGAAAAAGGGTTCCACGCCAAACTTAACACAGTTTGAAGGAAAAAGGGTTCCACGCCAAACTTAACACAGTTTGAAGGAAAATGGTTCCACGCCAAACTTAACACAGTTTGAAGGAAAAAGGGTTCCACGCTAAACTTAACACAGTTTGAAGGAAAATGGTTCCACGCCAAACTTAACACAGTTTAAAGGAAAAAAGAGATATCCACGCCAAATTTATCAATAAGACAAATTTGAAGGACAAGAAAGTATCCACGCCAAATTTATCAATAAGACAAATTTGAAGGAAATGGAGATATCCACGTCAAATTTCTCAATGGGAATTATCCGAAGAGAGACCTTTGAAGGAAAAGGAAGATAAACATACGAAAGGACAGGGTGACAGACATGACTGCTTTGGTAGGTGCCAAGTGGGTTGGACTTTGATTTTTTTTTGTGGTTGCCAATAGAAATTGGATTTTAAGGGTGCCAAACAAAATTGGACTCTGACCGCAAGGTAAGATAACAAGACCTCGGGAAATACATGAAGTAAACTTCGAACTATGCTGGATGTGAAATTTGTATGATGCAAATGGTCAATGCTTGCAATGAAAATGCTAAGACCAACTGGATAAGACTCTTTGGAGAGGTGCGGCTGAAACAACTGATTCCACAACACAAGGAACTTTGCCAACTATGCCCCTTGAAAGATATCCTGAACACGACTTCCATCACACTTGCTGGAAGTACGAAGATGTTGATCCTGGTAGGAAGGAGTGATAAGCTTGCTTGGGGATTTCTTTGAAATAGACTGCCCCATGTTGATTGATTCCGAAAGGACTGCTTGACTGGTCACTTGAAATGTTTGTCCCAGCACGAGTCTTGGATAGAGTTTCTCTTAATAACATGATCTTTGACAATGATATGCCCCTTCTAGGATCACTGGTTAAGTTTTTCAACAATTTAGAATTCCTTGATAATGAGTGCTTACTTGCAAATAAAATATTCATTCGAAAAATGTTAACTTTAATGTAGTACTCAAGCATAAAATTTTTAAAATCAAAATCATTATTGGAATGATATTTGGAGTAAAGCAAATGAATCACTGGTAAGAATGCAGTGTTTATTCAGTCATGCAAAGTGCAAAGTGAAAAATAATGCAAATTGAAAGATAATGCAAAAGGTAAGATACCAAAGCGAATGATTGGCAAATCTCATGGGCAGTCAGCTTACGCAACCTTGCTGCGATATGCTTTCAAAACAAACCTAGCTTCAATTAGGTCTTTAAAGGGTTGTAACGTGGCTTGGTTCACGGTTTATGAAACAAAGGATATAAGGCTTAAAATTTAATTTTTACCCAACCCATTCTCCATGATGATCTTCAGTCCTACGCTCAATTAATTCCACCTATGCATTCAGATTACTTAAGTTTGCACTGATGAAGATGAATCAGAAGCCAAGAGATTATTGGATAACAGTCACTACTTATTCTCAACATTTTGTTGGACTTATTTGAAGAGGACTTTGGGTCAACTCCTCTTTGTCTTTATTGAGGAATTCTGGTGACCTCTTTTGATTTGATTCTTATTATCCCTAACTTTTGCCTGGACTGTATCTTTGACAGTCCACCGGGATGCTTTTATTTTTGCCTAAGCGGCCTTTTAGATGTTGACTTAGCGGCTTTTTCATTTTTTATTTGGACAATGACTGCCATTAACTTCCTTGACAATTGTGCGAAGGGAAACTTGGGCTTGAAATCCTTATTGAAAGATGTAACGAATAATCCTCCTGAAATTGAATGCATATTTGAAATAATTGAGAACTACCCTGCCCCGGGTTAAGATTACGGTTTTTTCGTGTAGAAAGAAACTCCAACTTCTAGGTTCAAAGGGGTTGACAAGGGATTAATCTTCCTTATTTCTCCAGTATTTGGGAGTTGAAACAATGTCTGTATATCATCAGCAGAGTTTTATTTTGAAAGCATACCATTCAACGGTTTGGGTATTTTTCGTCATCCTCCCTCCAATCATTGCTTATACAATAGATGAAATAAGAGAAACAATGGTATATATATTTTTCGGAATTTTTTTTTTTGAAAATGAAAAGCATGAATACGCACAAATATGGAGGTGAATGAATTGATTCAAAAACATGCGATGCTCATTTCATTAACATTAACATTAAAGAAAACAAACAAGTCTTTAAACAAGTACACATAACACAAACAAGGAAATTAAAACTGAAAAGAAACAAGGCCTAGTGTCTAATCAGTAGCAAGGATGAGCTTTCCCGTCTGATCCACTGGCTTTAGGTAATAACTAGTGATTCTTTGACCAAATCTTCAGCCACTTTGTTCTGGCATGTGATTTCTGCCAACATGGGGAATCCCTCTCGGTGTGAAGGTGATCACATCTCCTCTGACCAAATCCTGAACTCGAGACTGGAAAGCATAACAACTTTCAATATCATGACCTGCAGCTCCTTCATGGAATGGGCAATGAAGATTAGTTCTGAACCCATCTGGAAGAATATTCGGAGGAGTAAGTGCTCTAGTCGTGATAAGGCCTTTCAGAACCAAGTAAGGATATAGCTCAGCATATTTCATGGGAATAGGATCGATCTGAGTTCTAGGCCTGGGATTACGAATCTGACTCTGACGAGCACTCCTTTGTGGGGGAGCCCTACCCTCAGCTTTTGTCACAAACTCCTTCCTCTTTTGAAGCTTTTCAGAGGGCTTTCCAGAAGACTCAGCATCATGGTGCAAAAAGTAAGGATTCTCATAAAAAACTTGAGAAACAATACCCGTAGGGGTAACATTAATTTGAGGTATGACAATCCTCTGGGACTGAGCTTCCCTAGCCAACAATGTTTGCATCATATCCATGAGTATATTCACGTTTCCTTTCAACTTGTTGAGGTCTTCTCTAACCCTTCTGTTATGTTGCTCCTGATTTTCCGTTCTTTTTCCGATGATAGTTTCAGTTCTGAATTTGTGCTTAGGAATCAACTTGACGTGTACTCAACAACTGAAGAGGAGAAAGAATGAACATGAGTGACTATGAATGCAAAATGAATGCAAATGTGAATGCAATGATATTTAAATAATATGCCATGAGTAGTTGTAATTCAAAGGATGATAAATCAAATTCCACAGTTAATCACCAGAACGAGAGAGTAACCAATATCTATAATAAAAGGAACCTTATAGGTAGCTGTAAACACCCCAAATTTGCCCTCACCCCTTTCACACCATGGCTTGTGATCATTTCATATGCATATACACAATCATACCATCTCATATCACAATTTTGATTCACTGCATAGTTTCTAAGTCATCTGCATCTAGGGTTTGTGATCTGAGCAATCCAAGAGCTTCTTGAGCCACTCCAAAGGCCACCAATCACTTCAAAGGGATCCATATGTGTTCTTATATCATATTACATCATCTCAAAGTCAAGATTTCAAAGAATCACAAGAACTAGGGTTTGAATGGATGCAGAGCCAGGTTTGACTGCACAGATGACCTAAAATTAGGGTTTTGGTTTCAGAGGCCATAACTCCAATTTTTTTGGTCATTCTTGTTTCCATTGGTCTCTATATGGTATAGGGAGTATGCATATCAATTTTCATGAAGAAATTCCATGGGGAAGTCATCTGATCAAGAGTTGACTTTCTGGACAAGTCAGTGCAAAATCAGGGCATCTGAGGCCCCCAATGACCCAACCAATGGGTGATCTTCATCATTTTGAGTGTATATGATCTTTACTTGATCATGGAAGAGGGTTGAAGTTCACAAAAATCAAGAATTTGGAGTTTTTGCAAGTGTTGACTTTTTGGGCATAGTTGACTTTTCAAGAATGCTTCATTTTTGGTCATTTTTCAAGCCTTGATTCTTGATCCAAAAATGCTTCAAATGAAAAACCTTGGTCATGAAAGTTGTAGATCACATTTTTCCCTTTTCAAAAAGTACAAGAACATGATCTAATTCTTCTTGGATCAAAAGTTATGGTGTGACAAAGTTGGCTAAAATCATTGATTTTCAAGATGTGCACCAAATGTGAATTTTGCAAAACCATGAACCAAGGCTGTTTGTAACCTCTAGTTGACATCAAACCATGACACAAACATTCCATATGTCCTAAAAATCATAATTGAACCAAAGATCACATGTTCATGGTTCATGTAACAAGGCATTTTTCATGAAGTTTAAAAAAAGTAACAACTTGCAAAACCACTCATCACATTTCCCACCACTTGCAACCTTGGATGCTGAGTTTTGCTAGCCTTTCCCCTCACCCTTGCTGCACAGCCCCATGCTTTGTACTAGCCTAGAACCAAGCCATACTTCTCTTACACAAAGAGTGGACTTTTGGCAAAAGCAAACTTACCAATCAATAGAGGCCAGGTCACATCATCTGACCTATAGGGTTAAAATATACTATCCTTTGGCAAGCTAAAGATATGAAGAAGCAAGGCTGAAACTGATCACAACATCACATACACAAAAAACACTCCCTTTTGCAAATTGCTTCGAATCTCTCTGCCCAGCCATCAAACATCTAAACCATTTTCACCAAACATCTCACTATGATTCATTGAGAAGAAACCAGCCAAGGACCAGGCCTGAAACAAGCTGTAACCTCACTTCACCATTTTCACTCCAATTTGCAGTTTGCTTCGAAACTCTCTCCACAGCTCACAAACCTCAAAACAAACTCCATAGACCTTCTCCACTCATCAGCTGGACCACAAACAACCACCTACATTGGCCTGAAACTGCCTGAATCACCATTGCCATTTCCAACTGAGCTTGAGCAGAAGCTTGACAAACTCCTTATCCAGCCAACATAAACTCTTCCTAAGCATTCAAGAATCATCTGGGGACCAAGTAGAGTGGATTGCACTGAAGGAAGTGGTCAGAAAGTGGCTGAAGTGAAAGCTTCGAATCTCAGGTAGCTCAAGAAATATTTTTCCAGAAATCATTTTTCGTGTTCTAAACTTGTTCTTTGTGTCTTCCTGATCATGAATATGCCTTTGGTTTTGCAAATGGTGATGAAATGAGAATGTAATTGCTCTCTGAGTTTTTTGTGCCCTAGTTCTTGTTTGTTTCGATTCAGCCTTGTTAGGAAATATAAATTTGTTTTGATTAGGGGTTTTGGTTCGTGAGTGAGTGGGGATCATTTCCCAGTTTTTAGATTTCGTTTTAGTTAGGTTTTTGGAGTTTTGGGGATTCTCAGGGGGGATGCTGGCCGGAGAAGACGACCGGAGGTCTTCTCCGGCGGCCTGAATGTCATTTGTGCCCTAATCCTGTAATTAACTCCCATTTGAATTTGGACCGTAGGATGCCTTTGACCAGTTGACTTCGCGCGTGAGTGGAAGGCTCAGATCACTTTGATTAGCCCTAATTCATTTAATTAGTTTAATTAATTTGTAATTAAGTTAATTGGCTCAGATGCAACCCCAGCCGTCCAGATGCGCGCTGGTCAACCAATTCAAATCCAGGGCTCATCCCAGCCTTCCATCTGTTTGACTTTCCATTTAAATTCATTTATTTTCATTTAACTTGCATAATTTATTTAAAATAGTAAAAAATGTCTAAAAATTATGAAACTTTTTCTCATGAGTTTTAATAATTTTTATGATACAAAAATATTTTTATTTTTATTTTTAGCATTTAAAAAGCATTTTTAAATATTTAAAAGATTATTTTTAATTGATTAATGGAAATTAATTTATTAAAAATACTTTTAAGTATCAAAAAATCACCAAAAAATTCATGAAATGTTCTAAGGCATTTAGAAACATTGTCCAACCTTCAAACCAAATTTCTTTTTGGATCTTGATGCATTTTGAGAATTTTTCATTGAATTAAAATCATTTTTGTGCATTATTTTGATCCTAAGTTCAAAAAATCATTTCTGCCTATCTATGAGGAGTTGGACATTGATTCTTCTTGCATTGCATTGTGTTTAGCATGTAGTTTTTGAGTTTAAATGGCCTTGATTTGATTCTTCATTTTCAATTTGTTTGTTAATTTTCTTGTTTGGGAACCCTAAAAACCCTAAAATCTTGTAAAATTCATAACTTAAGATTGGCTAAGAGTTGAGACCTCCCCTTTGGACCTTGGTTTAGTATAGGTTTAGGGTTTCTTTGGGTGGCATTTTCCATTTTTTATCTTAGGGTTTGCTTCTGTTTTTGGTTTTTGTTTGTTGTTTGATCCATAAACCCTAATTTGGGCTTCCATTTGCATCCTTCTTGCATTCTCTTGCATAACATGACTTGCCATGACATTTCAAGCATCCATGTGATTCATTTAACATCATAAGACATATTGAAATCATGATTGATCATTGCATCATGTATTTGCCATGTTGTATGCCATGTGCACTTCATAACTTTTCATGTATGTCTATGTTTCTTAACTTGCACTATCTGCATCCATAAGCTTGTATGATCATCTCTATGCCTTGTTTCATGTTTGTATCACTTCTGGTTTTGTGTCTCATCATGTCATCTCATCCCATTTTGCATTGCATTGTATTTCATTTCTAACATTTCAGGTGGTAAGTGAATTTGAGAAGTGAATTTGCCTTCACTTCTCATAACTTTTCTTTTCATCTCCCTTGCATCCTTGCTGCATTTTTGTATGTGCTTGAGATTGAGCTTGCTCATTCCCCTTCTTCTTACTTTCTTTCTTCAAGTGACTTGACTTCTTGAATGAAGCAAGTCACTTTGCTTCTCCTGATCCTTTCATCTGCTTCCTGGTGGTTCCATTGAAGATCTTCTCTTGAAAACCTCACAAACCTTAGGAACAACCAAGCATGACAATGATTAGGGTTTTGATTAGTCTCCCCTCTTAGTCTTACCTTTGTGTCTCTTTTGAGTCTTCTCTTCTCACCTCATAATCAGGGACTAAACCCTAAAGGCTTTAAGGCTTTGTGATTAAGCTTATGCCTGCATCCTTCTCTTAGGATGGAGTGTATAACTTTAATCCTAAGTGTTAAACCCTTAATGTGTTTAAATCTCTTAATCAATCCACTTAATAAGTATCAAGACATTACACTTGTAACTTGGGCCTTGCATTAGGGTTCTAATTCTTCCTTAATTGGTTAAGAAGGACTAACCCTAGTGTTAATGGAAAAGTCCCCCTCAAGTTGTCTTACAAATCATAAAAACCACTTCTTCATCATATCATTAAATAAAATCCACTTAATCAAAGGCTTGTTTTGTCATGAGTTTAATCCCTAATCATGGATTAAGTTGAGGAGCTTTCCTCAGCTTAAACATTCTCATCTATTATCCTTCTATTAGGATGGTGTAATGGGTCTGTTTAATCCCTGATTATGGATTAACCTCATTACTTAACACTAAACAAAAACACCAAAAACATCTAATTAATCACAAGTAGGTTAATGATCTTAATCCCATACCAAAGGTGATTAAGTGTGAGAATCTGACTTCACACTTAAGGTATTCTCATTACCCCTAATCAGAGGGAAGATGTGATGAGTTTACTAAATCCATTGGTTTAGGCTTAAGCTCATTAACTTATGACAAAAATCCAAAAAAACAATAAAAGACTGAAAACACAAAAACAAACAATAATCGTCTCCTCCGGGATTCTTTTCTCATCTCATTCACTCATAAACGAGAACTAGCTTCTTCCGTCTAATGCAAGACAGTTTGCACCTGAGCCAGACAGGTCATACACTTGAGCATAGATAAGTAAGCAGTTCATAAGTCAATTCATCTTTCAGTTTTTTTTGGTCGAACTACGGTGTTCTGACTTCCTCATTGCACGAGAGGATACGTAGGCATAACTTAACAGTTATCGAACAAAAGTCTCTGTATATTCCCCCTCCTTTCAGCATTATTCTTTAAGCCTCATGATCATGAGCATTTCACTCTTATCCTTACACTGACACTGTATATATCACACTTTACACTTCTTTTACACTGACACCTGTACATCCTTTTCCAGCTCTTTTATACACAAATTGCACTGACACTACCCCTTTTTAACACAAATCTTCTAAGCGTGGATCCCGTCGAGTACGACGGACAATCTGGGTGCTAATACCTTCCCAGGTTGTAACCAACCCCCTTTCTCAGTCTCTCTGGTTCGCAACCGTCTTATCCATTTCTTTCTAGGTTTATGCAGCATTACCTTTCCTTCGGGATAAAAATGCCTAGCTGGCGACTCTATTCATTCCCCAGTGAGTTCACGGCTGTGTGTTCTCACTGTCCCTTTCGCCAACCGTTCGCGTCTGTACCTTTATTTGGGCCCGTCCCACTTATCGGGAGCGACAGCTTGGCGACTCTGCTGGGGAACCTTATACTGTAACCAGGGCTTCTGGTTCTTTTTGTGGGTTCCTCCTAACGCTTGATTGATTTGTGTTTACTGGGGTGTTATGTGCTATTTGTGTTTGTGTATTTGCTCTATTTTTGCTTATGTACAGTTGCTTTATTGCTTTCTTTATTGCTTTTGTACATATCATACTGTCATGCTGCTGGCTGGATCTGTTGTTTGCTTTGGTGGGTGGGGTTCTATTGAGAGTTAAGGTCCTATACCTGGGACCTGAGTGACACCTAGGCTAGAGTGAATCATATTCTTTCCCATTCCATCTCGGTCTGGTGCGGGAATATGAAACACGGTTCAGATATGGGTTTCTTCTTGAGAACTCTGTGTTGCAGATTTCCTGCAATACTAGGGCTATCTGGGAAGCCTGCTAAGTCTGGATGACCTTTTAGTATTGACCTTCAGAAACTGAGGTGAATTAGAGGAGGAACTTTTATGGTTATTGTAAACACTGTACCTCCGGGTTAGAAGTGTTTACACTTCTCATAACTGATCCAAGTCTGAGGATCCTTGTTTTAGAACACCACCTGTGAGGGGGTTGGGCTGTTTACAGGTTTGCAGGTACCTTGACCTCAGAACACCCTGTTACTTTGATTTGATTAAGAATACTCCATGTTGGAACAGTTCTTGTGATTCTAAGACCCTGGACATGTGGCTCTTTATTTGAGTCCCCCACCTTGGTTACTGGATTTATAGACCTCCATCTGGAATTCTTGAACACACTTGGACCTATATCAGAGCATTTTGATCAGATCCAGCTCAGTCACAGACCCTTGCATATCATTTGCATACATACTCATTGCATCATATTGACATTTGCTTATTTGTGTTTCAGGGTATCCATCTTCATTTGGTTCTGGTTTTGACCCCATCTTCAGTACTGACCTATCTTCATCAGCATTTGCTTCAGCTATCTACTTCAGCTATCTGCTTCAGCCAATCAGTGGCCCTTTCTTCAGTGTTATCATCAGCACCTGTCTCTACTCATCTTCAGCATCATGGCTCCTAAGAAGAGCAACATCACCTATCACTTCTTCCAGCCAGAGCTATCTGACATCAGGAGGATTCAGACCCTGATCACTCCAGATCACATACCATTGTTCAGGGAACACTATGGGGATATACTCGATATGGTTATGGATCTGGACCCTTCACAGAGAAGCCTGATCCACACTTGCATTCAGTTTTATGATCCCCCATTGAGGTGCTTCACTTTTCAAGACTTTCAGTTGGGTCCCTTATTGGAAGAATACTCATCATTGGTTGGTCTGCCTATCAAGGGTGGAATCCCTTTCAACCCTGAGATGGTCTTTCCTGGTAATGGAGAAGTAGCAAAGGCCTTGCATCTGGAACCTGTCCTGATTGAGCAGCATATGACTTCTAAAGCTGGAATCCCTGGCTTCCATCTGGATTTCTTGATCTCTCAAGCTACCCTGAAAGCTTCTTTAGGAGAGTGGAAAGCTGTCTGTGCTTTACTGGCCTTGAGTATATATGGAATTGTGTTGTTTGCTGATGAGCCTCGATTCATTAGCAAGAATGCAATCCATCTTTTCATCTTGAAGAACCCAGTGCCAACTTTATTGGGGGATCTCTACTATTCAGTGCATCAGAGGAATGAAAAGCAGAGGGGGAGATTAGTAAGATGTTGTGCTCCTTTGTTCCATACTTGGCTTCTCAGGCATCTACCCAGGACAGATGCATTTTTGAACCCTCATCAGCAGAGCAACTGGGCTAAGAGATTCACTGCTCTAACTTCAGCAGATATCAGATGGTGCACTCAAAGCACCAAGGGCAGGGATATCATCACCAGCTGTGGGAATTTTCCCAATGTGCCCCTAATAGGAGTTAAGGGTAGTATTAGTTACAACCCTCTGCTGTTTAGAAGACAACTGGGCTATACACTGGTCCACACTCCTAAGGCACAGGACTTGGTTGAGACTCTTTATTGTGAGAACAAGATTAATCTGGCTATTGTTAGGCAGGCTGCTTGGGCCTGGGATAATGTTCAAACCAAGGGAGTAACCATTTTGGGGAAGTGCAGCAATGTGGCATCAGCACAATACTATGAGTGGTCTCGTGCCAGGGCTCAATTCTCTGGAATGCCCTTTACCATAGAAGATATGACTGAATCATCTTCAACACCACCACCTGCCACTATCAGTTTGGAGGAGTTTGAGGGCTTGAAGGAAAGAAATGAGAAGTTAACCCAGGCTTTGCAGAAGACCCTCCGGGAGAGGAGTGATGGTATGAGGGAGATTGAGAGGTTAGAGAAGTTGAGGATGGAGCATCTGGTTAAGATTGAGAAGTCCGGGGATTATATCAAGAAGTCCAAAGCTGGAGAGCAAATTCTGAAGAATGCTTGCAAAGAAGCCCAGTTCCAGAGAGCAAGGACAGACTTGTATCTGAAGGAGAGTCAGGCCCGGTGGGTCAGGATCACCGAGGCTCGTACTCTGGAGGACAAGAGAGTTCAAGACAAGATAGAGCAACTGGAAGCTAGTGCAAAAGAGCAACAAGAAGCCCTGGCAGCAGCCCAGAGGGAGATATCAGAGCTGAAGATCAGAGCAGGAGTGAAGAGGTCAAAGGACCAAGGTCAGCACAAGAAGCTAACAACAGCTGTTACGACCCGGAATCTCCTCATCAGGAATCTCACGGAGCGTCCGGCTGATCCCGTGACCGAAACACTTCTCAAGGAAGTTCGTGAGGATGAGTTTGGTCTCGGTGTTTGACCCTTTGTTTGTTGTTGCTTTCATTTCATGTACTTTTATTTTTCTTGTAATGTATTTTGACCCCTCCGAGGGCTTGTATTTGTAAACAGACTATGTACCACTTTGCTTTTTGTAATATATGTTCCGTCCAAGTTTACTTCGAAAGCAACATCAACAGCATCTTCAAGGGTCTGGAAGGGTCAAAACTGAATGCCAAGCCGGATACCTTGAAAACAAATAAGCATACTGCATTGCATGCTAACACTTTTGTTTGTTTTGTAGGTTTTTGTTTTATTGCCACTAACTCTGTTGTGATGTTCAGGAACTATTGCTAGGCGCCGGGTATTTCCCCTCAACCGTCCGCACCGTTATCCGACCCGTAACAATCTTCCGGGCATTCAAATGGATCAGGTACAGCAGGACCTTGCAGAGGTCAGGACTCAAATGGCAAACGAAAGATTGGAAATGAGAACGCAGATAGCTCAGTTTATGGAAGTGATGAACAACATGGCTCAGAGCCAGGAAAGATTGAGGGCCATGGTGGAAAGGTAGAATCAAGAAGATCCACATATAGGGACTGCCGGCACCAGCAACAATGAAAGGGTCCAACCTCATATCAATCCTCCCGTATTTGGACCACATCTCCATCCTGAAGTCAATATTCCTGCAAATGTTCAAGGAACTGCCACTGCAGCCAGGGTACTTCAAGAAGACCCCCAAGAGGACCAGTTTACAGTAATGGGTGCTGGGGAAGAAGCTTATGATAGAAGGTTGGATGAGATAGCTGAGAAATTGAGATCCTTAGAGTCCCAAAACTCTTTGGGATTTGACGTCATGGACATGGGCTTGGTAGACGGGGTCAGGATTCCCCACAAGTTTAAGCCACCATGCTTCGAGAAATACAACGGGACTTCATGCCCCCGCACTCATTTACAATCATTTCTGGGAAGGCTGAAGGCCTATACTATGGATGAGAAGCTCTGGATGTTCTATTTTGAAGATAGCTTGACTGGAGCGTCAAGAGAATGGTACTCTCACTTGACAAGGGCAACTATCAGATGCTGGAAGGACCTGGCAGAAGCCTTCATCAGACAGTATCAGTATAATCTGGATATGGCACCCAACAGGACCCTCCTAATGGGAATGTCACAGTCATCCAGAGAGAGCTTCCGAGAGTATGCCCAAAGATGGAGACAGCTTGCTGCTGCTGTCCAGCCACCTATGTCAGAAAGGGAGATGGCTGATATGTTCATGAACACCCTTCAGGGGACTTACATTGACAGGCTGGCTGCTTTCTCTTCCACTAGCTTTGCAGATGTTGTCATAGCCGGGGAGAGAATTGAAAGCTTATTGAAAATGGGTAAGATATCAGACAATGGTGCCAGCTCGTCCAGTAGTACAAGGAAGCCTTTTGCAGGCCCAAGAAGAACTGGCGAGACCAATGCCATCCACACCAACAGGGGCAGGCCCCATTATGTTCACAGATCAGTGGCAGCAGTCACCATTCCTGCTCCGGCTCACCCTCAACCAGTCTATCAGCCTCCGCAACAAAACTATCAGCAACAACCTCAGTACCATCAACAAAATCAGTATCCTCCGAGAAATTACAACAACAACAACTCCAACAACAATAGTCAGCAAAGGCCGTTCCCACAGAGGCCTTCTCAAGCCAACAGGGTAATCGATCTGATCCCTATGCCATATGCTACATTGCTGCCACAACTCCTGAAACTCAACCTAGTTGAGCTAAGGACGTTGGCACCTCCAGATCCCAACAGTCTACCCAGGAATTATGATTCCAACGCCAGATGTGTCTTCCATTCAAACGCACCTGGCCACAGTACAGAAAAGTGCAGAGCCCTGCACATGAAGGTACAAGACCTGGTAGACTCAAAAGCTCTGAATTTCGCACCACCACCCAATGTCAATAAGAACCCAATGCCAAACCACGGTGGTCCCAGAATTAACGCTATTGAAGAAGACAAGCCGTCTTATTTAATAACCAGTGTGGGTCAGATCAGGACACCGTTGGTAGAAATCAAAGCTCAACTCTTGGAATGTCAAATGTTCCCGGGGTGTGAGTTGGGTTGTGCTTACTGCAATATCTCAATAAATGGGTGCGATAACCTGAGGAATGGCATAGACGGTCTTATTCAGAGTGGCCAGCTTCAGATCACCACATCATTTCCAACAAATCCAGCAATCTCATCAGCAATGACTCCAGAACCTCCTACAACTGCAACAACTATTGTTCTTGACAATTCTTCGGCTTCATCAACGAGTGCCTCATCTGTCATGTCAACTGACCAGATGTCAACAAATGTTCCTTCTACAACTCCAGCATCACTCCATTACGAAGCTCCTACAACAACAACATCCATCCTTCCGACAATGTCTCCTACAACACCAGCAACAAATCATGAAGATGTCTCAACTGTCACCATATTCTATGATCCTGAAAACAACTCTGCCTACAACTCAGAAAGTGCTGCTCCCACTAGAGCACCAGTCACAATTTATTATGATCCGCAGACTATCACAGTTCCTTCAACAGCTGCAGTCAGTCCAGTCACTATCACGGTGCCTGGACCAGTACCCTATGAAAGCAGTAATGCTATCCCCTAGCATTACGGCTCTGACCTGTACTGTGAAGGACAAAGAATCACTTTTGAATCATCAACCCCTGCACCACAAATTGACAATGTGGGAGGAGGCGGAGGCTTCACTCGAAGCGGACGTCTTTTCGCTCCACAAATTCAGAGACCCACTGCCGAAGCAGAAGCTGCTGCTAAAGCAAAAGGAAAAAGCTTGGTGCAGGAAGAGCAGACTGTTAAAGAAGCCTTGAAAACACCCTTCGATCAAGAGGTTGATGAGTTCATGCGAATCATCAAAAAGAGTGATTATAAAATAGTGGATCAGCTTCATCAGACGCCTTCCAAGATCTCAATCCTGTCATTGCTTATGTGCTCCGAGGCCCATCGGAATGCACTACTCAAAGTCTTGCACGCAGCTTACGTGCCTGAAGAGATCACTGTCAATCAGCTGGAAGCAGTAGTTGGAAATGTTAATGCTAGTCACGGACTAGGGTTCACCAATACTGATTTGACAACGGAAGGCCGCAACCATAACAAAGCCTTGCACATAACCATGGAATGTAAAGGTGCTGTCCTTTCCCATGTGCTGGTAGACACGGGGTCATCCCTCAATGTCTTACCTAAAAAGGCCCTGGTGAAGCTAGAATACGACGGATTGGCGTTGAGACCCAGCAACCTGGTGGTAAGAGCCTTTGATGGTTCAAAGAGATCGGTTCTGGGAGAGATTGAATTGCCCATAACGATTGGCCCGCAGACCTTCAAAACTACCTTCTACGTGATGGATATACAGCCTGCCTACAGCTGTCTATTGGGTAGGCCATGGATTCACGCCGCTGGCGCCGTGACCTCTACCCTTCACCAGAAGTTAAAATACGAGTGGGAGGGTCAAATCGTTACAATCTGTGGAGAAGAGGATATTTTTGTCAGCCACCTGGCTACCTATAAATACATTGAGATGGATGGGGAGATCCATGAAACAATGAGCCAGGGGTTCGAAGCTTTGAATGTCAATGAAACATCTGCTGTACCTGGTACTTCAATATCATCGTACCAACAAGCCCGGAAGGTTGTTGAGGGAGGAAACGCCCAAGGCTGGGGCAAACTGCTATCGGTGGAAAAGAAAGAGGACAGATTTGGGTTGGGTTACAAACCAACTCAACAAGATCAAGCAGCGGCTGCGAAAGATCCCAACTTTGTGAGTGGGGGGATGCTCACCCCTGATGCTATCAACTGTCTGGAGGACGAGCTGGAAGAAGAACGCAACCTGGAAAGCTGGATTCGTCCAAAGATCCCGGGGAGCAGTATCTCAAACTGGTCTTCCCAGGAAATTATAAGGGTTACTCATGCAGAGTAATTATTATTTCCTGTATTTTTATAGCATGCATCAAAGTCTTGCATCTTGCCCAAGATGACAAGACTCAGGAAATTATAAGGGCCATCTGTACTTTTGTGCAACAAGATTAATCAATGAGACATCAGACATCTTTTTGCAAATGAGTCTTTTTCTTTTCCACTCACTGTTTTTCCATTTTTCTTTTTGTACAAAAAATAAATGGCAGTGTTTTCAAAATGATAACCAAATTTCACTTTTCTAAGCAAGATTAAAATCAATCACTAAAATGAACAAACTAAACCCTTGCAGAGAGTGCCTTCCAGACAGCACCGACAACAGCACGGCTATGACTTCGTATGACTTTGACAATCCAATCAATCAAGCCGATGAAGGGGTTGAAGAAGAATATGAGCTTCCTGAAGAGCTAGCCAGGTTGTTGAGACAAGAGGAAAAGGTTATTACTCCTCACCAGGAGGAGGTTGAAGTGATCAATCTTGGTACAGATGAAGATGTGAAAGAAGTTAAAATCGGGGCCTGCCTGCAAGACTCAGTGAAGAAACAACTGATTGACCTGCTTCAAGAATATGTGGATGTGTTTGCTTGGTCTTATCAAGACATGCCAGGGTTGGACACCGACATTGTTGTGCACAAGCTGCCTTTGAGGGAAGAATGCCCACCGGTCAAACAGAAGCTGCGCCGTACTCGTCCGGACATGGCAATGAAAATCAAAGAAGAGGTACAAAAGCAATGGGACGCCGGGTTCCTTGCTGTGACTAGCTATCCACCGTGGGTTGCTAATATAGTACCTGTGCCTAAAAAGGACGGCAAAGTAAGAATGTGTGTTGACTACCGGGATCTGAACAGAGCTAGCCCGAAAGATGATTTCCCATTACCTCACATTGACGTATTGGTGGATAATACGGCTCAGTTCTCGGTATTCTCCTTCATGGATGGATTTTCAGGATACAATCAGATTAAAATGTCACCTGAAGACATGGAGAAGACAACATTCATTACACCTTGGGGCACGTTCTGTTACAAAGTGATGCCATTCGGACTGAAGAATGCTGGTGCAACATATCAACGGGCTATGGTGACATTATTCCACGATATGATCCATAAAGAAATAGAATGTTATGTGGATGACATGATCGCCAAGTCCCTTACAGAGGAAGACCACCTGGTAAATCTGCTGAAATTGTTCAAGCGTCTGAGGAAGTACCAGCTGAAGTTGAACCCCAACAAATGCACATTCGGGGTGTGATCCGGTAAGCTGCTGGGTTTTATCGTAAGCGAGAAAGGGATTGAAGTTGACCCTGATAAAGTCAAAGCCATTCAAGAGATGCCTGAAGTTCGAGGGTTTTTAGGTAGATTGAACTACATCTCAAGGTTCATATCTCACCTTACAGCAACTTGTGAACCCTTGTTCAAATTGTTAAGAAAGGAACAAACGGTCAGGTGGAACGAAGACTGCCAAAGGGCTTTTGACAAGATCAAAGAGTACTTACAAGAACCTCCAATCCTTATGCCTCCAGTTGAAGGAAGACCTCTGATAATGTACTTGACAGTATTAGAAGAGTCGATGGGGTGTGTGCTGGGCCAGCATGACGAGTCTGGTCGAAAAGAGTATGCAATATACTACCTGAGCAAAAAGTTTACCGACTGTGAACAACGTTATTCACTGCTCGAGAAAACTTGCTGTGCTTTAGCGTGGGCTGCTCGCCGACTGAGACAGTATATGTTGACCCACACTACTTTATTGATATCCAAGATGGACCCATTTAAGTACATTTTCGAGAAGCCAGCTCTTACCGGACGGGTTGCAAGATGGCAGATGATTCTCACAGAATACGACATATAATACACATCTCAGAAAGCCATCAAGGGCAGTGTACTATCTGAATATCTTGCTGAGCAACCCATTGATGACTACCAGCCTATGAGATTTGACTTCCCTGATGAAGACATCATGTTCATAAAAGCAAAAGATCATGAAGAGCCTGTTCACACTGAAGGGCCTGACCCGAAAGAAGAATGGACTATGATGTTTGATGGGGCTGTTAACATGAATGGTCGTGGTGTTGGTGCAGTACTCATTACACCTAAAGGAGTTCACATGCCTTTCTCGGCAAAGCTCACTTTCAACTGCACCAACAACGAAGCTGAATACGAAGCTTGCATTATGGGTCTTGAGGAAGCCATTGACCTCAGGATCAAGACATTGACCGTATTCGGAGATTCAGCTCTGGTAATCAATCAAACCAACGGCAAATGGTACACACACCAGGATCATCTGATACCTTACAGGGACTATACAAGGCGGTTACTGACTTTCTTCACAACAGTCAAGCTTGAGTATATCCCTCGGGACGAGAATCAGTTTGCAGATGCTCTTGCTACCATTTCATCCATGATCAAAGTTCAAGCTGCCAACTTTGTACCTCAGATTTCAGTGTCCAGACTCGACAGACCAGCATATGTATTTGCAGCAGATGTTGTCAAAGATGATAAGCCTTGGTTCCATGACATTAAGTGCTTCTTGGAGGATCAAACGTACCCACCTGGGGCATCTTCCAATGATAAGAAGACTTTGAGAAGGCTTGCTGGTAGTTTCTTCTTGAACACTGATGGTTCGCTATACAAAAGGAACTTTGATATGGTACTCCTCAGATGTGTTGACAAGACAGAAGCAGATTTGCTGATGCACGAAGTGCACGAAGGCTCCTTTGGTACCCATGCTGGAGGACATGCGATGGCTAAGAAATTGTTAAGATCAGGTTATTACTGGATCACAATGGATGCAGACTGTTGTGCCTATGCCAGGAAATGCCACAAATGCCAGATTTATGCAGATAAGGTGCATGTGCCTCCCAATCCTTTGAACATAATTTCTTCGCCATGGCCCTTTGCTATGTGGGGCATTGATATGATTGGCAAGATTGAGCCGACTGCTTCAAATGGCCACAGATTCATCCTGGTCGCCATTGACTATTTCACCAAGTGGGTTGAAGCGGCCTCATATGCAAACGTCACAAGACAAGTGGTAGCCAGATTTCTGAAAAGAGATATCATCTGTCGATACGGAGTGCCCGAGCGAATCATTACTGATAATGGTTCCAATTTAAACAACAAGATGATGGCAGAACTGTGCCGGGACTTCAGGATCCAACATCACAATTCTTCTCCTTACAGGCCAAAGATGAACGGCGCTGTTGAGGCAGCTAACAAGAATATTAAGAAAATTGTGCAGAAGATGGTAGTCACCTACAAAGACTGGCATGAAATGCTACCATTTGCCTTGCATGGGTACCGCACGTCAATCAGAACGTCCACTGGGGCAACGCCGTATCAACTTGTTTATGGTATGGAAGCAGTCCTACCTGTTGAAGTTGAATTACCCTCCCTACGGGTACTAATGGATGTTAAACTGAGTGAAGCAGAATGGGTTCGGGCCCGATACGAACAACTAAGTCTGATTGAAGAGAAAAGGTTAGCTGCAATTTGTCATGGGCAGTTGTATCAGAAAAGAATGAAGAGAGCCTTCGATCAGAAAGTCAGGCACCGAGAGTACCAAGTAGGAGATCTTGTGCTGAAAAGAATCCTCCCTCATCATACAGACCACAGGGGCAAGTGGACTCCGAATTATGAAGGACCATTCGTGGTAAAGAAAGTTTTCTCTGGTGGAGCACTGATGCTCAGTACCATGGATGGTGAAGACTTCCAGTCCCCTGTGAATTCAGATGCAGTTAAAAAATACTTCGCATAAAAATGACCCGCTGGACATAAAAACAGAATGTAGGTCCAGGCAAAAATAGGGCATCCCGACGAGTCAAAAACAGAATAAAAGACTCGGGCAAAAATAAGGGAAAATAAACAAAAGAAATGTACACCCGCTGAGTTGAAAAGCCGCATTGGACAGCTCAGGCAAGAATGGGTATCCCGATGGATTGAAAACCCGAAAGGGCGATCCATGCAAAATAAGGAAATAAGCGAACAACTGCACTCTGAATTCGTCTGTATCTTCTACAACTTGGTAAGCTTCGAAAGGATCAAGTTTCAATCAGAATTAACATTCTTCAAAAAGCAAGATGAGAAGAACGTCAAAAGTCATACGAGTCATAGTGAGAGAGGAAGCTCCTCAAAGCGTCGTCAACACTGCCATCATTTCGTTTCTCAATTTGTGACAATCGCCTCATTTCAGGGGATATGTTTCTTTGACTGTATCTCGCCAATTCAGGGCATATGAATTAATAAAACCAGATTTTCAGTCATGTCTCGTCTTGTACATTTTCATTTATTTGCAAAAAAAATGTCTGATGTCTAAAAAGAAACTAATTGCATAAGAATACAGATGCTTATCTTCAAATAAAAACATGCTTGCAGGAAACATGCTTACTCTCAGAAGTATTCTAAACTCCTATGACGGAATCCAGTAAGGGATACCTCGGGATTATTTTGTGCGTTTCTCTATCTATTTGCAGGATTGCAGGTATCCAAAATGCAACTCGGGGCATGTAAGCTTCATCCCAGCAAGTTGGCAAATCAACACTCGAAGTACTCTCTCCCCAGCTGAGTTGCCTCTCATGACTTCCCCAGCTGAGTTTGCCAGTTATTGCTTATCCCCATCAGAGCTGCCAGACACCACAGAAGGCACCTGTATCCCCAGCTGAGTTGTCAGAAAATCATCCTCAGCAGAATCCCTAGGGAGGTGTCGCTCCCGAAGATTTGCATCCAGGTACAAGCGCGAACGGTCGGCGAAGGGAACAGTGAGAACACACAGCCGTGAACTCACTGGAGATGAAAAGAGTCGCCAGCTAGGCATTTTTATCCCGGAGGAAAGGCAATGCTGCATAGGCCTAGAAAGATACGGATAAGACGGTTTGCGAACCAGAGAGACTGAGAAAGGGGGTTGGTTACAACCTGGGAAGGTATTAGCACCCAGATTGTCCGTCGTACTCGACGGGATCCACGCTTAAAAGATTTGTGTTTTAAAGGGGTAGTGTCAGTGCAATTTGTGTGTCAAAGAGCTGGAAAAGGATGTACAGGTGTCAGTGTAAGAGAAGTGAAGTGTATAAATGATGTGTCAGTGTGAGAATGAGAATATGCTCAAGATAATGAGGCTAAAAGAATGAAGCTGGAAAGAGGGGGAATATACAGAGACTTTTGTTCGATAACCGTTAAGTTATGCCTACGTATCCTCTCGTGCAATGAGGAAGTCAGAACACCGTAGTTCGACCCAAAGAGACTGAAAGGTGAATTGACTGGTGAGCTGCTTACTTGCCTATGCTCAAGTGTATGACCTGTCTGGCTCAGGTGCTTACTGTCTTGCATTAGACGGAAGAAGCAAGTTCTCGTTTGTGAGTGAATGAGATGAGAAAAGAATCCCGAAGGAGACGATTATTGTTTGTTTTTTTGAGTTTTCAGTCTTTTATTGCTTGTGAAGGTTTGTCATAGGATAATGAGCTTAAGCCTAAACCAATGGATTTAGTAAACTCATCACATCTTCCCTCTGATTAGGGGTAATGAGAGTACCTTAAGTGTGAAGTCAGATTCTCACACTTAATCACCTTTGATGTAGGATTAAGATCATTAACCTACTTGTGATTAATTAGATGTTTTTGTGATTTTGTTTAGTGTTGAGTAATGAGGTTAAGCCATAATCATGGATTAAACAGACTCATTACACCATCCTAAAAGAAGGATGATAGATGAGAATGTTTAAGCTGAGGAAAGCTCCTCAACTTAATCCATGATTAGGGATTAAACTCATGACAAAACAAGCCTTTGATTAAGTGGATTTTATTTAATGGTATGATGATGAAGTGAGTTTTATTGTTTGTAAGACAACTTGAGGGGGACTTGTCCATTAACACTAGGGTTAGTCCTTCTTAACCACTTAAGGAAGAATTAGAACCCTAATGCAAGGCCCAAGTTACAAGTGTGATGTCTTGATATTTATTAAGTGGATTGATTAAGAGATTTAAACACATTAAGGGTTTAATACTTAGGATTAAAGTTATACACTCCATCCTAAGAGAAGGATGCAGGCATAAGCTTAATCACAAAGTCTTAAAGCCTTTATGGTTTAGTCCCTGATTAAGAGGTGAGAAGAGAAGACACAAAGAGAGACACAAAGGTAAAACTATGGGGGGACTAATCAAAACCCTAATTCATTATCATGCTTGGATGATCCTAAGGTTTGTGAGGTTTTCAAGAACAATCTTCAGAAGAACCACCAGGAAGCAGATGAATAAGATCAAAAGAAGCAAAGTGACTTGCTTCATTCAAGAAGTCAAGTCACTTGAAGAAAGAAAGTGGGAGGAAGAAGAATGAGCAAGCTCAAGCTCAAGCACATATAGGAATGCAGCAATGGATGCAAGAGAGATGAAAAGAAAAGTTATGAGAAGTGAAGGCAAATTCACTTCCCAAGTTTACTTACCACCTGAAATGTTAGAAAGGAAATGCAATGCAATGCTAGATGAAATGAAATGGTATGATGCAAAGCAAGACCAGAAGCATGGTGATGATGAAAATGATATTATGAGGTGCTGCAAACATGAGGCAAGGCATGGGGATGTTCATACAAGATCATGGATACAAATGATGCAAGTTAAGGAGCATGAACAAGCATGAAATGTTATGAAGCATACAAGACAAATGACATGGCAAGTATGTAATGCAATGATCAAGCATGATTCATATATGTCTTGATATGTCAAATGAATCATAAACATGCACAAAATGCAAAGACAAGTCATGTTATGCAAGATCATGCAAGAAGGATGCAAGAGAAAGCCCAAATTAGGGTTTATGGATCAAACATCAAACAAAAACCCAAAACAGAAACAAACCCTAAGATAAAAAATGGAAAATGGTACCCAAAGAAACCCTAGACCTATAATTAACCACTGCCCAAAGGGGAGCTCTCAACTCTCAACCAATCTCAAGATATGAATTTTACAAGATATTAGGGTTTTTTAGGGTTCCTAACAAAACAAATGCCAAACAATTAGGAAATGAGGAAACAAATCATGGCCATTTTATCCTTGAAAATACATGCCAAACACAACACAATGCAAGAAGAATCAATGTCTCAACCTTCTCCAATAGGCAGAAATGAATTTTCAAACTTATGATCAAAATAATGCATAAAAAATGATTTAATTCAATGAAAAATTCTTAAAATGCATCAAGATCAAAAAAGAAATTTGGTTTGAAGGTTGGACAATGTTTCTAAATGTCTTAGGACATTTCATGAATTTTTTTGTAATTTTTAAATACCTAAAAGTATTTTTAATTAATTAATTCTCATTAATCAATTAAAAATAATCTTTTAAATATTTAAAAATACCTTTTTAATGATAAAAAATAAAATAAAAATATTTTTGGGTCTTAAAAATTATTAAAACCTTAAGGAAAAAGTTTCATAATTTTTAAGATTTTTTTGCTATTTTAAAATAAATATGCAAGGTAATTGAAATAAAAATGAATAAAAATTAAACAAAAATGAAAGTATGCAGCATGGAGGGCCAGGATGAGCCTAGGATTCAAAGGTGTTGACTGGCGCGTGAATGGATGGTGGGGATGCAATCTGGCCAGATTAAATTAATTATGAATTAATTAATGTTAACCAAATGGATTAGGGCAAATGAAGTGATCCTGACCACTCACTGGCGCGCGGGAAACAAAGATCAAGGGCCCAAGTTTAAAGTTGCTAATTAATGACACTTAAACCCTAATTACACTCAGGCGACCGGAGATGAGCTCCGGTCGTCTTCTCCGGCCATACCAAAACCCTAGCTCCTTATCCAGGCCACCCCATGTCAAATTGACTGCCCAGAAACACTCCCCACACTTCCTACAACCTAAATCCATGATCAAACACCATTTTACCAACAAGAACAGCTTGAATCGAAACCAAACAAAAATGGGGCCAAACTTTCAGACACTCACGAAATGCTCATTTTCCCACCATTTTAGATTCTAAACACATCACAGTGATCCTCAGAGCATGTACTTTCAATTTGCAACAAAAGAAACAAGCTTTAAAAAGTTTGAAGTTTGAGACTACCTGAGGTGAAGAACTGTGAATGTGAGCTCTTTTGGCCTTGCTTTGATGCAGAACAACTCCCCTGAACCCCTTGAAGCTAATGGAAAGCCTGGAATGAGCTTAGGCAAGCTGCTTTGAGAGATTCACTTCTGGTGTAGCAGGAAATGCACTTTGTGTACAGGCTGTTTCAGTTCAAAGTAAAGGGTGGTTATGACTCTTTGGGGTATGCTTGACCTGTTGGTGGAGAAAGATGAAGTGTTTGATGGCTGGATAGTGAGATTCGAAGAGAACTGGTTCTGAGGGTGAAGAATGGTGAAGCTCAGGTCAGGCTTGTTTCAGGCTTGAGCTTTGGTGGTCTTTTGTCTATGAAGTGTGTTGAGTTGGATGATGAAGAAAGCTTGAGTGTTTGCAAGCTGTCTAGAGGAATTCGAAGGCTTTTGCAATGTGAGGGGATTTTGTGAATGTGTGGAATGTATGTGTTTCATCCTTGCCTAGGGTTATGTCTTGCTTGCAAATTGATAACATAACTCTCTCTCATTGGTCAGATGATTGGACACATGCTTTATTGATTGGTAAGTCAACTTTTGCAAAATATCCACCTTTTGTGTAAGTGAAGCATGGCTCATGGCCTAGGCAAGTACAATGTTGGTTCTGGTGCAGCATGGTGTGGGAGGGGCCTAGCAAAGTTCAGCACTCAAGGCTGCAAGTTGGTGAAGGCATGATCATGAGTTTTGCAACTTGTGACATTTTGGTTCACATGTGACTTCTTTGCCTAACCAAACATAAAACCATGGGCAATCTTAGTTCAAATCTGATTTTTAGGACTTGTAGAATGTTGGCACATTGGTTAGAGGTGAACTTGAGGCTGCAAAAGTCATTGATCCATGATTTTGCAAAATTCTCACTTAGGGCATGCCTTGAAAATTAATGATTTTAGCCAACTTTGCATTGCCATAACTTTTGATCCAAGAAGAGTTTGATCATGTTCTTGTACTTTTTGAAAAGGGAAAGATGAGATCTACAACTTTCATGACCAAAGTTTTTTCCATTTGAAGCCTTTTTGAATCATGAATCAAGGCTTGAAAAATGACCTAAAATGATGCATTCTTGAAAAGTCAACTATGCCCAAAAAGTCAACATTTGCAAAAACCCTAAATTCTTGATTTCTATGAACTTCAACCTTCTCCCATGATCAAATAAAGATCATATACACTCAAAATGATGAAGATTACCCATTGGTTGGGTCATTGGGGGCCTCAGATGCCCGATTTTGCACTGACTTGTCCAGAAAGTCAACTCTTGATCAGATAACTTCCCCATGGAATTTCTTCATGAAAATTGATATGCATACTCCCTATACCATATAGAGATCAATGGAAACAAAAATGACCAAAAAATTTGGAGTTATGGCCTCTGAAACCAAAACCCTAATTTTCAGTCAACTGTGCAGTTCATCCTGGCTCTGCATCCACTCAAACCCTAGTTCTTGTGATTCCTCTGCAATTTTGACTTTGAGGATATGAAATATGATATAAGAACACACATGGACCCCTTTAAGTTGATTGGTGGCCTTTGGAATGGCTCAAGAAGCTTTGGGATTGCTCAGATCACAAACCCTAGGTGCAGATGCCTTGAAAACTATGCAGTGAATCAAAAATGAAATGTGAGATGATATGATTGTGTTTATGCATATGAGAATGATCACAAGCCATGGTGTGGATGGGTGAGGGCAAATTTGGGGTGTTTACAGCTGCCCCTATTCAAACATGAGTTAGCTGTGCAGGATGTAAGCAACGGCTTAACAGGCAAACAAGATAACTTGTGGTTGAATACCAAAGACAGTCCAAAATTTGCACTCACAGGATGAAGAAGAAAAGGGATATAGATTGTAAAAGCAAATAAAGTATATTGTAAGGTGTGCGACGGAGGACGACCGTCGAGCAGAGGACGACTGCTGGGTAAAGAGCGATGACGGGGACGGCCGACATGCTGGGATAAATGTGAAGTAAAGCGATGACGGGGACGGCCGACATGCTGGGGATAAAAGGTAGAGCTAAGACGGGGACGGCCGACTAGCTGGGGAAATAAATTATGATGGGGACGGCCATCAAGATAAAGCTGTAAAATTCTCTGGGGATTAATGAAACATGACGGGGACGGCCATCAAGTTCATAAAGGTAAAATAACCAACGATGGGGACGGCCATCGGGCTAAAAAAGGAAAAGGGACCACGACGGGGACGGCCATCGGGTTAAAGAATAAATGAAATAAACAGATGATGGGGTACGGCCATCAAAGGTGAAGGACGATCACCTAGCAGGGGACGGCTGCTCTGTTGGGGATAAAAGAAATATGATGGGGACGGCCATCAAAGGTGGAGGACGACCACCTGGCAGGGTACGGCTGCCGAAAATATCAACGATGGGGACGGCCATCGGATAGAAAAGGTCAACGATGGGGACGGCCATCGGACGAGCATGATGGAGGACGACCATCAAGAAGTGGAGGACAACCACTTAGCAGGGGACGGCTGCTCTCGAGGTTTCTCATGACATAGGACGAATGCCAGATAACCAAAAATCAACAATGGGGACGGCCATTGGATAAAGTGATGAAGGACGATCATCAAGAGGTGGAGGACGACCACCTAGCAGGGGACGGCTGCTAAAATATCAACGATGGGGACGGCCATCGGATGAGCATGACGGAGGACGACCATCAAGAAGTGGAGGACGACCACTTAGCAGGGTACGGCTGCTCTCAAAGGTATCATAACACAGGACGAGTGTTAGATAAAAAGAAAATTTGTTGGTGATCTACTGGGGAGGTAGTAAACACTGACGAGCGTTTACATCCAAGAAACAAAAGGTATAAGTGTTTGGTATTGTGTATAGATTAAAGATGCGGACGAGCATCCTTAAGACTATGATACGGACGAGTACCATGTAGAAACAAACTGACACATGTTCAGAGATGATGATACGGACGAGTATCAACTGGTTAACAAAGAACACGGACGAGTGTTGCATCTGAAAGGACTCTTCTGGGGAAAAGTAGACACGGACGAGTATCTATATTCAAGAAGACACAAGTGCTTGACACGGTGTATTGATTAAAGATGCGGAAGAACATCCTTAAGACTATGATACGGACGAGTATCATGTAGAAACAAACACTAGACGCAATGTTCTGAGATGATGGTACGGACGAGTACCAACTGGTTAACAAAGAACAAGGACTACTGTCAAATCTGTGGGGATATGAGTGATGATGTATACAAGATACGGACGAGTATCTGTATAAGTGTACCATGAGTAGTGAGTATTGTATTGTATAGATGAGTGTTTTAACTGCTGGGGAAAGTGACACGGCCGGGTGTCAAGAGAGAAAAGTATAATATTAACAAGTATATGAGTGATAAAGGTGTAAGCGACTGCGCTGGGGATATGACACGGACGGGTGTCAAGAAAGTGTATATATAAGTATATGTGTGGGTGCAAAGAGGATGTCTTTGGCTTTCTGCTGGTAATATGACACGGACGGGTGTCAGGTAGTATCTGAAATACGGGGGTCTTGTTTGTAAAGAGTGTTCAGGCGACTTTACTGGGGAGTGATGACACGGACGGGTGCCAAAAGGAGTATATACTGGTGTTTGTGATTTGAGAGGCAGCTGCTTTTGCTGGGACTCTGGTGGGGACTCTGTACAGTGATGATGAACGGTTTATTATTCACAGGTGTTCTATTCACAACATGACTTATGATTATGCTATGTATTTGATTTTTGCCGTAATGCTCCGTATTAGACGGAATGCTACGCTCTGAGGGGGTAATATGATGCGAATGCTATGATTATGCAAAGAGGCGAAGATCCGGGATTCGGATCCCGTCGCTGTGAAGATCTCTGGTTGACCTGCTTGAAGTGAACATCCCAGCTGGGGATGAGATCATTGGTAGATCTAATGATGTATCTGCTTGGGGATATAGGTCACTGATTGACATATCCTTATAATATGGGACCCAGCTGGGGTTTGCAGAAGCTTTCTGTACTCTGTTGTGATTTCTCCGTGCGTTGCTCTTCTGAATAGAAGCTGGGGATTCTGTGGGGAGATGATTCCCTGACTCCTGCATCTGCTGAGGAAGGATGGTTGGTACCACAGCCGGGGAATGCTGTTGGCAACTCAGCTGGGGAGAGTAATGAGAGGCAACTCGGCTGGGGAGAAAGCATCCGGAGTGTTAAACCTGTTAGTTGATTTGGCAACTTTGCTGGGGAAAGCAATGGGGAGTAACTCAGCTGGGGATAGAGCATTTCGGATGCTGAGATTGAGTGTATGCTGATTTGGCAGCTCCGCTGGGGAAATGGGCACCTTCTAGTGCCATGTGGAAGATAGACCGAGTTGATAATGATTCGCCTACTTGCTGAGACATAACCTGCATGCCCCAGGTTGCGTTCTGGATACCTGCAATCCTGCAAAGGTAAGGAAACGTACAAAAGGTCCCGAGGTATCCCTCACTGGATTCCGTCATAGGAGTTAAGTACTTTTGAGAATAATCACATTCCCTGTAAGCATGTGTTTTTTTTTTCTTTTTATTTTTAGAGAAAGGCATCTGTACTTATGCAATTGTATTATTTATTTTTTTTTTTTTTAGAGATATCAGACAACTCTTTGCAAAACATAAATGTAAAAACGAAACATGACCGAAAATCTGATTTTATTAATTCCTGTGCCCTGAATTGGCAAGATACAGTCAAGGAAACATATCTCCTGAAATGAAGAGATTGTTACAAATTGAGAAACAAAATGCTGGCGATGCTGACGACGCTTTCAAGGAGCTTCCTCTTCTGCTATGACTCGTATGACAATGACGTTCTTCTCGTCTTGCTTTCTGGAGAGAGTTGATTCTGATTGAAGCTTGATCCTTTGAAGCTTACCAAGTTGTAGGTGATACAGACAGATTCAGAATGCAGTTGTTCGCTTATTCCCTTATTTTGCATGGATCGCCCTTTCGGGTTTTCAATCCATCGGGATACCCATTTTTTGCCTGAGCTGTCCAATGCGGCTTTTCAACTCAGCGGGTGCACATTTTTTTATTTATTTCCCTTACTTTTGCCCGAGTCTTTTATTCTGTTTTTGACTCGCCGGGATGCCCTATTTTTGCCTGGACTTACATTCTGTTTTTATGTCCAGCGGGTCATTTTATGCGAAGTATTTTTTAACTGCATCTGAATTCACAGGGGACGGGAAATCTTCACCATCCATGGTGCTGAGCATCAGTGCTCCGCCCGAGAAAACTTTCTTTACAACAAATGGTCCTTCATAATTTGGAGTCCATTTGCCCCTGTGGTCTGTATGAGGAGGGAGGATTCTTTTCAGCACAAGATCTCCCACTTGGTATTCTCGGTGCCTGACTTTCTGATCGAAGGCTCTCTTCATTCTCTTCTGATACAACTGCCCATGACAGATTGCAGCCAATCTCTTCTCTTCGATCAGACTCAGTTGTTCGTATCGGGACCGAACCCATTCTGCTTCACTCAGTTTAACATCCATTAGTACCCGTAGAGAGGGTAATTCAACTTCAACAGGTAGGACTGCTTCCATACCATATACAAGTTGGTACGGTGTTGCCCCAGTGGATGTTCTGATTGACGTGCGGTACCCATGCAAGGCAAACGGTAGCATTTCATGCCAGTCCTTGTATGTGATTACCATCTTCTGCACAATCTTCTTGATATTCTTATTAGCTGCCTCAACAGCGCCATTCATCTTTGGCCTGTAAGGAGAAGAATTGTGATGTTGGATCTTGAAGTCCCGGCACAGCTCTGCCATCATTTTGTTGTTTAGATTAGAACCATTATCAGTAATGATTCGCTCGGGCACTCCATACCGACAGATGATATCTCTTTTCAGAAATCTGGCTACCACTTGCCTTGTAACATTTGCATATGAGGCTGCTTCAACCCACTTGGTGAAATAGTCGATGGCGACCAGGATGAATTTGTGGCCATTTGAAGCAGTTGGCTCAATCTTGCCAATCATATCAATGCCCCACATAGCAAAGGGCCATGGTGAAGACATGATATTCAAAGGATTGGGAGGCACATGCACCTTGTCTGCGTAGATCTGGCATTTGTGACATTTTCTGGCGTAAGCACAACAGTCTGCATCCATTGTGATCCAGTAATAGCCTGACCTCAACAATTTCTTAGCCATGGCATGCCCTCCTGCATGGGTACCAAAAGATCCTTCGTGCACTTCATGCATCAGCAAATCTGCTTCCGTCTTGTCAACACATCTGAGGAGTACCATGTCAAAGTTCCTCTTATATAAAGATCCATCAGCGTTCAGAAAGAAACTACCAGCAAGCCTTCTCAAGGTCTTCTTATCATTGGAAGATGCCCCGGGTGGGTATGTCTGATCCTCCAAGAAGCACTTAATGTCATGGAACCAGGGCTTATCATCCTTGACAACTTCTGCTGCAAATACATATGCTGGTCTGTCAAGTCTAGACACTGAAATCTGGGGAACAAAGTTAGCCGTTTGAACTTTGATCATGGATGAAATGGTAGCAAGAGCATCTGCAAACTGATTCTCGTCCCGAGGGATATACTCAAGCTTGACTTTGGTGAAGAAGGTCAATAACCTTCTTGTATAATCCCTGTAAGGTATCAGATGATCTTGGTGGGTGTACCATTTTCCGTTGGTTTGATTGACTACCAAAGCTGAATCTCCGAATACGGTTAATGTCTTGATCCTGAGGTCAATGGCTTCCTCAAGACCCATAATGCAAGCTTCATATTCAGCTTCGTTGTTAGTGCAGTTGAAAGTGAGTTTTGCCGAGAAAGGCATGTGAACTCCCTTAGGTGTAATAAGTACTGCACCAACACCGCGACCATTCATGTTAACAGCCCCATCAAACATCATGGTCCATTCTTCCTCCGGGTCCGGCCCTTCAGTGTGAATAGGCTCTTCATGGTCTTTTGATTTAATGAACATGATGTCTTCATCAGGGAAATCAAACCTCATAGGCTAGTAGTCATCAATGGGTTGCTCAGCAAGATATTCAGATAGTACACTGCCCTTGATGGCTTTCTGAGATGTGTACTGTATGTCGTATTCTGTGAGAATCATCTGCCATCTTGCAACCCGACCGGTAAGAGCTGGCTTCTCGAAAATGTACTTAACTGGATCCATTTTTGAGATCAACAAAGTAGTGTGGGTCAGCATATACTGTCTCAGTCGGCGAGCAGCCCACGCTAAAGCATAGCAAGTTTTCTCGAGCAGTGAATAACGTTGTTCACAGTCGGTAAACTTTTTGCTTAGGTAGTATATTGCATACTCTTTTCGACCAGACTCGTCATGCTGGCCCGGCACACACCCCATTGACTCTTCTAGCACTGTCAAGTACATAATCAGAGGTCTTCCTTCAACTGGCGGCATGAGGATTGGAGGTTCTTGCAGATATTCCTTGATCTTGTCAAAAGCCTTCTGGCAATCTTCGTTCCACCTGACCGTTTGTTCTTTTCTTAACAGCTTGAACAAAGGTTCACAGGTTGCTGTAAGGTGGGATATGAACCGTGAGATATAGTTCAATCGACCTAAGAACCCTCGAACTTCTTTCTCTGTTTTCGGTGCAGGCATTTCTTGTATAGCCTTGACTTTATCAGGGTCAACCTCAATCCCTTTCTCGCTTACAATAAAGCCCAGCAGCTTACCGGATCGCACCCCGAATGTGCATTTGTTGGGGTTCAGCTTTAGTTGGTACTTCCTCAGGCGCTTGAACAACTTCAGCAGATTTACCAGGTGATCTTCCTCTGTAAGGGACTTGGCGATCATATCATCCACATAACATTCTATTTCTTTGTGGATCATATCGTGGAATAACGTCACCATAGCCCGTTGATACGTTGCACCGGCATTCTTAAGCCCAAATGGCATTACCTTGTAGCAGAACGTGCCCCAAGGTGTGATGAATGTTGTCTTCTCCATGTCTTCAGGTGACATCTTGATCTGATTATATCCTGAAAATCCGTCCATGAAGGAGAATACCGAGAACTGAGCCGTGTTGTCCACCAATACATCAATGTGAGGTAATGGGAAATCATCTTTCGGGCTGGCTCTATTCAGGACCCGGTAATCAACACACATTCTTACTTTGCCGTCCTTCTTAGGCACAGGTACTATGTTAGCAACCCACGGCGGATAGCTAGTTACAGCAAGGAACCCGGCGTCCCATTGCTTTTGTACCTCTTCCTTGATTTTCATAGCCATGTCTGGGCGAGTTCGGCGCAACTTTTGTTTGACCGGTGGGCATTCTTCCCTCAAAGGCAGCTTGTGCACGACTATATCGGTGTCCAACCCTGGCATATCTTGGTACGACCAAGCAAACACATCAACATACTCTTGAAGCAGATCTATCAGTTGTCTCTTCACTGAGTCTTGCAGGCAGGCCCCGATCTTAACCTCTTTCACGTCTTCGTCTGTACCAAGATTAATCATTTCAACCTCCTCCTGGTGAGGGGTAATGACCTTTTCCTCTTGTCTCAACAACCTGGCTAGCTCTTCAGGAAGCTCATATTCTTCATCAACCCCTTCATCAGCTTGATTGATTGGATTGTCAAAGTCATACGACGTCATAGCCGTGCTGTTGTCGGTGCTGTCAGGAAGGCACTCTCTGCAAGGGTTAAGTTGTTCATTTTAGTGATTGATTTTAATCTTGCTTTAGAAAAAAAAGTGAAAAGAAGTTATCATTTTGAAAACACCGCCATTTATTTTTGTACAAAAAGAAAAGTGGAAAAACAGTGAGCATAAAAGAAAAAGACTCGTTTGCAAAAAGATGTCTGATATTTCATTAATTTAATCTTGTTTGCACAAAAGTACAGATGGCCCTGGTTACAAAATGAGTCTTGTCATCTTGGGCAAGATGCAAGACTTTGATGCATGCTATAAAAAATACAGGAAATAATAATTACTCTGCATGAGTAACTCTTATAATTTCCTGGGAAGACCAGTTCGAGACACTGCTCCCCGGGATCTTTGGACGAATCCAATTCTCCAGATTGCGCTCCTCTTCCAGCTCGTCTTCCAGACAGTTGATAGCGTCAGGGGTAAGCATTCCCCCACTGACAAAACCTGGCTCTGCAGCAGCCTTCGCTTGATGTTGAGTTGGTCTGTAACCCAACCAGAATTTGTCCTTCTTCTCCTCCACAGCTAAGACCTTGCCCCAGCCAAGGGCAGTTCCTTCCTCAACAACCTTCCGGGCTTGTTGGTAAGACGACATTGGAGTACCAGATACAGCAGACGCTTCATTGACATTCAAAGCTTCAAACCCCTGGCTCATTGTTTCATGGATCTCCCCATCCATTTCAATGTACTTGTAGGTTGCCAGGTGGCTGACAAAAATGTCCTCCTCTCCACAAATTGTGACAACTTGGCCTTCCCACTCAAATTTTAACTTTTGGTGAAGGGTAGACGTTATTGCGCCGGCGGCGTGAATCCAGGGTCTACCCAACAAACAGCTGTAGGCGGGCTGAATGTCCATCACATAAAAGATAGTTTTAAAGGTCTGTGGGCCAATTGTCACGGGCAGCTCAATCTCTCCCAGAACCGATCTCTTCGAACCATCAAAGGCTCGCACCACCAGGTTGCTGGGTCTCAATGCCAATCCATCATATTCAAGCTTCACCAGAGCCTTCTTTGGTAAGACATTCAGGGAAGAACCTGTGTCCACCAGCACATGAGAAAGGACAGCTCCTTTGCATTCCATGGTTATGTGCAAGGCTTTGTTGTGGTTGCGGCCATCCGCTGTCAAGTCAGAATTGGTAAACCCTAGCCCATTGCTAGCAGTAACATTTCCAACCACGGTTTCCAATTGGTTGACAGTAATCTCCTCAGGCACGTAAGCTGCGTGCAAGACTTTAAGTAGTGCATTCCGATGGGCTTCGGAGCACATAAGCAGTGAGAGGATAGAGATTTTGGATGGCGTCTGGTGAAGTTGATCCACAATTTTGTAGTCACTCTTTTTGATGATTCGCATAAACTCATCAACTTCCTGATCGAATGGAGTCTTCAGGGTTTCTTTGGCAGCTGAATCTTCCTGCACCGGGCCTTTTCCTTTTGCCTTGGCAGCAGCTTCTGCTTCGGCAGTAGGTTTTTGAACTTGTGAAGCAAAGAGACGCCCGCTTCGAGTGAAGCCTCCGCCTCCCCCCACATTATCCACTTGTGGTGCAGGTATTGATGTTTCAAGAGTGATTCTTTTCCCTTCGCAGTATACGTCAGAGCCATAGTGCCAAGGGATGGCCCTATTGCTTTCATATGGTACTGGTCCAGGCACCGTGACAGTGACTGGACTGATCGCTGCTGCTGAAGGGACTGTTATTGTTTGTGGATCATAAAAGATTGTAACTGGTGCTCTGATGGGAGCAGCACCTTCTGAATGATAAGCGGAATTATTTTCAGGATCGTAGAATATGGTAACAATGGAGACATCTTCATGATTGATTGCTGGTGTTGTAGGAGGTACTGTTGGAAGGACTGTTGTTGTTGTTGATGGAGATTCGAAATGGAATGAAGCTGAAGTTGTAGCAGGAGGAACTGTTGAAAACTGATCATTTGGAAGGATAGGTGAAGTATTTGTTGATGGTGCTGATGAATTGTCGGGAACAATAGTTGCTGCAGTTGTAGGAGGTTCTGAAACCGTTGCTGATGAAGTTGTCGGATTTGTCGGAAATGATGTAGTGATCTGTAGCAGGCCACTCTGAATAAGGCTGTCAATGCCATTCCTCAGGTCTTCACACCCATTCCATGAAATATTGCAGTAGGGACACCCTAGTTCACACCCCGGAAATATTTGGCTTTCACGGAGTTGAGCTTTGATTTCCACCAATGGTGTCCTGATCTGATCCACACTAGTTATCAAATAAGACGGTTGGTCTTCTTCAATAGCATTAATTCGGGGACCACCATGGTTTGGCATTGGGTTTTTATTGACATTGGGCGGAGGTGCAAAATTCAGAGCCTTGGAGTCTACCAAGTCTTGTACCTTCATATGCAGAGCCCTGCATTTTTCTGTACTGTGACCAGGTGCGTTTGAATGAAAAGCACACCTAGCATTGGAGTCATAGTTCCTTGGTAGACTGTTGGGATCAGGAGGTGCCAACGTTCTTAGCTCAACTAGGTTGAGTTTCAGAAGTTGTGGCAGCAAGGCAGCATACGGCATTGGGATCGGGTCGATCACTCGGTTAGCTTGGGATGGCCTTTGTTGGAATGGCCTTTGTTGATTGTTGTTGTTGGAGTTGTTGTTGTAGTTCCTTGGAGGATACTGATTCTGATGATACTGAGGTTGTTGTTGGAAGTTTTGTTGAGGAGGTTGATAGACTGGCTGAGGATGAGCTGGAGCAGGGATAGTGACTGCTGCTATTGACCTCTGAGCATATTGGGGCCTACCCCTGTTGGTGTGAATGGCATTGGTCTCGCCAGTTCTTCTTGGGCCTGCAAAAGGCTTTCTTGTACTACTGGACGAGCTTGCACCGTTGTCTGAGATCTTTCCCATCTTTAACAGGCTTTCAATTCTCTCCCCAGCTATGACAACATCTGCGAAGCTAGTGGAAGAGAAAGCAGCCAACCTGTCAATATACGTTCCCTGAAGAGTGTTCATAAACATGTCTGCCATTTCTCTCTCAGACATAGGTGGCTGGACAGCAGCAGCAAGCTGTCTCCATCTTTGAGCATATTCTCTGAAGCTCTCCCTAGATGACTGTGACATTCCCATTAGGAGGGTCCTGTTGGGTGCCATATCTAGATTATACTGATACTGTCTGATGAAGGCTTCTGCCAGGTCCTTCCAGCATCTTATAGTTGCCCTTGTCAAATGGGAATACCACTCCCTCGAAGCTCCAGTCAAGCTATCTTCAAAATAGAACATCCACAATTTCTCATCCATTGTATAGGCCTTCAGCCTTCCCAGAAATGATTGCAAATGAGTCCGGGGGCATGAAGTCCCATTATACTTTTCGAAACAAGGAGGCTTGAACTTATGGGGGATCCTGACCCCGTCTACCAAACCCATGTCCATGACGTCGAAACCCAAAGAATTTTGAGATTCTAAGGACCTCAACTTCTCAGCTATTTCTTCCAATCGTCTATCATAAGTTTCCTCTCCGGCACCCATTACTGTATACTGGTCCTCCTGAGGATCTTCTTGAAGTACTCTGGCTGCAGTGGCTGTTCCTTGAACATTTGCAGGAATGTTAATCTCAGGATGTAGATGTGGGCCAAACACAGGAGGGTTAACATGGGGTTGTACCCGTTCATTGTTACTTGTGCCAGCAGTCCCCACATGGGGTTCCTCTTGATTCCTCCCTTCTACCAAAACCCTGAGCCTCTCCTGGCTTTGAGCTAAATTGTTCATTACTTCCATGAACTGTGTTATCTGAGTTCTCATCTCCAACCTTTCGTTGGCCATCTGGTTTCTGACCTCCGTAAGGTCTTGTTGCATCTGATCCATCTGGATTCCCGGAAGGTTGTTTCTAGTTGGGTACCTGTGTGGCCTGTTGAGGGGAAATACCCGGCGGCGAGCAATAATTCCTGAATATCACAACAGAGGTTAGCAACAGCAAAACAAAAACCTACAAAACAAACAAAAGGGTTAGCATGCAATGCAGTTATGCTTATTTGTTCTCAAGGTATCCGGTTTGGCCTTCAGTTTTGACCCTTCCAGACCCTCGAAGATGCTGCTGTTGAAGTTGCTTTTGATGTGAACCCAGATAGAAACCAACACAAATATATTACAAAGGTGAAATAATACAATTTGTTCATTTTACAACACCGGCCCCCTAAGGGGTCAAAATACATCACAAAAAACAAAAGTACATGGAAAAGGAACAACAACAAGCAAATGATCAAACTCCAAGGCCAAACTCATCCTCACGAACTTCCTTGAGAAGTGCTTCGGTCACAGGATCAGCCGGATGCTCCGTAAGATTTCTGATGAGAAGGTTTCTTGTTGCAACAGCTGCAGTCAACTTCTTATTCTGACTTTGGTCCTTAGACCTCTTCACTCCAGCTCTGATTTCTAGCTCTGATATTTCCTTCTGGGCTGCTGCCAGGGCTTTTTCCATCTGTTCCATCTTGTCCTGAACTCTCTTGTCTTCTAGAGTACGGGCCTCAGTGATCCGGACCCACCTGGCCTGACTCTCTTTCAAATACAAGTCTGTTCTTGCTCTCTGGAACTGGGCTTCTTTACAAGCATTCTTCAGAATCTGTTCACCAGCTTTGGACTTGTTGATATAATCTCCAGACTTCTCAATTTTAGTCAAGTGTTCCACTTTCAATTTCTCCAGTCTCTCAATCTCCCTCACACCTTCACTCCTCTCCCGGAGGGTCTTCTGCAAGGCTTGGGTTAACTTCTCATTTCTTTCCTTCAAGCTCTCAAACTCCTCCAAACTGATAGTGGCAGGGGGTGGTGCTGAAGATGACTCAGGCATGTCTTCCATGGTAAAGGGAATTCCAGAGAATTGGGCCCTAGCATGGGACCACTCATAATATTGGACTGATGCCACATTATTGCACTTCCCCAGAATGGTGATTCCCTTGGTTTGAACATGATCCCAGGCCCAGGCAGCCTGCCTAACAGCTGCCAGACTAATCTTGTTCTCACAGTAGAGGGTCTCAACCAGGTCTTGTTCCCTTGGAGTATGAACCAGTGCATAGCCCAATTGCCTCCTGAACAGCAGAGGGTTGTAGTTGATACTTCCCTTAACTCCTATTAAGGGCACATTGGGAAAGTGCCCACAGCTTGTGGTTATATCTCTGCCCTTGGTGCTCTGAGTACACCATCTGATGTCTGCTGAAGTGAGAGTAGTGAGCCTCTTAGCCCAGTTGCTTTGCTGATGAGGATTTAGAAATGCATCCGTCCTGGGTAGATGCCTGAGAAACCAAGCATGGAATAATGGAGCACAACACCTCACTAGCCTTCCCCTCTGCTTCTCATTCTTCTGGTGCACTGAGTAATAGAGATCTCCTAGCAAAGTTGGCACTGGGTTCTTCAGGATGAACAAGTGGATTGCATTCTTGCTGATGAATCGAGGCTCATCTGCAAACAGCACAATTCCATATACACTTAAGGCCAACAGAGCACAAACAGCTTTCCACTCCCCCAAGGAGGCCTTCAGACTAGCTTGAGAAATTAAGAAGTCCAGATGAAATCCAGGGATCCCAGCTTTAGAGGTCATATGCTGTTCAATCAAAACAGGTTCCAGGTGCAGAGCTTTTGCTACCTCTCCATTGCTGGGAAAGACCATTTCAGGGTTAAAAGGGATTTCTCTCTTGATAGGCAAACCAATCAATGATGAGTATTCTTCTAAAAGAGGCCCCAACTGAAAGTCCTGAAAGGTGAAACATCTCAATGGGGGGTCATAAAACTGAATGCAGGTGTGGATCAAACTCCTCTGGGATGGGTCCAGATCCATGACCAAGTCAAGTATATTCCCATAATGCTCCCTGAACAAAGGTAGGTGATCTGGAGTGATCAGGGTTTGGATCCTCCTGATGTCTGATAAGTCTGGTTGGAAGAAATGATAGGTGATGTTGCTTTTCTTTGGAGCCATGATGCTGAGGACTGAGTAGGATAAGTGCTGATGAAGATGCTGAGGAGTGGGCCACTGGCTGGCTAGTACAAGTAACTGAAGTATATGGCTGACAAACTGAAGCAAGTGCTGGTGGAGATAGGTCAATACTGCAGATGGGGTCAAAACCAAAACCAGATGAAGGTGGATACCCTGAAACACAAATAAGCAAATGTTAATATGATGCAATGGGTATGTATGCAAATGAAATGCAAGGGTTTGTGACTGAGCTGGATTTGATTAACTGCCTTGGTATAGATCCATGTGTGTTCAAGAAATCCAGATGGAGGTCTAAAAATCCAGTAACCAGGGTGGGGGACTCAAATAAAGAGCCACATGTCCAGGGTTTTAGAATCACAAGAACTATCCAACATGGAGCATTCTTAACAAAGTCAAAGTAACAGGGTATTCTGAGGTCAAGGCACCTGCAAACCTGTAAACAGCCCAACCCCCTCACAGGTGGTGATCTAGAACAAGGATCCTCAGACTTGGATCAGTTATGAGAAGTGTAAACACTTCTAACCCGGAGGTACAGTGTTTACAATAACCATAACAATTCCTCCTCTAATTCACCTCAGTTTCTGAAGGTCAATACTAAAAGGTCATCCAGACTTAGCAGGCTTCTCAGATAGCCCTAGCATTGCAGGAAATCCGCAACACAGAGTTCTCAAGAAGAAACCCATATCTGAACCGTGTTTCATATTCCCGCACCAGACCGAAATGGAATGGGAAAGAATATGATTCACTCTAGCCTAGGTGTCACTCAGGTCCCAGGTATAGGACCTTAACTCTCAATGAAATACCCACCCACCAAAGAAAAACCAGATCCAGCCAGCACAGTATGACAGTATGAAAAATATAAAGCTATAAAGAAAGCAATAAATCAACTGTACATAAAGCAATAAACAAAACAAATATACAAGCACAGATAGCACATAACACCCCAGTAAACACAAATCAATCAAGCGCTAGGAGGAACCCACAAAAAGAACCAGAAGCCCTGGTTGCAGTATTACTTTCCCCAGCAGAGTCGCCAAGCTGTCGCTCCCGAAGATTTGCATCCAGGTACAAGCGCGAACGGTCGGCGAAGGGAACAGTGAGAACACACAGCCGTGAACTCACTGGAGATGAAAAGAGTCGCCAGCTAGGCATTTTTATCCCGGAGGAAAGGCAATGCTGCATAGGCCTAGAAAGATACGGATAAGACGGTTTGCGAACCAGAGAGACTGAGAAAGGGGGTTGGTTACAACCTGGGAAGGTATTAGCACCCAGATTGTCCGTCGTACTCGACGGGATCCACGCTTAAAAGATTTGTGTTTTAAAGGGGTAGTGTCAGTGCAATTTGTGTGTCAAAGAGCTGGAAAAGGATGTACAGGTGTCAGTGTAAGAGAAGTGAAGTGTATAAATGATGTGTCAGTGTGAGAATGAGAATATGCTCAAGATAATGAGGCTAAAAGAATGAAGCTGGAAAGAGGGGGAATATACAGAGACTTTTGTTTGATAACCGTTAAGTTATGCCTACGTATCCTCTCGTGCAATGAGGAAGTCAGAACACCGTAGTTCGACCCAAAGAGACTGAAAGGTGAATTGACTGGTGAGCTGCTTACTTGCCTATGCTCAAGTGTATGACCTGTCTGGCTCAGGTGCTTACTGTCTTGCATTAGACGGAAGAAGCAAGTTCTCGTTTGTGAGTGAATGAGATGAGAAAAGAATCCCGAAGGAGACGATTATTGTTTGTTTTTTTGAGTTTTCAGTCTTTTATTGCTTGTGAAGGTTTGTCATAGGATAATGAGCTTAAGCCTAAACCAATGGATTTAGTAAACTCATCACATCTTCCCTCTGATTAGGGGTAATGAGAGTACCTTAAGTGTGAAGTCAGATTCTCACACTTAATCACCTTTGATGTAGGATTAAGATCATTAACCTACTTGTGATTAATTAGATGTTTTTGTGATTTTGTTTAGTGTTGAGTAATGAGGTTAAGCCATAATCATGGATTAAACAGACTCATTACACCATCCTAAAAGAAGGATGATAGATGAGAATGTTTAAGCTGAGGAAAGCTCCTCAACTTAATCCATGATTAGGGATTAAACTCATGACAAAACAAGCCTTTGATTAAGTGGATTTTATTTAATGGTATGATGATGAAGTGAGTTTTATTGTTTGTAAGACAACTTGAGGGGGACTTGTCCATTAACACTAGGGTTAGTCCTTCTTAACCACTTAAGGAAGAATTAGAACCCTAATGCAAGGCCCAAGTTACAAGTGTGATGTCTTGATATTTATTAAGTGGATTGATTAAGAGATTTAAACACATTAAGGGTTTAATACTTAGGATTAAAGTTATACACTCCATCCTAAGAGAAGGATGCAGGCATAAGCTTAATCACAAAGTCTTAAAGCCTTTATGGTTTAGTCCCTGATTAAGAGGTGAGAAGAGAAGACACAAAGAGAGACACAAAGGTAAAACTATGGGGGGACTAATCAAAACCCTAATTCATTATCATGCTTGGATGATCCTAAGGTTTTTGAGGTTTTCAAGAACAATCTTCAGAAGAACCACCAGGAAGCAGATGAATAAGATCAAGAGAAGCAAAGTGACTTGCTTCATTCAAGAAGTCAAGTCACTTGAAGAAAGAAAGTGGGAGGAAGAAGAATGAGCAAGCTCAAGCTCAAGCACATATAGGAATGCAGCAATGGATGCAAGAGAGATGAAAAGAAAAGTTATGAGAAGTGAAGGCAAATTCACTTCCCAAGTTTACTTACCACCTGAAATGTTAGAAAGGAAATGCAATGCAATGCTAGATGAAATGAAATGGTATGATGCAAAGCAAGACCAGAAGCATGGTGATGATGAAAATGATGTTATGAGGTGCTGCAAACATGAGGCAAGGCATGGGGATGTTCATACAAGATCATGGATACAAATGATGCAAGTTAAGGAGCATGAACAAGCATGAAATGTTATGAAGCATACAAGACAAATGACATGGCAAGTATGTAATGCAATGATCAAGCATGATTCATATATGTCTTGATATGTCAAATGAATCATAAACATGCACAAAATGCAAAGACAAGTCATGTTATGCAAGATCATGCAAGAAGGATGCAAGAGAAAGCCCAAATTAGGGTTTATGGATCAAACATCAAACAAAAACCCAAAACAGAAACAAACCCTAAGATAAAAAATGGAAAATGGTACCCAAAGAAACCCTAGACCTATAATTAACCACTGCCCAAAGGGGAGCTCTCAACTCTCAACCAATCTCAAGATATGAATTTTACAAGATATTAGGGTTTTTTAGGGTTCCTAACAAAACAAATGCCAAACAATTAGGAAATGAGGAAACAAATCATGGCCATTTTATCCTTGAAAATACATGCCAAACACAACACAATGCAAGAAGAATCAATGTCTCAACCTTCTCCAATAGGCAGAAATGAATTTTCAAACTTATGATCAAAATAATGCATAAAAAATGATTTAATTCAATGAAAAATTCTTAAAATGCATCAAGATCAAAAAAGAAATTTGGTTTGAAGGTTGGACAATGTTTCTAAATGTCTTAGGACATTTCATGAATTTTTTTGTAATTTTTAAATACCTAAAAGTATTTTTAATTAATTAATTCTCATTAATCAATTAAAAATAATCTTTTAAATATTTAAAAATACCTTTTTAATGATAAAAAATAAAATAAAAATATTTTTGGGTCTTAAAAATTATTAAAACCTTAAGGAAAAAGTTTCATAATTTTTAAGATTTTTTTGCTATTTTAAAATAAATATGCAAGGTAATTGAAATAAAAATGAATAAAAATTAAACAAAAATGAAAGTATGCAGCATGGAGGGCCAGGATGAGCCTAGGATTCAAAGGTGTTGACTGGCGCGTGAATGGATGGTGGGGATGCAATCTGGCCAGATTAAATTAATTATGAATTAATTAATGTTAACCAAATGGATTAGGGCAAATGAAGTGATCCTGACCACTCACTGGCGCGCGGGAAACAAAGATCAAGGGCCCAAGTTTAAAGTTGCTAATTAATGACACTTAAACCCTAATTACACTCAGGCGACCGGAGATGAGCTCCGGTCGTCTTCTCCGGCCATACCAAAACCCTAGCTCCTTATCCAGGCCACCCCATGTCAAATTGACTGCCCAGAAACACTCCCCACACTTCCTACAACCTAAATCCATGATCAAACACCATTTTACCAACAAGAACAGCTTGAATCGAAACCAAACAAAAATGGGGCCAAACTTTCAGACACTCACGAAATGCTCATTTTCCCACCATTTTAGATTCTAAACACATCACAGTGATCCTCAGAGCATGTACTTTCAATTTGCAACAAAAGAAACAAGCTTTAAAAAGTTTGAAGTTTGAGACTACCTGAGGTGAAGAACTGTGAATGTGAGCTCTTTTGGCCTTGCTTTGATGCAGAACAACTCCCCTGAACCCCTTGAAGCTAATGGAAAGCCTGGAATGAGCTTAGGCAAGCTGCTTTGAGAGATTCACTTCTGGTGTAGCAGGAAATGCACTTTGTGTACAGGCTGTTTCAGTTCAAAGTAAAGGGTGGTTATGACTCTTTGGGGTATGCTTGACCTGTTGGTGGAGAAAGATGAAGTGTTTGATGGCTGGATAGTGAGATTCGAAGAGAACTGGTTCTGAGGGTGAAGAATGGTGAAGCTCAGGTCAGGCTTGTTTCAGGCTTGAGCTTTGGTGGTCTTTTGTCTATGAAGTGTGTTGAGTTGGATGATGAAGAAAGCTTGAGTGTTTGCAAGCTGTCTAGAGGAATTCGAAGGCTTTTGCAATGTGAGGGGATTTTGTGAATGTGTGGAATGTATGTGTTTCAGCCTTGCCTAGGGTTATGTCTTGCTTGCAAATTGATAACATAACTCTCTCTCATTGGTCAGATGATTGGACACATGCTTTATTGATTGGTAAGTCAACTTTTGCAAAATATCCACCTTTTGTGTAAGTGAAGCATGGCTCATGGCCTAGGCAAGTACAATGTTGGTTCTGGTGCAGCATGGTGTGGGAGGGGCCTAGCAAAGTTCAGCACTCAAGGCTGCAAGTTGGTGAAGGCATGATCATGAGTTTTGCAACTTGTGACATTTTGGTTCACATGTGACTTCTTTGCCTAACCAAACATAAAACCATGGGAAATCTTAGTTCAAATCTGATTTTTAGGACTTGTAGAATGTTGGCACATTGGTTAGAGGTGAACTTGAGGCTGCAAAAGTCATTGATCCATGATTTTGCAAAATTCTCACTTAGGGCATGCCTTGAAAATTAATGATTTTAGCCAACTTTGCATTGCCATAACTTTTGATCCAAGAAGAGTTTGATCATGTTCTTGTACTTTTTGAAAAGGGAAAGATGAGATCTACAACTTTCATGACCAAAGTTTTTTCCATTTGAAGCCTTTTTGAATCATGAATCAAGGCTTGAAAAATGACCTAAAATGATGCATTCTTGAAAAGTCAACTATGCCCAAAAAGTCAACATTTGCAAAAACCCTAAATTCTTGATTTCTATGAACTTCAACCTTCTCCCATGATCAAATAAAGATCATATACACTCAAAATGATGAAGATTACCCATTGGTTGGGTCATTGGGGGCCTCAGATGCCCTGATTTTGCACTGACTTGTCCAGAAAGTCAACTCTTGATCAGATAACTTCCCCATGGAATTTCTTCATGAAAATTGATATGCATACTCCCTATACCATATAGAGATCAATGGAAACAAAAATGACCAAAAAATTTGGAGTTATGGCCTCTGAAACCAAAACCCTAATTTTCAGTCAACTGTGCAGTTCATCCTGGCTCTGCATCCACTCAAACCCTAGTTCTTGTGATTCCTATGCAATTTTGACTTTGAGGATATGAAATATGATATAAGAACACACATGGACCCCTTTAAGTTGATTGGTGGCCTTTGGAATGGCTCAAGAAGCTTTGGGATTGCTCAGATCACAAACCCTAGGTGCAGATGCCTTGAAAACTATGCAGTGAATCAAAAATGAAATGTGAGATGATATGATTGTGTTTATGCATATGAGAATGATCACAAGCCATGGTGTGGATGGGTGAGGGCAAATTTGGGGTGTTTACAGGAGGCTTTTCAGTGATTCCTCTCTTTTACTCCCCAGCCGAGCTGTCATCACGCCCTCAGCCGAGTATAAAAGTCAGGGAATCATCTCCCCACAGAATTCTCAGCCTCTATTCAGAAGAGCAACGCATAGAAGATCACAATAGAGTGAAGAAAGCTTCTACAAACCCCAGCTGGGTCTCTCATTTATTGGAATAGGTCTCTCAATGACCCGACTCCCCAAGCAGATACATCTCATCAGATCTACCAATGATCTCACCCCCAGCTGGGATGTCCATTCCAATAGATCGATCAAAGATCCTCGCAGCAATGGGATCCGGATCCCGGTTTGGTATCTTTGCACAATCATAGCATTTGCATCATATTCACCCACAAAGCGTAGCATTCCGTCTAGTACGGAGCATTACGGCAAAAAAATCCAACACATAGCATAATCATAAGCCATGTTTTGAATCAGCACTTGTGACTAGTAACCATTCATCAGAATGCAGAATACTTTCCCCCAGAGTCCCCACCAGAGTCCCAGCAAAAGCAGCTGCCTCACAAATCGCAAACACCAGTGTATACTCATTGTGACACCCGTCCGTGCCACCTTTCCCCAGTAAGTCGCCTGAACACTCCTTGCAAACAACACCACCCGTATTACAGATGCTTCCTGACACCCGTCCGTGTCATACCCCAGCAGAAAGCCAAAGACATCCCCTTTGCACTCACATATACTTATATACACCTTCTTGGCACCCGTCCGTGTCATATCCCCAGCACAGTCACCTACACTTGGTATATCAGATATTTGTTCATATTATACTTTTCTTTCTCGACACTCGTCCGTGTCACCTTCCCCAGCAGATAAACACTCATCTATACACTCACACAGATGCTCGTCCGTATCTTGTATATGCTTTCATATCCCCACAGATTCAACATTGGTCCTTGTTCTTTGTTAACCAGATGGTACTCGTCCGTATCGTCATCTCAAAGCATGCGTCAAGAGTTTGTTTCTACATGATACTCGTCTGTATCATAGTCTTAAGGATGCTCGTCCGCATCTTTAATCCATACACTGTGTCAAATACTTTTGTCTTCTTGAATATAGATACTCGCCTGTGTCTACTATTCACCAGAAGAGTCCCCTCAGATTCAGCACTCGTCCGTGTTCTTTGTTAACCAGTTGATACTCGTCCGTATCATCATCTCTGAACACGTGTCAGTATTTGTTTCTACCCGATACTCGTCTGTATCGTAGTCTTAGGGATGCTCGTCCGCATCTTTAATCTATACACAACATCTAAACACTTATACCTTTTGTTTCTTGGATATAAACACTCGTCCGTGTTTATTGTTCCCCAGTAGATCGCTAACAAAGCAATTTTCTTTTTACCTGACACTCGTCCTGTGTTGTGATAAACCCTGAGAGCAGCCGTACCCTGCTAGGTGGTCGTCCTCCACCTCTTGATGGTCGTCCTCCATCATGCTCATCCGATGGTCGTCCCCATCGTTGATTTTAGCAGCCGTCCCCTGCTAGGTGGTCGTCCTCCACCCTTGATGATCATCCTTCATCATTTTATCCAATGGCCGTCCCCATTGTTGATTTTGGTTATCTGGTATTCGTCCTATGTCATGAGAAACCTCGAGAGCAGCCGTCCCCTGCTAGGTGGTCGTCCTCCACCTCTTGATGGTCGTCCTCCATCATGCTCGTCCGATGGCCGTCCCCATCGTTGACCTTTTATCCGATGGCCGTCCCCATCGTTGATATCTTCGGCAGCCGTACCCTGCCAGGTGGTCGTCCTCCACCTTAGATGACCGTCCCTCATCTTATCCCCAACAGAGCAGCCGTCCCCTGCTAGGTGATCGTCCTTCACCTTTGATGGCCGTACCCCATCATCTGTTTATTTCATTTATTCTTTAACCCGATGGCCGTCCCCGTCGTGGTCCCTTTCCTTTTAGCCCGATGGCCGTCCCCATCGTCGGTTACCTTACTTTATGAACTTGATGGCCGTCCCCGTCATGTTTCATTAATCCCAGAGAATTTTTACAGCTTTATCTTGATGGCCGTCCCCATCATAGTATCTTATTTTCCCAGCTAGTCGTCCGTCCCCGTCTTGGCTTTACTTTTATCCCCAGCATGTCGGTCGTCCCCGTCATTGCTTTATTTTCAGCACTTTCCCCAGCATGTCGGCCGTCCCCGTCATTGCTCTTTATCCAGCAGTCGTCCTCTGCTCGACGGTCGTCCTCCGTCGCCCACACTTTACAATACAATTTATTTTCCTTTTACAATCTATATCCCTTTTCTTCTTTATTTTGTGAGTGCAAATTTTGGACTGTCTTTGGTATTCAACCACAAGTTATCTCGTTCGCCTGTTAAGCCGTTGCTTACACCCTGCACAGCTAACTCAAGTTTGAATAGGGGCAGCTGTAAACACCCCAAATTTGCCCTCACCCCTTTCACACCATGGCTTGTGATCATTTCATATGCATATACACAATCATACCATCTCATATCACAATTTTGATTCACTGCATAGTTTCTAAGTCATCTGCATCTAGGGTTTGTGATCTGAGCAATCCAAGAGCTTCTTGAGCCACTCCAAAGGCCACCAATCACTTCAAAGGGATCCATATGTGTTCTTATATCATATTACATCATCTCAAAGTCAAGATTTCAAAGAATCACAAGAACTAGGGTTTGAATGGATGCAGAGCCAGGTTTGACTGCACAGATGACCTAAAATTAGGGTTTTGGTTTCAGAGGCCATAACTCCAATTTTTTTGGTCATTCTTGTTTCCATTGGTCTCTATATGGTATAGGGAGTATGCATATCAATTTTCATGAAGAAATTCCATGGGGAAGTCATCTGATCAAGAGTTGACTTTCTGGACAAATCAGTGCAAAATCAGGGCATCTGAGGCCCCCAATGACCCAACCAATGGGTGATCTTCATCATTTTGAGTGTATATGATCTTTACTTGATCATGGAAGAGGGTTGAAGTTCACAAAAATCAAGAATTTGGAGTTTTTGCAAGTGTTGACTTTTTGGGCATAGTTGACTTTTCAAGAATGCTTCATTTTTGGTCATTTTTCAAGCCTTGATTCTTGATCCAAAAATGCTTCAAATGAAAAACCTTGGTCATGAAAGTTGTAGATCACATTTTTCCCTTTTCAAAAAGTACAAGAACATGATCTAATTCTTCTTGGATCAAAAGTTATGGTGTGACAAAGTTGGCTAAAATCATTGATTTTCAAGATGTGCACCAAATGTGAATTTTGCAAAACCATGAACCAAGGCTGTTTGTAACCTCTAGTTGACATCAAACCATGACACAAACATTCCATATGTCCTAAAAATCAGAATTGAACCAAAGATCACATGTTCATGGTTCATGTAACAAGGCATTTTTCATGAAGTTTCAAAAAAGTAACAACTTGCAAAACCACTCATCACATTTCCCACCACTTGCAACCTTGGATGCTGAGTTTTGCTAGCCTTTCCCCTCACCCTTGCTGCACAGCCCCATGCTTTGTACTAGCCTAGAACCAAGCCATACTTCTCTTACACAAAGAGTGGACTTTTGGCAAAAGCAAACTTACCAATCAATAGAGGCCAGGTCACATCATCTGACCTATAGGATTAAAATATACTATCCTTTGGCAAGCTAAAGATATGAAGAAGCAAGGCTGAAACTGATCACAACATCACATACACAAAAAACACTCCCTTTTGCAAATTGCTTCGAATCTCTCTGCCCAGCCATCAAACATCTAAACCATTTTCACCAAACATCTCACTATGATTCATTGAGAAGAAACCAGCCAAGGACCAGGCCTGAAACAAGCTGTAACCTCACTTCACCATTTTCACTCCAATTTGCAGTTTGCTTCGAAACTCTCTCCACAGCTCACAAACCTCAAAACAAACTCCATAGACCTTCTCCACTCATCAGCTGGACCACAAACAACCACCTACATTGGCCTGAAACTGCCTGAATCACCATTGCCATTTCCAACTGAGCTTGAGCAGAAGCTTGACAAACTCCTTATCCATCCAACATAAACTCTTCCTAAGCATTCAAGAATCATCTGGGGACCAAGTAGAGTGGATTGCACTGAAGGAAGTGGTCAGAAAGTGGCTGAAGTGAAAGCTTCGAATCTCAGGTAGCTCAAGAAATATTTTTCCAGAAATCATTTTTCGTGTTCTAAACTTGTTCTTTGTGTCTTCCTGATCATGAATATGCCTTTGGTTTTGCAAATGGTGATGAAATGAGAATGTAATTGCTCTCTGAGTTTTTTGTGCCCTAGTTCTTGTTTGTTTCGATTCAGCCTTGTTAGGAAATATAAATTTGTTTTGATTAGGGGTTTTGGTTCGTGAGTGAGTGGGGATCATTTCCCAGTTTTTAGATTTCGTTTTAGTTAGGTTTTTGGAGTTTTGGGGATTCTCAGGGGGGATGCTGGCCGGAGAAGACGACCGGAGGTCTTCTCCGGCGGCCTGAATGTCATTTGTGCCCTAATCCTGTAATTAACTCCCATTTGAATTTGGACCGTAGGATGCCTTTGACCAGTTGACTTCGCGCGTGAGTGGAAGGCTCAGATCACTTTGATTAGCCCTAATTCATTTAATTAGTTTAATTAATTTGTAATTAAGTTAATTGGCTCAGATGCAACCCCAGCCGTCCAGATGCGCGCTGGTCAACCAATTCAAATCCAGGGCTCATCCCAGCCTTCCATCTGTTTGACTTTCCATTTAAATTCATTTATTTTCATTTAACTTGCATAATTTATTTAAAATAGTAAAAAATGTCTAAAAATTATGAAACTTTTTCTCATGAGTTTTAATAATTTTTATGATACAAAAATATTTTTATTTTTATTTTTAGCATTTAAAAAGCATTTTTAAATATTTAAAAGATTATTTTTAATTGATTAATGGAAATTAATTTATTAAAAATACTTTTAAGTATCTAAAAATCACCAAAAAATTCATGAAATGTTCTAAGGCATTTAGAAACATTGTCCAACCTTAAAACCAAATTTCTTTTTGGATCTTGATGCATTTTGAGAATTTTTCATTGAATTAAAATCATTTTTGTGCATTATTTTGATCCTAAGTTCAAAAAATCATTTCTGCCTATCTATGAGGAGTTGGACATTGATTCTTCTTGCATTGCATTGTGTTTAGCATGTAGTTTTTGAGTTTAAATGGCCTTGATTTGATTCTTCATTTTCAATTTGTTTGTTAATTTTCTTGTTTGGGAACCCTAAAAACCCTAAAATCTTGTAAAATTCATAACTTAAGATTGTCTAAGAGTTGAGACCTCCCCTTTGGACCTTGGTTTAGTATAGGTTTAGGGTTTCTTTGGGTGGCATTTTCCATTTTTAATCTTAGGGTTTGCTTCTGGTTTTGGTTTTTGTTTGTTGTTTGATCCATAAACCCTAATTTGGGCTTCCATTTGCATCCTTCTTGCATTCTCTTGCATAACATGACTTGCCATGACATTTCAAGCATCCATGTGATTCATTTAACATCATAAGACATATTGAAATCATGATTGATCATTGCATCATGTATTTGCCATGTTGTATGCCATGTGCACTTCATAACTTTTCATGTATGTCTATGTTTCTTAACTTGCACTATCTGCATCCATAAGCTTGTATGATCATCTCTATGCCTTGTTTCATGTTTGTATCACTTCATAGCATCATTATCATCATCAACATGCTTCTGGTTTTGTGTCTCATCATGTCATCTCATCCCATTTTGCATTGCATTGTATTTCATTTCTAACATTTCAGGTGGTAAGTGAATTTGAGAAGTGAATTTGCCTTCACTTCTCATAACTTTTATTTTCATCTCCCTTGCATCCTTGCTGCATTTTTGTATGTGCTTGAGATTGAGCTTGCTCATTCCCCTTCTTCTTACTTTCTTTCTTCAAGTGACTTGACTTCTTGAATGAAGCAAGTCACTTTGCTTCTCCTGATCCTTTCATCTGCTTCCTGGTGGTTCCATTGAAGATCTTCTCTTGAAAACCTCACAAACCTTAGGAACAACCAAGCATGACAATGATTAGGGTTTTGATTAGTCTCCCCTCTTAGTCTTACCTTTGTGTCTCTTTTGAGTCTTCTCTTCTCACCTCATAATCAGGGACTAAACCCTAAAGGCTTTAAGGCTTTGTGATTAAGCTTATGCCTGCATCCTTCTCTTAGGATGGAGTGTATAACTTTAATCCTAAGTGTTAAACCCTTAATGTGTTTAAATCTCTTAATCAATCCACTTAATAAGTATCAAGACATTACACTTGTAACTTGGGCCTTGCATTAGGGTTCTAATTCTTCCTTAATTGGTTAAGAAGGACTAACCCTAGTGTTAATGGACAAGTCCCCCTCAAGTTGTCTTACAAATCATAAAAACCACTTCTTCATCATATCATTAAATAAAATCCACTTAATCAAAGGCTTGTTTTGTCATGAGTTTAATCCCTAATCATGGATTAAGTTGAGGAGCTTTCCTCAGCTTAAACATTCTCATCTATTATCCTTCTATTAGGATGGTGTAATGGGTCTGTTTAATCCCTGATTATGGATTAACCTCATTACTCAACACTAAACAAAAACACCAAAAACATCTAATTAATCACAAGTAGGTTAATGATCTTAATCCCATACCAAAGGTGATTAAGTGTGAGAATCTGACTTCACACTTAAGGTATTCTCATTACCCCTAATCAGAGGGAAGATGTGATGAGTTTACTAAATCCATTGGTTTAGGCTTAAGCTCATTAACTTATGACAAAAATCCAAAAAAACAATAAAAGACTGAAAACACAAAAACAAACAATAATCGTCTCCTCCGGGATTCTTTTCTTATCTCATTCACTCATAAACGAGAACTAGCTTCTTCCGTCTAATGCAAGACAGTTTGCAACTGAGCCAGACAGGTCATACACTTGAGCATAGATAAGTAAGCAGTTCATAAGTCAATTCATCTTTCAGTTTTTTTTGGTCGAACTACGGTGTTCTGACTTCCTCATTGCACGAGAGGATACGTAGGCATAACTTAACAGTTATCGAACAAAAGTCTCTGTATATTCCCCCTCCTTTCAGCATTATTCTTTAAGCCTCATGATCATTAGCATTTCACTCTTATCCTTACACTGACACTGTATATATCACACTTTACACTTCTTTTACACTGACACCTGTACATCCTTTTCCAGCTCTTTTATACACAAATTGCACTGACACTACCCCTTTTTAACACAAATCTTCTAAGCGTGGATCCCGTCGAGTACGACGGACAATCTGGGTGCTAATACCTTCCCAGGTTGTAACCAACCCCCTTTCTCAGTCTCTCTGGTTCGCAACCGTCTTATCCATTTCTTTCTAGGTTTATGCAGCATTACCTTTCCTTCGGGATAAAAATGCCTAGCTGGCGACTCTATTCATTCCCCAGTGAGTTCACGGCTGTGTGTTCTCACTGTCCCTTTCGCCGACCGTTCGCGTCTGTACCTTTATTTGGGCCCGTCCCACTTATCGGGAGCGACAGTAGGCACTAGGAGGATGGTTCTAGGTTCTTTACCCACACAAACCTCTCACATGATAGTTTCTACGGTAATGGGTTAAGATACTCAATGTCATGGACGCTAATCGAACTAACGTCCTGCCACAAGCTAGTTGTATTTTGACGATAGTGACGATCAGGTCTACCTTGAGTGGAGTTCTCATGTTAGGCACACAAGGAGCGGGTCCTCGGAGACTAACACTACACAACTACCAACATTGGAATCGGTTCTAAAAGTTCCACGAGTCACAGCCCTTTCATGAATCAAGTCATGCAACAGGCTAGCTGTGTTATGACGAGATCTACAAATAGGTCTACTCTCGGGGGGAGCTTTCATGCTAGGCTTACAAGGAGAGAGTCCTTGGAGACTAACACTAATAACTTCCAATTCTAACTTAGATGTTTCCTCTTCTTTTCAAGAACTCAGATGTCATCCCAGGATTCGATAAGTAACTATGATAATGATCATAATAAGAAGAGCGAGTAAACAAGCATAAATAAAGAACATGAAGAAAACAGATAAGATATGTAAACATTGATCGCAAATTTAACTAAGCTAGGCCTGACTCTCATTATCCCCAGCAGAGTTGCCAGCTGTCGTACCTCGAAAAATACGATCCTCGCACAGACCGCGGAACAGATGGAAATAACAGAGTCGCCACCTAATTCTATTTATTCTAATGAAAGAATAGGAAGATATAGATAAAACCTAATAAAGAAAGATGGATAGAACAAGGTCATCGAAACCAACTTCTATGTTCGGGAGTCGGTTACGTAAGAGGTGCTAATACCTTCCCCTTATGTAACCGACTCCCGAACATAGAAGTTGGTTTCGATGACCTTGTTCTATCCATCTTTCTTTATTAGGTTTTATCTATATCTTCCTATTCTTTCATTAGAATAAATAGAATTAGGTGGCGACTATGTTATTTCCATCTGTTCCGCGGTCTGCGCGAGGATCGTATTTTTCGAGGTACGACAATTGGTAACATCTCAAGGTGCGATGAGATTCCCCAAAAATGCATTATAGAAGTAGAAGTTTTCGATATGTGGGGAATTGATTTTATGGGTTCATTCCCATCTTCTTTTGGAAATAAATTTATACTCGTCGTTGTCGATTATATATCGAAATGGATCGAAGTTATAGCTTCTCCAACAAATGACACACGAGTAGTCATGAAGCTTTTCAAAAACATTATCTTCCTGAGATTTGATGTACCAAAACTCGTCATAAGGTACGGAGATTCCCAATTCATATCAAAATATTTGATAAACTCTTATTAAAATATGGAGTAAGACACCGAGTAGCAACACCCTACCATCCGCAAACTAGCGGGCAATTAGAGGTATCAAATAGAGAAATAAAACAAAGTTTAGAGAAAATTGTTGATACATCGAGGAAAGATTGGTTTACCGAGCTACACGAAGATTTATGGGCCTACAAAACAGCTTTTAAAACACCCATCGAAACCACACCTTTCAAATTAATCTATGGAAAGTCATGCCACTTGCCAGTAGAATTAGAGCATAAAGCTTATTGGGCAATTAAAAATCTTAACTTTAACTATACTAACGCAGGTGAGAAACATATTTTAGACTTACATGAATTGGAAGAACTAAGACTAGACGCTTACAAGAATGCCCGCATATATAAGGAAAGAACGAAAAAATGGCATGACAAGCGAATTTCTAGAAAAGAATTCAATGTGGGAGACATCGTTCTTTTATTCAACTCTAGGATAAGGTTGTTTCCTGGAAAATTACGATCCAGATGGTCCGGTCCCTTCGAAATAACAAAAGTTTTAATTAGTGGCGCTATTTAAATTAAGGGTAAGTCTAGTGCATCATATATAGTAAATGGGCAATGCCTTAAACATTATAACTGCGTAGAAGACAAAGAATTTTCAAAAGGTTTGAAACTGGAAGAAGTGCCATCGGAAACCTTAGATTAATCTCCCCTAAGTTGTGTCGAGCCCCGACATTAAACAAAGCGCTTTGTGGGAGGCAACCCATAATTTTTTATTTTTTATTTCATTTTTGTTTTTCAAAAATCTAATTTCCAAACTGCATTTAATTAACTGATTGTTGTGTTTGTTTTCATTTTATTGTGTAATTCCAGGATTTTCAAAGTTTTCTACCCCTTCTCTATTTTCATCCTCACTAACTCTGACAATGACTACCAATTTGATTGGGGACTTTAGTGATGGAACCCATAGGCGAAGTTATGAAGCTTTAGCCAGGAGACCTATGTCCCTAACCAAATTTTCCCATGGACCTACCATGAAAGCTTTAGGCATAAGTGCTACCATTGACTATTTGTTTAGTAGTGTACCTTGTAAACACCCCAAATTTTCCCTCACTCACTTCACACCATGGCTTGTGATCTTTCATGTTTGCATAAGCATAAGCATATCATATCATATTGCATTTTTGCTTCACTGCATTAGTTCAAGTTCATCTACATCTAGGGTTTGTGATCTGAGCAATCTAAGGATCCATCTGAGCCACTCCAAAGGCCTCCAAGAATTCCAGGAGGGTCCATGAGTGTTTAATCATCATATTATATCCCTCAAAGTTCAATGAAGTCAAGAAATCACAAGAACTGGCAAGGCATGGAAGCAAAGCTAGGGTTTTCACTGCCCAGATGACCAAAATTAGGGTTTAGGTTTCAGAGGCCATAACTCTAAATTTTTGGGCCATTCTAGTTTCTAATGTTATTAAGATGTTATAAGGATCATATGTACCAAGTTTGATGAAGAAATTCATTGTGGAAGTCATTTGTTCACTAGGTAACTTCTTGAGTAAGTCAGAGCAAAATCAGGGCATCTGAGGCCCCCAACAATGGAACCAAAGGGGTATTTTCATCAAATTGAAGTTATATGATCTTTATTTGATCATTTAAGTGCTTGTAAGTTCACAAAATTGAAGAAATTTGAGCTAAACCAAAAGTTGCCAAAAATGGAAATGACTTGTAATGGAAACATTCCATTTTGGGAAAGTTCTTCAACCTTCTCTTTCTCAACCAAAAATGCTTCAAATAAAAAATTTTTGGTCATGAAAGTTGTAGATTGGATCATTCCCTTTTCAAAATTTACAATAACATGTTCTAGTTCATTATGGAACTCAAGTTATGGCCTTGCAAAGTTGGTAAAAATCCTATAATTTTCAAGAATACACCAAAGAGGATTTTTTGCAAAACCACTTGCCATGTCATTTTGTGACCTCTAATGCATCTCTAAGCTTCATACAACCATGATACAATGCATTGTGATCATAATTGCCCAAAGAATCACTTGCTTTCATGCCTTGAACTTCAAGAAATTCCAAAAGGGCCAAAGTTCTTCAAATTTGCAAAAGGGGATGAATCTTCTCATACACTTGCTGCAGCATCCCAAATCATTTTCTATGGACCTCCTTGATCAATGTTGAACCAAGACATGCCATGAAACAGATGCTGCACAAGCCCATACCTCAAGTACATAAGTTGTTGACTTTTTGCAATTGGACCCATACCAATCAGCTGCAGCCACAACAACTCTCTGGCCAATAGATTCATGTTATGTGGACCAAAAGCAAGCCATAACACAAGACACACAAGCCTGAATCATCTCATACACCAAGTTTCACAAAATTACTCAAGACTTTCCTTTCTTTGATTCTCACAGCACAAGCCTCAAACCTCAAAACAAACTTCACCATTCAACTCACCATCATCAATAGAACCTTTCCCAACCATTAAACAAGCTTGAAAGCCCCTGAAAGCAAAACACAATTTCAGTGCAGTTGGGTTGCAACCTCTCAAACCAGCTCATTTCAACTCATTCAAAGCCTTGCAACAACATCAGGGGATCAAGTGGAGGCTATTTGCACAAGAGAGAGGTCTAGAAAGTGTCAAACTGAAAAGCTTCATCTCAGGTATACCTCAAGAACAAATTTTCCAGAACTTGTTTTTTATGTTATAGAAATGATCTATATGTTTCACTGATCACACTGCACTTGTTGGTTTTGAAAATGATTGAATATTGAGCCTGTATCGTGCTTTTGAAAGTTTTGCCATTTTTGAGTTTTGATTCGTATCTTGTTCATGATCCATTAGAAATTTGTTTTGAGGGTAGATTCATGCTCAAGGAGGTTTGGGAATTTTATCTGGAGCTTTAGAGCTCTTAAAATGGCCTAGGGAAAAAGTTGATGTTGGGGTCTCGCCGGAGAAGATGACCGGAGCACTATTCTGGTCATCTGAAAGTGATTAGGGCTTAATTAGGGTTTAGTTTTCCAGATGCGTTCTGGGCCTTTGGATCAGGATTAGTTTAGAAGCAGACGGCTAGGACTAGTTCACTTAGGGTTTAATTTGTATTAATTAAATTAATTAAATAATTAAGTCAGTTTGAATGTGAGCCATAGGATCTGGCGCGCAGTCTTTCCCTCCATTCCCAGTTCAAACCTCAGCCATTGGATGCGCTGACTTTCTCTTTATTTCATATTTATTTTTTTTTGTTTTCATTTATTTTGTGCATTTTATTAAAACTATCAAAACTCGTCCAAAAAATTTCAAACTTTGCATTTTTGAATCAAATATTTTTCTTCATCCAAAAATAATTTATATTTTATTTTTTGCATTTAAAAGAATTTTTAAAATATTTAAATGTTTATTTTAATTAATTAATGGAAATTAATTAATTAAAATACCATTTAGGTTTCTAAAAATCACAAAAAAAATTCACATTGCATCTCAAGACATTTAGAAACATTGTCAAACCATTCATACAAATTTATTTTTGGTTTTGATCATACTTTGACATTTTCTTTGAATTTAGGGTTCATAAAATCCCCTTTTTAGAATCCTAACTTTGAAATATATTTTCTGCCTAACCCTGAAGGGTTTGATAATGATTCTTTTTGCATTGTTTTCCATATAACATGTAGTTTCTAGGATATTTTTGTCATGAATTTATCTTTCATTTTCAAATTGATTTGCATTTTCCCTTTTAAGGTACCCAAAAACCCTAGTTAACTTAGAAAAATCATAACTTTCTTTAGGTTAAGAGTTAGACCTTCTCCTTTGGGGTGTGATATCATATGGGGTTAGGGTTTGTTTGAGATCATTTGCAAATTTTTATCATGAGAATTGCTTGTGTTTTGATCATTTGCATCTCATCCTTTCATGTAACCTTAATTTTGCATCCCCACTTGCATCTTACATTGCATTGCATGAACATATGAACTTGCCATGACATTCTAAGCACTTGTATGCCATTTTAGACATCTTAAGACATTTCTTGAACATTTCTTGGTCATTTATTCATACATTTACTATACTTTGCATCCATTTCATTTCATTAAACTTTCATGAACTTACAAACTTCAAAGCATGCTTCATTTGCATTCATTCTCTTGTATGACCATCCATTGCACTTTGTATGCCTTTGCATAATGTCATAGCATCATTTGCATCATGCGTATGCTTATGGTTTTGATCTTTGTCATTGCATATGCTTCATTCGATTTCATTTCTTTCCTTATGCATCTTGTGCTAACATTTTACGGTGGTAAGTAACTTGAGAAGTGAATTTTCCTTCACTTCTCATTTCTCTTCATCTTCTTCATATGCATATTTGCTGCATTTTTCATTGTCTTTGAGTGAGTTTGCTCATTCATGTTCATCTCTCACTTTCTTTCTCTAAGTTACTTATCTTCTTCAATGAAGTAAGTAACTTATTTTTTCTGCTTCTTCCTCCTTCCATCTGCTTCTTCCATTGGTGGCTTCTTTGAAGATCTTTCTTAAGCCTTACAAACCATAGGAACATCCAAGCATGATAATAATTAGGGTTGTGATTAGTCCCCCATTAGCTTCTACCTTTGAGTTTTCTTTGTGTCTCTTTCTCATCTCATCATTAGAGACTAAACCTTTAAGGCCTTAGGACTTTGGAATTATGGTTATGCCTGCATCCTTCTCTTAGGATGGAGTGTATAACTTTAATCCTAAGTGTTAAACCCTTAATTTGTTTAAACCTCTTAATCAATCCATCTAATAATCACTAAGACATTAACTTGTAACTTGGGCCTTACATTAGGGTTCTAATTCTTCCTTTATTGGTTAAGAAGGACTAACCCTAGTGTTTAATGGACAAGTCCCCCTCAAGTTGTCTTGCAAACCATAAAAATCACTTCTTAATCTCACCCTTAATTAAAATCCACTTTAATAAAGGCTTGTTTTGTCATGAGGTTAATCCCTAATCATGGATTAAGTTGAGGTATCTTCCTCAGCTTAAGTGTGCTCATCTATTATCCTTCTATTAGGATGGTGTAATGAGTTCATAAGTCCTTGATTATGGCTTAAACTCATTACTTAACACTAAACAAAAACCCAAAAACATCTAAATAATCACAAGTAGGTTAATGATCTTAATCCTACATCATCATGGCAATTAAGTTGATATGCTTATCTCATTCTTAAAGTATTCTTATTATCCCTAATCAGGGAGGATATAATGAGTTTACAAGCCTTTGGTTTAGGCTTAAGCTCATTAACTTATGACAAACTCCAAAAGCAATAAAAGATTGAAAATACAAAAAACAAACAATAATCTTTCATAAACGAAAGCTTGCTTCTTCCGTCTAATGCAAGACAGTTAGCACTCGATCCAGACGAGTCATACACTTGAGCATAGACAAGTTAGTAGTTCATCAGTCAATTTATCTTTCAGTCTCTTTGAGTCGAACTACGGTGTTCTGACTTCCTCATTGCACGAGAGGATACGTAGGCATAACTTAACTGTTATCGAACAAAAGTCTCTTTATCTTCCCCCTCTTTCAGCATTCTTTAAAAGCCTCAGCCCCTGAGCATTCACCTTTTAGCCCTGACACTTGTATATTTCGTTTCCAGCTTTTACACATAGATAACACATACACCTACCTTTTATTTATTGCTTTATTTATTGCTTTCTCTACAGCTTTATTTACTGCTTTCATTTACAGTTTTTATGCATTTCATACTGTCATTATCATGTGCTGGATCTGTGTTTTCCTTGGTGGGTGGGGATCATTGAGTGATTAAGGTCCTATATCGGGGACCTGAGTGACACATAGGCTAGTGTGGCTTCATATTCTTTCCCATTCCATTTCGGTCTGGTGCAGGAATATGAAACACGGTCCAGACATGGGTTTCTTCTTGAGAACTCTGTGCTACGGATCTCCTGTGGTACTAGGGCTATCTGGGAAGCCTGCTAAGTCTGGATGACCTTTTTATGACCTTAAGCATCTGAGGTGAATTAGAGGAGGATCTTTTATGGTTACTGTAAACATTGTACCTCCGGGTTAGAAGTGTTTACACTTTTCATAACTGATCCAAGTCTGGGGATCCTTGTTCTAGAACATTACATGTGAGGGGGTTGGGATGTTTACAGGTTTGCAGGAACCCTTGGCCACATCATACCCTGTTACCAGTTTTGTTTAAGAATACACCACTTTGGACAGTTCTTGTGATACCCTGGACCCGTGACTCTTTATTTGAGTCCCCCACCTGGTTACTGGTTTTCTAAGCCTCCATCCGAACTTATGAACACACGGACCCTTATCAAGGCAGATAAACAGATCCAGCACTTGATCAAAAACCCTTTGCATATCATTTTGCATACATCATTCTTGCATCATTTAACATTTTCCTATTTGATTTACAAGGTATCCACCTTATTATCTTTGGTTTGGTTTTGACCCATTCTACTACTCAGACTTCTTCAGTTATCTTCTCCAGTACCTTTATCAGTCTGTCAGAGATTCTTCTCCAGCTATCTTCATCAGAGACTCATCTCCAGTATCTCATTCAGTGGCCTTCATCAGCAGTTGCTCTTAGTCTCCTTCACCAGCATCCATTATCAGCATGGACACTTCCGGAAGAGCAACCTCACATACCACTTCTTTGAGCCTACCCTGACAGGCATCATTCAGTCTCTCATTACTCCTGATCATGTCCCACTATTCAGAGAACACTATGGAGGCATATTGGACATGATCATGGACCTGGATGCATCCTAGAGGAGCATGATCCATACTTGCTTGCAGTTTTATGATCCTCCTCTCAAATGCTTCACATTACCTGATTTTCAGTTGGGACCTCTGCTAGAAGAATTTTCCATGTTGTTAGGGGTTCCTATAAGGAGGGGGATTTCTTTCAACCCTGAGATGGTTGCTCCCAAGAATGAAGACATAGCTAGGGAATTGCATTTGGAGTCTTTCCTCATTGATCAGAGCATGACCACGAAGGCTGGGGTTCCAGGCCTCCACCTAGATTTCCTGATCTCCCAGGCCACCCTGCATGCTGCAATAGGAAAGTGGGATGTTATTTGTTCACTCTTAGCCCTTAACATATATGGGATTATCTTATTTGCAGATGAGCCAAAGTTTGTGAGCAAGAATGTTATTCACCTGTTCTTACTGAGGAACCCAATTCCTACCTTGCTTGGAGACTTCTACTATTCAGTACACCAGAGGAATGAGAAGCAAAGAGGAAGATTGGTCAGATGTTGTGCTCCCCTTTATTACTGTTGGTTGCTAAGACATTTGCCAAAGTCTGACACTTTCCTGAACCCTCATCAGCGAAGGAACTGGGCTAAGAGATTGATTGCCTTGACATCAGAAGACATCAGATGGTGCACCAAGAGCACCAAGGGCAAGGACATCATTACTAGTTGTGGGCAGTATCTTAATGTGCCTTTGATTGGAGTAAAAGGTTGCATAAATTACAACCCTTTACTTTTTAAGAGACAATTGGGGTATGCTTTGGTTCATCCTCCCAAAGGGCAAGACTTGACTGAGACCCTCTATTGTGAAATCCAGCACAACTCTGTTGTTGTCAGACAGGCAGCCTGGGCCTGGGACAACATTCAAACTAAAGGGATAGTTATTTCGGGCAAATGCAACAATATAGCTTCAGCACAGTATCTTGATTGGTCTCGTACCAGGGCACAGATCACCCGAATGCCATTTACCTTAGAAGATGCACCTGGACCTTCAACAGTGCAACCTGCAGCTACTGTCAGTTTGGAAGAGTTTGAGAAGCTGAAGGAAAGGAATACTCAGCTCTCTGAAGCCTTGAAGAAGACCCTCTGGAAGAGGAATGACAGCCGTCTAGATAATGAGAGGTTGGAGAAGCTCCGGATTGAGCACTTGACCAAGATTGAGAAGACGGACGACTACATCAGAAGGGCTAGAGCAGGAGAGTTAGTACTGAAGAATGCTTGCAAGGAAGCTAATACTCAGAAGGCTAGGTGGATCAGGTTCACTGAAGCCCGTGCACAAGAAGATCAAAGAACTCAAGCTAAGATAGAGAAACTGGAGGCTAGTGAGAAGAAGCATCAGGAGGCATTATTAGCGGCACAGAAGGAGATATCTGAATTGAAACTCTGGGCGGGGTTAAAAAGGTCAAAGGATTAGGATAAGCATAAGAAGTTGGCCAGTGCCATTTCTACCAGGAACCTCCTCATCAGGACTATGACAGAGCACCCAGTTGGTCCAGTGACTGAGGCCCTCCTGAAAGAAGTCAGAGAGGATGACTTTGGATTGGATGTTTGACTCTTTTGTTTGTACTTCATTTTGATTTGTATTTTCCTTTTGTTGATGTATTTTGACCCACCATGGGAATGTTATTGTAATCAAACTATGTATTTTCACTCTTTTGTAATATATGATTTGTATTATCTTTGGTGGGCTTTATCTCTCTCTGCTACATCATCAGCATTTCCCCGAGGTCTGGAAAGGTCAAAACAAAAGAACCAAACCGGATACCCTTGGAAGACAAATAGGCATACTGCATTGCATACTAACATTTCTCTTTGTTTTGTAGGTCTTTCTTTTGTTATTGTTACTCACATTGTTGTGGTTTCAGGAAACATTGCTCGCAGAAAAGTGTTCCCTGTTAACAGAATACACCGGTACCCGACAAGAAACAACTTTCCGGGAATACAGATGGATTAAGTTCAGCAAGACTTGAATGAAGTGAGGACCCAAATGGCCAACGAAAGGGTTGAGATGAGAAATCAGATGACTCAGTTCATGACAGTAATGACTGGTTTAGCTCAGATCCAGGAAAGACTGAGGGAGTTAGTTGAGCGACAAACTCCTGAGGAACACCATCCAGGTATAGGAGGTACCAGTAACAACGATCACGTACAGCCTCGCACTGATCCACCTGAGTTTGGATCTCATCTGAATCAAGACATCAATGCCATAATAAATACCCAGGGTAACTGATGCGTGTTTTTCGCAAGTGTACGAACATGTCAGAGTAATATAAAAGATTGTCGAATCCACAAAGACCAAGTGTCAATCTATCGTACATGTTTTTATGTTGTGTATCTAAGGCAACTAAATATAAGGGTTTTAAGAAGTGCGCAATGGTAAATAAAATGGTAATTTTAAATAATAAATAAAAGACAGGCTCGAATGTAATTCACGTAATCAATGATAATCCAGTACTTGTTAATGGAACTACTTATGGGCAATGTTTTCTCCTTTGAAAAGAACTAATTTAACAGGAACTGTCGCTTTCGCGTATTCAGAACCGAGTTGTACTCTCTAATCAACCCCTCCTATTGTCACGGATAAAAAGGTGCGTACTGCGTTAGAGTAGTAAACCTATTTTTAAGAAATATAGTATCTTGACTAAGTTGAAAAGTATTTTAACCTGGATTTCTTAGCAAAAAGAGGTTTTTACGAACCAGACTCTAAACTTCATAACGCGTCCGAAAATCGTTTTAAAATCTCTTTTCTTTATAATCTAAAAACTCCTAATAAACCAGAAAAAACGCTTTTGGCTGTTTTTGAAATAGTTAAAAACAATTACTTGAATTGAAAGATAAAATAGCCCTTAAGTGTTTCCACGAACAATTATACGGATTACTGGTTTAATTACGATCCTTACATCCTAACCTTTATGGAATTAGTTAGACATGATAAAGTAAAGGTTCTTTTTATAATTTTTCATAAAAGTAAGTTAGTGCGAGTGCGGAAAGTAAATGAATTTAGTGCGAGTGCGAGAAATAAAGTAATTTAGTGCGAGTGCGGAAGGTAAATGAATTTAGTGCGAGTGCGGATAATAAATGAAAGTAAAGCGAGTGTGGGAAATAAACGAAATAAAGTGCGAGTGCGGATAATAAAGAAAGTAAAGCAGTGCGAGAAATAAATAAAAGTAAAGCAATGCGGAAAAGTAAAATACGAACTGGAATTAAAATGGCGGCAGGATTAACTTCCTCCAGAGTGCTCCAAAACTCGATCACACAGACAGATTACAGACTCGATCACTCGATTGCAGAAACACCCCGATGTGGAATGGTAACTACTTTGAAACTGATATATGCCTAGAGAAATCTAAGTTTGGATGAAGAAAAACGAAAAACTAAAGTCCTATTTATAGGAAAACTAAATGCGGGAAAAGACCAGGATGCCCCCTCCACTAAAAAGTGGAGGGAACTGTTTTTGCCTTGTGGCGCCCGCCACAAGGTCATGGCGCCCGCCATGAGGCCAATGGAGAATGAAAGAGTGGGGATCGTGGGTCTTGGCAGTTGTGGAGTGGTCTTGAGACGTGGCCACGTCATGGCTAACCCCATGGCGCCCGCCACGGTGGGTGCCGTAAGTGCAAAACGCTGAATTTCTAGGTTTTCGTCCGTTTCCACTCCTTTTTCGCTCCTTTTCTCGATTCAAGCCCCGATTACATAAAAAACCTGAAAACAAAGGAAAACAAAGTAATAACATAACAAAATAACAATAAAAGCTAAGAATGCGTGCGAAATCGGAGTCAGAAATACGGTGAATTTTAGTGTGATCAAATTCTCCCACACTTAAACCTTTGCTTGTCCTCAAGCAAACACTAAAGCTCAAGAAAATATGGTGTCAACACGTGTCTTTGGGCTAAAGGGCTTCTAAGTTCAAGCCAGGATGCAGTGACAGGTACTAACTAAGTGAACCAAGGGTACCATAGTAACACAAACACAAACTTCAATCCTATATTAACCACTCCATATCATCCCATAATACTTAGGCCTATCTTCTCATCTTTTTGTGTCCTTTTCATTCAGGCGTAATCACATTAAGCCCGTAATCCGTACATGCTTCATAGTAGAGTGACCGGTTAGTGATTCTGATCCATAACATCAGGTTTCTGGCACATAAGCATGTGTAAACCTGTTTTATTTGACCTAATTGTAGTTGCGGGGGATCGGATCGTAATCCGCCCTACCAAGTTCAGTGCCAGATACCTCTGAACCAACTAACAATAGGTGACTTGCAATTTTTTTTTCTTTTTGTGGCAAAAAATTTTTTCTTCTCTTTTTTCGGTTTAAATGACTTTGTGAGGGTCACCTATACCAGAGTTTGCCTTTTTTTCTTTTTATTAGCACTGGATCATTCATTTATGTTCATCGGCCCCCTACGTAGAGCATGCTTAGGCCGGAGCTGACTACTAGAATAAACTACTTAGGACAATTTTTTAAATGATAATAAAGGCCATGGTGGTGGGGTTTAGGAGTGATTCCTATATTCAAGAGGTCTATGGTGCTAAAATTGTGCTGATGTTTCAAAACGTTGACCTAAGTCACCACACCCTAATCTAAACCTGTCTCAAAGCCCAAAAAACATGTGAAACAACATTATTTTCTTTTTAAAATTTTTCTGGTAAGGCTAAGGAAATGGGAAAAAATGAAGATGAACTAAAAATACACTATACTGGTGACTCGTCAGACTCATGCATTATCTAAGAAAATTAAACTAAATAACTAAAAGGAAATAATATATAAAAAGGGAAATGACAGAAAGCAATAAAATCCCCTCCCACACTTAAATCGAACATTGTCCCCAATGTTTCGAAATAAGATAAGGGGGGTGACCTGAAAAAGACTACTGAGGAGGAGCACTGGTGCCCTCGCCGTCCTGCTGTGATGGTCTGGAACGACGGGATCTACTACGATGCTGGTCCCTCCGGTCGAGTCGTGCCGATAAGGCAGCCTGAGCACTCCGGACCTCTCGAAGGTTACCTAAGATGGAACCCTGAGTAGCCTCTACAAGCTGGTAGTGCCGACTGTTGAACTCTCTCTGACGGTTCTGCTCTAATGAGATATCGTTCAAGGTACGGCAAACGTTGCTATAAGTACGATCCGAAACCAATCGCGATTGTTGCATGAAGCTCATGTTGTCCGTCAGTTGTTGTGAGATAGTAGAGAGAAGGCCGTCTCGCCTTTCCTCTCTAGTTGTCATATCACGCCACATCTCCTCAGTGACATAGAATCCAAGAGCAGCACCTGCAACAGGGTTAAAGGAAGATGGTGCGACGTGTGACTGTAAAAATATTTTTGTTCCTTTTTTTTTATTTCATTATTGGGTATAAAATAAAATAAAATGAAAGAAAAAGAAAGAATGAGATTAGTGCATGAAATAATATATATGGTAAAATTAAAGTACATGAAAAAGAAAATGTAATAGATGCAATAATGTAAGATATGTCTGGAGATGCGAAAAATAAAATAAAGCATGAAAAATAAAAATTAAATAATAGGGTAATATCGTCAGTGTAGAACGAATCATGTGGTAGGCTTCTCCTCCTGGTTTGATCCACGAATCTCAACTATCTCCCTCCGAAGCTCTTCAACTTCCCGATATAGAGCATCGGCCTCTAAGGCATGAGTGAAATCAGAAACCTGAATCTGTAATTCCAAGTCTGCTACTTCCTGCTTGAGCAGGGCAGTCTCCTTACGGAGCTCTTAAATCTGAGTTTGTAGATCAGGCGGCTGCAGAGACATATTGTTAGACATAACAATGATTCGGGGAGAAAGAGGTGTAGGAGTGTACTCAGCAGCGGGAGGTGATTTCAGCTCTTCGACAGTCTCTCCATAACCCTCTAGAGCATAACTCCAATTAGCAGGATCATGGACACCGGTCATCAGCGGGTCTGGTAATGTAAAGTAATGTATCACTTCTCCGTCGATCAGTAATCTAAAAGTGTTGGGCTCAAAAGAAGCCCTCCTCATCAGTCCTCTGTCAAGACAAAAGTCAACATTCAGGGTGGTGTAGCAGCAAAAGGTCCTGAGGTGCAATAATTTGCGAGACAAACCCAATGCAGTAGCTATCTGTGTAACAATCCCACCGACATGTATGATGCCTACAGATGATCTGGCAACACTAGCAAGGCCCTTCAATAGAAAATTGCCACAAGCAACTAGGCGAGACTGAGTCGCACAAAATAGTAGGAAAATCTCCTCTTCACTCAGCAGAGTCTCTGTATCTGGCAAACCTAGGAAAGAATGCGCTAGAATCATCTGGAAGTACCTTAACACAGGGTTGTGGATTACCTGAGAAAACTGAGTGGAAGGATCTTGGCTCCCTCCACCTGATATTTTAGACCAAAACTTTTCCACTTCTCTGCTCTTAAAATATCCCATCGGTGTCTCTGGAATAGCATCAAGAGTAGTCTGGAAACCTAGTAAATCACCAAACTCTTTGTGAGAGAAGGATTAGTCAATCCCGAACAACCTGAAAACAGCGAGTCCATCGGGTCCAGCCCAAGGGTCATGATGAAACGAGCTGAGGAACTCAAGAGTCAAGTTCCTATAAGTGTTGTTCCTGTCGTCAAACTGGTCCCACTGGAGTTGATGGCATAAGAATCTGACGCTTGGCTCTATCCCCAAGGCATCCATGCAGTCATGGTCAAGGTACCTGGTAGGAGCCATAGGGCGTCTCATGTGAACATAGTAACGCTCTCTCTGTGCGTCGTCTCTAAAGGCCACGTGCATGTCATCAGGGTTCTGCATTCTGTACAAGGTTAGCAAACAACTCCTGAAAGCACATAAAACATTCAATCGTTAGTCCTGACATAATAATAAAAATTAACAAATTAAAATAAAGTAAAAATAAATAAAAAGTACATAAATAAGAAAACCATGGGTTGCCTCCCATGCAGCGCTTGTTTAACGTCATTAGCTCGACGACCGATTTTTAAACATCATTGGAAGGATATGGTGGATCACTCAGAGTATGACAGGTGTATGTTGTTGGGATGTCACCTCCTTCGTAGGGCTTCAACCTCTGTCCATTGACAATGAACAGTTTACATGTTTGGTTCTTGATTTCAATAGCACCGGATCTTAGGATCTTAGATACTTCGAAAGGGCCAGTCCATCTCGAACGGAGTTTTCCTGGAAAAAGTCGTAACCTAGAATCGAACAAGAGAATAGGATCGCCTATTTTGAAGTCTCTTCTTATGATCCTTTTGTCATGCCAAGCTTTTGTTCTTTCTTTGTATATGATGGCATTTTCGTAGGCGGATTGTCTGAGCTCTTCTAATTTGTGGATGTCAAGGATACGTTTCTCACCAGCAGTCAAGTAATCCAAATTCAAAGTTTTTTATGGCCCAATAGGCCTTATGCTCCAACTCAAAAGGTAAGTGACATGATATTCCATAGACCAGTTGATAAGGGGTTGTTCCTATAGGAGTTTTGAAAGCGGTTCTATAGGCCCATAATGCTTCTTGAAGTTTCTGTGACCAATCCTTTCTAGATATAGAGACAGTCTTCTCGAGGATTTGTTTGATCTCCCTATTAGATACTTCCACTTGTCCATTGGTCTGTGGGTGGTATGGTGTTTCTACTCTATGCTTAACTCCATACTTGCTTAAAAGTTTATCAAATATTCTCGATATGAAGTGTGATCCTCCATCACTTATGACTAAACGGGGGGTTCCAAACCTGGGAAATATATAGTTTTTGAATAATTTGATGACTACTCTGGTGTCGTTCGTGGGTGCGGCGATAGCTTCAATCCATTTAGACACGTAGTCAACGGCTACTAAGATGTACTGATTTCCAAAAGATGGTGGGAACGGTCCCATAAAGTCTATACCCCATACGTCGAAGAGTTCTACTTATTGGATATTTCTTAACGGCATTTCATTACGTCTTGAAATATTTCCTGTGCGTTGGCATCTGTCACACTTGACAATGAAAGCATGGACATCACGCCACATAGTAGGCCAGAATAGGCCAGCTTGAAGAATCTTGGCGTAGGTCTTAGATGTGCTCGCATGTCCACCATAGGGTGCAGAGTGACAATGCTCAATTATATTATTTATCTCTTCTTTTGGAACACAACGGAGGAAAATGCCATCTTTACCTCTCTTGAAAAGAAACGGCTCGTCCCAATAGAAGTTTCTCACATCACTGTAGAACTTCTTCTTCCGGTGGTAGTTTAGATCAGGGGGTATGATGTCAGCGGCTAGGTAATTAACAAAGTCTGCATACCAAGGTACATTGCTTATAGCTAAGGATTTATGAGAATGCTCATGTGGGTCTGGGTTATCATCTTCAATAGTTTCTAGTTGGGCTATCAGTCTATCATAGGCAAAATCGTCATTTATGGGTACTGAGTCAGGTTTCAGGTATTCTAGCCTAGATAGGTGATCAGCTACCACATTATCAGTGCCTTTCTTATCACGGATATCCAAGTCAAACTCTTGCAATAATAGAATCCATCAAAGTAACCTAGGCTTGGCATCCTTTTTGCTTAGTAAGTAACGAATGGCAGCATGGTAGGTATAAACTATAATCTTGGTTCCTACTAGATAAGATCTAAATTTGTCTATGGCAAAAACTACAGCTAGGAGCCCTTTTTCGGTTGTTGCGTAGTTGAGCTGTGCAGCGTCTAGGGTTCTACTGGCATAATAAATTACGTGTAACTTCTTTTCTTTTCTCTGACCTAGAACGGCTCCAACAGCATAATCACTGGCGTCACACATTATCTCAAACGGTTCTGACCAATCAGGGGGTTTCATTATAGGTGCTGAAATCAGAGCTTGCTTCAGAAGATTAAATGCTTCAGTACATTTTTCATCGAAGATGAATTCAGCATCTTTCATTAAAAGACCAGTTAAGGGCTTTCTTATTTTGGAGAAATCCTTGATAAAACGTCGGTAAAATCCGGCATGTCCAAGAAAACTTCTTATCTCCCTGATAGTCTTCGGTGGTTTTAGATTCTCTATGACTTCTATTTTTGCTTTATCTACCTCTATACCTTTTTCGGAAACTATATGTCCTAAAACAATCCCTTCGGTGACCATGAAATGACATTTCTCCCAATTTAGCACAAGGTTTACCTCCACACATCTTTCCAGGATTTTCTCAAGGTTGATAAGACAATTTTTGAAATCAGATCCACAGACTGAGAAATCGTCCATAAATACTTCCATGATTCCATCTAAATAGTCTGCAAAGATAGACATCATGCAGCGTTGGAAAGTGGCAGGAGCATTACAGAGTCCAAAAGGCATTCTTCTATAGGCAAAAGTTCCAACTGGGCATGTAAAGGTAGTTTTTTCTTGATCTTCAGGGTGAATAGGTATTTGGAAGAATCCTGAATATCCATCTAGGTAACAAAAGTAAGAGTGTCTGGCTAGGTGCTCCAACATTTGGTCTATGAATGGTAATGGGAAATGGTCCTTCCTAGTTGCTTTATTTAATTTTCTATAATCTATGCACACACGCCAACCTCCATCGGTTCTTTTTGCTACAGGTTCGCCCTTCTCGTTTTGCACGACTGTGATGCCTCCCTTTTTAGGTACTACATGCATAGGACTCACCCATTTACTGTCCGAGATCTGATATATTATACCTGCCTCTAGTAACTTAAGAACTTCAGTCTTAACTACAATACTCATTATAGGATTTATTCTTCGTTGGTGTTCTCTGGAAGGTTTTGAATCTTCTTCAAGCAAAATCCGATGCATGCATACGGATGGGCTTATTCCTTTTAGATCAGAGATCTTATATCCTAAGGCTGAGGGGTACCTACGTAAAACATCTAATAATTGATCGGTTTCTTCTTGGTTTAAGGTAGCACTGACTATAACTGGACGGTTCATATCTTCATCGAGAAATTCATATCTCAGGTTTTTAGGCAGTTCCTTAAGTTTTACGGTCGGTTTCATAGGGCAAGGCGTAGGATCTGGGGTAAGAGATAAACATTCGTGAAGGTTATCATCAATGTAGGGTCTTTCATAATTGTCATCTTCCAAAATAAGGGTTGATGGCAATTTATAGATTCAGTTTCTTCTTCTTGTTCTAATTCCCTAATGCATTCTTCAATGATATCTAAGGCATAACAAGCATCTCCTATCACAGGTGCCATAAGAAATTTTGAAAGTATAAATTCTATCTTCTCGTCACCTACCTCAAAAGTTAGTTTCCCTTTTTTAACATCTATTACGGCTCTAGCAGTCGATAAGAACGGTCTACCTAGGAGGATTAGTATGTCGTCATCTTCTTTAATGTCCATGACAACAAAATCAGTAGGTATAAACAGCTGACCTATTCTAACAGGGACGTCATCAAGTATGCCTATAGGGTATTTAACGGATCTATCGGCTAATTGAAGTGACATCTTAGTAGGTTGTAATTCTCCTAAGTTTAATCTCTCACAAACTGCTAAAGGCATTAAGCTCACACTAGCTCCTAAGTCTAGAAAATCTTTTTCGATGACATGATTCCCCAAAATACAAGGAATGGAAAAATTTCCGGGATCTTTATCTTTCTTTGCTAACCTATTTTCAGAAAAAGAATTACATTCCACGGGTTTCAGATCTTCAAGTCTACGTTTATTCGTAAGTATGTCTTTGAGAAACTTAGCGTAAGAAGGTATTTGGGTGATGGCTTCTGTAAAGGGGATTTCTACGTGAAGTTTTTCTATAACCTTAACGAATTTTTGATATTGATTATCGATTTGGTTTTTCTTTAATCTTTGAGGGTATGGTATTGGTGGTTTGTATGGCGGTGGTGGTACATAGGTTTTATTTTTAGGTTCTTCTCCTTTTTCTTGACTTTCCGGGGTTTCAGACTCCTCTGGTTCCTTCTCCTCATTCCTCTCAGAAGTTTCAGGCTCACTTAATCTAGGGTTCAAAGGTTCCTTATAAGCGGTTCCACTTTGTAGAGTAATGGCATTAGCTTGCCCTTTCGGGTTTTGTTGAGGTTGTCCAGGGAACTGTCCTCCAGGTGTAGTCAGAGGGGCTTGGTTTAAAGCTACCTGAGAGATCTGGGTTTCAAGCATCTTATTATGAGTAATGATTTGATCAACCTTGGTTCCTAACTGGGTAATTAGTTCGTTAACATGGACGTTTTGATTCATGAATTATTTGTTTTGTTGTGTTTGAGCAGCGATAAAATTTTTTACAACTTCATCAAGGCTCGGACTTGGTGGTACAGGTTGCATAGGTTGATTTGTTCTTGGGGCTTGGTAACCTTGTTGTCTCAGAGGTGCGGTATTTTGAATAGGTTTATTATTTTTGTAGGAGAAGTTTGGGTGATTCCTCCATCTAGGGTTATATGTGTTTGAAAATGGGTTCCCTTGGGTATAGTTCACTTGCTCAGTGTTGGTCTCATTCAACAGATTGCATTCGGCGGATTGGTGTCCTTGCGTTCCACATATCTCACAATTCGGCGAAACTGCGGCTACAGTATTCGGAGTTGCGTACATATGTTCGACTTTAAGGGCCACCGCGTCCATTTTAGCCTGCATCATGTCTATAGAGCTTAGCTTATGTATTCCTCCTTGGGCTTCCTTCTTTTCCACTGTCTCTCGTTCTACTCCCCATGATTGATGGTTTTGGGCCATATCCTCGATAAGGGCACTAGCTTCAGGGTAAGGTTTGTTCATCAGTGCGCCACCAGCGGCAGCGTCGATGGTCATCTTAGTGTTATAATGAAGTCCATTATAGAAGGTTTGGATGATTAGCCAATTCTCTAAGCCATGATGTGGTCATGCTCTTAATAGTTCTTTATATCTCTCCCAGGCTTCGAACAACGACTCCCCTTGGTGTTGGGTAAATCTAGTTATTAGATTTCGAAGAAGAGCGGTCTTACTTGGGGGAAAATATCTAGCAAGGAAAACTTTCCTAAGGTCATCCCAAGTTGTTATTGAATTGGGTGGAAGGAAATCTAACCATGATAGAGCTTTATCTCTGAGGGAAAAGGGAAATAATCTTAAGCGTATCGCCTCAGGAGGAGCTCCATTGGTTTTAAAGGTGTCTGCTAACTGAAGAAAGTTTTTTAAATGTTGGTTCGGGTTATCAGTAGCGAGACCTGCGAATTGTCTCTGTTGCACTAATTGCAGTAGGGATGGTTTAAGTTCAAAATTATTGGCTGGGATAGCGGGGTTTACTATACTGGAACTAGGTTCCTCGTTTGATGGTTGGGCGAAGTCCTTAAGAGGTCTTCGGTTTTGATCTTCGGCCATAGCTCTCCTATTCCTATGGAAAGACAAACGTGCGCGAGCGTAACGTTCAGGTTCAGCTAGAGGGTCTACTAAACTTCCGGCACTGCGAGTCTTTCGCATTGACTGGTGGGTAACAACCTTAGTCTAAATGGTATAACTACAGGGTAATAAAATTTGATGAAATTGATCCCCGACTTTATTTACTGCTTTCATTTACAGTTTTTATGCATTTCATAATGTCATTATCATGTGTTGGATCTGTGTTTTCCTTGGTGGGTGGGGATCATTGAGTGATTAAGGTCCTATATCGGGGACCTGAGTGACACATAGGCTAGAGTGGCTTCATATTCTTTCCCATTCCATTTCAGTCTGGTGCGGGAATATGAAACACGGTTCAGACATGGGTTTCTTCTTGAGAACTCTGTGCTACGGATCTCCTGTGGTACTAGGGCTATCTGGGAAGCCTGCTAAGTCTGGATGACCTTTTTATGACCTTCAGCATCTGAGGTGAATTAGTGGAGGATCTTTTATGGTTACTGTAAACATTGTACCTCTAGGTTAGAAGTGTTTACACTTTTCATAACTGATCCAAGTCTGGGGATCCTTGTTCTAGAACATTACATGTGAGGGGGTTGGGATGTTTACAGGTTTGCAGGAACCCTTGGCCACATCATACCCTGTTACCAGTTTTGTTTAAGAATACACCACTTTGGACAGTTCTTGTGATACCCTGGACTTGTGACTCTTTATTTGAGTCCCCCACCTGGTTACTGGTTTTCTAAGCCTCCATCCGAACTTATGAAAAAACGGACCCTTATCAAGGCAGATAAACAGATCCAACACTTGATCACAAACCCTTTGCATATCATTTTGCATACATCATTCTTGCATCATTTAACATTTGCCTATTTGTTTTACAGGGTATCCACCTTATTATCTTTGGTTTGGTTTTGACCCATTCTACTGCTCAGACTTCTTCAGTTATCTTCTCCAGTACCTTTATCAGTCTGTCAGAGATTCTTCTCCAGCTATCTTCATCAGAGACTCATCTCCAGTATCTCATTCAGTGGCCTGCATCAGCAGTTGCTCTTAGTCTCCTTCACCAGTATCCATTATCAGCATGGACACTTCCGGAAGAGCAACATCACATACCACTTCTTTGAGCCTACCCTGACAGGCATCATTCAGTCTCTCATTACTCCTGATCATGTCCCACTATTCAGAGAACACTATAGAGGCATATTGGACATGATCATGGACCTGGATGCATCCCATAGGAGCATGATCCATAATTTCTTGCAGTTTTATGATCCTCCTCTCAAATGCTTCACATTACCTGATTTTCAGTTGGGACCTCTGCTAGAAGAATTTTCCATGTTGTTAGGGGTTCCTATAAGGAGAGGGATTTCTTTCAACCCTGTGATGGTTGCTCCCAAGAATGAAGACATAGCTAGGGAATTGCATTTGGAGTCTTTCCTCATTGATCAGAGCATGACCACTAAGGCTGGGGTTCCAGGCCTCCATCTAGTTTTCCTGATCTCCCAGGCCACCCTGCATGCTGCAATAGGAAAGTGGGATGTTATTTGTTCACTCTTAGCCCTTAGCATATATGGGATTATCTTATTTGCAGATGAGCCAAAGTTTGTGAGCAAGAATGTTATTCACCTGTTCTTACTGAGGAACCCAATTCCTACCTTGCTTGGAGACTTCTACTATTCAGTACACCAGAGGAATGAGAAGCAAAGAGGAAGATTGGTCAGATGTTGTGCTCCCCTTTATTACTGTTGGTTGCTAAGACATTTGCCAAAGTCTGACACTTTCATGAACCCTCATCAGCCAAGGAACTGGGCTAAGAGATTGATTGCCTTGACATCAGAAGACATCAGATGGTGCACCAAGAGCACCAAGGGCAAGGACATCATTACTAGTTGTGGGCAGTATCCTAATGTGCCTTTGATTGGAGTAAAAGGTTGCATCAATTACAACCCTTTACTTTTTAAGAGACAATTGGGGTATGCTTTGGTTCATCCTCCCAAAGGGCAAGACCTGACTGAGACCCTCTATTGTGAAATCCAGCACAAGTCTGTTGTTGTCAGACAGGCAGCATGGGCCTGGGACAACATTCAAACTAAAGGGATAGTTATTTCGGGCAAATGCAACAATATAGCTTCAGCACAGTATCTTGATTGGTCTCGTACCAGGGCACAAATCACCCGAATGCCATTTACCTTAGAAGATGCACCTGGACCTTCAACAGTGCAACCTGCAGCTACTGTCAGTTTGGAAGAGTTTGAGAAGCTGAAGGAAAGGAATACTCAGCTCTCTGAAGCCTTGAAGAAGACCCTCTAGAAGAGGAATGACAGCCGTCTAGATAATGAGAGGTTGGAGAAGCTCCGGATTGAGCACTTGACCAAGATTGAGAAGACGGACGACTACATCAGAAGGGCTAGAGCAGGAGAGTTAGTACTGAAGAATGCTTGCTGGGAAGCTAATACTCAGAAGGCTAGGTGGATCAGGTTCACTGAAGCCTGTGCACAAGAAGATCAAAGAACTCAAGCTAAGATAGAGAAACTGGAGGCTAGTGAGAAGAAGCATCAGGAGGCATTATTAGCAGCACAGAAGGAGATATCTGAATTGAAACTCTAGGCGGGGTTAAAGAGGTAAAAGGATTAGGATAAGTATAAGAGGTTGGCCAGTGCCATTTCTACCAGGAACCTCCTCATCAGGACTATGACAGAGCACCCGGTTGGTCCAGTGACTGAGGCCCTCCTGAAAGAAGTCAGAGAGGATGACTTTGGATTGGATGTTTGACTCTTTTGTTTGTACTTCATTTTGATTTGTATTATCCTTTTGTTGATGTATTTTGACCCACCATGGGAATGTTATTGTAATCAAACTATGTATTTTCACTCTTTTGTAATATATGATTTGTATTATCTTTGGTGGGCTTTATCTCTCTCTGCTACATCATCAACATTTCCCCGAGATCTGGAAAGGTCAAAACAAAAGAACCAAATCGGATACCCTTGGAAGACAAATAGGCATACTGCATTGCATACTAACATTTCTCTTTGTTTTGTAGGTCTTTGTTTTGTTATTGTTACTCACTTTGTTGTGGTTTCAGGAAACATTGCTCGCAGAAGAGTGTTCCCTGTTAACAGAATACACCGGTACCCGACAAGAAACAACCTTCCGGGAATACAGATGGATTAAGTTCAGCAAGACTTGAATGAAGTGAGGACCCAAATGGCCAACGAAAGGGTTGAGATGAGAAATCAGATGACTCAGTTCATGACAGTAATGACTGGTTTAGCTCAGAGCCAGGAAAGACTGAGGGAGTTAGTTGAGCGACAAACTCCTGAGGAACACCATCCAGGTATAGGAGGTACCAGTAACAACGATCACGTACAGCCTCGCACTGATCCACCTGAGTTTGGATCTCATCTGAATCAAGACATCAATGCCATAATAAATACCCAGAGTAAATGATGCGTGTTTTTCGCAAGTTTACGAACACGTCAGAGTAATATAAAAGATTGTCGAATCCACAGAGACCAAGTGTCAATCAATCGTACCTGTTGTTATGGTGTGTATCTAAGGCAACTAAATATAAGGGTTTTAAGAAGTGCGCAATGGTAAATAAAATGGTAATTTTAAATAATAAATAAAAGACAGGCTCGAATGTAATTCACGTAATCAATGATAATCCAGTACTTGTTAATGGAACTACTTATGGGCAATGTTTTCTCCTTTGAAAAGAACTAATTTAACAGGAACTGTCGCTTTCGCGTATTCAGAACCGAGTTGTACTCTCTAATCAACCCTTCCTATTGTCACGGATAAAAAGGTGCGTACTGCGTTAGAGTAGTAAACCTATTTTTAAGAAATATAGTATCTTGACTAAGTTGAAAAGTATTTTAACCTGGATTTCTTAGCAAAAAGAGGTTCTTACGAACCAGACTCTAAACTTCATAACGCGTCCGAAAATCGTTTTAAAATCTCTTTTCTTTTTAATCTAAAAACTCCTAATAAACCAGACAAAGCGCTTTTGGCTGTTTTTGAAATAGTTAAAAACAATTACTTGAATTGAAAGATAAAATAGCCCTTAAGTGTTTCCACGAACAATTATACGGATTACTGGTTTAATTACGATCCTTACATCCTAACCTTTATGGAATTAGTTAGACATGATAAAGTAAAGGTTCTTTTTATAATTTTTCATAAAAGTAAGTTAGTGCGAGTGCGGAAAGTAAATGAATTTAGTGCGAGTGCGAGAAATAAAGTAATTTAGTGCGAGTGCGGAAAGTAAATGAATTTAGTGCGAGTGCGGATAATAAACGAAAGTAAAGCGAGTGCGGGAAATAAACGAAATAAAGTGCGAGTGCGGATAATAAAGAAAGTAAAGTAGTGCGAGAAATAAATAAAAGTAAAGCAATGCGGAAAAGTAAAATACGAACTGGAATTAAAATGGCGGCAGGATTAACTTCCTCCAGAGTGCTCCAAAACTCGATCACACAGACAGATTACAGACTCGATCACTCGATTGCAGAAACACCCCGATGTGGAATGGTAACTGCTTTGAAACTGATATATGCCTAGAGAAATCTAAGTTTGGATGAAGAAAAACGAAAAAGTAAAGTCCTATTTATAGGAAAACTAAATGCGGGAAAAGACCAGGATGCCCCCTCCACTAAAAAGTGGAGGGAACTGTTTTTGCCTTGTGGCACCCGCCACAAGGTCATGGAGCCCGTCATGAGGCCAATGGAGAATGAAAGAGTGGGGATCGTGGGTCTTGGCAGTTGTGGAGTGGTCTTGAGACGTGGCAACGTCATGGCTAACCCCATGGCGCTCGCCACGGTGGGTGCCGTAAGTGCAAAACGCTGAATTTCTAGGTTTTCGTCCGTTTCCACTCCTTTTTTGCTCCTTTTCTCGATTCAAGCCCCGATTACATAAAAAACCTGAAAACAAAGGAAAACAAAGTAATAACATAACAAAATAACAATAAAAGCTAAGAATGCGTGCGAAATCGGAGTCAGAAATACGGTGAATTTTAGTGTGATCAAATTCTCCCACACTTAAACCTTTGCTTGTCCTCAAGCAAACATTAAAGCTCAAGAAAATATGGTGTCAACACGTGTCTTTGGGCTAAAGGGCTTCTAAGTTCAAGCCAGGATGCAGTGACAGGTACAAACTAAGTGAACCAAGGGTACCATAGTAACACAAACACAAACTTCAATCCTATATTAACCACTCCATATCATCCCACAATACTTAGGCCTATCTTCTCATCTTTTTGTGTCCTTTTCATTCAGGCGTAATCACATTAAGCCCGTAATCCGTACATGCTTCATAGTAGAGTGACCGGTTAGTGATTCTGATCCATAACATAAGGTTTCTGGCACATAAGCATGTGTAAACCTGTTTTATTTGACCTAATTGTAGTTGCGGGGGATCGGATCGTAATCCGCCCTACCAAATTCAGTGCCAGATACCTCTGAACCAACTAACAATAGGTGACTTGCAATTTTTTTTTCTTTTTGTGGCAAAAATTTTTTTCTTCTCTTTTTTCGGTTTAAATGACTTTGTGAGGGTCACCTATACCAGAGTTTGCCTTTTTTTCTTTTTATTAGCACTGGATCATTCATTTATGTTCATCGGCCCCCTACGTAGAGCATGCTTAGGCCGGAGCTGACTACTAGAATAAACTACTTAAGAAGAGCAGTTTACTGTGGTAGGGGCTGAAGACGAAGTTTATGACCGTCGGTTGGATGAAATTGCAGAGAAGCTAAGGTCTCTTGAATCCCAAAACTCTCTAGGTTTTGATGTCATGGACATGGGATTGGTGGAAGGGGTGAGAATTTCTCACAAGTTCAAACCCCCTTGTTTCGAAAGATACAATGGCACATCCTGCCCACACACCCACCTTCAGTCATTCTTGGGAAGATTAAAAGCATACACCATGGACGAGAAGCTGTGGATGTTTTACTTAGAGGATAGCTTGACAGGAGCATCCCGAGAATGGCACTTCCACTTGACCAGAGCCACATGTAAACACCCCAAATTTGCCCTCACCCATTCACACCATGGCTTGTGATCATCCTCATATGCATAAACACAAACATATCATCTCATATCTCATTTTTGATTCACTGCATAGCTTCTAAGGCATCTGCACCTAGGGTTTGTGATCTGAGCAATCCCAAAGCATCTTGAGCCACTCCAAAGGGCACTAATCAACTCAAAGGGGTCCATGTGTGTTCTTGTATCATATTCCATCTCCTCAAAGTCAAAAATGCAAAGGAATCACAAGAACTAGGGTTTGAGTGGATGCAGAGCCAAGCTGAACTGCACAGTTGACCTAAAATTAGGGTTTTGGTTTCAGAGGCCATAACCCCAAATTTTTTGGTCATTCTTGTTTCCATTGCTCTTTATATTGTATAGGGAGTATGCACATCAATTTTCATGAAGAAATTCCATGGGGAAGTCATCTGATCAAGGGTTGACTTTCTGGACAAGTCAGTACAAAATCAGGGCATCTGAGGCCCCCAATGACCCAACCAATGGGTGATCTTCATCATTTTGAGTGTATATGATCTTTATTTGATCATGGAAGAAGGTTTAAGTTCATAGAAATCAAGAATTTAGGGTTTTTGCAAATGTTGACTTTTTGGGCATAGTTGACTTTTCAAGAATGCATCATTTTAGGTCATTTTTCAAGCCTTGATTCTTGATCCAAAAAGGCTTCAAATGGAAAAACTTTGGTCATGAAAGTTGTAGATCTCATTTTTCCCTTTTCAAAAAGTACAAGAACATGATCAAACTCTTCTTGGATCAAAAGTTATGGCAATGCAAAGTTGGCTAAAATCATTAATTTTCAAGGCATGCTTCAAATGGAAATTTTGCAAAGTCTTGAACCAAAGCCAATTGTGACCTCTAGTTCATTTCAAACCATTACACAAACATTCTCTAAGTCACAAAAATCAGAATTTGACCAAGGTTCACATGTTTATGGTTTGTGTAATGAGAGATTTTCATGAAAAGGCAAAAAGTAACCAAGTTGCAAAACTCATGATCATGCTTCCTACAACTTGCAGCCTTGGATGCTGAGCTTTGCTAGACCTCTCCCTCACCCTTGCTGCGCCATCCCATGCCATGTACTTGCCTAGACCTTGAGCCATGCTTCTCTTACACATTATTTGACTTTTTGCAAAAGGTAACTTACCAATCAATAAAGGGCATGTCTTGTCAACTGACCAATGAGAGAGAGTTATGTGGACAATTTGCAAGCTAAACATAACACAAGGCAAGGCTGAAACAACACATACCATCACATTCAAAAAATCACCCCACATTGCATAAGCCTTCGAATTCCTCTACACAGCCAAAAAACACTCAAACCATTTTCTCCATTCAACTCACCATGTATCACTGAGTAGAAATCACCAAGAACACAAGCCTGAAACAGCCAAAGCATCCCACTGCCATTTCTCACCTTATTTTGCAGTTTCATTCGAAACTCTCACCCTAGCTCACAAACACACCAACAAACACCACAGACCTTCTCCATTCATCCTCAGGACCACAAACCATCATTCACAATGGCCTGAAACCTCCAGAAACTCCATTGCCATTTCTGACCAAGCTTGAGCAGGAGCTTTCGAAACTCACTATCCAGCCAACACAAACTTCTTTTGAGCATTCAAACATCTTCTGGGGATCAAGTGGAGTAGATTGCACAAGGAGAAGTGGCCTGAAAGTCCTCAAGTTGAAAGCTCCAAATCTCAGGTAGCTCGAAAATTATTTTTCCAGAAATCATTTTTCTTGTTGCAAACTTGTTCTATGTGATTCACTGATTATCCTGATGTCATTGGTTTTGAAAATGGCTTTGATTTGAGCATTTAATTTGTCTCTGAAGCTTGCGTGCCCTAGTTTTTATTTCTTTCGATTCAGCTTGTTTAGGAAGAAGAAATTTGTTTTGAGAGAGGGGTTTGATTCGTGAGAGGTAGGAGATCATTTCCCAGTTCTTAGTTTTCATTTTCGATACGATTTGAGGGGTTTGGGGATTTTTCAGGGAGGGTGTTGGCCGGAGAAGACGACCGGAAGTCTTCTCCGGCCACCTGAAAGTCATTAATATGTGATTAGGGTTAGGGCTCCCAGTTTGAATTTCAGGCGTTGGATGAGTTGACTGAGTCTTTTCCCGCGCGCATCCAATGGCTCAGATCATGTCATTAATTCTAATTAGGTTTAATTTAGTTAATTAATTCAGATTAACTCAGTTTGAATGTGGACCACTAGATCTGGCGCGCAGTCAATGTTTCCTTCCCCAGATCAAATTATGGCCCTCCTTTCTGATTACTTTCTTTTTATTAAATTTAAATTCATTTCTTTTTCAATTAACTTGCATATTTAATTTAAAATAGCAAAAAATACATAAAAATTATGAAACTTTTTCCTAAAAGTTTTATTAATTTTTAAGACACAAAAACATTTTTATTTTATTTTTTATCATTAAAAAAGTATTTTTAAATATTTAAAAGATTATTTTTAATTGATTAATGGGAATTAATTAATTAAAAATACTTTTAGCTATTTAAAAATTACAAAAAAATTCATGAAATGTTCTAAGACATTTAGAAACATTGTCCAACCTTCAAACCAAATTTCTTTTTTGATCTTGATGCATTTTAAGAATTTTTCATTGAATTAAATCATTTTTTATGCATTATTTTGATCATGGATTCAAAAATTCATTTCTGCCTATTGGAGAAGGTTGAGACATTGATTCTTCTTGCATTGTTTTGTGTTTGGCATGTAGTTTCTAAGATAAAATGGCCATGATTTGATCTTGCATTTTCTAATTGTTTGGCATTTCTTTTGTTAAGAACCCTAAAAAACCCTAATAACTTAGAAAATTCATATCTTGAGTTTGGTTAAGAGTTGAGAGTTCCCCTTTGGGCAGTGGTTTATTATAGGTCTAGGGTTTCTTTGGATGCCATTTTCCATTTTTTATCTTAGGGTTTGCTTCTGTTTTGGGTTTTTGTTTGATGTTTGATCCATGAACCCTAATTTGGGCTTTCTTTTGCATCCTTCTTGCATACTCTTGCATAACATGACTTGTCTTTGCATTTTGTGCATTTTTGTGATTCATTTGACATCTTAAGACATATAGAAAGCATGTCTGATCATTGCATTACATATTTGCCATGTCATTTGTCTTGCATGCTTCATAACATTTCATGTTTGTCCATGCTCCTTAACTTGCATCATTTGCATCCATGATCTCGTATGAGCATCTCCATGTCTTGCCTCATGTTTGCAGCACTTCATAACATCATAATCATCATCAACATGCTTCTGGTTTTGCTTTGCATCATACCATTTCATCTCATCTTGCATTGCATTGCATTTCTTTCTAACATTTCAGGTGGTAAGTAAACTTGAGAAGTGAATTTGCCTTCACTTCTCATAACTTTTCTTCTCATCTCTCTTGCATACATTGCTGCATTCCTATATGTGTTTGAGATTGAGCTTGCTCATTCTTGTTCTTCCCACTTTCTTTCTTCAAGTGACTTGACTTCTTGAATGAAGCAAGTTACTTTGCTTCTCTTGATCCTTTCATCTGCTTCCTGGTGGTTCCATTGAAGATTGTTCTTGTTTAACCTCACAAACCTTAGGAACAACCAAGCATGACAATGATTAGGGTTTTGTTTAGTCTCCCCTCTTAGTTTTCACCTTTGTGTCTCTTTGAGTCTTCTCTTCTCATCTCATAATCAGGGACTAAACCCTAAAGGCTTTAAGGCTTTGTGATTAAGCTTATGCCTGCATCCTTCTCTTAGGATGGAGTGTATAACTTTAATCCTAAGTGTTAAACCCTTAATGTGTTTAAATCCTCTAATTAATTCACATAATAATCATCAAGACACTACACTTGTAACTTGGGCCTTGCATCAGGGTTCTATTTCTTCCTTAATTGGTTAAGAAGGACTAACCCTAATGTTAATGGACAAGTCCCCCTCAAGTGGTCTTACAAACCCTAAAAATCACTTCATCATCATATCATTAAATAAAATCCACTTAATCAAAGGCTTGTTTTGTCATGAGTTTAATTCCTAATCATGGATTAAGTTGAGGAGCCTTCCTCAGCTTAAACATTCTCATCTATTATCCTTCTATTAGGATGGTGTAATGAGTCTGTTTAATCCTTGATTATGGCTTAACCTCATTACTTAACACTAAACAAAAACACCAAAAACATCTAAATAATCACAAGTAGGTTAATGATCTTGATCCTACACCAAAGGTGATTAAGTGTGAGAATCTGACTTCACACTTAAGGTACTCTCATTACCCCTAATCAGAGGGAAGATGTGATGAGTTTACTAAATCCATTGGTTTAGGCTTAAGCTCATTAACTTATGACAAACTTCCAAAAACAATAAAAGACTGAAAACTCAAAAACAAACAATAATCGTCTCCTTCGGGATTCTTTTCTCATCACCTTCATTCACAAACGAGAACTCGCTTCTTCCGTCTAATGCAAGACAGTTTGCACCTGGGCCAGACAGGTCTTACACTTGAGCATAGACATGCAAGCAGTTCACAAGTCAATTCATCTTTCAGTCTCTTTGGGTCGAACTACGGTGTTCTGACTTCCTCATTGCACGAGAGGATACGTAGGCATAACTTAACGGTTATCGAACAAAAGTCTCTGTATATCCCCCCTCTTTCCAGCATCATTCCTTAGCCTCATTATCATGAGCATTTCATTCCTGATCTCACACTGACACTGTATATACTACACTTCACTTCTTTTACACTGACACCTGTACATTCTTTTCCAGCTATTTTATACACAAATTGCACTGACACTACCCCTTTAAAACACAAATCTTTCAAGCGTGGATCCCATCGAGTACGGCGGATAATCTGGGTGCTAATACCTTCCCAGGTTGTAACCAACCCCCTTTCTCAGTCTCTCTGGTTCGCAACCGTCTTATCCATCTTTTTCTAGGTCTATGCAGCATTGCCTTTCCTCCGGGATAAAAATGCCTAGCTGGCGACTCTATTCATTCTCCAGTGAGTTCACGGATGTGTGTTCTCACTGTTCCCTTCGCCGACCGTTCGCGTCTGTACCTTCATCTGACCCGGTGTCATTTGGTCGGAGCGACACCACAGTAAGAAACTGGAAAGACTTGACTGAAGCTTTCATCCGTCAGTATCAATATAACCTGGACATGGCCCCAAACCGGACCCTTCTAATGGGAATGTCTCAGTCTTCCCGTGAAAGCTTTAGAGAGTATGCCCAAAGGTGGAGGCAACTTGCTGCTACAGTTCAACCCCTTATGTCTTAAAGGGAGATGGAAGACATGTTCATGAATACTCTCCAGGGTACCTATATTGACAGATTGGTTGCATTTTCTTCTACCAGCTTTGCAGATGTGGTGATAGTTAGGGAAAGAATAGAGAGCCTACTGAAGATGGGGAAGATCTCCGACATCGGTTCCAGTTCAAGCAATGCGAGGAAGCCATTTGCTGGGCCCCGTAGATCTAGTGAGACAAACTTTGTGCACATGGGAAGAGGGAGACCTCAATACATGCCCAGAACAGTTGTTGTTGTTACCATCCCTACTCCACCTCCTCAATATACTCCACCTCCTCATATTCTTTCCCATTCCATTTCGGTCTGGTGCGGGAATATGAAACACGGTTCAGATATGGGTTTCTTCTTGAGAACTCTGTGTTGCAGATTTCCTGCAATGTTAGGGCTATCTGGGAAGCCTGCTAAGTCTGGATGACCTTTTAGTATTGACCTTCAGAAACTGAGGTGAATTAGAGGAGGAACTTTTATGGTTATTGTAAACACTGTACCTCCGGGTTAGAAGTGTTTACACTTCTCATAACTGATCCAAGTCTGAGGATCCTTGTTCTAGATCACCACCTGTGAGGGGGTTGGGCTGTTTACAGGTTTGCAGGTACCTTGACCTCAGAATACCCTGTTACTTTGAGTTTGTTAAGAATTCTCCATGTTGGACAGTTCTTGTGATTCTAAAACCTTGGACTTGTGGCTCTTTATTTGAGTCCCCCACCCTGGTTACTGGATTTTTGGACCTCCATCTGGAATTCTTGAACACACGTGGATCTATACCAAGGCAGTTATCCAGATCCAGCTCAGTCACAAACCCTTGCATTTCATTTGCATACATACTCATTGCATCATATTAACATTTGCTTATTTGTGTTTCAGGGTATCCACCTTCATCTGGTTTTGGTTTTGACCCCATCTGTAGTTTTGACCTATCTCCACCAGCACTTGCTTCAGCTTGTCAGCCATATACTTCAGTTACTTGCACTAGCCAGCCAGTGGCCCACTCCTCAGCATCTTCATCAGCACTCTACTTAGTCTTCAGCATCATGGCTCCAAGGAAAAGCAACATCACTTATCATTTCTTCCAACCAGACTTATCAGACATCAGGAGGATCCAAACCCTGATCACTCCAGATCACCTACCTTCGTTAAGGGAGCATTATGGGGATATACTTGACTTGGTCATGGATCTGGACCCATCCCAGAGGAGTTTGATCCACACCTGCATTCAGTTTTATGACCCCCCATTGAGATGTTTCACCTTTCAAGACTTTCAGTTGGGGCCTCTTTTAGAAGAATACTCATCTTTGGTTGGTTTGCCTATCAAGAGGGAAATCCCTTTCAACCCTGAAATGGTCTTTCCCAGCAATGGAGAGGTGGAAAGAGCTCTGCACCTGGAACCTGCTTTGATTGAGCAGCATATGACCTCTAAAGCTGGGATCCCTGGTTTTCATCTTGACTTCCTGATTTCCCAAGCTAGTCTGAAGGCCTCCCTGGGGGAGTGGAGAGCTGTTTGTGCTCTGTTGGCCTTAAGTGTATATGGAATTGTGTTGTTTGCAGATGAGCCTCGATTCATCAGCAAGAATGCAATCCATTTGTTCATCCTGAAGAACCCAGTGCCAACTTTGCTAGGAGATCTCTATTACTCAGTACATCAGAAGAATGAGAAGCAGAGGGGAAGGCTAGTGAGGTGTTGTGCTCCATTATTCCATGCTTGGCTTCTAAAGCATTTACCCAGGACAGATGCATTTCTCAATCCTCATCAGCAGAGCAACTGGGCTAAGAGGCTCACTACCCTAACTTCAGCAGATATCAGATGGTGTACTCAAAGCACCAAGGGCAGAGATATCATTACAAGCTGTGGGCACTTTCCCAATGTGCCTTTAATAGGGGTCAAGGGAAGTATCAATTACAACCCTCTGCTGTTCAGGAGGCAATTAGGCTATGCACTGGTCCATGCTCCTAAGGCACAGGACTTGGTGGATACCCTCTACTGTGAGAACAAGATTAGTCTGGCAACTGTTAGGCAGGCTGCCTGGGCCTGGGATCATGTTCAAACCAAGGGAATCACCACTCTGGGGAAGTGTAATAATGTGGCATCAGCGCAATATTATGAGTGGTCCCATGCCAGGGCCCAATTCTCTGGAATGCCCTTCACCATAGAAGACATGCCTGAGTCATCTTCAGCACCACCCCCTGCCACTATCAGTCTGGAGGAGTTTGAAAGCTTGAAGGAAAGAAATGAGAAGTTAACCCAGGCTTTGCAGAAGACCCTCCGGGAGAGGAGTGAAGGTGTGAGGGAGATTGAAAGATTGGAGAAGTTGAGGGTGGAGCACTTGACTAAAATTGAGAAGTCTGGATATTATATCAACAAGTCTAAAGCTGGTGAGCAGATTCTGAAGAATGCTTGTAAAGAAGCCCAGTTCCAGAGAGCAAGAACAGACTTGTACTTGAAAGAGAGTCAGGCCAGGTGGGTCCAGATCACTGAGGCCCGTGCTCTAGAAGACAAGAGAGTTCAGGACAAGATGGAGCAGATGGAAAAAGCCCTGGCAGCAGCCCAGGAGGAAATATCAGAGCTAGAAATCAGAGCTGGAGTAAAGAGGTCTAAGGACCAAAGTCAGAACAAGAAGTTGACTGCAGCTGTTTGTCGCTCCCAAAGATTTGACAAAAGGTCATAAGAGGGTACAGACGCGAACGGTCGGCGAGAGGGACAGTGAGAACACACAGCCGTGAACTCACTGGAGAATGAATAGAGTCGCCAGCTAGGCATTTTTATCCCGGAGGAAAGGCAATGCTGCATAGACCTAGAAAGAGATGGATAAGACGGTTGCGAACCAGAGAGACTGAGAAAGGGGGTTGGTTACAACCTGGGAAGGTATTAGCACCCAGATTGTCCGCCGTACTCGACGGGATCCACGCTTAAAATATTTGTGTTTTAAAGGGGTAGTGTCAGTGCAATCTGTGTGTAAAATAGCTGGAAAAGAATGTACAGGTGTCAGTGTAAAGAAATGTGATGTGTATAAATGATATGTCAGTGTGAGACCAGGAATGAAATGCTCATGATGATGAGGCTAAAGAATGATACTGAAAGAGGGGGGAATATACAGAGACTTTTGTTCGATAACCGTTAAGTTATGCCTACGTATCCTCTCGTGCAATGAGGAAGTCAGAACACCGTAGTTCGACCCAAAGAGACTGAAAGATGAATTGACTTGTGAACTGCTTACTTGCCTATGCTCAAGTGTATGACCTGTCTGGCTCAGGTGCTAACTGTCTTGCATTAGACGGAAGAAGCGAGTTCTCGCTTGTGAGTGAAAATGATGAGAAAAGAATCCCGAAGGAGACGATTATTGTTTGTTTTTGAGTTTTCAGCCTTTTATTGCTTTTTTTGGATTTTTGTCATAAGATAATGAGCTTAAGTCTAAATCAATGGATTTAGTAAACTCATCACATCTTCCCTCTGTTTAGGGGTAATGAGAGTACCTTAAGTGTGAAGTCAGATTCTCACACCTAATCACCTTTGGTGTAGGATTAAGATCATTAACCTACTTGTGATTATTTAGATGTTTTTGTGATTTTTGTTTAGTGTTAAGTAATGAGGTTAAGCCATAATCAAGGATTAAACAGACCCATTACACCATCCTAATAGAAGGATAATAGATGAGAATGTTTAAGCTGAGGAAAACTCCTCAACTTAATCCATGATTAGGGATTAAACCCATGACAAAACAAGCCTTTGATTAAGTGGATTTTATTTAATGATATGATGATGAAGTGATTTTTAGGGTTTGTAAGACAACTTGAGGGGGACTTGTCCATTAACACTAGGGTTAGTCCTTCTTAACCAATTAAGGAAGAATTAGAACCCTAATGCAAGGCCCAAGTTACAAGTGTAATGTCTTGATATTTATTAGATGAATTGATTAAGAGATTTAAACACCTTAAGGGTTTAATACTTAAGATTAAAGTTATACACTCCATCCTAAGAGAAGGATGCAGGCATAACCCTAAGCACAAAGTCTTAAAGCCTTTAGGGTTTAGTCCCTGATTATGAGGTGAGAAGAGAAGACTCAAAGAGAGACACAAAGGTAAAACTATGGGGGAACTAATCAAAACCCTAATTCATTGTCATGCTTGGATGATCCTAAGGTTTGTGAGGTTTTCAAGAGAAGTCTTCAATGGAACCACCAGGAAGCAGATGAACAGGATCAAGAGAAGCAAAGTGACTTGCTTCATTCAAGAAGTCAAGTCACTTGAAGAAAGAAAGTAAGAAGGAGAAGAATGAGCAAGCTCAAACTCAAGCACATATAAGAATGCAGCAATGTATGCAAGAGAGGTGAAAAGAAAAGTTATGAGAAGTGAAGGCAAATTCACTTCCCAAAGTCACTTACCACCTGAAAAGTTAGAAAAGAAATGCAATGCAATGCAAAATGAGATGAAATGACATGAGGAGAAACAAAACCAGAAGCATATACATGATGCTAATGATGCTATGAGATGCTACAAACATGAGGCAGCACGTGGAAATGATCATACAAGTTCATGAATGCAAATGAAGCAAGTTAGGAACCAAGGACATACATGAAAAGTTATGAAGTGCACATAACATACAACATGGAAAATACATGATGCAATGATCAAACATGCTTTCAATATGTCTTATGATGTCAAATGAATCAAATGAATGCTTGAAATGTCATGGCAAGCCATATTATGCAAGAGAATGCAAGATGGATGCATATGGAAGCCCAAAATTAGGGTTTATGGATCAAACATCAAACACAAACCAAAGACAGAAGCAAACCTCATGATAAAAAATGGAGAATGGCACCCAAAGAAATCCTAGGCCTATGATGAACCACTGCCCAAAGGGGAGCTCTCAACTCTCAACCAATCTCAAGATATGAATTTTACAAGATATTAGGGTTTTTTAGGGTTCTTAACAAAACAAATTCCAAACAATTTGAAAATGCAAGAACAATTCATGGCCTTTTTATCCTAGGAACTACATGCAAAACAAAAGACAATGCAAGAAGAATCAATGTCTCAACCTTCACCAATTGGCAGGAATGAATTTTTGAATCCATGATCAAAATAATGCACAAAATATGATTTAATTCAATGAAAAATTCTTAAAATGCATCAAGATCAAAAAAGAAATTTGGTTTGAAGGTTGGACAATGTTTCTAAATGTCTTAGAACATTTCATGAATTTTTTTGTAATTTTTAAATACCTAAAAGTATTTTTAATTAATTAATTCCCATTAATCAATTAAAAATAATCTTTTAAATATTTAAAAATACTTTTTTAATGATAAAAAATAAAATAAAAATATTTTTGTGTCATAAAAATTAATAAAACCTTAAAGAAAAAGTTTCATAATTTTTATGAATTTTTACCTATTTTAAATTAATTGTACAAATTTAATGAAAAGAAATGAAAATAAAATTGATTTAATCTGAGTTAAATGAAAAGTAATCTAATCCTAAGGTGGAGATTCAAACTAGGCTAGGGATGGTTGACTGGCGCGCAGATCCAAGGGTCCACACAGCTTCTGACTTAATTAATTAAATTGTGATTAATTAAACCTAACACGTGGATTAGGGCTAATGGGATTGATCTGGGCCATTCAAAGCAGCGGGAAGTCAACAAAGTCTACAGATCCTACGCTCATCATTCAAATGGCCATAATGACCTGAGTTTAGGGTTAATCACCCTCAGGTGACCGGAGAGGAGCTCCGGTCATCTTCTCCGGTTGCACAAAAACCCTAGAACACGAATCAAGCAACTATTCTACAAATCAAGCACACCTAAATGATCCTCTAACTTCCTAGGTCACGAATCCAAGCTCAAACAACATTTATGCACCAAGAATCAAAGGAATCGAAAGGAAAGAAATTTACGGGCAAAAATTCAGAGGGACCATACAAGCTCAGTTTTCACTCATTTTTGATTCTGAAGCCAACCCCATGACCAGCAAGACATGAATAATCAATTTATAACTTAAAAACCAAGCTTTGAGAGGAAAGTTTCATGACCATACCTGAGGTGACAACTCCTGTTTCTGGGCTTTCAGAGCAGTTTCTTGATGCAAGCTAGCTCCAATGACTCCCCTGGTGCTAATGGCAGGCTTGGAATGAAGTTTAGCAAGCTATTTCAAGGGTTACCAAACTGATATAGCAGAGAATGACCTTGGTGTACAGGCTGTTTTAGGTCAGTGTAATGGATGGTTTGGACTCCTCTGAGTGTGATTGACTTGTTGGTGAAGAAAGATGAGGTGTTTGATGGCTGGATTGTGAGATTCGAAGAGAACTGGTTCTGAGGGTGAAGAATGGTGGAGCTTAGGTCAGGCTTGTTTCAGGCTTGAGCTTTGGTGGTTTGAGGCCTATGGAGTGTATTGAGTTGGATGATGAAGAAAGTTTGAGTGTTTCTTGGCTGTGGAGGCAGATTCGATAGAAAATGCAATGTGGTGAGTTTTTGTGAATGTGGTGAATGAGGATGCTTCAGCCTTGCTTCATGTTATGGCTAGCTTGCAAATTGATACAATAAACAAATCTGATTGGCTTTTTGATGTGACATGGCCTGCTATGATAGGTGTAGCCACTTTTGCAAAAATGTCCACTTTTGTAAGATAGGGCATGGCTCAAAGTCTAGGCAAGTACAAAGTTGGTTCTGGTGCAGCATGGTGAGGTGAGGGGCTAGCCAAAATGCAGCATCCAATGCATCAAGTTGTAGGAAGCATAATGATGGTTTTTGCAAGTTGTTGCTTTATGGAATTCTATGAGAAAATGCCTTGTTACACAAACCAAACCATGGGCAAACTTGATCCAATTCTGATTTTTAGGACTTAGAGAATGTTTGTGTAATGGTTTGAAATGAATTAGAGGCTGCAATTTGACTTGGTACATGATTTTGCAAAATTCTCATCTAGGGCATGCCTTGAAAAACAATGATTTTTGCCAACTTTGCATTGCCATAACTTTTGATCCAAGAAGAGTTAGATCATGCTCTTGTACTTTTTGGAAAGGGAAAAATGTATTCTACAACTTTCATGACCAAGGTTTTTCCATTTGAAGCATTTTTGGATCATGAATCAAGGCTTGAAAAATGACCTAAAATGATGCATTCTTGAAAAGTCAACTATGCCCAAAAAGTCAACTTTGCAAAAACTTGTAATTCTTGAATTTTGTGAACTTCAACCTTCTCCCATGATCAAATAAAGATCATATACACTCAAAATGATGAAGATCACCCCTTGGTTAGGTCATTGGGGGCCTCAGATGCCCTGATTTTACACTGACTTGTCTGGAAAGTCAACTCTTGATCAGATGACTTCCCCATGGAATTTCTTCATGAAAATTGATATGCATACTCCCTATACCATATAGAGATCAATGGAAACAAGAATGACCAAAAAATTTGGGGTTATGGCCTCTGAAACCAAAACCCTAATTTTCAGTCAACTGTGCAGTTCATCCTGGCTCTGCATCCACTCAAACCCTAGTTCTTGTGATTCCTCTGCACTTTTGACTTTGAGGAGATAGAATATGATGTAAGAACACACATGGACCCCTTTGAGTTGATTGGTTGCCTTTGGAGTGCCTCAAGAAGCTTTGGGATTGCTCAGATCACAAACCCTAGGTGCAGATGACCTAGAAACTATCCAGTGAATCAAAAATGAAATGTGAGATGATATGATTGTATTTATGCATATGAGGATGATCACAAGCCATGGTGTGAATGGGTGAGGGCAAATTTGGGGTGTTTACAGCTGCCCCTATTCAAACATGAGTTAGCTGTGCAGGATGTAAGCGACGGCTTAACAGGCAAACAAGATAACTTGTGGTTGAATACCAAAGACAGTCCAAAATTTGCACTCACAGGATGAAGAAGAAAAGGGATATAGATTGTAAAGGAAAAATAAAGTATATTGTAAAGTACAGGCGACGGAGGACGACCGTCGAGCAGAGGAAGACTGCTGGGTAAAGTGGTATGCGAAGCAAAGCGATGACAGGGACGGCCGACATGCTGGTAAAGTGCAGGAAATAAAGCGATGACGGGGACGGCCGACATGCTGGGGATAAAAAGCAAAGCTAAGACGGGGACGGCCGACTAGCTGGGGAAAAACAAGTAAAGCTAAGACGGGGACGGCCGACTAGCTGGGGAAAAACAAGTAAAGCTAAGACGGGGACGGCCGACTAGCTGGGGAAAATAAAATCATGATGGGGACGGCCATCACGATAAAACTGTAAAATTTCTGAGGATTAATGAAACATGACGGGGACGGCCATCAAGTTCATAAAGGTCAAGTAACCAACGATGGGAACGGCCATCGGGCTAAAAAGGAAAAGGGACCACGACGGGGACGGCCATCGGGTTAAAGAATGAATGAAATAAACAGCTGATGGGGTACGGCCATCAAAGGTGAAGGACGATCACCTAGCAGGGGACGGCTGCTCTGTTGGGAATAAAAGAAATATGATGGGGACGGCCATCAAAAGTGGAGGACGACCACCTGGCAGGGTACGGCTGCCGAAAATATCAACGATGGGGACGGCCATCGGATAGAAAAGGTCAACGATGGGGACGGCCATCGGACGAGCATGATGGGGGACGACCATCAGGAAGTGGAGGACGACCACTCAGCAGGGGACGGCTGCTATCAGGGTTTATCATGACATAGGACGAATGTCAGATAACCAAAATCAACAATGGGGACGGCCATTGGATAAAGTGATGAAGGACGATCATCAAGAGGTGGAGGACGACCACCTAGCAGGGGACGGCTGCTAAAATCAACGATGGGGACGGCCATCGGATGAGCATGATGGAGGACGACCATCAAGAAGTGGAGGACGACCACTCAGCAGGGTACGGCTGCTCTCAAAGGTATCATAACACAGGACGAGTGTTAGATGAAAAGAAAATTGTTTTGTTGGCGATCTACTGGGGAGATAGTAAACACGGACGAGCGCTTACATCCAAGAAATAAAAGGTATAAGTGTTTTGATATTGTGTATAGATTAAGGATGCGGACGAGCATCCCTAAGACTATGATACGGACGAGTATCACGTGGAAACAAACTGACACATGTTCAGAGATGATGATACGGACGAGTATCAACTGGTTAACAAAGAACACGGACGAGTGTTGCATCTGAAAGGATTCTTCTGGGGAATAATAGACACGGACGAATATCTATATTCAAGAAGACAAAGGTGTTTGACACAGTGTATGGATTAAAGATGCGGACGAGCATCCTTAAGACTATGATACGGACGAGTATCATGTAGAAACAAACACTAGACGCAATGTTCTGAGATGATGGTACGGACGAGTACCAACTGGTTAACAAAGAACAAGGACTACCGTCGAATCTGCGGGGTATGAGTGATGATGTATACAAGATACGGACGAGTACCTGTATAAGCGTACCGTGAGTAGTGAGTATTGTATTGTATAGATGAGTGTTTATCTGCTGGGGAGAGTGACACGGACGAGTGTCAAAAGAGAAAAGTATAATATTAACAAGTGTATGGGTTGATGAAAGTGTACGCGACTGCGCTGGGGATGTGACACGGACGGGTGTCAAGAAAATTGTATATATAAGTGCATGCGAGTGCAAAGAGGATGTCTTTGGCTTTCTGCTGGGATATGATACGGACGGGTGTCAGGACGTATCTGCAGTACGGGTGATTTTGTTTGTAGAGTGTATCCAGGCGACCTGTGGGGAAAGATGACACGGACGGGTGCCAAAAGGTGTATACTGGTGTTTATGATTGTGGAGCAACTGCTTTTGCTGGGACTCTGATGGGGATTCTGGGGGAAAGTAATCTGTATCCTGATAAATGGTTACTAATCACAAGTGTTCAATTCACAACATGACTTATGATTATGCTATGTATTTGATTTTTGCCGTAATGCTCCGTATTAGACGGAATGCTACGCTCTGGGGGGGGTGAATATGATCCGGATGCCATGATTATGCAAAGGGGCACAGATCCGGGATTCGGATCCCGTTGCTGCGAAGATCTCTGGTCGATCTGCTTGAAATGGACATCCCAGCTGGGTATGAGATCACTGGTAGATCCAATGATGTATCTGCTCGGGGATATATGTCACTGGTTGACATAACCTTGAAAGTGCGGGACTCAGCTGGGGTTTGTAGAAGCTTCTGTACTCTGTTGTGATCTCTTCATGCGTTGCTCTTCTGGATAGAGGCTGAAGCTCTGTGGGGAGATGATTCCCTGATTTCTGCATTCTGCTGAGGGAGAATGGCAACTCGGCTGGGGAATTGTGAGAGGCAATCCAGCTGGGGAATAGAGCATTTCGGATGCTGTATGTTGATTTGGCAACTTTGCTGGGGGAATTGAGAGGCAACTCAGCTGGGGATAGAGCATCTTGGATGCTGAGATTGAGTGCATGTTGATTTGGCAGCTCCACTAGGGAAATGGGCACCTTCTAGCGCCATGTGGAAGATAGACCGAGTTGATAATGATTCGCCTACTTGCTGAGACGTAGCTTACATGCCCCAGGTTGCGTTTTGGATACCTGCAATCCTGCAAAGGTAAGGAAACGTACAAAAGGTCCCGAGGTATCCCTCACTGGATTCCGTCATAGGAGTCAAGTACTTTCGAGAATAATCACATTCCCTGTAAGCATGTGTTTTTGTTTTTTAGAGAAAGGCATCTGTACTTATGCAATTGTATTTTTAGAGATATCAGACGACTCTTTGCAAAACATAAATGTAAAACGAAACATGACTGAAAATCTGATTTTATTAATTCATGTGCCCTGAATTGGCAAGATACAGTCAAAGAAACATATCTCCTGAAATGAGGAGATTGTTACAAATTGAGAAATAAAGTGCTGGCGGTGTCGACGACGCTTTCAAGGAGCTTCCTCTTCTGCTATGACTCGTATGACAATGACGTTCTTCTCGTCTTGCTTTCTGGAGAGAGTTGATTCTGATTGAAGCTTGATCCCTCGGAAGCTTACCAAGTTGTAGGTGATACAGACGAATTCAGAATGCAATTGTTCGCTTATTCCCTTGTTTTGCATGGATCGCCCTTTCGGGTTTTCAATCCATCGGGATACCCATTTTTGCCTGAGTTGTCCAATGCGGCTTTTCAACTCAGCGGGTGTACATTTTTTGTTCATTTTCCCTTACTTTTGCCCGAGTCTTTTATTCTGTTTTTGACTCGCCGGGATGCCCTATTTTTGCCTGGACTTACATTCTGTTTTTATGTCCAGCGGGTCATTTTATGCGAAGTATTTTTTAACTGCATCTGAATTCACAGGGGACGGGAAATCTTCACCATCCATGGTGCTGAGCATCAGTGCTCCACCAGAGAAAACTTTCTTTATGACGAATGGTCCTTCATAATTTGGAGTCCATTTTCCCCTGTGGTCTGTATGAGGAGGGAGGATTCTTTTCAGCACAAGATCCCCTACTTGGTACCCTCGGTGCTTGACTTTCTGATCGAAGGCCTTCTTCATTCTCTTCTGATATAACTGCCTATGGCAGATTGCAGCCAATCTCTTCTCTTCGATCAGACTCAGTTGTTCGAACCGGGACCGAACCCATTCTGCTTCACTCAGTTTAACATCCATTAATACCCGTAACGAGGGTAGCTCCACTTCAACAGGTAGGACTGCTTCCATACCATATACCAGCTGATAAGGTGTTGCCCCAGTGGATGTTCTGATTGACGTGCGGTACCCATGCAAGGCAAACGGTAGCATCTCATGCCAGTCTTTGTAGGTGATTACCATCTTCTGCACAATCTTCTTGATATTTTTATTTGCTGCCTCAACAGCGCCATTCATCTTTGGTCTGTAAGGAGAAGAATTGTGATGTTGAATCTTAAAGTCCCGGCACAGCTCTGCCATCATTTTGTTGTTTAAATTGGAACCATTATCAGTAATGATTCGCTCGGGCACTCCATACCGACAGATGATATCTCTCTTCAGAAATCTGGCTACCACTTGCCTTGTAACATTAGCATATGAGGCTGCTTCAACCCACTTGGTGAAATAGTCAATGGCGACCAAGATGAATCTGTGGCCATTTGAAGCAGTCGGCTCAATCTTGCCAATCATATCAATACCCCACATAGCAAAGGGCCATGGTGAAGACATGATGTTCAAAGGATTGGGAGGCACATGCACCTTGTCTGCGTAGATCTGGCATTTGTGGCATTTTCTGGCGTAGGCACAACAGTCTGCATCCATCGTGATCCAGTAATAGCCTGATCTTAACAACTTTTTAGCCATGGCATGCCCTCCAGCATGGGTACCAAAAGAGCCTTCATGCACTTCATGCATCAGTAGATCTGCCTCCGTCTTGTCAACACATCTGAGGAGTACCATGTCAAAGTTCCTCTTGTATAAAGGTCCATCAGTATTCAGAAAGAAGCTCCCAGCAAGCCTTCTTAAAGTCTTCTTATCATTGGAAGATGCCCCAGGTGGGTATGTCTGATCCTCTAAGAAGCACTTGATGTCGTGGAACCAAGGCTTATCATCTTTGGCAATATCTGCCGCAAATACATATGCTGGTCTATCAAGTCTCGATACTGAAATCTGAGGCACAGAGTTAGCAGTCTGAACTTTGATCATGGACGAAATGGTAGCCAAGGCATCCGCAAACTGATTCTCGTCGCGAGGGATATACTCAAGCTTGACTGTTGTGAAGAAAGTCAGTAACCTCCTTGTATAATCCCTGTAAGGTATCAGATGATCTTGGTGTGTGTACCATTTCCCGTTGGTCTGATTGATTACCAAAGCCGAATCTCCGAATACGGTCAATGTTTTGATCCTGAGGTCAATGGCTTCCTCAAGACCCATAATGCAAGCTTCGTATTCGGCTTCGTTGTTAGTGCAGTTGAAAGTGAGTTTTGCCGAGAAAGGCATGTGAACTCCTTTGGGTGTAATGAGTACTGCACCAACACCACGGCCATTCATGTTAACAGCCCCGTCAAACATCATGGTCCATTCTTCTTCTGGGTCGGGCCCTTCAGTGTGAATAGGCTCTTCATGATCTTTTGATTTAATGAACATGATGTCTTCATCAGGGAAGTCAAACCTCATTGGCTGGTAATCATCAATGGGTTGCTCAGCAAGATATTCAGATAGTACACTGCCCTTGATGGCTTTCTGAGATGTGTACTGTATGTCATATTCTGTGAGAATCATCTGCCATCTTGCAACCCGTCCGGTAAGAGCTGGCTTCTCGAAAATGTACTTAACTGGATCCATTTTTGAGATTAACAAAGTAGTGTGGGTCAACATATACTGCCTCAGTCGGCGAGCAGCCCACGCTAAAGCACAGCAAGTTTTCTCGAGCAGTGAATAACGTTGTTCACAGTCGGTAAACTTTTTGCTTAGGTAGTAAATTGCATACTCTTTTCGACCAGACTCGTCATGCTGGCCCAGCACACACCCCATTGACTCTTCTAATACTGTCAAGTACATGATTAGAGGTCTTCCTTCAACTGGGGGCATAAGGATTGGAGGTTCTTGCAAATACTCTTTGATCTTGTCAAAAGCCTTCTGGCAATCTTCGTTCCACCTGACCGTTTGTTCCTTTCTTAACAGCTTGAACAAGGGTTCACAGGTTGCCGTGAGGTGAGATATGAACCGTGAAATGTAGTTCAATCTACCCAAGAACCCTCGAACTTCTTTCTCAGTTTTCGGTGCAGGCATCTCTTGGATGGCTTTGACTTTATCAGGGTCAACCTCAATCCCTTTCTCGCTTACAATAAAGCCCAGCAGCTTACCGGATCGCACCCCGAATGTGCATTTGTTGGGGTTCAGCTTTAATTGATATTTCCTCAGACGCTTGAACAACTTCAGCAGATTCACCAGGTGATCTTCCTCTGTAAGGGACTTGGCGATCATATCATCCACATAACATTCTATTTCCTTATGGATCATATCGTGGAATAATGTCACCATAGCCCGTTGATATGTTGCACCAGCATTCTTCAGTCCGAATGGCATCACTTTGTAACAGAACGTGCCCCAAGGTGTAATGAATGTTGTCTTCTCCATGTCTTCAGGTGACATCTTGATCTGATTATATCCTGAAAATCCATCCATGAAGGAGAATACCGAGAACTGAGCCGTGTTATCCACCAATACATCAATGTGAGGTAATGGGAAGTCATCTTTCGGGCTGGCTCTGTTCAGATCCCGGTAATCAACACACATTCTTACTTTGCCGTCCTTCTTAGGCACAAGTACTATGTTAGCAACCCACGGCGGATAGCTAGTCACAGCAAGGAACCCGGCGTCCCATTGCTTTTGTACCTCTTCCTTGATTTTCATAGCCATGTCTGGGCGAGTTCGGCGCAGCTTCTGTTTAACTGGTGGGCATTCTTCCCTCAAAGGCAGCTTATGCATAACAATGTCGGTATCCAACCCTGGCATATCTTGATACGACCAAGCAAACACATCAACATACTCTTGAAGCAGATCTGTCAGTTGTCTCTTCACTGAGTCTTGCAGGCAGGCCCCGATTTTAACTTCTTTCACTTCTTCGTCAGTACCAAGATTAATCACTTCAATCTCCTCCTGGTGAGGAGTAATAACCTTTTCCTCCTGTCTTAACAACCTGGCTAGTTCTTCAGGAAGCTCATATTCTTCATCGACCCCTTCATCAGCTTGATTGATCGGATTGTCAAAGTCACACGATGTCATAGTCGTGCTGTTGTCGGTGCTGTCAGGAAGGCATTCTCTGCAAGGGTTAAGTTTGCTCATTTTAGTGATTGATTTTAATCTTGCTTTAGAAAAAAGTGAAATGAAGTTATCATTTTGAAAACACCGCCATTTATTTTTGTACAAAAAGAAAAAGTGGAAAAACAGTGAGCAGAAAAGAAAAAGACTCGTTTGCAAAAGATTGTCTGATATTTCATTAATTTAATCTTGTTTGCACAAAAGTACAGATGGCCCTGATTACAAAATGAGTCTTGTCATCTTGGGCAAGATGCAAGACTTTGATGCATGCTATAAAAAAATACAGGAAATAATAATTACTCTGCTCGAGTAACACTTATAATTTCCTGGGAAGACCAGTTCGAGACACTGCTCCCCGGGATCTTCGGACGAATCCAATTCTCCAGATTGCACTCCCCTTCCAGCTCGTCTTCCAGACAGTTGATAGCATCGGGGGTGAGCATCCCCCCACTGACAAAACCTGGCTCTGCAGCAGCCTTTGCTTGATGTTGAGTTGGTTTGTAACCCAACCCAAACTTGTCCTTCTTCTCCTCCACAGCTAAGACCTTGCCCCAGCCTTGGGCAGTTCCTTCTTCAACAACCTTCCGGGCTTGTTGGTAAGATGACATTGGAGTACCAGATACAACAGATGCTTCATTGACGTTCAAGGCTTCAAAACCTTGGCTCATTGTTTCATGGATCTCCCCATCCATCTCAATGTATTTATAAGTAGCCAGATGGCTAACAAAAATGTCCTCCTCTCCACAAATTGTGACAACTTGGCCTTCCCACTCAAATTTTAACTTTTGGTGAAGGGTAGACGTTATTGCGCCGGCGGCGTGAATCCAGGGTCTACCCAACAAACAGCTGTAGGCGGGCTGAATGTCCATCACATAAAAGATAGTTTTAAAGGTCTGTGGGCCAATTGTCACGGGCAGCTCAATCTCTCCCAGAACCGATCTCTTAGAACCATCAAAGGCTCTTACTACCAGGTTGCTGGGTCTCAATGCCAGTCCATCATATTCAAGTTTCACCAGAGCCTTCTTTGGTAAGACATTCAAGGAAGAACCTGTGTCCACCAGCACATGAGAAAGGACAGCTCCTTTGCATTCCAGGGTTATGTGCAAGGCTTTGTTGTGGTTGCGGCCATCCGCTGTCAAGTCAGAATTGGTAAACCCTAGCCCATTGCTAGCAGTAACATTACCAACCACGGTTTCCAATTGGTTGACAGTAATCTCCTCAGGCACGTAAGCTGCGTGCAGGACTTTAAGTAGTGCATTCCGATGGGCTTCGGAGCACATAAGCAGTGAGAGGATGGAGATTTTGGATGGCGTCTGGTGAAGTTGATCCACAATTTTGTAGTCACTCTTTTTTATGATTCGCATAAACTCATCCACTTCCTGATCGAACGGAGTCTTCAGGGCTTCTTTGGCAGCTGGATCTTCCTGCACCGGGCCTTTACCCTTTGCCTTGGCAGCAGCTTCTGCTTCGGCAGTGGGTCTTTGAATTGGTGAGGCGAAGAGACGTCCGCTTCGAGTGAAGCCTCCGCCTCCCCCCACATTATCTACTTGTGGTGCAAGTGCCATTGTTTCAAGAGTGATTCTTTTTCCTTCGCAGTATACGTCAGAGCCATAGTGCCAAGGGATGGCCCTATTGCTTTCATATGGTACAGGTCCAGGCACCGTGACAGTGACTGGACTGATTGCTGCTGCTGAAGGGACTGTTATTGTTTGTGGATCATAGAAGATTGTAACTGGTGCTCTGGTGGGAGCAGCACCTTCTGAACGGTAGGCGAAATTACTTTCAGGATCGTAGAATATGGTAACAGTGGAGACATCTTCATGATTGATTGCTGGTGTTGTAGGAGGTTCTGTTGGAAGGACTGTTGTTGTTGTTGATGGAGAGTCGAAATGGAATGAAGCTGAAGTTGTAGCAGGAGGAACTGTTGAAAACCGATCATTTGGAAGGACAGGTGAAATACTTGTTGATGTTGCTGATGAATTGTCGGGTACAATAGTTGCTGTATTTGTAGGAGGGTCTGAAACCGTTGTTGATGAAGTTGCCGGATTTGTCGGAAATGATGTAGTGATCTGTAGCAAGCCACTCTGAATAAGGCTGTCAATGCCATTCCTCAAGTCCTCACACCCATTCCATGAGATATTGCAGTAGGGGCATCCTAGTTCACACCCCGGAAATATCTGGTTTTCACGGAGTTGAGCTTTGATTTCTACCAATGGTGTCCTGATCTGATCCACACTTGTTATTAAATAAGACGGTTGGTCTTCTTCAATAGCGTTAATTCGAGGACCACCATGGTTTGGCATTGGGTTTTTATTGACATTGGGCGGAGGTGCAAAATTCAGAGCCTTGGAGTCTACCAAGTCTTGTACCTTCATATGCAGAGCCCTGCATTTTTCTGTACTGTGACCAGGTGCGTTGGAATGAAAAGCACACCTAGCATTGGAGTCATAGTTTCTTGGTAGACTGTTGGGATCCGGAGGTGCCAACGTTCTTAGCTCAACTAGGTTGAGTTTCAGAAGTTGTGGCAGCAAAGCAGCGTACGGCATTGGGATCGGGTCAATCACTCGGTTAGCTTGGGATGGCCTCTGTTGGAATGGCCTTTGTTGACTATTGTTGTTGGAGTTGTTGTTGAAGTTCCTTGGAGGATACTGATTCTGCTGATACTGAGGTTGTTGTTGGAAGTTGTGTTGAGGAGGTTGATAGACTGGCTGAGGATGAGCTGGAGCAGGGATAGTAACTGCTGCTATTGACCTCTGAACATATTGGGGCCTACCCCTGTTGGTGTGGATGGCATTGGTCTCGCCAGCTCTTCTCGGGCCTGCGAAAGGCTTTCTTGTACCACTGGACGAGCTTGCACCATTATCAGAGATCTTACCCATTTTTAACAGGCTTTCAATTCTTTCCCCAGCTATGACAACATCTGCGAAGCTGGTGGAAGAGAAAGCAGCTAACCTGTCGATATAGGTTCCCTGAAGAGTGTTCATAAACATGTCTGCCATTTCTCTTTCAGACATTGGTGGTTGAACCGCAGCAGCCAGTTGCCTCCACCTTTGGGCATATTCTCGGAAACTTTCCCTCGAAGACTGTGACATTCCCATTAGGAGGGTCCTGTTGGGTGCCATATCTAGATTATACTGATACTGTCTGATGAAGGCTTCCGCCAGGTCCTTCCAGCATCTTATAGTTGCTCTTGTCAGATGGGAATACCATTCCCTCGATGCTCCAGTCAAGCTATCTTCAAAATAGAACATCCACAGTTTCTCATCCATTGTATAGGCCTTCAGCCTTCCCAGAAATGATTGCAGATGAGTTCGGGGGCATGAAGTCCCATTATACTTTTCGAAGCAAGGAGGCTTGAACTTGTGGGGAATCCTGACCCCTTCTACCAGCCCCATGTCTGTGACGTCGAAGCCCAAAGAATTTTGAGACTCCAGTGATCTCAACTTCTCAGCTATTTCTTCCAATCGTCTATCATAAGTTTCCTCTCCGGCACCCATTACTGTATACTGGTCCTCCTGAGGGTCTTCCTGAAGTACTCTGGCTGCTGTGGCTGTCCCTTGGATGTTGACTGGGATGTTAGCCTCAGGATGTAGATGTGGACCAAACACAGGGGGGGTAACATGTGGTTGCCCCCTTTCATTATTACTGGTGCCTGCAGTTCCTACATGAGGCTCCTCTTGATTTTGCCTCTCCACCATGGCCCTCAGTCTCTCCTGGCTCTGAGCCATGTTGTTCATAACTTCCATGAACTGCGTCATCTGCGTTCTCATCTCTAATCTTTCGTTTGCCATCTGGTTTCTGACCTCCGTAAGGTCTTGTTGCATCTGATCCATCTGAATTCCCGGAAGGTTGTTTCTAGTTGGATACCTGTGTGGCCTGTTGAGAGGAAATACCCGGCGGCGAGCAATAATTCCTGAACATCACAACAGAGGTTAGCAACAACAAAACAAAAACCTACAAAACAAACAAAGGGGTCAGCATGCAATGCAGTTATGCTTATTTGTTCTCAAGGTATCCGGTTTGGCCTTCAGTTTTGACCCTTCCAGACCCTTGAAGATGATGCTGTTGAAGGTGCTTTTGAAGTGATTCCGATAGAAGCCAACACAAATATATTACAAAAGGGTAAAATAACACAATTTGTTCAATTTACAACACAAGCCCTCAAAGGGGTCAAAATACACCATAAAAGCAAAAGTACATGGAATAGGAATAACAACAAGCAAATGATCAAACTCCAAGGCCAAACTCATCCTCACGAACTTCCTTGAGAAGTGCTTCGGTCACAGGATCAGCCGGACGCTCCGTGAGACTTCTGATGAGAAGGTTTCTTGTTGCAACAGCTGCAGTCAATTTCTTGCTCTGACTTTGGTCCTTAGACCTCTTCAATCCTGCTTTGATTTTCAGTTCTGATATTTCTTCCTGGGCTGCTGCCAGGGCTTTTTCCATCTGCTCCATCTTGTCTTGAGCTCTCCTGTCTTCTAGAGTACGGGCCTCAGTGATCCGGACCCACCTGGCCTGACTCTCTTTCAAATACAAGTCTGTTCTTGCTCTTTGGAACTGGGCTTCTTTACAAGCATTCTTCAGAATCTGTTCACCAGCTTTGGACTTGTTGATATAATCTCCAGACTTCTCAATCTTAATCAAGTGTTCTACCCTCAATTTCTCCAATCTCTCAATCTCCCTCATACCTTCACTCCTCTCCCGGAGGGTCTTCTGCAAGGCTTGGGATAACTTCTCATTCCTTTCCTTCAGGCTTTCAAACTCCTCCAGACTGATAGTGGCAGGGGGTGGTGCTGAAGATGACTCAGGCATATCTTCTATGGTGAAAGGCATTCCAGAGAATTGGGCCCTAGCATGGGACCACTCATAATATTGGACTGATGCCACATTATTGCACTTCCCCAGAATGGTGATTCCCTTGGTTTGAACATGATCCCAGGCCCAGGCAGCCTGCCTAACAACAGCCAAACTAATCTTGTTCTCACAGTAGAGGGTCTCAACTAGATCCTGCTCCCTAGGAGTATGAACTAGTGCATAGCCCAATTGCCTTCTGAACAGCAGAGGGTTGTAATTGATACTTCCCTTAACTCCTATCAAAGGCACATTGGGAAAGTGCCCACAGCTGGTGATCATATCTCTGCCCTTGGTGCTCTGAGTACACCATCTGATATCTGCTGAAGTTAGGACAGTGAGTCTCTTAGCCCAGTTGCTTTGCTGATGAGGATTTAGAAATGCATCTGTCCTGGGTAGATGCCTGAGAAGCCAAGCATGGAATAACGGAGCACAAATCCTCACTAACCTTCCCCTTTGCTTCTCATTTCTCTGGTGTACTGAGTAATAGAGATCACCCAGTAAAGTTGGCACTGGGTTCTTCAGGATGAACAGATGGATTGCATTCTTGCTAATGAATCGAGGCTCATCTGCAAACAACACAATTCCATATACACTCAAGGCCAACAGAGCACAAACAGCTTTCCACTCCCCCAAGGAGGCCTTCAAACTAGCTTGAGAAATCAGGAAGTCCAGATGAAATCCAAGGATCCCAGCTTTAGAGGTCAAGTGTTGTTCAATCAACAGAGGTTCCAGGTGCAAAGCTTTTGCTATCTCTCCATTGCTGGGAAAGACCATTTCAGGGTTGAAAGGGATTTCTCTCTTGATAGGCAAACCAACCAAATATGAGTATTCTTCCAAAAGAGGACCCAACTGAAAGTCTTGAAAGGTGAAACATCTCAATGGAGGATCATAAAACTGAATGCAGGTGTGGATGAGGCTCCTCTGAGAAGGGTCCAGATCCATAACCATGTCCAGTATATCTCCATAACTCTCCCTGAACAAAGGAATGTGATCTGGAGTGATCAGGGTTTGGATCCTCCTGATGTCTGATAAGTCTGGTTGGAAGAAATGATAGGTGATGTTGCTTTTCTTTGGAGCCATGATGCTGAAGACTGAGTAGAGTGCTGATGAAGACGCTAAAAGAGTGAACCACTGATTGGCTGGTGCTAGTAACTGAAGTATATGGCTGACAAACTGATGCAAGTGCTGGTGGAGATAGGTCAAAACTGCAGATGGGGTCAAAACCAAAACCAGATGAGAAATGGATACCCTGAAACACAAATAAGCACATGTTAATATGATGCAATGAGTATGTATGCAAAATGAAATGCAAGGGTTTGTGACTGAGCTGGATCTGATTAACTGCCTTGGTATAGATCCATGTGTGTTCAAGAATTCCAGATGGAGGTCTATAAATCCAGTAACCAGGGTGGGGGACTCAAATAAAGAGCCACAAGTCCAGGGTTCAGAATCACAAGAACTATCCAACATGGAGCATTCTTAACAAAGTCAAAGTAACAGGGTATTCTGAGGTCAAGGTACCTGCAAACCTGTAAACAGCCCAACCCCCTCACAGGTGGTGATCTAGAACAAGGATCCTCAGACTTGGATCAGTTATGAGAAGTGTAAACACTTCTAACCCGGAGGTACAGTATTTACAATAACCATAACAATTCCTCCTCTAATTCACCTCAGTTTCTGAAGGTCAGTACTAAAAGGTCATCCAGACTTAGCAGGCTTCTCAGATAGCCCTAGCATTGCAGGAAATCTGCAACACAGAGTTCTCAAGAAGAAACCCATATCTGAACCGTGTTTCATATTCCCGCACCAGACCGAAATGGAATGGGAAAGAATATGATTCACTTTAGCCTAGGTGTCACTCAGACCCCAGGTATAGGATCTTAACTCTCAGTAGAACACCCACCCACCAAAGCAAAACCAGATCCAGCCAAACAGCATGACAGTATGATATATGTAAAGCAGTAAAGAAAGCAGTAAAGCAACTGTACATAAAGCAAAAAACAAAAAGAAATACAAGCACAAACAAGCACATAACACCCCAGTAAACACAAATCAATCAAGCGCTAGGAGGAACCCACAAAAAGAACCAGAAGCCCTGGTTGCAGTATAAGGATCCCCAGCAGAGTCGCCAAGCTGTCGCTCCCAAAGATTTGACAAAAGGTCATAAGAGGGTACAGACGCGAACGGTCGGCGAGAGGGACAGTGAGAACACACAGCCGTGAACTCACTGGAGAATGAATAGAGTCGCCAGCTAGGCATTTTTATCCCGGAGGAAAGGCAATGCTGCATAGACCTAGAAAGAGATGGATAAGACGGTTGCGAACCAGAGAGACTGAGAAAGGGGGTTGGTTACAACCTGGGAAGGTATTAGCACCCAGATTGTCCGCCGTACTCGACGGGATCCACGCTTAAAATATTTGTGTTTTAAAGGGGTAGTGTCAGTGCAATCTGTGTGTAAAATAGCTGGAAAAGAATGTACAGGTGTCAGTGTAAAGAAATGTGATGTGTATAAATGATATGTCAGTGTGAGACCAGGAATGAAATGCTCATGATGATGAGGCTAAAGAATGATACTGAAAGAGGGGGGAATATACAGAGACTTTTGTTCGATAACCGTTAAGTTATGCCTACGTATCCTCTCGTGCAATGAGGAAGTCAGAACACCGTAGTTCGACCCAAAGAGACTGAAAGATGAATTGACTTGTGAACTGCTTACTTGCCTATGCTCAAGTGTATGACCTGTCTGGCTCAGGTGCTAACTGTCTTGCATTAGACGGAAGAAGCGAGTTCTCGCTTGTGAGTGAAAATGATGAGAAAAGAATCCCGAAGGAGACGATTATTGTTTGTTTTTGAGTTTTCAGCCTTTTATTGCTTTTTTTGGATTTTTGTCATAAGATAATGAGCTTAAGTCTAAATCAATGGATTTAGTAAACTCATCACATCTTCCCTCTGTTTAGGGGTAATGAGAGTACCTTAAGTGTGAAGTCAGATTCTCACACCTAATCACCTTTGGTGTAGGATTAAGATCATTAACCTACTTGTGATTATTTAGATGTTTTTGTGATTTTTGTTTAGTGTTAAGTAATGAGGTTAAGCCATAATCAAGGATTAAACAGACCCATTACACCATCCTAATAGAAGGATAATAGATGAGAATGTTTAAGCTGAGGAAAACTCCTCAACTTAATCCATGATTAGGGATTAAACCCATGACAAAACAAGCCTTTGATTAAGTGGATTTTATTTAATGATATGATGATGAAGTGATATTTAGGGTTTGTAAGACAACTTGAGGGGGACTTGTCCATTAACACTAGGGTTAGTCCTTCTTAACCAATTAAGGAAGAATTAGAACCCTAATGCAAGGCCCAAGTTACAAGTGTAATGTCTTGATATTTATTAGATGAATTGATTAAGAGATTTAAACACCTTAAGGGTTTAATACTTAAGATTAAAGTTATACACTCCATCCTAAGAGAAGGATGCAGGCATAACCCTAAGCACAAAGTCTTAAAGCCTTTAGGGTTTAGTCCCTGATTATGAGGTGAGAAGAGAAGACTCAAAGAGAGACACAAAGGTAAAACTATGGGGGAACTAATCAAAACCCTAATTCATTGTCATGCTTGGATGATCCTAAGGTTTGTGAGGTTTTCAAGAGAAGTCTTCAATGGAACCACCAGGAAGCAGATGAACAGGATCAAGAGAAGCAAAGTGACTTGCTTCATTCAAGAAGTCAAGTCACTTGAAGAAAGAAAGTAAGAAGGAGAAGAATGAGCAAGCTCAAACTCAAGCACATATAAGAATGCAGCAATGTATGCAAGAGAGGTGAAAAGAAAAGTTATGAGAAGTGAAGGCAAATTCACTTCCCAAAGTCACTTACCACCTGAAAAGTTAGAAAAGAAATGCAATGCAATGCAAAATGAGATGAAATGACATGAGGAGAAACAAAACCAGAAGCATATACATGATGCTAATGATGCTATGAGATGCTACAAACATGAGGCAGCACGTGGAAATGATCATACAAGTTCATGAATGCAAATGAAGCAAGTTAGGAACCAAGGACATACATGAAAAGTTATGAAGTGCACATAACATACAACATGGAAAATACATGATGCAATGATCAAACATGCTTTCAATATGTCTTATGATGTCAAATGAATCAAATGAATGCTTGAAATGTCATGGCAAGCCATGTTATGCAAGAGAATGCAAGATGGATGCATATGGAAGCCCAAAATTAGGGTTTATGGATCAAACATCAAACACAAACCAAAGACAGAAGCAAACCTCATGATAAAAAATGGAGAATGGCACCCAAAGAAATCCTAGGCCTATGATGAACCACTGCCCAAAGGGGAGCTCTCAACTCTCAACCAATCTCAAGATATGAATTTTACAAGATATTAGGGTTTTTTAGGGTTCTTAACAAAACAAATGCCAAACAATTTGAAAATGCAAGAACAATTCATGGCCTTTTTATCCTAGGAACTACATGCAAAACAAAAGACAATGCAAGAAGAATCAATGTCTCAACCTTCACCAATTGGCAGGAATGAATTTTTGAATCCATGATCAAAATAATGCACAAAATATGATTTAATTCAATGAAAAATTCTTAAAATGCATCAAGATCAAAAAAGAAATTTGGTTTGAAGGTTGGACAATGTTTCTAAATGTCTTAGAACATTTCATGAATTTTTTTGTAATTTTTAAATACCTAAAAGTATTTTTAATTAATTAATTCCCATTAATCAATTAAAAATAATCTTTTAAATATTTAAAAATACTTTTTTAATGATAAAAAATAAAATAAAAATATTTTTGTGTCATAAAAATTAATAAAACCTTAAAGAAAAAGTTTCATAATTTTTATGAATTTTTACCTATTTTAAATTAATTGTACAAATTTAATGAAAAGAAATGAAAATAAAATTGATTTAATCTGAGTTAAATGAAAAGTAATCTAATCCTAAGGTGGAGATTCAAACTAGGCTAGGGATGGTTGACTGGCGCGCAGATCCAAGGGTCCACACAGCTTCTGACTTAATTAATTAAATTGTGATTAATTAAACCTAACACGTGGATTAGGGCTAATGGGATTGATCTGGGCCATTCAAAGCAGCGGGAAGTCAACAAAGTCTACAGATCCTACGCTCATCATTCAAATGGCCATAATGACCTGAGTTTAGGGTTAATCACCCTCAGGTGACCGGAGAGGAGCTCCGGTCATCTTCTCCGGTTGCACAAAAACCCTAGAACACGAATCAAGCAACTATTCTACAAATCAAGCACACCTAAATGATCCTCTAACTTCCTAGGTCACGAATCCAAGCTCAAACAACATTTATGCACCAAGAATCAAAGGAATCGAAAGGAAAGAAATTTACGGGCAAAAATTCAGAGGGACCATACAAGCTCAGTTTTCACTCATTTTTGATTCTGAAGCCAACCCCATGACCAGCAAGACATGAATAATCAATTTATAACTTAAAAACCAAGCTTTGAGAGGAAAGTTTCATGACCATACCTGAGGTGACAACTCCTGTTTCTGGGCTTTCAGAGCAGTTTCTTGATGCAAGCTAGCTCCAATGACTCCCCTGGTGCTAATGGCAGGCTTGGAATGAAGTTTAGCAAGCTATTTCAAGGGTTACCAAACTGATATAGCAGAGAATGACCTTGGTGTACAGGCTGTTTTAGGTCAGTGTAATGGATGGTTTGGACTCCTCTGAGTGTGATTGACTTGTTGGTGAAGAAAGATGAGGTGTTTGATGGCTGGATTGTGAGATTCGAAGAGAACTGGTTCTGAGGGTGAAGAATGGTGGAGCTTAGGTCAGGCTTGTTTCAGGCTTGAGCTTTGGTGGTTTGAGGCCTATGGAGTGTATTGAGTTGGATGATGAAGAAAGTTTGAGTGTTTCTTGGCTGTGGAGGCAGATTCGATAGAAAATGCAATGTGGTGAGTTTTTGTGAATGTGGTGAATGAGGATGCTTCAGCCTTGCTTCATGTTATGGCTAGCTTGCAAATTGATACAATAAACAAATCTGATTGGCTTTTTGATGTGACATGGCCTGCTATGATAGGTGTAGCCACTTTTGCAAAAATGTCCACTTTTGTAAGATAGGGCATGGCTCAAAGTCTAGGCAAGTACAAAGTTGGTTCTGGTGCAGCATGGTGAGGTGAGGGGCTAGCCAAAATGCAGCATCCAATGCATCAAGTTGTAGGAAGCATAATGATGGTTTTTGCAAGTTGTTGCTTTATGGAATTCTATGAGAAAATGCCTTGTTACACAAACCAAACCATGGGCAAACTTGATCCAATTCTGATTTTTAGGACTTAGAGAATGTTTGTGTAATGGTTTGAAATGAATTAGAGGCTGCAATTTGACTTGGTACATGATTTTGCAAAATTCTCATCTAGGGCATGCCTTGAAAAACAATGATTTTTGCCAACTTTGCATTGCCATAACTTTTGATCCAAGAAGAGTTAGATCATGCTCTTGTACTTTTTGGAAAGGGAAAAATGTATTCTACAACTTTCATGACCAAGGTTTTTCCATTTGAAGCATTTTTGGATCATGAATCAAGGCTTGAAAAATGACCTAAAATGATGCATTCTTGAAAAGTCAACTATGCCCAAAAAGTCAACTTTGCAAAAACTTGTAATTCTTGAATTTTGTGAACTTCAACCTTCTCCCATGATCAAATAAAGATCATATACACTCAAAATGATGAAGATCACCCCTTGGTTAGGTCATTGGGGGCCTCAGATGCCCTGATTTTACACTGACTTGTCTGGAAAGTCAACTCTTGATCAGATGACTTCCCCATGGAATTTCTTCATGAAAATTGATATGCATACTCCCTATACCATATAGAGATCAATGGAAACAAGAATGACCAAAAAATTTGGGGTTATGGCCTCTGAAACCAAAACCCTAATTTTCAGTCAACTGTGCAGTTCATCCTGGCTCTGCATCCACTCAAACCCTAGTTCTTGTGATTCCTCTGCACTTTTGACTTTGAGGAGATAGAATATGATGTAAGAACACACATGGACCCCTTTGAGTTGATTGGTTGCCTTTGGAGTGCCTCAAGAAGCTTTGGGATTGCTCAGATCACAAACCCTAGGTGCAGATGACCTAGAAACTATCCAGTGAATCAAAAATGAAATGTGAGATGATATGATTGTATTTATGCATATGAGGATGATCACAAGCCATGGTGTGAATGGGTGAGGGCAAATTTGGGGTGTTTACACTGTTGCAACAAGAAACCTTCTCATCAGAGGTCTCACGGAGCGTCCGGCTGATCCTGTGACCGAAGCACTTCTTAAGGAAGTTCGTGAGGATGAGTTTGGCCTTGGGGTTTGATCATTTGCTTGTTGTTATTCCTTTTCATGTACTTTTGTTTTTGTGATGTATTTTGACCCCTTTGAGGGCTTGTGTTGTAAAAGAACAAATTGTATTACTTCACCTTTTGTAATATATTTGTGTTAGTTTCCATCCAAGTTCACTTCGAAAGCAACTTCAACAGCATCACCTTCAAGGGTCTGGAAGGGTCAAAACTGAAGGCCAAACCGGATACCTTGAGAGCAAATAAGCATAACTGCATTGCATGCTAACCCTTTATTTGTTTTGTAGGGTTTTGTTTTGTTGTTGCTAACCTCTGTTGTGAATCTCAGGAATTATTGCTCGCCGCCGGGTATTTCCCCTCAACAGGCCACACAGGTACCCAACTAGAAACAACCTTCCGGGAATTCAGATGGATCAGATGCAGCAAGACCTCACGGAGGTCAGAAACCAGATGGCCAACGAAAGGCTGGAGATGAGAACTCAGATAACGCAGTTCATGGAAGTGATGAACAACTTAGCTCAAAGCCAGGAGAGGCTCAGAGCTTTGGTAGAAGGGAGGAATCAAGAGGAGCCCCATGTGGGGACTGCTGGCACAAGTAACAATGAAAGGGTGCAACCACATGTTAATCCCCCTGTGTTTGGCCCACATCTACATCCTGAGGTTAACATCCCTGCAAATGTTCAAGGGACGGCCGCTGCAGCCAGGGTACTTCAAGAAGATCCTCAGGAGGACCAATTTACAGTAATGGGTGCTGGAGAGGAAACTTATGATAGACGGTTGGAAGAAATAGCTGAGAAGTTGAGGTCCTTAGAATCTCAAAATTCTTTGGGTTTCGACGTCATGGACATGGGTTTGGTAGACGGGGTCAGGATCCCCCATAAGTTCAAGCCTCCTTGTTTCGAAAAGTATAATGGGACTTCATGCCCCCGGACTCATTTGCAATCATTTCTGGGAAGGCTGAAGGCCTATACAATGGATGAGAAACTTTGGATGTTCTACTTCGAAGACAGCTTGACTGGTGCATCAAGGGAATGGTATTCCCACTTGACAAGGGCAACTGTGAGATGCTGGAAGGACCTGGCAGAGGCCTTCATCAGACAGTATCAGTATAATCTAGACATGGCACCCAACAGGACTCTCCTAATGGGAATGTCACAGTCTTCGAGGGAGAGTTTCCGAGAATATGCTCAAAGGTGGAGGCAACTGGCTGCTGCTGTTCAACCACCTATGTCTGAGAGAGAAATGGCAGATATGTTCATGAACACCCTTCAGGGAACATATATTGACAGGTTGGCTGCTTTCTCCTCCACTAGCTTTGCAGATGTTTTCATAGCCGGGGAGAGAATTGAAAGCTTGTTAAAAATGGGAAAGATCTCAGACAACGGTGCAAGCTCGTCCAGTAGTACAAGAAAGCCTTTTGCAGGCCCGAGAAGAGCTGGCGAGACCAATGCCATCCATTCAAACAGGGGTAAGCCCCAATATGCTCAGAGGACAATAGCAGCAGTCACCATTCCTGCTCCAGCTCATCCACAGCCAGTCTATCAACCTCCGCAACAAAACTTCCAACAACAGCCTCAGTATCATCAGAATCAGTATCCTCCAAGGAACTTCAACAACAACAACACCAACAACAACAATCAACAGAGGCCATTCCAACAAAGGCCATCTCAAGCTAACCGAGTGATCGACCCGATCCCAATGCCATATGCTGCCTTGCTGCCACAACTTCTGAAACTCAACCTAGTTGAGCTAAGAACGTTGGCACCTCCAGATCCCAACAGTCTACCCAGGAATTATGACTCCAACGCTAGGTGTGCCTTCCATTCAAACGCACCTGGCCACAGTACAGAAAAGTGCAGAGCCTTGCACATGAAGGTACAAGACCTGGTAGACTCGAAAGCTCTGAATTTCGCACCACCACCCAATGTCAATAAGAACCCGATGCCAAACCACGGTGGTCCCAGGATTAACGCTATTGAAGAAGACAAGCCGTCTTATTTAATAACCAGTGTGGGTCAGATCAGGACACCGTTGGTAGAAATCAAGGCTCAGCTCTTGGAATGTCATATGTTCCCGGGGTGCGAGTTAGGGTGCGCTTACTGTAATATCTCGGTAAATGGGTGCGATGATTTGAGGAATGGCATAGATGGTCTTATTCAGAGTGGCCAACTTCAGATCACCACATCATTTCCAACAAATCCAGCAACCTCATCAGCAACGGTTTCAGAACCTCCTACAACTGCAACAACCATTGTTCCTGACAATTCTTCGGCTTCATCAACAAATACTTCATCCGTCATTTCAACTGACCAGATGTCAACAAATGTTCCTTCTACAACTCCAGCACCACTCCATTTTGAAGCTCCTACAACAACAACATCCATACTCCCGACAATGTCTCCTACAACACCAGCAACAAATCATGAAGATGTCTCTACTGTCACCATATTTTATGATCCCGAAAGCAACTCTGCTTACAACTCAGAAAGTGCTGCTCCCATTAGAGCACCAGTCACGATTTATTACGATCCACAGACTATCACAGTCCCTTCAGCAGCTGCAATCAGTCCAGTCACTGTCACAGTGCCTGGACCCGTACCTTATGAAAGCGATAGGGCCATCCCTTGGCACTATGGCTCTGACTTGTATTGCGAAGGACAAAGAATCACTTTTGAATCATCAACCCCTGCACCACAAATTGACAATGTGGGAGGAGGCGGAGGCTTCACTCGAAGCGGACGTCTTTTCGCTCCACAAATTCAAAGACCCACTGCCGAAGCAGAAGCTGCTGCCAAGGCAAAAGGAAAAAGCCCGGTGCAGGAAGATCAAGCTGCTAAAGAAGCTTTGAAGATACCCTTCGATCAAGAGGTTGATGAGTTCATGCGAATCATCAAGAAGAGTGATTATAAAATAGTGGATCAGCTTCATCAGACGCCTTCCAAGATCTCAATCCTATCATTGCTTATGTGCTCCGAAGCCCATCGGAATGCACTACTCAAAGTCTTGCACGCAGCTTACGTGCCTGAAGAGATCACCGTCAATCAGCTGGAAGCTGTAGTTGGAAATGTTAATGCTAGTCACGGACTAGGGTTCACCGATACTGATTTGACAACGGAAGGCCGCAACCATAACAAAGCCTTGCACATAACCATGGAATGTAAAGGTGCTGTCCTTTCCCATGTGCTGGTAGACACGGGGTCATCCCTCAATGTCTTACCTAAGAAGGCCCTGGTGAAGCTAGAATGCGATGGATTGGCATTAAGACCCAGCAACCTGGTGGTGAGAGCCTTTGATGGTTCAAAGAGATCGGTTCTGGGAGAGATTGAGTTGCCCGTAACGATTGGCCCGCAGACTTTCACAACTACCTTCTACGTGATGGATATACAGCCCGCCTACAGCTGTTTATTGGGTAGGCCATGGATTCACGCCGCTGGCGCCGTGACCTCTACCCTTCACCAGAAGTTAAAATATGAGTGGGAGGGTCAAATCGTTACAATCTGTGGAGAAGAGGACATTTTTGTCAGCCACCTTGCTACTTATAAGTACATTGAGATGGATGGGGAGATCCATGAAACAATGAGCCAGGGGTTCGAAGCCTTGAATGTGAATGAAACATCTGCTGTACCTGGTACTTCAATATCATCATACCAACAAGCCCGGAAGGTTGTTGAGGGAGGAAACGCCCAAGGCTGGGGCAAGGTTTTAGCTGTGGAGGAGAAGAAGGACAAGTTTGGGTTGGGTTACAGACCAACTCAACAACATCAAGCGGAGGCTGTTGAGAAGCCCGGTTTTGTCAGTGGGGGGATGCTTACCCCTGATGCTGTCAACTGTCTGGAAGACGAGCTGGAAGAAGAACGCAACCTGGAAAGCTGGATTCGTCCAAAGATCCCGGGGAGCAGTGTCTCGAACTGGTCTTCCCAGGAAATTATAAGAGTTACTCATGCAGAGTAATTATTATTTCCTGTATTTTTTATAGCATGCATCAAAGTCTTGCATCTTGCCCAAGATGACAAGACTCATTTTGTAATCAGGGCCATCTGTACTTTTGTGCAAACAAGATTAAATTAATGAAATATCAGACATCTTTTTGCAAACAAGTCTTTTTCTTTTCTGCTCACTGTTTTTTCCATTTTTCTTTTTGTACAAAAATAAATGGCGGTGTTTTCAAAATGATAACTTCATTTAACCTTTTTTTTTCTAAAGCAAGATTAAAATCAATCACTAAAATGAACAACTTAACCCTTGCAGAGAGTGCCTTCCTGACAGCACCGACAACAGCACGGCTATGACATCGTATGACTTTGACAATCCGATCAATCAAGCTGATGAAGGGGTTGAAGAAGAATATGAGCTTCCTGAAGAGCTAGCTAGGTTGTTGAGACAGGAGGAAAAGGTTATCACTCCTCACCAGGAGGAGATTGAAGTGATTAATCTTGGTACAGATGAAGACGTGAAGGAAGTTAAAATCGGGGCCTGCCTGCAAGACTCAGTGAAGAGACGACTGATAGATCTGCTTCAAGAGTATGTTGATGTGTTTGCTTGGTCGTATCAAGATATGCCAGGGTTGGATACCGACATTGTTGTGCATAAGCTGCCTTTGAGGGAAGAATGCCCACCAGTTAAACAGAAGCTGCGCCGTACTCGCCCGGACATGGCAATGAAAATCAAGGAAGAGGTACAAAAGCAATGGGACGCCGGGTTCCTTGCTGTAACTAGCTATCCACCGTGGGTTGCTAATATTGTGCCTGTGCCTAAGAAGGATGGCAAAGTAAGAATGTGTGTTGACTACCGGGATCTGAACAGAGCCAGCCCGAAAGATGACTTCCCTTTACCTCACATTGATGTATTGGTGGATAATACGGCTCAGTTCTCGGTATTCTCCTTCATGGATGGATTTTCAGGATACAACCAGATTAAGATGTCACCTGAAGACATGGAGAAGACAACCTTCATCACACCATGGGGCACGTTCTGTTACAAGGTAATGCCGTTCGGACTGAAGAATGCTGGTGCAACGTATCAACGGGCTATGGTAACATTATTCCACGATATGATTCATAAAGAGATAGAGTGTTATGTGGATGACATGATTGCCAAGTCCCTCACTGAAGAAGACCACCTGTTGAACCTACTGAAGTTGTTCAAGCGTCTGAGGAAGTACCAACTAAAGCTGAACCCCAACAAGTGCACATTCGGGGTGCGATCCGGTAAGCTGCTAGGATTTATTGTAAGCGAAAAAGGGATTGAAGTTGACCCTGATAAAGTCAAAGCCATCCAAGAGATGCCTGCACCGAAAACAGAGAAAGAAGTTCGAGGGTTCTTAGGTCGATTGAACTACATTTCACGGTTCATATCTCACCTGACAGCAACCTGTGAACCCTTGTTCAAGCTGTTAAGAAAGGAACAGACGGTCAGGTGGAACGAAAACTGCCAGAAAGCTTTTGACAAGATCAAGGAGTATTTGCAAGAACCTCCAATCCTCATGCCTCCAGTTGAAGGAAGACCTCTGATTATGTACTTGACAGTATTAGAAGAGTCGATGGGGTGTGTGCTGGGCCAGCATGACGAGTCTGGTCGAAAAGAGTATGCAATATACTACCTAAGCAAAAAGTTTACCGACTGTGAACAACGTTATTCACTGCTCGAGAAAACTTGCTGTGCTTTAGCGTGGGCTGCTCGCCGACTGAGACAGTATATGTTGACCCACACTACCTTATTAATCTCAAAAATGGATCCAGTTAAGTACATTTTCGAGAAGCCAGCTCTTACCGGACGGGTTGCAAGATGGCAGATGATTCTTACAGAATACGACATACAGTACACTTCTCAGAAAGCCATCAAGGGCAGTGTACTATCTGAATATCTCGCTGAGCAACCCATTGATGACTACCAGCCTATGAGATTTGACTTCCCTGATGAAGACATCATGTTCATTAAAGCAAAAGATCATGAAGAGCCTATTCACACTGAAGGGCCTGACCTGGAGGAAGAATGGACTATGATGTTTGATGGGGCTGTTAACATGAATGGTCGTGGTGTTGGTGCAGTACTCATTACACCTAAAGGAGTTCACATGCCTTTCTCGGCAAAACTCACTTTCAACTGCACTAACAACGAAGCTGAATACGAAGCTTGCATTATGGGTCTTGAGGAAGCCATTGACCTCAGGATCAAGACATTGACCGTATTCGGAGATTCAGCTTTGGTAGTCAATCAAACCAACGGGAAATGGTACACCCACCAGGATCATCTGATACCTTACAGGGATTATACAAGGAGGTTATTGACTTTCTTCACAACAGTCAAGCTTGAGTATATCCCTCGGGATGAGAATCAGTTTGCAGATGCTCTTGCTACCATTTCATCCATGATCAAAGTTCAAGCTGCTAACTTTGTACCTCAGATTTCAGTGTCCAGACTTGACAGACCAGCATATGTGTTCGCAGCAGATGTTATCAAAAATGATAAGCCTTGGTTCCATGACATTAAATGCTTCTTGGAGGATCAAACATACCCACCTGGGGCATCTTCCAATGATAAGAAGACTTTGAGAAGGCTTGCTGGTAGTTTCCTTCTGAACACTGATGGGTCTTTATACAAAAGGAACTTTGACATGGTACTTCTCAGATGTGTTGACAAGACAGAAGCAGATTTGTTGATGCACGAAGTGCACGAAGGATCTTTTGGTATCCATGCAGGAGGGCATGCCATGGCTAAAAAGTTGTTAAGATCAGGCTATTATTGGATCACAATGGATGCAGACTGTTGTGCTTACGCCCGAAAATGCCACAAATGCCAGATCTACGCAGATAAGGTGCATGTGCCTCCTAATCCTTTGAACATCATGTCTTCACCGTGGCCCTTTGCCATGTGGGGCATTGATATGATTGGCAAGATCGAGCCAACTGCTTCAAACGGCCACAGGTTCATCCTGGTCGCCATTGACTATTTCACCAAGTGGGTTGAAGCAGCCTCATATGTGAACGTCACAAGACAAGTGGTAGCCAGATTTCTGAAAAGAGATATCATCTGTCGATATGGAGTTCCCGAGCGAATCATTACTGACAATGGTTCCAATCTAAACAACAAAATGATGGCTGAGTTATGCCGGGACTTCAAGATCCAACACCACAATTCTTCTCCTTACAGGCCAAAGATGAATGGCGCTGTTGAGGCAGCAAATAAGAATATCAAGAAGATTGTGCAGAAGATGGTAATCACCTACAAGGACTGGCATGAGATTCTACCGTTTGCCTTGCATGGGTACCGCACGTCAATCAGAACGTCCACTGGGGAAACACCGTATCAGCTTGTGTATGGTATGGAAGCAGTCCTACCAGTTGAAGTTGAATTACCCTCTCTCCGAGTACTGATGGATGTTAAACTGAGTGAAGCAGAGTGGGCCCGGGCCCGATACGAGCAACTGAGTTTGATCGAAGAGAAGAGATTGGCGGCAATCTGTCATGGGCAGTTGTATCAGAAGAGAATGAAGAGAGCCTTCGATCAGAAAGTCAGGCACCGAGAATACCAAGTAGGAGATCTTGTGCTGAAAAGAATCCTCCCTCCTCATACAGACCACAGGGGCAAATGGACTCCAAATTATGAAGGACCATTCGTTGTAAAGAAAGTTTTCTCCGGTGGAGCACTGATGCTCAGTACCATGGATAGTGAAGATTTCCCGTCCCCTGTGAATTCAGATGCAGTTAAAAAATACTTCGCATAAAATGACCCGCTGGACATAAAAACAGAATGTAAGTCCAGGCAAAAATAGGGCATCCCGGCGAGTCAAAAACAGAATAAAAGACTCGGGCAAAAATAAGGGAAACAAATGAAAAGATGTACACCCGCTGAGTTGAAAAGCCGCATTGGACAACTCAGGCAAAAATGGGTATCCCGATGGATTGAAAACCCGAAAGGGCGATCCATGCAAAATAAGGGAATAAGCGAACAACTGCATTCTGAATTCGTCTGTATCACCTACAACTGGAAAGCTTCAAAAGGGTCAAGCTTCAATCAGAATCAACTCTCTCCAGAAAGCAAGACGAGAAGAACGTCATTGTCATACGAGTCATAGCAGAAGAGGAAGCTCCTTGAAAGCGTCGTCAGCATCGCCAGCACTTTATTTCTCAATTTGTAACAATCTCCTCATTTCAGGAGATATGTTTCTTTGACTGTATCTTGCCAATTCAGGGCACATGAATTAATAAAATCAGATTTTCAGTCATGTTTCGTTTTTTACATTTATGTTTTGCAAAGAATTGTCTGATATCTCTGAAAATACAATTGCATAAGTACAGATGCCTTTCTCTAAAAATAAAAACACATGCTTACAGGGAATATACTTACTCTCAAAAGTGCTTAACTCCTATGACGGAATTCAGTGAAGGATACCTCGGGACCTTTTGTGCGTCTCCTTATCTTTGCAGGATTGCAGGTATCCAGAACGCAACCTGGGGCGTGCAAGTTACGTCTTAGCAAGCAGGCGAATCATTATCAACTCGGTCTCTCTTCCACATGGCACTGGAAGGGGCCCACTTCCCCAGCTGAGTTGCCTCTCATAATTCCCCAGCCGAGCTGCCATTTCATCCTCAGTTGAGTACAAGAGTCAGGGAATCATCTCCCCACAGAATCTCCAGCCTCTATCCAGAAGAGCAGCGCATAGAAGATCACAACAGAGTAAAGAAAGCTTCTACAAACCCCAGTTGGGTCCCGTATTATAAGGATATGTCAACCAGTGACCTATATCCCCAAGCAAATATCCTCTTATTGGATCTACCAATGATCTCATCCCCAGTTGGGATGTTCACTTCAAGCAGATCAACCAGAGATCTTCGCAGCAACGGGATCCGAATCCCGGATCTGTGCCTCTTTGCATAATCATAGCATTCGCATCATGTTCACCCTCAGAGCGTAGCATTCCGTCTAATACGGAGCATTACGGCAAAAATCAAACGCATAGCATAATCATGAGCCATGTTCTGAAGAAACACTTGTGAATAACAAACCGTTCATCATCATTATACAGAAATCCCCACCAGAGTCCCAGCAAAAGCAGTTGCCTCTCCAATCACCAAACACCAGTATATATTTCTGACACCCGTCCGTGTCATCACTTCCCCAAACAGGTTGCCTGAATACACTTTACAAACAAAATCACCCGTACTACAGGTACTTCTTGACACCCGTCCGTGTCAAATCACCAGCAGAAAGCCAAAGACATCCTCTTTGCACTCACATATACTTATATATACACTTTCTTGACACCCGTCCGTGTCATATCCCCAGCGCAGTCGCTTACACTTTCATCACCCATACACTTGTTATTATTATACTTTTCTCCTTTTGACGCTCGTCCGTGTCACTCTCCCCAGCAGATAAACACTTATATATATATATACTCACTACTCATTGGTACACCTATGCAGATACTCGTCCGCATCTTGTATACATCATCTATATCCCCACAGATTCAACAGTAGTCCTTGTTCTTTGTTAACCAGTTGGTGCTCGTCCGTACCATCATCTCAGAACAGTGCGTCTAGTGTTTGTTTCTACATGATACTCGTCCGTATCATAGTCTTAGGGATGCTCGTCCGCATCTTTAACCCATACACCGTGTCAAACACTTGTGTCTTCTTGAATATAGATACTCGTCCGTGTCTACTATTCCCCAGAAGAGTCCCTTCAGATTCAACACTCGTCCGTGTTCCTTGCTAACCCGTTGATACTCGTCCGTATCATCATCTCTGAACATGTGTCAGTTTGTTTCTACGTGATACCCGTCCGTATCATAGTCTTAAGGATGCTCGTCCGCATCTTAAATCTATACACAATACCAAACACTTATACCTTTTGTTTCTTGGATGTAAACGCTCGTCCGTGTTTACTATTCCCCAGTAGATCACCAACGATTTTTCTTTTATCTAACACTCGTCCTGTGTTATGATAACCCTGAGAGCAGCCGTACCCTGCTGAGTGGTCGTCCTCCACTTCTTGATGGTCGTCCTCCATCATGCTCATCCGATGGCCGTCCCCATCGTTGACTTTTAGCAGCCGTCCCCTGCTAGGTGGTCGTCCTCCACCTTTTGATGATCGTCCTTCATCACTTTATCCAATGGCCGTCCCCATTGTTGATTTTGGTTATCTGACATTCGTCCTATGTCACGATAAACCCCGAGAGCAGCCGTACCCTGCTGAGTGGTCGTCCTCCACTTCTTGATGGTCGTCCTCCATCATGCTCGTCCGATGGCCGTCCCCATCGTTGACCTTTTCTATCCGATGGCCGTCCCCATCGTTGATATTTTCGGCAGCCGTACCCTGCCAGGTGGTCGTCCTCCACCTTTGATGGCCGTCCCCATCATATTTCTTTTATCCCCAACAGAGCAGCCGTACCCTGCTAGGTGGTCGTCCTCCACCTTTGATGGCCGTACCCCATCATCTGTTTATTTCATTTATTCTTTAACCCGATGGCCGTCCCCGTCGTGGTCCCTTTTCCTTTTAGCCCGATGGCCGTCCCCATCGTTGGTTACTTTACCTTTATGAACTTGATGGCCGTCCCCGTCATGTTTCATTAATTTCCAGAGAATTTTACAGCTTTATCTTGATGGCCGTCCCCATCGCGATTTTATTTTCCCCAGCTAGTCGGTCGTCCCCGTCTTGGCTTTACCTTTTATCCCCAGCATGTCGGCCGTCCCCGTCATTGCTCTTTACCCAGCAGTCGTCCTCTGCTCGACGGTCGTCCTCCGCACACTTTACAATATACTTTGTTTTCCTTTTACAATCTATAGCCCTTTTCTTCTCCATTCTGTGAGTGCAAATTTTGGACTGTCTTTGGTATTCAACCACAAGTTATCTTGTTCGCCTGTTAAGCCGTCGCTTACAACCTGCACAGCTAACTCATGTTTGAATAGGGGCAGCTGTAAACACCCCAAATTTGCCCTCACCCATTCACACCATGGCTTGTGATCATCCTCATATGCATAAACACAAACATATCATCTCATATCTCATTTTTGATTCACTGCATAGCTTCTAAGGCATCTGCACCTAGGGTTTGTGATCTGAGCAATCCCAAAGCATCTTGAGCCACTCCAAAGGGCACTAATCAACTCAAAGGGGTCCATGTGTGTTCTTGTATCATATTCCATCTCCTCAAAGTCAAAAATGCAAAGGAATCACAAGAACTAGGGTTTGAGTGGATGCAGAGCCAAGCTGAACTGCACAGTTGACCTAAAATTAGGGTTTTGGTTTCAGAGGCCATAACCCCAAATTTTTTGGTCATTCTTGTTTCCATTGCTCTTTATATGGTATAGGGAGTATGCACATCAATTTTCATGAAGAAATTCCATGGGGAAGTCATCTGATCAAGGGTTGACTTTCTGGACAAGTCAGTACAAGATCAGGGCATCTGAGGCCCCCAATGACCCAACCAATGGGTGATCTTCATCATTTTGAGTGTATATGATCTTTATTTGATCATGGAAGAAGGTTGAAGTTCATAGAAATCAAGAATTTAGGGTTTTTGCAAATGTTGACTTTTTGGGCATAGTTGACTTTTCAAGAATGCATCATTTTAGGTCATTTTTCAAGCCTTGATTCTTGATCCAAAAAGGCTTCAAATGGAAAAACTTTGGTCATGAAAGTTGTAGATCTCATTTTTCCCTTTTCAAAAAGTACAAGAACATGATCAAACTCTTCTTGGATCAAAAGTTATGGCAATGCAAAGTTGGCTAAAATCATTAATTTTCAAGGCATGCTTCAAATGGAAATTTTGCAAAGTCTTGAACCAAAGCCAATTGTGACCTCTAGTTCATTTCAAACCATTACACAAACATTCTCTAAGTCACAAAAATCAGAATTTGACCAAGGTTCACATGTTTATGGTTTGTGTAATGAGAGATTTTCATGAAAAGGCAAAAAGTAACCAAGTTGCAAAACTCATGATCATGCTTCCTACAACTTGCAGCCTTGGATGCTGAGCTTTGCTAGACCTCTCCCTCACCCTTGCTGCGCCAGCCCATGCCATGTACTTGCCTAGACCTTGAGCCATGCTTCTCTTACACATTATTTGACTTTTTGCAAAAGGTAACTTACCAATCAATAAAGGGCATGTCTTGTCAACTGACCAATGAGAGAGAGTTATGTGGACAATTTGCAAGCTAAACATAACACAAGGCAAGGCTGAAACAACACATACCATCACATTCAAAAAATCACCCCACATTGCATAAGCCTTCGAATTCCTCTACACAGCCAAAAAACACTCAAACCATTTTCTCCATTCAACTCACCATGTATCACTGAGTAGAAATCACCAAGAACACAAGCCTGAAACAGCCAAAGCATCCCACTGCCATTTCTCACCTTATTTTGCAGTTTCATTCGAAACTCTCACCCTAGCTCACAAACACACCAACAAACACCACAGACCTTCTCCATTCATCCTCAGGACCACAAACCATCATTCACAATGGCCTGAAACCTCCAGAAACTCCATTGCCATTTCTGACCAAGCTTGAGCAGGAGCTTTCGAAACTCACTATCCAGCCAACACAAACTTCTTTTGAGCATTCAAACATCTTCTGGGGATCAAGTGGAGTAGATTGCACAAGGAGAAGTGGCCTGAAAGTCCTCAAGTTGAAAGCTCCAAATCTCAGGTAGCTCGAAAATTATTTTTCCAGAAATCATTTTTCTTGTTGCAAACTTGTTCTATGTGATTCACTGATTATCCTGATGTCATTGGTTTTGAAAATGGCTTTGATTTGAGCATTTAATTTGTCTCTGAAGCTTGCGTGCCCTAGTTTTTATTTCTTTCGATTCAGCTTGTTTAGGAAGAAGAAATTTGTTTTGAGAGAGGGGTTTGATTCGTGAGGTAGGAGATCATTTCCCAGTTCTTAGTTTTCATTTTCGATACGATTTGAGGGGTTTGGGGATTTTTCAGGGAGGGTGTTGGCCGGAGAAGACGACCGGAAGTCTTCTCCGGCCACCTGAAAGTCATTAATATGTGATTAGGGTTAGGGCTCCCAGTTTGAATTTCAGGCGTTGGATGAGTTGACTGAGTCTTTTCCCGCGCGCATCCAATGGCTCAGATCATGTCATTAATTCTAATTAGGTTTAATTTAGTTAATTAATTCAGATTAACTCAGTTTGAATGTGGACCACTAGATCTGGCGCGCAGTCAATGTTTCCTTCCCCAGATCAAATCTTGGCCCTCCTTTCTGATTACTTTCTTTTTATTAAATTTAAATTCATTTCTTTTTCAATTAACTTGCATATTTAATTTAAAATAGCAAAAAATACATAAAAATTATGAAACTTTTTCCTAAAAGTTTTATTAATTTTTAAGACACAAAAACATTTTTATTTTATTTTTTATCATTAAAAAAGTATTTTTAAATATTTAAAAGATTATTTTTAATTGATTAATGGGAATTAATTAATTAAAAATACTTTTAGGTATTTAAAAATTACAAAAAAATTCATGAAATGTTCTAAGACATTTAGAAACATTGTCCAACCTTCAAACCAAATTTCTTTTTTGATCTTGATGCATTTTAAGAATTTTTCATTGAATTAAATCATTTTTTATGCATTATTTTGATCATGGATTCAAAAATTCATTTCTGCCTATTGGAGAAGGTTGAGACATTGATTCTTCTTGCATTGTTTTGTGTTTGGCATGTAGTTTCTAAGATAAAATGGCCATGATTTGATCTTGCATTTTCTAATTGTTTGGCATTTCTTTTGTTAAGAACCCTAAAAAACCCTAATAACTTAGAAAATTCATATCTTGAGTTTGGTTAAGAGTTGAGAGTTCCCCTTTGGGCAGTGGTTTATTATAGGTCTAGGGTTTCTTTGGATGCCATTTTCCATTTTTTATCTTAGGGTTTGCTTCTGTTTTGGGTTTTTGTTTGATGTTTGATCCATGAACCCTAATTTGGGCTTTCTTTTGCATCCTTCTTGCATACTCTTGCATAACATGACTTGTCTTTGCATTTTGTGCATTTTTGTGATTCATTTGACATCTTAAGACATATAGAAAGCATGTCTGATCATTGCATTACATATTTGCCATGTCATTTGTCTTGCATGCTTCATAACATTTCATGTTTGTCCATGCTCCTTAACTTGCATCATTTGCATCCATGATCTCGTATGAGCATCTCCATGTCTTGCCTCATGTTTGCAGCACTTCATAACATCATAATCATCATCAACATGCTTCTGGTTTTGCTTTGCATCATACCATTTCATCTCATCTTGCATTGCATTGCATTTCTTTCTAACATTTCAGGTGGTAAGTAAACTTGAGAAGTGAATTTGCCTTCACTTCTCATAACTTTTCTTCTCATCTCTCTTGCATACATTGCTGCATTCCTATATGTGTTTGAGATTGAGCTTGCTCATTCTTGTTCTTCCCACTTTCTTTCTTCAAGTGACTTGACTTCTTGAATGAAGCAAGTTACTTTGCTTCTCTTGATCCTTTCATCTGCTTCCTGGTGGTTCCATTGAAGATTGTTCTTGTTTAACCTCACAAACCTTAGGAACAACCAAGCATGACAATGATTAGGGTTTTGTTTAGTCTCCCCTCTTAGTTTTCACCTTTGTGTCTCTTTGAGTCTTCTCTTCTCATCTCATAATCAGGGACTAAACCCTAAAGGCTTTAAGGCTTTGTGATTAAGCTTATGCCTGCATCCTTCTCTTAGGATGGAGTGTATAACTTTAATCCTAAGTGTTAAACCCTTAATGTGTTTAAATCCTCTAATTAATTCACATAATAATCATCAAGACACTACACTTGTAACTTGGGCCTTGCATCAGGGTTCTATTTCTTCCTTAATTGGTTAAGAAGGACTAACCCTAATGTTAATGGACAAGTCCCCCTCAAGTGGTCTTACAAACCCTAAAAATCACTTCATCATCATATCATTAAATAAAATCCACTTAATCAAAGGCTTGTTTTGTCATGAGTTTAATTCCTAATCATGGATTAAGTTGAGGAGCCTTCCTCAGCTTAAACATTCTCATCTATTATCCTTCTATTAGGATGGTGTAATGAGTCTGTTTAATCCTTGATTATGGCTTAACCTCATTACTTAACACTAAACAAAAACACCAAAAACATCTAAATAATCACAAGTAGGTTAATGATCTTGATCCTACACCAAAGGTGATTAAGTGTGAGAATCTGACTTCACACTTAAGGTACTCTCATTACCCCTAATCAGAGGGAAGATGTGATGAGTTTACTAAATCCATTGGTTTAGGCTTAAGCTCATTAACTTATGACAAACTTCCAAAAACAATAAAAGACTGAAAACTCAAAAACAAACAATAATCGTCTCCTTCGGGATTCTTTTCTCATCACCTTCATTCACAAACGAGAACTCGCTTCTTCCGTCTAATGCAAGACAGTTTGCACCTGGGCCAGACAGGTCTTACACTTGAGCATAGACATGCAAGCAGTTCACAAGTCAATTCATCTTTCAGTCTCTTTGGGTCGAACTACGGTGTTCTGACTTCCTCATTGCACGAGAGGATACGTAGGCATAACTTAACGGTTATCGAACAAAAGTCTCTGTATATCCCCCCTCTTTCCAGCATCATTCCTTAGCCTCATTATCATGAGCATTTCATTCCTGATCTCACACTGACACTGTATATACTACACTTCACTTCTTTTACACTGACACCTGTACATTCTTTTCCAGCTATTTTATACACAAATTGCACTGACACTACCCCTTTAAAACACAAATCTTTCAAGCGTGGATCCCGTCGAGTACGGCGGATAATCTGGGTGCTAATACCTTCCCAGGTTGTAACCAACCCCCTTTCTCAGTCTCTCTGGTTCGCAACCGTCTTATCCATCTTTTTCTAGGTCTATGCAGCATTGCCTTTCCTCCGGGATAAAAATGCCTAGCTGGCGACTCTATTCATTCTCCAGTGAGTTCACGGATGTGTGTTCTCACTGTTCCCTTCGCCGACCGTTCGCGTCTGTACCTTCATCTGACCCGGTGTCATTTGGTCGGAGCGACACCACAGTAAGAAACTGGAAAGACTTGACTGAAGCTTTCATCCGTCAGTATCAATATAACCTGGACATGGCCCCAAACCGGACCCTTCTAATGGGAATGTCTCAGTCTTCCCGTGAAAGCTTTAGAGAGTATGCCCAAAGGTGGAGGCAACTTGCTGCTACAGTTCAACCCCTTATGTCTTAAAGGGAGATGGAAGACATGTTCATGAATACTCTCCAGGGTACCTATATTGACAGATTGGTTGCATTTTCTTCTACCAGCTTTGCAGATGTGGTGATAGTTAGGGAAAGAATAGAGAGCCTACTGAAGATGGGGAAGATCTCCGACATCGGTTCCAGTTCAAGCAATGCGAGGAAGCCATTTGCTGGGCCCCGTAGATCTAGTGAGACAAACTTTGTGCACATGGGAAGAGGGAGACCTCAATACATGCCCAGAACAGTTGTTGTTGTTACCATCCCTACTCCACCTCCTCAATATACTCAACAACCACAACATTTTCCGCAACAACAACAATTTCCTCAACAGAGATCATATAACAACAATAACAACAATCAACAACAACGCCCTTTTCAACAACGACCATCTCAGATCAACAGGGTGATTGACCCTATTCCAATGCCATATACTACACTGCTGCCACAACTCCTAAAGCTCAATCTTGTTGAGTTGAGGACATTGGCTCCACCTGATCCTCAGAACCTTCCGAGAAACTACGACGTCAACGCTAGCTGTGTTTTTCATTCTAACGCACCTGGTCACTCTACGGAAAAATGCAGGGCTCTGCATATGAAGGTCCAGGATCTGGTAGATTCAAAGGCCATGAACTTTGCACCACCTCCCAACGTCATGAAAAATCATATGCCAAGCCACAATGGGCCAAGGATTATAGAGGAAGGCTCACCCATGAATTTAATAGAAGACATTGCATGTATTCAGACACCTCTGGCAGAGGTTAAAGCCCAACTTTTGAAATGAGAAGTGTTTCCAGGTTGTGAGGCCTGTTGTGAATCATGTAAACTTTCCGAGAGTGGGTGTGTAAGCTTGAGGAGTGGAATTAATGGATTGATAAAAGAAGGCATTTTGCAAATTACGACAACCGCTTCTACAACTACATCAACTCTTTTGTCAACAACAAGTGAATCTTCTACAACTGCAACAACCATTTTTCCTAGGGATTCTTCTACAACTACAACAACCATTGTTCCTACTGATTCATCTACAACTTCAGCAACCACTTCTTCCATCACTTCATCAAATAACAGTTCCATTTCATCTCCTTCTACAACCTCAGCAACCACCAACAACGACGTTTCCATAGTTACCATTTATTACGACCCGACAACGGTCCCAGACTCCAGCAATTTTCAGCAATCTCAGCATCAGTTTCAGCAAAAATCAAGCTTCAATTCACCACCACCAACATCCACCAGAGGTCCTGTTACTATTTTCTATGATCCGCAGACAATTACGGTTCCAACATCTGCTGCAGTAAGCCCAGTCACTATCACGGTGCCCGGGCCAATTCCATATGACAAAGACAGTGTTGTACCATGGCATTATGGTGCTGACCTTTACTGCAACAGAGAAAAAGTCCTTCTTTATTCTCCAGTTCTCACTCCCCAAGTGGACAATGTCAGGGGAGGTGGAGGCTTCGCCCGAAGTGGACGTCTCTTCGCGTCATAAGCTCCCAGAATTAATACTGAGGCAGAGGCTACCGCCAAAGCCAAATGGAAGAGTGTGATACCTGAAGAATCTGCACCAAAAGAGACCCATAAGTCATCCTTTGATCAGGATGTGGATGAATTTATGAGGATAATTAAAAGAAGTGACTATAAAGTCGTGGACCAGCTCCACTAGACTCCTTCAAAGATCTCTATACTATCCCTGTTGTTGTGTTCCGAAGCCCATCGGGATGCACTACTCAAAGTTTTGCACGCTGCCTACGTGCCAGAAGAGATCATAGTAAATCAGCTTGAAACAGTGGTGTCTAATGTCAATACTAGCCATGGGCTAGGTTTCACTGACGCTGATTTGACAACAGAAGGACGTCACCACAACAAAGCTTTGCACATAACCCTGGAGTGCAAAGGGGTTGTACTATCTCATGTTCTTGTAGACACTGGGTCCTCACTCAATGCCTTACCCAATAAAGCTCTTGTCAAGCTTGAATATGATGGAATAGCTCTCCGACCAAGCAATCTTGTGGTCAGAGCTTTTGATGGCTCCAAGTGGTCTGTTCTCGGAGAGGTGGAGCTGCCAGTGATAATCGGTCTGTAAGTCTTTAAGACCACTTTCTATGTGATGGACATACAGCCTGCTTACAGCTGTTTGTTAGGTCAACCATGGATTCACGCCGCAGGTGCAGTAACGTCGACCCTTCACCAGAAACTGAAATATGAATGGGAAGGACTGATTATCACCACCTGTGGTGAAGAGGACATATTTGTTAGCCATCTGGCTACATACAAATATATTGAGATGGATGGTGAGATCCATGAGACTATGAGTCAAGGGTTCGAGGCCCTGAATGTCAATGAGGCGACGACTGAAGTATTTGTTGCATCCCAGGAGGATAGGATGGGTACTTCAATTGTATCCTATCAGCAAGCCCGGAAGGTTGTTGAAGATGGTAATGCTCAAAGCTGGGGCAAGCTACTGCCAGTGGAGAAGAAGGAAGATAGATTCGGTTTGGGTTACAAACCATTCCGACAAGATCAATCAAAGGCTGCAAAGGAGCCCAAGTTCATCAGTGGGGGGATGCTCACCCCAGATGCTGTTAATAACCTGGAAGACGAGGCGGAAAGCGACCGCAACCTGGAGAGCTGGATAAGTCCAAGGATCCCAGGGCACCAAGTCCTTAACTGGTCTTCCCAGGAAATTATAAGGGTTACTCCTGCAGAGTAATTATTATTTCCTGTCTTTTTTAGCATGCATCAAGTCCTACATCTTGCCCAAGGTGTCAGCACTCATTTTGTAATAGGGCCATATTGTAATTTTGTGCAAATGGATTAATCAATGAATATCGTACATCTTTTGCAAACAAGTCTCTTTTTCGCTCATTGTCTTTTCATTTTTCACTTTTGTACAAAACAATAAAATGGCAATGTTTTCAAAATAAATAACTTCATTTTCACTTTTTCTAAACAAGATTAAAACTGATCACTAAAACGAACCAATCTCAACCCTTGCAGAGATTATCCTCCAGATTGCTCCGACAACAGCACTGTTATGACCTTGTATGACTTCGACAATCCAATTAATCAAGATGATGAAGGGGTTGAAGAAGACTATGAGTTACCTAAAGAGTTAACCAGGTTGTTGAGGCAAGAAGAGAAAGTGATCACTCCTCATCAAGAGGAGGTTGAAACAGTTAATCTTGGTACCGAAGAGGATTTGAAAGAAGTGAAAATTGGGGTTAGTCTGCAGGCTTCAGTAAAAGAATAACTCATTGATATGCTTTGAGAATACGTCGACGTCTTTGCTTGGTCCTATCAAGAAATTCCAGGTCTAGATACGGATATTGTTATGCAAAAGCTGCCTCCGAAAGAAGATTGTCCTCCAGTGAAACAGAAGCTACGCCGTACTCGTCTAGATATGGCCATGAAGATTAAAGAAAATGTACAAAAACAGTGGGACGCCAGTTTCCTTGTTGTAACTAGTTACCCTTCGTGGGTTGCTAATATTGTACTAGTGCCTAAGAAGGATGGCAAAGTACGGATGTGTGTGGATTACCGGGATCTGAACAGAGCTAGTCCGAAGGATGATTTCCCATTACCTCACATTGATGTATTGGTCGACAACACAGCTCAGTTCTCAGTGTTTTCCTTCATGGATGGTTTTTCTGGGTATAATCAGATCAGGATGTCACCCGAAGACATGGAGAAAACAACCTTCATCACACCTTGGGGCACTTTTTGTTACAAGGTAATGCCTTTTGGACTGAAGAATGCAGGTGTGAGTTATCAACGGGCTATAGTAACGTTATTCCATGATATGATCCACAACGAAATTGAATGTTATGTGGATGACATGATTGCCAAGTCCCTCACTGAAGAAGATCATCTGGTAAATCTGCTGAAGTTGTTCACGCGTCTGAGAAGGTATCAGCTGAAGTTAAACCCCAACAAATGCACATTCGGGGTGCGGTCCGGTAAACTGCTGGGATTTATCGTAAGTGAAAAGGGAATTGAAGTTGATCCTGACAATGTCAAGGCCATTCAGGAGATGCCTACACCTAGGACTTAAAAGGAAGTTCGGGGGTTCTTAGGTAGATTGAACTACATATCAAGGTTCATATCTCACCTTACTGCAGCCTATGAGCCCCTATTCAAATTGTTAAGAAAGGAACAAACGGTCAGGTGGAACGAAGATTGTCAGAAGGCTTTTGACAAAATAAAGAAGTACTTACAAGAACCTCCAATTCTTATGCCTCCAGTTAAAGGAAGACCTCTAATAATGTACCTGACAGTATTAGATGGATCAATGGGGTGTGTGTTGGGCCAGCATGACGAGTCTGGTCGAAAAGAGTATGCAATATACTACCTAAGCAAAAAGTTTACCGACTATGAACAACGTTATTCACTGCTCGAGAAAAATTGATGTGCTTTAGTGTGGGCTGCTCAAAGATGGACCCCTTCAAGTACATATTTGAGAAGCCAACACTTATTGGAAGGGTTGCAAGATGGAAAATGATTCTGACAGAGTATGACATTCAGTACACATCTCAAAAGGCCATCATGGGCAGTGTACTATCTGACTACCTAGCTGAGCAACCCATTGATGATTTTTAGCCAATGAGATTTGACTTCCCTGATGAAGACATCATGTTCCTAAAAGCAAAAGATCATGAAGATCCTGTTCACACTGAAGGGCCTGACCCAGAAGAAGAATGGACAATGATGTTTGAAGGGGCTGTCAACATGAATGGTCGTGGAGTTGGTGCAGTGCTCATTACACCGAAAGGAGTTCATATGCCTTTCTCAGCAAAACTCACCTTTGCCTGCACTAACAACGAAGCTGAATACGAAGCCTGTATTATGGGTCTTGAGGAAGCCATTGACCTCAGGATCAAGACATTAACTGTATTCGGAGATTCAGCTCTGGTAATCAATCAGACCAACAGCAAATGGTACACTCACCAAGAGCATCTGATTTCATACCGTGATTATACGAGGAGATTATTGACTTTCTTCACAACATACAAAATTGAGTACATCCCTCGAGATGAAAATCAGTTCGCAGATGCTTTAGCTACCATTTCCTCCATGATCAAGGTTCAAACTGCAAACTTTATGCCTCGAATTTCTGTATCCAGACTAGACCGACCAGCATACGTATTCTCCGTGGACATTGCAAAAGATAACAAACCTTGGTTCCATGACATCAAATGCTTCTTAGAGGATCAAACATACCCACCTAGGGCATCATCCAATGATAATAAGACATTAAGAAGGCTGGCCGGTAGTTTCTTCCTTAATACTGATGGTTCATTATACAAGCGAAACTTTGACATGGTGCTGCTCAGATGTGTTGACAAGAAAGAAGCAGACTTGATGATGCACGAAGTGCATGAAGGATCTTTCGGTACCCATGCTGGATGACATGCAATGGCTAAGAAATTATTAAGATCAGGTTACTACTGGATCACAATGGATGCAGACTGTTGTGCCTATGCCAGAAAATGCCACAAATGCCAGATCTATGCAGATAAAGTGCATGTGCCTCCAAATCCTTTGAACATGATGTCTTCACCTTGGCCTTTTTCCATGTGGGGAATTGACATTATTGGAAGGATCGAACCGACTGCTTCAAATGGCCACAGATTCATCCTGTTAGCCATTGATTACTTTACAAAGTGGGTTGAAGCAGCTTCGTATGAAAACGTCACCAGACAAGTGGTAGCTAGATTCCTGAAAAGAGACATCATCTGTCGATATGGAGTTCCCGAGCGAATCATTACTGATAATGGTTCCAATTTGAACAACAAAATGATGGCAAAACTGTGTCAGGACTTCAAAATTCAACATCGCAACTATTCTCCTTATAGGACAAAGATGAATGGCGCTGTTGAGGCAGCTAACAAAAACATCAAGAAGATTGTGCAGAAGATGGTGGTTACTTACAAAGACTGGCATGAAATGCTACCATTTTCTTTGCATGAGTAGCTGTAACACCCTAATTTTTACCCTAAGTTTCTTTGCATTCCATTCTGCATTTTGCATACAAACAAGATCGCACTGGCTTTCGAGTTTTTCCTCAGATGTAGGGTCTATGTTTCGCAGGGGATCACCATTATTTTTACTGCTTTATATTTGTTTATATTTACTGACTTTTAACCAAAATACCAAAAAACATATATGTTGCAGTGTTCTTTTTCTTCTCTGTGTTGCAGGTTTGCGAAGATGAGACAGTAATTTCATTCAGATGCGTTTGTTCAGTCACAATTCGATTTCAAGTGGATGTTTGACCTAATATTGGTCAAACTATCAGATAAATTGTTTCGACTGCCAGTTGTGTGTGCCAGTAATTCATTCATCAGGCAATGCGTTTTCAAAGTACAAGTTGGGTTGTGTGACAGTGTGTTGTGGTTTGAATCTTCAGTGTTTATCAGTTCATCAGTTCATTAATTCATCAGCGATTCATCTGAGGATTTATTTTCCTCAGTTTGGTTTCGAATCATTAGGGCATGAATTAGACAGTTTTTCAGATGACAGTTGGCAAGTTGCGAGTTATTTGGGTTGTTCAGTGGGTCTGTGTTGGCTGTGTTCAGAGGCTTGTGAAAAAAATCAGGATTTGTTGTGGGCTTGAAAACCAAATTCCATCCATTATCCATTTCTTGATTAAACCATCTTATCCAAATTTTCAATAACCTTTTTTAGTTCAATTACCCGATTATCCATTTTTATTCGCAAAAATTCCAAAATCTAAACCTTTCGTTTCCCTTTTCCGATTATTTCATTTTTATTTTAAATATTTCAATTTCCATTTTTTTATCCATAACCATTTTCCCAAATATTTTTAATAATCCACTTCATTTTTATTTTTTTTTCAAATGCCCACATTTTTTTTCTTTTAATTTCCATCAAAAAATAAATAAATATAAACCCAAATCATTTTTCTTTAAGCCCATTTTTTAGAATCCAATTAGTATTAAAAAAAATCTTAATTAGAACCATTTTTATGTTTTTTGTTTTTGTTATTTTATTTGTTTTTCTAAACCTCACACTACACTTCACATCACTTTTGCCAAACACTTTTCCTCACATCAACTCACACGGCCAAACACTCCAAACTCCCATCCAGCTGCCTGGCCCACATTTCCAAACATCCAGGCAGCTCCAAACAACAACAAAATAACAGCCAACCAATGCCCATGTCACGCTGTACAAATTTTTTCCCCAGCCGCACGCAAGCCTTGCATCCAGCCTCAATCCACTAGCCCCAAGCCGTACCAACATCAGCTCACACTTCCAATCAACTTTCCCATATCAACCCAAGTGCACGTGAAGCCTAAGCTTTACGCCAGCCACAACAAAAATAATCAGCTTCCAACATCAAGCCTTGCCCACGTGCTACAGCTAAATTCCTTCCGCATCCCATCCTAGCCGCGCGCCGTACAGCAACAACAAACAAAACAGCAAGCCAACTCCCACACAGCCATCCTTTGCCAAGCCTCACAAGCTTCTCATGTCGTACGCCCAAAACCCAAACACAAGCCATCCGTGCCTAACAAACTAGCCATATACCTCAGCAATTAAACACGCCGCAAGCCTTCAACGGAATTCACGCATACTCCAAAACAAATTCCCTCAAGCCTTGGCCCAGCTCACACGCAAAGCTTCAATCCGTAAGCCTCAAAATGCACAGGACCAGCTCATGCCTCATCACGAAACACGCATCCTGCGCGAGAACCAAATATCAAAACGTAAACAATTCAAACGCACACGAGAACAAATTGCAGCAACAAAACGCAAACACAAAAAGCATAAAACGCACATAAACAAATCAAATCGCAAACAGAAACGAGAATACCGTGACCTCTTCCAAACGCAATCAAAAGCATCTCAAAACGGCATCCCATTTTCCTCTTCCTCTTCTTTAAATAGAACCCCTCACTCTCACAAATATCAAGCTTGTAGAGCCTCTCAAACCCCTGCTCAAGTCCAAAATCAAATCTCAAAACCTCCCAAATTTCTATAAAAAACAAGAATCCCCAAATTTCAAATCCCTAAGTCTAACCCTTCAAAGAAATCCGAGAGGAAGAAGAAAAGAAGAATCGAGAGGTAGAAGTGAGAAGCCGAGAAGAAGAATAAGAAATTCGAAATTGGAAGAAGAAGAAAGAGAGAGGAAGCGGTTCGGTTTTTGATTTTGTTTCCATTGAAGGTGAAGAAATTTTCCGTCTCCCCTGTTCTTGCGTGTTCATTGCGAAGAAGAAGAGGAACATTTGCTATTTCTTTTTTTTATTTATTTATTATTTGGTTTAGTTATTTTTGATAAAAGAAAAAATCATAATATTCGGCTTGGGCCTGGTTGCACTTGGATCCAGTTTATTGATCCATCCCCAAACCCGCGAGATACCCCCTCCCCTTTATATGTTCTTTTTTATTTGTTTTCTAATTTTTTTCATTTTTTTTTATAATATTGTATTATCCTATTTTTTTTTATATATAAAAATTTTAGAATATGCTTTAAAAAAGGATTTAGAAAATTATTTTTAGAGGTATTTGAAAACTATTTTAAGAAAAGTGTTTTAAAAAAAAAAGATGTTTAGAAAAGAGTTTAGAAAATAGATTTTTTAAGAGGAATTTAAAAATATTCTAATTCTTTTTATGGATCTACTTTTTGATCCATTGTTCTTCATCTTTTTCTCTTTTGGTCGATGACAATCTCCGATTCGTAGATTGTTGATTTTCGATAAGTTTAACCTTCATTATTTCAAATCTATGGATGAATGATCATTTGGATCATTCTCCATACTTTGAGATCGTGATAGGTTGCTTTTCGGTAAATTCAACGAAAATCTCGATTAAGATTAGACCTTCCTTTTTCTTTTAGTGTGGCATGTTTTCAGAGAACGATCCATTATATCGTTTCTCTAACATGTATTAACACGAATATTTTCCACTTTAATCAGTGGTGCCCGGCCTCATTTGTAGAGTAATTACTTCGTAAATTACTCAGCGATTGCTTAACATAGACCTAAAGTTGTCCCGATTCGAATTAAGATCCACTTGGATCCGGTTGCCTCGATTTTATTATTTCTTGTTGTGGTTGTGGTTGTGTTTGATTAAGTTCATCATACCACTTATATTGTAAATATTATAATATTGTGAATATAATCCGTTTAAATTTAATCTCTTGCACCTTATCCTTTTATTTTATTCTCTTTCTCCTTTATCTCCTTTATTATGTTTTATCATATTATATCATATATCATTTGTTTATGTTTATATTGTTGTTTGTGGTTTTTATTTTGTCCATTTGGATATCAAAACACTAATAAAGGATTAAACACTTAAAAGACTTGTGACTTCTAATTTTGGACTATGGTTACTATCCCTTGCTTTGGAGAATGGACTTAGACTTTAAGATCTTCCCCCTTGCTCAAGTTGGAATGGATTAGAAACCTCGGCCTCAAGTTATTTCATTAGCCTTTGAATATGGAATTCCGAACTTTGAAGAATTGTGCATATTATTGTTTGGTAAACTCTTCTCTTAGCTTTTAATTCATGTATTAGGATTAGTCCCTTCATCTCCTCCCCATTCTTAAATTTTCAAAACTTCTTCCTATTTCAAAAATATTCTTGTTTTCCAAACTTCAAACACTTTCATAATCAAACCTTGATTTCGGTCAAGCGATTTTTAATTTTTCACTTTGTTTTCTTAACCAAATGTTAATCCATGTAAATATATCAAAACCATTTTCTTACATACTTTAAAAAACTCAAAACTCACTCAATTGTTTTTGTGCCTTTGTGCACCTTTTCTTTTTTTCATATGTTTAGATATGATTCATCCTTTCTAGCGGAGTTATTCGCTAAAGGATGACGACTTATCTCTATATTTTAAAATTAATTCAACTCATTGTTTCTTTTCAAATTTTGTACCACGAACTACGAGGTTTTGATCTCGCATTGCACTTTGTGGGTACGTAGGCATAAGGCGTTAAAACCTTATCAAACACAAAATCATTAAAAAATATTCTTCTCCTCATCTCTTCAATCATTTTCAAGCAAACCAATTTCAAACCAAAAAGCAATAAATATTTCAAAGGGCTCCCGTGGAGTACCACGGACGAGTCGGGTGCCTAAAACCTTCCCGGTTCGTAACCAATCCCCTTACCCATTCTCTGTTTGTTTCTTTTAGCTTTCGCTTTTAGATTCCTAGGTTTTTATTCATTCTTTTACCTTTTTCCTTTCAGAAATAAAGAAAAGCGCGGTGGCGACTCTGTGTACATCGAGTTAAGTTAATCAATAGCTTACACTCACGATTTTACCGCTACATAAAAATGGCGACTCTGCTGGGGAATAATCTCTAAGCGGATTCAGCCTACTTTAATTTATTTATTGCTTTGGTTTGATTTGTTTGTTATTTGGTTGTTCTGTTTCGGTTTTGGTGATCCTCTATGTCAGATAGATTCTAACCCGGATCTGAGTTGAAACTTATGATAGGACGGCGATATTCGAAGCGATATGTGATGGAGTAGTCCAAAGCAATATCAAATTGATAATCTCCACTCGGTTAGGCTCTCTTGGACTATCGATGTCATGACGAGTAATCGTACGTGGCATTATTTTCCGACCTTGAGCTGATCATACTGAGGACCGTAGAACCCTTAACCCATTTAAGCCAATTTAGGAACGTAGTGCAGAAGCTGTCTGGGTGTAAACCTAAGGCGGTTGTCACGCGGTACTACACTCGGACGAGGTCTATTTTAAGAATGTTATCGGTTGGGGAGTAATCCAACGTACCGATGATATTCTGAAGATGGCTGTTAACTCCGAGCACCTCTGTTAGCACCCTTTTGATTTTCTGCAGGTACAATGAAGACAAAACCTTAGTACTACCAGTGTGGGTTGGTGTTCTGTTACCTTGACTTCATGCTCGTGACTCGGAACCTAAGCCCGTGTGCCTTGTGTGATCTTGTTTGTGTTTGTTGCATACATGCCATCATACATTCATGAGCATTGTTCGTAAGATTTCAAAGGACTTATAAGGAACTTTTGCAAAATTTCAGATGTCCATGGCTATGACTTTTGAAAGAAGGAATACAAAGAAGTACACTTTCAAGAATCCTAATGTTGTAGAGTTGAGAAAGCTAGGAGCTTTGGTTGTTGATACCCAAGAGTTCCGAAGATGTCATGGGAAGCTTTTATATATGTTGGACCTTGATGTGCCTGAGGGGATTCTCCCTACTTTAGCTCAGTTTTATGACCCGTTGCACCATTGTTTCACCTTTCCGGATTATTAGCTTGTGCCGACTTTGGAGGAGTATTCTCATTGGTTAGGTTTGCCTATTCTGGACAAGGAGTTTCTTTTCACTAGTTTAGAGAAGGAGCTTACTATCAAGGTCATCGCCAAAGCACTTTTTCTTAAGGAGTCCGATCTTAATGGGAAGTTTCTTCCAAAGGGGAGTGTTCGTGGTATTAATGCTAAGTTCTTGATGGGAAAAGCTTCTACTTCACTTACTTTGGGTCATAAGGATGCATTTGAGGCTATTCTTGCTTTGCTTATTTACGGGATTGTCTTGTTTCCGAACTTGGATGGTATTGTGGATGAGAATGCTATTCAGATCTTCTTGAAGAAGAACCCGGTTCTTACTTTGCTTGGAGATATGTATCATGCTTTTCACTATAGGACCTCCAAAGGTGACGGAGAGATTGTATGTTGTGCGCCTCTTCTTTATAGGTGGTTTATTTCGCACCTACCGAAGTCGGATGTTTTCAAGGACAATAGAGAGAATCGAAGATGGTCTCAGAGGTTGATGTCACTTTCTCATAAGGACATGACATGGTATAGTTCTCACTATGATGTTGGAGTTCTTATTGATAGTTGTGGAGAATTTCCTAATGTACCTCTTCTTGGTACACGTGGGGGAATTAGCTACAACCCCATTTTGGCTAGACGACAGTTCGGTTATTGTTTGAAGGATGTTCCAAACAATCTTGCCTTATCCCGTTTCTTCTTTCTTAATGGTGCTGATCATATAGAGATGAAGAAAAGGATTGCTCATTCTTGGCATGCGGTTCACCGAAAAGAGAAGGGTCAGTTGGGAAGACAACACCTTCCTCCTTCCGATTGTTATATTCAGTGGGTTCGATCTAGAGCTTCCAAGCTTAAGATGCCTTATCCACCTGAGGAGCCTATGTTTCCCATATTGCCTTTGTCTGCTTTTCTTCCTCCCGTTGATGAGAAGTTGGTTCTTCAAGAAGAGTTAGAGAAGATGAAAAAAGAGAAAGAAAAATGGCTACTTGAGAGGACTACTATGCAGGAGCAGCTGAAGGAGAAGGATGATCTTATTGAGCTACTTGAGCGGCGTATCACGAAGAGGCCGAGAGAGGATTTATTTTCTTCTAGCACTCCAGCTACTATTCCTCCTACTTTCGGTGCTTGGAAGGCCATTGTCGACAAGTTGGTGAAGGATAAGGAAGATATGGAAGATCGGTACAAGAATGAGATCAAGAGGATTCGTACGAAGTATCAGCCAGGATTCGGGACTTCTTCGGATATGATTCCATAGGCTTAGTTTACTTTTGCTCTTATGTATTAGAATTATTGATGGTTGTACTTCATTTGTAATCCTCACTTTGATATTAATGAGAATGAGTTTTTAAGTATTTCAAAAATGTTTCTTTATGAATATTGCAAGTTATCTTATAATCCTTTGAAATCTTTGCATTTGCATACGCATACCATGCATCATATCCGCATTTGTCTTGCTTTTTGAGTGTTCTCCAGGGATCTTATTGTTGTTTCTTGGTCTTCATTCAGTTCTCCTGTCAAGCTGATTCATCGATTTGATACTCGAGCTAATCGGAGAAGGGTGATGGAAACTTTGCAACAAGAGAATCGCGAGCTGCGCGAAGAGGTTACTTATCTGAGGGAAAGCTTGGAAAGAGTGTCTGCTATGATGGAAAGTTTGGTGGCTGCTCATAATCCGCCACCTCCTTCTCCTGTTCAGAATACTGTCATATCCGAGGTCGTTACCGCATCAATTCCTGTTGAGACTGTGATTTCTCCTCGCTATCGTATGCCTGCTAGCACACCTTGGGGCATGCCAGTTGACTTTTTTCCTGCTGGTTATCGTCCTCCTCATCAACCTGAGACTGCTGCATTTAATACTCTCCCACCACCAGTGTGGACTACTCTTCCTCCAGTTGTGACTACTGTACCGCCTGTTGTGCATAATATTCCACATCATGACGAAATGATTTACCATGCTGAGCCCAGTGAAGGTGCTGGAGTGGCTGAAAGACTTGAAGACTTCCAAGGACGCTTTGTTGAGATCCAGAGGGAGATGAGAGCTTTGAAGCATACGGATTTGTTCGGGAAAGATGCTTATGACCTTTGTCTGGTCCCTAATTTTAAAGTTCCTTACAAATTCAAGTTGCCTGAGTTTGAGAAGTACAAAGGTAACACTTGTCCGTTGAGCCATTTGACTATGTATGCAAGGAAAATGTCTGCTCAGACAGATAATGATAAGCTGTTGATTCACTATTTCCAGGATAGTTTGACCGGTGCACCCATGAGGTGGTATATAAGTCTGGATAATAGCCAAATCAAGACCTTCAATGATTTGGGAGAAGCTTTTGTGAGGCAGTACAAGTACAACATTGATATGGCGCCTGATAGAGATCAACTTCGTGTTATGTCCCAGAAGGACAAAGAGACTTTTAAAGAATATGCGCAAAGATGGAGAGAGCTGGCAACCCAGATTGTTCCTCCACTGGAAGAAAAAGAAATGACGAAGATCTTCTTGAAGACTTTGGGTTCCTTTTATTATGAGAGGATGATAGCAAGCGCTCCTTCCGATTTCACTGAGATGGTGAGTATGGGGATGCGTTTAGAAGAAGGTGTCCGTGAGGGACGGTTGAGTCAAGAGAACAGTAATGGCTCAAGTTCTATAAGGTTAAACTTTGGGAAAAAGAAGGAAAATGAGACTAATGCAGTATCCCGTGAAAGTTATAGAAGACCTCACAGTCGTGGGAATCACCATTCGCAGCATGTGGCTTTTATAACACCAATGATTAACGTGACTCCAACTGTGCCAGCAGTTCCAAAGTATCAACCTCGCTATCAACAACCTTCTGTGCAACAAAGTGGTAATCAACAAGCTCGGGCTAAGCCCATTTTGATCCTATTCTGATGCCGTATGCAGACTTGCTTCCGTCTTTGATTGCAAAGAATCTTGTGCAAACTCGTCCTCCACCTCCGGTTCTAGAGACTATTCCATGGTGGTATAAGCCAGAGGCTCGCTGTGCTTTTCATCAAGGTGCCCCGGGGCATGATGTTGAGAATTGTTATCCATTGAAGTTTGAAGTACATAAATTGATGAGGAACAATGTTCTGTATTTTAATGATGTTAATCCAAATGTGCAGAAGAATCCGGTTTGTTCAAGATCTATGAGGTCCGTCATATCCGAAGGTCTTTGGTTGAGACGCATGCTTTCTTGAGTGAATATCACGATGTTGATCACGACTATGCTGGATGTTGTATTTGCTCGGTGAATCCTCGTGGTTGCGTGATTGTTAAGAGGGATATTCAGAAGATGATGGACGATAAACTGATTGAAGTAATAGCAAAAAGAGATGAATATGAAAATGAAGTGAATGTTATTATGCCTCAGTTCAATCTTCCTGAGAGAGTTTCTCCTGATAGGGTGGTTATTTCTTTTGATAGTCGCAAAAATGTTGTTACTCCATTGGTGATTAATGTGCCTGGTCCAATGCCTTATGAGTCTGATAAAGCTGTTCCGTACCGGTATAATGCTACGATGATAGAAAATGGTAGGGAAGTTCCTCTTCCTACTCCAAAGTTTGTGGTTAGCATTGCTGATGTAACGAAGGTTACCCGAAGTGGTAGAGTGTATGCTTCAGATCCTCCGAAGAGAGTTGAAGATACAAGTGCAAGTAAGCAAATTATGGATGCTGTTGTCCAAACAGGCCAATCTGGTAATAGTGATGATGAGGTGCTAAAGTTGATAAAGAAGAGTGAGTATAATATTACTGAGCAGTTATTGCAGACTCCATCGAAGATATCAGTTTTGTCTCTCTTGATGAGTTCTGAGGCTCATAGGCAGTCATTGCAGAAGATTCTTGATCAAGCTTATGTTGAACATGATGTGACTGTTGATCAATTCGATAGTATTGTGGCTAATATCACGTCATGCAGCAATTTGAGCTTCTGTGATGATGATCTGCCTGAAGAAGGAAGAAATCATAACTTGGCTCTGCACATTTCGGTAAATTGTCAGGAAGATGCTATGTCCAAGGTGCTAGTTGATACCGGATCTTCCCTGAATGTTATGCCAAAATCGACATTGTCAAAGCTTGCGTTTCAAGGTGCTCCCATGAGGCACAGTGGGATTATTGTGAAAGCGTTTGATGGGTCGAAGAAGACAGTGATCGGTGAAGTGGATCTTCCTATTTTTATTGGACCGTTTATATTCAAGATTACTTTTCAAGTAATGGATATACGTCCCGCATACAGTTGTCTCCTCAGAAGACCATGGATCCACGAGGCAGGAGCTGTGACATCCACTCTTCATCAGATGCTGAAGTTTGTGAGAGAAGGGAAATTGGTGACCATTGAAGGTGAGAGGGCGATGCTTGTGAGTAATCTGTCTTCTTTCTCTTATATTGATGCTGAGGAAGAGGTGGGAACTTCGTTTCAAGCTCTTTCTGTTGTGGATAATGTTGCTAAGAAGAATGCCATGCCCATGTCCTCTTTCAAGGATGCTCTGCGAGTGATTGAAGCTGTTCAGTCTGAAGGTTGGGGACAAATTATTGATGTTGTCGACAACAAGGAAGGTTTTGGTATCGGCTTTGCGCCAGGTGCAGTTATCAAAGATCCAAAGACTATCCAAGAAGGCTTCAGAAGTGCTGGATTTATCAACGATCATTCCGCTGCTGCCATCATTGACGATGATGAAGACGAAGAAATGCTTGACTTCGTTACGCATGGAAAGATTTGCCAGAACTGGATTGCTGTTGATGTTCCTTTTATCGTTCATTCTTCAAAGTAATTTGTTTTTATTTTCTTTCAAAAATCCTTTCACTTTGCCCAAGGTGAAAGTGATGTTTGTCGGGCTTTGTTTCAAAATTTTATCATCATCAATAAAATGTTATTTTGTTATTTCCATATGTGTTTTTCCTTTTGGCTTTATTCTGAAAAATGGTAACATAAAAAACCCAAAATATAATAATTGTTTATCTGCATAATGTTTGCACTTTTGTTCATATTCTAAAATAAAAATAAAATCATTGTGCAGATTGATTGATAAATCCATTGAAAACAATGATCTTATGCCCTCTCCCAACTTTGAATTCCCTGTGTTTGAAGCTGAGGAAGAGGATGTTGAAGAGATTCCAGATGAAATTTCTCGGTTGCTTGAGCACGAGGAGAAGATTATTCAGCCTCATGGAGAGTCTATAGAGATGGTCAACTTGGGTTCTGAAGATGAAAAGAAAGAAGTCAAAGTTGGAGCATTGCTTGGTCCTGATGTTAAGAAGAGGATTGTAGAGCTTCTCAAAGAATATGTTGATGTATTTGCTTGGTCTTATCAAGACATGCCAGGTCTCGATACTGATATTGTGGAGCATAGATTGCCGCTGAAGCCTGAATGTCCACCTGTAAAGCAGAAGCTTAGAAGAACTCATCCAGACATGGCAGTAAAAATCAAAGAGGAGGTTCAAAAGCAGATTGATGTCGGTTTTCTTGTGACGTAAACTTATCCTGAATGGGTGGCCAATATCGTTCTTGTTCCGAAGAAAGACGGAAAAGTCCGAATGTGCGTTGATTACAGAGATTTGAACAAAGCCAGTCCGAAAGATGATTTTCCATTGCCACACATTGATATGTTGGTAGATAATACGGCTAAGTTTGATGTGTTCTCTTTTATGGACGGATTTTCCGGTTATAATCAAATAAAGATGGCACCCGAGGACATGGAAAAGACCACATTTATTACACCATGGGGAACATTCTGCTACAGAGTGATGCCCTTTGGATTGAAGAATGCTGGTGTGACGTACCAAAGAGCTATGACCACACTTTTCCATGATATGATGCATAAAGAAATCGAGGTATATGTTGATGATATGATCGCCAAGTCGAAGACTGAAGAGGATCATGTTGAAAATTTGCTGAAATTGTTTCAGAGATTAAGGAAGTATAAGCTTCGTCTGAATCCGAACAAGTGCACATTTGGTGTACGTTCTGGAAAGTTGCTAGGTTTCATTGTCAGCCAAAGAGGCATCGAAGTTGATCCTGATAAAGTGAAAGCTATTCAGGAAATGCCTGCTCCAAGAACCGAAAAGCAAGTAAGAGGATTCTTGGGCCGCTTGAATTATATTTCGAGGTTCATCTCTCACATGACTGCCACATGTGCTCCGATCTTCAAGTTGCTTCAGAAAGATAAAGGTTGTGTCTGGACAGATGATTGCCAAAAGGCGTTTGAAAGTATCAAAGAATATCTGCTTGAACCTCCTATCTTGTCTCCTCCGGTGGAAGGTAGACCGATGATCATGTACTTGACTGTGTTGGAAGATTCCATGGGTTGTGTGCTTGGTCAGCAAGATGAATCTGGAAGAAAAGAACATGCAATTTACTACTTGAGTAAGAAATTCACTGATTGTGAGTCTCGGTATTCCATGCTTGAAAAAACTTGTTGTGCCTTAGCTTGGGCTGCAAAGCGTCTTCGCCAGTATATGCTGAATCATACAACTTGGTTGATCTCTAAAATGGATCCAATCAAGTATATCTTTGAAAAGCCTGCTTTGACTGGGAGGATTGCTTGTTGGCAAATGTTATTATCAGAATATGATATCGAGTACCGAACTCAAAAAGCTATAAAAAGTAGTATCTTGGCTGACTATTTGGCACATCAACCGATTGATGATTACCAACCTATCAAGTTTGATTTTCCCGATGAAGATGTGATGTTTTTGAAAGTAAAAGATTGTGATGAACCTTTGATTGAGGAAGGGTCGGAGCCTGGATCTCGATGGGGTTTAGTTTTTGATGGTGCTGTTAATGCACGCGGAAGAGGAATTGGGGCAATGATCATTACTCCACATGGTTCACATATTCCTTTTGCCGCAAGATTGACTTTTCCTTGTACCAATAATGAAGCTGAGTATGAAGCCTGCATTATGGGTCTTGAAGAAGCTATTGATTTGAGGATTAAACATCTTGATGTGTATGGAGATTCTGCCTTGGTAATTAATCAGATTCAGGGCACGTGGGTAACCCATCAACCCCACTTGATCCCCTATAGAGATTATGCCAGGAAGATATCAACTTTCTTCACTAAAGTTGAGTTCCATTATATTCCTCGTGATGAGAATCAGATGGCAGATGCTTTAGCAACTATAGCTTCTATGATAAAAGTGCACCAGTGGAATGATGTTCCCATGATCAGTGTGATGCGACTTGAAAGACCAGCTCATGTGTTTGCAGTTGAAGAGGTCCATGATGACAAGCCTTGGTATCACGATATTAAATGTTTTCTCCAGAGTCAAGAATACCCGCTTGGGGCATCTGATAAAGATAAGAGGACTTTGAGGAGATTGGCAGGCAATTTCTTCCTGATGGAAATGTGCTTTATAAGAGAAATTTTGACATGGTCTTGCTCAGATGCGTGGATAGACACGAAGCAGACATGTTGATGAAAGAAATTCATGAAGGATCTTTTGGCACTCATGCTAATGGGCATGCAATTGCTAAAAAGATGTTGAGAGCAGGTTACTATTGGCTGACAATGGAATCTGATTGTTGCAAGTATGTGAAAAAGTGCCATAAGTGTCAAGTGTATGTTGATAAGATTCATGTGCCACCAGCTTATCTCAATGAGATTTCTTCCCCATGGCCTTTCTCTATGTGGGGAATTGATATGATTAGCATGATTGAACCCAAGGCTTCGAATGGGCATCGTTTTATTCTTGTGGCAATTGACTACTTCACCAAGTGGGTGGAAGCGGCATTGTATGTTAATGTGACCAAGCAAGTTGTGTTTCAGTTTATCAAGAATAATATTATCTGCAGATATGGTGTTCCGAATAGAATCATTACTGATAATGGTTCGAACTTGAACAATAAGATGATGAAAGAGCTTTGTGAAGATTTCAAGATTCAACACCATAATTCCTCTCCTTATAGACCGAAGATGAATGGGGCTGTTGAAGCTGCGAACAAGAACATTAAGAAGATCATTCAGAAGATGGTTGTAACCTACAAGGACTGGCATGAGATGCTCCCATTTGCTTTGCATGGGTATCGTACATCTGTACGCACTTCAACAGGGGCAACCCCTTTCTCACTTGTTTATGGTATAGAAGCAGTGCTCCCCGTCGAAGTTGAGATCCCATCAATGAGAGTTCTGATGGAAGCCAAGTTGACTGAGGCTGAATGGTGTCAGAGTAGATTTGATCAGTTGAATTTAATTGAAGAAAAGAGAATTACAGCTTTGTGTCATGGTCGGTTGTACCAGCAAAGGATGAAGAAAGCTTTTGATAAGAAGGTCAAACCTCGTGTATTCAGAGAAGGCGACCTCGTGCTAAAAAAGATTCAGTCTTTCCTTAAAGATTCTCGGGGCAAGTGGACTCCGAACTATGATGGCCCATGTGTTGTTAAGAAATCCTTCTCTGGCGGTTCATTAATTCTTGCAACTATGGATGGTGAGGAGATCACTCGCCCTGTGAATGCGGATGCAGTTAAGAAATACTTCGCCTAAAAAATAAAAGAACAGCTCGCTAAGTTGAAAACCCGAAAGGGCGGCTTAGGCAAAAATGAGCGTCTCGGTGGATTGAAAACCCGAAAGGGCGGTCCAGGCAAAAATTAGAGACAAAAACAGAAATAATTATCCCGGTAGATTGAAAACCCGAAAGGGCAATCTAGGCAAAAGTTAGGGATCATGGCAAGTAACTGCGTCGAAAGACTGAATCACTTGTAGCAATCGAGGATTTCAGATTCTATCCCTCAGAAGAATTTCCCATCAAAGATTCTTATTCACTCATCCTTGACTGAAGTTTCGGACACAGTAGAGTTCAAAGTTGATAGGGAGAATAGTGATCATTGTATCTCAATGTAGCCCTTTTCCATGTATTTACCATTTTTCAAACTTGTAATGATCCATGGAGTCATGCCATTTGCTGACTACCATTCTATCAATAAATTTGAGCTTTTATCCAATTGTTTGCAATTCTTTATATTGTTTCTGTTTACAAAATTTCAATTTATTGTTGATGATGATTTTTGAAACAAATTTAATAAATTTAATTTTTGAAGATTTTAAAAACATTTTTCTTTTGATATATGAACAGAGAAAGGATATCAACAGTGATTCCAAAGATGGTAAAGTTTGGATGTGTGTAACTTGTCTCTCCCAAAGCAGGGTTTGATTCGGTTGTGTCCATGCGAAGTTCCTGGATAGTCTTGACAGGTTGATGTTAATGATGTTTTGGCCCCCAACAATGATGTTGAACGGAAATTGTATGTATTCCCCAGAAGAGTTGTTGGAAGGGGTGTTCTTAAGAATCCCTAGTTGAGTTTTGATCTTTCCTCAGCAAGTTATCTGTGAATTGAGAAGCATTGGGAATCCCCAACTGAGCTCTTGTTCCTCAGCCTGATTATTTGCATCCTTGAATATAGAAGTATTGATATAGCTGTCAGTTTAGAGGTTTTCTTTTACCCTATGTTGGGTATTGATTTAAAATCCCTCGTAACTGTGTTTTGGCTATTATGTTAACTTCTGATATCCCTATATGGATCCCCAATAGGTCTGCATGTGTTGATTTCCAGCAGGTTCCTATGTGATTTTTAGCAGGTCCTGCACTCCATCCTCAAGTGGAGCAGGAGTGGTATGACAGTTATTCCTCGTGAAGTTTGATTTTTATTAAGAATATTTTCATCCTCAGCAGATTATTACTTTTCCTCAGCAGGATGATATTCCTAGCAGATGTTGTCTCATCATGATTTAAGCCTTGTAGTAGGATTGTATTCCTTTGATGGCTTATGATATTCCCCTGCAGATTTCAAGATTGAATCTCTAGCATGTTTCCCTGCATTGTTGCCCTGGGATTAGCCGAGTATCCGGTTGTTGTGGTGTTCATGTCACCAATCTCTTATCTTTATGTCTGTTTTGTCAGCATATCCATAAGCATATTCATACGCATTAGCATAGCATTGATTGCTTGCATGCTTGCGTTTATCATTGTTATCTGCTCTTTGGTGTGGACTTTCCCCACAGAGTGTGTGTGTCGTCATTCTCTCAAGTTTAGAGTGTTGACCGTTAAGCAGAAAGTGTTAATCCTTTCTAATTCCCCACTGAGTTTGTTTCTCGGGGATGATGTTGATTCAGTTTCCTCCCCAGTTTATTATCTGGATGGATTTTCCCCAGTTGAGATATTTCCTCCTCGGGATGAGTCTTGTTTGACTGTTTCTTTCCAATTTGTTCTTGGATTGAACTTTGGTCCCTTTTTTTGGATATACTGCTTTGGAATTAAGCTATCATTGTTTGATAGTGGGCAACGTTTTCTCCAGCTCGAGTATATTACTTTGGAATTAAGCTATCAGTAATCGATAGTGGGTAATATTACCAGATTGATCAAGTTTCTTTTACTTGTATTCCTACCCAGTAAATCAGGTAGTCGAGATTTCTTCCTCTTACCCAGTAAAAAGGTAATAGAGTTTGTTTTCCTTTGCTTAAGCTCCTACCCAGTAAATCAGGTAGTCGAGAATTGTTCTACCCAGTAAATCCGGTAGTCGAGATATTTTCCTCTTACCCAGTAAAAAGGTAATAGAATCAGATATTTTCTTCTTACCCAGTAAAAAGGTAATAGAAGTTGTTTCCCTTTGAATGAGTTCCTACCCAGTAAATCAGGTAGTTGATCATTCTCCTATCCAGTAAATCGATAGTCGAGTCTGTTATTTTTCTACCTAGTAAATCAGGTAGTTGAGAATATTTCTTACCTAGTAAAAAGGTAATTGAAGTTATCCCTCTGTATTTTTCTCCTATCCAGTAAATTGATAGTTGAGTCTGTTATATTTCCTACCCAGTAAACAGGTAGTTGATGATTCTTTTCCAATACAGTATTTCTCCATTTCTTGAATCGAATACTTTGTTTGATTGATATTTCTGGCAGGGTGTTTATTTCCCTGGTTGAATTTGTATTTCGACTATATCATATCTTTTCCCAAGTGGAGTCTGTTATCCAATGATTTATTTTCCTGGATTCTTTGGTTGTCTGTTATTGTTTCCCCAGCGGGATTTTTTTTCTGTTTCCCCAAGTTTTTGCTTTTCTCTGGTGGTCATATTTCCCCCGCAGAGATCTTGGGTTTGCATATCATATCATTTGTTCTCTTAGGACAAAAATTGGGTTTTCTGTATTTAAGTCTCTCCCATCTTGTAGAGACGAAGATGTCAATCTTCATATCTCCGGATTGAAGAAACTTAAATAGGGGCAGCTGTAACACCCTAATTTTTGCCCTAAGTTTCTTTGCATTCCATTCTGCATTTTGCATACAAACAAGATCGCATTGGCTTTCGAGTTTTTCCTCAGATGTAGGGTCTATGTTTCGCAGGGGATCACCATTGTTTTTACTGCTTTATATTTGTTTATATTTACTGACTTTTAACCAAAATACCAAAAAAAATATGTTGCAGTGTTCTTCTTCTTCTCTATGTTGCAGGTTTGCGAAGATGAGACAGTAATTTCATTCAGATGCGTTTGTTCAGTCACAATTCGATTTCAAGTGGATGTTTGACCTAATATTGGTCAAACTATAAGATAAATTGTTTCGAATGCCAGTTGTGTGTGCCAGTAATTCATTCATCAGGCAATGCGTTTTCAAAGTACAAGTTGGGTTGTGTGACAGTGTGTTGTGGTTTGAATCTTCAGTGTTTATCAGTTCATCGGTTCATTAATTCATCAGCGATTCATCTGAGGATTTATTTTCCTCAGTTTGGTTTCGAATCATTAGGGCATGAATTAGACAGTTTTTCAGATGACAGTTGGCAAGTTGCGAGTTATTTGGGCTGTTCAGTGGGTCTGTGTTGGCTGTGTTCAGAGGCTTGTGAAAAAAATCAGGATTTGTTGGGGGCTTGAAAACCAAATTCCATCCATTATCCATTTCTTGATTAAACCATCTTATTCAAATTTTCAATAACCTTTTTTAGTTCAATGACCCGATTATCCATTTTTATTCGCAAAAATTCCAAGATCTAAACCTTTCGTTTCCCTTTTCCGATTATTTCATTTTTATTTTTAATATTTCAATTTCCATTTTTTTATTTGTAACCATTTTCCCAAATATTTTTAATAATCCATTTCATTTTTATTTTTTTTCAAATGCCCACATTTTTTTTCTTTTAATTTCCATCAAAAAATAAATAAATATAAACCCAAATCATTTTTCTTTAAGCCCATTTTTTAGAATCCAATTAGTATTAAAAAAAATCTTAATTAGAACCATGTTTAAGTTTTTTGTTTTTGTTATTTTATTTGTTTTTCTAAACCTCACACTACATTTCACATCACTTTTGCCAAACACTTTTCCTCACATCAACTCACGCGGCCAAACACTCCAAACTCCCATCCAGCTGCCTGGCCCACATTTCCAAACATCCAGCCAGCTCCAAACAACAACAAAATAACAGCCAGCCAATGCCCAAGTCACGCTGTACAAATTTTTTCCCCAGCCGCACGCAAGCCTTGCATCCAGCCTCAATCCACTAGCCCCAAGCCGTACCAACATCAGCTCACACTTCCAATCAACTTTCCCACATCAACCCAAGTGCACGTGAAGCCTAAGCTTTACGCCAGCCACAACAAAAATAATCAGCTTCCAACATCAAGCCTTGCCCACGTGCTACAGCCAAATTCCTGCCGCATCCCAGCCTAGCCACGCGCCGTACAGCAACAACAAACAAAACAGCAAGCCAACTCCCACACAGCCATCCTTTGCCAAGCCTCACAAGCTTCTCATGCCGTACGCCCAAAAGCCAAACACAAGCCATCCGTGCCTAACAAACTAGCCATATACCTCAGCAATTAAACACGCCGCAAGACTTCAACGGAATTCACGCATACTCCAAAACAAATTCCCTCAAGCCTTGGCCCAGCTCACACGCAAAGCTTCAATCCGTAAGCCTCAAAATACACAGGCCCAACTCATGCCTCATCACGAAACACGCATCCTGCACGAGAACCAAATATCAAAACGTAAACAATTCAAACGCACACGAGAACAAATTGCAGCAACAAAACGCAAACACAAAAAGCATAAAACGTACATAAACAAATCAAATCGCAAACAGAAAAGAGAATACCGTGACCTCTTCCAAACGCAATCAAAAGCATCTCAAAACGGCATCCCATTTTCCTCTTCCTCTTCTTTAAATAGAACCCCTCACTCTCACAAATATCAAGCTTGTAGAGCCTCTCAAACCCCTGCTCAAATCCAAAATCAAATCTCAAAACCTCCCAAATTTCTATCAAAAACAAGAATCCCCAAATTTCAAATCCCTAAGTCTAACCCTTCAAAGAAATCCGAGAGGAAGAAGAAAAGAAGAATCGAGAGGTAGAAGAGAGAAGCCGAGAAGAAGAATAAGAAATTCGAAATTGGAAGAAGAAGAAAGAGAGAGGAAGCGGTTCGGTTTTTGATTTTGTTTCCATTGAAGGTGAAGAAATTTTCCGTCTCCCCTGTTCTTGCGTGTTCATTGCGAAGAAGAAGAGGAACATCTGCTATTTCTTTTTTTATTTATTTATTATTTGGTTTAGTTATTTTTGATAAAAGAAAAAATCATAATATTTGGCTTGGGCCTGGTTGCACTTGGATCCAGTTTATTGATCCATCCCCAAACCCGCGAGATACCCCCTCCCCTTTATATGTTCTTTTTTTATTTTTTTTCTAATTCTTTTCATTTTTTTTATAATATTGTATTATCCTATTTTTTTGATATATAAAAATTTTAGAATATGCTTTAAAAAAGGATTTAGAAAATTATTTTTAGAGGTATTTGAAAAATATTTTAAGAAAAGTGTTTTAAAAAAAAGATATTTAGAAAAGAGTTTAGAAATAGATTTTTTAAGAGGAATTTAAAAATATTCTAATTCTTTTTATGGATCTACTTTTTGATCCATTGTTCTTCATCTTTTTCTCTTTTGGTCGATGACAATCTCTGATTCGTAGATTGTTGATTTTCGATAAGTTTAACCTTCATTATTTCAAATCTATGGATGAATGATCATTTGGATCATTCTCCATACTTTGAGATCGTGATAGGTTGCTTTTCGGTAAATTCAACGAAAATCTCGATTAAGATTAGACCTTCCTTTTTCTTTTAGTGTGGCATGTTTTCGGAGAACGATCCATTATATCGTTTCTCTAACATGTATTATCACGAATATTTTCCACTTTAATTAGTGGTGGCCGGCCTCATTTGTAGGGTAATTACTTCGTAAATTACTCGGCGATTGCTTAACATAGACCTAAAGTTTTCCCGATTCGAATTAAGATCCACTTGGATCCGGTTGCCTCGATTTTATTATTTCTTGTTGTGGTTGTGTTTGATTAAGTTCATCATACCACTTATATTGTAAATATTATAATATTGTGAATATAATCCGTTTAAATTTAATCTCTTGCACCTTATCCTTTTATTTTAATCTCTTGCTCCTTTATCTCCTTTATCATGCTTTATCATATTATATCATATATCATTTGTTTATGTTTATATTGTTGTTTGTGGTTTTTATTTTGTCCATTTGGATATAAAAACACTAATAAAGGATTAAACACTTAAAAGACTTGTGACTTCTAATTTTGGACTATGGTTACTATCCCTTGCTTTGGAGAATGGACTTAGACTTTAAGATCTTCCCCCTTGCTCAAGTTGGAATAGATTAGAAACCTCGGCCTCAAGTTATTTCATTAGCCTTTGAAGATGGAATTCCGAACTTTGAAGAATTGTGCATATTATGGTTTGGTAAACTCTTCTCTTAGCTTTTAATTCATGTATTAGGATTAGTCCCTTCATCTCCTCCCCATTCTTAAATTTTCAAAACTTCTTCCTGTTTCCAAAATATTCTTGTTTTCCAAACTTCAAACACTTTCATAATCAAACCTTGATTTCGGTCAAGCGATTTTTAATTTTTCACTTTGTTTTCTTAACCAAATGTTAATCCATGTAAATATATCAAAACCATTTTCTTACATACTTTAAAAAACTCAAAACTCACTCAATTGTTTTTGTGCCTTTGTGCACCTTTTCTTTTTTTCATATGTTTAGATATGATTCATCCTTTCTAGCGAAATTATTCGCTAAAGGATGACGACTTATCTCTACATTTTAAAATTAATTCAACTCATTGTTTCTTTTCAAATTTTGTACCACGAACTACGAGGTTTTGATCTCGCATTGCACTTTGTGGGTACCTAGGCATAAGGCGTTAAAACCTTATCAAACACAAAATCATTAAAAAATATTCTTCTCCTCATCTCTTCAATCATTTTCAAGCAAACCAATTTCAAACCAAAAAGCAATAAATATTTCAAAGGGCTCCCGTGGAGTACCACGGACGAGTCGGGTGCCTAAAACCTTCCCGGTTCGTAACCAATCCCCTTACCCATTCTCTGTTTGTTTCTTTTAGCTTTCGCTTTTAGATTCCTAGGTTTTTATTCGTTCTTTTACCTTTTTCCTTTCGGAAATAAAGAAAAGCGTTGTGGCGACTCTGTGTACATCGAGTTAAGTTAATCAATAGCTTACACTCACGATTTTACCGCTACAGTAGCAAACCTCAATCAGAACATCCACTGGGGAAACACCGTATCAGCTTGTGTATGGTATGGAAGTTGTCCTACCTGTTGAAGTTGAGCTACCCTCCTTACGGGTACTGATGGATGTAAAGTTGAACGAAGCAGAATGGGTCCGATATCGGTACAATCAACTGAATCTGATAGAAGAAAAGAGATTATCTACAATTTGTCATGGGCAGCTATATCAGAAAAGGATGAAGAAAGCCTTCGATCAAAAAGTCAGGCTTCGGGAATACCAAGTAGGAGATCTTGTGTTGAAAAGACTCCTTCCTCCTCATACAGACCACAGGGGCAAATGGACTCCAAAATACGATGGCCCATTCATAGTAAAGAAGGTTTTCTCTGGTGGAGCATTGATGCTCACTACTATTGATGGTGAAGATTCCTTATCCCCTGTGAATTCAGATGCAGTTAAAAAATACTTCGCATAAAATGACCCGCTGGACATAAAAAACAGAATGTAAGTCCAGGCAAAAATAGGGCATCCCGGCGAGTCAAAAATAGAATAAAAGACTCAGGAAAAAATAAGGGAAAAATTGAAAAAATGTACACCTGCTGAGTTGAAAAGCCGCATTGAACAACTCAAGCAAAAATGGGTATCCCGGTTGTAAACACCCCAAATTTGCCCTCACCCATTCACACCATGGCTTGTGATCATTCTCATATGCATAAACACAATCATATCATCTCATAGTACATTTTTTATTCACTGCATAGCTTTCAAGGCATCTGCACCTAGGGTTTGTGATCTGAGCAATCCCAGAGCTTCTTGAGGCACCCCAAAGGCAACCAATCAACTCAAATGGGTCCATGTGTGTTCTTATATCATATTTCATCTCCTCAAAGTCAAAAATGCAGAGGAATCACAAGAACTAGGGTTTGAGTGGATGCAGAGCCAGGATGAACTGCACAGTTGACCTAAAATTAGGGTTTTGGTTTCAGAGGCCATAACTCCAATTTTTTTGGTCATTCTTGTTTCCATTGGTCTCTATATGGTATAGGGAGTATGCATATCAATTTTCATGAAGAAATTCCATGGGGAAGTCATCTGATCAAGAGTTGACTTTTCAGACAAGTCAGTGCAAAATCAGGGCATCTGAGGCCCCCAGTGACCCAACCAATGGTTGATCTTCATCATTTTGAGTGTATATGGTCTTTATTTGATCATGGAAGAAGATTGAAGTTCATAGAAATCAAGAATTTAGGGTTTTTGCAAATGTTGACTTTTTGGGCATAGTTGACTTTTCAAGAATGCATCATTTTAGGTCATTTTTCAAGCCATGATTTTGGATCCAAAAATGCTTCAAATGGAAAAACTTTGGTCATGAAAGTTGTAGATCTCATCTTTCCCTTTTCAAAAAGTACAAGAACATGATCAAACTCTTCTTGGATCAAAAGTTATGGTGTGGCAAAGTTGGCAAAAATCACTAAAATTCAAGTTATGCACCAAATGGAAATTTTGCAAAACCTTGAACCAATGCATTTTGTAACTTCTAATTGGCTCCAAACCAGTATGCAAACATTCTACAAGTCACAAAATTCAGAATGGACTAGGCATTGCTCATGTTTCATGGCTTTTGGGACAAGATCTTTCCATGTGAACCATAAAGCAACAACTTGCAAAATCATCATTGTGCTTCTACCACTTGATACATTGGATGCTGCACTTTGGCTAGCCTCTCACCTCACCATGCTGCACCAGAACCATATCTTATACTTAGCTAGAGCTTAGCCCATGCCCTCTCTTACAAAATTTGACTTTTTTGCAAAAGGTAACTTACCAATCAATAAAGCACATGTCCAATCAACTGACCAATGAGAGAGGTTTATGTGGACAAAGGGCAAGCCATTCCATACATCTAGCAAGGCTGAAAACACTTCATTGACCACATTCACAAAATCACCCCACATTGCAAAAACTTTCGAATCTGCCTCCACAGCCAAGAAACACTCAAACTTTCTTCATCATCCAACTCAACACACTCCATAGGCCTAAAACCACCAAAGCTCAAGCCTGAAACAAGCCTGACCTGAGCTCCACCATTTCTCACTTTCCAAACCAGTTCCCTTCGAATCTCACTACACAGCCATCAAACACTTCATCTCTCTTCACCAGCAAATCAGGAACACTCAAAGGAGTCCAAACCACCCATTACACTGACCTAAAACAGCCTACACACCAAGTCCATTCTCTGCTATATCAGTTTGGTAACTCTTGAAATAGCTTGCTAAAGCTCATTTCAAGCCTGCCATTAACACCAGGGGAGTCATTGGAGCTAGCTTGCATCAAGAAATTGCTCTGAAAGCCCAGAAACAGGAGTTGTCACCTCAGGTATGGCCATGAAACTTCTTTCTCAAAGCTTTGATCTTTTGTTGTAAAGTGAAAGTGCATGCCTTGGGGATCATAGTGATATGTTTAGAATCAAAAATGGTGGAAAAATGAGCATTTTACAGTTGTCTGAAAGTTTGACACCATTTTTGTTTTTGTTTCGATTCAAGCTTTTCTTGCCAGTAAAATGATGTTTGATCATGGATTTGGGTTGTAGGAAGTGTGGGGAATGTTTCTGGGCAGTTAATTTGACACGGGTTGGCCTGGATAAGAAACTAGGGTTTTGGTATGGCCGGAGAAGACGACCGGAGCTCATCTCCGGTCGCCTGAGTGTAATTAGGGCTTAATCCAGTATTTAAATGCCATTTGAATTTGGGCCATAGGATCAGTTGACTCACTTGACTTCCCGCGCGCATGAAAGGCCAGGATCTGTTTGCTTAACCCTAATTTCGTTTAATTAATTTAATCCTGTTTAATTAAGTCAGGTGCAATCCCCACCATCCATTCACGCGCCAGTCAACACTTTTGAACCCAGAGCGCATCCTGGCCTTCCATTCAGCCTACTTTTATTTTATTTAATTTTTAATTCATTTTCTTTCTATTTAATTTGCATAATTAATTTAAAATAGCTAAAAAATCTTAAAAATTATGAAACTTTTTCTTTAAAGTTTAATTAATTTTTAAGACCCAAAAATATTTTTATTTTATTTTTTATCATCAAAAAAGTATTTTTAAATATTTAAAAGATTATTTTTAATTGATTAATGGGAATTAATTAATTAAAAATACTTTTAGGTATTTAAAAATTACAAAAAAATTCATGAAATGTTCTAAGACATTTAGAAACATTGTCTAACCTTCAAACCAAATTTCTTTTTTGATCTTGATGCATTTTAAGAATTTTTCATTGAATTAAACCATTTTTTATGCATTATTTTGATCATGGATTCAAAAATTCATTTCTGCCTATTGGTGAAGGTTGAGACATTGGTTCTTCTTGCATTGTCTTTTGTTTAGCATGTATTTTCAAGGATAAAAAGGCCATGAATTGTTCTTGCATTTTCTAATTGATTGGCATTTGTTTTGTTAAGAACCCTAAAAAACCCTAATAACTTAAAAAATTCATAACTCAAGATTGGTTGAGAGTTGAGAGCTCCCCTTTGGGCAGTGGTTCATCATAGGCCTAGGGTTTCTTTAGGTGCCATTTTCCATTTTTTGTCATGAGGTTTGCTTCTGTTTTTGGTTAGTGTTTGATGTTTGATCCATAAACCCTAATTTGGGCTTTCTCTTGCATCCTTCTTGCATTTCCTTGCATGACATGACTTGTCTTTGCATTTTGTGCATACTTATGATTCATTTGACATCTTAAGACATGTATAAAGCATCTTTGACCATTGCATTACATATTTGCCATGTCATTTGTCTTGTATGATTCATAACTTTTCATGCTTGTTCATGCCCCTTAGCTTGCATCATTTGCATTCATAAGCTTGTATGTTCATCCCCATTGCTTTGCCTCATGTTTGCAGCACCTCATAACATCATAATCATCATCAACATGCTTCTGGTTTTGCTTAGCATCATATCATTTCATCTCATCTTGCATTGCATTGCATTTTCTTTCTAACATTTCAGGTGGTAAGTAACTTGAGAAGTGGATTTGCCTTCACTTCTCATGCCTTTTCTTTTCATCTCTCTTGCATCCATTGCTGCATTCTTATTTGTGTTTGAGATTGAGCTTGCTCATTCTTCTTCCTCCCACTTTCTTTCTTCAAGTGACTTGACTTCTTGAATGAAGCAAGCCACTTTGCTTCTCTTGATCCTGTTCATCTGCTTCCTGGTGGCTCCTTTGAAGATTTCTCTTGAAAACCTCACAAACCTTAGGACCAACCAAGAATGACAATGAATTAGGGTTTTGATTAGTCCCCCCATAGTTTTACCTTTGTGTCTCTCTTTGAGTCTCCTCTTCTCACCTCATAATCAGGGACTAAACCCTAAAGGCTTTAAGACTTTGTGATTAAGCTTATGCCTGCATCCTTCTCTTAGGATGGAGTGTATAACTTTAATCCTAAGTCTTGAACCCTTTATGTGTTTAAATCTCTTAATCAATTCATCTAATAAATATCAAGACATCACACTTGTAACTTGGGCCTTGCATTAGGGTTCTAATTCTTCCTTAACTGGTTAAGAAGGACTAACCCTAGTGTTAATGGACAAGTCCCCCTCAAGTTGTCTTACAAACAATAAAATTCACTTCATCATCATACCATTAAATAAAATCCACTTAATAAAGGCTTGTTTTGTCATGGGTTTAATCCCTAATCATGGATTAAGTTGAGGAGTCTTCCTCAGCTTAAACATTCTCATCTATTATCCTTCTTTTAGGATGGTGTAATGAGTCTGTTTAATCCTTGATTATGGCTTAACCTCATTACTCAACACTAAACAAAATCACAAAAACATCTAAATAATCACAAGTAGGTTAATGATCTTAATCCTACACCAAATCTGACTTCACACTTAAGGTATTCTCATTACCCCTAAACAGAGGGAAGATGTGATGAGTTTACCAAATCCATTGGTTTAGGTTTAAGCTCATTAACTTATGACAAACTTTCAAAAGCAATAAAAGACTGAAAACACAAAAAACAAACAATAATCGTCTCCTTTGGGATTCTTTTCTCATCACCTTCACTCACAATCGAGAACTTGCTTCTTCCGTCTAATGCAAGACAGTTCGCATCTGTGCCAGACAGATCATACACTTGAGCATAGGCAAGTAAGCAGTTCATCAGTCAATTCATCTTTCAGTCTCTTTGGGTCGAACTACGGTGTTCTGACTTCCTCATTGCACGAGAGGATACGTAGGCATAACTTAACAGTTATCGAACAAAAGTCTCTGTATATTCCCCCTCTTTCCAGCTTTATTCTCCTAGCCTCATTATCATGAGCATTTCACCTTTTGTCCTTACACTGACACTTTCATACTTCATATCACTTATACACTATACACTGGCACCTGTACATTCTTTCCAGCTATTTTACACACAGATTGCACTGACACTACCCCTTTATAACACAAATCTTTTAAGCGTGGATCCCGTCGAGTACGACGGACAATCTGGGTGCTAATACCTTCCCAGGTTGTAACCAACCCCCTTTCTCAGTCTCTCTGGTTCGCAAACCGTCTTATCCATCTTTTTCTAGGCCTATGCAGCATTGCCTTTCCTCCGGGATAAAAATGCCTAGCTGGCGACTCTATTCATTTCCAGTGAGTTCACGGCTGTGTGTTCTCACTGTTCCCTCTCGCCGACCGTTCGCGCTTGTACCGGGATGCAAATCTTCGGGAGCGACAGCTTGGCGACTCTGCTGGGGACCCTTATACTGCAACCAGGGCTTCTGGTTCTTTTTGTGGGTTCCTCCTAGCGCTTGTTTGATTTGTGTTTACTGGGGTGTTATGTGCTTGTATTTATTTTTGTTTATTGCTTTATGTACAGTTACTTTACTGCTTTCTTTATTGCATTTATATATCATACTGTCATTGTTGCTGGCTGGATCTGGTTTCTTGTTTTGGTGGGTGGGTGTTTCATTGAGAGTTAAGGTCCTATACCTGGGACCTGAGTGACACCTAGGCTAGAGTGAATCATATTCTTTCCCATTCCATTTCGGTCTGGTGCGGGAATATGAAACACGGTTCAGATATGGGTTTCTTCTTGAGAACTCTGTGTTGCAGATTTCCTGCAATGCTAGGGCTATCTGGGAAGCCTGCTAAGTCTGGATGACCTTTTAGTATTGACCTTCAGAAACTGAGGTGAATTAGAGGAGGAATTGTTATGGTTATTGTAAACACTGTACCTCCGGGTTAGAAGTGTTTACACTTCTCATAACTGATCCAAGTCTGAGGATCCTTGTTCTAGATCACCACCTGTGAGGGGGTTGGGTTGTTTACAGGTTTGCAGGTACCTTGACCTCAGAATACCCTGTTACTTTGACTTTGTTAAGAATACTCCATGTTGGATAGTTCTTGTGATTCTAAAACCCTGGACTTGTGGCTCTTTATTTGAGTCCCCTACCCTGGTTACTGGATTTTTAGACCTCCATCTGGAATTCTTGAACACACATGGATCTATACCAAGGCAGTTAATCAGATCCAGCTCAGTCACAAACCCTTGCATTTCATTTGCATACATACTCATTGCATCATTTTAACATGTGCTTATTTGTGTTTCAGGGTATCCATTTTTCATCTGGTTTTGGTTTTGACCCCATCTGCATCATTGACCTATCTCCACCAGCACTTGCTTCAGCTTGTCAGCCATACTTCAGTTACTTGCACTAGCCAGTCAGTGGCCCTCTCCTCAGCATCTTCATCAGCACTTATTCTACTCAGTCTCAGCATCATGGCTCCAAAGAAAAGCAACATCACCTATCATTTCTTCCAACCAGACTTGTCAGACATCAGGAGGATCCAAACCCTGATCACTCCAGATCACATACCCTTGTTCAGGGAGAGTTATGGAGATATACTGGACATGGTTATGGATCTGGACCCTTCACAAAGGAGCCTCATCCACACCTGCATTCAGTTTTATGACCCCCCATTGAGATGTTTCACCTTTCAAGACTTTCAGTTGGGGCCTCTTCTGGAAGAATACTCATCATTGACTGGTCTGCCCATCAAAAGAGAAATCCCATTCAACCCTGAAATGGTCTTTCCTAGCAATGGAGAGGTAGCAAAAGCTTTGTACCTAGAGCCTATTTTGATTGAACAGCATATGACCTCCAAAGCTGGAATCCCTGGTTTTCATCTGAACTTCCTGATTTCTCAAGCTAGTTTGAAAGCCTCCCTGGGAGAGTGGAAAGCTGTTTGTGCTCTGTTGGCCTTAAGTGTATATGGAATTGTGTTATTTGCAGATGAGCCTCGATTCATTAGCAAGAATGCAATCCATTTGTTCATCCTGAAGAACCCAGTGCCAACTTTACTGGGTGATCTCTATTACTCAGTCCATCAGAGAAATGAGAAGCAGAGGGGAAGATTAGTGAGGATTTGTGCTCCATTATTCCATGCTTGGCTTCTCAGACATCTACCCAGGACAGATGCATTTCTCAATCCTCATCAGCAAAGCAACTGGGCTAAGAGGCTCACTACTCTCACTTCAGCAGATATCAGATGGTGTACTCAGAGCACCAAGGGCAGAGATATGATCACCAGCTGTGGGCACTTTCCCAATGTGCCCTTAATAGGAGTTAAGGGAAGTATCAATTACAACCCTCTGCTGTTCAGAAGGCAATTGGGCTATGCACTGGTCCATACTCCCAGGGAACAAGATTTGGTTGAGACCCTCTACTGTGAGAACAAGATTAGTTTGGCTGTTGTTAGGCAGGCTGCTTGGGCCTGGGATCATGTTCAAACTAAGGGAATTACCATTCTGGGTAAGTGCAATAATGTGGCATCAGTCCAATATTATGAGTGGTCCCATGCTAGGGCCCAATTCTCTGGAATGCCCTTCACCATAGAAGACATGCCTGAGTCATCTTCAACACCACCCCCTGCCACTATCAGTTTGGAAGAGTTTGAAAGCTTGAAGGAAAGAAATGAGAAGTTAACTCAAGCCTTGCAGAAGACCCTCCGGGAGAGGAGTGAAGGTGTGAGGGAGATTGAGAGATTGGAGAAGTTGAGGGTGGAACACTTGACTAAGATTGAGAAGTCTGGGGAGTATATCAACAAGTCTAAAGCTGGTGAGCAGATTCTGAAGAATGCTTGTAAAGAAGCCCAGTTCCAGAGAGCAAGAACAGACTTGTACCTGAAGGAGAGTCAGGCCAGGTGGGTCCGGATCACTGAGGCCCGTACTCTAGAAGACAAGAGAGTTCAGGACAAGATGGAGCAGATGGAAAAGGCCCTGGCAGCAGCCCAGGAGGAAATATCAGAGCTGAAAATCAAAGCAGGAGTGAAGAGGTCTAAGGACCAAAGTCAGAACAGGAAGTTGACTGCAGCAGTTGCAACAAGAAACCTTCTCATCATAAGTCTCACGGAGCATCCGGCTGATCCTGTGACCGAAGCACTTCTCAAGGAAGTTCGTGAGGATGAGTTTGGCCTTGGAGTTTGATCATTTGCTTGTTGTTGTTCCTTTTCCATGTACTTTTGCTTTTTGTGATGTATTTTGGCCCCTTTGAGGGTTTGTGTTGTAAAATGAACAAATTGTATTATTTCACCTTTGTAATATATTTGTGTGGGTTCACATCAAAAGCAACTTCAACAGCAGCATCTTCAAGGGTCTGGAAGGGTCAAAACTGAAGGCCAAACCGGATACCTTGAGAACAAATAAGCATAACTGCATTGCATACTAACCCTTCTGTTTGTTTTGTAGGTTTTGTTTTATTGTTGCTAACCTCTGTTGTGATGCAGGAATTATTGCTCGCCGCCGGGTATTTCCTCTCAACAGGCCACACAGGTACCCAACTAGAAACAACCTTCCGGGAATTCAGATGGATCAGATGCAACAAGACCTTACGGAGGTCAGAAACCAGATGGCCAACGAAAGGTTGGAGATGAGAACTCAGATAACACAATTCATGGAAGTGATGAACAATTTAGCTCAAAGCCAGGAGAGGCTCAGAACTTTGGTAGAAGGGAGGAATCAAGAGGAGCCCCATGTAGGAACTGCTGGCACAAGTAACAACGAGAGGGTCCAACCTCATGTAAATCCCCCAGTTTTTGGACCCCATCTCCATCCAGAGGCCAACATCCCAGTCAACATTCAAGGGACAGCCACAGCAGCCAGAGTACTTCAAGAAGATCCTCAGGAGGACCAGTATACAGTAATGGGTGCCGGAGAGGAAACTTATGATAGACGGTTGGAAGAAATAGCTGAGAAGTTGAGGTCCTTAGAATCTCAAAATTCTTTGGGTTTCGACGTTATGGACATGGGTTTGGTAGAAGGGGTCAGGATTCCCCACAAGTTCAAGCCTCCATGTTTCGAAAAGTATAATGGGACTTCATGCCCCCGAACTCATTTGCAATCATTTCTGGGAAGGCTGAAGGCCTATACAATGGATGAGAAATTGTGGATGTTCTATTTTGAAGATAGCTTGACTGGAGCTTCGAGGGAGTGGTATTCCCATCTAACAAGAGCAACTGTAAGATGCTGGAAGGACCTGGCAGAAGCCTTCATCAGACAGTATCAGTATAATCTAGATATGGCACCCAACAGGACCCTCCTAATGGGAATGTCACAGTCTTCGAGGGAGAGTTTCCGAGAATATGCCCAAAGGTGGAGGCAACTGGCTGCTGCTGTTCAACCACCAATGTCTGAGAGAGAAATGGCAGACATGTTTATGAACACTCTTCAGGGAACGTATATTGACAGGTTGGCTGCTTTCTCTTCCACCAGCTTCACAGATGTTGTCATAGCTGGGGAGAGAATTGAAAGCCTGTTAAAAATGGGTAAGATCTCAGACAACGGTGCAAGCTCGTCCAGTAGTACAAGAAAGCCTTTTACAGGCCCAAGAAGAACTGGCGAGACCAATGCCATTCACACCAGCAGGGGTAGGCCCCAATATGCTCAAAGGACAATAGCAGCAGTCACCATCCCTGCTCCAGCTCATCCTCAGCCAGTCTATCAACCTCCTCAACAAAACTTCCAACAACAACCTCAATATCATCAGAATCAATATCCTCCAAGAAACTTCAACAACAGCAACTCCAACAACAACAATCAACAAAGGCCATTCCAACAAAGACCATCCCAAGCTAACCGAGTGATCGACCCGATCCCAATGTCGTATGCTGCCTTGCTGCCACAACTTCTGAAACTCAACCTGGTTGAGCTAAGAACGTTGGCACCTCCGGATCCCAACAGTCTGCCAAGGAACTATGACTCCAATGCTAGGTGTGCTTTTCATTCGAACGCGCCTGGTCACAGTACAGAAAAATGCAGGGCTCTGCATATGAAGGTACAAGACTTGGTAGACTCCAAGGCTCTGAATTTTGCACCTCCGCCCAATGTCAATAAAAACCCTATGCCAAACCATGGTGGTCCTCGAATTAATGCTATTGAAGAAGACCAACCATCTTATTTGATAACTAGTGTGGATCAGATCAGGACACCATTGGTGGAAATCAAAGCTCAACTCCGTGAGGGCAATATATTTCCGGGGTGTGAATTAGGGTGTCCCTATTGCAACATTTCATGGAATGGGTGTGAGGACCTGAGAAATGGCATTGACAGCCTTATTCAGAGTGGCTTGCTACAGATCACTACATCATTCCCGACAAATCCGGCAACTTCATCAACAACGGTTTCAGACCCTCCTACAAATGCAACAACTTTTGTTCCCGACAATTCATCAGCAGCATCAACAAGTACTTCATCAGTTCTCCCAAATGATCAGTTTTCAACAGTTCCTCCTGCTACAACTTCAGCTTCATTCCATTTCGAATCTCCATCAACAACAACAACAGTCCTTCCAACAGTACCTCCTACAACACCAGCAATCAATCATGAAGATGTCTCCACTGTTACCATATTCTACGATCCTGAAAATAATTCCGCTTATCATTCAGAAGGTGCTGCTCCCACCAGAGCACCAGTTACAATCTTCTATGATCCACAAACAATAACAGTCCCTTCAGCAGCAGCAATCAGTCCGGTCACTGTCACGGTGCCTGGACCAGTACCATATGAAAGCAATAGGGCCATCCCTTGGCACTATGGCTCTGACGTATACTGCGAAGGAAAAAGAATCACTCTTGAAACATCAACACCTGCACCACAAGTAGATAATGTGGGGGGAGGCGGAGGCTTCACTCGAAGCGGACGTCTCTTTGCTCCACCAATTCAAAGACCTACAGCCGAAGCAGAAGCTGCTGCCAAGGCAAAAGGAAAGAGCCCGGTGCAGGAAGATCAAGCTGTTAAAGAAGCCCTGAAGACTCCATTTGATCAGGAAGTTGATGAGTTTATGCGGATCATCAAAAAGAGTGATTATAAAGTTGTGGATCAGCTTCACCAGACGCCATCCAAAATCTCCATCCTCTCACTGCTTATGTGCTTCGAAGCCCATCGGAATGCACTACTTAAAGTCCTGCACGCAGCTTACGTGCCTGAGGAGATAACTGTCAACCAGTTGGAAACCGTGGTTGGAAACGTTACTGCTAGCAACGGGCTAGGGTTTACCAATTCTGACTTGACAGCGGATGGCCGCAATCACAACAAAGCCCTGCACATAACCATGGAATGCAAAGGGGCTGTCCTTTCTCATGTGCTGGTGGACACAGGTTCTTCCCTGAATGTCTTACCAAAGAAGGCTCTGGTGAAGCTTGAATATGATGGATTGGCATTGAGGCCCAGCAACCTGGTAGTAAGAGCCTTTGATGGTTCTAAGAGATCGGTTCTGGGAGAGATTGAGCTGCCTGTGACAATTGGCCCGCAGACCTTTAAAACTATCTTTTATGTGATGGACATTCAGCCCGCCTACAGCTGTTTGTTGGGTAGACCCTGGATTCACGCCGCCGGCGCAATAACGTCTACCCTTCACCAAAAGTTAAAATTTGAGTGGGAAGGCCAAGTTGTCACAATCTGTGGGGAAGAGGATATCTTTGTTAGCCATCTGGCTACCTACAAATACATTGAGATGGATGGAGAGATCCATGAAACAATGAGCCAAGGTTTTGAAGCCTTGAATGTCAATGAAGCATCTGCTGTATCTGGTACTCCAATGTCATCTTACCAACAAGCCCGAAAGGTTGTTGAGGAAGGAACCGCCCAAGGCTGGGGCAAATTGCTATCGGTAGAGAAGAAAGAAGACAAGTTTGGGTTGGGTTACAAACCAACTCAACATCAAGCAAAGGCTACTGCAGAGCCAGGTTTTGTCAGTGGGGGAATGCTTACCCCCGATGCTATCAACTGTTTGGAAGATGAGCTGGAAGAGGAGCGCAATCTGGAGAATTGGATTCGTCCGAAGATCCCGGGGAGCAGTGTCTCGAACTGGTCTTCCCAGGAAATTATAAGAGTTACTCAATCAGAGTAATTATTATTTCCTGTATTTTTTATAAGCATGCATCAAAGTCTTGCATCTTGCCCAAGATGACAAGACTCATTTTGTAATCAGGGCCATCTGTACTTTTGTGCAAACAAGATTAAAATTAATGAAATATCAGACAATCTTTTGCAAACGAGTCTTTTTCTTTTCTGCTCACTGTTTTTCCACTTTTTCTTTTTGTACAAAAATAAATGGCGGTGTTTTCAAAATGATAACTTCATTTCACTTTTTCTAAAGCAAGATTAAAATCAATCACTAAAATGAACAACTTAACCCTTGCAGAGAGTGCCTTCCTGACAGCACCGACAACAGCACGGCTATGACATCGTATGACTTTGACAATCCAATCAATCAAGCTGATGAAGGGGTTGACGAAGAATATGAGCTTCCTGAAGAGCTAGCCAGGTTGTTGAGACAGGAGGAAAAGGTTATTACTCCTCATCAGGAGGAGATTGAAGTGATTAATCTTGGTACTGACGAAGACGTGAAAGAAGTTAAAGTCGGGGCCTGCCTGCAAGACTCAGTGAAGAGACAGTTGATAGATCTGCTTCAAGAGTATGTTGATGTGTTTGCTTGGTCGTATCAAGATATGCCAGGGTTGGATACCGATATAGTTGTGCACAAGCTGCCTCTGAGGGAAGAATGCCCTCCAGTCAAACAGAAGCTGCGCCGAACTCGCCCAGACATGGCTATGAAAATCAAAGAAGAGGTACAAAAGCAATGGGACGCCGGGTTCCTTGCTGTAACTAGCTACCCGCCGTGGGTTGCTAACATAGTACCTGTGCCTAAGAAGGATGGCAAAGTAAGAATGTGTGTTGACTACCGGGATCTGAACAGAGCCAGCCCGAAAGATGACTTCCCATTACCTCACATTGACGTATTGGTGGATAACACGGCTCAGTTCTCGGTATTCTCCTTCATGGATGGATTTTCAGGATACAATCAGATTAAGATGTCACCTGAAGACATGGAGAAGACAACATTCATCACACCTTGGGGCACGTTCTGTTACAAAGTGATGCCATTCGGACTGAAGAATGCTGGTGCCACATATCAACGGGCTATGGTGACATTATTCCACGATATGATCCACAAGGAAATAGAATGTTATGTGGATGATATGATCGCCAAGTCCCTTACAGAGGAAGACCACCTGGTGAATCTGCTCAAATTATTCAAGCGTCTGAGGAAATATCAACTAAAGCTGAACCCCAACAAATGCACATTCGGGGTGCGATCCGGTAAGCTGCTGGGCTTTATTGTAAGCGAGAAAGGGATTGAAGTCGACCCTGATAAAGTCAAAGCCATTCAAGAGATGCCTGCACCAAAAACTGAGAAAGAGGTTCGAGGGTTCTTAGGTCGATTGAACTACATTTCGCGGTTCATATCTCACCTCACGGCAACCTGTGAACCCTTGTTCAAGCTGCTAAGAAAAGAACAAACGGTCAGGTGGAACGAAGACTGCCAGAAGGCTTTTGACAAGATCAAGGAATATCTGCAAGAACCTCCAATCCTTATGCCTCCAGTTGAAGGAAGACCTCTGATCATGTACTTGACAGTATTAGAAGAGTCAATGGGGTGCGTACTAGGTCAGCATGACGAGTCTGGTCGAAAAGAGTATGCAATATACTACCTAAGCAAAAAGTTTACCGACTGTGAACAGCGTTATTCACTGCTCGAGAAAACTTGCTGTGCTTTAGCGTGGGCTGCTCGCCGACTGAGACAGTATATGTTGACCCACACTACCTTATTAATCTCAAAAATGGATCCAGTTAAGTACATTTTCGAGAAGCCAGCTCTTACCGGACGGGTTGCAAGATGGCAGATGATTCTCACAGAATACGACATACAGTACACATCTCAGAAAGCCATCAAAGGCAGTGTACTATCTGAATATCTTGCTGAGCAACCCATTGATGACTACCAGCCTATGAGATTTGACTTCCCTGATGAAGACATCATGTTCATTAAAGCAAAAGATCATGAAGAGCCTATTCACACTGAAGGGCCTGACCCGGAGGAAGAATGGACTATGATGTTTGATGGGGCTGTTAACATGAATGGTCGTGGTGTTGGTGCAGTACTCATTACACCTAAAGGAGTTCACATGCCTTTCTCGGCAAAACTCACTTTCAACTGCACTAACAACGAAGCTGAATACGAAGCTTGCATTATGGGTCTTGAGGAAGCCATTGACCTCAGGATCAAAACATTGACCGTATTCGGAGATTCAGCTTTGGTAGTCAATCAAACCAATGGGAAATGGTACACCCACCAGGATCATCTGATACCTTACAGGGATTATACAAGAAGGTTACTGACTTTCTTCACAACAGTCAAGCTTGAGTATATCCCTCGAGACGAGAATCAGTTTGCAGATGCTCTTGCTACCATTTCATCCATGATCAAAGTTCAAGCCGCTAACTTTATACCTCAGATTTCAGTGTCCAGACTTGATAGACCAGCATATGTATTTGCAGCAGATGTTGTAAAAGATGATAAGCCTTGGTTCCACGACATTAAGTGCTTCTTGGAGGATCAGACATACCCACCTGGGGCATCTTCCAATGATAAGAAGACTTTAAGAAGGCTGGCTGGTAGTTTCTTTCTGAACACTGATGGGTCTTTATACAAGAGGAACTTTGACATGGTACTCCTCAGATGTGTTGACAGGACGGAAGCAGATTTGCTGATGCATGAAGTGCACGAAGGATCTTTTGGTACCCATGCTGGAGGGCATGCCATGGCTAAGAAGTTGTTAAGATCAGGCTATTACTGGATCACGATGGATGCAGACTGTTGTGCTTACGCCAGAAAATGCCATAAATGCCAGATCTACGCAGATAGGGTGCATGTGCCTCCTAATCCTTTGAACGTCATGTCTTCACCATGGCCCTTTGCTATGTGGGGCATTGATATGATTGGCAAGATTGAGCCAACTGCTTCAAACGGCCACAGATTCATCCTGGTCGCCATCGACTATTTCACCAAGTGGGTTGAAGCAGTCTCCTATGCAAATGTTACTAGGCAAGTGGTAGCCCGATTCCTGAAGAGAGACATCATCTGTCGGTATGGAGTGCCCGAGCGAATCATTACTGATAATGGTTCCAATTTAAACAACAAAATGATGGCAGAGCTGTGCCGGGACTTCAAGATCCAACATCACAATTCTTCTCCTTACAGGCCAAAGATGAACGGCGCTGTTGAGGCAGCAAATAAGAATATCAAGAAGATTGTGCAGAAGATGGTAGTCACATACAAGGACTGGCATGAAATGCTACAGTTTGCCTTGCATGGGTACCGCACGTCAATCAGAACGTCCACTGGGGCAACACCTTATCAGCTTGTATATGGTATGGAAGCGGTCCTACCTGTTGAAGTTGAATTACCCTCGTTACGGGTATTAATGGATGTTAAACTGAGTGAAGCAGAATGGGTTCGGTCCCGATTCGAACAACTGAGTCTGATCGAAGAGAAAAGATTGGCTGCAATCTGCCACGGGCAGTTGTATCAGAAAAGAATGAAGAAAGCCTTCGATCAGAAAGTCAGGCATCGAGAGTACCAAGTAGGGGATCTTGTGCTGAAAAGAATCCTCCCTCCTCATACAGACCACAGGGGCAAATGGACTCCAAATTATGAAGGACCATTCGTTGTAAAGAAAGTTTTCTCTGGTGGAGCACTGATGCTCAGCACCATGGATGGTGAAGATTTCCCGTCCCCTGTGAATTCAGATGCAGTTAAAAAATACTTCGCATAAAATGACCCGCTGGACATAAAAACAGAATGGAAGTCCAGGCAAAATAGGGCATCCCGGCGAGTCAAAAACAGAATAAAAGACTCGGGCAAAAGTAAGGGAAATAAATGAAAAATGTACACCCGCTGAGTTGAAAAGCCGCATTGGACAGCTCAGGCAAAAATGGGTATCCCGATGGATTGAAAACCCGAAAGGGCGATCCATGCAAAATGAGGGAATAAGCGAACAACTGCATTCTGAATTCGTCTGTATTATATACAACTTGGTAAGCTCCAAAGGATCAAGCTTCAATCAGAATCAACTCTCTCCAGAAAGCAAGACGAGAAGAACGTCATTGTCATACGAGTCATAGCAGAAGAGGAAGCTCCTTGAAAGCGTCGTCAGCATCGCCAACACTTTATTTCTCAATTTGTAACAATCTCCCCATTTCAGGAGATATGTTTCTTTGACTGTATCTTGCCAATTCAGGGCACATGAATTAATAAAATCAGATTTTCAGTCATGTTTCGTTTTGCAAAGAGTTGTCTGATATCTCTAAAATACATTTGCATAAATACAGATGCCTTTCTCTAAAAAAATAAAAACACATGCTTACAGGGAATGTGATTACTCTTGAAAGTACTTAACTCCTATGACGGAATCCAGTAAAGGATACCTCGGGACCTTTTGTGCGTCTCTTTATCTTTGCAGGATTGCAGGTATCCAGAGCGCAACCTGGGGCATGCAAGTTACGTCTTAGCGAGATGGCAAATCATTATCAACTCGGTCTATCTTCCACGTGGCACTGAAGGTGTCCACTTCCCCCAGCAAAGTTGCCAAATCAACATACACTCAATCTCAGCATCTGAAATGCTTTATCCCCAGCTGAGTTGCCTCTTGTTGCTCTCCCCAGCTGAGTTGCCTCTCACAATTCCCCAGCCGAGTTGCCATTCTTCCTCAGCAGAATGCAGAAATCAGGGAACCATCTTCCCACAGAGTTCCAGCCTCTATCCAGAAGAGCAACGCACGAAGAAGTCACAACAGAGCTCGGAAAGCTTCTACAAACCCCAGCTGGGTCCCGCATTATAAGGATATGTCAATCAGTGACATATATCCCCAAGCAGATACATCACCAGATCTACCAATGATCTCATCCCCAGCTGGGATGTTCACTTCAAGCAGATCATCCAGAGATCTTCGCGGCAACGGGATCCGAATTCCGGATCGGTGCCTCTTTGCATAATCATAGCATTCGCATCATATTATACCCTCAGAGCGTAGCATTCCGTCTAATACGGAGCATTACGGCAAAAATCAAATACATAGCATAATCATAAGGCATGTTGTGAATTGAACGCTTGTGATTAGTAACCATTCACCAGAATACAGATTACTTTCCCCCAGAGTCCCCATCAGAGTCCCAGCAAAAGCAGCTGCCCTTTCAAATCACAAACACCAGTATATACATTTTCTTGACACCCGTCCGTGTCATATCCCCAGCACAGTCGCTTACACCTTTCATCACCCATACACTTGTTAATATTATACTTTTCTCTCTTGACACTCGTCCGTGTCACTCTCCCCAGCAGCTAAAACACTCATCTATACAATACTCACTACTCATGGTACGCTTATACAAATACTCGTCCGTATCTTGTATACATCATCACTCATATCCCCGCAGATCCGACAGTAGTCCTTGTTCTTTGTTAACCAGTTGGTACTCGTCCGTACCATCATCTCGGAACATTGCGTCTAGTGTTTGTTTCTACATGATACTCGTCCGTATCATAGTCTTAAGGATGCTCGTCCGCATCTTTAATCCATACACCGTGTCAAACACTTGTGTCTTCTTGAATATAGATACTCGCCTGTGTCTATTATTCCCCAGAAGGTTTCTTTCAGATGCAACACTCGTCCGTGTTCCTTGTTAACCAGTTGATACTCGTCCGTATCATCATCTCTGAACATGTGTCAGTTTGTTTCTACATGATACTCGTCCGTATCATAGTCCTAAGGATGCTCGTCCGCATCTTTAATCTATACACAATACCAAACACTTATACCTTTCGTTTCTTGGATGTAAACGCTCGTCCGTGTTTACTATCTCCCCAGTAGATCGCCAACAAAGCAAATCTTTTCTTTTATCTAACACTCGTCCTGTGTTATGATAACCCTGAGAGCAGCCGTACCTTGCTGAGTGGTCGTCCTCCACTTCTTGATGGTCGTCCTCCATCATGCTCATCCGATGGCCGTCCCCATCGTTGATTTTAGCAGCCGTCCCCTGCTAGGTGGTCGTCCTCCACCTTTTGATGATCGTCCTTCATCAACTTTATCCAATGGCCGTCCCCATTGTTGATTTTGGTTATCTGACATTCGTCCTATGTCATGATAAACCCTGAGAGCAGCCGTCCCCTGCTGAGTGGTCGTCCTCCACTTCTTGATGGTCGTCCTCCATCTTGCTCGATGGCCGTCCCCATCGTTGACCTTTTCTATCCGATGGCCGTCCCCATCGTTGATATTTTCGGCAGCCGTACCCTGCCAGGTGGTCGTCCTCCACCTTTGATGGCCGTCCCCATCATATTGCTTTTATTCCCAACAGAGCAGCCGTCCCCTGCTAGGTGATCGTCCTTCACCTTTGATGGCCGTACCCCATCATCTGTTTATTTCATTCATTCTTTAACCCGATGGCCGTCCCCGTCGTGGTCCCTTTTCTTTTTTTAGCCCGATGGCCGTCCCCATCGTTGGTTACTTTACCTTTTGAGCTTGATGGCCGTCCCCATCATGTTTCATTAATCCCCAGAAAATTTTACAACTTTATCTTGATGGCCGTCCCCATCATAATATCTTATTTTCCCCAGCTAGTCGGCCGTCCCCGTCTTAGCTTTACTTGTTTTTCCCAGCTAGTCGGTCGTCCCCGTCTTAGCTTTACCTTTTTATCCCCAGCATGTCGGCCGTCCCCGTCATCGCTTTATTTCCTGCACTTTTCCAGCATGTCGGCCATCCCCGTCATTGCTCCTTACCCAGCAGTCGTCCTCTGCTCGACGGTCGTCCTCCGTCGCCCACCTTTACAATATACTTTGTTTTCCTTTTACAATCTATATCCCTTTTCTTCTTCATTCTGTGAGTGCAAATTTTGGACTGTCTTTGGTATTCAACCACAAGTTATCTTGTTTGCTTGTTAAGCCGTCGCTTACAACCCGCACAGCTAACTCATGTTTGAATAGGGGCAGCTGTAAACACCCCAAATTTGCCCTCACCCATTCACACCATGGCTTGTGATCATTCTCATATGCATAAACACAATCATATCATCTCATAGTACATTTTTGATTCACTGCATAGCTTTCAAGGCATCTGCACCTAGGGTTTGTGATCTGAGCAATCCCAGAGCTTCTTGAGGCACCCCAAAGGCAACCAATCAACTCAAAGGGGTCCATGTGTGTTCTTATATCATATTTCATATCCTCAAAGTCAAAAATGCAGAGGAATCACAAGAACTAGGGTTTGAGTGGATGCAGAGCCAGGATGAACTGCACAGTTGACCTAAAATTAGGGTTTTGGTTTCAGAGGCCATAACTCCAAATTTTTTGGTCATTCTTGTTTCCATTGGTCTCTATATAGTATAGGGAGTATGCATATCAATTTTCATGAAGAAATTCCATGGGGAAGTCATCTGATCAAGAGTTGACTTTTCAGACAAGTCAGTGCAAAATCAGGGCATCTGAGGCCCCCAGTGACCCAACCAATGGTTGATCTTCATCATTTTGAGTGTATATGGTCTTTATTTGATCATGGAAGAAGATTGAAGTTCATAGAAATCAAGAATTTAGGGTTTTTGCAAATGTTGACTTTTTGGGCATAGTTGACTTTTCAAGAATGCATCATTTTAGGTCATTTTTCAAGCCATGATTTTGGATCCAAAAATGCTTCAAATGGAAAAACTTTGGTCATGAAAGTTGTAGATCTCATCTTTCCCTTTTCAAAAAGTACAAGAACATGATCAAACTCTTCTTGGATCAAAAGTTATGGTGTGGCAAAGTTGGCAAAAATCACTAAAATTCAAGTTATGCACCAAATGGAAATTTTGCAAAACCTTGAACCAATGCATTTTGTAACTTCTAATTGGCTCCAAACCAGTATGCAAACATTCTACAAGTCACAAAATTCAGAATGGACTAGGCATTGCTCATGTTTCATGGCTTTTGGGACAAGATCTTTCCATGTGAACCATAAAGCAACAACTTGCAAAATCATCATTGTGCTTCTACCACTTGATACATTGGATGCTGCACTTTGGCTAGCCTCTCACCTCACCATGCTGCACCAGAACCATATCTTGTACTTAGCTAGAGCTTAGCCCATGCCCTCTCTTACAAAATTTGACTTTTTTGCAAAAGGTAACTTACCAATCAATAAAGCACATGTCCAATCAACTGACCAATGAGAGAGGTTTATGTGGACAAAGGGCAAGCCATTCCATACATCTAGCAAGGCTGAAAACACTTCATTGACCACATTCACAAAATCACCCCACATTGCAAAAACTTTCGAATCTGCCTCCACAGCCAAGAAACACTCAAACTTTCTTCATCATCCAACTCAACACACTCCATAGGCCTAAAACCACCAAAGCTCAAGCCTGAAACAAGCCTGACCTGAGCTCCACCATTTCTCACTTTCCAAACCAGTTCCCTTCGAATCTCACTACACAACCATCAAACACTTCATCTCTCTTCACCAGCAAATCAGGAACACTCAAAGGAGTCCAAACCACCCATTACACTGACCTAAAACAGCCTACACACCAAGTCCATTCTCTGCTATATCAGTTTGGTAACTCTTGAAATAGCTTGCTAAAGCTCATTTCAAGCCTGCCATTAACACCAGGGGAGTCATTGGAGCTAGCTTGCATCAAGAAATTGCTCTGAAAGCCCAGAAACAGGAGTTGTCACCTCAGGTATGGCCATGAAACTTCTTTCTCAAAGCTTTGATCTTTTGTTGTAAAGTGAAAGTGCATGCCTTGGGGATCATAGTGATATGTTTAGAATCAAAAATGGTGGAAAAATGAGCATTTTACAGTTGTCTGAAAGTTTGACACCATTTTTGTTTTTGTTTCGATTCAAGCTTTTCTTGCCAGTAAAATGATGTTTGATCATGGATTTGGGTTGTAGGAAGTGTGGGGAATGTTTCTGGGCAGTTAATTTGACACGGGTTGGCCTGGATAAGAAACTAGGGTTTTGGTATGGCCGGAGAAGACGACCGGAGCTCATCTCCGGTCGCCTGAGTGTAATTAGGGCTTAATCCAGTATTTAAATGCCATTTGAATTTGGGCCATAGGATCAGTTGACTCACTTGACTTCCCGCGCGCATGAAAGGCCAGGATCTGTTTGCTTAACCCTAATTTCGTTTAATTAATTTAATCCTGTTTAATTAAGTCAGGTGCAATCCCCACCATCCATTCACGCGCCAGTCAACACTTTTGAACCCAGAGCGCATCCTGGCCTTCCATTCAGCCTACTTTTATTTTATTTAATTTTTAATTCATTTTCTTTCTATTTAATTTGCATAATTAATTTAAAATAGCTAAAAAATCTTAAAAATTATGAAACTTTTTCTTTAAAGTTTAATTAATTTTTAAGACCCAAAAATATTTTTATTTTATTTTTTATCATCAAAAAAGTATTTTTAAATATTTAAAAGATTATTTTTAATTGATTAATGGGAATTAATTAATTAAAAATACTTTTAGGTATTTAAAAATTACAAAAAAATTCATGAAATGTTCTAAGACATTTAGAAACATTGTCTAACCTTCAAACCAAATTTCTTTTTTGATCTTGATGCATTTTAAGAATTTTTCATTGAATTAAACCATTTTTTATGCATTATTTTGATCATGGATTCAAAAATTCATTTCTGCCTATTGGTGAAGGTTGAGACATTGGTTCTTCTTGCATTGTCTTTTGTTTAGCATGTATTTTCAAGGATAAAAAGTCCATGAATTGTTCTTGCATTTTCTAATTGATTGGCATTTGTTTTGTTAAGAACCCTAAAAAACCCTAATAACTTAAAAAATTCATAACTCAAGATTGGTTGAGAGTTGAGAGCTCCCCTTTGGGCAGTGGTTCATCATAGGCCTAGGGTTTCTTTAGGTGCCATTTTCCATTTTTTGTCATGAGGTTTGCTTCTGTTTTTGGTTAGTGTTTGATGTTTGATCCATAAACCCTAATTTGGGCTTTCTCTTGCATCCTTCTTGCATTTCCTTGCATGACATGACTTGTCTTTGCATTTTGTGCATACTTATGATTCATTTGACATCTTAAGACATGTATAAAGCATCTTTGACCATTGCATTACATATTTGCCATGTCATTTGTCTTGTATGATTCATAACTTTTCATGCTTGTTCATGCTCCTTAGCTTGCATCATTTGCATTCATAAGCTTGTATGTTCATCCCCATTGCTTTGCCTCATGTTTGCAGCACCTCATAACATCATAATCATCATCAACATGCTTCTGGTTTTGCTTAGCATCATATCATTTCATCTCATCTTGCATTGCATTGCATTTTCTTTCTAACATTTCAGGTGGTAAGTAACTTGAGAAGTGGATTTGCCTTCACTTCTCATGCCTTTTCTTTTCATCTCTCTTGCATCCATTGCTGCATTCTTATTTGTGTTTGAGATTGAGCTTGCTCATTCTTCTTCCTCCCACTTTCTTTCTTCAAGTGACTTGACTTCTTGAATGAAGCAAGCCACTTTGCTTCTCTTGATCCTGTTCATCTGCTTCCTGGTGGCTCCTTTGAAGATTTCTCTTGAAAACCTCACAAACCTTAGGACCAACCAAGCATGACAATGAATTAGGGTTTTGATTAGTCCCCCCATAGTTTTACCTTTGTGTCTCTCTTTGAGTCTCCTCTTCTCACCTCATAATCAGGGACTAAACCCTAAAGGCTTTAAGACTTTGTGATTAAGCTTATGCCTGCATCCTTCTCTTAGGATGGAGTGTATAACTTTAATCCTAAGTCTTGAACCCTTTATGTGTTTAAATCTCTTAATCAATTCATCTAATAAATATCAAGACATCACACTTGTAACTTGGGCCTTGCATTAGGGTTCTAATTCTTCCTTAACTGGTTAAGAAGGACTAACCCTAGTGTTAATGGACAAGTCCCCCTCAAGTTGTCTTACAAACAATAAAATTCACTTCATCATCATACCATTAAATAAAATCCACTTAATAAAGGCTTGTTTTGTCATGGGTTTAATCCCTAATCATGGATTAAGTTGAGGAGTCTTCCTCAGCTTAAACATTCTCATCTATTATCCTTCTTTTAGGATGGTGTAATGAGTCTGTTTAATCCTTGATTATGGCTTAACCTCATTACTCAACACTAAACAAAATCACAAAAACATCTAAATAATCACAAGTAGGTTAATGATCTTAATCCTACACCAAGGTGATTAAGTGTGAGAATCTGACTTCACACTTAAGGTATTCTCATTACCCCTAAACAGAGGGAAGATGTGATGAGTTTACCAAATCCATTGGTTTAGGTTTAAGCTCATTAACTTATGACAAACTTTCAAAAGCAATAAAAGACTGAAAACACAAAAAACAAACAATAATCGTCTCCTTCGGGATTCTTTTCTCATCACCTTCACTCACAATCGAGAACTTGCTTCTTCCGTCTAATGCAAGACAGTTCGCATCTGTGCCAGACAGATCATACACTTGAGCATAGGCAAGTAAGCAGTTCATCAGTCAATTCATCTTTCAGTCTCTTTGGGTCGAACTACGGTGTTCTGACTTCCTCATTGCACGAGAGGATACGTAGGCATAACTTAACAGTTATCGAACAAAAGTCTCTGTATATTCCCCCTCTTTCCAGCTTTATTCTCCTAGCCTCATTATCATGAGCATTTCACCTTTTGTCCTTACACTGACACTTTCATACTTCATATCACTTATACACTATACACTGGCACCTGTACATTCTTTCCAGCTATTTTACACACAGATTGCACTGACACTACCCCTTTATAACACAAATCTTTTAAGCGTGGATCCCGTCGAGTACGACGGACAATCTGGGTGCTAATACCTTCCCAGGTTGTAACCAACCCCCTTTCTCAGTCTCTCTGGTTCGCAAACCGTCTTATCCATCTTTTTCTAGGCCTATGCAGCATTGCCTTTCCTCCGGGATAAAAATGCCTAGCTGGCGACTCTATTCATTCTCCAGTGAGTTCACGGCTGTGTGTTCTCATTGTCCCTCTCGCCGACCGTTCGCGTCTGTACCTTCATTTGGGCCATTTCCCATTTATCGGGAGCGACACCGGTGGATCGAAAACCCGAAAGGGTGATCCACGCAAAATTAGGGAATAAGCGAACAACTGCATTCTGAATTCGTCTGTATCATTGACAACGCGACAAGCTTCGAAAGGATAAAGTATCAGTCATAATCAACCTTCTTCAGAAAGCAAGATGAGAAGAACGTCAAGGTCATACAGGTCATAGCAAAGGAAGTTCACTAAAGCGTCGTCAACATTGCCAACAACTTTTATTTTCTCAATTTGTAACAATCTCCTCATTTCAGGGGATTTGTTTCTTTGACTGTATTTGCCAATTCAGGGCACCCAGATTAATAAAATCAGAGTTTTCAGTCACACTTCTTTGTGCACATTTTTGTTCCATTTGCAAAATGTCTAATATCCATGATATAATATTTGCATAAAACAAATGAGCCATTTTTAAGTAAATGCTTGCAGGAAAATATTTACTCTCAGGAATATCTAACTCCTATGATGGAATCCGGTAAGGGATATCTCGGGACACTGGTGTGTTTCTTTGTATTAACAGGTTGCAGGTATTCAAATGTGTAGCATAGGGCATGCCAAGCATCATCTTCCCCAACATACCTCCTCCCCGAACAGTATCTGGGATGCTTTTCCCCAGAGGAGTTGTCAAAGCCTCCTTATCCCCAGCATAAAGTCTATCCACATGAGTTTCCCCCAGCAGGGATCCCTACAGATTTCTCTAGGAAGATCGTTCATTGATCTTTTCCTCCCCAAACAGAGTGTCAGGTCTCCCAAAGATAAAGGAACTATCTCCCCGCAGAAGTTCCAACCTCTCCCCAGAAGAGCAATGCCTGAAACTCTTATACAACAAAGTGATGAAAGCTTCCTTCGCCCCAGCTGGGTTTCTCCTTATAAGATAGATCTATCAATGATCTATTTCCCCAAGAAGAGCCATATATCTTAACAGATCTACCAATAATCTTCCCCTGCTGGGATACTCCTCCAAACAGATCAGCCAAAGATCTTCACAACAGCGGGATCCGAATCCCGAATCATTTTCTTTTGCATAATCATAGCATTCGGATCATTTTTCCCCACAGAGCGTAGCATTCCGTCTAATACGGAGCATTACGGCAAAAATCAAACATTTGCATGATCACAAGCCAGGTTCGAACCAGTCACCTGCAAATACCATCAGTATCTCATCAGCAATGTATATAAAAAACTCACATCCCCCGCCATAAAAGCCAAAGTGTCCCCTTTGCACTCTTCAACACAAATTCCTGTTTATATATACTCTTTCGACACTCGTCCGTGTCATATTATTCCCCCGCTGATATAAGCCAAGACATCCTCTTTACATACAAATACCTATACGTACCTTTTTGACACTCGTCCGTGTCACCTTTCCCCAGTACGGTTGCCCGATCACTTGTTGCAAACCAAACACCTATTTATAACATACTCCTTTCGACACTCGTCCGTGTTATCCTATCCTCACAGGTCGCTAAAACACCTTATACATTCTCTTTTGACACTCGTCCGTGTCACACCTTTCCCCAACAAGTTGAACACTCATCCGTGTCTTGCTCCTACTTCACAAATACTCACTCATACTTATACAGAAGTCTCTGATAATCGTCCGTATCTTGTATATATTATTATTCCCCACAGATTCGACACTCGTCCGTGTTCTTTGTTAACTAGTTGGTACCCGTCCGTATCATCATCTCTGAACACGCGTCAGCATTTGTTTCTACCGATACCCGTCCGTATCGTGGTCTTAAGGATGCTCATCCGCATCTTTAATCCATACACAACGTCAAAACACTCATACCTTTTATTCGGGAAAGCGTAAATACTCGTCCGTGTTTACCATTCCTCAACAGAACAACTTTTCTTCTATCCGACATTCGTCCTATGTCGTGATACTTTCGGCAGCCGTCCCCTGCCAGGTGATCGTCCTTCACCTTTGGATGACCATCCCTCATCCTTTCCTCAGCGGAATCTCCATTATTGGAACCCTTTTCTTTCCGGCATTCATCCTATGTCGTGATATTGTAGCAGCCGTCTCCTGCTAGGTGATCGTCCTTCACCCTTTGATGATTGTCCCTCATCACTTATCTGATGGCCGTCCCCATCGTTGATCTTGTTATCCGACATTCGTCCTATGTCGTGATAAATCCCGAGAGCAGCCGTACCCTGCTAGGTGATCGTCCTTCACCTCTTGATGATCTTCCTTCATCATGCTTATCCGATGGCCGTCCCCATCGTCGACCTTTTTCTATCCGGCATTCGTCCTATGTCGTGATAAAGAGCAGCCGTCCCCTGCTAGGTGATCGTCCTTCACCTTTGATGATCGTCCCTCATCATTATTTATTCTTTAAACCGATGGCCGTCCCCATTGCTGTTTACTTTACTCCCCAAGCATGATGACCATCCCCATCATGGTATCTTTATTTCCCCAACTTGTCGGTCGTCCCCGTCATTGCTTTATTTACCGCTTTTTTTCCCAGCATGTCGGCCGTCCCCGTCATTACTTTGCTTACCATGTTATCCCCAGCAGTCGTCCTCTCCTCGATGGTCGTCCTCCATCGCCCGCATTTTATAATCATGTTATACTTCCTTTTACAATTTATATCCCTTTTCTTCTTCTCCCCAGTGAGTGCAAATTTTGGACTGTCTTTGGTATTCAACCACAAGTTATCTTGTTTGTCTGATAAGCCAGGCGCTTACATCCTGCACAGCTAACTCATGTTTGAATTGGGGCAGCTGTAAACACCCCAAATTTTCCCTCACTCACTTCACACCATGGCTTGTGATCTTTCATGTTTGCATAAGCATAAGCATATCATATCATATTGCATTTTTGCTTCACTGCATTAGTTCAAGTTCATCTGCATCTAGAGTTTGTGATCTGAGCAATCCAAGGATCCATCTGAGCCACTCCAAAGGTCTCCAAGAATTCTAAGAGGGTCCATGAGTGTTTAATCATCATATTATATCCCTCAAAGTTCAAGGAAGTCAAGAAATCACAAGAACTGGCAAGGCATAGAAGCAAAGCTAGGGTTTTCACTACACAGATGACCAAAGTTAGGGTTTTGGTTTCAGAGGCCATAACTCCAAATTTTTGGGCCATTCTTATTTCTAATGTTCTTAAGATGTTATAAGGATCATATGTACCAAGTTTGATGAAGAAATTCATTGTGGAAGTCATCTGTTCGCTGGGTAACTTCTTGAGCAAGTCAGAGCAAAATCAGGGCATCTGAGGCCCCCAACAATGGAACCAAAGGGGTATTTTCATCAAATTGAAGTTATATGATCTTTATTTGATCATTTAAGTGCTTGGAAGTTCACAAAATTGAAGAAATTTGAGTTAAACCAAAAGTTGCCAAAAATGGAAATGACTTGTAATGGAAACTTTCCATTTTGGGAAAGTTCTTCAACCTTCTCTTTCTCAACCAAAAATGCTTCAAATGAAAAATTTTTGGTCATGAAAGTTGTATATTGGATCATTCCCTTTTCCAAAAGTACAATAACATGTTCTAGTTCATTATGGAACTCAAGTTATGGCCTTGCAAAGTTGGCAAAAATCCTATAATTTTCAAGAATACACCAAAGAGGATTTTTTGCAAAACCACTTGCCAAGTAATTTTGTGACCTCTAATGAATCTCTAAGCTTCATACAAACATGGTACAATGCATTATGATCAGAATTGCCCAAAGAATCACTTTCTTTCATGCCTTGAACTTCAAGAAATTCCAAAAGGGCCAAAGTTCTTCAAATTTGTAAAAGGGGATGAATCTTCTCATACACTTGCTGCAGCACCCCAAATCATTTTCTATGGACCTCCTTGATCAATGCTGAACCAAGACATGCCTCGCAACAACTTCTGCCCAAGCCCATACCTCAAGTACACAAGTTGTTGACTTTTTGCAATTGGACCCATACCAATCAGCTGCAGCCACAACAACTCTCTGGCCAATAGAGACATGTTATGTGGACCAAAAGCAAGCCATAATACAAGACACACAAGCCTGAATCATCTCATACACCAAGTTTCACAAAATCACTCAAGACTTTCCTTTCTTCGATTCTCACAGCACAAGCATCAAACCTCAAAACAAACTTCACCATTCAACTCACCATCATCAATAGAACCTTTCCCAACCATTAAACAAGCTTGAAAGCCCCTGAAAGCAAAACACGATTTCAGTGCAGTTGGGTTGCAACCTCTCAAACCAGCTGATTTCAACTCATTCAAAGCCTTGCAACAACATCAGGGGATCAAGTGGAGGCTATTTACACAAGATAGAGGTCTAGAAAGTGCCAAACTGAAAAGCTTCATCTCAGGTATACCTCAAGAACAAATTTTCCAGAACTTGTTTTTTATGTTATACAAATGATCTATATGCTTCACTGATCACACTGCACTTGTTGGTTTTGAAAATGATTAAATATTGAGCCTGTATCGTGCTTCTGAAAGTTTTGCCATTTTTGAGTTTTGATTTGTATCTTGTTCATGATCCATTAGAAATTTGTTTTGAAGGTAGATTCATGCTCAGGGAGGTTTGGGATTTGATCTGGAGCTTTAGAGCTCTTAAAATGGCCTAGGGAAGAAGTTGATGTTGGGGTCTCGCCGGAGAACATGATCGGAGCACTATTCCGGTCATCTGAAAGTGATTAGGGCTTAATTAGGGTTTAGTTTTCCAGATGCGTTCTGGGCCTTTGGATCAGGATTAGTTTAGAAGCAGGCGGCTAGGATTAGTTCACTTAGGGTTTAATTTGTATTAATTAAATTAATTAAATAATTAAGTCAGTTTGAATGTGAGCCATAGGATCTGGCGTGTAGTCTTTCCCTCCATTCCCAGTTCAAACCTCAGCCATTGGATGTGCCGACTTTCTCTTTATTTCATATTTATTTTGTTTTGTTTTCATTTATTTTGTGCATTTTATTAAAAATATCAAAACTCATCCAAAAAATTTCAAACTTTTTATTTCTGATTCAAATATTTTTCTTCATCCAAAAATAATTTTTATTTTATTTTTTGCATTTAAAAAGCATTTTTAAAATATTTAAATGTTTATTTTAATTAATTAATGGAAATTAATTAATTAAAATACCATTTAAGTTTCTAAAAATCACAAAAAAAAATCACATTGCATATTAAGACATTTAGAAACATTGTCAAACCCTTGATACAAATTTATTTTTGGTTTTGATCATTTTTTGACATTTTCTTTGAATTTAGGGTTCATAAAATCCCCTTTTTGGAACCCTAACTTTGAAATATCTTTTCTGCCTAACCATGCAGGGTTTGATAATGATTCTTTTTGCATTGTTTTCAATATAACATTTAGTTTCTAGGATATTTTTGTCATGAATTTATCTTTCATTTTCAAATTGATTTGCATTTTCCCTTTTAAGGTACCCAAAAACCCTAGTTAACTTAGAAAAATCATAACTTTCTTTAGTTTAAGAGTTAGACCTTATCCTTTGGTGTGTGATATCATATGGGGTTAGGGTTTGTTTGAGATCATTTGCAAATTTTTATCATGAGAATTGCTTCTGTTTTAATCATTTGCATCTCATCCTTTCATGTAACCTTAATTTTGCATCCTCACTTGCATCTTACATTGCATTGCATGAACATATGAACTTGCCATGACATTCTAAGCACTTGTATGCCATTTTAGACATCTTAAGACATTTCTTGAACATTGCTTGGTCATTTATGCATACATTTGCTATGCTTTGCATCCATTTCATTTCATTAAACTTTCATGAACTTACAAACTTCAAAGCATGCTTCATTTGCATTCATTCTCTTGTATGACCATCCATTTCACTTTGTATGCCTTTGCATAATGTCATAGCATCATTTGCATCATGTGTATGCTTCTGGTTTTGATCTTTGTCATTGCATATGCTTCATTCCTTTTCATTTCTTTCCTTATGCATCTTGTGCTAACATTTTCAGGTGGTAAGTAACTTGAGAAGTGAATTTTCCTTCACTTCTCATTTCTCTTCATCTTCTTCATATGCATCTTTGCTGAATTTTTCATAGTCTTTGAGTGATTTTCTCATTCATGTTTATCTCTCACTTTCTTTCTCTAAGTTACTTATCTTCTTCAATGAAGTAAGTAACTTATTTCTTCTGCTTCTTCCTCCTTCCATCTGCTTCTTCCATTGGTGGCTTCTTTGAAGATTTTTCTCTTAGGATGGAGTGTATAAATTTAATCCTAAGTGTTAAACCCATAATTTTTTAAACCTCTTAATCAATCCATCTAATAATCACTAAGACATTAACTTGTAACTTGGGCCTTACATTAGGGTTCTAATTCTTCCTTTATTGGTTAAGAAGGACTAACCCTAGTGTTTAATGGACAAGTCCCCCTCAAGTTGTCTTGCAAACCATAAAACTCACTTCTTAATCTCACCCTTAATTAAAATCCACTTTAATAAAGGCTTGTTTTTTCATGAGGTTAATCCCTAATCGTGGATTAAGTTGAGGTATCTTCCTCAGCTTAAGTGTGCTCATCTATTATCCTTCTATTAGGATGGTGTAATGAGTTCATAAATCCTTGATTATTGCTTAAACTCATTACTTAACACTAAACAAAAACCCAAAAAACATCTAAATAATCACAAGTAGGTTAATGATCTTAATCCTACATCATCATGGCAATTAAGTTGAGATGCTTATCTCATACTTAAAGTATTCTCATTATCCCTAATCAGGGAGGATATAATGAGTTTACAAGCCTTTGGTTTAGGCTTAAGCTCATTAACTTATGACAAACTCCAAAAGCATTAAAAGATTGAAAACACAAAAAACAAACAATAATCGTCTCCTCCGAGATTCTTTTCTCATGACGCTCATTCATAAACGATAACTTTCTTCTTCCGTCTAATGCAAGACAGTTAGCACTCGAGCCAGACGAGTCATACACTTGAGCATAGACAAGTAAGCAGTTCATCAGTCACTTTATTTTTCAGTATCTTTGAGTCGAACTATGGTGTTCTGACTTCCTCATTGCACAAGAGGATACGTAGGCATAACTTAACTGTTATCGAACAAAAGTCTCTTTGTCTTCCCACTCTTTCAGCATTCTTTAAAAGCCTCAGCCCCTGAGCATTCACCTTTTAGCACTGACACTTGTATATTTCTTTTCCAGCTTTTGCACACAGATATCACATATAGCTACCCCTTTAAACACAAACTTTCAAACGTGGATCCCGTCAAGTACGACGGACAATCTGGGTGCTAATACCTTCCCAGGTTGTTACCAACCCCCTTTCCCAGTCTCTCTGGTTTGCAACCGTCTTATCCATATCTTTCTAGGTTTATGCAGCATTACCTTTCCTTCGTGATAAAAATGCCTAGTTGGAGACTCTATTCACTTCACCTTCATCTTCCCCTTTCGCCGACCGTTCGCGCTTGTACCGGGATGCAAATCTTCGGGAGCGACATACCTATATCTCGCAAAATTGAGGACAATTTTCGAGATAGTGTGGGAGAAGGGTATTAGATTTCACTTTCATTGTATGAAACACTATAAAATTAATCGAAGTATTTAGTTTTTAAATTCTCTCTAGTATTTTTAGCCATACCAAAAATTTTATTCCTTTTAGAATGCTTTCATTTAACATATTGTATACATATAATTTCGACACCATGGAAGAGTCCCAGCAGGTGGAGGAATTGGTAAGCTTTGTTCCTTACACGTTATCATTATCTAACATGGCAGTTTCTCAGCTTCTCTAATGTTCAAAATAGGTGATGTACGTGGCTTCAAAGTTTTTTTCGACCAGATTAGATCACTCTTTTTTCGAAACATGAATAAGAAGATTAGATCACTCTTTCTTCCAAACATGACTAAGAAGATTAGATCACTCTTTCTTCCAAACATGTCTAGAATCTCGAAAAGGTTTGTGATGATTTTGTCTCTTATTATGGCGAACAGACGTCTGTCGAAAGGAGATGAGTTTCCCTTTAGAAGTTCTTCACATCACTACTGAAAAATCCCTTTTGTATTTTTGACAAGATATAAATACGAGGGTTCGACAAGGAAGACATGAGGACTATTTGAAATTCAAACGGGTTCGACAGGGCAAAGAGATGCGTCGTTTCATCAGTTTAAAGAGAAGTTTCTATGGATAACGGTTATTCGCCAGATAGTATTACGTGGAAGATTATCAGGGATTAGTAACATGCAAGATGCCAAGTGGCGAAGTCTTAGGATTTGACCGTTGTTCGACGGTTATGATATTTGTATATGAATAGGATAGTTTTCTTTGTGAAAAGTGTGTGTAATTTTGTACAACATTTCTAGGATTACTCTAATATCGTGTGTAAAGAGAAAGGAGAATTATCTGGAAAATGTACGTGTAAACACCATTTTATTTTCAGTTATAAAATTAGATTTATCATTCACATCTTGTTCAAGTTTATGTTTTCATTTACTTTTAAGCAATCTATTTTCCAGTCATTTACTTCCTAAGTCAATATATATTTCAACAAACCATTAATGCAAACTTTAAAGTTTCCTTGGTAGTTTCATTAGACAAACATAACCCTATTGTAATATCAACAAGAACAACCTTATTGAGTAATTGTTCGACAAAACATAATAAGAATCAACAAAACTCATATATTTAGAATTCATCCTTTGATATTTAGCACATGTGTCCTAGGACTTGTGTGGTTGGTCCTGCAAGTGACCTTTTTCCAAGGAATTGGTAAACCATAGGTTGTTCGCCAAAAACACCAGCGAACACTTACCCTATGAGTATATAGGTTGATAGGCATTGTTAGAAAACTGAGAAAAGACTTAACAAAATTGATACAGTCTTGACACCTTAAACCATTAGATATGCGATATCGGTTTGGATACCTTTTATGACGAAATCTGAAGCTTTAGTTCTAAATTAGCCCCGAGTAGTTTATACAAGCAGTCGGCACTGCCTGAAGCACAAGCTACATGGAGAGTCGATGCAAATAAGAGATTGATCGTAAATATGCCAAAAAGAAGAAAAATAAAAATCTTAAGAAAAATCGTAAATATGCAAATAAGAGATTGATTGTAAAATAATCTAGCTGCACAAAAGGCAAAGCAAAAGACTGGTGGCCCAAATTCGATAGAGAGAGCTGGTGGTCCATAATCCAGTAATCAATGTCAAAGAAGAACCAACAATATATAAGAGACCCTTAAACAATCCTCAGGCAAATCTAAGGATCCAAGAAGAGATATTAGAACACCCTCGCGTCGAAGCCCCCATCCAACAGGAGCCTAGGTGGTTGTTAGTACAGTGAGGTCAAGACGCTGATGACATTTTACAACGAAGAATGCAGTACAATAACCCATTTGTCGAAAACAATTTGGCAGTCATGGTTGAAAGAATAATGGCGCAAAACGGAGCAAATGTGGGATTTCACAGGCCCAGTTACACCTCCCCACTCTCTGAATATGTTCTACAACAAGAACTACCACCAAGGTGGAAAGTCCCCAAATTCACAAAGTTTTCAGGGGATACTAGTGAATCCACCATAGAACACATAGCGTGTTACTTGATCGAAGCAGGGGAAATAGCACGCAATGAAAATCTAAAGATGAAATACTTCCCAAGTTCTTTGACAAGGAACACATTCACCTGGTTTACATCCTTACCAACAGGTTCCATACATACATGAACTCAGTTGGAAAGATTGTTCCATGAACAATTCTACATGGGACAAACTAAGATAAGCCTAAAAGAATTAGCAAGCGTTAAAAGAAAGTTCTCAGAACCTATAGACGACTACCTTAACAGATTCAAATTGCTAAAGGCAAGATGTTTCACGCAAGTGTCGGAACAAGGATTGGTCGAAATGGCCGCAGGAGGTCTAGACTATTCCATAAGAAAGAAACTAGATACCCAATACTTAAAAGATATGGCACAATTAGCGGATAAGGTAAGGCAGATCGAAAGGCTGAAAGTTGAGAAGTTTAGAGCCAACAAAGGTAAAATATAAATGGTAGCATATGTAGGAATGTGCCAAGAAGATGACGGTGACGAAGACGAAACAATCGTTTTCGACGAGAAAGAAATTGACCTGGTAGAATTAAAGCAAGGTCCATCGTATTCTTGCAAAATGTTGACTCCGTCGAATGGAAAGAATCCTATCGAACCAGAGCAGAACAATAGATTCCCTAAAAGAACATATACGTTCGACGTCACCAAATTTGACGAGATCCTTGATTTGTTGGTAAAGGATGGTCAATTAATAAAACCTCTAGGTGTTAAAGAACCCCCTATTGACCAACAGAAAAAGAGAGGATTTTGTAAGTACCATAACTTCTTGGGCCATAAAACTTCTCAATGTTTTCTTTTTAGGGATCTTGTACAAAATGCAATCCAGGATGGAAGGATGAGGTTTGGAGACAAACCAAAACAAAAAATAAGGATTGATACCAATCCTATGCAGATCTTGGGGGCCAACTATGCTGAACCATTTGGCATGAACTTGGTCGAACTAGAGAAAATGTTTGATGATAGCTTCGAAATGATCGAAGCCACTGAAGGTTTCGAAACCTACATCAATATGGTGGGGGTAAATTAAGATCTCCTAGTCCAGCCCAACGTAGAAGAAGTATTTGAAGACGAATTAACCATGCCTGTATTGATCAAGGTTACTGAAGACCATGAGTCAAAGAGGGACATCAAGACCACTGAACGTTTCGACGCTCCAAAATAGGCTGAGACTACTGAGGGTCTCAACAAGGCCACCAATGTGGAAATTATTGAAGATTTCAATAACCAGAACAAAATTGAGGCCACAGAGGGTTTCGACCATCAAGACAAAACCAGGGTTACTGAAAACTCTGAGGGCATGAGGAAGGAAGCTACTGAGGGTTTCAACAAAAGAATAATATGGGGAACCTTGGGAGAGCCTAGTGGAAAGTTTGACTATTTGGTGAAATACACCGCTCCTGCCAGTTCCCAGGTTGACATCAACAAAATCCAGCCAACAGGTCGGGGAGACGTTTTTGAGAACAACGAGAAAGGATCAGATGTTCCCCTCAGCAATGAGAAGGAGGCTCCTAAAGGCCTCGACAACAAAGAAAAAACTGCTAAAGTTGTTACCCCTAACCAAACAGAAGAAGAAGAAGAGGCCAAGGACCTCATCAGTGTTGTCAAAACTGCAAACGAGGGCACTGTGCAAGCTAGGACAGAAACTGTCAAAGCAATCCTCATTAAAATGATGGACAAACTGAGCATTGCTGGGGGAAAGAAAATAGACATCAATATGGTGGAAGCCTCTAGAAAGAATAAAGAAAAAGAGGAATGTCGTCAAGAGAAATACCAAAGGACAGTCTACCCAAAAGAGGAAGAGAAATTGGCAGAATTTATTCAAATATGTCAAAATAAGAAGACTGAAGTGATGCTATGCCCAAGATGCAGTGCCGTATTCGACAGAAAAGCAGCGGCAAACTTGGAGGTTGTGGAGAAGACTAAATTAAGGGGATACTAGGGACCAAGACTAATAGTCGAAACATGTAGATATGATCCAAGAAAAGGACAATACCACTTTCAGAACGCTGGGGGCAGATACCACAACACTTACGAACCATCTGGCAAGGTACCCGATGATAGATGGGTGCAACCTATTAGAGATGCCCAAGGACCAAGAAGATGGAAGAATTTCAAAGTCCAGAGAGGATCTTCAGTCGAAGTGAAGAAAGAAACTGGGAAACAAAATCCAAGACCTTACCCCTCAGAGAACTATAAAGGAAAAAGTCCCATGTCGAAATCTCAATGGAGGAGGTTCTAGAGGCAGAAAATGGCTGAGAAAGATGCGGCAGAAGGACCCAGTGTCAAGAAGAAAAATACTGGCGAAAATAAGGCAGACTCTAGCAGAAACACTCAGGCAGAGAAAGACAAAGCTCTTAAAAGAGACAACACCAACAACATGTTGCAGTTGTCAAAGCCCACCAACGTAATATCAGAAGGTGATGAGGCAACTGACAATTTTGAGTCTGACGAAGAAGGGTCATTCGACGTGATATGCAATGTGGTGTCAATCCTTCCTAGGGACTATATGATAGAATAATGGAAATCGAAGATGAAGAAGAAAATATGATAGATAGTACCGTGGGACTAAGGCCTGTGTGTTATTACATCATGAACAATGGTTGTGTCGAAGAACAAAATGCTTTCTTTGAGAAGCCAGACGAATCAATGAGAGGGCATTTGAAGCCTTTGTTCATAAAAGGGAAGGTCGAAAATACAAGCATCAACAAAATACTAGTGGATGGGGGAGCTGCAGTAAACCTAATGCCCCACTTCATGCTAAAAAAGATTGGGAAAGATGACTCTGACGCGAAACCACGCAACATGGTTTTGTCTAACTATGAAGGGAAAGTAGGCTCAACTATGGGCGTCATTCAGGTGGACTTGACAGTTGGCACTATCAACAGACCAACAATGTTTATAGTCATAGCTTCCAGGGCCAACTACAACTTGTTGTTTGATAGAGAGTGGATCCATGGGGTGGGAGCTGTACCCTCGTCCATGCATCAGCGCATAGTCATCTGGCGTCCTGATGGCATCGTCAGAAACATTGAAGCAGACCAAAGCTACTTCATGACTAGAGTGAATAACTGAACAATCAAAGCTTTTTGCTCCCTGGACTTTACGTCCCGGTGCAGACGCGGACGGTCGGCGATGTTGGAGGTTGAAGGTTGAATAGAGTCTCCAGCTAGGCATTTTTATCCCGAAGGAAAGGTAATGCTGCATAAACCTGGAAGGGTGTGGATAAGACGGTTGCGAACCAAAGAAACTGAGAAAGGGGGTTGGTTACGACTTGGGAAGGTATTAGCACCCAGATCATCCGTCGTACTCGAAGGGATCCATGCTTACCTGATTGTGTTTAAAAGGGGTAGTGTATGTGTTGACTGTGTATAAAAAGCTAGGGAGAAAATACAGTGTGTCAGTGCAAAAACAGAGAGATGCTCAAGACTGAGGCTTAGAGAAGAAAGCTGAAAGAGGGGAAGGGGGAAGACACGGAGACTTTTGTTCGATCACTGTTAAGTTATGCCTACGTATCCTCTCGTGCAATGAGTAAGTCAGAACACCGTAGTTCGACTCAAAGAGACTGAAATGATTTGATTGTGAACTGCCTGCTGATCTATGCTCAAGTGTGTGACTCGTCTGGCTCGAGTGCTAACTGTCATGTATTAGACGGAAGAAGCGAATTATTGTTTATAGAATGAGTGTGATGAGAAAAGAATCTCGGAGGAGACGATTATTGTTTGTTTTAATGTTTTCAGTTTTTTTATTGCTTTTGGTGTTTTGCATAAGATAATGAGCTTAAGCCTAAATCAAGGGTTGTAAACTAATTATATCCTCCCTGATTATGGATAATGAGCCTACTTAAGTGTGAGATAAGCATCTTAACTTAATTACCATGATGATATAGGATTAAGATCATTAACCTAATTGTGATTATTAAGATGTTTTTTGGGTTTTTGTTTAGTGGTAAGTAATGAGTTTAATCTGTAATCAGGGATTAGTGAACTCATTACACCATCCTAAGAGAAGGATGATAGATGAGAACACTTAAGCTGAGGAATATACCTCAACTTAATCCATGGTTAGGGACTAAATTCATTATATAACAAGCCTTTATTAAGTGAATTTTAATTAAAGGATGAGATTAAGAAGTGAGTTATAAGTTTGTAAGACTAGCTTGAGGGGGACTTGTCCATTAAACACTAGGGTTAGTCCCTCTTAACCATAAGGAAGAGATGGAACCCTAATATAAGGCCCAAGTTACAAGCTTAAGTCTTAGTAGATGTTAGATGTTTTGATTAAGAGGTGTAAACAAATTAAAGGTTTAACACTAAGGATTAAAGTTATACACTCCATCCTGTCGCTCCCACCAAGTGACACCTCGAGGTCAGAAGGGGTACAGACGCGAACGGTCGGCGAAAGAGGAGAGTACACACAGGGGTGAACTCAGAAAAGAAAGAGTCGCCAGCTAGGCATTTTTATCCCGAAGGAAAGGTAATGCTGCATAAACCTGGAAAGATATGGATAAGATGGTTGCGAACCAGAGAGACTGAGAAAGGGGGTTGGTAACAACCTGGGAAGGTATTAGCACCCAGATTGTCCGCCGTACTCGACGGGATCCACGCTTAAAAGATTTGTGTTTTAAAGGGGTAGTGTCAGTGCTATCTGTGTATCAAAGCTGGAAAGAATGCAAGTGTCAGTGTAAAAGAATTGTGAAGTGTATAAATGAAGTGTCAGTGTAAAAAGAAAGAGTGAAATTCTCATGACTTTGAGGCTTAAAGAATAATGATGGAAGAGGGGGAATGTACAGAGACTTTCGTTCGACAACTGTTAAGTTATGCCTACGTATCCTCTCGTGCAATGAGGAAGTCAGAACACCGTAGTTCGACTCAAAGAGACTGAAAGATAAATTGACTTGTGAACTGCTTACTTGTCTATGCTCAAGTGTATAACCTGTCTGGCTCAGGTGCAAACTGTCTTGCATTAGACGGAAGAAGCAAGTTCTTGTTTGTGAGTGAAGGTGATGAGAAAAGAATCCCGAAGGAGACGATTATTGTTTGTTTTTTGGTATTTTCAGTCTTTTATTGCTTTTGAAAGTTTGTTATAAGTTAATGAGCTTAAGCCTAAACCAATGGGTTAGTAAACTCATCACATCTTCCCTCTGATTAGGGGTAATGAGAGTACCTTAAGTGTGAAGTCAGCATCTCACACTTTATCACCATGGTGTAGGATTAAGATCATTAACCTACTTGCAATTATTTAGATGTTTTTGTTGTTTTTGTTTAGTGTTAAGTAATGAGTTTAAGCCATAATCAGGGATTAAACAGACTCATTACACCATCCCAATAGAAGGATAATAGATGAGAATGTTTAAGCTGAGGAAGACTCCTCAACTTAATCCATGATTAGGGATTAACCTCATGACAAAACAAAACCTTTATTAGAAGGATTTTAGTTAATGATAAGATGAAGAAGTGGCTTTTATGGTTTGTAAGACAACTTGAGGAGGACTTGTCCATTAACACTAGGGTTAGTCCTTCTTAACCAATTAAGGAAGAATTAGAACCCTAATGCAAGGCCCAAGTTACAAGTTTGATGTCTTGATGATTATTAAGTGAATTGATTAAAGGATTTAAACACATTAAGGGTTTAACACTTAGGATTAAATTTATACACTCCATCCTAATAGAAGGATGCAGGCATAAGCTTAATCACAAAGCCTTAAAGCCTTTAGGGTTTAGTCCCTGATTATGAGATGAGAAGAGAAGACTCAAAAGAGACACAAAGGTAAAAGATAAGTGGGGGACTAATCAAACCCTAATTGTTATCATGCTTGGTTATTCCTAGGGTTAGTGAGGCTTAAGAAAGAAAGAGATCTTCAAAGGCCACCAAGGAGGAATCAGATGAAAGGATCCAGAAACAAAGAGAAGCAAAACAACTTGCTTCACTTAAGAAGTCAAGTTGCTTGAAGAAAGAAGGTGAGATGAACAAGAATGAGCATGCTCAATCCAATCCACAAGATAAAATGCAGCAATGATGCATAAGAGAGATGAAAAGAGATTGTGAGAAGTGAAGGCAAATCCACTTCTCAAAACAACTTACCACCTAAAAAGTTAGTAAAAGAAATGAAATGCAATGCAAAATGAGATGCAATGTCATGATGCAAACCAAAACCAGAAGCATGAGTATGATGTTAATGATGCTAAAAGATGATGCAAACATGAGGCAAGGCATTAGAATGATCATACAAACATATGGATGCAAGAGAAGCATGCTTTGAACTATGGACATACATGAAAAGTTATGGAATGCAAAAGGCATATAACATGGCAAATGGAAGATGCAATGATCAAACATGATTCTAATATGTCTTAAGATGCATTATGAATCAAATGGAGGCACAAAATGTCATGGAAAGTCATGGTATGCAAGCAAATGGAAGATGAATGCAAAGGAAGGCATGAATTAGGGTTATATGCAACATACAAAGCAAAAATCCAAAACCAGAAGCAAATGACATGATAAAAATTTGAAAATGCAATCAAAGGAACCCTAAACCTATACAAACTCACTGCCCAAAGGAGGGGATCTAACTCTTAACCTAGTGAGAGTTATGAATTTCCTAAGATTGTTAGGGTTTTAAGGTACCTTGTCAAGAAAAATGCAAAAAAAATTGAAAATGCAAGATCAATTCAAGCCAATTTTATCCTATAGACTACATGTTATGAAAGATGCAATGCAAGAAGAATCATCATCCAACTCTCAATGGTTAGGCATAAATAAATTTTTGAAGTTTGTCACAAAATATTTCCTCAAAATGAATTTAATTCCAAAGAAAATAATCAAAAGGAATCAAGAACAAAAAATAAATTTGGTTTGAGAGTTGGACAATGTTTCTAAATGTTTTTAAATGTTTCATGAATTTTTTTGTGATTTTTAAATACCTAAAAGTATTTTTAATTAATTAATTTTCATTAACTAATTAAAAATAAACTTTTAAATGATTTAAAAATAATTTTTGATGCAAAAAATAAAAATAAAAATATTTTTGTGTTCTAAAAATTAATGAAAACCTTGACAAAAATTTTCATAATTTTTAAACATTTTTTGCTATTTTAAATTAAATGTACGAAATAAATCAAATAAAATGAAAATATAAATGAATTAATGCGAAGTCAACTGATCCAGTGGCTGGTATTCAAACTGAACGCGCGGGAGTTGACTGGCGCGCTATTCTACTGCTGGCATTTGAACTGGCTAGATTAATATAAAAACCTGATTAATTTACTAATGACGTGGATTAGGGTTTTAATGAAACAATTCAGGCCATTAAAACACGCGGGAGTCAAACAAAGTCAACCAAATCTACGCTCCACATTCAAACTGAACCCTAAACGCAATTAAGACAATAATCACTTTCAGGTGGCCGGAGAAGACTTCCGGTCGTCTTCTCCGGCCAGACCCTGACCTGAAAGTTGCTAACTTCTTCCCCAGGTCCCTAAAACCTAATCTCTCTGCCCAGAATCCATCCCCAAACATCATAGAGCAAGAATCAACAATCAAAACACATTTATTTTTCATAACAAAGCTGAATCGAAGCAAAATTCATTTAGGTCAGAAAAGTTTCAGAAGCATCATACATACTCAATACTCAATCATTTTCGAAACAAAACATATCAGCATGATCAGTGAAGCATAGAGAATCATTTAGGAACTTAAAAACATGTTTCTGGAAAAAATGTTCTTGAGCTCACCTGAACTGAAGCTTTGATTTCTGGAACTTTCTGGCTGCCCCTTTGATCCAAAACGCCTCTAATGGACCTCCTGAGAAGCTTGCAATGCTTGGTTGGAGTTTCTTTTGGCTGGTTTGAGAGATTGAGTGAGTTCTGTTCAGTGAGGGAGAGAAATCTTGTTTCAGTTTGAGGATGTTTCAGGGATGAATGAGGGCAGGGAAATGATCAGGGGAGTGTGCTGAGATGTTTTGTGAAGTTTGTTTGAATGTTTGATACTTGTATGATGAGTTTCGAAGGAAGTTGCCTAAGAGGTGAAAAATGAGAATGCTGGCTTAGAGAGAGTTTCAGGCTTGTGTGTGTGGTGTGTTGAGCTGCTTTTGGTCCATGTATCAAGTGGTGATAGGTCAGAGAGTTGTTGGTGGCCTATGGTGATTGGTATGGGTCTTTTGCAAATAAGTCAATCTATGTGTAAGAGAGGTATGGGCTCATAGCTAGCCAAGGACAAGAGGGGTGTCCTGCGCAGCAAGAAGTGTGGAGAACCATAGGATCAATTTTGAAGTCAGCCAGCAAATGGATTAGGGTTTGAGTGAGATTTTGCAACTTTGATCAACTTGGGCCCTTTTGAAGTTTCTTGATCCACAAGTCATGAAAATGAGTGAACTTTTGATGCAATTCTTTAGGCCTTGGTTTATGTTTGTATGAAGATTAGAAGTCCATTTGATAGCACAATTTGTCTTGGCAAGGGATTTTGCAACTTTGCCTCTTTGGTAGAAAACTTGAAATTATGTGATTTTTCCCAACTTTGACAAGCCATAACTTTTGATCCAAAATGAATTAGGACAAGTTCTTGTACTTTTTGAAAAGGGAATGATCCATTCTACAACTTTCATGACCAAAGTTTTCCCATTTGAAGCATTTTTGAATCAAAAAGCAAGGGTTGAAAAAGTTTCCCAAAATGGCAAGTTTCCATTATAAGTCATTTTCCCAAAAAGTCAACTTTGCAAATGGCTTGAAATGCTTCAATTTTGTGAACTTCCAACATATTATATGATCAAATAAATATCATACATAATCAAAATGATGATGAACACCCTTTGGTTGGGTCATTGGGGGCCTCAGATGCCCTGATTTTGCACTAACTTGCTCAAGAAGTCAACTCTTGATTAGATGCCTTCCCCATGGAATTTCTTCATGAAAATTGATATGCATGATCCCTATACCATATAGAGACCAATAGAAACAAGAATGACCAAAAAATTTGGAGTCATGGCCTTTGAAACCAAAACCCTAATTCTAGGTCATCTGTGCAGTCAAACCTGGCTCTGCTTCCATGCCAATCTCAGTTCTTGTGATTTTTTGACATTCTTGACTTTGAGAGGATATAATATGATGCTTGAACATACATGGACCCCTTTGAAATGATTGAAGACCTTTGGAATGTCTCAAATGGCTCAGGGATGGATCAGATCACAAACCCTAGATGCAGATGACTTAGAAACAATGTAATGAATCACAAATGCAATATGTGATGCTATGATTGAACTTATGCATATGAAGAGATCACAAGCCATGGTGTGAATGGGTGAGGGCAAATTTGGGGTGTTTACAGCTGCCCCTATTCAAACATGAGTTAGCTGTGTAGAATGTAAGCAACGGCTTAACAGGCAAACAAGATAACTTGTGGTTGAATACCAAGGACAGTCCAAAATTTGCACTCACAGAATGAAGAAGAAAAGGGATATAGATTGTAAAGGAAAATAAAGTATATTTATAAAGTGCGGGCGACGGAGGACGACCGTCGAGCAGAGGACGACTGCTGGGGAAAGGGCAATGACGGGGACGGCCGACATGCTGGGGGTATAAGAGATTATGATGGGGACGGCCATCAAAATAAAGTGACAAAGATTCTCTGGGGATTATAGGTAAAAATAAATGATGAGGTACGGTCATCAAAGGTGGAGGACGATCACCTAGCAGGGGACGGCTGCTCTAATAAGATGAGGGACGGTCATCTACGGTGAAGGACGATCACCGGGCAAGGTACGGTTGCCAAAAGTATCGCGACATAGGACGAATGACGGATAAAAAGGTCGACGATGGGTACGGCCATCGGATAGGCATGATGAAGGACGATCATCAAGAGGTGAAGGACGATCACCTAGCAGGGTACGGCTGCTCTCGGGGTTTATCATGACATAGGACGAATGTCAGATAACAAGATCAACGATGGGGACGGCCATCAGATAAAATGATGAAGGACGATCATCAAGAGGTGAAGGACGATCACCTAGCAGGGTACGGGTTCTCTCGGGTTTTATCATGACATAGGACGAATGTCAGATAACAAGATCAACGATGGGGACGGCCATCGGATAAAATGATGAAGGACGATCATCAAGAGGTGAAGGACGATCACCTAGCAGGGTACGGCTGCTAAATATCACAACATAGGACGAATGCCGGATAGAAAAGGGTTTCCAATAATGGAGAATCCACTGGGGAAAGGATGAGGGACGGTCATCCAAAGGTGAAGGACGATCACCTGGCAGGGTACGGCTGCCGAAAGAGGCATCATGACATAGGACGAATGTCAGATAGAACAGAAGTTTTGCTGGGACTTCGCTGGGGAAAAGTAGACACGGACGAGTGTCTAATCTCATGGAGACATAAGTATTTGACACGGTGTATAGATTAAATATACGGATGAGCATCCTTAAGACCATGATATGGACGGGTATCAAGTAGAAACAAACGCCTGACGCATGTTCAGAGATGATGATACGGACGAGTATCAACTGGTTAACAAGGAACACGGACGAGTGTTGATTCTGAGGGGACTCTTCTGGGGAAAAGTAGACACGGACGAGTGTCTAATCTCAAGAAGACATAAGTGTTTGACACGTGTATGGATTAAAGATGCAGACGAGCATCCTTAAGACTTATGATACGGACGAGTATCAGGTAGAAAGAAACGTTGACGTGTGCTCTGAGAATGATGATACGGACGAGTACCAACTGGTTAACAAAGACCACGGACGAGTGTCGAATCTGAGGATGTAGAAGTAATATAAAAGATACGGACGAGTATCTGTATGAGTAAAACAGGAGTAACAAGTATGAGTGGTGTACGAGAGTATTTAACTTGCTAGGGAGAGTGACACGGACGAGTGTCAAAAGGAAAAGGCGTAATATAAACAAGTGTACGGTTTACAAAGTGTTTATGCCGGGAAGGTGACACGAACAGGTGTCAGGGAATTTGTATAGATATATGTATCTGTGAGTGCAAAGAGGACGCTTTGGCTTCCTGCTGGGGATATGACACGGACGGGTGTCAAGAAGGGTATGTAATATATATAGGTATCTGTTTGTAAAGAAAACTCGGGCGACTTTACTGGGGAACCAGGACATGGACGGGTGCCGAAAAGTGCGTACATTTGTATTTATGAGTGTAAGGCAAATGCCTTGGCTTCCTGCCGGGGAATCTGGAGAGTTTTCTGTATATCGTTGATGAATTGTCAAAATTTACAAGTGTTTGATTCAAAACATGGCTTATGATTATGCAATATGTTTGAGTTTTGCTGTCATGCTCCGTATTAAACGGAATACTACGCTCTGCAGGGAGAATATGATGCGAATGCTATGATTATGCAAAGGTAAAGATTCGGGATTCAGGTCCCGTTGCTGCGGAGATCTCTGGCTGATCTGTTTGGAATGGACGACCCAGCTGGGGATAAGATCATTGGTAGATCTGACATATGGAACTCTGCTTGGGGGTATGAGTCACTGATAGACCTATCTTTGATAATGAGGGACCCATCTGGGAGTTTGTAGAGGCTTTCGTCACTTTGTTGTGAGATCTTCAGGCATTGCTCTTCTGGATAGAGGCTAAAACTCTGTGGGGAAATGGTTCCCTGGCTTTTGTACTTGGCTGAGGAGGAAGTAACAAATGGCAACGTAGCTGGGGATAAAGCATCTCTGATGCTAATACTGAGTAAATAATGATTTGCCAGCTTGCTGGGATGAAGCTTTTATGCCCCATGTTGTGCTTTGAATACCTGCAATCCTGAAAAGTCAGAGAAACGCACAAGCAATCCCGAGGTATCCTTTACTAGATTCCATAATAGGAGTTTAGGTACTCCTGGGAGCGAGTATATTTCCTGCACGCACGTATTTTTAAAAGAAAAGCATCTGTATTTGTGCAATCAGTATCTTAAAAGACATCGGACATTCTTGCAAATGAAAATAAAATGTACGAGACGGAACATGACTGAAAAATCTGATTTTATTAATTCGTGTGCCCTGAATTGGCAAATACAGTCAAGAAACAAATCCCCTAAAATGAGGAGATTGTTACAAATTGAGAAATAAAAGGTATTGGCAATGTTGATGACGCTTCAAGGAGCTTCCCTTTGCTATGACTCGTATGACATTTGACGTTCTTCTCACCTTGCTTTCTGAGGAAGGCTGATTCTGAAAGAAGCTTGATCCTTTCGAAGCTTACCAAGTTGTAAGTGATGCAGACGAATTCAGAATGCAATTGTTTGCTTATTCCCTTGTTTTGCATGGATCGCCCTTTCAGGTTTTCAATCCATCGGGATACCCATTTTTGCCTGAGTCGTCCAATGCGGCTTTTTAACTCAGCGGGTGTACACATTTTTTTTGTTTATTTCCCTTATTTTTGCCCGAGTCTTTTATTATGTTTTTGACTCGCCGGGATGCCCTATTTTTGCCTGGACTTACATTCTGTTTTTATGTCCAGCGGGTCATTTTATGCAAAGTATTTTTTAACTGCATCTGAATTCACAGGGGACGTGAAGTCTTCGCCATCCATAGTACTGAGCATCAGTGCTCCACTAGAGAAAACTTTCTTTACTACGAATGGCCCTTCATAATTCGGAGTCCACTTGCCCCTGTGGTCTGTATGAGGAGGGAGGAGTCTTTTCAACACAAGATCTCCCACTTGGTATTCTCGGAGCCTGACTTTCTGATCGAAGGCTTTCTTCATTCTTTTCTGATATAACTGCCCATGGCAAATTGCAGCTAATCTCTTCTCTTCAATCAGACTCAGTTGTTCATATCGGGACCGGACCCATTCTGCTTCACTCAGCTTAACATCCATTAATACTCGAAGGGATGGTAATTCAACTTCAACAGGTAGGACTGCCTCCATACCATACACAAGTTGGTACGGTGTTACCCCAGTGGATGTTCTGATTGACGTACGGTACCCATGCAAGGCAAATGGTAGCATTTCATGCCAGTCTTTGTAGGTAACTACCATCTTTTGCACAATCTTCTTGATATTCTTATTTGCTGCCTCAACAGCGCCATTCATCTTTGGCCTGTAAGGAGAAGAATTGTGGCGTTGGATCTTGAAGTCCTGGCATAGCTCTGCCATCATTTTGTTGTTCATGTTGGAACCATTATCAGTAATGATTCGCTCGGGCACTCCATACCGACAGATGATGTCTCTCTTCAGGAATCGGGCTACCACTTGCCTTGTAACATTTGCATAGGAAGCTGCTTCAACCCATTTGGTGAAATAGTCAATAGCAACTAAGATGAATCTGTGGCCGTTTGAAGCAGTCGGTTCAATCTTGCCAATCATATCAATGCCCCACATGGCAAAGGGCCAGGGTGAAGACATCACATTCAGAGGATTGGGAGGCACATGCACCTTATCTGTATAAATCTGGCATTTATGGCATTTTCTGGCATAGGCACAACAGTCGGCATCCATTGTGATCCAGTAGTAGCCCGATCTTAGCAACTTCTTTGCCATTGCATGCCCTCCTGCATGGGTACCAAAGGATCATTCGTGCACTTCGTGCATTAGCAAGTCTGCCTCTGCCCTATCAACACATCTGAGGAGTACAATATCAAAGTTTCTCTTGTATAGGGAACCATCAGTATTCAGGAAGAAACTACCGGCAAGCCTTCTCAATGTCTTCTTATCATTGGAAGATGCCCCGGGTGGGTATGTCTGGTCCTCCAAGAAGCATTTAATGTCATGGAACCAAGGCTTATCATCTTTAACAACATCTGCTGAGAACACGTACGTTGGTCTGTCCAGTCTTGATATTGAAATCCGAGGCACGAAGTTGGCAGCTTGGACTTTGATCATGGATGAAATGGTAGCCAGAGCATCTGCGAATTGATTCTCGTCTCGAGGGATATACTCAAGCTTGAATGTTGTGAAGAAAGTCAATAACCTCCTTGTATAATCCCTGTAGGGTATCAGATGATCCTGGTGTGTATACCATTTTCCGTTGGTTTGATTAATTACCAGAGCTGAATCTTCGAACACAGTCAAAGTTTTGATCCTGAGGTCAATGGCTTCCTCAAGACCCATAATGCAAGCTTCATATTCAGCTTCGTTGTTAGTGCAGTTAAAGGTGAGTTTTGCCGAGAAAGGCATGTGAACTCCCTTAGGTGTAATGAGTACTGCTCCAACACCACGACCATTCATATTAACAGCCCCATCAAACATCATAGTCCATTCTTCTTCTGGGTCAGGCCCTTCAGTGTGAACAGGCTCTTCGTGACCTTTTGCTTTAATGAACATGATGTCTTCATCAGGGAAGTCAAATCTCATAGGCTGGTAATCATCAATGGGTTGCTCAGCAAGATAATCAGACAATACACTGCCCTTGATGGCTTTCTGAGATGTGTACTGGATGTCATATTCTGTGAGGATCATTTGCCATCTTGCAACCCGTCCGGTAAGTGCTGGCTTCTCAAATATGTACTTGACTGGATCCATCTTTGAAATCAGCAAGGTAGTGTGGGTCAAAATATACTGTCTTAGTCGGCGAGCAGCCCACGCTAAAGCACAGCAAGTTTTCTCGAGCAGTGAATAGCGGGATTCACAGTCGGTAAACTTTTTGCTTAGGTAGTATATTGCATACTCTTTTTGACCAGACTCGTCATGCTGGCCCAACACACACCCCATTGACTCTTCTAATACTGTCAAGTACATGATTAGAGGTCTTCCTTCAACTGGAGGCATAAGGATAAGAGGCTCTTGCAAGTATTCCTTGATTTTGTCAAAAGCCCTCTGGCAGTCTTCGTTCCACCTGACCGTTTGTTCTTTTCTTAACAGCTTGAACAAGGGTTCACAGGTCGTAGTAAGGTGAGATATGAACCTTGAAATGTAGTTCAATCTACCTAGGAACCCCTGAAATTCTTTTTCAGACTTAGGTGCATGCATTTCTTGAATGGCTTTGACTTTATCAGGGTCAACTTCAATCCCTTTCTCACTTACAATAAATCCCAGCAGCTTACCAGATCGCACCCCGAATGTGCACTTGTTAGGGTTTAACTTCAATTGGTACTTCCTCAGACGCTTGAATAGCTTCAGCAGATTTACTAGGTGGTCTTCTTCTGTGAGGGACTTGGCAATCATGTCATCCACCTAACATTCTATTTCTTTGTGGATCATGTCATGGAATAATGTTACCATAGCCCGTTGATAAGTTGCACCAGCATTTTTCAGTCCGAATGGCATCACCTTGTAACAGAACGTGCCCCAGGGTGTGATGAAAGTTGTCTTCTCCATGTCTTCAGGTGACATCTTGATCTGATTGTATCCTGAAAATCCATCCATGAAGGAGAACACCGAGAACTGAGCTGTATTATCCACCAATACATCAATGTGAGGTAAAGGGAAGTCATATTTCGGGCTGGCTCTGTTCAGATCTCGGTAGTCCACATACATCCTCACCTTGCCGTCCTTCTTAGGCACAATTACAATATTAGCAACCCACGGTGGATAGCTAGTGACAGCAAGGAAACCGGCGTCCCACTGCTTTTGTACCTCTTCCTTTATCTTCATTGCCATATCTGGGTGAGTACGGCGCAGTTTTTGTTTCACTGGTGGGCAGTCTTCTTTTAAAGGCAGCTTGTGCATAACAATATCGGTGTCCAACCCTGGAATATCCTGATAAGACCAAGCAAAGACATCCACATATTCCCGAAGCATATCAATCAGTCGTTCCTTCACTGAGTCTTGTAAGCAGGCCCCGATCTTAACCTCTTTCACATCTTCATTCGTACCAAGATTAATCGTTTCGACCTCCTCCTGATGAGGAGTGATAACTTTCTCCTCTTGCCTTAACAACCTGGCTAGCTCTTCAGGAAGCTCATAATCTTCTTCAACCCCTTCATCAGCTTGATTGATTGGATTGTCAAAGTCATACGAAGCCATAGCTGTGCTGTTGTCGGTGCAGTCTGAAAGGCACTCTCTGCAACGGTTTAGATTGTTCATTTTAGTGATCGATTTTAATCTTTGTTTAGAAAAAGTGAAATAAAGTTATCATTTTGGAAAACATTGCCATTTTATTTTTGTACAAAAAGAAAAATGGAAAACAGTGAGCGGAAAAAGAAAAAACTCATTTGCAAAAGATGTCCGATATTCATTGATTGATCTGTTTGTACAAAATTACAAGATGGCCCGATTACAAAATGAGTCTTGACATCTTGGGAAAGATGCAAGACTTGATGCATGCTTAAAATATACAGGAAATAATAATTACTCTGCAGGAGTAACCCTTATAATTTCCTGGGAAGACCAGTTTGAGATATGGCTCCCCGGGATCCTTGGACGTATCCAGCTCTCCAGGTTGCGCTCATCTTCCGACTCATCTTCCAAGTTGTTCACTGCATCCGGGGTGAGCATCCCTCCGCTGACAAAGTTGGGCTTCTTGGCAGCCTCTGATTGATCTTGCTGAGTTGGTTTGTAACCCAACCCAAATCTGTACTCCTTCTTCTCCACAGGTAGCAGCTTGCCCCAGCCTTAGGCAGTACCCTCTTCAACAACCTTCCTGGCTTGCTTATAAGATGTCATGGAGGTTCCCAGTACAGCAGATGCTTCATTTATGTTCAGGGCCTCAAACCCCTGGCTCATAGTTTGATGGATTTCTCCATCCATTTCAATGTACTTATACGTAGCCAGATGGCTAACAAAGATGTCCTCTTCACCACAGATGGTGATGATTTGGCCTTTCCACTCGAATTTCAGCTTCTGGTGAAGGGTAGACGTAACTGCGCCAGCGGCATGGATCCAAGGTCTACCCAACAAACAGCTGTAGGCCGGCTGAATGTCCATCACATAGAAGGTAATTTTAAAAGTCTGCGGGCCAATCGTCACAGGCAGATCAATCTCTCCAAGCACTGATCTTTTAGAGCCATCGAATGCTCTCACTACTAAGTTACTTGGACGCAGTGCCAGGCCATCATACTCCAGCTTCACTAAGGCTTTCTTTGGTAGAACATTGAGTGAAGACCCAGTGTCCACCAGTACATGAGATAGAACAGCACCCTTGCATTCTAGAGTGATGTGTAAAGCCTTGTTGTGGTTACGTCCCTCAATTATTAAGTCAGCATTGGTGAAGCCCAATCCATGACTGGTGTTGACATTTGCCACCACAGTTTCTAGCTGATTAACAGTGATCTCCTCTGGCACGTATGCTGCGTGCAAGACTTTCAGTAATGCATTCCTGTGAGCTTCAGAACACATCAGCAGGGATAATATGGAGATCTTTGAGGGAGTTTGGTGAAGCTGATCCACCACCTTGTAATCACTTCTCTTTATAATTCTCATAAACTCGTCTACATCTTGCTCAAAAGATGTCTTCTGAGTTTCTTTGGCAGCTGGCTCTTCAAATACCACACTCTTCCCCTTTGCTTTGGCAGCAGCTTCTGCTTCGGCATTAGGTCTTTGTAATTGTGAGGCAAAAAGGCGTCCGCTTCTGGTGAAGCCTCCGCCTCCCCCAACATTATCAATCTGTGGAGAAGAAGTTGAAGAATCCAAGGTGATTTTCTCCCCGTTGTAGTAAAGATCAGAGCCATAATGCCAAGGTATGGCATTACTGCTTTTATATGGAACTGGTCCAGGCACCGTAATGGTAACTAGACTGACTGCAGCAGAGGAGGGTACTGAAATGGTGTGCGGATCGTAGTAGATGGTGACTGGTGACCTGGCAGGAGATGCCACTGTTTGTTGTTGAAAGTTGTTATTTGGAGGAACAAATGATGGATCATAGTAGATGGTGACTGCTGAGATATCTTCATTATTTTCTGTTGGCGTTGTAGAAGATTCTGCTGAATAAATAGGTGCTGATGTTGTAGAAGAAATGGTTGTTGACATCTAATTTGTTGAAGTGATGGATGGAGCCATTGTTGATGATATTGACGAATTGGTCGGAATGATTGTTGTTGCAGTTGTAGGAGAGTCAGGAATTGTTGTCAAAGGGATTGCTGGATTTGTAGGTGTTGACGTTGTGATCTGAAGGATACCACTTTTGATAAGACTGTCTATGCCGCTTCTCAAGTTATCACACCCGTTGACTGAAATGTTGCAATAACCACAACCGAGCTCACACCCGGGGAACATCTGGCATTCTAGGAGCTGAGCTTTAATTTCTACCAGAGGTGTCCGAATCTGCCCAACACTGGTGATTAAGAAAGATGGCTTGTCTTCCTCAATGGCATTGATTCTTGGTCCTCCATGATTGGGCATGGGATTCTTGTTGACATTTGGCGGGGGTGCAAAGTTGAGGGCTTTGGAATCCACTAGATCCTGCACTTTCATTTGTAAAGCCCTACATTTCTCAGTATTATGGCCAGGTGCATTGGAGTGAAAAGCACATCTGGCGTTGACATCATAGTTTCTTGGCAGGTTGGAGGGATCTGGTGGTGCCAATGTCCTTAATTCAACCAAGTTGAGTTTCAGGAGTTGTGGCAATAAAGCGGCATAAGGCATAGGGATTGGATCAATCACTCTATTGGCCTGTGATGGTCTTTGCTGAAAGGGCCTTTGTTGTTGATTGCTGTTGTTGTTGTTGTAGGTTCTTTGTGGCGGATACTGAACTTGCTGTTGATAGTGTGGTTGTTGTTGTGGTTGATATGCTGGTTGCTGAGGAATCGGAGCTGGAATAGTGACTGCTGCTACTGATCTGTGGACATGCTGAGATCTGCCCCTGTTGGCATAAATGGCATTTGTCTCACCAGTTCTTCTAGGTCCCACAAAAGGCTTCCTGCGATTACTTGACGAACTTGCACCATTATCAGAAATTTTACCCATCTTCAGAAGGCTTTCAATTCTTTCCCCAGCTATAACTACGTCAGCGAAGCTGGTGGAAGAAAAGGCAGCTAGCCTATCAATATATGTTCCTTGCAGGGTATTCATAAACATGTCGGCCATTTCTCTTTCCGACATGGGTGGCTGGACAGCAGTAGCAAGCTGTCTCCACCTCTGGGCATATTCCCTGAAGCTTTCTCTGGAGGATTGAGACATTCCCATCAGAAGGGTTCTGTTAGGAGCCATGTCTAGATTGTATTGGTACTGTCTGATGAAAGCTTCCGCTAGGTCCTTCCAGCACCTGATAGTAGCCCTGGTCAAGTGAGAGTACCACTCCCTTGAAGCCCCAGTCAAACTATCTTCAAAATAGAACATCCACAGTTTCTCATCCATGGTGTACGCTTTAAGTCTTCCCAGAAAAGACTGCAAGTGAGTTCGTGGACAGGAAGTTCCATTGTACTTCTCGAAGCACGGGGGTTTAAACTTATGGGGAATTCTTACCCCATCCACTAACCCCATATCCATGACATCAAACCCTAAAGAGTTTTGAGACTCCAGAGATCTCAATTTCTCAGCAATTTCATCAAACCTCCTATCATAGACTTCATCCCCAGCTCCCATCACAGTGAACTGCTCTTCCTGGGGGTCTTCTTGTAAGATTCTTCCTCCAGTAGTATTTCCTTGCACATTACCCGGGATGTTGACTTCCGGATGTAGATGAGGCCCATATACTGGTGGGTTAACATGAGGCTGTCCCCTTTCATTGTTACTTGTTCCTCCAGTTCCCAGGGGAGGTTCTTCCGGGGTTTGTCTTTCTACCAATGCCCTCAATCTTTCTTGACTTTGAGCAAAGCCATTCATTACTTCCATGAATTGGGTCATTTGGTTTCTCATCTCCAGCCTTTCATTAACCATCTGGGTTCTGACCTATGTCAGCTCTTGCTGTACTTGATCCATCTGGATACCAGGAAGATTGTTGCGAGTAGGATATCTGTGCGGACGATTGAGAGGGAACACCCGACGGCGAGCAATAATTCCTGAATCACAACAGAGTTAGTAACAACCAAAACAAAAACCTACAAAACAAAACAAAAGTTAGTATGCAATGCAGTATGCTTATTTGTTTCCAAGGTATCCGGCTTGGCACTTGGTTTTGACCTTTCCAGACCCTGAGGAAGATGCTTTGATGTTGTTTTGAGAGAAAGAAAACTTTAGTGAAACAAACTAACAAATACATTACAAATGGTGAATCATACATAGTTTGTTTTTACAACATATGCCCTTGAAGGGTCAAAATACAACATAAAAAGAAAAGTACATCAAATGGAAATAACAACAAGCAAAGAAGTCAAACATCTAATCCAAACTCATCCTCCTTAACCTCCTCCAAAAGTGCTTCAGTTACAGGACTAGCTGGATGCTCTGTGATGTTCCTGATAAGAAGGTTTCTGGCGGCAATAGCAGTGGTCAGCTTCTTGTGCCTGTCTTGCTCCTTTGACCTCTTCACACCAGCCCTAAGCTTCAATTCTGAGATCTCCTTCTGGGCTGCCAACAAAGCCTCCTGTTGTTTCTTCTCATTGGCCTCCAATTGTTCGATCCTAGCTTGAGTTCTCTTATCTTCTTGAGTGCGAGCTTCAGTGATCCTGACCCACCTAGCTTGGCTTTCCTCTAGATAGAGATCAGTCCTAGCCTTCTGAAACTGGGCCTCTTTACAGGCATTCTTCAATATTTGCTCTCCAGCTCTTGATTTCTTGATGTAGTCTTCTGCTTTCCCAATCTTGGCCAGATGTTCCACCTTGAGCTTTTCTAACCTCTCAATGTCTATACGACCATCACTCCTCTCCCAGAGGGTCTTCTTCAGAGCTTGAGACAGGTTCTCATTCCTTTCCTTTAGCTTCTCAAATTCTTCCAGGCTGACAGTGGCTGGAGGTGGCACTGTTGAAGGTCCAGGTGTATCCTCAATGGTGAAAGGCATCCCAGAAATCTGGGCCCTAGCATAAGACCACTCATAGTACTGAGCTGAAGCCACATTGTTGCATCTCCCAAGAATGGCCATCCCTTTGGTCTGGATGTTGTCCCAAGCCCAAGATGCTTGTCTGACAACAGCTAGATTAGGCTTTATCTCACAATACAAGGTTTCAGCCAAGTCTTGCACTTTAGGAGGGTGAACCAAAGCATAGCCCAACTGTCTTTTAAACAGCAAAGGATTGTAATTGATGCAACCCTTCACTCCTATTAGAGGTACATTGGGATACCGCCCACAGCTAGTGATTATGTCTCTGCCCTTGGTGCTCTGGGTGCACCATCTGATGTCATCTGAGGTCAAAGCAATAAGTCTTCTAGCCCAATTCTTCTGTTGGTGAGGATTCAGGAAGGCATCAGTCTTGGGTAAGTGTTTGAGCAACCATGTGTGAAATAGAGGAGCACGGCATCTCACCAATCTCCCTCTCTTCTTCTCATTCCTCTGATGAACAGAATAATAGAAATCCCCCAGCAATGTGGGCACTGGGTTCCTCAGAAGGAAGAGATGAATGGCATTCTTGCTGATAAACTTGGGCTCATCTGCAAATGATATAACCCCATATATACTGAGGGCTAACAATGCACAAACTGCCTTCCATTCTCCCAAGGAGGCCTTCCGGATAGCCTGAGAAATCAGAAAGTCTAGGTGTAATCCATGGATCCCAACCTTTGTTGTCATGTTCTGCTCAATTAATATAGACTCCAAATATAATGCTTTTGCCACTTCTCCATTGCTGGGAGAAGTCATCTCAGGGTTGAAGGGGACACCACCCCTGATAGGTACTCCAATCAAAGATGAGAACTCCTCCAGCAAAGGTCCCAACTGAAAGTTCTGGAAAGTGAAGCACCTCAAAGGAGGGTCATAAAACTGTACGCAAGTGTGAATCAAACTCCTCTGAGAAGGGTCCAAGTCCATAACCATATCAAGGATGCCTCCATAATGTTCTCTGAATAATGGGATGTGGTATGGAGTGATAAGTGCCTTAACCTTCCTGATGCCAGCTAGCACAGGCTCAAAGAAATGGTATGAAATGTTGCTCTTCTTGGGTGCCATGACTGCTGATGAAGAGCTGAAAACAGATGCTGATGATGAAGACTGATACTGGAGATGAGCCACTGATAGGCTGAGGAAGATGATGGAGGTAGCTGAAGCAGGCAACTGATGAAGATAGATGAAGCAGATAAAGGTATATGCAGATGAAGGGGTCAAAACCAAGCCAGATGTAATATGGATACCCTGAAAAACAAATAAACAAATGTTAAATGATGCAATGATGATGTATGCAAATGATATGCAAGGGTTTGTGATCAAGCTGGATCTGATTACTGTCTTGATATAAAGGCCCATGTATGTTTAAGAAGTCCAGATGAAGGTCTAGAAGTCCAGTAACCAAGGTGGGGGACTCAAATAAAGAGTCACATGTCCAGGGTTAAATCACAAGAACTGTCCAAAGTGAAGAATTCTTAAACAAAACAAGTATCAGGGTATGATGTGGCCAAGGGTTCCTGCAAACCTGTAAACAGCCCAACCCCTTCACAGGTGATGTTCTAAAACAAGGATCCTCAGACTTGGATCAGTTATGAGAAGTGTAAACACTTCTAACCCGGAGGTACAGTGTTTACAATAACCATAAACAATAACCATAAACAGTGTTTACAAGGATCCTCTTCTAATTCACCTCAGTTTCTGAAGGTCAATAATAAAGGTCATCCAGACTTAGCAGGCTTCCCAGATAGCCCTAGTACTACAGGAAATCTGTAGCACAGAGTTCTCAAGAAGAAACCCACATCTGAACCGTTTTTCATATTCCCGCACCAGACCGAAATGGAATGGGAAAGAACATGAACCACTCTAGCCTAGGTGTCACTCAGGTCCCAGGTATAGGACCTTATCTCTCAATGAAACCCCACCCACCAAAACAGAAAACCAGATCCAGCCAGATAACAGTATGACAGTATGAAAAATGTAAAACTGTAAACAAAGCAGTAAATAAAGTTGTACATAAAGCAATAAATAAAGCAACTATATAAACACAATTAGCACATAACACCCCAGTAAACTCAAATCAAACAAGCGCTAGGAGGAACCCACAAAAAGAACCAAAAGCCCTGGTTACAGTATAAGGGTCCCCAGCAGAGTCGCCAAGTCGTCGCTCCCACCAACTGACACCTCGAGGTCAGAAGGGGTACAAACGCGAACGGTCGGCGAAAGAGGAGAGTACACACAGGGGTGAACTTAGAAAAGAAAGAATCTCCAGCTAGGCATTTTTATCCCGAAGGAAAGGTAATGTTGCATAAACCTGGAAAGATATGGATAAGACGGTTGCGAACCAGAGAGACTGAGAAAGGGGGTTGGTTACAACCTGGGAAGGTATTAGCACCCAGATTGTCCTCCGTACTCGACGGGATCCACGCTTAAAAGATTTGTGTTTTAAAGGGGTAGTGTCAGTGCTATCTGTGTATCAAAGCTGGAAAGAATGCAAGTGTCAGTGTAAAAGAATTGTGAAGTGTATAAATGAAGTGTCAGTGTAAAAAGAAAGAGTGAAATGCTCATGACTTTGAGGCTTAAAGAATAATGCTGGAAGAGGGGGAATTTACAGAGACTTTCGTTCGACAACTGTTAAGTTATGCCTACGTATCCTCTCGTGCAATGAGGAAGTCAGAACACCGTAGTTCGACTCAAAGAGACTGAAAGATAAATTGACTTGTGAACTACTTGCTTGTCTATGCTCAAGTGTATGACCTGTCTGGCTCAGGTGCAAACTGTCTTGCATTAGACGGAAGAAGCAAGTTCTCGTTTGTGAGTGAAGGTGATGAGAAAAGAATCCCGAAGGAGACGATTATTGTTTGTTTTTTGGTATTTTCAGTCTTTTATTGCTTTTGAAAGTTTGTCATAAGTTAATGAGCTTAAGCCTAAACCAATGGGTTAGTAAACTCATCACATCTTCCCTCTGATTAGGGGTAATGAGAGTATCTTAAGTGTGAAGTCAGCATCTCACACTTAATCACCATGGTGTAGGATTAAGATCATTAACCTACTTGCAATTATTTAGATTTTTTTGTTGTTTTTGTTTAGTGTTAAGTAATGAGTTTAAGCCATAATCAGGGATTAAACAGACTCATTACACCATCCCAATAGAAGGATAATAGATGAGAATGTTTAAGCTGAGGAAGACTCCTCAACTTAATCCATGATTAGGGATTAACCTCATGACAAAAAAAAACCTTTATTAGATGGATTTTAGTTAATGATAAGATGAAGAAGTGGCTTTTATGGTTTGTAAGACAACTTGAGGAGGACTTGTCCATTAACACTAGGGTTAGTCCTTCTTAACCAATTAAGGAAGAATTAGAACCCTAATGCAAGGCCCAAGTTACAAGTTTGATGTCTTGATGATTATTAAGTGAATTGATTAAAGGATTTAAACACATTAAGGGTTTAACACTTAGGATTAAAGTTATACACTCCATCCTAATAGAAGGATGCGGGCATAAGCTTAATCACAAAGCCTTAAAGCCTTTAGGGTTTAGTCCCTGATTATGAGATGAGAAGAGAAGACTCAAAAGAGACACAAAGGTAAAAGCTAAGTGGGGGACTAATCAAACCCTAATTGTTATCATGCTTGGTTATTCCTAGGGTTAGTGAGGCTTAAGAAAGAAAGAGATCTTCAAAGGCCACCAAGGAGGAATCAGATGAAAGGATCCAGAAACAAAGAGAAGCAAAACAACTTGCTTCACTTAAGAAGTCAAGTTGCTTGAAGAAAGAAGGTGAGATGAACAAGAATGAGCAATCTCAATCCACTCCACAAGATAAAATTCAGCAATGATGCATAAGAGAGATGAAAAGAGATTGTGAGAAGTGAAGGCAAATCCACTTCTCAAAACAACTTACCACCTGAAAAGTTAGTAAAAGAAATGAAATGCAATGCAAAATGAGATGCAATGTCATGATGCAACCCAAAACCAGAAGCATGAGTATGATGTTAATGATGCTAAAAGATGATGCAAACATGAGGCAATGCATTAGAATGATCATACAAACATATGGATGCAAGAGAAGCATGCTTTGAACCATGGACATACATGAAAAGTTATGGAATGCAAAAGGCATATAACATGGAAAATGGAAGATGCAATGATCAAACATGATTCTAATATGTCTTAAGATGCATTATGAATCAAATGGATGCACAAAATGTCATGGAAAGTCATGGTATGCAAGCAAATGGAAGATGAATGCAAAGGAAGGCATGAATTAGGGTTATATGCAACATACAAAGCAAAAATCCAAAACCAGAAGCAAATGACATGATAAAAATTTGAAAATGCAATCAAAGGAACCCTAAACCTATACAAACTCACTGCCCAAAGGAGGGGATCTAACTCTTAACCTAGTGAGAGTTATGAATTTCCTAAGATTGCTAGGGTTTTAAGGTACCTTGTCAAGAAAACTGCAAAAAAAATTGAAAATGCTAGATCAATTCAAGCCAATTTTATCCTATAAACTACATGTTATGAAAGATGCAATGCAAGAAGAATCATCATCCAACTCTCAATGGTTAGGCATAAATGAATTTTTGAAGTTTGTCACAAAATATTGCCTCAAAATGAATTTAATTCCAAAGAAAATAATCAAAAGGAATCAAGAACAAAAAATAAATTTGGTTTGAGAGTTGGACAATGTTTCTAAATGTTTTTAAATGTTTCATGAATTTTTTTGTGATTTTTAAATACCTAAAAGTATTTTTAATTAATTAATTTTCATTAACTAATTAAAAATAAACTTTTAAATGAATTAAAAATAATTTTTGATGCAAAAAATAAAAATAAAAATATTTTTGTGTTCTAAAAATTAATGAAACCCTTGACAAAAATTTTCATAATTTTTAAACATTTTTTGCTATTTTAAATTAAATGTACAAAATAAATCAAATAAAATGAAAATATAAATGAATTAATGAGAAGTCAACTGATCCAGTGGCTGGTATTCAAACTGAACGTGCGGGAGTTGACTGGCGCGCTATCCTACGGTTGGCATTTGAACTGGCTAGATTAATATAAAAACCTGATTAATTAACTAATGACGTGGATTAGGGTTTTAATGAAACAATCCAGGCCATTAAAACACGCGGGAGTCAAACAAAGTCAACCAAATCTACGCTCCACATTCAAACTGAACCCTAAACGCAATTAAGACACTAATCACTTTCAGGTGGCCGGAGAAGACTTCCGGTCGTCTTCTCCGGCCAGACCCTCACCTGAAAGTTGCTAACTTCTTCCCCAGGTCCCTAAAACCTAATCTCTCTGCCCAGAATCCATCCCCAAACATCATAGAGCAAGAATCAACAATCAAAACACATTTATTTTTCATAACAAAGCTGAATCGAAGAAAAATGCATTTAGGTCAGAAAAGTTTCAGAAGCATCATACATACTCAATACTCAATCATTTTCGAAACAAAACATATCAGCATGATCAGTGAAGCATAGAGAATCATTTAGGAACTTAAAAACATGTTTCTGGAAAAAATGTTCTTGAGCTCACCTGAACTGAAGCTTTGATTTCTCGAACTTTCTGGCTGCCCCTTTGATCCAAAACGCCTCTAATGGACCTCCTGAGAAGCTTGCAATGCTTGGTTGGAGTTTCTTTTGGCTGGTTTGAGAGATTGAGTGAGTTCTGTTCAGTGAGGGAGAGAAATCATGTTTCGGTTTGAGGATGTTTCAGGGATGAATGAGGGCAGGGAAATGATCAGGGGAGTGTGCTGAGATGTTTTGTGAAGTTTGTTTGAATGTTTGATACTTGTATGATGAGTTTCGAAGGAAGTTGCCTAAGAGGTGAAATATGAGAATGCTGGCTTAGAGAGAGTTTCAGGCTTGTGTGTGTTGTGTGTTGAGCTGCTTTTGGTCCATGTATCAAGTGGTGATAGGTCAGAGAGTTGTTGGTGGCCTATGGTGATTGGTATGGGTCTTTTGCAAAAAAGTCAATCTTTGTGTAAGAGAGGTATGGGCTCATAGCTAGCCAAGAACAAGAGGGGTGTCCTGCGCAGCAAGAAGTATGGAGAACCATAGGATCAATTTTGAAGTCATCCAGCAAATGGATTAGGGTTTGAGTGAGATTTTGCAACTTTGATCAACTTGGGCCCTTTTGAAGTTTCTTGATCCACAAGTCATGAAAATGAGTGAACTTTTGATGCAATCTGATCTTTAGGCCTTGGTTTATGTTTGTATGAAGATTAGAAGTCCATTTGATAGCACAATTTGTCTTGGCAAGGGATTTTGCAACTTTGCATCTTTGGTAGAAAACTTGAAATTATGTGATTTTTCCCAACTTTGACAAGCCATATCTTTTGATCCAAAATGAATTAGGACAAGTTCTTGTACTTTTTGAAAAGGGAATGATCCATTCTACAACTTTCATGACCAACGTTTTCCCATTTGAAGCATTTTTGAATCAAAAAGCAAGGGTTGAAAAAGTTTCCCAAAATGGCAAGTTTCCATTATAAGTCATTTTCCCAAAAAGTCAACTTTGCAAATGGCTTGAAATGCTTCAATTTTGTGAACTTCCAACATCTTCTATGATCAAATAAAGATCATACATAATCAAAATGATGATGAACACCCTTTGGTTGGGTCATTGGGGGCCTCAGATGCCCTGATTTTGCACTGACTTGCTCAAGAAGTCAACTCTTGATTAGATGCCTTCCCCATGGAATTTCTTCATGAAAATTGATATGCATGATCCCTATACCATATAGAGACCAATATAAACAAGAATGACCAAAAAATTTGGAGTCATGGCCTTTGAAACCAAAACCCTAATTCTAGGTCATCTATGCAGTCAAACCTGGCTCTGCTTCCATGCCAATCTCAGTTCTTGTGATTTTTTGACATTCTTAACTTTGAGAGGATATAATATGATGCTTGAACATACATGGACCCCTTTGAAATGATTGAAGACCTTTGGAGTGGCTCAAATGGCTCAGGGATGGATCAGATCACAAACCCTAGATGCAGATGACTTAGAAACAATGCAATGAATCACAAATGCAATATGAGATGCTATGATTGAACTTATGCATATGAAGAGATCACAAGCCATGGTGTGAATGGGAGAGGGCAAATTTGGGGTGTTTACAGCTGCCCCTATTCAAGCATGAGTTAGCTGTGTAGAATGTAAGCAACGGCTTAACAGGCAAACAAGATAACTTGTGGTTGAATACCAAGGACAATCCAAAATTTGCACTCACAGAATGAAGAAGAATAGGGATATAGATTGTAAAGGAAAATAAAGTATATTTATAAAGTGCGGGCGACGGAGGACGACCGTCGAGCAGAGGACGACTGCTGGGGAAAGGGCAATGACGGGGACGGCCGACATGCTAGGGGTATAAGAGATTATGATGGGGACGGCCATCAAAATAAAGTGACAAAGATTCTCTGGGGATTATAGGTAAAAATAAATGATGAGGTACGGTCATCAAAGGTGGAGGACGATCACCTAGCAGGGGACGGCTGCTCTGATAAGATGAGGGACGATCATCTACGGTGAAGGACGATCACCGGGAAAGGTACGGTTGCCAAAAGTATCGCGACATAGGACAAATGCCGGATAAAAAGGTCGACGATGGGTACGGCCATCGGATAGGCATGATGAAGGACGATCATCAAGAGGTGAAGGACGATGACCTAGCAGGGTACGGCTGCTCTCGGGGTTTATCATGACATAGGACGAATGTCAGATAACAAGATCAATGATGGGGACGGCTATCGGATAAAATGATGAAGGATGATCATCAAGAGGTTAAGGACGATCACCTAGCAGGGTACGGCTGCTCTCGGGTTTTATCATGACATAGGACGAATGTCAGATAACAAGATCAACGATGGGGACGGCCATCGGATAAAATGATGAAGGACGATCATCAAGAGGTGAAGGACGATCACCTAGCAGGGTACGGCTGCTAAATATCACGACATAGGACGAATGCCAGATAGAAAAGGGTTTCCAATAATGTAGACTCTGCTGGGGAAAGGATGAGGGACGGTCATCCAAAGGTGAAGGACGATCACCTGGCAGGGTACGGCTTCCGAAAGAGGCATCATGACATAGGACGAATGTTAGATAGAACAGAAGTTTTGTTGGGACTTCGCTGGGGAAAAGTAGACACGGACGAGTGTCTAATCTCATGGAGACATAAGTATTTGACACGGTGTATAGATTAAAGATACGGACGAGCATCCTTAAGACCATGATACGGATGGGTATCAAGTAGAAACAAACGCCTGACGCATGTTCAGAGATGATGATACGGACGAGTATCAACTGGTTAACAAGGAACACAGACGAGTATTGATTCTGAGGGGACTCTTTTGGGGAAAAGTAGACACGGACGAGTGTCTAATCTCAAGAAGACATAAGTGTTTGACACGTGTATGGATTAAAGATGCGGACGAGCATCCTTAAGACTTATGATACGGACGAGTATCGGGTAGAAACAAACGCTGACGCGTGCTCTGAGAATGATGATACGGACGAGTACCAACTGGTTAACAAAGACCACGGACGAGTGTCGAATTTGAGGATGTATAATTAATGTAAAAGATACGGACGAGTATCTGTATGAGTAAAACAGGAGTAACAAGTATGAGTGGTGTACGGGAGTATTTAACTTGCTAGGGAGAGTGACACGGACGAGTGTCAAAAGGAAAAGGCGTAATATAAACAAGTGTACGATTTACAAAGTGTTTATGCCGGGAAGGTGACACGGACGGGTGTCAGGGAATTTGTATAGATATATGTATCTGTGAGTGCAAAGAGGACGCTTTGGCTTCCTGCTGGGGATATGACACGGACGGGTGTCAAGAAGGGTATGTAATATATATAGGTGTCTGTTTGTAAAGAAAACTCGGGCGACTTTACTAGGGAACCAGGACACGGACGGGTGCCGAAAAGTGCGTACATTTGTATTTATGAGTGTAAGGCAAATGCCTTGGCTTCCTGCCGGGGAATCTGGAGAGTTTTTTGTATATCGTTGATGAATTGTCAAAATTTACAAGTGTTTGATTCAGAACATGGCTTATGATTATGCAATATGTTTGTTTTTGCCGTCATGCTCCGTATTAAACGGAATGCTACACTCTGCAGGGAGAATATGATGCGAATGCTATGATTATGCAAAGGTAAAGATTCGGGATTCGGATCCCGTTGCTGCGGAGATCTCTGGCTGATCTGTTTGGAATGGACGTCCCAGCTGGGGATAAGATCATTGGTAGATCTGACATATGGAACTCTGCTTGGGGGTATGGGTCATTGATAGACCTATCTTTGATAATGAGGGACCCAGCTGGGAGTTTGTAGAGGCTTTCGTCACTTTGTTGTGAGATCTTCAGGCATTGCTCTTCTGGATAGAGGCTGAAACTCTGTGGGGAAATGGTTCCCTGGCTTTTGTACTTGGCTGAGGAGGAAGTAACAAATGGCAACGCAGCTGGGGATAAAGCATCTCTGATGCTAATACTGAGTAAATAATGATTTGCCAGCTTGCTGGGATGAAGCTTTTATGCCCCATGCTGTGCTTTGAATACCTGCAATCCTGAAAAGTCAGAGAAACGCACAAGCAATCCCGAGGTATCCTTTACTAGATTCCATAATAGGAGTTTAGGTACTCCTGGGAGCGAGTATATTTCCTGCACGCACGTATTTTTAAAAGAAAAGCATCTGTATTTGTGCAATCAGTATCTTAAAAGACATCGGACATTCTTGCAAATGAAAATAAAATGTACGAGACGGAACATGATTGAAAAATCTGATTTTATTAATTCGTGTGCCCTGAATTGGCAAATACAGTCAAGAAACAAATCCCCTAAAATGAGGAGATTGTTACAAATTGAGAAATAAAAGGTATTGGCAATGTTGATGACGCTTCAAGGAGCTTCCCTTTGCTATGACTCGTATGACATTTGACGTTCTTCTCACCTTGCTTTCTGAGGAAGGCTGATTCTGAAAGAAGCTTGATCCTTTCGAAGCTTACCAAGTTGTAAGTGATGCAGACGAATTCAGAATGCAATTGTTTGCTTATTCCCTTGTTTTGCATGGATCGCCCTTTCGGGTTTTCAATCCATCGGGATACCCATTTTTGCCTGAGTCGTCCAATGCGACTTTTCAACTCAGCGGGTGTACACATTTTTTTTTGTTTATTTCCCTTATTTTTGCCCGAGTCTTTTATTCTGTTTTTGACTCGCCGGGATGCCCTATTTTTTCCTGGACTTACATTCTGTTTTTATGTCCAGCGGGTCATTTTATGCAAAGTATTTTTTAACTGCATCTGAATTCACAGGGGACGTGAAGTCTTCGCCATCCATAGTACTGAGCATCAGTGCTCCACCAGAGAAAACTTTCTTTACTACGAATGGTCCTTCATAATTCGGAGTCCACTTGCCCCTGTGGTCTGTATGAGGAGGGAGGAGTCTTTTCAACACAAGATCTCCCACTTGGTATTCTCGGAGCCTGACTTTCTGATCGAAGGCTTTCTTCATTCTTTTCTGATATAACTGCCCATGGCAAATTGCAGCTAATCTCTTCTCTTCAATCAGACTCAGTTGTTCATATCGGGACTGGACCCATTCTGCTTCACTCAGCTTAACATCCATTAATACTCAAAGGGATGGTAATTCAACTTCAACAGGTAGGACTGCCTCCATACCATACACAAGTTGGTACGGTGTTGCCCCAATGGATGTTCTGATTGACGTACGGTACCCATGCAAGGCAAATGGTAGCATTTCATGCCAGTCTTTGTAGGTAACTACCATCTTTTGCACAATCTTCTTGATATTCTTATTTGTTGCCTCAACAACGCCATTCATCTTTGGCCTGTAAGGAGAAGAATTGTGGTGTTGGATCTTGAAGTCCCGGCATAGCTCTGCCATCATTTTGTTGTTCAAGTTGGAACCATTATCAGTAATGATTCGCTCGGGCACTCCATACCGACAGATGATGTCTCTCTTCAGGAATCGGGCTACCACTTGCCTTGTAACATTTGCATAGGAAGCTGCTTCAACCCATTTGGTGAAATAGTTAATAGCAACCAAGATGAATCTGTGGCCGTTTGAAGCAGTCGGTTCAATCTTGCCAATCATATCAATGCCCCACATGGCAAAGGGCCAGGGTGAAGACATCACATTCAGAGGATTGGGAGGCACATGCACCTTATCTGCATAAATCTGGCATTTATGGCATTTTCTGGCATAGGCACAACAGTCGGCATCCATTGTGATCCAGTAGTAGCCCGATCTTAGCAACTTCTTTGCCATTGCATGCCCTCCTGCATGGGTACCAAAGGATCCTTCGTGCACTTCGTGCATTAGCAAGTCTGCCTCTGCCCTATCAACACATCTGAGGAGTACCATATCAAAGTTTCTCTTTTACAGGGAACCATCAGTATTCAGGAAGAAACTACCAGCAAGCCTTCTCAATGTCTTCTTATCATTGGAAGATGCCCCGGGTGGGTATGTCTGGTCCTCCAAGAAGCATTTAATGTCATGGAACCAAGGCTTATCATCTTTAACAACATCTGCTGAGAACACGTACACTGGTCTGTCCAGTCTGGATATTGAAATCCGAGGCACGAAGTTGGCAGCTTGGACTTTGATCATGGATGAAATGGTAGCCAGAGCATCTGCGAATTGATTCTCGTCTCGAGGGATATACTCAAGCTTGACTGTTGTGAAGAAAGTCAATAACCTCCTTGTATAATCCCTGTAGGGTATCAGATGATCCTGGTGTGTATACCATTTGCCGTTGGTTTGATTAATTACCAGAGCTGAATCTCCGAACACATTCAAAGTTTTGAACCTGAGGTCAATGGCTTCCTCAAGACCCATTATGCAAGCTTCGTATTCAACTTCTTTGTTAGTGCAGTTAAAGGTGAGTTTTGCCGAGAAAGTCATGTGAACTCCCTTAGGTGTAATGAGTACTGCACCAACACCACGACCATTCATATTAACAGCCCCATCAAACATCATAGTCCATTCTTCTTCTGGGTCAGGCCCTTCAGTGTGAACAGACTCTTCGTGACCTTTTGCTTTAATGAACATGATGTCTTCATCAGGGAAGTCAAATCTCATAGGCTGGTAATCATAAATGGGTTGCTCAGCAAGATAATCAGACAATACACTGCCCTTGATGGCTTTCTGAGATGTGTACTGGATGTCATATTCTGTGAGGATCATTTGCCATCTTGCAACCCGTCCGGTAAGTGCTGGCTTCTCAAATATGTACTTGAATGGATCCATCTTTGAAATCAGCAAGGTAGTGTGGGTCAACATATACTGCCTTAGTCGGCGAGAAGCCCACGCTAAAGCACAGCAAGTTTTCTCGAGCAGTGAATAGCGGGATTCACAGTCGGTAAACTTTTTGCTTAGGTAGTATATTGCATACTCTTTTCGACCAGACTCGTCATGCTGGCCCAGCACACACCCCATTGACTCTTCTAATACTGTCAAGTACATGATTAGAGGTCTTCCTTCAACTAGAGGCATAAGGATAGGAGGCTCTTGCAAGTATTCCTTGATTTTGTCAAAAGCCCTCTGACAGTCTTCGTTCCACCTGACCGTTTGTTCTTTTCTTAACAGCTTGAAAAGGTGTTCACAGGTCGCAGTAAGATGAGATATGAACCTTGAAATGTAGTTCAATCTACCTAGGAACCCCCGAACTTCTTTTTCAGACTTAGGTGCAGGCATTTCTTGAATGGCTTTGACTTTATCAAGGTCAACTTCAATCCCTTTCTCACTTACAATAAATCCCAGCAGCTTACCAGATCGCACCCCGAATGTGCACTTGTTAGGGTTTAACTTCAATTGGTACTTCCTCAGACGCTTGAATAGCTTCAGCAGATTTACTAGGTGGTCTTCTTCTGTGAGGGACTTGGCAATCATGTCATCCACATAACATTCTATTTCTTTGTGGATCATGTCATGGAATAATGTTACCATATCCCGTTGATAAGTTGCACCAGCATTCTTCAGTCCGAATGGCATCACCTTGTAACAGAACGTGCCCCAGGGTGTGATGAATGTTGTCTTCTCCATGTCTTCAGGTGATATCTTGATCTGATTGTATCCTGAAAATCCATCCATGAAGGATAACACCGAGAACTGAGCCGTATTATCCACCAATACATCAATGTGAGGTAAAGGGATGTCATCTTTCGAGCTGGCTCTGTTCAGATCCCGGTAGTCCACACACATCCTCACCTTGCCGTCCTTCTTAGGCACAGGTACAATATTAGCAACCCACGGTGGATAGCTAGTGACAGCAAGGAAACCGGCGTCCCACTACTTTTGTACCTCTTCCTTTATCTTCATTGCCATATCTGGGCGAGTACGACGCAGTTTTTGTTTCACTGGTGGGCAGTCTTCTTTTAAAGGCAGCTTGTGCATAACAATATCGGTGTCCAACCCTGGAATATCCTGATAAGACCAAGCAAAGACATCCACATATTCCCGAAGCATATCAATCAGTCGTTCCTTCACTGAGTCTTGTAAGCAGGCCCCGATCTTAACCTCTTTCACATCTTCATCCGTACCAAGATTAATCGTTTCGACCTCCTCCTGATGAGGAGTGATAACTTTCTCCTCTTACCTTAACAACCTGGCTAGCTCTTCAGGAAGCTCATAATCTTCTTCAACCCCTTCATCAGCTTGATTGATTGGATTGTCAAAGTCATACGAAGCCATAGCTGTGCTGTTGTCGGTGCAGTCTGAAAGGCACTCTCTGCAACGGTTTAGATTGTTCATTTTAGTGATCGATTTTAATCTTTGTTTAGAAAAAGTGAAATAAAGTTATCATTTTGGAAAACATTGCCATTTTATTTTTGTACAAAAAGAAAAATGGAAAACAGTGAGCGGAAAAAGAAAAGACTCATTTGCAAAAGATGTCCGATATTCATTGATTGATCTGTTTGCACAAAATTACAAGATGGCCCGATTACAAAATGAGTCTTGACATCTTGGGCAAGATGCAAGACTTGATGCATGCTTAAAATATACAGGAAATAATAATTACTCTGCAGGAGTAACCCTTATAATTTCCTGGGAAGACCAGTTTGAGATATGGCTCCCCGGGATCCTTGGACGTATCCAGCTCTCTAGGTTGTGCTCATCTTCCGACTCATCTTCCAAGTTGTTCACTGCATCCGGGGTGAGCATCCCCCCGTTGACAAAGTTGGGCTTCTTGGCAGCCTCTGATTGATCTTGCTGAGTTGGTTTGTAACCCAACCCAAATCTGTCCTCCTCCTTCTCCACAGGTAGCAGCTTGCCCCAGACTTGGGCAGTACCCTCTTCAACAACCTTCCTGGCTTGCTGATAAGATGTCATGGAGGTTCCCAGTACAGCAGATGCTTCATTTATGTTCAGGGCCTCAAACCCCTGGCTCATAGTTTCATGGATTTCTCCATCCATTTCAATGTACTTATACGTAGCCAGATGGCTAACAAAGATGTCCTCTTCACCACAGATGGTGATGATCTGGCCTTCCCACTCGAATTTCAGCTTCTGGTGAAGGGTAGACGTAACTGCGCCAGCGGCATGGATCCAAGGTCTACCCAACAAACAGCTGTAGGCCGGCTGAATGTCCATCACATAGAAGGTAATTTTAAAAGTCTGCGGGCCAATCGTCACAGGCAGATCAATCTCTCCAAGCACTGATCTTTTAGAGCCATCGAATGCTCTCACTACTAAGTTACTTGGACGCAGTGCCAAGCCATCATACTCCAGCTTCACTAAGGCTTTCTTTGGTAGAACATTGAGTGAAGACCCAGTGTCCACCAGTACATGAGATAGAACAACACCCTTGCATTCTAGAGTGATGTGTAAAGCCTTGTTGTGGTTACGTCCCTCAGTTGTTAAGTCAGCATTGGTGAAGCCCAGTCCATGACTGGTGTTGACATTTTCCACCACAGTTTCTAGCTGATTAACAGTAATCTCCTCTGGCACGTATGTTGCGTGCAAGACTTTCAGTAATGCATTCCTGTGAGCTTCAGAACACATCAGCAGGGATAATATGGAGATCTTTGAGGGAGTTTGGTGAAGCTGATCCACCACCTTGTAATCACTTCTCTTTATAATTCTCATAAACTCGTCTACATCTTGCTCAAAAGATGTCTTCTGAGTTTCTTTGGCAGTCGGCTCTTCAAATACCACACTCTTCCCCTTTGCTTTGGCAGCATCTTCTGCTTCGGCATTAGGTCTTTGTAATTGTGAGGCAAAAAGGCGTCCGCTTCTGGTGAAGCCTCCGCCTCCCCCAACATTATCAATCTGTGGAGAAGAAGTTGAAGAATCCAAGGTGATTTTCTCCCCGTTGCAGTAAAGATCAGAGCCATAATGCCAAGGTATGGCATTACTGCTTTTATATGGAACTGGTCCAGGCACCGTAATGGTAACTGGACTGACTGCAGCAGAGGAGGGTACTGAAATGGTGTGCGGATCATAGTAGATGGTGACTGGTGACCTGGCAGGAGATGCCACTATTTGTTGTTGAAAGTTGTTATTTGGAGGAACAAATGATGGATCATAGTAGATGGTGACTGCTGAGATATCTTCATTATTTTCTGTTGGCGTTGTAGAAGATTCTGCTGAATAAATAGGTGCTGATGTTGTAGAAGAAATGGTTGTTGACATCTGATTTGTTGAAGTGATGGATGGAGCCAATGTTGATGATATTGACGAATTGGTCGGAATGATTGTTGTTGCAGTTGTAGGAGAGTCAGGAATTGTTGTCAAAGGGATTGCTGGATTTGTAGGTGTTGACGTTGTGATCTGAAGGATACCACTTTTGATAAGACTGTCTATGCCGCTTCTCAAGTTATCACACCCGTTGACTAAAATGTTGCAATAACCACAACCGAGCTCACACCCGGGGAACATCTGGCATTCTAGGAGCTGAGCTTTAATTTCTACCAGAGGTGTCCGAATCTGCCCAACACCGGTGATTAAGAAAGATGGCTTGTCTTCCTCAATGGAATTGATTCTTGGTCCTCCATGATTGGGCATGGGATTCTTGTTGACATTTGGCGGGGGTGCAAAGTTGAGGGCTTTGGAATCCACTAGATCCTGCACTTTCATTTGTAAAGCCCTACATTTCTCAGTATTATGGCCAGGTGCATTGGAGTGAAAAGCACATCTGGCGTTGACATCATAGTTTCTTGGCGGGTTAGAGGGATCTGGTGGTGCCAATGTCCTTAATTCAACCAAGTTGAGTTTCAGGAGTTGTGGCAATAAAGCGGCATAAGGCATAGGGATTGGATCAATCACTCTATTGGCCTGTGATGGTCTTTGCTGAAAGGGCCTTTGTTGTTGATTGCTATTTTTGTTATTGTAGGTTCTTTGTGGCGGATACTGAACTTGCTGTTGATAGTGTGGTTGTTGTTGTGGTTGATATGCTGGTTGCTGAGGAATCGGAGCTGGAATAGTGACTGCTACTACTGATCTGTGGACATGCTGAGATCTGCCCATGTTGGCATAAATGGCATTTGTCTCACCAGTTCTTCTAGGTCCCACAAAAGGCTTCCTGGGATTACTTGACGAACTTGCACCATTATCAGAAATTTTACCCATCTTCAGAAGGCTTTCAATTCTTTCCCCAGCTATAACTACGTCAGCGAAGCTGGTGGAACAAAAGGCAGCTAGCCTATCAATATATGTTCCTTGCAGGGTATTCATAAACATGTCGGCCAATTCTCTTTCCGACATGGGTGGCTGGACAGCAGCAGCAAGCTGTCTCCACCTCTGGGCATATTCCCTGAAGCTTTATCTGGAGGATTGAGACATTCCCATCAGAAGGGTTCTGTTAGGAGCCATGTCTAGATTGTATTGGTACTGTCTGATGAAAGCTTTCGCTAGGTCCTTCCAGCACCTGATAGTAGCCCTGGTCAAGTGAGAGTACCACTCCCTTGAAGCCCCAGTCAAACTATCTTCAAAATAGAACATCCACAGTTTCTCATCCATGGTGTACGCTTTAAGTCTTCCCAGAAAATACTGCAAGTGAGTTCGTGGATAGGAAGTTCCATTGTACTTCTCGAAGCACGGGGGTTTAAACTTATGGGGAATTCTTACCCCATCCACTAACCCCATATCCATGACATCAAACCCTAAAGAGTTTTGAGACTCCAGAGATCTCAATTTCTCAGCAATTTCATCAAACCTCCTATCATAGACTTCATCCCCAGCTCCCATCACAGTGAACTGCTCTTCCTGGGGGTCTTCTTGTAAGATTCTTCCTCCAGTAGTATTTCCTTGCACATTACCCGAGATGTTGACTTCCGGATGTAGATGAGGCCCATATACTGGTGGGTTAACATGAGGCTGTCCCCTTTCATTGTAACTTGTTCCTCCAGTTCCCAGGGGAGGTTCTTCCGGGGTTTGTCTTTCTACCAATGCCCTCAATCTTTCTTGACTTTGAGCCAAGCCATTCATTACTTCCATGAATTGGGTCATTTGGTTTCTCATCTCCAGCCTTTCATTAACCATCTGGGTTCTGACCTCTGTCAGCTCTTGCTGTACTTGATCCATCTGGATACCAGGAAGATTGTTGCGAGTAGGATATCTGTGCGGACGATTGAGAAGGAACACCCGACGGCGAGCAATAATTCCTGAATCACAACAGAGTTAGTAACAACCAAAACAAAAACCTACAAAACAAAACAAAAGTTAGTATGCAATGCAGTATGCTTATTTGTTTCCAAGGTATCCCGCTTGGCACTTGGTTTTGACCTTTCCAGACCCTGAGGAAGATGCTTTGATGTTGTTTTGAGAGAAAGAAAACTTTAGTGAAACAAACTAACAAATACATTACAAATGGTGAATCATACATAGTTTGTTTTTACAACATATGCCCTTGAAGGGTCAAAATACAACATAAAAAGAAAAGTACATCAAATGGAAATAACAACAAGCAAAGAAGTCAAACATCTAATCCAAACTCATCCTCCTTAACCTCCTCCAAAAGTGCTTCAGTTACAGGACTAGCTGGATGCTCTGTGATGTTCCTGATAAGAAGGTTTCTGGCGGCAATAGCAGTGGTCAGCTTCTTGTGCCTGTCTTGCTCCTTTGACCTCTTCACACCAGCCCTAAGCTTCAATTATGAGATCTCCTTCTGGGCTGCCAACAAAGCCTCCTGTTGTTTCTTCTCATTGGCCTCCAATTGCTCGATCCTAGCTTGAGTTCTCTTATCTTCTTGAGTGCGAGCTTTAGTGATCCTGACCCACCTAGCTTGGCTTTCCTCTAGATAGAGATCAGTCCTAGCCTTCTGAAACTGGGCCTCTTTACAGGCATTCTTCAATATTTGCTCTCCAGCTCTTGATTTCTTGATGTAGTCTTCTGCTTTCCCAATCTTGGCCAGATGTTCCACCTTGAGCTTTTCTAACCTCTCAATGTCTATACGACCATCACTCCTCTCCCAGAGGGTCTTCTTCAGAGCTTGAGACAGGTTCTCATTCCTTTCCTTTAGCTTCTCAAATTCTTCCAGGCTGACAGTGGCTGGAGGTGGCACTGTTGAAGGTCCAGGTGTATCCTCAATGGTGAAAGGCATCCCAGAAATCTGAGCCCTAGCATAAGACCACTCATAGTACTGAGCTGAAGCCACATTGTTGCATCTCCCAAGAATGGCCATCCCTTTGGTCTGGATGTTGTCCCAAGCCCAAGATGCTTGTCTGACAACAGCTAGATTAGGCTTTATCTCACAATACAGGGTTTCAGCCAAGTCTTGCACTTTAGGAGGGTGAACCAAAGCATAGCCCAACTGTCTTTTAAACAGCAAAGGATTGTAATTGATGCAACCCTTCACTCCTATTAGAGGTACATTGGGATACTGCCCACAGCTAGTGATTATGTCTCTTCCCTTGGTGCTCTGGGTGCACCATCTGAAGTCATCTGAGGTCAAAGCAATAAGTCTTCTAGCCCAATTCTTCTGTTGGTGAGGAATCAGGAAGGCATCAGTCTTGGGTAAGTGTTTGAGAAACCATGTGTGAAATATAGGAGCACGGCATCTCACCAATCTCCCTCTCTTCTTCTCATTCCTCTGATGAACAGAATAATAGAAATCCCCCAGCAATGTGGGCACTAGGTTCCTCAGAAGGAAGAGATGAATGGCATTCTTGCTGATAAACTTGGGCTCATCTGCAAATAATATAACCCCATATATACTGAGGGCTAACAATGCATAAACTGCCTTCCATTCTCCCAAGGAGGCCTTCAGGATAGCCTGAGAAATCAGAAAGTCTAGGTGTAATCCATGGATCCCAGCCTTTGTTGTCATGTTCTGCTTAATTAATATAGACTCCAAATATAGTGCTTTTGCCACTTCTCCATTGCTGGGAGAAGTCATCTCAGGGTTGAAGGGGACACCACCCCTGATAGGTACTCCAATCAAAGATGAGAACTCCTCCAGCAAAGGTCCCAACTGAAAGTTCTGGAAAGTGAAGCACCTCAAAGGAGGGTCATAAAACTGTAGGCAAGTGTGAATCAAACTCCTTTGAGAAGGGTCCAAGTCCATAACCATATCAAGGATGCCTCCATAATGTTCTCTGAATAATGGGATGTGGTCTGGAGTGATAAGTGCCTGAACCTGCCTGATGCCAGCTAGCACAGGCTCAAAGAAATGGTATGAAATGTTGCTCTTCTTGGGTGCCATGACTGCTGATGAAGAGATGAAAATAGATGCTGATGATGAAGACTGATACTGGAGATGAGCCACTGATAGGATGAGGAAGATGATGGAGGTAGCTAAAGCAGGCAACTGATGAAGATAGCTGAAGCAGATAAAGGTATATGAAGATGAAGGGGTCAAAACCAAGCCAGATGTAATATGGATACCCTGAAAAACAAATAAACAAATGTTAAATGATTCAATGATGATGTATGCAAATGATATGCAAGGGTTTGTGATCAAGCTGGATCTGATTACTTTCTTGATATAAAGGCCCATGTATGTTTAAGAAGTCCAGATGAAGGTCTAGAAGTCCAGTAACTAAGGTGGGGGACTCAAATAAAGAGTCACATGTCCAGGGTTAAATCACAAGAACTGTCCAAAGTGAAGCATTCTTAAACAAAACAAGTATCAGGGTATGATGTGGCCAAGGGTTCCTGCAAACCTGTAAACAGCCCAACCCCTTCACAGGTGATGTTCTAAAACAAGGATCCTCAGACTTGGATCAGTTATGAGAAGTGTAAACACTTCTAACCCGGAGGTACAGTGTTTACAATAACCATAAAAGATCCTCTTCTAATTCACCTCATTTTCTGAAGGTCAATAATAAAGGTCATCCAGACTTAGCAGGCTTCCCAGATAGCCCTAGTACTACAGGAAATCTGTAGCACAGAGTTCTCAAGAATAAACCCACATCTGAACCGTTTTTCATATTCCCGCACCAGACCGAAATGGAATGGGAATGAACATGAACCACTCTAGCCTAGGTGTCACTCAGGTCCCAGGTATAGGACCTTATCTCTCAATGAAACCCCACCCACCAAAACAGAAAACCAGATCCAGCCAGATAATAGTATGACAGTATGAAAAATGTAAAACTGTAAAGAAAGCAGTAAATAAAGCTGTACATAAAGCAATAAATAAAGCAACTATATAAACACAATTAGCACATAACACCCCAGTAAACACAAATCAAACAAGCGCTAGGAGGAACCCACAAAAAGAACCAGAAGCCCTGGTTACAGTATAAGGGTCCCCAGCAGAGTCGCCAAGCTGTCGCTCCCACCAAGTGACACCTCGAGGTCAGAAGGGGTACAGACGTGAACGGTCGGCGAAAGAGGAGAGTACACACAGGGGTGAACTCAGAAAAGAAAGAGTCGCCAGCTAGGCATTTTTATCCCGAAGGAAAGGTAATGCTGCATAAACCTGGAAAGATATGGATAAGAAGGTTGCGAACCAAAGAGACTGAGAAAGGGGGTTGGTTACAACCTGGGAAGGTATTAGCACCCAGATTGTCCGCCGTACTCGACGGGATCCACGCTTAAAAGATTTGTGTTTTAAAGGGGTAGTGTCAGTGCTATCTGTGTATCAAAGCTGGAAAGAATGCAAGTGTCAGTGTAAAAGAATTGTGAAGTGTATAAAAGAAGTGTCAGTGTAAAAAGAAAGAGTGAAATGCTCATGACTTTGAGGCTTAAAGAATAATGCTGGAAGAGGGGGAATGTACAGAGACTTTCGTTCGACAACTGTTAAGTTATGCCTACGTATCCTCTCGTGCAATGAGGAACTTAGAACACCGTAGTTCGACTCAAAGAGACTGAAAGATAAATTGACTTGTAAATTGCTTGCTTGTCTATGCTCAAGTGTATGACCTGTCTGGCTCAAGTGCAAACTATCTTGCATTAAACGGAAGAAGCAAGTTCTCGTTTGTGAGTGAAGGTGATGAGAAAAGAATCCCGAAGGAGACGATTATTGTTTGTTTTTTGGTATTTTCAGTCTTTTATTGCTTTTGAAAGTTTGTCATAAGTTAATGAGCTTAAGCCTAAACCAATGGGTTAGTAAACTCATCACATCTTCCCTCTGATTAGGGGTAATGAGAGTACCTTAAGTGTGAAGTCAGCATCTCACACTTTATCACCATGGTGTAGGATTAAGATCATTAACCTACTTGCAATTATTTAGATGTTTTTGTTGTTTTTGTTTAGTGTTAAGTAATGAGTTTAAGCCATAATCAGGGATTAAACAGACTCATTACACCATCCCAATAGAAGGATAATAGATGAGAATGTTTAAGCTGAGGAAGACTCCTCAACTTAATCCATGATTAGGGATTAACCTCATGACAAAACAAAACCTTTATTAGATGGATTTTAGTTAATGATAAGATGAAGAAGTGGCTTTTATGGTTTGTAAGACAACTTGAGGAGGACTTGTCCATTAACACTAGGGTTAGTCCTTCTTAACCAATTAAGGAAGAATTAGAACCCTAATGCAAGGCCCAAGTTACAAGTTTGATGTCTTGATGATTATTAAGTGAATTGATTAAAGGATTTAAACACATTAAGGGTTTAACACTTAGGATTAAAGTTATACACTCCATCCTAATAGAAGGATGCAGGCATAAGCTTAATCACAAAGCCTTAAAGCCTTTAGGGTTTAGTCCCTGATTATGAGATGAGAAGAGAAGACTCAAAAGAGACACAAAGGTAAAAGCTAAGTGGGGGACTAATCAAACCCTAATTTTTATCATGCTTGGTTATTCCTAGGGTTAGTGAGGCTTAAGAAAGAAAGAGATCTTCAAAGGCCACCAAGGAGGAATCAGATGAAAGGATCCAGAAACAAAGAGAAGCAAAACAACTTGCTTCACTTAAGAAGTCAAGTTGCTTGAAGAAAGAAGGTGAGATGAACAAGAATGAGCAAGCTCAATCCACTCCACAAGATAAAATGCAGCAATGATGCATAAGAGAGATGAAAAGAGATTGTGAGAAGTGAAGGCAAATCCACTTCTCAAAACAACTTACCACCTGAAAAGTTAGTAAAAGAAATGAAATGCAATGCAAAATGAGATGCAATGTCATGATGCAAACCAAAACCAGAAGCATGAGTGTGATGTTAATGATGCTAAAATATGATTCAAACATGAGGCAAGGCATTAGAATGATCATACAAACATATGGATGCAAGAGAAGCATGCTTTGAACCATGGACATACATGAAAAGTTATGGAATGCAAAAGGCATATAACATGGCAAATGGAAGATGAAATGATCAAACATGATTCTAATATGTCTTAAGATGCATTATGAATCAAATGGATGCACAAAATGTCATGGCAAGTCATGGTATGCAAGCAAATGGAAGATGAATGCAAAGGAAGGCATGAATTAGGGTTATATGCAACATACAAAGCAAAAATCCAAAACCAGAAGCAAATGACATGATAAAAATTTGAAAATGCAATCAAAGGAACCCTAAACCTATACAAACTCACTGCCCAAAGGAGGGGATCTAACTCTTAACCTAGTGAGAGTTATGAATTTCCTAAGATTGCTAGGGTTTTAAGGTACCTTGTCAAGAAAAATGCAAAACAAATTGAAAATTCAAGATCAATTCAAGCCAATTTTATCCTATAAACTGCATGTTATGCAAGATGCAATGCAAGAAGAATCATCATCCAACTCTCAATGGTTAGGCAGAAATGAATTTTTGAAGTTTGTCACAAAATATTGCCTCAAAATGAATTTAATTCCAAAGAAAATAATCAAAAGGCATCAAGAACAAAAAATAAATTTGGTTTGAGAGTTGGACAATGTTTCTAAATGTTTCATGAATTTTTTTGTGATTTTTAAATACCTAAAAGTATTTTTAATTAATTAATTTTCATTAACTAATTAAAAATAAACTTTTAAATGATTTAAAAATAATTTTTGATGCAAAAAATAAAAATAAAAATATTTTTGTGTTTCTAAAAATTAATGAAAACCTTGAAAAAAAATTTCATAATTTTTAAACATTTTTTGCTATTTTATATTAAATGTACAAAATAAATCAAATAAAATGAAAATATAAATGAATTAATGAGAAGTCAACTGATCCAGTGGCTGGTATTCAAACTGAACGTGCGGTAGTTGACTGGCGCGCTATCCTACGTGCAGGGAAATGATCAGGGGAGTGTGCTGAGATGTTTTGTGAAGTTTGTTTGAATGTTTGATACTTGTATGATGAGTTTCGAAGGAAGTTTCCTAAGAGGTGAAAAATGAGAATGTAGGCTTAGAGAGAGTTTCAGGCTTGTGTGCGTGGTGTGTTGAGCTGCTTTTGGTCCATGTATCAAGTGGTGATAGGTCAGAGAGTTGTTGGTGGCCTATGGTGATTGGTATGGGTCTTTTGCAAAAAAGTCAATCTTTGTGTAAGAGAGGTATGGGCTCATAGCTAGCCAAGGACAAGAGGGGTGTCCTGCGCAGCAAGAAGTGTGGAGAACCATAGGATCAATTTTGAAGTCATCCAGCAAATGGATTAGGGTTTGAGTGAGATTTTGCAACTTTGATCAACTTGGGCCCTTTTGAAGTTTCTTGATCCACAAGTCATGAAAATGAGTGAACTTTTGATGCAATCTGATATTTAGGCCTTGGTTTATGTTTGTATGAAGATTAGAAGTCCATTTGATAGCACAATTTGTCTTGGCAAGGGATTTTGCAACTTTGCGAATTTTGGTAGAAAACTTGAAATTATGTGATTTTTCCCAACTTTGACAAGCCATAACTTTTGATCCAAAATGAATTAGGAAAAGTTATTGTACTTTTTGAAAAGGGAATGATCCATTCTACAACTTTCATGACCAAAGTTTTCCCATTTGAAGCATTTTTGAATCAAAAAGCAAGGGTTGAAAAAGTTTCCCAAAATGGCAAGTTTCCATTATAAGTCATTTTCCCAAAAAGTCAACTTTGCAAATGGCTTGAAATGCTTCAATTTTGTGAACTTCCAACATCTTCTATGATCAAATAAAGATCATACATAATCAAAATGATGATGAACACCCTTTGGTTGGGTCATTGGGGGCCTCAGATGCCCTGATTTTGCACTGACTTGCTCAAGAAGTCAACTCTTGATTAGATGCCTTCCCCATGGAATTTCTTCATGAAAATTGATATGCATGATCCCTATACCATATAGATACCAATAGAAACAAGAATGACCAAAAAATTTGGAGTCATGGCCTTTGAAACCAAAACCCTAATTCTAGGTCATCTGTGCAGTCAAACCTGGCTCTGCTTCCATGCCAATCTCAGTTCTTGTGATTTTTTGACATTCTTGACTTTGAGAGGATATAATATGATGCTTGAACATACATGGACCCCTTTGAAATGATTGAAGACCTTTGGAGTGGCTCAAATGGCTCAGGGATGGATCAGATCACAAACCCTAGATGCAGATGACTTAGAAACAATGTAATGAATCACAAATGCAATATGAGATGCTACGATTGAACTTATGCATATGAAGAGATCACAATCCATGGTGTGAATGGGTGAGGGAAAATTTTGGGTGTTTACACATCCTAAGATAAGGATGCAGGCATAAGCCTAATTCAATGTCCTAAAGCTTTAAGTGTTTAGCCTCTGATTATGAGATGAGAAGAGAGACTCAAGGAGACTCAAAGGTAAAAGGCTAAGGGGAGACTATATACAACCCTAAAAATTATCATGCTTGGACATCCTATGGTTTGTGAGGCTTAAAGAAAGATCTTCAGGAGGCCACCAAGGAAGAGAAGCAGATGAAAAGAGAAGAGAAAGAGAATAGGTTACTTGCTTCCTGGAGAAGGTAAGTAAACTAAAAGAAAGAAAGTAAGAAGCAAGAGAGCACAAGTGACGCAAGTTCACTTCAAAGACAAATAAGATATGAAAATGAGGAGAAGAGAAGAGGTGGTATGTGAAGGCAAATCCACATCCCAATCAACTTACCATGAGCCCCTGAAAGTTAGTGTGAATGCATAAGATGCAAAGCAAAAGGAAATAAACCAAGTGGAAGTGCAATGACCAAAACAAGAAGTGAAAACATGATACAAATTTGTCATGAGATGATGCAAATTCATATATGATGCATATGAATGATCATACAAAGGATGGGATGCAAAGGAAGCATGTTAGAAGCTTGAAAACACATGGATGTACATGGAATGTAATGAATGCAAAGCATAGCAAATGAATTAAGAAATGATCAAGCAATGTTCAAGCATGTCTTAAGATGTCTAAGATTGCATACAAAGTCATGGAATGTCATGGAAAGTTCATATGATGATGATATACAAAGATGAATGCAAATGAACATGAGAAATTAGGGTTTTATGAATGTATGAGATGCAAATGACCAAAACAGAAGCATACATCATGACAAAAATTTGAAAATGAACTCAAACAAACCCTAATCATAAACAAGAACACTCCTCAAAGGAGAAGGTCAGAAGCTAAACCTAGTGAAAGTTATGAATTTCATAAGTTAACTAAGGTTTTTGGGTACTTCTAAAGGAAAAATGCAAATCAATTTGAAAATGAAATGCAAAATTATGAGTTAAATAACCTAGACACTAGATGTAATATGTGAAACAATTCAAAAAGAATCAAGTTCAAACTCATCATGGTTGATCAGTAATGATAATTTCAAGTTAGGGTTAGAAAAATGGAATTTTATGAACCCTAATTCAAAGTAAATTATGAAAACATGATCAAACCTAAAAATAAATTTGTATGATGAGTTTGTAAATGTTTCTAAATGTATAAGAATGCTTAATGATTTTATTTTGTGATTTTTAGAAACCTAAATGTATTTTTAATTAATTAAAATCAATTAATTAATTAAATAAAACATTTAAATGATTTAAAAATACTTTTTTAATGCAAAAATTTAAAACAAAAATATTTTTGGGTTTAGAAATATATTTGAAGTGAAAATGCTGAGAATGTGATTTTTAAAATTCTTTTTGCTATTTTTAATAATTATGAGAAAACAAAAGAAATAAAATGAAAATAAAATAAAAGAAAATAAAAGTTAGCAAGATCTATGGTCCAGATTCAAACAGGGGGAGACTGCGCGCGCGTTTGGTTGGCTGGGATTGAATCTGACTAATTAATTATGTTTATTTTAATTAATCAGAAATTAAGGCTAATGAACTAATCTGATTCATCCAATCACCTAAGCTAATCAAGATCTAACGATCCATATGCAATCTGGACACTAAACCCTAATTAAACCCTAATGAGCTTCAGGCGACCGGAACAGTGCTCCGGTCGTCTTCTCCGGCAACCCCAAAACCTAACTTCTTCCCTGGGCAAAATCAAGACCTCTAAACCACCCAGAAATGATCCCCACATCAAATGCAACTCAATACACTCATCAAACACAATTTATATCACATAATCAGAGAGAATCGAATCAAAACATATTCATGGACAAATTTTCAGAAGCTCGTGAAATGCTCATTTCTTAATCATTTTCAAATATAAAAGCATCAGTGTGATCCCCATAACATATATTTTCATTTTATAACAAGAAATTGAAGTTCTGAAAGATTTTGTTCTTGAGCATACCTGAGCTGATGAACTGCAAATGTGAGCTTTCAGAGCCTCTCCTTCGTGCAAAAAGCTTCATTTGATCCTCCTGAGGCTAATGGAATGCTTGAAAGGCTTTGAGAGTGGCTAGTTTGTGTGTTTCAGTTCTGGTGTAGCAGAAATGGAGGTTTGTGTTTGTGATGTTTCAGGCCATTTTGAGGGTTGGGTTTTGTTCTATGGATGAAGTGTGACTTGTTGGTGAAAGAATTTTTGAGTTTTAGTGTCTGGTTTGGGAGAATCGAAAATGAGAAGTTTTGAGTGATTTTCTTGCAATCTCATTATGGTGAGGTTTCAGGCTTGTATTTTATATGAAATGAGGTCCATGATGTTTGTATAAAGCAATGTGATTGGTTCAGAGAGTTGGTGTGGCACAGTTTGATTGTCATGGTAATTTTGCAAAAAAAGTTAATGAAGGTGTACCATAAGCATGGCACGAGTCAGAGCTGGCTTGAAGGCTTGTCCTGCCTCAGCTTTATTCAAGGATGGCCCTTGGATCATATTTTGTGAGTTGGATGGCTTGATTCATGTGATAGCATATGTTTTGCAACTTTCCCTCTTTGAGAATTTTGTGAAAATGGCTTATAGAAACTTATGATCCAAGGCATGATTTTGGTCTTGCAATGTTGCACTAACATGTTATGAAGCTTAGAAGTCAATTAGTGGTCACAAGAAGTCTTGAAACTTGATTTTGCAAAATTCCCTCTTTGGCACATACATGAAAATTACAAGATTTTTCCCAACTTTGAAACATCATATCTTGAGTTCTAGGATGAATCAAGAGGAGTTCTTGTACCTTTTGAAAATGGGAAGATCCAATCTACAACTTTCATGTTTAAGGATTTTTCATTTGAAGCAATTTTGATCATGAAAGAGGAGGCTGAAAATCTTTCCCAAAATGGAATGTTTTCATTACAAGTCATGTCCAAAAATGGAAAGTTTGCAAATGGCTTGAAATTCTTCAATCTTGTGAAGTTATAACCACTTATAAGATCAAATAAAGATCATATAACCTCAAATTGATGAAAATGACCCTTTGGTACCATTGTTGGGGGCCTCAGATGCCCTGATTTTGACTTTTCTTGCACAACAAGTTACTAGTTGATCAGATGACTTCCACAATGAATTTCTTCATCAAATTTGGTACACATGCTCCTTATAATATATTAAGACCATCGGAATCAAGAATGACAAAAAAAAGAGGTTAAAGGCCTCAAACCAAAAACCCTAATTTTAAGTCATCTGTGTAGGAAATCTTCAGTCTGCCTCTATGCCTTTGCAATGCTTTGCAATGCTTTGTGATATTTTGACTTTAATGAACTTTGGGGAGAATATTATGATCATGGAACACATATGGACCCTCTTGGAATGCTTTAAGACCATTGAGATCGCTCAAATAACTTTTTGGATTATCCTGATCACAAACCCTAGCTATGCAACTTATGCAGTGAAATAAAATATGCAATGTGAGATGGTATGCTTATGCAAATGCAACATGAAAGATCACAAGCTATGGTGTGAGAAAAAGTGAGGGAAAATTTGGGGTGTTTACAGTTTCCCCTATTCAAGCATGAGTTAGCCATGTCGGATGTAAGCGCATGGCTTAATAGACAAACAAGATAACTTGTGGTTGAATACCAAAGACAGTCTGAAATTTGCCCTCATTGGGGAGAAGAAGAAAAGGGATATAAATTGTAACAGATAGTATAGTATGAGTATCAAGTGAAAGCGATGGAGGACGACCATCGAGCAGAGGACGACTGATGGGGATAAAAACGGTAAGTAAAGCAATGACGGGGACAACCATCATGCTGGGAAATAAAGAGACTGCGATGGGGACGGCCATCGGGTAAACTGATGAAGGAAGATCATCAAGAGGTTAAGTACGATCACCTAGCAGGGGACGGATGCTCTGGGGATTATCTCGACATAGGACGAATGCCGGATAAAAAAGATCAACAATGGGGGACGGCCATCAGATAAATATGTTGAGGGACAGTCATCAAAAGGTGAAGGACAATCACCTAGCAAGGGATGCCTGCTTAAAAGATATCGCGACATTGGATGAATGCCGGATAGAAAGCTCCAACAATGGGGATTCCACTGGGGAAAGAATGAGGGACGATCATCCAAAGGTGAAGGGCGATCACCTAGAAGGGGACGGCTGCCGAAAAGTATCACGGCATAGGACGAATGCCGGATAGAAAGGATCAACGATGGGGACGACCATCAGATAAAATGATGAGGGACGGTCATCAAAAGGTGAAGGACGATCACTTTGCAGGGGACGGCTGCCGAAAATATCACGACATAGGACGAATGTCGGATAAAAAGAGATTGTTTTGTTGGTGACTTACTGGGGAATTTTTAAACACGAACGAGTGCTTATGCTTTGAAATAAAAGGTATAAGTGTTTTGACAGTGTGTATAGACTAAATATGTGGACGAGCATCCTTAGGACCTCGATACGGACAAGTATTGATAGAAGCAAATGCTGACACGTGTTTAAGGATGATGATACAGATGAGTATCAATCAGTTAAGCAAGGAACACGGACGAGTGTTGATCTGCTGAGGAGGTGATATAGACAAGATACAAACGAGTATCAGAGGATTGTGTATAAGTATGTATAAGTGTTTGACCTGCTGGAGGATATGTGCAAGATACGAAAGATTGTTTGACTTGCTAGGGAAGTATGACACGGACGAGTGCCAAAAAGAATATGTACAAGTATGAACAAGTGTCTGTATTGAGAGTGCAAAAGGTATTCGGGCTTTGTTTGCGGGGGATAAGTTTTGTATATTGCTGGTGAAGTGATTCTTGATGTTTTGCAGGTGACTGGCTCGAACCTGGCTTATGATCATGCAAATGTTTGGTTTTTGCCGTAATGCTCCGTATTAGACGGAATGCTACGCTCTACGTGGGGAAAATGATGTGAATGCTATGATTATGCAAAAATGAGAGAACCGATCCGAGATTTGGATCCTGCGGGGGAGAAAGATCTTTGGGCGATCTGTCTGGAGGGAGAACTCCGCTGGGGAAAGAGATCATTGGCCGATCTGTGGGGAGAGAGGATCATCGAATGATATTCTTAGGGAACTTTGTGGTGCTCTGGGGGAAGAAATCTGTGGGGATCCCGGCTGGGGAAGCTTCTGTTGAAGAGACTAATGCTGGGGATGAGGAGGCCTCGGCAACTCCGCTGGGAAAGAGCATTTCAGGCATTGCTCGGGAGATCCTGCTTGGGGAGGAGAGAACTTCTGGGAAGTAATCTGTTGTAACTCCTTCGTCTAAGCAACACGCTGGGGATTTAATGAGTTTCTCGAAGGATCCTCTGAGGGGATAACAGCTTCGCGGGGAGAATACTTCTGTCAAGTGACCCTGCTGATGAGGTGATTTCTGAATTGGCTGGGGATACGAGGCTTGATATACCCCATGTTGTGAGATTGTCTGTCTTGAGTACCTGCAACCTGTTAAAAATAAAATGCACAAGTGTCCCGAGGTATCCTCAACCGGATTCCGTCATAGGAGTTAGATTCGTCTGAGAGCAACATATTTCCTGCAAGCATCTATTAAAATGGCTTATATGTTTTCATCCAAGTGTTGTATTATGAACTTTGGACATTTTTCAAACGAAACAAAAATGTACAAAACAAAGTGTGACTGAATATTATGATTTTATTGATTTGTGTGCCCTGAATAGGCAAGTACAGTGAAGAAGCGAACCCCTGAAAGGAGGAGATTACTGTAAATTGAGAAAATAAAAAGTGTTCGCAATGTTGAAATTGACGCTCCAGTGAGCTTCCTTTGCTATGACCTGTATGACCTTGACATTCTTCTTATCTTGCTTTCTGAAGAAGGTTGATTTTGACCGAAGCTTTATCCTTTCGAAACTTCCCATGTTGTGAGTGATACAGACGAATTCAGAATGCATTTGTTTGCTTTTTTCCCTGATTTTGCGTGGATCGCGCTTTCGGGTTTTCAATCCACTGGGATACCAATTTTTGCCTGAGCTGTCCGATGTGGCTTTTCAACTCAGCGGGTGTACATTATTTTGATTTTTCCCTTATTTTTGCTCGAGACTTTTATTCTGTTTTTGACTCGCCAGGATGCCCTATTTCTGCCTGGACTTACATTCTTTTTTTATGTCCAGTGGGTCTTTTATGAGAAGTATTTTTTAACTGCATCTGAATTCACAGGAAATAAGAAATCCTCGTCATCTATAGTAGTGAGCATCAGTGCCCCACCAGAGAAAACTTTCTTTACTATGAATGGGCCTTCATAGTTTGGTGTCCATTTTCCCCTGTGGTCTGTATGAGGAGGAAGAAGTCTTTTCAGCACAAGCTCTTCCACTTGGTATTCCCGAGGTCTGACTTTCTGATCGAAGGCTTTCTTCATTCGCTTTTGATATAACTGCCCATGACAGATGGCTGCTAATCTATTTTCTTCAATCAGACTCAGTTAATTATAACGAGATCGGACCCATTTTGCTTCGTCCAGTTTCACATCCATCATTACCCATAAGGAGGGTAGTTCAACTTCAACAGGTAGGATAGCTTCCATACCATACACAAGCTGATAAGGTTTTTCCCCAGTAGATGTTCTGATAGAAGTTCGGTACCCATGCAAGGCAAATGGTAGCATTTCGTGCCAGTCTTTGTAGGTGACTACCATCTTTTTCACAATCTTCTTGATATTCTTATTAGCAACCTCAATAACATTCATCTTTGGCCTGTAAGGAGAAGAGTTGTGATGTTGAATTTTAAAGTCCCGACAATGTTTTGCCATCATCTTGTTGTTCAAATTGGAACCATTATCAGTAATGATTCGCTCGGGAACTCCGTATCGACAGATGATATCCCTTTTCAGAAATCGAGCTACCACTTGCCTAGTGACATTTGCATACGAAGCTGCTTCAACCCATTTGGTGAAGTAATCAATGGCTACCAGGATGAATCTGTGACCATTTGACGCAGTCGATTTGATCTTTCCAATCATATCAATGCCCCACATGGCTAAGGGCCAAGGTGAAGACATTACATTCAAAGGATTCGTAGGCACATGCACTTTATCTGCGTAGATCTGGTATTTGTGGCATTTTCTGGCATAAGCACAACAGTCTGCATCCATTGTGATCCAACAGTAACCCGATCTTAATAACTTCTTTGCCATTGCATGTCCTCCGGAATAGGTACCGAAAGAACCTTCATGTACTGCGTGCATCAGTAGGTCTATTTCCTTCTTGTCAACACACCTGAGAACGACCATGTCGAAGTTTTGCTTGTACAAAGAACCATCAGTATTGAGGAAGAAACTGTCGGCTAGCCTTCTTAATGTCTTCTTATCATTTGACGATGCCCCAGGTGGGTATGTCTGAGTTTCCAAGAAGCATTTGATGTCATGGTACCAAGGCTTGTTATCAACGATAGTGTCCACAGAGAATACATATGCCGGTCTGTCAAGTCTGGATACCAAAATCCGAGGTACATAATTGGCAGCTTGTACTTTGATCATGGATGGAATGGTAGCCAAAGCGTATGCAAACTGATTCTCATCTCGAGGGATGTATTCAAGCTTAACTGTTGTGAAGGAGGTCAACAATTTCCTCGTATAGTCACGGTAGGGAATTAGATGCTCCTGATGAGTGTACCACTTGTCGTTGGTCTGGTTGATTACCAAAGCTGAATCTCCGAATACATTCACGGTTTTGATCCTGAGGTCAATGGATTCCTCAATATCCATGATACAAGCTTCGTATTCTGCTTCGTTGTTAGTGCAGGAAAAGGTAAGCCTTGCTGAGAAAGGCATATGAACCCCTTTAGGTGTAATAAGCACCGCACCAACCCCGTGACCGCTGCAATTAACTTCCCTGTCAAACATCATAGTCCATGCTTCTTCTGGGTCAGGCCTTTCAGTGTGAATAGGCTCTTCACAATCTTTTGCTTTTAAAAATATGATGTTTTCATCAGGGAAGTCAAATATCATAGGCTGGTAATCATCAATGGGTTGCTCATCCAGATAGTCCGACAATATACTGCCCTTGATGGCCTTCTGAGAGGTGTATTGAATGTCATATTCTGTTAGAATCATTTTCCACCTGGAAACTCTTCTGGTAAGTGATGGCTTCTCAAATATGTACTTGACTGGATCCATCTTTGAGATCAATAAGGTAGTATGAGTCAACATATACTATCTTAGTCGGCGAGCAACCCACGCTAAAGCACATTAAGTTTTCTCGAGCAGTGAATAACGTTGTTCACAGTCGGAAAACTTTTTGCTTATGTAGTATATTGCATACTCTTTTCGACCAGACTCATCATGCTGGCCCAACACACACCCCATCGACTCTTCTAATACTGTCAGGTACATGATTAGAGGTCTTCCTTCAACTGGAGGCATGAGAATTGGAGGTTCTTGCAGATATTCTTTGATTTTGTCAAAAGCTTTCTGACAATCATTGTTCCACCTGACTGTTTGCTCTTTTCTTAACAGCTTGAACAAGGGTTCACAGGTTGCAGTGAGATGAGATATGAACCTTGAGATGTAGTTCAATCTACCTAAGAACCCTCAAAATATTTTCTCAGTCTTAGGTGCAGGCATTTCCTGAATAGCTTTGACTTTATCGGGATCAACCTCAATTCCTTTTCCACTTACAATAAAACCTAGTAGCTTACCAGAACGTACCCCAAATGTGCATTTGTTAGGGTTTAATCTCAGTTGATACTTCCTCAGGCGCTTGAACAGTTTCAGCAGATTCACTAAATGATCTTCCTCTGTTTGGGACTTGGCAATCATGTCATCCACGTAACACTCAATTTCTTTGTGTATCATATCGTGGAATAATGTTACCATAGCCCGTTGGTATGTTGCACCGGCATTCTTCAGACCAAATGGTATTACCTTGTAACAGAACATGCCCTAAGGTGTGATGAAGTTTGTCTTCTCCATGTCTTCAGGTAACATCTTAATCTGATTGTATCCGGAAAATCCGTCCATGAAAGAAAATAATGAGAACTGAGCCGTGTTATCCACCAATACATCAATGTGAGGTAGTGGGAAGTCATCTTTCGGGCTAGCTCTGTTCAAATCCCGGTAATCGACACACATACGCACCTTGCCATCTTTCTTAGGTACGGGTACAATGTTAGCTACCCAAGGCGGGTAACTGGTTACAGCAAGAAAACCAGCGTAACTTCTGTTTAACTGGCCATGTCCGGGCGAGAACGGCGCAATTTCTGTTTAACTGGCGAACAATCCTCCTTCAACGGCAGCTTGTGCATGAAAATATCCATATCCAGACTTGGCATATCCTGATAGGACCAAGCAAAGACGTCGACATACTCTCGAAGCATACTGATAAGTTGTTCAATCACTGAAACCTGCAGACTGGCCCCGATCTTCACTTCTTTCACATCTTCCTCGGTACCAAGATTGATAGTCTCAACCTCCTCCTGATGAGGAGCAATTACCTTTTCCTCTTGTCTCAATAACCTGGCTAACTCTTCAGGTAAATCATAGTCTTCATCAACCCCTTTATCTGCTTGATTAATCGGATTATCGAAGTCATACGAGGTCATAGCAGTGTCATTGTCGGTGCAATCTGGAGGGCTATCTCTACAAGGGTTAAGATTTGTTCATTTTAGTGATTGATTTTATCTTATTTAGAAAAAGTGAATGAAGTTTATTAAGAAAAACATTGCCATTTATTGTTTTGTGCGAAAAAATAAATGAAAAGACAGTGAGTGAAAAAGATTGTTTGCAAAAGATGTCTGTTGTTCATTAATTTCCATTTGCACAAAATACATATATGGCCCTATTACAAAATGAGTCCTGACACCTTGGGCAAGATGCAGGACTTGATGGATGCTTAAAGAGGAAATAATAATTACTCTGCAGCAGTAACCCTTATAATTTCCTGGGAAGACCAGTTGAGGACTTGTTGGCCCGGGACTCTTGGGCGAATCCAGCTTTCCAGGTTGAAGTCACTTTCAGCCTCGTCTTCCACATTGTTGATAGAATCTGGGGTCAACATTCCCCAACTTATGAATTTGGGAGCTTCAGCAGCCTCCTCTCCGACCTGTCGGGAAGGTCTGTAACCCAAGCCGAACTTGTATTCTTTAATCTGAACTTGTAGCAGCTTGCCCCAACCTTGGGCATTCTCGTCTTCAACAACCTTCCGAGCTTGTTTGTAAGAAGAAATTGAAGTACCAGACACTTCAGTTGTTGCTTCATTGACATTGAGGGCTTCAAAACCCTGACTCATAGTTTCATGGATCTCCCCATCCATCTCAATGTACTTATAAGTAGCTAGATGACTGACAAAGATATCCTCCTCCCTACAAATGGTGATAATTTGGTCTTCCCACTCGTATTTTAACTTCTGGTGAATGGTCGATGTTATGGCGCCAGCGGCATGAATCTCGGGTCGACCCAACAAACAGTTGTAGGCAGGCTGGATGTCCATCACATAGAAGATAGTTTTGAAATTTTTTGGCCAATTACCATAGGCAGCTCTATTTCACCAAGAACCGATCTCTTAGAACCATCGAAGGCTCTCACAACCTGGTTGCTCGGACAGAGTGCAAGACCATCATATTCCATCTTGACTAAGGCTTTCTTCGGAAGAACATTGAGAGATGACCCAGTGTCCACCAAGACATGAGAAAGTACAACACCTTTACATTCCAAGGTGATATGTAAAGCCTTATTATGGTTATGGCTCTCCGTAGTCAGATCAGCATTGGTGAACCCTAGTCCATGACTAGTATTGACATTTGAAACCACTATCTCTAGCTGATTAACTGTAATCTCCTCAGGCACATAAGTTGCGTGCAAGACTTTGAGATGTGCATTCCAGTGAGCTTCAGAACACATGAGCAGAGATAGTATAGAGATTTTGGAGGGTGTCTGATGGAGCTGGTCCACAACCTTATAGTCACTCTTCTTGATAATTCTCATGAACTCGTCCACATCCTGATCGAAGGATGTCTTCTGAGTTTCTTTAGCAATTGGATCTTCAGGCACCACACTCTTTCCTTTTGCTTTGGCAGCAGCTTTTGCTTCAGCATTAACTCTTGGGAACTGTGACGCAAAGAGACGTCCGCTTCGAGTGAAGCCTCCGCCTCCCCCGACTTTATCAATTTGTGGTGTAGTTGAAGAATCAAGAGTGACTTTCTTTCCGTTGCAACAAAGATCTGAGCCATAGTGCCAAGGCACGACACTGTTGTTGTCATATGGATCTGGTTCAGGCACCATGATAGTAACTGGACTGATTGCTGCGGAAGAAGGAGTTGTGACAGTTTGTGGGTCATAATAGATTGGAGATGGTGCAGTTGCAGGGAATTGTTGATGTGACTGTTGATGTTGCTGAAAGTTGTTGGAAGAATCTGGGACATGAACTGTTGTTGGATCATAATAAATGGTGATTGTGGAAATATCCTCATTGATGGTTGTTGTTGTTGTAGTAGACTCCTTTGAAATGGTGTTTGCTAATGTTGTAAGAGAGATGTTTGCTGAAGTTGTAGAAGTCGGAACCGTTGAAGTGATCTGTAGAATGCCTTCCCTGATAAGACTGTTGATACCCTTCCTCAGATTTGCACAACCATTGGTAGAAATCTTGCAAGCTTCACAACAGGCCTCACAATCTGGAAACACTTGGCACTTCAATAGCTGAGCTTTAACTTCAGCCAGTGGTGTTTGAATGTCTGCAATGTCATCAATTAGGACTGCTAGTTGGTCTTCCTCAATGGCATTAATCATCGGTCCACCATTGTTCGGTATTGGATTATTTTTGACATTAGGAGGAGGTGCAAAATTCAAAGCTTTGGAATCAACTAAGTCCGGAACTTTCATGTGCAAGGCCCTACATTTCTCTATTGTATGGCCAGGTGCATTGGAGTGGAAGGCACATCTGGCATTGATATCATAGTTTCTTGGGAGATTCTGAGGATCTGGTGGAGTCAAGGTTCTCAATTTAATCAGGTTAAGCTTTAGTAACTGTGGAAGTAAAGCTACATAAGGCATCAGAATGGGATCGATAACCCTGTTGATTTGCGAAGGCCTTTGTTGAAACAGATATTGTTTTTGGTTGTTATTGTTGTTATAAGATCTCTGTTGTTGTGGGAACTGTTGTTGTTGTGGGAAGTGTTGTTGCTGAGATGCTGGAATGGGAATGGTGACAGTAGCTACTGATCTTTGCATGTATTGAGGCCTACCTCTTCCCATATGAACTAAATTAGCTTCACCTGCCCTACGAGTTCCTGAGAATGGTTTCCTTGCATTGCTAGAGCTAGCACAGTTGTCAGAGATTTTCCTATCTTCAATAGACTTTCAATCCTCTCACCAGCTATAACCACATCAACAAAAATGGTAGAAGAGAAGGCAGCAAGCTGGTCAATGTAGGTTCCTTGCAGGGTATTCATGAACATGTCATCCATCTCTCTTTCAAACATAGGTGGCTGGACAGCAACAGTAAGTTGTCTCCACCTTTAGGCATATTCCCGAAAACTTTCTCTTGAGGACCGAGACATACCCATCAACAAATTCCTGTTGGGTGCCATATCCAGGTTGTACTGATATTGGCGTATAAAAGCATCAACTAAGTCCTTCCAGTTCCTGACTGTTGCTTTGGATAGGTGAGAATACCACTCTCTGGATGCCCCGGTCAAGCTATCTTCAAAGTAAAACATCCACAGTTTTTCATCCATGGTATAAGCTTTCAATCTCCCTAGAAAGGATTGAAGATGGGTACGAGGATAGGAGGTACCATTATACTTCTCAAAGCAAGGAGGTTTGAACTTGTGAGGAATCCTGACTCCTTCCACTAATCCGATATCCATCACATCAAATCCCAAAGAGTTATGTGATTCCAGGGTTCTCAACTTCTCAGATATCTCGTCCAGACGAAGATCATAAACTTCATTAGCCCCATCACCTAACACTATAAACTGCTCGTCCCGAGGATCTTCCTGCAGAACATGATCTCTAGTGTTTCTCTGAGTATTTCCAATAACATTGACTTCAGGGTTAATGTGGAGTCCAAACTCTGGTGGATTTACTTGCGGATGATTGCGTGCGTTGTTACTTGTACCCCCAGTACCAGCATGGTTCTCTTCTGGAGTTTGCCACTCGACTAACTCCCTCAATCTTTCTTGGGTCTATGCTAGCCCAGTCATCACAACCATGAACGGATTCATCTGAGTCCTCACTTCTGTCCTCACATCAGTCATCTGAGTCCTCAAATCTGTCAATTCTTGCTGAAGTTGATCCATCTGTAAGCTCGGAAGGTTGTTTCTGGTTGGATACCGGTGGATGCGGGTGACGCGAAAGACTCTCCTACGAGCAATATTTCCTGAAACACACAGTAAAGTGAAAAAACAACAACAAAAACACCTGCAAAACAAATGATTAGCATGCAATGCAGTATGTCTATTTGTCTTCAGAGGGTATCCTGGTTTGGTTCTTTGGTTTTGACCTTCCAGACCTCTAAGAATGATGAAGATGTTGAAGTGAATGAAGCACAAAAGAAGATTCAGGTAATACATAAACCATACATTACGAAATGCCAAAATACATAGTTTATGATTACAACAAGTTCCCATGGTGGGTCAGAATACAATTAATTCAAGAATACAAACAAAATTACCATGAGAATTAAAGTACAACCAAAATAAAATACAAGCAAAAGAAATCAAACATCCAGCCTAAAGCCATCTTCCTTGACTTCTTTCAGGAGAGCATCAGTCACTGCTCCAACTGGATGCTCTGTGATGGTCCTGATGAGAAGGTTTCTGGTTGCAATGGCACTTGTCATCTTCTGGTACTTATATTGGTCTTTTAATCTCTTTAACCCTGCCCGGAGTTTCAGCTCGGTGATTTCCTTTTATGCTGCTAGGAGTGCTTCTTGACTCTTCTTCTCATTGGCTTCCAACTGCTCTATCTTAGCCTGTGTCCTCTGATCTTCTTGCAAACGAGCTTCAGTGATTCTGATCCATCTAGCCTGACTCTCTTCTAGATAGTGCTCAGCCCTGGCTTTCTGAATCTTGGCCTCTTTGCAAGCATTCTTCAATACCAATTCCCCTACTCGGGCTTTTTTGATGAAGTCCTCTGTCTTCTCAATCTTAGTCACATGCTCGATACGGAGCTTCTTTAACCTTTCATTGTCCAGACGACTATCATTCCTTTCCCAAAGAGTCTTCTTCAAGGCTTCAGCAAGTTGGGCATTCCTTTCTTTCAACTTTTCAAATTCCTCCAGGCTCACTATAGTTATGGTCTCTATTGTTGATGGCCCTGGAACATCCTCCAAGGTGAATGGCATGAGAGTGATCTTTCCTCTGATACGAGACCATTCAATGTACTGAGCTGAAGCTATGTTGTTACACTTCCCCAAAATAGCAGTTCCCTTAGTCTGTATGTGGTCACAAGCCCAGGCTGCTTGTCGGACAATGACATGATTGTTCAGAGTAGCACAGTAAAGGGACTCTGCTAAGTCCTGCTCCCTTGGTGGATGTACTAAGGCATACCCTAACTGTCTTTTGAAAAGTAAAGGATTGTAGTTGATGCAACCCTTCACTCCAATAAGAGGTACATTAGGATATTGTCCACAACTTGTAATTATGTCACTTCCCTTGGTGTTCTGAGTACACCACCTGATGTCTTCTGAAGTAAGGGAAATCATTCTCTTAGCCTAGTTTCTTGTCTGATGTGGATTCAGGAAAGCTTCCATCTTGGGCATATGTCTCATCAACCAAATGTAGAGGAGAGGTGCATAACATCTGACCAGTTTTCCCCTCTGTTTCTCATTTGTGTGATGCACTGAGTAGTATAAATCTCCTAGCAAGGTAGGAACTGGATTCTTGAGCATGAAGATGTGGATGACATTCTTTCTTATAAACTTAGGCTCGTCCGCAAAAAATATGATACCATATATACTAAGAGCCAGGAGAGCACAAACAGTTTCCCAATTTCCTGTTGTAGCCTGCTTTGTAGCCTGAGTAACCAAGAAATCCAGATGGAGGCCTGGGATTCTAGCCTTGGTGGTCATATGCTGATCAATGATGGTGGCTTCCAAATGTAGAGCCTTAGCTATGTCTTCATTCTTAGGAACAGTCATCTCAGGGTTGAAAGGAATTCCTCTTCTGATAGGGACACCCAACAACATAGAATATTCTTCCAACAGAGGGCCTATCTGAAAATCCGGGAAAGTAAAGTAACGGAGAGGAGGGTCATAGAACTAAAGGCAAGTATTAATCATGCTCCTCTGTGATGCATCCAAGTCCATGATCATGTCCATAATACCACCATAATTTTCTATGAATAAGGGGACATGATCAGGAGTGATAAGGGCCTGTATCTGCCTGATACCTGCTAGAGGGTACTCAAAGAAATGGTATGTGATGTTGCTCTTCCTGGTTGAATACATACTGACAATGGGTGTTGATGAAGACAACTGAAGAAGGTATCTAAAGAAGTGTTAAGGAAGATAGCTGAAGAGGTGCTGAAGAAGTGTTGGAGAAGATATCTGAGCAGAAGAACGGTCAAAACCAAACCAAAGAAGATGTGGATACCCTGTAAAATAAATAGACAAAATGTTATATGGTGCAATATAATGTATGCTGAATGATATGCAAGGGTTTGTGATCAGGTACTGGATTATCAGTTGTTTTGATAGGGTCCATGAGTGTTCAGAATTCCGGATGAAGTTCTGAGAACCAGTAACCAGGTGGGGGACTAGAATAAAGAGTCACAAGTCCAAGGTTTCATAAGATCAGTCCAAAACAGTATAACCTTAAAACAAAATCCAGTAACAGGGTATGTTGAGGCCAAGGGTTCCTGTAAACCTATAACAACCCACCCACTCACATGTATTGTTCTAGAACAAGGATCCTCAGATTCAGATCTATTATGAGAAGTGTAAACACTTCTAACCCGGAGGTACAGTGTTTACCCTAATCATAAAGGCTCCTCCTCTAATTCACCTTAGATGCTGAAGTTCATCTAAAAGGTCATCCAGACTTAGCAGGCTTCTCAAATAGCCCTAGCACTACAGGAGATCTGTAGCACAGAGTTCTCAAGAAGAAACCCATGTCTGAACCGTGTTTTCATATTCCCGCACCAGACCGAAATGGAATGGGAAAGAATATGAATCCACTATAATCCTATGTATGTCACTCTGGTATTTGTGTTGGACCTTTCTCACTGGAATACCCCTCCCACCAAGGCAAACAAACAAAACCAGCACATGATATGACAATAAAATGAAATGCATAAAACATTAAATGAAAGTGATAAAGTAAATGCAGTAAATAAAGCAGTACATAAAGCAATAAATAAAGAAAAAACAAAAGCACACATAGCATATAACATCCCCAGTAAACAAAATTAAACAAGCGCTAGGAGAAACCCACAAGAGAACCAGAAACCCTGGTTGCAATATCTCCCCAGCAGAGTCGCCAAGCTGTCGCTCCCCAGACTTTACGTCTCAGTGCAGACACGAACGTCCGGTGATGTTGGAGGTTGAAGGTTGAATAGAGTCTCCAACTAGGCATTTTTATCCCGAAGGAAAGTTAATGCTGCATAAACCTGGAAGGGTATGGATAAGACGGTTGCGAACCAAAGAAACTGAGAAAGGGGGTTGTTACGACCTGGGAAGGTATTAGCACCCAGATCGTCCGTCGTACTCGACGGGATCCACGCTTACCTAATTGTGTTTAAAAGGGTGTAAACACCCCAAATTTGCCCTCACTAAGTTCACACCATGGCTTGTGATCTTTCATATTTGCATTAGTTTAAGCATATCATCTCATATTGCATTTTTGCTTCACTGCATTAGTTCAAGTTCATCTGCATCTAGGGTTTGTGATCTGAGCAATCCAAGGATCCATCTGATCCACTCCAAAGGTCTTCAATCATTCCAAGAGGTTCCATGTATGTTCAATCATCATATGATATCCTCCAAAGATCAAGGAAGTCAAAGAATCACAAGAACTTGCAAAGCATGGAAGCAGAGCCAGGGTTTAACTGCACAAATGACCTGAAATTAGGGTTTTGGTTTCAAAGGTCATAACTCCAAATTATTTGGTCATTCTTGTTTCTAATGGTCTCAATATTTTATAAGGATCATGTGTACCAAGTTTGATGAAGAAATTCATTGTGGAAGTCATTTGATCACTGGGTAGCTTCTTGAGCAAGTCAGAGCAAAATCAGGGCATCTGAGGCCCTCAACATGGAACCAAAGTGGATTTTTCATCAAAATGAAGTTATATGATCTTTATTTGATCATTTAAGTGCTTAGAAGTTCATAAAATTGAAGAAAAATGACCTAAACCAAAAGTTGCCAAAAATGGAAATGACTTGTAATGTAAACTTTCCATTTTGGGAAAGTTTTTCAACCTCCTCTTTCTCAACCAAAAATGCTTCAAATAAAAAATTGTTGGTCATGAAAGTTGTAGATTGGATCATTCCCTTTCCAAAAAGTACAAGAACAAGTTCTAATTCATCATGGAACTCAAGTTATGACTTGTCAAAGCTTGGCAAAAATCACATAATTTTCAAGAATGCACCAAAGAGGATTCTTTGCAAAACCACTTGCCAATTCATTTTGTGACTTCAAACACACTTCTAATCATCATACAAACATAACACATTGCATAAAACTCATAATTGACCATGGAATTTCAAGATTTCATGCCTTGAACATCAAGAAATGACAAAGGGGCCAAAACTTCACATAATTGCAAAACACCACATAACTTTGCTTCCACTTGCTGCATTGCCTCAAGACTGATTTTGTGGACATCCTTGATCTCAGTTGCGCATGGACAAGCCAATGAGCCAGCTACACCATTGCCCATACCTCAAGTACAACACTTTTGACTTTTTGGCAAAAAATACCAATCACCACAGTCCACCACCCACTCTCTGCCCAATCCAGACTTTACAAGCATGCTCCAAGGGTTCATTCTCATAACACACACAAGCAAAACACTCCAAGAACTCAGCATTGCCAAAAATCATCCCTCTTGCAAAAACCTTCGAAACTCTCAGCTCACTCACTCAATCTTCAAACCCATTTCACCATTAATCTCAAAATCACTCACTGACCACAAACCAACCATTAAAATAGCCAAGAACACCCTATACACAAAACACGATTCTCAGCCAGTTGAAGTATAATCTCACAAACCAGCCACTCTCAAGGCCTTTCAAGCATCAAAGTTTCATCAGGAGGTTCAAGGGAAGCTTTTTGCACAAAGGAAGTGGCCAGAAAGCTCAAGTTTGGAAAGCTTCATCTCAGGTAGTCATCTGAAATCATTTTTCCAGAACTCCTATTTTATGTTCCATTAAGAAAAAGCATGTTTCACTGATCACTCTGAGCTTTGTATTTTCGAAAATGGTTGAGAAATGAGTTTGTATGAATGTTCTGAAATTTTTGCCATTTTTAATCTTTCCTTCGAATCTTGAGTTTGAGCAAGAATAAATTTGTTTTAAGGGTGGATTTGAGTTTAGGGATATGAGGGGAGCTGATCTGGAGCTTTAGAGCTCCAGAAATGACCTAGGGAGAGTGTTTGAGATTTTCAGGGGAGGATGTCACCTGAGAAGACGACCAGAGCTCTTCTCTGGTGACCTGAAAGTCATTAACTGTGTTAATTAGGGTTAGGGTTTTGTTTGAATATAGGTCGTTTGATCTCTCCTTCCCGCGTGTGTTGTGTGGCCAGGATTAGTTCATTAACATTTAATCTGGATTTATTAAATAATTAATTAGGTTTAAGTGGATTTGAATGTGGACCATCAGATGTGGCGCGCAGTCAGCTAGAATTTCCCCAGAATCAATGACATCCCTTGGATCAGCATACTTCTGTTTATTTTAATTTTTATTTCAATTTTTCTCATTTATTTTACACCATTTATTTAAAATAGATAAAAAAACCCTAAATAATCTTTTCTTCTGCATTTTGCATTTAAATAATTTTATTAACCCAAAAATATTTTTATTTTTATTTTTCACATTAAAAAATCATTTTTAAAACATTTAAATGTTTATTTTAATTAATTAATGGAAATTAACTAATTAAAATATCATTTATGTTTCTAAAAATCCCAAAAAATTCATGTTGCATCTTAAAACATTTAGAAATATTATCATACCATCCATACAAATTTCTTTTTGGTTTTGAACAATCTTTGATAATTTTCTTGAATTTAGAGTTCATAAAATTCACATTTTAGAACCCTAACTTCAAGAATTCTTTTCTGCCTAACCAAGAATGGTATGACAATGGTTCTTCTTGCATTGATCTTCATTTGACATGTAGTATCTAGCATAATTTTGTCACAAATTTCTTCTGCATTTTTTATTTGATTTGCATTTTTTCCCTTTAGGTGCCTTAAAACCCTAGATAACTTAGAAAATTCATAACTTCCTTAGGATTAAGTGTTAGGTCTCCTCCTTTGGGGAGTGGTATCATATGGGGATAGGGTTCCTTTGAGTGCATTTTCAATTTTTTTATCTTGTTATTTGCTTCTGTTTTTGACTTTTGCATCTCATGTTGCATGAAAACCCTAATTTCTCATGTTCATTTGCATTCATCTTGCATATGCCTTCATTCAAGAACTTGCCATGACATTTCTTGCATCCATATGACATATAAGACATCATAGGACACATTAGACTCATGCTTGATCATTTCTTCATCCATTTTCCATGATATGCATTCATTTCATTCCATGAACTTTCATGTGCTTTCATGCTTCATACATGCTTCATTTGCATTCTCATCACTTGTATGATCATTCATTGCATTTGACATGTCTTTGCATCATCTCTTAGCATCATTTGCATCATGAACATGATTCTGGTTTTGGTTTGCATCCTTGCATACATCTCATTTTCACCTCATTCTTTCTTTTATGCTAACCATTTCAGGTGGTAAGTACTTTGAGAAGTGAATTTTCCTTCACTTCTCACAATCTCTTCTCATTTATCTTATGCATTCATTGCTGCATTTTGCTTTTGTTTAGAGTGAGCTTGCTCATTCATGTTCCTCCTTCACTTTCTTTCTTCAAGTAACTTATCTTCTTAAGTGAAGTAAGTTAGCTTGTTTCTTCTGCTTCTCCTTTCATCTGCTTCTTCCTTGGTGGATTTTCTTGAAGATCTCTTGCAAGCCTCATAAACCCTAGGAACACCCAAGCATGATAACAATAAGGGTTTTTATTAGTCCCCCATTAGTTTTACCTTTGTGTCTTCTTTTGAGTCTCTCTTCTTATCTCATAATTAGAGACTAAACCTTTAAGGTTTTAAGGCTTTGTGATTAAGGGTATGCCTGCATCCTTCTCTTAAGATTGAGTGTATAACTTTTATCCTAAGTGTTAAGTCCTTAATGTGTTTAAATCTCTTAATCAATCCATATAATAATCACTAAGACAATAACTTTTAACTTGGGCCTTGCATTAGGGTTCTAATTCTTCCTTAAATGGTTAAGAAGGACTAACCCTAGTGTTAATGGACAAGTCCCCCTCAAGTTGTCTTACAAACCATAAAATTCCCTTCTTAATCTTACCATTAACTAAAATCCATTTTAATAAAGGCTTTGTTTTGTCATGAGGTTAATCCTTAATCATGGATTAAGTTGAGGTATCTTCCTCAGCTTAAATGTTCTCATCTATTATCCTTCTATTTGGATGGTGTAATGAGTTCATTAAATCCTTGATTATGGGTTAAACTCATTACTTAAAACTAAACAAAATCTCCAAAAACATCTAAATAATTACAAGTAGGTTAATGATCTTAATCCTATATCATGGTGATTAAGTGTGAGGTGCTTACTTCATACTAAAGGTATTCTCATTACCCCTAATCAGAGGGAGAATGTGATGAGTTTACTAACCCTTGGTTTAGGCTAAAGCTCATTATCTTATGACAAACACAAAAAAAGCAATAAAAGATTGAAAACACAAAAACAAACAATAATCGTCTCCTTCGGGATTCTTTGCTCACCTAATTCACTCACAAACGAGAACTCGCTTCTTCCGTCTAATGCAAGACAGTTTGCACCTGAGTCAGACGGGTCATGCACTTGAGCAAAGACAAGTAAGCAGTTCATCAGTCAATTTATCTTTCAGTCTCTTTGAGTCGAACTACAGTGTTCTTACTTCCTCATTGCACAAGAGGATACGTAGGCATAACTTAACTGTTATCGAACAAAAGTATTTGTATATTCCCCTTCTTCCAGCATTATTCTTTAAGCCTCATTCCTGAGCATTTCATTTCACATACCTTTTTCACTGACACCTGTACATTCTTTTCCAGCTTTTTCACACAGATAGCACTGACACTACCCCTTTAAACACAAACTATTAAGCGTGGATCCCGTCGAGTACGACGGAAAATCTGGGTGCTAATACCTTCCCAGGATGTAACCAACCCCGTTTCTCAGTTTCTCTGGTTCGCGACCGTCTTATCCATATCTTTTCCTAGGTTTATGCATCATTACCTTTCCTTCGGGATAAAAATGCCTAGCCGGCGACTCTTTTCATTTCACCTTCACTTCATGTTCTCTCTCTCTTCGCCGACCGTTCGCGCTTGTACCAGGATGCAAATCTTCGGGAGCGACAGCTTGGCGACTCTGCCGGGGATCTTATACTGCAACCAGGGCTTCTGGTTCTTTTTATGGGTTCCTCCTAAAGATTGTTTGATTTGTGTTTACGAGGGTGTTATGTGCTACTTGTGCTTATTTATTTGCTTTACTTATTGCTTTATGTACGGCTTTATTTACTGCTTTCTTTACAGTTTTTTATACATCATACTATCATTATCATTGCTGGATATGGTTTTCCTTGGTGGGTGGGGTTTTCATTGAGAGATTAAGGTCTTATACCTAGGACCTGAGTGACACCTAGGCTAGAGTTGTTCATATTCTTTCCCATTCCATTTCGTTTGGTGTGGGAATATGAAACACAGTTCTGATGTGGGTTTCTTCTTGAGAACTCTGTGCTACAGATTTCCTGTAGTGCTAGGGCTATCTGGGAAGCCTGCTAAGTCTGGATGACCTTTATATTGACCTTAAGAATCTGGGGTGAATTAGAGGAGGATCCTTTATGGTTATTGTAAACACTGTACCTCCGGGTTAGAAGTGTTTAAACTTTTCATAACTGATCCAAGTCTGAGGATCCTTGTTCTAGAACATTACATGTGAGGGGGTTGGGTTGTTTACAGGTTTTGCAGGAACCCTTGACCACATCATACCTTGTTGTTGTTCTGTTTAAGAATACTCCACTTTGGACAGTTCTTGTGATTACCCCGGATTTGTGACTCTTTATTTGAGTCCCCCACCATGGTTACTGGATTTCTGAGCCTCCTTCCAGACTTTTGAACATATATGGACCTTTACCAAGGCAGATAATCAGATCCAGCTCTTGATCACAAACCCTTGCATATCATTTGCATATATCATCACTGCATCATTTAACATTTGCTTATTTGTGTTTCAGGGTATCCATCATTTCATATTTGGTTTGGTTTTGACCCCTTCTGTTGCTTAGACCTCTGCTTCAGCTATCTTCTTCAGCATCTGCTTCAGCTATCTGTCAGTGGATCTTCTCCAGCACCTTCATCAGTCTTCCAGAGACTCACCTCCAGCTTCTCAGCCTGTGATCTTCATCAGCAACTTATTTTCAGCTTCTTCATCAGCATTCATGGATACTCCAAGGAAGAGCAACATCTCTTACCATTTCTTTGAGCCCATCTTAACTGGTATCAGGCAGGTCCAGTCCCTTATCACACCTGACCACATCCCACTATTTAGAGAGCACTATGAGGGTATTTTGGACATGGTCATGGATCTTGATGCATCTCAGAGGAGCATGATCCACACATGCTTGCAGTTTTATGACCCTCCTCTTAGATGCTTCACCTTTCCTGATTTTCAGATGGGACCACTGCTAGAAGAGTTTTCCTTGTTGATTGGAGTGCCTATCAGAAGAGGGATCCCCTTCAACCCAGATATGACTGCTCCCAGAAGTGAAGAGATAGCTAGGGTACTGCATTTGGAGCCTGCCCTCATTGAGCAAAATATGACAACCAAAGCTGGGATTCCTGGCTTACATCTGGACTTCTTGATTTCTCAGGCCACCCTGAAGGCTGCAGTAGGAGAATGGAAGGCAGTCTGTGCACTTTTAGCCCTCAGTATATATGGGGCTATTTTGTTTGCAGATGAGCCCAAGTTTGTGAGTAAGAATGCCATCCACTTGTTCCTGCTGAGGAACCCAGTGCCTACATTGCTAGGGGATTTTTACTACTGAGTCCATCAGAGAAATGAAAAGCGAAGAGGGAAATTGGTAAGATGTTGTGCTCCTCTGTTCTACTCTTGGCTGCTCAGACACTTGCCAAGATCAGATTCCGTCTTGAACCCACATCAGTAGAAGAATTGGGCCAAGAGGTTCATTGCCTTAACATCAGATGATATCAGATGGTACACCCAGAGCACCAAAGGCAAGGATATTATTACCAGCTGTGGGCAATACCCTAATGTGCCTCTGATAGGGGTAAAAGGTTGCATCAACTACAACCCTTTACAGTTTAAGAGACAATTGGGATATGCCTTGGTTCATCCTCCCAGAGGACAAGATTTGGCTGAGACCCTATAATGTGAAGTTCAACCTAACTCTGTTGTTGTCAGACAAGATTCCTGGGCTTGGGAAAACATTCAGACTAAAGGAACAGACATCCTTGGAAAGTGCAACAGTATTGCTTCAGCTCAGTACTCTGATTGGTCTCGTACTAGAGCTCAGATCACCAGGATGCCTTTCACCTTGGAAGACACACCTGGACCTTCTATAGTACAGCCTGCAACAACTGTTAGCCTGGAAGAGTTTGAAAAGCTGAAAGAAAGGAATGATCAGTTAGCTGAAGCCCTGAAGAAAACTCTCTGGGAGAGAAATGACGGTCGTCTGGACATTGAGAGATTGCAAAGACTCAAGACTGAGCATCTGACCAAGATTGAAAGGACAGATGACTACATCAGGAAGGCAAGAGCATGGGAATTGGTTTTGAAAAATGCATGCAAGGAGGCCAAGATTCAGAAAGCTAGGGCAAAGCATTATCTGGAGGAAAGCCAGGCTAGGTGGATCAGGATAACTGAAGCTCGTGCACAAGAAGACCAGAAGACTCAGGCCAAGATAGAACAGCTAGAGGCTAATGAGAAGAAGTAGCAGGAAGCTTTGTTGGCAGCTCAGAAGGAGATATCAGAATTAAAACTCAGGGCGGGATTGAAGAGATCAAAGGATCAGGACAGGCATAAGAAGCTAACCACTGCCATTGCTACTAGGAACCTCCTCATTAGGACCATTACAGAGCACAGAGTTGGTCCAGTGACGGAGGCCCTCCTGAAGGAAGTCAGGGAGGATGACTTTGGATTGGATGTCTGATCCTTTTGCTTGTATTTCTTTCGTTTGATGTACTTTTCTTTTTGTTGCATTTTGACCCATCTTGGGCGTGTATTGTAAATAAAACTTTGTATTTTCATCACTTGTAATATATCAGTTTGTTTTATTTTGGTGGGCTTTATCTCTCAACGTCATCAGCATTTCCTCGAGGTCTGGAGAGGTCAAAACCAAAGAACCAAACCGGATATCCTTGGAAGACAAATGAGCATATTGCATTGCATACTAACCTTTTTCTTTATTTTGTAGGTTTTTGTTTTATTTGATGTTTCTCACTTTGTTGTGGTTTCAGGAAACATTGCTCGCCGAAGAGTGTTCCCTGTCAACCGAGCACACCGGTACCCAACACGTAACAACCTTTCGAGCATTCAGATGGATCGGGTACAGCAGGACCTGAATGAAGTGAGGAACCAAATGGCAAACGAAAGGGTGGAGATGAGAAATCAAATGACCCAGTTTATGGCTGTGATGACTGGCTTAGCTAAGAGCCAGGAAAGGCTGAGGGAATTGGTGGAAAGACAGACTCCTGAAGAGCCTCATCCTGGTACAGGAGGAACCAGCAATAATAAACGCGGGCAACCTCGCATTGACCCACCAGAGTTTGGGCCCCATTTGAACCCAGATGTTAATGGTGTAAGGAATGTTCAAGGTAATACTACTGGAGTCAGGATCTTGCAGGAAGATCCTCAAGAAGAACAGTTCATAGTTATTGGGGATGGAGATGAGGTGTATGACCAAAGGTTGGATGAGATTGCTGAAAAGCTGAGATCTTTGGAATCCTAGAATTCTCTAGGCTTTGATGTGATGGATATGGGGCTGGTAGATGGGGTGAGAATCCCTCACAAATTCAAACCCCCTGTCGCTCCCACTAAATGAGATTAAGTCAAATAGGGTACAGACGCGAACGGTCGGCGAAAGAGAGGGAAATGAATAGAGTCGCCAGCTAGGCATTTTTATCCCGAAGGAAAGGTAATGCTGCATAAACCTAGGAAAAGATGGATAAGACGGTTGCGAACCAGAGAGACTGAGAAAGGGGGTTGGTTACAACCTGGGAAGGTATTAGCACCCAGACTGTCCGCCGTACTCGACGGGATCCACGCTTAAAAGATTTGTATTTTAAAGGGGTAGTGTCAGTGCAATCTGTTTATCAAAGCTGGAAAGAATGCAAGTGTCAGTGCTGGAAGAAAGTGAAGTGAAATATGTGGAGTGTCAGTGTAAGAACAGGAGTGCAAAGCTCAAGACTATGAGGCTCAAAGAATAATGCTGGAAGAGGGGGAATATACAGAGACTTTTGTTCGATAACCATTGAGTTATGCCTACGTATCCTCTCGTGCAATGAGGAAATCAGAACACCGTAGTTCGACCCAAAGAGACTGAAAGGTAAATTGGCTTGTGAACTGCTTGCTTGCCTATGCTCAAGTGTATGACCTGTCCGGCTCAGGTGCAAACTGTCTTGCATTAGAGGGAAGAAGCAAGTTCTCGTTTGTGAGTGAATGAGATGAGGAAAGAATCCCGGAGGAGACGATTATTGTTTGTTTTTGGTATTTTCAGTCTTTTATTGCTTTTTGAAAGTTTGTCATAAGTTAATGAGCTTAAGCCTAAACCAATAGGTTAGCAAACTCATCACATCTTCCCTCTGATTAGGGGTGATGAGAATACCTTAAGTGAGAAGTAAGCACCTCACACTTAATCACCATGATGTAGGGTTAAGATCATTAACCTACTTGTGATTATTTAGATGTTTTTATGGTTTTTGTTTAGCGTTATGTAATGAGTTTAAGCCATAATCAGGGATTTAATGGACCCATTACACCATCCTAATAGAAGGATAATAGATGAGAACATTTAAGTTGAGAAAGACTCCTCAACTTAATCCATGATTAGGGATTAACCTCATGACAAAACAAAGCCTTTATTAAGGTGGATTTTAGTTAATGGTAAGATGAAGAAGTGATTTTTATGATTTGTAAGACAACTTGAGGAGGACTTGTCCATTAACACTAGGGTTAGTCCTTCTTGACCAATTAAGGAAGAATTAGAACCCTAATGCAAGGCCCAGGTTACAAGCTTGATGTCTTAGTGATTATTAGTTGAATTTATTAAAGGATTTAAACACATTAAGGGTTTAACACTTAGGATTAAAGTTATACACTCCATCCTAATAGAAGGATGCAGACATAAGCTTAATCACAAAGCCTTAAAGCCTTTAGGGTTTAGTCCCTGATTATGAGATGAGAAGAGAAGACTCAAAGATGACACAAAGGTAAAATCTAAATGGGGGACTATTCAAACCCTAATTATTATCATTCTTGGTTATCCCTAGGGTTTATGAGGCTTAAGAAAGAGATCTTCAAAGAGCCACCAAGGAGAGAAGCAGATGAAAGGAGGAAGAAGCAAAGAGAAGCAAAACAACTTGCTTCACTTAAGAAGACAAGTTGCTTAGAGAAAGAAAGTAAGAGATGACCATGAATAAGAAAGCTCACTCAAATGCACAAGATAAATGCAGCAAAGATGCAAGAGAGATAAGAAGAGATTGTGAGAAGTGAAGGCAAATTCACTTCTCAAAACAACTTACCACCTGAAAAGTTAGCAAAAGAAATGAAATGCCATGCAAATGAGATGAAATGTCATGATGAAAACCAAAGTCAGAAGAATAAACATGATTTCAATGATGCTAAGAGATGATGCAAACATGAGGCAAGACATGAGAATGATCATACAAGGCAATGGATGCAGATGAAACATGCTTTGAACCATGAATGTACATGAATAGTTATGAAATGCAATGGACATACAACATGGCATATGAAGGATGCAATGATCAAACATGACTCTAATATGTCCTAAGGTGTATTATGGATCATGTGGATGCATAAGATGTCATGGCAAGTCATTGGATGCAAGCAAATGAAAGATGAATGCAAGAGAAGGCACAAATTAGGGTTTATGATCAACACACAAAGCAAAACTCAAAATCAGAAGCATAAGGCATGATAAAAAATTGAAAATGGGAGCAAAGATACCCTAAACCTATACAAGCTCACTGCCCAAAGGAGAGGGTCCAACTCTTAACCTAGTGAAAGTTATGAATTTCCTAAGATTGCTAGGGTTTTGGGGTACCTCATCAAGAAAAATGCTAAACAAATTGAAAATGCAAGATCAAATCAAACCAAATTTATCCTATAAACTACATGCTATGAAGAGTGCAATGCAAGAAGAATCATCATCCAACTCTCAATGGTTAGGCAAAATGAAATTTTTAAAGATTGAACCAAAATATTGCCTTAAAATGAAATTAATTCCAATGAAAATGATCAAACGGCATCAAGAACAAAAAAGAAATTTGGTTTGAGAGTTGGACAATGTTTTAATGTTTCTAAGTGCAATATGAATTTTTTTTGTGATTTTTAAATACCTAAATGTATTTTTAATTAATTAATTTTCATTAACTAATTAAAAATAAACATTTAAATGATTTAAAAATAATTTTCAATGCAAAAAATAAAAATAAAAATATTTTGGGGTTTTAAAAATTAATGAAATCTTTGACAAAATTTTTTTATAATTTTTAAATGATTTTTGCTATTTTAAATAATTTGTATAAATAAAATGAAAAGAAAATGAATTAAAATGAAAATAATGAAAACTCAACCTAAAGAGGGGCCAGGATTTGATCTGGGTTTGGACTGGTTGACTGCGCGCCAGATCCAAAGGCCCGGATTCAAATCTGGCTAATTTTGCTTTATAATTTAATTAAACATGATTTAATTAATTAATTGGAGATTAGGGCTTTAATGAGACATCCAGGCCACTCATTCGCGCGCGGGAAAGCACATCTAAGGGTCCATATTCAAAACTCCTAATTAATCACACTTAACCCTAATTAATCTCAGGCGACCGGAGATAAGCTCCGGTTGTCTTCTCCGGCTGCCTTTCTCACCAGAATCACTCAAAACACATCCCCAAGACTCACAAATCTCCAGAATCAATCACTCAACAATGGGTAACAAGAATCCATGGCTAAAAACAATTTATATTGACTACACAGTGAGAATCGAAGAAAACAAATTCTAGGGCACAAGTTTCAGGTCAACACCAAATGCTCATTTCTGGCTCATTTTCAAAAATAAATAGATCCCCATGATCAGGGCAACACATAGAACAAGATTCTAACAAGAAATCAAGGTTCTGGAAAATTTGTTCATCATGTTACCTGAGGTTGAGCTTTCAATCCAGGAACTTTCTGCTTGCCTCTCTGCTTCAAAATGGCCCCAATGATCCCCTTGATGAAGCTTTGAAGCTTGGTTGGTGTTTAGAGTGACTGATTTGTGAGTTTGAAGAGGTTCTGTTCAGGGAGGGGGAGAAATCGTATTTTGACTTCAGGGGGTTTCAGGGCAAGGTGAAGGGTCAGGGATGATCAGTGGAACATGCTGAGAGATTCTATGAAGTTTGTTTTGGTGTTTGTGTCTTGTGTAATGAGTTTCGAAGGAAAGTGCATAAGAGGTGAAAACTTGGAGCTATGACTTGGGGGATGTTTCAGGCTTGTGTGTCTGTTGTGTTGAGCCCATTTTGGTCCACTTATCACATTTGGATGGGTCAGAGAAGTTGGTGTGGCACTGTGGGATTGGTATGGGGGTTTTTGCAAAAAGTCAAGTCTAGGTGTAAGAGAGGTATGGGTCAATGGTAGGCCAAGGACAAAGGGGTGTCCTGCGCAGCAAGGAATAAGGAGAGCCATGGGATCAGTCTTGAAGCCAATTAGCAAGTGGATTAGGGTTTGTATGATGTTTTGCAACTTTGTCCAACTTTGGCCCTTTTGTGATTTCTTGATTCATAAGTCATGAAAATGGGCAAACCTTTGGTGCATTCTGACTTTTAGACATTGGTTTATGTTTGTGCAAAGATTATAAGTCCGTTTGAAGTTACAATTTGCCTTGGCAAGAGATTTTGCAACTTTGCCTCTTTGGTACAAAACTTGAAATTATGTGATTTTCTTCAACTTTGACAAGCCATAACTTTTGATCCAAAATGAATTAGAATGAGTTCTTGTACTTTTTGAAAAGGGAATGATCCATTCTACAACTTTCATGACCAAAGTTTTCTCATTTGAAGCTTTTTTGAATCAATTTGAGGAGGTTGAAAAACTTTCCCAAAATGGCAAGTTTATATTACAAGTCATTTTCCCAAAAAGGCAACTTTGCAAATGGCTTGAAATTCTTCAATTTTGTGAACTCCTAACATCTTCTATGATCAAATAAAGATCATACACTTTCAAAATGATGAAGAACACCCTTTGGTTGGGTCATTGGGGGCCTCAGATGCCCTGATTTTACACTGACTTGCTCAAGAAGTCAACTCTTGATCAGATGCCTTCCCCATGGAATTTCTTCATGAAAATTGATATGCATGATCCCTATGAAATATAGAGACCAATAGAAACAAGAATGACCAAAAAATTTAGGGTTATGGCCTCTGAAACCAAAACCCTAATTCTAGGTCATCTGTGCAGTCAAGCCTGGCTCTGCTTCCATGCCATTCCAGTTCTTGTGATTCTTTGACTTTCTTGACTTTGTGGGGATATAATATGATGCTTGAACATACATGGACCCCTTTGGAGTGATTGATGACCTTTGAAGTGGCTCAAGAGGCTCTTGGATTGCTCAGATCACAAACCCTAGATGCAGATGACTTAGAAACAATGCAGTGAAGCAAAAATGCAACATGAGATGATATGATTGAACTTATGCAAATGAAAAAGAACCACAAGCCATGGTATGAATGGGTGAGGGAAAATTTGGGGTGTTTACAGCTGCCCCTATTCAAACATGAGTTAGCTGTGTAGGATGTAAGCGACGGCTTAACAGACAAACAAGATAACTTGTGGTTGAATACCAAAGACAATCCAAAATTTGCACTCACAAAATGAAGAAGAAAAGGGATATAGATTGTAAAAGAAAATAAAGTATAATTATAAAGTGCGAGCGACGGAGGACGGCCACCGAGCAGAGGACGGCTGCTGGGGATATAAGGGGTCATGATGGGGACGGCCATCAGGTAAGACTCTCTGGGGATTATAGGTAGATGATGGGGACGACCATCAGGTTCCAGGTGATAAATGATGAGGAACGGTCATCAAAGGTGAAGGACGATCACTTAGCAGGGTATGGCTACTATGTTGGGGATAGGATGAGGGACGGTCATCTATCGGTGAAGGACGATCACCTGGCAAGGTACGGTTGCCAAAAGTATCGCGACATATGACGAATGCCGGATAGGAAGAGTCGACAATGGGGACGGCCATCGGATAAGCATGATGAAGGACGATCATCAAGAGGTGAAGGACGATCACCTAGCAGGGTACGGCTGCTCTGAGGGTATCATGACATAGGACGAATGTCAGATAACAAAATCAACGATGGGGACGACCATCGGATAAAATGATGAAGGACGATCATCAAAAAGGTGAAGGACGATCACGTAGCAGGGGACGGCTGCTGAAAGTATCACGACATAGGACAAATGTCGGATGGAAAAGGGGTTCTAATGAATAGAGACTCCACTGGGAATGATGAAGGACGATCATAAAAAAAAAAGGGTGAAGGACGATCACCTGGCAGGGTACGGCTGCCGAAAGGTATCATGACATAGGACGAATGTCAGATAGAAAGAAAATAATTCACTAGGATTTGTTAGGACTCTTATGGGGAATGGTGGACATAGACGAGTGTCTAAACTCAAGAAGACATAAGTGTTTGACACGGTGTATAGATTAAAGGTGCGGACGAGCATCCTTAAGACTATGATACGGACGGGTATCGGATAGAAACAAACGCTTGACGCATGTTCAGAGATGATGATACGGACGAGTATCAACTGGTTAACAAAGAACACGGACGAGTGTCGAATCTGAGAGGATTTAAGTGGCATACAAGATACGGACGAGTATCTGTATAAATGAAAGATATGAATGACAAGTATGAGTGAGACACAGACGAGTACTCAACTTGATGGGGAGAGCATGACACGGACGGGTGTCAGAAAAAGTGTATTATAAGCGAGTATATGATTTACAAAGTGTTTAAGCAACTGTGCTGGGGATGTAACACAGGCGGGTGTTAGAAAGAAGTGTATAGATATATGTAAACATGTTTTGCGAGTGCAAAGGGGACGCTTTGGCTTTCTGCTGGGGATATGACACGGACGAGTGTCAAGAGGTACCTGTAATACATAAGTGTTTGTTTGTAGAGAATGCTCGGGCGATTTTGCTGGGGAATGATGACACGGACGAGTGCCAAAAGGAGTGTGTATCGGTATCTGAAAGGGAACTGTTCTGTCTTTCTGGTGAGGAATTGGGGAAATATTTTGTATACTGTATTCACAAGTGTTCAGCTCAACACGTGGCTCATGATTATGCAATATGTTTGATTTTTGCCGTAATGCTCCGTATTAGACGGAATGCTATGCTCTGTGGGAAATATGATGCGAATGCTATGATTATGCAAAAGATACCGATCCGGAATTCGGATCCCGTTATTGTGGAGATCTCTGGCTGATCTGCTTGAAATAGGTGTCCCAGCTGGGAATGAGATCATTGGTAGATCTGACATTCATGACTCTTTATGGGGAAGTAGGTCATCGATAAACCTATCTTGGTAATGAGGGACCCAGCTGGGGTTTGTAGAAGCCTTCATCACTCTATTGTGAGATCTCCAGGCGTTGCTCTTCTGGATAGAGGTTGAGACTCTGTGGGGAGACGGTTCCCTGTCTAGCACTCGGCTGGGGAAGAAGAAAGATCACCGAAAGACCTTCCTAGAGATTTCTGTGGGGGATTCTGCTGAGGATGACACTTGACAACTCAGTTGGGGATATGAACACCTTCTGGTGCTGCTCTGAAGGAAGTGTTGGAGAAGTGATGCCTGGAAACTCTGACGGGGAGAAAGCATCCCTGGTACTGTTTGGAGGTGTGCTGAGGAAACAATGATTTGATAGCCTATTGGGGAGAAACTTTCATGCCCCATGTTGCGTTTTGAAAGCCTGCGATCCTGAAAAGACAGAGAAACGCACAAGTATCCCGAGGTATCCTTTACTGGATTCCATCATAAGAGTTTAGACACTCTCGGGAGTAAACATATTTCCTGCAAGCATGTAGTTTAGGAAAGACGCATCTGTATTTATGCAATCAATATCTTAGAGACATCGGACATTTTTGCAAACGAAAATAAAATGTACGAGACGAAACATGACTGGAAATCTGATTTTATTAATTCGTGTGCCCTAAATTGGCAAGATACAGTCAAAGAAACAAATCCCCTGAAATGAAGAGATTGTTACAAATTGAGAAACAAAGATGTTGGCAATGTTGATGACGCTTCAAAGAGCTTCCCTTTTGCTATGACTCGTATGACATTTGACGTTCTTCTCGTCTTGCTTTCTGAAGAAGGTTGATTCTGATCGACGCTTAAACCTTTCGGAACTTGTCAGGTTGTAAGTGATACAGATGAATTCAGAATGCAATTGTTCGCTTATTCCCTTATTTTGCGTGGATCGCCCTTTCAGGTTTTCAATCCACCGGGATACCCATTTTTGCCTGAGTTGTCCAATGCGGCTTTTCAACTCAGCGGGTGTACATTTTTTTTGTTTATTTTCCCTTATTTTTGCCCGAGTCTTTTATTCTGTTTTTGACTCGCCAGGATGCCCTATTTTTGTCTGGACTTACATTCTGTTCTTATGTCCAACAGGTCATTTTATGCGAAGTATTTTTTAACTGCATCTGAATTCACAGGGGACAGGAAGTCCTCACCATCCATAGTACCGAGCATCAGTGCTCCACCGGAGAAAACTTTCTTTACTACGAACGGCCCTTCATAATTCGGAGTCCACTTGCCCCTGTGGTCTGTATGAGGAGGGAGGAGTCTTTTCAACACAAGATCTCCCACTTGGTATTCTCGGAGCCTGACTTTCTGATCGAAGGCTTTCTTCATTCTTCTCTGATATAACTGCCCATGGCAAATTGCAGCTAATCTTTCTCTTCAATCAGACTCAGTTGTTCATATCGGGACTGGACCCATTCTGCTTCACTCAGCTTAACATCCATTAATACTCAAAGGGATGGTAATTCAACTTCAACAGGTAGGACTGCCTCCATACCATACACAAGTTGGTACGGTGTTGCCCCAATGGATGTTCTGATTGACGTACGGTACCCATGCAAGGCAAATGGTAGCATTTCATGCCAGTCTTTGTAGGTAACTACCATCTTCTGCACAATCTTCTTGATATTCTTGTTAGCTGCCTCGACAGCGCCATTCATCTTTGGCCTGTAAGGAGAAGAATTGTGGTGTTGGATATTGAAGTCCCGGCACAGTTCTGCCATCATTTTGTTGTTTAAATTGGAACCATTATCAGTAATGATTCGCTCGAGCACTCCGTACTGACAAATGATGTCTCTCTTCAGAAATCGGGCTACCACTTGCCTTGTAACATTTGCATATGAAGCTGCTTCAACCCACTTGGTAAAATAGTCGATAACAACCAGGATGAATCTGTGGCTGTTTGAAGCAGTCGGTTCAATCTTGCCAATCATATCAATGCCCCACATGGCAAAGGGCCAAGGTGAAGACATCACATTTAGAGGATTGGGAGGCACATGCACCTTATCCGCATAAATCTGGCATTTATGACATTTTCTGGCGTAAGCACAGCAGTCCGCATCCATTGTGATCCAGTAATAGCCTGATCTTAGCAACTTTTTAGCCATTGCATGCCCTCCTGCATGGGTACCAAAGGATCCTTCGTGCACCTCGTGCATTAGCAAGTCTGCCTCTGTCCGATCAACGCATCTGAGAAGTACCATATCGAAGTTTCTTTTGTACAAGGAACCATCAGTATTCAAGAAGAAACTTCCAGCTAGCCTTCTTAAAGTCTTCTTATCATTGGAAGATGCCCCGGGTGGGTATGTCTGATCCTCCAAGAAGCATTTGATATCATGGAACCAAGGCTTATCATCTTTAACAATATCTGCTGAGAACACATATGCTAGTCTGTCAAGTCTGGACACTGAAATCCGAGGCACAAAGTTGGCAGCTTGAACTTTGATCATGGATGAAATGGTAGCCAGAGCATCTGCAAACTGATTTTCATCTCGAGGGATATACTCAAGCTTGACTGTTGTGAAGAAAGTCAATAACCTTCTTGTATAGTCCCTATAAGGTACCAGATGATCTTGGTGGGTGTACCATTTGCCGTTGGTTTGATTGATTACCAAAGCTAAATCTCCGAATACAGTCAAAGTCTTGATCCTGAGGTCAATGGCTTCCTCAAGACCCATAATGCAAGCCTCGTATTCAGCTTCGTTGTTAGTGCAGTTAAAGGTGAGTTTTGCCGAGAAAGGCATGTGAACCCCCTTAGGTGTAATAAGTACTGCACCAACACCACGACCATTCATATTAACAGCCCCATCAAACATCATAGTCCATTCTTCTTCTGGGTCAGGCCCTTTAGTGTGAACAGGCTCTTCATGATCTTTTGCTTTTATGAACATGATGTCTTCATCCGGGAAGTCAAATCTCATAGGTTGGTAATCATCAATAGGTTGCTCAGCAAGATAATTAGACAATACACTGCCTTTGATGGCTTTTTGAGATGTGTACTGAATATCATATTCTGTGAGGATCATTTGCCATCTTGCAACCCGTCCGATAAGTGCTGGCTTCTCAAAAATGTACTTAACTGGATCCATCTTAGAAATCAACAAGGTGGTGTGGGTCAACATATACTGCCTTAGTCGGCGAGCAGCCCACGCTAAAGCACAGCAAGTTTTCTCGAGCAGTGAATAACGTTGTTCACAGTCGGTAAACTTTTTTCTTAGGTAGTATATTGCATACTCTTTTCGACCAGACTCGTCATGCTGGCCCAACACACACCCCATTGACTCTCCTAATACTGTCAAGTACATGATTAGAGGTCTTCCTTCAACTGGAGGCATCAGGATTTGAGGCTCTTGCAAGTACTCCTTGATTTTGTCAAAAGCCCTCTGGCAGTCTTCGTTCCACCTGACCGTTTGTTCTTTTCTTAACAATTTGAATAAGGGTTCACAAGTTGCTGTAAGGTGAGATATGAACCGTGAAATGTAGTTCAATCTACCTAAGAAACCTCGAACTTCTTTCTCAGTCTTCGGTGCAGGCATTTCTTGAATGGCCTTGACTTTATCAGGGTCAACTTCAATCCCTTTTTCACTTACTATGAATCCCAGCAGCTTACCGGATCGCACCCCGAATGTGCATTTGTTGGGGTTTAACTTCAGTTGGTACTTCCTTAGACGCTTGAATAACTTCAGCAGATTTACCAGGTGGTCTTCTTCTGTGAGGGACTTGGAAATCATGTCATCCACATAACATTCAATTTCTTTGTGGATCATGTCGTGGAATAATGTTACCATAGCCCGTTGATAAGTGGCACCAGCATTCTTCAGTCCGAATGGCATCACCTTGTAACAGAATGTGCCCCAGGGTGTGATGAAAGTTGTCTTCTCCATGTCTTCAGGTGACATCTTGATCTGATTGTATCCCGAAAATCCGTCCATGAAGGAGAACACTGAGAACTGAGCCGTGTTATCAACCAATACATCAATGTGAGGTAAAGGGAAGTCATCTTTCGGGATGGCTCTGTTCAGATCCCGGTAATCCACACACATCCTCACCTTGTCGTCTTTCTTAGGCACAGGTACAATATTAGCAACCCACGGTGGGTAGCTAGTCACAGCAAGAAAACCGGCGTCCCACTGCTTTTGTACCTCTTCTTTTATCTTCATTGCCATATCTGGGCGAGTACGGCGCAGCTTCTATTTTACTGGCGGGCAGTCTTCTTTCAAAGGCAGCTTGTGCATGACAATATCGGTGTCCAACCCTGGCATATCCTGATAATACCAAGCAAAGACATCTACATACTCCCTAAGCATATCAATCAGCCGTTCTTTTACTGAATCTTGTAAGCAGGCCCCGATTTTAACCTCTTTCACATCCTCTTCCGTACCAAGATTAACCGTTTCGACCTCCTCCTGATGAGGAGTGATAACCTTCTCCTCTTGCCTTAACAACCTAGCCAGCTCTTCAGGCATCTCATAATCTTCTTCAACCCCTTCATCAGCTTGATTGATTGGATTGTCAAAGTCATACGAAGTCATAGCTGTGCTGTTGTCGGTGCAGTCTGAAAGGCACTCTCTGCAAGGGTTTAGATTGGTTCATTTTAGTGATCAATTTTAATCTTGTTTAGAAAAAGTGAAGAGAAGTTATCATTTTGGAAAACATTGCCATTTTATTTTTGTACAAAAAGAAAAATGGAAAACAGTGAGCGGAAAAGGAAAAGACTCATTTCAAAAGATGTCCGATATTCATTGATTGATCTGTTTACACAAAATTACAAGATGGCCCGATTACAAAATGAGTCTTGACATCTTGGGCAAGATGCAAGACTTGATGCATGCTTAAATACAGGAAATAATAATTACTCTGCAGGAGTAACCCTTATAATTTCCTGGGAAGACCAGTTTGAGATATGGCTCCCCGGGGTCCTTGGCCGTATCCAGCTCTCCAGGTTGCGCTCATCTTCCGACTCATCTTCCAAGTTGTTTACAGCGTCCGGGGTGAGCATTCCCCCGCTGACGAAGTTGGGCTTCTTGGCAGCCTCTGATTGATCTTGTTGAGTTGGTTTGTAACCCAACCCAAATCTGTCCTCCTTCTTCTCCACAGGCAGCAGCTTGCCCCAGCCTTGGGCAGTCCCCTCTTCAACAACCTTCCTGGCTTTCTGATAAGACGTCATGGAAGTTCCTAGTACAGCAGATGCTTCATTTATGTTCAGGGCCTCAAACCCCTGGCTCATGGTTTCATGGATTTCTCCATCCATTTCAATGTACTTGTACGTAGCCAGATGGCTAACAAAAATGTCCTCTTCCCCACAGATGGTGATGATTTGGCCTTCCCACTCGAATTTCAGCTTCTGGTGAAGGGTAGACGTAACAGCGCCAGCGGCATGGATCCAGGGTCTACCCAACAAGCAGCTGTAGGCTGGCTGAATGTCCATCACATAGAAGGTAATTTTGAAGGTCTGCGGGCCAATCATCACAGGCAGATCAATCTCCCCAAGCACTGATCTTTTAGAGCCATCAAATGCTCTCACCACCAAATTACTCGGACGCAATGCTAAGCCATCATATTCCAGCTTCACTAAGGCTTTCTTTGGTAGAACATTGAGTGACGACCCAGTGTCCACCAGTACATGGGATAGAACATCACCTTTGCACTCCAGGGTGATATGTAAAGCCTTGTTGTGGTTACGTCCCTCAGTTGTTAAGTCAGCATTGGTAAAGCCTAGTCCATGACTGGTGTTGACATTTGCTACCACAGTTTCTAGCTGATTGACGGTAATTTCCTCTGGCACGCATGCTGCGTGCAGGACTTTCAGTAATGCATTCCTGTGAGCTTCCGAACACATCAACAGGGATAATATGGAGATTTTTGAGGGAGTTTGGTGAAGTTGATCCACCACCTTGTAATCACTTCTCTTTATGATTCTCATAAACTCGTCTACATCTTGTTCAAAAGATGTCTTCTGAGTTTCTTTGATAGCCGGCTCTTCAAATACCACACTCTTTCCTTTTGCTTTAGCAGCAGCTTCTGCTTCGGCGTTAGGTCTTTGCAATTGCGAGGCAAAAAGGCGTCCGCTTCTGGTGAAGCCTCCGCCTCCCCCAACATTATCAATTTGTAGAGAAGAGGTTGAAGAATCCAAAGTGATTTTCTCCCTGTTGCAGTAAAGATCAGAGCCATAATGCCAAGGTATGGCATTACTGCTTTCATATGGAACTGGTCCAGGCACCGTAATGGTAACTGGACTGACTGCTGCAGAGGGAGGTACTGAAATGGTGTGCGGATTGTAGTAAATTGTGACTGGTGACCCGGCAGGAGGTGCCACTATTTGTTGTTGAAAGTTGTTGTTTGGAGGAAAATTTGACGGATCATAGTAGATGGTGACTGTTGAGATATCTTCATTAATTTCTGCTGGCGTTGTAGAAGATTCCACCAGATCTTGTTGACATTTGGAGGGGGTGCAAAGTTGAGGGCTTTAGAATCCACCAGATCTTGTACTTTCATTTGTAAAGCCCTGCATTTCTCAGTATTGTGGCCAGGTGCATTGGAGTGGAAAGCACACCTGGCATTGACATCGTAATTCCTTGGGAGATTGGAGGGATCTGGGGGTGCCAATGTCCTTAACTCAACCAAATTGAGCTTCAGGAGTTGTGGCAATAAGGCAGCATAAGGCATAGAGATAGGGTCAATCACCCTATTTTCCTGTGACGATATTTGCTGAAAAGGTATTTGTTGTTGATTGTTGTTGTTGTTGTAGGTCCTCTGTGGCAGATATTGAACTTGTTGTTGATAATGTGGTTGTTGTTGTGGTTGATATGCTGATTGCTGAGGAATTGGAGCTAGAATTGTGACAGCTGCTACTGATCTGTGAACATACTGAGGCCTGCCCCTGCTGGCATGAATGGAATTTGTCTCACCGGTTCTTCTAGGTCCCACAAAAGGCTTCCTGGGATTACTAGACGAACTTGCACCATTATCATAAATCTTGCCCATCTTTAGCAGACTTTCAATTCTTTCACCGGCTATAACTACGTCAGCAAAACTGGTGGAAGAAAAGGCAGCCAATCTATCAATATATGTTCCTTGCAGAGTATTCATGAACATGTCAGCCATTTCTCTTTCTGACATGGGTGGTTGGACAGCAGCAGCAAGCTGTCTCCACCTTTGGGCATATTCCCTGAAGCTTTCTCTGGAGGACTGAGACATTCCCATCAGAAGGGTCCTTTTAGGGGCCATGTCCAGATTGTATTGGTACTTCCTGATGAAAGCTTCAGCTAGGTCCTTCCAGCATCTGATAGTGGCTCTGGTCAAGTGTGAATACCACTCTCTTGAAGCCCCAGTCAAGTTGTCTTCAAAATAAAACATCCACAGCTTCTCATCCATTGTATAGGCTTTAAGTCTTCCCAGAAAGGACTGCAAGTGAGTTCGTGGACAGGAAGTTCCATTGTACTTCTCGAAGCACGGGGGTTTAAACTTGTGGGGGATCCTTACCCCATCCACTAACCCCATATCCATTACATCGAAGCCTAGGGAATTTTGAGACTCCAAAGATCTCAACTTCTCAGCAATTTCATCAAACCTCCTATCATAAACTTCATCCCTAGCTCCCATTACAGTAAACTGCTCTTCTTGGGGGTATTCTTGTAAGATCCTTCCCCCAGTAGTATTTCCTTGCACATTACCCGGGATGTTGACTTCCGGATGTAGATGAGGCCCAAATACTGGTGGATTAACATGAGGCTGACCCCTTTCATTGTTACTTGTTCCTCCAGTTCCCAGATGGGGTTCTTCTGGAGTTTGTCTTTCTACCAATGCCCCCAACCTTTCTTGACTTTGGGCCAAGCCATTCATTACTTCCATGAATTGAGTCATTTGGTTTCTCATCTCCAGCCTTTCATTAGCCATCTGAGTTCTGACATCTATCAGATCTTGTTGTACTTGGTCCATTTGGATACCAGGAAGGTTGTTGCGAGTAGGATACCGGTGCGGACGGTTGAGAGGGAACACCCGGCGGCGAGCAATAGTTCCTGAACTATAACAGAGTTAGTAACAAACTAATAACAAAAACCAACAAAACAAAACAAAAGTTAGTATGCAATGCAGTATGCTTATTTGTTTTCCAAGGTATCCGGCTTGGCTCTTGGTTTTGACCTTTCCAGACCCCGAGGAAGATGCTTTGATGTTGCTTGAGAAAAGAAACTCATTGAAACAAACCAACAAAAACATTACAAATGGTGGATCATACATAGTTTGTTTTTTTACAACATATGCCCGTGAGGGGTCAAAATACAACACAAAAGAAAAGTACATCAAATGGAAATAACAACAAGCAAAGAAGTCAAACGTCTAATCCAAACTCATCTTCCTTAACCTCCTTCAAAAGCGCTTCAGTCACTGGACCCGCTGGATGCTCTGTGATGTTTCTGATGAGGAGGTTTCTGGTAGCAATGGCAGTGGTCAGCTTCTTGTGCCTATCTTGGTCCTTTGACCTCTTCAAACCAGCCCTAAGCTTTAACTCTGAAATCTCTTTCTGGGCTGCCAGCAAAGCTTCCTGTTGTTTCCTTTCATTGGCCTCCAACTGCTCAATCCTTGCCTGAGTTTTCTGATCTTCTTGAGTACGAGCTTCAGTGATCCTGACCCACCTAGCTTGACTTTCTTGCAGATAGAGATCAGTCCTAGCTTTCTGAAACTGGGCCTCTTTACATGCATTCTTCAATATTTGCTCCCCATCTTTTGATTTCTTGATGTAGTCCTCTGCTTTCTCAATCTTGGCCAGATGTTCCACCTTAAGCTTCTCCAACCTCTCAATGTCTAGACGACCATCACTCCTCTCCCAAAGGGTCTTCTTCAGAGCTTGAGACATATTCTCATTCCTTTCCTTCAGCTTCTCAAATTCTTCCAGGCTGACAGTGGCGGGAGGTGGTACTGTGGATGGTCCAGGTATGTCTTCAATGGTGAAAGGCATCCTAGAAATCTGAGATCTAGCATGAGACCATTAATAATACTGAGCTGAAGCCACATTATTGCACCTCCCAAGAATGGCCATCCCTTTGGTCAAGATGTTGTCCCAAGCCCAGGATGCTTGTCTGACAACAGCTAGATTAGGCTTTATCTCACAATACAGGGTTTCAGCTAAATCTTGCACTCTGGGAGGGTGGACCAAAGCATAGCCCAATTGTCTCTTAAACAGCAAAGGGTTGTAGTTGATGCAACCCTTCACTCCTACTAAAGGCACATTGGGGTATTGCCCACAGATAGTGATTATGTCCTTGCCCTTGGTGCTCTGGGTGCACCATCTGATGTCCTCTGAAGTCAAAGCAATAAGTATTTTAGCCCAATTCTTCTGTTGGTGGGGGTTCAGGAAGGCATTAGTCCTGGGTAAGTGTTTGAGCAACCATGTATGAAATAAGGGAGCACAGCATCTCACCAATTTTCCTCTTTGCTTCTCATTCCTCTGATGAATGGAATAATAGAAATCTCCCAGCAAGGTGGGTACTGGGTTCCTCAGAAGGAAAAGATGAATGGCATTCTTGCTGATAAACTTGGGCTCATCTGCAAATAGTATAACCCCATATATACTGAGGGCTAACAATGCACAAACTGCCCTCCATTCTCCCAAGGAGGCCTTCAGGATGGCCTGAGAAGTCAGAAAGTCTAAGTGCAAACCAGGGATCCCAGCCTTTGTTGTCATGTTCTGCTCAATCAATATAGGCTCTAGGTACAGTGCTTTTGCCACTTCTCCATTGCTGGGAGAAGTCATCTCTGGGTTGAAGGGGACACCACCCTTGACAGGTACTCCAATCAATGATGAGAACTCCTCCAGCAGAGGTCCCAACTGAAAGTTCTGGAAAGTAAAGCATCTCAAAGGAGGGTCATAAAACTGTAGGCAGGTGTGAATCATACTCCTCTGAGAAGGGTCCAGGTCCATAACCATATCAAGGATGCCTCCATAATGCTCTCTGAATAATGGGATGTGGTCTGGAGTGATAAGTGACTGGACCTGCCTGATACCAGTCAGCACAGGCTCAAAGAAATGGTATGAAATGTTGCTTTTCCTGGGAGGAGCCATAACTGCTGATGAAGACCTGAAGACAAGTGCTGATGAAGATCAAGACTGGTACTAGAGATGGGCCACTGATAGGCTGATGCTGGTGATGATGAAGATGACTGAAGCAGACAACTGATGAAGATAGCTGAAGTAGATAGCTGATGAAACAGGGGTCTATGCAGATGAAGGGGTCAAAACCAAGCCAAAATATAATGTGGATACCCTGAAAAACAAATAAACAAATGTTAAATGATGCAATGATGATGTATGCAAATGATATGCAAGGGTTTGTGATCAAGCTGGATCTGATTTATCTGTCTTGATATAGGTCCATGTATGTTCAAGAAGTCCAGATGGAGGTTCAGAAATCCAGTAACCAAGGTGGGGGACTCAAATAAAGAGTCACATGTCCAGGGTTAAATCACAAGAACTGTCCAAAGTGAAGCATTCTTAAATACAATAAGTAACAGGGTATGATGTGGCCAATGGTACCTGCAAACCTGTAAACAACCCAACCCCATCACAGGTGGTGTTCTAGAACAAGGATCCTCAGACTTGGATCAGTTATGAGAAGTGTAAACACTTCCAACCCGGAGGTACAGTGTTTACAATAACCATAAAAGATCCTCCTCTAATTCACCTCAGTTTCTGAAGGTCATAATAAAGGTCATCCAGACTTAGCAGGCTTCCCAGATAGCCCTAGTACTACAGGAAATCTGTAGCACAGAGTTCTTAAGAAGAAACCCACTTCTGAACCGTGTTTCATATTCCCGCACCAAACCGAAATGGAATGGGAAAGAACAGGAACCACTCTAGCCTAGGTGTCACTCAGGTCCCAGGTATAGGACCTTAAACTCTCAAAAGAACCCCACCCACCAAGACAGAAGGACAGATCCAGCAATGATAATGACAGTATGAAATATGAAAAACTGTAAAGAAAGCAATAAATAAAGCTGTACATAAAGAAATAAATAAAGCAAATAAATAAACACAATTAGCACATAACACCCCAGTAAACACAAATCAAACAAGCGCTAGGAGGAACCCACAAAAAAAGAACTAGAAGCCCTGGTTACAGTATAAGGGTCCCCAGCAGAGTCGGCGAAAGAGAGGGAAATGAATAGAGTCGCCAACTAGGCATTTTTATCCCGAAGGAAAGGTAATGTTGCATAAACCTAGGAAAAGATGGATAAGACGGTTGCGAACCAGAGAGACTGAGAAAGGGGGTTGGTTACAACCTGGGAAGGTATTAGCACCCAGACTGTCCGCCGTACTCGACGGGATCCACGCTTAAAAGATTTGTATTTTAAAGGGGTAATGTCAGTGCAATCTGTGTATCAAAGCTGAAAAGAATGCAAGTGTTAGTGCTGGAAGAAAGTGAAGTGAAATATGTGGAGTGTCAGTGTAAGAACAGGAGTGCAAAGCTTAAGACTATGAGGCTCAAAGAATAATGCTCGAAGAGGGGGAATATACAGAGACTTTTGTTCGATAACCGTTGAGTTATGCCTACGTATCCTCTCGTGCAATGAGGAAGTCAGAACACCGTAGTTCGACCCAAAGAGACTGAAAGGTAAATTGGCTTGTGAACTGCTTGCTTGCCTATGCTCAAGTGTATGACCTGTCTGGCTCAGGTGCAAACTGTCTTGCATTAGACGGAAGAAGCAAGTTCTCGTTTGTGAGTGAATGAGATGAGGAAAGAATCCCGGAGGAGACGATTATTGTTTGTTTTTGGTATTTTCAGTCTTTTATTGCTTTTTGAAAGTTTGTCATAAGTTAATGACCTTAAGCCTAAACCAATGGGTTAGCAAACTCATCACATCTTCCCTCTGATTAGGGGTGATGAGAATACCTTAAGCGGGAAGTAAGCACCTCACACTTAATCACCATGATGTAGGGTTAAGATCATTAACCTACTTGTGATTATTTAGATGTTTTTGTGGTTTTTGTTTAGCGTTAAGTAATGAGTTTAAGCCATAATCAGGGATTTAATGGACCCATTACACCATCCTAATAGAAGGATAATAGATGAGAACATTTAAGATGAGAAAGACTCCTCAACTTAATCCATGATTAGGGATTAACCTCATGACAAAACAAAGCCTTTATTAAGGTGGATTTTAGTTAATGGTAAGATGAAGAAGTGATTTTTATGATTTGTAAGACAACTTGAGGAGGACTTGTCCATTAACACTAGGGTTAGTCCTTCTTGACCAATTAAGGAAGAATTAGAACCCTAATGCAAGGCCCAGGTTACAAGCTTGATGTCTTAGTGATTATTAGGTGAATTTATTAAAGGATTTAAACACATTAAGGGTTTAACACTTAGGATTAAAGTTATACACTCCATCCTAATAGAAGGATGCAGGCATAAGCTTAATCACAAAGCCTTAAAGCCTTTAGGGTTTAGTCCCTGATTATGAGATGAGAAGAGAAGACTCAAAGATGACACAAAGGTAAAATCTAAATGGGGGACTATTCTAACCCTAATTATTATCATGCTTGGTTATCCCTAGGGTTTATGAGGCTTAAGAAAGAGATCTTCAAAGAGCCACCAAGGAGAGAAGCAGATGAAAGGAGGAAGAAGCAAAGAGAAGCAAAACAACTTGCTTCACTTAAGAAGACAAGTTGCTTAGAGAAAGAAAGTAAGAGATGACCATGAATGAGCAAGCTCACTCAAATGCACAAGATAAATGCAGCAAAGATGCAAGAGAGATAAGAAGAGATTGTGAGAAGTCAAGGCAAATTCACTTCTCAAAACAACTTACCACCTGAAAAGTTAGCAAAAGAAATGAAATGCCATGCAAATGAGATGAAATGTCATGATGCAAACCAAAGTTAGAAGCATAAACATGATTTCAATGATGCTAAGAGATGATGCAAACATGAGGCAAGACATGAGAATGATCATACAAGGCAATGGATGCAGATGAAACATGCTTTGAACCATGAATGTACATGAATAGTTATGAAATGCAATGGACATACAACATGGCATATGAAGGATGAAATGATCAAACATGACTCTAATATGTCCTAAGGTGTATTATGGATCATGTGGATGCACAAGATGTCATGGCAAGTCATTGGATGCAAGCAAATGAAAGATGGATGCTAGAGAAGGCACAAATTAGGGTTTATGATCAACACACAAAGCAAAACTCAAAATCAGAAGCATAAGGCATGATAAAAAAATTGAAAATGGGAGCAAAGATACCTTAAACCTATACAAGCTCACTGCCCAAAGGAGAGGGTCCAACTCTTAACCTAGTGAAAGTTATGAATTTCCTAAGATTGCTAGGGTTTTGGGGTACCTCATCAAGAAAAATGCTAAACAAATTGAAAATGCAAGATCAAATCAAACCAAATTTATCCTATAAACTACATGCTATGAAAAGTGCAATGCAAGAAGAATCATCATCCAACTCTCAATGGTTAGGCAGAATGAAATTTTTAAAGATTGAACCAAAATATTGCCTTAAAATGAAATTAATTCCAATGAAAATGATCAAAAGGCATCAAGAACAAAAAAGAAATTTGGTTTGAGAGTTGGAAAATGTTTCTAAATGTTTCTAAGTGCAATATGAATTTTTTTTGTGATTTTTAAATACCTAAATGTATTTTTAATTAATTAATTTTCATTAACTAATTAAAAATAAACATTTAAATGATTTAAAAATAATTTTCAATGCAAAAAATAAAAATAAAAATATTTTGGGGTTTTAAAAATTAATGAAATCTTTGACAAAAATTTCATAATTTTTAAATGATTTTTGCTATTTTAAATAATTCGTATAAATAAAATGAAAAGAAAATGAATTTAAAATGAAAATAATGAAAAGTCAACCCAAAGAGGGGTCAGGATTTGATCTGGGTTTGGACTGGTTGACTGCGCGCCAGATCCAAAGGCCCTGATTCAAATCTGGCTAATTTTGCTTTTTAATTTAATTAAACAGGATTTAATTAATTAATTGGAGATTAGGGCTTTAATGAGACATCCAGGCCACTCATTCGCGCGCGGGAAAGCACATCTAAGGGTCCATATTCAAAACTCCTAATTAATCACACTTAACCCTAATTAATCTCAGGCGACCGGAGATAAGCTCCGGTCGTCTTCTCCGGCTGCCTCTCTCACCAGAATCACTCAAAACACATCCCCAAGACTCACAAATCTCCAGAATCAATCACTCAACAATGGGTAACAAGAATCCATGGCCAAAAACAATTTATATTGACTACACAGTGAGAATCGAAGAAAACAAATTCTAGGGCACAAGTTTCAGGTCAACACCAAATGCTCATTTCTGGCTCATTTTCAAAAATAAATAGATCCCCATGATCAGGGCAACACATAGAACAAGATTCTAACAAGAAATCAAGGTTCTGGAAAATTTGTTCATCATGTTACCTGAGGTTGAGCTTTCAATCCATGAACTTTCTGCTTGCCTCTCTGCTTCAAAATGCCCCCAAGATCCCCTTGATGAAGCTTTGAAGCTTGGTTGGTGTTTAGAGTGACTGATTTGTGAGTTTGAAGAGGTTCTGTTCAGGGAGGGGGAGAAATCGTATTTTGACTTCAGGGGGTTTCAGGGCAAGGTGAAGGGTCAGGGATGATCAGTGGAACATGCTGAGAGATTCTATGAAGTTTGTTTTGGTGTTTGTGTCTTGTGTAATGAGTTTCGAAGGAAAGTGCATAAGAGGTGAAAACTTGGAGCTATGACTTGGGGGATGTTTCAGGCTTGTGTGTCTGTTGTGTTGAGCCCCTTTTGGTCCACTTATCACATTTGGATGGGTCAGAGAAGTTGGTGTGGCACTGTGGGATTGGTATGGGTTTTTTTGCAAAAAGTCAAGTCTAGGTGTAAGAGAGGTATGGGTCAATGGTAGGCCAAGGACAAAGGGGTGTCCTGCGCAGCAAGGAATGAGGAGAGCCATGGGATCAGTTTTGAAGCCAATTAGCAAGTGGATTAGGGTTTGTATGATGTTTTGCAACTTTGTCCAACTTTGGCCCTTTTGTGATTTCTTGATTCATAAGTCATGAAAATGGGCAAACCTTTGGTGCATTCTGACTTTTAGACATTGGTTAATGTTTGTGCAAAGATTAGAAGTCCGTTTGAAGTTACAATTTGCCTTGGCAAGAGATTTTGCAACTTTGCCTCTTTGGTACAAAACTTGAAATTATGTGATTTTCTTCAACTTTGACAAGCCATAACTTTTGATCCAAAATGAATTAGAATGAGTTCTTGTACTTTTTGAAAAGGGAAGGATCCATTCTACAACTTTCATGACCAAAGTTTTCTCATTTGAAGCTTTTTTGAATCAATTTGAGGAGGTTGAAAAACTTTCCCAAAATGGCAAGTTTATATTACAAGTCATTTTCCCAAAAAGGCAACTTTGCAAATGGCTTGAAATTCTTCAATTTTGTGAACTCCTAACATCTTCTATGATCAAATAAAGATCATACACTTTCAAAATGATGAAGAACACCATTTGGTTGGGTCATTGGGGGCCTCAAATGCCCTGATTTTACACTGACTTGCTCAAGAAGTCAACTCTTGATCAGATGCCTTCCCCATGGAATTTCTTCATGAAAATTGATATGCATGATCCCTATGACATATAGAGACCAATAGAAACAATAATGACCAAAAAATTTGGGGTTATGGCCTCTGAAACCAAAACCCTAATTCTAGGTCATCTGTGCAGTCAAGCCTGGCTCTGCTTCCATGCCATTCTCAGTTCTAGTGATTCTTTGACTTTCTTGACTTTGTGGGGATATAATATGATGCTTGAACATACATGGACCCCTTTGGAGTGATTGATGACCTTTGAAGTGGCTCAAGAGGCTCTTGGATTGCTCAGATCACAAACCCTAGATGCAGATGACTTAGAAACAATGCAGTGAAGCAAAAATGCAACATGAGATGATATGATTGAACTTATGCAAATGAAAAAGAACCACAAGCCATGGTGTGAATGGGTGAGGGCAAATTTGGGGTGTTGCAAATTTGGGGTGTTTACACCCCTATGCTTTGAAAAATATAATGGTACCTCCTGCCCGCGTACTCATCTGCAGTCTTTCTTGGGGAGACTCAAAGCTTATACCATGGACGAGAAGTTATGGATGTTCTATTTTGAGGACAGCCTGACTGGAGCATCAAGAGAATGGTATTTGCATCTGACCAGGGCCACTATAAGATGTTGGAAAGACTTGGTCGAGGCCTTCATCCGTCAGTACCAGTACAACCTAGACATGGCTCCCAATAGAACTCTTCTAATGGGCATGTCTCAGTCTTCAAGGGAAATCTTCCGAGATTATGCTCAGAGGTGGAGACAGCTTGTTGTTGCTGTCCAACCACCCATGTCTGAACGGGAGATGGAGGACATGTTTATGAACACCTTGCAGGGAACTTATATTGACCGACTTGATGCATTCTCCTCCACTAGCTTCGCTGATGTAGTCATTACTGGGGAGAGAATAGAAAGTCTTCTTAAGATGGGCAAAATCTCTGACAACGGTGCAAGTTCCTCCAACAATACAAGAAAACCTTTTTCAGGACCCCGAAGGGCGGGTGAAACAAATGCTATTCATACAAGCAGGGGAAGACCCCAATATTCTCACAGATCAGTAGCAGCCGTTACTATCCCGGCTCCAGCTCCACAACAACCACTTTTTCCTCAACAACAACAACATCACTATCAGCAACAACTACACTTTCCGCAACAAAGATCGTACAACAATAACAACAACAACCAACAGCAACGCCCCTTTCAACAGAGGCCATCTCAAGCAAATAGGGTGATTGACCCCATTCTTATGCCGTATGCCACTCTACTGCCACAACTCCTGAAGCTCAACCTGGTTGAGTTAAGGACGTTGGCTCCACCAGATCCTCTCAACCTCCCGAAGAATTATGATGCCAATGCTAGGTGTGCCTTCCATTCTAATGCACCTGTTCACAAAATTGAGAAGTGCAGAGCCTTACAAATGAAGGTTCAGGATCTGGTCGATTCCAAAGCTCTCAACTCCGCACCTCCTCCAAATGTTAACAGAAATCCTATGCCTAATCATAGTGGGCCCAGAATTAATGTCATAGAAGAGGACCAACCATCTGCACTAATTAATAATGTTGCACAGATTCGAACACCACTGGCAGAAGTCAAGGCTCAACTCTTAAGATGCCAAGTGTTCCCAGGTTGTGAGGCCTGTTGCGAATCGTGCAAGACTGCTATTAATGGTTGTGAGAGGCTAAGGCTTGGCATAGATGGCCTTATTAGAAATGGAATATTTCAAATTACCACAACGGCGTCTACAACATCAACAACTCTTTTTTCAGCAACAATAGATCCTCCTACATTGGCAACAACTATCATTCCCACTGGTTCATCCACAATTCCAGCAATCACTCCATCCATTATTTCAGCAAACCAAAGTTCAGCAACCCTTACTTCTACAACATCAGCACCCATCTTATCAACGGAATCACCTACAACACCAACAAACTCTAACGAAGATGTCTCAACGGTCACGATCTATTATGACCCAGCAACTGTTCATCCCAACAACAATTTTCAACAACAAACTGCAACACCTACTGTCAGATCTCCAATCACAATCTATTACGACCCGCATACTATCACAGTTCCTTCCCCTGCAGAAATCAGTCCAGTCACCATTACGGTACCTGGACCCGTCCCTTATGAAAGCAGTAATGCCATACCTTGGCACTACGACTCTGATCTCTACTGCGACGGAAAGAAGATCACTCTAGATTCATCAATCTCTTCACCACAAGTTGAAAATGTTGGGGGAGGCGGAGGCTTCACCAGAAGCGGACGCTTTTTTGCCTCACAAATACCAAGACCCAATGCTGAAGCAGAAGCTGTTGCTAAAGCAAAAGGGAAGAATGTGGTGCTTGAAGAACCAGCTGTTAAAGAAACTCCGAAGACGTCTTTTGAACAAGAGGTGGACGAGTTCATGAGAATAATCAAAAAGAGTGATTACAAAGTGGTGGACCAGCTTCATCAGACGCCCTTCAAAATCTCTATATTGTCTTTGTTGATGTGCTCCGAAGCCCATAGGAATGCACTTTTGAAGGTCCTGCACGCGGCCTACGTGCCGGAAGAGATTACGGTTAATCAGCTGGAAACGGTGGTTGCAAATGTTAACACCAGTCATGGACTGGGCTTCACAGATGTTGATTTAACGACGGAGGGACGCAATCATAATAAGGCTTTACACACCACCTTAGAGTGCAAAGGTACTGTTCTTTCTCATGTGCTGGTAGACACTGGGTCCTCGCTCAATGTCCTCCCAAAGAAAGCCTTAGTGAAGCTGGAATATGATGGTTTGGCATTGCGTCCAAGTAATTTGGTGGTGAGAGCGTTTGATGGCTCTAAAAGATCAGTGCTTGGAGAGATAGAATTACCCGTGATGATTGGCCCACAAATCTTTAAAACTACTTTCTTCGTGATGGACATTCAGCCGGCCTACAGCTGTTTGTTAGGTAGACCTTGGATTCACGCCGTTGGCGCTGTTACATCTACCCTTCACCAGAAATTAAAATTTGAGTGGGAAGGCCAGATCATCACGATTTGCGGGGAGGAAGACATTTTCGTTAGCCAGCTGGCTACTTACAAGTATATAGAGATGGATAGGGAGATTCACGAGACTATGAGCCAGGGGTTTGAGGCCCTTAATATCAGTGAAGCAACTGCTGTGTCTGGAACTTCTATCACTTCGTATCAGCAAGCCCGAAAGGTTGTTGAAGAAGGTACCGCTCAGGGCTGGGGCAAGTTGCTGCCAGTAGAAAAGAAAGAAGACAAATTCGGGTTGGGTTACAGACCAATCCGACAAGATCAACCAGAGGCGGCAACGGAGCCGAAATTTATCAGTGGGGGAATGCTTACCCCAGATGCTGTGAACAATCTGGAAGACGAGGAAGAAGACGACCGCAACCTGGAGAACTGGATACGTCCAAGGATCCCGGGGAACCAAGTCTCTAACTGGTCTTCCCAGGAAATTATAAGAGTTACTCCTACAGAGTAATTATTATTTCATGTCTTTTAGCATGCATCAAGTCCTGCATCTTGCCCAAGGTGTCAGGACTCATTTTGTAATAGGGTCATCTTGTATTTTGTGCAAATGATTAATTAATGAATATCAGGACATCTTTTGCAAACGAGTCTCTTTTTTGCTCACTATCTTTTTCATTTTTCACTTTTGTACAAAACAATAAAATGGCAATGTTTTCAAAACAAACAACTTCATTTTCACTTTTTCTAAACAAGATAAAACTGATCACTAAAATGAACCAATCTCAACCCTTGCAGAGAGTGCCCTCCAGATTGCACCGACAACAACACCGCTATGACCTTGTATGACTTCGACAGTCCGATTAATCAAGCTGATGAAGGGGTTGAAGAAGACTATCAGTTATCGGAAGAGTTAGCCAGGTTGTTAAGACAAGGGGAGAAGGTTATCACTCCTCATCAGGAGGAGGTTGAGACAGTTAATCTTGGTACCGAAGAAGACTTGAAAGAAGTTAAGATCGGGGCCAGTCTGCAAGATTCAGTGAAGGAACAACTTATTGACATGCTTCAAGAGTATGTTGACGTCTTTGCATGGTCCTATCAAGATATGCCAGGGTTGGATACCGACATTGTTATGCACAAGCTTCCTTTGAAAGAAGACTGTCCTCCAGTGAAGCAAAAGCTACGCCGCACCTGTCCGGATATGGAAATGAAGATAAAAGAAGAGGTACAAAAATAGTGGGACGCCGGTTTCCTTGCTGTAACTAGTTACCCGACGTGGGTCGCTAACATTGTACCTGTGCCTAAGAAGGATGGCAAAGTACGGATGTGTGTGGATTACCGGGATCTGAATAGATCTAGTTCAAAGGATGATTTCCCATTACCTCACATTGATGTATTGGTCGACAACATAGCTCAATTCTCGGTGTTTTCCTTCATGGATGGATTTTCAGGATATAATCAGACCAAGATGTCACCTGAAGACATGGAGAAGACCACTTTCATCACACCTTGGGGCACATTCTGCTATAAGGTGATGCCGTTTGGACTGAAGAATGCGGGTGCAACTTATCAACGGGCTATGGTAACATTATTCCATGACATGATCCACAAAGAAATTGAATGTTATGTGGATGACATGATTGCCAAGTCCCTCACAGAATAAGACCATTTGGTTAATCTGTTGAAGTTGTTCTAGCATTTGAGGAAGTATCAGTTGAAGCTAAGCCCCAACAAATGCACATTTGGGGTATGTTCCGGTAAGCTGTTGGGATTCATTGTAAGTGAAAAGGGAATTGAAGTTGATCCTGACAAAGTCAAAGCCATTCAAGAAATGCCTGCACCTAGGACTGAAAAGGAAGTTCGAGGGTTCCTAGGTAGATTGAACTACATATCGAGGTTCATATCTCATCTTAATGCAACCTGTGAACCTCTGTTCAAATTATTAGGAAAAGAACAAACGGTCAGGTGGAATGAAGACTACCAGAAGGCTTTTGACAAAATCAAGGAGTACTTACAAGAACCTTCAATTCTTATGCCTCCAGTTGAAGGAAGACCTATAATAATGTACCTGACAGTATTAGAATGATCAATGGGGTGTGTGTTGGCCAGCATGAGGAGTCTGGTCGAAAAGAGTATGCAATATACTACCTAAGCAAAAAGTTTACCGACTGTGAACAACGTTATTCACTGCTAGAGAAAACTTGCTGTGTTTTAGCGTGGGCTGCTCGTCGACTAAGCCAGTATATGTTGTAACCAACCCCCTTTCTCAGTTTCTCTGGTTCGCGACCGCCTTATCCATATAATTTCCTAGGTTTATGCAGCTTTACCTTTCCTTCTGGATAAAAATGCCTAGCTGGCGACTCTTTTCATTTCACCTTCACTTCATGTACTCTCTCTCTTCGCCGACCGTTCCCGCTTGTACCAGGATGCAAATCTTTGGGAGCTAAAAATGGGTAGTGAATGTGTTGACTGTGTATAAAAAGCTAGGGAGAAAGTACATTGTGTCAGTGCAAAAAGAGAGGGATGCTCAAGACTGAGGCTTAAAGAAGAAAGCTGAAAGAGGGTAAGGGGGAAGACACAAAGACTTTTGTTCGATAATTGTTAAGTTATGCCTACGTATCCTCTCGTGCAATGATGAAGTTAGAACACCGTAGTTCGACTCAAAGAGACTGGAATGATTTGATTGTGAACTGCCTACTTGTCTATGCTCAAGTGTGTGACTCATCTGGATCGAGTGCTAACTGTCTTGCATTAGAAGGAAGAAGCGAGTTCTTGTTTATAGAATGAGTGTGATGAGAAAAGAATCCCGGAGGAGACGATTATTGTTTGTTTTTGTGTTTTCAGTTTTTTATTGCTTTTGGTGTTTTGCATAAGATAATGAGCTTAAGCCTAAATCAAGGGTTGTAAACTCATTATATCCTCCCTGATTAGGGATAATGAGCCTACTTAAGTGTGAGATAAGCATCTAAACTTAATTACCATGATGATATAGAATTAAGATCATTAACCTACTTGTGATTATTAAGATTTTTTTTGGGGTTTTGTTTAGTGTTAAGTAATGAGTTTAATCTCTAATCAGGGATTAGTGAACTCATTACACCATCCTAAGAGAAGGATGATAGATGAGAACACTTAAGCTGAGGAAGATACCTCAACTTAATCTATGGTTAGGGACTAAATTCATTATATAACAAGCCTTTATTAAGTGGATTTTAATTAAAGGATGAGATTAAGAAGTGAGTTTTAAGTTTGTAAAACTAGCTTGAGGGGGACATGTCCATTAAACACTAGGGTTAGTCCCTCTTAACCATAAGGAAGAGATGGAACCCTAGTATAAGGCCCAAGTTACAAGCTTAAGTCTTAGTAGTTATTAGATGTTTTGATTAAGAGGTGTAAACAAATTAAAGGTTTAACACTAAGGATTAAAGTTATACACTCCATCCTAAGATAAGGATGCAGGCATAAGCCTAATTCAAAGTCCTAAAGCTTTAAGTGTTTAGCCTCTGATTATGAGATGAGAAGAGAGACTCAAGGAGACTCAAAGGTAAAAATCTAAGGGGAGACTATATGCAACCCTAAAAATTATCATGCTTGGACATCCTATGGTTTGTGAGGCTTAGAGAAAGATCTTTAGGAGGCCACCAAGGAAGAGAAGCAGATGAAAAGAGAAGAGAAAGAGAATAGGTTGCTTACTTCCTAGAGAAGGTAAGTAACTTAAAAGAAAGAAAGTAAGAAGCAAGAGAGCACAAGTGAAGAAAGTTCACTTCAAAGACAAATAAGATATACAAATGAGGAGAAGAGAAGAGGTGGGATGTGAAGGCAAATCCACATCCCAATTAACTTACCATAAGCCCCTGAAAGGTTAGTGTGAATGCATAAGATGCAAAGCAAAAGGAAATAAACCAAGTGGGAGTGCAATGACCAAAAAAAGAAGTGAAAACATGATACAAATGTGCCATGAGATGATGCAAATTAATATATGATGCATATGAATGATCATACAAAGGATGGGATGCAAAGGAAGCATGTTAGAAGCTTGAAAACACATGGATGTACATGGAATGTAATGAATGCAAAGCATAGAAAATGAATGAAGAAATGATCAAGCAATGTTCAAGCATGTCTTAATATGTCTAATATGGCATACAAAGGCATGGAATGTCATGGCAAGTTCATATGATGATGATATGCAAAGATGAATGCAAATGAACATGAGAAATTAGTGTTTTATGAATGTATGAGATGCAAATGGCCAAAACAGAAGCATACATCATGACACAAATTTGAAAATGAACTCAAACAAACCCTAATCATACACAAGAACACTCCTCAAAGGAGAAGGTCAGAAGCTAAACCTAGTGAAAGTTATGAATTTCCTAAGTTAACTAAGGTTTTTGGGTACTTCTAAAGGAAAAATGCAAATCAATTTGAAAATGCAATGCAAAATTATGAATTAAATAACTTAGACACTAGATGCAATATATGAAACAATGCCAAAATAATCAAGTTCAAACTCGTCATGGTTGATCAGAAATGGTTTTTTCAAGTTAGGGTTAGAAAAATGGTATTTTATGAACCTTAATTCAAAGTAAATTATGAAAACATGATCAAACCTAAAAAGAAATTTGTATGATGAGTTTGTAAATGTTTCTAAATGTATAAGAATGCTTCATGAATATTTGTGATATTTAGAAACCTAAATGTATTTTTAATTAATTAAAATTAATTAATTTAATTAAATAAAACATTTAAATGATTTAAAAATACTTTTTTAATGCAAAAATTTAAAATAAAAATATTTTTGGGTTTAGAAAAATATTTGAAGTGAAAATACAGAGAATGGGATTTTTAAAAGTCTTTTTGCTATTTTTAATAATTATGAGAAAACAAAAGAAATAAAATGAAAATAAAATAAAATAAAATAAAAATCAGCAAGATCTATGGTCCAGATTCAAACAAGGGGAGACTGCGCGCGCGTTTGGATGGCTGGGACTGAATCTGGCTAATTAATTATGTTTATTTTAATTAATCAGAAATTAAGGCTAATGAACTAATCTGATCCGTCCAATCACCTAAGCTAATCAAGATCTAAGGGTCCATATGAAATCTGGACACTAAACCCTAATGACCTTCAGGCGACCGGAACAGTGCTCCGGTCGTCTTCTCTGGCCAACCCCAAAACCTAACTTCTTCCCTAGGCAAAATCAAGACCTCTTAACCACCCAGAAATGATCCCCACATCAAATGAAACTCAAAACACTCATCAAACACAATTTATATCACACAATCAGAGAGAATTGAATCAAAACATATTCATGGACAAATTTTCAGAAGCTCGTGAAATGCACATTTCTTAATCATTTTCAAATCTAAAAGCATCAGTGTGATCCCCATAACATATATTTTCATTTTATAACAAGATATTGAAGTTCTGAAAGATTTTGTTCTTGAGCATACCTGAGCTGATGAACTGCAAATTTGAGCTTTCAGAGCCTCTCCTTCGTGCAAAAATCTTCCTTTTATCCTCCTAAGGTTAATGGAATGCTTGAAAGGCTTTGAGAGTGGCTAGTTTGTGTGTTTCAGTTTTGGTGTAGCAGAAATGGAGGTTTGTGTTTATGATGTTTCATGCCATTTTGAGGGTTAGGTTTTGTTCTATGGATGAAGTGTGACTTGTTGGTGAAAGAATTTTTGAGTTTTAGTGGCTGGTTTGGGGGAATTGAAAATGAGATGTTTTGAGTGATTTTCTTGCAATCTCATTATGGTGAGGTTTCAGGCTTGTGTGTTATATGAAATGAGGTCCATGATGTTTGTATAAAGCAATGTGATTGGTTCAGAGAGTTGGTGTGGCACAATTTTATTGGCATGGTGATTTTTAAAAAAAGTCAATGAAGGTGTACCATAAGCATGGCACGAGTTAGAGCTGGCTTAAAGGCTTGTCCTGCCTCAGCTTCATTCAAGGATGGCCCTTGGATCAGATTTTGTGAGCTGGATGGCTTGATTCATGTGATAGCATATGTTTTGCAACTTTCCCTCTTTGAGAATTTTGTCAAAATGGCTTATAGAAACTTGTGATCCAAGACATGATTTTGGTCTTGCAATGTTGCAGTAACATGTTATGAACCTTAGAAGTCAATTAGTGGTCACAAGAAGTCTTGAAACTTGATTTTGCAAAATTCCCTCTTTGGCACATACATGAAAATTACAAGATTTTTCCCAACTTTGAAACATCATATCTTGAGTTCTAGTATGAATCAAGAGGAGTTCTTGTACCTTTTGAAAATGGGAAGATCCAATCTACAACTTTCATGTTTAAGGATTTTTCATTTGAAGCATTTTTTATCAAGAAAGAGGAGGTTGAAAATTTTTCCCAAAATGGAAAGTTTTCATTACAAGTCATGTCCAAAAATGGAAAGTTTGCAAATGGCTTGAAATTCTTCATTATTGTGAACTTCTAACCACTTCTAAGATTAAATAAAGATCATAGAACCTCAAATTGATGAAAATGACCCTTTGGTAACATTGCTGGGGGCCTCAGATGCCCTGATTCTGACTTTTCTTGCACAATAAGTCACCAGTTGATCAAATGACTTCCACAATGAATTTCTTCATCAAATTTGGTACACATTCTCCTTATAACATATTAAGACCATTGGAATCAATAATGACCAAAAAAATGAGGTTAAAGGCCTCAAACCAAAAACCCTAATTTTAAGTCATCTTTGTAGGAAATCTTCAGTCTACCTCTATGCCTTTGCAATGCTTTGTGATATTTTGACTTTAATGAACTTTGGGGAGAAAATTATGACCATGGAACACATATGGACCCTCTTGGCATGCTTCAAGACCATTGAGATAGCTCAGATCACTTCTTGGATTCTCCTGATAAAAAAACCCTAGCTATGCAACTTATGTAGTGAAATAAACTATGCAATGTGAGATGGTTTGCTTATGCAAATGCAACATGAAAGATCACAAGCCAAGGTGTGAGAAAAAGTGAGGGCGAATTTGGGGTGTTTATAAAGCTTCGACAGAAACTTGGCTCACATAACTCCTTGCAATCCAGCTGAGTTTGATCTAAAGGCATCAGATAATGCTTATTGCTCCATGTACCTTAACCCAACACATGGGTTTCAATGGGAAAAAGAAGTGATTGATGAACCAAGCCAGGAATGGGAAACTTCTAACATAGAACCAACTGGATGGGGTAGCGAATTCGACGATGATGATGAGTGAAACATCAACATTAAATAAACTGACGGCCTATATGGCCAAAAATAAATTCAAAGCGGCTCTAGAGGCCGAAGTAAAATACATGGATGTCGAAGCCAATAAATAAGATTTAGGCTCACCATGCCCTCCCCATGGAATTGATGGAGAAGATAAAGACGACATGATGAATAGATGGCAAGATCAAAAACTTGATGCCAATTATGATGACGAACCTTTGGGGTTCGAAAAGGATCCAGTATCAACTAGCTTGAAGATGGTGGGGCAGGACCCTTTGGAGGAAATCAATCTAGGACTGGGGGGAAGAAAGAAGACCAACCTATATAAGTGCTAACATGGACCCCCAATTCAGAGTCGAATTAGTCCAGCTGTTGGAGGAGTTCAAAGACTGCTTCGCAAGGGACTATGACGAAATGCCAGGCCTAGATAGAAGTTTAGTCGAATTAAAACTTCCTATCATGGAAGGAAAGATGCCTGTAAAATAGACTCCAAGGAGATTTGCACCAGAAGTCCTGTCGAAAATAAAAGAGGAGGTCGAAAGACTTCTCAGATGCAAATTCATTCGCCCAACCAGGTATGTCAAATGGATTGCAAATATTGTACCTGTCATAAAGAAAAATGGCACTTTGAGGGTGTGTATTGATTTTAGAGATCTAAATTCAGCCACACCCAAGGATGAATATCCTATGCCAATGGCAGAAATGTTAGTAGACTCTACAGCAGGTCATGAGTACCTAAGATTGCTATATGGATACTCTGGCTACAACCAGATCTTCATTGCAAAAGAGGATGTTGCCAAAACAACCTTTCGTTGTCCTGGAGCAATAGGGACTTACAAATGGGTAGTTATGCCCTTTGGTTTCAAAAATGCTGGGGCTACATACCAAAGGGCCATGAATTCTATTTTTCATGATTTCATTGAAACATTCATGCAAGTGTATATAGATGATATTGTGATAAAGTCTGTTTCAGGAAAATATCATTTAGACTATCTTCGACAATCCTTTGAAAGGATGAGAAAATTTGGTTTAAATATGAATCCCCTAAAATGTGCATTTGGGGTGCAGGCTGGAGATTTCCTAGGTTTTGTGGTCCACAAAAAGGGAATCGATATAAATGCCAACAAAGTTAAAGCAATAATGGAGGAAAAAGCGCTATCAACAAAGAAAGGATTGCAATCATTGCTCAGAAAAATCAATTTTCTAAGAAGATTAATTTCAAACCTCAGCGGGAAGACACAAGCTTTCTCTCCTCTTCTTCGACTCAAGAAAGAAGACTTCACCTTGGGGCAAGAACAACAACATGCTTTCGACAGGATAAAAGGATACCTAGCTAGTCCTCCAGTCTTGATGCCTCCCAGTGGGAAAAGAAGCATGAGATTGTACATATCAGCATCCGACAAGACCTTAGGAAGTATGTTGTGTCAAGAGGATGAAAATGGCGTAGAAAGAGCCATTTACTATCTCAACAGAGTTTTAAACGACGTTGAAACTAGATATAGTGTACTAAAAAAATTATATTTGTGTGTATATTTTTCTTGTACAAAATTGAAGCACTATATAAGACCAGTTGATGTATTTGTATCATCTCATTTCGACATAATAAAACATATGTTGTCTAAACCTATTTTACATAGTCGAATTGGGAAATGGGCTCTAGCATTAACTGAATATTCCTTAAAATACATGCCTTTGAAAGCTGTAAAAGGACAAGTGGTGGCTGACTTCATAGAAGACCACTCCATAGATTAAAAAGAAATAAAATACGTCGAATTACAGTTATGAAGGCTATATTTTGACAGTTCCAGCCACAAAAATGGTGTGGGTATTGGGGTATTGATTATTTCTCTTGATAAAATTCCAACAAAACTCAAATATAGGGTCGAAAACCCTTGTTCAAACAATGAAGCCGAATATGAAGCTTTAATTGATGGACTTAAAGTATTGTTGGAATTAGGGGCATCAAGAGTCGAAATAATGGGTGAATCAGAGCTAGTAATAAAACAATTAACCAAAGAATACAAATGCGTTAAAGAAAATCCGATCATGTACTTCGTTATAGACAACAGACTCCTCAAACAATTCGACACGGTGATTTTCAAAAATATCCCTAGAATAAAAAAACAAGAAGCCAATGACCTGGCTCAAATTGCATCAGGCTATAGAGTGTCGAAAGAAAAACTAGAGACGACTATTGAAGTAAGGGGAAGAGTTATGTCGACAAAATTATCCCCATCAGATTTAGAAATAATGAAACTTAGTTATGGGGATGATGAAAACATTGCAATCTTTAACATAGATAATTCAGAGAGAGAAGATTGGAGAAAACCCATCAAAGAGATCTCCAAGACCCAAACCAAAAGGTAGAGAGAAAAGTAAGATACAGAGTTTTAAGCTATGTACTTTTTGGAAACGAACTATTCAAAAAGACTGCAGAAGGATTCTTGCTAAGATTTTTAGGCGAAGAAGAAGCCTACATAGCTTTGTCGAATGTACATAGTGGTACATGCGGTGCACACCAGGCAGGACACAAGATGAAATGGTTGTTATTCAGAAAAGGTTTGTATTGGCCAACCATGCTAAAAGATTGTGTCGATTTCGCAAAAGGTTGCCAAGAGTGTCAGCTCCATGCAAGCATACCACATGTCCATGCGAGTGAATTACATTTAATCATAAAACCATGGACATTTAGAGGTTGGGCCTTGGACTTAATTGGAGAAATTCGACCAACTTCGTCAAAAGGACAAAATTACATTTTAGTAGGAGTAGACTACTTTACTAAATGGATCGAAGCCATACCTGGTGAATGTGGATCAGGAAGCAATCATAGAATTTATCCAAAAATATATAATTTATAGATTCGGGATACCAAAAACAGTAACCACTGATCAAGGGTTTGTGTTTAATGGCAGAATTATGCAAGCTTTTGCAAAGGAAACAAGATTTAAGTTATTAACATCCACACCCTATTATGCCCAGGAAAATGGACAAGTCGAAGCAGCAAACAAAGTGATTAATAAATTTGATCAAAAAGCATGTAGGTAAAAAGCCTAGAAATTGACATAAAACCTTGGATCAAATTTTATAGGCTTGTCAAACGTCACCTAAAGAGGCCACTAACTCTACTCCATTCAAGCTGACATATGGACATGATGCAGTACTTCGAGTCAAAATCTATTTGCAGTCCATATGTGTCCAAAGACATCATGAGATCCCTTCAGAAATATATTGGAGCATGATGATGGATTAGTTGGTGGACTTAGATGAAGAAAGACTACGTGCATTAGACTTAATAAGGAGACAAAAAGAGAGAGTCGAAAAGTCTTACAATAAAAAAGTAAAATTTAAGGTCCTCTATGTGGGCGATTTAGTTTGGAAGGTAATATTTCCAATGGATCGAAAAGATAGATTAATGGGCAAATGGTCCCCCAAGTGGGAAGGGCCTTTTAAAATTTTAAGTGTTTTTTCGAATGGTGCTTATGAAATCGAAGAAATAGGCAAAGACGAAATAATATTTAAAATAAATGGAAAATACTTGAAAAAATACAAACCAATTCTGCAAGAAGTAAAGATAAAAGCAAAATAATTATATTGATTATGTTGCCAAAAAGCAAAAGAGTCATTACAAAAGAGGCCTTCTAGGGTTGCAAAAATGAAAAAGATACATAAAACTAGCTTTCTATTACAAAAGTCTTAACTCTAAAGGAAAGAATCCTTGAGCTCCATGAATTTCCTTTTCTGAATGGAGATTCGACAGTCACACAGACTTTTGTTATAAGACATATCGTCGATCTCTTTGCCCAATTGTTGAGCTCTGTCAGCATGATGAAGCCCTACCTTGATCTCCTATTCGACTTCATTATTTTTAGGTTGTTGAAGGTTATCCTTGCGCTTCTGCTCTTGGCTTCAAGCTGGGCTATTTGTTCCTTGAAGCTGTGGATATTTCTATCACATTCAGATACTTCTTGTGAATAAGTATTAGAAAGTTTCGACATTTCTGAAACCTTCTCAGTTGAAGCTGCCACAACATCCCATTCAGTAGCTTGAGTCTCTCTCTCTTGTTGGAGATCATCTACATGAACTCCTTTCGACGGCCAAGATCTCCAACTACCACATCAATTATTTGTGCGAGATCCATGACTAGACGAGTCTCATCAGCACTGGCCTCCAAAACATTGACTTGTTTGAGGAGCGCTTTCAATTCAGGCTGCTGGCTGGGATCTTCCTCTAAGATTTGGAATAGATCGACACCAAGAATTTTGGTTTTGACTTCAGCCATAATGGAACTGAGAGTCTTAACCTCAGAGGTGGCCCCAGAATTGGTCGAACTACCATAAGAATCCTGAAAGTTATAGCGATTACTGAGCATGGCCCTAAGGTACTCCAAGGGTTTCCTTGTCTTCAGGTTTTCAAGCTCCTCGCGTGAAAAGACAGTCGAACTAGAAGATGGAGGATTGCTTGGTGTTGAATCGAGAAGGACGTGAGTGCTAGGTCCAGCCTCCCCTTTCGCTTGACCTTTGCCTGTGTTGCTCTTGGCTTTAGGGTTCTCTTCACCAGCATCTTGGGGATTTAATTGCGCTTCCTTTTCTTCGACGTTGGGATCAACATCATCCTTTTTACCTTTGTCATCTTTAGGAGGACTTTCTTTATTGGCACTAGACTTTGGCTGGTTGGGAGAAATGTCAGCAGAACCTTCCTCTAGGATGACGTCGAATTCAGCCTCAGTTTGGGGTTCCACCCTACCACTTTTGGGTGTACTTTCTTCTTGAACTTTTTCGATTCCACCAAGAGGAGAATCTTGCAGAGTGATAGGTTGTTCCTCAGTAGGAATTTGAACCTGAAAAAAATGTTTAAATAAGAGACCAAGAGTATGCATAGTTTAAAGTGAAAATTTGTCGAAGGTAAATTACCTGAGGGATTATAGTGTGGAAACTAGTATTCCCACTCTCTGCATCTTGAGCAAGCTTTTTTACTGGGCTTGCAAGATGAGTCTTCCTCGACGTCACTAATGACCTTTGAGAGGCATTCGTCTTTATTTTTGTAGGCTTCTTCCTCTTCAAGGGTTGTGTGTCTGGAGATTCGTCACCTGAATCCTCAGAAGGCACCTTCACTTCCTTTATTTTTATCTTTTAAGGAGTAGGGGTCTTTCGACTCATCTAAAAAATCAAAGAAAGTTCAGTAAGCGAAATAATTGTATAACTAAGGTATTCTATTGACAAAAGGATATAAAAGAACCTTTTTGGTGGAAGTGGATTTTTTAGCAGTCTTGGTGGGTTTATCTTCGACAACACTCTTCTCACCTGTAATCTTAGTAGCTGAAAAAGAAGAGAAGTTAGAAAAAGAAGAGACTAAAATAATAGATAGTGAAAATAAAGGGGAAGTCGAAAACTTGGTTGCACCTTCAAGAATGGTAGATTCCACGCGAACGTGTTCTATGCCAATATGAAGGTGCCCTGGGTAATTATCCAGATGATATTTGGTTGCAACCACACGCTCAACAAGCTTTTTTCGTGACTCTTGAAGCAATTTTAAGTCGGAGCCACATACAAACCAATCTGGAAAAGGTGGGCTCAGAGCCACACCAAAACTAGCAGTTGGTAGAGACTGAAACTTTGGTGGATAACTAGTATATGCAAAGTTATACCACGCCTCTCTGGGAATATATGAGGGTATTACCAACTTCTCCAATTTCTCTGTAAATTTATGCTTAAGAGTCACAGCTGCTTCGCCTATGGTTCGCCTAAGATCATCTGGCCTGTAGATTGTTTCAAAATATTTTTGGAATTTTTGAACTTCTTTAATATGTTGTTCAAAATGTTACAAGTACATTCAAATTGATGAAGATAACAGATTCTTGGTCTCCTACCCTTAAATAATTCATACGATGTTTTATTCATAATTGTTCTAATATAGATTTTGTTATGAATGTAACAAGATGTATTAAAAACTTCTTCCCACAAGTACTTTGATGTTTTTTTTCATGTATCATGGTTCTTGCCATTTCTTGTAAAGATATGTTCTTTCTTTCTACAACCTCATTTTACTGTGGAGTTCTAAGAGCAGAGAAATCATGGATAATTCCATATTTTCAAAATAAAAAATCAAATGGCTCATTTTCAAACTCTCCATCGTGATCACTTCTAACTTTTAAGATCTTTACTTCCATTTTATATTGTACTTGAATGTAGAAGATGCTAAACACTTCGTATGTTTCATCTTTAGATCATAGAAATTTTACCCAAGTCCATCTGCTGAAATCATCAACAATGACCAAACCATTTTCTTTCTATTATTTGAAGTAGTCCCAATAGGATCAAATAGATCATTGTGAAGCAATTATAAGGGTCTGAAGGTAAAGACAATGTTTTTTAATTTTAAAAGAGGTTTTTACAATCTTTCCAACTTGACATGCCTCACAGATAACATCTGAGTGAGAATCAAGATTTGGTATCCCTTTAACAAGTTTTTGCTTTCTCAGTTTGGAGATTAATATCCAATTAGAATAACTTAACCTTTTGTGCCAAATCCATTTCTCATCACTCACTCTCATTAGGCCAACCACCTTCTGATCAACCAACTCTCTAAGATTGATTTTATAAACATTTCCCTTCCTTTTTCCTTTGAACATAATGGTTATGTCAGCATTAATAAATGAACATAAAATCTTATTAAACATCACTTCACAACCACTATCACACAATTGACTTATGCTTATTAGATTATGCTTTAATTCATCTACCAGACAAACTTTATTGAGAAGGGTTAGAGTATTACTAATGGTACATGTACCAATGATCTTTCCTTTTTGGCCTCCTCCAAAACCCACATTTTCTTCCTCTTTTAGATTCACGGTTTTGAATATATGTCTTTCTCCTGTCATATGACGTAGGCAACCAATGTCTAGATACCACGATTAGTTTCCCATCTTTTCCTTTAGAAGGGATTCAACAAGTTAGAGAAGCAAAAGCTAACATGTTGGTACAAAAGTATGATTTGTTCAAAATGAAGGATGATGAGGATATTGGAACCATGTTCTCCAGGTTTCAGATTCTTATATCATGCCTTCAAGTATTAATTAAGAGTTACTCTACATCTGATCATGTTAAAAGATTCCGAGAAGTATCCCTTTAAAGTTTAGACCTAAAGTAATAACTATTCAAGAAGCTAAACACCTAAATACGCTCTCTTTATAGTCTAATCAGCAACCTTCAAAATCATGAGATGGAACTGAATGGAGATGAGTCTTCAAAGAAATTTAAATCTCTTACCTTGAGATCTACTTCTGAAAAATCTGGTGAAGAATCTAAAAGGCTTTCAAAGATTAGTAAACTTGATGAAACTTCTGAAGAAGATTCTGATGGTAGATCTGATGACGATGATATGGCATGCTTCATAAGAGGATTTCAACAAATGTCTAGAAGGAACATAAGATTTTCTAAAAGCAATGGCTTTAGAAGATCTAACTCTAAAGAGAAAAATGAAGATAAAATCTGCTACAACTGTAACAAACCTCGTCACTACAAAATTGACTCTCCTGATCTTTAGAAAGATAGCCAAAAGAAAGTAAGTCATCATAAGAATAACTTCATGAAAATATTTAAGAATAATTTTATGGCAACATGGGAAAAGCTAGACAATAAAGATTTAGAAAAAGTAGATGAAGCAAATTTGGCGTTGATGGCTCACACATCTGAAGAAGGAATTTTATCTGAACCAAAGTCTCAAGATGAAGATGAAGTATTCTCTTATTTTGACTTTATTTTATGCATGCAATATCTCATAAACCATTTCAAAGATCAAGCCTATTGCATAAATTTTTTAAAAAGAGACAACTTTATTTTGAAAGAAGAATTAAAAGAAATCAACATATCTCAAAATAAATGTTCTATTTTAGGTAAGCATGGTATAGCATTTCATAATTTCATCACATTTAGAATTGATAGAACTAAACTCGCATCTATGATTTAAGGAATTGGAAAAAACAATAGAGAAGGTTTAGGGTACAATGAAACTGTTCAAGTTCTAAAATTAATTACATAAGAAAATAACTTAAGATTTTTTTAAAAGAAAAAGACTAATTCAGACATTTATTACAACTTGAATACATCACCATAAGTTGCTTTTTTTAAGTACATTGAGCACATAAAATCATCATTACTTACTTTACTTCCAAGCTAAATACTACAGTTTCCAAAACTTTACAACTCCAACTTCACTAATTCATTGACATTTGAATTGCATTCTACACGGATCAATCAAGCACAAACTATTAAAATGAAACGAAATTCTCCAGCTACAATGGGAAACAGACGCACAAAACGCAACAAGCCCGAAACAAATGCAACATATAATAAGAGGAATGAAAGGACTTCAAACACTTCAACTGATTCTATACAACTCAGGGAGGAGTACACTGAGTCACAAAAAGAACTTCAAATCTGAGACTATTGTGATATCATCAAGGTAATAACTCATTTTTGTTGTATTTTCTACTTTTTTGTCGATCACTTTCTTCCCTATATAAATCACAAATTGGACTTGAAAACACATGTGAATATTGATAAGTGTGTACCATGAACTATATTGTTTTAGCAATAAAATTTGAGTGCGTCATGGACTTCTAAATTCAAAGACTGATAAACAATGATCTCCATTCACGTTTAATGATCTTCTAAATTGTGTGTGTCTGCGCGTGCTAAGTTCTTAGTAACAATTTCTTCAAAAGGATTGTTTAAAATATTTACTCATTACTAAATTGAATGGTTTGGGTAGTCACCAAACTACTAGCCCAGCCTTACATGACAACGACGATTCAAAAGAGTACGACTCCACAACTTCAACACCAAAAGTGGAGCGAAAAAAATTGGTTAAAAGAAGGTCAGTAACCGAGAGAAAATTCTCCAAGTCCAAAGTTACTATGGGCACAACATCATCCCCTCCCAAATACAATTTTACAAAAGTGCAGATTGGAATTCTAGAAGAAAATTAGTACAATATGACCAAGAAGACTATGTTCTGTCAGCTTGAAGAAGCGGATGATGTCGATTTTTACGTTAACTTTCATCCATCAGGTCTATTGGATATGAAGGTTACAATTTTGGATTTGATATTCCTCTAGTAAGTATTAGTTAATTATTTTAAATAAAACCTAATATAACATAATATCCCTTTATTACTTACTAAAGTTTTTCTTTTCATATGTATTTAATGACAATGGATGCCAATGACTTTCAGACCCACCCCTCAGATGAATCTTAATTTAATATGTATTTACCTTGCCACATACATATTTATGTGTGATGATGAGTAAATATATGAGTATGTCTTCAAATACCTACCAATTAATATAATGTGCCACCAAAATTACTAATGCATCCTTTTCAAATAATCATAAAATGCCTAAGCAAATGACATTTCAGTAAATAACAAAATCAACGTTCCTAAATGTCTCATATCACTCTTTTCTTCCACATGTCATTACTAATTGGCTAAATCATAATTCATTCACCAATCATATTTGCCCTTTCATCCAAGTGGCACCTCATATTTTCAAATTTTATTGGGTCATCTTTTTACCCGGTAAAGTTTCAGTTTCTCTCTTTCTACACTCAAACCTAACATTCCCCCCCCCCCTCTCTCTCTCTCTCTCTCTCTCTCTCTCTTTCCCATTTTATTTCTTCTTTCTATCTTTTCCCCCTCAAACCCCAATACCTTTGTCACCTTTTTTCCGTCATATCTATGCCCATTTTCTACAACCTGGAGATTTTTTAGCTACCAATGATGTCGAAACGAGAAACATACATACGAACTACGTTCGTGGAGCAGTGCGGTTTTGGTAACAGCGAGATAAAGCGTGGTGGTTGTGAATCCGGTCATTGGGGAACATCCGGCGGATAGAAAACCATTCTCATCTTTCATTTCAATATCTCAGTCACTCTTTCTCTTATTAACATGAAATCAAGTTATGTTTTTCTTTTTATTTATGATTGAAGGGTTTGTTTTATTTTCTTATTTTGATTTTAGGATTTATGTTATGAAGCAAGATGCAGAACAATGGCTGAAAGATCACTGTTACTGAATCTAAGGTTTACAATAAGCTATGCAATAAGTTAATTTGTTGATTGATTAAATAATGTGGTTTTAGAAGTTCTTGATATGTTTCTTTTTGTTGTTGAGTGTAGCTTGTGATTCAGCTTTTGCAAAGATTTGTGTTGGATCTGTGTTGATTCATGCTTTATCTTTATTTTAAAAGATTTCTTATATTTTAATTTAGATTTGTGTTGGATTTGTGTTGATTTATGCTTTTGAATAAAAATCCCTTTCAACAACTATTTGGATGTTGGTTTTGGTGTATACTTCCACCAAGTAATTATTAATCTGGTTTTGGTGTTTATGAATTTGTTTATTTGGTTTAGGTCCCACAATGAGAAATGTTCCAATTATGCACCAAGAGTTGGTGTGAGATATGACAGAGTTTATAGAATTGAGAAATGATGGCGTAAAGTTGGACAAGAAATATGTATGATTCATGTTTCAAATAATCTTTCATTACTTAAATTTAGCTAAGTTTACTAAGGTAGACCTAATGTATTATAAATTGTTGAAGCTTTATTACTAATGGTTAATATTTTTTTGACAGGGTCACTAGGTTTATAGGTACTCGTTTGTTAGGTGTGACCATGTGCCAGCTCCATGGACAAGGTTTGTTTTTGTCCATCTGTTTTTATGTTTCACGTGTATTTGTACTAATATTAAATGTTAAAGTAGGAGCTTGATTACTTTAATTGGTTTTATTGATTTGTAATGACTTAATTCGGGATCGTGCTCGTAAACTTCATACCATGAAGGAGTTTAAGGGTGCAACTATAACTGAAAGAAAGGGTGACCCATCATGGTACTTTGATGCCCTTTGAAACTCCTATCGCCCCTTTTCACTTTTCATTCATTGATCGTCATGACATGGTTCCCTTAACTTATGGTCCTTAGCTTCGGTTTCGGGTTGCTTTCCCTTTGTTTTTCAACTCACCTCTTATGTTATATTATTTTCGATTATACACAGTTCGAATTTTGGGTGTGGTTTGATGTTGGTTTCAAACGGTTTCGATATGATATAGTTCTGATTTTGGTTTCAAATATGGTTACCGGATTCGTGTCTATATTGTTTTAATTTTTTAATGTTGTTTGATTCACAAACATGAATGTTGTTTGATTTACAAACATTGTTGCCATTACCGTTGTTGTTGAGTTGTCACGCTATTGATGTCACTGAAAGTTCTCTTTGTTTATGTGTCTCTATTTTCTTCAATTTTCTGATCTATATTTCTTTCTTTGCTTTGGATTTTTGTTGAAAATAATTATTAACGAGTTGTTGGTATATGAATGATGGTGTTACTATTGTTGATAGTGAATAATTGTTATTATAATTGATGAATTTTATTGGTTATGAAGGAAGAAGAAGGTGAAATGTATGTTTCATGTATTATAGAAACCAAAACTAATGTATTTATTTTCTAAACTAACTAATGATTTATTTTCTAAACTAAACTATGTATATACTAACTAAAGCTACTAAATATGCAGTTCATGTAAAAATTGAAAAAGCTCATAGCAGTAGGAAGTGAACCATTTTAGTTTTTCTATTACGGTTGTTGAATAAACGATATACTGGTGCTATAATGATTTATTAGTTGTCTGATATGTGTGTTCATTGTAAGATTTATTAGTTGTCAGATATGTGTGTGCATTGCATAATTTATTATTTGTCTGATACATCTGGCAAGTGTCACTCCCGTAATTTTCATCCTAGTACAAACGCGAAAGTGGCGCGGAAAAAGTAGAGTCGCCAGCCAGGAATTTTTAGAAAATAAAGTGAACTAAAGGTAAAAGTCTAAGGGGAGACTAATAATCCTAAGTATTGTCATGCATGGATGATCCTAGGTTAATGCGGTTTTCTAATCCTAATGAGAAAAGGAAAAGAAGGAGGACCTAGAAATCAACTTACTTCCTAGGGAAGCTAAGTTGTTTCTAAAGGTGATATAGCATTAAGTGGTACAAACTAAGCACAAAATGCTAAAGCAAACAGATTTAGAAAGCGTAAAGAAATTAAAAAAATTAGAAGTTGTGTGCAAACTTACCTTGACCTCCCTACAAAATAAAGGTTAGTAGGATAAAGCAATGATGAAAGGAATGAAAGTAAACATATACTAAACAACTCCTAATTCACCTAGGTCCTAATCTAGACTCAATCCTAAGTCTAAGGGTACTAGAAACTAGGCAAATCCAAAATCCAGCAGCTACTACAGCTCCTATAGCACAAACAACTACTAAATGCAATTCAAAATATACTCAACCTCTTACAGCTACCAAACAGCATGCAAAATAGGTGTGAAAGATCAAAACAGAATGAAAGCAACATGTTTTTACAGCTCTTATTTCAAAATGCAACTATGAAAATAAGGCAGATTTCAATTATTTTTAAATGCACAAAACATGAATTTTGATACACATAATGGGATGCAAAAATTATGACAAATCATGAAACAACATGCAATGGATTATTGACTATGAAATGCAATATCATCATGCAATTAATGGTTGCAAACTAAATGATTTTTGGAGCTTTTTAACGTTATGTAATTTTTCAATATGCACATGATTTGATCAAAGCATGAATGGACTTCAAATGCGATGCCAAAAAACAGAAGTAAACACATTTATTAACATGCTATGAGTGATGCTAAGTCATGTAAACAATGAGCCTACCAAAGCTATGAACAAATATGCAACGTTTATGCCTAAAATCAGAAACTAGCGAAACGCATGTCGAAAGCTACCAAAACTACACGAACTTGCGCTAAACTAGCTCCTAAAAATTCCATAAAATCAAGATCTATCAATCTATGAGGATAAAAGGATGAGTGGTGCACAAACATTCAACGAAACAACTCAAAAAGCCAAATTTATACAGCGTTAATCGGTTAACGCCCTGGGTTAACCGGTTAACGACTATAAAAAGTCAGTTCCAGGGGCAAAAACAACGAGTTAACCAGTTAACCCTGGGTGTTAACCGGTTAACACTGAACCAGAATGCAAAAACAATGATGAAAAAAGAACTTCTAGCCATTAACCTATTTCCAAAAGCTCCTAATACATTCATGAACATGCTAGCACGAAATTGCTACCTAAATATGGCCTTCTAACCCCTATTAGAACTATGAACCAGCTACGATTCTAGCTACAAAAGATCCAACCGAGCAAAACATCACAAAATCGCAAACAATCGAAGAATGCCTTACGACGAGATGAAGAGAAATAACTTAAAGCAAAAAACGATTTCGGATCCACCAACCTACAAAGTGGAGGCTTGCTTTGGTGATTTTTGCGAGTTGATCGATGCACAAACAAAGAGAATATCAGTGATTCCAAGCTTCGATCTGCGAGAATGCAAAATAAATGAAATTGATCCGAAACGCTTTCGAACGGTGAAATAAACATTGTAACCGTGTCGAATCTTCGATTATCCGCTGAATCGGTGAAGAGGATGAAAGTTAAGCTTTCAATCTTTCGAGTTTTAATGTGAAAGCTTGAAAGATCTTGGTGATGAAGCTTTGGTGAGTTTTGGAAAAATGGAGAGAAAAAGTGAGAGAAAGAATTGAGATTATGAAGTGAAATTGTGAAAATGAAGTTGAAGTTGTAAAATGAGGGTGAAGTTGTAAAATGAGGGTGAAATTGTGAGGTTTGTAGTGAAAATGATTTACATAGAAGCTAGGTTTGGAATGAGGCTTGGGTTAGGAATTAGGTTTGGCATTGGGTTTGGAGAGTGAGGTTAGGAGCTAGCTTAGGAGTTAGTTAAAGTTGGTTAGGGTTTCTAGAATATTCCTTGGAATATTCCTTGGGATATTCCAAAGGAAAGTGGTAGAAGAGTCTATAACTTGGTAAAAAATTCAAGGTAATGTGGAATGGGAAATAAAGTGGAAAGTGGAAGAAAGCTCCAACTAACTTTTGAATTTTTTTCAAATTTCGCCAGTGTTAACCGGTTAACGGATGAAAAATTTGGATTCTCCCTCCTTTTGGTGGGAAATCCTTAGGATGCATCTCCACCGTCCATTATGAGCCAGAGTCAACCTTGGGTTCTGATATTTGATCTTGTCACTGAGTGAGCCCTGATCACATGCCTTACACACTAGCCAATGTTGCATGAATTATTTTATTTTATTATTATTTTATGCAATGTATGGGCGGATATGCAATGCAACGCGCTAAATGCCATGAAAAATGAGGGGGCAAATTTTGGGGTATTACAGCAAGCACATCAACATTGTCTGATTCGTGATTCTCGATTTAGTGTTTCATAAGGAGAGACCATGAAACATCTACATATCTATTGTAATATGGATTTGTGCTATGTAAGTTTGCTTCAATACTGATGATGTTGCAGATTTACTTAATTTCTTTAATTCTTATATGATATGTTTCTGTTGTTATTAGCGCATGGTTTGGTTTAGTTATGTTTGATATCTTTTTTGTCGGGACGGTGTGTGGTGTAACACCCAGAAAATCTAAATTTAATTATTTATTTATTTATTTAATTGATTTAGAAAGAATTTTGAGGTTTTGGTAAATGCGGGGAATATTGGAAGAAAAAGAGTATTTTTATATAATATAAATAATTGGTGTATTATTATACTATTATTATTATTATTAATAAAAATATATTGAAGAAATGGCAAGGTGGTCTTTATTAGAAAAGAGTAAGGATAATTTGGGAAAATTATAAACTGGGATAATTTTATCCAAAGAAGGAGAACACAATCAGTTTCTCACATTATCGTATTTTCTTTGGTGAAGAAGAGCTCTGAAGAAAGAAAGGAAGGAGAGAAAGCTTAAGGTCTTGAAGTTGCTAGGAACCTTGAAGAATAGTATCAATCTATAGAATTCTCTAAGTTATGAGGAGTTTTCATAACTTATTATAGTTTTATAGGAATTGGTTTATCAATAGATTAGGTTTTTGTATGATTTTAGCGATTGTTAGGTTTGATGAAATAGAGTGAGTTTAGGAGTATGAATTGATTATTTATGATGGATAGAATGATTGTGAATGTTGCATTTGATGTCTAATTTGATGCATTATTGTTGTATATGATAAATGTTTGGTTGAAAGAGGTTTTGGGGTTGAAAAAGTTTGACATTTGTATGAAGAAATTGGGTGTTTTGGTGCTGAATTCGCAAAACAACAGGAAATTGTTGATGTGCATGTGTTAACCAGTTAACCCTATGCATTAACCGTTTAACCAGTGAAAAATGTATGTTTTGGAAGAAAATTGAAGTTTTAACCTGTTAACGATATGTGTTAACCGGTTAACACTGTAACTGAGGCAGATTTTTTATTTTTTGAAAAATTCATAACTTTTGATCTGTAACTCCGATTGAGTGATGTGAGATATTTTCCAGTACTGAAATTTTAGAAAACGTTAAATTAGCCTTATGATTTTAATCGTAATTGAATTATAAATTAATGTTATGGAGTTGTTGATGAATGGGGGTTGTAGGTGTGTTATTACGATGAAAAACCTGATTGTTTGATGATTATTTGCTGAACATGAAATGAATGATGCAGTTGTTGATTTTTGGTGATTATGAGGAGTATCGCATTGTTGCATTTCATGGCATATTTTGTTGGGGCTTCGATCTATTGGTAGCTTCAATCCCATTGTGCAGATTGAAGTCATTTGGTACTTATGGTGTGCTCCCTTGTGGAGGATTGATGGTCAGTGTCCATCCCATGGAGAAAATCGGTACAACATGCATATTATGCATTTCATTATAGTTGACATCGCATTTAAAAGAATGTATTTGTGATTGTGTTATGCTGAATTTTGTTGTTGATGATGTTATGATGTTGTTGTACTTAATTTATTTAAATTCCATATCCTTATATTATTATAATGAATTGTGATTTCTCACCCTGCCTGCTTGGAAATGTTGCCTCTTATGTGGGTAACTTGCAGATGATAAAAAGTAGCTTCACAATGCTAGAAGATTCAAAGTCTTGGAGCGTGTCTTTTATTATTTTAGGAGTTATGTTGAAGTTTTGTCCTGCTCTGTGTCATGTAACATAAGGTTGGGAATTAATATTTGAACTTATTTTCTTTTTCATGTTACGTTGGAGGATCTTTTAAAATATGATGTTAATTTGGTTGAATAATTTATTTCAGGAGTTGAAAAGTTAATTTGAATTTTTAAGTATGATTCTGCTGTGAAAATGCATATTTGCTTATGTTGATTGTGTAACCCATGTTACGGGACATGACAATAAATAAATTGATGTTTTGAATAATGTGTGACACCTTTCTATTTGTCGTACTCTGATAATGTTTTAAATAAATTGTTTGTAGGGTAGAAGGGTGTTACATTAGTGGTATTAGAGTAGGTCGGTCTGTCCGGCCAAGTCTTGTTGTTGTAAGTTTGTTGTCAGTCGTTATTTGTTAACGATTATTCTTTCTGATATGGTGAGTGTTGTGTAGAATGGATGGAACCAACACGCGTGCTCTTGTTGACGCTATTACAGCTCTTGCTCAGACTACTGCTCGAAACAATGCTCATGATGAGTTTCATGCCTTGGAGAAGTTTCAGAGGAATAACCCACCTGGTTATGAAGGAATTCATGATCCAGAGAGCGTGCAGAAGTTGATCAAGGAGATTGAGAAGATTTTCAGGGTGATGGCATTTGCTGATGCGTAGAAGGTACAATTTGGAACCCATATGTTGTCTGAAGAAGCTGAATACTGGTGGGATAATACTCGTTAGCGTTTGGAGGATGAGGTTCCTGTGGTAACTTAGACTGTGTTTAAGACAGTGTTCCTTAAGAAGTATTTTCCTGAAGATGCTCGTGGTAAGTTAGAAGTGGAGTTCCTTGAATTGAAGCAAGGGAACATGACGGTAGCAGAGTATGATGCCAAATTTGAGAGGTTGGTGAAATTTTGTCCTCACTACAACAGGGCAGGTGCTGAACTTTCTAAGTGTCTTAAGTTTGAGAATGGACTGAGGCCAGAAATTAAGCAGAGAATTGGATGCCAACAGATTCGTAGATATACAGAGTTGGTGGATAAGAGTCGCATTTATGATGAGGATAACCAAGCTCGATCTGGTCACTATAAACAGCTAAGTGAGAAGAAAGACAAGGACGAGTTTAGAGGGAAATCTTATGTGATTACATGTGATAAAGGGAAACATAAGGTATCCGATGAGAAGAAACAAAGTAGGGGAGCTGCTAATGTACCTTTTAAGTGCTATAAGTGTGGAGAGTCAGGTCACAAGGATGATGTGTATACCAACAGGGATCTGAAATGTTACCGTTGTGGTAAGCCTGGGCATAAGATTGGTGATTGTCCGAATGAGGGTCCAACCTGTTACAATTATGGTGAACAGTGGCATATCAGTATTTAATGCCAGAAACTAAAAAAGACTGCTACTGCTGCCCAGAATACTGGAAGAGTGTTTGCTTTAGCTGGTTCAGAGGCTCCGAAGAAAGACAACTTGATTAGAGGTACTTGTTTTATTAATAATGTTGAGTTGATTTCTATTATTAATACTGGAGCTACACATTCATTTATCTCTCTTAAGTGTGCTACTAGATTAGGTTTAAAATTATCTAATATGAATGGTAGTATGATAATAGAGACTCCTGGTAATGGATCTGTGACTACCATGCTTGTTTATTTGAAGTGTCCTTTGACAATTTTTGAGAAGAATTTTGTGATGGATTTGGTGTGCCTACCTTTTCACCAAATCGATGTTATCCTTTGTATGAACTAGTTGGAATTCAATTATGTTCATATTAATTGTTATAGTAAGACTATGAGGTTTCCTGAACTTATGGTAAGATAAAATCAACCGTTAGATCACTAAATCAAAGATTAACATAACTATAATGAACACACTCTTTTCAAACATACACCCCTAGGGTTTCTCCTCTTGTTTCCTTACGAAAATGGTCAAGCCCCTCAAACGTAGGGGTGTCTTAGCACGGTTGCCTAAAGATAAAATCATCATAGTCCCTTCGATATAAAGATCATAGTACCTTCAAATTACCTACGAATAAATGATCTCGTCTCTCGATGACCCTACAAAAAAATGATGATAGTCCCTTCGAATTGCTAAGATACCTCTACAAGATTGCCTTCTATGACCATACGATGACCCTACGCTTGTCCCTTCAAATCCAAGGATAAAACTACTTACTAACTAATGGTAAGGACAATTATATCCCGAAATAAACAAAATAACAAGAAATATCTTACAATCTAGGGTAAGTAGTTCTTAAGTGCTTGCTCACAAATTTTCAAAATACTCTTTACACCTCACATTTTCAAATACTTTCAAACAAAACACTTTACAAAGTTAAAGTCTTTATGAAAATATTTTCTAATCACACACTACACTATTTTCTTTCAAACAAAGTAAAGTGAGCTAATAAGTTTAGAGCCCATGGATAACCATGGATATAAAGGGTGCTAACACATTCCCTTTGTATAACTTACCGCCCGAACTCAAAATCTTTTTCAAAGGTCTTTCCTGTTCTTTTATGCCTTTCTTTATTGGATAAAATAAAAGTCGGTGGCGACTCTTGCTATCCGCAACATTGTTTTTATGAAAACAAAAATGACAAAGTCAGTTCTCCCACCGTGTTACAAACACATATTATATTAAATAATATTTCTTCCCTCCACATGCAACATACAACAATCCAATTAAAAATGATTAAATAAAATTTGGGGCGTTACAAGGTACATTGGGAAACTCTCCAAAACCGTCAATAAGCACTCCAATATCATTATAGGAACAATACTAAGTCATATCCTTATGAATAAAAGACATAATCCTTTGAGACCATCTTCGCTTCTCTCAATTCTCCATGAAGACATCGGACTTTGGTATGTGAGAAATAAACCACCTATATAGAAGAGGCATACAACACAAAATCTCTCCATCACCTTTGGAAGCCCTATGGTGGATAGAATGATACATGTCTCCAAGCAAAGTAGGCACTAGATTTTTTTCAAGAAAATATAAATAGCATGCTCGTCCACAATACCATCTATGTTGGGAAACAAGACAATCCCATAAATAAGAAAAGAAAGAATAACCTCAAATGCATCCTTATGACCCAAAGTAAGAGAAGTAGAAGTTTTCCCCATTAAGAACTTGGAATTAATAGCACGAAAGTCTCCTTTTGGAAGAAACTTCCAACTATGATCAAACTCCTTAAGAAAAAGGGCTTTGGAAATAACTTTGGTTGTAAGTTCCTTTTCTAAACCACTGAAAAGAAACTCCTTGTCCAAAATAAGCAAACCCGTCCAATAGGAATACTTCTCCAAGGTCGGCACAAACTGATAATCAGGGAAAGTGAAACCATAGTGCAAAGGATCATAGAATTGGACCAAGGTGTTAAGAACTCCTTCTGGTATATCGGTCTTCAGGATGAACAAAATTTATCCATAACGTTTCCGGAACTCATCAGTATCAACCACTAAAACTCCAACCTTTCTCAACTCTACCAGATTAGGACTCTTAAAATTGTACTTCCGAGTATTCCTCTTTTCAATGTTCATAGCCATAGACATCTGAAATATTGGAAAAAGTACCTATAAGTCCCTTGAAATCTTAAGAACAATGCACATGAATGCATGAGTGCATGTATGCAACAACCACAAACAGGATCACACAAAGCACATGGGTCTAGGTTCCGAGTCACGAGCATGAAGTCAAGGTATGAGAACACCACCCACACAGGTAAGTACTAGGGTTTTGTCTTCATTGTCCTTGCAAAAAACCAAAGGGTGCTAACAGAGGTGCTCGGAGTTTGTAGTTATCCTATGGATATTACCGATACGTAGGACTACTCCTTAACCGATAATTTCCTCAAGAGGACCTCGCCCGAGTATACTATCGCGTGAAAACCACCTCAGGTCTACACTTGGATATCTTCTGCACTACGTACCTAAATTGGCTTGGATGGGTTAAAGGTTCTACATCCTCAGTATGATCAGCTCCAAGTCGAAAAAGTAATTCCCTGGTACGATTACTCGTCATGACATCAGTAATCTGAGAGAGCCTAACTGAGTGGAGATTATCAAATTGACATCGCTTTGGACTACTCCATCGCGTATCACTTTGAATATCTCCGTCCTATCATAAGTTCACTCAAATCCGGGTATAGAATATATCTCACTCACAGAGGATCGCCAAAACGGAAACGGATCAAACAATAACAAACAAATCAAACCAAAGTGTCGCTCCCTGGATTTCCATCCTGGTACAAACGCAAAAGTGGCGCGGAAAAGAGGTAGAGTCACCACCCAGGCATTTTTATCCCGAAGAAACGGGAATGGTAATGCTGCACAAACAAGAAGAAAAAAAAGGAAGGACAAAGGTCCTGCAAACCAAAGAGACTGAGCTCGGGAGTCGGTTACGACCTGAGAAGGTATTAGCACCCCAAATCGTCCGCTGTACCCGACGGGATCCAAGCTTGCAAAGAAACTGTTTCAAAGGATGAAGAAAAGAAAGCTGTTGCAAAAAGAAAATGAATTGGAATGAGAAAAGAACTGAAAAGAAAACAAAGAGGAAAAATGTAGGGAAAAATAAAGATTGTGCTCGAACGGGCCCTACCCTGCTGCTTACGTACCTCATCTGGACATGAGGATCAGAGTCTTCATAGTTCCCCTAACTTGGGTTAGAAAAGATTGCTTGTGAATTAAGGCTTGAACTGCCTATGTCAATGCTCAGGTGCTGCAGGCTCAGACGACGCGTGCGTAACCGTCTTACAAAATGACAAGTAGGAGCAAGTTCGCGTACGGAGCGAAGGAGATGAGAAAAGAATTCTCGAAGGAAAGACGCTTATTGTTTGTTTGTGTTTCTTATGAGCTTTTATTTGGTGTGGCACAAGGGAATGAACTCAAGCTCTTTTCCATGGAATGTGTACTAGTTACTACATTCCAAGATGGAATAATAGAACAAGAACACCAAGTAAGGAGAATTTATCCAAGACTTGTTTCCAAGGGCAAGGGCCAAAATTCATTGACTTGTTGAATTTATTAGTTGTTTTAGTGATTAAAAATGAAGAAGTATTTTTTAGGGTTTTTCTTGATGAAGATGACCTCATGATCCGACTTGTGCATCCTGCTAGACAAATGCACTATTCCAAGATGGAATGAATACATATGCCCCATGGAATAAGGCTATTACACAAGAAGTCACTTCTTTCTTTATTAATGTTTTTTAGGTTTTGTTTTGAGATGAGAAGAGAAAGAACCAAAGGAGCAAAAAGGTAAAAGTCTAATATGGGGGAAGGCTAAACCTAAAGTTGTCATGCAAAAGTTGTCCTAAGGTTAGTGAGGTTTCAACTATCCTAAGAAGAGGAAAGAAGAACCAAAGAGGAGCAAAGAGAGGAGAAGAAAGCTAGCAAGCAACTTACTCCTCTAAAGGAGATAAGTTGCTCCTTAAGGGGGAAGAAAAGAGTTGCCTCACATGATGGCATAAGGCGCATTAAAACACAAAGAGAAAGAAACTTAAAAAAAGAAAAGGTGAAGAGTTGAAATGTGGATGATCATTCACACTTCTCTTACCATGAGCCCCTACAATGTTAGCGAAATCTAGCACATGTTCATCAATATAATCATGGAAATGACATGCTCAAAGCTCACATCACAAAGATCATTCAACATGTAAAATTGCGCACACAAGCATTTACGTGTCGAGAACATGGAAGCATGCATCAACCAACAAGCAAATCACCCTAAACAATCATATTCAATGATCATACAATGATCCATGGCAATTAAAACGTGTAAGGGGATCAAACAAGCCCAAAACAGCTCAAATATGGCACTCTGCATCAGTGTTAACCGGTTAACCAAAGCGTTAACCGGTTAACCAGTTCAAACCTGCAGCAAATTACACAGAAAAAGGATGTGTTAACCAGTTAACCAAAGTGTTAACCGGTTAACACTGTCAAAACAACAACAATTCCTGCAGAAAATCAGCTCAAAACCAGCTTATCCGAATAATCACACACCAGACCAGCAATCAATTATGCATGAAATAAATGGATCAATTCACATTAATTAACGTCATTAAGCTCATGAACATCAGCACATGGATCCGGTTACAAATCAACCAATCAATTTAAGCAACACAAGCAAATACACAAGCACACGGTGAATCTAAAGCACAAGCATGCAAATAAGCTAAAACAGAGCTAAATCTGAATTAAACCAACCTACAAAGCTGAGATATGCTTTGGTAGTTGTTGATTGAGCCGGTAATGAGAGATCGCTCAGAAAACATTGAAGATCCGGTGCTAAGCTTCACACTCCATGCAAAATAAATGCAAGCAAAGGGTCTTGATGCAAAATTTTGGATCCAAAAGCACTTCTAAATCCCAAACCAGATCTGAATCACCAATTAAACCAACAAAAAGATGCCAAGAAGCTATTGATGGAGGTCTAGTTCCAAGATCTACACACCTTAAGGTAAGGTTATGTGATCTTTAAAGAGGAACTTTGAGTGATTTGGGAAATTGGGAGAGAAAATGAGAGAATAGTGAAAGGGAAGAGTGAAAATTCAGAATGAGAAGTTAAAAATGAGAGAGCTCCCCTTGGTTTGGAGGAAAATGGATTAAATATGGTTTAGGTTTGGGGCCCAAAATTTAGGCTTGGGATCCAAAAAATAATGTTTTGGTAAAGTGATTAGGATTTAGCAATGGAATTAGGCTTGGATTAATGATCTAAATCCTTCTCCACAATTCAAATGAATAAAAAAAATCAGAAAATTGGGAATTTTTAGCCAAATCACATGCTGAATTTGCTGCTGGAATTCAAAATTTGCAGCCTTTAACCGGTTAACCAAAGCGTTAACCGGTTAACGTCAGTGAATTTTGAATTCTCCCTCCTTTTGGTGGGAAACCTCAGGAATAACCCGGCGCCAACCGTTCTGACCTGATTTTGATCCTCAATCCCTTTTAGGACTTTGACCATGATACCAAGCTTGTGTAACATGCCTTGTGATCTTCTTGCCAGATCATCATGCTCTTGATTTCTCCTTGTAGTGCTTCAAATTCCCGGATGACTGATCATATGCCTTATGCTTGAACATGCAAGTGTTATGCTTCATTTTTCTATGCAAAATGCTAAGGATATGACATGTTTATGATGATTATGATATGATGATGATGCTAAATAGAAGAGGGAAAATTTGGGGTATTACAGCTGCCCCTATTCAAGAAACTATTAATCTGAAGAGGACGGTAGCACGACTATCAACCGTTCAAGATTAACTGTGATTGAATAGCCAAAAGACCGAAAATTTTCACTCTGCTGGAGAATGCAAGCAATGGGAAATAAACCCAACCAAGTGACGCTTTGGCGACTGAAGCGAGGACAAAGCAGACGAGCTCCTTCCAACCTGAATTGTTACTTTGGATAGAAAAACCCAGACAAACGAGTCTTCCTCGAACAAACCTGTTACGCCAGGTGCTGGACATACGAGCCCTCTTCAAGCAAACCTGTTACGCCAGGACCGGACATACGAGCCCTCATGCATTTTGCAATATATGATCTGTGACAAACGAACCTCCTTCGGATAAACATGTTACGCCAGGACCGGTAATGCACTTAAGTCTGTGGGATAGACATGCATAATCAGGATAGACGCACCCTCTTCATATGTTATCCGTAGACATATAGTCTAAGACAGACGAGCCTTCTTTGAGCAAACCTATTATGCCAGGTGCTGGAAATACGAGCCCCCTTCACAAATCTTGCGTAGATAAGCGATGCTTGAGGCAGACGAACCTCCTTCAGATATACCCGCTACGCCAGGACCGGTAACCATTTTGACGTTTAATCCCACCGTCAGGACTTCAAACCTCTTCAATATAGACGAGTATCGGATGATCATCAAAAGAACACAGACGAGCGCCAAAAGTCAATGATACAAACGAATATCAGATAATGATCTAAAAAACACAAACGAGCGCTTCAGGTGATGATATAGACGAATATCAGCCACTGATATAGATGAATACCAGGAATCCAACACAGACGAGCATTTGGAGTAGCAATACAGACGAGTACCAGAGTAATTATCGGCATTCATATGGATATAAGTTAACACAAACGAGTGGGAAGGATGATATAGACAAGTATCAAACAATGCAGACAAGCATCGAACAAATAATAAACACAGATGAGTGATGGGGAATGCATACGAGCATCAAACAAATTCAAACACAGACGAGCGTTGGGACATGCATATGAGCAACAACAGATGTTGCACACAGACGATTGCTGAAGAATGGGGACGAGCATCAGTAGATTTCAAACTCAGACGATTGCTGAAGAATGCGGACGAGGATCAGCAGATTTCAAACACATACGAGTGTTGAGGAAATGCATACGAGCATCAGCATCTGCCATCCATAGGCGACTGCTGGGGAAAGCATACAAGCAACGACAAAGTGTGAACATAGATGAGTGTTAGGGCGATACAGGCGAGCAATAAACAGATGTCAAACAGGGACGAGCGCTGAAGAAATGCGGACGAGAAAACAACAAACATCAAACACGGACGGGTGTTGAGAATTGCAGACAAGCATCAAATGCCTGGTAAGAAACACAACTCTGCAGGGGAGAAAATTCACGACCGTGCGAGTACTGGGAATGCAGACGAACATCCAGCAGATATCAAACAAAGACGAGTGTTGGGATGCAGACGAGCATAAAACGGATACCCAACACAGACGAGTTCCAGGAAATGAAGACGAGCAAAAATATGAGCACGGACGCATACCGGGAAGTGTGTACGAGCATCAAACGAATTTCCCTGGTTGGCAACAATAATCCCGACTCTGCAAGGGAACCTGGTCAAGAGGCTTTGACGATTCCTAACTCTGACTAGGGAGATGAATAATGATTTGTATCATCACATGGCCAAAATAGATTGGCAACCTCTCTAGGGAATACTCCAATGACGGGAGTGAATCTCGATTATGAACTCTGCGGAGGATAACCATCCTCCGACTTGGTTGAGGAAAAGGCTTGGTCAAGACTCCCGCTGGGTAGAGAACTCAGAAAATTCTGACTCGGTGGGGAAACAGACATTCAGTTGCTCGTTCGGGATAGCCCATTCTGACACAAAGACTCCGATTGGGGACAAACCTCTTCGATCGGGTTTTGAAGTTCTGCTGGGAATATCATCCTACTCTAACTCAGTTGGGGATCATGCCTTTCTGCTCTACCGGGGAAACCAGGTCTTTCTGTGAAGAACAAACTCCACTTGGGGAAGTGCAACATCGCTCTACAAAACCTGCAACAACAGTATACACACAGGTGCCCCGGGGATTTGCATGGTATGATCAGTTCATCCATTGTCACCCGACACCCAAAGATAATTTTTAATTGTTTCCCTGCCATGTCCAAAAAAAATTTTTTATAGAAAAAATCAACATGTTTCGTATGCAATGCTCTTTTTTTTCCAAAAATTCAGGACATTTTTACAAACAGAGTAAGCACAACACGACTTTATGACTGAATATTCATTCATTGAATGGCATCTGAATAGGCAAAGCTTTACATCTGGAAGCAACTACCTGGAAAAAGGTAGCTACCATAAAATTGAGAAAAGAAACTATCCTAATGGCAATGTAGACGACATTCTAATGAGTTTCCTTCTTGCTTTGACCAACATGTCTTCAATACTTTCTGTTCTTGCCTTTGCTTTTTGAAGAAGATGAGGGGACTGATTCCTATCCTTCTGATATTGTCAGACTGCACGAAACAGTGATTTGGATCAGATTACCTGGATCACAATTGTTTGCTTATTCCCTTGTTTTACGTGGATCGCCATTTCGGGTTTTCAATCCACCGGGATACCCTTTTTTGCCTGAGCTGTCCGATGTGGCTTTTCAACTCAGCGGGTGTACATCTTTTCATTTATTTCCCTAACTTTTTCCCGAGCTTTTTATTATGTTTTTAGCTCGCCGGGATGCCCTTTTCTTGCATGGACTTTAATTCTGTTTTTGTGTCCAGCAGGTCTGTTTATGCGAAGTATGTTTTAACTGCGTCCGAGTTAACAGGTGACTGGAAATCTTCTCCATCCATAGTAGTGAGCATCAAGGCCCCACCTGAGAAAACTTTCTTCACTATGAATGGTCCTTTGTAGTTTGGGGTCCACTTGCCCCTTTGATCTGAACCTGGAGGAATGATACTCTTGAGCACTAGCTCGCCTACTTGATACTCTCGAGTATGTACTCGTTAGTCGAATGCTCGCTTCATTCTCCTCTGATAAAGCTGACCATGACAAATAGCCGCTAATCTCTTTTCCTCAATTAGACACAACTGATTATACCGAGCACGTACCCACTCAGCATCATCAAGCTTCACGTCCATCATCACACGCAATGAAGGAATTTCTGCCTCAACAGGAAAGACCTCCTCCATGCCATATACCAATGAGAAAGGAGTTTCCCCAGTTGACGTCCTGACTAACGTTCGGTACCCATGTAGTGCGAATGGTAACATCTCATGCCAATCTTTGTAAGTGACAACCATCTTCTGCATAATCTTCTTAATATTCTTGTTAGCTGCCTCTACTGCGCCATTCATCTTTGGCTGGTAAGGAGAAGAATTGTGATGTTGAATCTTGAAGTCCCGACACAGCTCTGCCATCATCTTATTGTTTAAGTTGGAACCATTATCAGTAACGATTCGCTCGGGCACTCCGTATTTGCAAATGATGTCTCTTTTCAGAAATCTGGCTACTACCTGGCGAGTGACATTGGCATAAGATGTTGCTTCAACCCATTTGGTAAAGTAATCAATCACAACCAAGATGAAACGATGACCGTTTGAAGCAGTAGGCTCTATCTTCCCGATCATGTCAATGCCCCACATAGAAAAGGGCCAAGGAGATGACATGACGTTGAGCGGGTATGGAGGAACATGCACCTTGTCTGCATATATCTGGCACTTGTGGCACTTACGGGCGTACGAACAACAGTCTGCATCCATTATTAGCCAATAATACCCTAATCTCAGCAACTTCTTAGCCATGGCATGTCCTCCTGCATGAGTACCGAAAGATCCCTCGTGGACTTCTTGCATTAGCAGGTCTGCTTCGTGTCTATCCACGCATCTGAGCAAAACCATGTCAAAGTTCCTCTTATACAAAACCCCATCTGTATTCAAGAAGAAGCTAGAAACAAGTCATCTCAAGGTCTTCTTGTCATTGGATGATTCCCCAGCTAGGTATTCTTGTTTTCCCAGGAAAAGCTTAATATCAAAGTACCAAGGTTTCTCATCAGACACTGCATCTACAGAGAAAGCATAAGCTGGTGTGTCAAGCCTGGAGATGTCAATCCTAGGCACATAGTTCCAACACCAGACTTTGAGGGATGAATAAAGAGTAGCCAATGCATCGGCAAATTTATTCTCATCTCGTGGTATATACTGAAGTTTAACCGTTGTGAAGAACGTCAACAGTCTTCTGGCATAATCCCTATAAGGAATTAAGTGTTCTTGATGTGTATACCACTTGCCGGTAATCTGATTGATAACGAGGGATGAATCTCCGAATATATTGAGGGTCTTAATCCGAAGATTAATAGCCTCCTTTATTCTCATTATACACGCCTCGTATTCCGCTTCATTTTTGGTGCAACCAAAAGTAATTTTGGCAGCGAAGGGAAAATGAACACCTTTGGGAGTGATAAGAACAACACCAACTCCACGTCCGTTGATATTGACTGCCCCATCAAACATCAACTTCCAGTTGGATTTAGGGTCTGGCCCCTCCTCCGGAAGTGGTTCCTCGTAATCTCTTGCTTCGAGGTACACGATGTCCTCATCGGGGAAATCAAACTTCATCGGCTGATAGTCATCTTCAAGTGGTTGCTGTGCAAGATAATCCGACAATACACTTCCTTTGATGGCTTTCTGGGAAGTATATTGTATGTCATACTCTGTTAAGATCATTTGCCACCTTGCAACCCTTCTGGTTAATGCTGGTTTCTCGAAAATATACTTGATAGGGTCCATTTTTGAGATTAGCAATGTGGTATGGGTCAACATGTACTGTCTCAGTCGGCGAGCAGCCCATGCCAAAGCGCAATAAGTTTTCTCGAGCAGTGAGTAACGGGATTCACAGTCGGTAAACTTTTTGCTAAGGTAGTAAATAACATGCTCTTTTCGACTAAACTCGTCATGTTGGCCTAGAACACACCCCATCGACCCTTCTAACACAGTCAAGTACATGATAAGCGGCCGTCCTGGAACTGGAGGCATTAGAATCGGAGGCTCCTGCAAATATTCTTTTATCTTTTCAAACGCTTTTTGACAATCCTCATTCCTCCTGACCGTTTGTTATTTTCTTAACAATTTGAATATTGTCTCACATGTGGCAGTTAGATGAGATATAAACCGCGAAATGTAGTTCAATCTCCCTAAAAACCCACGCACTTCTTTTTTTGTTTTCGGTGCAGGCATATCTTATACTGATTTTACTTTTGCAGGATATACCTAGATCCCCCTCTGACTCATAATGAAACCCAGCAATTTACCGGACCGCACTCTGAAATTGCACTTGTTAGGATTCAACCTTAATCTGTACCTTATCAACCTATCAAACAACTTTTTGAGATTGACCAGATGCCTTTCTTCGTCCTGGGACTTGGCAATCATATCGTCCACATAACACTCAATTTATTTATGTATCATATCGTGGAACAGAGTAACCATAGCCCGTTGATACGTTGCCCCGACGTTCTTCAATCCAAAGGGCATAACCTTGTAACAGAATGTACCCCATGGGGTAATGAACTTCGTTTTCTCCATGTCTTCCGGTGCCATCTTGATCTGATTATACCTGGAGAAGCCATCCATGAAAGAAAATACCGAGAACTGAGCGGTGTTATCTACCAGCACATCAATGTGAGGTAATGGAAAGTCATCCTTTGGACTTGCTCTGTTTAGATCTCGATAATCGACGCACATCCGGACCTTGCCATCTTTCTTTGGTACAGGTACAATGTTAGCTACCCAAGGTGGGTAACTAGTCACAGCAAGGAACCCGACATCCCACTGTTTCTGAACTTCCTCCTTGATCTTCATAGCCATATCAGGGCTAGTTCTTCTCAGCTTTTGTTTCACGGGAGGACAGTCTTTCTTTAGTGGCAGCTTATGCACAACGATGTCAGTATCCAACCATGGCATATCCTGATACGACCAGGCGAAGATATCCACATATTCACGTAGCATACCAATCAACTCCTTCTTTACCTCGGCCTGTAGATTGGCCCCAATCTTTATCTCTCTCTTTACATCCTCAGTCCCAATGTTGATGATCTCTATTTCTTCCTGATGAGGTTGAATGACCCTTTCCTCTTGTTTCAACAACCTGACCAATTCTTCTGGGAGTTCACAGTCTTCCTCGACCCCTTCCTCAGCTTGGTAGATAGGATTGTTGAAGTCATGCATAGTCATAGCAGGAACATTGTCACAGGAATCCGAATGATCAACACTGCACAAGTGATGTGCTTATTTCAGAATCGGGGTTTTTTCCAAAGGAGACACGAACGCATAAAAACACAGGAAAGAAAAACATTTCCATTTTATTTCTGCGAAAAAGTAAATGCATTAAAACATAGTGGTCCTACAGATGGATCCATGCACCTTGGGCAGAGTGCAGGATTTGACATGCAGTATGATAAAAAGGGAAACAAAGAAAATTACTTTGACTGCCAAGTAACTTGAACGAAATCTTCGGCAGGCCAGTTCCGGAGCTCCTCCCCAGGTACGCATGGGTGAATCCAGTCGTCCAAGTTATGGTCACTATCCCCATCTGCATCTGTTGCACAAACATTGTTGTAGTCCAGCATTCCAGTGCTTGTGAATGTTATGGGCTTACTGCCATGAGACCTGCTGGACTGACCAGGTTGATATTCGAGACCGAACTTATCATCCTGCTTTTCCATTTCCAGCAGCTTGCCCCAGCCCTGGGCGTTTCCGGATAGGACAACCTCCTTAGCTTGCTTGTAGGAGTAGATAGGAGTCCCTTCCTTCTCATTGCTCTGAATCACTGGAGACAAATTACTGACACTGACCGTCTCAAAATCTTGGCAAAGTGTCTCATGGATCTCCCCATCCATTTCTACATACTTGAAGGTTGACAGATGGCTTACAAAAATATCCTCTTCTCTGCATATAGTAACAACTTGGTCGTCTACCACATACTTCAACTTCTGATGCAATGTGGATGTTACTGCACCGATAACATGAATCCAAGGACGTCCCAGCAAACAGCTATAAGCGGGTTGAATATCCATAACATAGAAAGTACTCTTGAACACCTGAGACCCAATCTTTACAGGTAGCTCCACCACTCCAAACACAGATCTTCGGGACCCATCAAAGGCTTTCACAATCAAATCACTGGGTCGCAAAACAATGCCATCAACATTCAACTTCATAAGGGCCTTCTTAGGAGGCACATTGAGAGAAGAGCCTGTTACTACCATGACGTGTGATAGAACAACACCCTTACACTCCATGGTGATATGTAAGGCTTTGTTGTGATTACGTCCCTCAGAAGTGAGATCTCTATCTGTGAATCCCATCCCATGACTGGCATTTACGCTTCCTACCACAACCTCCAACTGGTTGATAGTTATCTCTTGTGGTACATATGCCATTTGTAAAACTTTCAGCAAAGCCTCTCGGTAAGCCTGAGAACACATTAACAATGACAGAATAAATATCTTGGACGAAGTTTGATTCAACTGTTCAACCACCTTATAGTCACTTTTCTTAATTATTCTCATGAACTCTTCAACTTCTTTTTCAAAAGTGCCTTGACTAGGAGCAGGAGTTGTCACCTCTTCAGTTGCTATCTGTTTACCCTTAGCCTTTGCAGCAACCTCAGCTTCGGAATCATTTCTAAGAGCTTGAGGAGTGAAGAGACTCCCATTCCTTGTAAATCCACCAACTACTCTGACATTCACAACAGTCGGGTCAATTTTTACTGCTTTATTCTCTACCTTCTGACCATCTACATACACGTCCGAGCCATAGTGCCAAGGGATGGCCTTGTCATCAGCATAAGGGACTGGTCCCGGAACAGTAATGGTAACAGGACTCACTTCTGAAACATAGATAGTCACAGGTTCTCTCCGGACAGGAACTTTAGCAGGATCAAAATAAATTGTTATGGTAGACACATAATCACTTTTATCGTCTACTCTATCAAACTGTAGTAACCCCTCGTCAATCAAACATTGTAACTCAGCTTTCAAATCCCCACAACCATTAACTGAATTCAAACAAACCTCACAGTCAAAATCACAACCTGGAAAAACCTGCCCTTTCAATAATCTGTCTTTTACCACTAACAACAAAGTCTCCACTTCATCCACATTCAAGATCAGGTTCAACCTCTCGCCGCCGTCAATAACGTTTATCCTGGCTCCTCCATGATTTGGAATGGGGTTTGATGTAACATTTGGAGGCGGTGCGAAATTAATTGCTTTTGAATCAATCAAGTCCTGGACCTTATGTTGCAACGCCATGCACTTCTCCGTTGAGTGCCCAGGAGCTCCTGAATGAAATGTGCATCTTGCACTAGCATCATACCCCACTGGAAGTTTTCCAGGTGGAGGTGGTGCTAATGTCCTCAACTAAACCAAGTTCAACTCCAACAATCTCTGGAGCAGAGATGTGTACGTCATTGGGATAGCTTCGAGCACTCTGTTAGCTGGACGAGCTTGTCTCTGTTGATAAGGCCTTTGCTGATAGGTATTGTGTTGCAGCTGTTGTTGTTGCTGTTGTTGTTGTACAGGACCTGTGGGGATGGTGAAAGTTTCCACCTACTCGTAGGATCCTCTATATCCACGGCCCCGACCTCGACCGTACACAACATTAGTATCTCCCTCCCTTCTTCTTGGAGGTCCACTGAAAGCCTTTCTCACACCACTTGAGCTACTTGCACCAGTGTCTTGAATCTTCCCCATTTTCAGCAGAGTTTCAACCCTTTCTCCAGCTATCACGATGTCACTAAACTTTGTTGCTGAACATGACGCCAATCTCTCAATAAACACCCCTTGCAGCGTTCCCATGAACATATCTGCCATTTCATTCTCCAACAAGGGGTTGCACTCGAGCAGCAAGGTGACGCCACCTCTGCGCGTACTCTTTGAACCCTTCTTTAGCATTCTGAGACATCGTCTGCAACTGAGTACGATTTGGAGCCATATCCAAATTATACTGATATTATTTCACAAATGCCTCAACTAAATCCTTCCAACTTCGGATATTGACCCTGCTAAGCTTCATGTACCATTCCAAGGAAGCTCCTACAAGACAATCCTGGAAGTAATACATCCACAACTTCTCATCATCTGTATGCGCATCAATTCTTCCCACAAACGACTAAAGGTGAGTTTTCGAGCAAGCTGTTCTGTTGTACTTATCAAAAGTAGGGACCTTGAACTTGTAGGGAATTCTTAACCCTGGCACCAAGCCCAGATCAGTGATGTCAAACCCTAAAGAACTCTGAGACTGAATGGCACGAATCTTCTCTGCCATTTCTTCAAACCTCCTACTCATATCAACCCCTTGGCCTTCTGCCTCATCCAGCAAAATAAACTGCTCGTCCTGCCCATCCATCTGCAGTTTATTCACTCCATCATTGGTAATAGTGACCCCTGGTTGCACCACAGGGATTTCAACATGACGGGCGCTAGCCCTATTGCGATTGCCTCCATCTGCTGCCCCATTGTTCATGACTTGATTGTTCTCCACCATCTCGTGAAAATGCTCTTGAGTTTGACCCATCCCATCTATGAGGGTCATGAAATTGTCCATTCTCGTCCTTAAATCAGTCAGGTCTGCTTGCATCTGCTCCATTGCTCTTTCTCTGTTCACCTTTGTAGGGTATCTGTGCACCGTCGACTGTCTATGAACCTTCTTGGGAGCTATAGTTCCTGAAAGTGACATGAACGTTAGAACGCTGGAGAAATTCCTGCAAAACAACAAACACGTTACATGCATGTAATGTATCTATTCATGTTTCCATGCTTAGGCATTAATATGCCCCAGTTCTGGTATTTTGACAAAAAATACTCCAGATGACCTTTTTTGGAAACTGACTTTTCAAAATCTTTTGAGGAGTATTCAGATCCTGGTGTCTTAAGACCAACAACTTTACTCATTCAGAAACGCTAACTGGAAAATATCATTGCATAGCATGAACAAACCACCAACGACCAGAGTCATAGACATAAACAAAATTCCCAAAAAGGGGTACAATTAAATGAAAGCAAGACTCCCACAACAGGCCTGTAGGTAGTCTGGATACAATCAACAATAAACTAAAACCCTAGGCTAAAATAAGATCCAGGCTCCTCTTCTGCATTTTCCACTTCTATCCGATTCTTCTTGACGCCTGCTCTCAGCTTAAGATCTGCGATCTCCTTCATGGCTTCCTTCAAGGCTAGTTGACTCTACTCCAATTGCTGAGTCTTTTCCCTTCGTACCTTGTGAACTTGTTTGACCTCTTCTTTATTGAATGCCATCTGCGCTTCAAAGAACTCTTCCTTTTCTTTGTACTTCTTTTGCTCTTGTTCTCTTTGGCCCTGTAACCAAGTAATGGATTGACGAGCTTCTCTAAGAGTCTTCACAATCTTCTTATGCTCCGCTTCTCTCTTTGACTCTGTTAAACCTAATCTCTGAAAATGAGCTTCTCTCCCAGCAAACTCCTTTTCTCTAGCTTCTAAAGTAGCCTGCATCATCTGTAGCTTTTATTCTACTTCTTGCTTATCATGGTTGGCACGATGATACAAACTAGCCATTTCAGAATTCTCTACCCGAACCTCATGCAACTGAGCTTCCAACTTCTTGTAATCTTCAAGAGAAACATTGTTTTGCACCGGTACCTCCTTTGGATATAGTGGGACCTCAACCGAAAATGGAAGGAAGAAGGTATCAACCCTCCCTTGTATCCAAGCAGCAAAAGAGGGATAAGTCTTAGGGTCTACCTTCCCAAATTCTTTCTTACCCTCCCTAACCTTTGTTTCCCAAGCTTGGGATACTTGAATAACCAACTGCTCATTATCTTCAGCTGGAAAATACAGAGTCTTAACTATTTCTTCATCTGATGGAGGATCCTTCATTGGATAGCCAAACTGTTTTCTAGACAGCACATGGTTATGACTTATCACTCCTTTTCTACCTAACAACGACACATAGGGAAACTCACCACACCTTGTAATAAACTCCTTCCCTACTAAGTTTCTGCTACATCCCCAGGCTATGTTGTCAGATGTTAACCCCATCAATCGTCTAGTCCACTTCCAATCTTGCTTAAGATCTTTGAACGGTCCCGACTTCGGAAGCTTCTTAGCAAACCACTCAGCAAACACAGGAGCACAACAATTTACATACCCCTTTCTGTTCTCATTTCTGTGATGGACGCCGAAGTAAGAGTCCCCCAACAACGTAGGTACCGGGTTTCCTTTAATGAAAAGGTGATAGCCTCCAAGCTTACCCATCCTCTCTCTCCTGGGAAAAGACTTATCCCGTAGACCATTAATGCTAACAGCGCACTGAACTCTAACCATTTCCCTCCCAAAGCAAACACATAGGCTTATGTTATAAGAAAATCCAGATTAAATCCCTTCCTTTTACTGGCTTCTAACTCCATCTTCACTCTAAGCATACCCAAATTACAAGCACCTGCAATGTCCTTGTACGGGGGACACTTCTCCGCAGCATAATAGGGAACACCATTCTTGATAGGAATCTTCAGGATATCAGAAATCTCTTCCATGGTGGGAGCCAAGACGTAGTCAACAAACAAAAAAATTCTCAACTGAGGATCATAAAACTGCAACAAAGAATGAAGACTATCTCTCTGATCGACAGTAGGTTTGTTCATGTAACCCAAGATCTTCCCATACCGGATTCTGAAATCGTCTAAAACCTTGTCACTCATCAACCCCACCAGTTTCTGAATCTCCTTAATTTCTGGTTGCGGGAAAATATAATGAGCACTCCTTTTTCTGTGTATCTTTTGGGCTTCTGTCATCTGGAGAAATAATGAATACCAGAACTGGGTACAGAGGCTAAATGCTAACCTGAAATGGAAACACAAACAATTAATGCAAGTATGATGCGATGCAAATGCAATGCAGGCACATGATCAACAACCAGGACTGTCTGGATACAGAACACGGGACCTAAGCGACCAAGAACCAAGATTCTCTGAATAAAGCCTCATGAACAAGAATTCAGTCTTAAATAAGCACCAAATCAAAGATCCAAATCCATGTAGCCTTATCAAATCATAGAATTGTACTGGCAATGAGGTATGATGAGGTCGAGGGTTCCTGCAAACCTATAAACCCCTCCCAATATCACAAGTGTGCTCCGGGTCAAACATCACAGACTCTCAAAGCCGAATAGCAATAATACGTTCACCATTTCCAAGAAATGGCTCATGACCAGATTAGGGAATCAGTTTGGCATTATGTACTACTCAGGGAGGCCTCAGCGTGAGCCCGGGAAAAACAAGCATCCTTTATAAGTTCCCAGCTTCAAGGGCTGGAATCGAGAAACAATAGTACATTCATCCCGAAGGGTACAATACTATCGTCATACGACCTGATGCTTTGACTGAGTTCCTATAAAAGAACCAGGCCATCCTATGCGAGTTCCCAGCGGGCCCTCGGGTGCGAATGGGTTTGCCACAAAATGTGGTATGCCACTGTCACCACTGGAGAGGTATGTTTCCACAAAGGTCCTCAATGATCAGTACCCAGATGCACATAATTATCGAGGTCATGTATTACCCCAGAAAGATTTCGGCATAAATACATTTCCAAGATGGTCGCAAGTCTGAGTGTGGAACTCACTACTACCAACATAGCAAGATGCCATGAGCCAAAGTGACTGTCCACTATAAGTCCTAGGGTGCACTCAAGCCCCGGTTACGAGCTCATCTCTCAGTAACAGCTCCCAATCCCCCAGAAAAAAGGAAACCAGCACAGCCAGACAGTCCAGTATAATATATATGATGCATGAAAATAAATACTGAAAACTGTAAATAAAGCTGTAAATAAAACTGTAAATAAACAACAGTAAAATAAACACGCAACAGCAAACAATCAACACCCCACGAAACAGAAACACGCAAGCACTAGGATTGACTCTCAAAGGGGAACCAAAGATACTCTGGTTAGGAGATCCCCAGCAGAGTCGCCAGCTGTCGCTCCCTGGATTTCCATCTTGGTACAAATGGGAAAGTGGCGCGGAAAAGAGGTAGAGTCGCCAGCCAGGCATTTTTATCCCTAAGAAACGGGAATGGTAATGATGCACAAACCAGAAGAAAAGAAAAGGAAGGACAAAGGTCCTGCAAACCAAAGAGACTGAGCTCGGGAGTCGGTTACGACCTGGGAAGGTATTAGCACCCCAAATCGTCTGCCGTACCCGACGGGATCCACGTTTGCATATAAATTGTTTCAAAGGGTGAAGGAAAGAAAGTTGCTGCAAAAAGAAAATGAACTGGAATGAGAAAAGAACTTAAAAGAAAACAAAGAGGAAAAATGTAGGGGAAAATAAAGATTGTTCTCGAACGGGCCCTACCCCGCTGCCTACGTACCTCATCTGGACATGAGGATCAGAGTCTCCGTAGTTCCCTTAACTAGGGGTAGAAAAGATTGCTTGTGAATTAAGGCTTAAACTGCCTATGTCAATGCTCAGGTGCTGCAGGTTCGGAGGACGAGTGCGTAACCGTCTTGCAAAATGACAAGTAGGAGCAAGTTCGCGTACGGAGCGAAGGAGATGAGAAAATAATTCCCGAAGGAAAGACGCTGATTGTTTGTTTGTGTTTTTTATGAGCTTTTATTTGGTGTGGCACAAGAGAATGAACTCAAGCTCTTTTCCATGGAATGTGTACTAGTTACTACATTCCAAGATGGAATAATAGAACAAGCACACCAAGTAAGGAGAATTTATCCAAGACTTGTTTCCAAGGGCAAGGGCCTAAATTCATTGACTTGTTGAATTTATTAGGTGTTTTAGTGATTAAAAATGAAGAAGTATTTTTTAGGGTTTTTCTTGATGAAGATGACCTCATGATCCGACTTGTGCATCATGCTAGACAAATGCACAATTCCAAGATGGAATGAATACATATGCCCCATGGAATAAGGCTATTATACAAGAAGTCGCTTCTTTCTTTATTAATGTTTTTTAGGTTTTGTTTTGAGATGAGAAGAGAAATAACCAAAGGAGCAAAAAGGTAAAAGTCTAATATGGGGGAAGACTAAACCTAAAGTTGTCATTCAAAAGTGGTCCTAAGGTTAGTGAGTTTTCAACTATCCTAAGAAGAGGAAAGAAGAACCAAAGAGGAGCAAAGAGAGGAAAAGAAAGCTAGAAAGCAACTTACTCTTCTAAAGGAGATAAGTTGCTCCTTAAGGGGGAAGAAAAGAGTTGCCTCACATGATGGCATAAGGCGCATCAAAACACAAAGAGAAAGCAACTTAAAAAAAGAAAAGGTGAAGAGTTGAAATATGGATGATCATCCACACTTCTCTAACCATGAGCCCCTGCAATGTTAGCGAAATATAGCACATGTTCATCAATATAATCATGGAAATGACATGCTCAAAGCTCACATCACAAAGATCATTCAACATGTAAAATTGCACACACAAGCATTTACGTGTCGAGAACATGGAAGCATGCATCAACCAGCAAGAAAATCACCCTAAACAATCATATTCAATGATCATACAATGATCCATGGCAATTAAAACATGTAAGGGGATCAAACAAGCCCAAAACAGCTCAAATATGGCACTCTGCATCAGTGTTAACCGGTTAACCAAAGCGTTAACCGGTTAACCAGTTCAAACCTGCAGCAGATTACACAGAAAAATAATGCGTTAACAGATTAACCAAAGCGGTAACCGGTTAACATTGTCAAAACAACAACAATTCCTGCAGAAAATCAGCTCAAAACCAGCTTATCCGAATAATCACACACCAGACCAACAATCAATTATGCATGAAATAAATGGATTAATTCACATTAATTAACATCATTGAGCTCATGAACATTAGCACACGGATCCGGTTACAAATCAACCAATCAATTCAAGCAACACAAGCAAATACACAAGCACATGGTGGATCTAAAGCACAAGCATGCAAATAAGCTAAAACAGAGTTAGATCTGAATTAAACCAACCTACAAAGTTGAGATATGCTTTGGTAGTTGTTGATTGTGCTGGAAATGAGAGATCTCGCGGAAAACTTTGAAGATCCGGTGCTAAGCTTTACACTCCATGAAAAATAAATGCAAGCAAAGGGTCTTGATGCAGAATTTTGGATCCAAAAGCACTTCTAAATCCCATACCAGATCTGAATCACCAATTAAACTAGCAAAAAGATGCCAAGAAGCTATGGATGGAGGTCTAGTTCCAAGATCTACACACCTTAAGGAAAGGTTATGTGATCTTCAAAGAGGAACTTTGAGTGATTTGGGAAATTGGGAGAGAAAATGAGAGAATAGTGAAAGGGAAGAGTGAAAATTCAGAATTAGAAGTGAAAAATGAGAGAGCTCCCCTTGGTTTGGAGGAAAATGGATTAAATATGGTTTAGGTTTGGGGCCCAAAATTTAGGCTTGGGATCCAAAAAATAATGGTTTGGTAAAGTGATTAGGATTTAGCAATGGAATTAGGCTTGGATTAATGATCTAGATCCGTATCCACAATTCAAATGAATAAAAAAATTCAGAAAATTGGGTATTTAGAGCCAAATCACATGCTGAATTTGCTGCTGGAATTCAAAATCCACAACCGTTAATGCCAATGAATTTTTGAATTCTCCCTCCTTTTGGTGGGAAACCTCAGGAATAACCTGGCGCCAACCATTCTGACCTGATTTTGATCCTCAATCCCTTTTAGGGCTTTAACCATGATACCAAGCTTGTGTAACATGCCTTGTGATATTCTTGCTAAGTCATCATGCTCTTGATTTCGCCTTGTAGTGCTTCAAATTCCCGGATGACTGATCATATGCCTTATGCTTGAACACGCAAGTGCTATGCTTCATTTTTCTATGCAAAATGCTAATGATATGACATGCTTATGATGATTATGATATGATGATGATGCTGAATAGAAGAGGGAAAATTTGGGGTATTACACAAAGCAGTAAAAAAATCAAAGTAGGTTGAATCCACTTAGAGACTACTCCCCAGCAGAGTCGCCACTTTTCTTTAGCGGTAAAATCATGAGTGTAAGCTATTAGTTAACTTAACTTAAAGTAAACAGAGTCGCCACTGCGCTTTTATTTTATTCCAAGAGGAAAAGGAAAAAAAGCGAATAAATCCTAATGAATCTAAAAGCAAAAAAGTTAGAGAAATAAGTAGAGAAATGGGTAAGGGGATAAGTTACAAAAGCGAAAGGTTTTATGCACCCAAAATGTATGTGGTACTCCACGGGAGCCCTTTGAAAAATTTATTGCTTTTGGTTTGAAAATGTTTGTAAATGAGAGTAGAGGGATGAGAGAAGAATTAATTTTTAATTCTTTTGTGTTTGGCGAGGTTTATCACCTCATGCCTACGTACCCACAACGTGCAATACGAGTGGATAGCCTAACAAGTCTACCATGAGAATGAGGGCATGGACTCATACATCATTATGGGGAGGGAACTAAACCCCCGCGAATGACTAGAGACTCACTTACATCAAACTACAACCATGAAGATTGAGAGACTTGCACCTGACTAAAGAATAATGACTCATAGTCTACACTTGTAAAGAAAACAAACCAAGGTGCACAAAGGCACAAATCAACTTGAATGAGTTTGGTTGTTTTTATTTTTGAATTAAAGTCAAGATGATTAAGTTTATTGATTTTTTAAAAGAAAAGAAGTAGTAAAATCCCCTTGACAAAAGTCAAGGTTTTATTTATTAAAGACGTGATGGTTTTGAAAACGAGAATCCTTTGAAAAAGAAAGAAGTTTTGAAAATTGAAGGGGGAAAGAGATGAAGAGGCTAACCTAGTACACAAAATAAAAACTAGGGAAAAGAATGATCTAACCAAAATGAAGCCACTTCAAAGTATTAATAAGAATTCTATCCTTAAGCATGCTAAAAGCCAATGCCAAATTAAGACAAGTCTTCAATGATTACCATTTCGATGCAAAGGGATAAGGATTCCTAATTCTAAGTCCAAAAGTTCCCATCAATACTTCAAAGTTGTCCATAGATAAGTCACTCCATAAGCATAGGCTAGTAATCAATAGTCCAAGATAGGAAGAATTAAGTTCTTTATGGTTTAAGCCTTTATTAACATTTTTGTGTCTAAGTGGACAAAAGAAAAATCAACATAACAATATAATAGCAAGAAAATAAACATGATAATGGATGATAAAGCATAATAAAAATAAATGAGATAAAAGAGCAAGAGATTACAATAAAGAAGATAAAGTGCAAGAGGAAACTAAAATGTTAGTATAGTAATAGTAATAATAATATATATATAATATAGGTATGGTGAACTTAATCATCCATAACCAAAAGAGAAGTAACCAAGGCACTTAGTACCAAAATTGAAAGGCAACCGGTTCCGCTTAGTATCTTACACTATAGTGATTAATCAAGGCGATTAGATCTAAATTCAATGCAGTTTGAAAGAAGATTTGGATACCCAAAGCAACTACACATCAAACTTCAAAAGTCATGGATCTTAACGCAAAAAGATTAACCACTTTGGGATTACGCGACCAACACGAGGTCCGGTCCATGAAAGTGCAAGTATCTAATTGTATTTTTATTCCGAATTCGGGATACATTTAGCTCTATGTTAAGCAAATGCCAAGTAATTTACGGAGTAATTACCCTAAAAATGAGGTTGGCCAAAACCAATTAAGGTTAACGATGTTAGTGTTAATACATACTAGATAAACGATATGTAAATCGCCATCCGAACGTAATGTCGCATGAAAATAAAGATGAATACCAAATTGAGTTACACTTATGGTATTCTTTCATCTTTAAGTTCAATTACTCATTTTGGTGGATTCAAGTATGAAAATATTTCACTAATGCAAAGTACCTAAAGTGAATTAAATAATTCACTTAGAGCTAGATTTGGACTAATGAATATTAACCACTCTAATCTAGACCCAAAGTTCATTGACTTTAAAGAGAAATCAGTCCCAAAAATGTCTCCCAAGGTAAAAATTAGAAGGAGGAAGAAGAAGAAACAAAAGGAACCCAAAACAAGTAAAAAACAAGTCAAAAACAACTTCTGGAGTTGTGTTAATCGGTTAACCAATTGGTTAATCGGTTAACACAACTAAATTTTCAAATCTGTGCAAATTTACACTAGTTAACCGGTTAATCATTTTTTACTGAAAATCAAAAGGATGAAGGTTTAGCTCAAAGTTAATCAAGAATTCAATGTGAATTCTTGATAACTTTCAAAAGAGGGGAAAAAGAGCTTTGGTGAATTTTATGGTTTGGGAAGATAATTGGCAAGGGATTTTTTTGGCTATCAAAAGCTTGAGAATTGAATGAAATGAAGCCTATATTTAAAGAGTTTAAGTATGGGAATTTGGTGGAGTAGAGCTTACTTTGTAAATTAAATATTAGGCTTGGAAATTCAAATTTGGAAAGAAATATAAAAGAGTGGTTATTTGTGAGGGTTTATGGTGGGAAATGATCAAAGTGATGTAGAGAATTAAGAGGGAAATGTATCTAAAATATTCCAAATGAGATCAATGGATAAGATGTGCTGAAATTGAACAAAATATTATAATTTCGCACTGGTTAATCGGTTAACACACTGGTTAATCAGTTAACACATTGGTTAACCGGTTAACCAAGTCAAATCTTGATTGTTTCAGCCCAATTATTTTATGCGTCGAAGAAGGGATGGAAATAAACACATGAACCTCGGAAATCCTTGAATAAATCAATTAAATCTTGGAAAATCCTTGATCAAATAAATTTGAATTCATTGCGGATCAACTTCGACTTTTATCTGTGAAATTCATTCGAGCTGCGGGACTGCTATTTTTGGCATTTTTACCTGAAAAAAGATTAAACAAACATATTTTTTTTTGGATTTTAATTAATGGTTAGTAAAGATACACATGTAAAAGAAAATAAAAGCAACTATGATCCCTTGTGAGGCATAAACCTACACCCGAGAAGAATTGAGAAACCAGTGCGATCTTGTTTGTATGCAAGATGCAGATGAAATGTGAAGAAATCTTAGGGCAAAAATTAGGGTGTTACAATTAGTACCCAAATTCTATAAAGTCCCTTAGGAATGCGGAATCCATATTCTGGTCTCTCTTTATTATCATATTTTCTAAGTTCATTTTTAGTTTTAGTTTTAGTTTCCTCTTAATCAAATATTTATTAGCCTTAGTTTTACAAAGCAACGATAGACTACAGTAGGTTGACATTGGTCTCTATGGGTTAGATAGTCTTTTATATTACTTCGATACTTCTGTGCACTGGAGGAGCATCAAGCATGAAGTCACAACCGTTGTTGTGTAGTTAGTCACGACTGTAGGCCACGCAGGAATTCATAACACTTGGTGTTGTGCAGTTAGTCGCGGAAGGTCTCAGTGCAAGTTCCTCCTCAAGTAGACATTATATCTTACGGGATCCCTGAACGGTTTAGCTGTGAATGGAGATGAGTTAGTCACAATGCTGATATGCGATTATAATCATGGATCTTGGTTATAGTGGATTAAGTCCTTGTTTAAGGCGAAATCACCTTGGCGAGTAGAATGGACTTGCTTGAGAAGTTCCCAAGTGAACCAGGATATATCGTGTGTTCTTTGCTCTTGCTTTATGCTTTATTATAGCATATCTTGACGTAACTCATCAAAGTGCGAAAAGTAACTGTAATACCCATATACAAAAGACATGCATCAAATCATATTTTTCATATATAAATTTAAGTTTGGTACTGAAATACAACAAGTTCTTAGTGCACATTGCATAAATATAGCCACTAAAGGAATTTCTAAGAACAAGATCCAAAGATCTAAAAAATCCACAGCAGAAGAATAGCCATCAAACAAGCAAAGATAATCAAATTTCCTAATCTTTACCCTTTGTGGACCCTGAAGTACCTGAAATAACAACATCAACATGGGGTGAGATAAAACATCTCAGTAAGTTCCCTATCTTAGAGTTCTCTCGGCTCTAAAAGGTTTGAATCTAAACACTACTCAAGTCAGGGGAAAACCTAGACTTCGAGTTCACATAACTACTAGAGACATCAACAAAACAACGAAGCACAAAGTACTTTAAGGCCTCTTTCCCTGACCAACCTCAAAGGAAATACGACTTGGGTCATTCGATCCTTAACGTATAGATAATTATCCCCGCCTAGCCATACCATGGCATTATAGTACGGGTCACTCGTTATCTAACTAAAGTACTTTCACCGTCTAGCCACTCTAGGGCATGCAAGCACGGGTCACGACACTTACCACGAAGTAACTTTCCCCGACCATCTCATACACGGAGATCTTGACATAGGTCACTCGCTTCTTATCCTAATGGATACTTTCCCTGCCCAGTCACACAAGGGTACTACAACACGGGTCACGGTCATCCATTAAGGAAAAACAAATTCGCGGATAAATTAGAATTATAACGCGATGGGAGATATAACCTCCATCCATTCACAACTACTTAGCACGGGAATGTTATTCGAGTATCGGCGTCAAAGCATCTCCATCTCTCTAAAATAGTTTCGTATCAACCTAGGGTAACCTAGCTACCTCACAAGTTATATCTTTCATTGCCTTTATTTCACAAATTCCCTAACTTAACAAAATTCTGGTTTATTTGTAAAGTCGGGTGAAAATAATATTTCTCAACATCATAAGATAATACATGTTTTTTAGCTTCAAATCGATATGCGGAACACTAAAACGGACACCCGAAACCAAACTTAGGAATTAAAACATAATTCAAGGTGAAAGTTATAGGCTCTCTAAGTCTTCTATGCTCTCTAAGCGAGCTAAGATAGAACATAAACCTTTCTGCAGAAACAACCTGCTCACTAAGCGAGCTCTGCAATTCTTCAGAAAAACAGCTTACGGGAACTTCATCCAAATGCCACAAACTCAACCAAAAGTCACCAAAACAGAGATACCGACTATCAAACATGATTATTATCACATACTAACCAACATACTCTTGATTTAATCGAGTTTTAACCTTTAAACTTTCAATTTCTAAGATTTTTCAACAAAAACCCTAAAACTCTTAAACTCTAAAACTCAACCAAAAATCTAAAATAAAAGCTTGTAACTAAGAGCCCACCTCGAGAGATAGTGATTGACGAAGAATTTGAGTCGATTTGAAGGAAAGATGACGAAGAATGATGGATTGGAGCTCTAGGGTTCACTTCCTATTCTTCTCCTCTTTTCCTTCTTTTTCTTCTTTACTAACTTCTTCTCCTTTCTTTCTCTATCTTTATTTTTCTATAAAAACATAAAAGAAAACTAAAGTCTTAAAGAGGGAAAACACATTTCCTACTGATGGGTTCAATTAGTGAGTCTCCAAAATGTCCATGTAATACCAATTTAATAAGACCTTTGAAACAAATAATATTAGTTAACCAATTTAAATTCCCCATTTGCTCTAAATAGTTTTTAATAGAATTACTTAGAGCAACCCGGAATTCTATTGACATTAAATAAAATTATTTGGAGAGTTAAATAAATTACGGGGGTATTACATCGTCCCCCCTTAAATAGAAATTCGCCTCGAATTTAAAGATTATCTGAACAGGTGAGGATACACTTCCCGCATTTCCGATTCCAACTCCCACGTAGCATCTCCGGGATGCGTCACACCCCATTGTACCTTAACAAGTGGAATCTCTTTGTTTTTTAACACCTTGGTTTCTCTTCCAACAATACGAATCAATTGGGGTTCAAAAGTCAAATCCGCTTCTATCTCGATAGAATCCGGCAGAATAGGCTGTAGAGGATCAGGAACAAACCTACAAAGTTTAGATGCATGAAAAACATCATGCATTTCAGACAGAGAGGGTGGTAAGGATAATTTGTAAGCAACTTCACCAATCCTTTCCAAGATCTGATACAATCCTACGTATCTCGGACTTAGCTTATGAGACTTGAACGGTCCCTTAAACCTTAATCTCAGAGTAACTTTCAAGTAAATGTGATCACCTTCCTCAAATTCCAAAGGCCTCCTTCAATTGTCAACATAACTCTTATAACGATCTTGGGCTTGTTTAATTTTCTCTCGAATCATTCAAATCTTTTTTATAGTCTTTTGAATCACTTCGGGTCCCAAAATTCTATCTTCACCCACTTCCGACCAACACAACGGTGTTCTACACTTTCTCCCATATAAATCCTCATACGGAACCATATCGATGCTCGCATGGTAATTATTATTGTAGGAGAACTCAATCAAAGGTAAAAGCTCCTTCCAATTCCCTTTTGTCGCTCCCGAAGATTTGCATCCCGGTACAAGCGCGAACGGTTGGCGAAAGGAGAAATGAAATGAACTGAAAAGAGTCGCCAGGTAGGCATTTTTATCCCGAGGGAAAGGTAATGCTGCATAAACCTGGGAAGAAATAGATAAAAAGGTCGCGAACCAGAGAAACTAAGAAAGGGGGTTGGTTACAACCTGGGAAGGTATTAGCACCCAGATTGTCCGTCGTACTCGACGGGATCCACGCTTGAAAGTTTGTGTTTAAAGGGGTAGTGTCAGTGCTATCTGTGTGCAAAAAGCTGAAAAAGGAATGTACAAGTGTCAGTGCAAGGAAGTGAAGTAAAATGCTCAGGAATGAGGCTTAGAAGAATAATGCTGGAAGAGGGGGGAAGAGACATAGACATTTGTTTGATAACAGTTAAGTTATGGCTACGTATCCTCTCGTGCAATGAGGAAGTCAGAAACCGTAGTTCGACTGAAAGAGACTGAAAGATAAATTAACTGATGAACTGTTTGCTTGTCTATGCTCAAGTGTATGACCTGTCTGGCTCAGTTGCTAACTGTCTTGCATTAGACGGAAGAAGCGAGTTCTCGTTTTTGAGTGAATGAGGTGAGAAAAGAATCCCGGAGGAGACGATTATTGTTTGTTTTTGTGTTTTCAATCTTTTATTGCTTTTTGTGTTTGTCATAAGTTAATGAGCTTAAGCCTAAACCAAGGGTTAGTAAACTCACCACATCCTCCCTCTGATTAGGGGTAATGAGAATACCTTAAGTATGAAGTAAACACCCCAAACTTAATTACCATGATGTAGGATTAAGATCCTTAACCTAATTGTGATTATTTAGATGTTTTTGATGTTTTTTTTTAGTGTTAAGTAATGAGTTTAAGCCATAATCAAGGATTTAATGGACTCATTACACCATCCTAATAGAAGGATAATAGATGAGAACATTTAAGCTGAGGAAGATACCTCAACTTAATCCATGATTTGGGATTAACCTCATGACAAAACAAAGCCTTTATTAAAGTGGATTTTAGTTAATGGTAAGGTTAAGAAATGAATTTTATGGTTTGTAAGACAACTTAAGGGGGACTTGTCCATTAACACTAGGGTTAGTCCTTCTTAACCAATCAAGGAAGAATTGGAACCCTAATGCAAGGCCCAAGTTACAAGCTATTGTCTTAGTGATTATTAAGATGGATTGATTAAGAGATTTAAACACATTAAAGGTTTAACACTTAGGATTAAAGTTATACACTCCATCCTAAGAGAAGGGTGCAGGCATAATCTTAATCACAAAGCCTTAAAACCTTAAAGGTTTAGTCTCTGGTTATGAGATGAGAAGAGAGACACAAAATAAGACACAAAGGTAAAACTAATGGGGGACTAATGAACCCTAATTATTATCATGCTTGGGTGTTCCTAGGGTTTATAAGGCTTGCAAGAGATCTTCAAGAAAGGCCACCATGGAAGAAGCAGAAGAAAGAAGGAGAAGCAGAAGAAACAAGCTAACTTACTTCACTTAAGAAGATAATTTACTTGAAGAAAGAAAGTGAATGAACATGAATGAGAAAGCTCACTCTAAGACAAAGAAAAAATGCAGCAAGGATGCATAAAAGAAGAGATGATAAGAGAAGTGAGAAGTGAAGGCAAATTCACTTCTCAAAGTACTTACCACCTGAAAAGTTAGCATAAAGAAATGAAATGAAATGAAAATGAAATGTATGCAAGGATGCAAACCAAAACCAGAAACATGTTCATTATGTAAATGATACTAAGAGATGATGCAAATGTATGTCAAGAGTTATGGATGATCATACAAGGGATGAGAATGCAAATGAAGCATGTAGGATGCATGAAAGCACATGAAAACTCATGGAATGCAATGAATGCATAACATGTCAAATGGATGAAGAAATGATCAAGCATGTGTCTAATGTGTCCTAAGATGTCTTAGAATTCATGTGAATGCAAGAAATGCCATGGCAAGTTCAAGTATGAATGCTTATACAAGATGTATGCAAATGAAGATGAGAAATTAGGGTTTTCATGCAATATGAGATGCAAAAGTCAAAAACAGAAGCAAATGACAAGATAAAAAATTGAAAATGCAATCAAAGGAACCCTAACCCTATATGATATCACACCCCAAAGGAGAAGACCTAACTCTTAACCCTAAGGAAGTTATGAATTTTCTAAGCTATCTAGGGTTTTAAGGCACCTAAAGGGAAAAAATGCAAATCAAATCAAAAATGAAAAAGAAATTTATGAAAAAATTATGTTAGATACTACATGATAAATGAAGAACAATGCAAAAAGAATCAATGTCATACCTTTCATGGTTAGGCAGAAAAGAATTCTTGAAGTTAGGGTTCAAAAATAAGAATTTTATGAACCCTAAATTCAAGAAAATTGTCAAAGATTGTTCAAAACCAAAAAGAAATTTGTATGGATTGCATGACAATGTTTCTAAATGTCCTAAGATGCAATGTGATTTTTTTTGGGATTTTTAGAAACCTAAATGATATTTTAATTAATTAATTTCCATTAATTAATTAAAATAAACATTTAAATGTTTTAAAAATGATTTTTTAATGCAAAAAAAATAAAAATAAAAATATTTTTGGGTGAAGAAAATTATTTGGATGCAAAATGCAGAAGAAAAGATTTTTTTTAGGGTTTTCTAGGTATTTAAAATAAATTGTGCAAAATAAATGAGAAAAAAATGAAATTAAAACTGAAATAAATGGAAGTAATCTGATCTAAGGGACAGGATTCAAAACTGGGGGTGGGAGTTGACTTGACGCGTGATCTAATGGACGAAATTCAAACTTATCTAATCCTGATTAATTAATTAAATAATCCTAATTAAAAGTTAATGAAAAGATCCTGACCACTCAACACACGCGGGTGTAGACACCCTAAATTTGCCCTCTGGTCTTCTATCTTTGTCAGCTTTTCGTTTTGCATTCACACGCATATTCCTTTAGGACATATCATTTGCATTGGCTTTTGAGACATGGGATCATTATTTTCTGAAGAATTAGGATTTCACATCCTATTTGCGGATTATCATGAATTCAAGGTTTTGGCTACGCAACCATAAATGATATCATTTTCTTTCTCCTGTCACTAATTAGGGTTTATTTCCATGAAATAGTGATCTTCAGAGATTTCACGTCTGCAAGGACTATTCACTATACATTTGGCCTATCATCAGGCTATTCTTTCTTTCATCAAGTTACAAGGATATTTTCGCCTTCTCAGCATCTCAAGCTATCTTCTTTCTCAACAGCATTGTTTTCAATTCAAGCGCATTTATTCAGTCGCAATGTAGCTCAGACAGATGTTTGACCTAGTCTTGGTCAAACTATTAGGAGATTCCTTAAAGTACAATTTATTCGCTTCAGTGGTGTATTTCTCAGCCAGTGTGCGTTCAAAGTCAAGTTGTGATTCATAAGGAGTTTTGGGTCATATTGTTTGTTGAACATTTCATTAGTGGTTCGGCTATGGACTTATTTTCCTAGTGTTGAATCCAGATATATTTAACGTGATCCAGGAATTATCTTTTCCGAGGGGGTTTAATTCAGAAAGTTGTGTTGTGGTTACAAGTTGTTCAGTTGTTCAGAAATTTCATTGGAAGGGTTTCGAGAGTGCGTCAGTGGCTTTTGGTATTGGTTCATGTTCATATCCACATCTTTTATTTCTATCAATCTATACCAATTTTCCATAACCATTTCCTTATCCATAAATTCTTCATATTCACTTTTTCTCGTTATTTTATTTTCTAAATCACTTTTTGATTTATGACATTTTTCTTTAACCATTTCTATTACCAATTTTCATCTTTTTTCATAAACCATTAAACTTTTCTTCTTCCACCACATGTTTATTCATTTTTAAGTCTATTTTTTCCAATCCTTATTTTTCTTTCTTTCTCAATTCCATTAATCCATTTTCTTTTACAAATTCTTTTTAATCCATTTTTCTTTACAAAACCATTCTTACAAAGCCCGTTTCTATTAGGCCCGTATTTTCCCTTGATTGTTAAGCCATTATGAATTAGATTACAAAAAAAATAAAGAAAACAAGTTGTGTAGAAGTTAACATGCAACTCCCACAAACGTTTCAACATTTTCCAATTTCTGCAGCCACTTACTTCCTGGCCCACACATACATCATGCACTCCCTTTGATCCTACCTGCTCAGCATACCACACAACTTGCAGCATTTGTTTTTTAATATTTCCACTACACAATGGACCCCACAACTTGGTGCAAGACGCACCTGGCTGCAACGACACCCACCTCAAATACACTCAGCAACGATACAAAAAGGGGACTCACACAACACACACTTTTCCTCGTTCAGGTGAGAATTCCGTACCTCTGATCACTCTTCTCTTCAACTCATCCATACCGTCACGCAGATTCCTCACAGCACACACATTAATACAAAAAACCCTGCATTAAATCAAAAATGAAAAAACCACAGCGATAAGCGAAACAAAGCTCATTCTATTGAACATAACAAAATCTTCATGATTTTTCTGCATAACAAAACCGCAGCACACCCAAAAAACCATTTTTCCTCTTCTCTCCTACCCTCAACACATTCAACCGAACCATTTTCCCATTCTTCATTCAACGCCTTCAAGCTTCTTCGAATAACACTATCTCACCTCAACCATTACCCTTCAATCACTTACAACCGCAGAACAACAATCTTTTTCAATCTGCAAAACGCAAAACAAACAAACCCACTGCACAAAATCTTCATCATTCTCACTACAACCATTTTTTTTCCAGACTCTTCTTTAACCACAAACACAACACAAAGGCCATTCCTCAAACCCTTACTGAACCTCGCCATTAAACCACATCAAACCTCCCCTGTTTCTTCACCATCCAACGTCACCACCGATTACTCTTCAACAAAACAATAACTTCGCCAACTATCACAACCTCCGCTCAAACCCTTCATCAAACATCCACCTCACTTCACTCTTATCACCATTAACAACACTCCAAACCTCATTAACAACAACACGCCACAAATCTGGATCCAGAACGAAAAAGAAGAAGGAGGTGAAATAGAATGTTGAAGAGGAACTCTAACAAACCGAAGCAGAGAGAGATAAAGCGAGGTCTGAGGAGAAAGTAAGGCCTACCGTGCGATTTAAGGAGACGACGGTGTGGATTGACAAAATCGTGTTGAAACGGCGGTGGTGGCGGCTCGCGGTGGCGGTGGCGGCTCGCCATGTTATTCCGTTTTGTTTCCTCGATGACGAGAAAGAGAAGAGTAAACAGGGTTGGAGTTTTGCGTTTTGACTGAAGAAGAAAGGGAACCCGATCCCTATTTCCTTTTTGTTCTGAGTTTTCGCCAAGCCCCTTTGTTTTTTGTTGTTAAATTTTGTTTATTAATTTTTGATTTTATGCTGAATTGGAGTGGTGGGCTCTAGGCCCGCAGATTTTTCTAATCTGCACATGCCAGATTTCCTTTATGCACCCCTGGATATGATCCATTTATTTGGGCTATCTTTGAGAACCCAGCCAAACGGTTTTTTCATTCCCGCACCCATGAGTTTACATGGAATCCCTCCTTGTTCCCTTGTTTGTTCTTTTCTTTTTAGTTGGATTTTTTTAGGTTTTTTCCACTATTTTCTTTATTAATCATTTTTAGTTTTTTTAATTGATACTTGTTAAGATTAGGCTTTAAATTAGATTTTTATTTTAATCTTATGTTTTTTAGCTCTGTTTATACTTTTTATAGCTTAACTTTAATTATTAATTTCAATATAGTATTTCTTTTAGATTAATTAAATAGAATGTTATTTGATCTTTGGTTCTAGTTTGTTTTGGCATTTTCGCGCAGGGTTTTCTTGCTTGATGTCGATGATGGAAGAGGTAGCTGGGTGATGACCTTGTGATTGATTATTTTTTGGACTAATGGGACCTCGGGATACCAATTGAACTTAGAATTTGGTTTTGCACGGATTAATTCTTAGTTTTATTTCTGGATGCTGCAAGCTTATAATGGAGCTTTGGTATGATATCTTGGTGATGGACATTTGCGCTCGACTTTTGAATCCGTTCTGGACTTGATACTTCTTCTTGTTTTCTCTTGCGCATATTGAAGAGGCAACGGACCTTCTCCATTAGGTACCACTGAGGACCGATTTTACCTTTAGCATGCTGCTGCATCTGGAAGTCCTACTGGTGTAGGCTTTGTTTGTGCATTGTTCGTTTATTTCATGCGCATTCTCATCTCCTTATCTTATTTCTTATTCATTTTTTTTCTTATTCCTCATCTTCTTCTTTTCGTTCCTAACTTGAGGTGTGCTTAGGACACCATGGTGCTTCTCCTTTCATCTTTCTCTTCTTCTTTCTTTCTTCTTTAGGATAGTAAACCTCACTAACCTAGGTTTTCCATGCATGACAACACTTAGGATTCATTAGTCCCCCATTAGACTTTTGCCTTTGTGATCCTTTTGGTTTCTTTTCTCTTCTCATCTCAAAACTCTAAAGAAAACACTTAATAAAGTTTGAAGTGATACCTTGAGCAATAGCCTTATCCCTTGAGATACTTGTAGTCTTCCCATCTTGGGATGGTACAAGCTTGTCTTGTCATGCACAAGTCTGATCAAGATATCATCTTCACCAAGAAAATCATAAAAAACACTTCTTCATTATAAATACAAAAAACACTTAATAAGTTAATGAGTTAGTGAGCTTAGGCCCTAATCTCTGGGTTCAAGTTTTGGGGATCTTCTCCTTACGTGAGTGTGCTTGTTCTATTATTCCATCTTGGAATGTAGTGGCAAGTGCACATTCCATGGAAAAGAGCTTGAGTTCACTTCCTTGTGACACACTCATAAAAAGCTTCATAAAAAACACAAACAAACAATAAGCGTCTCTCCTTCGGGACTTCTTTTCTCATCTCCTTCGCTCTGTACGCGAACTTGCTCCTACTTGTCACTTTGCCAGACGGTTACGCACTCGTCGTCCGAGCCTGCAACACCTGAGCATTGACTTAGGCAGTTCAAGCCTTAATTCACAAGCAATTTATTTTCTACCCCTAGTTAGGGGAACTACGGTGTCTCTGATCCTCATTGTCCAGATGAGGTACGTAGGCAGCGGGGTAGGGCCCGTTCGAGCATAATCTTTTATTTTCCCTACATTTTTCCTTTTCATTACTTTTTCAGTTCCCTTTTCATTTCTTTTATCCAGTTCAGTTCATTTTCTTTGCAGCAGCTTTCATTTCTTCACCCTTTGAAACAATTTCTTTGCAAGCGTGGATCACGTCGGGTACGGTGGACGATCTGGGTGCTAATACCTTCCCAGGTTGTAACTGACTCCCGAACTCAGTCTCTTTGGTTCGCAGGACCCATGTCCTTCCTTTTCTTTTCTTCTGGTTTGTGCAGCATTACCATTCCCGTTCCTTCGGAATAAAAATGCCTGGCCGGCGACTCTATTCTTTCCGCGCCACTTTCGCGTTTGTACCAGGATGGAAATCCGGGGAGCGACAACGGGAAGCTCAAATCCTACGGCCAATATTCAAATCTTGCCCTAACCCTAATTAAGCCAGCTAATCACTTTCAGGCCACCGGAGAAGAGCTCCGGTCGTCTTCTCCGGCAGCCTTCTCCCCTGAAAATCTCAAAACCTCACCCCTAGGTTATTTTTGGAGCTCTAAAGCTCCAGATCAAACCCTCTCATCTTCCTAAACACGAATCTAACCTCAAAATAGATTTATAATGGCTTACAAACAATATTCGAAGAGAAGATCAAAAATGGTGAAACTTTCAGAACATGCATACAGGCTCATTTCTTAACCATTTTCAAAAATACAAAGCACAGAATGATCAGTGAAGCATTCTCTTTCACATTGGAACATAAAAATAGAGTTCTGGAAAAATGATTTGAGATGACTACCTGAGATGAAGCTTTCCAAACTTGAGCTTTATGACCTCTTCCTTTGTGAAAATCACCTCCAATGATCACCCTGATGCTATTGAGAAGCTTGAATGGAGTTTAGATTGGCTAGTTTGTGAGATTGCACTTCAACTGGCCAAGAATTGTGTTTTGTGTATGGGGTGTTTTTGGCTGTTTTAATGGTTGCTTTGTGTTCAGTTTATGATTCTAAGATGAATGGTGAAAGAAGTTTGAAGATTGAGTATGTGAGCTGAGAGATTCGAAGGATTTTGCAAGTTGAAGTGATTTTGGCAATGCTGAGTTCTTGGAGTTTTCAGCTTGTGTGTCTTATGAAAAATGATCCTTGAAGCATGCTTGTAAAGTCTGGATTAGGCAGAGAGTGGGTGGTTGACTGTGGTGATTGGTATGGGCTTCTTACCAAAAAGTCAAAAGTTTTGTACTTGAGGTATGGGCAATGGTGTAGCTGGCTTATTGGCTTGTCCATGCGCACCATAGATCAAGGAAGTCCATGGAATTAGTTTTGAGACAATTCAGCAAAAGGATGGAAGTTCATGTGCCATTTTGCAAATTCTATGAAGTTTGGCCCTTTTGTAATTTCTTGATGTTCAAGGCATGGAATGATACAATTCTTTGGGCAATTCGGATTTTTATGCAATGTGTTATGTTTGTATGATGATTGGAAGTGTGTTTGAAGTCACAAAATGAATTGGCAATTGGTTTTGCAAAGAATCCTCTTTGGTGCATTCTTGAAAATTATGTGATTTTTGCTAACTTTGGCAAGCCATATCTTGAGTTCCAAAATGAATTAGGTCTTGTTCTTGTACTTTTTGAAAAGGGAATGATCCAATCTACAACTTTCATGACCAACAATTTTTCATTTGAAGCATTTTTGGTTGAGAAAGAGGAGGTTGAAAAACTTTCCCAAAATGGAAAGTTTACATTACAAGTCATTTCCATTTTTGGCAACTTTTGGTTTAGCTCACTTTTCTCCAATTTTGTGGACTTCCAAACACTTAAATGATCAAATAAAGATAATATAACTTCAATTTGGTGAAAACTCCACTTTGGTTCCATTGATGGGGGCCTCATATGCCCTGATTTTGCTCTGACTTGCTCGAGAAGTTACCTAGTGAACAAATGACTTTCACAATGAATTTCTTCATCAAACTTGGCACACATGATCCTTATAACATATTGAGACCATTAGAAACAAGAATGACCAAAAAATTTGGAGTTATGGCCTCTGAAACCAAAACCCTAATTTCAGGTCATCTGTGTAGTGAAACCCTAGCTCAGCTTCCATGCTTTCCCAGTTCTTGTGATTTCTTGACTTACTTGATCTTTTAGGGATATAAAATGATGATTGAGCATACATGGACTCTCTTGAAGTGATTCATGGCCTTTGGAGTGGCTCAGATGAATCTTGGATTGCTCAGATCACAAACCCTAGATGCATATGAACTAGAACTAATGCTGAGAAACAAAAATGCAATATGAGATGATATGCTTAAACATATGTAAAAATGAAAGATCACAAGCCATGGTGTGATTTTAGTGAGGGAAAATTTGGGGTGTTTACAGCTGCCCCTATTCAAACATGAGTTAGCTGTGCAGGATGTAAGCGCCTGGCTTAACAGACAAACAAGATAACTCGTGGTTGAATACCAAAAGACAATCCGAAATTTGCACTCACTGGGGAGAAGAAGAAAAGGGATATAAATTGTAAAAGGAAAGTATAGTATGATCATAAAGTGCGGGCGATGGAGGACGACCATCGAGCAGAGGACGACTGCTGGGGATAAAGCAATGACGGGGACGACCGATATGCTAGGGAAATAAAGGGATCATGATGGGGACGACCATCAAGTAAAATAACAAGGTTCTCTGGGGATTACAAATAAAGGAAATGATGGGAACGATCATCAGGTTTTGCAAAGTAAAGGTAAACAATGATGGGGACGGCCATCGTCTCAAAGAATAAATGAAATAAATGATGAGGGACGGTCATCGAAGGTGAAGGAAGATCACCTAGCAGGGGATGGCTGCTCTTTATCACGACATAGGACGAATGCCGGATAGGAAAAGGTCTACGATGGGGACGGCCATCGTCTCAAAGAATAAATGAAATAAATGATGAGGGACAGTCATCGAAGGTGAAGGAAGATCACCTAGCAGGGGATGACTGCTCTTTATCACGACATAGGACGAATGTCGGATAGGAAAAGGTCTACGATGGGGACGGCCATCGGATAAGCATGATGAAGGACGATCATCAAGAGGTGAAGGACGATCACCTAGCAGGGTACGGCTGCTCTCGGGGTTTATCATGACATAGGACGAATGTCAGGTAACAAGATCAACGATGGGGACGGCCATCAGATACAATGACGAAGGACGATCATCAAAAGGTGAAGGACGATCACCTAGCAGGGGACGGCTGCTCTGTTGGGGTTAGGATGAGGGACAGTCATCCATGGTGAAGGACGGTCACCTGGCAGGGTACGGCTTCCGAAAATATCACGACATAGGACGAATGTCAGATAAGAGAAAGGTTGTTTTGCTGGCGATTTGCTGGGGAATGGTAAATACGGACGAGTGCTTACGGTTGAGACATAAAAGGTATAAGTGTTTTGACGCTGTGTATAGATTAAAGATGTGGACGAGCATCCTTAAGACTATGATACGAACGAGTATCAGTAGAAACAAATGCTGACGCATGTTCTGAGATGATGATACAGACGAGTACCAACTGTTTAACAAAGAACACGGACGAGTGTCGGATCTGTGGGGAATAAGTGTATATAAGATACGGACGAGTATATGTATAAGTATGAACAATTATTGTGAAGTATGAGCAAGACACAGACGAGTGTTTCAACTTGCTGGGGAGAAGTGACACGGAAGGGTGTCAGAAAAGAAAGTGTATGAGTTATGAGTGTATTCTGGCAACCTGTGGAAATAAGATGACACAGACGGGTGTCGAAAAAAGTATTATAAACAAGTGTTTGGGAAACTGTGCTGGGGATAGGTGACACGGACGAGTGTCAGGAGAGTGTATAAGCATTGGTTTGGTTTATATCTGCAGGGGATGATATGACACGGATGAGTGTCAAAAGTATATATGAACATGTGTTTGTGTTTAAGAGTGAAAAGGGGACGCTTTGGCTTTCTGCTGGGGAAATTGAGATGACACAGACAAGTGTCGAGAAGGACCAGTTATGTATAAGCATCTGTTTGTAGAAAGTGTTCAGGCTATTTTACTGGGGAATGATGACACAGACGAGTGTCAAAAGGAGCATGTATCTGTATTTTGAGAGTGCAAAGGGGACGTTTTGGCTTTTGTGTGCAAGGGATGCATTTTGTATATTTGCTGATAAGGTATTGCTGGTATATACAGGTGATTGGTTCGAACCTAACTTGTGATCATGCAATATGTTTAATTTTTGCTGTAATGCTCCGTTTTTAGACGGAATTCTACACTTTGGGGGGGGAAATGATGCGAATGTTATGATTATACAAAAGAAACTGGTTCGGGATTCGGATCCCGCTGCCGTGAAGATCTCTGGCTGATCTGCTTGAAGTGATATCCCAGCTGGGGATGAGATCATTGGCGGATATGATAAAGACATATGGTTCTGCTTGGGGACTAGATCGCTGATAGACCTATCCGGTGAGGAGATAACCTAGCTGGGGATGAGGAAGCTTTCGTCACATTGTTGTGTGAGAATTTCAGACATTGCTCTTCTTGGGAGAGGCTGGAGCTCTGTGGGGATCTCGGCTGGAGATGAGGATGCTTGACAACTCAGCTGGGGAAATGAGCATTTACCGATGTTGTTTGAAGAAGATGTGCAGGGGAAACGATGCTTTGGCAACTTCGCTGGGGAAAACATTCCAGATACTGTTAGGGGAGGAAGTATTTTGGCATGCCCCACGTCGCGTATTGAATACCTGCAATCCCGTTAAGACAAAGAAACACACAAGTGTCCCGAGGCATCCCTTAACAGATTCCATCATAGGAGTTAGATATTCCTGAGAGTAAATACATTTCCTGCAAGAATTTATTTTTTTAGAAAAGCACATCTGTTTTATGCAAGTATCATATCATGAATATTAGATATTTTGCAAACGAAACAAAAATGTATAAGACGAAGTGTGACCAAAAACTCTGATTTTATTAATCTGGGCGCCCTGAATTGGCAAATACAGTCAAAGAAACAGATCCCCTGAAATGAGGAGATTGTTACAAAATTGAGAAAAATAAAGGTGTTCCCAATGTTGACGACGCTTCAGTGAGCTCCCTTTGCTATGACCCGTATGACCTTGACGCTCTTCTCATCTTGCTTTCTGAAGAAGGCTGATTCTGACCGATGCTTTATCCTTTCGAAGCTTGTCGTGTTATAAGTCATGCAGACGAATTCAGAATGCAATTATTCGCTTATTCCCTGATTTTGCATGGATCGCCCTTTCAGGTTTTCAATCCACTGAGATACCCATTTTTGCCTGAGTTTTCCAATGTTTCTTTTCAACTCAGTGGGTGTACACATTTTTTTTATATTTTTCCCTTATTTTTGCCCGAGTCTTTTATTCTGTTTTTGACTCGCCGGGATGCCCTATTTTTGCCTGGACGTACATTCTGTTTTTATGTCCAGCGGGTCATTTTATGCGAAGTATTTTTTAACTGCATCTGAATTCACAGGGGATAAGAAATATTCACCATCCATAGTAGTGAGAATCAGTGCTCCACCAGAGAAAACCTTCTTTACTATGAACGGACCGTCGTAGTTTGGAGTCCACTTGCCCCTGTGGTCTGTATGAGGAGGAAGGAGTCTTTTCAGCACAAGATTTCCCACTTGGTATTCCCGAATCCTGACTTTCTGATCGAAGGCTTTCTTCATTCTTTTCTGAAATAGTTGCCCATGACAGATTGCAGCTAATCTCTTCTCTTCGATCATATTCAGTTGATTGTACCGAGATCGGACCCATTCTTCTTCATTTAACTTGACATCCATCAGTACCCGTAAGGAGGGTAATTCAACTTCAACAGGTAGGACTACCTCCATACCATACACAAACTGATAAGGTGTTACCCCAGTGGACGTTCTGATTGAGGTATGATACCCATGCAAGGCAAATGGTAGCATTGCATGCCAATCTTTGTATGTAACCACCATCTTTTGCACAATCTTCTTGATATTCTTGTTAGCTGCCTCAACAGCGCCATTCATCTTTGGCCTGTAAGGAGAAGAGTTGTGGTGTTGAATCTTGAAGTCCCGGCACAGATCTGCCATCATTTTGTTGTTCAAATTGGAACCATTGTCAGTAATGATTCATTCGGGTACTCCATATCGACAGATGATGTCTCTTTTCAGGAATCTGGCTACCACTTGTCTGGTGACGTTTGCATATGAAGTTGCTTCAACCCACTTGGTGAAATAATCAATGGCTACATGGATGAATCTGTGGCCATTTGAAGCAGTTGGTTCGATCTTTCCAATCATGTCAATGCCCCACATGGCAAAGGGCCAAGGTGAAGACATCATGTTCAAAGGATTCAGAGGCACATGCACCTTGTCTGCATAAATCTGGAATTTGTGGCACTTTCTGGCATAGGCACAACAGTCTGCATCCATTGTGATCCAGTAGTAGCCTGATCTTAACAATTTCTTGGCCATTGCATGCCCTCCAGCATGGGTACCGAAAGATCCTTCATGCACCTAGTGCATCAGCAAGTCTGCCTCTTTCTTATCAACACATTTGAGAAGAACCATATCAAAGTTTCTCTTGTATAATGAACCATCAGCATTAAAGAAGAAACTACCAGCCAGCCTTCTTAGTGTCTTTTTATCATTGGATGATGCCCCATGTGGGTATGTCTGATCCTCTAAGAAGCTTTTGATGTCATGGAACCAAGGCTTGTCATCTTTAGCAATGTCCACAGAGAATACGTATGCTGGTCGGTCAATTCTGGATACTGAAATTTGGGGCACATAATTTGCAGTCTGAACCTTGATCATGGAGGAAATGGTAGCCAAAGCATCTGTGAACTGATTTTCGTCTCGAGGGATATACTCAAGTTTGACTATTGTGAAGAAAGTCAATAATCTCCTCGTATAGTCATGGTATGGGATCAGATGCTCTTGGTGAGTGTACCATTTTCCGTTGGTTTGATTGATTACCAAAGCTGAATCTCCGAATACAGTTAAAGTCTTGATCCTGAGGTCAATGGCTTCCTCAAGACCCATGATACAGGCTTCGTATTCAGCCTCATTGTTAGTGCATGCAAAGGTGATTTTTGCCGAGAAAGGCATGTGAACTCCTTTAGGTGTAATGAGCACTGCACCAACTCCACGACCATTCATATTAACAGCCCCATCAAACATCATTGTCCATTCTTCTTCTGGGTCAGGCCCTTCAGTGTGAACAGGCTCTTCATGATCTTTTGCTTTTAGGAACATGATGTCTTCATCAGGGAAGTCAAATCTCATTGGCTGGTAATCATCAATGGGTTGCTTAGCTAAGTAGTCAGACAGTACACTGCCTTTGATGGCTTTCTGAGATATGTATTGAATGTCATATTCTGTTAGAATAATTTGCCATCTTGCAACCCTTCCGGTAAGTGTTGGCTTCTCAAATATGTACTTGACTGGATCCATCTTTGAAATCAACAAGGTAGAGTGGGTCAACATATACTGCCTTAGTCGGCGAGCAGCCCACGCTAAAGCACAACAAGTTTTCTCGAGCAGTGAATAATGTTGTTCATAGTCGGTAAACTTTTTGCTTAGGTAGTATATTGCATACTCTTTTCGACCAGACTCGTCATGTTGGCCCAACACACACCTTATTGATCCTTCTAATACTGTCAGGTACATTATTAGAGGTCTTCCTTCTACTGGAGGCATAAGGATTGGAGGTTCTTGTAAGTACTCATTGATTTTGTCAAAAGCTTTCTGGAAATCTTCATTCCACCTGACCATTTGTTCATTTCTTAATAATTTGAACAAGGGCTCACAGGTTGTAGTAATATGAGATATGAACCTTGAAATGTAGTTCAATCTACCTAAGAAACCCCGAACTTCCTTTTCAATCCTAGGTGCAGGCATCTCCTGAATGGCTTTGACTTTGTCAGGATCAACTTCAATTCCTTTTTCACTTACAATGAACCCCAGCAGCTTACCGGAACGCACCCTGAATGTGCATTTGTTGGGGTTTAGCTTCAGCTGATACTTTCTCAGACGCTTGAACAACTTCAGCAGATTTACCAAGTGGTCTTCTTTTGTGAGGGACTTGGCAATCATGCCATCCACATAACATTCAATTTCTTTATGGATCATGTCGTGGAATAATGTTACCATAGCCCGTTGATAAGTGGCACCAGCATTCTTCAGTCCAAATGGCATTACCTTATAACAGAATGTGCCCCAGGATGTGATGAAAGTAGTCTTCTCCATGTCTTCAGGTGACATCTTGATCTGATTATACCCGGAGAATCCATCCATGAAGGAATATACCGAGAACTGAGCCATGTTGTCGACCAATACATCAATGTGAGGTAAAGGGAAGTCATCCTTCTGGCTAGCTCTGTTCAGATCCCGGTAATCCACACACATCCTTACTTTGCCATCCTTCTTAGGCACAGGTACAATATTAGCAACCCACAACGGGTAACTAGTTACAGCAAGGAAACCGGCATCCCACTGTTTTTGTACCTCTTCTTTTATCTTCATGGCCATATCCGGACGAGTACGACGTAGCTTCTGCTTCACTGGAGGACAATCTTCCTTCAAAGGCAGCTTGTGCATAACAATGTCGGTATCCAGACCTGGCATGTCTTGATAGGACCAAGCAAAGACATCAACATACTCTCGAAGCATGTCAATAAGTTGTTCCTTCACTGAATCTTGCAGACGGGCCCCGATCTTCACTTCTTTCAAGTCTTCCTCGGTACCAAGATTAACTGTCTCAACCTCCTCATGATGAGGAGTGATAACCTTCTCCTCTTGCCTTAACAACCTGGCTAATTCTTCAGGTAGCTCATAGTCTTCTTCAACCCCTTCATTAGCTTGATTAATCGGATTGTCGAAGTCATACAAGGTCATAACGGTGTTGTTGTCGGTGCAATCTGGAGGATGATTTCTGCAAGGGTTGAGATTGGTTCATTTTAGTGATCAGTTTTATCTTGTTTTAGAAAAAGTGAAAATGAAGTTGTTTATTTTGAAAACATTGCCATTTTATTGTTTGGTACAAAAGTGAAAAATGAAAAAGACAGTGAGCGGAAAAAGAGACTTGTTTGTAAAAGATGTCCTGATATTCATTAATTAATCATTTGCAGAAAATACAAGATGGCCCTATTACAAAATGAGTCCTGACACCTTGGGCAAGATGCAGGACTTGATGCATGCTAAAAAAGACAGGAAATAATAATTACTCTGCAGGAGTAACCGTTATAATTTCCTGGGAAGACCAGTTAGAGTCTTGGTTCCCCGGGATCTTTGGACGTATCCAATTCTCCAGGTTGCGGTCGCCTTCTTCCTCGTCTTCCAAATTTTTCACAGCATCCGGGGTAAGCATTCCCCCACTGACAAATTTGGGCTCCCTGGCAGCCTCTGGTTGATCTTGTCGGGTTGGTCTGTAACCCATCCCGAATTTGTCTTCTTTCTTTTCTACTGGCAGCAGCTTGCCCCAACCCTGAGCGGTACCTTCTTCAACAACCTTTCGGGCTTGTTGATATGAAGTGATAGAAGTTCCAAACACAGCAATTTCTTTATTGATGTTAAGGGCCTCAAACCCCTGGCTCATAGTCTCATGGATCTCCCCAACCATCTCTATATACTTTTAAGTAGCCAGCTGGCTAACGAAAATGTCTTCCTCCCTGTAGATTGTGATGATATGGCCTTCCCACTCAAATTTTAATTTCTGGTGAAGGGTAGATGTAACAGCGCCAGCGGCGTGAATCTAGGGTCTACCCAACAAATAGCTGTAGGCCGGATGAATGTCCATCACGAAGAAAGTTGTTTTAAAGATTTGTGGGCCAATCATCACGGGTAATTCAATCTCTCCAAGCACTGATCTTTTAGAGCCATCAAACGCTCTTACAAACAAGTTACTTGGACGCAATGCCAAACCATCGTATTCCAGCTTCACCAAGGCTTTCTTTGGGAGGACATTGAGCGAGGACCCAATGTCTACCAGCACATGAGAAAGAACAGCACCTATGCATTCTAAGGTGATGTGTAAAGCCTTATTATGATTGCGTCCCTCCGTCGTTAAATCAGCATCTGTGTAGCCTAGTCTGTGACTGGTGTTAACATTTGCAACCACTGTTTCTAGCTAATTAACCGTAATCTCTTCCGGCACGTAGGCTGCGTGCAGGACCCTCAAGAGTGCATTCCAATGGGCTTCGGAACACATTAGCAATGACAATATAGAGATTTTGGAGGGAGTCTGATGAAGCTGGTCCACCACTTTATAATCACTCTTTTTGATTATTCTCATGAACTCGTCCACCTCTTGGTCAAAAGACGTCTTCGGAGTTTCTTTAATAGCAGGCTCTTCGAGTACCACACTCTTCCCTTTTGCTTTAGCAACAACCTCTGCTTCAGCATTGGGTCTCGGTATTTGTGAGGCAAAAAGGCGTCCGCTTCTGGTGAAGCCTCCGCCTCCCCCAACATTGTCAACTTGTGGTGAAGAGGTTGATGAATCTAGAGTGATCTTCTTTCCGTCGCAGTAGAGATCAGAGCCGTAGTGCCAAGGTATGGCATTACTGCTTTCATAAGGAACGGGTCCAGGTACCGTAATGGTGACTGGACCGATCGCTGCAGTGGAAGGAACTGTGATATTATGCGGGTCGTAATAGATTGTGACTAGAGATCTGACAGTGGGTGTTGCAGTTTGTTGTTGAAAATTGTTGTTGGGATGAACAGTTGCTGGGTCATAATAGATCATGACCGTTGAGACATCTTCGTTAGCGTTTGTTGGTGTTGTAGGCGATTCTATTGATAAGATGGGTGTTGATGTTGTAGAGGTAAGTGTAGTTGAACTTTGATTTGTTGAAATAATGGATGGAGTGATTGCTGGAGTTTTGGATGAATCAGTGGGAGTAATAGTTGTTGTAGTTGTAGGAGGATTTATTGTTGCTGAAGAAAGAGTTGTTGATGTTGTAGCGTCGTTGTGGTAATTTTCAAAATTCCATCTCTGATAAGGCCATCGATGCCAAGCCTTAGCCTCTCAGAACTATTAATAGTAGTCTTGCGTGATTCGTTGCAGGCCTCACAACCTGGGAATACCTGGCATCTTAAGAGTTGAGCTTTGACTTCTGCCAGTGGCGTTCGAATCTGTGCAACACTATCAATCTGTGCAGATGGTTGGTCCTCCTCTATGGCATTAATCCTGGGCCTACCATGACTTGGCATAGGATTTCTGGTAACATTTGGAGGAGGTGCGAAATTGAGAGCTTTGGAATCGACCAGAACCTGAACCTTCATTTGCAAGGCTCTACACTTCTCAGTATTGTGACCAGGTGCGTTGGAATGAAAGGCACACCTAACATTGGCATCATAATTATTCAGGAGGTTGAGAGGATCTGGCGGAGCCAATGTCCTTAACTCAACCAGGTTGAGCTTCAGGAGTTGTGGCAGTAGGGCGACATATGGCATAGGAATGGGGTCAATTATCATATTTGCTTGAGATGGCATCTGTTGAAAGGGGCGCTGCTATTGATTTTTGTTGTTATTGCTGTACGATCTTTGTTGCGGAAAGTGTGGTTGTTGCTGATAGTGATGTTGTTGTTTTTGTTGTTGAGGAAAAAGTGGCTATTGTGGAGCTGGAGCCGGGATAGTAACGACTGCTATAGATCTGTGAGAGTATTGGGGTCTGCCCCTGCCTGCATGAATAACATTTGTTTCACCCGTCCTTCGGGGTCTTGTAAAAGGTTTTCTTGTATTGTTAGAGGAGCTTGCACCGTTGTCATAGATTTTGCCCATCTTCAGAAGACTCTCTATTCTCTCACCAGCTATAACTACATCAGCAAAACCGGTGGAAGAGAAAGCAGCAAGTCTGTCAATATATGTTCCCTGCAAGGTATTCATAAACATGTCCGCCCTTTCCCGTTCAGACATGGGTGGCTGGACAGCAGGAGCAAGCTGTCTCCACCTCTGAGCATAATCCCGGAAGCTTTCCCTTGAAGACTGAGACATGCCCATTAGAAGGGTTCTATTGGGAGCCATGTCTAGGTTGTACTGGTATTGACGGATGAAGGCTTCGGCCAAGTCTTTCCAACATCTTATAGTGGCCCTGGTCAGATACGAATACCATTCTCTTGATGCTCCAGTCAGGCTGTCCTCAAAATAGAACATCCATAACTTCTCGTCCATGGTATAAGCTTTGAGTCTCCCCAAGAAAGACTGCAGATGAGTATGCGGGCAGGAGGTACCATTATATTTTTCAAAGCACGGGGGTTTGAACTTGTGAGGAATTCTCACCCCATCCACCAGCCCCATATCCATTACGTCAAAGTCTAGGAAATTCTGGGACTCAAGAGACCTCAGTTTTTCAGCAATCTCATCCAGTCTTCGGTCGTACACTTCATCCCCACCTCCAATAATTGTGAACTGCTCTTCCTAAGGATCCTTCCTCCAGCAGTATTACCTTGAGGGTTCCTTATGACCTACCGTCCGGGTTTAGATGAGGCCCAAACTCTGGTGGATCGATGCGAGGCTGCCCGCGATCATTGTTACTGGTTCCTCCTGTACCAGGACGGTGTTCTTCAGGAGTCTGCCTTTCCACTAATTCCCTCAGCCTTTCCTGGCTCTGAGCTAAGCCAGTCATCACAGCCATGAATTGGGTCATTTGATTTCTCATCTCAACCCTTTCGTTAGCCATTTGGTTCCTTACTTCATTCAGGTCTTGCTGTACCTGATCCATCTGAATGCCTGGAAGGTTGTTTCGCGTTGGGTATCGGTGAATCCTGTTGACAGGGAACACTCTCCTGCGAGCAATGTTTCCTGAGATGACAACAGAGTGAGAAATAGCAAATAAAAACAAAGACCTACAAAACAAAGAAAATGTTAGTATGCAATGCAATATGCTTATTTGTCTTCCAAGGGTATCCGATTTGGTTCTTTGGTTTTGACCTTTCCAGACCTCGAGGAAATGCTGATGATGTTGATAGATAAATCCCACCAATAAATAAAACAAACTGATATATTACAAAGGATGAAAATACATAGTTTGTTTACAATACATGCCTGTGGTGGGTCAAAATACAACAATCAAAAGAAAAAGTACATCAAAAGAAAAGATATACAAGCAAAAGGATCAAACATCCAATCCAAAGTCATCCTCCTTGACTTCCTTCAGGAGGGCCTCAGTCACTGGACCAGCTGGGTGCTCTGTAATAGTCCTGATGAGGAGGTTCCTGGTAGCAATTGCACTGGTTAGCTTCTTATGCTTGTCCTGATCCTTTTATCTCTTCAACCCCGCCCGGAGTTTCAATTCAGATATCTCCTTCTGGGCTGCCAACAAAGCTTCCTGCTGCTTCTTCTCATTTGCCTCCAGCTGTTCTATCTTAGCCTAAGTTCTCTGGTCTTCTTGTGCACGGGCTTTAGTGATCCTGATCCACCTAGCCTGGCTTTCCCTCAGATAATGTTCGGCCCTAGCCTTCTGAATCTTGGCCTCCTTGTAGGCATTCTTCAGTACCAAATCCCCGGCTCTTGCCTTCCTGATATAGTCATCTGTCTTCTCAATCTTGGCCAGATGCTCAATTTTGATTCTTTCCAATCTCTCAATATCCAGACGACTGTCATTTCTTTCCCAAAGAGTTCTCTTCAGAGCTTCAGATAGCTGAGTGTTCCTTTCTTTCAGCTTTTCAAATTCTTCCAGGCTGACAGTTGCTGCAGGTTGCACTGTAGAGGGTCCAGGTGTGTCTTCCATGGTGAAAGGCATCCTGGTGATCTGAGCTCTAGTACGGGACCAATCAGAGTAATGGGCTGAAGCAATGTTGTTGCACCTTCCAAGGATGGTTGTCCCTTTAGTCTGGATGTTGTCCCAAGCCCAGGCAGCTTGTCTGACAATAGCAGAGTTGGGTTAAACTTCACAGTAGAGAGTCTCAGCCAAATCTTGTCCTCTGGAGGATGAACCAAAGCATATCCCAACAACCTTTTAAACAGTAAAGGGTTGTAGTTGATGCAACCTTTTATTCCTATCAGAGGCACATTAAGGTATTTCCCACAGCTGGTAATAATATCCTTGCCTTTGGTGCTCTGGGTGCACCACCTGATGTCATCTGAGGTCAAGGAAATGAACCCCTTAGCCCAATTCTTCTGCTGATGGGGGTTCAAGAAGGCATATGATTTTGGCAAGTGTCTGAGCAACCAAGAGTAATACAGAGGAGCACAACATCTGACAAGCTTCCCCCTTTGCTTTTCATTTCTCTGATGGACTGAGTAGTAGAAGTCTCCTAGTAATGTAGGAACAGGGTTCCTCAACAAGAACAGGTGGATGGAATTCTTACTCACAAATTTGGGCTCATCTGCAAACAATATGACCCCAAATATACTGAGGGCTAACAGTGCACAGACAACCTTCCATTCTCCTACTGCAACCTTCAGGGTGGCCTGGGAAATCAAGAAGTCCAGATGTAAGCCTAGAATCCCAGCTTTGGTTGTCATGTTCTGCTCAATGAGGGCATGCTCCAAATGTAATGCCCTGGCTATCTCTTCATTTCTGGGAGCAGTCATCTCTGGGTTGAAAGGAATCCCTCTCCTGATAGGAACTCCAATCAACAAGGAAAACTCTTCTAGTAGTGGTCCCATCTGGAAATCAGGAAAGGTGAAGCATCTGAGTGGAGGGTCATAAAACTGCAAGCATGTGTGGATCATGCTCCTCTGAGATGCATCAAGATCCATGACCATATCCAAAATACTCCCATAGTACTCTCTAAACAGTGGGATGTGGCCAGGTGTGATAAGGGACTGGACCTGCCTGATACCAGTCAAGGTGGGCTCAAAGAAATTGTAAGAGATGTTGCTCTTTCTTGAAGTGTCCATGAGTGTTGATGAAGAAGATGAGAACACTGCTGATGAAGATCACTAGCTGAGAAGCTGGATGAGTCTCTGACAGACTGATGAATACTGACAACTGATGAAGGTACTGAAGGAGACAAGCTGAAGGAAATGATGAAGAAGAACCACTGATAAACTGATGAAGATTGCTGGAGAAGAAAACTGAAGCAGAGGTCTAAGCAGCAGAAGAGGTCAAAACCAAACCAAACCAAAGATGATATGATGGATACCCTGTAAAACAAATAAGCAAATGTTAAATGATGCAGAAATGATGTATGTAAATGATATGCAAGGGTTTGTGATCAAGAGCTGGATCTGATTATCTGCCTTGGCAAAAGTCCATGTATGTTCAAAGGTCCGGATGAAGGCTTAGAAATCCAGTATCCAGGTGGGGGACTCAAATAAAGAGTTACAAGTCCGGGGTAATCACAAGAACTGTCGAAGGTGGTGTATTCTTAAAACAAAACAGTAACAGGATATGATGTGGCCAAGGGCTCCTGCAAACCTGCAAATATCCCAACCCCCTTACAGGTAATGTTCTAGAACAAGGATCCTCAGACTTGGATTAGTTATGAGAAGTGTAAACACTTCTAACCTGGAGGTACAGTGTTTACAATAACCATAAAAAATCCTCCTCTAATTCACCCAAGATTCTAAAGGTCAAATAAAGGTCATCCAGACTTAGCAGGCTTCCCAGATAGCCCTAGCACTATAGGAAATCTGTAGCACAGAGTTCTCAAGAAGAAACCCACATCTGAACCCTGTTTCATATTCCCGCACCAGACCGAAATGGAATGGGAAATAATATGAAGCCACTCTAGCCTAGGTGTCACTTAGGTCCCAGGTATAGGACCTTAATCACACAATGAAACCCCACCCACCAAAACAGAAGTAGATCCAGCAATGATAATGACAGTATGAAATATGCATAAGACTGTAAAAGAAAGCAATAAATAAAGCTGTACATAAAGCAATAAATAAAGAAAATAAATAAGCACAAGTAGCACGTAACACCCCTGTAAACACAAATCAAACAAGTGCTAGGAGGAACCCACAAAAAGAACCAGAAGCCCTGGTTGCAATATAAGCCTTTCCCCAGCAAAGTCGCCAAGTTGTCGCTCCCGAAGATTTGCATCCCGGTACAAGCGCGAACGGTCGGCGAAAGGAGAAATGAAATGAACTAAAAAGAGTCGCCAGCTAGGCATTTTTATCCCGAGGGAAAGGTAATGCTTCATAAACCTGGGAAGAAATGGATAAAACGGTCGCGAACCAGAGAAACTGAGAAAGGGGGTTGGTTACAACCTGGGAAGGTATTAGCACCCAGATTGTCCGTCGTACTCGACGAGATCCACGCTTGAAAGTTTGTGTTTAAAGGGGTAGTGTCAGTGCTATCTGTGTGCAAAAAGCTGAAAAAGGAATGTACAAGTGTCAATGCAAGGAAGTGAAGTGAAATGCTCATGAATGAGGCTTAAAAGAATAATGCTGGAAGAGAGGGGAAGAGACAAAGACTTTTGTTCGATAACAGTTAAGTTATGCCTACGTATCCTCTCGTGCAATGAGGAAGTCAGAACACCATAGTTCGACTCAAAGAGACTGAAAGATAAATTAACTGATGAACTGCTTGCTTGTCTATGCTCAAGTGTATGACCTGTCTGGCTCAGGTGCTAACTGTCTTGCATTAGACGGAAGAAGCGAGTTCTCGTTTGTGAGTGAATGAGGTGAGAAAAGAATCCTGGAGGAGACGATTATTGTTTTTTTTTGTGTTTTCAATCTTTTATTGCTTTTTGTGTTTGTCATAAGTTAATGAGCTTAAGCTTAAACCAAGGGTTAGTAAACTCATCACATCCTCCCTCTGATTAGGGGTAATGAGAATACCTTAAGTATGAAGTAAACACCCCAAACTTAATTACCATGATGTAGGATTAAGATCCTTAACCTAATTTTGTTATTTAGATGTTTTTGTTTAGTGTTAAGCAATGAGTTTAAGCCATAATAAAGGATTTAATGGACTCATTACACCATCCTAATAGAAGGATAATAGATGAGAACATTTAAGCTGAGGAAGATACCTCAACTTAATCCATGATTTTGGATTAACCTCATGACAAAACAAAGCCTTTATTAAAGTAGATTTTAGTTAATGGTAAGGTTAAGAAATGAATTTTATGGTTTGTAAGACAACTTGAGGGGGACTTGTACATTAACACTAGGGTTAGTCCTTCTTAACCAATCAAGGAAGAATTAGAACCCTAATGCAAGGCCCAAGTTACAAGCTATTGTCTTAGTGATTATTAAGATGGATTGATTAAGAGATTTAAACACATTAAAGGTTTAACACTTAGGATTAAAGTTATACACTCCATCCTAAGAGAAGGATGCAGGCATAATCTTAATCACAAAGCCTTAAAACCTTAAAGGTTTAGTCTCTGGTTATGAGATGAGAAGAGAGACACAAAAGAAGACACAAAGGTAAAACTAATGGGGTACTAATCAACCCTAATTATTATCATCCTTGGGTGTTCCTAGGGTTTATGAGGCTTGCAAGAGATCTTCAAGAAAGGCCACCAAGAAAGAAGCAGAAGAAAGAAAGAGAAACAGAAGAAACAAGCTAACTTACTTCACTTAAGAAGATAAGTTACTTGAAGAAAGAAAGTGAATGAACAGGAATGAGCAATCTCACTCTAAGACAAAGACAAAATGCAGCAAGGATTCATAAAAGAAGAGATGAGAAGAGATTTGAGAAGTGAAGGCAAATTCACTTCTCAAAGTACTTACCACCTGAAAAGTTAGCATAAAGAAATGAAATGAAATGAAAATGAAATGTATGCAAGGATGCAAACCAAAACCAGAAGCATGTTCATGATGTAAATGATGCTAAGAGATGATGCAAATGTATGTCAAGAGCTATGGATGATCATACAAGGGATGAGATGCAAATGAAGCATGTAGGATGCATGAAAGCACATGAAACCTCATGGAATGTAATGAATGCATAACATGGCAAATGGATGAAGAAATGATCAAGCATGTGTCTAATGTGTCCTAAGATGTCTTAGAAGTCATGTGGATGCAAGAAATGCAATGGCAAGTTCAAGTATGAATGCTTATACAAGATGTATGCAAATGAAGATGAGAAATTAGGGTTTTCATGCAATATGAGATGCAAAAGTCAAAAACAGAAGCAAATGACAAGATCAAAAATTGAAAATGAAATCAAAGGAACCCTAACCCTATATGATATCACACCCCAAAGGAGAAGACCTAACTCCTAACCCTAAGGAAGTTATGAATTTTCTAAGCTATCTAGGGTTTTAAGGCACCTAAAGGGAAAAAATGCAAATCAAATAAAAAATGCAAAAGAATTTTATGACAAAATTATGTTAGATAATACATGCTAAATGAAGAACAATGCAAAAAGAATCAATGTCATACCATTCATGGTTAGGAAGAAAAAAATTCTTGAAGTTAGGGTTCAAAAATAAGAATTTTATGAACCCTAAATTCAAGAAAATTGTCAAAGATTGTTCAAAACCAAAAAGAAATTTGTATGGATGGCATGACAATGTTTCTAAATGTCCTAAGATGCAATGTGATTTTTTTTGGGATTTTTAGAAACCTAAATGATATTTTAATTAATTAATTTCCATTAATTAATTAAAATAAACATTTAAATGTTTTAAAAACAATTTTTTAATGCAAAAAAATAAAAATAAAAATATTTTTGGGTGAAGAAAATTATTTGGATGCAAAATGCAGAAGAAAAGATTTTTTTATGGTTTTCTAGGTATTTAAAATAAATTGTGCAAAATAAATGAGAAAAAAATGAAATTAAATCTGAATTAAATGGAAGTAATCTGATCTAAGGGACAGGATTCAAAACTGGGGGGCGGGAGTTGACTTGGCGCGTGATCTAATGGACGAAATTCAAACTTATATAATCCTGATTAATTAATTAAATAATCCTAATTAAAAGTTAATGAAAAGATCCTGACCACTCAACACACGCGGGAAGCTCAAATCCTACGACCAATATTCAAATCTTGCTCTAACCCTAATTAAGCCAGCTAATCACTTTCAGGCCACCGGAGAAGAGCTCCGGTCGTCTTCTCCGGCAGCCTTCTCCCCTGAAAATCTCAAAACCTCACCCCTAGGTTATTTATGGAGCTCTAAAGCTCCAGATCAAACCCTCTCATCTTCCTAAACACGAATCTAACCTCAAAACAGATTTATAATGGCTTACAAACAAGATTCGAAGAGAAGTTCAAAAATGGTGAAACTTTCAGAACATGCATACAGGCTCATTTCTTAACCATTTTCAAAAATACAAAGCACAGAATGATCAGTGAAGCATGCTCTTTCACATTGGAACATAAAAATAGAGTTCTAGAAAAATGATTTGAGATGACTACTTGAGATGAAGCTTTCCAAACTTGAGCTTTATGACCTCTTCCTTTGTGCAAATCACCTCCAATGATCACCCTGATGCTATTGAGAAGCTTGAATGGAGTTTAGATTGGCTAGTTTGTGAGATTGCACTTCAACTGGCCAAGAATCGTGTTTTGTGTATGGGGTGTTTTTGGTTGTTTTAATGGTTGCTTTGTGTTCAGTTTATGATTCTAAGATGAATGGTGAAAGAAGTTTGAAGATTGAATATGTGAGCTGAGAGATTCGAAGGATTTTGCAAGTTGAAGTGATTTTGGCAATGCTGAGTTCTTGGAGTTTTCAGCTTGTGTGTCTTATGAAAAATGATCCTTGAAGCATGCTTGTAAAGTCTGGATTGGGCAGAGAGTGGGTGGTGGAATGTGGTGATTGGTATGGGCTTCTTGCCAAAAAGTCAAAAGTTTTGTACTTTAGGTATGGGCAATGTTGTAGCTGGCTTATTGGCTTGTCCATGCGCAGCATAGATCAAGGAAGTCCATGGAATTAGTTTTGAGACAATTCAGCAAGTGGATGGAAGTTTATGTGCCATTATGCAAATTCTATGAAGTTTGGCCCTTTTGTAATTTCTTGATGTTCAAGGCATGGAAAGATACAATTCTTTGGGAAATTCTGATTTTTATGCAATGTGTTATGTTTGTATGATGATTGGAAGTGTGTTTGAAGTCACAAAATGAATTGGCAAGTGGTTTTGCAAAGAATCCTCTTTGGTGCATTCTTGAAAATTATGTGATTTTTGCTAACTTTGGCAAGCCATATCTTGAGTTCCAAAATGAATTAGGTCTTGTTCTTGTACTTTTTGAAAAGGGAATGATCCAATCTACAACTTTCATGACCAACAATTTTTCATTTGAAGCATTTTTGGTTGAGAAAGAGGAGGTTGAAAAACTTTCCCAAAATGGACATTTTACATTACAAGTCATTTCCATTTTTGGCAACTTTTGGTTTATCTCACTTTTCTCAAATTTTTTGAACTTCCAAACACTTCAATGATAAAATAAAGATCATATAACTTCAATTTGGTGAAAAATCCACTTTGGTTCCATTGATGGGGGCCTCAGATGCCCTGATTTTGCTCTTACTTGCTCAAGAAGTTACCTAGTGAACAAATGACTTTCACAATGAATTTCTTCATCAAACTTGGTACACATGATCCTTATAACATATTGAGACCATTAGAAACAAGAATGACCAAAACATTTGGAGTTATGGCCTCTGAAACCAAAACCCTAATTTCAGGTCATTTGTGTAGTGAAACCCTAGCTCAGCTTCCATGCTTTCCCAGTTCTTGTGATTTCTTGACTTCCTTGATCTTTGAGGGATATAAAATGATGATTGAGAATACATAGACCCTCTTGAAATGATTCATTGCATTTGGAGTGGCTCAGATGAATCTTGGATTACTCAGATCACAAACCCTAGATGCAGATGAACTAGAACTAATGCAGTGAAACAAAAATGCAATATGAGATGATATGCTTAAACTTATGTAAAGATGACAGATCACAAGCCATGGTGTGATTTTAGTGAGGGAAATTTTGGGGTGTTTACATCTGCCCCTATTCAAACATGAGTTAGCTGTGCAGGATGTAAGCGCCTGGCTTAACAGACAAACAAGATAACTCGTGGTTGAATACCAAAAGACAATCCGAAATTTGCACTCACTGGGGAGAAGAAGAAAAGGGATATAAATTGTAAAAGGAAAGTATAGTATGATCATAAAGTGCGGGCGATGGAGGACGACCATCGAGCAGAGGACGAATGTTGGGGATAAAGCAATGACGAGGACGGTCGACATGCTGGGGAAATAAAGGGATCATGATGGGGACGACCATCAAGTAAAGTAACAAGGTTCTCTGGGGATTAAAAATAAAGGAAATGATGGGGACGATCATCAGGTTTTGTAAAGTAAAGGTAAAAAACGATGGGGACGGCCATCGTCTCAAAGAATAAATGAAATAAATGATGAGGGACGGTCATCGAAGGTGAAGGACGATCACCTAGCAGGGGACGGATGCTCTTTATCACGACATTGGACGAATGCCGAATAGGAAAAGGTCGACGATGGGGACGGCCATCGGATAACCACATTGAGTACTCGGTAAACCCATTGCAAAATCCATATAAATACTATCCCACTTCCAAATTGGAATATCTAAAGGTTGTAACAAACCACCTGGTATTTGGTGCTCGATTTTCACTTGTTGGCATACCACACATTCCGACACAAACACCGCAATATCCTCTTTTATACCGGCCCACCGATACTCCTTCTTTAAATCTTGATACATCTTCGAAGAACCCGAATGTATCATAAAAGTACCTTTGTAGGATTCCTCCAAAATCTTTCTCTTTAACATAACATCATTCGAAACACAAATCCTTTGGTTGAATAGGATAGTCCCATCCAAGGCTCTTACAAAACCCAGTTGTAGCAACATCTCTTTCAACTTCTCATCTAGAACTTGTGCTTGTTGAGTTTCGTTCCTCAAGGCAGAATTGATAATCAAATTTCCCATTATCACACCATTCGCAGTCCATACAAACTGAAGATTAAGATCTCTAAACTTCTCCAACAATGCGTATTCCAACACCATCAATTCAGCACTATGAATCGCTTTCCTACTTAAGGCATCCGCCAATTTATTCACTTTTCCTGGATGATACTTCAATTCAAGGTCATAATCTTTCAAATACTCCATCCACCTCCTTTGCCGCATATCCAATTCCTTTTGATCAAAGAGATACTTCAAACTCTTATGGTCATTAAACATCTCAAAGCGCACTCCATACAAATAACACCGCCACACTTTTAGAGTAAACACCATGGCCGCTAATTCTAAATCGTGAGTTGGATAATTCCTCTCATGAACCTTCAACTGTCGAGAAGCGTAAGTCACAACTTGACCTTACTACATAAGAACACCTCCTAATCCCATCTTAGAAGCATTGCAAAACACTTCATAGGATGTGTTAGGATCGGGAATAATCAACATCGGAGCAGTAGTCAATCTCTCTTTCAAACAAATGAAACTTTGCTCGCAACCAGAATCCCATTCGTAAGCGAAATCCTTTCTAGTAAGCTTAATCAATGGTAATGACAATTGAGAAAAACCCTTAATGAACCTTTTGTAGTAACCTTCCAAACCTAAGAAACTTCTCACTTCTGAAACACTCTTCGGTCTCTCCCAATTAATCATGACTTCAATCTTTGACGGATCCATTGCTACATCTCCCTGAGATATAACATGTCGAAGAAACTTGACTTTTGACATCCAAAACTCACACTTGCTAAACTTGGCAAAAAGTTGCTTCTCTTGAAACACCGATAGAACAATCCTCAGATGTTCTTCGTGCTCTTGAGGAGTACGAGAATAAATAAGAATGTCATTGATAAAGATCACAACAAACTGATCCAAATAATCTTGAAATATCTGATTCATGTAATCCATAAAAAATACCTGGAGCATGCGTCACACCGAAAGGAATCACTAGGAATTCATAATGACCATAACAAATTCTGAACGCAATCTTCAGAACATCGGAACTTTTCACACGAATCTGATGACAGCCCGACCTTAGATCAATCTTCGATAACACACTGGCTCCTTTCAATTGATCTAAGAGATTGTCTATACTCAACAAGGGATACTTGTTCTTGATAGTAACTTTGTTTAACTTACAGTAATAAAAACACAACCGCATACCGCCGTCCTTCTTCTTTACCAACAAAATAGGAGCTCACCACGGTGAAACACTTGGTCTTACAAAATGCTTCGCCATCAAATCCTCTAATTGATCCTTAAATTCTCTCAATTAAAGTTGTGCCATCCGATAAGGGGAAATGGATATAGGACTCGTCCCCAATATCAGGTCAATTGAGAATTCAACTTCTCTCATCGGAGGTAAGGAAGTGACATTCTCGAGAAAGACTTCAGGAAATTCACAAACTATTGGAATATTTAGAACTTGCTGACCATTACCCTCCTCTTTAGTAAGGACCAGTAAAACAGATTTCTCTTTCTCAAACAAAAAGTTTACCATTCCAACGGTACCTTCTAAGATTGTTGTCAACACATCTTTCGGAGGCGCTTCCACAGATGGAATAAGGATCAACTTCTCTTCACACCCAATAAACACAGAATTAGCAGATAACCAATCCATTCCCAAAATAACATCCACCTTCTTAAGCGGTAGAAAAATAAGATCAATCTGGAAAATTCTACAATCCACAGACAAAGTACAATTCTCACATATGAGAGGTGTCTCAACCATTTCATCCATAGCGGTAGTAACCACCATCGGAGGAGACAAGGGAAAAACCCGCAACCCAAGTCACTTCACACAACTGGTAAACACAAAAGAATGTGTCACTACACAATCAAATAAAACAAGACAAGGATGATCATTAACAAGACATGTACCCGCAATAAGAGAGTTTTCGACTTTGGTCTTTCTAGCATCCATGGTATAAACCCTTCCTTGAACTTGATTCTTTGGCTTGGTACAATTCCTTGACATATGGTCCGCTTCATTACAATTGTAACACCTTAAACTTCCATCTTGACACTTACCAAAATGATGCTTGTTACACAACCTACAAAAGGGTGGAGTGTTAGGTCCAGCACTTTGAACTTGTTTCCCTTTGAAGGGTTAAGGCCTTGCCCTAAAAGGTTGATTCGCCCTTCCACGATCACTTTGAACTACTCTTCTAGCTCATGTTCAGGTTGCACTTTCTTTAAACTATGCTCAGCAACATAGCATTGTCTTAACATTTCAGAATAAGTAGTGAATTCCCTCTGAGAGACACTATGAGAAATTTCAGCCCTTAGTCCAAACAAGAACTGGTCAATCTTCCACCTTTCATCTGGAGCATACATAGCTTACCTAGAATAGGCCGCCATGTCTTCAAACTTCTCGGCATAACTGTCCACAATCATGCTTCCTTGTCTAAGATGTTGAAATTCAAACTCTTTCAGGGTCCTCAAAGAGCTCGGAAAGTATTTCTCCATGAAGTTTGTCTTAAACTGTTGCCACACTCTCGGAACTCCTTGCACCGTCATAAGGTTAGAAGCACTCTCCCACCATCTAGCAACAGGACCCTTCAACAAATGTGACGCAAAAGTCACCTTATCTTCTTCACCACATAGCACAATATGAAAGATTTTTTCCATTCCAGTTACCCATTCATGTGCCTTCACTGGATCTAATCTACCATGAAATTCTTGAGGATTCATGCGGAAAAAGTCACGGAAGGTTCTAACTCCAGTTTCAGGAGTAACCACCTAAGGATGAAGACCCTCATTCATCTGGTGCATCATCTCCTCCATGAACTGGTGTTGTTGTTGCTGCATCTATTGCATGAATTGGAACATATAAGCATTCCCTTCACCACCCGACTGATCATTAATAGGAGGAGGAGCACTAGGCTGACCACGAGTTCCACACCTACTAGCCATATCCCTAATTGTTATCAAAACATGATTAAGTTGATCAGGCTCAATACCAAAAACATAAAAATTAGTTCAACAACGAGATTACGTATATAAACAGAAATAACACATATAATATTCCAAGGCTAGGTCGAGGATACAACCTGCTCTGATACCAACTGTAATACCCATATATAAAAGACATACATCAAAGCATATTTTCCATATATAAATTTAAGTTTGGTACTGAAATACAGCAAGTTCTAAATGCACATTGCATAAATATAACCAATACAACATAAGGTACTAATACAAAAAGGATATAATTAATACAAGATGTTCACAAAAGGAAATTCTAAGAACAAGATACGAAGATCTAAAAAATCCACAGCAGAAGAAAAGCCATCAAACAAGCAAAGATAATCAAATTTCTTTATCTTTACCCTTTGTGGAACCTGAAGTACCTGAAATAACAACATCAACATGGGGTGAGATAAAACATCTTAGTGAGTTCCCTATCTTAGAGTTCTCTCGACTCTAAAAGGTTTGAATCTAAACATTACTCAAGTCGGGGGAAAACCTAGACTTCGAGTTCACATAACAACTAGAGACATCAACAAAACAACGGAGCACAAAGTGCTTTAAGGCATATTTCCCCAACCAACCATAAGGGTAATATGACTCAGGTCACTTGATCTTTAACGTATAAATAACTTTCCCCGTCCAGCCATACCATGGAACTACAGTATTGGTAACTCGTTATCTAACTAAAGTACTTTCCCCGTCCAGCCACTCTAGGGAACACAAGCACGGGTCACAGAACTTACCACGAAGTAACATTCCCCGGCCATCCCACACACAGAGATCTCGACACGGGTCACTCGCTACTTATCCTAATGGATACTTTCCCCGCTCAGCCACACAAGAGCACTACAACACGGGTCACGGTCTTCCATTAAGGAAAAACAAATTCGCGGACTAATTAGAATAATAACACGATAGGCGACATAACCTCCATCCGTTCACAACTACTTAGCACGGCGATGTTATTCGAGTATCGGCGTCAAAGCAGCTCCATATCTCTAAAATTGTTTCATATCAACCTAGGGTAACCTAGCTACCTCACAAGTTATACCTTTCATTGCCTTTATTTCACAAATTCCCTAACTTAACCAAATTTCGATTTAGTTGTAAATTCGGGTAAAATTCGGGTGAAAATAATATTTCTCATCATCATAAGATAGTACATGTATTTAGCTTCAAATCGATATGCGGAACACTAAAAACGAACACCTGAAACCAAAGTTAAGAATTAAAACATAATTCAAGGTGAAAGCTACAGGCTCATTAAGAGACCCTAGACAGAACAGAAACCCTTCTGGTGAAAGCCCTGTTCGCTATGCTAGCTCTACGATTATTCAGAAAAAACAGCTTAAAGGAACTTCATCCAAATGACACAAACTCAACCAAAAATCACAAAAACAGAGATACCGACTATCAAACATGATTATTATCACATACTAATCAAAATACTCTTGATTTAATCGAGTTTTAACCGTTAAACTTTCAATTTCTAAGATTTTTCAACAAAAACCCTAAAACTCATAAACTCTAAAACTCAACCAAAAATCTAAAATAAAAGCTTCTAACTAAGAACCCACCTCGAGAGATGATGTTTGACGAAGAATTTGAGTCGATTCGATGGAGGAATGATGAAGAATGATGGATTGGACTTATTGGGTTCACTTCCTCTTCTTATCCTTTTTTCCTTCTTTTTCTTCTTTACTAACTTCTTCTCCTTTCTTTCTCTATGTTTCTTTTTCTAAAACAACATAAAATAAAACTAAACTCTTAAAGAGGGAAAAAACATTTTCTACCGACGGGTCCAATTAGAGAGTCTCCAAAATATCTCTGTAATAGCAATTTAATAAGACCTCTGAAACAAATAATATTAGTTAACCAATTTAAATTCCCCGTTTGCTCTAAATAGTTTTTAATAGAAATACTTAGAGCAACCCGAAATTCTATTGACATTAAATAACATTATCTGGAGAGTTAAATAAATTACGGGATATTACAGTAACTAAGAGTGAAAACCTCAATTTAATCCCCCCTTTCTTATGCTTTTCTCACACCTTCATATACCTGGTCGGAATTGTGTTTTGAGCTTCAAGAAACCCCAAAAACTTCTTGTAGAGCCTTCTAATCAACTGCAATGGGAAAATTAAATGCCAAGAGAACCTTTAAACCTCTTGAAAATGGAATTGATGATGAAGATGGTGATAACTGTATCTTGAACAATGGTGGATCTAGTGGCAATCCAATGCATACATAAGGTTCCTTTGAGCTCCATGATGAACTGGTGAAGGAATTTTGAGGAAACACTCACTCTAGAAGGAGTTTCTAAGAAAGAGATTTTGAGATCAAAAAATGGAATTTTGAGGATTATGATGCAAAATGAGCTCTAACTAATTCAGTTAGGCAGTTATGAGACCCTTATATCATTGATTAAAATGTGATTAAGGAGTTTAATCCAAGTTAAAATTGAGCTTGAAGGTGATTAGTGGAAAAATGAAAAAATGAGTTAAAGTATGGTGGTTCACGTGCATGGCAGATGCATGGGTGTTATGGTGAGGTCCATTTTATGTGTGGTGATGATTTGGATATTGACTTTAGTGGAAAACTTGCTCACAAAGTTTTATTTTGAATTTTGGCTATAATTAGAAAGGTGAAAGATGGCATATGATATGGTAAGTCTTTGCTTGTTGATTTTGGGCAAAGATGAAATGTGATATGCATATAGGGCGCATGAATTAAGTTTGTGTGGTAGAAAACTTGTTTCTTGGCAAAAATAACATGAAGTGAATGTTTGAAAAAGGTTTCGGTTAATGACTTTGAAAGGTGAGAACTTGATGAATACTTGATGCATTTCCATGGTTTTGAGCCCTTTTGAAAAGAGTAATTTTAGTACAACATTTTTCATGTTTGTGCCATGATCATTTGAAGTCTAAAAAAGGGTGTAATTTTGGTACAAAGTTTGATTCAAAAGTTCACTTTGAAACTATGAAAAATTCTAAGTTAGAAACAAAAATTGACAATTTTTTATTCAATCTTTAGATGATCATAACTTTTGATTCCTTGATCCAATGACCATGTTCTTTATATGGTTGGAAAGGTGAGAAGTTCATCTACATATTTCATGCTTGAGTATTGATCAAATGAAGGTTGGATCATGGTTTAAATTGGCTTGGAAGTTGGATAAATGAATCATAAAATATTTCCAAAAAAGGAAACTTTTCACTATGGTACCTTTCCATATTTGGAAACTTTTAAAATATGCCTTGATTTTTTTTATTTCAACATTTCTTGATCAAATTCTATCCAAAATCATATTCAACATGTTAGGAACCATTTTAACCTCAAAACGTCAGGAGTTGACTTTCGGTTGACTTTTGGTCTAAATAGTTGATTATTGATGACTTGACCAATGAAGATTATTTTGAATAAGATTAATGAACAATATTTCATCCATGAATTATTAGGAGGATATGAAAGACCATGGAATCAAGTTAGGCCCAAGAATCAGAAATAAACTGATTTTGGGAAAAACCCTAGTTTTGAACCAGTTGGAGGAGGAGGGTTGACCAGAGGTCAAAACCCCAATTCCATTGGAGATAAGTGAAGATTCTTTGATTCAATATGTCATGTGTATCAAGATAATGATGAGGCTTCCAAATCTTTATTCATGGATTTTTCCATCTCCTTTGTCAAGCAAAACCCTAATTTGGAGGTTTCATAAGGAGATAGTGATCAACTTCCATTTCCTTCCCAATTCTCAATCATTTGAGGGTACTATGAACCATATAGGATGTCTTAAACACAATAATGCTTCATAGTTGGAGTGAGATCAATTTTTCTCTTGAATGGTGATTTCATTCCTTAGAGGACCAATGATGCATATATGATGTTTCATGCCCTAAATGCAAATGAATGAAGCACAAGCCATTGGTTGATGGTAATAAATATGAGGGAAACATTTAGAGTGTTACACTTGCATGATTATTAATAACACAATAGGATGTGAATCTATTATGATACATATTGATGAGAATGCTCTAAGTATCCAAGGCTACCAAGTAATGGGAAGTACTTTCACTATAACTCAAATCTTGACTGATTTGATGACTAGCTTGGAGTCAGAAACAAAATTGTTTAGCAGAATGCAAAGCTAGAAGTTATCCTCTCTATGCTAAGGGAATTTAAGCTACTAAAGAAGTTCAAAATGAAGAAATCAGTAGATTCTATATTAGAAGTCGCCATAGTTCAATTGATCTTTAGAAAGGAAGGACAAATTTTTTCACCTTTTTGATGAACTGACTCTGAATGATTGAGCTCATTCCAGTCAGAATAATATTATCATTCAAACCTTATCAAGAAATACATATTGGTTTGATGATACTTGTGTTTGTTGAATATTTACATCTATTCTAAAGGTTGAATTCATATGATGCAAGAAGACGTCAACAAGTTTCGTCGGCACATAACTCTTAGAAGTGTATGTTTAAGCTAAGAAACTGTTGGCGTTCTAGAAACAAACTATCTTGAAAAAGAAGCTTGATTTCTCCTATGAAGATAAAAGATGGATGATTAGAAGATAAAGACTAGAAAAAGAATTTGATTCTTCTCTGATGATCAAGATCAAGACAAACATCAAAAGAGATGTTTTCAATCCATCAGAAAGAAAGATGAGGTTATCAGATAAGAAGATTGTTTATAGTGGTCGTACTAGAAATCAACCCTCAGAAGGAGCGTGTATTCGTCAGAATAAGAATGCAAGAAAACTTCTGAAGAAGTTTGAAATGCCGGAAAGTAAATACCTCTGTGCATCCAACATGCATTCTGGAGAAAGAAAAATCATAAAAGAGCTTGTCAGAAGCTTCTTCGTGGGTATGCTGAAGACAAATCAGAAAGGAAAATACTCAGATGTTGAATGAAGAATCAACTTGAATATTTTCATATTCATAAAGGTAAAATTTCTTTTATCTATGATTTATATTATTTTACTTTCTGATCAACATACTTCTACAAGTTAGATGATGTTTTAATCAGAAGCATGTCTAGTCAGATGATTTATGTTATTCTGAATCATAAGCTTTCTGAAGTATGAAATTTTCATTAATAGGAACATTTCTTTACAAGAGAAAATCTTTTGATTTATACTCTAAATTGTGAACAGTCACAACATTAAATGTTTTCTTTTCATTTGAGATCGTGTGAATGTGAATAGTGACAATTGTCCCACTTACTGATCATGCGTGATTATGAATTGACACATTGGGTTTCGTAAGTTGTTTTGAAAATAGGTCATAATCTTTACGCGTTCCCACTTTTACCTTGCATTTAATATTTTTATTCATGTTTTAGTGGGATATTACTTTTTTTAGTAACCTATATATACTCACTCCATTGACACTTCACACTACGCTCACTTCTCCCACACTTTTAGTTTTTCAAATCCTAAACCCTAGTTTCAGACCTTCATCTCTCATCAACAATGGTTGAATCTTCTCAATGATCTTCTCAAACCTCGAAGAAAAGTAATCAACAGACTATCTATGATGATTGTCCCTTCACTCTATGCACACCTGTTAAGGAGCTTAATATCACTTGTGAAACGATGGTGGATTTCAAAATGTTAAAGGCTAATGGATGTGATCTTATTCACTCTCTCGAATTTCAAGGATGGAGAGAATACTTTAAGAGGTTTGAAGGACCTACCTATATGTGCTTAGTTAAAGATTTCTGGGTTCATGCATCAACAAGCACGAATATCATCATGTCCTCTGTTTTTGGAAGGAAAATAATCATTATTGAAAAGACTTTCTCTGATTTACTATCGCATGATGGCACATGTGTAAGAATAACCAATGATGAGTTAGATTAGCCAAGGGAAGCCAAAATCATGACCTCTATCCTTAAAGAAGGAACTATTTTTTACCTTGAGGATCCGTCGTTCTCTTTTCTGAAAGACTCTCTGAGAGTTTGGTTCATGATTTAGTTAGGAAGTGTGTTACATCATCATTCTATAGATCATTTTAATGTTGTTCAGAAGTATGTACTATACTTTCTATTAAAAGGGATAAATATTCATCTCCTGTTCCATTTGTTTAGATTCCTGAAAGAATAGATAATGAATTCTAGAACTGGTTCTACCAATGAAAGGAATCATATCCCTTACGGACGAATCATTTTTGACATTCTGTTGAATCAGGAATTGTTGACGATCTATTGATCAAAGGAGAGGAAACAAACAAGTTAACTAGAATTACTATAAAAGTTCTTCATTCAAATAATCTGAAGAGTATGAAACTCAGTGAAAAGAGTACTCGTTCTGCTGTTGTGCAACCAAAGGAAGGGGTTATGGCCATGAGAATTCCTGTTGCGGGATTTTCTTCTTTCAATAGATTCTATCATCTATAATAATTAACACATTATCTTGCTAGATTCAAATATGATATTTTAGAGACATGGATTAACTTGGAAAATATACCAGACAAACTTCCAGAGATCTCCAAGATTAAGAAGAAATGAAAGAAGAAGAAACTTGTTGATGGTGAAGGACCATCTACAAAAAGGTTAAAGACGGCTAATACATCAACCATTGAGAATGTAGTTTATGTCAGTGATTTAACACATGCCATGTTTGTTGGTGATACTTTTGTATCTTCTCAGACAACTTCTCTTGATTCATTGAGCACTTTATTAATTCCACCACCATCACAACCCACAATAGATGTGTCTCAAATATGTGCCACTAAACAACATTCCACCTTTGGTTTTATGACTTTTATACCTCCTCAAACTTTTTCAACCATAGTTTCAATCTATCCAACTGTTGCACCAACTATCTCACCCATTTTCCACACAATAATGTAACCAACATTCTCCACTATTATTACTCAATCACCAACTCTTACTCAACCAATCACTATTTCTGAAGTAACTCAAATATCTGACCCCGTATCACCAAAATTCCCTCAGTATGCTATACCTCCAAATTCAAACAAAAATTTCATATTTCCTTCTGACCAGTCTTCTTCCTCGTCAGATCATGAACTTCAATCCTCTGACCATACTCTTCCTACTTTTGATGAGGCTTCACTGCTTTTAAGGATGATGCAGTTAAGGGAATTCAGAAACTTTCCGATGAATCAAGATCTAGCATTTATCCCACTACTTTTGGTGACTCCTGGATTCGTTTCAACGAATGGATGTCTGGGAAGATTTTGAAGTGTAAACAAATTGTTGTTCAAAAAGCTAAGGATAGATTAAAAGCTTAGTAAGAAGTTGAAGAAAAAAATGTTGAAAAGGAATTGGCCGAGAAACTTGCTAAGGAAATGGTTGAAAGAGAGGCTTCTTTGAAGGATCTTGAGTGTATTAGTTAGTCCTCTGATAAAGGATGGACAAGCAAGATGAAGTCATTATCAATATTCAAGATGCTCTTCATCGGATCCTTCAGAGGCTCCCTCCTCCTCCCGAACCTTAGACACCTTCTAGGCTATCCCTTAGGATTTTATTTCAGTTGTTTTGTTATTTTTGCTACATATGTTTCAATGATATTTCATCTTTTGAATATGAATGGCTTATTATTGAAATTTGAATCATACATATACTTATCATCTTATTGCATATGCTTAACTGTTATTACCTTTTTGATAATGATAAAAAGGGGGGGAAAGTAAAGATGATTTTTATAGTATCTATTTTCATAATCGAAACTCAAACATATATATATATATATATATATATATATATATATATATATAGATAGATATATAATGTTTTTTCTACTAACTGTGTGTTTGATGTTTCAATCAAGGAACTTAGAAAAAGTTCATTAAGCGTTTTAGACAGGTTGAATGAAAAGATCATTATTTCTAAGTTTAAGATCTTATGGAAAAATATTTGATACTTCATATAATCTAAGTTGTACACTTATTGAAAATATGTTTACTCAAAATTACCCAATATTGTTCATAAGTTATGAACTTTTTGAAAATAAAGTTATCTTGTTTTGATATCATATTGTTCAGAAGGTGTAAACTGTCTGAAAGTATGGAATTCGGAACTTAGGCGTCAGAAGCTAAAGATCTTCTTGTAAACAATCAAAGTCAATTCTTCAATTCAAGATTCTTTTTAGAAGATAGGTTATATTCAGAAGTCGTGACAGTTTAAATACATGGAAAGAAAAATATATCATATCAAACTCTGATACTTGAGAAGTTGTGAACCTCTCCAGAAGTATAGTGTTTTGGTTATGATAAAGAAATATTCAAGGAAAAGAAGATTCGATACCTTAAGCAATTCTTTATCCAATCAGACTTATAATCAAGTTAGGATCAATCATCAAAGTTTTGATCTATTATCAAAGTTCTGACAGTAACCGGGTTCTGAGATAAAGACCAGGTGTTCTAGTCAAACTCTAATGAGTTTCCATAGGGAAGTAATCCTTCTCTATAAAGTTTTGATCAATCATCAAATTTCAGATAATAACCAGGTTCTGAGATGAAGGCCATGTGTTCTAGTCAGACTCTGATGAGTGACCATAAGGAAGTATTCCTTCTCTCCATATTATGTTCTAGAAACTCAAATTTTTTTGTGAGTCTTGGGATCAGGGGGAGACTCTAAACAAACATAAATGAAATTTTGAGATTAAGAAATTCAGGGGGAGCTTCTAGCTTAACTCTAAATGTGTTATTTATGGTGAGATCCTTATATAAATTGTTCTATCAAAATACATTATTTTGTCATCATCAAAATGGGGGAGATTGTTAGAACAAGATTTGGTTCTGCATCTTATCTGTATGTTTTGATGATAACAACAGACTATTTGTATGAGAAATATTTGGTGCTCTAACATTTGTTATTTTATAGATTTAACAAACAGGTTATGCTAATTGATAAAGACCATATGTGAGTCACTATGTGTGACATAAGTCGCTTTCGTGCCAAAGAAGCAAGGTTTCTTCTATATCTGATCACATTCAGAAATATACTAAGAAGACTATATGTGACATAAGTCATGTTTGTGCCAAATAAGCAAGGTTTCTTCTATAACTAATCATAATCAGAAAGATCCTAAAATGACACTATGTTCTTGCTGCAATTCTCTCTTGGATTTTTTGTTTTTTGCGTTATTATGATGTTCTACATCTGAAGCAAGTTAAGCTTTTGAAGTTGTTATATTCTAAAGACTAAGTGCTAAAGACTCTGAAGATAAGGTTTTGTTGAACGAATTTCTGAAGACTTAAGTTTCTGAAGACCAAGGGTTTCAAAGACATGTGCTAAAGTTTCTGAAAATAAGGTTCTGGTGAACAAGTTCTGAAGACTCTGAAGACTTGAGATTCTGAATACCCGTTTATCTTTCTTCTATTCATGCTTCAATCATCTCAGAATCAGAAGTCTCTAAAGAACAAAATATAAGGTTAATGTTTACATTGGAAAAGTACACAATACAAAAAGGCTATATTCCACTGCCTCTCCACTAACCTGATTTCGTGGAAAATGACAGATGTGGTTGTATGATTTTCATCCCATGTGTTACGACATTCTTTTAGTAGCCAGGTCATACAAGAATTACTATCTGCCCTCCGACAGATCGATTTTTGGCTATATAAGGATGTAATCACGTGAAGAAATACGTGATGGACTATGCTCATCTCAAAGTGACCGTGAGACGGTCAAAAGGACTATGTGAGTGATCTTAATGATATATGTAGTTGTTGTTGTTATGTTGAAGAAGAAGTCTTCACATAATACTGAGCTACCATAAAATGTAATATTCATAGTATGTGTGTGTTTGTATAAGCTTATCATTTGTCCAGTGATATTCAATTTTTTTACCCAACATATGAAGAAGCACTCATTAATAAACAATCCCCTTTTACAAACGATTGATTATATACAGTAAAGGACTAGTGAGGTCAGAAGCTTTAGGAAGACTAGGATTGTGTGTCTTAGTGGTTGTTAGTCACAACAGTGGTTGTGAACTATTAGTCACAATGATTTTTATCCGGTGGTGTTAGTCACAACAATTAGTTATGCAGTTTTAGTCACAACTGTTTGCTTGTGCAATGTAATCAGTTTGGTTATAGTGGATTAAGTCCTCGGATTAACACAATATTACCTTGGCAGGTGGACTAGAGTAGCTTGAGGTTTTCAACTGAACCAAGATATACCATGTATTCATATCTCTTGTTTATTCATTGCTTTACATGTTTATGCTTCTGCAAAAAAGATTTCAAGAGTTAAAACCCAATTCAAATCCCCTTTTATATTGTGTTTTCTCATACCTTAATTTGTCTTGTCAGACCCTATGCTTAGATAAAGTCGTCGCTTGCATGTTTATAATGCTTGACCTTGTGCTTGGACAAACTTTTCTCATGTGTGTTTTCTTTGTCAGACTTTGTGCTTAGGCAAACCCTCTCCTTTTGCGTGTTTATCTTGTCAGACCCTATTCTTAGACAAACCATTCTTATGCATGTTTATCCAATCAGGCCCTATACTTAGACAAAATCTTCTCATGCGTGTTTATCTTGTCAGACCCTATGCTTAGACAAACTCTTTCCTTTCATGTATGTCTTGTTAGTCCCATGTTTAGGAAGACTCATTCATTTCTTGCCTTGTTAGTCACATGCTTTAGCAAGCCCATTCTCTCAAGTTTTCCATGTTAGTCTCATGTTTTGGCAAACCTCTTTCCTTTCATGTCTGTCTTGTTAGTCCCATGCTTAGTCAGACTCCTTTATTGCTTTTCTTGTTAGTCCCATGCTTTGGTAAGCCCTTTTTCTCAAGTTTTCCATGTTAGTCCTAAGCTTTGGAAAACCTATTTCCTTTCATGTCTATCTTGTTAGTCACATGCTTAGACATACTCCTTCATTGCTTTCCTTGTTAGTCACATGATTTGGAAAGCCTATTCTCTCAAGTTTTCCATGTTATTCCCATGCTTGGGAAAACTTCTTTTCTTTTATGTCTGTCTTGTTAGTCTTATGCTCAGATAGACCCTTTCTGCCTATCATGCTAGTCTCATGCTTTGGAAAACACTTTTCCTCTCAAGTTTTTCTTGTTAGTCCCATGCTTAGACAAACTCTCTCAAGTTTGACATGTTAGTATCATGCTTGTGAAAATCCTTTTCCGCTCTGTCGCTCCCGGGATTTTCATCCTAGAACAAATGCGAAAGTGGCACGGAAAAGGTAGAGTCACCAGCCATGCATTTTTATCCCGAAGAAATGGGAAAGGTAATGTTGCACAAACTTGAGGAAGAAGGAAAGGACAAGGTCCTACGAACCAAATATCTGGGTTCGGGAGTCGATAATAACCTGGGAAGGTATTAGCACCCCAGACTGTCCGTCGTACCCGACGGGATCCACGCTTGCTTGCTTGTTTCAAAGGGTGAGAAATAAGAATGCTGCTGAATAAAACTGCTGACTGGAATGGGAATGAGAAGAGGGAACTGGAAAAAAGAGATCTAAAAGAAAGAATGGGGAAAATATAGGGAAAATAAAGAATGCGCTCTAACGGGCCCTACCCCGCTGCCTACGTACCTCATCGGGATAATGAGGATCAGAGTCGACGTAGTTTGCCTAACTAAGGCGGGAACTATTTGTTTGCATTTTTTATGGTTGGAACTGCGTATGTCTATGCTCAGGTGTTGCAGGCTCGTCTGGTACGAGTGCATTTACCGTCTTGCATGCGAGACAAGTCGTCGCAAGTTCGCGCTGAGAGTGAGTGAGATGAGAAAAGAAGTTCCCGCAGGAAAGTCGCTTATTGTTTGTTTTTGTCTTTTATGAGAAGTATTTTGAATTTGTTTGTGAACATTCTCATACTAAGACCTATCCATCACGGGAAGTACTTACACCTCGCCCCAAAATAGGACGCGTATAAGCACTCCGCAACAAAGTCTCGTGTCGTACAAGAACGTTCGGTTTTTATTAAGTGTTTTATTGCTTTCTTTATGAGATGAGAAAGAAAGACTCAAGTTGCAAAAAGCAAAACTAATGGGACTAAGACCAACCCTAAGTTATTTATTTACAAAAGGGATATCCTAATGGTTTGTGAGGTTTTTCTAATCCTAAAGAAAAGAATAAGAAAGAAGGAAAAAAGATGCAACTTACTTCCTAAGGAAGGTAAGTTGATCCTAACAAAGAGGAAATCCTACACAAATATGGAAGGAAAGAAGGAATTAAATGCATAAAGAAAATGCATAAAAATAAAGTAAAGGATAAGGTAAGTAAACTTACCTCAATCTTCCCCTCTACAAAACAAATGTTAATGTGTATTTTATTAAAAATAATAAGGAAACATACCCTAATTAAATCCTAAGGCATCTTGGACCTAAACTAGACTCTATTTTAATCCTAAAGGAACTAAAAAATGCTAGGACAAAAATACAACACCTATTACAACCCCTATTACACAAACAACTATGAAACTATGCCTAACACCAATTTTTACAGCCAACATGCAGCATGAAAAAGTAGGTTTAAAAGGTCAAGTACAACATGCAAAAAAACAAACAGCCTACATTTTACAACACCTATATGCAAAAATAGCTGCAAAATTCAGAATTGATTATTTTCATTTTTTTAATGCACAAACTCAATGAAAAATGCACCAACTTGATCATGAACATGCATTTGAACATGGATCAACATACATAATTGAATGAACATGAGCATTTTGAAGGATTATGCAAGAATGCATCACATAGTTGATTATGCAACAAGTAATGAAAAAATGTAACACATGAACATGGCATATGAACATGATGATTATTGATTATGAACATGCAATATGATAGCTCAAACATAATGTCAAACTCCATGCAAAATTCAGAATTGAATTGATATGGATGGTATGATCAAGCATGCAACCACATAAAACCAAATGCACATACATACATGATTATGCAACATGCAACATAATGAAATGAAAAATGACTTAATGCAATATGAAACATGTAAAAACAGAATGCAACATGATTATTATATGCCAAATAATGCATGGACATGGCAACAAAATGCAAGAACTCAAGCTATGCACAAAAGAACACAAAAACACATAATACGCAACATGAACGGAATTGTATCTAAACGACTCAAAATGGGGGAATGAGCTACTAGAAATGGACTCAAAAATTTCCTAAAATCACTACCTAAACATGTATGAACATTAGAGGCACTAGAACTTAAGAATGAGCAATCAAATAAGCTAAAAACCCAAAAAACAACAGCGTTAACCGGTTAACCATATGCGTTAACCGGTTAACGGACCTAAAACAGAAGTAATTTGTGGCAAAAACGCACGTGTTAACCGGTTAACCAAATGCGTTAACCGGTTAACACTGAACAGAAAGTGAAAAAAACTTTTGAAATAAGTGCTTTTGGCCACAAACTCACTTCTAATGATCCCTAACACATCTAGGAACATGCTAACACTAATTTCTACTTAACTGGGACTTATTTACAAATGATAGGACCTATAACTATCAACACTTTAAATCCAAATCCAACAAAAATCACAAATTGCAAACAACACATAACGAAAATGACATCAATCGCAAGCAAAACAAAAAGCGCTTAAAGAATGCCGAAATGGCGAGATGAAGAGAATAACTTAAAGAAGAAGTAATTTAGATCACCAACCTACGAAGCGGAGAAGTACTTCGGTGATTTTTGCAAGAATCGAAGCTTAATCGAAGAGAAAACCGAGAAAACCGAGAAACCGCAAAATAAATGTGTTCTTGACGTTTGGATCTTCGTGCACTTCCGATAAGCCGAAACCTTCAATAAAATTCAGTAGCTTCTTCTTCCACAATTCATAAAAACAATGGAGATTGAGGCTAAGCTTCAAGATCTTCAAATTTCAATGTGAAACTTGAAGAGCTTATTCAAAAAGCTTTTAGTGCAAGGAGGGAAAAAGGAGGAAAAGTTAGAGAGGAAAAGTGATTGTGAAAGAGTGAAATTTTTAAAATTGTGTGAACCCCTCTCAATGAAGTAATTAATGAATATATAGAGGCTAGGCTAGGAGCTAGGTTTGGGAATGGAATTAGGTTTGGGGCCCAAAAAATAGGCTTGGGATCCAAAATTAGGTTTGATAGTTAGTTAGGGTTAGGGTTGGAAAAGGGAATATTCCTTGGAATATTCCTTGGAATACTCTAGAAGATGGTAGAATATGGTAGAAGCTTCCAAGGGAAATGGAGTGGAATTGAAGTGGAAAAACAAGAGGGAAAGAATGAAAGGAAGTGTGGAAAGAAAGTGGAAGGAAAAGTGGAGGGAAATGCAAAACCAACCACTTTTCAGATGATTTTTCTTTTGATTTTCTTATGATTCCTTCATCATTTCTTGACCAAATTTGAAACATAGGATCATTGTAACCCTAATTTCATGATTTCGATCTTAAAAGTCCGGAGTCAACCCTCTTTTACCTAGCTCGGTTGCCTTCTCCCGATTCCTCTATTTTCCTTCGTCTGGCCAGTCGAACCCCTTAGGCACTTGACACCATATATAATAAAGAGGAATCCTCTTTGAATCGAAACTTCATGCCGAAGCCCCATAGAAGTGAAACCCTAATTTGGCCCTTTCATCAGGAGATGTTGCACTACTTGCCTCCTCCGATTAAATCAAATCATCCCATGGCTTGTGGCTTCAAGTGAAGACTTGTAGGATATTGTGAACCCTTTGAACAAGGTTGAGAAGCTTTGTGGCCCTTCGGTTGCCTTTGTAATGCCTTCAGTTGCTCCAACCACTGACCACATGCCTATGCTTCAGCTATGCAATGCATGGTGCAATGTTTTTGGTTATTTTATGAATTTATGAATGGAAAATGCTATGCAAAATGTTGAGGATATGAGAGGGAAACTTTTGAGATATTACAGCTGCCCCTATTCAATCATCTGCAGGCCTGAACGAATAATTGCGAGAGCTTTTATACGTTTCAAGGTATGGAGTGATTGAATACTCAAATAAAAACTGGAAATTTGAACTCTGTGGGAAATAAAATATATTGGGAAGAATGCCATCCTCAAATGACGATTGTCAAAAAATCCTCGGATCTAAGACGAAACCATCCTCGAATGGAAACACAATGGTATACCGGCCTCAGTCGATAATCTTTGCAAAAGAGACAAACTGACCTCAATCAATAAGCTCAAAATGGTCTATCATCCTCGAATGATAGTCACAACAACAAGACCAACCTCAGAAGGACTTGAAGAAAAGAATTCCATCCTCGAATGACAATTCTCAAAGGGATCCTCGGATCTAAAACGAAACCATCCTCGAATGGAAACACAATGGTATACCAGCCTCAGTCGATAACCAGAAACACAAAGACTAACCTCAGACATACTTTGCAAAAGAGACAAACTGACCTCAATCAATAAGCTCAAAATGGTCTATCACCCTCGATTGATAGCCACAAAAACAAGACCAACCTCGGAAGGACTTGAAGAAAAGAGTGCCATCCTCGAATGACAACTCTCAAAAGATCCTCGGATCTAACACGAACCCATCCTCGAATGGAACCGCCATGGTATACCGGCCTCAGTCGATAACCAGAAACACAAAGACTGACCTCAGATAGACTTTACAAAAGAGACAAACTGACCTCAATCAATAAGCTCAAAATGGTCTATAACCCTCGAGTGATAGCCACAACAACTAGACCAACCACGGAAGGACTTGAAGAAAAGAATGCCATCCTTGAATGACAATTCTCAAAAGATCCTCGGATCTAACACAAAACCATCCTCGAATGGAGACGCAATGGTATACTGGCCTCAGTCGATAACAAGAAACACAAAGACTGACCTCAGACAGACTTTGCAAAAGAGACAAACTGACCTCAATCAATAAGCTCAAAATGGTCTATCACCCTCGAGTGATAGCCACAACAACAAGACCAACTGTAAACACCCCATATTTGCCCTCACCCATTCACACCATGGCTTGTGATCATTTCATATGCATAAATTCAATCATAGCATCCCATATTGCATATTTGATTCACTGTATTTATTCTAAGTCATCTGCATCTAGGGTTTGTGATCTGAGCAATCCAAGAGCCACTTGAGCCACTCCAAATGTCATCAATCACTTCAAAGGGGTCCATGTGTATTCAAGCATCATATTATATCCTCTCAAAGTCAAGAGTGTCAAAAATCACAAGAACTGAGAATGACATGGAAGCAGAGCCAGGTTTGACTGCACAGATGACCTAGAATTAGGGTTTTGGTTTCAAAGGCCTTAACTCCAAATTTTTTGGTCATTCTTGTTTCCATTGGTCTCTATATGGTATAGGGATCATACATATCAATTTTCATGAAGAAATTCAATGGGGAAGTCATCTGATCAAGAGTTGACTTTTTGAGCAAGTCAGTGCAAAATTAGGGTATCTGAGGCCCTCAATGACCCAACCAAAGGGTGTTCTTCATCATTTTGATTGTGTATGGTCTTTATTTGATCATAGAAGATGTTAGAAGGTCTCAAAATGGATCATTCCCTTTTCAAAAAGTACAAGAACGTGACCTAATTCATTTTGGATCAAAAGTTATGGCTTGTCAAAGTTGGCCAAAATCACATAATTTGAAGTTTTCTACCAAAGAGGCAAAGTTGCAAAACCACTTGCCAAGGCAAATTGAACTTTCAAATGGACTTCTAATCTTCATACAAGCATGAACCAAGACCTAAAAGTCAGATTGCATCAAAGAATCACTCATTTTTGTGACTTGTGGGACAAGAAATTTCAAAAGGGCCAAAGGTGAACCAAGTTGCAAAACCACATCAAAACCCTAATCCACTTGTTTGCTGACTTCATAATTGATCCTAGGGCTCTCCACACTTCTTGCTGCGCAGGACACCCCATTTGTCCTTGGCTAGCTATGAGCCCATACCTCTCTTACACAAAGTTTGACATTTTGGCCAAAGACCCATACCAATCACCATAGGCCACCAACAACTTTCTGACCTATCACCTTTTGATACATGGACCAAAGCCAGCATAACACACCACTCACTTCAAGCTGAAACACACCCAAGCCATAGTTATCACTTTTTGCTCCAACTTGCAAAAGCATTCGAAACACTCAGCACAAGCCTCAAACACACAAACAAACTTCACAAACAAACTCAGCATGCTTCACTGATCAAAAACCACTCATCACCATAGCCTGAAAGCCACTGAAACAAAAACACGATCACCACCTTCCCTTGAACAGAACTTCTGCCATCTCTCAAATCAGCCATCAACAAGAGTTGTGAAGCATTCCATTGAGCTCAGGGGGACCAAAGGAGTGAGTTTGCATAGGAGAAAGGGTCAGAAAGCTCCTGTTCGAAGGACTTCAGTTCAGGTATCCATCAAGAACAAATTTTCCAGAACTCATTTTACTTGTTATAAATTGATTCTATATGTTATCCTGATCATCATGATGTGTTTAAAAATGAAAATGGTGGAATATTGAGTATGTATGAGCTGTCTGAAACTTTCTGCCCTAAATGTGTTTTGCTTCGATTTGCATGATTAATGAATGAAAAATGATTTTTGTTTGGGGGTTTTGATTCAGTGTTGAATGGGGATGGATTCTGGGCAATTAGATTTCATTTTCATTGCGTGTAGAGAGAGATAGTGATTTCACCTTGCCAGAGAAGATGACCAGAACACTGTTCCGGTCATCTGAAAGTCATTAGGGCATTTAATTAGGGTTTAATCATAATTAGGAGATTTTGAATGCTGGTCGTCCAGATGAGCGCCAAGTCAATTCGCGCGCGTGTGAGTTTGAACCTCAGCCTTTGATTCTGTTGACTTTCATATTTTTCAGTTTAAATTCATTTTATTTTCTTTTTATTTCATTTGTTTTCTACATTTTATTTAAAATAGTAAAAATCATTGAAAAATTCTGAAAATTTTTATTCAAGTTTTTATTAATTTTCAGAAACCAAAAACATTTTTATTTTTATTTTTTGCATTAAAATTTATTTTTAAATCATTTAAAAGTTTATTTTTAATTAATTAATGAGAATTAATTAATTAAAAATACTTTTAGGTATTTAAAAATCACAAAAAAATTCATGAAACATTTAAAATTATTTAGAAACATTGTCCAACTCTCAAACTAAATTTCTTTTTTGATCTTGATGTCCTTTGACAATTTTCCATGGAATTAATTTCATTTCAAAGCATTATTTTGATCCAATCTTCAAAAATTCATTTCTGCCTAGTCTTTAAGAATTGGACTTTGATTCTTTTTGCATTGCATTTTGTATAGAATGTAGTTTATAGGATTAAATTGGCATGAATTGATCTTGCTTTTCCTATTTGTTTGGCATTTTTCTTGACAAGGCACCTTAAAACCCTAGCAATCTTAAGAAATTCATAACCCTCATTAGGTTAAGAGTTAGAATCCCTCCTTTGGGCAGTGAGTTTGTATAGGTTTAGGGTTCCTTTGAATTCATTTTCAATTTTTTATCATGATGTTTGCTTTTGGTTTTGATATTTGTTTTGTGCATTGTTCATAAACCCTAATTTGGGCTTTCTTTTGCATTCATCTTGCATTTGCTTGTAAACCATGACTTGCCATGACATTTTATGCATTCATTTGATCCATGACACATCTTAAGACATATTAGGATCATGTTTGATCATTGCATCATCCATTTGCCATGTTGTATGTCATTTGCATTTCATAACTTTTCATGCATGTTCATGGTTCTAAGAATGTTTCATTTGCATCCATATGTGTGTATGATCATTCTCATGCCTTGCCTCATGTTTGCATCATCACTTAGCATCATTAACATCACACACACGCTTCTGGTTTTGGTTTGCATCATGCCATTTCATCTCATTTTGCATTTCATTGCATTTCTTTCACTAACTTTTCAGGTGGTAAATTACTTTGAGAAGTGAATTTGCCTTCACTTCTCACAATCTCTTTTCATCTCTCTTGTGCATCATTGCTGCATTTTGTCTTGTGTTTGAGATTGAGCTTGCTCTTTCTTCTTCATCTTACTTTCTTTCTTCAAGTAACTTATCTTCTTGAATGAAGTTACTTTGCTTCTCTTTGCTCCTTTCACCTGCTTCCTGGTGGTTTCCCTGAAGATCTTTCTTGTAAACCTCACAAACCTTAGGAACAACCAAGCATGACAATAATTAGGGTTTTGATTAGTTCCCCATTTAGCTTTTGCCTTTGTGTCTCTTTGAGTCTTCTCTTCTCATCTCATAATCAGGGACTAAACCCTAAAGGCTTTAAGACTTTGTGATTAAGCTTATGCCTGCATCCTTCTATTAGGATGGAGTGTATAACTTTAATCCTAAGTGTTAAACCCTTAATGTGTTTAACTCCTTTAATCAATTCACTTAATAATCATCAAGACATCAAGCTTGTAACTTGGGCCTTGCATTAGGGTTCTAATTCTTCCTTAATTGGTTAAGAAGGACTAGCCCTAGTGTTAATGGACAAATCCCCCTCAAGTTGTCTTACAAACCATAAAACTCACTTCTTCATCATATCATTAACTAAAATCCACTTTAATAAAGGCTTTGTTTTGTCATGAGTTTAATCCTTAATCATGGATTAAGTTGAGGAGTTTTCCTCAGCTTAAACATTCTCATCTATTATCCTTCTATTAGGATGGTGTAATGAGTCTGTTTAATCCTTGATTATGGCTTAATCTCATTACTTAACACTAGACAAAAACACCAAAAATATCTAAATAATCACAAGTAGGTTAATGATCTTAATCCTACACCATGGTGATTAAGTGTGAGATGCTGACTTCACACTTAAGGTATTCTCATTACCCCTAGTCAGAGGGAAGATGTGATGAGTTTACTGACCCATGTTTAGGCTTAAGCTCATTAACTTATGACAAACACAAAAAAGAAATAAAAGACTGAAAACCCAAAAACAAACAATAATCGTCTCCTTCGGGATTCTTTTCTCATCTCATTCACTCTCAAACGAGAACTTGCTTCTTCCGTATAATGCAAGACAGTTTGCACCTGAGCCAGACATGTCATACACTTGAGCATAGACAAGCAAGCAGTTCACAAGTCAATTCATCTTTCAGTCTCTTTGTGTCGAACTACGGTGTTCTGACTTCCTCATTGCACGAGAGGATACGTAGGCATAACTTAACAGTTATCGAACAAAAGTCTCTGTATATTCCCCTCTTTCCAGCTTCATTCTTTTAAGCCTCATTAGTCTTGAGCATTTCACTCTTGTCCCTACACTGACACTTCACTTATACACTTCACTTCTCTTACACTGACACCTGTACATCCTTTTCCAGCTCCTTTGATACACAAATTGCACTGACACTACCCCTTTAAAACACAAATCTTTTAAGCGTGGATCCCGTCGAGTACGGCGGACAATCTGGGTGCTAATACCTTCCCAGGTTGTAACCAACCCCCTTTCTCAGTCTCTCTGGTTCGCAACCGTCTTATCCATATCTTTCCAGGTCTATGCAGCATTACCTTTCCTTCGGGATAAAAATGCCTAGCCGGCGACTCTTTTCTTTTCTTGTGAGTTCACTCCAGTGTGTTCTCATTCCACTTTTCGCCGACCGTTCGCGCTTGTACCGGGATGCAAATCTTTGGGAGCGACAGCTTGGCGACTCTGCTGGGGATCCTTATACTGTAACCAGGGCTTCTGGTTCTTTTTGTGGGTTCCTCCTAGCGCTTGTTTGATTTGTGTTTACTGGGGTGTTATGTGTTAATTGTGTTTGTATATTTGTTTTATTGCTTTATGTACAGTTATTTATTGCTTTCTTTACAGCTTTACATATATCATACTGTCATACTGTTCTGTCTGGATCTGGTTTTGCTTTGGTGGGTGGGGTTCTACTGAGAGTTTAAGGTCCTATACCTGGGACCTGAGTGACACCTAGGCTAGAGTGGTTCATGTTCTTTCCCATTCCATTTCGGTCTGGTGCGGGAATATGAAACACGATTCAGATATGGGTTTCTTCTTGAGAACTCTGTGCTACAAATCTCTTGTAGTGCTAGGGCTATCTGGGAAGCCTGCTAAATCTGGATGACCTTTACTATGACCTTCAGAAACTGAGGTGAATTAGAGGAGGATCTTTTATGGTTATTGTAAACACTGTACCTCCGGGTTAGAAGTGTTTACACTTCTCATAACCGATCCAAGTCTGAGGATCCTTGTTTTAGAACATCACCTGTGAGGGGGTTGGGCTGTTTACAGGTTTGCAGGAACCCTTGGCCACATCATACCCTGTTTCTGATTGTGTTTAAGATTGCTTCACTTTGGACAGTTCTTGTGATTTAACCCAGGACATGTGACTCTTTATTTGAGTCCCCCACCCTGGTTACTGGATTTCTGAACCTCCATCTGGACTTCTTGAACATACATGGACTTATATCAAGACAGTTGATCAGATCCAGCTTGATCACAAACCCTTGCATATCATTTGCATACATCATCATTGCATCATTTAACATTTTCTTATTTGTTTTTCAGGGTATCCATATCACATTTGGCTTGGTTTTGACCCCTTTTATCTGATTAAACCCCTGTTCATCAGCTATCTGCTTCAGCCATCTGCATCAGTTGCCTGCTTCAGCCATCTATTATCACCAGTCTCAGCCTGTCAGTGGCTCATCACCAGTATCAGTCTTCATCATAAGCATCTGTTCTCAGCTCTTCATCAGCAATCATGGCACCCAAGAAGAGCAACATTTCATATCATTTCTTTGAGCCTGTGCTGACTGGCATCAGACAGGTTCAGGCACTCATTACTCCAGACCATATCCCATTATTCAGAGAACATTATGGGAGCATCCTTGATATGGTTATGGATTTAGACCCTTCTCATAGGAGTTTGATTCACACTTTCCTACAGTTCTATGATCCTCCTTTGAGATGTTTTACCTTCCAGAATTTTCAGTTGGGACCCCTGTTGGAGGAGTATTCATCACTAATTGGAGTGCCTGTTAGGGGTGGTATCCCCTTCAACCCAGAGATGCCTTCTCCCAGCAATGAAGAGGTGGCAAAGGCACTATATTTGGAACCTGTTCTGATTGAGCAGAACATGACTACAAAGGCTGGAATCCCTGGCCTACATTTGGATTTTCTCACTTCTCAGGCCATCCTGAAGGCCTCCTTGGGAGAATGGAAGGCAGTTTGTGCATTATTAGCCCTCAGTATATATGCGGTCATACTTTTTGTAGATGAGCCCAAGTTTATTAGCAAGAATGCTATCCACCTCTTCCTCTTGAGGAACCCAGTACCTACCTTGCTGGGAGATTTCTACTATTCTGTTCACCAAAGGAATGAGAAGCAGAGAGGGAGATTGGTGAGATGCTGTGCTCCTCTATTTCATACTTGGCTGCTCAAACACTTACCCAAGACTGATGCTTTCTTGAACCCTCACCAACAAAAGAATTGGGCTAGAAGACTTACTACTTTGACCTCAGATGACATCAGGTGGTGTACCCAGAGCACCAAGGGCAGAGACATAATTACTAGCTGTGGGCAGTTTCCCAATGTACCTCTGATAGGGGTCAAGGGTTGCATCAACTACAACCCTTTGCTGTTTAAAAGACAATTGGGCTATGCTTTGGTTCACCCTCCTAAAGAGCAAGACTTGGCTGAAACTTTGTATTGTGAGATAAAGCCTAATCTGGCTGTTGTCAGACAAGCATCCTGGGCTTGGGACAATATCCAGACCAAAGGGATGGTCATTCTTGGGAAATGCAACAATGTGGCTTCAGCACAGTATTATGAGTGGTCTCATGCTAGGGCTCAGATTTCTGGGATGCCTTTCACCGTTGAGGATGCACCTGGACCATCCACAACACCCCCTCCAGCTACTGTCAGCCTAGAGGAATTTGAGAAACTGAGAGAGAGGAATGAGAATCTGACTCAAGCTCTGCAGAAGACCCTCTGGGAGAGGAGTGATGGTCGTCTAGACATTGAGAGGTTAGAAAAGCTAAAGGTGGAGCATCTAGCCAAGATTGAGAAATCAGAGGACTACATCAAGAAATCAAGAGCAGGAGAGCAAATTTTGAAGAATGCCTGTAAAGAGGCCCAGTTTCAAAAGGCTAGGACTGATCTCTATCTGAAAGAAAGTCAAGCTAGGTGGGTCAGGATCACTGAAGCTCGCACTCAGGAAGATAAGAGAACCCAGGATAAGATTGAGCAGTTGGAGGCTAATGAAAAGAAGCAACAGGAGGCTCTGCTAGCAGCCCGGAAGGAAATCTCAGAATTGAAGCTTAGGGCTGGGGTGAAGAGGTCAAAGGACCAAGACAGGCACAAGAAGCTGACTGCTGCTATCACCACCAGGAATCTTCTTATCAGGAACCTCACAGAGCATCCAGCTGATTCGGTAACTGAAGCACTTCTGAAGGAAGTTAAGGAGGATGAGTTTGGTCTTGGTGTCTGACTTTTTGCTTGTTGTTGCTTTCATTTCATGTACTTTTCTTTTTTATGTTGTATTTTGACCCCGCAGGGGCATGTATTGTAAAAAACAAACTATGTATTATTCCCTGTTTGTAATATATTTGTCGGTTTGTTTCATTTAAGTCTCACTCTCAAGCAACATCAAAGCATCTTCCTCAGGGTCTGGAAAGGTCAAAACCAAGTGCCAAGCCGGATACCTTGGAAACGAATAAGCATACTGCATTGCATACTAACCTTTTTGTTTTGTTTTGTAGGTTTTTGTTTTGTTTGTTACTAACTCTGTTGTGGTTCAGGAACTATTGCTCGCCGTCGGGTGTTTCCACTCAACCGTCCGCACAGATATCCTACTCGCAACAACCTTCCGGGTATACAGATGGACCAAGTACAACAGGATCTTACAGAGGTCAGGACTCAAATGGCCAATGAGAGGTTGGAGATGAGAAACCAGATGACCCAGTTCATGGAAGTGATGAATGGTTTGGCTCAAAGCCAAGAAAGATTAAGGGCATTGGTAGAGAGGCAGACCCAAGAAGAACCCCATCTGGGGACTGGAGGAACGAGCAACAATGAGAGGGTTCAGCCTCATGTTAATCCACCAGTGTATGGGCCTCACCTTCACCCAGAGATCAACATCCCTGTTAATGTGCAAGGGAATGCTACTGCAGGAAGAGTATTACAAGAAGACCCCCAAGAGGATCAATTCACTGTAATGGGGGCTGGGGATGAAGCCTATGATAGGAGGCTTGATGAAATTGCTGAGAAATTGAGATCTCTGGAGTCTCAAAACTCCCTGGGTTTTGATGTCATGGACATGGGTTTAGTGGATGGGGTAAGGATTCCCCACAAGTTTAAACCCCCGTGCTTCGAGAGGTACAACGGAACTTCCTGTCCGCGAACCCACTTACAATCCTTTCTGGGGAGACTGAAGGCATACACCATGGATGAAAAACTGTGGATGTTTTATTTCGAAGACAGTTTAACTGGAGCTTCAAGGGAATGGTACTCTCACTTGACCAGAGCAACCATCAGATGCTGGAAGGACCTAGCCGAGGCCTTCATCAGACAATACCAATATAACCTGGACATGGCTCCTAACAGGACCCTCCTGATGGGAATGTCCCAGTCATCCAGAGAAAGCTTCCGGGAATACGCCCAGAGGTGGAGACAGCTTGCTGCTGCTGTCCAACAACCCATGTCGGAAAGGGAAATGGCCGACATGTTTATGAATACCCTTCAAGGGACATACATTGATAGGCTAGCTGCCTTTTCTTCCACCAGCTTCGCTGATGTAGTCATAGCTGGAGAAAGAATTGAGAGCCTTCTAAAGATGGGTAAGATTTCCGATAATGGAGCGAGCTCGTCCAGCAACCCCAGAAAGCCTTTTGTGGGGCCCAGAAGAACCAATGAGACTAATTCTATCCATGCCAGCAGGGGCAGACCCCAGTATGTTCATAGGTCAGTGGCAGCTGTCACTATTCCCGCTCCAATTCCTCAACAACCAGCATACCAACCACAGCAACAACCCCACTACCAGCAACAAGTTCAGTACCCACCTCAGAGAAACTATAACAACAACAACACCAGCAACAACAATCAGCAAAGACCTTTTCAACAGAGACCATCTCATGCCAATAGGGTGATTGATCCGATCCCTATGCCTTATGCCGCTTTATTGCCACAACTCCTGAAACTTAACCTGGTTGAGCTAAGGACATTGGCACATCCAGATCCTGCCAGTCTGCCAAGAAATTATGACGCCAGCGCCAGATGTGCTTTTCACTCCAACGCACCTGGCCACAGTACAGAGAAATGCAGAGCTTTACACATGAAAGTGCAGGATCTAGTGGATTCCAAAGCTCTAAACTTTGCACCCCCGCCAAATGTCAACAAGAATCCCATACCCAACCACGGAGGACCAAGAATTAATGCTATTGAGGAAGATAAGCCGTCTTTCTTAATAACCAGTGTTGGGCAGATTCGGACACCTCTGGTAGAAATCAAAGCTCAGCTCCTAGAATGCCAGATGTTCCCCGGGTGTGAGCTCGGTTGTGCTTATTGCAACATTTCGGTAAACGGGTGTGATAACCTGAGAAGCGGCATAGATGGTCTTATCCAGAGTGGCTTACTTCAGATCACAACATCAACACCTACAAATCCAGCAATCTCCTTAACGACAATTCCTGAGTCTTCTACAACTGCAACAACAATTGTTCCAAACAACTCTTCAATCTCATCAACAAATGCTTCATCTGTCACTTCAACGAACCAAATATCAACAACCATCTCTTCTACAACTTCAACACCCATCCAGTCGACAATGCCTCCTACAACATCAACAGCAATTAATGAAAGTGTCTCAACGGTTACAATATACTATGATCCTGCAGATGTTCCTGCCAACAACTCACAAAATGCTACTCCTGTCAGAGCACCAGTAACCATATACTATGATCCACACACTATTGTGGTCCCCTCTGCAGCTGCTATCAGTCCAGTCACTATCACAGTGCCTGGGCCAGTTCCTTACGAAAGCAATAATGCCATCCCTTGGCATTACAGCTCAGATCTATACTGCGAGGTGCAGAAAATCACTTTAGAATCATCAACTTCTTCACCTCAGATAGACAATGTGGGGGGAGGCGGAGGCTTCACTCGAAGCGGACGTCTCTTTGCCTCGCAAATTCCAAGACCCATTGCTGAAGCAGAAGCTGCTGCCAAGGCAAAAGGGAAGAGCATGGTGCAAGAAGAACAAGTTGCTAAAGAAGCTTTGAAGACTCCTTTTGATTAAGAGGTTGATGAATTCATGAGAATCATAAAGAAAAGTGATTACAAGATAGTGGACCAACTTCACCAGACACCTTCCAAAATCTCCATTTTATCATTGCTAATGTGCTCTGAGGCTCATCGGAACGCACTATTAAAAGTCTTGCACGCAGCTTATGTGCCAGAGGAGATTACCGTCAATCAGTTAGAGGCTGTGGTTGGAAATGTCAACGCTAGTCATGGACTGGGATTTACCAACACTGATTTGACAACAGAAGGTCGCAATCACAACAAGGCTTTGCACATTACCTTGGAGTGTAAGGGTGCAGTTCTTTCTCACGTATTGGTAGACACGGGGTCATCGCTCAATGTCCTACCCAAGAAAGCACTTGTGAAGCTGGAGCATGATGGATTGGCATTACGCCCAAGCAACTTGGTAGTGAGAGCCTTTGACAGTTCTAAAAGATCAGTTCTGGGAGAGATAGAGTTGCATATAACGATTGGCCCACAGGTTTTCAAAACGACCTTCTTTGTGATGGATATACAGCCTGCCTACAGTTGTCTATTGGGTAGACCATGGATACACGTCGCTGGCGCCGTGACGTCAACCCTTCACCAGAAGTTAAAATTCGAGTGGGAGGGCCAAGTCGTTACTATTTGTGGGGAAGAAGATATCTTTGTTAGCCATCTGGCTACATACAAATACATTAAGATGGATGGGGAGATCCATGAAACCATGAGTCAAGGGTTTGAGGCCTTGAACATAAATGAAGCATCCGCTGTACCTGGGACCTCAATGACATCTTATCAGCAAGCCAGGAAGGTTGTTGAAGAGGGGACTGCCCAAGGCTGGGGCAAGTTGCTGCCTGTGGAGAAGAAGGAGGACAGATTTGGGTTGGGTTACAAACCAACTCAACAAGATCAATCAGAGGCTGCTAAGAAGCCCAGTTTCGTCAGTGGGGGGATGCTCACCCCAGATGCAGTGAACAATTTGGAAGACGAGGATGAAAGCGACCGCAACCTGGAGAGCTGGATACGTCCAAGGATCCCGGGGAGCCAAGTCCTTAACTGGTCTTCCCAGGAAATTATAAGGGTTACTCCTGCAGAGTAATTATTATTTCCTGTATTTTTAAGCATGCATCAAGTCTTGCATCTTGCCCAAGATGACAAGACTCATTTTGTAATCGGGTCATCTGTAATTTTGTGCAAATAGATCAATCAATGAATATCGGACATCTTTTACAAATGAGTCTTTTTCTTTTCCGCTCACTGTTTTTCATTTTTCTTTTTGTACAAAAATAAAATGGCAATGTTTTCAAAATGATAACTTCGTTTCACTCTTTCTAAACAAGATAACTTCCTAAAGAGCTAGCCAGGTTGTTAAGGCAAGAGGAGAAGATTATCACTCCTCATCAGGAGGAGGTCGAAACAATTAATCTTGGTACAGATGAAGATGTGAAAGAAGTTAAGATCGGGGCCTGCCTACGAGACTCAGTAAAAAAACAACTGATTGACCTGCTTCGTGAATATGTGGATGTGTTTTCTTGGTCTTATCAGGATATGCCAGGGTTGGACACCGATATTGTTATGCACAAGCTGCCTTTAAGAGAAGACTGCCCACCAATTAAACAGAAACTGCGCCGTACTCGCCCAGATATGGCAATGAAGATCAAAGAAGAGGTACAAAAGCAGTGGGACGCCGGGTTCCTTGCTGTGACTAGCTACCCGCCGTGGGTTGCTAATATTGTACCTGTGCCTAAGAAGGATGGCAAGGTGAGGATGTGTGTGGACTACCGGGATCTGAACAGAGCCAGCCCAAAAGATGACTTCCCATTACCTCACATTGATGTATTGGTGGATAATACGGCTCAGTTTTCGGTGTTTTCCTTCATGGACGGATTTTCAGGGTACAATCAGATCAAAATGTCACCTGAAGACATGGAGAAAACGACTTTCATCACACCCTGGGGCACGTTCTGTTATAAGGTGATGCCATTCGGACTTAAGAATGCTGGTGCAACATATCAACGGGCTATGGTGACGTTATTCCACGATATGATCCATAAAGAAATCGAATGTTATGTGGATGACATGATTGCCAAGTCCCTCACGGAAGAAGACCACCTGGTAAATCTGTTGAAGCTATTCAAGCGTCTGAGGAAGTACCAACTAAAGTTAAACCCCAACAAATGCACATTCGGGGTGCAATCCGGTAAGCTGCTGGGATTTATTGTAAGTGAGAAAGGGATTGAAGTTGACCCTGATAAAGTCAAAGTCATTCAAGAAATGCCTGCACCGAAATCAGAAAAAGAAGTTTGAGGGTTCTTAGGTCGATTGAACTACATTTCACGGTTCATATCTCACCTTAGAGCAACCTGTGAGCCCTTGTTCAAGCTGTTAAGAAAAGAACAAACGGTCAGGTGGAACGAAGACTGCCAGAAGGCTTTTGACAAGATCAAGGAGTACTTACAAGAGCCTCCGATCCTTATGCCTCCAGTTGAAGGAAGACCTTTAATAATGTACTTGACAGTATTAGAAGAGTCAATGGGGTGTGTGTTGGGCCAGCATGACGAGACTGGTCGAAAAGAGTATGCAATATACTACCTGAGCAAAAAGTTTACCGACTGTGAACAACGTTATTCACTGCTCGAGAAAACTTGTTGTGCTTTAGCGTGTGCTGCTCGCCGACTGAGACAGTATATGTTGACCCACACTACTTTATTGATATCAAAGATGGACCCAGTTAAGTACATTTTTGAGAAGCCAGTGCTTACCGGAAGGGTTGCAAGATGGCAAATGATCCTCACAGAATATGATATCCAGTACACATCTCAGAAAGCCATCAAGGGCAGTGTATTGTCTGATTATCTTGCTGAGCAACCCATTGATGATTACCAGCCTATGAGATTTGACTTCCCTGATGAAGACATCATGTTCATAAAAGCAAAAGATCATGAAGAGCCTGTTCACACTGAAGGGCCTGACCCGGAAGAAGAATGGACTATGATGTTTGACGGGGCGGTTAATATGAATGGTCGTGGTGTTGGTGCAGTACTCATTACACCTAAAGGAGTTCACATGCCTTTCTCGGCAAAGCTCACCTTCAATTGCACTAACAACGAAGCTGAATACGAAGCTTGTATTATGGGTCTTGAGGAGGCCATTGACCTCAGGATCAAGACTTTGACTGTATTCGGAGATTCAGCTCTGGTAATTAATCAAACCAACGGCAAGTGGTACACGCACCAGGATCATCTGATACCTTACAGGGATTATACAAGAAGGTTATTGACTTTCTTTACAACGGTCAAGCTTGAATACATCCCTCGAGACGAGAATCAGTTTGCAGACGCTCTTGCCACCATTTCATCCATGATCAAAGTTCAAGCTGCCAACTTTGTACCTCGGATTTCAGTGTCCATACTTGACAGACCAGCATATGTATTTGCAGCAGATGTTGTCAAAGATGATAAGCCTTGGTTCCACGACATTAAATGCTTCTTGGAAGATCAAACATACCCACCTGGGGCATCTTCCAATGATAAGAAGACATTAAGAAGGCTTGCTGGTAGTTTCTTCCTGAATGCTGATGGTTCCCTGTATAAGAGAAAATTTGATATGGTACTCCTCAGATGCGTTGATAGAACAGAAGCAGACTTGTTGATGCACGAGGCGCACGAAGGATCCTTTGGTACCCATGCAGGAGGGCATGCCATGGCTAAAAAATTGCTAAGATCAGGTTATTACTGGATCACGATGGATGCCGACTGTTGTGCCTATGCCAGAAAATGCCATAAATGCCAGATTTATGCAGATAAGGTGCATGTGCCTCCCAATCCTTTGAATGTGATGTCTTCACCCTGGCCCTTCTCCATGTGGGGCATTGATATGATCGGCAAGATTGAACCGACTGCTTCAAATGGCCACAGATTCATCCTGGTTGCTATTGACTATTTTACCAAGTGGGTTGAAGCAGCTTCCTATGCAAATGTTACAAGGCAAGTGGTAGCCCGATTTCTGAAAAGAGACATCATCTGTCGGTATGGAGTTCCCGAGCGAATCATTACTGATAATGGTTCCAATTTGAACAACAAAATGATAGAAGAATTGTGTCGGGACTTCAAGATCCAACACCACAATTCTTCTCCTTACAGGCCAAAGATGAATGGCGCTGTAGAGGCAGCTAACAAGAATATCAAGAAGATTATACAGAAGATGGTGGTCACGTACAAAGACTGGCATGAGATGCTACCGTTTGCCTTGCATGGGTACCGCACGTCAATCAGGACATCCACTGGGGCAACACTGTATCAGCTTGTGTATGGTATGGAAGCAGTCCTACCTGTTGAAGTTGAATTACCCTCCCTACGGGTACTGATGGATGTTAAGTTGAACGAAGCAGAATGGGTCCGATCCCGATACGAACAACTGAGTCTGATTGAAGAGAAAAGATTAGCTGCAATCTTCCACGGGCAGCTGTATCAGAAAAGAATGAAGAAAGCCTTCGATCAGAAAGTCAGGCACCGAGAGTACCAAGTAGGAGATCTTGTGCTGAAGAGAATCCTCCCTCCTCATATAGACCACAAGGGCAAATGGACTCCAAACTATGAAGGACCATTCATAGTGAAGAAAGTTTTCTCTGGTGGAGCACTGATGCTCAGCACCATGGATGGTGAAGACTTCCCGTCCCCTGTGAATTCAGATGCAGTTAAAAAATACTTCGCATAAAAAATGACCCGCTGGACATAAAAACAGAATGTAAGTCCAGGCAAAAATAGGGCATCCCGGCGAGTCAAAAACAGAATAAAGACTCAGGCAAAAATAAGGGAAAATAAACAAAAAAAAATGTACACCCGCTGAGCTGAAAAGCCGCATTGGACAACTCAGGCAAAAATGGGTATCCCGATGGATTGAAAACCCGAAAGGGCGGTCCATGCAAAATAAGGGAATAAGCGAACAATTGCATTCTGAATTCGTCTGTATCGCTTACAACTTGGTAAGCTTCAAAGGATCAAGCTTCTTTCAGAATCAGCCTTCTTCGTAAACCAAGACGAGAAGAATGTCAAAAGTCATACGAGTCATAACAAAAGGAAGCCTTGAACAATCTCCCGATGGATTGCCAACATTTTATTTCTCAATTTGTAGCAATCTCCTCATTCTAGGGGATTTGTTTCTTTGACTGTATCTTGCCAATTCAGGGCACATAAATCAATAAAATCAGATTTTCAGTCATGTTTTGTCTCGTACATTTTATTCTCATTTGCAAAATGTCCGATGTCCTTAAGATACTAATTGCATAAATACAGATGTTTCTCTTAAAACACGTGCTTGCAGGAAATATACTTACTCCCAGGGGTGTCTAAACTCCTATGATGGAATCCGGTAAAGGATACCTCGGGATTACTTGTGCATTTCTCTGTCTTTTCAGGATTGCAGGTATTCAGAGCACAAAATGGGACATGAAAGCTTCCTCCCGGCCGGCTGGCAAATCATTATCCACTCAGTCTTAGCACCGTAGGTGCTTTCTCCCCAGCCGAGTTGCCATTTACTTCCTCCTCAGCCAAGTACGAAAGCCAGGGAACCATCTCCCCCACAGAGTTTCAGCCTCCATCCAGAGGATTAATGCCCGAAGAACTCACAACAGAGTGAAGGAAGCTTCTACAAACCCCAGCTGGGTCCCTCATCATCAAGGATAGGTTTATCAATAGCCTATATCACCAAGCAGAGTCCCAAGACAGATCTACCAACGATCTCATCCCCAGCTGGGATGTCCATTTCAAGAAGATCGACCAGAGATCTTCGTGGCATCAGGATCCGAATCCCGGATCGGTATCTTTGCATAATCATAGCATTCGCATCATATTCTCTCCCACAAAGCGTAGCATTCCGTCTAATACGGAGCATTATGGCAAAAATCAAACATATTGCATAATTATAAGCCATGATCTGGATCAAACACTTGTGAATATTGACAATCCATCAACAGTATACAACAAACTCCCCGAAACTCCCCACCAGAGAGCCAAGGCACCTTCCCTAAGGATACAGATGCTCCCTGGCACCCGTCCATGTCATATCCCTAGCAGGAACCTAAAACATCGGCTTTACACTCGCAAACACAAACATACACTCCTTTTGACACCCGTCCATGTCACACCCCAGTAGAAAGCCAAAAGCGTCCTCTTTGCACTCATAGATACATCTTTATACAAAATCCCTGACACCCGTCCGTGTCACCTTCCCCAACGTAAATACCTGACATCTTTGTAAAGCATATACTTTTTTATATTACACTTTCCTCTTCTGACACTCGTCCGTGTCACTCTCCCCAGCAAGTTGAACAATCCTGAACACCACTCATACTTGTTACTCCTATTTTACTCGTACAGATACTCGTCCGTATCTTGCATACACCACTTATACATCCTCAGATTCAACACTCGTCCGTGTTCTTTGTTAACCAGTTGATACTCGTCCGTATCATCATCTCAGGACATGCGTCAAGCATTTGTTTCTACCCGATACTCGTCCATATCGTAGTCTTAAGGATGCTCGTCCGCATCTTTAATCCATACACGTGTCAAACACTCATGTCTTCTTGAATATAGACACTCGTCTGTGTCTATTATTCCCCATAAGAGTCCCCTCAGGATCAACACTCGTCCGTGTTCGTTGTTAACCAGTTGATACTCGTCCGTATCATCATCTCTGAACACGTGTCAGCGTTTGTTTCTACTGATACTCGTCTGTATCACGGTCTTAGGGATGCTCGTCCGCATCTTTAATCTATGCACAAACATCCAAACACTTATACCTTTTATTTCTTGGATGTAAACACTCGTCCGTGTTTACTATTCCCCAGTAGGTCGCCCGCAAAGCTACCTTTTTCTATCTGACATTCGTCCTATGTTATGATGAACATTGAGAGCAGCCGTCCCCTGCTAGGTGATCGTCCTTCACCTCTTGATGATCGTCCTTCATCATGCTCGTCCGATGGCCGTCCCCATCGTTGACCTTTTATCCGGCATTCGTCCTATGTCGCGATACTTTCGGCAGCCGTCCCCTGCTAGGTGATCGTCCTTCACCTCTTGATGATCGTCCTTCATCATGCTCGTCCGATGGCCGTCCCCATCGTTGACCTTTTATCCGGCATTCGTCCTATGTCGCGATACTTTCGGCAGCCGTACCCTGCCAGGTGATCGTCCTTCACCTTAGATGACCGTCCCTCATCTTATCCCCAACAGAGCAGCCGTCCCCTGCTAGGTGATCGTCCTTCACCTTTGATGACCGTCCCTCATCATTATTTCATTTATTCTTTAACCTGATGGACGTCCCCGTCGTGGTCCCTTTTCCTTTTCCCGGTGATCGTCCTTCATCAGTTTAACCCGATGGCCGTCCCCATCGTTGTTTACATTACTTATGAACCTGATGGCTGTCCCCATCATTTTTACTAATTCCCAGAGAATCTTATAGCTTTACATGATGGCCGTCCCCATCATAATCCCTTTTATCCCCAGCATGTCGGCCGTCCCCGTCATTGCTCTTTCCCCAGCAGTCGTCCCCTGCTCGATGGTCGTCCTCCGTCGCCCACACTTTACAATATACTTTATTTTCTTTTAAAATCTATATCCCTTTTCTTCTTCATTCTGTGAGTGCAAATTTTGGACTGTCTTTGGTATTCAACCACAAGTTATCTTGTTTGCCTGTTAAGTCGTTGCTTACATCCTGCACAGCTAACTCATGTTTGAATAGGGGCAGCTGTAAACACCCCAAATTTGCCCTCACCCATTCACACCATGGCTTGTGATCATTTCATATGCATAAATTCAATCATAGCATCCCATATTGCATATTTGATTCACTGTATTTATTCTAAGTCATCTGCATCTAGGGTTTGTGATCTGAGCAATCCAAGAGCCACTTGAGCCACTCCAAAGGTCATCAATCACTTCAAAGGGGTCCATGTGTATTCAAGCATCATATTATATCCTCTCAAAGTCAAGAGTGTCAAAAATCACAAGAACTGAGAATGGCATGGAAGCAGAGCCAGGTTTGACTGCACAGATGACCTAGAATTAGGGTTTTGGTTTCAAAGGCCTTAACTCCAAATTTTTTGGTCATTCTTGTTTCCATTGGTCTCTATATGGTATAGGGATCATACATATCAATTTTCATGAAGAAATTCAATGGGGAAGTCATCTGATCAAGAGTTGACTTTTTGAGCAAGTCAGTGCAAAATTAGGGTATCTGAGGCCCTCAATGACCCAACCAAAGGGCGTTCTTCATCATTTTGATTGTGTATGGTCTTTATTTGATCATAGAAGATGTTATAAGGTCACAAAATTGAATAATTTCAAGCCATTTGCAAAGTTGACCTTTTGGGAAAGTTGACTTATAATGAAAATTGCCATTTTGGGAAACTTTTTCAACCCTTGCTTTTTGATTCAAAAATGCTTCAAATGGAAAAACTTTGGTCATGAAAGTTGTAGAATGGATCATTCCCTTTTCAAAAAGTACAAGAACGTGACCTAATTCATTTTGGATCAAAAGTTATGGCTTGTCAAAGTTGGCCAAAATCACATAATTTGAAGTTTTCTACCAAAGAGGCAAAGTTGCAAAACCACTTGCCAAGGCAAATTGAACTTTCAAATGGACTTATAATCTTCATACAAGCATGAACCAAGACCTAAAAGTCAGATTGCATCAAAGAATCACTCATTTTTGTGACTTGTGGGACAAGAAATTTTAAAAGGGCCAAAGGTGAACCAAGTTGCAAAACCACATCAAAACCCTAATCCACTTGTTTGCTGACTTCATAATTGATCCTAGGGCTCTCCACACTTCTTACTGCGCAGGACACCCCATTTGTCCTTGGCTAGCTATGAGCCCATACCTCTCTTACACAAAGTTTGACATTTTGGCCAAAGACCCATACCAATCACCATAGGCCACCAACAACTTTCTGACCTATCACCTTTTGATACATGGACCAAAGCCAGCATAACACACCACTCACTTCAAGCTGAAACACACCCAAGCCATAGTTATCACTTTTTGCTCCAACTTGCAAAAGCATTCGAAACACTCAGCACAAGCCTCAAACACACAAACAAACTTCACAAACAAACTCAGCATGCTTCACTGATCAAAAACCACTCATCACCATAGCCTGAAAGCCACTGAAACAAAAACACGATCACCACCCTCCCTTGAACAGAACTTCTGCCATCTCTCAAATCAGCCATCAACAAGAGTTGTGAAGCATTCCATTGAGCTCAGGGGGACCAAAGGAGTGAGCTTGCATAGGAGAAAGGGTCAGAAAGCTCCTGTTCGAAGGACTTCAGTTCAGGTATCCATCAAGAACAAATTTTCCAGAACTCATTTTACTTGTTATAAATTGATTCTATATGTTATCCTGATCATCATGATGTGTTTAAAAATGAAAATGGTGGAATATTGAGTATGTATGAGCTGTCTGAAACTTTCTGCCCTAAATGTGTTTTGCTTCGATTTGCATGATTAATGAATGAAAAATGATTTTTGTTTGGGGGTTTTTATTCAGTGTTGAATGGGGATGGATTCTGGGCAATTAGATTTCATTTTCATTGCGTGTAGAGAGAGATAGTGATTTCACCTTGCCGGAGAAGATGACCGGAACACTGTTCCGGTCATCTGAAAGTCATTAGGGCATTTAATTAGGGTTTAATCATAATTAGGAGATTTTGAATGCTGGTCGTCCAGATGAGCGCCAAGTCAATTCGCGCGCGTGTGAGTTTGAACCTCAGCCTTTGATTCTGTTGACTTTCATATTTTTCAATTTAAATTCATTTTATTTTCTTTTTATTTCATTTGTTTTCTACATTTTATTTAAAATAGTAAAAATCATTGAAAAATTCTGAAAATTTTTATTCAAGTTTTTATTAATTTTCAGAAACCAAAAACATTTTTATTTTTTGCATTAAAATTTATTTTTAAATCATTTAAAAGTTTATTTTTAATTAATTAATGAGAATTAATTAATTAAAAATACTTTTAGGTATTTAAAAATCACAAAAAAATTCATGAAACATTTAAAATTATTTAGAAACATTGTCCAACTCTCAAACTAAATTTCTTTTTTGATCTTGATGTCCTTTGACAATTTTCCATGGAATTAATTTCATTTCAAAGCATTATTTTGATCCAATCTTCAAAAATTCATTTCTGCCTAGTCTTTAAGAATTGGACTTTGATTCTTTTTGCATTGCATTTTGTATAGCATGTAGTTTATAGGATTAAATTGGCATAAATTGATCTTGCATTTCCTATTTGTTTGGCATTTTTCTTGACAAGGCACCTTAAAACCCTAGCAATCTTAAGAAATTCATAACCCTCATTAGGTTAAGAGTTAGAATCCCTCCTTTGGGCAGTGAGTTTGTATAGGTTTAGGGTTCCTTTGAATGCATTTTCAATTTTTTATCATTATGTTTGCTTCTGGTTTTGATTTTTGTTTTGTGCATTGTTCATAAACCCTAATTTGGGCTTTCTTTTGCATTCATCTTGCATTTGCTTGTATACCATGACTTGCCATGACATTTTATGCATTCATTTGATCCATGACACATCTTAAGACATATTAGGATCATGTTTGATCATTGCATCATCCATTTGCCATGTTGTATGTCATTTGCATTTCATAACTTTTCATGCATGTTCATGGTTCTAAGAATGTTTCATTTGCATCCATATGTGTGTATGATCATTCTCATGCCTTGCCTCATGTTTGCATCATCACTTAGCATCATTAACATCACACACACGCTTCTGGTTTTGGTTTGCATCATGCCATTTCATCTCATTTTGCATTGCATTGCATTTCTTTCACTAACTTTTCAGGTGGTAAATTACTTTGAGAAGTGAATTTGCCTTCACTTCTCACAATCTCTTTTCATCTCTCTTGTGCATCATTGCTGCATTTTGTCTTGTGTTTGAGATTGATCTTGCTCTTTCTTCTTCATCTTACTTTCTTTCTTCAAGTGACTTGTCTTCTTGAATGAAGTTACTTTGCTTCTCTTTGCTCCTTTCACCTGCTTCCTGGTGGTTTCCCTGAAGATCTTTCTTGTAAACATCACAAACCTTAGGAACAACCAAGCATGACAATAATTAGGGTTTTGATTAGTTCCCCATTTATCTTTTTCCTTTGTGTCTCTTTGAGTCTTCTCTTCTCATCTCATAATCAGGGACTAAACCCTAAAGGCTTTAAGACTTTGTGATTAAGCTTATGCCTGCATCCTTCTATTAGGATGGAGTGTATAACTTTAATCCTAAGTGTTAAACCCTTAATGTGTTTAACTCCTTTAATCAATTCACTTAATAATCATCAAGACATCAAGCTTGTAACTTGGGCCTTGCATTAGGGTTCTAATTCTTCCTTAATTGGTTAAGAAGGACTAACCCTAGTGTTAATGGACAAGTCCCCCTCAAGTTGTCTTACAAACCATAAAACTCACTTCTTCATCATATCATTAACTAAAATCCACTTTAATAAAGGCTTTGTTTTGTCATGAGTTTAATCCTTAATCATGGATTAAGTTGAGGAGTTTTCCTTAGCTTAAACATTCTCATCTATTATCCTTCTATTAGGATGGTGTAATGAGTCTGTTTAATCCTTGATTATGGCTTAATCTCATTACTTAACACTAGACAAAAACACCAAAAATATCTAAATAATCACAAGTAGGTTAATGATCTTAATCCTACACCATGGTGATTAAGTGTGAGATGCTGACTTCACACTTAAGGTATTCTCATTACCCCTAGTCAGAGGGAAGATGTGATGAGTTTACTGACCCATTGGTTTAGGCTTAAGCTCATTAACTTATGACAAACACAAAAAAGCAATAAAAGACTGAAAACCCAAAAACAAACAATAATTGTCTCCTTCGGGATTCTTTTCTCATCTCATTCACTCTCAAACGAGAACTTGCTTCTTCCGTCTAATGCAAGACAGTTTGCACCTGAGCCAGACAGGTCATACACTTGAGCATAGACAAGCAAGCAGTTCACAAGTCAATTCATCTTTCAGTCTCTTTGGGTCGAACTACGGTGTTCTAACTTCCTCATTGCACGAGAGGATACGTAGGCATAACTTAACAGTTATCGAACAAAAGTCTTTGTATATTCCCCTCTTTCCAGCTTCATTCTTTTAAGCCTCATTAGTCTTGAGCATTTCACTCTTGTCCCTACACTGACACTTCACTTATACACTTCACTTCTCTTACACTGACACCTGTACATCCTTTTCCAGCTCCTTTGATACACAAATTGCACTGACACTACCCCTTTAAAACACAAATCTTATAAGCGTGGATCCCGTCGAGTACGGCGGACAATCTGGGTGCTAATACCTTCCCAGGTTGTAACCAACCCCCTTTCTCAGTCTCTCTGGTTTGCAACCGTCTTATACATATCTTTCCAGGTCTATGCAGCATTACCTTTCCTTCGGGATAAAAATGCCTAGCTGGCGACTCTTTTCTTTTCTTGTGAGTTCACTCCAGTGTGTTCTCATTCCTCTTTTCGCCGACCGTTCGCGCATGTACCGGGATGCAAATCTTTGGGAGCGACACCAACCTCGGAAGGACTTGAAGAAAAGAATGCCATCCTCGAATGACAATTCTCAAAATATCCTTGGATCTAACACAAAACCATCTTCGAATGGAGACGCAATGGTATACCGGCCTCAGTCGATAACCAGAAACACAAAGACTAACCTCAGACAGACTTTGCAAAAGAGACAAACTGACCTCAATCAATAAGCTCAAAATGGTCTATCACCCTCGAGTGATAGCCACAACAACAAGACCAACCTCAGAAGGGCTTGAAGAAAAGAATGCCATCCTCGAATGACAATTCTAAAAAAGATCCTCGGATCTAAACACGAAACCATCCTCGAATGGAGACGCAATGGTATACCGGCCTCAGTCGATAACCAGAAACACAAAGACTGACCTCAGACAGACTTTGCAAAAGAGACAAACTGACCTCAATCAATAAGCTCAAAATGGTATATCACCCTCGAGTGATAGCCACAACAACAAGACCAACCTCGGAAGGACTTGAAGAAAAGAATGCCATCCTCGAATGACAACTCAAAAGATCCACGGATCTAACATGGAGATGGTATCAACCGATCCATAACCAGGAAATGCGAGAATGTAATATCATCCGATTTACAGCTTGAAGAGAAATGATATCAACCGATTCATAACTCAAATAAGATCAACCGATCTAACATGGAGATAGTATCAACCGATCCATAACCAGGAAATGCGAGAATGTAGTATCATCCGATTTACAGCTCGAAGAGAAATGATATCAACCGATTCATAACTCAAATAAGATCAAACGATCCAACCAGGAAATGGTATCAACCGATCCATAACCCGGAAAATGCGAGAATGTAATATCATCCCATTTACAGCTCGAAGAGAAATGATATCAACTGATTCATAACTCAAATAAGATCAACTGATCTAACATGGAGATGGTATCAACCGATCCATAACCCGAATAAGATCAATCGATCCAACCAGGAAATGGTATCGACCGATCCATTATCATCGCACTGAGACGAGACCAAAAGGAACAAGATCATTGTACTTAAATGATAACCCGAGACGCGACCGTTGTACTGAAATGGGGACGCAAAAAATGAGACTGTTGTACTGAAACAAGACCCAAAGACGAGACCATTGTACTTAAGTGGAGACTCAAAAGGAACAAGATTGTTGTACTTAAACGAGAGCCCGAGACGCGACCGTTGTACTTATACAGAGATGCGAAACAATGAGATTGTTGTACTGAAACAAGACTCAACTGGGGATGACAACAAGACTTGGTAGACAAAGATACCTGGGAAATGGTATAAGTATCTTCCGTGGGGAGTATTTTAGGTTGAGAAGATGTTACGAATCTTATGTAATATACCTCAAAACTGGCCCATGCTGATATGCATATGTTTGGATTTATGGCGTAATGCTCCATAAAGATGGAAATGCTACGCTTTGGAGAATGCAAATGTAATGATGATTATGCATATGCAAATGCAGAGAGATCTCCTGATAAGGGGACTGCAAGTATCCCAGATGGCTTGACTGGGGAGAAACGATGATCATTGCATTGATCTGGTCCATCCTGGTGAGGAGGAGACAACTCTGCAGGGACAGCTGTCAATGATACACCGGCTCTGAGCAGCCGCCATTGCCAAAAATAAATTGGACTTTGAGATTGGTGCGCCAAGACCCTGCTGGAGATGGACCCTTCTTGCACTCTGGTGGGGAAATGGAGACCTCCTGACTAGGTTGGGAACCAAAGGCATGTCACTGCTGAAGAAGCAAACTGCTGGGGAGGAAAGACACTCCTTGTACTACTGGGGATTGCCCCTATGTGAAGGGAAACTTCTGCTTGGGGATGACACCCACATTCTGCTACCTTGCTGGGAGAAATTATAACTTCCACTTTACTGGCGACTTCACTGGGGATTTACTTTTAGCTCTGTTAGCAACGCCAGTACCTATACCTACATAAACACAATTGATAGTTCCTACAACATGGAGAGTTAGTTTGGACCTGTATGCCCCAGGCTCGTGGTATGAATCATTATCTGGGTATCTCGACACCCTTTCAGTGTTGTATTAAATGTTTTTGTTCTCCTGCACGAGTTAGAAAGCATTCAAATGTTCACAACACAATGTAAATCACAATTTGCTAGACATTTTCGTAATCAATCAATGCTAGATGAAAAACAAAAACGAGAAGCAGATAGTCACAAGCTGACTGAAGTTGAATTTTATTGATTCGGAAAAATGGACCTAAATAGGCAATACAAAGGAAGCAGTTCCATGAAAAGAGGAAACGACCAAAAAGGAAAAAAAATTATCCTATTGGCAATGTGAGAAGTGGATCTCATCAAGTTTCAACCCGGTTATGACTCGTATATCTTCTAAACACTCTGCCCGCTCTGCCTCTTGAGAAAGAGTAATTGAACTGATCTTCAACCCTTAGGATAGCCTCAACTGTAGATAGGTTACGGATCTCGCAAACCGCAGTCGTTCGTGTTAATCCCTCTTTTGCGTGGATCGCCTTTTCAGGTTTTCAATCCACCAGGATACCCTTTTTTGCCTGAGCTGTCCGATGTGGCTTTTCAACTCAGCGGGTGTACATTTCTTCAAGATTTCCCTAACTTTTGCCCGAGCCTTTTATTCTGTTTTTGGCTCGCTGGGATGCCCATTTTTGCCTGGATCTTTATTCTGTTTTTTATCCAGCGGGTCCCTTTTTTACACGAAGTATTTTCTTACTGCGTCCACGTTGACAGGGGATTGGAAGTCTTCTCCGTCCATGGTTGTTAGCATCAAGGCTCCACCTGAGAAAACCTTTTTAACCACAAACGGTCCTTCATAGTTGGGTGTCCGCTTGCCCCTATGATTGTTAAGAGGAGGAAGAATCCTTTTCGGCACTAAGTCACCTGGCATGTACCTTTGTGGTCGCACCTTCTTGTCAAAAGCCTGTTTCATCCGCTGTTGATACAATTGTCCATGGCATACAGCTTCTAGACGCTTCTCTTCAATGAGGCTCAATTGATTATATCTGGATCGGAGCCACTCAGCTTCGTCTAGCTTAATGTCCATCATCAACCTCAACAAGGGGATTTCCACTTCAATTGGTAGGACTGCCTCCATACCATACACCAGTGAGAACGGGGTTGCCCCTATTGAAGTACGTACTGACGTTCTATACCCATGCAACGCAAATGGTAGCATCTCATGCCAGTCTTTGTATGTTACAACCATCTTCTGCACAATCTTCTTGATGTTCTTATTGGCCACCTCGACGGCGCCATTCATCTTCGGGCGATATGGAGAAGAGTTGTGATGCTCTATTTTGAAATCTCGACACAAGTCAGCCATCATCTTGTTGTTGAGATTAGAACCATTATCAGTAATGATCCTTTCAGGAATTCCGTACCGGCAAATTATGTCTCTTTTAACTAACCGGGCTACCACTTGTTTAGTGACATTGGTGTAAGACGCCGCTTCGACCCACTTTGTGAAATAATCTATAGCATCCAGAATGAAGCGATGACCATTAGAAGTTGTCGGCTCGATCTTGCAAATCATATCAATGCCCCACATAGCGAACGGCCATGGTGAAGACATGACACTCAACGGATTCGGAGGCACATGGACCTTATTAGTGTAAATTTGACACTTGTGGCATTTACGGGAGTATTTACAGCAATCGGATTCCATGGTGATCCAATAATATCCCGATCTCAATAATTTCTTGGCCATAGCATGTCCTCCAGCATGGGTACCAAAGGAACCTTCATGGACCTTTTGCATCAACAGGTCTGCTTCGTGTCTATCCACGCATCTGAGCAGCACCATGTCGAAGTTTCGCTTGAATAACACACCATCTTGATTCAAGAAGAAACCTCCTGCCAGTCTTCTATGGGTCTTCTTGTCCTTACTAGATGCCCCAGCCGGGTATTCTTGAGCCTTCAGGAATTGCTTGATATCATGATACCAAGGCTTGTTATCTTCACCCTCGTCGACTACAAAAATATAAGTAGGTCGTTCAAGACGGGAGACCGTAATCCGAGGTACGAAATTCTCTTGACAAACTTTAATCATGGACAACAAAGTTGCTAGAGCATCGGAGAATTGGTTTTCGTCTCGAGGAATATAAGCCAACTTGACTTTGGTGAAGAAGGTTAACAGCCTCCTGACATAATCTCTGTAAGGAATCAAATGAGGTTGATGGACCAGCCATTTGCCATTGACTTAATTCACCACCAAAGCAGAATCTCCGAAGATCTCGAGGTTCTTGACTCGCAAGTCGATTGCCTCTTCAATCCCCATGATACAAGCTTCATACTCTGCCTCATTGTTAGTGCATTCGAAAGTCAACTGAGCAGCTAAAGGTGTATGGACCCCTTCTGGCAAGATGATAACAACACCTACTCCACTTCCATTCATGTTCACAACCCCGTCAAACATCAACTTCCATTTGGATTCAGGGTCTGGCCCCTCCTCCGGAAGTGGTTCTTCGTAGTCTTTCGACTTGAGGAACAAGATGTCCTTATCCAGAAATTCGAACCTCATGGGTTGATAATCATCGATTGGCAGCTGAGCCAAGTATTCTGATAACACACTTCCTTTGATTTCCTTTTGCGAAGTGTAATGTATATCATACTCTGTTAGTATCATCTGCCACCGGGCTACTCTTCCTATCAGAGCTGGCTTTTGAAAAATGTATTTCACAGGATCCATCTTGGAAATTAAGAGAGTAGTGTGAGTCAGCATGTACTGTCTTAGTCGGCGAGCAGCCCATGCCAAAGTGCAGCAAGTTTTCTCGAGTAGTGAGTAACGCGCCTCACAATCGGTAAACTTTTTGCTAAGGTAATAAATGGTGTGCTCTTTTCGACCAGACTCGTCCTGCTGACCCAGCACACATCCCATCCATCCTTCAAGCACGGTAAGATACATAATCAAAGGTCTCCCTGGCACTGGAGGCATAAGAATTGGAGGTTCTAGCAGGTATTCTTTGATTCGGTCAAAGGCTTGCTGGTAGTCTTCATTCCATTTAATGGCCTGATTCTTCCTCAGAAGCTTAAAGATAGGCTTACACGTGGCCGTTAGATGAGAGATAAACCGTGCAATGTAGTTTAGTCTCCCTAAAAAGCCACGCACTTGCTTTTCAGTCTTCGGCTCATGCATCTCTTGGATGGCTTTCACTTTGGCTGGATCAACCTCAATTCCTCGCTCACTCACAATGAAGCCGAGTAGCTTGCCAGAACGGACCCCGAAGGTACACTTATTCGGATTCAACCTCAGCCTGAACTTTTGGAGTCTGTCAAACAACTTTGCTAGATTCACCAAGTGCTCTTCCTTTGTTTGGGATTTTGCTATCGTATCATCAACATAAACCTCAATTTCATGATGGATCATGTCGTGAAATAGCGTCACCATCGCCCGTTGATAAGTGGCTCCATCATTCTTCAAACCAAATGGCATAACCTTATAACAGAAGGTGCCCCAAGGCATAATGAAGGTTGTCTTTTCCATGTCATCGGGAGACATCTTAATCTGATTATAACCGGAACATCCGTCCATGAAGGAGAACACGGAAAACTGAGCAGTATTATCGACGAGCACATCTATGTGAGGTAGAGGGAAGTCATCTTTGGGGCTGGCCCTATTCAAATCCCTGTAGTCTACACACATCCTGACTTTACCGTCTTTCTTAGGAACCGTCACAATGTTGGCAACCCACAGAGGGTAACTGGTTACGGCCAAGAAGCCAGCATCAAACTGTTTTTGTACTTCTTCTTTTATTTTAATTTCCATGTCGGGACGTGTGCGCCTCAACTTCTACTTCACTGGAGGACAATCTTCTTTGAGAGGCAGCTTGTGTACCACAATGTCAGTGTCTAAACCAGGCATATCTTGGTAGGACCATGCGAAGACATCAACATACTCTTGAAGCATAGCAATCAAACGAGTCTTGACAGATTCTTCTAATGCATCCCCGATCTTGACTTCTTTCTTGTCTTCTTCAGTACCTAGGTTTATTACTTCGACAACTTCTTCGTGCGGCTGAATCATCTTCTCCTTCTGTTTAAGCAGTCTGGCCAATTCTTCTGGTAGCTCGCAATCCTCTTCGCCTTCCTCATCGGCTTAATAAATTGGATTGTCGAAGTCATACTCAGCCATAATAGGGTCGTCATTGATAAGATCCGGTGACGAGCACTTGCATAAATGGTGATTCATGCAAGGCTTTAGAAAAGGCTTGAGAAAATGAGAAACATTGCCATTTTAAAACTTTTCTTTCTTTTTAAAAAACAAAAATGCAAAAATGAAAGACAAATAACAACATGAATGAATGTGAAACGTCAGCTTTATTTATGATTGTGTTAAGAACAAACGAACCCTTACAAAGAGCTACTATGCCCCGGGCAAGACATAGTGCTTGAATACAGGAAAAACAGAAACAGAAAATTATTACTCTTTGAAAGAGGTGGCTGAAATAAGCCTTTCAGATGTCCAATTGCTAAGCTGAGTCCCTGGAACGGCAGGCCTGATCCAGTCATCTAGGTCACAGTCACTATCATCTGCGTCATCCTACACGGCACTGATGTGTCCATAGTCTACCACTCCCACACTCGTGAAAGTGATCGGGCTTTGAAAACCTTTAGCACTTGGTCCAGACGATGACTTCCCAGGATGGTAACAAATCCCGAACATATCTTTCTTTTCTGGCACTTCTACTGGACTGCCCCAGCCTTCTCGTATCCCAGATTCTACCAACTCAAGCGCTTGCTTATAAGAGGCCACGGAAACCCCTTTCTTCGGTTCTTCTGGAGAAGCTGCCACTGCAGATGCTTGTTCAGTCTTCAAGGGCTCAAAAGCCTGACATGGAGTTTCGACTATTTAGCCATCCATCTCCACATACTTGAATGAAGCTAAATGACTGACAAAAATGTCTTCTTCCCCACTGACAGTTACAATTTGACCCTCCCAGATGAACTTTAGCTTTTGATGAAGTGTGGACGATACTGGTCCTGCTGAATGTATCCAAGGTCTTCCGAGCAAACAACTGTATGCAGGCTGTATGTCCATTACGTATAACGTGGTATTGAAGATTTGCGGACCTACTTTGATTGGTAACTCCACCTCCCCGAACATTGATCTCCTCGACCCGTCAAATGCTCTGACTACCAGGTCGCTAGGCTTTAGAACTACTCCATCATAATCCAACTTCATCAGTGCTTTCTTGGGCAGAACATTCAATGACAATCCGGTATCAACCAACACGTGAGAAAGTACTGCATCCTTACATTCTAAAGAGATATGCAGTGCCCGATTATGAGCACGCCCTTCAGAAGTCAAATCCAAGTCTGTGAAACCCAATCCGTGACTGGCATTGACACTGGATACCACCGCTTCCAACTGATTTACCGAAATATCCTGAGGCACGTACGCCTTTTTCAGAATATTCAGGAGAGCCTTCTTGTGGGAATCAGAACACATGAGCAAGGACAAGATGGAAATCTTCGACGGAGTCTGCTGCAGATGGTTCACAATCTTGTAGTTGCTCTTTTTGATAATCCTCAGGAATTCTTCAGCTTCTTTATCAAAGGTAAGGTCTGGATCAGTTGCTGGTCTAGACTGGGCTTCTGCGGTGTCTCTGGGTGGTATCACACTATTTCTTAGTGCTTCCGGTGCAAATAACCTTCCACTTCTAGTAAATCCCCCTACTCCAACATTTTCTACTTGAGCTGGGGTTGTACTAGACGTGGCCAACTCTTGCTTTTGGCCGTTACAGTATACTTCACCACCATAATTCCAGGGAATGGCTTTATCATTCTGATATAGTACTGGTCCTGCAGTGGTGATGGTTATCGGTGCTACACTGGCATGTGGAGGAACTTGAGATGGATCGTAGAAGATGGTTATTGTAGAGACTTCGCTTTCCTTTACAACCTTGTCAAACTGCAACACCCCTTCATTAATCCTACTCTGGATCCTTACTTTCTACTTCTCGCAACCATTTGTAGCTTCAGCACATTCTGGACAATCAACTTCACACCCAGGAAAAATACCCTTTTGTGACAAGCAGACTTTAACAACAATCAACAGAGTCTGCAAGTCTTTGACATCGCGCACCAAGTTTAAATTTCCCCTTCATCAACTGCCCCAACCGTACTTCCGTGAGGAGGCATGGGGTTCTGAATTACATTAGGAGTAGGAGAAAAGTTGATTTCTTTAGAATCCAGTAGGTCTTGAACAACATGCTTTAGCGCTTTGTAGTTCTCTGTGGTATGCCCTGGAGCTTCGGAATGAAATTCGCATCTGGCGTTTGTATCATAACCCTCAGGGATTTGGCCGGGCTTCGGGGGTTGTAGAGTTCGGAGTTGAACCATCTGAAGTTGTAGAAGATTCTTCAAAAGCTGTGAATAAGACATCGGCGGAGCTTCAAAATGTCTTTCTCTGGGCTTCTGGGGGTAATATGGACGAGGAGTTCTTTGTTGATACCCTTGTTGGCGTTGTTGTTGTGGTTGTTGGACTTGCTGTTGAACAGGTTGAGCTGAGATAGTGACAGGAGCCACTTGCTAATAAAACCCTTTATTGCTTCCTCCCCTCTGCGCATACACTTCCCCGGTCTCCCCTTCTCTCTTCTTCACGGAGGGCTTCTTGACACCAGAACTCGAAGCGCCCCTGTTCTGAATCTTCCCTTGCTTGATCCAACTTTCTATCCTCTCGCCAGTCAAGATGATATCTGAGAATCCACTTGAAGAACATCCGGCTAGCCTTTCCATGAAATGCCCAGGAAGGGTATCTAGGAACAGGTCTACCATTTCTCTCTCCAGCAAAGGTGGTTTCACTCTAGCAGCCACTTCACGCCACCTTTGTGCGTAATCTTTGAAGCTCTCGTAATTCTTTTGAGTCAGACTTTGAAGTTGAGTGCGACTGGGTGCCATGTCGATCTTATACTGATACTGCTTGAGGAATGCTTCTCCAAATTCCTTCCAGTTTCTTACGGAGCTTCTCTCTAGCTTCATATACCATTCCAAGGACCCTCCGGAGAGACTATCCTGGAAGTAGTACATCCAGAGCTTTTCATCCCTAGTATGGGCAGCAATTTTTCGGTAGAATGCCTGCAAGTGAGTCTTTGGGAAGGAGCTACCGTTATACTTGTCAAAAGTCGATGGCCTGAATTTGTGAGGAATAACCACCCCGGGGACTAGACCCATGTCAGACACATCTATCCCCAAAGTGTCTCTACACTCGAGGGCTTTGACTTTCTCAGCAAGCATAAAAAAGTCCTGAAGATTTCCTTCTCCGCCGAACCCCATGTCATTGTTGAAAGAATGGAACTGATCATCCTGCTTGTCTTGTATTGGAATGAAAGTTGTTGTGCCATGCTCTGGAATTTGAGGTCTTCCTGGGCCATTGTTGGTGTTGGGAGGAGTCACTTGGACGTCCGGAGTGGTTACAGGGATATTAGTCTGAGGAGGGTTGAGCCCCTGAACTGCATTCCTTAACTCTTGTTGTCCCTGAGCCATCCCTTGCATCATCATCATGAATTCTCCCATTCTGGTGCGAAACTCATTAAGCTCTGTTTGCATAGCATCCATGACTGTCCTCTGGTTGTTGCGAGTTGCGTAGCGATGCGGAATATTCTGCCGAAGATGCCGGGTCTTGGAGGCTCTCGCAATCTTTGCCTGAAACACATATAAGTTAAGCATCCTGTAGAAAACCTGCAAAACAAAGAAAGAATGCAAATGATACGTATGCAATGCAATGTGTTCCTTTTATTCCCAAGGCTTTTCCCTGTTTCCGGTCCTGGCATTAAGAGAATAATAATTGGGAAGAAGACCCAAGTGATGCTCAAATACAATGACGGCCGTGGAGAATTGGTGCTCATTACCCCGTGTCGGTGCAACAGATAACAAACAAGAGATTCAAAGCAAATCAATCACATAAACTGAAGTTTGAAACACCAACGTCCCCAAAGGGTGCCAATCAAAAGAACAACAAAGTACATCTAATAAAAGGAATCCCATAACAAGCTTGTGGGTAATCCAAGTACAATAGCATGAAACTAAACCCTAGGGAGCTCTAAGTCTTGCAGCCTCCAGCTAAGACGCTTGACATTCTGGAACAACTGAACGATATCCGGATGATCAGGATCTTGGATGAGTCTCTGGATGAGGAGGTCCCTTAGATCAAAGGAAGCATGTAACTCTTCAATCTGCCACAGGAAAGTCGTCTCATTCTCTTTGCTTGGATCTGGCTCGGCCCTTGACCTCTTCACATCAGCATGAAGTTTCAGTTCTTCAACTTCTTTCTGGACATCTTCAGTTATTTGTTGACTCTTTGTCATCTGATGAAGATACTCCCTCTATTGCTCTTGTGCCTTCCGAACTAGCTTCTCTTGCTCAACCAAAGCATCCTGGAGGTTCTTGATCTTCAACTCGAATTCGGCTTCTACCTCCTTTTGCTTCTTTTGATTATCGCTCCACTTCTCCTGCCAAAGTGTAACTCTAGAGTGAAACCAAGTACTTTTAGTTTGGTGGTAGACAGATTTGAGGATACTTCAGACGAGCTCAAATAAAGAGCTTTGGCGATGTTAGCATGGGTTGGTCTTGTCATCTCTGAGTTAAAAGGAATATGATCTTTGATTGACACTCCCATAATCTCAGCATACTCTTCCAGCAAAGGACCCAACTGAAAGTCATGAAATGTGAAACACCTGAGCCGTGGATTGTAATACTGTAACAAAGTGTGAATGGCGCTTCTCTGAGAGCTATCCAAGTTGAATACCAAGTCCATATATCACAATAATTTTCCTTGAAGTATCCCAAATGACCCAGGGTAATGAGAGACACCATTTGATTGATCAGGTCCATCTTGGTATCAAAGAATTTGTAGTGCACAGTTCTCTTTCTGACGTCTTCCATTCTGAAGCAATGATATGACCAGGAACCGGGAGTAATGCTGACCCTGAGAATAAAAGAAACACAAATGATTAATGATGATATGATGCTTATGCAAGGCGAAGCATGTGATCGGTGAAGTTTCTGTGATGTGATAATCATATAATCAGGTGTCAGTGCAAGGTCACAATATCCACATGTCACCATTACAATCCCTCTGATCCGAGATCCATATCTTAGAACCAGAAATCCAGATCACAAAACTGAACCAAAGACAAAGCGGGTATGCTGAAGGTCTTAGGGTTCCTTCAAACCCCTCCCAATCTCACGGGTGTGCTACTCGGGTCAACATCACGGACTCTCAAAGCCGAATAGCAATAATACGTTCACCATTTCCGAGAAAAGGCTCATGACCAAGTCAGGGAATCGGTTTGGCATTATGTACTACTCAGGGAGGCCTCAGTTGAGTCCAGAAAAACAAGCATCCCTCACAAGTCTCCAGCTTCAAGCACTGAATCGAGAAATAATAGTACATTCATCCCGAAGGGTACAATACTACCGTCATACGAACAATTTGCTTTAACTGAATTCCTATGAGAGAACCAGGCCATCCTATGCGAGTTCCCAATGGACCCTCGGATGCGAGTGGGTTTGCCAACAAATGTGGTCTGCCACTATCATCATTGGAGAGGGTTGTTTCCACAAAGATTCTCAATGATCGGTCCCCATATGCACATAACTATCAAGGTCTTATCCCGAAGTGGAGGAAATCCCCACACAAGATATTTCCAAGACGGTCGCAGTCTGGGTGTGAAACACATCGCCACTCATCATGACACATGCGAGTACAACGTGTCCACGCTAATCCTATAGTGCACTCAAGCCGGGTATTTGGCTTATCTCACAATAACTCCCATCCCACAAAAAAAATGAAAACCAGCACAGCCAGATAGTCCAGTATAATATGATGCATGGAAAATAAATACTGAAAATAGTAAATAAATACGGTAAAGTAAAGTTGTAAAGTAAAAACTTTAAATAAAAACAGTAAAGCTAAATTAAAGCACACAGCAACAAACAGATAAACACCCAAAGAAACAAAACCAAACAGGCGTTAGGATTAACTCTACAAGGGAAACCAGAGATTCTGGGTTCGGTCCCCAGCAGAGTCGCCAACTGTCGCTCCCGGTATTTTCATCCTAGTACAAACGCGAAAATGGCGCGGAAAAAGTAGAGTCGCCAGCCATGCATTTTCAACTGAACCAAGATATATCATGTGTTCTTATCTCTTGTTTATTCATTGCTTTACATGTTTATGCTTCTGCAAAAAAGATTTCAAGAGTTAAAACCCAATTCAAATCCCCCTTTATATTGTGTTTTCTCATACCTTCATTTGTCTTGTCAGACCCTATGCTTAGACAAAGCCTTCGCTTGCATGTTTATAATGCTTGACCTTGTGCTTGGACAAACTTTTCTCATGTGTGTTTTCTTTGTCAGACTTTGTGCTTAGGAAAACCCTCTCCTTTTGCGTGTTTGTCTTGTTAGACCCTATTCTTAGACAAACCATTCTTATGCATGTTTATCCAATCAGGCCATATACTTAGACAAAATCTTCTCATGCGTGTTTATCTTGTCAGACCCTATGCTTAGACAAACTCTTTCCTTTCATGTATGTCTTGTTAGTCCCATGTTTAGGAAGACTCATTCATTTCTTGCCTTGTTAGTCACATGATTTAGCAAGCCCATTCTCTCAAGTTTTCCATGTTAGTCTCATGTTTTGGCAAACCTCTTTCCTTTCATGTCTGTCTTGTTAGTCTCATGCTTAGTCAGACTCCTTTATTGCTTTTCTTGTTAGTCTCATGCTTTGGTAAGCCCTTTTTCTCAAGTTTTCCATGTTAGTCCTAAGCTTTGGAAAACCTCTTTCCTTTCATGTCTATCTTGTTAGTCACATGCTTAGACATACTCCTTCATTGCTTTCCTTGTTAGTCACATGATTTGGAAAGCCTATTCTCTCAAGTTTTCCATGTTATTCCCATGCTTGGGAAAACTTCTTTGCATTTATGTCTGTCTTGTTAGTCTTATGCTCAGATAGACCCTTTCTGCCTACCATGCTAGTCTCATGCTTTGGCAAACACTTTTCCTCTCAAGTTTTTCTTGTTAGTCCCATGCTTAGACAAACTCTCTCAAGTTTTCCATGTTAGTATCATGCTTTGGAAAATCCTTTTCCGCTCTGTCGCTCCCGGGATTTTCATCCTAGTACAAACGCGAAAGTGGCGCGGAAAAGGTAGAGTCGCCAGCCATGTATTTTTATCCCGAAGGAATGGGAAAGGTAATGTTGCACAAACCTGAGGAAGAAGGAAAGGACAAGGCCCTGCGACCAAAGATCTGGGTTCGGGAGTCGATTACGACCTGGGAAGGTATTAGCACCCCAGACCGTCCGCCGTACCCGACGGGATCCACGCTTGCTTGCTTGTTTCAAAGGGTGAGGAATAAGAATGTTGCTGAATAAAACTGCTGACTGAAATGGGAATGAGAAGAGGGAACTGGAAAAAAGAGAGCTAAAAGAAAGAATGGGGAAAATGTAGGGAAAATAAAGAATGCACTCAAACGGGCCCTACCCGCTGCCTACGTACCTCATCGGGATAATCAGGATCAGAGTCGACGTAGTTCGCCTAACTAAGGCGGGAACTATTTGTTTGCATTTTTTATGGTTGGAACTGCGTATGTTTATGCTCAGGTGTTGCAGGCTCGTCTGGTACGAGTGCATTTACCGTCTTGAATGCGAGACAAATCGTCGCAAGTTCGCGCTGAGAGGGAGTGAGATGAGAAAAGAAGTTCCCGTAGGAAAGTCGCTTATTGTTTGTTTTTGTCTTTTATGAGAAGTATTTTGAATTTGTTTATGAACATTCTCATACTAAGACCTATTCATCGCGGGAAGTACTTACACCTCGCCCCGAAATAGGACGCGTATAAGCACTCCACAACAAAGTCTCGTGTCGTACAAGAACGTTCGGTTTTTATTAAGTGTTTTATTGCTTTCTTTATGAGATGAGAAAGAAAGACTCAAGTTGCAAAAGGAAAAACTAATGGGACTAAGACCAACCCTAAGTTATTTATTTACAAAATGGATATCCTAATGGTTTGTGAGGTTTTTCTAATCCTAAAGAAAAGAATAAGAAAGAAGGAAAAAGGATGAAACTTACTTCCTAAGGAAGGTAAGTTGATCCTAACAAAGGGGAAATCCTACACAAATATGGAAGGAAAGAAGGAATTAAATGCATAAAGAAAATGCATAAAAATAAAGTAAAGGATAAGGTAAGGAAACTTACCTCAATCTTCCCCTCTACAAAACAAATGTTAATGTGCATTTTAATAAAAATAATAAGCAAACATACCATAATTAAATCCTAAGGCAACTTGGACCTAAACTAGACTCTATTTTAATCCTAAAGGAACTAAAAAATGCTAGGACAAAAATACAGCACATATTACAGCCCCTATTACACAAACAACTATGAAACTATGCCTAACACCAATCAGCTTTTTACAGCCAGCATGCAGCATGAAAAAGTAGGTGTAAAAGGTCAAGTACAGCATGCAAACAAACAAACAGCCTACATTTTACAGCACCTATATGCAAAAACAACTATGAAATGCAAAATCCAGAATTGATTATTTTCATTTTTTTAATGCACAAACTCAATGAAAAATGCACCAACTTGATCATGAACATGCATTTGAACATGGATCAACATACATAATTGAATGAACATGAGCATTTTGAAGGATTATGCAAGAATGCATCACATAGTTGATTATGCAACAAGTAATGCAAAAATGTAACACATGAACATGGCATATGAACATGATGATTATTGATTATGAACATGCAATATGATAGCTCAAACATAATGTCAAACTCCATGCAAAATTCAGAATTGAATTGATATGGATGGTATGATCAAGCATGCAACCACATGCAACCAAATGTACATACATACATGATTATGCAACATGCAACATACATCAACATAATGAAATGCAAAATGACTTAATGCAATATGAAACATGTAAAAACAGAATGCAACATGATTATTATATGCCAAATGATGCATGAACATGGCAACAAAATGCAAGAACTCAAGCTATGCACAAAAGAACACAAAAACACATAATACGCAACATGAACGGAATCGTGTCGAAACGACTCAAAATGGGGGAATGAGCTACTGGAAATGGACTCAAAAATTCCCTAAAATCACTACCTAAACATGTATGAACATTAGAGGTACTAGAACTTAAGAATGAGCAATCATATAAGCTAAAAAACCAAAAATCAACAGCGTTAACCGGTTAACCATATACGTTAACCAGTTAACGGACCTAAAACAGAAGTAATTTGTGGCAAAAACGCACGCATTAACCGGTTAACCAAATGCGTTAACCGGTAAACACTGAACAGAAAGTGAAAAAAACTTTTGAAATAAGTGCTTTTGGCCACAAACTCACTTCTAATGATCCCTAACACATCTAGGAACATGCTAACACTAATTTCTACTTAATTGGGACTTATTTACACATTGTAAACACCCCAAATTTGCCCTCACTAATTTCACACCATGGCTTGTGATCTTCCATATTTGCATAAGTTTAATCATACCATTTCATGTTGCATTTTTGCCTCACTGCATTAGGTCAAGTTCATCTGCATCTAGGGTTTGTGACTTGAGCCATCCAGGATCCATCTGAGCCACTCCAAAGGCCATCAATCATTTCAAGAGGGTCCATGTATGTTCAATCATCATATTTTATCCTCCAAAGATCAAGGAATTCAAATAATCACAAGAATTGGGAAAACATGGAAGCTGAGCTAGGGTTTAACTACACAGATGACCTGAAATTAGGGTTTTGGTTTCAGAGTCCATAACTCCAAATTTTTTGGTCATTCTTGTTTCTATTGGTCTCAATATGTTATAAGGATCATGCATACCAAGTTTGATGGGGAAATTCATTATGGAAGTCATCTGATCACTAGGTAACTTTCTAAGCAAGTCAGAGCAAAATCAGGGCATCTGAGGCCCCCCAACATGGAACCAAAGTGGATTTTTCATCAAATTGAGGTTATATGGTCTTTATTTGATCATTGAAGTTCTTAAAAGTTCATAAAATTGAAGAAAAGTGAGCTAAACCAAAAGTTGCCAAAAATGGAAATGACTTGTAATGTAAACTTTCCATTTTGGGAAAGTTTTTCAACCTCCATTTTCTTAACCAAAAATGCTTCAAATGAAAAATTATTGGTCATGAAAGTTGTAGATTGAATCATTCCCTTTTCAAAAAGTACAAGAAAAAGATCTAATTCATTTTGGAACTCAAGTTATGGCTTGTCAAAGTTGGCAAAAATCACATAATTTTCAAGAGTGCACGAAAGAGGATGTTTTGCAAAACCTCTTGCCAAGATATTTATTGACTTCAAACACACTTCTAATCATCATACAAACATAACACATTGCCTAAAACTCATAATTGGCCCAAGAATCTCAAGTTTTCATGTCTTGCCCATGAAGAAATCTTAAAGGGGCCAAAGTTTCTTGAAATTGCAAAATGACCAAGAACCTTTCACAAGCATGCTGAATTGCCTCTAAATGAATTCCATGGCCATCCTTGATCCTTGCTGCACCAGACACCCCATTGTACCAAGCCTGCCACTTGCCCATACCTCAAATACAAGAAATCTTGACTTTTTGCAAATCACCCCATACCAATCAGCATAGCCCACACCAACTCCACAGACCTATCACAACTTGATATGTGGACTTTATGCAAGCCATAACACACAAGAACACAGCCTGAAAACCTCAACATCCACAAGTTCACAAAAATCACCTCTCTTGCATTTTCCTTCGAAACACACAACACACTTGCTAAAACTCAAAACAAATTCCACCATTCATCTCTAAATCAATCACTGATCATAAACCACCCATCAAAACAGCCAAGAACACACCATAAGCCAAACACGATTTTCTGACCAGAGGAGTCTAAACTCACAAACCAGCCTTCCTCAAAGCTCTCCAAGCATCAAAGCTTCTTCAGGGAGGCCATTGGAGGCATTTTGCACCAAGGAAGCAGCCAGAAAGCTCAAGGGTTGAAAGCTTCATCTCAGGTAGCCATCTCAAATTTTTTTTTCCAGAAATCTCCTTTTAAGTTATAGAAATGTTCCCCATGTTCTCCTGAGTACTGTAAACACCCCAAATTTGCCCTCACCCATTCACACCATGGCTTGTGATCATTTTCATATGCATAATTTCAATCATACCATCTCATATTACATTTTTGATTCATTGCATTGGTTCTAAGTCATCTGCATCTAGGGTTTGTGATCTGAGCAATCCAAGAGCTTCTTGAGCCACTCCAAAGGCCATCAATCACTTCAAAGAGGTCTATGTGTGTTCAAGCATCATATTGAATCCTCTCAAAGTCAAAGAAGTCAAAGAGTCACAAGAACTGAGAATGGCATGGAAGCAGAGCCAGGTTTGACTACATAGATGACCTAGAATTAGGGTTTTGGTTTCAAAGGCCATAACTACAAATTTTTTGGTCATTCTTGTTTCTATTGGTCTCTATATGGTATAGGGAGTATGCATATCAATTTTCATGAAGAAATTCCTTGGGGAAGTCATCTGATCAAGAGTTGACTTTTCAAGCAAGTCAGTGCAAAGTCAGGGCATCTGAGGCCCCCAATGACCCAACCAAAGGGTGTTCTTCATCATTTTGATTGTATATGATCTTTATTTGATCATATAAGAAGTTGGAAGTTCACAAAATTGAAGAATTTCAAGTCTTTTGCAAAGTTGACTTTTTGGGAAAGTTGACTTTTTAATGAAATTGCCATTTTGGGAAACTTTTTCAACCCTTGCTTTTTGATTCAAAAATGCTTCAAATGGAAAAATTTTGGTCATAAAAGTTGTAGAATGGATCATTCCCTTTTCAAAAAGTACAAGAACATGACCTAATTCATTTTGGATCAAAAGTTATGGCTTGTCAAAGTTGGCAAAAATCACAAAATTTGAAGTTTTCCACCAAAGAGGCAAAATTGCAAATTCACTTCTCAAGGCAAATTAAGTTATCAAATGGACTTCTAAACTTCACAACATGATCATACAAGACCTAAAAGTCAGATTGCACCAAAGAATCACACATTTTTATGGCTTATGGAACAAGATTTTTCATAAGAAGCAAAAGTGAAACAACTTGCAAAACTCATCATAAGTTACAATCCACTTGCTGGATGACATCAGAACCAATCCTAGGGTTCTCCCCACATCATGCTGCGCAGGACACACCTTTTGTCCTTGGCTAACAAGTAGCACATGCCTCTCTTACACAACTTTGACATTTTGGCAACTTGAGCCATACCTATCACAAAAGCACACATCACCTCATCTGACCTATCACCATAGTTTATGCAAATCAAAAGCAAGCCAAAGCATACAAAACAGAGGCCTGAAGCACTCTCTAACACAGCATTCTCATTTCCATACCATTTTGCAAAAGCTTTCGAAACTGCTTGCACAAGCCACAAACACAAAAACTAACTTCACAAATCAACTCAACACACCTCCCTGATCACAAACCACCCCTCACCATAGCCTGAAACTCAAAGAATCAAAAACACGATCACCACCTGCCATTGAACAGAACTTCTGCCATCTCTCAAACCAGCCATTGCAAACTTCAAACAAGTCTTGAAAGCTTCTCAGGAGGTCCAGGGGAGTTGATTGCAAGCAAGACATCAGCCAGAAAGTTCCAGGAACTAAAGCTTCAGTTCAGGTAGCCATCTCAAACTTTTTTTCCAGAAACTCCATTTTAAGTTCTTAAAAGCTTCTATGTATTCCCCTGATCATGAATATGTGTTTACTTTTGAAAATGGTTGAGAAACCAGGATGTATGAATGTTCTGAAATTTTTTTGCCCTAGAAACGTTTTGCTTCGATTTGGCTGATTGATGAATGAAAAATGATGTTTGAATGGGGGTTTTGATCTAGTTTGGCATGGGGATGATTTCTGGGTAGTTAGTTTTCGTTTTCATGAAGTTTTGAAGATTTTGGCAACTTTCAGGTGAGGGTCTTGCCGGAGAAGACGACCGGAAGTCTTCTCCGGCCACCTGAAAGTAATTAGGGCTAATCCCTGTAATTAATGAGAGTTTGAATTCTGAGCGTAGGATTGGTTGACTTTGTTTGACTGGCGCGTGTTTGGATGGTCCAGATCAACTCACTTAACCCTAATCCAGTCATTTACTTAATTAATTAGGTTTAATTTATTTCAAACCTCAGAATGAATCCTGGCCTTCCAATCTCGCGCGCGTCAATTCCCTCTCTTTTTATTCAAATCCTGTCCATTGGATGCGTTGACTTTTCCATAAATCCATTTTATTTTTCATTTTTATTTCATTTGTTTTGTCCATTTATTTTAAAATAGTAAAACAATTTTAAAAATTCTGAAAATTTTTGTACAAACTTTTCTTAATTTTCAGAAACCAAAAACATTTTTATTTTTATTTTTTGCATAAAAAAATATTTTTAAATCATTTAAAATTTTATTTTTAATTAATTAATGAGAATTATTTAATTATAAATACTTTTAGGTATTTAAAAATCACCAAAAAATTCATGAAACCTTTAAAATCATTTAGAAACATTGTCCAACCCTCAAACCAAATTTCTTTTTTGATCTTAATGCATTTTGACAATTTTCCATGGAATTAATTCAATTTCAAAGCATTATTTTGATCCAATATTCAAAAATTCATTTCTGCCTAGTTATTGAGAGTTGGACTTTGATTCTTTTTGCATTGTGTCTTGCATATCATGTAGTTTGTAGGGTTAAATTGGCATGAATTGATCTTGCATTTTCCATTTGTTTGACATTTTTCTTGTCAAGGTACCCTAAAACCCTAGAAATCTTAGGAAATTCATAACCCTAATTAGGTTAAGAGTTAGAACCCCTCCTTTGGGCAGTGAGTTTGTATAGGTTTAGGGTTCCCTTGAATGCATTTTCAATTTTTTATCATGTTGTTTGCTTCTGGTTTTGATTTTTGTTTGGTGTATGGATCATAAACCCTAATTTGGGCTTCCTTTTGCATCCATCTTGCATTTGCTTGCATACCATGACTTGCCATAGCATTTTGTGCATCCATTTGATTCATTAGACATCTTAAGACATATTAGAAGCATGTTTGATCATTACATCTTTCATTTGCCACTTTGTATGCCATTTTCATTCCATAACTTTTCATGTATGTTCATGGTTCTAAACTTGCTTCTCTTGCATCCATTTGTTCATGTGATCATCCTCATGCTTTGTTTCATGTTTGCATCATATCATAGCATCATTATCATCTCATATATGCTTCTGGTTTTGATTTTTTTTTCATCATGCCATTTCACTTCATTTTGCATTGCATTGCATTTCTTTCATTAACTTTTCAGGTGGTAAGCAACTTTGAGAAGTGAATTTGCCTTCACTTCTAACATTTTCTTTTCATCTCCCTTATGCATCATTGCTGCATTTTGTTTTGTGTTTGAGATTGAGCTTGCTCTTTCTTTTTCTCTTCACTTTATTCCCTCAAGTGACTTGTCTTCTTAAATGAAGCAAGTTACTTTGCTTCTCTTTCCTCCTTTCATCTGCTTCCTGGTGGTTCCTCTGAAGATGTCTTTTGAAAACCTCACAAACCTTAGGGACAACCAAGTATGACAATGATTAGGGTTTTGATTAGTCCCCCCACTTAGTTTTACCTTTGTGTCTCATTGAGTCTTCTCTCCTCACCTCATAATCAGGGACTAAACCCTAAAGGCTTTAAGGCTTTGTGATTAAGTTTATGCCTGCATCCTTCTATTAGGATGGAGTGTATAACTTTAATCCTAAGTGTTAAACCCTTAAGGTGTTTAAATCCTTTAATCAATTCATCTAATAATCATCAAGACATCAAGCATGTAACTTGGGCCTAGCATTAGGGTTCTAATTCTTCCTTAATTGGTTAAGAAGGACTAACCCTAGTGTTAATGGACAAGTCCCCCTCAAGTTGTCTTACAAACCCGAAAAAATCACTTCTTCATCTTATCATTAACTAAAATCCATCTAATAAAGGCTTTGTTTTGTCATGAGTTTAATCCCTAATCATGGATTAAGTTGAGGAGCTTTCCTTAGCTTAAACATTCTCATCTATTATCCTTCTATTAGGATGGTGTAATGGGTCTGTTTAATCCCTGATTATGGCTTAACCTCATTACTTAACACTAAACAAAAACACCAAAAACATCTAAATAATCACAAGTAGGTTAATGATCTTAATCCTGCATCAAAGGTGATTAAGTGTGAGAAGCTGACTTCACACTTAAGGCATTCTCATTACCCCTAATCAGAGGGAAGATGTGATGAGTTTACTAAATCCATTGGTTTAGGCTTAAGCTCATTAACTTATGACAAACTTCAAAAAAGGCAATAAAAGACTGAAAACTCAAAAACAAACAATAATCGTCTCCTCCGGGATTCTTTTCTCATCTCATTCACTCACAAACGAGAACTTGCTTCTTCCGTCTAATGCAAGACAGTTTGCACCTGAGCCAGACAGGTCATACACTTGAGCATAGACAAGTAAGCAGTTCACAAGTCAATTCATCTTTCAGTCTCTATGGGTCGAACTACAGTGTTCTGACTTCCTCATTGCACGAGAGGATACGTAGGCATAACTTAACAGTTATCGAACAAAAGTCTCTGTATATTCCCCCTCCTTCTAGCCTTATTCTTTAGCCTCATTTTTCATGAGTATTTCATCTTTGTTCTTACACTGACACTTCACTTATACACTTCACTTCTCTTACAGTGACACCTGTACATCCTTTTCCAGCTCTTTTATACACAGATTGCACTGACACTACCCCTTTAAAACACAAATCTTTTAAGCGTGGATCCCGTCGAGTACGGCGGACAATCTGGGTGCTAATACCTTCCCAGGTTGTAACCAACCCCCTTTCTCAGTCTCTCTGGTTCGCAACCGTCTTATCCATATCTTTCTAGGTCTATGCAGCATTGCCTTTCCTCCGGGATAAAAATGCCTAGCTGGCGACTCTTTCATTCCCTGTGAGTTCACTCCTGTGTGTTCTCACATCATCCTTTCGTCGACCGTTCGCGTCTGTACCCTATTTGACCCGACTTCATTTAGTGGGAGCGACAAGTACACTGAACTTGTTATTTTTGAAAATGGTGAAGAAATGAGCATGAACCGAATCTCTGAAATTTTTGACCTAAAAGAAGATTGATTCAATTAATGCTTGTTTCTGAAAATAAATGGATTTCGTGCTTGGATTCTTGTTCCTTGATGTTTCTTGAGTGATTCTGGAGCTTTAGGGGGCTTGGGGTGAGGTTTTGAGTGAGTTAGCAATTTTCAGGTGAGGGTCTGGCCGGAGAAGATGACCGGAAGTCTTCTCCGGCCACCTGAAAGTCATTAGCAGCTTTAATTAGGGTTGGGGCAAACTTTGAATCTGGGCCCTTAGATCTCTCTTCCCGCGCGTGTTTGTGTGGACCAGATCTTGTGATTAGTTATTAATTAGGATTATTTAATTAATTAAATAGGATTAGTTAAGATTGAATTTCAGCCATAGGATGTGGCGCGTGGTCAATAGATACAAACCCAGTTTTAATCCTGTCCCTCCATTCTGCATACTTTCATTAAATTCATTTTTATTTCACATTTTTCTTATTTATTTTGTACGAATTATTAAAAATAGTAAAAATGATCAAAAAAATCTGAAAATTTTTATCAAGCCTTTTATTAATTTTCAGAAATCAAAAATATTTTTATTTTTATTTTTTGCATTAAAAAAGTATTTTTAAATCATTTAAATGTTTTATTTAATTAATTAATTAAAATTAATTAATTAAAAATATATTTAAGTATTTAAAAATCACCAAAAAAATCAGAGAACATTCTTAGACATTTAGAAGCATTTACAAACTTACCATACAAATTTCTTTTTGGTTTTGATCATTCTTTGACATTTTTCAATGAATTAGGGTTCTTAAAATTGTTCATTTTCTAACCCTAACTTCAAAAATTCATAACTTTTAAACCAAGTTGAGTTTGTGAATGGTTCTTTTTGCATTGTTCTATGCATGACTTCTAGTTTCTAAAAACATTTTTGTTTCATTTTTATCTTGCATTTTCAAATTATTTGCCATTTTACATTAAGGATCACCCAAAAAACCCTAGAAATTATAGAAAAATCATATATTTCATTAGGTTAAGAGTTAGGTCTTCTCCTTTGGGGTGTGAAACCATATGGGGTTAGGGTTCCTTTAAGTCCATTTTCAATTTTTTATCTTGTGATTTGCTTCTGTTTTTGAGTTTTGCATCTCATGTTGCATGTAAACCCTAATTTTGTATCTTCACTTGCATTCATCTTGCATATGCTTGCATTCATGAACTTGCCATGACATTATATGCATTCACATGACTTCTAAGACATCTTAGGACACATTAGACTCATGTTTGATCATTGCATCATCCATTTGCCATGTTATGCATTCATTTCATTTCATGTGCATTCTTGAGCTTTCATGCCCCTTTCATGCTTCATTTGCATCCTCATTACTTGTATGATCATCCACATCTCTTGGCATGCTTTAATATCATCTCTTAGCATCATTTGCACCATAAAAATGATTCTGGTTTTTGTTTGCATCCTTGCATTCATTTCATTTTCATTTCATTTCATCTCCTTTGCTAACTTTTCAGGTGGTAAGATACTTTGAGAAGTGAATTTTCCTTCACTTATCACAATATCTTCTCATCTCTCTTATGCATTCATTTCTGCATTTTATATTTGTATTAGAGTGAGCTTTCTCATTCATGTTCCCTCCTCACTTTCTTTCTTCAAGCAACTTATCTTCTTAAGTGAAGTAAGTTGACTTGTTTCTTCTGCTTCTCCTCCTTTCATCTTGCTTCTCCTTGGTGGCTCTTCATGAAGATCTCTTGCAAGCCTCATAAACCCTAGGAACACCCAAGCATGATCACAATTAGGGTTTGATTATTCCCCCCATTAGTTTTACCTTTGTGTCATCTTTTGTGTCTTCTCTTCTCATCTCATAATCAGGGACTAAACCTTAAAGGTTTTAAGGCTTTGTGATTAAGGTTATGCCTTCATTCTTCTCTTAGAATGGAGTGTATAACTTTAATCCTAAGTGTTAAACCCTTAATGTGTTTAAATCCTTTAATCAATTCATCTAATAATCACTAAGACAATAAGCTTGTAACTTGGGCCTTGCATTAGGGTTCTAATTCTTCCTTAATTGGTTAAGAAAGACTAACCCTAGTGTTAATGGACAAGTCCCCCACAAGTTGTCTTACAAACCGTAAAATCTACTTCTTGATCTTACCATTAACTAAAACCCACTTTAATAAAGGCTTTGTTCTGTCATGAGGTTAATCCCTAATCATGGATTAAGTTGAGGAGCCTTCCTCAGTTTAAATGTTCTCATCTATTATCCTTCTATTAGGATGGTGTAATGGGTCCATTAAATCCTTGATTATGGCTTAAACTCATTACTTAAAACTAAACAAAAACTCCAAAAAACATCTAAATAATCACAAGTAGGTTAATGATCTTAATCCTACATCATGGTGATTAAGTGTGAGGTGTTTACTTCATACTTAAGGTATTCTCATTACCCCCAATCAGAGGGAAGATGTGATGAGTTTACTAACCGTTGGTTTAGGCTTAAGCTCATTTTCTTATGACAAATCCCAAAAAGCAATAAAAGATTGAAAACACCAAAAACAAACAATAATCGTCTCCTTCGGGATTCTTTTCTCACCTCATTCACTCACAAACGAGAACTTGCTTCTTCTGTCTAATGCAAGACAGTTTGCACCTGAGCCAGACAAGTCATACACTTGAGCATAGGCAAGCAAGCAGTTCACAAGTCAATCTTTTTTCCAGTCTCTTTGAGTCGAACTACGGTGTTCTGACTTCCTCATTGCATGAGAGGATACGTAGGCATAACTTAACAGTTATCGAACAAAAGTCTCTGTATATTCCCCCTCTTCCAGCATTATTCTTTTATGCCTCATTCCTGAGCACCTCACTTCACTTTCTTGCACTGACACCTGTACATCCTCTTCCAGCTTTTTGCACACAGATAGCACTGACACTACTCCTTTAAACACAAATCTTTTAGGCGTGGATCCCGTCGAGTACGACGGACAATCTGGGTGCTAATACCTTCCCAGGTTGTAACCAACCCCCTTTCTCAGTCTCTCTAGTTCGCAACCGTCTTATCCATATCTTTCTAGGTTTATGCAGCATTACCTTTCCTTCGGGATAAAAATGCCTAGCTGGTGACTCTTTTCAGTTCATCCTCATGTTCTCTCTTTCGCCGATCGTTCGCGTCTGTACCCCCTCTGACCCAGTGTCATTTGGTGGGAGCGACAGCTTGGCGACTCTGCTGGGGAAACTTATACTGCAACCAGGGCTTCTGGTTCTTTTTGTGGGTTCCTTCTAGCGCTTGTTTGATTTGTGTTTACTGGAGTGTTATGTGCTAATTGTTCTTATTCGCTTTATTTATTTCTTTATGTACAGTTTTATTTACTGCTTTCTTTACAATTTTTTATACATCATACTATCATTATCATTGCTTGATCTGGTTTCTGTTTTGGTGGGTGGGGTTCCATTGAATGATTAAGGTCCTATACCTGGGACCTGAGTGACACCTAGGCTAGAGTGGTTCATATTCTTTCCCATTCCATTTCGGTCTGGTGCGGGAATATGAAACACGGTTCAGATGTGGGTTTCTTCTTGAGAACTCTGTGCTACAGATTTTTTGTAGTGCTAGGGCTATCTGGGAAGCCTGCTAAGTCTGGATGACCTTTATTTTGACCTTCAGAATCTGGGGTGAATTAGAGGAGGAACTTTTATGGTTATTGTAAACAATGTACCTCCTGGTTAGAAGTGTTTACACTTCTCATAACTGATCCAAGTCTGAGGATCCTTGTTCTAGAACATTACATGTGAGGGGGTTGGGTTGTTTACAGGTTTGCAGGAACCCTTGGCCACATCATACCCTGTTACTGTTTTGTTTAAGAATACTTCACCTTGGACAGTTCTTGTGATTAACCCTGGACATGTGACTCTTTATTTGAGTCCCCCACCTTGGTTACTGGATTTCTGATCCTCCATCCGGACCTTTGAACATACATGGACCTTATACCAAGACAGATAATCAGATCCAGCTCTTGATCACAAACCCTTGCATATCATTTGCATATATCATCATTGCATCATTTAACATTTGTTTATTTGTTTTTTAGGGTATCCATCATATCATATCTGGTTTGGTTTTGACCCTTTCTACTTCTTAGACCTCTGCTTCAGTTATCTTCTTCAGCATCTGCTTCAGCTATCTCCTTCAACACCTCCACCAGTCTGTCAGAGACTCACCTGCATCAGTCTGTCAGAGACTTACCTCCAGATTTTCAGTCTGTGATCTTCATCAGCATTTGCCTACAGCTTCCTCATCAGTACTCATGGATGTTCCAAGGAAAAGCAACATATCTTACCACTTTTTTGAGCCCATGTTGACTGGTATCAGGCAGGTCCAGTCACTTATCACACCTGACCACATCTCACTGTTTAGAGAGCACTATGGGGGTGTTTTGGACATGGTTATGGATCTTGATTCTTCTCAGAGAAGCATGATCCACACATGCTTGCAGTTTTATGACCCTCCACTTAGATGCTTCACCTTTCCTGACTTCCAGATGGGGCCTCTGTTGGAAGAGTTTTCTTTGTTGATTGGAGTACCTGTCAGAGGGGGGATCCCCTTTAACCCAGAGATGACTGCTCCCAGAAGTGAAGAGATAACAAGGGCATTGCACTTGGAGCCTGCCCGTATTGAGCAAAACATGACAACAAAAGCTGGGATTCCTAGTTTACATCTGGACTTCTTGATTTCTCAGGCCATCCTGAAGGCTACATTGGGAGAATGGAGGGAAGTTTGTGCACTTTTAGCCCTCAGCATATATGGGGCTATATTGTTTGCAGATGAGCCTAAGTTTGTCAGTAAGAATTCCATCCACTTGTTTCTGCTGAGGAACCCAGTGCCTACATTGCTAGGGGATTTTTACTACTCCATCCATCAAAGAAATGAAAAGCAAAGGGGGAAGTTGGTCAGATGTTGTGCTCCCTTGTTCTACTCTTGGCTACTCAGACACCTGCCTAAGTCAGATGCCTTCTTGAACCCACACCAGCAGAAGAATTGGGACAAAAGGTTCATTGCCTTAACATTAGATGATATCAGGTGGTGCACCCAGAGCACCAAAGGCAAGGATATTATTACCAACTGTGGGCAGTACCCTAATGTGCCTCTGATAGGAGTAAAAGGTTGCATCAACTACAACCCTTTGATGTTTAAGAGACAATTGGGATATGCCTTGGTTCACCCTCCCAAAGGACAGGATTTAACTAAGACCCTATATTGTGAAGTGCAACCTAATTCAGCTGTTGTCAAGCAAGCTGCCCAGGCTTGGGACAACATCCAGACCAAAGGGACAACCATCCTTGGAAGATGTAACAATGTTGCTTCAGCCCAGTATTCTGACTGGTCCCGTACTAGAGCTCAGATTACCAGGATTCCTTTCACCTTGGGGGAATTTGAAAAGCTGAAAGAGAGGAATAATCAGCTATCTGAGGCCCTGAAGAAGACTCTTTAGGAAAGAAATGACGGTCGTCTGGTCATTGAAAGATTGGAAAGACTCAAGACTGAGCATCTGACCAATATTGAGAGGACATATGACTACATAAGGAAAGCAAGAGTCGGGGAACAGATATTGAAGAATGCCTGCAAGGAGGCCAAGATTCAGAAATCTAGGGCTGAGCATTACCTGGAAGAAAGCCAGGCTAGGTGGATCAGGATCACCGAAGCCCGTGCACAAGAACACCAGAGGACTCAGGCCAAGATTGAGCAGCTGGAGGCCAATGAGAAGAAGCAGCATGAAGCTTTTTTGGCAGCTCAGAAGGAGATATCAGAATTGAAGCTCCGAGCGGGGTTAAAGAGATCAAAGGATCAGGACATGCATAAGAAGCTGACTAATGTCGTTGCTACCAGGAACCTCCTCATTAGGACCATTATAGAGCACCCAGCTGGTCTGGTGACTGAGGCACTCCTGAAGGAAGTCAGGGAAGATTACTTTGGATTGGATGTCTGATTCCTCTTTGCTTGTATTTCTTTTCTTTTGATGTACTTTTGCTTTTGTTTGTTGTATTTTTGACCCACCATGGGCTTGTGTTGTAAACGGACTGTGTATTTTCATCATTTGTAATGTATCATTTTGTTCTATTTTTGTGGGCTTCTTCTCTCAACATCATCAAGCATCTCCTCGAGGTCTGGAAAGGTCAAAACCAAGAACCAAACCGGATACCTTGGAAAACAAATAAGCATATTGCATTGCATACTAACACTTTCTTTGTTTTGTAGGTTTTTGTTTAATATTTGTTTCTCACTTTGTTGTGCTTTCAGGAAACATTGCTCGTCGCCGAGTGTTCCCTGTCAACCGCACACACCGGTACCCAACGCGTAACAACCTTCCAGGCATTCAAATGGATCAGGTACAGCAGGACCTGAATGAAGTAAGAAATCAAATGGCAAACGAAAGGGTCGAGATGAGAAACCAAATGTCCCAGTTTATGGCTGTGATGACTGGCTTGGCTCAGAGCTAGGAGAGGCTGAAAGAGCTGGTAGAAAGGAAGACACCCGAAGAGCCCCATCTTGGAACAATGGGAACCAGCAATAATGAACGAGGGCAGCCTCACATCGACCCACCAGAGTTTGGGTCGCATTTGAATCCAGATGTTAATGGCACAAGGAATGTTCAAGGTAATACTGCTGGGGGCAGAATCCTGCAAGAGGATCCCAAGAAGAACAATTCACTGTTATTGGGGCTGGAGATGAGGTGTATGACAGAAGACTGGATGAGATTGCTGAAAATCTAAGGTCTTTGGAATCTCATAACTCCTTAGGCTTTGACGTAATGGATATGGGGCTGGTAGATGGGGTGAGAATTCCCCACAAATTCAAACCCCTTTACTTTGAGAAATATAATGTTACCTCATGCCCGCATACTCATCTACAATCCTTCTTAGGGAGACTCAAGGCTTATACCATGGATGAGAAGTTATGGATGTTCTATTTTGAAGACAGCCTGACTGGAGCGTCAAGAGAATGGTATTTGAATCTGACAAGGGTCACTATAAGATGTTGGAAGGACTTGGCCGAAGCCTTCATCCGGCAGTACCAGTACAACCTAGACATGGCTCCCAATATAACTTTTCTAATGGGCATGTCTCAGTCTTCAAGGGAAAGCTTTCGGGATTATGCTCAGAGGTGGAGACAGCTTGCTGCTGCTGTCCAGCCATCCATGTCAGAAAGAGAGATGGCTGACATGTTTATGAACACCTTGCAGGGAACTTATATTGATAGACTTGCTGCTTTCTCTTCAACTAGTTTTGCCGATGTAGTTATAGCTGGTGAGAGAATTGAGAGTCTTTTGAAAATGGGCAAAATCTCTGACAATGGTGCCAGCTTCTCCAACAACCCCAGAAAACCTTTTGCAGGACCCGAAGGGCGGGTGAAACAAATGCTATCCATGCAAGCAGGGGCAGACCCCAATATTCTCATAGATCAGTAGCAGCCGTTACCATCCCGGCTCCAGTTCCACAATAACCACTTTACCCTCAACAACAACAACATCAATATCAACAACAGTCTCATTTTCCGCAACAAAGAACTTACAGTAATAACAATAACAACCAACAGCAGTGCCCCTTTCAACAGAGGCGATCTCAGGCAAATAGGGTGATTGACCCCATCCCTATGCCTTATGTCGCTCTACTGCCACAACTCCTAAAACTTAACCTGGTTGAGTTAAGAACGTTGGCTCCACCAGATCCTCTCAATCTCCCAAAGAATTATGATGCTAATGCCAGGCGTGCCTTTCACTCCAACGCACCTGGTCACAATACTGAGAAATGTAGAGCCTTGCAAATGAAGGTTCAAGATCTGGTCGATTCCAAAGCTCTCAATTTCACACCTCCTCCAAATGTTAACAGAAATCCTATGCCCAATCATGGTGGGCCCAGGATTAATTCCATAGAAGAGGACCAACCATCTGCACTAATTGATAATGTTGCACAGATTCAAACACCGCTGGCAGAATTCAAGGTTCAACTCTTAAAATGTCAAGTGTTCCCAGGCTGTGGGGCCTACTGCGAATCGTGCAAAACTGCTATCAATGGTTGTGAGAAGCTAAGGTTTGGCATAGATGGTCTCATCAGAAATGGAATTTTGCAGATTACCACAACGGCTCCTTCAACAACTCTTTCTTCAGCAACAATGGATTCTCCTACAACATCAACAATTCTTTCTTCAGCAACAACAGATCCTCCTACAACTAAAACAACTATCATTTCCCACTGATTCATCCACAACTCCGGAAATCACTCCATCCATTATTTCAACAGATCAGAGTTCAGCAACATTTACTTCTACAACATCAGCATCCATCTTATCAACGGAAACGCCTACAACACAAGCAAACATTAATGAAGATGTCTCAACGGTCACGATCTATTATGACCCAGCAAATGTTCATCCCAACAACAATTTGCAACTACAAACTGCAACACCTCCTGTCAGATCTCCAGTCACAATCTACTACGACCCGCATACCATCACAGTTCCTACCGCTACAACAATCAGTCTGGTTACCATTACGGTGCCTGGACATGTTCCTTATGAAAGCAATAATGCCATACCTTGGCATTACGGCTCTGATCTCTACTGCGACGGAAAGAAGATCACTCTAGATTCAACAACCTCTTCACCACAAGTTGACAATGTTGGGGGAGGCGGAGGCTTCACCAGAAGCGGACGCCTTTTTGCCTCACAAACACCAAGGCCCAATGCTGAAGCAGAAGCTGCTGCTAAGGCAAAAGGAAAGAATGTGGTATCTGAAGAGTCAACTGTTAAAGAAACTTCGAAGACGTCCTTTGAACAAGAGGTGGACGAGTTTATGAGAATAATCAAAAAGAGTGATTACAAAGTGGTGGGCCAGCTTCATCAGACACCCTCCAAAATCTCTATATCATCATTGTTAATGTGTTACGAAGCCCATAGGAATGCACTGTTGAAGGTCCTGCACGCAGCATACGTGTCGGAAGAGATTACGGTTAATCAGCTGGAAACAGTGGTTGCAAATGTAAATACCAGTCATGGACTGGGCTTCACAAATGCTGATTTAACGACGGAGGGACGCAATCATAACAAGGCTTTACATATCACCTTAGAATGCAAAGGTGTTGTTCTTTCTCATATGCTGGTGGACACTGGGTCTTCGCTCAATGTCCTCCCAAAGAAAGCCTTGGTGAAGCTGGAGTATGATGGTTTGGCATTGCGTCCAAGTAACTTGGTGGTGAGAGCATTTGATGGCTCTAAGAGATCAGTGCTTGGAGAGATTGATCTACCTGTGTTGATTGGCCCACAGACCTTTAAAACTACCTTCTTCGTGATGGACATACAGCCGGCCTACAACTATCTGTTGGGTAGACCCTGGATTCACGCCGCTGGCGCTATTACATCTACCCTTCACCAGAAGTTAAAATTTGAGTGGGAAGGCCAGATCGTCACAATCTGCGGAGAGGAAGATATTTTTTTAGCCAGCTGGCTACTTACAAGTATATAGAGATGGATGGGGAGATCCATGAGACTATGAGTCAGGGGTTTTAGGCCCTTAACATTAATGAAGCAACTGCTATATCTGGAACGTCCATCACTTCATATCAATAGGCCCGTAAGGTTGTTGAGGAGGGTACCGCTCAAGGCTGGGGCAAGCTGTTGCCAGTTGAAAAGAAAGAAGACAGATTCGGGTTGGGTTACAGACCAACTCGACAAGATCAACCAGAGGCTGCAACGAAGCCCAAATTTGTTAGCGGGGGAATGCTAACCCCAGATGCTGTGAACAGTCTGGAAGACGAGGAAGAAGACGAACGCAACCTGGAAAACTGGATACGTCCAAGGATCCCGGGGAACCAAGTCTCAAACTGGTCTTCCCAGGAAATTATAAGAGTTACTCCTGCAGAGTAATTATTATTTCCTGTCATTAAGCATGCATCAAGTCCTGCATCTTGCCCAAGATGTCAGGGCTCATTTTGTAATCGGGCCATCTTGTATTTTGTGCAAACGATCAATTAATGAATATCAGGACATCTTTTGCAAATGAGTCTCTTTTTTTCCCGCTCACTGTTTTTCATTTTTCATTTTTTGTACAAAAATAAAATGGCAATGTTTTTCAAAATAATAAACTTCATTTTAACTCTTTTTTTAAACAAGATAAAACTGATCACTAAAATGAACCAATCTAAACCCTTGCAGAGAGTGTCCTCCAGACTGCACCGACAATGACACTGCTATGACTTCGTATGACTTCGACAATCCGATTAATCAAGCCGATGAAGGGGTTGAAGAAGATTATGAGTTACCTGAAGAACTAGCCAGGTTGCTGAGACAAGAGGAGAAGGTTATCACTCCTCATAAGGAGGAGGTTGAGACGGTTAATCTTGGTATCGAAGAAGACTTGAAAGAAGTGAAGGTCGGGGCCCGTCTGCAAGATTCAGTGAAGGAACAACTTATTGACATGCTTCGGGAGTATGTGGATGTTTTTGCTTGGTCTTATCAAGATATGCCAGGTCTGGATACCGACATTGTTGTGCACAAGCTGCCTCTAAAGGAAGATTGTCCTCCAGTAAAACAGAAGCTGCGTCGTACTCGCCTGGATATGGCCATGAAGATAAAAGAAGAGGTGCAAAAACAGTGGAACGCCGGTTTCCTCGCTGTGACTAGTTACCCGCCGTGGGTCGCTAACATTGTACCAGTGCCTAAGAAGGACGGCAAAGTACGGATGTGTGTGGATTACCGGGATCTGAATAGAGCTAGCCCGAAGGATGACTTCCCATTACCTCACATTGATGTATTGGTCGACGACACGGCTCAGTTTTAGGTATTTTCCTTCATGGATGGATTTTCAGGATATAATCAGATCAAGATGTCACCTGAAGACATGGAGAAGACAACTTTTATCACACCCTGGGGCACATTCTGTTATAAGGTAATGCCATTCGGACTGAAGAATGCTGGTGCCAGTTATCAACGGGCTATGGTAACATTATTCCACGACAAGATCCACAAAGAAATTGAATGTTATGTGGATAACATGATTGCCAAGTCCCTCACAGAAGAAGACCATATGGTAAATCTGTTGAAATTGTTCAAGCGTCTGAGAAAGTATCAACTGAAGCTAAACGCCAACAAATGCACATTCGGGGTGCGTTCTGGTAAGTTGCTGGGATTCATTGTAAGTGAAAAAGGAATTGAAGTTGACCCTGACAAAGTCAAAGCCACTCAAGAGATGCCTGCACCAAAGACTGAAAAAGAAGTTCGAGGGTTTCTAGGTAGATTGAACTACATTTCAAGGTTAATATCTCATCTTACTGCGACCTGTGAGCCTTTGTTCAAATTCTTAAGAAAAGAACAAACGGTCAGGTGGAATGAAGACTTCCAGAAGGCTTTTGACAAAATCAAGGAGTACTTACAAAACCCTCCAATTATTATGCCTCCAATTGAAGGAAGACCTCTAATTATGTACTTGACAGTATTAGAAGAGTCAATGAGGTGTGTGTTGGGCCAGCATGACGAGTCTGGTCGAAAAGAGTATGCAATATACTACCTAAGCAAAAAGTTTACCGACTGTGAACAACGTTATTCACTGCTCGAGAAAACTTGTTGTGCCTTAGCGTGGGCTGCTCGCCGACTAAGGCAGTATATGTTGACCCACACTACCTTATTGATCTCAAAGATGGACCCAGTCAAGTACATATTCGAGAAGCCAACACTTACCGGACGGGTTGCAAGATGACAAATGATTCTCACAGAATATGACATTCAGTACACATCTCAGAAGGCCATCAAGGGCAGTGTATGGTCCGATTATCTTGCTGAGCAACCCATTGATGATTACCAGCCTATGATATTTGACTTCCCTGATGAAGACATCATGTTCCTGAAAGCAAAAGATCATGAAGAGCCTATTCATACTGAAGGGCCTGACCTAGAAGAAGAATGGACAATGATGTTCGATGGGGCTGTTAATATGAATGGTCGCGGGGTTGGTGCAGTACTCATTACACCTAAGGGAGTTCACACGCCTTTCTCGGCTAAACTCACCTTTAACTGCACTAACAATGAAGCTGAATACGAAGCCTGTATCATGGGTCTTGAGGAAGCCATTGACCTCAGGATCAAGACTTTAACTGTATTCGGAGATTCAGCTCTGGTAATCAATCAGACCAATAACAAATGGTACACTCACCAGGAGCATCTGATTCCATACCGGGATTATACGAGGAGATTACTGACTTTCTTGACAATAGTCAAGCTTGAGTATATCCCTCGAGATGAAAATCAGTTTGCAGATGCTCTGGCTACCATTTCCTCCATGATCAAAGTTCAAGCTGCCAACTTTGTACCTCGGATTTCAGTATCCAGACTTGACAGACCAGCATACGTATTCTCAGTAAACATTGCTAAAGATGATAAGCCTTGGTTCTATGACATCAAATGCTTCTTAGAGGATCAAACATACCCACCTGGGGCATCATCCAATGATAAGAAGACCCTAAGAAGGTTGGCTGGTGGTTTCTTCCTGAATGCTGATGGCTCCTTGTACAAAAGAAACTTTGACATGGTACTTCTCAGATGTGTTGATAATGCAGAGGCTGACTTGTTGATGCATGAAGTGCATGAAGGATCTTTCGGTACCCATGCTGGATAACATGCAATGGCTAAAAAGTTGTTAAGATCAGGTTACTTCTGGATCACAATGGATGCAGACTGTTGTGCCAATGCCAGAAAGTGCCACAAATGCCAGATTTATGCAGACAAAGTGCATGTGCCTCCGAATCCTTTGAATGTAATGTCTTCACCTTGGCCCTTTTCCATGTGGGGCATTGATATGATTGGGAAGATTGAACCGACTACTTCAAATGGCCACAGATTCATCCTGGTAGCCATTGACTATTTTACCAAGTGGGTTGAAGCAACTTCGTATGCAAATGTAACCAGGCAAGTGGTAGCCCGATTCCTAAAGAGGGACATCATCTGTCGGTATGGAGTGCCCGAGCGAATCATTACTGATAATGGTTCCAACTTGAACAATTAAATGATGGCAGAACTGTGCCGGGACTTCAAAATCCAACACCACAACTCTTCTCCTTACAGGCCAAAGATGAATGGCGTTGTTGAGGTAGCCAACAAGAATATCAAGAAGATTGTGCAAAAGATGGTGGTTACGTACAAAGACTGGCATGAAATGCTACCATTTGCCTTGCATGGGTATCGCACCGCAATCAGAACATCCACTGGGGCAACACTGTATCAACTTGTGTATGGTATGGAGGCAGTCCTACCTGTTGAAGTTGAATTACCCTCCTTACGGGTACTGATGGATGTCAAGTTGAATGAAGCAGAATGGATCCGTTCTCGGTACGATCAACTGAATCTGATCGAAGAAAAGAGATTAGTTGCAATCGGTCATGGGCAGTTATATCAGAAAAGAATGAAGAAAGCCTTCGATCAGAAAGTCAGGCTTCGAGAATACCAAGTAGGAGATTTGTGCTAAAAAGGCTCCTTCCTCCTCATACAGACCACAGAGGCAAGTGGACTCCGAATTATGATGGTTCGTTCATAGTGAAGAAAGTTTTCTCTGGTGGAGCACTGATGCTCACTACTATGGATGGTGAAGATTTCTTATCCCCTGTGAATTCAGATGCAGTTAAAAAATACTTCGCATAAAATGACCCGCTGGACATAAAAACAGAATGTAAGTCCAGGCAAAAATAGGGCATCCCGGCGAGTCAAAAACAGAATAAAAGACTTGGGAAAAAATAAGGGAAAATAAAGAAAAAAATGTACACCCGCTGAGTTGAAAAGCCGCATTGGACAACTCAGGCAAAAATGGGTATCCCGGTGGATTGAAAACCCGAAAGGGCGATCCACGCAAAATAAGGGAATAAGCGAACAACTGCATTTTGAATTCGTCTATATCACTTACGACTTGGCAAGTTTCGAAGGGTTAAAGCATCAGTCAGAATCAGCCTTTTTCAGAAAGCAGGATGAGAAGAACGTCAAGGTTATACGAGTCATAGCAAGAGGAAGCTCGCTAAAGCGTCGTCAACATTGCCAACACTTTTATTTTTCTCAATTTGTAACAATATCCTCATTTCAGGGGATCTATTTCTTTGACTGTACTTGCCAATTCAGGGCACACAAATTAATAAAACCAGAATTTTCAGTCACATCTCGTCTTGTACATTTTATTTCATTTGCAAAAATGTCTGATATCCCTGATATAATGTTTGCATAAAAACAGATGTGCCTTTCTAATCACATGCTTGTGTCGCTCCCACCAAATGACACCTAGGTCAGAAGGGGTACAGACGCGAACGGTCGGCGAAAGGGGGTGAGAACACACAAGGGTGCACTCAGAAAGAAAAGAGTCGCCAGCTAGGCATTTTTATCCCGGAGGAAAGGTAATGCTGCATAGACCTGAGAAAATATGGATAAGACGGTTGCGAACATGAGAAACTAAGAAAGGGGGTTGGTTACAACCTGGGAAGGTATTAGCACCCAGATTGTCCGTCGTACTCGACGGGATCCACGCTTGAAAGATTTGTGTTTTAAAGGGGTAGTGTCAGTGCAGTTTGTGTATCAAAACTGGAAAAGAATGCAAGTGTCAGTGCTAAAAGAATGAAGTGAGATATGAGAGTGTCAGTGTAAGAACAGAGTGAAATGCTCATGACAATGAGACTTAAAGAATAATGCTGGAAGGAGGGGGAATATACAGAGACTTTTGTTCGATAACTGTTAAGTTATGCCTACGTATCCTCTCGTGCAATGAGGAAGTCAGAACACCGTAGTTCGACTCAAAGAGACTGAAAGATAAATTGACTTGTGAACTGCTTGCTTGTCTATGTTCAAGTGTATGACCTGTCTGGCTCAGGTGCAAACTGTCTTGCATTAGACGGAAGAAGCAAGTTCTCGTTTGTGAGTGAAGATGATGAGAAAAGAATCCCGAAGGAGACGATTATTATTTGTTTTTGTGTTTTCAATCTTTTATTGCTTTTGGTGGTTTGTCATAAGGAAATGAGCTTAAGCCTAAACGAAGAGTTAGTAAACTCATCACATCCTCCCTCTGATTAGGGGTAATGAGAATACCTTAAGTATGAAGTAAACACCTCACACTTGATCACCATGATATAGGATTAAGATCATTAACCTACTTGTATTTATTTAGATTTTTTTTGTTGTTTTTGTTTAGTGTTAAGTAATGAGTTTAAGCCATAATCAAGGATTTAATGGACCCATTACACCATCCTAATAGAAGGATAATAGATGAGAACATTTAAACTGAGGAAGGCTCCTCAACTTAATCCATGATTAGGGATTAACCTCATGACAAAAAAAAAGCCTTTGTTAAGTGGATTTTAGTTAATGATATGGTTAAGAAATGAATTTTATGGTTTGTAAGACAACTTGAGGGGGACTTGTCCATTAACACTAGGGTTAGTCCTTCTTAACCAATTAAGGAAGAATTAGAACCCTAATGCAAGGCCCAAGTTACAAGTTTGATGTCTTGATGATTATTAAGTGGATTGATTGAAGGAATTAAACACATTAAGGGTTTAACACTTAGGATTAAAGTTATACACTCCATCCTAATAGAAGGATGCAGGCATAAGCTTAATCACAAAGCCTTAAAACCTTTAAGGTTTAGTCTTTGATTATGAGATGAGAAGAGAAGACTCAAAGATGACACAAAGGTAAAACTAATGGGGAACTAATCAAACCCTAATTGTGATCATGCTTGGTTGTTCCTATGGTTTATGAGGCTTGCAAAAGGTCTTCCAGGAGAAAAACCACCAAGGAAGAAGCAGATGAAAGGAGAAAGGAGCAGAAGAAGCAAGTCAACTTACTTCACTTAAGAAGATAAGTTGCTTGAAGAAAGAAAGTGAGAAGGAGACATGAGTGAACAAGCTCACTCTAAAGCAAATACAAAATGCAGTAATGAATGCATGAAGAGAGATGAGAAAGGATTATGAGAAGTGAAGGCAAATTCACTTCTCAAACACTTACCACCTGAAAAGTTAATAACAATAAGATGAAATGCAAGGAAAATAAGATGAAATTCCATGATGAAAACCAAAGTCAGAAGCAAGAACATGATGTTAATGATGCTAAGAGATGATGCAAACACATGTCAAGAGTTGTGGATGATCATACAAACAATGAAGATGCAAATGAAGCATGAAAGGAGGCATAAAAGTTCATGAATGCATATGGAATGAAATGAATGCATAACATGGCATATGAATGATGCAATGATCAATCATGATTCTAATATGTCCTAAGATGTCTTATATGTCATGTTGATGCATAAAATGTCATGGCAAGTTCTTGAATGCAAGCATATGAAAGATGGATGCAAATGAAGGCAAGAATTAGGGTTTACATACAACATGTAATGCAAAAATTCAAAATCAGAAGCAAATGACATGATAAAAAGTTGAAAATAGGATCAAAGGAACCCTAACCCTACACAAGTTCACTGCCCAAAGGGGGGGACCTAAGTCTTAACCTAATGGAAGTTATGATTTTCTCAAGTTGGCTAGGGTTTTAAGGCACTTCAAAAGGAAAAATGCACATCAAATTGAAAATGGAAGATAAATTCAAATCAATTTTACCCTAGAAACTACATGATATGAAGAATGCAATGAGAGAAGAACCATCATCAAACTCTTCATGGTTAGGCAGAATGAATTTTTCTAAGTTAGGACCAAAATATTGCCTTTTGATAACTTTTATTCCAATGAAAAATGTCAAAGTAGGTCAAGAACCAAAAATAAATTTGTTTGAAGAGTTGGATAATGTTTCTAAATGTGTCAAAATGCAATGTGAATTTTTTGGTGATTTTTAAATACCTAAATGCATTTTTAATTAATTAATTTCCATTAACTAATTAAAAATAAACATTTAAATGATTTAAAAATAATTTTTGATGCAAAAAATAAAAATAAAAATATTTTTGGGTTCTGAAAATTAATAAAAGATTTGATAAAAATTTTCAGAATTTTTTAATGTATTTTACTATTTTTTATATAATACACAAATTAAATGGCAAGAAAATGAAATAAAATTAATTTAAATGGAAAAGTCAACAAATCCAAAGGCCAGTATTTGAATGGAAAACGCGCGAATTGACTAGCGTGCAAATGAGAGGCTCAGATCATTTCTGGGATTTGAATTTCTTAATCCTAATTAAATCTAATTAATTAAGGATTAGGGCTTAAGTGTGAGATCCAGACCGTCCAGGGCGCGCGGGAAAGCAAGATCAATGGCTTACATTTAAACTAGACTTAATTACACTGATTAGGGCAAATCACTCTCAAGCGACCGGAACAGTGTTCCGGTCGTCTTCTCCGACGATACAAAACCCTAGCTTCTTCTACAAGTCACCAAACTTCAAATTTCTTTCACAAAAATGATCCTCTAATCATTCTAAACCTAAACCCCCAATTAAAATTCATTTATTTCACTCCTCAAACATGAATCGAAGGAAAATATAAAACACGGGCAAAAGTTCAGAGATCACATACATGGTGGTTTCGCAACCATTTTCAAAAGTAAACACATCCCCATGATCAGGGGAACATACAGAATCATAAAAGAACTTAAAAACTAGCTTCTGGGAAAAAAGTTCTTCATGTTACCTGAGATGAGGACTCTCTGATTCTGAGCTTCCTGGACTCTCCCTTTGTGCAAGCCCACTTCTTTGAACACCCTGATGATGAAATGAAGCTTAGAAAGCTTTGATAATGGCTGGTTTGAATGTTTCAGTTCAGGTATAGCAGAAATGGAGGTTTGTGTATGTGGGGATTCAAGCTGTTTCAGGGGGTGGGTTTTGTTCTGTGAGTGATATGTGATTTGTTGGTGAAGAAATTTTGGATTTTTGATGGCTGTGTGAAGAGTTTCGAAGAGGAGAATTTTTTGACAGTTTTTGAGAATGCTGGATTGTGGGAGGTTGCAGGCCTGTGTGTGGTGTGTTTTGGAAGGCTTGAGGTCCACATATGAGGCTCTGATTGGGCAGAGAGTTGGTAGTGGCACAGTGTGATTGGCATGGGCAAAAATGAAAAAAGTCAAGATCTTGTGTACTATGGGTATGGCTCGGGTCAGAGGAGATCTTAGGGCTTGTCCTACCTCAGCTTGAGTCAAGGAAGGCCTTTGGATCTGATTTTGTGAGCTGGATGGTCTTGATCAAGAGTTTCCAAGGTTCTTGCATATTTCCCTCTTTGAGTTTTCTTATGAACCAAGGCAAAGAATCTTGTGATTTCTTGGGCAAAATGCAGCAACATGAGCCATATGAAGTTGCTAGAATGCTTTGAGATCAATTAGTGTTCAATTCAAGCATGAAAAGTTCCTTTTGCAAAGATTCAATTTTGAAACTTTCATGAAAAAAATGCTTTATGTAACTTGTAATTCAAGGCATAAAAATGAGAAATCCTTTGGGCCATTCTGATTTTTAGGTCATGTGTTATGTTTGTGTGATGATTAGAAGCTGGTTTGAAGTCACATTTAGCTTTGGCATGAGGTTTTGCAACTTTCCTCCTTTGGTGTAAAAGTGAAATTTATGTGATTTTGTCCAACTTTGCAAGGCCGTAACTTTTGATCTATAATGAATTAGAATGAGTTCTTGTACTTTTTGAAAATGGGAGGATCCATTCTACAACTTTCATGACCAAAGATTTTTCATTTGAAGCATTTTTGAATCAAAAAGAGGAGGTTGAAAAACTTTCCCAAAATGGCAAGTTTGCATTACAAGTCACTTTCCCAAAAAGGAAACTTTGCAAATGGCTTGAGATTCTTCAATTTTGTGAACTTCTAACATCTCCTATGATCAAATAAAGATCATACACATTCAAAATGATGGAGAATTCCCTTTGGTTGGGTCATTGGGGGCGTCAGATGCCCTGATTTTGCACTGACTTGCATAAGAAGTCATCTATTGATCAGATGCCTTCCCCATTGAATTTCTTCATGAAAATTAATAGGCATGATCCTCATAACATATAAAGACCAATAGAATCAAGAATGACCAAAAAATTTGGAGTTATGGCCTCTGAAACCAAAACCCTAATTCTAGGTCATTTGTGCAGTTAAGCCTGGCTCTGCTTCCATGCCTTTCCTCAGTTCTTGTGATTTTTGACTTTCTTGATCTTGGGAGGATATAATATGATGCTTGAACATACATGGACCCTCTTGAGATGATTGAATACCTTTAGAGTGGCTTAAATGGTTCAGGGATGGCTCAGATCACAAACCCTAGGTACAGATGGCTTTGAATCAATGCAGTGAAGCAAAAATACAATATGAGATGATATGATTGAACTCATGCAATATGAAAAGAACCACAAGCCATGGTGAAATGAGTGAGGGCAAATTTGGGGTGTTTACAGCTTGCAGGAAATATATTTTTACTTCCAGGAATGTCTAACTCCTATGACGGAATCCGGTAAGGGATACCTCGGGATACTGATGTTTCTTTGTTGTAACATGATTTCAGGTATTCAGAGCGCAACATGGAGCATGGAAGGGATTTCCCCATCAAAGTTGCCAAATCATTATTTCCTCAGCACATCATCCAAACAGCACCGAAAGTGCTTTCTCCCCATCAGAGCTGCCAGACATTATTTCTCCAACACATTTTCTTCAGAGCAGCATCAGAAGGTGCTCACATCCCCAGCTGAGTTGTCAGATATCCGCATCCTCAGCAGGATCCCCACAGAAATCTCTAGGAAGATCGTTCAGTGGTCTTTCCTCTCCCAACAAAGTACTAGACAGGGAACCATCTCCCCACAGAGCTTCAGCCTCTCCCAGACGAGCAATGTCTGAAATTCCCACACAACAAAGTGACGGAAGCTTCCACATTCCCAGTTGGGCTCCTCATTACAAAGATAGGTCTATCAGTGACCTATTTCCCCAAGCAGAGTTATACATCTTATCAGATCTACCGATGATCTCCTCCCCAGCTGGGATGTCCTTTCAGGTAAATCAGTCAGAGATCTTCACAACAACGGGATCTGAATCCCGAATCGGTATCTTTTGCATAATCATAGCATTTACATCATATTTCCCCTTAGAGTGTAGCATTCCGTCTAATACGGAGCATTACGACAAAAATCAAACATATTGCATAATCACAAGTCAGGTTTTGAATCAGCCACCTGTAAATATCAACGACACTTCATCAGCAATATACAAAATACATCCCTTGCACATAAAAGCCGAAGCGTCCCTTTGCACTCTCAAATACAGATACATGCTCTTTTTGACACTCGTCTGTGTCACCTTTTCCCTAGTAAAGTCGTCAGTACAATCTCTACATACAGAAACTTCCATACTCTTTTTGACACCCGTCCATGTCACCAATCCCCAGCATGGTCGCCTAATCACTTATTGTAAACCAAACACTTGTTTATAATACACTCCCTTCGACACCCGTCCGTGTCATCCTATCCCCACAGGTTTCCAGAATTACCTTTTACACTTATAAGTTTGCAACTTATACACTTTCTATTATGACACCCGTCCGTGTCATACTCTCCCCAGCAAGTTGAACACTCGTATGTGTCTCACCAATGCTAATCTTTACTCATACAGATACTCGTCCGTACCCTGCCAGGTGATCGTCCTTCACCTTGGATGACCGTCCCTCGTCCTTATCCCCAACAGAGCAGCCGTCCCCTGCTAGGTGAACGTCCTTCACCTTTGATGTCCGTCCCTCATCATTATTTCATTTATTTCATTAACCCGATCACCGTCCCTCATCATTGCTTCATTACTCTATGAATCTGATGATCTTCCCCATAGAATTTTGTTATTTCACTTGATGGCCGTCCCCATCATGATCCCTTTATTTCCCCAGCATGTCGGCCGTACCCGTCACCGCTTTATCCCCAGCAGTCGTCCTCTGCTCGATGGCCGTCCTCCATCGCCCACTTTTTAATCATATTATACTTTCATTTTATAATTTATATCCCTTTTCTTCTACCCAGTGAGTGCAAATTTTGGACTGTCTTTGGTATTCAACCACAAGTTATCTTGTTTGCCTGTTAAGCCTGGCGCTTACATCCTGCACAACTAACTCATGCTTGAATAGGGGCATCTGTAAACACCCCAAATTTGCCCTCACTAATTTCACACCATGGCTTGTGATCTTTCATATTTGCATAAGTTTAATCATACTGAAATTCTGGGATCAGGTACGTGATGTCAAATGAGATGTTTAAACACTTGAAGACTTGAACAAAACTGAAAGTGCAGGAAAATTAAACAACACAAGAAATTGTTAACCCAATTCAGTGTATAACCACACTTACATCTGGGGGCTACCAAGCCAGGAAGGAAATCCAATATAAGTAATATTAATTCTAGACTTAAACCACTCAGTTTAATCTTTCACTTAATATCTACCCAAGGCAATTTCTACCTAAGACACAACTTAGATATGAGTACCAACTCACTCCCCCTCAATCACACAGTGATATGTTTACAAGTTTAATAAAATTTAAGTAATACTTCAAACAAAACAGCTTGATCTTACTTCACAGTTTCAATCAAGACACAAATACACTTTTGCTTAAAAGCTCATAAAGTGATACACATATACAACCTGCTATTAAAACACAAACACCATATTTAGTCTTCTTAATTTCGTAGTCTATTCTGAGAGTTTCTGTTGCTTAAATAGGTGCTTAGATTTTGGGCTTTCTGTAGGTTATCCAATCCTGATACGCATGCTGCCATCACCTTGAATTAGGGTTTGTTACTTCCTTGATTCTAGGTGAGTCAGTTCTTCTGATTATACTGAAATCATATAACCAATCTCCCTACAGATGCGCCTTCTTCTGTTTTATCCATTCATAATTAATTCCAGATATCTTCCCTGAATTTACTCAGTTCTGTTAATCATTAATTAATTCTGGTAGCAGGTTTGAGATGTCACAACATCTGGTGTGACATCCTGAAAACTGAAATTACTTCATTAACTGATACAATGTCACAACATCTGGTGTGACATCCTGTAAAATGAACTTACTTCATTAACTGATACAATGTCACAACATCTGGTGTGACATCCTGAATTAAGTTCATTTACTTATACTCTGTTTGATAATGTCACAACATCTGATGTGACATCCTGAACTAAGATCAACACTTCTTGTTCGTCAAAAATTCTGCCAATTCTAAACATCTACAAACTCCCCCTTTGGCTAATTTTTGGCTAACATACTCTTCTGGTTCATCAGAGTGCAGCAGAGTTTCTTTTATCAGAGTACAGCAGTTCTTTTCTGTTGAGTCATGTGTGAGTTTACTCCCCCTCAAACCTACATTTGTTCTGACTTGTTTCAACAGAAATTTTTCATTAAAAACACAGCTTTAGTTCAGAAGCAAACAGAAGTCATTTTTCATTAATCAGTAAGTTGCAGCATACATTGTTGTTGTTGTTCAGTTCTCTTCTCCCCCTTGTTAGACATAAATTGGGGCCAAATTTTACATTGACAGAGAGAATTACAAAATTACTAATTCAAAATACAATGCTGAAGCAGGCATTACATATTCCTCACATACATTTTTCACTCAGAATCTTCATATTCAGTGTCTTCCTCTTCTTCAGTTTCCTCATCAGAATCAGCCTTCTGAGCACTCTCTTCAATTTCCAGCCTTTGGATAATCTCCTCAAGCTTTTGCTTCCTGGCATCCAGTTCTTTGCATGTGATCTTCAGCTCAGCAATCAAAGCAGCTTTGGATATAGGAGACTTTGCCTTTGAAGGTCTAGCAGATGTCCCAGAGGGAGCTTCAACATCAGCTGCATGATGACTTAAGAATAGCTTGTAATGGAAGGCCAGAGGACTCTCTCTTTTGCAGATTGAATCCTTCTCAGTGAGGATACCTGGATACTGGCTAAGGATTATTCCACACAGCAAAGAAGGGAAGGCAATAGGCAGCTTTGTTACAGATGTCCCAGCATGCTTCAATGTTTGATCAAAAATGTAAGACCCAAAGTCCAGCTTTGTTTGGGTGCCTACAGCATATATAAATCTGCCCAATCCAGTTTCTATTGAAGAAGTATTGTTGGTAGGGACCCAGTTTGCAGTGCCAATCCTATGAAGCATTGCATACTTCCTTGTTAGCAAGCTAACAGAAAGTTTGCCCTTGACTGGCCAAGCTTTGACTTGATTGGCAGTGATGACCTTGCAAACCTGGTTATCAGTCTTCCCCAGCTCATTAGGTCCATCAGATTCTCTTCCTAGATAGTGGTTGATAACCCTAGGAGAGAATTCTACACATCTCCCTCTTACATATACCTTTCTGAATTCATCTGACTTACCATCAGCACAGTCCTCTTGAAGGTTGACAATAAATTCCTTGACTAGCAGCTCATAGCAAGGAGAAAAGTTTGACACAGTTTTGAAAAAGCCAGCAGAAGAAATGAGATCAATTACCTCAGTGCACTCAAGTGCATTGCTTCCCAGCTCTCTTTCAAGTGCTACCCTTCTTTGGTAGACAAATTTCCATCTGCTCACACTTGATACATGATGGAAATAAATATTATCCAGAGGAGCTTCTGGAACAGCAGAAGTGGACCTTGAAGGTGCTGGTTTCTTCTTTGGTTGGGATGTTGGGACATCCTCTTCAACATCTGAATCTAGAGGAGTGATAGCTTTCCTCTTTTGTGTATTCACTTTGCTCCATTGTTTGGTAGGACCAAAAGCAACTTTAGCTTTGTCCTTCTTTGGTGTAGGCTGCTTCTTCTTAGGAGTTGTATGTCCTGCAGTCTTCTTTTCCTTCCTAGTTCTGAGCCTTTTGGCTATGCTAGGGTCCACAGAGGCAATGATTTCTGTGTCGGAATCATGCTCTATGTCAAAAACAGGAGGAGGTTGAGCATTCTCCTCTTCAGCAGGTGGATCAACAGAGGCTTGATCATCAGTGGAGGCCTTGTGCTGGTCCTCAGATGTTTCATCATCATCATCAGAGGAGACCTTATGCTGGTCCTCAGATATTTCAACATCTATTGGGAAATCCTGTTGAGCAGGAGTGTCCTCTTCAGCTTGATTACTCTGTTCTTCTTGTGGAGCTGGCATGGTGTTCAGAGGAATGGATATTCCACTCACAACTCTTTGCTCAGATAGAATCTTGTTCACAAGATCCTTGATTGAAGCATCCACATACTCAGAGGCTTTGGGAGTGGTGTTTGAGGATGAAGGCATCCCTTTGACTTTGCTGAAAACAGGTTCCTTTGCCCTTCTAACAGTAGGAGTTCTTGGCTTTTGAGCAAGAGGAACACTTCCTCTGTTTTCGTCTATTGGAGTTGAATCCATAGGTACCACAGAGATGGGGGTTGCATGCACCACATCTTCTTGGTTGAGGATTTCTTCAGAGAGGTTAGGGTTTTGATGTTGAGACATTTTCGAATGTGGTGGAGGAAGAGGTTAAGTTTGATTGAGTTTGATGAGCTCTGAAAATCAGCTATAGCATGCAAGTTGTTTTGAGAGAATGATGAGAAGATGAATAGCTGAGAGCAAGCTGGTATTTTTATAAGAGCCGTTACTTGGAGAATTTTTAGGAGTGGAATACACAGAGTTCTTGACCAGACTGGGGTTGCCATCTGGTGATCATGCCACACGATGTCATATGACATGTTGGCACTTCTCCATAACTGCTATATTTCACATAAGCAGATTCCCAATTTACCCCTTAGGTTTTCAAATTGGGTAGCATCCAAAGCTTTAGTAAATATATCAGCCAATTGCAGATCTGTGGCTACATGTTCCAATGAGATCACTTTCTCTTCCACAAGATCTCTGATGAAATGATGCCTGATATCAATATGCTTGGTCCTGCTATGTTGGATGGGATTCTTTGATATGTTAATAGCACTTAAGTTGTCACAGTACAATGTCATGACATCTTGTGGGACATTGTATTCAGTGAGCATTTGCTTCATCCAAACCAACTGTGAACAACTGCTACCAGCTACAATATATTCAGCTTCAGCAGTGGATAAGGATACACAATTTTGTTTCTTACTGAACCAAGAAATCAAATTGTTTCCTAGGAAGAAGCATCCTCCTGATGTGCTCTTTCTATCATCTGCACTTCCAGCCCAATCAGCATCACAGAAGCCAGTGAGAATTGGTTCACATCCATGGGAGTACATTATGCCATAGTCACAAGTACCATTGACATATTTCAGAATTCTCTTGACCTGGTTTAGATGGCTAACTTTTGGATCAGCTTGATATCTTGCACATACACCTACTGCAAAGGCTATATCTGGTCTGCTAGCAGTCAGATATAATAAGCTTCCAATCATGCTTCTATATAGGCTTTGGTCCACCATCTCACCCTTGTCATCCTTTGTCAGCTTTAAATGAGTGGGGGCAGGAGTTCTTTTATGACTTGCACTATCCATCCCAAACTTCTTCACCGTGTTCTTGGCATACTTGCTTTGGGATATGAACATTGAATCTTCCATCTGCTTGATTTGCAGTCCAAGAAAGTAGGTTAGTTCTCCTACTAGGCTCATCTCAAATTTAGATTCCATTTGAGTGACAAAATGTTTAACCATCCTGTCTGACATCCCACCAAAGACAATGTCATCAACATATATTTGAGCAATCATGACATTTCCTTCTTCATCCTTCACAAACAAGGTTTTGTCTATTCCACCTTTTATGTATCCTTGTTTTGTGAGAAAAGTAGTCAGCCTTTCATACCATGCTCTTGGGGCTTGCTTCAGTCCATAAAGAGCCTTCATTATTTTGTACACATGGTTTGGACAACTTGGATCAACAAATCCCTTAGGCTGTTCTACATATACTTCTTCATTAAGATATCCATTTAGAAAGGCACTCTTCACATCCATTTGAAATAGCTTGAACTTCAGAATACAAGCAATTCCTAAAAGTAGTCTGATTGATTCAAGCCTTGCTACTGGTGCAAAGGTTTCATCAAAGTCTGCTCCTTCAATTTGTGTGTATCCTTGAGCTACAAGTCTAGCTTTGTTCTTTGTAACAACTCCCTGCTCATTTGACTTGTTCTTATACACCCATTTAGTGCCAATCACATTTATGTCATCAGGTCTAGGAACAAGATCCCACACTTCATTCCTTGTGAACTGACCTAATTCTTCTTGCATAGCACAAATCCAGTACTCATCATTAAGAGCTTCCTTGATGTTTTTAGGTTCTATTTTTGAAACAAAACAAGAACCTGAAATCACCTCTCTTGATATAGTGCTTACACCTCTGTTGGGATCACCAATTATTAAATCTTTGGGATGATCCTTCTGAATTCTGATGGAGGGAGGTTTGCTGGATTGTTCTGTCCTTGCTTCAGTTTGAGTGAAGTCAGGATGCTCACTCTTTATTTTAGCTTCAGTCTGACTGTCAGCAGATGTTCCAACATCATCTGTAACATCTGCAGGGGCATCATCAATTATCACATTTATGGACTCCATGATAACCTTGGTTCTAGAGTTAAATACTCTATAGGCTCTGCTGTTTATAGAGTATCCAAGAAAAATCCCTTCATCACTTTTAGGATCCATTTTTCTTCTTTGCTCCCTATCAGCCAGAATATAGCAGTTACTTCCAAACACATGGAAGTACTTAACTATGGGTTTTCTGCCCTTCCAGACTTCATAGATTGTGGACAAGGTTCCTTTCCTTAGAGTGACTCTATTATGAATGTAACAAGCTGTGTTCATAGCTTCAGCCCAGAAGTATAATGGTAACTTTTTAGCATGGATCATAGCTCTTGCTGATTCTTGGATAGTTCTGTTCTTCCTCTCAACAATCCCATTCTGTTGAGGGGTGATAGGTGAAGAGTATTCATGATTGATTCCTTCTGAAGAACAGAAATATGAGAATTTTTTATTCTCAAACTCCTTTCCATGGTCACTTCTTATTCTGACCACACAACTTGCTTTTTCTCTTTGTATTCTTTGGCACAAATCTTTGAATACATCAAATACATCAGACTTTTCTTTGATAAAATTTATCCATGTATACCTTGAAAAGTCATCAACCACCACATAGGCATACCTCTTTCCACCAAGGCTCTCAACCTGCATTGGTCCCATAAGATCCATATGCAATAATTCCAAAACTTTGGAAGTTGTCAGATGTTGGAGCTTTGGATGGGACATCTTGGTTTGCTTGCCTATTTGACATTCACCACATACTTTGCCATCATCAATCTTCAGTTTAGGAATACCTCTCACAACTTCCATAGATATGATTTTCTTTATGCCTCTGAAGTGAAGATGACCCAGTCTTTGGTGCCATAGCTTCACTTCTTCTTCTTTGGCTAAAGAGCAAGTTGAAGTGAGACTGAAGTCTTGAGGTTCCCACATATAACTGTTGTCTTTAGATCTGGCTCCTCTCATGACAACCTTCTGTTCTTTATTAGACACTATGCATTCAGTTTTGGTAAAGTTAACAGTGTAACCTTGATCACATAATTGACTTATGCTGATCAAGTTAGTTGTCAATCCTTTTACCAGCAGCACATCATCTAGTCTTGGTACATCTGGACAGTCTAAGGTCCCTACTCCCTTGATTTCTCCTTTAGCTCCATCTCCAAAGGTTACATATCTGGATGAATATGACTTTAAGTCTACCAGTAAATTCTTCAATCCAGTCATGTGCCTAGAGCATCCACTGTCAACGTACCAGTCTTCTTTAGCTGATACTCTTAGAGATGTATGAGCTATATATGCAACACCCTTCCTTGACCATTTTTGCTTGTAGTGAGGTTTCCTTTGATGCCTTTGCCCTGTGTATTGTTCATTTTTAGAGCTCCAAGGTTGTTTGTTGAACTTGTTCTTGGACATATAGCTTTGATCAGCATGAAGACTAGCTTTAGGTACCCATACTTTCTTGATGAACTCTGTCTTCTGTTTAGGGTGTTGCTGATATCTTTGATTTTGATGTCCATGCACCTCTATCTTCTGCTTAGGGGGTTGCTGATACATCTGATTTGGATATCCATGCAGCTTGTAGAAATGAGGTTTGATATGACCAAACCTACCACAATGATGACATATCCATCTTTGATACTTCTTTTTCGTCATGTTCTTTTCATGATGTTGGGACTTCTGTTGGAACATTATGTTTGACTTTATGTTCTTTTCATGATGTTGGAGCATCTGTTGGGACATCTTGTTTGACTTTATGGAATTTGAAGTAGCTTTGCTGGTGCTAGCCTCAACCTTTTGAGCTTTGTTAAATCCCAGTCCAGTTCTATCCCCTGAATGCTTATTGTTGTTGAGAATAACATCCAGTGTGTTTGAGCTACTGTTCAACATTCTAACAGATTTGGACATATGCTCCAACTTGGAGTTGAGAAGGCTTACTTCACTTTTCAAAGTGTCAATGATCTCTAGATCACTTGTTTTTTCAGCCTTTAGTGCATCAATCTGCTTCTTCTGCTTTATACTCTCCATGCATATTTCAGTGCTCCTTTTAACCAGCATCTTGTATGATTCTTCTAGCTCTTCAAAAGTCAGCTCCTCATCACTGGATCCACTTTCAGAATCACATACTCCAGCTAGAGCAGTGATGTGCTTTGCTGATTCTTCTTCTGAATCACATCCTATCTTCATCAGACCAGGTCACAGAAAGACCTTTCTTCTGCTTCTTTAGATAAGTAGGGAATTCATTTCTGATGTGTCCATATCCTTCACATCCATGACATTTAATCCCTTTATCTTGATTGGTCTTTTCATCATAACTTGACCTTCTATTAGCATCATAAGGTCTTTTATTCTCAGAAGAGTTTGAGTATCTTCCACTTGGTCTGGCCTTGCCATCCATCTTTCTGAGAATCTTGTTGAATTGTCTTCCAAGCATAGCAATGGTTTCTGATAAATTTTCTTCAGGTTCTGCTTCATTATTTTCTTCTTCTTTATCAGTATTTGACACCAAGGCTATGCTTTTGTTCTTCTTTACAATTGTTTCATTCATTCCCATCTCAAATGTTTGAAGGGAACCAATGAGCTCTTCAACCTTCATTGTGTATATGTCTTGAGCTTCTTCTATTGCTGTGACTTTCATGTCAAATCTTTTTGGTAAAGATCTGAGAATCTTTCTTACCAGCTTTTCATCAGTCATCTTTTCTCCCAAAGCACCAGAAGTATTGGCTATTTCCAAGATGTTCATGTAGAACTCATGAATTGTCTCATCTTCCTTAATTCTCAAGTTTTCAAACTTAGTGGTGAGAAGTTGAAGTCTTGACATCTTCACCTTTGATGTTCCTTCATGAGTTGTTTTGAGAGTGTCCCAAACATCTTTGGCCAGCTCACAATGATGCACAAGTCTGAATATATTCCTATCAATGCCATTGAATAAAGCATTTAAGGCCTTGGAATTGCCAAGTGCTGAATCTTCTTCCTCCTTGCTCCATTCTTCTTCAGGTTTCAACACTTTTGTTCCATCTTTGTTGTCTTGGACAGGGTGCTCCCATCCTTTGTTGACTGCTTTCCAAGCCCTATTGTCAAGTGATCTTAAGAATGCTACCATTCTTGGCTTCCAGTAGTCATAATTAGATCCATCTAATATAGGTGGTCTATTTACTGATCCTACATCTCTGTCCATGTTTCCAGAATTTGCAGTCCCTAGATCTCACCCAGTTTAAACAGGCAGGGTGCCTGCTCTGATGCCAATTGAAATTCTGGGATCAGGTACGTGATGTCGAATGAGATGTTTAAACACTTGAAGACTTGAACAAAACTTAAAGTGCAGGAAAATTAAACAACACAGGAAATTGTTAACCCAGTTCAGTGTATAACCACACTTACATCTGGGGGCTGCCAAGCCAGGAAGGAAATCCAATATAAGTAATATTAATTCTAGACTTAAACCACTCAGTTTAATCTTTCACTTAATATCTACCCAAGGCAATTTCTACCTAAGACACAACTTAGATATGAGTACCACCTCACTCCCCCTCAATCACACAGTGATATGTTTACAAGTTTAATAAAATTGAAGTCATACTTCAAACAAAACAGCTTGATCTTACTTCACAGTTTCAATCAAGACACAAATACACTTTTGCTTAAAAGCTCATAAAGTGATACACATATACAACCTGCTATTAAAACACAAACACCCTATTTAGTCTTCTTAATTTCGTACTCTATTCTGAGAGTTTCTGTTGCTTAAATAGGTGCTTGGATTTTGGGCTTTCTATAGCTTATCCAATCCTGATACGCATGCTGCCATCACCTTGAATTAGGGTTTGTTACTTCCTTGATTCTAGGTGAGTCAGTTCTTCTGATTATACTGAAATCATATAACCAATCTCCCTACAGATGCGCCTTCTTCTGTTTTATCCATTCATAATTAATTCCAGATATCTTCCCTGAATTTACTCAGTTCTGTTACTCATTAATTAATTCTGGTAGCAAGTTTGAGATGTCACAACATCTGGTGTGACATCCTGAAAACTGAACTTACTTCATTAACTGATACAATGTCACAACATCTGGTGTGACATCCTGTAAACTGAACTTACTTTATTAACTGATACAATGTCACAACATCTGGTGTGACATCCTGAATTAAGTTCATTAACTTATACACTATTTGATAATGTCACAACATCTGATGTGACATCCTGAACTAAGTTCAACACTTCTTGTTGGTCAAAAATTCTGCCAATTCTAAACAGCTACACATACCATTTCATGTTGCATTTTTGCCTCACTGCATTAGGTCAAGTTCATCTGCATCTAGGGTTTGTAACTTGAGCCATCCAGGATCCATCTGAGCCACTCCAAAGGCCATCAATCATTTCAAGAGGGTCCATGTATGTTCAATCATCATATTTTATCCTCCAAAGATCAAGGAAGTCAAAGAATCACAAGAACTGGCAAAACATGGAAGCTGAGCTAGGGTTTAACTACACAGATGACCTGAAATTAGGGTTTTTGTTTCAAAGGCCATAACTCCAAATTTTTTGGTCATTCTTGTTTCTATTGGTCTCAATATGTTATTAGGATCATGCATACCAAGTTTGATGGAGAAATTCATTATGGAAGTCATCTGATCACTGGGTAACTTCCTGAGCAAGTCAGAGCAAAATCAGGGCATCTGAGGCCCCCCAACATGGAACCAAAGTGGATTATTCATCAAATTGAGTTTATATGGTCTTTATTTGATCATTTAAGTGCTTAGAAGTTCATAAATTGAAGAAAAGTGAGCTAAACCAAAAGTTGCCAAAAATGGAAATGACTTCTAATGTAAACTTTCCATTTTGGAAAAGTTTTTCAACCTCCATTTTCTTAACCAAAAATGCTTCAAATGAAAAATTATTGGTCATTAAAGTTGTATATTGGATCAATCCCTTTTCAAAAAGTACAAGAACAAGATCTAATTCATTTTGGAACTCAAGTTATGACCAAGAACCTTTCACAAGCATGCTGAATTGCCTCTAAATGAATTCCATGGCCATCCTTGATCCTTGCTGCACCAGACACCCCATTGTACCAAGCCTGCCACTTGCCCATACCTCAAGTACAAGATATCTTGACTTTTTACAAATCACCCCATACCAATCAGCATAGCTCACACCAACTCCACAGACCTATCACAACTTGATATGTGGACTTTTGCAAGCCATAACACACAAGAACACAACCTGAAAACCTCAGCATCCACAAGTTCACAAAAATCACCTCTCTTGCATTTTCCCTTCGAAACACACAACACACTTGCTAAAACTCAAAACAAATTCCACCATTCATCTCTAAATCAATCACTGATCATAAACCACCCATCAAAACAGCCAAGAACACACCATAAGCCAAACACGATTTTCTGACCTGAGGAGTCTAAAATCACAAACCAGCCTTCCTCAAAGCTCTCAAAGCATCAAAGCTTCTTCAGGGAGGCCATTGGAGGCATTTTGCACCAAGGAAGCAGCCAGAAAGCTCAAGGGTTGAAAGCTCCATCTTAGGTAGCCATCTCAAACTTTTTTTTCCAGAAATCTCCTTTTAAGTTATAGAAATGTTCCCCATGTTCCCCTGAGTACACTGAACTTGTTATTTTTGAAAATGGTGAAGAAATGAGCATGAACCAAATCTCTGAAATTTTTGACCTAAAAGAAGATTGATTCGATTCATGCTTGTTTCTGAAAATAAATGGATTTCGTGCTTGGATTCTTGTTCCTTGATGTTTGTTGAGTGATTCTGGAGCTTTAGGGGGCTTGGGGTGAGGTTTTGAGTGAGTTAGCAATTTTCAGGTGAGGGTCTGGCCAGAGAAGATGACCGGAAGTCTTCTCCGGCCACCTGAAAGTCATTATCAGCTTTAATTAGGGTTAGGGCAAACTTTGAATCTGGGCCCGCGCGTGTTTGTGTGGACCAGATCTTGTGATTAGTTATTAATTAGGATTATTTAATTAATTAAATAGGATTAGTTAAGTTTGAATTTCAGCCATAGGATGTGGCGCGTGGTCAACAGATACAAACCCAGTTTTAATCCTGTCCCTCCATTCTGCATACTTTCATTAAATTCATTTTTATTTCACATTTTTCTTATTTATTTTGTACGAATTATTAAAAATAGTAAAAATGATCAAAAAAATATGAAAATTTTTATCAAGCCTTTTATTAATTTTCAGAAATCAAAAATATTTTTATTTTTATTTTTTGCATTAAAAAAGTATTTTTAAATCATTTAAATGTTTTATTTAATTAAGTAATGAAAATTAATTAATTAAAAATACATTTAAGTATATAAAAATCACCAAAAAAATCAGAGAACATTCTTAGACATTTATAAGCATTTACAAACTCACCATACAAATTTCTTTTTGGTTTTGATCATGCTTTGACATTTTTCAATGAATTAGGGTTCTTAAAATTGTTCATTTTCTAACCCTAACTTCAAAAATTCATAACTTTTAAACTAAGTTGATTTTGTGAATGGTTCTTTTTGCTTCTATGCATGACTTCTAGTTTCTAAAAAAAAATTTGTTTCATTTTTATCTTGCATTTTCAAATTATTTGGCATTTTACATTAAGGATCACCCAAAAAACCCTAGAAAACTTAGAAAAATCATATCTTTCATTAGGTTAAGAGTTAGGTCTTCTCCTTTGGGGTGTGAAACCATATGGGGTTAGGGTTCCTTTAAGTCCATTTTCAATTTTTGATCTTGTCATTTGCTTCTGTTTTGGAGTTTTGCATCTCATGTTGCATGTAAACCCTAATTTTGTATCTTCACTTGCATTCATCTTGCATATGCTTGCATTCATGAACTGTCCATGACATTTTATGCATTCATATGACTTCTAAGACATATTAGGACACATTAGACTCATGTTTGATCATTGCATCATCCATTTGCCATGTTATGCATTCATTTCATTTCATGTGCATTCTTGAACTTTCATGCCCCTTTCATGCTTCATTTGCATCCTCATTACTTGTATGATAATCCACATCTCTTGGCATGCTTTCATATCATCTCTTAGCATCATTTTCACCATAAATATGCTTCTGGTTTTGGTTTCTATCCTTGCATTCATTTCATTTTCATTTCATTTCATCTCCTTTGCTAACTTTTCAGGTGGTAAGATACTTTGAGAAGTGAATTTGCCTTCACTTCTCACAATCTCTTCTCATCTCTCTTATGCATTCATTGCTGCATTTTATATTTGTATTAGAGTGAGCTTTCTCATTCATGTTCCCTCCTCACTTTCTTTCTTCAAGCAACTTATCTTCTTAAGTGAAGTAAGTTGCCTTGTTTCTTCTGCTTCTCCTCCTTTCATCTTGCTTCACCTTGGTGGCTCTTCATGAAGATCTCTTGCAAGCCTCATAAACCCTAGGAACACCCAAGCATGATCACAATTAGGGTTTGATTAGTCCCCCCATTAGTTTTACCTTTGTGTCATCTTTTGTGTCTTCTCTTATCATCTCATAATCAGGGACTAAACCTTAAAGGTTTTAAGGCTTTGTGATTAAGGTTATGCCTGCATTCTTCTCTTAGAATGGAGTGTATAACTTTAATCCTAAGTGTTAAACCCTTAATGTGTTTAAATCCTTTAATCAATTCATCTAATAATCACTAAGACAATAAACTTGTAACTTGGGCCTTGCATTAGGGTTCTAATTCTTCCTTAATTGGTTAAGAAAGACTAACCCTAGTGTTAATGGACAAGTCCCCCTCAAGTTGTCTTACAAACCATAAAATCCACTTATTGATCTTACCGTTAACTAAAACCCACTTTAATAAAGGCATTGTTCTGTCATGAGGTTAATACCTAATCATGGATTAAGTTGAGGAGCCTTCCTCAGTTTAAATGTTCTCATCTATTATCCTTCTATTTGGATGGTGTAATGGGTCCATTAAATCCTTGATTATGGCTTAAACTCATTACTTAACACTAAACAAAAACTCCAAAAAACATCTAAATAATCACAAGTAGGTTAATGATCTTAATCATATATTATGGTGATTAAGTGTGAGGTGTTTACTTCATACTTAAGGTATTCTCATTACCCCTAATCAGAGGGAAGATGTGATGAGTTTACAAACCGTTGGTTTAGGCTTAAGCTCATTTTCTTATGATAAAACCCAAAAAGCAATAAAAGATTGAAAACACCAAAAACAAAGAATAATCGTCTCCTTCGGGATTCTTTTCTCACCTCATTCACTCACAAACGAGAACTTGCTTCTTCCGTCTAATGCAAGACAGTTTGCACCTGAGCCAGACAGGTCATGCACTTGAGCATAGGCAAGCAAGCAGTTCACAAGTCAATCTTTTTTCCAGTCTCTTTGAGTCGAACTACGGTGTTCTGACTTCCTCATTACACGAGAGGAATCGTAGGCATAACTTAACAGTTATCGAACAAAAGTCTCTGTATATTCCCCTTCTTCCAGCATTATTATTTTAAGCCTCATTCCTGAGCACCTCACTTCACTTTCTTGCACTGACACCTGTACATCCTCTTCCAGCTTTTTGCACACAGATAGCACTGATAATACCCCTTTAAACACAAATCTTTTAGGCGTGGATCCCGTCGAGTATGACGGACAATATGGGTGCTAATACTTTCCCAGGTTGTAACCAACCCCCTTTCTCAGTCTCTCTGGTTCGCAACCGTCTTATCCATATCTTTCTAGGTTTATGCAGCATTACCTTTCCTTCGGGATAAAAATGCCTAGCTGGCGACTCTTTTCAGTTCATCCTCATGTTCTCTCTTTCACCGACCGTTCGCGTCTGTACCCCTTCTGACCCGGTGTCATTTGGTGGGAGAGACACACATGATAGGACCTATAACTATCAAAACTTTAAATCCAAATCCAACAAAAATCACAAATTGCAAACAACACATAATGAAAATGACATCGATCGCAAGCAAAACAAAAAGCGCTTAAAGAATGCCGAAATGGCGAGATGAAGAGAATAACTTAAAGAAGAAGTGATTTAGATCACCAACCTACGAAGCGGAGAAGTGCTTCGGTGATTGTTGCGAGAATCGGAGCTTAATCGAAGAGAAAACCGAGAAAACCGAGAAACCGCAAAATAAATGCGTTCTTGACGTTTGGATCTTCGTGCACTTCCGATAAGCCGAAACCTTCAACAAAATTCAGTAGCTTCTTCTTCCACAATTCACAAAAAGAATGGATATTGAGGCTAAGCTTCAAGATCTTCAAGTTTCAATGTGAAACTTGAAGAGCTTATTCAAAAAGCTTTTAGTGCAAGGAGGGAAAAAGGAGGAAAATTGAGAGAGGAAAAGTGATTGTGAAAGAGTGAAATTTTTAAAATTGTGTGAACCCCTCTCAATGAAGTGATTAATGAATATATAGAGGCTAGGAAAGGAGCTAATTTTGGGAATGGAATTAGGTTTGGGGCCCAAAAATTAGGCCTGGGATCCAAAATTAGGTTTGGTAGTTAGTTAGGGTTAGGGTTGGAAAAGGGAATATTCCTTGGAATATTCCTTGGAATACTCTAGAAGATGGTAGAATATGGTAGAAGCTTCCAAGGGAAATGGAGTGGAATTGAAGTGGAAAAACAAGAGGGAAAGAATGAAAGGAAGTGTGGAAAGAAAGTGGAAGGAAAAGTGGAGGGAAATGCAAAACCAACCACTTTTCAAATGATTTTTCTTTTGATTTTCTTATGATTCCTTCATCATTTCTTGACCAAATTTGAAACATAGGATCATTGTAACCCTAATTTCATGATTTCAATCTTAAAAGTCCCGAGTCAACCCTCTTTTACCTAGCTCGGTTGCCTTCTCCCCGATTCCTCGATTTTCCGTCGTCTGGCCAGTCGAACCCCTTCCAAAATGAATTTGTAGACGAAGTTTGAACCTTAGGCACTTGACACCATATATAATACAAAGGAATCCTCTTTGAATCGAAACTTCATGCCAAATCCCCATAGAAGTGAAACCCTAATTTGGCCCTTTCATCAGGAGATGTTGCACTACTTGCCTCCTCCGATTAAATCAAATCATCCCATGGCTTGTGGCTTCAAGTGAAGACTTGTAGGATATTTTGAACCCTTTGCACATGGTTGAGAAGCTTTGTGGCCCTTCGGTTTCCTTTGTAATTCCTTCAGTTGCTCCAACCACTGACCACATGCCTATGCTTCAGCTATGCAATGCATGATGCAATGTTTTTGGTTATTTTATGAATTTATGAATGGAAAATGCTATGCAAAATGTTGAGGATATGAGAGGGAAAATTTTAAGGTATTACACACTCAAGTATGTCTTGTTAGTCTCATGCTTAGACAAATTCTTCTTTGTTCTCATTGTTAGTCTCATGCTTTGGCAAACCTTATTTTCATTTCATGTCTATCTTATTAGTCCCATGCTTAGATAGACCTTTCCTCAGTTCATAACTCTTTTTTAATTCAATCAACTCTTTATTTTTTCCTTTGACATATAAACCTTATTTCAAAATAAGTTCTTTCGTTTCAAAAAAGAAGTTTTATAATGTCTTCCTTAGTAGTCAGACTAAAAGCTCTGAGCATCCGAACTAGGATCAAATGAGCTAACATCTACATACTTCTAGGATACAATTATAATTGTTTCATAAAAGTAACCAACATATACTTATTTTCTACTCCGAACTACGGAGCTCTAAAAATATTTGAATTGTGGTTTTCGCTTCCATGAATATGTTTTTAGAGAAAAATCGAATAAATAATTTTTTCCTCCAATATGTTCTAGTAAATTATGGTTTGTGTGTTCTAATCTAGATACCAATCTTTTATTATAATTGTAATTGAGTGTGGGAATAATATCAGGAATATATTTTCTTCTTATTCTTCTTCGGCTCCAACAGTCTCTAATATCACATAGTATTTTGTAAGATCTGTGTAACAGTCTTCTTGATCGAAATATGCAAAAGGGTTAGCATAAACAATTTGAAGGAACCTAGTTTTCATCTCCATTTTTCTTGTGGTTCTTGGAGGCCATCACAATGTTCTTGATTTGTTGGTCGAGGATTCGTTTTCCCAACGAATTTGTCTTTAAAAATTATTCCATTTCTTGTTTGTTTCATATTTTCTTCTTGAAGTAATATTCGTCCAACGAATGTGGTTTTGCTTAGCCTTTAAGTATTGGGTCTGTTTCTTTCATATGTCTTGGCAGTTGATCCTTTATATATTATTTTTTAGTTTCTTAACTAAAAATGATCAAATAGTAGTAAAACATGTTCAATGATATTTTTAGTACAATTCTCAATTAAGCATAGATTTTCTATGTTACATAATGATAAAGTAAGTCGATAAATGTGTCAATATAATTGTGATAAATAGGTGATTTACACACATATCTTTAGGATTCACCACCTTTATGTTGGCTTCGTTGAATTGTGTTTAATACTCTCGCAAGGATTTAAAGTCCCCATAACAATCGTTGAAGAGGCTTATGGTGCATATATTGTATTTTTTGTTGGTCACGAGCTGATGGATCTGTTATTAGAATAAATCTTGATAGTTGGTTACTAAGAATTAGGGAAGATTGGCATACCATCATTGATAACGAGAAATCATATCATATATTTAGCGCATTTTATGTCCGTTTTAATATGTTTAACCCCCAACTTTTTCCAATTTTTCACATTTTTTACAGGTACAATGTTTCTCAAGACAAAAGTGTGCAAAAATAACAAATGAAGCAAATCAACATGAACCAGACTAAAGAATAGAGCAAATTCCAAGTTCTGCATAATTTGCAGTTGTGACGGTCATCACAGCATCCTTACGAACATCATGCACAATTAGCGTGTGACGACCGTCACACACACGTTACGATTGTAACACGCCCAAAATGAGATAAATACGCTCATAACTAGCCCATGATGTTCGTGGATGTGTTTTAAAGGGTTTTATGCAGAACGTGAATATTATAACAGAAGCTGAAGCAAGTTATTCCACTTTCCTGATTTCTCTCAACCTCAACCAATCCGAAGAAAACTAAGTCCCCCTATTTTCCCTCAAGGAGTGGGCTACTAAAGGTCCTAATATTTCTCCAACTGACGAATTTCAAAGCTTATAAATACCAAGTCCATTGGAAGGAAAAAGAGGGAGAGTTTTGCTGCATTTAATTTACCAAAGCTCTGCCAAAATTATGAACCAAATTTTATTGGTTTTCCGATTCCATTGTTTTTCTTTATTTCCTTTACCGTCATTGTTTTCCATTCCTTTTTACCCTTTTAGTAGTAATTTCCAACATTAGGAAATTACTACAGTAGTTAGTATTTTGATTCCAGCTTCAGAATTTGATTATTTACGATTGTAAACACCCCAAATTTTCCCTCACTACTTTCACACCTTGGCTTGTGATCTTTCATCCTTGCATAAGTTTAAGCATATCATATCATGTTGCATTTTTGTTTCACTGCATTAGTTCAAGTTCATCTGCATCTAGGGTTTGTGATCTGAGCAATCCAAAGATCCATCTGAGCCACTCCAAAGGTCTCCAAGTGTTCCAAGATGGTCCATGTGTGTTCAATCATCATATTATATCCCTCAAAGTTCAAAGAAGTCAAGAAATCACAAGAACTGGGAAGTCATGGAAGCAGAGCTAGGGTTTCACTACACAGATGACCTGAAATTAGGGTTTTGGTTTCAGAGGCCATAACTCCAAATTTTTTGGTCATTCTTGTTTTTAATAGTCTCAATATGTTATAAGGATCATATATACCAAGTTTGATGAAGAAATTCATTGTGGAAGCCATCTGTTCACTGGGTAACTTCTTGAGCAAGTCAGAGCAAAATCAGGGCATCTGAGGCCCCCAACAATGGAACCAAAGTGGATTTTTCATCAAATTGAAGTTATATGATCTTTATTTGATCATTGAAGTTCTTGGAAGTTCACAAAATTGAAGAAAATTGAGCTAAACCAAAACTTGCCAAAAATGGAAATGACTAGTAATGGAAACTTTGCATTTTGGGAAAGTATTTCAACCTCCTCTTTCTCAACCAAAAATGCTTCTAATGAAAAATTATTGGTCATGAAAGTTGTAGATTGGATCATTAACTTTTCAAAAATTACAAGAACAAGTTCTAATTCATTATGGAACTCAAGTTATGGCTTGGCAAAGTTGGCAAAAATCACATAATTTTCACTTTCACACCAAAAAGGATTTTGTGCAAATTCACATACCAAGCCATTTTGTGACTTCTAATACACTTCTATACATCATACAAACATAGTGCATTGCCTAAAAATCAGAATTGGCCCAAGAATCCTCTCATTTCATGCCTTGAACTTCAAGAAATCCAAAAGGGGCCAAACTTTTTCAAATTTGCAAAAGAGCATAGAACTTCTCATACACTTGCTGAATCACCACAAAACATGTTCCATGGTCCTCCTTGATCCTTGCTGAGGCAGGACAAGCCAAAATCCAGCTGCAACATGAGCCCATACCTCAAGTACAAGTCATGTTGATATTTTGGCAACTTGCCCATACCAATCACCACAGTCCATAACAACTCCTCTGACCTAACAAACATTGTTATGTGGATCAAAGGCAGCTCATAACATACAACACACAAGCCTAACACCTCAGAATCATCAAGTTCCCAAAAATCACCCCAAAAGCAAAAGATTTTGAAACTCATAGCCCACACACTCAAACTTCAAGCTTCCTTCATCAATCAACTCAGCATCACAAGAGGATCATTTCCCACCCTTCATTGCAGCCTAAACACACCTAAAACCAAAACACGATTCTGGTGCAGCAAGAATGCAAGCTCTCAAACCAGCCATTACAAACTTCTTCCAAGCATCAAAGCTTCATCAGGAGGTCAAGAGGAGTGGGTTTGCACAAGAGAGGAGGTCCAAAAGCTCCAAACTGAGGAAGCTCAAGCTCAGGTAACTCCAAGAAATTTTTTTCCAGAACCTTCGTTTTAAGTTCTTAATTGATTCTATGTGATCTCCTGATGATCATGATGTTTTTACTTTTGAAAATGATTGAGAAACAAGCATGTATGAAGCTTCTGAAATTTCTGTTTGATTTTCCGTTTTGCTTCGAATCTTGATGTTCATGTGAAATAAATGAAATTTGTTGGTTGATTCTTGTTTAGAATGAGGTGAGGATCATTTCTGGAGAGTTTGGTGAGTTTATTTTACGTTTTGAGTGAGATAGCAAGAGTGAGTGGCCGGAGAAGATGGTCGGAACACTGTTCTGGTCATCTGAAAAGGATTAGGGCTAATTAGGGTTTAGTGGCCAGGTTTAAATCTCAGCCCTTTGATCAATGTTTCCCGCGTGTAATGAAAGGCTCAAATGCATCCACTTAGGTTTAATTATGATTAATTAATTAATTAAAATTAACTCAGTTTGAATTGTGACCCTTAGATTGTGCGTTGGTCAACCAGAATCTCCCCAGTTCAAATCATGTCCATCAGATTGTCCTACTTTGATTTAATTTAATTTTTATTTCATTTTTAATCATTTTTCTTGCATAATTTATTTAAAATACTTAGAAAATTCCAAAAATATTTTTCTTCTGCATTTTGATTTCAAATATTTTTCTTCACACAAAAACATTTTTATTTTTATTTTTTTCATTAAAAAACCATTTTAAAACTATTTAAATGTTTATTTTAATTAATTAATGGAAATTAATTAATTAAAATACCATTTAGGTTTCTAAAAATTCAAAAAAAATTCACATTGCATCTTAGGACATTTAGAAACATTGTCAAACAATTCATACAAAATTATTTTTGGTTTTGATTCAACTTTGACATTTTTCTTGAATTTAGGGTTCATAAAAATCCCTTTTTTGAACCCTAACTTCAAGAATTCTTTTCTGCCTAACCATGAAGGGTTTGACATTGGTTCTTTTTTCATTGATCTTTATATGGCATGTAGTATCTAGCATATGTTTGTCACAAATTTATCTTGCATTTTCCATTTGATTTGCATTTTCCCTCTTAAGGTACCCTAAAACCCTAGCAAACTTAGAAAAATCACAACTTTCTTTAGGTTAAGAGTTGGACCTTCTCCTTTGGGGTGTGAAATCATATAGGGTTAGGGTTCCTTTGAGTTCATTTGCAATTTTTTATCTTGTGATTTGCTTCTGTTTTGACTTTTTGCATCTCATCCTTTCATATAACCCTAATTTTGCATCTTCATTTGCATTCATCTTGCATATGCATCCATACATGAACTTGCCATGACATTTCATGCATTCACATGTCATCTTAGACATCTTAGGACATATTAGAATCATGCTTGATCATTTATTCATGCATTTTCTATGATGTGCATTCATTTCATTTCATAAACATACATGTGCTTTCAAACTTCAAAGCATACTTCATTTGCATCCCATATCTTGTATGAACATTCATAACACTTGACATGCTTTTACATCATCGCATAGCATCATTTGAATCATGTGTTTGCTTCTGGTTTTGTCTTTACCTTTGCATATGTTTCATTTTCATTTCATTTCTTTCCTTTATGCTACCTTTTCAGGTGGTAAGTAATTTGAGAAGTGAATTTGTCTTCATTTCTCATTTCTCTTCTCTTTCTTCTTATGCATCATTGCTGCATTTTTCTTTGCTTTAGAGTGAGCTTGCTCATTCATGTTCATCATTCACTTTCTTTCTCCAAGTTACATATCTTCTTCAGTGAAGTAAGTAACTTGTTTCTTCTGCTTTTCCTCCTTTCATCTGCTTCTTCCATTGGTGGCTTCTCTGAAGATCTCTTTTAAGCCTCACAAACCATAGGAACATTCAAGCATGAAAATAATTAGGGTTTTAATTAGTCCCCCCTTTAGCTTTTACCTTTGTGTCTTCTTTGTGTCTCTCTTCTCACCTCATCATTAGAGACTAAACCTTTAAGGTTTTAAGACTTTGTGATTAGGGTTATGCTTGCATCCTTCTCTTAGGATGGAGTGTATAACTTTAATCCTAAGTGTTAAACCCTTAATTTGTTTAGATCTCTTAATCAATCCATCTTAATAATCACTAATACATTAACTTGTAACTTGGGCCTTGCATTAGGGTTCTAATTCTTCCTTTATTGGTTAAGAAGGACTAACCCTAGTGTTAATGGACAAGTCCCCCTCAAGTTGTCTTACAAATCATAAAATTCACTTCTTAATTTTACCCTTAATTAAAATCCACTTTAATAAAGGTTTGTTTTGTCATGAGGTTAATCCCTAATCATGGATTAAGTTGAGGTATCTTCCTTAGCTTAAGTGTGCTCATCTATTATCCTTCTATTAGGATGGTGTAATGGTTTCATTAATCTTTGATTATGGCTTAAACTCATTACTTAACACTAAACAAAAACTAAAAAAAAACATCTAAATAATCAAAAGTAGGTTAATGATCTTAATCCTACATCATCATGGTAATTAAGTTTGAGGTGTTTATCTCATACTTAAGGTATTCTCATTATCCCTAATCAAAGGGAGGATATGATGAGTTTACTAACCCTTGGTTTAGGCTTAGGCTCATTAACTTATGACAAACACAAAAAGCAATAAAAGACTGAAAACACAAAAACAAACAATAATCGTCTCCTTCGGGATTCTTTTCTCATCACACTCATTCATAAGCGAGAACTTTCTTCTTCCGTCTAATGCAAGAAAGTTAGCATTCGAGCCAGACGAGTCATACACTTGAGCATAGAAAAGCAAGCAGTTCATAGTCAATTTATCTTTCAGTCTCTTTGAGTCGAACTACGGTGTTCTGACTTCCTCATTGCACGAGAGGATACGTAGGCATAACTTAACTGTTATCGAACAAAAGTCTCTGTGTCTTCCCCCTCTTTCAGCATTCTCTTTTAAGCCTCAGTTTCTGATCATTTTCACTTCACTTTATTGCACTGACACTTGTATATTCGTTTCCATCTTTTGCACACAGATAGCACACACCTACCCCTCTTAAACACAATCTTTTAAGCGTGGATCCCGTCGAGTACGACGGACAATCTGGGTGCTAATACCTTCCCAGGTTGTAACCAACCCCCTTTCTCAGCTTCTCTGGTTCGCGATCGTCTTATCCATATATTTTCTAGGTTTATGCAGCATTACCTTTCCTTCGGGATAAAAATGCCTAGCTAGCGACTCTTTTCACCTTCATCTTCATTTCTCTTTCGCCGACCGTTCGCGTCTGTACCCTATCTGACCCGGGTGTCTCTTAGTGGGAGCGGCAACGATTCCAAAAAGCTCCAATATTGCCGACATTTATGGAAGAGGGTGCTCGAAGGAATATTACTTTGTAATCAGGTTTCGACCTATTTAATTTAATTAGTATTACTTATGTTTAATTATTGTTTATCCATTATGCATAATTTACAGTATTATAATTATTATTCTTGTTTTTTTGTTTTAATTAATATGTGTAGCTAATTTAGTAAAGTCGGTATGTGATAATAGTAACCGAACGGATTTAACGATTCTAAGCTAAAACTCTAAATCACTTTAATATTGGTTTTGACTTTTTAATATTAATACCAAACTTTTGTTACGTGAGTAAGAAAGTAGAAAAAGGTTAGGATCAAGACCACGAGAGTGTGAGGTTTTAACCGGATAGCTAAAGTTAGGCATTTATTTTAAATACAGCGAGAGCTCTTTAAAATGAATTAGATCTTATTAACTTTCCAAAAAGTATTTTCTAAACACTTATGGGCTAGCGAGAGCGGACATAGGGCTTTAGGGATATAATCTGACACAAGACCACGAAAGTGTGAGTTGAGGGTTTTTAAACTGATAATTTATATAGAATCACTTAAGTGAAATATTTCCATACGTTTAGTTTCGATTGAATCCGCATAGGTTTACTATATTACATACCGACCGCCTTATTAATATAGTCTTAATCCAATTAAATTTCCCTTTTAGTTTACCTTTAGAAACCAAATTCGTGACAACTTCCGCCTTAGCTATAGCAAACCTTTTTAGCACTAGAATGATTACAAAGTCCATGTGGGTTCGACATCTTTTTATTACAACGCAATAGGTTTTGCACTTGCAGTTAAGATACCGTTAGACGTTAGGTCGGACGCACATCAAGTTTTTGGCGTTGTTGTCGGGGATTTTGAATTTAGTCACTAGTGCACTCTTAAAGTGTGCAGTATAGACTAAGGCAATTTTATTTTTTTAAAATATTATTCACCGATTGTATGCCAAGTACTCGCTCACAAGGCGAAAACTTGCAACCTCTGATCTCTGAATTAGAACGTTTTTTTACATTTAAGACGCCGTATAGTAGAGTACAAACGAAGGTACAATATTCCTGATCTTTTAGCTTATCCACCCAAATCAGTTGAAAACTAAGTAGGAACATCTAGAGAAGCTGAGATGGCCGAGGCAGAAAAGACTCATCCACTCAAGTATTACGTTGTTCCCTCGCAAGCTGAACCCTATACCAACATTGTCGCACCCGCTATCAACCGAAACAATTCTGAGTTGAAACCATCACTAATATCACCAGTGCAACAAAACCAATTTTCCGAAAATCTTACCGAAGATCCGAATTTGCATCTATCGATATTCGTGCAATATGCAGATATAGTTAAAGTGAATAAAGTTACCTAAGAAGCAATCAGACTACGTATTTTTCCTTTTTCACTACGAGACAGAGCAAGAGCTTGGCTCCAATCTCTACCATCGAATTCAGTCACCACATGGAATGAACTGAAGAAAGTCTTCTTAGCAAGATATTTCCCACCTAGTAAAAGGGCTATGCTAAGAGCTCAAATCAACGGATTTAAGTAAAAGGAAAATGAATCTCTTTTTGAAGCGTGGGAACAATACAAAGATATGCTGAGACTTTGTCCTCATCAAGGTTTAGTATATTTGATGGTAATCCATACTTTCTACAATGGTCTCCTGTATAACACAAGAATGACAATAGACGCTGCCGCGCACGGTGCTTTGATGATCAAAGAGTATAATGAAGGTCGTAAACTTATCGAGAGTATGGCTCAGAACCATTATCAGTGAGGAAGCGAAGAACCGCAACAGAGAAACCAACCAAAGGAGGTATGTACGAAGTAAGTAGTATGGATCAAGTTAATGCTAAATTTGATGCTCTCGCTCAAAAGATAGATAGCCTAGCCATAACACCAACAGCCACCGTGGCTGCAGTAACATTTAACTGTGAGTTATATGGAGTTCAAGGACATGCTGCCCCAGATTGTCAACTATTAGCCGGAATCGCCATGAACTAAGTGAATTATGCTCAAGGAAATCCCTACTCAAATACATACAACCCAGGTTGGAAGAATCACCCGAACTTTTCTTATAAGAACAACAACGCTTTGTATGCACCTGGTCAAGCACCTTCTACACCTCCAGGATATCAAAAGACTGCTCCTGTTGTCCCTAGAAAATAAAACCTTGAATTAATGATGGAAAACTTTATAGATACCCAAACTCAAACAAACAAAGATTTCATGAACCAAAACATACACACTAGTGAGAAAATTAAACAACTGGTAAGCAAGGTTGTGCGTTAGCTACACATAATAACATGCTTGAAACTCAAATTTCACAAGTAGCTCAACAACAAGCACCTACTGCTGCCCCTGCTGGTGTATTTCCTGGACAACCACAACCTAATCCAAAAGGACAAGCAATTATGTGATGTTGAGAAGCGAAAAAGAACTTAACGAACCGACTGATCCAAGACTTAAAAATCTAGCCATATACCAAAAGCAGGATAAACAAACTGAAAAAGGATAATGAACCAGAAGAAAGGGAAGAAAATAACCAAGAGGCTGTGGAGAAAGAGAAGCCTTATGTGCCTCCATAAGGAACTAGCTGGTATTGAGTTCTCTTATAACCATAAGGAACTAGCTGACATATTACTATTCCCTAGCGGACCCTTTAGATTCACCACCACCCAACTGGAACTAATGGATATTGAGCTAGACTACTTTTGGGGTACATTAACCGGAATTTATCACCCTGAGTCGGATAGCATGGATAACAATGAAATACACAACCCTACCATCCGCTATTTCCATAAGATCCTAGCCCATACCCTATTCGGAAAGGAAGAAAACCGAACCTTAGCGTCTAAGGAAGATATATTTATGCTTTATTGTATGACCCAAGGACGCCCTGTTAATGTTGTACCCTTCATGATGGAAACCTTTAACCGCATTATTCAGGAGCCTGATGCCCCAATCATCGTAGGTGGCCTAGTCACTATGATTGCTGACGCTCTTGGACTTAGGTACCAACTCAATAAGTGCATACCTTTTGGTCCCATTCGCCCTATGAATTTGGATTTTTGCTTTGAGAGGCGTATCATAGGAAACTTAGGAAATGCCCCTTTTGACTACATGATAAGGAATGAAGTCATCACCATATTCACCCTTCTGAACCATGCAAAAGTAAGTGTCCACAATTGTGACAACTGGCTCTATGAACTGAACCCACTTAATCCACCATCATTGACCTGATACACCACAAGCTTATCAAGTTTTTGATGAAAAGATGTCTGATTCTGAAATTGATCCCGAGACCCCTCCTAATTATTATGAATCAAACCACATCGACAAGGATACTGATGCCCCTAAGATGGATAAAGGAGAGTACACTGAAAGTTTGAATAATATCCTCAACACTTTGGAAGTTTATTAGGTTGAGATCAATGGAATTAAAGATGAACTGAAAAACATGTGACAGGACATCATAGGCTTAACAGATATAACCGTGAATCAGTTCTACCATATGAATTAAGTTTTGGAAGACCTAAAGAAAATACTACCATGATGAAGTAGCATTCAACAATTTTATTTTCTTTCTGTTTTTAGGAAGTTTTAGTTTCCCTTTTTGCAATTTAAGTTTCAATTTACATTAGTCAGTTCAATTTAATTCTGCAAGATTTTACTTTATGCAATTTTTCGTTTATGTTCAAGAACAAGATTTCAATTCAATGCAATCTCTTTCAAGTTTTATTTATAAGCACGTTCATTTTGATGCATATTTAATATTACAGCAATCTACTGCAGGTTTACTTCCATTTTGTTTTACTGCATATTTTGAAATTTCAATGTTGCTTGATGGTTGTGTACTGATTTGGCTGCTACTTTACATATCACTGCTATTGTATAACTAATATTTATTAGCATGTAGCAAACAAATGGTTTGGAATGATTCATAGTAGACCTCTGTTTATAATTTCTGGTTTCTGCAGCAGTGACGATCGTAAGCTAACCCTGACGAGTGTAATGCGCTCTTTCCCGTGTTACGTTCATCACGGATCGTAACGGATCTATATAACATGTTCTCTGATACAAGTAGAAGTGTAACCTGCTTCTTCCTTTTATCTTCTCTTTTCCTACAACCATCAATAGAAACCTCTACACTTCTTCTCTTTAACCACCCATTAACACCACTAAATCCTCATAACTTCATTCAAAACTCCAACTTCCCACATCCCCCTGTCTCTCTATTTATTCAAATTACCGCTCAAAACTTCTCACATCCCTTCAATCTCAATTTTCACACTCAAAACTCTTGCATGCAATGGAAAACAACCAGAGGCAAAACCCCAACCTCATTCTTAGAGAAGGCGGGAAAGGCGAAACCCAACGAACAAAGTATCAAAAACTCCAATGCCGAGGTCTTAAACCAACTCGATATGTTGACCCTGACTGTTTGAGAACTCTGGGTTTGCTTGACAGTGTCCAGAAACTTTTGCAGAATGTTGGCCTGTGGCAACTATGTAGTCATCCACAACCCATTTATGAAGCTCTCACTCTTGAGTTCTTGAGTTCATTTGCTTACATGACTCCATCAAGCGCTAACAACCAACATACTAACGTGACCTCATTCTGTTTGTTTGGTGTCGAGTACCGGTTCACTCAAACAGAAATTGCACAGATGCTTGGTTTCAATCATCCATACATCTGCATATGAGAGTCTCAACGCCACCTTTATTCATAGTCCTGCCATCAGATGCTTCCACCGCATTCTCGACAACACCATTTTCTCCCAGGATAACTACCATAAGCTAAACTCTAAGGAGCTCTTTTTCATTCATTGTGTCTTAAAGGACGAAAATATCAACGCCTCTCCATTCCTCTTAGCCCACATTCAATCCATCTGCACAAGAAGCGGCAAACCATTCTACTTCGGAGGGATTGTCACTTCTATTGCTTTAGGGCTGAACTTAGGTGCCAACCTCGCTAATTTACCTTATATGGAACCGACATTCCTTACCTTGGAGTGTAAACACCCCAAATTTTCCTTCACTTTCTTATCACACCATGGCTTGTGATCTTTCATTTTTGCATAAGCATATTGCATATTTGTTTCATCTGCATAGTCCATTTCATCTGCATCTAGGGTTTGTGTTCTGAGAAATCCAAGAAGGGATCTGAGCCATCCCAAAGATCTTGAAGCTTTCCAAGAGGGTCCATGTGTATTGCATGATCATAATATGCTCCCAAAATTTCATAAAAGTCAAGGGATCACAAAGCATGGCAAAGGCATAGAGGCAGACTAAAGATTTCCTGCACAAATGACCTAAAATTATGGTTTTGGTTTCAGAGGCCTTAATCCCAATTTTTTTGGTCATTCTTGTTTCTAATGGTCTTAATATGTTATGAGGATCATTTGTACCAAATTTGATGAAGAAATTCACTGTGGAAGTCATCTGATCATTGGGTAACTTCTTGAGCAAGTAAAGTCAAAATCCGGGCATCTGAGGCCTCCATCAAGGGTACCAAAGGGTCATCACCATCATTTTGAGGTTCTATGATCTTTATTTGATCTTAGAAGTGTTTGGAATTTCACAAAGTTGAAGAATTTCGAGCCAAATGCAAACTTGCTATTTTTGGAAAGGACTTGTAATGGAAACTTTCCATTTTGGGAAAGATATTCAACCTATTCTTTCATGATCAAAAATGCTTCAAATGAAAAATTCCTGGACATGAAAGTTGTATATTATGTCTTCCCATTTTCAAAAAGTACAAGAACATGTCTTGATTCATCCTGGAACTCAAGATATGGCCTTTCAAAGTTGGAAAAAATCCTATAATTTTCAAGTTCATGCCAAAGAGGGATTTTTGTAAAATCAAGTTTCAAGCCATTTCATGACCTCTAATCCACTTTTATGTACCATAACATGTCATAGAAACTTCAAAACATCGGAATTGACCCAAGAATGCATGGTTTTCATGGCTTGATTCACAAGAAATCTCAAAATAACAATTATGCATAAACTTTGCAAAAACTATGACAACTCTTGATCCAAGTGTTCCAACTGCATAAAAATGATCCTAGGGCCATCCATGAATCAAGCTGAGGCCAAGACACCCCAAAAGCTAGCTCTGACTCAGCCCATGCTTATGGTACCATAACTTTTGACTTTTTGCAAATCAAGCCATACCAATCAGCCTGTGCCACAACCACTCTCTAGCCAATCAGCATGACTTATGTGGACATCAAGGAGCCCATTTCATACAAGCTTGGAGCCTGAATCATCCAAGAACTCATATTTTCCAAAAATTCCATAAACCTTCCCTTCTTCGATTCTCTCAAACCAGCCATCAAAACTAAAAAATTCTTTCACCATTCAACTCCACATACCTCAAGGATCATTTCCCACCCATTGCCATGACCTAAAAACCTCTCAATAGAAAACACGATTTCTGAGTTATCAGAACTGAAACACACAAATCAACCATCATAAACTTGTTTCAAGCCCTCCACAAGCTTTAGAGGATCCATTGGAGATACTTTGCATCAAGGAGAAGGTTAGAAAGCTCAAAACAGCAAAGCTTCACCTCAGGTAGCCCCTTAGAACTTTTTTTCAAAACTCTTTTCTTTGGTTGCAAATATGATTCTATGTGATGTACTGATCATAGGGATGTGTTTATTTTTGAAAATGGTTGAGTTTTGAGCATTTCATAGCTTTCTGAAATTTTGCCCGTGAAAGTGTTCTTGTTTGATTCTCTTGATTCATGAAAAATAAATTGATTTTGTTGGTATATTCCTTTTTAGGGTTGTTAGTTGAGTGATTCTGGAAAGTTTGATATGTTTTCATGGCGTATTGAGAGAGATTGGATGAGAGAGCTGCCGGAGAAGATGACCGGAGGTCTTCTCCGGCCACCTGAAAGTCATTAGGGCTAAAACATAATTAATTTCCCAGTTTGAATGTGGGCCTTTAGATTTTTGGGTTAGCGCGTGTTTGGACGGTTCTGATCACTTCATTAAACCCTAATCTATTTTAATTAAATTAATTAAGATTAATTAAATTAATTTCCTCAGTTTGAATCCTGACCCTAGGATTGCATGCACACTCAATGCCTTTTCTCCCAGTTTGAATCCTGGCCATCAGATCTTCATACTTTTCATTTTATTCATTTTAATTCATTTTCTTTTTATTTCTTTTGTTCATTTTATTTAAAATAGTAAAAATGATCAAAAAAATATCATTTCTTGCATTTTTGTTTCAAATATTTTTCTTAACCCAAAAACATTTTTTATTTTATGTTTTGCATTAAAAAAGTACTTTTTAAATATTTAAATGTTATTTTTAATTAATTAATGGATTTTAATTAATTAAAAATGCATTTATGTTTCTAAAAATAACCAAAAAAATTATGAAGCATCCTTAAACATTTAGAAACATTTTCAAACTCACCATACAAATTTCTTTTTAGGTTTGATCACATTGCCACAATTTTCTTTGAATTAGGGTTCTTAAAAATCATATTTTTTAACCCTAACTTGAAAAATTCATTTCTGCCTAACCATGATGAGTTTGAACTTGATTCTTCTTGCATTGTTTCACATATTGCATATAGTTTCTAGATTACTTATCTCATGATTTTATCTTGCATTTTCAATTTGATTTGCATTTTCCCTTTAGAAGCACCCAAAAAACCCTAGCAAACTTAGAAATTTCATAACTTCCACTAGGTTAAGCTTCTGACTTCCTCCTTTGGGTTGTGATCTTATATGGGATTAGGGTTTGTTTGAGCTTGATTTCAATTTTTTTATCATGTTGAATGCTTCTGTTTTGGTCTTATGCATCTCATGTTGTCTTAAAACCCTAATTTATCATGTTATTTGCATTCATCTTTGCATATCTTCATCATCTGAACTTGCCATGAAATTTCAAGCATTTGCATGACATCTTAGACATCTTAAGACATGCTTGAACATTTCTTGATCATTTCTTCATTCATTTGCTATGCTTTGCATCCATTACATTTCATGAACATCCATGTGTTTTCATGCTTCTAAACATGCTTCCATTGCATCTCATCCTTGTATGATCATTCATATGCATATTGTATGACTTTGCATCATCTCATAATACATTAGCATTGCATAATAACTTCTGACTTTGGTCTTTGCGCCTTCATTTGTCTTATTCCATTTCATTTCTTGTCTTATGCATTCATGCTAACATTTTAGGAACTTTTGGTAGGTTATCTGGGAGGTGGATTTGCCTTCATCTCCCACCTTTTATTTTTCATTCATATGCATTCTTACTTGTCTTTAAAGTGAACTTGCTTCACTTATGCTCCCTCCTTCCTACTTTCTTTCTTTTAAGTTACTTATCTTCTATAGGAAGTAAGTAACTTACTCTTCTTCCTCCTTCTCTTTTCATCTGCTCCTTCCTTGGTGGCCTTGAAGATCCTTTCTCTTAAGCCTCAAAAACCATAGGATGTCAAAGCATGATAAATTTTAGGGTGTGTATATAGTCCCCCTAGCTTTTTACCTTTGAGTCTCCTTGAGTCTCTCTCCTTATCAAAAAATCAGAGACTAAACTCTTAAAGTTTTAGGACTTTGGAATTAGGGTTATGTCTGCATCCTTATCTTAGGATGGAATGTATAACTTTAATCCTTAGTGTTAAACCTTTAATTTGTTTACATCTCTTAATCAAAACACATTAATAATCACTAAGACTTTATCTTGTAACTTGGGCCTTACATTATGGTTTTATCTCTTCCATATGGTTAAGAGGGACTAACCCTAGTGTTTAATGGACAAGTCCCCCTCATGTTGTCTTACAAACCATAAAATTCACTTCTTAATCTCATCCTTTAATTAAAATCCATTTAATAATGGTTTGTTATATAATAAATTTAGTCCCTAACCACGGATTAAGTTGAGGAGTCTTTCTCATCTAAAGTGTTATCATCTATTATCCTTCTATTAGGATGGTGTAATGAGTTCACTAATCTGTGATTAGAGATTAAACTCATTACTTAACACTAAACAAAAACCAAAAACATCTTAATAATCACAAGTAGGTTAATGATCTTAATCCTACATCATCATGGTAATTAAGTTAAGATGCTTATCTCATACTTAAGTAGGCTCATTATCCCTAATCAGGGAGGATATAATGAGTTTACAAGCCCTTGATTTAGGCTTAAGCTCATAATCCTATGCAAAACAAAAAAAATAATAAAAAACTGAAAACACAAAAACAAACAATAATCGTCTCCTTCAGGATTCTTTTCTCATCACACTCATTCACAAACGAGAACTTGCTTCTTCTGTCTAATGCAAGACAGTTAGCACTCGAGCCAGACGAGTCATACACTTGAGCATAGACAAGAAAGCAGTTCACAACCAATTTATTCTAAGTCTCTTTGAGTCGAACTACGGTGTTCTGACTTCCTCATTGCACGAGAGGATACATAGGCATAACTTAACAGTTATCGAACAAAAGTCTATGTGTCTTCCCCCTTTTTCAGCTTTCTTTTTAAGCCTCAGTTCCTGAGAAATTAACACCTTTTGCACTGACACATGTACTTTCTTCCCCTAGATTTTGCACACAGATAGCACACTACACTTACCCTTTTTAAACACAATCTTGTAAGCGTGGATCTCGTCGAGTACGACGGACGATCTGGGTGCTAATACCTTCCCAGGTCGTAACCAACCCCCTTTCTCAGTTTCTCTGGTTCGCAACCGTCTTATCCATCTCTTTCCAGGTTTATGCAGAATTACCTTTCCTTCGGGATAAAAATGCCTAGCTGGAGACTCTATTCAATTCAACCTCATTTTCTCTTTCTCCGACCGTTCGTGTCTGCACCTTGGGACCTAGTGTCTTTTCAGGGGAGCGACAACATGGCGTCTCTGCTGGGGAAACTTATCTTGCAACCAGGGCTTCTGGTTCTTTTTGTGGGTTTCTCCTAGCGCTTGTTTGATTTGTGTTTATGGGGGTGTTATGTGCTATATGTGCTTTTTGTTCATTGTTTTATTTATTGCTTTATGTACAGCTTTATTTACTGCTTTCATTTATTGTTTTATGCATTTCATTTATCATTATCATATCATGTGTTGGATTTGCTGTTTTATCTTGGTGGGAGGGGTATCTCAGTGAGCAAGGTTCCACACCGGGAGCCTAAGTGACACATATGATTAGAGTGGCTTCATATTCTTTCCCATTCCATTTCAGTCTGGTGCGGGAATATGAAACACGATTCAGACATGGGTATCTTCTTGAGAACTCTGTGCTACGAATTTCCTGTAGTACTAGGGCTATCTGGGAAGCCTGCTAAGTCTGGATGACCTTTTTTAGATAACCTTCAGCATCTGAGGTGAATTAGAGGAGGGTCCTTTATGATTAATGTAAACATTGTACCTCCGGGTTAGAAGTGTTTACACTTCTCATAATAGATCTAAGTCTGAGGATCCTTGTTCTAGAACAATACCTGTAAGGGGGTTGGGATGTTTACAGGTTTGTAGGAACCCTTTTCCTCATCATACCCTGTTACTAATATTTTTTTAAGGTTACACTATGTTGGACTGATTCTGTGAAACCCTGGACTTGTGACCCTTTATTTGAGTCCCCCTGGTTACTGGTTCTCTAACCTTCACCTGGATTTCTGAACACCATGGACCATATTCAGAGCAAACAACAGATCCAACACCTGATCACAAACCCTTGCATATCATTTTGCATACATCATTTTGCATCATTTTAACATTTTTCTATTTGTTTTACAGGGTATCCACATCATCTTTGGTTTGGTTTTGATTGTTCTTCTGCCCAGCCATCTTCATCAATTATCTTCATCAGAGGTCTTCTGCAGTTGATATTTCCTCCAATTATCTTTCTCAGTTATCTTCATCAACATCCATTGTCAGTATGGACTCATCCAGGAAGAGCAACATCACTTATCATTTCTTTGAGCCCTCTCTAGCAGGCATCAGGCATATTTAGGCACTTATCACTCCTGGTCATGTCCCTTTATTTAGGGAACATTATGGTGGTATTATGGACATGATCATGGACTTGGATTCATCACAGAGGAGCATGATTCACACTTGCTTTCAGTTTTATGACCCTCCTTTCAGATGTTTCACTTTCCCAGACTTTCAGATGGGTCCTTTCAGATGGGTACTTTCAACCCTGAGATGACTGCTCCTAGGAATGAAGACATAGCTAAGGCTCTTTACTTGGAAGCCACCATCATTGATCAGCATATGACCACCAAGGCTGGAATTCCATGCCAGCATTTGGACTTCTTGATCACTCAGGCCACCAGTCATTTTGCAGTTGGGAAGTGGGAAACTGTCTGTGCTCTCCTGGCCCTTAGTATATATGGAACCATCTTGTTTGCAGACGAGCCTATGTTTGTAAGCAAGAATGCTATCCATATCTTCCTGCTGAAGAATCCAGTTCCTACCTTGCTAGGGGATTTCTATTACTCAGTGCATTAGAGTAATGAGAAGCATAGGGAAGATTAGTCAGATGTTGTGCACATCTCTTCTACTGTTGGTTATTGAGACACTTGCCAAAGACAGAAGCTTTCTTGAATCCTCATTAGTCAAGAAATTAGGCTAAGATAATGATTGCTCTCACTTCAGAAGACATCAGGTGGTGCTCTAAGAGCACCAAGGGCAGGGACATAATTACAAGTTGTGGACAGTATCCTAATGTACCTCTCATTGGAGTGAAGGGTTTCATCAACTACAATCCTTTGCTTTTCAAAAGGAAGTTAGGGTATTGTCCCTCCCACCAAATGACACTTGGGCCAAGAGGGGTACAGACGCGAACGGTCGGCGAAAGGAGAAAATGAAGATGAACTGAAAAGAGTCGCCAACTAGGCATTTTTATCCCGAAGGAAAGGTAATGCTGCATAGATCTAGGAAAGATATGGACAAGACGGTCGCGAACCAGAGAAACTGAGAAAGGGGGTTGGTTACAACCTGGGAAGGTATTAGCACCCAGATTGTCCTCCGTACTCGACGGGATCCACGCTTGAAAGTTTGTGTTTAAAGGGGTAGTGTCAGTGCTATTCTGTGTATAGAAGCTGGAAAAGAATGCAAGTGTCAGTGCTGGAAGAAAGTGTGAAGTGAATAAAAGAAGTGTCAGTGCAAGGAAAGAGTGTGAAGCTCAAGACTATGAGGCTCAAAGAATAATGCTGGAAGAGGGGGGAATGTACAGAGACTTTTGTTCGATAATTGTTAAGTTATGCCTACGTATCCTCTCGTGCAATGAGGAAGTCAGAACACCGTAGTTCGACTCAAAGTGACTGAAAGAAAATTGACTTGTAAACTGCTTACTTGCCTATGCTCAAGTGTATGACCTGCCTGGCTCAGGTGCAAACTGTCTTGCATTAGACGGAAGAAGCGAGTTCTCGTTTGTGAGTGAATGAGGTGAGAAAAGAATCCCGGAGGAGACGATTATTGTTTGTTTTTGTGTTTTCAATCTTTTATTGCTTTTTGGAGTTTGTCATAAGAAAATGAGCTTAAGCCTAAACCAAGGGTTAGTAAACTCATCACATCCTCCCTCTGATTAGGGGTAATGAGAATACCTTAAGTATGAAGTAAGCACCTCAAACTTAATTACCATGATGTAGGATTAAGATCATTAACCTACTTGCAATTATTTAGATGTTTTTGGTGTTTTTGTTTAGTGTTAAGTAATGAGTTTAATCTCTAATCACAGATTAGTGGGCTCATTACACCATCCTAATAGAAGGATGATAGATGAGAACATGTAAGGAGCATGAAAGTTCATGAATGCACATGGAATGAGACATGTAAGGAGCATGAAAGTTCATGAATGCACATGGAATGAAATGGATGCAAAACATGGCAAATGAATGATGCAATGATCAAACATGATTCTAATATGTCCTGAGATGTCTTATATGTCATGTGGATGCACAAAATATCATGGCAAGTTCATGTATGCAAGCTTATGTAAGGTGGATGTAAATGAAGATGCAAATTAGGGTTTATGTACAACATGAGATGCAAAAATCAAAATCAGAAGCAAAGCATAAGATAAAAAATTGAAAATGGGATCAAAGGGACCTTAAACCTTTACAAGTTCACTGCCCAAAGGGGAAGGTCAGGAGCTAAACCCTAAAGGACTTATGATTTTCCTAAGTTTCTAGGGTTTTAAGGGTGATCCTAAAGGGAAAATGCCAAACAAATTGAAAATGAAAGGTAAAAATGAAATAAAAATGTTTTTGGATGCTTGAAAGTATGCACAACACAAAGCAAAAAGAACCATTCACAAACTCAACTTGGATCAAAAGTTATGAATTTTTGAAATTAGGGTTAAAAATATTCAAATTAAAGAACCCTAATTCAAATGAAAATTGGCAAAATATGATCAAAACCAAAAAGAAATTTGTCTTGTGAGTTTGTAAATGTTTTAAAATGTCCTCTGAATTTTTTTGGGATTTTTAAATACCTAAATGTATTTTTAATTAATCAACTTCCATTAATTAATTAAAAATAATCATTTAAATGATTTGAAAATATTTTTAAATGCAAAAAATAAAAAATAAAAATATTTGTGGGTTCTGAAAATTATTAAAAGATTTAATAAAAATTTTCAGAATTTTTGAAGTATTTTTACTATTTTTAATAAAATGCACAAATTAAATGGCAAGAAAATGAAATAAAATTAATTTAAATGGAAAAGTCAATAGATCTAATGGCCAGCATTTGAATGAAACACGCGCAAATTAACTAGCGCGCAAATGAGAGGCTCAGATCATTTTTGGGATTTGAATTTCTTAATCCTAATTAAATCTAATTAATCATGGATTAGGGCTTAAATGTGAGATCCAGACCGTCCAGGGCGCGCGGGAAAGTAAGATCAATGGCTCATATTCAAAGTTTCCTAAACCCTAACCCTAATCTAATCACCTTCAGATGACCGGAACAGTGGTTCCGGTCATCTTCTCCGGCGAGTTCAAAAAGCTAACTTCTTCCCTAGGAAATTTTAAACCCTCTAAAACTCCAGATCACATCTTCTAATCACCCTAAGCAAGAATCAAGCACAAAAACTCATTTATATTTCAACATAAACACGAATCGAATCAAACAAGTTTTCAGGTCAAACTTTCAGAGACACGGTTTAGGCTCAAAACTCAATCATTTTCAAAGCCAACAAGCACAGCATGATCAGTGAAGCATAAGCAACATTTCTATGGCATAAAAAACAATTTTTGGAAAAAATGTTCTTGGTGATACCTGAACTGGAGCTTTCACCTTTGGAGCTTTCTGACCAGTTCTTTGCTTCAAATCACCCCAATAATCCTCCTGAAGTGTTTGCAAAGCTTGGTTGGAGTTTATATGGCCTCTATTTGAAAGTCAGTGAAGCTCAGGTCAAGGGAGGTGAAAATCGTGTTTTTGATATGGCTGTTTTTAGGGCAAGATGAAGGGTGGGAAATGATCAGAGGTTCATGGTGAGTTGTTTTATGAAGTTTGTTTGAAGGTTTGTGGCTTGAGTGCTGAGTTTCGAAGAGAAATGCATAAGAGGGAGTTTTGGTGTGTGCTGAGTTGTGGGGGGATTCAGCTTGTGTTGTTGTGTGTGTTGAGTTGCTTTTGGTCCATGTATCAATCCTTGATAGGTCAGAGAGTTGTTGTGGAATAGTTTGATTGGTATGGCTCAAATTCTATAAAGTCAAGAAAGTTGTCCTTTGAAGTATGGGCTCATGGCAGTCTAGTTGTGAGGTATGGCTCGAGTCAGCTGGCTTTAGGGAGGTCCATGGAAGCTAATTTGAAGAGCTGGCACAAGTGGATGTCAAGATTTGGGGCATTTTGCAATTTGTGAAGGTTTTGGCCCCTTTTGAAATACTTGATGATCAAGGCATGAAAATGAGTGATTCTTTGGACAATTATGAATTATAGGTCATGTATCATGTTTTTGTAATGGTTAGAAGTCAATTAGAGGTCACATTTTGCCTTGGTATGAGTTTTTGCAAGTTTCCCTCTTTGGTACATAAGTGAAATTTAGTGATTTTTCCCAACTTTGCAAGGCCATAACTTGAGTTCTATGATGAATTAGATCAAGTTCTTGTACTTTTTGAAAAGGGAATGATCCAATCTACAACTTTCATGACCAAGAATTTTTCATTTGAATCATTTTTGAATCAATAAGAGGAGGTTGAAAAACTTTCCCAAAATGGTAAGTTTGCATTACAAGTCACTTTTCCCAAAATGGCAACTTTGCAAATGGCTTGAAATTCTTCAATTTTGTGAACTTATAACCTCTTCTAAGATCAAATAAAGATCATATACACCCAAAATGATGGAGAAGACCCTTTGGTTGGGTGATTGGGGGCCTCAGATGCCCTGATTTTGCACTGACTTGCTCAAGAAGTCATATATTGATCAGATGCCTTCCCCATTGAATTTCTTCATGAAAATTGGTGTGTAGGATCCTTATATCATATAGAGACCCATAGAAACAATAATGACCAAAAAATTTGGAGTTATGGCCTCTGAAACCAAAACCCTAATTTTAGGTCATCTGTGTAGTTAAGCTTGGCTCTGCTTCCATGCCTTTCTCAGTTCTTGTGATTCTCTGACTTCCTTGATCTTGGGAGGATATAATATGATGCTTGAACATACATGGACCCTCTTGAGATGATTGAAGACCTTTGGAGTGGCTCAGATGACCCTTGGATTTCACATATCACAAACCCTAGATGCAGATGAATTGAACCAATGTAGTGAAGCAAAAATGCAATATGAGATGATATGATTGAACTAATGCAAATATGAAAGATCACAGGACATGGTGTGAACTTAGTGAGCGCAAAGTTGGGGTGTTTACAGGTATGCCTTAGTAAATCCACCAAGAGAGCAAGATTTAGCAGAGACCCTTTACTGTGATGTTTAGAATAATCATGCCATCATCCGACAAGCAGCCTGGGCTTGGGATAATATTCAGACAAAAGGGACTGCTATTCTTGGCAAGTGCAACAACATAGCTTCAGCTCAGTACATTGATTGGTCTCGTATTAGAGGACAAATCACCTGCATTCCATTCACCCTTGAAGATGTGCCAGGGCCATCAGCAGTAGAGCCTGTAGCTACAGTCAGTTTAGAGGAGTTTGAGAAGTTGAAAGAGAGGAATACTCAGCTTTCTGAAGCTCTAAAGAAGTCCCTCTGGGAGAGGAATGATAGTCGTCTGGAAAATGAGAGGTTAGAGAAGCTCCAGATCGAGCATATGACCAAGATTGAGAAGACAGATGATTACATCAGAAAAGCTCGAGTAGGGGAGTTGGTATTGAAGAATGCTTGCAAAGAAGCCAAGATTCAGAAGGCCAGAGCTGAGCACTACTTGGAGGAAAGTCAGGCTAGGTGGATCAGGATCACTGAGGCCCGTGTGCAAGAAGATCAGAAGACCCAGGCTAGGATAGAGCAGCTAGAAGCTAATGAGAAGAAGAATCAAGAAGCCTTGTTAGCAGCACAGAAGGAAATCTCCGAGTTGAAACTCCAGGCGGGGTTAAATAGATCAAAAGACCAAGACAAGTACCAGAAGTTGACAAGTGCCATTGCCACCAGAAACCTTCTTATCAGGACCATCACAGAGCACCCGGTTGGACCAGTGATTGATGCTCTCCTGAAGGAAGTCAGAGAGGATGACTTTGGGCTGGATGTTTGATTTATTTGTATTTGCATTTCATTTTGGTTGTACTTTATCTCTCATGATAATTTGGTTTTATTTCTTGATTTTGTTGTATTTTGACCCACCATGGGAACTTGTTGTAATCATAAACTATGTATCTTTTGCATTTGTAATACATGGTTTATGTATTACTTGGATTTTCTGATGGGCTTCATTTCTCTTCAACATCTTCATTCCCCGAGGTCCGGAAGGTCAAAACCAAAAAACCAAACCGGATACCCTTGGAAGACAAATAGACATATTGCATTGCATACTAACCTCATTCTTTGTTTTGTAGGTATTTTTGTTGTTTGTTTTCTCACTTTGCTGTGGTTTCAGGAAACATTGCTCGTAGGAGGGTTTTCCCCATCAACAGAGTTCACCGGTATCCTACAAGAAACAACCTTCCAAGCTTACAGATGGACCAAGTTCAACAAGATTTGACTAACGTTAGAACTCAGATGGCTAATGAGAGAACTGAGATGAGGGCTCAGATGAACCAGTTCATGGCAGTAATGACTGGGTTGGCCCAAAGCCAAGAAAGATTAAGGGAGTTAGTCGAGCGGAAAATTCCAGAAGAGAATCATCCAGGTACAGGAGGTACTAGTAACAATGATCATGGACAGCCACGAACAAATCTTCTGTAGTTTGGGCCTCACCTCAATCCTGAAGTCAATGCTATCAGAAATACCCAAGGAAATACTGGAGGTCGTACCTTGCAGGAGGACCCTCAAGAGGAACAATTTACAGTAATTGGTGCTGGGGATGAAGCATATGATCATCGTCTGGACAAAATAGCAGAAAATCTGAAATCTTTGGAGTCCCAAAATTCTTTAGGATTTGATGTTACGGACATGGGTTTAGTTGAGGGAGTCAGGATTCCTCACAAATTCAAGCCTCCTTGCTTTAAGAGATATAATGGTACCTCTTGTCCACGTACTCACCTGTAGTCCTTTCTGGGAAGACTGAAAGCTTATACCATGTGTAACACGGTGGGAGAACTGACTTTTAGTTATGTTGCGGATAGCAAGAGTCGCCACCGACTTTTATTTTATCCAAAAGGAAAGGGTATAAAAGAACAGGAAAGACCTTAAGAGATATTTTTGGGTCCGGGGGGTAGGTTATGTAAAGGGAAGGTGTTAGCACCCTTTACATCCATGGTTATCCATGGGCTCTTAGTTACTTAGCTCACTTTGAATTGTTTTTGAAAATGTGTAGTGTGTGAATAGAAAATTTTCATATGAGTTAATAATGATCCATGTACGGATGCGTAAAAACTTGTGTTTGAAAATTTGTTTGAAATTTGTTAAGTGTTTGAAAATTTGGAATGAAGTGAGCAAGCAATTAGGAGGTACCTACCCTAAAATTTAAGTCTTTTCTGTTCTTTATCCTTTAAGTGGTAAGACTATCCCTATTATTAAGGAATAGGTAGTCATTACCTTGGATGTAAGGGACATGTGAGGGACATCTGTTTATGAAGGCAACTGTGAGGCGTATTAAGCATTTAGGAGGGACTATCATCATTATTCGAAAAGGGACTTGATCATTAAAGGCAACCATTAGGGACTTGATGATTTTTCTTTTTAGGGACTTGCTTTATACACCCCACTTGACCTTATGATTAGGCAACAATGAGGGATAACCTTAGAAAGTGAGATGGCGATTAAAAATCGACTTACGTGTGTGAGTGTTTAATTTATTTATCTTATAATTAAAATGATCTAAATTTGATTTTAAATAGAATACATGTTTGCACTCCCTAAATTACTAACCATAGCATAAAATTAAATAAATTAAATATTACAAAATTTACACCAAGGAGCAATTACATAATTATAATAATAAGCAAATAAAAAATAAATAGCAAATAAATAAATATAGAAGCAAAATATAAATAATAAGCAAAAATAATAAATAAGCAATAAATAAATATAATAGGGGTTAGTAATAATAATAATAATAATTAAATGAGGTTAGTGAAATAATAATAAGCAAAAATAAATATTAATAATAAGGTGATTAGTAATAATAATAAAAATAAATAGAATTAGTAAAAATATTATAATAACATGATAAACACAAAATTACATTTTAATATAGACATTTATTAAAAAATAAGAACAATTAAAGGATTATGGTAATATTTTAATTTATGTACAAATTATTAAATTATTTATAATTACAAAATTAAATTATTATAGGTACATATTAAAAATTATTTACATATAATTTAGGTTATAAACAAATTAAAGAAAAAAATATTTACATATTATATAGAGAAAATAAGTTTTAAATATCATATTTACAAAAATTAATCATATTTACAAAATTTTATATTAAGTATTATATTTACAAAAAAGATCATAAAATAAAATTAGTTTTTTAAGGTTTTTAAAATTAGGGTTTTGCTAGAAAAATATTTTTAGGGTTTAGAATATAATATACAAAATTTATTTTAACTAATATATATATATATATTATAATTTATTTACAAAGTAAAAGAAAATAATTTTTGAATTAAGAAAAATATGAGTTTTGAATATTATAAACATTGAATAACATTTTATAAAGTTATTTTATTAATATATCATTATTAACAAAACTTAAATCAATTAAATAAAATTAAATAAAACAAAAATAAAATAAAATGTCAAAACAAACCTGGCTGGGATTTGAACCCAGGAGGCTTTGTTCACCAGAAGCAAGACACACCACCAGGCTAGCCCACACGCAGGCAACAATGAGGGGGGTTTAATTAGTTTTGTTCTTTGTCACAAAAAAACCTGGAAAAATAAAAGAAACAAAAGGCCTGGGGTGGTGTTGAACCCAGGACCTCATGGATATACATATGCGCGCATGACCACCCGGCTGGAAGAGCCCATCTGATAATAGAATGGCCATTGAACATAATATATTATGCCTTCTTTTATCCTGAAAAAAAATAGAAAAATAATGGCACAAGACAGGATTCGAACTCAGGTCTTGTAACCAAACACAAACGTCTCTTTCCACTGGGACACAGGCTTCTGTGTGACAAATAACCAAGATGAATACATAATATTTTAAATCAAAATTTTAAATACAAAATTCGCGCCAAGCCATCTTCATCTTCTTCAGTGTACCTATGCAATTTGCTGCGAATCCCTCTACCACTTTTCCTGCGAAAACACCATGGCAGCAAAACCTACAAAAATCAATGACCAACAAAACCATACAATTTCACAAAATTAAACACATCAATATGATCCAGACATTCATGCGATTCATCCTGTGTTTTTAGAATCCATTTATGTTCATTAAATCAGAAATCCCTAAACCTAGGTCCAAACCCTAACAATGGCGTTTCATGACTCAGCCACGGTTTCTTTGATTTTCCTGCCCAGAAACATTCTACATCACATGATAAACAAGATTAGCCAAGCAAAATTCATTGAAACACAACAAATTAATGCAATCGAAAAAATTATATTCAAGGACAAATTGGATTCGGGTAGAGCATTATGGCATGTATGGGATGCATATGAGTACTGGTTTATGATCAGTGATGTCCAATGAAGCTTGCCATGTCTTTGTTTTACCTTCTAAAGTCCTGGAATTCAAAATCCGAATGTGAGTTTTGGATGAGTTTTTGAATAATGGAACTTACACTTAGAGGCAGAGAATTCGTGGCTGGGCAGTAGGGTTGTGTTTAGTATATATAAGTGATTGAATCTAGGTCAAAATATTGATTGGTTGTGTACAAGATTTGATATGAAAAGATTGAAATTGATCATGCTTTGAAATTCAAATATTTGTGTATGAAGGCTTACTATTTTTGGATCAATCTCATCATTTCCTTCCCTTTCAATTCCAATCAACATTGAAGACATTCTAGAAACCAAATCTCCATCAAATATCATATTTTCATATTTTATTTCTATTTAAAATGATTTTTTATGAATTAAATCAAAATAAATAAAAATAAAATAATAAAAATTCTGATTTTTAATCATTTGGGTCGTGCATGATGATAGTGTATGGATTGGATCATAATTTGACAAGCCCATTTGGAAAGAATTGGTTTTAGACCTCCATTTTCATCACAAACCAACTCAAAATTTCCCAACTTTGCAAGGGCATATATCCTTCAATTTTAAAGCTATGAGGGTGTTCTTGGACATTTTGGAAAGCTTGAAGAGTCCTCTAAACAACCCCACTGGTTTCATGTCCATATCATTTACCAATCTCAAGTTATGCCCTTTTGAAGTTGTTGACTTTTTGTTGACTTTTGAAATGACCTATAATGTCTTAGCTCATACCTTCCAAATGAAGCATTTTTGGGCTTGGCTTGTGAGACACAAAGTTGTAGAGAATTCAATTTCCTTAAAAATGAGCTTTGAGTGGAGACTTGGTGATGAAGTATGTGAAAGTTATGGCTGGTCAAAGTTCAGTTGACTTTTACTGAGGAAACCCTAATTTAGAAACTCCTGATTCTTGATGATCTGAAATCTCCTTGATGAATCATGATCAACCCTTGATCAAATGATGAATTTTACTTCATATAATTGATGTTGGCAAAAAATCATGAAGTTTGACTTTGGTTTGACCACAGTTGACCTCAGTTTGACTTCCTAACTGCATTGACTGATTTTGACTTATCCGATCATCTAACTGAGCAAACTTTTGAGAAAAGTCTTGAAACTTGTCATGGGGGTTCTTACACACATATAAGATGTTATGAAGCTCACTTGAGGTCTTGGAAGTTCATTTAGCCTGATTAAAGTCAAAACCCTAGTTTTGGATGCACTACTTAGGAGGTGCATTGTCTGAGGGAATTGTCAACTCTTCTGACCAATTGTGAACCTTGTGAACCTTGTGAACCATCATAAAATGTCTTGTGAACCTCATGGGAGGTATTGTGAAGCTTGTGAACCTTGTGAACCTCATAAAGTGACTTTGTAGACCTCATGAACCTCATGAAAGGTTATGTAAACATTGTGAATCTTGTGAACCTTGTGAATCTTCAAGAAGTAACTTGTAAACTTCATGAACCTCATGAAAGGTTATATAAACATTGAGAAACTTGTGAACCTTGTGAACCTTCATAAAGTAACTTGTAGACTTCATGAACCTCATGAAAGGTCTTGTAAATGTTGAGAAACTTGTGAACCTTGTGAACCTTCATAAAGTAACTTGTAGACTTCATGAACCTCATGAAAGGTCTTGTAAACATTGTGAATCTTGTGAACCTTGTGAACCTTCTTAGCACACAAAGTCTTGTATTGTGAGGGCAAATTTTGGGGTGCAACAGCTGCCCCTGTTCAATTTTCTGAAACCTGAGGGGTTAGATTGGTATGTTTGCCAGTCGTGACCTGGAAGGTTGAAGGGGATTGAACACAAAAGCCCAAAAATTTGCACTTACCAGTGCATAGCATGATATTGATGTTTGGTTGTATATGCTTGAGTGGGCTTAAAGATGCCACTTAGAAGAACTGGAGATGGGCTTAGAGATGCCATCAGGAAGAACTGGTGATGGGCTTAGAGATGCCATCTAAAGTATCAGAATATGATGATGTCTTTATGTTGATACTGGATATCAGTACTAGGTCTTTGTATAGGTCGTCTCTGAATCATTTATGCAACATGATTTGAGTTGTTGGATGGACCAGTAGAAATAAATCTTGTGATGATTATCTTTTCTGGAAATATTTTGGATTAGGGAATGGATCTTTGTACAGACCGTTTGCCTATTCTCCAAGGGCCAAAAGAACGTCAGGATTTGTTCTTAAGGATCAAAAGAACGTCAGGATTTGTTCTTCTGAAAAAGTATCTTGAACAAAGGGCCAAAAGAGCGTCAGGATTTGCTCTTAAGGATCAAAAGAACGTCAGGATTTGTTCTTCTGAAAAATGTCTTGAACAAGGGGTCGAAAGAGCGCCAGGATTTGCTCTTAGGGATCAAAAGAACGTCAGGATTTGTCCTTCTGAAAGATGTCTTGAACAAGGGGCCAAAAGAGCGTCAGGATTTGCTCTTAAGGGTCAAAAGAACGTCAGGATTTGTTCTTCTGAAAAGTATCTTGAACGAGGGGCCAAAAGAGCGTCAGGATTTGCTCTTAAGGGTCAAAAGAACGTCAGGATTTGTTCTTCTGAAAATTGTCTTGAACAAGGGGCCAAAAGAGCGTCAGGATTTTCTCTTAAGGATTAAAAGAACGTCAGGATTTGTTCTTCTGAGAGATGTCTTGAACCAGGGAATGGATATTTTTACGGACCGTTTGCCTGCTATTCGAGGACATCTTGAGTAGTGTATGGATCATTTCTGACCTGTTGTGAATTGTCGATGCTGTTTTTGCCTATAACTATCCTGCAAGGAGAATGTTAGTTTATGCAATATGTATGCATGCATAGTATGATGCACCTAAGTAAATGTATTATGTATTTATGGATATGTATGTTATTGTATGATGTAAATGATGTATGTATGATATGATACTGCCGGAAGAGTCTGGATGTCTTTATATAACAACTGCTGGCCAGGGAAAATAAATCCCGATTCGTTGTTGAGGAATATGAGGATCTTGTTCCCTTCTTGTTTGATAATATATTGTACATAACCTTCCGTCTGCTGGGGATAGCAAGGTATATATAACCTCCCGTATGCTGGGGATAGCAAGGTATATATAACCTCCCGTATGCTGGGGATAACAAGGTATATATAACCTTCGTCTTCGTTTGATAGTAGGGTAGAGATAGCATCCCGTCTTCGTTCGCCGTACTCTTATTGGAAAGTAAATTTCCGTATATCCGTATGAGGATAAAAGAGATTGATATAAATTCCAGGGGAGATAAGACTTTATGAAGATGGATTCGTCCTACTGAGGGTTTGTAGCTGATTTGTAAAGATTAACCGGCGAAGCTTCGTTGAAATCCTTTCTCGTTCGTCCTTAATAAATACTATTACTGCATTTTCATGCATTTCTGGTAAACATCAATCATATTAAGCATACATGCATTTCTGGTAAACATCAATCATATTCAAAAGCATACATACATTCAAACACAACCAATGGACGTTTCGCTTATGTAAATAGGGTAAAAGTAAATCTGGATTCAAAAGATGGAATTTATTTATATCAAAAAGTGACCCATACACGGGTAAGTTTGTACAAGGAGACATAAACCCTAGTAAGAGGATTTTGCCATAAAGTTTTTTTACAAATCAAAGAGAATCAGCTATGTGGGAAACAATCCTATTGAGTTTCAATTCTACTATTGCCATTATCTTCAAGTATCTCATCTTCTGTTGTTCAGACGGAAACGATTGGATTGAGCTCTATCTGTTCGAGCTTGAGTAAGTAGTACAATTGGTTGCAGTTTCATGGGTGATCCTAAACGAGACATAGTCATACGCTTTAATCCCTAACTTTTGCCTGGATTGCCCTTTCAGGTTTTCAATCCACCGGGATACCCTTTTTTGCCCAAGCCGCCTTTTCAGGTTTTCGACTTGCCGGGTGTACATCTTTTTATATATATCCCTAATTTTTGCCCAAACCCTTTTGGTTTGCCGGGATGCCCTTACTTTTGCCTAGGCCAGTCAACCTAGCGGGTCTCTTTTTATGCGTAGTATTTTTTAACTATGTCTGCATTTACAGGCTGTGGGAAGTCTTCACCATCCATTGTAGTCAGTATCATGGCACCTCCTGAGAACACTGTCTTGACTACAAATGGTCCTTCATATGTTGGAGTCCACTTGCCCCTAGGATCACCCTGTGGTAATATGATACGCTTGATTACCAAGTCACCAACCTGATATACCTTTGGCTTAACCTTCTTATTAAAAGCTTTGATCATCCGTTTTTGGTACATCTGGCCGTGACAAACTGCTGCTAACCTTTTCTCATCAATCAAATTTATCTGGTCAAGTCGGGTCTGAATCCACTCATCTTCATCCAAGCCTGCCTCCTTCATAATTCTCAAGGAGGGAATCTGAACTTCAATGGGCAGAACTGCTTCCATACCATAGACTAGGGAGAATGGGGTTGCCCCTGTTGAAGTACGTACTGTGGTACGATAACCATGAAGAGCAAACGGTAACATCTCATGCCAATCCTTGTAAGTAACAGTCATCTTCTGTACAATCTTCTTAATGTTCTTATTAGCAGCTTCCACTGCCCCATTCATCTTTGGACGATACGGAGAAGAGTTGTGATGCTTAATCTTGAACCGCGTGCAGAGATCAGTAATCATAGTGTTGTTCAAATTAGAGCCATTGTCAGTGATAATCCTCTCAGGGATGCCATACCTACATATGAGATTATTCTTAATGGATCGAGCCACCACATTCTTGGTAACAGATGCAAATGAAGCTGCCTCCACCCACTTCGTGAAGTAATCAATAGCAACCAGGATGAAACGATGCCCATTAGAAGTAGTAGGTTTGATTTCACCAATCATATCAATGCCCCACATGGCAAAGGGCCAAGGAGCAGTCAACACATTCAATGGTGATGGAGGTACATGGACTTTATCAGCATAGATTTGACATTTGTGACATGTTCTGGAGTGTTGATAACAATCAGCTTCCATGGTAGACCAATAGTAACCTGCTCTCAATATCTTCTTTGCCATAGTATGTCCACTAGAATGAGTGCCAAAAATCCCATCATGCATATCTTCCATAATCTCAATTGCTTCCTTCTTATCCACACAACGAAGCATAGTTGAATCATGATTGCGCTTGTACAGAATCCCATTACTCAAGAAGAACTTAGCAGAAAACCTTCTCAGAAACTTCCTATCTTTGACAGATGCCCCTTCAGGGAATTCCTGAGCTTCAAGATATCTTTTTACTTCATAGAACCAAGGTTTCTCCTCTGCCTCTTCAGTGTCAATCTCATTGCAGTATGCAGGCTTCTCAAATCTATCAATAGTAATCTTGGGAGCTTCATCATCCCAGCTGATCTCAAACATAGATGCCATGGTGGCCAATGCATCTGCCAACTGATTCTCTCTTCGTGGAATATGTCCAAAGGTAATCTCTTTGAAATGTGGGATCAAGGACAACACATGCTCTCTGTAAGGAATGAGATTATCATGCTTGGTATCCCATTCTCCTTTGATCTGACTTACTACCAGGGCTGAATCTCCATACACATCAAGGAACTGAATCTTCATATCAATAGCAGCTTTAATACCCAGGATACATGCCTCATACTCAGCCATGTTATTGGTACAATAGAAACAAAGTCTGGCAGTAATCGGGGTATGACAACCTTCAGGGGAACTAATCACAACACCAACACCATTACCAAGTGCATTAGAGGCACCATCAAAAACCATAGTCCATCGGGATCCTTGTTCAGGTCCGTCATATTGTCCAGGTTCTTTGGTAATAATCATAATGTCTTCATCAGGGAACTCAAAACTCATTGACTGATAATCATCCACTGCTTGATGAGCCAAATGATCTGCCACAACACTTCCCTTAATGGCCTTCTGAGTAGTATACTGTATGTCATATTCTGTCAAGATCATTTGCCATCTTGCAATTCTTCCGGAGAGAGCAGGTTTCTCAAATATGTACTTGATTGGATCCATCTTTGAAATCAACAAGGTAGTATGGGTCAACATATACTGTCTTAGTCGGCGAGCAGCCCATGCCAAAGCGCAGCAAGTTTTCTCGAGCAGTGAGTATCTTGTTTCACAGTCGGTAAACTTTTTGCTAAGGTAGTATATTGCCTGCTCTTTTCGACCAGACTCGTCATGTTGCCCCAACACACACCCCATTGAGTTGTCTAACACTGTTAAGTACATAATCAAGGGTCTTCCATCAACTGGTGGCATCAAAATTGGTGGTTCCAGCAGATATCTCTTGATTTCATCAAAGGCAGTCTGGCACTCATCATTCCATTCCATCACCTGATCTTTCTTCAACAACTTGAAGATTGGCTCACAGATGGCAGTTAATTGGGAAATAAATCTTGCAATGTAGTTCAAACGTCCCAAGAAACCTCTAACCTCCTTCTCAGTACGGGGAGCTGGCATCTCTCGTATAGCTTTCACTTTTGCAGGATCCACTTCAATACCTTTTCCACTGACAATAAAACCCAAGAGCTTTCCAGATCTAACTCCAAAAGTACACTTGTTTGGGTTCAATCTCAACTTGTATTTCTTCAACCTCTCAAACAACTTGTGCAGATGATCGAGATGTTGCTCTTCATTCTGAGACCTGGCTATCATATCATCCACATATACCTCTATCTCATGATGAATCATATCATGAAACAAAGCCACCATAGCACGCTGATATGTTGCCCCTGCATTCTTCAAACCAAATGGCATTACCTTATAGCAAAAGGTGCCCCACTGTGTTACAAATGTTGTCTTCTCCATATCTTCAGGTGCCATCTTGATCTGATTGTAACCAGAGAAACCATCCATAAAAGAGAATACTTTATGCTGAGCAGTGTTGTCTACCAGAATATCAATATGAGGGAGTGGAAAGTCATCTTTAGGGCTGGCCTTGTTCAAATCTCTTTAGTCTACACACATACGTACCTTACCATCTTTCTTAGGAACTGGTACCACATTTGCAACCCACTGAGGATAAGAAGTCACTGCTAAGAACCCTGCATTGAACTGTTTCATTACCTCTGCCTTGATCTTTTCTGACATTTCAGGACGCATACGACGAACCTTCTGCTTTTTCGGACGACAATCTTCTTTCACTGGTAAACGGTGAACCACAATGTCTGTATCCAACCCTGGCATATCTTCATAAGACCAAGCAAAGATCTCCACATAATCACGTAACATCTGAATCAAATTGCTTTTGACACTATCCTCTAAATCAGCCCCTATCTTGACCTCTTTTCTGTTTTCTTCAGTTCCCAGATTCACAACTTCGACTGGCTCTTCATGTGGCTGTATAGCTTTCTCTTCTTGTTGTAACAACCTAGCAAGCTCTACAGGTATTTCACAATCGTCCTCATTTCCGTCTTCAGTTTGATAGATCGGATTCTCGAAATTATAATTGGCAATAGTAGAACTGTTATCAACAGGATCCAGAGTGGATGAGGATCTACATTTTAGTGATGTGGGTGTGTGTAAGAACACATAGCTGATAAAACAAAAATAAAAGAAAAGAAAGACAAGGAACACAATATTTACGAAAACGAAATGTCCACTGATTTTATTGAATGAAGTATGCAAATGAAATGACTGCCCGTAACAAGCACACCATTGTGCCCCGGGTAAGGCACATGGCTTGAAAGTTTTATTGTTCAAGAAATTACAAATTTAAAATATAACAACACAGTAATAGTATTTACTCCTGACTAAAGGAGATAGGGATAACATCTTCAGCTTTCCAATTATTGAGTCCAGCACCCACAGTAGGAAAAATCCATGCATCCAAGTTGTAGTCTTCATCATAGTCTCCCACTGCATTGATTTGATCCTTCATAATCCCTTGATTGGTGATTCGAACAGCACGAGCACGACGAACAGCCTTCTGGGACTCTGCAGTGAAACCCAAACCAAACTTGTCAGACTTGTATGGAATATCAGGAAGCTGACCCCAAATAGTACAACCACCTTCATCCACCACAGCTCTAGCATCATTGAGGGAGGCCATTGCCATTGTTGGAGGTTTTCTGATGACCACAGGAACTTTCTTCACAACAGGAGGAGCTACATAATCATTAACAACCCAAGGAACCACTTCGAACGTCTGACACGGAGTTTCAATGTATTCACCTTCCATTTCCAGATACTTGAAAGTGTTTACATGGCTGACAAAGTATTCTTCTTCTCCATAAACAGTAACAACCTTTCCATCCACCGGGTATCTCAACTTTTGGTGCAATGTAGAGGTTACAGCACCTGCCCCATGAATCCAGGGACGACCAAGCAGACAAGAGTACGAAGGACGAATATCCATCACAAAAAATGTAGCAGTAAACACCTGGGAGCCAACTTTAATTGGAAGATCAATTTCCCCATGTACTACTCTTCTAGAACCATCAAAAGCCTTTACCACAATATTACTAGGCTTCAGCACAGCATCCTCAGGACTCAGCTTGTTCAGGACTTCCTTGGGCAACACATTCAAAGAGGAACCATTGTCTATCAGCACATGTGACAGGGTAATGCCCCTGCATTCAATTGAAATATGCAAGGCCCTGTTATGATCCCTCTTGGCAGGGGTCAAATCAGCATCAGAAAATCCTAACCCATTGTCATAGGTCAGGTGGGCAACACAGTTCTCAAATTGGTCAACAGAAATTGCACTGGGTACATGAGCAGTCTTCAGAAACTTGATCAAGGACTTGGCATGAGCCTCAGAACATAACAACAAGGATAGCATAGAAATCTTCGAGGGAGTATGCCCCAACTGATCAACAATGTCATAATCACTCTTGCGAATGATTTTCAATACTTCTTCCATCTGCTTAGAGAGGTCATCAGCAGCTGGCACATCAGTAGATACAGGCTCAATAACAGGACCCTTGCCCCGAGCATCAGTGGTGGAAGTAGCAGCAGGAGTAGTTGCATTCTTGGAAGTAGCTAGAGGAGAGAAGACTCTTCCACTACGGGTGATCTTACTAGATCCAGCAATATTGTCAACATCAACAGGCACATCAGCTACAGGCTCTTGCTTAACACCATGGATGTAAACGTCAGATCCATAATGCCAAGGCACCGCTTTGTCAGACGTATACAGGATAGGACCAGGAGTAGTAATGACCACAGGAGCTACTCTGGCTTCAGCAACAACTTTCACGGGACCTTCAGCAGTAATTTTGATTGGACCCTGATGAGTGATTTTAATGGGACCCTTTGAAGTGATCCTCACCGGTACTTTGTCAACCATGTCAACCTCTTCAATCTTCTTACCTCTGGTAATATGATCTACCATACTCTCCACAGAAGACGGTCTTCTTTCAAACACTATAGTATACTTATCCATGAGACGCTGAATTCCATCTTTCAATCTGAAGCACTTCTCTGGATTATACTCACAATAAACACAATCTTCACGACAACCCGGAAAGAACCCGGCTTGTACCAACTTCTTTCTGATGACAGACAATGGTGTGGTCAATTCATCAACTGAATGGATATGCGGATCTTCCTCAATGGCATTGACAGTCTTCTCGTGATTTGGCATTGGAGCAGTAATCACATTGGGAGTACCCGGAGGATCAAACTCAATTTCTCCAGCATCAATCATATCCTGAATTTTATTCTTCAAGATCCAGCAGTTATTAGTATCATGTCCCTGACAGTTTGAATGATATGCACATCGTGCATTGGGATTGTACCTGGGAGAGGTAACATTAGGATTTTGAGGAGCTTCTTTCAAGGTAATAAGTTCAGCCTTCAACAAATGTTGCAATGCCTGAGCCATTGACATGTTGATCTTCGTGAACTGTCTTCTAGCCCTCTGTTGGTTTCCCTGTGGCTGCTCTGTTGTTGCAGGAGTTGGATTTGAAATATGAACTGCACTAACAGACTGATGCCTTCTGTTACGATCAGGTTGACCATAAACAGCATTGGATTCTTTCTTCCCAGTGGGAGGCTTCTTTGCAGCACCTGATGAAAAAGTGCCCACATGGATCTTACCATTCTTTATACCATTCTCTACTCGCTCTCCTGTCATGATCAACTCAGTGAAGCCAGATGATGAGCTTCCAATGAGATGACTGTAGAACGGACCATTCAGCGTACACATGAACATATCAACCAATTCCCTGTCAGTCAAAGGGGGTTGAACTCTTCCAGCTAAATCTCTCCACTTTTGAGCATACTCTTTGAAACTTTCTTTGGCACCCATAGACATGCTCTGAAGCTGCATGCGAGTGGGGGCTAAGTCAGCATTGTATTGATACTGCTTATAGAAAGCTTCAGCAAGATCATTCCAGTCTCTGATGTTGACACTCTCCAACTGATAATACCACTCCAGCTGAGCTCCAGATAAGCTTTCTTGAAAGAAATGGATCCACAACTTCTTATCAGCAGTGTGAGGTTGAATTCTTCTGACATAGGACCTCAGATGCAGCTTGGGACAAGAGACCCCATCATAGACAACAAATGTAGGAACCTTGAAACCAATGGGTATGACTACCCCAGATATCAAACTTAAATCCTCAAAATCCAGCCCAGATGACTTCTGTAACTCCATAGCATCCATCCTATCCACCAACATCTTAAATTTGTCTTCATTAGGCTCATGGTAGTAATTAGCCTCAGAATCAGAGTCCCCCATAGTGTTGTGGAGACTGCCTCCCTCTTTTTCAGATTCCTCAGATTCATAGTCTTCAGCTGGTTCTTTGGTCTTGGCAAGACCTTTGAACCTTCTTCCCATGTTGATCAAACCAGCAAACCTTCTAGTCTTCTTAGTCTTCTTGGCCAGCAGTGCCTTCAATTCATCCTGCCCCTTGGATAGGTTTAGGATCAGCTCTTGGAACTGTGCATTTTGTGCCTGGAGATCCTTAACTGATTGTTCAAGAGCCATTGCTGAAATAAACAGCGAGAAGATGAGAAACCTGTGCACAATTATAAACCTGTGATGCAATGAAATGATATGGGAATGCATATGCAATGTTTTCAAGGACCGCAGAATTTAAATTTGCTTAGACAAACACGAAAGTAAACTTTTATTAGTAATAACTTTGTTTTGCCTTTTAGGCTTACAAAAAATGAAATGAAATAAGTACAAAAGATGGGGTTTTAAGTCTCCCATGGACGTTTCCTCTTTGTATTGAGGTATGAGTTGAGGTTTCGTTCCTCATGAAGTTGCTTTGTTAGTTCCAGGATTCTTTCTTGGCTTGCTTTGTAATGAGCCTCGAAAGTATCCCTTTGCTCCTTCAGTTGGATCCATGATCTCTGCAAGTCTTCCATATCAGTAGGCATGTCTGGGTGAAGGATGGTATAAGCTGTGTCTCCCTCAGCAACAGGTTCCATGGTAGGACAGCAGGATATGGCATCATGAGAGTCTGAGCACGAGATCATACCCATCTGAGATAAGCTTCCATAGGAATAGTGTACTTAGGCTCCAGTGTCTTGCTGTCAACCCTGTTTACTTTTCCCCATGCTCGTATGAATCTCTGACGGTAACCCTGATGATCGTTATCATAATCAAACACAATGCCCTGAATCAACATGTCATGTGGACCATCACTCCAGGCGTAACCAAACTGTCGTAAAGCTAGAGAGGGGTTGTAGGTGATGCCTCCCCTTATGCCTAGAAGTGGCACATTAGGGAACTCCCCACAACGGTCAATGATGGTGACATTCTCCATAGATCTGGAGCACCAATGGATATCTGAGTGAGAAAGTGACATGATCCTCTTGGACCATCTGAACCCTTGCTCATTCTTCATTACTGAGCGAGGAAGGTGAGAAATAAACCACCTAGAAAGCAAAGGTATGCAACACATCAAAGTTCCTCTTGCCCTTGTAGTACGGGTATGAAGAGAATGCAGGATGTCTCCAAGCAATGTAGGCACTGGATTATGACTCAGGAAAATGTTGATGGCATGAACATCTATGTGTCGCTCCCGACAAATGACAACCGGGTCAGATGAAGGTACAGACGCGAACGGTCGGCGAGAGGAACAGTGAGAACACACAGCCGTGAACTCACTGGAGAATGAATAGAGTCGCCAGCTAGGCATTTTTATCCCGGAGGAAAGGTAATGCTGCATAAACCTAGAAAGAGATGGATAAGACGGTTGCGAACCAGAGAGACTGAGAAAGGGGGTTGGTTACAACCTGGGAAGGTATTAGCACCCAGATTGTCCGCCGTACTCGACGGGATCCACGCTTAAAAGATTTGTGCTATAAAGGGGTAGTGTCAGTGCAATCTGTGTGTAAAAGAGCTGGAAAAGATGTACAGGTGTCAGTGCAAAGTGTATAAATGATGTGAAGTATGAAGGTGTCAGTGCAAGGAAGAGTATGCTCATGATTATGAGGCTAAAGAATGAAGCTAGAAAAGGGGGGGATGTACAGAGACTTTTGTTCGATAACTGTTAAGTTATGCCTACGTATCCTCTCGTGCAATGAGGAAGTCAGAACACCGTAGTTCGACCCAAAGAGACTGAAAGATGAATTGACTTGTGAACTGCTTACTTGCCTATGCTCAAGTGTATGACCTGTCTGGCTCAGGTGCTTACTGTCTTACATTAGACGGAAGAAGCAAGTTCTCGATTGTGAGTGAAGATGATGAGAAAAGAATCCCGAAGGAGACGATTATTGTTTGTTTTTGAGTTTTCAGTCTTTTGTTTCTTTTTTTGGATTTTTGTCATAAGAAAATGAGCTTAAACCTAAACCAATGGGTTTAGTAAACTCATCACATCTTCCCTCTGATTAGGGGTAATGAGAATACCTTAAGTGTGAAGTCAGATTCTCACACTTAATCACCTTCGGTGTAGGATTAAAATCATTAACCTACTTGTGATTATTTAGATGTTTTTGTGATTTTGTTTAGTGTTGAGTAATGAGGTTAAGCCATAATCAAGGATTAAACAGGCTCATTACACCATCCTAAAAGAAGGATAATAGATGAGAATGTTTAAGCTGAGGAAGACTCCTCAACTTAATCCATGATTAGGGATTAAACTCATGACAAAACAAACCTTTGATTAAGTGGATTTTATTTAATGATATGATGATGAAGTGATTTTTAGGGTTTGTAAAACAACTTGAGGGGGACTTGTCCATTAACACTAGGGTTAGTCCTTCTTAACCACTTAAGGAAGAATTAGAACCCTAATGCAAGGCCCAAGTTACAAGTGTGATGTCTTGATGATTATTAGATGAATTGATTAGGAGGTTTAAACACCTTAAGGGTTCAAGACTTAGGATTAAAGTTATACACTCCATCCTAAGAGAAGGATGCAGGCATAAGCTTAATCACAAAGTCTTAAAGCCTTTAGGGTTTAGTCCCTGATTATGAGATGAGAAGAGAAGACTCAAAGAGAGACACAAAGGTAAAAACTATGAGGGGAGACTAATCAAGACCCTAATTCATTATCATGCTTGGTTGGTCCTAAGGTTTGTGAGGTTTGCAAGAACAATCTTCAAAGGCCACCAGGAAGCAGATGAACAGGATCAAGAGAAGCAAAGTGACTTGCTTCATTCAAGAAGTCAAGTCACTTGAAGAAAGAAAGTGGGAGGAACAAGAATGAGCAAGCTCAAACTCAAACACATATAAGAATGCAGCAATGGATGCAAGAGAGATGAAAAGAATAGTTATGAGAAGTGAAGGCAAATCCACTTCTCAAGTTTACTTACCACCTGCAATGTTAGAAAGAAAATGCAATGCAATGCAAGATGAGATGAAATGATATGATGCTAAGCAAAACCAGAAGCATGTTGATGATGATTATGATGTTATGAGGTGCTGCAAACATGAGGCAAGACAATGAGGATGTTCATACAAGATCATGAATGCAAATGATGCAAGCTAAGGAGCATGAACAAGCATGAAAAGTTAGGAATCATACAAGACAAATGACATGGCAAATATGAGATGCAATGATCAAAGATGCTTCCTATATGTCTTAAGATGTCAAATGGATCAAAAGAATGCACAAAATGCAATGACAAGTCATGTTATGCAAGAGAATATAAGAAGGATGCAAAAGAAAGCCCAAATTAGGGTTCATGGATCAAACATCAAACACAAACCAAAAACAGAAACAAAACCCTAAAGTGAAAATTGGAAAATGGCACTCAAAGAAACCCTAGGCCTATGATGAACCACTGCCCAAAGGGGAGCTCTCAACTCTCAACCAAACTCAAGTTATGATTTTCACAAGTTATTAGGGTTTTTTAGGGTTCTTAACAAAACAAATGCCAATCAATTTGAAAATGCAAGAACAATTCATGGCCTTTTTATCCTAGGAACTACATGCAAAACAAAAGACAATGCAAGAAGAATCAATGTCTCAACCTTCACCAATTGGCAGAAATGAATTTTTGAATCCATGATCAAAATAATGCATAAAAAATGATTTAATTCAATGAAAAATTCTCAAAATGCATCAAGATCAAAAAAGAAATTTGGTTTGAAGGTTGGACAATGTTTCTAAATGTCTTAGAACATTTCATGAATTTTTTTGCAATTTTTAAATACCTAAAAGTATTTTTAATTAATTAATTCCCATTAATCAATTAAAAATAATCTTTTAAATATTTAAAAATACTTTTTAAATGATAAAAAATAAAATAAAAATGTTTTTGGGTCATAAAAATTATTAAAACTTTAAGGAAAAAGTTTCATAATTTTTAGACATTTTTTACTATTTTTAATAAATAATGCAAAACAAATGAAAAGAAAATGAAAATAAATGAATTTTAAATGAATTAATGAGAAGTCAGCTAATCCTAGGGACAAGATTCAAAGCTACACGCGCGGGAGTTGACTGCGCGCCACATCTCACGGCCAGAATTCAAATCTCACTAATCAATGCTTATGCCCTAATCTTGCCGTTAAACACATTCAGATGACCGGAACAGTGTTCCGGTCATCTTCTCCGTTCACTCCAAAATGCTAACTCTCCATATACGTATTTAAAATGAAATCTAAGAACACAGGAATGATCCCCACTCACTCACGAATCAAAACCCTAACTTAAAACAAGTTTATCATCCCTACCATGGCTGAATCGAAGCAATCTATTTCTAGGGCAAAAAGTTTCAGAAGCATGGTAAACCCTCATCTCTCCACCATTTTCAAAACCAAAGGCACATTCATGATCAGGAAGACATATAGAACAGATTAGGAACTTAAAAAATGATTTCTGGAAAAATATTTCTTGAGCTACCTGAGATTCGAAGCTTTCAACTCAGCTACTTTCTGACCTCCTCTCTTGGTGAAATCCACTCTACTTGGCCTCCTGATGATCCTTGAATGCTTAGGAAGAGTTTATGTTGGCTGGATGAAGAGTTTGAGTAACTTCTGCTCAAGCTCAGCTGAACATGGCAATGGTGATTCAGGTTGTTTCTGGCAAGGGTGAAGGGTTGTTTGTGGTCCAGATGATGAGTAGAGAAGGTTTATGGAGTTTGTTTGGGTGTTTGTGAGCTGTGGAGAGAGTTTCGAATGAAACTGCAAGTTGGAGTGAAAATGGTGAAGTGGTGTTATGGCTTGTTTCAGGCTTGGTTCTAGGTTGCTTTTGACTCAATGAGACATGGTGAGATGATTGGTGAAAATGGTTTGGATGTTTGAAGTCTGGACAGAGAGATTCGAAGAAGTTTGCAAAAGGGAGTGTGTTTGAGTATGTGATGAATGTGTGAGCTTCAGCCTTGCTTGAAGTGTGTTATGGCCAGCATTTGATCCACATAAACAAAGCCTATTGGTCAGTTGATGTGACTTGGCCTGCTGTGATAGGTGTGGCTACTTTTGCCAAAATGTCAACTTCTTGTAAGAGAGGCATGGGTCATGCTTCAGCCAAGTACAAGAAGTGTGGGCTGCGCAGCAAGGTGAGGGGGAAAGGCTAGGAGTGGTCAGCAGGCTAGGCAGCAAGTGGATGGAAGTGATCATGAGTTTTTGCAAGTTGTGACATTTTGGTTCACATGTGAAGATTTTGTTCCAAAAGTCATGAAGCATGAGCAATGCCTAGTTCATTCTGAATTTTAGGACTTAGAGAATGTTTATGTGAAGGTTTGATACCAATTAGAAGCTGCAATTTGACTTGGTGTATGATTTTGCAAGTTTCCCATTTGGTGCATGTCTTTAAATTTAGTGATTTTTGCCAACTTTGATGCACCATAACTTTTGATCCAAAATGAATTAGGTCATGTTCTTGTACTTTTTGGAAAGGGAAAGATGAGATCTACAACTTTCATGACCAAAGTTTTTCCATTTGAAGCCTTTTTGGATCAAGAATCAAGGCTTGAAAAATGACATAAAATGATGCATTCTTGAAAAGTCAACTATGCCCAAAAAGTCAACATTTGCAAAAACCCTAAATTCTTGATTTCTATGAACTTCAACCTTCTTCCATGATCAAATAAAGATCATATACACTCAAAATGATGAAGATCACCCATTGGTTGGGTCATTGGGGGGCCTCAGATGCCCTGATTTTGCACTGACTTGTCTGAAAAGTCAACTCTTGATCAGATGACTTCCCCATGGAATTTCTTCATGAAAATTGATATGCATACTCCCTATACCATATAGAGATCAATGGAAACAAGAATGACCAAAAAATTTGGGGTTATGGCCTCTGAAACCAAAACCCTAATTTTCAGTCAACTGTGTAGTTCAAGCTGGCCCTGCATCCACTCAAACCCTAGCTCTTGTGATTCCTCTGCAATCTTGACTTTGAGGAGATGAAATATGATATAAGAACACACATGGATCCCTTTGAAGTGATTGGTAGCCTTTGGAATGGCTCAAGATGCCTTGGGATTGCTCAGATCACAAACCCTAGGTGCAGATGCCTTGAAAGCTATCCAGTGAATCAAAAATGAGATGTGAGATGATATGATTGTACTTATGCATATGAGAATGATCACAAGCCATGGTGTGAATGGGTGAGGGCAAATTTGGGGTGTTTACAGCTGCCCCTATTCAAACATGAGTTAGCTGTGCAGGATGTAAGCGACGGCTTAACAGGCAAACAAGATAACTTGTGGTTGAATACCAAAGACAGTCCAAAATTTGCACTCACAGAATGAAGAAGAAAAGGGATATAGATTGTAAAAGGAAAACAAAGTGTATTGTAAAGTATGGGCGACGGAGGACGACCGTCGAGCAGAGGACGACTGCTGGGTAAAGAGCGATGACGGGGACGGCCGACATGCTGGGATAAATGTGTAAAATAAAGCGATGACGGGGACGGCCGACATGCTGGGGATAAAAAGTAAAGCTAAGACGGGGACGGCCGACTAGCTGGGGAAAAACAAGTAAAGCTAAGACGGGGACGGCCGACTAGCTGGGGAAAGTAAAATCGTGATGGGGACGGCCATCAAGATAAAGCTGTAAAATTCTCTGGGGTTAATGAGACATGACGGGGACGGCCATCAAGTTCATAAAGGTCAAGTAACCAACGATGGGGACGGCCATCGGGCTAAAAAAGAAAAGGGACCACGACGGGGACGGCCATCGGGTTAAAGAATAAATGAAATAAACAGATGATGGGGTACGGCCATCAAAGGTGAAGGACGATCACCTAGCAGGGGACGGCTGCTCTGTTGGGGATAAAAGAAATATGATGGGGACGGCCATCAAAGGTGGAGGACGACCACCTGGCAGGGTACGGCTGCCGAAAATATCAACGATGGGGACGGCCATCGGATAGAAAAGGTCAACGATGGGGACGGCCATCGGACGAGCAAGATGGAGGACGACCATCAAGAAGTGGAGGACGACCACTCAGCAGGGGGCGGCTGCTCTCGAGGTTTATCGTAACACAGGACGAGTGTCAGATAACCACAATCAACAATGGGGACGGCCATTGGATAAAGTTGATGAAGGACGATCATCAAAAGGTGGAGGACGACCACCTAGCAAGGGACGACTGCTAAAAAAAAAATCAACGATGGGGACGGCCATCGGATGAGCATGATGGAGGACGACCATCAAGAAGTGGAGGACGACCACTCAGCAGGGTACGGCTGCTCTCAAAGGTATCATAACACAGGACGAGTGTTAGATAAAAAGAAAATTTGTTTTGCGATCCACTGGGGATAATGTAAACACGGACGAGCGTTTACACCCAAGAAACAAAAGGTATAAGTGTTTGGTATTGTGTATAGATTAAAAATGCGGACGAGCATCCTTAAGACTATGATACGGACGAGTATCATGTAGAAACAAACTGACACATGTTCAGAGATGATGATACGGACGAGTATCAACTGGTTAACAAAGAACACGGACGAGTGTTGCATCTGAAAGGACTCTTATGGGGAATAGTAGACACGGACGAGTATCTATATTCAAGAAGACATAAGTGTTTGACACGGTGTATGGATTAAAGATGCGGACGAGCATCCCTAAGACTATGATACGGACGAGTATCATGTAGAAACAAACACTAGACGCAAAGTTCTGAGATGATGGTACGGACGAGTACCAACTGGTTAACAAAGAACAAGGACTACTGCCGAATCTGTGGGGTTATGAGTGATGATGTATACAGGATACGGACGAGTATCTGTATAAGCGTACCATGGGTAGTGAGTATTGTATTGTATAGATGAGTGTTTTAACTGCTGGGGAGAGTGACACGGACGAGTGTCAAGAGAGAAAAGTATAATATTAACAAGTATCTAGGTGACTGCGCTGGGGAATACGACACGGACGGGTGTCAAGAAAGTGTATATAAGTATATGTGAGTGCAAAGAGGATGTCTTTGGCTTTCTGCCGGGATATGACATGGACGGGTGTCAGGATGTATCTGTAGTACGGGTGATTTTGTTTGTAGAGTGTATTCAGGCGACCTGTGGGGAAAGATGACACGGACGGGTGCCAAAAGGTGTATACACGGGTGTTTGTGATTGTGAGGCAGCTGCTTTTGCCGAGGACTCTGATGGGGATTTTTGTACAGTGATGATGAACAGTTTATTATTCACAAGTGTTCAATTCACAGCATGACTTATGATTATGCTATGCATTTGATTTTTGCCGTAATGCTCCGTATTGGACGGAATGCTACGCTCTGGGGGGTGAATATGATGCGGATGCTATGATTATGCAAAGAGGCACCGATCCGGGATTCGGATCCCGTTGCTGCGAAGATCTCTGGATGATCTGCTTGAAATGGACATCCCAGCTGGGTATGAGATCACTGGTAGATCTAAGGATGTATCTGCTCGGTGATATATGTCACTGGTTGACATAACCTTATAATATGGGACCCAGCTGGGGTTTGCAGAAGCTTCTGTACTCTGTTGTGATTTCTTTATGCGTTGCTCTTCTGGATAGAGGCTGAAGACTCTGTGGGGAGATGATTCCTTTGACTTCTGTATTCTGTTGAGGAAGAATGGCAACTCGGCTGGGGAATTGGGAGGCAACTCAGTTGGGGAGAGCAACAAGAGGCAACTCAGCTGGGGAAAGAGCATTTTGAGTGTTGAGATTGAGTGCATGTCATTTTGGCAACTTTGCTGGGGGAGTGGGCACCTCCCAGTGCCATGTGAGTTGATAATGATTCGCCAGTTTGCTGAGACGTAACTTGCATGCCCCAGGTTGCGCTCTGGATACCTACAATCCTGCAAAGATAATGGAACGTGCAAAAGGTCCCGAGGTATCCCTTACTGGATTCCGTCATAGGAGTTAAGTACTTTCGAGAATAATCACATTCCCTGTAAGCATGTGTTTTGTTTTTAGAGAAAGGAATCTGTACTTATGCAATTGTATTTTTAGAGATATCAGACGACTCTTTGCAAAACATAAATGTAAAACGAATCATGACTAAAAATCTGATTTTATTAATTCATGTGCCCTGAATTGGCAAGATACAGTCAAAGAAACATATCTCCTGAAATGAGGAGATTGTTACAAATTGAGAAATAAAGTGTTGGCGGTGTTGACGACGCTTTGAGGAGCTTCCTCTCCTGCTATGACTCGTATGACAATGACGTTCTTCTCGTCTTGCTTTCTGGAGAGAGTTGATTCTGATTGAAGCTTGATCTTTTGGAAGCTTACCAAATTGTAGGTGATACAGACGAACTCAGAATGCAGTTGTTCGCTTATTCCCTTATTTTGCATGGATCGCCCTTTCGGGTTTTCAATCCATCGGGATACCCATTTCTGCCTGAGCTGTCCAATGCGGCTTTTTAACTCAGCGGGTGTACATTTTTCGTTTATTTTCCCTTACTTTTGCCCGAGTCTTTTATTCTGTTTTTGACTCGCCGGGGTGCCCTATTTTTGCCTGGACTTACATTCTGTTTTTATGTCCAGCGGGTCATTTTATGCGAAGTATTTTTTAACTGCATCTGAATTCACAGGGGACGGGAAATCTTCACCATCCATGGTGCTGAGCATCAGTGCTCCACCAGAGAAAACTTTCTTTACAACGAATGGTCCTTCATAATTTGGAGTCCATTTGCCCCTGTAGTCTGTATGAGGAGGGAGGATTCTTTTCAGCACAAGATCCCCTACTTGGTACTCTCGGTGCCTGACTTTCTAATCGAAGGCTTTCTTCATTCTCTTCTGATATAACTGCCCGTGGCAGATTGCAGCCAATCTTTTATCTTCGATCAGACTCAGTTGTTCGAATCGGGACCGAACCCATTCTGCTTCACTCAGTTTAACATCCATCAAAACTCGTAGAGAGGGTAATTCAACTTCAACAGGTAGGACTGCTTCCATACCATATACAAGCTGATACGGTGTTGCCCCAGTGGATGTTCTGATTGATGTGCGGTACCCATGCAAGGCAAATGGTAGCATTTCGTGCCAGTCTTTGTAAGTGACTACCATCTTCTGCACAATCTTCTTGATATTCTTGTTAGCTGCCTCAACAGCGCCATTCATCTTTGGCCTGTAAGGAGAAGAATTGTGATGTTGAATCTTGAAGTCCCGGCACAGATCTGCCATCATTTTGTTGTTTAGATTGGAACCATTATCAGTAATGATTCGCTCGGGCACTCCATACCGACAGATGATATCTCTTTTCAGAAATCTGGCTACCACTTGTCTTGTAACATTCGCATATGAGGCTGCTTCAACCCACTTGGTGAAATAGTCGATGGCGACCAGGATGAATCTGTGGCCGTTTGAAGCAGTTGGCTCAATCTTGCCAATCATATCAATGCCCCACATAGCAAAGGGCCAGGGTGAAGACATGATGTTCAAAGGATTGGGAGGCACATGCACCTTGTCTGCGTAAATCTGGCATTTATGACATTTCCTGGCATAGGCACAACAGTCTGCATCCATTGTGATCCAGTAATAGCCTGATCTTAACAACCTTTTAGCCATGGCATGCCCTCCAGCATGGGTACCGAAAGATCCTTCGTGCACTTCATGTATCAACAAATCTGCTTCCGTCTTGTCAACACATCGGAGGAGTACCATATCAAAGTTCCTTTTGTATAAAGACCCATCAGCATTCAGAAAGAAACTACCAGCAATCCTTCTCAAAGTCTTCTTATCATTGGAAGATGCCCCAGGTGGGTATGTCTGATCCTCCAGGAAGCACTTAATGTCGTGGAACCAAGGCTTATCATCTTTTACAACATCCGCTGCAAATACATATGCTGGTCTATCAAGTCTAGACACTGAAATCTGAGGTACAAAGTTGGCCGTTTGAACTTTGATCATGGATGAAATGGTAGCAAGGGCATCTGCAAACTGATTCTCATCTCGAGGGATATACTCAAGCTTGACTGTTGTGAAGAAAGTCAGTAACCTTCTTGTATAATCCCTGTAAGGTATCAGATGATCTTGGTGGGTGTACCATTTCCCGTTGGTTTGATTGACTACCAAAGCTGAATCTCCGAATACGGTCAATGTCTTGATCCTGAGGTCAATGGCTTCCTCAAGGCCCATAATGCAAGCTTCGTATTCAGCTTCGTTGTTAGTGCAATTGAAAGTGAGTTTTGCCGAGAAAGGCATGTGAACTCCTTTGGGTGTAATGAGTACTGCACCAACACCACGACCATTCATGTTAACAGCCCCATCAAACATCATAGTCCATTCTTCTTCCGGGTCGGGCCCTTCAGTGTGAACAGGCTCTTCATGATCTTTTGCTTTAATGAACATGATGTCTTCATCAGGGAAGTCAAACCTCATAGGCTGGTAGTCATCAATGGGTTGCTCAGCAAGATATTCAGATAGTACACTGCCCTTGATGGCTTTCTGAGATGTGTACTGTATGTCGTATTCTGTGAGAATCATCTGCCATCTTGCAACCCGTCCGGTAAGAGCTGGCTTCTCGAAAATGTACTTAACTGGATCCATTTTTGAGATTAATAAGGTAGTGTGGGTCAACATATACTGTCTCAGTCGGCGAGCAGCCCACGCTAAAGCACAGCAAGTTTTCTCGAGCAGTGAATAACGCTGTTCACAGTCGGTAAACTTTTTGCTTAGGTAGTATATTGCATACTCTTTTCGACCAGACTCGTCATGCTGGCCCAGTACACACCCCATTGACTCTTCTAATACTGTTAAGTACATAATCAGAGGTCTTCCTTCAACTGGCGGCATGAGGATTGGAGGTTCTTGTAAGTATTCTTTGATCTTGTCAAAAGCCTTCTGGCAATCTTCATTCCACCTGACCATTTGTTCTTTTCTTAACAGCTTGAACAAGGGTTCGCAGGTTGCTGTGAGGTGAGATATGAACCTTGAAATGTAGTTCAATCGACCTAAGAACCCTCGAACTTCTTTCTCAGTTTTAGGTGCAGGCATTTCTTGAATAGCCTTGACTTTATCAGGGTCAACTTCAATCCCTTTCTCGCTTACAATAAAGCCCAGCAGCTTACCGGATCGCACCCCGAATGTGCATTTGTTGGGGTTCAGCTTTAGTTGGTACTTCCTCAGACGCTTGAATAATTTGAGCAGAATCACCAGGTGGTCTTCCTCTGTAAGGGACTTGGCGATCATATCATCCACATAACATTCTATTTCTTTGTGGATCATATCGTGGAATAATGTCACCATAGCCCGTTGATATGTGGCACCAGCATTCTTCAGTCCGAATGGCATTACTTTGTAACAGAACGTGCCCCAGGGTGTGATGAAGGTTGTCTTCTCCATGTCTTCAGGTGACATCTTAATCTGATTGTATCCTGAAAATCCATCCATGAAGGAGAATACCGAGAACTGAGCCGTGTTATCCACCAATACGTCAATGTGAGGTAATGGGAAGTCATCTTTCGGACTGGCTCTGTTCAGATCCCGGTAGTCAACACACATTCTTACTTTGCCATCCTTCTTAGGCACAGGTACTATGTTAGCAACCCACGGCGGATAGCTAGTCACAGCAAGGAACCCGGCGTCCCATTGCTTTTGTACCTCTTCCTTAATTTTCATAGCCATGTCTGGGCGAGTTCGGCGCAGCTTCTGTTTCACTGGTGGGCATTCTTCTCTTAGAGGTAGCTTGTGCACAACAATGTCGGTGTCCAACCCTGGCATATCTTGATACGACCAAGCAAACACATCAACATACTCTTGAAGCAGATCTATCAGTCGTCTCTTCACTGAGTCTTGCAGGCAGGCCCCGATTTTAACTTCTTTCACGTCTTCGTCTGTACCAAGATTAATCACTTCAACCTCCTCCTGGTGAGGAGTAATAACCTTTTCCTCTTGTCTCAACAACCTGGCTAGCTCTTCAGGAAGCTCATATTCTTCTTCAACCCCTTCATCAGCTTGATTGATTGGATTGTCAAAGTCATACGACGTCATAGCCGTGCTGTTGTCGGTGCTGTCTGGAAGGCACTCTCTGCAAGGGTTAAGTTGGTTCATTTTAGTGATTGATTTTAATCTTGCTTTAGAAAAAAAAGTGAAATGAAGTTATCATTTTGAAAACACCGCCATTTATTTTTGTACAAAAAGAAAATTGGAAAAACAGTGAGCATAAAAGAAAAGGACTCGTTTGCAAAAAGATGTCTGATATTTTATTAATTTAATCTTGTTTGCACAAAAGTACAGATGGCCCTGGTTACAAAATGAGTCTTGTCATCTTGGGCAAGATGCAAGACTTGGATGCATGCTATAAAAAATACAGGAAATAATAATTACTCTGCATGAGTAACTCTTATAATTTCCTGGGAAGACCAGTTCGAGACACTGCTCCCCGGGATCTTTGGACGAATCCAATTCTCCAGATTGCGCTCCTCTTCCAGCTCGTCTTCCAGACAGTTGATGGCATCGGGGGTAAGCATCCCCCCACTGACAAAACCAGGCTCTGCAGCAGCCTTTGCTTGATGTTGAGTTGGTCTGTAACCCAACCCAAATTTGTCCTTCTTCTCCTCCACAGCTAAAACCTTGCCCCAGCCTAGGGCAGTTCCTTCTTCAACAACCTTTCGGGCTTGTTGGTAAGATGACATTGGAGTACCAGATACAGCGGATGCTTCATTCACATTCAACGCTTCAAACCCCTGGCTCATTGTTTCATGGATCTCTCCATCCATTTCAATGTACTTGTAGGTTGCCAGGTGGCTGACAAAAATGTCCTCCTCTCCACAGATTGTGACAACTTGGCCTTCCCACTCAAATTTTAACTTTTGGTGAAGGGTAGACGTTATTGCGCCGGCGGCGTGAATCCAGGGTCTACCCAACAAACAGCTGTAGGCGGGCTGAATGTCCATCACATAAAAGATAGTTTTAAAGGTCTGTGGGCCAATTGTCACAGGCAGCTCGATCTCTCCCAGAACCGATCTTTTCGAACCATCAAAGGCTCTTACTACCAGGTTGCTGGGCCTCAATGCCAATCCATCATATTCAAGCTTCACCAGAGCCTTCTTTGGTAAGACATTCAGGGAAGAACCTGTGTCCACCAGCACATGAGAAAGGACAGTTCCTTTGCATTCCAGGGTTATGTGCAAGGCTTTGTTGTGATTGCGGCCATCCGCTGTCAAGTCAGAATTGGTAAACCCTAGCCCGTTGCTAGCAGTAACGTTTCCAACCACGGTTTCCAACTGGTTGACAGTTATCTCCTCAGGCACGTAAGCTGCGTGCAGGACTCTAAGTAGTGCATTCCGATGGGCTTCGGAGCACATAAGCAGTGAGAGGATAGAGATTTTGGATGGCGTCTGGTGAAGCTGATCCACAATTTTATAATCACTCTTTTTGATGATCCGCATAAACTCATCAACTTCCTGGTCAAATGGAGTTTTCAGGGCTTCTTTGGCAGCTGGATCTTCCTGCACCGGGCCTTTTCCCTTTGCCTTGGCAGCAGCTTCTGCTTCGGCTGTAGGTCTTTGAACTTGTGAAGCAAAGAGACGTCCGCTTCGAGTGAAGCCTCCGCCTCCCCCCACATTATCTACTTGTGGTGCAGGTGTTGATGTGTCAAGAGTGATTCTTTTCCCTTCACAGTATACGTCAGAGCCATAGTGCCAAGGGATGGCCCTATTGCTTTCATATGGTACTGGTCCAGGCACCGTGACAGTGACTGGACTGATTGCTGCTGCTGAAGGGACTGTAATTGTTTGTGGATCGTAAAAGATTGTAACTGGTGCTCTGGTGGGAGCAGCACTTTCTGAATGATAAGCGGAATTATTTTCAGGATCGTAGAATATGGTAACAGTGGAGACATCTTCATGATTGATTGCTGGTGTTGTAGGAGGTTCCGTTGGAAGGACTGTTGTTGTTGCTGATGGAGAGTCGAAATGGAATGAAGCTGAAGTTGTAGCAGGAGAAACTGTTGTAAACTGATCATTTGGAAGGACAGGTGAAGTACTTGTTGATGGTGCCGATGAATTGTCGGGAACAATAGTTGCTGCAGTTGTAGGAGGGTCTGAAATCGTTGTTGAAGTTGTTGGGTTTGTCGGAAATGATGTAGTGATCTGTAGTAGGCCACTCTGAATAAGGCTGTCAATGCCATTCCTTAAATCCTCACACCCATTCCATGAGATATTGCAGTAGGGACACCCTAGTTCACACCCTGGAAATATTTGGTTTTCACGGAGTTGAGCTTTGATTTCTACCAATGGTGTCCTGATCTGATCCACACTAGTTATCAAATAAGACGGTTGGTCTTCTTCAATAGCGTTAATTCGGGGACCACCATGGTTTGGCATTGGGTTTTTATTGACATTGGGCGGAGGTGCAAAATTCAGAGCCTTGGAGTCTACCAAGTCTTGTACCTTCATATGCAGAGCCCTGCATTTTTCTGTACTGTGACCAGGTGCGTTCGAGTGAAAAGCACACCTAGCATTGGAGTCATAGTTCCTTGGTAGACTGTTGGGATCCGGAGGTGCCAACGTTCTTAGCTCAACTAGGTTGAGTTTCAGAAGTTGTGGCAGCAAGGCAGCATACGGCATTGGGATCGGGTCGATCACTCTGTTAGCTTGAGATGGCCTCTGTTGGAATGGCCTTTGTTGATTGTTGTTGTTGGAGTTGTTGTTGAAGTTCCTTGGAGGATACTGATTCTGTTGATACTGAGGTTGTTGTTGGAAGTTTTGTTGCGGAGGTTGATAGACTGGCTGAGGATGAGCTGGAGCAGGGATAGTGACTGCTGCTATTGACCTTTGAACATATTGGGGCCTACCCCTGTTGGTGTGAATGGCATTGGTCTCGCCAGTTCTTCTCGGGCCTGCAAAAGGCTTTCTTGTACTACTGGACGAGCTTGCGCCGTTGTCTGAGATCTTTCCCATCTTTAACAGGCTTTCAATTCTCTCCCCAGCTATAACAACATCCGCAAAGCTAGTGGAAGAGAAAGCAGCTAACCTGTCAATATACGTTCCCTGGAGAGTGTTCATAAACATGTCTGCCATTTCTCTCTCAGACATTGGTGGTTGAACAGCAGCAGCCAGTTGCCTCCACCTTTGGGCATACTCTCGGAAACTCTCCCTCGAAGACTGTAACATTCCCATTAGGAGGGTCCTGTTGGGTGCCATATCTAGATTATACTGATACTGTCTGATGAAGGCTTCTGCCAGGTCCTTCCAGCATCTTATAGTTGCTCTTGTCAGATGGGAATACCATTCCCTTGATGCTCCAGTCAAGCTATCTTCAAAATAGAACATCCACAATTTCTCATCCATTGTGTAGGCCTTCAGCCTTCCCAGAAATGATTGCAAGTGAGTTCGGGGGCATGAAGTCCCATTATACTTTTCGAAACATGGAGGCTTGAACTTGTGGGGAATCCTGACCCCTTCTACCAAACCCATGTCCATGAAGTCGAACCCCAAAGAGTTTTGAGACTCCAGTGATCTCAACTTCTCAGCTATTTCTTCCAATCGTCTATCATATGTTTCCTCTCCAGCACCCATCACTGTATACTGGTCCTCCTGAGGATCTTCTTGAAGTACTCTGGCTGCTGTGGCTGTCCCTTGAATGTTGACTGGGATGTTAGCCTCTGGATGGAGATGTGGACCAAACACAGGGGGGTTAACATGTGGTTGCACCCGTTCATTGTTACTTGTGCCTGCAGTCCCCACATGGGGCTCCTCTTGATTCCTCCCTTCTACCAAAGTTCTGAGTCTCTCCTGGCTTTGAGCTAAGTTGTTCATCACTTCCATGAACTGTGTTATCTGGGTTCTCATCTCCAACCTTTCGCTGGCCATCTGGTTTCTGACCTCCGTAAGGTCCTGCTGCATCTGATCCATCTGAATTCCCGGAAGGTTGTTTCTAGTTGGGTACCTGTGAGGCCTGTTGAGAGGAAAAACCCGGCGGCGAGCAATAATTCCTGAGATTCACAACAGAGGTTAGCAACAACAAAACAAAAAACCTACAAAACAAACAAAAGGGTTAGTATGCAATGCAGTTATGCTTATTTGTTCTCAAGGTATCCGGTTTGGCCTTCAGTTTTGACCCTTCCAGACCCTTGAAGATGATGCTGTTGAAGTTGCTTTTGATGTGAACCAACAAATATGTTATAAAGGTGAAATAATACAAATTGTTCAAATTACAACACAAGCCCTCAAAGGGGTCAAAATACATCACAAAAAAGCAAAAGTACATGGAAAAGGAACAACAACAAGCAAATGATCAAACTCCAAGGCCAAACTCATCCTCACGAACTTCCTTGAGAAGTGCTTCGGTCACAGGATCAGCCGGATGCTCCGTAAGACTTCTGATGAGAAGGTTTCTTGTTGCAACAGCTGCAGTCAACTTCTTATTCTGACTTTGGTCCTTTGACCTCTTCAATCCTGCCTTGATTTTCAGCTCTGATATTTCCTCCTGGGCTGCTGCCAGGGCTTTTTCCATCTGCTCCATCTTGTCCTGAACTCTCTTGTCTTCTAGAGTACGGGCCTCAGTGATCCGGACCCACCTGGCCTGACTCTCTTTCAGGTACAAGTCTGTTCTTGCTCTCTGGAACTGGGCTTCTTTACAAGCATTCTTCAGAATCTGTTCACCAGCTTTGGATTTGTTGATATAATCTCCAGACTTCTCAATCTTGGTCAAGTGTTCCACCCTCAACTTCTCCAATCTCTCAATCTCCCTCACACCTTCACTCCTCTCCCGGAGGGTCTTCTGCAAGGCTTGAGTTAACTTCTCATTTCTTTCCTTCAAGCCCTCAAACTCTTCCAAACTGATAGTGGCAGGGGGTGGTGCTGAAGATGACTCAGGCATGTCTTCTATGGTAAAGGGCATTCCAGAGAATTGGGCCCTAGCATGGGACCACTCATAATATTGGACTGATGCCACATTATTGCACTTCCCCAGAATGGTGATTCCTTTGGTTTGAACATGATCCCAGGCCCAGGCAGCCTGCCTAACAACAGCCAAACTAATCTTGTTCTCACAGTAGAGGGTCTCAACCAAATCTTGTTCCCTGGGAGTATGGACCAGTGCATAGCCCAATTGTCTCCTGAACAGCAGAGGGTTGTAGTTGATACTTCCCTTAACTCCTATCAAAGGCACATTGGGAAAGTGCCCACAGCTGGTGATCATATCTCTGCCCTTGGTGCTCTGAGTACACCATCTGATATCTGCTGAAGTTAGGACAGTGAGTCTCTTAGCCCAGTTGCTTTGCTGATGAGGATTTAGAAATGCATCTGTCCTGGGTAGATGCCTGAGAAGCCAAGCATGGAATAATGGAGCACAAATCCTCACTAGCCTTCCCCTCTGCTTTTCATTTCTCTGATGTACTGAGTAATAGAGATCACCCAGTAAAGTTGGCACTGGGTTCTTCAGGATGAACAAATGGATTGCATTCTTGCTGATGAATCGGGGCTCATCTGCAAACAACACAATTCCATATACACTTAAGGCCAACAGAGCACAGACAGCTTTCCATTCCCCCAAGGAGGCCTTCAAACTAGCTTGAGACATTAAGAAGTCCAGATGAAATCCAGGGATCCCAGCTTTAGAGGTCATATGCTGTTCAATCAATACAGGTTCCAGATGCAAAGCCCTTGCTACCTCTCCATTGCTGGGAAAGACCATCTCAGGGTTAAAAGGGATTTCCCTCTTGATAGGCAAACCAACCAAAGATGAGTATTCTTCCAGAAGAGGCCCCAACTGAAAGTCTTGAAAGGTGAAACATCTCAATGGGGGATCATAAAACTGAATGCAGGTGTGGATCAAACTCCTCTGAGATGGGTCCAGATCCATGACCAAGTCAAGTATATCCCCATAATGCTCTCTGAACAAAGGAATGTGATCTGGGGTGATCAGGGTTTGGATCCTCCTGATGTCTGATAAGTCTGGTTGGAAGAAATGATAAGTGATGTTGCTTTTCTTTGGAGCCATAATGCTGAAGACTGAGTAGAGTGCTGATGAAGATGCTGAAAGAATGAGCCACTGACTGGCTAGTGCAAGTAACTGAAGTATGGCTGACAAACTGAAGCAAGTGCTGGTGGAGATGGGTCAATATAGCAGATGGGGTCAAAACCAAAACCAGATGAGAAATGGATACCCTGAAACACAAGTAAGCAAATGTTAATATGATGCGATGAGTATGTATGCAGATGAAATGCAAGGGTTTGTGACTGAGCTGGATCTGATTAACTGCCTTGGTATAGATCCATGTGTGTTCAAGAATTCCAGATGGAGGTCTAAAAATCCAGTAACCAGGGTGGGGGACTCAAATAAAGAGCCACAAGTCCAGGGTTTTAGAATCACAAGAACTATCCAACATGGAGTATTCTTAACAAAGTCAAAGTAACAGGGTATTCTGAGGTCAAGGTACCTGCAAACCTGTAAACAGCCCAACCCCCTCACAGGTGGTGATCTAGAACAAGGATCCTCAGACTTGGATCAGTTATGAGAAGTGTAAACACTTCTAACCCGGAGGTACAGTGTTTACAATAACCATAACAATTCCTCCTCTAATTCACCTCAGTTTCTGAAGGTCAGTACTAAAAGGTCATTCAGACTTAGCAGGCTTCCCAGATAGCCCTAGCATTGCAGGAAATCTGCAACACAGAGTTCTCAAGAAGAAACCCATATCTGAACCGTGTTTCATATTCCCGCACCAGACCGAAATGGAATGGGAAAGAATATGATTCACTCTAGCCTAGGTGTCACTCAGGTCCCAGGTATAGGACCTTAACTCTCAATGAAATACCCACCCACCAAAGAAAAACCAGATCCAGCCAGCACAGTATGACAGTATGAAAAATATAAAGCTATAAAGAAAGCAATAAATCAACTGTACATAAAGCAAAAAACAAAAATAAATACAAGCACATACAAGCACATAACACCCCAGTAAACACAAATCAATCAAGCGCTAGGAGGAACCCACAAAAAGAACCAGAAGCCCTGGTTGCAGTATAAGGGTCCCCAGCAGAGTCGCCAAGCTGTCGCTCCCGACAAATGACAACCGGGTCAGATGAAGGTACAGACGCGAACGGTCGACGAGAGGAACAGTGAGAACACACAGCCGTGAACTCACTGGAGAATGAATAGAGTCGCCAGCTAGGCATTTTTATCCCGGAGGAAAGGTAATGCTGCATAAACCTAGAAAGAGATGGATAAGACGGTTGCGAACCAGAGAGACTGAGAAAGGGGGTTGGTTACAACCTGGGAAGGTATTAGCACCCAGATTGTCCGCCGTACTCGACGGGATCCACGCTTAAAAGATTTGTGCTATAAAGGGGTAGTGTCAGTGCAATCTGTGTGTAAAAGAGCTGGAAAAGATGTACAGGTGTCAGTGCAAAGTGTATAAATGATGTGAAGTATGAAGGTGTCAGTGCAAGGAAGAGTATGCTCATGATTATGAGGCTAAAGAATGAAGCTAGAAAAGGGGGGGATGTACAGAGACTTTTGTTCGATAACTGTTAAGTTATGCCTACGTATCCTCTCGTGCAATGAGGAAGTCAGAACACCGTAGTTCGACCCAAAGAGACTGAAAGATGAATTGACTTGTGAACTGCTTACTTGCCTATGCTCAAGTGTATGACCTGTCTGGCTCAGGTGCTTACTGTCTTACATTAGACGGAAGAAGCAAGTTCTCGATTGTGAGTGAAGATGATGAGAAAAGAATCCCGAAGGAGACGATTATTGTTTGTTTTTGAGTTTTCAGTCTTTTGTTTCTTTTTTTGGATTTTTGTCATAAGAAAATGAGCTTAAACCTAAACCAATGGGTTTAGTAAACTCATCACATCTTCCCTCTGATTAGGGGTAATGAGAATACCTTAAGTGTGAAGTCAGATTCTCACACTTAATCACCTTCGGTGTAGGATTAAAATCATTAACCTACTTGTGATTATTTAGATGTTTTTGTGATTTTGTTTAGTGTTGAGTAATGAGGTTAAGCCATAATCAAGGATTAAACAGGCTCATTACACCATCCTAAAAGAAGGATAATAGATGAGAATGTTTAAGCTGAGGAAGACTCCTCAACTTAATCCATGATTAGGGATTAAACTCATGACAAAACAAACCTTTGATTAAGTGGATTTTATTTAATGATATGATGATGAAGTGATTTTTAGGGTTTGTAAAACAACTTGAGGGGGACTTGTCCATTAACACTAGGGTTAGTCCTTCTTAACCACTTAAGGAAGAATTAGAACCCTAATGCAAGGCCCAAGTTACAAGTGTGATGTCTTGATGATTATTAGATGAATTGATTAGGAGGTTTAAACACCTTAAGGGTTCAAGACTTAGGATTAAAGTTATACACTCCATCCTAAGAGAAGGATGCAGGCATAAGCTTAATCACAAAGTCTTAAAGCCTTTAGGGTTTAGTCCCTGATTATGAGATGAGAAGAGAAGACTCAAAGAGAGACACAAAGGTAAAAACTATGAGGGGAGACTAATCAAGACCCTAATTCATTATCATGCTTGGTTGGTCCTAAGGTTTGTGAGGTTTGCAAGAACAATCTTCAAAGGCCACCAGGAAGCAGATGAACAGGATCAAGAGAAGCAAAGTGACTTGCTTCATTCAAGAAGTCAAGTCACTTGAAGAAAGAAAGTGGGAGGAACAAGAATGAGCAAGCTCAAACTCAAACACATATAAGAATTCAGCAATGGATGCAAGAGAGATGAAAAGAATAGTTATGAGAAGTGAAGGCAAATCCACTTCTCAAGTTTACTTACCACCTGCAATGTTAGAAAGAAAATGCAATGCAATGCAAGATGAGATGAAATGATATGATGCTAAGCAAAACCAGAAGCATGTTGATGATGATTATGATGTTATGAGGTGCTGCAAACATGAGGCAAGACAATGAGGATGTTCATACAAGATCATGAATGCAAATGATGCAAGCTAAGGAGCATGAACAAGCATGAAAAGTTAGGAATCATACAAGACAAATGACATGGCAAATATGAGATGCAATGATCAAAGATGCTTCCTATATGTCTTAAGATGTCAAATGGATCAAAAGAATGCACAAAATGCAATGACAAGTCATGTTATGCAAGAGAATATAAGAAGGATGCAAAAGAAAGCCCAAATTAGGGTTCATGGATCAAACATCAAACACAAACCAAAAACAGAAACAAAACCCTAAAGTGAAAATTGGAAAATGGCACTCAAAGAAACCCTAGGCCTATGATGAACCACTGCCCAAAGGGGAGCTCTCAACTCTCAACCAAACTCAAGTTATGATTTTCACAAGTTATTAGGGTTTTTTAGGGTTCTTAACAAAACAAATGCCAATCAATTTGAAAATGCAAGAACAATTCATGGCCTTTTTATCCTAGGAACTACATGCAAAACAAAAGACAATGCAAGAAGAATCAATGTCTCAACCTTCACCAATTGGCAGAAATGAATTTTTGAATCCATGATCAAAATAATGCATAAAAAATGATTTAATTCAATGAAAAATTCTCAAAATGCATCAAGATCAAAAAAGAAATTTGGTTTGAAGGTTGGACAATGTTTCTAAATGTCTTAGAACATTTCATGAATTTTTTTGCAATTTTTAAATACCTAAAAGTATTTTTAATTAATTAATTCCCATTAATCAATTAAAAATAATCTTTTAAATATTTAAAAATACTTTTTAAATGATAAAAAATAAAATAAAAATGTTTTTGGGTCATAAAAATTATTAAAACTTTAAGGAAAAAGTTTCATAATTTTTAGACATTTTTTACTATTTTTAATAAATAATGCAAAACAAATGAAAAGAAAATGAAAATAAATGAATTTTAAATGAATTAATGAGAAGTCAGCTAATCCTAGGGACAAGATTCAAAGCTACACGCGCGGGAGTTGACTGCGCGCCACATCTCACGGCCAGAATTCAAATCTCACTAATCAATGCTTATGCCCTAATCTTGCCGTTAAACACATTCAGATGACCGGAACAGTGTTCCGGTCATCTTCTCCGTTCACTCCAAAATGCTAACTCTCCATATACGTATTTAAAATGAAATCTAAGAACACAGGAATGATCCCCACTCACTCACGAATCAAAACCCTAACTTAAAACAAGTTTATCATCCCTACCATGGCTGAATCGAAGCAATCTATTTCTAGGGCAAAAAGTTTCAGAAGCATGGTAAACCCTCATCTCTCCACCATTTTCAAAACCAAAGGCACATTCATGATCAGGAAGACATATAGAACAGATTAGGAACTTAAAAAATGATTTCTGGAAAAATATTTCTTGAGCTACCTGAGATTCGAAGCTTTCAACTCAGCTACTTTCTGACCTCCTCTCTTGGTGAAATCCACTCTACTTGGCCTCCTGATGATCCTTGAATGCTTAGGAAGAGTTTATGTTGGCTGGATGAAGAGTTTGAGTAACTTCTGCTCAAGCTCAGCTGAACATGGCAATGGTGATTCAGGTTGTTTCTGGCAAGGGTGAAGGGTTGTTTGTGGTCCAGATGATGAGTAGAGAAGGTTTATGGAGTTTGTTTAGGTGTTTGTGAGCTGTGGAGAGAGTTTCGAATGAAACTGCAAGTTGGAGTGAAAATGGTGAAGTGGTGTTATGGCTTGTTTCAGGCTTGGTTCTAGGTTGCTTTTGACTCAATGAGACATGGTGAGATGATTGGTGAAAATGGTTTGGATGTTTGAAGTCTGGACAGAGAGATTCGAAGAAGTTTGCAAAAGGGAGTGTGTTTGAGTATGTGATGAATGTGTGAGCTTCAGCCTTGCTTGAAGTGTGTTATGGCCAGCATTTGATCCACATAAACAAAGCCTATTGGTCAGTTGATGTGACTTGGCCTGCTGTGATAGGTGTGGCTACTTTTGCCAAAATGTCAACTTCTTGTAAGAGAGGCATGGGTCATGCTTCAGCCAAGTACAAGAAGTGTGGGCTGCACAGCAAGGTGAGGGGGAAAGGCTAGGAGTGGTCAGCAGGCTAGGCAGCAAGTGGATGGAAGTGATCATGAGTTTTTGCAAGTTGTGACATTTTGGTTCACATGTGAAGATTTTGTTCCAAAAGTCATGAAGCATGAGCAATGCCTAGTTCATTCTGAATTTTAGGACTTAGAGAATGTTTATGTGAAGGTTTGATACCAATTAGAAGCTGCAATTTGACTTGGTGTATGATTTTGCAAGTTTCCCATTTGGTGCATGTCTTTAAATTTAGTGATTTTTGCCAACTTTGATGCACCATAACTTTTGATCCAAAATGAATTAGGTCATGTTCTTGTACTTTTTGGAAAGGGAAAGATGAGATCTACAACTTTCATGACCAAAGTTTTTCCATTTGAAGCCTTTTTGGATCAAGAATCAAGGCTTGAAAAATGACATAAAATGATGCATTCTTGAAAAGTCAACTATGCCCAAAAAGTCAACATTTGCAAAAACCCTAAATTCTTGATTTCTATGAACTTCAACCTTCTTCCATGATCAAATAAAGATCATATACACTCAAAATGATGAAGATCACCCATTGGTTGGGTCATTGGGGGGCCTCAGATGCCCTGATTTTGCACTGACTTGTCTGAAAAGTCAACTCTTGATCAGATGACTTCCCCATGGAATTTCTTCATGAAAATTGATATGCATACTCCCTATACCATATAGAGATCAATGGAAACAAGAATGACCAAAAAATTTGGGGTTATGGCCTCTGAAACCAAAACCCTAATTTTCAGTCAACTGTGTAGTTCAAGCTGGCCCTGCATCCACTCAAACCCTAGCTCTTGTGATTCCTCTGCAATCTTGACTTTGAGGAGATGAAATATGATATAAGAACACACATGGATCCCTTTGAAGTGATTGGTAGCCTTTGGAATGGCTCAAGATGCCTTGGGATTGCTCAGATCACAAACCCTAGGTGCAGATGCCTTGAAAGCTATCCAGTGAATCAAAAATGAGATGTGAGATGATATGATTGTACTTATGCATATGAGAATGATCACAAGCCATGGTGTGAATGGGTGAGGGCAAATTTGGGGTGTTTACACTATGAACTGATCTGGATTGGGGAACAATACTAAGCCATATATCAGCAAGGCTAAGATCTCCTCAAAAGCATCATAGCTCATGGCCTTCAAGAACACCTGAGCTTTCTCTATCAACACCTTGGCAAGAATACCTTTGACTCTGCTTCTCGTCTCTAGAACAATGTCAGACTTCTTCAGATGTAGAGCTGCAACAATAATCTCTGGTTTAAGCTCCTTCTCCAAGCCTGTGAATGGTCTTTGATCCAGAACAGGTATGCCCAGAAGCTTAGAGAACTCTTCTATTGTAGGAACCAACTGGTAATCAGGGAATGTAAAGTAGTGGTGCTTAGGGTCAAAGAACTGAAACAGCACACTCATCATGTCTTCATTGAACCCTGAAGTGACTAGATCCAATAGGTGACCATGTCTCTTGATGAACTGGGAATGATCAGACACTTGAGAAACCAACTCTTTAAGCTTAGCAGGTATACTCACAAAGTTGATCCTGATGGTGTTTCTACGAGCAGAAGCCATGACCTACAACAAAGAACAAAGATAAATCCTTTGGTCCTTGAAATGGTTAGTGAAAATGCTATGCTTATGATGCATGATGATGTCATGATGTTATGTTCAATCACAAACATGTGGCACACACAAACAAATCACACAATAGCCCTAGGTTTAAAGGCTTGCATGAGGTTCAAAGGTAAGTACCCTCCCCTGAAGTTAGATGGTTCATCCTGTCCTACAAAAGTAACCAGGTTCTAAGGGATCTCAATATCATTGATCCTTCATAAGGGTGGTTGTTCAGAAGGCGACTTACTTGCCAACCAAAACCCTCCAAGTTTAAGATCTCAATGAGTGTAGTATCGAGTGTCAACCAACTTCAGTCTGCACCAAAGCCGGTTACCTCACTACTTTCTAAAGGCCAAGATGGGATAACTAGGGTTCTAAAAGTTAGTTAGTGCATTGACAACATATGGCAGCCTCATATTATCCTCAACTTGACTTAAGGAACATAAGCACCAACCAAGAAGTCACACTAACTATGGCCACCAGATCAACCGTATCGATATACGTCGTACAGTTTCCTTGGTCTATTGCCATTTACCTAAGGTACACTAGATCCGGGTTAGGATCTTTCACACATAAGAGCACCCAACAAGTAAAGTAAAGCAAATAAAGCAAACAAATTTAAAGTGATCTAATTCCTAAGGGTACCCCTCTTTTATTAAATCCCCAGCAGAGTCGCCAGTTCTGTAACACGGTGGGAGAACTGACTTTTAGTTATGTTGCGGATAGCAAGAGTCGCCACCGACTTTTATTTTATCCAAAAGGAAAGGGTATAAAAGAACAGGAAAGACCTTAAGAGATATTTTTGGGTCCGGGGGGTAGGTTATGTAAAGGGAAGGTGTTAGCACCCTTTACATCCATGGTTATCCATGGGCTCTTAGTTACTTAGCTCACTGAATTGTTTTTGAAAATGTGTAGTGTGTGAATAGAAAATTTTCATATGAGTTAATAATGATCCATGTACGGATGCGTAAAAACTTGTGTTTGAAAATTTGTTTGAAATTTGTTAAGTGTTTGAAAATTTGGAATGAAGTGAGCAAGCAACTAGGAGGTACCTACCCTAAAATTTAAGTCTTTTCTGTTCTTTATCCTTTAAGTGGTAAGACTATCCCTATTATTAAGGAATAGGTAGTCATTACCTTGGATGTAAGGGACATGTGAGGGACATCTGTTTATGAAGGCAACTGTGAGGCGTATTAAGCATTTAGGAGGGACTATCATCATTATTCGAAAAGGGACTTGATCATTAAAGGCAACCATTAGGGACTTGATGATTTTTCTTTTTAGGGACTTGCTTTATACACCCCACTTGACCTTATGATTAGGCAACAATGAGGGATAACCTTAGAAAGTGAGATGGCGATTAAAAATCGACTTACGTGTGTGAGTGTTTAATTTATTTATCTTATAATTAAAATGATCTAAATTTGATTTTAAATAGAATACATGTTTGCACTCCCTAAATTACTAACCATAGCATAAAATTAAATAAATTAAATATTACAAAATTTACACCAAGGAGCAATTACATAATTATAATAATAAGCAAATAAAAAATAAATAGCAAATAAATAAATATAGAAGCAAAATATAAATAATAAGCAAAAATAATAAATAAGCAATAAATAAATATAATAGGGGTTAGTAATAATAATAATAATAATTAAATGAGGTTAGTGAAATAATAATAAGCAAAAATAAATATTAATAATAAGGTGATTAGTAATAATAATAAAAATAAATAGAATTAGTAAAAATATTATAATAACATGATAAACACAAAATTACATTTTAATATAGACATTTATTAAAAAATAAGAACAATTAAAGGATTATGGTAATATTTTAATTTATGTACAAATTATTAAATTATTTATAATTACAAAATTAAATTATTATAGGTACATATTAAAAATTATTTACATATAATTTAGGTTATAAACAAATTAAAGAAAAAAATATTTACATATTATATAGAGAAAATAAGTTTTAAATATCATATTTACAAAAATTAATCATATTTACAAAATTTTATATTAAGTATTATATTTACAAAAAAGATCATAAAATAAAATTAGTTTTTTAAGGTTTTTAAAATTAGGGTTTTGCTAGAAAAATATTTTTAGGGTTTAGAATATAATATACAAAATTTATTTTAACTAATATATATATATATATATTATAATTTATTTACAAAGTAAAAGAAAATAATTTTTGAATTAAGAAAAATATGAGTTTTGAATATTATAAACATTGAATAACATTTTATAAAGTTATTTTATTAATATATCATTATTAACAAAACTTAAATCAATTAAATAAAATTAAATAAAACAAAAATAAAATAAAATGTCAAAACAAACCTGGCTGGGATTTGAACCCAGGAGGCTTTGTTCACCAGAAGCAAGACACACCACCAGGCTAGCCCACACGCAGGCAACAATGAGGGGGGTTTAATTAGTTTTGTTCTTTGTCACAAAAAAACCTGGAAAAATAAAAGAAACAAAAGGCCTGGGGTGGTGTTGAACCCAGGACCTCATGGATATACATATGCGCGCATGACCACCCGGCTGGAAGAGCCCATCTGATAATAGAATGGCCATTGAACATAATATATTATGCCTTCTTTTATCCTGAAAAAAAATAGAAAAATAATGGCACAAGACAGGATTCGAACTCAGGTCTTGTAACCAAACACAAACGTCTCTTTCCACTGGGACACAGGCTTCTGTGTGACAAATAACCAAGATGAATACATAATATTTTAAATCAAAATTTTAAATACAAAATTCGCGCCAAGCCATCTTCATCTTCTTCAGTGTACCTATGCAATTTGCTGCGAATCCCTCTACCACTTTTCCTGCGAAAACACCATGGCAGCAAAACCTACAAAAATCAATGACCAACAAAACCATACAATTTCACAAAATTAAACACATCAATATGATCCAGACATTCATGCGATTCATCCTGTGTTTTTAGAATCCATTTATGTTCATTAAATCAGAAATCCCTAAACCTAGGTCCAAACCCTAACAATGGCGTTTCATGACTCAGCCACGGTTTCTTTGATTTTCCTGCCCAGAAACATTCTACATCACATGATAAACAAGATTAGCCAAGCAAAATTCATTGAAACACAACAAATTAATGCAATCGAAAAAATTATATTCAAGGACAAATTGGATTCGGGTAGAGCATTATGGCATGTATGGGATGCATATGAGTACTGGTTTATGATCAGTGATGTCCAATGAAGCTTGCCATGTCTTTGTTTTACCTTCTAAAGTCCTGGAATTCAAAATCCGAATGTGAGTTTTGGATGAGTTTTTGAATAATGGAACTTACACTTAGAGGCAGAGAATTCGTGGCTGGGCAGTAGGGTTGTGTTTAGTATATATAAGTGATTGAATCTAGGTCAAAATATTGATTGGTTGTGTACAAGATTTGATATGAAAAGATTGAAATTGATCATGCTTTGAAATTCAAATATTTGTGTATGAAGGCTTACTATTTTTGGATCAATCTCATGATTTCCTTCCCTTTCAATTCCAATCAACATTGAAGACATTCTAGAAACCAAATCTCCATCAAATATCATATTTTCATATTTTATTTCTATTTAAAATGATTTTTTATGAATTAAATCAAAATAAATAAAAATAAAATAATAAAAATTCTGATTTTTAATCATTTGGGTCGTGCATGATGATAGTGTATGGATTGGATCATAATTTGACAAGCCCATTTGGAAAGAATTGGTTTTAGACCTCCATTTTCATCACAAACCAACTCAAAATTTCCCAACTTTGCAAGGGCATATATCCTTCAATTTTAAAGCTATGAGGGTGTTCTTGGACATTTTGGAAATCTTGAAGAGTCCTCTAAACAACCCCACTGGTTTCATGTCCATATCATTTACCAATCTCAAGTTATGCCCTTTTGAAGTTGTTGACTTTTTGTTGACTTTTGAAATGACCTATAATGTCTTAGCTCATACCTTCCAAATGAAGCATTTTTGGGCTTGGATTGTGAGACACAAAGTTGTAGAGAATTCAATTTCCTTCAAAATGAGCTTTGAGTGGAGACTTGGTGATGAAGTATGTGAAAGTTATGGCTGGTCAAAGTTCAGTTGACTTTTACTGAGGAAACCCTAATTTAGAAACTCCTGATTCTTGATGATCTGAAATCTCCTTGATGAATCATGATCAACCCTTGATCAAATGATGAATTTTACTTCATATACTTGATGTTGGCAAAAAATCATGAAGTTTGACTTTGGTTTGACCACAGTTGACCTCAGTTTGACTTCCTAACTGCATTGACTGATTTTGACTTATCCGATCATCTAACTGAGCAAACTTTTGAGAAAAGTCTTGAAACTTGTCATGGGGGTTCTTACACACATATAAGATGTTATGAAGCTCACTTGAGGTCTTGGAAGTTCATTTAGCCTGATTAAAGTCAAAACCCTAGTTTTGGATGCACTACTTAGGAGGTGCATTGTCTGAGGGAATTGTCAACTCTTCTGACCAATTGTGAACCTTGTGAACCTTGTGAACCATCATAAAATGTCTTGTGAACCTCATGGGAGGTATTGTGAAGCTTGTGAAGCTTGTGAACCTTGTGAACCATCATAAAATGTCTTGTGAACCTCATGGGAGGTATTGTGAAGCTTGTGAAGCTTGTGAACCTCATAAAGTGACTTTGTAGACCTCATGAACCTCATGAAAGGTTATGTAAACATTGTGAATCTTGTGAACCTTGTGAATCTTCAAGAAGTAACTTGTAAACTTCATGAACCTCATGAAAGGTTATATAAACATTGAGAAACTTGTGAACCTTGTAAACCTTCATAAAGTAACTTGTAGACTTCATGAACCTCATGAAAGGTCTTGTAAATGTTGAGAAACTTGTGAACCTTGTGAACCTTCATAAAGTAACTTGTAGACTTCATGAACCTCATGAAAGGTCTTGTAAACATTGTGAATCTTGTGAACCTTGTGAACCTTCTTAGCACACAAAGTCTTGTATTGTGAGGGCAAATTTTGGGGTGCAACACCATGGACGAAAAGTTGTGGATGTTCTACTTCGAAGACAATCTCACCTATCCAGAGCAACTGTCAAAAACTGGAAGGATTTAGCCGAGGCTTTCATATGCCAGTATCAATACAATTTGGACATGGCTCTGTCGCTCCCACCAAATGACACCCGGTCAGAAGGGGTACAGACGCGAACGGTCGGCGAAGAGGAGAGAGAACACACAAGGGTGGACTCAAAAGACAAGAGTCACCAACTAGGCATTTTTATCCCGGAGGAAAGGTAATGCTGCATAAACCTGAGAAAAGATATGGATAAGATGGTCGCGAACCAAAGAAACTGAGAAAGGGGGTTGGTTACAACCTGGGAAGGTATTAGCACCCAGATTGTCCGTCGTACTCGACGGGATCCACGCTTAAAAGTTTGTGTTTTAAAGGGGTAGTGTCAGTGCTATTTTGTGTATCAAAGCTGGAAAGAATGCAAGTGTCAGTGTAAAAGAAATGTGAAGTGTATAAGAGAAGTGTCAGTGTAAGAACAAGAATGAAAGGCTCAAGACTATGAGGCTTAAAGAATAATGTTGGAAGGGGGGGGATATACAGAGACTTTTGTTCGATAACTGTTAAGTTATGCCTACGTATCCTCTCGTGCAATGAGGAAGTCAGAACACCGTAGTTCGACTCAAAGAGACTGAAAGATAAATTGACTGATGAACTGCTTGCTTGTCTAGGCTCAAGTGTATGACCTGTCTGGCTCAGGTGCGAAATGTCTTGCATTAGACGGAAGAAGCGAGTTCTCGTTTGTGAGTGAATAAGGTGAGAAAAGAATCCCGGAGGATACGATTATTGTTTGTTTTTTGTGTTTTCAATCTTTTATTGCTTTTTGGATTTGTTATAAGTTGATGAGCTTAAGCCTAAACCAAGGGTTAGTAAACTCATCACATCCTCCCTCTGATTAGGGGTAATGATAATACCTTAAGTATGAAGTAAACACCTCACACTTAATCACCATGATGTAGGATTAAGATCATTAACCTACTTGTAATTATTTAGATGTTTTTGTTGTTTTTGTTTGGTGTTAAGTAATGAGTTTAAGCCATAATCTAGGATTTAATGGACCCATTACACCACCTTAATAGAAGGATAATAGATGAGAACATTTAAGCTGAGAAAGGCTCCTCAACTTAATCCATGATTAGGGATTAACCTCATGACAAAACAAAGCCTTTATTAAAGTGGATTTTAGTTAATGATAAGATTAAGAAGTGAGTTTTATGGTTGGTAAGACAACTTGAGGGGGACTTGTCCGTTAACACTAGGGTTAGTCCTTCTTAACCAATTAAGGAAGAATTAGAACCCTAATGCAAGGCCCAAGTTACAAGCTTGATTTCTTGATGATTATTAAGTGAATTGATTAAAGGATTTAAACACATTAAGGGTTTAACACTTAGGATTAAAGTTATACACTTCATCCTAATAGAAGGATGCAGGCATAAGCTTAACCACAAAGCCTTAAAACCTTTAGGGTTTAGTCCTTGATTATGAGGTGAGAAGAGAAGACTCAAGGAAAACTCAAAGGAAAGAGTCTAAGGGGGACTAAACAATCTTAAAATGTTATCATGCTTGGAAGTCCTAGGGTTTGTGAGGCTTAAGAGGAGAAATCTTCAAGGAAACCACCAAGGGGAAGCAGATGAAAGGAGAAGGAAGCAGAGAGAAGCAAGACAACTTGCTTCACCTAAGAAGACAAGTTGCTTGAAGGAAGAAAGTGGGAGAGAACATGAATGAGGAAGCTCACTCTAATACAAAGATAAAATGCAGCAATGATGCATAAGAGATATGAAGAGAGATTGTGAGAAGTGAAGGCAAATTCACTTCTCAAAACAACTTACCACCTGAAAAGTTAGCAAAGAAAAGGAAATGAAATGAAAATGCAAAGGAAGCAATGATGCAAACCAAAACCAGAAGCATAAACATGATGTTGATGATGCTAAGGGATGATGCAAACACAAGACAAGAAATGAGAATGATCATACAAGCATGAAGATGCAAATGAAGCATGCTTTGGACCATAAGGATTCATGAAAGTTTATGAAATGGTATGAATGCATAACATAACAAATGGATGATGCAATGATCAAACATGATTCTAATATGTCATAAGATGTCTTATGAATCATGTGGATGCACAAAATGTCACGACAAGCTCTTAAATGCAAGCAAATGAGAGATAAATGCAAAGGAAGGCAAGAATTAGGGTTTTTACACAACATGTAACAACAAATTCAAAACCAGAAGCAAATGACATGATAAAAAATTGAAAATGGGATTAAAGTGACCCTAACCCTACACAAGTTCACTGCCCAAAGAAGGGGACCTAACTCTAAACCTAATGGAAGTTATGATTTTTCTAAGTCAACTAGGGTTTCAAGGCACCTCAAAAGGAAAAATGCACATTAAATTGAAAATGAAAGATAAATTCAAACCAATTTTACCCTTAAAACTACATGCTATGAAGGATGCAATGCAAGAAGAACCATTATAAAACTCTTCATGGTTAGGCAGAATGAAATTTTCTAAGTTTGAATAAAAATATTGCCTTTAAATGAATTTAATTCCAATGAAAAAGGTCAAAATAGTTCAAGAACCAAAAAGAAAATTGTTTTGAGAGTTTGATAATGTTTCTAAATGTTTTGAAATGCAATGTGAATTTTTTGGTGATTTTTAAATACCTAAATGCATTTTTAATCAATTAATTATCATTAACTAATTAAAAATAAACATTTAAATGATTTAAAAATAATTTTTATTGCAAAAAATAAAACTAAAAATATTTTTGGATTCTGAAAATTAATGAAATGTTTGACAAAAAATTTCAGAATTTTTAAATGTTTTTTACTATTTTTAATAATTCGTGAAAGTTAAATATAAATAAAATGAATTAAAATTAATAAAAAGGAAAAGTATGCCAAAAGGAAGGACCAGATTGAATCTGGGCTTGGGGGTGTTGACTTGGCGCCACATCCAAGGGCCCAAGTTCAAACCTGAATAAACTTATTTAATATTTAATTAATCCTGGATTTAATTAATTAATGACTGATTAATGGCTAATGGGATGATCTGGTCCACACAAACACGCGCGGGAAGGCAGATCCAAGGGTCTCAATTTAAAACTGGCCTAAACCCTAATTAGGGTTAATGACTTTCAGATGACCGGAACAGTGGTTCCGGTCATCTTCTCCGGCAAGCACAAACCCTAGTTTCCTCTACAGGTTACCAAACTTCAAATTCCTTCCACCAAAATGATCCTCTCATCAATCTAAACCTAAACCCTCATCTCAAACTCATTTATTTCACCTCACAAGCATGAATCGAAGCAAAATATAAAACACGGGCAAATGTTCAGAGTCATCATATATGCTGGTTTCTTCACCATTTTCAAAAGTAAATACATATTCTTGATCAGGGGAACATGCAAAACCATAAAAGAACTTAAAACTTAGCTTCTGGGAAAAATGTTCTTCATGTTACCTGAGATGAAGACTCCCTGTTTCTGAGCTTTCTGGACTCAAACTTGGTGCAATCCTCCTCCTTTGAACACCCTGATGATGAAATGAAGTTTGGAGAGCTTTGAGAATGGCTGGTTATGGCTGTTTTATTCTGGTGTAGCAGAAATGGAGGTCTTTGTGTGTGATGTTTCAAGCTGTTTCAGGGGGTGATTCTTGTTCTAGGGATGATTTGTGGTTTGTTGGTGAAGAAATTTTTGATGTTTGAAGGCTGTGTGAAGAAATTCAAAGAGAAGAAGTTTGGGACAGATTTTGTGCAAGCTGGATTGTGTCTTGTTTCAATGCCAAATGAGTTGCTATATCACTCTCATAATGTTTGAGTAGGCTGTGGAGCAGGTTAGTAGAGGCTGCTGATCACTATTCCAAGAGCATGGGAGAAATTGCAAAAAGTCAAGGTTTGGTGTACTTGAGGCATGGGCTGTGGCAGAGATGGTTTCCTGGCTTGTACTGCATCAGCTGAGTTCAAGGATGACTCTTGGATCAATTGTGGTGAGCTGTATGGCTTGGATCACAAGTTTGAAGTGATTTTGCATTTTGGCAACTTGTTACATTTTGTGGCTTTTGGTCATGAACATGTGATATCTCTTGCTGAATTTTTGGTGTGAGATGCCTCATGAAGTTATGGTAATGTCTTGAGACCAGCTAGAGATCATACAAACCTTTGGGAATCATTTTGCAAGAATTCCCCCTTTTGCACTTCTATGGAAAATGGCTTATGGTTACTTGAAATTTAAGACATGAAAATGGGAAATTTCTTCGGCCAAACTGAATTTTAGGTCATGCATTGTGTTTGTATGATGATTAGAGGTCACTTTGAAGTCACATTTTGCCTTGGTATGAGGTTTTGCAACTTTTCCCTTTTGTGCAAAAGTGAAAATTCAATGATTTTATCCAACTTTGACAAGCCATAACTTTTGATCCAAAATGAATTAGAATGAGTTCTTGTACTTTTTGAAAATGGGAGGATCCATTCTACAACTTTCATGACCAAAGTTTTCTCATTTGCAGCATTTTTGAATCAAAAAGAGAAGGTTGAAAAACTTTCCCAAAATGGCAAGTTTTCATTATAAGTCACTTTCCCAAAAAGGCAACTTTGCAATGGCTTGAAATTATTCAATTTTGTGAACTTCTAACACCTTCTATGATCAAATAAAGATCATGCACATTCAAAATGATGGAGAACACCCTTTGGTTGGGTCACTGGGGGCCTCAGATGCCCTGATTTTGCACTGACTTGCTCAAGAAGTCATCTCTTGATCAGATGCCTTCCCCATTGAATTTCTTCATGAAAATTGATATGCATGATCCTCATAACATATAGAGACCAATAGAAACAAGAATGACCAAAAAATTTGGAGTTATGGCCTCTGAAACCAAAACCCTAATTTTAGGTCATCTGTGCAGTTAAACCTGGCTCTGCTTCCATGCCTTTCTCAGTTCTTGTGATTTTTTGACTTTCTTGACCTTGTGAGGATATAATATGATGCTTGAACATACATGGACCCCTTTGAAGTGATTGATGACCTTTGGAGTGGCTCAGATAGCTCAGGGATTGCTCAGATCACAAACCCTAGATGCAGATGACTTTGAAACAATGCAGTGAAGCAAAAATGTAATATGAGATGCTATGATTGAACTTATGCACATGAAAAGATCACAAGCCATGGTGTGAATGGGTGAGGGAAAATTTGGGGTGTTTACAGGCTCCCAACAGGACCCTCCTAATGGGTATGTCACAGTCTTCAAGAGAAAGCTTCTGGGAGTATGCCCACAGATGGAGACAGTTTGCTGCTGCTGTCCAGCCTCCAATGTCTGAAAGAGAGATGGCAGACATGTTTATGAACACCCTACAGGGGACATACATTTATAGACTTGCTGCTTTCTCATCCACTAGCCTTGTTGATGTAGTTATAGCTAGTGAGAGAATTGAGAGTCTTTTGAAGATGGGCAAAATTTCAGACAATGGTGCCAGTTCCAGCAATACAAGGAAACCTTTTGCAGGACCTCGTAGGACAGGTGAGACCAACTCAGTGCACATGGGCAGAGGTAGGCCTCAATACATGCCAAGATCAGTAGTTGTTGTTACCATTCCATTTCCAGCACCTCAACAACAGTATCCTCCATAACCACAACACTTTCCACCGATACAACAATTTCCTCAATAGAGATCTTACACCAATAACAATCAGCAAAAACGGCCGTTTCAACAGAGGACTTCACAAGTCAACAGGGTTATTGATCCCATTCCGATGCCCTATGCTGCCCTACTTCCACAATTATTAAAGCTCAACTTGATTGAATTGAGGACTCTGGCCCCACCAGATCCCCAGAACCTTCCAAGAAACTATGATGTTAATGCCCTGTGTGCCTTTCACTCAAATGCACCTGGCCATACTACAGAGAAGTGTAGAGCCTTACACATGAAGGTTCAAGATTTGATTGATTCTAAGGAAGTCAACTTTGCACCCCCTCCGAGTGTTACCAAGAATCTAATGCCTAGCCATGGTGGGCCTAGGATAAATGCCATTGAGGAGGATCAACCAATGAACCTAATTGATAATGTTGCAAGTATTTAGACACCTCTGGCCGAGGTTAAAGACCAGCTTTTGAAATGCCAAGTGTTCCCGGGTTGTGAGGCCCATTGTGAAGCTTGTAAGACTTCTATCAACGGTTGTGCAGATTTGAAGACTGGTATCAACAATCTTATCGAGGAAGGCACATTACAGATCACTTCAACAATTATAGCTCCTACAACATCAGCAGCCATTCCTTTTACAACATCAGCACACATCATTCCATCAGATATCACTCCTACAACTTCAACAACAATCATTCCAACGGATTATTCTACGACATCAACAACCATTCCTTCTTCCACTTCAACAGACATCAGTTAAACACATCCTTCTACAACAACAACAACCATCAAAGAAGACATTTCCACAATTACTATTTACTATGATCCTGCAACAATCCACGTTCCAGATTCACATCAACATCTTCATCAACAACATCAACCTTCATAACCAGCACCATCATTGGTCAAACCCCCTGTCATAATTTATTATAAACCTCAAACTGTCTCAATCCCTTCTTCCACAGCAATCAGTCCGGTTACTATCACGGTACCAGGACCAGTTCCATATGACAGCAGCAGTGTCGTGCCTTGGCACTATGGCTCAGATTTGTATTGCAACGGAAGGAAAGTCACTCTTGACACTTCTACACCACAGATTGATAATGTGGGGGGAGGCGGAGGCTTCACCCGAAGCGGACGTCTCTTTGCCTTACAATTCCCAAAGACTAATGCTGAAGCAGAAGTTGCTGCCAAGGCTAAGGGAAAGAGTGTGGTGCCTGAAGAGCCTATTACCAAGGAAACTCAGAAGACATCCTTTGACCAGGATTTAGACGAGTTCATGAGAATAATCAAGAAGAGTGACTATAAGGTTGTGGACCAGCTCCATCAGACCCCCTCCAAAATCTCTATTCTATCATTGCTAATGTGTTCTGAAGCCTACAAGAATGCACTTCTCAAAGTCCTGCACGCAGCTTACGTGCCAGAAGAGATTATAGTTAATCAGCTAGAAACAGTGGTTTCAAATGTCAATACTAGCCATGGGCTAGGTTTTACTGATGCTGATCTAACTACAGAGGGCCGTAACCAAAATAAAGCTTTGCACATCACCTTGGAGTGTAAGGGTGTTGTTCTCTCTCATGTCTTGGTTGACACTGGGTCTTCTCTCAATGTTCTTCCAAAGAAAGCCTTGGTCAAAAGGGAATATGATGGTCTCGCTTTGCGTCCAAGTAACCTGGTAGTGAGAGCCTTTGAAGGTTCTAAAAGATCGATTCTTGGGGAAATTGAGCTTCCTGTGGTGATTGGTCCACAGATCTTCAAAACTATCTTCTACGTGATGGACATTCAGCCTGCATATAGCTGTTTGTTGGGTCGGCCATGGATTCATGCTGCTGGCACTGTAACGTCGACCCTCCACCAGAAGTTGAAATACGAATAGGAGGGCCAAGTCATCACAATCTGTGGGGAAAAGGATATTTTCGTCAGTCATCTAGCTACTTACAAGTATATTGAGATGGACAGAGAAATCCATGAGACAATGAGCCAAGGGTTTGAGGCCCTCAATATCAATGAAGCAACAATTGAAGTGTATGTTACTTCGATATCCTCTTATAAGCAAGCTGAGAAGGTTGTTGAAGATGGGAATGCCCAGGGCTGGGGTAAGCTACTGCAAGTTCATATTAAAGAAGAGAAGTTCGGGTTGGGTTACAAACCATCCCGACAGGTCCAAAAGGAGGCTGCTAAAGCTCCCAAGTTTATCAGTGGGGGTATGCTGACCCCAGATGCAATCAACAATGTGGAAGACGAGGCAGAAAGTGACTTTAACCTGGAGAGCTAGATTCGTCCAAAGGTCTCAAGCCAGCAAGTCCTTAACTGGTCATTCCAGGAAATTATAAGGATTACTTCTGCAGAGTAATTATTATATCTTGTTTAAGCATGCATCAAGTCCTACATCTTGACCAAGGTGTCAGGACTCATTTTGTAATAGGGCCATATTTTTATTTTGTGCAAATGAATGATTAATGAACAAATGGACATCTTTTGCAAACGATCTTTTTTGTCGCTCACTGTCTTTCATTTTTGTTATTTTTGCACAAAGCATTAAATGGAAATGTTTTCAAAATAATAACTCCATCCACACTTTTTCTAAACAAGATTAAAATCAATCACTAAAATGAAAAAATCTCAACCCTTGCAGAGATAATCCTCCAGATTGCACCGACAACGACACTGCTATGACCTCGTATGATTTCGACAATCCAATTAATCAAGCAGATGAAGGGGTTGATGAAGACTATGATTTGCCTGAGGAATCCAGGTTGTTAAGACAAGAGGAAAAAGTGATTGCTCCTCATCAGGAGGAGGTTGAAACTGTCAATCTTGGTACCGAGGAAGATGCAAAAGAGGTGAAGATCGGGACCAGTCTGCAAGCTCCAATGAAAGAACAACTCATCAGTATGCTTCGGGAATATGTTTATGTGTTCGCTTGGTCCTATCAAGATATGTCAGGTCTGGATACAGATATTGTCATGCACAGGTTGCCACTGAAAGAAGATTGTCCGCCGGTTAAACAGAAGTTGCACTGTACTCGCCCATATATGGCCATGAAGATAAACGTAGAAGTACAAAAGCAGTGGGACGCCGATTTTCATGCTGTGACTAGTTACCCGCCATGGGTTGCTAATATTATACTCGTACCTAAGAAGGATGGCAAGGTGCGTATGTGTGTGGATTACCGGGATTTGAATAGAGCTAGCCCGAAAGATGATTTCCCATTACCTCACATTGATGTATTGGTAGACAACACAACTCAGTTCTCGGTATTTTCTTTCATGGATGGATTTTCCGGATACAATCAGATTAAGATGTCACCTGAAGACATGGATAAGACAACTTTCATCACACCCTGGGGCACATTCTGCTACAAAGTAATGTCGTTCGGTTTGAAGAATGCCGGTGCAAATTATCAATGGGCTATGGTAACGTTATTCCATGATATGATCCACAAAGAAATCAAGTGTTATGTGGATGATATGATTGCCAAGTCCTTAATAGAGGAAGATCATCTGGTGAATCTGCTGAAATTGTTTAAGCGTCTGAGGAAGTATCAACTGAAGTTGAACCCCAACAAATGCACATTCGGGGTGCGTTCTGGTAAGCTACTGGGTTTTATTGTAAGCGAAAAAGGAATTGAGGTTGATCCCGACAAAGTCAAAGCTATTCAGGAGATGCATGTTCCTAAGACTGAAAAAGAAGTTTGAGGGTTCTTAGGTAGATTGAACTACATCTCAAGGTTCATATGTCATCTCACTGTAACCTGCGAACCCTTGTTCAAGCTGCTAAGAAAAGAGCAAACAGTCAGGTGGAACAATGATTGTCAAAGAGCTTTTGACAAGATCAAAGAATATCTGCAGGAACCTCCAATTCTCATGCCTCTAGTCGAAGGAAGACCTATAATCATGTACATGACAGTATTAGATGAATCAATAGGGTGTGTGTTGGGCCAGCATGACGAGTCTGGTCGAAAAGAGTATGCAATATACTACTGTCGCTCCCCCGAAAAGAAACTTTGTCAGATAGGGTACAGACGCGAACGGTCTGAGAGAGGAGAAGATGTAATGAAGATGAAAAGAGTCACCAACTAGGAATTTTTATCCCGAGGGAAAGGTAATGCTGCATAAACCTAGAAAGATATGGATAAGATGGTTGCGAACCAGAGAAACTGAGAAAGGGGGTTGGTTACAACCTGGGAAGGTATTAGCACCTAGATTGTCCGTCGTACTCGACGAGATCCACGCTTACAAGATTGTGTTTAAAGGGGTAATGTATGTGCTATCTGTGTGCAAAAGCTGGAAGAGAATGTACAAGTGTCAGTGCAAAAGGGTGAATGCTCAGGAACTGAGGCTTAGAAAGAATACTGAAAGAGGGAGGAAGAAGCAGAGACTTCTGTTCGATAACAGTTAAGTTATGCCTACGTATCCTCTCGTGCAATGAGGAAGTCAGAACACCGTAGTTCGACTCAAAGAGACTGAAAGATAAATTGACTGATGAACTGCTTGCTTTCCTATGCTCAAGTGTATGACTCGTCTAGCTCGAGTGCTAACTGTCTTGCATTAGACGGAAGAAGCAAGTTCTCGTTTGTGAGTGAAGATGATGAGAAGAGAATCCCGAAGGAGACGATTATTGTTTGTTTTTATGTTTTCAATATTTTATTGTTTTTTGGTGTTTGTCATAAGTGAATGAGCTTAAGCCTAAACCAAGGGTTAGTAAACTCATTATATCCTCCCTTTGATTAGGGATAATGAGAATACCCTAAGTATGAGATAAACATATCAACTTAATTACCATGATGGTGTAGGATTAAGATCATTAACCTACTTGTGATTATTTAGATGTTTTTGGTTTTTTTTAGTGTTAAGTAATGAGTTTAAGCCATAATCAAGGATTAGTGAACTCATTACACCATCCTAATAGAAGGATAATAGATGAGCACACTTAAGCTGAAGAAGATACCTCAACTTAATCCATGATTAGGGATTAACCTCGTGACAAAACAAGCCTTTATTAAAGTGGATTTTAATTAAGGGTGAGATTAAGAAATGGATTTTATGGTTTGTAAGACAACTTGAGGGGGACTTGTCCATTAAACACTAGGGTTAGTCCTTCTTAACCATAAGGAAGAATTAGAACTCTAATTTAAGGCCCAAGTTACAATTTAATGTCTTAGTGATTATTAAGATGGATTTATTAAGAGGTTTAAACAAATTAAGGGTTTAACACTTAGGATTAAAGTTATACACTCCATCCTAAGAGAAGGATGCAGGCATAACCCTAATTCCAAAGTCTTAAAACCTTAAAGGTTTAGTCTCTAATGATAAGATGAGAAGAGAGACACAAAGAAGACACAAAGGTAAAAAATAAGGGGAGACTAATAACACCCTAATTATTATCATGCTTGGATGTTCCTATGGTTTGTGAGGCTTAAAAGAGATCTTCAAAGAAGCCACCAATGGAAGAAAGTAGATGGAAGGAGGAAGATGAAGATGAATAAGCTACTTACTTCATTGAAGAAGATAAGTAACTTAGAGAAAGAAAGTGAAAGATAAACATGAATGGGCAAGCCCACTCAAAGACAAAGAAAAAATGCAGCAAGGATGCATATGAAGAAGATGAAGATAAATGAGAAGTGATGGCAAATTCACTTCTCAAGTTACTTACCACCTAAAATGTTAGCACAATATGCATAAGGAAGGAAATGACATGAAAAGATGCATATACAAAGGCAAAAGACAAAGTCAGAAACAATCACATGATGAAAATGATGCTATGAGATGATGTGAAAGCATACAAGGTGCACATGTGTGATCATACAAGAGAATGAATGCATATGAGGCAGGTGGGAAGCATGAAAACACATGGATGTTTATGAAATGAAATGGATGAAAAGCATGGAAAATGTATGAATAAATGACCAAGAAATTTTCAATCAATGTCTTAAGATGTCTAAGATGGCATACAAGTGCTTAGAATGTCATGGCAAGCTCATATGTTCATGCAATGCAATGTAAGATGTAAGTAAGGATGCAAAATTAGGGTTACATGAAAGGATGAGATGCAAATGATCAAAACAGAATCAATTCACATGATATAACTTTGCAAATGAGCTCAAACAAAACCTAACCCCATATGATATCACACCCCAAAGGAGAAGGTCCAACTCCTAACCTAAAAGAAGTTATGATTTTTCTAAGTTAACTAGGGTTTTTGGGTACCTTAAGAGGAAAAATGCAAATCAATTTGAAAATGAAAGATAAATTCATGACAAAAATATCCTAGAAACTGCATGCTATATGGAAAACAATTCAAAAAGAATCATTGTCAAACCCTTCATGGTTAGGCAGAAAAGAATTTTCAAAGTTAGGGTTCCAAAAAGGGAATTTTATGAACCCTAAATTCAAGAAAAAATGTCAAAATTGGATCAAAACCAAAAAGAAATTTGTATGAATGGTTTGACAATGTTTCTAAATGTCCTAAGATGCAATGTAATTTTTTTGGGATTTTTAGAAACCTAAATGGTATTTTAATTAATTAATTTCTATTAATTAATTAAAATAAACATTTAAATATTTTTAAAATGATTTTTTAATGCAAAAAATAAAAATAAAAATGTTTTTGGGTGAAGAAAAATATTTGAAATTAAAATGCAGAAGAAAATATTTTTGTGATTTTTCTAGGTATTTTAAATAAAATGACAAAGAAAATGCAATTTAAATGGAATAAAAATGAATTTTAATGAAAGTATGACAATCCAGTGGACCAGATTCAAAGCTGGAAAAAAGATGTTGACTGGCGCGCAGATCAAAGGCCCAGATTCAAACTGGCTTAATTCTAATTAATTAAATTAAATTAATCCTGATTAATTCTTAATGATTCATCTCACCCGTCCAAACACACGCGGGAAACCTAATCCAACGCTCCTCATTCAAACTCACACTAAACCTTAATTAAACCCTAATCACCTTTAGATGACCGAAACAGTGTTTCGGTCATCTTCTCTGGCGAGACCTCAACATCAACTTCTTCCCTAGGTCATTTCCAGAGCTCTAAAGCTCCAGATCACAACATCTAACAACCCTAAGCACGAATCAAGCATCAAAACACATTTCTCATTCATCATTCTCAAGTTTCGAAAAAAAACATAAAAATGACAAAACTTTCAGACAACCATGAAATTCTTAATACGCAGCCATTTTTAAAATTAAGCACATCACAATGATCAGGGAGACACAAGGAACAATTTAAGAACTTAAAATAGCACTTCTGGAAAAAAAGTTCATGAGGTATACCTGAGCTTAAGCTTTCTCAGTTTGAGCTATCTAGACCTCTCTCTTGTGCAAATGGCCTCCACATGATTCCCTGATGATGTTGCAAGACTTTGAATGAGTTGAAATGAGCTGGTTTGAGTGGTTGCACCTCAACTGGTCTGAAATCGTGTTTTGTATTTGTGGGGTTTCAGGCTTGTTTGATGGTTGGGAAAGGTTCTATTGATGATGGTGAGTTGAATGGTGAAGTTTGTTTGAGGTTTGAGTGGCTGGACAGAGAGAATCGAAAGCTTGAAGGTTGAAGGTGATTTTGTGAAACTTGGCTTATGAGAGGTTCTGAACTCCAATGTTATGTGAAGTAGCTTGCTTTTTGTCCACATAACATGTCTTGATAGGTCAGAAAGTGGGTGGTGGCCTGTGGTGATTGGTATAGGGCAAGTTGCAAAAAGTCAACAACTTGTGTACTTGAGGTATGGGCTTGTGTAGCAGTTGTTTTATGGCATGTCCTGGTTCAGCATTGATCAAGGAGAGCCATGGGATTCATTTTATGCAGCTGGATGGCTTGTAGGGAAAGATCTCATAGGTTTTGCAAGTGTTATGTGATTTTCCCCTTTTGTGATTTCTTGTGATGCAAGCCATAGAAACTTGTGATTCCTTGGGCAATTCTGATCACAATGAGTTGTATTATGTTTGTATGATGCTTAGAGGTTGATTAGAGGTCACAAAATGGCTTGGTATGTGGAATTGCAAAAAACTCCACTTTGGTGTGAAAGTGAAATTTATGTGATTATTGCCGACTTTGCAAGGCCATAACTTGAGTTCCACAATGAATTAGGACATGTTCTTGTACTTTTTGAAAAGGGAATGATCCAATCTACAACTTTCATGACCAGCAAATTTTCATTTGAAGCATTTTTGGTTGAGAAAGAGGAGGTTGAAGAACTTTCCCAAAATGGAAAGTTTCCATTACAAGTCATTTCCATTTTTGGCAACTTTTGGTTTAGCTCAAATTTCTTTAATTTTGTGAACTTCTAAGCACTTCAATGATCAAATAAAGATCATATAACTTCAATTTGATGAAAATACCCCTTTGGTTCCATTGTTGGGGGCCTCAGATGCCCTGATTTTGCTCTGACTTATTCAAGAAGTTACTTAGTGAACAGATGACTTCCACAATGAATTTCTTCATAAAACTTGGTACACATGATCCCTATAACATTTTAAGAACATTATAAACAAGAATGGCCCAAAAATTTGGAGTTAAGGCCTCTGAAACCAAAACCCTAATTTTGGTCATCTATGTAGTGAAAACCTAGCTCTGCTTCCATGCTTTCCATGTTCTTGTGATTTCACTACTTCCTTGATCTTTGAGGGATATAATATGATGATAGAACACACATGGACCCTCTTGGAATGATTAGAGACCTTTGGAGTGGCTCAGATGGATCCTTGGATTGCTCAAATCACAAACCCTAGATGAAGATTAACTTGAACTATGCAGATGAAATAAATATGCAATATGAGGTGGTATGCTTATGCTTATGCAAACATGAAAGATCACAAGCCATGGTGTGAACTTAGTGAGGGAAAATTTGGGGTGTTTACAACTACCTAAGAAAAAAGTTTACCGACTATGAACAACGTTATTCACTGCTCGAGAAAACTTGCTATGCTTTAGCGTGGGCTGCTCGTCGACTAAGACAATATATGTTGACTCATACTACCTTGTTGATCTCAAAGATGGATCCAGTCAAGTGTATATTTGAGAAGCCAACACTTACCGGAAGGGTTGCAAGGTGGCAAATGATTCTAACAGAATATGACATCCAATACACCTCTCAGAAAGCCATCAAAGGCAGTGTATTGTCTGACTATCTAGCTGAGCAACCCATTGATGATTACCAGCCCATGAGATTTGATTTCCCTGATGAAGACATCATGTTCTTGAAAGCAAAATATTTTGAAGAGCCTGTTCACACTGAAGGGCCTGACCCGGAAGAAGCATGGACTATGATGTTCGATGGGGCAGTTAATTGCAACGGTCGTGGGGTCGGTGCAGTGCTTATTACACCTAAGGGGTTTATATGCCTTTCTCAGCAAAACTCACCTTTTCCTGCACTAACAACGAAGCGGAATACGAAGCTTGTATCATGGGTCTTGAGGAAGCCTTTAACCTCAGGATCAAAACCTTGAATGTATTCATAGATTCAGCTTTGATAATCAATCAAACCAACGGCAAGTGGTACACTCATCAGGAGCATCTGATTTCCTACCGTGACTATACGAGGAGATTGTTGACCTTCTTCACAATAGTTAAGCTTGAATACAACCCTCGAGATGAGAATCAGTTTGCAGACGCTTTAGCTACCATTTCATCCATGATCAAAGTACAAGCCGCCAATTATGTACCTCGGATTTTGGTATCCAGACCGGCATATGTATTCTCTGTGGACATTGTCACTGATAACAAGCCTTGGTACCATGACATCAAATGCTTCTTGGAAACTCAGACATACCCACCTGGGGCATTGTAAAATGATAAGAAAACATTAAGAAGGCTAGTCGGCAGTTTCTTCCTCAATACTGATGGTTCTTTGTACAAGAGAAACTTCGACATGGTCTTGCTCAGATGTGTTGACAAGAAGGAAGCAGACCTACTGATGCACGAAGTACATGAAGTTTCATTCGGTACCCATGCCGTAGGACATGCAATGGCAAAGAAGTTATTAAGATTGGGTTACTATTGGATCACAATGGATGCAGACTGTTGTGCCTATGCCAGAAAATGCCACAAATGCCAGATCTACGCAGATAAAGTGCATGTGCCTCTGAATCCCTTGAATGTAATGTCTTCACCTTGGCCCTTTGTCGCTCCCACCAAATGACACCTGGTCAGAAGGGGTACGGACGCGAACGGTCGGCGAAAAGGAGAGAACACACAAGGGTGAACTCAAAAGAAAAGAGTCGCCAGCTAGGCATTTTTATCCCGAAGGAATGGTAATGCTGCATAGACCTAAGAAAAGAATGATAAGACGGTCGCGAACCATAGAAACTGAGAAAGGGGGTTGGTTACAACCTGGGAAGGTATTAGCACCCAGATTGTCCGCCGTACTCGACGGGATCCACGCTTGAAAGATTTGTGTTTTAAAGGGGTAGTGGCAGTGCTATTTTGTGTGTAAGAGCTGGGAAAGAATGCAAGTGTCAATGTAAAAGGAAATGAAATGAAATATGAGAGTGTCAGTGTAAGAACAGAGTGAGAAGCTCAAGACTATGAGGCTCAAAGAATAAAGCTGGAAGGAGGGGGAATATACAGAGACTTTTGTTCGATAACTGTTAAGTTATGCCTACGTATCCTCTCGTGCAATGAGGAAGTCAGAACACCGTAGTTCGACTCAAAGAGACTGAAAGATAAATTGACTTGTGAACTGCTTACTTGTCTATGCTCAAGTGTATGACCTGTATGGCTCAGGTGCAAACTGTCTTGCATTATACGGAAGAAGCAAGTTCTCGTTTATGAGTGAATGAGGTGAGAAAAGAATCCCGGAGGAGACGATTATTGTTTGTTTTTGGTATTTTCAGTCTTTTATTGCTTTTGGAGTTTGTTATAAGAAAATGAGCTTAAGCCTAAACCAGGGGTTAGTAAACTCATCACATCTTCCCTCTAATTAGGGGGTAATGAGAAAACCTTTAAGTATGAAGTAAACACATCACACTTAATCACCATGATGTAGGATTAAGATCATTAACCCACTTGTCATTATTTAGATGTTTTTTGAACTTTTGTTTGGTGTTAAGTAATGAGTTTAAGCCATAATCAAGGATTTAATGGACCCATTACACCATCCTAATAGAAGGATGATAGATGAGAACATTTAAGCTGAGGAAGGCTCCTCAACTTAATCCATGATTAGGGATTAACCTCATGACAAAACAAAACCTTTATTAGAGTGGATTTTAGTTAATGGTAAGATTAAGAAGTGAAGTTTATGGTTTGTAAGACAACTTGAGGGGGACTTGTCCATTAACACTAGGGTTAGTCCTTCTTAACCATTTAAGGAAGAAATAGAACCCTAATGCAAGGCCCAAGTTACAAGCTTGATGTCTCAATGATTATTAAAGTGGATTGATTAAAGGATTTAAACACATTAAGGGTTTAACACTTAGGATTAAAGTTATACACTCCATCCTAATAGAAGGATACAGGCATAACCCTAATCACAAAGCCTTAAAACCTTTAAGGTTTAGTCCTTGATTATGAGATGAGAAGAGAAGACACAAAGATGACACAAATGTAAAACTAATGGGGGGGACTAATCAAACCCTAATTGTGATCATGCTTGGGTGTTCCTAGGGTTTATGAGGATTGCAAAAGATCTTCAAGAGGAAAGCCACCAAAAAGAAGCAGATGAAAGGAGGAAGAAGCAGAAGAAGCAAGTCAACTTACGTCTCTTAAGAAGATAAGTTGCTTGAAGAAAGAAAGTGATAAGGAGACATGAATGAGCAAGCTCACTCTAATTCACAAATAAAATGCAGCAATGATGCATAAGAGAGATGAGAAGGGGTTATGAGAAGTGAAGGCAAATTCACTTCTCAATGGCTTACCACCTGAAAAGTTAGTAACAAGAAATGAAATGAAATGAAAATGAGATGAAATGCAATGATGCACACCAAATTCAGAAACATAAACATGATGTTAATGATGCTAAGAGATAAAGCAAACACAAGTCAAGAGTTGTGGATAATCATACAAGGATAAGGATGCAAATGGAGCATGCTTTGAACCATGAAAGTTCATGAAAGTTTATGAAATGCAATGGAGGTGTAACATGGAAAATGGATGAAGAAATGCCTTATCATGATTCTAATGTGTCCTAATATGTCTTAGGAGTCATGTGAATGTGCAAAATGTCATGGCAAGTTCATGTATGCAAGCAAATGAGAGATGAATGCAAATGAAGGCAAAAATTAGGGTTTATGCACAAGACACAAAGCAAAATCCAAAATAAGAAACAAATGACAAGATAAAAAAATTGAAAATGGGATCAAAGGAACCCTAACCCTACATAAGTTCACTGCCCAAAGGAGAGGACCTAACTCTTAACCTAATGGGGGTTATGATTTTCTCAAGTTGGCTAGGGTTTTAAGGTACCTCTCAATGAAAAATGTAAAACAAAGTGAAAATGAAAGATAAATTCAAACCAATTTTATCCTAGAAGCTACATGACATGAGGAGTGCAATGCAAAAAGAACCATCATCAAACTCTTCAAGGTTAGGCAGAATAGATTTTTTTAAGTTAGGGCAAAAATATTGCCTTTTTAAGAACTTTAATCCCAAGGAAAAATGTCAAAATAGGTCAAGAACAAAAAATAAATTTGTTTGAAGAGTTTGATAATGTTTCTAAATGTATTAAAATGCAATTTGAATTTTTTGGTGATTTTTAGAAACTTAAATGCTATTTTAATTAATTAATTCTCATTAACTAATTAAAATAAACATTTAAATATTTTCAAAATACGAAAATTATGCAAAAAATAAAATAAAAATTATTTTCAGAAAGGGAAAAATATTTTAAGGTATGATGCAAAAAATGAGATTTCTTAGAAATGATTTGCTATTTTAAATAAAATGTGCAAGAAAAATGAATTAAAAAGAAAATAAAATTGAATTAAATGAAAAGTAATTAGATCCAAGAGTCAGGATTCAAAGTGGGAAGGAATTGGTTGACTGGCGCGTCATCCAAGGGTTGGGATTTGTCCTGACTAAATTAATTTAATTAATCTTAATTAAACTAAATAAATGAAGATTAGGGCTAATCAAAACAATCCTGGCCACTGAAAACGCGCGCGCAAGGCAGATCCTAAGGCTGACATTCAAAGTTGCTTAATTACAGGATTAGGGCTTAACCACTCTCAGGCGACCGGAACAGTGTTCCGGTCGTCTTCTCCGACGAGCCCAAACCCTAACTTCTCCCTCAGGCCACCAATCTCCAAATTTCTTGCACAAAAATGATCTTCTAACAATCCTAAACCTAAATCCCAAACCAAAACTCATTTATTTTGCCTCATGAACATGAATCGAACAAAAATGTAAAAACGGGCAAAAGTTTCAGAGCTCACATACATGGTGGTTTCTCAACCATTTTCAAAAATAATCATATCCCCATGATCAGGGAAGCATATATAACCATAAAAGAACTTAAAAGCAAGCTTCTGGGAAAAAAGTTCATCATGTTACCTGAGATGGGACCTTCTGATTCTGAGCTTTCTGGGTCCTCCCTTGATGCAAGACCACTCCTATGAACCTCTTGAAGATGATACGAAGCTTAGAAAACTTTGAGGATGACTGGTTTTGAAGTTCCAGTTCTGGTGTAGCAGATTTTGAGGTTTTTGTATGTGATGTCTTTGGCTGTTTTGAGGGTTGATTCTTGTTCTATGGATGATATGTGACTTGTTGGTGAAGAAAAATTTGAGGTTTGATGGCTGTATCAAGAGTTTCGAAGAGAAGAAGAAGAAGGCAGTTTTTGTGTATCCTGGCTTATGGGGGGTTTCAGGCTTGTGTGTGTGTCTCTTTCAAGTCCTTGAGGTCCACATATGAGGCTCTGATTGGGCAGAGGGTTGGTACTGACACAGTTTGATTGGCATGGGCAAAATGCAAAAAGTCATTACTTTGTGTACTTGAGGTATGGCTCGGGTCAGAGGGAGTTAGGGGCATGGTTGGGTTCAGCATGGATCAAGGAAGGCCCTTAGATTGCTTTTGTGCAGCTGTAATGGCTAGGGCAAGTGGTAGTATGGTTCTTGTAACTTTTCCCCATTTGGAAGTCTTTGTGAATCAAGGCCAAGAAACCTCTAAACTCTTGGGCAAATTGCAGCCAAATTGTCCATGTGAAGTTGTTATGATGTCTTGAACTCACTTAGCAACTAATTCAAGCATTAAAAGTTTCTTTTGCAAAAATTCCAATTTTGAAGATTCATGAGAAAATGCCTTATGTAATTGGTAATTCAAGGCATAAAAATGAGAAATCCTTTGGGCAATTCTGAATTATGGATCATGAATGATGTTTGTGTGATGGTTAGAAGCTGATTTGAGGTCACATTTGGCTTTGGCAAGTTATTTTGCAAGTTTCCTCTTTGGCACAAAAATGAAAATTAAGTGATTTTCTCCAACTTTGCAAGGCCATAACTTTAGTTCTAGAATGAATTAGATCAAGTTCTTGTACTTTTTGAAAATGGGAGGATCCAATCTACAACTTTCATGACCAATAATTTTTCATTTGAAGCATTTTTGAATCAAAAAGAGGAGGTTGAAAAACTTTCCCAAAATGGCAAGTTTACATTACAAGTCACTTTCCCAAAATGGCAACTTTGCAAATGGCTTGAAATTCTTCAATTTTGTGAACTTCTAACTTCTTCTAAGATCAAATAAAGATCATGTATACCCAAAATGATGGAGAAGACCCTTTGGTTGGGTGGTTGGGGGCCTCAGATGCCCTGATTTTGCACTGACTTGCTCAAGAAGTCATTTATTGATCAGATGCCTTCCCCATTGAATTTCTTCATGAAAATTTGTATGTATGATCCTTATAAAATATAGAGACCAATAGAAACAAGAATGACCAAAAAAGTTGGAGTTATGGCCTCTGAAACCAAAACCCTAATTTTAGGTCATCTGTGCAGTTAAGCCTGGCTCTGCTTCCATGCCTTTCTCAGTTCTTGTGATTCTCTGACTTCCTTGATCTTGGGAGGATATGATATGATGTTTGAACATACATGGACCCTCTTGAGATGATTGAAGACCTTTGGAGTTGCTCAAATAGCTCAGGGATGGCTTAGATCACAAACCCTAGATGCAGATGACTTTGAACCAATGCAGTGAAGCAAAAATGCAATATGATATGATATGTTTGAACTAATGTAAATATGAAAGATCACAAGCCATGGTGAAATGAGTGAGGGAAAATTTGGGGTGTTTACAGCTGCCCCTAATCAAACATGAGTTAGCTGTGTAGGATGTAAGCGTCTGGCTTAACAGAAAAACAAGATTACTTGTGGTTGAATACCAAAGACAGTCCAAAATTTGCGCTCACTGGGTGAAGAAGAAAAGGGATATAGATTGCAAAAGGAATTAAAGTATGATTTAAAAAGTGCGGGCGACAGAGGGCGACCGTTGGGGATGAAGCAATGACGGGGACGGCCGACATGCTGGGGAAATGAAGAGATTATGACGGGGACGGCCATCAAGCAAAGAAATGAGATTCTCCGGGGATTAAAGGTAGAGGCAATGATGGGGACGACCATCAGGTTGAGAAAAAATGATGAGGGACGGTCATCAGAGGTGAAGGACGATCACCTAGCAGGGGACGGCTGTTCTGTTGGGGATAAGGATGAGGGATGGTCATCCAAGGTGAAGGACGATCACCTGGCAGGGTATGGCGGCCGAAAGTACCACGACATAGGACGAATGCCGGATAGAAAAGGTCGACGATGGGGACGGCCATCGGATAAGCATTGATGAAGGACGATCATCAAGAGGTGACGGACGATCACCTAGCAGGGTACGGCTGCTCTCAGGGTTTATCATGCCATAGGACGAATGTCAGATAGAGATCAACGATGGGGACGGCCATCGGAGGTGAAGGACGATCACCTAGCAGGGGACGGCTGCTCAAGTATCACGACATAGGACGAATGTCGGATAGGAAGGGGTTCTAATAAATAAAGACTCTGCTGGGGGCGATGAAGGACGATCATCGAGAGGTGAAAGACGATCACCTGGCAGGGTACGGCTACCGGAAATATCATGACATAAGATGAATGTCAGATAAAAAGGAGATAATTTATCGGGATTTGCCGGGAACTCTTCTGGGGAATGGTAGACACAGACGAGTGTCTAAATTCAAGAAGACATAAGTGTTTGACACGGTGTATAGATTTAAATATGCGGACGATCACTCTTAGGACCATGATACGGACGAGTATCGGTAGAAACAAACGCTGACGTACGTTCAGAGATAGCGATACAGACGAGTATCAACTAATTTAATCAAAGAATACGGACGAATGTTGATTCTGAGGGAAAAATATGTGTATGCAAGATATGGACGAGTATCTTTTATGAGTGAAAGGCATGAGACACAGGTGAGTGTTCAACTTGCAGAGAGAATACGATACAGACGAGTATCGAGTGAGTATACAAACTTGTGTTAGAGAGTGCAAAGGGGACGCTTTGGCCTTCTGCTGGAGAATTGGGGAAGCATTTTGTATATTGTTGATGGAATGTCAGTATTTACAAGTGTTTGATTCAAAACATGGCTTATGATTTATGCAATATGTTTGATTTTTGCTGTAATGCTCCATATTAGACAGAATACTACGCTCTAGGGGGAAAATATGATGCGAATGCTATGATTATGCAAAAGATACCGATCCGGGATTTGGATCCCGTTGTTGTGAAGATCTCTGATTGATATGCTTGAAAGGATATCCCAGCTGGGGATGAGATCATTGGTAGATCTAATGTATATGACTCCGCTTAGGGGAAATAGGTCACTGATAGACCTATCTTGGTAATGAAGGGCCCAGCTGGGGTTTCTGGAAGCTTTTGTCACTTGGTTGTGAGATCTTTAGACATTGCTCTCCTGGGTAGAGGCTGGAGCTCTGCGGGGAGATGGTTCCCTGCCTGACACTTGGCTGGGGAGGGACGATCACTGTACGATCTCCCTAGAGATTTCTGTGGGGATCCTGCTGAGGATGATGAAATCAGCTGAGGAAATAAGCCCCTTATGATACTGTTTGGAAGACATGTTGAGGAAATAACGATTTGACTGCTTGCTGGGGAAAAGCTCTCATGCCCCATGTCGTACTTTGAATACCTGCAATCCTGTATGACAAAGAAACGTACAAGTATCCCGAGGTATCCCTTATTGGATTCCATCATAAGAGTTTAGACACTCCCGGGAGCAAATATATTTCCTGTAAGCATGTCAGAAAAGGCGAATCTGTATTTATGCAACTATCATATTAAGGACATCGGACAATTTTGCAAACGAAAATGTACGAGACGAAACGCGTCTGAAAATCTGATTTTATTAATTTGCGTGCCCTGAATTGGCAAATACAGTCAAAGAAACAGATCCCCTGAAATGAGGAGATTGCTACAAAATTGAGAAACAAAGAGATGCTGGCAATATTGATGACGCTTCAGTGCTTCCCTTTTGCTATGACTCGTATGACATTGACGTTCTTCTCATCCTACTTTCTGAAGAAGGTTGATTCTGACCGATGCTCGAACCTTTCGAAGCTTTCCGTGTTGTAAGTGATACAGACGAATTCAGAATGCAGTTGTTCGCTTATTCCCTTATTTTGCGTGGATCGCCCTTTCGGGTTTTCAATCCACCGGGATACCCTTTTTTTGCTTGAGTTGTCCAATGTGGCTTTTCAACTCAGCGGGTGTACATCTTTTATTTATTTTCCCTTATTTTTGCCCGAGTCTTTTATTCTGTTTTTTACTCGCCGGGATGCCCTATTTTTGCCTGGACTTACATTCTGTTTTTATGTCCAGCGGGTCGTTTTTATGCGAAGTATATTTTAACTGCATCTGATTTCACAGGGGACAAGAAGTCTTCACCATCCATAGTACTGAGCATCAGTGCTCCACCAGAGAAAACTTTCTTTACTATGAACGGACCATCATAATTCGGAGTCCACTTGCCCCTATGGTCCGTATGAGGAGGGAGGAGTCTTTTCAGCACAAGATCTCCTACTTGGTATTCCCGAAGCCTAACTTTCTGATCGAAGGCTTTCTTCATTCTTTTCTGATACAGCTGCCCATGGCAGATTGCAGCTAATCTCTTCTCTTCGATCAGACTCAATTGTTCGTATCGGGATCGGACCCATTCTGCTTCGTTCAACTTAACATCCATCAATACCCGTAAAGAGGGTAACTCAACTTCAACAGGTAGGACTGCCTCCATACCATACACAAGCTGATACGGTGTTGCCCCAGTGGACGTTCTGATTGAGGTACAGTACCCATGCAAGGCAAATGGTAGCATTTCATGCTAGTCTTTATAGGTGACCACCATCTTTTGCACAATCTTCTTGATATTCTTGTTAGCTGCCTCTACAGCGCCATTCATCTTTGGCCTGTAAGGAGAAGAGTTATGGTGTTGGATCCTGAAGTCCCGGCATAGTTCTGCCATCATTTTGTTGTTTAAGTTGGAACCATTATCGGTAATGATTCGTTCGGGCACTCCATACCGACAGATGATGTCTCTCTTCAAGAATCGGGCTACTACTTGCCTGGTGACATTTGCATACGAAGCTGTCTCAACCCACTTGGTGAAATAGTCAATGGCTACTAGGATGAATCTGTGGACATTTGAAGCAGTCGGTTCAATTCTTCCAATCATATCAATGCCCCACATGGCAAATGGCCAAGGTGAAGACATCACATTCAAAGGATTCGGAGGTACATGCACTTTATCTTCATAAATCTGGCATTTGTGGCATCTCCTGGCATAAGCACAACAGTCTACATCCATTGTGATCCAGTAATAGCCTGATCTTAACAACTTCTTAGTCATAACATGCCCTCCAGCATGAGTACCGAAATATCCTTCATGCACCTCGTGCATCAACAAGTCTGCTTCTGCCCTATCAACACATCTGAGAAGTACCATATCAAAATTTCTCTTATACAGGGAACCGTCAGCGTTTAGGAAGAAACTCCCAGCTAGCCTTCTTAATGTCTTCTTATCATTGGAAGATGCCCCAGGTGGGTATGTTTGATCCTCCAAGAAGCATTTGATGTCATGGAACCAAGGCTTATCATCTTTAACAACATCCGCTGAGAATACATATGCTGGTCTGTCGATTCTGGATACTGATATTCGAGGCACAAAGTTGGCAGCTTGAACCTTGATCATGGATGAAATGGTAGCCAGAGCATCTGCAAACTGATTCTCGTCTCGAGGGATATACTCAAGCTTGACTGTTGTGAAGAAAGTCAATAACCTCCTTGTATAATCCCGGTAGGGTATCAGATGATCCTGGTGAGTGTACCACTTGTCGTTGGTTTGATTAATTACCAAGGCAGAATCTCCGAATACAGTTAAAGTCTTGATCCTGAGGTCAATGGCTTCCTCAAGACCCATAATACAAGCTTCGTATTCAGCTTCGTTGTTAGTGGAGTTAAAGGTGAGTTTTGCCGAGAAAGGCATGTGAACTTTCTTAGGTGTAATGAGTACTGCACCAACACCACGACCATTCATATTAACAGCCCCGTCAAACATCATAGTCCATTCTTCTTCTGGGTCAGGCCCTTCAGTGTGAACAGGCTCTTCATGATCTTTTGCTTTTATGAACATGATGTCTTTGTCAGGGAAGTCAAATCTCATAGGCTGGTAATCATCAATGGGTTGCTCAGCGAGATAATCAGACAATACACTGCCTTTGATGGCTTTCTGAGATGTGTACTGAATGTCATATTCTGTGAGAATCATTTGCTATCTTGCAACCCGTCCGGTAAGTGCTGGCTTTTCAAAAATGTACTTGACTGGATCCATCTTTGAGATCAATAAAGTGGTATGGGTCAACATATACTGTCTCAGTCGGCGAGCAGCCCACGCTAAAGCACAACAAGTCTTCTCGAGCAGTGAATAACGCTGTTCACAGTCGGTAAACTTTTTGCTTAGGTAGTATATTGCATACTCTTTTTGACCAGACTCGTCATGCTGGCCCAGCACACACCCCATTGACTCTTCTAATACTGTTAAGTACATGATTAGAGGTCTTCCTTCCACTGGAGGCATAAGGATTGGAGGCTCTTGTAAGTATTCCATGATTTTATCAAAAGCCCTCTGGCAGTCTTCGTTCCACCTGACCGTTTGTTCTTTTCTTAACAACTTGAATAAGGGTTCACAAGTTACTGTGAGGTGAGATATGAACCGTGAAATGTAGTTCAATCTACCTAGAAACCCCCAAACTTCTTTTTCAGTCTTTGGTGCAGGCATTTCTTGAATGGCTTTAACTTTATCAGGGTCAACTTCAATCCCCTTCTCACTTACAATAAATCCCAGCAGTTTACCGGATCGCACCCCGAATGTGCATTTGTTGGGGTTTAACTTCAATTGATACTTCCTTAGACGCTTGAATAACTTCAACAGATTCACCAGGTGGTCTTCTTCTGTGAGGGACTTGGCAATCATGTCATCCACATAACATTCAATTTCTTTGTGGATTATGTCATGGAATAATGTTACCATAGCCCGTTGATAAGTGGCACCAGCATTCTTCAGCCCGAATGGCATTACCTTATAACAGAATGTGCCCCAGGGTGTGATGAAAGTTGTCTTCTCCATGTCTTCAGGTGACATTTTGATCTGATTGTATCCTGAAAATCCATCCATGAAGGAGAACACCGAGAACTGAGCCGTATTGTCGACCAATACATCAATGTGAGGTAATGGGAAATCATCTTTCGGGATGGCTCTGTTCAGATCCCGATAATCCACACACATCCTCACCTTGCCATCCTTCTTAGGCACTGGTACAATGTTAGCAACCCACGGCGGATATCTAGTTACAGCAAGGAAACCGACGTCCCACTGCTTTTGTACCTCTTCTTTTATCTTCATTGTCATATCTGGGCGAGTACGGCGCAACTTCTGTTTTACTGGTGGGCAGTCTTCTTTTAGAGGTAGCTTGTGCATGACAATGTCGGTGTCCAACCCTGGCATATCCTGATAAGACCAAGCAAAAACATCCACATATTCCCGAAGCATGTCAATCAGTTGCTCTTTCACTGAATCTTGTAAGCAGACCCCGATCTTAACTTCTTTCACGTCTTCTTCCGTACCAAGATTAACCATCTCAACCTCCTCCTGATGAGGAGTGATAACCTTCTCCTCTTGTCTCAACAACCTGGCTAGCTCTTCAGGTAGCTCATAATCTTCTTCAACCCCTTCATCAGCTTGATTGATTGGATTGTCAAAGTCATTCGAGGTCATAGCAGTGTTGTTGTCGGTACAGTCTGGAGGGCACTCTCTGCAAGGGTTTAGATTTGTTCATTTTAGTGATCAGTTTTATCTTGCTTAGAAAAAGTGAAAATGAAGTTATTATTTTGAAAAACATTGCCATTTTATTTTTGTACAAAAAATGAAAAATGAAAAACAGTGAGCAGAAAAGAAAAGACTCATTTGCAAAATATGTCCTGATATTCATTAATTAATCGTTTGCACAAATTACAAGATGGCCCCATTACAAAATGAGCCCTGACATCTTGGTCAAGATGCAGGACTTGATGCATGCTTCAAAATACAGGAAATAATAATTACTCTGCAGGAGTAACCCTTATAATTTCCTGAGAAGACCAGTTTGAGACATGGTTCCCCGGGATCCTTGGATGTATCCATTTTTCCAGGTTTCACTCGTCTTCTGACTCATCTTCCAAGCTATTCACAGCATCCAGGGTGAGCATCCCCCCGCTGACAAACTTGGGCTCCTTTACAGCCTCTGATTGATCTTGTCGAGTTGGTCTGTAACCCAACCTGAATCGGTCTTCTTTCTTCTCCACGGGCAGCAACTTGCCCCAGCCTTGGGCGGTACCTTCCTCAAAAACCTTCCGGTCTTGCTGATATGATGTGATGGAGGTCCCAAGCACAACAGATGTTTCATTAATATTAAGGGCCTCAAACCCTTGGCTCATGGTTTCATGGATCACTCCATCCATTTCAATGTATTTGTAGGTAGCCAGCTGGCTAAAAAAAATATCCTCCTCCCCACAAATAGTAATGACTTGGCCTTCCCACTCGAATTTTAGCTTCTGGTGAAGGGTTGACGTCACGGCACCAGCGGCGTGTATCCATGGTCTACCCAATAGACAGTTGTAGGCAGGCTGTATATCCATCACAAAGAAGGTCGTTTTGAAAACCTGTGGGCCAATCATTATTGGTAATTCTATCTCTCCCAGAACTGATCTTTTAGAACCATCGAAGGCTCTCACTACCAAGTTACTTGGGCGTAGTGCCAATCCATCATACTCCAGCTTCACGAGGGCTTTCTTGGGCAGGACATTGAGGGATGACCCTGTGTCCACCAGTACGTGAGAAAGAACTGCACCCTTACACTCCAAGGTAATGTGCAAAGCCTTGTTGTGATTGCGACCTTCCGTTGTCAAATCAGTGTTGGTAAATCCTAGCCCATTACTAGCGTTGACATTTCCAACCACAGCCTCTAACTGATTAACGGTAATCTCCTCCGGCACGTAAGCTGCGTGCAGGACTTTTAATAGTGTGTTCCGATGAGCCTCGGAGCACATTAGCAATGATAGTATGGAGATTTTGGAAGGTGTTTGGTGAAGCTGGTCTACCACCTTGTAATCACTTTTCTTTATGATTCTCATGAATTCATCAACCTCTTGATCAAAAGGAGTCCTCAAAGCTTCTCTAGCAACTGGTTCCTCTTGCACCATGCTCTTCCCTTTTGCCTTAGCAGCAACTTCTGCTTCAGCAATGGGTCTTGGAATTTGTGAGGCAAAGAGACGTCCGCTTCTAGTGAAGCCTCCGCCTCCCCCCACATTGTCAATCTGAGGTGAAGAAGTTGACGATTCTAAAGTGATTTTCTGCCCCTCGCAGTATAGATCTGAGCCATAATGCCAAGGGATGGCATTATTGTTTTCGTAAGGAACTGGCCCAGGCACCGTGATAGTGACCGGACTGATAGCAGCTGCAGAGGGGACCACAATGGTGTGTGGATCATAGTATATGGTAACTGGTGCTCTGACAGGAGTGGCATTTTGTGAGTTGTTGGCAGGAACATTTGCAGGGTCATAGTATATGGTAGCCGTTGAGATGCTTTCATCAATTGTTGCTGATGTTGTAGAAGACACTATTGACTAGATGGGTGTTGAAGTTGTAGCAGGGATGGTGACTGAACTTGTGTCCGTTGAAGTGATTGATTGAGCAGTTGTTGGAGTTGTAGTGGAATCCGTTTGAATAATGGTTGCTGACGTTATAGGAGTATCTGTGATTGCCGGTGAAGGAATTGTTGGATTTGTAGGTGCCGTTGTCGTAATCTGAAGGATACCATCCTTAATAAGACCATCTATGCCGTTTCTCAGTCTCTCACATCCATTGACGGCAATATTGCAATACCCACAGCCGAGCTCACACCCGGGGAACACTTGGCATTCTAAAAGCTGAGCTTTGATTTCAACCAAAGGTGTTCGAATTTGTGCAACACTGGTGATTAAGGTGGATGGTTTGCCTTCCTCGATAGCATTAATTCTAGGCCCGCTGTGACTAGGCATTGAATTCCTTGTGACATTCGGAGGAGGTGCAAAGTTGAGAGCTTTCGAGTCCACCAGATCCTGGACTTTCATCTGTAGGGCCCTACATTTTTCAGTATTATGCCCCGGTGCGTTTGAGTGGAATGCACACCTGGCATTTGCATCATAGTTCTTTGGCATATTGGCGGGATCTGGAGGTGCCAACGTCCTTAACTCGACTAGGTTGAGCTTCAGGAGTTGTGGCAAGAGTGCAGCATACGGTATTGGGATTGGGTCAATTACCCTGTTTGCTTGTGATGGTCTTTGTTGGAAAGGACATTGTTGTTGGTTGTTGTTGCTATTATTGTAGGTTCTCTGTTGCGGATAATGAACTTGTTGTTGATACTGTGGTTGTTGTTGTTGAGGATATGCTGATTGTTGAGGAATCGGAGCCGGAATAGTAACTGCTGCAACTGACCGGTGCACATTTTGAGGCCTGTCCCTGCTTGCATGAATAAAGTTTGTTTCACCGGCCCTTCGGGGTCCCACAAAAGGCTTTCTGGGATTGCTGGATGAACTTAAGCCACTGTCGGAAATCTTGCCCATCTTCAGTAGACTTTCAATCCTTTCACCAACTATGACCACATCAGCAAAACTGGTAGAGGAGAAGGCAGCCATTCTATCAATATAAGTCCCTTGCAATGTGTTCATGAACATGTCAGCCATTTCCCTTTCTGACATGGGTGGTTGGAAGGAAGCAACAAGCTGTCTCCACCTCTGAGCATACTCCCGGAAGCTCTCTCTAGAATATTGAGACATTCCCATCAGAAGGGTCCTGTTAGGAGCCATGTCCAGATTGTATTGATATTGTCGGATGAAAGCCTCAGCCAAATCCTTCCAGCATCTTATGGTGGCTCTAGACATGTGTGAATACCACTCTCTTGAGGCTCCAGTCAGACTATCTTCAAAGTAGAACATCCACAGCTTTTCATCCATAGTATAAGCTTTGAGTCTTCCCAGGAAAAACTGCAGGTGAGTGCGAGGACAGGGGGTTTGAATTTGTGGGGAATTCTCACCCCATCTACTAGCCCCATGTCCATCACATCGAAGCCCAAAGAATTCTGAGACTCCAAAGACCTTAACTTCTCAGCAATTTCGTCCAATCTCCTGTCATATACTTCATCTCCAGCTCCCATAACAGTAAACTGCTCTTCTTGGGGATCCTCTTGCAAGATTCTCCCTCCAGCAGTATTACCTTGCACAATCCTCGGGATGTTAGCTTCTGGATCCAGATGAGGTCCAAACACTGTTGGGTTAATACGAGGCTGGCCCTGCTCATTATTACTAGTTCCTCCTGTTCCAAGATGAGGCTCTTCAGGAGTTTGTCTTTCCACCAGCTCTCTTAACCTTTCTTGACTCTGGGCCAAGCCAGTCATCACAGCCATGAATTGAGACATCTGATTTCTCATCTCCACTCTCTCATTAGCCATCTGATTTCTGACCTCAGTCAGATCCTGCTATACTTGTTCCATTTGAATACCGGGAAGGTTGTTGCGAGTCGGGTACCGGTGCGCGCGGTTGACAGGGAACACTCGGCGACGAGCAATGTTTCCTAAGATCACAACAAAGTTAGAAACAATAATAATAAAACCTACAAAACAAAACAAAAGTTAGTATGCAATGCAGTATGCTTATTTGTTTTCCAAGGTATCCGGTTTGGTTCTTGGTTTTGACCTTTCCAGACCTCGAGGAAGATGTTTGATGTTGCTGAGAAAAGAAACCTCATGAAAGCAAACTAATATATTACAAATGATGAACAATACATAGTCTGTTTTACAACATATGCCCATGGAGGGTCAAAATACACCAAAAAGAAAAAGTACATCAAATGGAAATAACAACAAACAAAGAATCAGACATCCAGTCCAAACTCATCCTCTTTGACCTCCTTTAGGAGTGCCTCAGTCACTGGACCAGCTGGGTGCTTTGTAATGGTCCTAATGAGGAGGTTCCTGGTGGCAATGGCAGTGGTCAGCTTCTTGTGCCTGTCCTGGTCCTTTGATCTTTTCAATCCTGCTCTGAGCTTCAACTCTGAAATCTCCTTCTGGGCTTCCAACAAAGCTTCCTGCTGCTTCTTCTCATTGGCCTCTAACTGTTCAATCTTGGCTTGAGTTTTCTGGTCTTCTTGTGTACGGGCTTCAGTGATTCTGACCCACCTAGCCTGACTCTCTTGCAGATAGAGCTCAGTCCTAGCCTTCTGAATCTTGGCTTCTTTACAGGCATTCTTTAATATTTGTTCCCCAGCTCTTGCTTTCCTGATGTAGTCCTCTGTCTTCTCAATTTTGGCAAGATGCTCCACCCTAAGCTTCTCCAATCTCTCAATGTCCAGATGACCATCACTCCTTTCCCAAAGAGTCTTCTTCAAAGCTTGAGATATGTTCTCATTCCTTTCCTTTAGCTTCTCAAATTCTTCTAGGCTGACAGTTGCTGCAGGTTGTACTGTAGAGGGTCCAAGTATATCCTCCAAGATGAAAGGCATTCCAGTAATTTGAGCTCTAGTACGGGACCAGTCATAGTATCGAGCTGAAGCAATATTATTACACCTTCCAAGAATAGCCATCCCTTTTGTCTGAATGTTGTCCCAAGCCCAGGATGCTTGTCTGACAGCAGCTGAATTAGGGTTCACTTCACAATACAGGGTCTCAGCTAAATCTTGCACTCTAGGAGGGTGAACCAAAGCATAGCCCAGTTGTCTCTTAAGCAACAAAGGATTGTAGTTGATGCAACCCTTCACTCCTATCAGAGGTACATTTGGGTATTGTCCACAGCTGGTGATAATGTCCTTGCCTTTGGTGCTTTGGGTGCACCATCTGATATCATCTGAAGTCAAGGCAATGAACCTCTTGGCCCAATTCTCCTGTTGGTGAGGGTTCAGAAAGGTATCTGACTTAGGCAGGTGTCTGAGCAGCCAGGTGTAGAACAAAGGAGCACAACATCTTACCAACTTCCCCCTTTGTTTCTCATTCCTCTGATGGATGGAATAATAAAAATCTCCCAGCAATGTGGGTACTGGGTTCTTCAGGAGTAACAATTGGATGGCATTTTTACTGACAAATTTGGGCTCATCTGCAAACAGTATAGCCCCATATATGCTGAGGGCTAATAGTGCACAGACTGCCCTCCATTCTCCCAATGAAGCTTTCAGGATGGCCTGAGAAATCAAGAAGTCCAGGTGCAAACTAGGGATCCCAGCTTTTGTTGTCATATTTTGCTCAATCAAAGCAGGCTCCAGGTACAGTGCTTTTGCTACTTCTCCATTTCTTGGAGCTGGCATCTCTGGGTTGAAAGGGATTCCACCCCTGATAAGTACTCCAATCAATGAAGAAAACTCTTCCAGCAAAGGCCCTAGCTGGCAGTCTGGAAAGGTGAAACATCTTAAGGGAGGATCATAAAACTGCAGGCATGTGTGGATCATGCTCCTCTGAGAAGGGTCAAGGTCCATAACCATATCCAGGATACCTCCATAGTGTTCTCTAAACAATGGGATATGGTCAGGTATGATAAGTGACTGGACCTGCCTGATACCAGTTAACACAGGCTCAAAGAAATGGTAGGATATGTTTCTCTTCCTGGGAGTAGTCATGAATGCTGCTGAAGATACTGAATATTGGTACTGATGAAGATCACAGACTGCTGCTGGAAGTGAGCCACTGACAGGCTGATGCTGGTGATGATGAAGATAGCTGAAGCAGATAACTGATGAAGCAAAGGTCTATGCAGAAGAAGGGGTCAAAACCAAACCAGATATGAGGTGGATACCTTGAAAAACAAATAAACAAATGTTAAATGATGCAATGATGATATATGAAAATGATATGCAAGGGTTTGTGATCAAGCTGGAACTGATTATCTGTCATGATATAAGTCCAGGTATGTTCAAAAAGGTCCAGATGAAAGCTTTGAAATCCAGTAACCAAGATGGGGGACTCAAATAAAGAGTCACATGTCCGGGGTTAATCACAAGAACTGTCCAAAATGAGGTACTCTTAAACAAGATAGTAACAGGGTATGATGTGGCCAAGGGTACCTGCAAGCCTGTAAACAACCCAACCCTCTCACATGTAATGTTCTAGAACAAGGATCCTCAGACTTGGATCAGTTATGAGAAGTGTAAACACATCTAACCCAGAGGTACAATGTTTATAATAACCATAAAAGATCCTCCTCTAATTCACCTCAGTTTCTGAAGGTCATAACAAAGGTCATCCAGACTTAGCAGGCTTCCCAGATAGCCCTAGCACTACAGGAGATCTGTAGCACAGAGTTCTCAAGAAGAAACCCACATCTGAACCGTGTTTCATATTCCCGCACCAGACCGAAATGGAATGGGAAAGAACATGAACCACTCTAGCCTAGGTGTCACTCAGGTCCCAGGTACAGGACCTCAAACTCTCAATAGGACCCCACCCACCAAAGAAAACCAGATCCAGCAATGATAATGACAGTATGAAATATGAAAAACTGTAAAGGAAAACAATAGATAAAGTTGTACATAAAGCAATAAATAAAGCAAATAAACAAACACAATTAGCACATAACACCCCAGTAAACACAAATCAAACAAGCGCTAGGAGGAACCCACAAAAGAACCAGAAGCCCTGGTTACAATATAAGGTTCCCCAGCAGAGTCGCCAAGCTGTCGCTCCCACCAAATGACACCTGGTCAGAAGGGGTACGGACGCAAACGGTCGGCGAAAAGGAGAGAACACACAAGGGTGAACTCAAAAGAAAAGAGTCGCCAGCTAGGCATTTTTATCCCGAAGGAAAGGTAATGCTGCATAGACCTAAGAAAAGATGGATAAGACGGTCGCGAACCAGAGAAACTGAGAAAGGGGGTTGGTTACAACCTGGGAAGGTATTAGCACCCAGATTGTTCGCCGTACTCGACGGGATCCACGCTTGAAAGATTTGTGTTTTAAAGGGGTAGTGTCAGTGCTATTTTGTGCGTAAGAGCTGGGAAAGAATGAAAGTGTCAGTGTAAAAGGAAATGAAATGAAATATGAGAGTGTCAGTGTAAGAACAGAGTGAGAAGCTCAAGACTATGAGGCTCAAAGAATAAAGCTGGAAGGCGGGGGAATATACAGAGACTTTTGTTCGATAACTGTTAAGTTATGCCTACGTATCAAAACCTTTGAGCCTTTATTAGAGTGGATTTTAGTTAATGGTAAGATTAAGAAGTGAATTTTAGTTAATGGTAAGATTAAGAAGTGAATTTTATGGTTTGTAAGACAACTTGAGGGGGACTTGTCCATTAACACTAGGGTTAGTCCTTCTTAACCATTTAAGGAAGAAATAGAACCCTAATGTAAGGCCCAAGTTACAAGCTTGATGTCTCAATGACTATTAAAGTGGATTGATTAAAGGATTTAAACACATTAAGGGTTTAACACTTAGGATTAAAGTTATACACTCCATCCTAATAGAAGGATACAGGCATAACCCTAATCACAAAGCCTTAAAACCTTTAAGGTTTAGTCCTTGATTATGAGATGAGAAGAGAAGACACAAAGATGACACAAATGTAAAACTAATGGGGGGGACTAATCAAACCCTAATTGTGATCATGCTTGGGTGTTCCTAGGGTTTATGAGGATTGCAAAAGATCTTCAAGAGGAAAGCCACCAAAAAGAAGCAGATGAAAGGAGGAAGAAGCAGAAGAAGCAAGTCAACTTACTTCTCTTAAGAAGATAAGTTGCTTGAAGAAAGAAAGTGATAAGGAGACATGAATAAGCAAGCTCACTCTAATTCACAAATAAAATGCAGCAATGATGCATAAGAGAGATGAGAAGGGGTTATGAGAAGTGAAGGCAAATTCACTTCTCAATGGCTTACCACCTGAAAAGTTAGTAACAAGAAATGAAATGAAATGAAAATGAGATGAAATGCAATGATGCACACCAAATTCAGAAACATAAACATTATGTTAATGATGCTAAGAGATAAAGCAAACACAAGTCAAGAGTTGTGGATAATCATACAAGGATAAGGATGCAAATGGAGCATGCTTTGAACCATGAAAGTTCATGAAAGTTTATGAAATGCAATGGAGGTGTAACATGGAAAATGGATGAAGAAATGCCTTATCATGATTCTAATATGTCCTAATATGTCTTAGGAGTCATGTGAATGTGCAAAATGTCATGGCAAGTTCATGTATGCAAGCAAATGAGAGATGAATGCAAATGAAGGCAAAAATTAGAGTTTATGCACAAGACACAAAGCAAAATCAAAAATCAGAAACAAATGACAAGATAAAAAAATTGAAAATGGGATCAAAGGAACCCTAACCCTACATAAGTTCACTGCCCAAAGGAGAGGACCTAACTCTTAACCTAATGGGGGTTATGATTTTCTCAAGTTGGCTAGGGTTTTAAGGTACCTCTCAATGAAAAATGTAAAACAAATTGAAAATGAAAGATAAATTCAAAACAATTTTATCCTAGAAGCTACATGACATGAGGAGTGCAATGCAAAAAGAACCATCATCAAACTCTTCAAGGTTAGGCAGAATGGATTTTTCTAAGTTAGGGCAAAAATATTGCCTTTTTAAGAACTTTAATCCCAAGGAAAAATGTCAAAATAGGTCAAGAACAAAAAATAAATTTGTTTGAAGAGTTTGATAATGTTTCTAAATGTATTAAAATGCAATGTGAACTTTTTGGTGATTTTTAGAAACTTAAATGCTATTTTAATTAATTAATTCTCATTAACTAATTAAAATAAACATTTAAATATTTTTAAAATACGAAAATTATGCAAAAAATAAAATAAAAATTATTTTCAGAAAGGGAAAAATATTTTAAGGTATGATGCAAAAAATGAGATTTCTTAGAAATGATTTTCTATTTTAAATAAAATGTGCAAGAAAAATGAATTAAAAGGAAAATAAAATTGAATTAAATGAAAAGTAATTAGATCCAAGAGCCAGGATTCAAAGTTGGAAGGAATTGGTTGACTGGCGCGTCATCCAAGGGTTGGGATTTGTCCTGACTAAATTAATTTAATTAATCTTAATTAAACTAAATAAATGAAGATTAGGGCTAATCAAAACAATCCTGGCCACTGAAAACGCGCGCGCAAGGCAGATCCTAAGGCTGACATTCAAAGTTGCTTAATTACAGGATTAGGGCTTAACCACTCTCAGGCGACCGGAACAGTGTTCCGGTCGTCTTCTCCGACGAGCCCAAACCCTAACTTCTCCCTCAGGCCACCAATCTCCAAATTTCTTGCATAAAAATGATCTTCTAACAATCCTAAACCTAAATCCCAAACCAAAACTCATTTATTTTGCCTCATGAACATGAATCCAACAAAAATGTAAAAACGGGCAAACGTTTCAGAGCTCACATACATGGTGGTTTCTCAACCATTTTCAAAAATAATCATATCCCCATGATCAGGGAAGCATATAGAACCATAAAAGAACTTAAAAGCAAGCTTCTGGGGAAAAAGTTCATCATGTTACCTGAGATGGGACCTTCTGATTCTGAGCTTTCTGGGTCCTCCCTTGATGCAAGCCCACTCCTATGAACCTCCTGAAGATGATACGAAGCTTAGAAAACTTTGAGGATGACTGGTTTTGAAGTTCCAGTTCTGGTGTAGCAGATTTTGAGGTTTTTGTATGTGATGTCTTTGGTTGTTTTGAGGGTTGATTCTTGTTCTATGGATGATATGTGACTTATTGGTGAAGAAAAATTTAAGGTTTGATAGTTGTATCAAGAGTTTCGAAGAGAAGAAGAAGAAGGCAGTTTTTGTGTATCCTGGCTTATGGGGGGTTTCAGGCTTGTGTGTGTGTCTCTTTCAAGTCCTTGAGGTCCACATATGAGGCTCTGATTTGGCAGAGGGTTGGTAGTGGCACAGTTTGATTGGCATGGGAAAAATGAAAAAAGTCATGACTTTGTGTACTTGAGGTATGGCTCGGGTCAGAGGGAGTTAGGGGCATGGCTGGGTTCATCATGGATCAAGGAAGGCCCTTAGATTGCTTTTGTGCAGCTGTAATGGCTAGGGCAAGTGGTAGCATGGTTCTTGCAACTTTTCCCCCCTTTGGAAGTCTTTGTGAATCAAGGCCAAGAAACCTCTAAACTCTTGGGCAAATTGCAGCCAAATGGGCCATGTGAAGTTGTTATGATGTCTTGAACTCACTTAGCAACTAATTCAAGTATTAAAAGTTCCTTTTGCAAAAATTCCAATTTTGAAGATTCATGAGAAAATGCCTTATGTAACTTGTAATTCAAGGCATAGAAATGAGAAATCCTTTGGGCAATTCTGAATTATGGATCATGAATGATGTTTGTGTGATGGTTAGAAGCTGATTTGAGGTCACATTTGGCTTTGGCAAGTATTTTTGCAAGTTTCCTCTTTGGCACAAAAATGAAAATTAAGTGATTTTGTCCAACTTTGCAAGGCCATAACTTTAGTTCTAGAATGAATTAGATCAAGTTCTTGTACTTTTTGAAAATGGGAGGATCCAATCTACAACTTTCATGACCAAGAATTTTTCATTTGAAGCATTTTTGAATCAAAAAGAGGAGGTTGAAAAACTTTCCCAAAATGGCAAGTTTACATTACAAGTCACTTTCCCAAAATGGCAACTTTGCAAATGGCTTGAAATTCTTCAATTTTTTGAACTTCTAAATTCTTCTAAGATCAAATAAAGATCATGTATACCCAAAATGATGAAGAAGACCCTTTGGTTGGGTGATTGGGGGCCTCAGATGCCCTGATTTTGCACTGACTTGCTCAAGAAGTCATTTATTGATCAGATGCCTTCCCCATTGAATTTCTTCATGAAAATTGGTATGTATGATCCTTATAACATATAGAGACCAATAGAAACAAGAATGACCAAAAAATTTGGAGTTATGGCCTCTGAAACCAAAACCCTAATTTTAGGTCATCTGTGCAATTAAGCCTAGCTCTGCTTCCATGCCTTTCTCAGTTCTTGTGATTCTCTGACTTCCTTGATCTTGGGAGGATATGATATGATGTTTGAAAATACATGGACCCTCTTGATATGATTGAAGACCTTTGGAGTTGCTCAAATAGCTCAGGGATGGCTTAGATCACAAACCCTAGATGCAGATGACTTTGAACCAATGCAGTGAAGCAAAAATGCAATATGATATGATATGTTTGAACTAATGTAAATATGAAAGATCACAAGCCATGGTGAAATGAGTGAGGGAAAATTTGGGGTGTTTACCCCCTTCACCGTGTAGGGCATTGATATGATTGGAAAGATTGAACTGACTACTTCAAATGGTCACAGATTCATCCTGGTAGCCATTGATTACTTTTCCAAATGGGTTGAAGCAACTTCGTATGCCAATGTCACCAGGCAAGTGTTAGCTATATTCTGAAAAGAGATATCATCTGTCGATATGGAGTTCCCGAGCGAATCATTACTGATAATGGTTCCAATTTGAACAACAAGATGATGGCAGAACTTTGTCGGGACTTCAAAATTCAACATCACAACTCTTCTCCTTACAGGACAAAGATGGATGGCACTGTTGAGGCGGCTAACAAGAATATTAAGAAGATTGTGTAGAAGATGGTAGTCACCTACAAAGACTGGCATGAGATGCTACCATTTTCCTTACATGGGTACCAAACCTCAATCAGAACATCTACTGGGGCAACACCTTATCAACTTGTGTATAGAATGGAAGTTGTCCTACCTGTTGAAGTTGAACTACCCTCTTTACGAGTAATGATGGATGTGAAACTGGATGAAGCTGAATGGGTCCGATCTCGATATAATCACCTAAATCTGATTGAAGAGAAGAGGTTAGTGTCATACCTCAAATTTGTCCTACCCGCACCTTTTATTTTACTGTCTAGTCATTATTTGAAAAAATACAAAAAATATTGCGCCATTTTATCTTTCTGTCGGTACTCGAAAAAATCCAAAAAAAAATGTCATTTATTTTCAAAACTAGGAAATCAATTTTCATTCTTGTAATTTAAGCCCACTAGCCCATTTATTGTTTTTCTATATATATAAAAATTAAAAAAAATTTACTACCAAAAGTTAAAAAATATATATATTTTCATTACTTTCAAAAAAAAAATTTAATTTCTCTTATCCTAGATTTTACTTTTTTTTATTATTATTTAATTATTATAAAAATATATATATATGCACAAAAATCTCTATTATTAAAAATTATTAGTTTTTCTAATATCACTTATATTATTATCACCATTTCCATTTATTTTTATTCACATTATATTACTATCGTTATTACTATTATTACCAAATTCAATATTATTATTTTTTTATTATCATTATTGTCGCTCCCACCAAAATGAGGCTAGGTCAAATGGGGTACAGACGCGAACGGTCGGCGAGAGGAGGAGGAAATGAATAGAGTCGCCAACTAGGCATTTTTATCCCGAAGGAAAGGTAATGCTGCATAGACCTAGGAAAAGATGGATAAGACGGTCGCGAACCAGAGAGACTGAGAAAGGGGGTTGGTTACAACCTGGGAAGGTGTTAGCACCCAGATTGTGTTTTAAAGGGGCAGTGTCAGTGCTATCTATGTACCAAAGCTGGAAAGAATGCAAGTGTTAGTGTATAGGAAGTGTGAAGTATATAAGTGAAGTGTCAGTGTGAGAACAAGAATGAGATGCTCAAGACTATGAGGCTTAAAGAATAAGGCTAGAAAGAGGGGGAATATACAGAGACTTTTGTTCGATAACCGTTAAGTTATGCCTACGTATCCTCTCGTGCAATGAGGAAGTCAGAACACCGTAGTTCGACTCAAAGAGACTGAAAAGTAAATTGACTGATGAACTGCTTACTTGTCCATGCTCAAGTGTATGACCTGTCTGGCTCAGGTGCAAACTGTCTTGCATTAGACGGAAGAAGCAAGTTCCCGGTTAAGAGTGAATGGGATGAGAAAAGAATCCCGGAGGAGACGATTATTGTTTGTTTTTGTATTTTCAATCTTTTATTGCTTTTTGAAGTTTGTCATAAAGTAATGAGCTTAAGCCTAAACCAATAGGTTAGTAAACTCATCACATCCTCCCTCTGATTAGGGGTAATGAGAATACCTTAAGTATGAAGTAAGCACCTCACACTTAATCACCATGGTGTAGGATTAAGATCATTAACCTACTTGTGATTATTTATATGTTTTTGTTGTTTTTGTTTAGTGTTAAGTAATGAGTTTAAGCCATAATCAAGGATTTAATGGACCCATTACACCATCCTAATAGAAGGATAATAGATGAGAACATTTAAGCTGAGGAAGACTCCTCAACTTAATCCATGATTAGGGATTAACCTCATGACAAAACAAAGCCTTTATTAAAGTGGATTTTACTTAATGATAAGATTAAGAAGTGAATTTTATGGTTTGTAAGACAGCTTGAGAGGGACTTGTCCATTAACACTAGGGTTAGTCCTTCTTAACCAGTTAAGGAAGAATTAGAACCCTAATGCAAGGCCCAAGTTACAAGTTTAATGTCTTAGTGATTATTAGGTGAATTGATTAAAGGATTTAAACACCTTAAGGGTTTAACACTTAGGATTAAAGTTATACACTCCATCCTAATAGAAGGATGCAGGCATAAGCTTAATCACAAAGTCTTAAAGCCTTTAGGGTTTAGTCCCTGATTATGAGATGAGAAGAGAAGAATCAAAGATGACACAAATGTAAAATCTAAATGGGGGACTAATCAAAACCCTAATTGTGATCATGCTTGGTTATTCCTAAGGTTAGTGAGGTTTGCAAGAAGATCTTCAGAGAAACCACCAGGAAGGAAGCAGATGAAAGGAGCAAGAAGCAAAGAGAAGCAAAACAACTTGCTTCACTTAAGAAGACAAGTTGCTTGAATAAAGAAAGTAAGAGATGAACATGAATGAGCAAGCTCACTCAAATACACAAGATAAATTCAGCAAATATGCAAGAGAGATGAGAAGAGATTGTGAGAAGTGAAGGCAAATTCACTTCTCAAAATAACTTACCACCTGAAAAGTTAGCCAAAAGAGATGAAATGCAATGCAAATGAGATGAAATGTCATGATGCAAATCAAAGTCAGAAGCATTTACATGATGTTAATGATGCTAAGAGATGATACAAACATAAGGCAAGACATGAGAATGATCATACAAGGCAATGGATGCAGATGAAGCATGTTTTGAACCATGGATGTACATGAAAAGTTATGAAATGCAAATGGACATATAACATGGCAAATGAAAGATGCAATGATCAAACATGATTCTAATATGTCCTAAGATGTATCATGAATCATGTGGATGCACAAAATGTCATGGCAAGTCATTGGATGCAAGCAAATGAGAAATGGATGCAAAGGAAAAGCACAAATTAGGGTTACATACATCATGCAAAGCAAAAATCCAAAACCAAAAGCAAATGAATTGATAAAAATTTGAAAATGCAATCAAAGATACCCTAAACCTATACAAGCTCACTGCCCAAAGGAGAGGATCCAACTCTTAACCTAGTGAAAGTTATGAATTTCCTAAGATTACTAGGGTTTTGGGGTACCTCATCAAGAAAAATACCAAACAAATTGAAAATGCAAGATCAAATCAAGCCAATTTTATCCTATAAACTACATTCTATGAAGAGTGCAATGCAAGAAGAATCATCCTCCAACTCTCAATGGTTAGACAGAATGCAATTTTTAAAGATTGAACCAAGATATTGCCTTGAAATGAAATTAATTCCAATAAAAATGATCAAAAGGCATCAAGAGCAAAAATGAAATTTGGTTTGAGAGTTGGACAATGTTTCTAAATGTTTCTAAGTGCAATGTGAATTTTTTTGTGATTTTTAAATACCTAAATGTATTTTTAATTAATTAATTTTCATTAACTAGTTAAAAATAATCATTTAAATGATTTAAAAATAATTTTCAGTGCAAAAAATAAAAATAAAAATATTTTTGTGTTTCAAAAATTAATGAAATCTTTGACAAAAATTTTCATAATTTTTAAATGATTTTAGCTATTTTTAATAATTCGTGCAAAATAAATATGAAACAAATAAAATTAAAATGAATTTAAATGGAAAAAAGGAAAGTCAAACAATCTGAAGGCTGAGATTCAAATTCACAGAGGCGGGAGTTGACCTGGCGCGCAAACGAACGACCCACATTCAAACCTACGTAATTATGATTAAGCCCTAATCAGAAGCCCTAATGACTTTCAGATGACCGGAACAGTGTTCCGGTCATCTTCTCCGGCCAACCGAAAATCAAAATCACTCCCTAGGCTGTTTCAAATGCTCTAACTCTCCAGAATTCATCCTCTACCCACCCCAAACACGAATCAAACACAAAATCATGTTTACCTTTCAACACAAACACGAATCGAATCAAAGAAGTTTTTAGGTCAAACTTTCAGAGACATGGTTCAGGCTCAAAACTCAATCATTTCAAAAACTAAGAACACCAGAATGATCAGTGAAGCATAAGCAACAATTCTACAACATAAAAAGCAATTTCTGGAAAAAAAGTTCTTGAAGGTACCTGAGCTGGAGCTTTCGAAACAGGGACTTTCTGGCCAGCTCTTTGCTTTAAACAAGCTCCAATGATCCTCCTCAGAAGCTTTTGACACTTAGCTGGAATTTATATGGCCTCCAGAGGAAGTTTGCAGAAGCTCAGGTCAAGGGAGTGTTGAAATCGTGTTTTTGATTGTGGTGGTTTCAGGGACAAGTGAGGGGTGGGAAATGATCAGTGGGTCATGGTGAGTTGAATGGTGAAAGAATTTTTAAGTTTGAGTTGCTGGGTTGAGAGATTAGATAGAAAGTGCAAGTTGGAGGATTTTTGTGAACTATGGCTTATGTGCTGCTTCAGGCCTGTGTGTCTGTTGTGTTGAGTCCCTTTTGGTCCACTTATCACACTTGGATGGGTCAGAGAAGTTGGTGTGGCACTGTGGGATTGGTATGGGTGTTTTTGCATAAAGTCCAAGTTAGATGTACTTGAGGTATGGGCAAGTGTGAGGTTGTGATAGGGGCATGGTTTGGCTCAGCTGAGATCATGGAGTTCTTGTGGACCAGATTTTGTGAGCTGTAACAAGTAGAGGCATGGCTTCATGAGTTTTTGCAAGTTGGTACATCTTTGGCCCCTTTGGAAATTCATGAAGTTCAAAGCATAAAAATGCATAATTCTTGGGCCAATTCTGATTTTTAGAAGTCATATGAGCATGTTGTGAAGAGTTTGTGCACATTTGAAGTCTTTAGAATGCTTGATCATACCATTTTGCAAAATGCCTCTTTGGTACAAAACTTGAATTTATGTGATTTTTCCCAACTTTGACAAGCATAAACTTTTGATCAAAAATGAATTAGGACAAGTTCTTGTACTTTTTGAAAAGGGAATGATCCATTCTACAACTTTCATGACCAAAGTTTTCTCATTTGAGGCATTTTTGAATCAAAAAGAAAGGGTTGAAAAACTTTCCCAAAATGGCAAGTTTTCATTACAAGTCATTTTCCCAAAATGGTAACTTTGCAAATGGCTTGAAATTCTTCAATTTTGTGAACTTCTAACATCTTCTATGACCAAATAAAGATCATACACATTCAAAATGATGAAGAACACCCTTTGGTTGGGTCATTAGGGGCCTCAGATGCCCTGATTTTACACTGACTTGCTCAAGAAGTCAACTCTTGATCAGATGCCTTCCCCATGGAATTTCTTCATGAAAATTGATATGCATGATCCCTATGACATATAGAGACCAATAGAAACAAGAATGACCAAAAAATTTGGGGGTATGGCCTTTGAAACCAAAACCCTAATTCTAGGTCATCTGTGCAGTCAAGCCTGGCTCTGCTTCCATGCCATTCTCAGTTCTTGTGATTCTTTGACTTTCTTGACTTTGTGGGGATATAATATGATGCTTAAACATACATGGACCCCTTTGAAGTGATTGATGACCTTTGAAGTGGCTCAAATGGCTCAGGATGGCTCAGATCACAAACCCTAGATGCAGATGACTTAGAAGCAATGCAGTGAATAAAAAATGTGGTATGAGGTGCCATGGTTGAATTCATGCATATGAAATGATCACAAGCCATGGTGTGAATGGGTGAGGGCAAATTTGGGGTGTTTACAATTATTAGTTCTTATAATTATTTCTACTCTCACTTATCCTTATTACTATCATTTGCTATTATCATTATTATTATTACTTTTACTTTCATAATTATTATATTGTTATTATTATCAGTTTTTTTCCACAGCACACACTAGCTGGCCCACTTTTCATATCTCCACAGCAATCTCACAACACCACTACCTTCCGCAATACACAATGCAGCACACATTCAACAAACTTTCAGCATCACAACCAATTGCCAGCAATATCTCAACAAGACCTCATAACAAATTTTGATCCAAAAATCCCATTTCACCCTCACCATTTTCTCTATATAATTAGCCCCCCTTAATTCATTAGAGGAGAGTTTGGAAGAAACCTGAAAATTCTGCAAAAAATTCACAAATACTCCAAGCTTCACTTTTTTTTAGATTCTTAAATAATAAAAATCTGCAGACATTATTTTGTTGTTCATTTTTTCGTCAAAATAAAAAACAAACTCTCAACAGCTCCTTCTTGCTTCGCCCGCAACAACTAAACCTAACCCACTTCACCTTCTTCAAAAAAACAAATTCGCCACCGCGAGCTCACCGTTGAAATATCCCAACCACTGTAAAACCTCAACCCTCGCGAGCTCACCATCAACACAGACGTTCAAACACCAGCCGTGAGAAGCCTCGAAAACCGTCTTCAACCCCTTTTCGAAAGCACAGAATCGCTAGCCACCATCGACCAACCGTAAATCCGAATCAGAACATAAAACCGTAATCATCACTATTAACCAAACTTCAAAACGCAAAGAACCACAAACTCGTCCAAACCCCTTCATCTTCGGCAAATCACCGCTCAACCATTTTCGGAAATACCGCGACGCAGAACCACTCAGACCACCTTCACACAGCCGCAGAACCTCCACGACCACCCAACCGCCGCTGTGAAACGATGCCTCGCAAGAATCTAAATCGCACAAACCTGTGAAGCCGTGCACGAAAATCCAAAACCGCGACATCCGAAACCAAACGCAACACCCACCGCCGTCGTGATTTTGAAGCATCCGCGAGAGCCAAGGCCGAAAGAGAGAAAACAGCGAGGGAGAGAGTGAGAGGCGGCCGAGATCCAAAAGGGTAGGGTTTTGTTTTGTTTTTTTTCCTTTTTGCTCTCTGCGTTGCTTTGTGTAGAAGAAGAGGAATTTGGTTTTGTGTTTTATTCCACACAAACCTAGCGCACAAACCTCTTACTTATTTTTTATTTTTTATTTTTCTATATATATTGTTATGTTGTTGGACAAGGCTTATTATCTAATTGCACACTGCAACATTTACCTGCATCCTTTTGGTTGACCCTTTGACTTTTTTTATTATTTCATGTTTATTATTGTTGGCATCTCGGTCTGGGCTTTTGGGCCCGTGTTGTTTGTTTACTTATTGCACCTATCAATTAATGGCACACTCTCTCTGATTTGTAATTTACTTTAATTCCTTTTTTTTATCTCTTATTATAATTTAGTCTTGTTATTTTTTATTAACATTTAGAAAAAATGTCTTAAGAAATTATTAGTGTGTCATTTAGTTTTTAAGTTTCATTTCTTCATATTTGGGCCAGTGATATAAAAAGCAAAGTTAATTTATTTTCATTTTTTTTAATGAGAAAATTCAATTAAAATATGAGGCCTTTCTTTTTATATATATATAATTCAAAATTCAAAAAATATTTAATCTAATTTTTATTACATTATTTCGTTTATTTAATATTATATTAATTTCAACCTAATTTGACTATTCATATATTTATTCTAAATTATTGCGATTCAATTTAATTTCTTATTTTTCTTTTTATCGCTTAAATAGAGTCACGAATTAATGTAAGCCGAGCATCGCGCCCCATCAACTTTTCCGAATTTGGTACTCAAATATTTTTCATAATCAAAATATCGGATAAACTGAATTCTGGAGTCTCGCATTCCTCGAATTCTTGAATGAACACTCCCGAGGCTCGCCCCGCGGGCGTCGTTCATTCGACTTTCCGCATTTAAAACATTTAATCGACATATTAAATAATGAAAGAATTGAATTCTGGAGTCTCGCATTCCTCGAATTCTCGAATAAATTCTCCTGAGGCCCGCCCCTCAGGATGCAGTTTATTTACCCTTTCATTCTTAAAAACATTAATCGAATCAAACATCTTTTAAAAGCGAACTTTATTTAAATCCTTTCTATCTCAAACAAGCTAGTGCTTCAGCCTCCTATCGCGAGCAGACAAGCCAACGCTTAGCAGTTAGAATGCGACTTAAATACTCGTTCATTAAATCAAACCGATCAACCTTAGTACCACGAACTACGAAGCTCTGACTTTCCCATTGCACAAGGGAATACGTAGGCACACGGATCTTACTCCTTGCCGAGCACCCTAGGAACAAAATAACCCATTTCTCCTATTAAACTTATATTAGAATCGTTCGCATTTATTTTATTATTCAAAGAAAACAGAAAGCATAAGTCAACATTAGATCGCAAGTTAAACTAAGAGGTTCCCGTTGAGTACAACGGTCGTAAGGGGTGCTAATACCTTCCCTTTACGGAATCAACTCCCGAATCTAGAATCTGGTTTCAAAGACCTTGTTCTATCCATTTTTTCTAAAAAGGGTTTCTCGATATTTTCCCTTTCCTTAATTGGAATAAAATAAGTTCGGTGGCGACTCTGTTGTTTTAATCCGCATTATTTTTTATCGCGAGGTCGTATTTTTCGAGGTGCGACAGTTAGCATCTATCTTTCATGGGCAGTTATATCAAAAACGAATGAAGAAAGCCTTCGATCAGAAAGTCAGACCTTGGGAATACCAAGTGGGAGAGCTCGTTCTGAAAAGACTTCTTCCTCTTCATACAGACCACAGGGGAAAATGGACGCCGAACTACGAAGGCCCATTCATAGTAAAGAAAGTTTTCTCTGGAGGAGCACTGATGCTCACTACTATGGATGGCGAAGATTTCTTATCTCATGTGAATTCAAATGCAGTTAAAAAATACTTCGCATAAAATGACCCGCTGGACACAAAAACAGAATGTAAGTCCAGGAAAAAATAGGGCATCCCGGCGAGTCAAAAACGGAATAAAAGACTCGGGCAAAAATAAGGGAAAAATTGGAAAAAAAATGTACACCCGCTGAGTTGAAAAGCCACATCGGACAGCTCAGGCAAAAATGGGTATCCCGGTGGATTGAAAACCCAAAAGGGCGATCCATGCAAAATCAGGGAATAAGCGAACAACTGCATTCTGAATTCGTCTGTATCACTCACAACATGGAAAGCTTCGAAAGGATAAAGCGTCGGTCAGAGTCAACCTTCTTCAAAAAGCAAGATAAGAAGAACGCCAAGGTCATACGGGTCATAGCAAAGGAAGCTCACTGGAGCATCATCATCAACATTGCCAACACTTTTATTTTCTCAATTTAGCAATCTCCTCCTTTCAGGGGATTCGCTTCTTTGACTGTACTTTCCTATTCAGGGCACACAAATCAATAAAATCAGAATTTTCAGTCACACATTGTACAGTTTTTGTTTCGTTTGCAAAATGTCCAAAAGTTCATGGAACAACACTTGCATAAAACATATGAGCCATTTTAATAAGTGCTTGCAAGAAATATGTTACTTTCAGGTAAATCTAACTCCTATGACGGAATCCGGTTAAGGATACCTCAGGACACTTGTGTGTTTCCTTTGTTTAACAGGTTGCAGGTACTCAAGGCAGACCATTTCATAGCATGGGGCATATCAAGCATGGTATCCCTAGCCAAGTCAGCAATCACATCATCAGCAGGACTCCTTGACAAGAAGTATTTCCTCACAAAGTCTTTATCCCCCCAGAGGATTCCTTGAGGAATTCATCAATCCCCAGCATATTACTTCCTAGAAGTTATCCCCTCCCCAAGCGGGAGCTCCCGAGCAGTGCCTGACGGCTTTTCCCAGCAAAGTGATCAGAAACTTTCTATTCCCCATCAGAGTTGCCAGGATTCTCTCATCCTCAGCAGAGTCGGTGGAATTGCTTCCCCACGGAGTTGCCATTCTCTCCCAGTAGAGCAATGCCTGAAATATATCCCCAGGGGAGTTACTGAAACTTCCTCATTCCCAACGGAGTTCTCCCTCAGGACAGATCAGCCAATGATCTCTTTCCCCAGCTGAGTTCTCCCTCTAGACAGATCACCCAGAGATCTGTCTCCCTGCAGGATCTGGATTTCGGATAGGGTTTTCTCATTTGCATAATCATAGCATTCGCATCATATTCACCAAAGTAAGCGTAGAATTCCTTCTAAAACGGAGCATTACGGTAAAAATCAAACATTTGCATGATCATAAGCCAGGTTCGAGCCAGTCACCTGCAAATACCATCATCTATTCATCAGTAATATACAAAACGTGTCCCCTGCAGATAAAAGCCAAAGCATCCCCTTTGCACTCTCAAACACAGATGCCTGCTCATATTTATACATGCTCTTTTCGACACTCGTCCTTGTCATCATTCACCAGTAAAGTTTCCAGAATACCTCCTACATTCTCAATACAAATATTTGTTCATAACTTGTACGCATTATTTTTGGCACTCACCTGTGTCATGCTTCCCCAGCAAGTCAAACACTCGTCTGTGCCCCTTGCTCAATCTTCGATACTCGTCTGTATCTTGTATATATCACCCCTCAACAGATTCAACACTCGTCGGTGTTCTTTGCTCAATCAGTTGATACTCATTCGTATCATCATCTTTAAACACATGTCAGCGTTTGTTTCTACCGATACTCGTCTGTATCGTGGTCCTAAGGATGCTCGTCCGCATCTTTAGTCTATACACACCGTCAGACACTTATACCTTTTATTTTTTAAGACGTGAGCACTCGTCTGTGTTTACCATTCCCCAGTAAGTCGCCAGACAAAACAACTTTCTCCTATCCGGCATTCGTCCCATGTCGTGATATCTTTCGGCAGCCGTCCCCTGCCAGGTGATCGTCCTTCACCTTTGGATGACCGTCCCTCATCCTTTCCCTAGTGGAATCCCCATTATTGGAACCTTCTATCCGACATTCGTCCTATGTCGTGATAAAGAGCAGCCATCCCCTGCTAGGTGATCGTCCTTCACCTTTTGATGACTGTCCCTCATCATTTATCTGATGGTCGTCCCCATCATGGATCCTTTTTTTCGGCATTCGTCCTATGTTGTGATAATCCCCAAGAGCAGTCGTACCTTGCTAGGTGATCGTCCTTCACCTCTTGATGATCGTCCTTCATCATGCTTATCCGATGGTCGTCCCCATCGTTGACCCTTTCTATCCGGCATTCGTCTTATGTCGAGATAATCCCCAAGAGCAGCTGTACCCTGCTAGCTGATCGTCCTTCGCCTCTTGATGATCTTCCTTCATCATGCTTATCCGATGGCCATCCCCATCGTTGACCCTTTCTATCCGGAATTCGTCCTATGTCGAGATAAAGAGCAGTCGTTCCCTGCTAGGTGATCGTCTTTCACCTTTGATGACCATCCCTCATCAAACTTTTCATTTATTCTTTAACCCGATGGCCGTCCCTGTCGTGTTCCATTTTCCTTTTCCTGATGATCGTCCTTCATCATATTTACCCTATGGTCGTCCCAATCGTTGTTTACTTTACTTTCCAGCCTGATGGCCGTCCCCATCAATGCTTTTTCTCAATCCCCAGAGGTTTTTATTTTACCCGATGGTCGTCCGCGTCGCGGTTTCTTTATTTCCCAGCATGATGGTCGTCCCCGTCATTGCTTTGCCTACCGTTTTACCCCCAGAAGTCATCCTCCGCTCGATGGTCGTCCTCCAACACTTTCATTTGATAATCATACTACACAATCTTTTACAATTTATATCCCTTTTCTTCTTCTCCCCAGCGAGTGCAAATTTTGGACTGTCTTTGGTATTCAACCACAAGTTATCTTGTTTGTCTGTTAAGCTAGGCGCTTACATCCTGCACAGCTAACTCATGCTTGAATAGGGGCATCTATAAACACCCCAAATTTTCCCTCACTTTCTTCTCACACCATGGCTTGTGATCTTTCATTTTTGCATAAGCATATTGCATATTTGTTTCATCTGCATAGTCCATTTCATCTGCATCTAGGGTTTGTGATATGAGCAATCCAAGAAGTGATCTGAGCCATCCAAAATATCTTGAAGCTTGCCAATAGGGTCCATGTGTGTTCCATGATCATAATATGCTCCCCAATTTTCATAAAAGTCAAGGGATCACAAAGCATGGCAAAGGCATACAAGCAGACTAAAGATTTCCTGCACAGATGACCTAAAATTAGGGTTTTGGTTTCAGAAGCCTTAATCCCAATTTTTTTTCTCATTCTTGTTTCTAATGGTCTTAATATGTTATGAGGATCATGTGTACCAAATTTGATGAAGAAATTCACTGTGGAAGTCATCTCATCATTGGGTAACTTCTTGAGCAAGTAAAGTCAAAATCAGGGCATCTGAGACCTCCATCAAGGGTACCAAAGGGTCATCACCATCATTTTGAGGTTCTATGATCTTTATTTGATCTTAGAAGTGTTTGGAAGTTCACAAAGTTGAAGAATTTTGAGCCAAATGCAAACTTGCAATTTTTGGAAAGGACTTGTAATGGAAACTTTCCATTTTGGGAAAGATATTCAACCTATTCTATCATGACCAAAAATGCTTCAAATGAAAAATTCTTGGACATGAAAGTTGTAGATTATGTCTTCTCATTTTCAAAAAGTATAAGAACATGCCTTGATTCATCCTAGAACTCAAGATATGGCCTTTCAAAGTTGGCAAAAATCCTATAATTTTCAAGTTCATCCCAAAGAGGGATTTTTGTAAAATCAAGTTTCAAGCCATTTCATGACCTCTAATCAACTTCTATGTACCATAACATGTCAAAGCAACTTCAAAACATCAGAATTGGCCCAAGAATGCATGGTTTTCATGGCTTGATTCACAAGAAATCTCAAAATGACAATTATGCATAAACTTTGCAAAAACCATGACAACTCTTGATCCAAGTGTTCCAGCTGCATAAAAATGATCCTAGGGCCATCCATGAATCAAGCTGAAGCCAAGACACCCCAAAACCAGCTCTGACTCAGCACATGCTTATGGTACCATAACTTTTGACATTTTGCATATCAAGCCATACCAATCAGCCTGTGCCACAACCACTTTCTGGCCAATCAACATGACTTATGTGGACATCATGGAGCCCATTTCATACAAGCTTGGAGCCTGAATCATCCAAGAACTCAGATTCCCCAAAAAATCCATAAACCTTCCCTTCTTCGATTCTCTCAAACCAGCCATCAAAACTCAAAAGTTCTTTCACCATTCAACTCCACATACCTCAAGGATCATTTCCCACCCCTTGCCATGACCTAAATACCTCTCAATCAGAAACATAATTTTTGAGTTATCAGAACTGAAACACACAAATCAGCCATCACAAACTTGTTTCAAGCCCTCCACAAGCTTCAGAGGATCCATTGGAGTGATTTTGCATCAAGGAGAAGGCCAGAAAGCTCAAAATAGTAAAGCTTCACCTCAGGTAGCCCCTTAGAACTTTTTTTCCAGAACTCTTTTCTTTGGTTGCAATGTGATTCTATGTGATGTACTGATCATAGGGATGTGTTTATTTTTGAAAATGGTTGAGTTTTGAGCATTTGATAGCTTTCTGAAATTTTTCCCGTGAAAGTGTTCTCCTTTGATTCTCTTGATTCATGAAAAATAAATAGATTTTGTTGGTAGATTCTTGTTTAGGGTTGATAGTTGAGTGATTCTGGAAAGTTTGATACGTTCTCATGGCGTATAATTAGAGGTCTTCTCCGGCCACCTGAAAGTCATTAGGGCTAAAACCTAATTAATTTCCCAATTTGAATGTGGGCCTTTAGATTTTAGGGTTAGCGCATGTTTGGACGGTTCTGATCACTTCATTAAACCCTAATCTATTTTAATTAAATTAATTAAGATTAATTAAATTAATTTCCTCAGTTTGATTCCTGACCCTAGGATTGCGCGCACAGTCAATGCCTTTTCCCCTAGTTTGAATCCTGGCCATCAGATCTTCATACTTTTCATTTTATTCATTTTAATTTATTTTCTTTTTATTTCTTTTGTTCATTTTATTTAAAATAGTAAAAATCATCAAAAAATATCATTTCTTGCATTTCTGTTTTAAATATTTTTCTTAACCCAAAGACATTGTTTATTTTATTTTTTGCATTAAAAAAGTATTTTAAAAATATTTAAATGTTATTTTTAATTAATTAATGGATTTTAATTAATTAAAAATGCATTTAGGTTTCTAAAAATCACCAAAAAAATCATGAAGCATCCTTAAACATTTAGAAACATTTTCAAACTCACCATACAAATTTCTTTTTAGGTTTGATCACATTTTCACAATTTTCTTTGAATTAGGGTTCTTAAAAATCATATTTTTTAATCCTAACTTGAAAAATTCATTTCTGCCTAACCATGAAGAGTTTGAACTTGATTCTTCTTGCATTGTTTCACATATTGCATATAGTTTCTAGGTTACTTATCTCATGATTTTATCTTGAATTTTCAATTTGATTTGCATTTTCCCTTTAGAATCACCCAAAAAACCCTAGCAAACTTAGAAATTTCATAACTTCCACTAGGTTAAGCTTCTGACTTCCTCCTTTGGGTGTGATCTTATATGGGATTAGGGTTTTTTTGAGCATGATTTCAATTTTTTTATCATGTTGAATGCTTCTGTTTTGGTCTTATGCGTCTCATGTTTTCTTAAAACCCTAATTTCTCATGTTCATTTGCATTCATCTTTGCATATCATCATCATATGAACTTTCCATGACATTTCAAGCATTTACATGACATCTTAGACATCTTAAGACATGCTTGAACATTTCTTGATCATTTCTTCATTCATTTTCTATGCTTTGCATCCATTACATTTCATGAACATCCATGTGTTTTCATGCTTCTAAACACGCTTCCATTGCATCTCATCCTTGTATGATCATTCATATGAATCTAGTATGACTTTGCATCATTTCATAACACATTAGCATTGCATAATCACTTCTGACTTTGGTCTTTGCACCTTCATTTGTCTTATTCCATTTCATTTCTTGTCTTATGCATTCATGCTAACATTTCAGGAACTTTTGGTAGGTTATCTGGGAGTTGGATTTGCCTTCACCTCCCACCTTTTTTTTCATTCATATGCATTCTTACTTGTCTTTGAAGTGAATTCACTTATGCTCCCTCCTTCCTACTTTCTTTCTTTTAAGTTACTTATCTTCTTCAGGAAGTAAGTAACTTACTCTTCTTCCTCCTTTTCTTTTCATCTGCTCCTTCCTTGGTGGCCTTGAAGATCCTTTCTCTTAAGCCTCACAACCATAGGATGTCCAAGCATGATAACTTTTAGGGTTGTATATAGTCCCCCTAGCTTTTTACCTTTGAGTCTCCTTGATTCTCTCTTCTTATATCAAAAATCAGAGACTAAACTCTTAAAGTTTTAGGACTTTGGAATTAGGGTTATGCCTGCATCCTTATCTTAGGATGGAATGTATAACTTTAATCCTTAGTGTTAAGCCTTTAATTTGTTTTCACCTCTTAATCAAAACACATTAATAATCACTAAGACTTTATCTTGTAACTTGGGCCTTACATTAGGGTTATATCTCTTCCATATGGTTAAGAGGGACTAACCCTAGTGTTTAATGGACAAGTCCCCCTCAAGTTGTCTTACAAACCATAAAATCCACTTCTTAATCTCATCCTTTAATTAAAATCCATTTAATAAAGGCTTGTTATATAATGAATTTAGTCCCTAACCACAGATTAAGTTGAGGAGTCTTTCTCAGCTTAAGTGTTCTCATTTATTATCCTTCTATTAGGATGGTGTAATGAGTTCACTAATCTGTGATTAGAGATTAAACTCATTACTTAACACTAAACAAAAACCAAAAACATCTTAATAATCACAATTAGGTTAATGATCTTAATCCTACATCATCATGGTAATTAAGTTAAGATGCTTATCTCATACTTAAGTAGGCTCATTATCCCTAATCAGGGAGGATATAATGAGTTTACAAGCCCTTGATTTAGGCTTAAGCTCATAATCCTATGCAAAACACAAAAAACAATAAAAAACTGAAAACACAAAAACAAACAATAATTGTCTCCTTCGGGATTCTTTTCTCATCACACTCATTCACAAACGAGAACTTGTTTCTTCCGTCTAATGCAAGACAGTTAGCACTCGAGCCAGACGAGTCATACATTTGAGCATAGACACGTAAGCAATTCACAGTCAATTTATTCTAAGTCTCTTTGAGTCGAGCTACGGTGTTCTGACTTCCTCATTGCACGAGAGGATACGTAGGCATAACTTAACAGTTATCAAACAAAAGTCTCTATGTCTTCCCCCTTTTTCAGTTTTCATTTTAAGCCTCAATTCCTAAGCAATTCACACGTTTTGCACTGACACCTGTACTTTATTCCCCTAGCTTTTGCACACAGATTGCACATACACTTACCCCTTTTAAACACAATCTTGTAAGCGTGGATCCCATCGAGTACGACGGACGATCTGGGTGCTAATACCTTCCCAGGTCGTAACCAACCCCCTTTCTCAGTTTCTCTTGTTCGCAACCTTCTTATCTATCTCTTTCCAGGTTTATGCAGCATTACCTTTCCTTCGGGATAAAAATTCCTAGTTGGAGACTCTATTCAATTCAACCTCATTTTCTCTTTCGCCGATCGTTTGCGTCTGCACCTTGGGACCTAGTGTCTTTCCAGGGGAGCGACATGGAGCACTGCAAGTCCGCGTACCTTATTCATGAGCGAGAAGATGGAAAATTCAATCATGTGATCCGAAATGTCGTTTTCCATAACATTGTTCTACCTTGAAGGGACCGCATTGATCCCCAGCACCAAGTCAATTGGCTATTCGATCCAGAAGCTCCTGCGGACGATACTGATGAACACCATGAAGCACCAGTAGACGAAATAGAAGAAGAAATGGACAGAACCGCTCCCGCTCCTGACATTCCAGAGACTTCATCTAGGCAGCCACCTACATCCAATATCACTCTCAAAGACATCCTCCGTGCCATTCACCAGCAAAATCAAATGGCCGCCGCACTTGAAAGAAAGAAAAAGGAGAAATATGACAGCATGTATACTCAGAATTCTCAGATTTTAAGCTCTCAACAAAAGATGGACGAGAGGTTCACGAAAGTCTTGAGTGATATAGGCGCATTAAGAATGGATGTCAACAACCTAAGCACCCATGACTCCGATGAAGAAGTGACACCTACCAGAAGAGCATGCACTAGGAGTAGAAGGCGTGGCCATCAGTAGATTTTAGTTCTTATTTTTCTATCTTGCATTTTCCCTATCCCGCGTTATTGTATTGTATTTCCCCTCTTTTATATCACAACATTGAGGACAATGTCTAATATAGTGTGGGAGAGGTACATTTCCCCTCTTGTATTTCCCTTATTTCCTTTATGCATTTCAAGTATTTTATATGATATGTTTCAATTTCAATCTCCCTCGCTTTATTCAGCCATACCGAAATTTTTTCTTTATCTATGCATAGGTCGACATATCTACCTTAATGAAATCTTAGTTAGGAAGCCGTGAAAGATTTAACAAGATCAATATAGTTCTGACACTTTGGACTTCCTACTTACGTGAGTTCCGTTTCAATAACCGTTATACCTATATCTTAAGTTTTAGTTCTAGAGTAACCCCCAGTAGTTTATACTAGCAGTCAACACCGTCTAGACACAAACCACGCGGGAAGTCGGTGAATATAAGTGTTTGATGCCTAATCATAAAGAATCCTTCTTGTCTCGATGCAAAATATGAAAATTTGCGCCAAATTCTACTGTCGCATATAAGAGATGAGCAAATATGAAGGAATCCATTATTGGTTGGTTCAGAGGTTTCTGGTTCTGAACTCGGTAGGGCGTGCTATGGCTCGATCCCCCACAACCTCCAAACTGGATAATTTGTAAAAGGTTTCCACATTCGTGTACCAGACCCCGTGCTAAAAAGGATCAAAGTCACTAACCGGCTACTCCACTATGTGCGTGAAAATACAAAGGGCTTAATGTGATTGGCTAGAACGAAACCGGTCGAAATAGGTACAAAGAATCTAGGTATAATTATAACAAAAATATTGGATTGCTTGTTTAAAATGGAAGTCCACGACATAGCTTGTTGCTTGTGTCATTAATGTATCGTTAGTGTTTCATTTAAGTATCGGTCGAACTAATGAATGATTTTCCATAATTATGTCAAAAAAACCAAAGATATGTTATACATATGCATTTGATATAACTTATCCAATTCACCTATTGATTTTTGCTTGAGGACAAGCAAAGGTTTAAGTATGGGGGAGTTTGATAACGAGAAATCGTATCATATATTTACCGCATTTTATGTCCGTTTTAATATCTTTAACCCCTGACTTTTCCCGAGTTTTTGCATTTTTTACAGGTACAATGTTTCTCAAGTCAAAAGTGTGCAAAAAGAACAAATGAAGCAAATCAACATGAACCAGACTCAAGAAAAGAGCAAATTCCAAGTTCTGCATAATTTGCAGTTGTGACGGTCGTCACAGCATCCTTATGATCGTCATGCACAATTAGCGTGTGACGATGAACACACACACGCTATGATCGTAACACGCCCAAAATGAGATAAATACGCGTGTAACTAGCCCATGATGTTTGTGGCTGTGTTTTAAAGGGTTTTATGCAAAACATGGATATTATAAAAGAAGTTGAAGCAAGTTATTCCACTTTCCTGATTTCTCCCACCCTCAACCAATCCGAAGAAAACTGAGTCCCCCTATTTTCTCTCAAGGAGTGGGCTACTGAAGGTCCTAATATTTCTCCAACTGAAGAATTTCAAAGCTTATAAATACCAAGGCCATTAGAAGGAAAAAGAGGGATAGTTTTGCTGAATTTAATTTACCGAAGCTCTGCCAAAATACGAACCAAATTTTATTATTTTTCCGATTCCATTGTTTTTCTTTATTTCCTTTGCCTTCATTGTTTTCCATTCCTTTTTACCCTTTTAGTAGTAATTTCCAACATTAGGAAATTACTACAGTAGTTAGTATTTTGATTCCAACTTCAAAATTTGATTATTTACGATTTCAAAAAGCTCCAATCTTGCCGACATTTGTGGAAGAGGGTGCTCGAAGGAATATTTCTTTGTAATCAGGTTTCGACCTATTTAATTTAATTAGTATTGCTTATGTTTAATTATTGTTTATCCATTATGCATAATTTATAGTATTATAATTATTATTCTTGTTTTTCTATTTTAATTAATATGTCTAGCTAATTTAGTAAAGTCGGTATGTGATAATAGTAACCGAACGAATTTAACGATTCTAAGCTAAAACTCTAAATCACTTTAATTCTAGTTTTGACTTTTTAATATTAATACCAATCTTTTGTTACGAGAGTAAGAAAGTAGAAAAAGGTTAGGATCAAGACCACGAGAGTGTGAGGTTTTAACCGGATAGCTAAAGTTAGGCATTTGTTTTAAATACAGCGAGAGCGCTTTAAAATGAATTAGATCTTATTAACTTTCCAAAAAGTATTTTCTAAACACTTATGGGCTAGCGAGAGCGGACATAGGGATTTAGGAATATAATCTTACACAAGACCACGAGAGTGTAAGTTGAGGGTTTTTAAACTGATAATTTCTACAGATTCACTTAAGTGAAATATTTCCATATACTTAGTTTCGATTGAATCCACATAGGTCTACTATATTACATACCGACCGCCTTATTAATATAGTCTTAATCCAATTAAATTTCCCTTTTAGTTTACCTTTAGAAACCAAATTCGTGACAACTTCTGCCTTAGCTATAGGAAACCTTTTTATCACTAGAGTGATTACAAAGTCCTTTTGGGTTCGACATCTTTTTATTACTACGCGATAGGCTGTGCACTTGCAGTTAAGATGACATTATATGTTAGGTCGATCGCACATCAATCGTAAGTCCACATCCTTTAAGATTTCTGAGAGGAACATGCATTTAAGAAAAATTGATGGGCCTATGACAACCATCTGTGTGTTGAAGACGGTGACATGCTTCTGGAGATTATTTTTCCCATCAAATGTCACCAAAAAGGGCCTCATGAAGGTATATGGACGGGAGTTTTCTAGATTTCAACAAAGATAAGTTGAGGATCTTTGATAAAGAGTGATTTATAATTATTTTAATTGAGTTTATTTAGAATTTATATAAATAGTACTTTATTTGTATGATTAATTTTAGTGGACTCTTAGTAGTATTTGGACTTTAAGGTTTATTATCCTTTAAGAGTGTTAAATTGATAGGATGCTAACAAACCCCAACATTTACTAGGAGTGACTCGTGCTCTGTTATTCCAAGCAAATTTGCCTAAGTTAGTTTGGTCATATGCTATTTCTTATGTTGTTCACATTATAACCCGTTTACCATCTAAACTACTTTCTAACAAATGTCCTTTTAATATCTTGAATAATACTCGTCCTGATTATTCTCTTCTTAAGACTTTTGGTTTTTTAGTGTATGCTTGTAGCACTACCATTAATCGTACAAAACTGGATTCCCGCTCCCATAAATGCATTTATCTTGGCATCAAGCAAGGTGTTAAAGGTTCTATTTTATACAACATTCACACTAGAAATATTTTTGTATCTCGTGACACTATTTTTTATGAGCAAGTTTTTCCTTACACAAACCCCACACTTGCTCCTTATCTTCACACACAACCTTTACACCATAAACATCATGATGACTATTTAGAATATACACCTACACTTGCTACATAGTCTCACAACTAGTCAATCTACCATCCCTCCTACTAGTCATACTCCTATTATAACCCCTGATCCTACCCCCACACCAACACCAATCCAACCACCCACACTTTGCAAATCCACAAGAATTTCAAAATAACCTAACTACTTACAGGATTTCACTGCTCTCTGCTGCAAGGTAATACTCATCCTACTTCCTCAAACATTCCAGGTGAACATCATTACTCTATTTCTCATTACATTTCCTACAATAATCTGTCTCCCACACATAGGTTGTTTAGTTTAGACATCTCTTCCATTAAGGAACCCACTGTTCGCTGGTGTTTTTGACGAAAAACCTTTGGTTTACTAATTCCTTGGAAAAAGGGTCACTTGCAGGACCAACCAAACAAGTCCTAGGACACATATGCTAAATATTAAAGAATGGATTCTAAATATGATTTTTATTTATTCTTATATGTTTTGTCGAACAATTACTCAACAAGACTGTTCTTATTGATATTATAATAGGGTGATGCTTGTCTAATGAAACTAACAAAGAAACTTAAAGTTTGTCTTAAAGGTTTGTTGAAATGTAAATTGATTTAGGAAGTAAATGACTGGAAAATAGATTGCTTTAAAAGTAAATGAAAATATAAACTTGAACAAGATATGAATGATAAAATGTAATTTTATAACTGAAAATAAGATGGTGTTTACACGTACATTTTTCCAGATAATTCTTCTTTCTCTTTACACACGAGTATTAGAGTAATCACATAAATGTTGTACATAATTTTTACACACCTTTTCACAAAGCAAACTATCCTATTTATATACAAATAACATAACCATCGAACAACGGTCAAATCCTAAGACTTCGCCACTTGGCATCTTGCATGTTACTAATCCCTGATAATCTTCCACGTACTATTATATGGTGAATAACCGTTATTCATAAAAACTGCTCTTTAAACTGACGAAACGACGCATCGCTTCGCCTTGTCGAACCCGTTTGAAATTCAAATAGTCCCCATGTCGAATCCTCGTATTTATATCTTGTCAAAAATACAACAAGGATTTTCTAGTAGTGATGTGAAGAACTTTCTAAAGAGCAACTCATCTCCTTTCGGCAGACGTCTGTTCGCCATAAAAAGAGACCAAGCCATCACAAACCTTCTCGAGATTTTGGACATGTTTGGAAGAAAGAGTGATCTAATCTTCTTAGTCATGTTTGGAAGAAAGATTAATATAATCTGGTCGAAAAACCTTCGAAACCGCGTTCATCGCCTATTTAAAATTATAAGAAAAGCTGAGAAGCTGCCATATTAGATAATTATGATGTGTAAGGAACAAAGCTTGACAAATCCACCAACTACTGGGACTCTCTCATGGTGTCGAAATTATACGTATACAAATTTCCCCCCAGCAAATGTATTTCGACTATTATTTGGAGAAAACATCTTTGTTGTCGAAACCTTCATTTCAACTCCATGTCTTGCATTAAATGCACTGATCTTTGAGATCTTGCCTTTATCTCGCATTAAATGCGTTGATTCCCAAAAATCTTACGTTTTGTCAAATCATAAAAAGCAATCATCAGATTCTTCAACCTTTCACTTCCAACCCACGTTCTAGGACATGATCCCCATGACTCTATAAACCTAGTTCTGCCACATTTTTCCAACTTCCACTATCTCTCCCAGGTCCAATAACACACCGACACGTGCCAAAGCCGTTTGAAAAACTCAAACGTTTTCTTCCCACCTTCTACTATAAATACCCCTTTTATCTTTTCTGGAAAACTTTCGCTTCCATAACAACTCTCACTCTCTCATTTCTTACAAAACCCAGAAACTTCTTCCTGCTAAAACTTCTTCCATCATCAATAATGGGCAACCTCTAGCAAGCAACAAGATCAGAACACATAAGCTCTTCCCGGCGCACACAAGATCCTTGGGCCAAATATCGTGGGGAACCAATAATACATCCCAGAACCACCAAATGAGAGATAAAAGGACAACATTTACTATTCTCAAGTACTCGTCCCTATTTCCATATCTGGTAAATGTCATGCCATGTTAGGCCCCCTCCCTAACCCTAACAATGACCAAACTCGTCTTAAAGAGTTTTTTCCAACGTATTATCGTACATAGCCCATAGGTGCAGGCAAAATACCCAAACCCATTGATAAATCAATAGAAACTATTGAACCAACCCCTGAAAAGGCTGCCATAAACTTAACCTATCTGAATCAGCCTAGGATTTTTAGAAGCTGCCCCTGGTCGAAAGACCCTTCTGAATATGTGAACTGGGTAGATAGGGTCGAAACGACTAAAGGTAAAATTTGGAAGAAAATTGGTATCTATGACCTGATCCAATTGTCGAGAGAAGGCCCTAACTATTGCACCAACATGATACTTGCTTCCCTCTATTTTTGGGATAGTACCTATAATACCTTTCACCTCCCTTGTGGGATGATAACCCCTACCCTCTTCGACCTAGCTGCTATAGTTGGTCTTAGTCCAACAGGAGCAGTTTTCGATCCAACTGTATTGGACGATAATACTATAGGGTTTGAGACTATCTTCCCCTCATACTCCCACTTCATCTCTCGCTACCACATTAAAGACTCTACTGAGGTATCAGATTTAAAGCACATAGCTTTCCTCACCCTTTGGTTGTCAAAGTTTGTGTTTTACACGAGGTCCCTTCAAGTGGTGAAGAAGTATATCCCCCTAGCAAACCAACTTCATGATGGCAATAATTTGCATCTGAGTGAATTAATTCTGGCTAACCTTTATGAGTCCCTAAGCGAGAGTGTCGAATCTCTCAATCAAATTAAAGACAAAGGCAACCTGAGCTTGGCAGGTCCTTTCTGGCTTCTTCAGCTATGGATCAACGCCACTTTCGAATCTATACTTCCTGACAAAGGCTTAGTGGACGAAGAATATGTCAAAGATAGGAATGTCGAATGGGCAAGACTGGCGCAGCTGACTCCTTCTGAAGAAGGACGAGACCTTCGACGATCTTTCATGAACTATATAAATATTTTCACCAAAAGCTATGACTTCAAGGAAAGCATGGCACCTTTCGCCAACAGGGTTGTTGGACCCAAGTGGTTTACAAGACAACTCCCTGTCGAACACCAAAAAGACGAGGACAATTTTTTAACCATCTGGAAATTGTTCCTTACACCCAGGTTCTTACCTTCTTATCCCACCATGTCCAACTCAAAGGTGGCCCTGATAATTTATCAGCCAAATCTAGTGGCTCGACAGTTTGGACTGATACAACTGAAGCCAAGGTCCCTCTATCCCAAAAAAAGGATCCATCATCTTCTATAACTCAACCTCTACTAAGTCGAAAAGTCTGGAGCTTTCAGAAAAGCTACAAGATGCTGCTTTGGAAATCCAGCCAGTAGTCTTTCGACTAGTCTTCCTCTGCACTCAAGAGTTCGACGTTTGGTGGAAAGAATATTATCTCGTCAAGGTTTATAACACGTCTGACTTCCAGACCCTTCTGACCAATGCCTTTGCTTTCATGCAGGATCGAGCCAAGAAAGGTACTCAACAACATATTAAAGAAGTTCAAAAATTCCAAAAATATTTTGAAACAATCTACAGGCCAGATGATCTTAGGCGAACTATAGGCGAAGAAGTTGTGACTCTTAAGCATAAATTTACAGAAAAATTGGAGAAGTTGGTAATACCCTCATATATTCCCAAAGAGGCGTGGTATAACTTTGCGTATACTAGTTATCCACCAAAGTTTCTGTCTCTATCAACTGCTAATTTTGGTGTGGCTCTGAGCCCACCTTTTCTAGATTGGTTTGTATGTGGCTCCGACTTAAAATTGCTCCAAGAGTCACAAAAAAAGCTTTTTGAGCGTGTGGTCGCAACCAAATATCATCTGGATGATTACCTAGGGCACTTTCATATTGGAATAGAACACGTTCGCGTGGAATCTACCATTCTTGAAGGTGCAACCAAGATTTTAACTTCCCCTTTATATTCAATATCTATTATTTTAGTCTCTTCTTTTTCTAACTTCTCTCTTTTTCAGCTACTAAGTTACATGTAAGAAAAGTGTTGTCGAAGATAAGCCCACCAAGACTACTAAAAAATACACTTCCACCAAAAAGGTTCATTTATATCCTTTTGCCAATAGAATATCTCAGTTATACAATTATTTTGCTTGTTGAAATTTCTTTGGTTTTTTAGATGAGTCGAAAGCCCCCTACTCTTCAAAAGAGAAAAATAGAGGAAGTTAAGGTGCCTTCTGAGGATTCAGGTGACGAATCTCCAAACACGCAACCCTTGAAGAGGAAGAAGTCTACGAAAATAAAGACGATTGCCTCCCAAAGGTCGTTGGTGACGTCGAGGAAGACTCCCCCTGCAAGCCCAGTAAAAAATCTTGCTCAAGATGCAGAGAGTGGAAATTCTAGTTTCCACACTATAATCCCTCAAATAATTTACCTTCGACAAATTATCACTTTAGACTGTGCATACTCTTGGTCTCTTATTTAAACGTTTTTTGTTTCAAGTTCAAATTCCTACTGAGGAACAACCCATCACTCTGCAAGATTTTTCTCTTAGTGGAATCGAAAAAGTCCGGGAAGAAAGTACACCCAAGAGTGGAGGGTGGAACCCCAAACTGAGGCTGAATTCGACATCAGCCTGGAGGAAGGTTTTGCCGACAATTCTCCTGACCAGCCAAAGTCTAGTGCCAACAAAGAGAGTCCTCCTAATGATGACAAAGGCAAAAAGGCTGATGTTGATCCCAACGTCGAAGAAAAGGAAGCGCAACTAAATCCCCAAGATGCTGGTGAAGAGAACCCTAAAGCCAAGAGCAACGCAGGCAAAGGTCATGCGAAAGGGGAGGCTGGACCTAGCACTCACGTCCTTCTTGACTCAACACAAAGCAACCGTTCATCTTCTGGTTTGACTGACTTTTCACGCGAGGAGCTTGAAAACCTAAAGACAAGGAAACCCTTGGAGTACTTGAGGGTCATGCTCAGTAATCGCTATAACTTTCAAGATTCTTTTGGAAATTCAACCAATTTTGGGGCCACCTCTGAGGTTAAGACTCTCAGTTCCGTTATGACTGAAGTCAAAACCAAAATTCTTGGTGTCGATCTATTTCGAATCTTGGAGAAAGATCCCAGCCAACAGCCTGAATTGAAAGCGCTTCTCAAACAAGTCAATGTTTTGGAGGCGATTGCTGATGAGACTCGTATGGTCATGGATCTCGCACAAATAATTGATGTGGTAGCTGGAGTTCTTGGTCGTCGAAAGTATTTCATACAGATGATCTCCAACAAGAGAGAGACCCAAGCTGCTGAATGGGATGTTGTGGCAGCTTCAACTGATAAGGTTTCAGAATTGTCGAAACTTTCTGATACTTATTCACAAGAATTAGCTGAATGTGATAGAAATATCCACAGCTTCAAGGAACAAATAGCCCAGCTTGAAGCCAAGATTTCCTGAGAGCAGAAACGCAAGGCTGATCTTCAACAACCTAAATAGGGTGAAGTCGAAGAGGAGATCAAGGTAGGGCTTCATCATGCTGACAGAGCTCAACAATATGGCAAAGAGATCGATGATATGTCTTATAACAAAAGTCTGTGTGACTGTCGAATCTCCGTTCAGAAAAGGAAATTCATGGAGCTCAAGGAGTCTTTCCTTTAGAGTTAAAACTTTTGTAATAGAAAGCTAGGTTTATGTATCTTTTTCATTTTGCAGCCCTAGAAGGCCTCTTTTGATATGACTCCTTTGCTTTCTGGTAACATAATCAATATAATTATTCTGCTTTTATCTTTACTTCTTGCAGAATTGGTTTGTATTTTTTCAAGTATTTGCCATTTATTTTAAATATTCTTTCGTCTTTGCCTATTTCTTCGATTTTTTCATAAGCATCGTTCGAAAAAACACTTAAAATTTTAAAAGGCCCTTCCCACTTGGGGGACCATTTGCCCATTAATCTATCTTTTCGATCCATTGGAAGTATTACCATCCAAACTAAATCGCCCACATGGAGGACCTTAAATTTTACTTTTTTATTGTAAGACTTTTCGACTCTCTCTTTTTGTCTCCTTATTAAGTCTAACGCGCGTAGTCTTTCTTCATCTAAGTCCACCAACTCATCCATCATCATGCTCCAATATATTTCTGAAGGGATCTCATGATGTCTTTGGACACGTATGGACTGCAAATAGATTTCGACTGGATGTACTGCATCATGTCCATATGTCAGTTTAAATGGAGTAGAGTCAGTGGCCTCTTTGGGTGACGTTCGACAAGCCCATAAAATTTGATCCAAGGTTTTATGCCAATTTCTAGGCTTTTTACCTACATGCTTTTTGATCAAATTTATTATCACTTTGTTTACTGCTTTGACTTGTTCATTCGCCTGGGCATAATAGGGTGTAGATGTTAATAACTTAAACCCTGTTTCCTTCGCAAAAGCTTGCATAATTCTACCAGTAAACACAGACCCTTGATCAGTGATTATTGTTTCTGGTATTCCAAATCTATAAATTATATATTTTTGGGTAAATTCTATGACTGCTTCCTGATCCACATTCACCAATGGTACGGTTTCAATCCATTTAGTAAAGTAATCAACTCCTACTAAGATGTATTTTTGTCCTTTTGACGAAGCTGGTCGAATTTCTCCAATTAAGTCCAAGGCCCAACCTCTGAATGGCCATGGTATTATGATTGAATGCAATTCGCTCGCAGGGACATGTGGTATGCCTGCATGGAGTTGACACTCTTGGCACCTTTTTGCGAATTCGACACAATCTTTTAACATGGTTGGCCAATACAAACCTTGTCTAAATAACAACCATTTCATCTTGTGTCCTTCCTGGTGTGCACCGCATGTACCACTATGTACATTCGACAAAGCTATGTAGACTTCTTCTTTGCCTAAACATCTTAGCAAGACTCCCTCTGCAGTCTTTTTGAATAGTTCGTTTCCAAAAAGTACGTAGCTTAAAGCTCTGTATCTTACTTTTATTTCTACCTTTTGGTTTGGGTCTTGGAGATACTCTTTGATGGGTTTTTTCCAATCTTCTCTCTCTGAATTATCTATGTTAAAGATTTCAAAGTTTTCATCATCCCCATAACCAAGTTTCATTGTTTCTAAATCTGATGGGGATAATTTGGTCAACACGACTCTTTCCCTTACCCCAATAGCAGTCTCTAGTTTTTCTTTCGACACTTTATAACCTGATGCAATTTGAGCCAGGTCGTTGGCTTCTTGATTTTTTATTCTAGGGATGTGTTTGAAAACTACCGTGTCGAATTGTTTGAGGAGTCTGTTGGCTATAACGAAGTACATGATCAGATTTTCTTTGAAACATCTGTATTCTTTGGTTAATTGTTTTATTACTAGTTCTGAGTCGCCCATTATTTTGACTCTTAATGCTCCCAATTCCAACAATACTTCAAGTCCAGCAATTAAAGCTTCATATTCGGCTTCATTGTTTGAACAATGGTTTTCGACCCTATACTTGAGTTTTGTTGGAATTTTATCAGGATAAATAATCAATATTCCAATACCTACACAATTTTTTGTGGCTGGAACCGTCAAAATATATCCTCCATGGCTGTAATTCGATGTATTTTATCTCTTTTTCATCTATGGAGTGATCTGCTATGAAGTCATCCACCACCTGTCCTTTTACAGCTTTCAAAGGCTGGTATTTCAAGGAATATTCAGTTAATGCTAGAGCCCATTTCCCAATTCGACTATGTAAAATAGGTTTAGACAACATATGTTGTATTACGTCGAAATGAGATGATACAAATACATCAACTGGTCTTATATAGTGCTTCAATTTAGTACAAGAAAAATATACTCACAAACATAACTTTTCTATTACACTATATCTAGTTTCAGCGTCGTTTAAGACTCTGCTGAGATAGTAAATGGCTCTTTCGACGCCATTTTATCCTCTTGACATAACATACTTCCTAAGGTCCTGTCGGATGCTGATATGTACAATCTCATGCTTTTTTTCCTACTGGGAGGCATCAAGACTGGAGGACTGGATAGGTATCCTTTTATCCTGTCGAAAGCATCTTATTGTACTTGCCCCCAAGTGAAGTCTTCTTTCTTGAGTCGAAGCAGAGGAGAGAAAGCTTGCGTCTTCCCGCTGAGGTTTGAAATGAATCTTCTTAGAAAATTGATTTTTCCCAGCAATGATTGCAATCCTTTCTTTGTTGATGGCACTTTCGCCTCCATTATTGCTTTAGCTTTGTTGGCATTTATTTTGATTCCCTTTTTATGGACCACAAAACCTAGGAAGTCTCCTGCCTGCACGTTAAATGCACATTTTAGGGGATTCATCTTTAAGCCAAATTTTCTCATCCTTTCAAAGGATTATCGAGGATGGTCTAAATGATGTTTTCCTGAAACGGACTTTATCACAATATCATCAATATACACTTGCATGAATGTTTCAATAAAATCATGAAAAATAGAATTCATGGCCATTTGGTATGTAGCCTCGGCATTTTTTAAACCAAAGGGCATAACTACCCATTCATAGGTCCCTATTGCTCCAGGATAACGAAAGGTTGTTTTGGAAACGTCCTCTTCTGCAATGAAGACTTGGTTATAGCCAGAGTATCCATCTAGCATGCTTAGGTACTCATGACCTGCTGCAGAGTTTACTAGCATTTCTGCCACTGGCATAGGATATTCATCCTTGGGTGTGGCTGAATTCAGGTCTCTAAAATCAATACACACCCTCAAAGTGCTATTTTTCTTTATGATATGTACAACATTTGCAATCCATTCGACATACCTGGTTGGGCGAATGAATTTTCATCTGAGAAGTCTTTCGACCTCCTATTTTATTTTCGACAGGAATTTTGGTGCAAATCTCCTTGGAGTCTGTTTTACAGGCTTCTTCCCTTCCATGATAGGAAGTTTTAATTCGACTAAACTTCTATCAAGGCCTGGAATTTCGTCACAGTCCCATGCGAAGCAGTCTTTGAACTCCTCCAACAGCTGGACTAATTCGACTCTGAACTGGGGGTCCATGTTGGCACTTATATAGGTTGGTCTTCTTTCTGCCCCCAGTCCTATATTAATTTCCTCCAAAGGGTCATGCGCCTCCATCTTCAAGCTAGTTGATACTGGATCATTTTCGAACCCCAAAGGTTCGTCATCATAAATGGCATCAAGATTTTGATCTTGCCATCTGTTCATCATGTCATATTTATCTTCTCCGTCAGTGCCCTGGGGAGGGCATGGTGAGCCTAAATCTTCTTTATTGGCTTCGACATCCATGTATTTTATTTCGGCCTCTAGAGCCGCTTTTAGTTTATTTTCGGCCATATAGGCCGTTAGTTTATTTAATGCTGATGTTTCCCTCATCATCATCGTCGAATTCGCTACCCCAACCAGGTGGTTCTATGTTAGAAGTTCCCCATGCCTGGCTTGGTTCACCAATCACTTCTTTGTCCCATTGAAACCCATGTGTTAGGTGAAGGTACATGGAGCAATAGGCATTGTCTGATGCCTTTAGGTCAAACTCAGCTGGATTGCAAGGAGCTACGTGAGTCAAGTTTCTGTCGAAGCTTCGACTATTCACATTGTTTACTTCAGTCATGAAGTAGCTTTGGTCTGCTTCAATGTTTTTGATGATGCCATCAGGACGCCAGATGACTATGCTTTGATGCATGGACAAAGGTACAGCTCCCACTCCATGGATCCACTCTCTACCCAACAACAAGTTGTAGTTGGCCCTGGAAGCTATGACTATAAACATTGTTGGTCTGGTGATAGTGCCAACTGTCAAGTCCACCTGAATGACGCCCATAGTTGAGCCCACTTTCCCTTCATAGTTCGACAGAACCATGTTGTGTGGTTTCGCGTCAGAGTCATCTTTCCCAATCTTTTTTAGCATGAAATGGGGCATTAGGTTCACTGCAGCTCCCCCATCCTTTCCTTTTATGAACAAAGGCTTCAAATGCCCTCTCATTGATTCGTCTGGCTTCTCAAAGAAAGCATTATGTTCTTCGACACAGCCATTGTTCATGATGTAATAACACACAGGCCTTGGTCCCACAGTGCTATCTATCATATTTTCTTCTTCATCTTCGATTTCCTTTATTTTTTTCATAGTCCCTAGGAAGGACTGAAACCACATTGCATATCACGTCGAATGACCCTTCTTCGTCAGACTCAAAATTGTCAGTTGCCTCGTCACCTTCTGATATTATGTTAGTGGGATTTGACAACTGCAACATGCCGCTGGTGTTGTCTCTTTTGAGAGCTTTCCCTTTCTCTGCCTGAGTATTTCTGCTACACTCTGCCTTATTTTTGCTAGTATTTTTCTTCTTGACATTGAGTCCTTCTGCCGCATCTTTCTCAGCCCTTTTCTGCCTCTGGAACCTCATCCATTGAGATTTCGACATGGGACTTTTTCCTTTATAGTTCTCTGAGGGGTAAGGTCTTGGCTTTTGTTTCCCAGTTTCTTTCTTCACTTCGACTGAAGATCCTCTCTGGACTTTGAAATTCTTCCATCTTCTTGGTCTTTGGGCATCTCTAATGGGTTGCACCCATCTATCATCAGGTACCTTGCCAGATGGTTTGTAAGTGTTGTGGTATCTGCCCCCAGCGTTCTGAAAGTAGTATTGTCCCTTTCTTGGATCACACCTACATGTTTCGACTGCTGGTCTTGGTCCATAGTTTCCCTTTACTTTAGTCTTCTCCACAGCCTCAAAATTTGTTGCTGCTTTTCTGTCGAATACGGCACTGCATCTTGGGCATAGAATCACTTCAGTCTTCTTCTTTTGACATCTTTGGATAAATCCTACCAAGTTCTCTTCTTCTTTTGGGTATATTATCCTTTGGTATTCCTCCTGGAGGCATTCCTCTCTTTCTTTATTCTTTCTAGAGGCTTCCACCATATTGATGTCTATTTTCTTTCTCCCAGCGATGCTCAATTTGTCCATCTTTTCAATGAGGGTTGTTTCGACAATTTCCGCCTTGGCTTGCACGGTGCCCTCGTTTTCCGTTTCGAAAAAACTGGTGAGGTCCTTGACCTCTTCTTCTTCTGTTTGGTTAGGGGCAACAACTTCAGCAATTTTGTCTTTGTTGTCGAGGCCTTCAGGAGCCTCCTCCTCAATGCTGAGGGGAACATCTGATTCTCTTTCATTGTTCTCAAAAATGTCTTCCCATCCTGTTGGCTGGATTGTGTTGATGTCAACCTGGGCACTGGCAGGAGCGGTGTATTTCACCAAATAGTCAAACTTTCCACTAGGCTCTCCCAAAGTGCCCCATACTATTCTTTTGTCGAAACTTTCAGTAGCTTCTTTCCTCATGCTCTCAAAGTTTTCAGTAACCCTGGTTTTGTCTTGATGGTTGAAACCCTTATTGGCCTCAACTTTGTTCTGGTCACTGAAATCTTCAATAATTTCCATGTTGGTGGCCTTGTTGAGACCCTCAGTAGTCTCAGCCTGTTTTGGCGCGTCGAAACCTTAAATGGTCATGATGTCCCTCTTTGCCTTAGGGTCTTCAATAACCTTGGTTAGTACAGGCATGGTTAATTCATCTTCAGATACTTCTTCTACATTGGGCTGGACTGGGAGATCTTCATTCAACCCCACCATATTGACGTAGGTGTCGAAACCTTCAGTGGCTTCGATCATCTCAAAGCTATCATCAGACGTTTTCTCTATTTCGACCAAGGTCATGTCGAATGGTTCAGCATAGTTGGCCTCCAGGATCTGCATAGGATTGGTGTCAATCCTCATTTGTTGTTTATGTTTGTCTCAAACCTCAGCCTTCCATCCTGGATTGCATTTTGCACTAGATCCCTGAAAAGAAAACATTGAGATGTTTTATGGCCCAAGAAATTATGGTACTTACAAAAACCTCTCTTTTTTTGTTGGTCAGTAGGGGTTTCTTTAACACCTAGATGTTTTATTAACTGACCATCCTTTACTAACAAATCAAAGATCTCGTCACATTTGGTGACGTCGAATGTATATGTCTTTTTAGGGAATTTATTGTTCTTCTCTGGTTCGACAGGATTCTTTCCATTCGACGGAGTTAACATTTTGCAAGAATATGGTGGACCTTGCTTTAATTCTGCCAGGTCAATTTCTTGCTCGTCGAAAACGACTGTTTCGTCCTAGTCACAGTCATCTTCTTAGCACATTCCTACATAGGCTACCCTTTCTTTTTTACCTTTGTTGGCTCTAAGCTTCTCAGATTTTAGCCTTTCGATTTTCCTTACCCTATCCGCAAATTATGCCATATCTTTTAAGTATTGAGTGTCTAGTTTCTTCCTTATGGAATAGTCCAGACCTCCTACAGCCATTTCGACCAATTCTTGTTCTGGAACTTGCGTGAAACATCTTGCCTTTAGCAATCTGAATCTATTAAGGTAGTCGTCTATAGGTTCTGAGAACTTTCTTTTAACGCTTTCCAATTCTTTTAGGCTTATCTTAGTTTTTCCCATGTAGAATTGTTCATGGAACAATATTTCCAACTGAGTCCATGTATGTATGGAACCTGCTGGTAGGGATGTAAACCAGGTGAATGCGTTCCTTGTCAAAGAACTTGGAAAGTATTTCATCTTTAGATTTTCATTAAGTGCTATTTCGCCTGCTTCGATCAAGTAACGCGCTATGTGTTATATGGTGGATTCACTAGTGTCCCCTGAAAACTTTGTGAATTTGGGGATTTTCCACCTTGGGGTAGTTCTTGTTGTAGAACATATTCAGAGAGTGGGGAGGTGTAACTAGGCCTATGAAATCCCACATTTTCTCCATTTTACGCCATTATTCTTTCGACCATAACTGCCAAATTGTTTTCGACAGGTGCGTTATTGTACTGCAATCTTCGTTGTAAAATATCATCAGCATCTTGACCTCTCTGTACTAACAACCTCCTAGGCTCTTATTGGATAGGGACTTCGACGCGAGGGTGTTTGACTATCTCTTCTTGGATCCTTAGATTTGCCCGAGGGTTGTTTAAAGATCTCTGATTTATTGTTGGTTCTTCTTCGAAATTGATTATTGGATTATGGACCACCGACTCTCTCTGTCGAATTTGGGGTACTCCAAAGAATTCAGCAATACGCACCACTTGTGTTGACAATATTTGGTTTTTTTGAGTGGTGCTTTGTATTAAAGGGTTAAACACTTCCCCCATTTGTTGAGTCAACCTATGGATCATTTCATGGTTACTTCCGTCCATTTGTTGACGGATTGCCTGCGCAGAGTTAGTTGTAATTGCTGGCATGTGGAATCCTGGTGGGGTTGGTTTGGTATACTAACGTTCCCACCATAACCTGAACCTTGTAGTGGCGAAGACATATGGGCCACGGTATCAGAATATAATGGTGTTACGTTATGCAAACTAGCCATCATTGAAGTTGGAATTCCATAAGGTTGTTCCCTTCCAAACATAGGTGTGGAAAAATTCGATTGATAGGGCCTGAAGTTATTTCCCCCAGGGGGAGGAGTACTCATAGGTATCGAATGCCCTATGTTGGAGAAACCGGGTCCACTTTGAGAAAACGACATTCCTGGTATCGATCCCGATATTGAGGGATTTCCTCCTTCTAGGACGTGGAGTGTTTCCACATTCCCTCCTGTCGAAGGAATGGTAGTGGAAACTGGAATTTCATCATTATTTACTGGTGGTGGGATAGCCATTTTCCTTACTGTAGTTCGCCTAGGTCTTTCTACGTCAGTCACGGCTAATTTACCACTTCGTAAAATCATACAATGTAATAAACTCTTTTTGGATTTAGAATCCTTGTTATTACTTTAGCACTGTCCCACCGGGTGTGCCAATTTGTTCGCTGGTGTTTTTGGCGAACAACCTCTGGTTTACCAATTCCTTGGAAAAGGGTCACTTGCAGGACCAACCACACAAGTCCTAGGACACATGTGCTAAATATTAAAGTATGGATTCTAAATATGAGTTTTATTTATTCTTATATGTTTTGTCGAAAAATTACTCAACAAGATTGTTCTTATTGATATTACAATAGGGTGATGCTTGTCTAATGAAACTAACAAAGAAACTTAAAGTTTTCCTTAAAGGTTTGTTGAAATGTAAATTGATTTAGGAAGTAAATGACTGGAAAATAGATTGCTTTAAATGTAAATGAAAATATAAACTTGAACAAGATATGAATGATAAAATGTAATTTTATAACTGAAAATAAGATGGTGTTTACACGTACATTTTTCCAGATAATTCTCATTTCTCTTTACACACGAGTATTAGAGTAATCACAGAAATGTTGTACATAATTTTTACACACCTTTTCACAAAGCAAACTATCTTATTTATATACAAATAACATAACCGTCGAACAACGGTCAAATCCTAAGACTTCGCCACTTGGCATCTTGCATGTTACTAATCCCTGATAATCTTCTATGTACTATTATGTAGTGAATAACCATTATTCATAAAAATTGCTCTTTAAACTGATGAAACGACGCATCTCTTCGCCTTGTCGAACCCATTTGAAATTCAAATAGTCCCCATGTCGAATCCTCGTATTTATATCTTGTCAAAAATACAACAAGGATTTTCCAGTAGTGATGTGAAGAACTTCCTAAAGAGCAACTCATCTCCTGTCGGCTGACGTCTGTTCGCCGTAAAAAGAGACCAAATCATCACAAACCTTCCGGAGATTCTGGACATGTTTGGAAGAAAGAATGATCTAATCTTCTTAGTCATGTTTGGAAGAAAGAGTAATCTAATTTGGTCGAAAAACCTTTGAAACCGCGCTCATAGCGTATTTAAAAATATAAGAAAAGCTGAGAAGCTGTCATATTAGATAATAATGACGTGTAAGTGTAACACCCCAAATTTTCCCTCTTCCTTTTAGCATTATCATCATCATAAGCATGTCATGGTCTTTAGCATCTTTGCATAGAAAACTGAAGCATAACATTCTCATGTTCTAGCATTGGGCATATCATCAATCATTAGTGCATTTGAAGCCTTACAAGTCAAAGCAAGAAGTCAAGTGACCTTGTCCAAGTGCCATTGTCGCTCCCCGGATTTCCATCCTGGTACAAACGCGAAAGTGGCGCGGAAAAGAATAGAGTCGCCAGCCAGGCATTTTTATCCCGAAGAAAGGGAATGGTAATGCTGCACAAACCAGAAGAAAGAAGAGGAAGAACACAGGTCCTGCGAACCAAAGAGACTGAGCTCGGGAGTCGGTTACGACCTGGGAAGGTATTAGCCCCCAGATCGTCCGCTGTACCCGACGAGATCCATGCTTGCAAAGAAACTGTTTCAAAGGGTGAGGGTATGAAAGCTGCTGCAAAAGAAAATAAAATGAACTGGATAAAAGAACTAAGAAAGAAACTGGATAAGAAAACAAAGAGAAAAATGTAGGGAAAATAAAGATTGTGCTCGAACGGGCCCTACGCCGCTGCCTACGTACCTCATCAGGATAATGAGGATCAGAGATGCCGTAGTTCCCCTAACTAGGGGTGGCAAGGAAATTGCTTGTGAATTAAGGCTTGAACTGCCTATGCCATTGCTCAGGTGTTGCAGACTCGGACGACGAATGCGTAACCGTCTTGCAAAGTGACAAGTAGGAGATGAGAAAAGAATTCCCGAAGGAAAGACGCTTATTGTTTGTTTGTGTTTTTTTATGAAGCTTTTATGAGTGTGTCACAAATAAGTGAACTCAAGCTCTTTTCCATGGAATGTGCACTTGTCACTACATTCCAAGATGGAATAATAGAACAAGCACACTCAAGTAAGGAGAAGATCCCCAAAACTTGAACCCAAAGATTAGGGCCTAGGCTCACTAACTTGTTAAATTATTAAGTGTTTTTGGTATTTACAGGTGAAGAAGTGTCTTTTATGTTTTTCTTGGTGAAGAAGATACCTTGATCAGACTTGTGCATCACAAGGTAAACTTGTATTATCCCAAGATGGGAAGACTACAAGCATACCTCATGGGATAAGGCTATGGATCAAGACAACACTTCAAACTTATTAAGGTGTTTTTTATGGTTATGAGATGAGAAGAGAAGAAGAATCAAACGGATCACAAAGGTAAAAAGTCTAAGGGGAACTAAAGATCCTAAGTGTTAACATGCATGGATATCCTAGGTTAGTGTGGTTTCTATCCTAATGAAGAAAGAAAGAAGAAGAGAAGAAGAAAAAGAAGAGATGAGATGAGAAAGGCCTAAGCCCAACAACAAAAGAGTTAGCTCAATAAAGAAATAAGAAAAGAAAATAAGACTTGGATATGTGGAACTCAACTTCCACATCTCACACTTACCATAGCCCTTGCAAGGTTAGTAGCATGCATATAAGTGAAGAAAGATGAACAAGATGACATGTTAACATCATACAAACAGAAGTGAAATGATATGAACAAATGCACAATGCAAATGCAACTCAAAAGAATGAGAGATGAAGCTTATAAATCAAAATGATGCAACATGAACACATATGAAAACAAATACACACTTAAGAAGGATGCAAAGCAACAATGCATAAACATGGACTCAATGCACACAATAAGAACCAAAACATTATGAAGAAGGGCTTAAGAAACCAACAAGATGAAGAGAATGGAGGTACAAGACCAAACAATCACCAAATGGGGGTGAAAGAAGTGAGGAAGAAGTGAAAGCACACATGAGAAAGAAAGAACTCAAAAGGGAAGCAAACACAAGAATTCCTTAGACTCAAACCCTAATATAGGACCAGGAAGGTACCCATACCCCAAAAGAACCCCAAATGAGAAGAAGAAGTTGGCACAAGTGCCCTTCTTGTCTTATAAGAGACCTAAAGAATCAAAAGAAGCAAAATGGGACAAGGTTCAAGATAAAATTCAAATTAAAATAACCAAGCATCTAAAAAATCCAAAACTCAAACCAAATGATATTCAAACATGGTATATCAATGAGCCAAAAGGGTTTGGAAAAATTTAGAAGCAAACTAAGTCAAATGGAGGCAAGAACACAAACTAGGGTTACAAACTTCCACCACAAGTCAAATGACCAAGACCCAAGAAATAAAATTCTAAAAATCAGGGGAAACGTCACACATATACTACACCATCTTAGGAATCCAGAGCAAAAAGAATGGGAACAAAATTCAAAATAATGAGACCTATGGAAAATGGACAAGGCAGTGTACTCAAGAAAGGATTAAAAAGAAGCTAATTGAAACAAGGATTTAATTATGACACGTGGATATGGAAAAATTGAAAATAAAAAAAAAATAGAAAACTAAAAGACACCTCAAAGATGACTCATGATTTTTTTGAGAATTTTTTAATAATGGGAAGTATTTTATAAAAATTAAACGCTAAAATGAATAAAAGAAATAAAAATATGAAAAAGAAATAAAAATGAAATTGGGCTGGGGGTGTTAGAAGTAAGGGTTTGCTGTTGAAAATGATTGGGCCTGGAAACTGGGGGGTGCGCATAGCACAGACTGGGCCCAATTCAGGCGCAGGCTTATGCTTCTTATGGTGAGAATTAATGAATTAAAACTAGAAAATAAGGGAACCATGAGATCAATCAGACGCGTGGGCTTTGACTTTCATTAAAATACGTGGCACAATGCTTGTTTCTGAGTGGATGGACTATGGTAAGTATGGTGTGCTGTGAAACATGGTGCATTAAATGAAATAAGAAATAAAACGTGAGGGAGAGGCTGGTTTAGGGCTAGGTGGACGCATCTGGGACGTACGCTGGCTGGATTTAACGGCCAAAGGATCATCTTCTTCAATGAACAAACCCTAATATCCAAACCAAGTTTCTGGTGACCGGAGCTAGGGCTCCGGCACCGGAATTCATAATAGCAGCCTAAACAACAATAAAAATGACTAAAAACGTCCAGATCAAGTAAACCACATGCCCTGAATCCAAATATGGGATCAAAATCTCCTAAAAATCAAAGAATTAAAGGGATCGAACAAAAACAAGTTGCACCATCAAAACTGAAACCCTAATAACTTTCACTACAATGCATCAATTTCAAATCTAAAACGTGCAGAATGATCAGTGAACTTCACACATCACAAAACACCTCATTAATTTCATTTTTAGATCACAAGATTTGGATCCATACCTGAGGTGAAGATCTTGATTCAGTGAGATAGAAGACCAAATGATGCGTGCCAATTACTCTACACTCACTCTAGATGCAAAATAAATGCATCTAAAGTCTTGAAATAAGCTGGATCTTGAGATTTGCTCACACCTGCCCTGAAATGGAAATGTTGCTAAACTTGAGAGAAAGCTTGAATGAATGGTTGCTTAATGATCCTTAGCTCTCACTGATCACAAATCCACAATTTGTTTTGAGATTGAGTGCTTGTATGAAGAGAAATGAGAGAAAATTCAAAGGTTGCAAGAAGTTGGAAAATGAGAGAAAGAGATAGAGATCCACAATTCTGAAACCCTAGCTGCTTATATGTGATCTCACAAACCCTTGCTGAAAGAATTGTGTGATTTGCACGTGTGGATCATGAGGTATGTGTGATTTTGCATAATTTTCAAATTGTGAGATAAGCATGCCTCCCTCATGCCTTGCTTGCATTCTCAGCCCATGTGCAATGCTTTTCCAACCCTTGATCAAAATGCAATAAGTCATGGCCCTTAGATCAAGTCATCACACACTTCTCATGTTTTGGCCAATTTTGCATTTTTTGAGTGACTTTCTTATAGTGCACGAATTTGAGAGTTTCTTTGGAGCAAAATGATCAAAATGTGATGTATTTTATCATTGAAACCAAATTGAACCAATACCAAGACTTACAAATAAGTTTTGAAGCTTCTTGCATTTGGTCATGCATGGAATTTCTTGAACTTGCCCTAAAATCCGCAAATTTTTGAAGAGGCTAGAGGATGAACCATAAATCCCATGAAAAAGTACTTGTACTTTTTGAAAATTGGAGCCCTTACTCTCCAACTTTCATGTTTGACTTTGGTCCATTTGAAGAATTTTTGATCATGTTAAGCCAATTTGAAAATTAGGGCAAAAGTTGCCAAATTTGGAAAATCTCAAAAACCAACTTTGTACCATTTTTGCAAAACCCTTCAAATCTCCATGATTCTTGAACTTTGATCATTCAAAACCTCTTATAACATTGTAAGGACCCCTCTTAGCCAAAAAAATTGGGTTAGACCCCCTGAAATCACACAGTTGACTTTTTATGGGCACAGTTGACCAATTACTTCATTTGCAAGCAACTGAGGAATTGTCTGACTTCCACATGGAATTTTCTCATGAAAATTGACACCTAGGATCCTCTTGACATATAGAAGACTTTGCCCAAATGAAATGGCCAAAGTTGTGATATTTTGGTGCTTGAATCTCAAACTCTAGTTTAGGTGCCTTGTGCAGGAGCTTTGCCTTGTCCTGGAATAACTGATGATCATGCAATCTTCTGAGCTTTTGCCAATGGACTTGAACTTGTAAATGGAGTGGAGACTCGCCATAGGACTTGTACAAATCCATTGGGACCTTTGTCATGGCTTGTGGTGCCTCAAGAACCCCCACAGATGACCATATGCTTGATGCTAGGACATGAAGAATGTTATGCCTCGTCTTTCTATGCTAGGATGCCAAGAAAATGATATGTTCATGATAATTATGATGTGATATGATGCTTATAATGAAGAGGGAAAATTTGGGGTGTTACAGCTGCCCCTATTCAAACAACTGTTGATCTGAAAAGGACGATAGTACGGGCTATCGACCATTCAAGATAAACTGTGGTTGAATACCAAGAAGACCAGAAATTTGCACTCTGACGAAGAATACAATACTAGGAAATAAACCCAACCAAATGACGCTTTGGTGATTGAAGGGGAGAAAAGAAGACGAGCTTCTTCCAAGTTGAAACAGATATCTGGAATAAGAACACTAAGACAGACGAGTCTTCAAACAATCCTGTGATGTCAGGAGCTGGACATATGAGTCCTCAAAAGAACATATGACTTGAGACAGACGAGTCTCCTTCGGATATACCTGTTACGCCAGGACCGGGATGCATTAAAGTCTGTGAGATAGACATGCATAATCAAGGTAGACGAACCTTCTTCATATATTATCTATGGATATATGGTACAAGACAGATGAGTCTTCTGAGCAAAACTGTTACGCCCGGTGTAGCAATAATAATTGGTGCCTGAGACAGACGAGCCTCCTTCGGATTTACCTGTTACGCCAGGACCGGTAGCCATTTTTGATATTAATTCCCACTGTCAGGATTTTAAACCTCTTCAATACAGACGAGTATTGGATGATCATCTAGATAACACAGACGAGTGCCAAAGGTCAATGATATAGACGAGTATCAGACGATGATCTGAGAAACACAAACGAGCGCTTCAGGCAATGATACAGACGAGTATCAGCAACTGGTATAGACGAATACCAGAAATCCAAACACGGACGAGCATTTGGAGCAGCAACACAGAAGAATAACAGGATAAACATCAAATCCACACAACAGATATAAACTAACACAGACGAGTGCTGGGAATGATACAGACGAGTATCCAGGCAAAGCAGACGAGCTTCAAACAGATAACAACACAGACGAGTGCTGGGAATTGCAGACGAGTGACCATAAAGGTAATCATGGATCACTGTTGGGGAAGGCAAACAAGCAATACCACAGTGATAACACAGATGAGTGTTGCGAGATGCAGACAAACAACAATACAATACGAACACAGACGAGTGCTGGAGATTGCATACGAGCAACAAACAAGGCTAGAGCACAGACGAGTGCTGGAGATTGCAGACGAGCAAACAGCAGAGATTACATATCAAACACTGACGAGTGTTGGAGCTTGCAGACGAGCAATAAACAAAGCAAGAGCACAAATGAGTACTGGAGATTGCAGACGAGCAACAAACAAATGCAAGAGCACAGACGAGTGCTGGAGATTGCAAACGAGCAACAGACAAAGCAAGAGCACAGACGAGTGCTGGAGATTGCAAACGAGCAACAGACAAAGCAAGAGCACAGACGAGTGCTGGAGATTGCAAACGAGCAACAGACAAATGCCCGATTAGCAACAAGAATTATAACTCTATAGGGGAAGATAAGTTGAGAGGCCTAGACACCTGATTCTGACTGAGGTGATGAATACCTGACTGTATCATCAAATTGACCAACAGTATGGCAACTTGCTGGGGAATATTTCATTGCTGGGAGTGAAAATCAGATATGAACTCTGTGGGGACATATCATCTTCAGACTTGGCATGGAAAGATGCTTCAATCATGCTCTAGCTGGGGAAAGAATTTGCTGATTCTGAACTCTGGCTGTGACCTTTGCTGGGGATAGAATTCTGCTTGGGGATGTCAAGCTTTCAGATACCTGCTGGGCATACTCCACTGGGGCAGAATAAATTGCTTGGGCTGCTGCCAAGGCTTAGCTGGAGAAGAATCCTGCTGGAGATACTCTACTGGGAAAGAGTAAATTGCTTGAGAGAATGTGACGCCATCCTGCAACCTGCAACAATAGAAAACACAAGTGTGCCCCGGGGATTTTCATGGTATGATCTGACCATCCATAGTTACCCGACACTTAAAGAGGGTTTACAGTTTCCCTGCATGTCATTTTCTTTTAAAATTATCACCATGTTTAAATGCAATGCTATTTTTGCCAAAAATTCAGGACATTTTGCAAACAAAAATAAACACACACAGCTTTTTGACTGAATATTCTTTTTATTAAATGGCCTCTGAATAGGCAAAGATTTACATCAGGAAGCAACCACCTGGAAAGAGGTAGCCACCATAAAAATTGAGAAAAGAAACTATCCTAATGGCAATGGACACGGCATTCCAAGGATTTCCATTTCTGCTATGACCAGCGTGTCTTCGAGACTCTCCATTCTGCTTTGGCTTTCTGAGAGAATGAGGGGGATGTTTCCTATCCTTCTGATATTGTCAAATTGTACGAAACGATGATGTGGTTCAGATAACTCGGATCGCAGTTGTTCGCTTATTCCCTTGTTTTACGTGGATCGCCCTTTCGGATTTTCAATCCACCGGGATACCCTTTTTTGCCTGAGCTGTCCAATGTGGCTTTTCAACTCAGCAGGTGTACATTTTTTATTTATTTTCCCTAACTTTTGCCCGAGCTTTTTATTTTGTTTTTAGCTCGCCGTGATGCCCTTTTTTTGCCTGGAATATAATTCTGTTTTTGTGTCCAGCGGGTCTCTTTATGCGAAGTATTTTTTAACTGCGTCCGAGTTAACAGGGGATTGGAAGTCATCTCCATCCATAGTGGTGAGCATCAATGCTCCTCCTGAAAAGACTTTCTTCACTATGAATGGTCCTTCGTAGTTTGGGGTCCACTTGCCCCTGTGATCTGAACCTGGAGGAACGATCCTCTTCAACACAAGCTCTCCCACTTGATACTCCCGAGTACGTACTCGTTGGTCAAATGCACGCTTCAATCTCCTCTGGTAAAGCTGACCATGACAGATAGCCGCTAATCTCTTTTCCTCAATTAGACATAGTTGATTGTAATGAGCACGCACCCATTCAGCCTCATCAAGCTTCACATCCATCATCACTCGCAATGAAGGAATCTCTACTTCAACAGGCAGGATTGCTTCCATACCATATACCAGAGAGAAGGGAGTTGCCCTTGTTGACGTCCTGACCGACGTTCGGTACCCATGAAAAGCAAATGGTAACATCTCGTGCCAATCTTTGTAAGTGACAACCATTTTCTGCACAATCTTCTTGATATTCTTGTTAGCTGCCTCTACCGCACCATTCATCTTTGGTCGGTAAGGAGAAGAATTGTGATGCTGAATTTTGAAGTCCCGACACAAGTCTGCCATCATCTTGTTGTTAAGATTAGAACCATTGTCAGTAATGATCCTTTCGGGCACTCCGTACCTGCATATGATATCTCTTTTCAGAAATCTTTCCACCACCTGACGAGTGACGTTGGCATAAGATGCTGCTTCTACCCATTTGGTAAAGTAATCAATCGCGACCAAGATAAAGTGATGACCATTTGAAGCAGTAGGCTCTATCTTTACAATCATGTCAATGCCCCACATAGAAAAGGGCCAAGGAGATGACATGACGTTGAGCGGGCTTGGAGGAACATGCACTTTGTCTGCATATATTTGGCACTTGTGGCACTTACGAGCGAATGAACAACAGTCTGCATCCATTGTCATCCAGTAATACCCTGATCTCATTAATTTCTTAGCCATAGCATGCCCTCCTGCATGGGTACCGAAAGATCCCTCGTGGACTTCCTGCATTAAAAGGCTTAATTCGTGTCTATCCACGCATCTGAGCAAGACCATGTCAAAGTTTCTCTTGTACAAAACTCCATCAGTATTCAAGAAGAAGCTAGCAGCAAGTCGCCTCAAGGTCTTCTTGTCATTGGAAGATGCCCCAGCTGGGTATTCTTGCTTTTCCAGGAATAGCTTGATATCAAAATACCAAGGTTTCTCGTCAGACACTGCGTCTACAGAGAAGGCATGAGCTGGAGCGTCAAGCCTGGATATGTCAATTCTGGGCACATAGTTCCAACACAATACTTTGATAGACGAAGAAAGTGTGGCCAATGCGTCGGCAAACTGATTTTCATCACGTGGTATGTACTGAAGCTTAACTGTCGTAAAGAACGTCAACCGTTTTCTAGCATAATCCCTGTATGGAATTAAATGCTCTTGATGCGTATACCACTTGCCGGTAACCTGGTTAATGACGGGAGCTGAATCTCCGAATATATCGAGGTTCTTAATCTGAAGATTAATAGCCTCCTCTATTCTCATTATACATGCCTCGTATTTCGCTTCATTGTTGGTGTAGCCAAAAGTAATTATGGCAGCGAAGGGTAAATGAACACCTTCGGGAGTAATAAGAACGACACCAACTCCACGACCATTGATATTGACTGCCCCATCAAACATCAACTTCCATTTGGATTCAGGGTCAGGCCCCTCCTCCGGAAGTGGTTCCTCGCAATCGTTTGCTTTGAGGTACATGATGTCCTCATCAGGGAAATCAAACTTCATTGGATGATAATCATCTTCAAGAGGTTGTTGTGCAAGGTAATCCGACAATATACTTCCCTTGATGGCTTTCTGAGAAGTATATTGGATGTCGTATTCAGTTAAAATCATCTGTCATCTAGCAACCCTTCCGGTCAACGCTAGTTTCTCAAAGATGTACTTGACAGGATTAATTTTGGAAATGAGCAACGTGGTATGAGTCAACATGTACTGCCTCAGTCGGCGAGCAGCCCATACCAAAGCGTAGCAAGTTTTCTCGAGCAGTGAGTAACGGGATTCACAGTCGGTAAACTTTTTGCTAAGGTAATAAATAGCGTACTCTTTTCGACCAAACTCGTCATGTTGGCCTAGAACACACCCCATTGACTCTTCTAACACGGTCAAGTACATGATTAATGGTCTTCCTTCCACTGGAGGCATCAGAATTGGAGGCTCCTGCAAATATTCTTTTATTTTGTCGAAAGCTCTTTGGCAGTCATCATTCCACCTGACCGTTTGCTCTTTTCTTAGCAATTTGAATATTGGTTCGCACGTGGCAGTTAGATGAGATATGAACCGAGAAATGTAGTTCAACCTCCCTAAAAACCCACGCACTTCTTTTTCTGTTCTTGGTGCAGGCATGTCTTGAATAACTTTTACTTTGGCAGGATCTACCTCAATTCCCCTTTGACTAACAATGAAACCCAGCAATTTCCCGGAACGCACTCCGAAAGTGCACTTGTTTGGATTCAACCTTAGCTTGTACTTGATCAGTCTATCAAACAGCTTCTTCAAGTTGACCAGATGCTCTTCTTCGTCTCGGGACTTAGCAATCATATCGTCCACATAAAACTCAATCTCCTTGTGTATCATGTAGTGGAACAAAGTGACCATCACCCGTTGATAAGTTGCCCCGGCGTTCTTCAAACCAAAGGGCATGACCTTATGGCAGAATGTACCCCACGGGGTAATGAACGTTGTCTTCTCCATGTCTTCCAGTGCCATCTTTATCTGATTATATCCGGAGAAGCCATCCATGAAGAAAAATACCGAGAATTGAGCAGTATTGTCTACCAACACATCAATGTGTGGCAACAGAAAGTCATCTTTTGGGCTTGCTCTATTCAAATCCTGGTAGTCAATGCACATCCGGACCTTGCCGTCCTTCTTCGGTACAGGTACAATGTTAGCTACCCAAGGTGGGTAACTAGTTACAGCAAGGAACCCGACATCCCATTGCTTCTGAACCTCCTCTTTGATCTTCATCGCCATGTCAGGACGAGTTCTTCTCAATTTTTGTTTCACAGGAGGACATACCTCTCTCAAAGGTAGCTTATGCACAACGATGTCGGTATCCAACCCTAGCATATCTTGATATGACCAAGCAAAGATATCCACATACTCTCTCAACATACTAATCAGCTCTTTCTTGACGTCGGCCTGCAGACTGGCCCCAATTTTGATTTCTTTCTTCACATCTTCACTGCTGTAAACACCCCAAATTTGCCCTCACCCATTCACACCATGGCTTGTGATCTTTTCATATGCATAAGTTCAATCATAGCATCTCATACCACATTTTTGATTCACTGCATTGATTCAAGGTCATCTGCATCTAGGGTTTGTGATCTGAGCCATCCCTGAGCCATTTGAGCCACTCCAAAGATCATCAATCACTTCAAAGGGGTCCATATATGTGCTAGCATCATATTATATCCTCTCAAGATCAAAGAAGTCAAAGAATCACAAGAACTGAGAAAGGCATGGAAGCAGAACCAGGTTTAACTGCACAAATGACCTAGAATTAGGGTTTTGGTTTCAGAGGCCATAACTCCAAATTTTTTGGTCATTCTTGTTTCTATTGGTCTCTATAGGGTATAGAGATCATGCATATCAATTTTCATGAAAGAATTCCATGGGGAAGGCATCTGATCAAGAGTTGACTTCTTGAGCAAGTCAATGCAAAATCAGGGCATCTGAGGACCCCAATGACCCAACCAAAGGGTGTTCTTCATCATTTTGAATGTGTATGATATTTATTTGGTCATATAAGATGTTGGAAGTTCACAAAATTTAAGAATTTCAAGCCATTTGCAAAGTTTCCTTTTTGGGAAAATGACTTGTAATGGAAACTTGCCATTTTGGGAAAGTTTTTCAACCTCCTCAAATTGATTCAAAAATGCTTCAAATGAGAAAACTTTGGTCATGAAAGTTGTAGAATGGATCATTCCCTTTTCAAAAAGAACAAGAAACCATTCTAATTCATTTTGGATCAAAAGTTATGGCTTGTCAAAGTTGGGAAAAATCACATAATTTCAAGTCTTGCACCAAAGAGGCAAAGTTGCAAAACCCCTTGCCAAGGCAAAATGTGACTTCAAATGGACTTCTAACCTTTGCACAAACATAAACGAATGCCTAAAAATCAGAATGCACAAAAGAACCTCCCATTTTCATGACTTATGCTTCAAGTAATCACAAAAGGGCCAAAAGATCACAAAGTTGCAAAACCTCACACAAACCCTAATCCACTTGCTAATTGGCCTCAAGATTGATTCTATGGCTCTCCTCAATCCTTGCTGCGCAGGACACCCCTTTGTCCTTGGCCTGCCATTGACCCATACCTCTCTTACACAAAACATTGACTTTATGCAAAATGACCCATACAAATCAAGCTAGGCCACACCAACTCCTCTGACCTATCCAAGTGTGATACATGTACCAAATGAGACTCAACACATAACACAACTAAGCCTGAAACATCTCACAAGCCAGCATTCTCAAAACTCACCTCTTATGCACTTTCCTTCGAATCTCAGCACACAAGCATCAAACATCAAAACAAACTTCATAGAATCACTCAACATGTTCCCCTGATCATTTCCCAACCCTCATTTGTCCCTGAAATCACCTCAATCAGAAACACGATTCTCACCTCTCACTGAACAGAACTTCATCAAACTCACAAACCAGCCACTTTAAACTCCAACCAAGCTTCAAAGCTTCATCAAGGGGATCATTGGAGCCATTTTGAAGCAAAGAAGCAGGCAGAAAACTCCTGGATTGAAAGCTCAACCTCAGGTAACATGATGAACAAATTTTCCAGAACCCTGATTTCTTATTAGAATATTGTTCTATATGTTGCCCTGGTCATGAGGATCTATTTATTTTTGAAAATGAGCCAGAAATGATCATTTTGTGTTGCTCTGAAACTTTTGCCCTAGAATTTGTTTTCTTCGATTCTCACTATGTGGTTAATATAAATTGTTTTTGGCCCTGGATTCTTGTTACCCAGTGTTGGGAGATTAATTCTGGAGATTTGGGGGTCTTGGGGATGCGTTTTGGGTGATTCAGGTGAGAGAGATGGTCGGAGAAGACGACCGGAGCTTATCTCCGGTCGCCTGAGGTTAATTAGGGCTAAGTGTGATTAATTAGGAACTTTGAATTTAGGCCCTTGGATCTGCCTTCCCGCGCGTGAATGAGTGGACTGGATTTGTCATTAAACCCTAATCAGTCATTTATTAAACTAACCTAGGTTTAATTAAATATTAAAACAAAATCAGCCAGGTTTGAACTTGGGCCATTGGATGTGGCGCCAAGTCAACCTTTCCTAGCCCAGACTCAATTTGGTCCCTCCATTGTGCATACTTCCATTTATTTTAACTTTTATTTTCATTTTCTTTGCATTTATTTATACGAATTATTTAAAATAGCAAAAATCAATTAAAAATTATGAAAATTTTTGTCAAAGATTTCATTAATTTTTAGAACCCAAAAATATTTTTATTTATATTTTTTGCATTAAAAATTATTTTTAAATCATTTAAATGTTTATTTTTAATTAGTTAATGAAAATTAATTAATTAAAAATGCATTTAGGTATTTAAAAATCACAAAAAAATTCACATTGCATTTAGAAACATTTAGAAACATTATCCAACTCTCAAACCAAATTTCTTTTTTGTTCTTGATGCCTTTTGATCATTTTCATTGGAATTAAATTCATTTTAAGGCAATATTTTGGTTCAAACTTTGAAAAATTCATTCTGCCTAACCATTGAGAGTTGAATGATGTTTCTTCTTGCATTGCATCCTCCATAGCATGTAGTTTATAGGGTAAAATTAGTTTGAATTGATCTTGCATTTTCAATTTGTTTTGCATTTTTCTTGATGAGGTACCTCAAAACCCTAGTAATCTTAGGAAATTCACAACTTTCACTAGGTTAAGAGATAGATCCCCTCCTTTGGGAAGTGAACTTGTTTAGGTTTAGGGTATCTTTGATTGCATTTTCAATTTTTTATCATGTCATTTTCTCCTGGTTTTGAATTTTTGCATTGCATGGTGCATGTAACTCTAATTTGTGCCTTCCTTTGCATCCATTTCTCATTAGCTTGCATCCAATGACTTGCCATGACATTTTGTGCATCCACATGATTCATAATACATCTTAGGACATATTAGAATCATGTTTGATCATTGCATCCTTCATTTGCCAAATTATATGTCCATTGCATTTCATACCTTTTCATGTACATTCATGGATTAAAGCATGCTTCATCTGCATCCATGTCCTTGTATGATCATTCTCATGTCTTGCCTCATGTTTGTATCATCTCTTAGCATCATTAACAACATGTAAATGCTTCTGACTTTGGTTTGCATCATGACATTTCATCTCATTTGCATTGCATTTCATTTCTTTTGGCTAATTTTCAGGTGGTAAGTTGTCTTGAGAAGTGAATTTGCCTTCACTTCTCACAATCTCTTCTCATCTCTCTTGCATCTTTGCTGCATTTTATCTTGTGTATTGGATTGAGCTTGCTCATTCATGTTCATCTTACTTTCTTTCTTCAAGCAACTTGTCTTCTTAAGTGAAGCAAGTTGTTTTGCTTCTCTTTGCTTCTTTCTCCTTTCATATGCTTCTTTCCTGGTGGTTTCTCTGAAGATCTTCTCACAAACCTCATTAACCCTAGGAATAACCAAGCATGATTACAATTAGGGTTTGATTAGTCCCTCATTTAGCTTTTACCTTTGTGTCTCTTTGAGTCTTCTCTTCTCATCTCATAATCAAGGACTAAACCCTAAAGGCTCTAAGGCTTTGTGATTAAGCTTATGCCTGCATCCTTCTATTAGGATGGAGTGTATAACTTTAATCCTAAGTGTTAAACCCTTAATGTGTTTAAATCCTTTAATCAATCCACTTAATAATCATCAAGACACCAAGCTTGTAACTTGGGCCTTGCATTAGGGTTCTAATTCTTCCTTAATTGGTTAAGAAGGAATAACCCTAGTGTTAATGGACAAGTCCCCCTCAAGTTGTCTTACAAACCCTAAAAATCATTTCTTCATCTTATCCTTAACTAAAATCCATTTAATAAAGGCTTGTTTTGTCATGAGGTTAATCCCTAATCATGGATTAAGTTGAGGAGTCTTTCTCAGCTTAAATGTTCTCATCTATTATCCTTCTATTAGGATGGTGTAATGAGTCCATTAAATCCCTGATTATGGCTTAAACTCATTACTTAACACTAAACAAAAAAACATCAAAAACATCTAAATAAATGCAAGTAGGTTAATGATCTTAATCCTACATCATGGTGATTAAGTGTGAGGTGTTTTACTTCACACTTAAGGTATTCTCATTACCCCTAATCAGAGGGAGGATGTGAAGAGTTTACTAACCCTTGGTTTAGGCTTAAGCTCATTAACTTATGACAAATCTCAAAAAGCAATAAAAGACTGAAAACACAAAAACAAACAATAATCGTCTCCTCCGGGATTCTTTTCTCATCTCATTCACTCATAAACGAGAACTCGCTTCTTCCGTCTAATGCAAGACAGTTTGTGTAAACACCCCAAATTTTCCCTCACCCATTTCACACCATGGCTTTTGATCTCCTCATATGCATAATCTCAATCATAGCATCTCATATTACATTTTTGATTCACTGCATAGATTCAAAGTCATCTGCATCTAGGGTTTGTGATCTGAGCAATCCAAGAGCTTCTTGAGCCACTCCAAAGGTCATCAATCACTTCAAAAGGGTCCATGTATGTTCAAGTATCATATTATATCCTTTCAAAGTCAATAATGTCAAAGAATCACAAGAACTGAAAATGGCATGGATGCAGAGCCAGGTTTGACTGCACAGATGACCTGAAATTAGGGTTTTGGTTTCAGAGGCCATAACTCCAATTTTTTTGGTCATTCTTGTTTCTATTGGTCTCTATATGGTATAGGGAGTATGCATATCAATTTCCATTAAGAAATTCCATGGGGAAGTCATCTGATCAAGAGTTGACTTTTCAAGCAAGTCAGTGTAAAATCAGGGCATCTGAGGCCCCTGATGACCCAACCAAAGGGTGTCCTCCATCATTTTGATTGTATATGATCTTTATTTGATCATAGAAGAAGTTGGAACTTCACAAATCTGAAGAATTTCAAGTCTTTTGCAAAGTTGACTTTTTGGGAAAGTTTGACTTTTAATGAAATTGCCATTTTGGGAAACTTTTTCAACCCTTGCTTTTTGATTCAAAAATGCTTCAAATGGAAAAACTTTGGTCATGAAAGTTGTAGAATGGATCATTACCTTTTCAAAAAGTACAAGAACATGACCTAATTCATTTTGGATCAAAAGTTATGGCTTGTCAAAGTTGGCAAAAATCACAAAATTTCAAAGTTTCTACCAAAGAGGCAAAGTTGCAAATTCACTTTTCAAGGCAAATTGAACTATCAAATGGACTTATAAACTTCACAACATGATCATACAACACCTAAAACTCAGAATGGGCCAAGAGATCATTCATTTTTATGGCTTATGGAGCAAGAAATTTCAAAGGAAGCAAAAGTAAGGCAAGTTGCAAAAACTCACTCAAGTGTGAATCCACTTGCTTGCTGACTTCATGATCAATCCTAGGGTTCTCCCCACATCTTGCTGCGCAGGACACACCTTTTGTCCTTGGCTAGCAAGTAGCCCATGCCTCTCTTACACAACTTTGACATTTTGGCAACTTGAGCCATACCTATCACAAAAGCACATATCACCTCATCTGACCTATCACAATAGTTTATGCAAACAAAAAGCAAGCCAAAGCATACAAAACACAAGCCTGAAAGCATCCAGAACACAACATTCTCATTTTTCACACCATTTGCAAGAGCCTTCGAAACACTCAGCACAAGCCTCAAACACAAAAACCAACTTCACAGATCAACTCAACACACTTCCCTTGTCACAAACCACCCCTCACCATAGCCTGAAACTCAAAGAATCAAAAACACGATCACCACCTGCCACTGAACAGAACTTCTGCCATCTCAAAAACCAGCCATCATAAACTTTCTCCAAGCATCAGGACTTCATCAGGGGCCTAAAAGGAGTGGTTTGCACAAGGAGAGAGGGTCAGAAAGTTGCAAACTGAGAAAGCTCAAAGCTCAGGTATATCAAGAACTTTTTTTCCAGAAATGAATTTTTAAGTTTCTAAGTTGTTCCTCATGCTTTGCTGATCACTCTGATGCTTTTACTTTTTGAAATGGTTGAGAAATAAGCATTTAATCATGTTCTGAAACTTTTCTGACCTAAACATGTTTGGCTTCGATTCGCATGATTAATGAATGATAAATGAGTTTTGTTTAGGGGTTTTGATTCAGTGACGTATGAGGATGATTTCTGGGTGTTTAGTTTTCATTTTCATGTAGATTTGAGGATTTTAGCAACTTTCAGGTGAGGGTCCTGCCGGAGAAGACGACCGGAAGTCTTCTCCGGCCACCTGAAAGTGATTAGTGCATTAATGAGGATTAGGGCTCAGTTTGAATAAGGAGCGTAGGATAGGTTGACTGGGGTTGACTCCCGCGTGAATGAACGCACCAGATCTTCCATTAAACCCTAATCCAGTCATTTGTGTAATTAATCAGGATTAATTAAATTCAAATTTTAGAGTGAATCTCAGCCATTCAAACGCGGGCCAGTCAATTCCCGCGTGTCAAGTTTAAACCCTGGCCATTGGATTAGCATACTTTTCATTTAATTCAGTTTTTATTTCTTTTTATTTGATTTGTTTTCTCCATTTAATTTAAAATAGCAAAACAATTTTAAAAATTCTGAAAATTTTTATACAAACTTTTATTAATTTTCAGAAACCAAAAACATTTTTATTTTTATTTTTTTGCATTAAAAAATATTTTTAAATCATTTAAAAGTTTATTTTTAATTAATTAATAAGAATTAATTAATTAAAAATACTTTTAGGTATTTAAAAATCAACAAAAAATTCATGAAACCTTCAAAATCATTTAGAAACATTGTCCAACCCTCAAACCAAATTTCTTTTTTGATCTTGATGTATTTTGACAATTTTTCATGGAATTAATTCTATTTCAAAGCATTATTTTGATCCAAACTTCAAAAAATCATTTCTGCCTATCCATTGAGAGTTGGACTTTGATTCTTTTTGCATTGTATCTTGCATATCATGTAGTTTGTAGGATTAAATTGGCATGAATTGATCTTGCATTTCCCATTTGTTTGACATTTTTCTTGTCAAGGTATCCTAAAACCCTAGAAATCTTAGGAAATTCATAACCCTAATTAGGTTAAGAGTTAGAACCCCTCCTTTGGGCAGTGAGTTTGTGTAGGTTTAGGGTTCCCTTGAATGCATTTTCAATTTTTTATCATGATGTTTTCTTCTGGTTTTGGTTTTTGTTTGTTGCATTGATCATAAACCCTAATTTGGGCTTTCATTTGCATTCATCTTGCATTTGCTCACATACCATGACTTGCCATAGCATTTTGTGCATCCATTTGATTCACTAGACATCTTAAGACATATTGGAATCATGTTTGATCATTGCTTCTTGCATTTGCCATGTTGTATGTCATTTGCATTTCATAACTTTTCATGTATGTTCATGGTTCCAAGCATGCTCCATTTGCATCCATATGTTTATATGATCATCCTCATGCCTTGATTCATTGTTTGCATCATCCCATAGCATCATTATCATCTCATATGTGCTTCTGGTTTTGGTTTGCATCATGCCATTTCACCTCATTTTGCATTGCATTGCATTCCCTTCACTAACTTTTCAGGTGGTAAGTCACTTTGAGAAGTGAATTTGCCTTCATTTCTCACAATTTCTTTTCATCTCTCTTATGCATCATTGCTGCATTTTGTTTTGTGTTTGAGATTAAGCTTGCTCTTTCTTTTTCTCCTTACTTTCTTTCCCCAAGTGACTTGTCTTCTTAAATGAAGCAAGTTACTTTGCTTCTCTTTGCTCCTTTCATCTGCTTCCCGGTGGTTCCATTGAAGATCTTTCTTGTAAACCTCACAAACCTTAGGAACAAACAAGCATGACAATGATTAGGGTTTTGATTAGTCCCCCACTTAGTTTTACCTTTGTGTCTCATTGAGTCTTCTCTCCTCACCTCATAATCAGGGACTAAACCCTAAAGGCTTTAAGGCTTTGTGATTAAGCTTATGCCTGCATCCTTCTATTAGGATGGAGTGTATAACTTTAATCCTAAGTGTTAAAACCTTAATGTGTTTAACTCCTTTAATCAATCCACTTAATAATCATCAAGACATCAAGCTTGTAACTTGGGCCTTGCATTAGGGTTCTAATTCTTCCTTAATTGGTTAAGAAGGACTAACCCTAGTGTTAATGGACAAGTCCCCCTCAAGTTGTCTTACAAATCATAAAACTCACTTCTTCATCTTATCATTAACTAAAATCCACTTAATAAAGGCTTTGTTTTGTCACGAGTTTAATCCCTAATCATGGATTAAGTTGAGGAGTTTTCCTCAGCTTAAACATTCTCATCTATTATCCTTCTATTAGGATGGTGTAATGAGTCTGTTTAATCCCTGATTATGGCTTAATCTCATTACTCAACTCTAAACAAAAACAACAAAAACATCTAAATAATCACCAGTAGGTTAATGATCTTAACCCTATATCAAGGTAATTAAGTGTGAGAAGCTGACTTCATACTTAAGGTATTCTCATTACCCCTAATCCGAGGGAAGATGTGATGAGTTTACTAAGTCCATTGGTTTAGGCTTAAGCTCATTAACTTATGACAAACTTTCAAAAGCAATAAAAGACTAAAAACACAAAAACAAACAATAATCGTCTCCTTCGGGATTCTTTTCTCATCATCTTCACTCATAAACGAGAACCTGCTTCTTCCGTCTAATGCAAGACAGTTTGCACCTGAGCCAGACAGGTCATACACTTGAGCATTGACAAGCAAGAAGTTCACAAGTCAATTTATCTTTCAGTCTCTTTGGGTTGAACTACGGTGTTCTGACTTCCTCATTGCACGAGAGGATACGTAGGCATAACTTAACAGTTATCGAACAAAAGTCTCTGTATATTCCCCCTCTTTCCAGCTTTATTCTTTTAGCCTCATATTCTTGAGCATTTCATTCTTGTTCTTACACTGACACTGTATGTATCACACTTCACACTTCTCTTACACTGACACCTGTACATCCTTTTCCAGCTCTCTTATACACAAATTGCACTGACACTCCCCCTTTAAAACACAAATCTTTTAAGCGTGGATCCCGTCGAGTACGACGGACAATCTAGGTGCTAATACCTTCCCAGGTTGTAACCAACCCCCTTTCTCAGTCTCTCTGGTTCGCAACCGTCTTATCCATATCTTTTTTTAGGTCTATGCAGCATTGCCTTTCCTCCGGGATAAAAATGCCTAGCTGGCGACTCTTTTCATTCCCTGTGAGTTCACTCCTGTGTGTTCTCGCACCCTCCTCTCACCGACCGTTCGCGTCTGTACCCTATTTGACCCGGCCTCATTTAGTGGGAGCGACAGCTTGGCGACTCTGATGGGGACCCTTATACTGTAACCAGGGCTTCTGGTTCTTTTTGTGGGTTCCTCCTAGCGCTTGTTTGATTTGTGTTTACTGGGGTGTTATGTGCTATTTGTGTTTGTATATTTATTTTGTTTATTGCTTTATGTGCAGTTGTTTTACTGTTTTCTTTACTGCTTTACATATATCATACTGTCATACTGTTCTGGCTGGATCTGGTTTTGTTGCTTTGGTGGGTGGGTTTTTATTGAGAGTTAAGGTCCTATACCTGGGACCTGAGTGACACCTAGGCTAGAGTGGTTCATGTTCTTTCCCATTCCATTTCGGTCTGGTGCGGGAATATGAAACACGGTTCAGATATGGGTTTCTTCTTGAGAACTCTGTGCTACAGATTTCCTGTAGTGCTAGGGCTATCTGGGAAGCCTGCTAAGTCTGGATGACCTTTATTATGACCTTCAGAAACTGAGGTGAATTAGAGGAGGATCTTTTATGGTTATTGTAAACACTGTACCTCCGGGTTGGAAGTGTTTACACTTCTCATAACTGATCCAAGTCTGATGATCCTTGTTTTAGAACACCACCTGTGAGGGGGTTGGGCTGTTTACAGGTTTGCAGGTACCCTTGACCTCAGTATACCCTGTTACTTTGTTTTGATTAAGAGTACTCCATCTTGGAACAATTCTTGTGATTTTTAACCCTGGACATGTGGCTCTTTATTTGAGCCCCCCACCTTGGTTACTGGACTTATGAACCTCCATCTGGATTTCTTAAACATACATGGACTTATATCAAGGCAGTTAATCAGATCCAGCTTGATCACAAACCCTTGCATATCATTTGCATACATCATCATTGCATCATTTTAACATTTTCTTACTTGTTTTTCAGGGTATCCATCATATATTTTGGCTTGGTTTTGACCCCTTCATCAGCATAGACCTATCTTCATCAGTATCTGCTTCAGCTATCCCCATCAGCTACCTGCTTTAGTCACCTGCACCACCAGTCTCAACCTGTCAGTGGCCCATCTTCAGTATTATTCTCCATCATCAGCCTCTGTCTCAGCTCTCCTTCAGCAACATGGCACCCAAGAAGAGCAATATCTCCTACCATTTCTTTGAGCCTGAGTTAGCTGGCATCAGGAAGATCCAGGCCTTGATTACTCCAGACCATATACCACTATTCAGAGAATATTATGGAAGCATCCTTGATGTGGTTATGGATTTGGACCCTTCCCAGAGGAGCTTGATTCATACTTGCTTGCAGTTCTATGATCCTCCTTTGAGATGCTTCACCTTCCAGGATTTTCAGTTGGGGCCTTTATTAGAGGAGTATTCATCATTGGTTGGTGTACCTGTCAGGGGAGGAGTCCCCTTCAACCCTGAGATGGCTTTTCCCAGTAATGAAGAAGTGGCAAAGGCATTATATCTGGAACCTTGTCTGATTGGGCAGAACATGACTACCAAGGCTGGAATCTCTGGTCTACATTTGGATTTCTTGACTTCTCAGGCCATTCTGAAGGCCTCCTTGGGAGAATGGAAGGCAGTCTGTGCATTATTGGCCCTTAGCATATATGGGGTCATATTATTTGCAGATGAGCCTAAGTTTATTAGCAAGAATGCAATCCATCTTTTCATCCTGAGGAACCCAGTGCCCACCTTACTGGGAGATTTCTACTACTCTGTTCACCAAAGGAATTAAAAGCAAAGAGGAAGATTGGTGAGATGTTGTGCTCCCCTGTTCCATACCTGGCTGCTCAAACACTTGCCCAAGACTGATGCATTCTTAAATCCTCACCAGCAAAAGAATTGGGCTTGAAGACTCATTGCTTTGACCTCAGCTGACATCAGGTGGTGCACTCAGAGCACCAAGGGCAGGGACATCATTACTAGTTGTGGGCAGTTCCCCAATGTACCCCTGATAGGAGTAAAGGGTTGCATCAACTACAACCCTCTGTTATTCAAAAGACAATTGGGCTATGCATTGGTCCACACTCCTAGAGCACAAGATTTGGCTGAAACCCTTTATTGTGAGGTTAAGCCTAATCTGACTATTGTCAGGCAAGCATCCTGGGCTTGGGACAATGTTCAGACCAAAGGGGTGGCCATTCTTGGAAGATGCAACAATGTGGCCTCAGCTCAGTACTATGAGTGGTCTCATGCCAGGGCTCAAATTTTTGGGATGCCCTTCACCATTGAGGATGCACCTGGACCCTCCACAGCACCACCTCCTGCCACTGTCATCTTAGAGGAGTTTGAGAAACTAAAAGAGAGGAATGAGAATCTGACTCAGGCCCTACAGAAGACCCTCTGGGAGAGGAGTGATGGTCGGCTGGACATTGAAAGGTTAGAAAAGCTAAAGGTGGAGCATCTAGCCAGGATCAAGAAGTCAGAGGATTACATCAAGAAGTCAAGGGCTGGAGAGCAGATCTTGAAGAATGCCTGCAAGGAGGCTCAGTTCCAAAAGGCCAGGACTGATTTGTATCTGAAAGAGAGTCAAACTAGGTGGGTCAGGATCACCGAAGCTCGTACTCAAGAAGATAAGAGGACTCAGGACAAGATTGAGCAGTTGGAGGCTAGTGCAAAAGAGCAACAAGAAGCCCTGCTAGCAGCCCAGAGGGAGATCTCAGAGTTGAAGATTAGAGCTGGTGTGAAGAGGTCAAAGGACCAGAGTCGACACAAAAAGCTAACTGCAGCTGTTGCTACCAGGAACCTCCTTATTAGGAACCTTACAGAGCGTCCAGCTGATCCTGTGACTGAAGCACTTCTAAAGGAAGTTCAGGAGGATGAGTTTGGTCTTGGTGTCTGACTTTTGCTTGTTGTTGCTTTCATTTCATTGTACTTTTCCTTTTTTTGTGTTGTATTTCGACCCCTCAGAGGGCATGTATTGTAAAAAGAAACAAGCTATGTATCATTTACTTTTTGTAATATATGTGTTGGTTTGTTTTATCTGAGTTCTTCAAGCAACATCAAAAGCATCTTCCTCAGGGGTCTGGAAAGGTCAAAACCAAGTGTCAAGCCGGATACCTTGGAATCAAATAAGCATAACTGCATTGCATACTAACCTTTTGTTTTATTTTGTAGATTTTTGTTTGTTTGTTACTAACTCTGTTGTGGTTCAGGAACTATTGCTCGACGTCGGGTGTTCCCACTCAACCGTCCACACAGATATCCTACCCGCAACAACCTTCCGGGTATACAGATGGACCAGGTACAACAGGATCTTACAGAGGTCAGGAACCAAATGGCCAATGAGAGGTTGGAAATGAGGAATCAGATGACACAATTTATGGAGGTGATGAATGGCTTAGCTCAGAGCCAAGAGAGATTAAGGGCTTTAGTAGAGAGGCAGACTCAGGAAGACCCCCATCTAGGGACTGGTGGGACAAGCAACAATGAGAGGGTTCAGCCTCATATCAACCCACCTGTATTTGGACCCCACCTTCATCCAGAGATCAATATCCCTGCTAATGTACAAGGGAATGCTACTACAGGCAGAGTACTCCAAGAAGACCCCCAGGAAGATCAGTTCACAGTGATGGGAGCTGGGGATGAAGCCTATGACAGAAGGCTAGATGAAATTGCTGAAAAATTAAGGTCCCTGGAGTCTCAAAACTCCTTGGGTTTTGATGTTATGAACATGGGCTTAGTGGACGGGGTCAGGATTCCCCACAAGTTTAAACCTCCGTGCTTTGAGAAGTACAACGGAACCTCCTGTCCACGAACCCACTTGCAATCTTTTCTGGGGAGGCTGAAGGCATACACCATGGATGAAAAGCTATGGATGTTTTATTTCGAAGATAGCTTAACAGGAGCTTCAAGGGAATGGTACTCTCATTTGACTAGAGCAACTGTAAACACCCCAAATTTTCCCTCACCCATTCACACCATGGCTTGTGATCTCCTCATGTGCATAATCTCAATCATACCATCTCATATCACATTTTTGATTCATTGCATTGGTTCAAAGTCATCTGCATCTAGGGTTTGTGATCTGAGCTATCCAAGAGCTTCTTGAGCCACTCCAAAGGTCATCAATCACTTCAAAGGGGTCCATGTATGTTCAAACATCATATTATATCTCCTCAAAGTCAAGAATGTCAAAAAATCACAAGAACTGAGAATGGCATGGAAGCAGAGCCAGGTTTGACTACACAGATGACCTAGAATTAGGGTTTTGGTTTCAGAAGCCATAACTCCAATTTTTTTGGTCATTCTTGTTTCTATTGGTCTCTATATGGTATAGGGAGTATGTATATCAATTTTCATGAAGAAATTCCATGGGGAAGTCATCTGATCAAGAGTTGACTTTTCAAGCAAGTCAGTGTAAAATCAGGGCATCTGAGGCCCCCAATGACCCAACCAAAGGGTGTTCTTCATCATTTTGATTGTATATGATCTTTATTTGATCATAGAAGAAGTTTGAAGTTCACAAAATTGAAGAATTTTAAGTCTTTTGCAAAGTTGACTTTTTGGGAAAGTTTGACTTTTAATGAAATTGCCATTTTGGGAAACTTTTTCAACCCTTGCTTTTTTATTCAAAAATGCTTCAAATAAAAAAACTTTGGTCATGAAAGTTGTAGAATGGATCATCCCCTTTTCAAAAAGTACAAGAACATGACCTAAGTCATTTTGGATCAAAAGTTATGGCTTGTCAAAGTTGGCAAAAATCACAAAATTTCAAACTTTCTACCAAAGAGGCAAAGTTGCAAATTCACTTGTCAAGGCAAATTGAGCTATCAAATGGACTTCTAAACTTCACAACATGATCATACAAGACCTAAAAGTCAGATTGCACCAAAAGATCTCTCATTTTTATGACTTATGGAGCAAGATGTCTCAAAGGAACCAAACAAGAATCAACTTGCAAAACTCATCATAAGTTACAAACCACTTGCTGCATTGTCTCTAAACTCTTTTCACAACATTCCTTGATTCAAGCTGAGCCCAAGCATGCCAAAAAGCAAGTTGTACCATTGCCAATACCTCAAGTACACATCAAGTTGACATTTTGGCCAAAGACCCATACCAATCACCATAGGCCAGCAACAACTCTCTGACCTATCCCCTTTTGATACATGGACCAAGGCCAGCATAACACACCACACATTGCAAGCTGAAACACACCCAAGCCATAGTTATCACTTCTTGCTCCAAATTGCAAAAGCCTTCGAAACTGATTGCACAAGCCTCAAACACAAAAACCAACTTCACAAACCAACTCAACACACTTTCCTGATCACAAAGCACCCATCACCATTGCCTTAAACTCCCTGAATCACAAATACGATTCTCACCTCACCTTGAGCAGAACTTCTGCCATTTCAAAAACCAACCATTCTCAAAGCTTCTTAAGCTTCATTTCATCATCAGAGGGTTCAAAGGAGTGAGTTTGCACCAAGAAACAGCCCAGAAAGCACAGGATCAGAAAGCTCCATCTCAGGTATAGCTCAAGAACAAATTTTCCAGAACTTCATTTTCTTGTTACAAATTGAATCTATATGTTGCACTGATCATCTGGATGTGTTTAGATTTGAAAATAAGTAAGAGATGACCATTTCATGTCTCTCTGAAAGTTTGCCTGTGTTTCACATTTGCCTTCGATTCAAGCTTGTTAATGAAAATAAATGATTTTTGAAAGAGGGGTTAGGTTTAGATGGGGGGCAGGATCATTTCTGTGGAAGAAATTTCAAGTTTGGTGACCTGTAGCAAAATCTAGGGTTTTGGTTCGCCGGAGAAGACGACCGGAAGTCTTCTCCGGCCACCTGAGTTTGATTAGCCCTAATCTGTGTAATTAAGGAAGTTTGAATTCTGGCCCTTGGATGTGTTGACCCGCGCGCGTTTTATTGGCCAGGATTCCACCATTTTGCCCTAATCCACGTTGACTTAATTAATCCCAATTAATTAATTCATAAACCTGATTTAACCAGATTTGAATTGTGGCCATTGGATTGCGCGCGCAGTCAACAAACCATTTCCCAGATTCAATCTTGGCCTCTCTTTCTGCATACTTCTCCTATTTTAATTTTTATTTCATTTATTTTGTATTTGTTTTGTAAATTTATTTTAAAATAGTAAAACAATTTTAAAAATTCTGAAAATTTTTGTACAAACTTTTATTAATTTTCAGAAACCAAAAACATTTTTATTTTTATTTTTTGCATTAAAAAATATTTTTAAATCATTTAAAAGTTTATTTTTAATTAATTAATGAGAATTAATTAATTAAAAATACTTTTAGGTATTTAAAAATCACCAAAAAATTCATGAAACCTTTAAAATCATTTAGAAACATTGTCCAACCCTCAAACCAAATTTCTTTTTTGATCTTGACGCATTTTGACAATTTTTCATGGAATTAATTCTATTTCAAAGCATTATTTTGATCCAATGTTCAAAAATTCATTTCTTCCTAGTCTTTGAGAGTTGGACTTTGATTCTTTTTGCATTGTGTCTTGCATGTTATGTAGTTTGTAGGATTAAATTGGCATGAATTGATCTTGCATTTTCCATTTGTTTGACATTTTTCTTGTCAAGGTACCCCAAAACCCTAGAAATCTTAGGAAATTCATAACCCTTATTAGGTTAAGAATTGGGTCCCCTCCTTTGGGCAGTGAGTTGGTGTAGGGTTAGGGTTACCTTGAATGCATTTTAAATTTTTTATCTTGATGTTTGCTTCTGGTTTTGGTTTTTGTTTTGTGCATTGATCATAAACCCTAATTTGGGCTTCCTTTTGCATTCATCTTGCATTTGTTTACATACCATGACTTGCCATAGCATTTTTTGCATCCATTTGATTCATTGAACATCTTAAGACATATTAGAAGCATGTTTGATCATTGCATCTTTCATTTGCCATGTTGTATGTCATTTGCATTTCATAACTTTTTATGTATAATCATGGTTCTAAGCATGCTTCTCTTGCATCCATGTGTTCATATGATCATCCTCATGCCTTGATTCATGTTTGCATCATCTCATAACATCATTATCATCACATACATGCTTTTGGTTTTGGTTTGCATCATGCCATTTCACCTCATTTTGCATTGCATTGCATTCTTTTCACTAACTTTTCAGGTGGTAAGTCACTTTGAGAAGTGAATTTGCCTTCACATCTCACAACTTCTTTTCATCTCTCTTATACATCCTTGCTGCATTTTGTTTTTGTGTTTGAGATTGAGCTTGCTCTTTCTTTTTCTTCTTGCTTTCATTCCTCAAGTGACTTGTCTTCTTAAATGAAGCAAGTTACTTTGCTTCTCTCTGCTCCTTTCATCTGCTTCCTGGTGGTTCCTTTGAAGATTTCTCTTGTAAACCTCACAAACCTTAGGAACAACCAAGCATGACAATGATTAGGGTTTTGATTAGTCCCCCACTTAGTTTTACCTTTGTGTCTCTTTTGAGTCTTCTCTTCTCACCTCATAATCAGGGACTAAACCCTAAAGGCTTTAAGGCTTTGTGATTAAGCTTATGCCTGCATCCTTCTATTAGGATGGAGTGTATAACTTTAATCCTAAGTGTTAAACCCTTAATGTGTTTAAATCCTTTAACCAATCCACTTAATAATCATCAAGACATCAAGCTTGTAACTTGGGCCTTGCATTAGGGTTCTAATTCTTCCTTAATTGGTTAAGAAGGACTAACCCTAGTGTTAATGGACAAGTCCCCCTCAAGTTGTCTTACAAACCCTAAAAATCATTTCATCATCATACCATTAATTAAAATCCATCTAATAAAGGCTTTGTTTTGTCATGAGTTTAATCCCTAATCATGGATTAAGTTGAGGAGCTTTCCTCAGCTTAAACATTCTCATATATTATCCTTCTATTAGGATGGTGTAATGAGTCTGTTTAATCCTTGATTATGGCTTAACCTCATTACTCAACACTAAACAAAAACACCAAAAATATCTAAATAATCACAAGTAGGTTAATGATCTTAATCCTACATCAAAGGTGATTAAGTGTGAGAAGCTGACTTCACACTTAAGGTATTCTCATTACCCCTAATCAGAGGGAAGATGTGATGAGTTTACTAAATCCATTGGTTTAGGCTTAAGCTCATTAACTTATGACAAACTTTCAAAAGCAATAAAAGACTGAAAATTCAAAAACAAACAATAATCGTCTCCTCCGGGATTCTTTTCTCATCATCTTCACTCATAAACGAGAACTTGCTTCTTCCGTCTAATGCAAGACGGTTTGCACCTGAGCCAGACAGGTCATACACTTGAGCATAGGCAAGTAAGCAGTTCACAAGTCAATTCATCTTTCAGTCTGTTTGGGTTGAACTACGGTGTTCTGACTTCCTCATTGCACGAGAGGATACGTAGGCATAAATTAACAGTTACCGAACAAAAGTCTCTGTATATTCCCCCTCTTTCAGTATTATTTTCTTAGCCTCATTATCTTGAGCATCTTATTCCTGTTCCTACACTGACACTTCCCTTATACACTTCACTATTCTTTTACACTGACACTTGCATTCTTTCCAGCTTTTGATACACAAATTGCACTGACACTACCCCTTTAAAACACAAATCTTTTAAGCGTGGATCCCGTCGAGTACGACGGACAATCTGGGTGCTAACACCTTCCCAGGTTGTAACCAACCCCCTTTCTCAGTCTCTCTGGTTCGCAACCGTCTTATCCGTATCTTTCGAGGCCTATGCAGCATTGCCTTTCCTCCGGGATAAAAATGCCTAGCTGGCGACTCTTTCTTTTCTTGTGAGTTCACTCCTGTGTGTTCTCACACCCTCCTCTCGCCGACCGTTCGCGTCTGTACCCTATTTGACCCGGCTTCATTTAGTGGGAGCGACAGCTTGGCGACTCTGCTGGGGACCCTTATACTGTAACCAGGGCTTCTGGTTCTTTTTGTGGGTTCCTCCTAGCGCTTGTTTGATTTGTGTTTACTGGGGTGTTATGTGCTATTTGTGTTTGTATATTTGCTTGATTTACTGCTTTATGTACAGTTATTTACTGCTTTCTTTATAGCTTTACATATATCATACTGTCATATTGTTCTGGCTGGATCTGGTTTTGTTGCTTTGGTGGGTGGGTTTTTATTGAGAGTTAAGGTCCTATACCTGGGACCTGAGTGACACCTAGGCTAGAGTGGTTCATATTCTTTCCCATTCCATTTCGGTCTGGTGCGGGAATATGAAACACGGTTCAGATATGGGTTTCTTCTTGAGAACTCTGTGCTACAGATTTCCTGTAGTGCTAGGGCTATTCTGGAAGCCTGCTAAGTCTGGATGACCTTTATTATGACCTTCAGAAACTGAGGTGAATTAGAGGAGGATCCTTTATGGTTATTGTAAACACTGTACCTCCGGGTTGGAAGTGTTTACACTTCTCATAACTGATCCAAGTCTGAGGATCCTTGTTTTAGAACACCACCTGTGAGGGGGTTGGGCTGTTTACAGGTTTGCAGGTACCCTTGACCTCAGCATACCCTGTTACTTTGTTTTGATTAAGAGTACTCCACTTTGGGACAGTTCTTGTGATTTTTAACCCTGGACATGTGACTCTTTATTTGAGTCCCCCACCTTGGTTACTAGACTTTTGAACCTCCATCTGGATTTCTTGAACATACATGGACTAATATCAAGGCAGTTAATCAGATCCAGTTTGATCACAAACCCTTGCATATCATTTGCATACATCATCATTGCATCATTTAACATTTGCTTATTTGTTTTTCAGGGTATCCATACTATATTTTGGCTTGGTTTTGACCCCTTCATCTGCATAGACCTATCTGCTTCAGCTATCCTCATCAGCTACCTGCTTCAGTCACCTGCATCATCAGTATTGGCCTATCAGTGGCCTATCTTCAGTATTATTCTCCATCATCAGCATCCGTCTCAGCTCTTCTTCAGCAACATGGCACCCAAGAAGAGCAATGTCTTCTACCATTTCTTTGAGCCTGAGTTAGCTGGCATCAGGAAGATCCAGGCCTTGATTACTCCAGACCATATATCACTATTCAGAGAACATTATGGAGGCATCCTTGATGTGGTTATGGATTTGGACCCTTCCTAGAGGAGCTTGATTCATACTTGCCTGCAGTTCTATGATCCCCCTCTGAGGTGCTTCACCTTCCAGGATTTTCAGTTGGGGCCTTTATTAGAGGAGTATTCATCATTGGTTGGTGTGCCTGTCAGGGGTAGTGTCCCCTTCAACCCTGAGATGGCTTTTCCCAGTAATGAAGAAGTAGCAAGAACATTGTATTTGGAACCCTCTCTGATTGGACAAAACATGACTACCAAGGCTGGAATCTCTGGTCTACACTTGGATTTCTTGACTTCTCAGGCCATCCTGAAGGCCTCCTTGGGAGAATGGAAGGCAGTCTGTGCATTATTGGCCCTTAGCATATATGGGGTCATATTATTTGCAGATGAGCCTAAGTTTATTAGCAAGAATGCAATCCATCTTTTCATCCTGAGGAACCCAGTGCCCACCTTACTGGGAGATTTCTACTACTCTATTCACCAAAGGAATGAAAAGCAAAGAGGAAGATTGGTGAGATGATGTGCTCCCCTGTTCCATACCTGGCTGCTCAAACACTTGCCCAAGACTGATGCATTCTTGAATCCTCACCAGCAAAAGAATTGGGCTAGAAGACTCATTGCTTTGACCTCAGCTGACATCAGGTGGTGCACTCAGAGCACCAAGGGCAGGGACATCATTACTAGTTATGGGCAGTTCCCCAATGTACCTCTGATAGGAGTGAAGGGTTGCATCAACTACAACCCTCTGCTATTCAAAAGACAATTGGGCTATGCATTGGTCCACCCTCCTAGAGCATAAGACTTGGCTGAAACCCTTTATTGTGAGGTTAAGCCTAATCTGGCTATTGTCAGGCAAGCATCCTGGGCTTGGGACAATGTTCAGACCAAAGGAGTGGCCATTCTTGGAAGATGCAACAATGTGGCCTCAGCTCAGTACTATGAGTGGTCTCATGCCAGGGCTCAAATTTCTGGGATGCCCTTCACCATTGAGGATACACCTGGACCCTCCACAGCACCACCTCCAGCCACTGTCAGCTTAGAGGAGTTTGAGAAACTGAAAGAGAGGAATGAGAATCTGACTCAGGCTCTACAGAAGACCCTCTGGGAGAGGAGTGATGGTCGTTTGGACATTGAAAGGTTAGAAAAGCTAAAGGTGGAGCATCTAGCCAGGATTGAGAAGTCAGAGGATTACATCAAGAAGTCAAGGGCTGGAGAGCAGATCTTGAAGAATGCCTGCAAGGAGGCTCAGTTCCAGAAGGCCAGGACTGATTTGTATCTGAAAGAGAGTCAAGCTAGGTGGGTCAGGATCACCGAAGCTCGTACTCATGAAGATAAAAGGACTCAGGACAAGATTGAGCAGTTGGAGGCAAATACAAAAGAGCAACAGGAAGCCCTGCTAGCAGCCCAAAAGGAGATCTCAGAGTTGAAGATCAGGGCTGGTGTGAAGAGGTCAAAGGACCAGAGTCGACACAAGAAGCTAACTGCAGCTGTTACTACCAGGAATCTTCTCATCAGGAACCTCACAGAGCGTCCAGCTGATCCGGTAACTGAAGCACTTCTAAAGGAAGTTCAGGAGGATGAATTTGGTCTTGGTGTCTGACTTTTGCTTGTTGTTGCTTTCATTTCATTGTACTTTTCCTTTTTGTGTTGTATTTTGACCCCTCAGAGGGCATGTATTGTAAGAAACAAACTATGTATCATTTACTTTTTGTAATATATGTGCTGGTTTGTTTTATCTGAGTTCTTTCAAGCAACATCAAAAGGATCTTCCTCAGGGGTCTGGAAAGGTCAAAACCAAGTGCCAAGCCGGATACCTTGGAAACAAATAAGCATACTGCATTGCATACTAACCTTTTGTTTTATTTTGTAGGTTTTTGTTTTGTTTGTTACTAACTCTGTTGTGGTTCAGGAACTATTGCTCGACGTCGGGTGTTCCCACTCAACCGTCCACACAGATATCCTACCCGCAACAACCTTCCGGGTATACAGATGGACCAGGTACAACAGGATCTTACAGAGGTCAGGAATCAAATGGCCAATGAGAGGTTGGAAATGAGGAATCAGATGACTCAGTTTATGGAGGTGATGAATGGATTGGCACAGAGCCAGGAGAGATTAAGAGCCTTGGTATAGAGGCAGACTCAAGAAGACCCCCATCTGGGGACTGGTGGAACAAGCAACAATGAGAGGGTTCAGCCTCATATCAACCCACCTGTATTTGGACCCCACCTTCATCCAGAGATCAACATCCCTGCTAATGTGCAAGGGAATGCTACCACAGGCAGAATACTCCAAGAAGACCCCCAGGAAGATCAGTTCACAGTGATGGGAGCTGGGGATGAAGCCTATGACAGAAGGCTAGATGAAATTGCTGAAAAATTAAGGTCCCTGGAGTCTCAAAACTCCTTGGGTTTTGATGTTATGAACATGGGCTTAGTGGACGGGGTCAGGATTCCCCACAAATTTAAACATTCGTGCTTTGAGAAGTACAACAGAACTTCCTGCCCGCGAACCCACTTGCAATCTTTTCTGGGGAGGCTGAAGGCATATACCATGGATGAAAAGCTATGGATGTTTTATTTTGAGGATAGCTTAACAGGAGCTTCAAGGGAATGGTACTCTCATTTGACCAGAGCAACCATCAGATGTTGGAAGGACTTGGCTGAGGCCTTCATTAGACAATACCAGTATAACTTGGATATGGCTCCCAACAGGACCCTCCTGATGGGAATGTCACAATCATCCAGAGAAAGCTTCCGGGAGTACGCCCAGAGGTGGAGACAGCTTGCTGCTGCTGTCCAGCCTCCCATGTCGGAGAGGGAGATGGCCGACATGTTTATGAACACCCTCCAAGGGACATACATTGACAGGCTAGCTGCCTTTTCTTCTACCAGCTTTGCGGATGTAGTTATAGCTGGAGAAAAAATTGAGAGCCTATTAAAGATGGGAAAAATTTCTGACAACGGAGCAAGCTCTTCCAACAACCCAAGAAAGCCTTTTGTGGGCCGAAGAAGAACTGGTGAGACTAATGCTATTCATACCAGCAGGGGCAGACCCCAATATGTTCATAGGTCTGTGGCAGCTGTCACCATTCCCGCTCCAATTCATCCACAACCGTCATACCAACCTCAGCAACAACCCCACTACCAGCAACAAACTCAATATCCACCTCAGAGAAATTATAACAACAACAACACCGGCAACAACAATCAGCAAAGACCGTTTCAACAAAGACCAACTCAGGCCAATAGGGTGATCGATCCGAACCCTATGCCCTATGCCACATTATTGCCACAACTCCTGAAACTCAACCTGGTTGAGCTAAGGACATTGGCACCTCCAGATCCTGCCAGTCTGCCCAGAAATTACGACACCAGCGCCAGATGTGCTTTTCACTCAAATGCACCTGGCCACAGTACAGAGAAGTGCAGAGCCTTGCACATGAAAGTACAGGATCTAGTGGATTCCAAAGCTCTAAACTTTTCACCTCCACCAAATGTCAGTAAAAACCCTATGCCAAACCACGGAGGACCCAGAATCAATGCTATTGAGGAAGATAAGCCGTCTTACTTGATAACTAGTGTGGGGCAGATTCGGACACCCTTGGTAGAGATTAAAGCTCAACTCCTTGAATGTCAAATGTTCTCTGGATGTGAGCTAGGATGTGCTTATTGCAACATTTCAGTGAATGGGTGTGATAACTTGAGTGATGGCATAGATGGTCTCATCCAGAGTGGCCTACTTCAAATCACAACATCAACACCTCCAAATCCAGCAATCTCCTTAGCAGCAATTCTCGAGTCTTCTACAACTGCAACAACAATTGTTCCAAACAACTCTTCAATCTCATCAACAAATGTTTCATCTGTTACTTCAACGGACCAAATATCAACAAACATTCCTTCTACAACTTCAGCACCCCTTCATTCAGAATCTCCTACAACAGCAACACCCATCCAGTCTACAGTGTCTCCCACAACATCAACAGCAAACAATGAAAATGTCTCAACGGTTACAATTTATTATGATCCTGCAAATGATTCTGCCTACAACTCACAAAGTGCCACTCCTATCAGAGAGCCAGTTACAATATACTATGATCCACATACTATCATGGTCCCTTCTGCAGCTGCTATCAGTCCAGTAACTATCACAGTGCCTGGGCCAGTACCTTATGAAAGCAGTAATGCCATCCCTTGGCATTACGGCTCTGATCTATACTGCGAAGGACAGAAAATCACTTTGGAATCATCAACTTCTTCACCACAAATAGACAATGTGGGGGGAGGCGGAGGCTTCACTCGAAGCGGACGTCTCTTTGCCCCGCAAATTCCAAGACCCAGTGCCGAAGCAGAAGCTGTTGCCAAGGCAAAAGGGAAAAGCATGGTGCAAGAAGAACAAGCTGCTAAAGAAGCTTTGAAAACCCCTTTCGATCAAGAGGTTGATGAATTCATGAGAATCATCAAGAAAAGTGATTACAAGATAGTGGACCAGCTTCACCAGACACCTTCCAAAATCTCCATTTTATCATTGTTAATGTGCTCCGAGGCTCATCGGAACGCACTACTAAAAGTCTTGCACGCAGCTTATGTGCCAGAGGAGATTACCGTCAATCAGTTGGAAGCTGTAGTTGGAAATGTTAACGCTAGTCATGGACTAGGATTTACCAACACTGATTTGACGACGGAAGGCCGCAATCACAACAAGGCTTTGCACATTACCATGGAGTGTAAGGGTGCAGTTCTTTCCCATGTATTAGTGGATACGGGGTCATCCCTCAATGTCTTACCTAAAAAAGCCCTTGTGAAGCTGGAGTATGAAGGATTGGCATTACGCCCCAGCAACCTGGTAGTGAGAGCCTTTGACGGTTCTAAGAGATCAGTTCTGGGGGAAATTGAGTTGCCTATAACGATTGGCCCACAAACTTTCAAAACGACCTTCTACGTGATGGACATTCAGCCGGCCTACAGCTGTTTGTTGGGTAGACCTTGGATTCACGCCGCTGGCGCAGTTACGTCTACCCTTCACCAGAAGTTAAAATTCGAGTGGGAAGGCCAAGTCGTTACTATTTGTGGAGAGGAAGATATTTTCGTTAGCCATCTGGCTACATACAAATACATTGAGATGGATGGGGAGATCCACGAAACTATGAGTCAAGGGTTTGAGGCCTTGAACATAAATGAAGCATCCGCTGTACCTGGAACCTCAATGACATCTTATCAACAAGCCCGGAAGGTTGTTGAAGAAGGGACTGCCCAAGGCTGGGGCAAGTTGCTGCCCGTAGAAAAGAAGGAGGATAGATTTGGGTTGGGTTACAAACCAACTCAACAAGATCAAGCAGAGGCTGCTAAGAAGCCCAGTTTTGTCAGTGGGGGGATGCTCGCCCCCGATGCCGTAAACAACTTGGAAGACGAGGATGAAAGCGACCGCAACCTGGAGAGCTGGATACGTCCAAGGATCCCGGGGAGCAGTATCTCAAACTGGTCTTCCCAGGAAATTATAAGAGTTACTCCTGCAGAGTAATTATTATTTCCTGTATTTTTTAAGCATGCATCAAGTCTTGCATCTTGCCCAAGATGACAAGACTCATTTTGTAATCGGGCCATCTGTAATTTTGTGCAAATAGATCAATCAATGATAATCAGACATCTTTTGCAAATGAGTCTTTTTCTTTTTTCGCTCACTGTTTTTCCATTTTTCTTTTTGTACAAAAATAAATGGCAATGTTTTCAAAATGACGACTTTATTTCACTTTTCTAAAACAAGATTAAAATCAATCACTAAAATGAACAAACTGAACCCTTGCAGAGAGTGCCTTCCAGACCACACCGACAACAGCACGGCTATGACTTCGTATGACTTTGACAATCCAATCAATCAAGCTGATGAAGGGGTTGAAGAAGAGTATGAGCTTCCTGAAGAGCTAGCCAGGTTGTTGAGACAAGAGGAAAAAGTCATCACTCCTCATCAGGAGGAGGTCGAAACGATTAATCTTGGTACAGATGAAGACGTGAAAGAAGTTAAGATCGGGGCCTGCTTACAAGACTCAGTGAAGAGACAACTGATGGACTTGCTTCAAGAATATGTGGACGTGTTTGCTTGGTCTTATCAAGATATGCCAGGGTTGGACACCGACATTGTTATGCACAAGCTGCCTTTAAGAGAAGATTGCCCGCCGGTTAAACAGAAACTGCGCCGTACTCGCCCAGACATGGCAATGAAAATCAAAGAAGAGGTACAAAAGCAGTGGGACGCCGGGTTCCTTGCTGTAACTAGCTATCCACCGTGGGTTGCTAATATAGTACCTGTGCCTAAGAAAGATGGCAAAGTAAGAATGTGTGTTGACTACCGAGATCTGAACAGAGACAGCCCGAAAGATGACTTCCCATTACCTCACATCGATGTATTGGTGGATAACACAGCTCAGTTCTCGGTATTCTCCTTCATGGACGGATTTTCAGGATAGAATCAGATCAAAATGTCACCTGAAGACATGGAGAAGACAACCTTCATCACACCCTGGGGCACGTTCTGTTACAAGGTGATGCCATTCGGGCTGAAGAATGTTGGCGCAACATATCAACGGGCCATGGTGACATTATTCCACGATATGATCCATAAAGAAATCGAATGTTATGTGGATGACATGATTGCCAAGTCCCTCACTGAAGAAGACCACCTGGTAAATCTGCTGAAGCTATTCAAGCGTCTGAGGAAGTACCAGCTAAAGTTAAATCCCAACAAATGCACATTCGGGGTGCGATCTGGTAAGCTGCTGGGATTTATTGTAAGCGAGAAAGGGATTGAAGTTGACCCAGATAAAGTCAAAGCCATTCAAGAAATGCCTGCACCAAAGTCAGAGAAAGAAGTTTGAGGGTTCTTAGGACGATTGAACTACATTTCACGGTTCATATCTCACCTTACAGCAACTTGTGAACCCTTGTTCAAATTGTTAAGAAAAGAACAAACGGTCAGGTGGAACGAAGATTGCCAGAAGGCTTTTGACAAGATCAAGGAGTACTTACAAGAGCCTCCAATCCTTATGCCTCCAGTCGAAGGAAGACCCCTAATCATGTACTTGACAGTATTAGAAGAGTCGATGGGGTGTGTGTTGGGCCAGCATGACGAGTCTGGTCGAAAAGAGTATGCAATATACTACCTAAGCAAAAAGTTTACCGACTGTGAACAACGTTATTCACTGCTCGAGAAAACTTGTTGTGCTTTAGCGTGGGCTGCTCGCCGACTAAGGCAGTATATGTTGACCCACACCACTTTATTGATCTCAAAGATGGATCCAGTTAAGTACATTTTTGAGAAGCCAGCACTTACCGGACGGGTTGCAAGATGGCAAATGATCCTCACAGAATATGACATTCAGTACACATCTCAGAAAGCCATCAAGGGCAGTGTATTGTCTGATTATCTTGCTGAGCAACCTATTGATGATTACCAGCCTATGAGATTTGACTTCCCTGATGAAGACATCATGTTCATCAAAGCAAAAGATCATGAAGAGCCTGTTCACACTGAAGGGCCTGACCCGGAAGAAGAATGGACTATGATGTTTGATGGGGCCATTAATATGAATGGTCGTGGTGTTGGTGCAGTACTCATTACACCTAAAGGAGTTCACGTGCCTTTCTCGGCAAAGCTCACCTTTAACTGCACTAACAACGAAGCTGAATACGAAGCTTGCATTATGGGTCTTGAGGAAGCCATTGACCTCAGGATCAAGACTTTAACTGTATTCGGAGATTCAGCTCTGGTAGTTAATCAGACCAACGGCAAATGGTACACACACCAGGATCATTTGATACCTTACAGGGATTATACAAGGAGGTTATTGACTTTCTTTACAACAGTCAAGCTTGAGTATATCCCTCGGGACGAGAATCAGTTTGCAGATGCTCTGGCTACCATTTCATCCATGATCAAAGTCCAAGCTGCCAACTTTGTACCTCAAATTTCAGTGTCCAGACTTGACAGACCAGCATATGTGTTCGCAGCAGATGTTGTCAAAGATGATAAGCCTTGGTTCCATGATATTAAGTGCTTCTTGGAGGATCAAACATACCCACCTGGGGCATCTTCCAATGATAAGAAGACTTTAAGAAGGCTTGCTGGTAGTTTCTTCCTGAACGCTGATGGTTCCCTATACAAGAGAAACTTTGATATGGTACTCCTCAGATGCGTTGATAGAGCAGAAGCAGACTTGTTAATGCACGAGGTGCACGAAGGATCCTTTGGTACCCATGCGGGAGGGCATGCCATGGCTAAAAAGTTGCTAAGATCAGGTTATTACTGGATCACAATGGATGCCGACTGTTGTGCTTATGCCAGAAAATGCCATAAATGCCAGATTTATGCGGATAAGGTGCATGTGCCTCCCAATCCTTTGAATGTGATGTCTTCACCTTGGCCCTTTGCTATGTGGGGCATTGACATGATTGGCAAGATTGAGCCAACTGCTTCGAATGGCCACAGATTCATCCTGGTTACCATTGACTATTTCACCAAGTGGGTTGAAGCAGCTTCCTATGCGAACGTTACATGGCAAGTGGTAGCCAGATTTCTGAAGAGAGATATCATCTGTTGATACGGAGTTCCCGAGCGAATCATTACTGACAATGGTTCCAACTTGAATAACAAAATGATGGCAGAACTGTGCCGGGACTTTAAGATCCAACACCACAACTCTTCTCCTTACAGGCCAAAGATGAATGGCGCTGTTGAGGCAGCTAATAAAAATATCAAGAAGATTGTGCAGAAGATGGTAGTTACCTACAAAGACTGGCATGAGATGCTACCGTTTGCCTTGCATGGGTACCGCACGTCAATCAGAACATCCACTGGGGCAACACCGTATCAACTTGTGTACGGTATGGAAGCAGTCCTACCTGTTGAAGTTGAATTACCCTCCCTACGGGTACTGATGGATGTTAAGCTGAACGAAGCAGAATGGGTCCGATCCCGATACGAACAACTGAGTCTAATTGAAGAGAAGAGATTAGCTGCAATCTGTCATGGGCAGTTGTATCAGAAAAGAATGAAGAAAGCCTTCGATCAGAAAGTCAGGCTCCGAGAATACCAAGTAGGAGATCTTGTGCTGAAAAGACTCCTCCCTCCTCATACAGACCACAGGGGCAAGTGGACTCCGAATTATGAAGGGCCATTCGTAGTAAAGAAAGTTTTCTCTGGTGGAGCACTGATGCTCACCACTATGGATGGTGAAGACTTCCCGTCCCCTGTGAATTCAGATGCAGTTAAAAAATACTTCGCATAAAATGACCCGCTGGACACAAAAACAGAATGTAAGTCCAGGCAAAAATAGGGCATCCCGGCGAGTCAAAAAACAGAATAAAAGACTCAGGCAAAAATAAGGGAAAATAAAAAAAAAATGTACACCCGCTGAGTTGAAAAGCCGCATTGGACAACTCAGGCAAAAATGGGTATCCCGATGGATTGAAAACCCGAAAGGGCGATCCATGCAAAATAAGGGAATAAGCGAACAACTGCATTCTGAATTCGTCTGTATCACCTACAACTTGGTAAGCCTCGAAAGGATCAAGCTTCTGTCAGAATCAACCTTCTTCAGAAAGCAAGACGAGAAGAACGTCAAATGTCATACGAGTCATAGCAGAAGGGAAGCTCCTTGAAGCGTCGACAACATTGCCAGCATTTTGTTTCTCAATTTGTAACAATCTCCTCATTTCAGGGGATATGTTTCTTTGACTGTATCTTGCCAATTCAGGGCACATAAATTAATAAAATCAGATTTTCAGTCATGTTTCGCCCCGTACACTTCATTTTCATTTGCAAAAATGTCTGGTGTCCTTAAAAACTGATTGCATAAATACAGATGCTTATCTTCAAAAAAAAAATAATAATAATAATGCGTGCTTGCAGGAAATATACTTACCCCCCGGGAGTGTCTAAACCCCTATGATGGAATCCGGTAAGGGATACCTCGGGATTACTTGTGCGTTTCTCTGCCTTTTCAGGATTTGCAGATACTCAAAGCACAACATGGGGCATGTAAGCTTCATCCCAGCAAGCTGGCAAATCAACACTCACTCAGTCTTAGCACCCAAAGTGCTTTCTCCCCAACTGAGTTGCCACTTGCTATTTCTCCCCAGCCGAGGTGCCAATCATTCTTCCTCCTCATCTAAGTACAAAAGCCAGGGAATCGTCTCCCCACAGAGCTTCAGCCTCAATCCAGAAGAGCAATGCATGAAGGAATCACAACAGAGTGACGAAAGCTTCTATAAACTCCAGCTGGGTCTCTCATTTATTGGAATAGGTCTATCATTGACCCATTTCCCCAAGCAGATACATCTCATTAGATCTACCAATGATCTCATCCCCAACTGGGATGTCCATTTCAAACCAGATCAACCAGAGATCTTCATAGCGACGGGATCCGAATCCCAGATTGGTATCCTTGCATAATCATGGCATTCGCATCATATTCACCCCACAAAGCGTAGCATTCCGTCTAAATACGGAGCATTACGACAAAAATCAAACATACTGCATGATCCGAAACAAACACTTGTGAATAGTAACAATCCATCAATAATATGCAGAAAACCCCCCAGATTCCCCAACAGAGAGCTAAAGCTAACGCAGTTGCCTTACATTCACAAACACCAGTATATACTCCTTGTGGCACCCGTCCGTGTCATATCCCCAATAAAAGACCTAGGCATCCTCTTTGCACTCACAGATGCTTATATATATACAACTTTCTTGATACCCGTCCGTGTCACTTTCTCCAGCACAGCAACATAAACACTTTGTATATCAGATACTTGTTTATATTATACTTTTCTCCTTGGCACTCGTCCGTGTCACTCTCCCCAGCAGATTAAACACTCATCTATACACCACTCATACTTATTACCCTTATACAGTACTCGTCTGTATATTGTATACACCATTTATATCCCCGCAGATTCAACACTAGTCCTTGTTCTTTGTTAACCAGTTGGTACTCGTCCGTACCATCATCTCAGAACATGCGTCAAGCGTTTGTTTCTACCTGATACTCGTCCGTATCATGGTCTTAGGGATGCTCGTCCGCATCTTAATCCATACACCGTGTCAAACACTCTTGTCTTCTTGAATATAGACACTCGTCTGTGTTTACTATTCTCCAGAAGAGTCCCCTCAGATTCAACACTCATCCGTGTTCTCCGTTAACCAGTTGATACTCGTCCGTATCATCATCTCTGAACACGTGTCAGTATTTGTTTCTACCCGATACTCGTCCGTATCGCAGTTGTAACACCCCAAAATTTGCCCTCTAAATTATTACTATATAATTGGCTTACGATTCATCCATCTGTTTCTTTTATTGGGTCATAATACTCGCCATCATACATTTTTATGGGCTTTTGAGGCATGGGATCAGAGTATTTCCCTTGTGATTGGAATTTTCCTTTTCTAAGTGTTAAGGTTTGGTTCAGTGGAAACTTGGAGATCAACGGTCATGGTTTATTTCCTTGATCATGTGACCTTCAAATGATATGCGGAATCAAAGTAAGGGCATTTTAGAATCAGGGGTCGAGAATGGTGTTTAACTCCAAGTCGAGGCCATGTGAGAGTTATCAGTTCATAATTCAAGATCCAAAAGAAGTGAAAGGTTGATTATAAGTGTTACCTCAATTTGGATTTCACATTTTTTTTCAATACTCATATTGTACAAACCATTTCGCTTGTTCATCCTTAAATATCATTCAAGTAAAGAGGGTTATAAGCAAACTGGATTCAAATAAATGGTCTTGGTCCATCATCAGTAAAATGATTACAAGAAAATATCTAGCGCATAACAAGTTAGATATCATAAGGACATGTTAGTTTGGATTTGTTTGCGCTTACGGAAATCAGCGGGACAATGATGTGGGTGCCATGGTTTATCCCATATTTGTAGTCAAAATACTGCTGATATAAATTTGAGAAATTAAAAGGAACGGATATCAAAAGGGTCACGATTGCCAGTCAAAGAACAGGATTCACCAGAGGAAGGATTTCAAAATACTAACGTGAAATCATGCATACGTTTTATTTTATTTTATTTTATTTTTTTTTTTGGTTACTTTGGAATATGCTATAATAGGTTATATTAATTGGATAGGATATAGATAAATATATATACTATTGCCCGTGACTATCTTATCTCATTGAATTGAACAATTTTAACATTTTTTGGAAATTACTACACTTTTCTATGACTTGTTTTGTATCTGACCAGAAAAGAATACACTGAGAGAGGATAGGCAAAGTTTCAAACTTTCAACGTTTTCCATATGTAAATCAACACTATATATTATTTTAGTATTATTGTTAATACAAATATGTATGAGTATTTGTTCGAAGCATGACATATGGAATAAATAAAATGTGAAAATTTAAACTCAAGTATCATGAGCCAGCTACAGTGGTTTCACTCAGGATATATCTCATTCATGTTCAGAGCAAAGTTCAGAAATAGGAAATTCAGAAAGGAAAAGAGGCTAGCAGAAGGAAACTTTTAAAATTCTCTTATGATTAAGGATTACACTAGAAAAAATATGGATAAATTCTCCTGACTAATATGACAAATAACCAGGAAAATGTCTTTTAATCTCTTCGGCATCACCGTCTTCAATGTCACCTTCAATGGACTTCTATCATCAATGCGAAACGGTTTCAATGTCATGAAACTGAAATTTTGCATAAAGAGCATCCTCTATTTTGTATCTCCAAACTTTCAACAATCTGGACCCGCGAATCCATCACACAGCATTGATAACATTCCCACTCTTCCAATGAGCAAAGCTACGAAACAGAAAATACATGAAAATTAGCTACAACAACTGAGGTATTAGAAACCAACAGGGCATCAGTTCAGAGCTTACACCAGAAGATGTTAACAGAAAACAAGGAGAAAATTGGAGAAGGGAATCAGAAGCAATTTCTAATCTAAAAAAAACTTGCAGAATTCCTAACCATTTCTAACCAATTCCTAACTGTCATAACAAACCGCATAACAGAAGAAACTTCCAGAGCCTTTTCAAACTCTAACTAAACTCAGTAACCGAAAATCTAACAACCAAGCAGAATCTCTAACCGATTTTTCAACAGAAACTAAACTGAATAACAAAAACTCACCCCTATAAGAAGATGGATGGATCAACTTCTTCAGCTTCTTTTTTGGGCTCCATAAGATCTTCTTCTTCCTTCTCCCTCAGGATTCTCTCGAATTCTCCAACACCATTGGCACCTTCTAGCCTCTTCGATCTCCACCAATATTTGACACATCTTCTATCTTCAATTCGTCATCATTCTCACATCCGTGTTAACATCATCCGGCACCATTAGCCAAATCCTCAGAAGTATGAACTTGCATCAAGAAGCACTGCAAGAACATATTCCAGCTACCATTCGGATTCGCAGTGAGAAGGTGAAGGAGATTTGAGGGCAAGTATCAATGGCAACTTCAAATCTGCAAAATTCAAAGAAAATAGTTCACAGTGAGATTTTCTGATCCACGGTATACGTCAAAATCGTGCAAGAAGAACGACAACAATAAACCGCAAAGAAGAAGTTATGGAACAAGTGGTGATAGACGAGTTTCCGAAACGTACCTGAACGGAGCTGTGTGTGCTTTCGTCGTTTTCGTTCTCGCGTCCCCAAAATCATCAACCTCGCGGCGGCATCGAAGCGACGAACATCCTTCAGTGGCAGCGTCAACACGTCTTCAAGTCACAAGGTATGAATCCGAGACCTCATTTGTGTGTAAACATTTTCGCGTGTTGGTTATCGATCCTGATTTTGGTAGCCTTAAGCTGGTACCATGAGTGAGCTTCTAGGATTTTGATGTCAGGTTTGAGGTAAGCGAAGGGGTAGGTTGTAGAATGTTGATGAAGGGGAGTATAGGGCGGTGTGGTTGTCTCCGGTGGGTTCGTCGCAAGGCCGCCGTTAGGGCTTTGTTTTTGAAGAGACGAAGTCGAGAGAGAGAGAAGTTGGCCGGAGAGGGAGGTCATGACGGCGGATAGGGTTTGTAATTCGGGAAAGGGGAAGCTGAAAGTGAGAGGTGGCGGTGTGTATTAGGCTTTTTGTTGTTCGGTGAAGAAGATAAGAAGAGGCTTTAGGGTATTGTACAGAGGGTGACGGCGCGGAAGTGAGAGAGAAGAGAGGTTAGGGTTGGAAGAAGAGGAAAGGAGGGTGGCGAAAAACTTAGGTTTTTTTCAATATTCAGATTGTGAGAATTATGTATTGTTACTTTGTTTAAAATAATAAGTTGAATAATCATGCTTAATTAGAAATTTAAGTCAGTTAAGAGCCATTAAGTTTATGATTTAAGTTATTAAGAATTCATAAAAACAAATTAATTAAGTTGAATGATATTTTTAGTGATGACTTTCTCCACCGTCCTTTCTTTTGTTTCGTGAGGATAAGAAGAGTGTTTGGGGTCCAATCCGGCGGTGACACGTGTCACCGTCCGGTTGGACCGGTTTTGGTGAATCTCATCATTTCCCTCCTTGCATATGGACCTACGATTCCTATCAACACCCCCTATTTTTCTTTCTTAAACTAAAAATTGTAAATCACACCTCCCTCAGGCTTGGTGCGAATTGGACTTAAACCCAGTTGATGTTTACACCCCCCATGTGCAGGCCCATTTGGTTTCTAACTTAAATAAATTTCTATTTCTCCCTCCTTTCTATTCTTCTTTTCTATTTAATTTCTATTTTATACCTTTCCGCTTTAATTCCATAAAAAAATATGAAAATGAATATTAAAATTCTATAAAAATTAGGATAGAATATTAAGGCAATTTAGAAACTTTTCACATTTTTACTTTTGGAATTTTTGCATTTTTCGATTTAATTTCGATTTTTTTAATTTAATTGGCTTATGTTGAATTTCCACTTGGACACACAATTTTGTGCAATTTATTTCTACCACTGCCCATAATATTTTCTGCCCATTCTTTTTGCTATGATTAAAAGACAAGTTAAGGTACCTAGAATATTTTTTGGTGAATTTTTAGGACTTGTTTTTATTGTTTTGGGTAGTGTAATTTGTGTAATTTTGTGATTAAACTTTAGTTAGGTTTAAGTGGTCATTTACCCTAGTTAGAATGAGAATTTTTTAGAGATTTTTCAATATGGTGTTATAATCAGGTTTAAGACCTTAGGAATTTAATTTCACATTTTTTTATGACTTTTAGTATTTTTTGTCATTTTAAATCATTCCATCATATTATGCATATTTATATTTCATATCATTCACTAACTATTTGTTTTGTTTGGTGCAAGGTATGTTTTCAAGGATTGGCTAATTGGACTTGAATATTTTATGCTTCAATTGTGTTTTATACTTTGTGTATTTTGTGATTGTAATAGCTTAGAATTTGTATGTTTGTATGATTTCCTTAAGTAGGATTAGAAAAGATAAAAACAAATCGTTAGAAAACTAAATCTTCAAAAACAAATAAAGTATTCGATCCAACGTCGAATATACTTTCAAATAAATAAATAAAGCTTATATTATTCTAGGGCTCCACGATTACCTTCGTTCCATTCCATTCAACCAATATCAAACCTTGTATGTTTCATACCATAAGTCGTGTGTCATAGCACCACGCAACCGACCCACCCGAACCATTGTTCCATCCTGTTTACATTTCATACGTTTTACCTACCATGACCTAGGAGGACCCTATTTTCTCATTACTAACTTCTTTTGCTTGCATGGTTAGTCTTATATCTCTTATATCTCTTAGGTAGATTTTAATTGCAAACCTCACTAACCATAGGTTATCCATGAATTCAATTGATTTAGGGTAAGTCTAGTTTCCCTTAGAATGTTTACCTTTTATAACTTGAGTCTCTCTTCTCATCTTAAAAGAAAATCAAAAACATTTAATAAAGGAAAGGTGTGCAATGCGCCACGAGCCTTAAGCTACGCGGGAAATGACTAGTGGAGGTCTCCTTCACTCTTCTAGGATGCTTTACAAACGTTCCATTGGGGGCGATCTTGGAAAGTATTCGCTCCTGTGTCATAGTCTTTAGTGTTGTACATTCAATAAACACAAATTCAAAACATTTCTTCTAAAAAACAACAAACCAAGAAGTCACGTCTTCTCATCTCATCTCATACTCTTTGCGGACGAACATGACTTGTCTCGACAGTTCAAACAGCGATACGGTAAACACCCTCGAGTCAGAGCCGGTAACACCTAAGCTAGAGCTATGGCAATGTCATCCTAAAAACCAAAAACGAGTGTAAGCCTTAGTTAGACGAACTACGGCGTCTCTGATCCTCATTTATCCCGATGAGGTACGTAGGCAGTGGGGTAGGGCCCATTCGAGCACAATCTTTCTTTTTCCCTACATTTTCCCCTTTATTTCCATCTTTCTTTCCATTTTTAATTCCATTTCTTTTCTCATTTCATTTTCATTCCAGATAGCCATTCTTTCAGTTAAACAGCATATTATTTCTCACCCTTTGAAAACAGACTTTTAAGCGTGGATCCCGTCGGGTACGGCGGATGGATTGGGGTGCTAATACCTTCTCAATTCGTAACCGACTCCCGTATCCAGATCTTTGGTTCGCAAGGCCTTGTCCTTTTTCTTCTTCCTTAGGTTTGTGCAACATTACCTTTCCCATTCCTTCGGGATAAAAATGTCTGGCTGGCGACTCTAACTTTTCCGTGCCACTTTCGCGTTTGTACTAGGATGAAAATCCCGGGAGCGACAGCTGGCGACTCTGCTGGGGACTGTTAGAAATTCTAATTTCCCCTTTGAGAGTCAATCCTAGCGCTTGTCTGTTTCTGTTTTCTTTGGGTGTTTATTTGTTAGTTGTTATGCTTTAGTTTAGCTTTACTGTTTTGTTTACAGTTTATCGCTTTCCTTTACAGCTTTATTTACAGCTTTCTGCACTTTACTTTACTGTCGCATATACTGGCATATACTGTACTGGCTGTTCTGGTTTTCCTTGGCGGGATGGGATTATTGTGAGATAAGCCAAATACCCGGCTTGAGTATACACATAGGATGTAGAGTGGGCAGTCGTGTGGCTTGCGTGGTCTTGAGCACGTGTAGTTTTCACGAGTCCCACACCCAGATCAGGCTCTCTTGGGATATGTTCTATACTGCCTAGGCAGACCATAGAATGTTCCCACCTGAGCTGCTAACACTGGGAACCGATCATCGAGGACCTTAGTGGAAACAACCCTCTCCAGTGGTGACAGTGGCAGACCACATTTCGTGGCAAACCCATTCGCACCCGAGGGCCCACTAGGAAATCGTATAGGATGTCCTTGTTCTCTCATAGGAACCTGGTTAAAGCAACTGGTCGTATGACGGTAGTATTGTACCCTTCGGGATGAATGTACTATTGTTTCTCGACTTCAGTGCTTGAAACCGGGAACTTATGAGGGATGCTTGTTTTTCCGGAATTCAACTGAGGCCTCCCTGAGTAGTACATAATGCCAAACCGATTCCCTGATTTGGTCATGAGCCATTTCTCGGAAATGGTGAACGTATTATTGCTATTCGGCTTTGAGAGTCCGTGATGTTGACCCGTAGTAGCAATACCCGTGAGATTGGGAGGGATTTACAGGTTTGCAGGAAAACTAAACCTTCAACCTACCTTGTTCTTGATACTTGGGTTTTTCTTCTACTTATGATCTGGTGTTCTTGATAGTTGGTATTCAAGCAAAATCAGAGGACAGTACAACAGTGCCCAGTATATGCAGCAGTGATCGCATACCATTGCATTGCATCACATCATCCGCATACTTGCATTCCTAACGCATGTTTATTCATTTGCAGGGCTGCATATTACATCCTTGATTCCGGTTGTGGGTATTGATCTATGAGCATGGAACCCGAGAAGAAGACCAAGTGTATTATCTCCTACAAGGTTTATCAGCCTGTTGTGAAAGAAATTCTCAAAGTGAAGGCCTTAGCTCCTCCAGAAGTTCTGAATGTCTTCAAGCAGGATTACGGGTGGATTTTGTATTTCATAGAGCCCATCAGTGACTATGCTTTCAGAGGGATGCACACCTTACTACAGTTTTATGATCCACAGCTTAGATGTTTCGTACTTTCTGATTTCGTGTTGGCACCTACATTAGAGGAGTATTCGAGCATCCTGAGAGTTTCCGTGAAGGACTGTGCACCATTCTTTGGGACCAAGATTGATCCTGACTTCAAAGATGTAGCAACTGCTCTTTATTTGAGCAAGTCATTATTGGAAGACCGGATTGATAGCAAAGGAGGCTTCCGAGGATATCATTTGAGTTTCTTGTTAGGTGAGGCTACCAAAGCAGCTGAGGCAAAAAGTTGGAGTACCTTCAATGCGATCCTAGCTTTGTGTATCTATGGAATCACTTTGTTCCCGAACATGCCGAACTTTGTGGATGTTGATGCTATTCGCATTTTCATAGCAAAGAATCCTATTCCTACTCTCCTAGGTGATCTCTACCACTCTGTGCATTATAAGAATGAGAAGCGAAGGGGTGGAATGTTGAATTGTTGCGCGACTGTATTCTACAAGTGGTTCACACGCTTTCTTCCACAATTAGGAGCTTTTGAGAAGACGAAGAACACTCTTGAATGGTCGGAAAGATTGATGGGTTTGCAAGCAAAGGACATTGTATGGGTTAATCAGGGTTTGCGGTGCATTGACATTCTTCATAGTTGCGGAGGATTCCCTAATGTTCCATTGATCGGGAGGAAAGGGGGAATTAATTACAATCCTTCTCTCACGATTCGACAGTTTGGGTATGCCTTGAAGGAACCACCAGCTGCTGTGGACATCACAGAGTCCTTGTACTTCCAATCAACAGATGGATTTGAGATTGCTTAGAAAGCTTCTAATGCTTGGCATAGTCGGAAGACAAGAGGGAAGAAGACTTTGGGAGTAGGGAATTGTCGAGTGTATCCACCGTTTGCAGAATGGTTAAGAGAACGGGTTGAAGTGTTACTATTACCATTTGAGCCGGCGCCTCTTCTATATCCCACGGTCATTGAACAACCTACCACAGTTAGTATCGAAGAGTTCAACAAGATGAAGACGGAAAGAGACGGATTGTTAAGGGAGAATGCACAGTTGGGTCAGGAGCTTGCTAAAGCTAATCACGCTAGACTTGAGATTGAGTGGAAAGCTCAAGAAGATGCTGAGAGGCATGCTATTGAAAGGAAACAGTGTGAAATTGAGTTGGCTCGGTGTGAGAGGTTCGAATTTGCTACTAGAAGTTCTTCTAAGGAACACATTGATACTAGAAGGCAACTGGATCAGAAGACTTTGATGTTTGAGAACATGAAGAAGAGACATGCTGCCTACAGGATCAAAAGAGAGGAACAAGACAAAGCTCAAGCTGAAGAGATCGCGAGTAAGCTAAAGGAGAAAGACGAAGAGATGGCCGATAAGCTGAGAGGAAAAGATGAAGAGCTTGCTAAAGCCCGAGAAGAAGCTGCCTACTACAAGCGGATGATGATTTGCTATCAGAAGAAGCTGAAGAGGTTTGAAGACAACCAGGTGCAGACAAAGGAGTTGGTAGAAGTTCCGAAAACAGGACCGATCATTGACCCAGATCTAGATGGAGGATTGCATTGACAAAGACTGTTTGTTCGTATGATTGTAAGATTACCATCAGGATTGTTGATGGAATCTTTTTATCATTGTACTTCTGTTTGAATTCATACTTTTAGTGTTTTGACTATATCAACAAAGTTCTTATCATAAAAAGGTCTTTTTGCTATCATTATGTGTTCTCTCACTTCGTGATCACCGACACATCTGACACATTTGCAAAAAAGTAAAAATAAAAAAACACGTCGGTCTTCATATTCTTGGAATTGTTTGGCACGTCTGTTACACACACGCACCTTATATTATCAACACCGCTTTTTATTCACAGCAAAAAGAGCTCCTGTCTTCATCAAACTCACAAAACTGGAATCAGGGGATGGGATGCCCTAAAAATGAATCAACATGCCATAGCATTCATTTCCTGCATACCATATTCTTGTATTTTTGCAGGTTACCCAGGGTTTCTAACTTATTTGATTGCAGGCAATATAGCTGGTCAACGCGTTCACCGATATCCGACTAAAAGAAACCGAGTAAGGATGGCTGATCGAATGCAGACTGATCTCAATGAGCTCCGACAGAGGATGGATCAGTTCATGGAAATGATGACCGGCATGGCCCAGAACCAGGAGCGTCTCCGGTTGATGGTTGAGCAACCTCATGGGAATGTTAATACGGGAACACCGGCTGAGAATGTGGATTCTAACGCTGCCCGTAACGGAGAGCCTCATCCAAATAGGACCGCAACACGTAATGCAGGTTTAGAAGACAATCAAGAAGACCAGTTCACTCTACTGGATGCTGATATGGGTAATATGAATGAGATCAACAATCGCAGGTATGAAGAGCTGTCAGAGAAGATCAAGGCCATGGAATGTCAGAATTCCTTGGGTATCGATGTAACCAGTCTCGGGTTAGTACCAGGAGTCAGAATCCCTCCAAAGTTCAAGGCACCATCGTTTGACAAGTACAACGGCAGCACATGTCCTAGGACTCACATTCATGCGTACTTCGGAAAAATCTCGGCTCATACTGATGACGAGAAACTTTGGATGCATTTCTTCCAAGACAGTTTATCTGGAGCTTCGTTGAGCTGGTACATGAAGTTGAGTCGGGTCTCTATTCGAAGTTGGAAAGATCTAGCTGAGGCATTCCTCAAGCAGTATCAATACAATATTGATATGGCTCCGAATCGCACTCAGTTGCAGAACTTGTCTCAAGGACCTAAAGAGAGTTTTAAGCAGTATGCCCAGAGGTGGCGTGAGCTGGCCGCACAGGTTCAACCTCCCTTGCTGGATCGGGAAATGGCAGACATGTTTATGGGCACCTTGCAATGTGTTTACTTGGATCGTCTGGCCGCCTGCCCGTCCATTGGTTTTTCTGATATCGTCATTGCTGGAGAAAGAATAGAGAATTTTTTGAAAATGGGAAAGATCCAGGATGCAAGCAATGCTAGTTCTTCCGGTGTGAGAAAGCCTTTTGGCAACGGCCAAAGAAGAAGAGAAGGTGAAACGAATGCCGTGTATAGGGGCCGAGACAGAAGTTATTCTCAAGGTTACTACCAAACGGCTGCGGTGACTATTACTCCACAGGTTCAACAACCACGACCACAGGTTCAACAACAACAACCACAGTTTCAACAACAGCGACCACAGGGTCAGCAACAACAGGAACAGAGGCCATTTCAAGAAAGAACAAGAGCGAGAAACCGCAGACTCGACCCCGTCCCATGCCCGTATGTTGTATTGCTCCCAGAGCTGCTAAAGTTGAACCTGGTCGAGCTTCGTACCATGAGACCTCCCGCTCCTGACAATCTACCTCCGAATTTTGATGCTAACGCCAGGTGCGAATTCCATTCAGGTGCCCAGGGGCACAGTATTGAGAAATGTTGGGCTTTTCAGAACAAGGTACAGGACCTAGTTGACTCCAAGGCGATCAATTTTGCTCCTCTCCCGAATGTACTCCATAATCCGATGCCTAGTCATAATGGAACCGGTGTCGCGGTCGTTCTACCAGATGGTTCACGTTAAGCTGAAGTCTTCGAGCTGATCACCCAGGACGCCAGGGTACTCATGAAGCAAATAAAGCCAGCAGTATTCAAATACTCTCAGTGATGGCATTTATGTGTTTGCCTTTTTTTTCATTGTTCCTTTTTCATCCCTGTTGAGGGGAACTACGTCGCTCTGATTCTTCATTGGTCGTCAGTCAATGGAGATACGTAGGCAGAAGATCGTCAGGTCTTTCCGAGCAAACTTATGGGCCAACTCTACTCCCCAGCTTCACTTTCTCCTTCAGACGTCTCGTGTTAGAGTCAGAATAGCTAGAAGAAGAAGTATGACTGCCATGGTTAGATACACAACTGCGAATTGAAGATTACAAGTCTGTAAAAGAGCTATTGATCGTTGAAAGTATCCAAGACTGACAGGTCCAGACGGAGCCAAAGTCTCCTCAACTACGGCAATATTCAGTTTCTTTACTGCATTTCCATTTGTAGTTTCTTTTATATGTTAAACATTTGTCTACATGTATGAAATTTGTTTGCTTTTGAATGTTAGCAATAATAAAACTCACATGTTTTTCTTGAAGTAGATTCATTTGCATTCCCTTACAATTTTGCATATGTATATCGCAATACCAATTGTCATGCTTAAATTCTATGAGGGAGAATGACGAAACAAAAACGCAAAGTCTCTAATGGTGTGCTCTCAAGTAAGACCTTGTTGACGATGTACAGGCATTGTTTCAAATCTTAAACACTGGAGATATAAGGAAGATAAACCCTTGCTAACCCCTTCGAGCCTTGAAGTAGGAGTTTCTTTTCACATAAAAAAAACCCCTCACATATAACCCAGGGGCAGGGTAGACGTCAGCTAGTCAGACCAAGCGTTCAAACTTTCATAAAGAAGTGTATTTGAAGATCCGTTGCATTCTACTATGCTAATCAGGAGGTCCAAAGACCTGAAACCACAATGGTTATCCAAGTCAAAAGGTCCAAAGATTGACAACCACAATGGTTATCCTTCGTCGACCACAAAATGAGGCAGTCACAACCCTCGTGAAGCAATCAAGACAAACAATGTCACGCGACTTGTTCAAAATGCAAAAAGAAAAAGAAAAGAAAAGGCCCGCTAAGTCGAAACTTGAAAACAAGTGACTTAGACAAAAGTTAGGGCATCCCGCTGGACTTCACAATCAAAGATTCACAAGAATCAGTCCAGGCAAAAGTTAGGGATAAGCAAAATAATGCAAAAGCGAAAGTCGGAAAAGGATTACACAAGAAAGATCCTCAAATAAGAACAAAGTCGTGTGACACGGACACGAAAAGTAGAGGAGTGACTGACCCTCAACAATAACCTGATTGGTGCTTGAACTAATAGTAGCAATGGTTCCTCAATCAACACGAAACCCTTATGAAAGGTGAATGCTTGTGAAAACTAGCTGAACATAGGAGTGGAGAACATCACGAAGAGCGGGTGGGCACAAATAAACTTCGAGCCCATATCCTTTGTTTCTATAACCGTGAACCAGGCCACGATATAACCCTTAAAAGTCCTAACTGAAACAGGGTTAATTTGAGAGCGCACTACCACGAGACCGCGTTCCTGACTCCTATGAGTTGTGCTAAAAGACGTTTGTTGGTATTGCATGTACATACTTTCATTCAAATAAAGGTCGTATCTTAACCAGTGATTCGCTCACGAAGGTTAACGATCCATTTTCAAAACTTCAAGACTAACATGTTTGTTGAATTAGGATTTTCATTCTAAGAATAAACATTTTCTCACTTGCATACATTTGTTGAGCATCATAAATGGTTCACGTGCGGAAATTCAATCCAGAAGCTCAAGCTTGCCAGGTTGAGAAGTCTAAAACTTCTGAAAGACTGTCACGTCGAGGTGCACTTATCCGAATAAAGCTTTATTGAGCAAGGACTTTCCCAATTAGTCATGGAAAGAGCCAGCCAATCCGGGGCAGTCACGTCGAGCAGTCTCTTCAAAATTAGAGTACTAAGCCAATCCGGGGCAGTTATGTGGAGTAATCTCTTCAAATTCCAGTCAAACTGGGGCAATCACCTCGAGATTCAAATCTCTCCAAGATCGAAGATCAGTCACTCGGGTGCAAATCTATTCAAATACTTGTACTGGGGCAGGCCACCCTAATAGTACGAAGATTCATTCTTTCCCGAAGACAGATGATCGGAAGCATTTACCCGGAGTTTAGAATACCGTGGTCACTTGTCAAGCCAACTATCTCGTTCAGCACTTCTGACAGATACAAACTCATCCACATTGGCAATGGTTACCTCCTCAGCAAGGTCATTACATTAATTCATGTAGTAGTTACAATACCTAAGAGTTTAAAGACGCCAAGTCTTTTTGTAAAATCCTCTTGAGGTAAAATCCATACGGAAGCAGATGATCCCCAGCCCGAAACAATTTGAAATCTTTCCTCCTCAGCAGGACGTGTCTCGGTGTTGTCATCTCCAACAGGCAAATGGAAGTTGTCCTTGCTAAAGTCAGCACCTTTTTCTTTCAGTTAGTTTCCTTAATCTTGATTCCTCAACAGATCTAAGGCAATTCCTATTCCCCTAGAAGATTTTAGATAAATCATTCTCCTCCCCAGCAGGTCCATAAGAGTGGATATTCACCAGTAATCGAAATATTCCTTGGCACAGTCCACAAATCTAAAAGTCCAATTTATTTTTGGCAAAGGTGATGATTCGGACAGATGAATTATTCACGCTCCTCTCTGACAGAGATGTTATCCCCACAGGGCTTCTTGATATCGAATTCGCGATCATTGTGTTTCCCCACAGAGTTAGCAGGGACTTATTACTTCCGTGTCAGGAATTTCTTTTACATTCACACCAGTTCATTAACAATACTCAAGACATAATATCCCCAGTGTCATGGGGCAACATGCCGTGCAAACTCAACATATGTAAAGTCCAGCCGCAGACTGGCCAAAGTCCATCTTCGGGTGGCAAGTTTCAAAGTCTCCCGTAGTGAGCAAAAGTCTCCCGTAGTGAGCAAAAGTCCAGCCGCAGACTGGCCAAAGTCCATCTTCGGGTGGCAAGTTTCAAAAGTCTCCCGTAGTGAGCAAAAGTCTCCCATAGTGAGCAAAAGTCTCCCGTAGTGAGCAAAAGTCCAGCCGCAGACTGGCCAAAGTCCATCTTCGGGTGGCAAGTTTCAAAAGTCTCCCGTAGTGAGCAAAAGTCTCCCGTAGTGAGCAAAAGTCCACCCGCAGTGTGGCAAATCTCTAAAGTCTCCCGTAGTGAGCAAAAGTCTCCCGTAGTGAGCAAAAGTCTCCCGTAGTGAGCAAAAGTCCACCCGCAGTGTGGCAAATCTCAAAAGTCTCCCGTAGTGAGCAAAAGTCCACCCGCAGTGTGGCAAATCTCTAAAGTCTCCCACAGTGAGCAAAAGTCCAGCCGCAGACTGGCCAAAGTCCATCTTCGGGTGGCAAGTTCCAAAAAGTCCACCCGCAGCGTGGCAAGTTTCGAAAATCCACCTACAGCGTGGCAATTTCCAAAGTCCACCCGTAGTGTGGCAAAGTATTTTGAAGTCCAACCGCAGATTGGCGAAAGTCCATCCTCAGGGTGGCATCAAATCAAAAGTCCACCCGCAGTGTGGCAACTCTTTAAAGTCCACCCGCAGTGTGGCAAGGTATTTTGAAGTCCACCCGCGGTGTGGCAAAGTGTTTTGAAGTCCAACCGCAGATTGGCAAAAGTCCATCCTCAGGGTGGCATCATATTACAAGTCCACCCACAGTGTGGCAGGCCAGTAGCCTTCTGGCATCGTTCAAAGGGCATCCCATGTTTACTTTTCTTCACATCATAATTATATCCAAGCAGAGTTCGTTCGGTTGAGTTTACTTCCCTGATCTTCTGCTACAGAGTGCAAATTTTCTGGTTGTTTTTAGTATTCAATCCCTGCATACTTCAAATGTCTGAAAGCAACTGCTGTCATCCATTCAAGTCTACAGTGATTGAATAGGGGCAGCTGTAACACCCCAAAATTTGCCCTCTAAATTATTACTATATAATTGGCTTACGATTCATCCATCTGTTTCTTTTATTGGGTCATAATACTCGCCATCATACATTTTTATGGGCTTCTGAGGCATGGGATCAGAGTATTTCCCTTGTGATTGGAATTTTCCTTTTCTAAGTGTTAAGGTTTGGTTCAGTGGAAACTTGGAGATCAACGGTCATGGTTTATTTCCTTGATCATGTGACCTTCAAATGATATGCGGAATCAAAGTAAGGGCATTTTAGAATCAGGGGTCGAGAATGGTGTTTAACTCCAAGTCGAGGCCATGTGAGAGTTATCAGTTCATAATTCAAGATCCAAAAGAAGTGAAAGGTTGATTATAAGTGTTACCTCAATTTGGATTTCACATTTTTTTTCAATACTCATATTGTACAAACCATTTCGCTTGTTCATCCTTAAATATCATTCAAGTAAAGAGGGTTATAAGCAAACTGGATTCAAATAAATGGTCTTGGTCCATCATCAGTAAAATGATTACAAGAAAATATCTAGCGCATAACAAGTTAGATATCATAAGGACATGTTAGTTTGGATTTGTTTGCGCTTACGGAAATCAGCGGGACAATGATGTGGGTGCCATGGTTTATCCCATATTTGTAGTCAAAATACTGCTGATATAAATTTGAGAAATTAAAAGGAACGGATATCAAAAGGGTCACGATTGCCAGTCAAAGAACAGGATTCACCAGAGGAAGGATTTCAAAATACTAACGTGAAATCATGCATACGTTTTATTTTTTTTTTATTTTTTTTTTTTTTGGTTACTTTGGAATATGCTATAATAGGTTATATTAATTGGATAGGATATAGATAAATATATATACTATTGCCCGTGACTATCTTATCTCATTGAATTGAACAATTTTAACATTTTTTGGAAATTACTACACTTTTCTATGACTTGTTTTGTATCTGACCAGAAAAGAATACACTGAGAGAGGATAGGCAAAGTTTCAAACTTTCAACGTTTTCCATATGTAAATCAACACTATATATTATTTTAGTATTATTGTTAATACAAATATGTATGAGTATTTGTTCGAAGCATGACATATGGAATAAATAAAATGTGAAAATTTAAACTCAAGTATCATGAGCCAGCTACAGTGGTTTCACTCAGGATATATCTCATTCATGTTCAGAGAAAAGTTCAGAAATAGGAAATTCAGAAAGGAAAAGAGGCTAGCAGAAGGAAACTTTTAAAATTCTCTTATGATTAAGGATTACACTAGAAAAAATATGGATAAATTCTCCTGACTAATATGACAAATAACCAGGAAAATGTCTTTTAATCTCTTCGGCATCACCGTCTTCAATGTCACCTTCAATGGACTTCTATCATCAATGCGAAACGGTTTCAATGTCATGAAACTGAAATTTTGCATAAAGAGCATCCTCTATTTTGTATCTCCAAACTTTCAACAATCTGGACCCGCGAATCCATCACACAGCATTGATAACATTCCCACTCTTCCAATGAGCAAAGCTACGAAACAGAAAATACATGAAAATTAGCTACAACAACTGAGGTATTAGAAACCAACAGGGCATCAGTTCAGAGCTTACACCAGAAGATGTTAACAGAAAACAAGGAGAAAATTGGAGAAGGGAATCAGAAGCAATTTCTAATCTAAAAAAAACTTGCAGAATTCCTAACCATTTCTAACCAATTCCTAACTGTCATAACAAACCGCATAACAGAAGAAACTTCCAGAGCCTTTTCAAACTCTAACTAAACTCAGTAACCGAAAATCTAACAACCAAGCAGAATCTCTAACCGATTTTTCAACAGAAACTAAACTGAATAACAAAAACTCACCCCTATAAGAAGATGGATGGATCAACTTCTTCAGCTTCTTTTTTGGGCTCCATAAGATCTTCTTCTTCCTTCTCCCTCAGGATTCTCTCGAATTCTCCAACACCATTGGCACCTTCTAGCCTCTTCGATCTCCACCAATATTTGACACATCTTCTATCTTCAATTCGTCATCATTCTCACATCCGTGTTAACATCATCCGGCACCATTAGCCAAATCCTCAGAAGTATGAACTTGCATCAAGAAGCACTGCAAGAACATATTCCAGCTACCATTCGGATTCGCAGTGAGAAGGTGAAGGAGATTTGAGGGCAAGTATCAATGGCAACTTCAAATCTGCAAAATTCAAAGAAAATAGTTCACAGTGAGATTTTCTGATCCACGGTATACGTCAAAATCGTGCAAGAAGAACGACAACAATAAACCGCAAAGAAGAAGTTATGGAACAAGTGGTGATAGACGAGTTTCCGAAACGTACCTGAACGGAGCTGTGTGTGCTTTCGTCGTTTTCGTTCTCGCGTCCCCAAAATCATCAACCTCGCGGCGGCATCGAAGCGACGAACATCCTTCAGTGGCAGCGTCAACACGTCTTCAAGTCACAAGGTATGAATCCGAGACCTCATTTTTGTGTAAACATTTTCGCGTGTTGGTTATCGATCCTGATTTTGGTAGCCTTAAGCTGGTACCATGAGTGAGCTTCTAGGATTTTGATGTCAGGTTTGAGGTAAGCGAAGGGGTAGGTTGTAGAATGTTGATGAAGGGGAGTATAGGGCGGTGTGGTTGTCTCCGGTGGGTTCGTCGCAAGGCCGCCGTTAGGGCTTTGTTTTTGAAGAGACGAAGTCGAGAGAGAGAGAAGTTGGCCGGAGAGGGAGGTCATGACGGCGGATAGGGTTTGTAATTCGGGAAAGGGGAAGCTGAAAGTGAGAGGTGGCGGTGTGTATTAGGCTTTTTGTTGTTCGGTGAAGAAGATAAGAAGAGGCTTTAGGGTATTGTACAGAGGGTGACGGCGCGGAAGTGAGAGAGAAGAGAGGTTAGGGTTGGAAGAAGAGGAAAGGAGGGTGGCGAAAAACTTAGGTTTTTTTCAATATTCAGATTGTGAGAATTATGTATTGTTACTTTGTTTAAAATAATAAGTTGAATAATCATGCTTAATTAGAAATTTAAGTCAGTTAAGAGCCATTAAGTTTATGATTTAAGTTATTAAGAATTCATAAAAACAAATTAATTAAGTTGAATGATATTTTTAGTGATGACTTTCTCCACCGTCCTTTCTTTTGTTTCGTGAGGATAAGAAGAGTGTTTGGGGTCCAATCCGGCGGTGACACGTGTCACCGTCCGGTTGGACCGGTTTTGGTGAATCTCATCATTTCCCTCCTTGCATATGGACCTACGATTCCTATCAACACCCCCTATTTTTCTTTCTTAAACTAAAAATTGTAAATCACACCTCCCTCAGGCTTGGTGCGAATTGGACTTAAACCCAGTTGATGTTTACACCCCCCATGTGCAGGCCCATTTGGTTTCTAACTTAAATAAATTTCTATTTCTCCCTCCTTTCTATTCTTCTTTTCTATTTAATTTCTATTTTATACCTTTCCGCTTTAATTCCATAAAAAAATATGAAAATGAATATTAAAATTCTATAAAAATTAGGATAGAATATTAAGGCAATTTAGAAACTTTTCACATTTTTACTTTTGGAATTTTTGCATTTTTCGATTTAATTTCGATTTTTTTAATTTAATTGGCTTATGTTGAATTTCCACTTGGACACACAATTTTGTGCAATTTATTTCTACCACTGCCCATAATATTTTCTGCCCATTCTTTTTGCTATGATTAAAAGACAAGTTAAGGTACCTAGAATATTTTTTGGTGAATTTTTAGGACTTGTTTTTATTGTTTTGGGTAGTGTAATTTGTGTAATTTTGTGATTAAACTTTAGTTAGGTTTAAGTGGTCATTTACCCTAGTTAGAATGAGAATTTTTTAGAGATTTTTCAATATGGTGTTATAATCAGGTTTAAGACCTTAGGAATTTAATTTCACATTTTTTTTATGACTTTTAGTATTTTTTGTCATTTTAAATCATTCCATCATATTATGCATATTTATATTTCATATCATTCACTAACTATTTGTTTTGTTTGGTGCAAGGTATGTTTTCAAGGATTGGCTAATTGGACTTGAATATTTTATGCTTCAATTGTGTTTTATACTTTGTGTATTTTGTGATTGTAATAGCTTAGAATTTGTATGTTTGTATGATTTCCTTAAGTAGGATTAGAAAAGATAAAAACAAATCGTTAGAAAACTAAATCTTCAAAAACAAATAAAGTATTCGATCCAACGTCGAATATACTTTCAAATAAATAAATAAAGCTTATATTATTCTAGGGCTCCACGATTACCTTCGTTCCATTCCATTCAACCAATATCAAACCTTGTATGTTTCATACCATAAGTCGTGTGTCATAGCACCACGCAACCGAACCATTGTTCCATCCTGTTTACATTTCATACGTTTTACCTACCATGACCTAGGAGGACCCTATTTGCTCATTACTAACTTCTTTTGCTTGCATGGTTAGTCTTATATCTCTTATATCTCTTAGGTAGATTTTAATTGCAAACCTCACTAACCATAGGTTATCCATGAATTCAATTGATTTAGGGTAAGTCTAGTTTCCCTTAGAATGTTTACCTTTTATAACTTGAGTCTCTCTTCTCATCTTAAAAGAAAATCAAAAACATTTAATAAAGGAAAGGTGTGCAATGCGCCACGAGCCTTAAGCTACGCGGGAAATGACTAGTGGAGGTCTCCTTCACTCTTCTAGGATGCTTTACAAACGTTCCATTGGGGGCGATCTTGGAAAGTATTCGCTCCTGTGTCATAGTCTTTAGTGTTGTACATTCAATAAACACAAATTCAAAACATTTCTTCTAAAAAACAACAAACCAAGAAGTCACGTCTTCTCATCTCATCTCATACTCTTTGCGGACGAACATGACTTGTCTCGACAGTTCAAACAGCGATACGGTAAACACCCTCGAGTCAGAGCCGGTAACACCTAAGCTAGAGCTATGGCAATGTCATCCTAAAAACCACAAACGAGTGTAAGCCTTAGTTAGACGAACTACGGCGTCTCTGATCCTCATTTATCCCGATGAGGTACGTAGGCAGTGGGGTAGGGCCCATTCGAGCACAATCTTTCTTTTTCCCTACATTTTCCCCTTTATTTCCATCTTTCTTTCCATTTTTAATTCCATTTCTTTTCTCATTTCATTTTCATTCCAGATAGCCATTCTTTCAGTTAAACAGCATATTATTTCTCACCCTTTGAAAACAGACTTTTAAGCGTGGATCCCGTCGGGTACGGCGGATAGATTGGGGTGCTAATACCTTCTCAATTCGTAACCGACTCCCGTATCCAGATCTTTGGTTCGCAAGGCCTTGTCCTTTTTCTTCTTCCTTAGGTTTGTGCAACATTACCTTTCCCATTCCTTCGGGATAAAAATGTCTGGCTGGCGACTCTAACTTTTCCGCGCCACTTTCGCGTTTGTACTAGGATGAAAATCCCGGGAGCGACAGCAGTCTAGGGATGCTCGTCCGCATCTTTAATCTATACACAAACATCTAAACACTTATACCTTTTGTTTCTTGGTTATAAACACTCGTCCGTGTTTACTATTCCCCATTAGATCGCCAGCAAAGCAAAATTTCTTTTCTATCTGACATTCGTCCTATGTCATGATAAACCTTGAGAGCAGCCGTCCCCTGCTAGGTGATCGTCCTTCACCTCTTGATGATCGTCCTTCATCATGCTCATCCGATGGCCGTCCCCATCGTTGATTTTTTCTATCCGACATTCGTCCTATGTCGTGATATTTGGCAGCCGTCCCCTGCCAGGTGATCGTCCTTCACCTTTTGATGGTCGTCCCCATCATAATCATTTTATCCGATGGCCGTCCCCATCATTGATCTTGTTATCCGACATTCGTCCTATGTCATGATAACTTTGAGAGCAGTCGTCCCCTACTAGGTGATCGTCCTTCACCTCTTGATGATCGTCCTTCATCATGCTTGTCCGATGGCCGTCCCCATCGTTGACCTTTTATCCGGCATTCGTCCTATGTCGCGATATTTTCGGCAGCCGTCCCCTGCCAGGTGATCGTCCTTCACCTTAGATGACCGTCCCTCATCTTACCCCTTTCAGAGCAGCCGTCCCCTGCTAGGTGATCGTCCTTCACCTTTGATGATCGTCCCTCATCATTATTTCATTTATTCTTTAACCCGATGGCCGTCCCCGTCCCCGTCGTGGTCCCTTTTCCTTTTCCTGATGATCGTCCTTCATCAGTTTAGCCCGATGGCCGTCCCCATCGTTGGTTACCTTACTATGAACTTGATGGCCGTCCCCATCATTTTTCATTAATCCCCAGAGAATCTTATGGCTTTACTTGATGGTCGTCCCCATCACAATCCCTTTTATCCCCAGCATGTCGGCCGTCCCCGTCATTGCTTTATTTCCCGCTCTTTTCCAGCATGTCGGTCGTCCCCGTCATTGCTCCTTCCCCAGCAGTCGTCCTCTGCTCGACGGTCGTCCTCCGTCGCCCACACTTTATAATATACTTTGTTTCCTTTTACAATCTATATCCCTTTTCTTCTTCATTCTGTGAGTGCAAATTTCGGACTGTCTTTGGTATTCAACCACAAGTTATCTTGTTTGCCTGTTAAGCTGTCGCTTACATCCTGCCAGCTAACTCATGTTTGAATAGGGGCAGCTGTAAACACCCCAAATTTGCCCTCACCCATTCACACCATGGCTTGTGATCTCCTCATGTGCATAATCTCAATCATACCATCTCATATCACATTTTTGATTCATTGCATTGGTTCAAAGTCATCTGCATCTAGGGTTTGTGATCTGAGCTATCCAAGAGCTTCTTGAGCCACTCCAAAGGTCATCAATCACTTCAAAGGGGTCCATGTATGTTCAAACATCATATTATATCTCCTCAAAGTCAAGAATGTCAAAAAATCACAAGAACTGAGAATGGCATGGAAGCAAAGCCAGGTTTGACTGCACAGATGACCTAGAATTAGGGTTTTGGTTTCAGAAGCCATAACTCCAATTTTTTTGGTCATTCTTGTTGTTTCTATTGGTCTCTATATGGTATAGGGAGTATGTATATCAATTTTCATGAAGAAATTCCATGGGGAAGTCATCTGATCAAGAGTTGACTTTTCAAGCAAGTCAGTGTAAAATCAGGGCATCTGAGGCCCCCAATGACCCAACCAAAGGGTGTTCTTCATCATTTTGATTGTATATGATCTTTATTTGATCATAGAAGAAGTTGGAAGTTCACAAAATTGAAGAATTTTAAGTCTTTTGCAAAGTTGACTTTTTGGGAAAGTTTGACTTTTAATGAAATTGCCATTTTGGGAAACTTTTTCAACCCTTGCTTTTTGATTCAAAAATGCTTCAAATAAAAAAACTTTGGTCATGAAAGTTGTAGAATGGATCATCCCCTTTTCAAAAAGTACAAGAACATGACCTAAGTCATTTTGGATCAAAAGTTATGGCTTGTCAAAGTTGGCAAAAATCACAAAATTTCAAAGTTTCTACCAAAGAGGCAAAGTTGCAAATTCACTTGTCAAGGAAAATTGAGCTATCAAATGGACTTCTAAACTTCACAACATGATCATACAAGACCTAAAAGTCAGATTGCACCAAAAGATCTCTCATTTTTATGACTTATGGAGCAAGATGTCTCAAAGGAACCAAACAAGAATCAACTTGCAAAACTCATCATAAGTTACAAACCACTTGCTGCATTGTCTCTAAACTCTTTTCACAACATTCCTTGATTCAAGCTGAGCCCAAGCATGCCAAAAAGCAAGTTATACCATTGCCCATACCTCAAGTACACATCAAGTTGACATTTTGGCCAAAGACCCATACCAATCACCATAGGCCAGCAACAACTCTCTGACCTATCCCCTTTTGATACATGGACCAAGGCCAGCATAACACACCACACATTGCAAGCTGAAACACACCCAAGCCATAGTTATCACTTCTTGCTCCAAATTGCAAAAGCCTTCGAAACTGATTGCACAAGCCTCAAACACAAAAACCAACTTCACAAACCAACTCAACACACTTTCCTGATCACAAAGCACCCATCACCATTGCCTTAAACTCCCTGAATCACAAATACGATTCTCACCTCACCTTGAGCAGAACTTCTGCCATTTCAAAAACCAGCCATTCTCAAAGCTTTTTAAGCTTCATTTCATCATCAGAGGGTTCAAAGGAGTGAGTTTGCACCAAGAAACAGCCCAGAAAGCACAGGATCAGAAAGCTCCATCTCAGGTATAGCTCAAGAACAAATTTTCCAGAACTTCATTTTCTTGTTACAAATTGAATCTATATGTTGCACTGATCATCTGGATGTGTTTAGATTTGAAAATAAGTAAGAGATGACCATTTCATGTCTCTCTGAAAGTTTGCCTGTGTTTCACATTTGCCTTCGATTCAAGCTTGTTAATGAAAATAAATGATTTTTGAAAGAGGGGTTAGGTTTAGATGGGGGGCAGGATCATTTCTGTGGAAGAAATTTCAAGTTTGGTGACCTGTAGCAAAATCTAGGGTTTTGGTTCGCCGGAGAAGACGACCGAAAGTCTTCTCCGGCCACCTGAGTTTGATTAGCCCTAATCTGTGTAATTAAGGAAGTTTGAATTCTGGCCCTTGGATGTGTTGACCCGCGCGCGTTTTATTGGCCAGGATTCCACCATTTTGCCCTAATCCACGTTGACTTAATTAATCCCAATTAATTAATTCATAAACCCGATTTAACCAGATTTGAATTGTGGCCAGTGGATTGCGCACGCAGTCAACAAACCATTTCCCAGATTCAATCCTGGCCTCTCTTTCTGCATACTTCTCCTATTTTAATTTTTATTTCATTTATTTTGTATTTGTTTTGTCCATTTATTTTAAAATAGTAAAACAATTTTAAAAATTCTGAAAATTTTTGTACAAACTTTTATTAATTTTCAGAAACCAAAAACATTTTTATTTTTATTTTTTGCATTAAAAAATATTTTTAAATCATTTAAAAGTTTATTTTTAATTAATTAATGAGAATTAATTAATTAAAAATACTTTTAGGTATTTAAAAATCACCAAAAAATTCATGAAACCTTTAAAATCATTTAGAAACATTGTCCAACCCTCAAACCAAATTTCTTTTTTGATCTTGATGCATTTTGACAATTTTTCATGGAATTAATTCTATTTCAAAGCATTATTTTGATCCAATGTTCAAAAATTCATTTCTGCCTAGTCTTTGAGAGTTGGACTTTGATTCTTTTTGCATTGTGTCTTGCATGTTATGTAGTTTGTAGGATTAAATTGGCATGAATTGATCTTGCATTTTCCATTTGTTTGACATTTTTCTTGTCAAGGTACCCCAAAACCCTAAAAATCTTAGGAAATTCATAACCCTCATTAGGTTAAGAATTGGGTCCCCTCCTTTGGGCAGTGAGTTGGTGTAGGGTTAGGGTTCCCTTGAATGCATTTTAAATTTTTTATCTTGATGTTTGCTTCTGGTTTTGGTTTTTGTTTTGTGCATTGATCATAAACCCTAATTTGGGCTTCCTTTTGCATTCATCTTGCATTTGTTTACATACCATGACTTGCCATAGCATTTTTTGCATCTATTTGATTCATTGAACATCTTAAGACATATTAGAAGCATGTTTGATCATTGCATCTTTCATTTGCCATGTTGTATGTCATTTGCATTTCATAACTTTTTATGTATAATCATGGTTCTAAGCATGCTTCTCTTGCATCCATGTGTTCATATGATCATCCTCATGCCTTGATTCATGTTTGCATCATCTCATAACATCATTATCATCACATACATGCTTTTGGTTTTGGTTTGCATCATGCCATTTCACCTCATTTTGCATTGCATTGCATTCTTTTCACTAACTTTTCAGGTGGTAAGTCACTTTGAGAAGTGAATTTTCCTTCACTTCTCACAACTTCTTTTCATCTCTCTTATACATTCTTGCTGCATTTTGTTTTTGTGTTTGAGATTGAGCTTGCTCTTTCTTTTTCTTCTTGCTTTCTTTCCTCAAGTGACTTGTCTTCTTAAATGAAGCAAGTTACTTTGCTTCTCTCTGCTCCTTTCATCTGCTTCCTGGTGGTTCCTTTGAAGATTTCTCTTGTAAACCTCACAAACCTTAGGAACAACCAAGCATGACAATGATTAGGGTTTTGATTAGTCCCCCACTTAGTTTTACCTTTGTGTCTCTTTTGAGTCTTCTCTTCTCACCTCATAATCAGGGACTAAACCCTAAAAGCTTTAAGGCATTGTGATTAAGCTTATGCCTGCATCCTTCTATTAGGATGGAGTGTATAACTTTAATCCTAAGTGTTAAACCCTTAATGTGTTTAAATCCTTTAACCAATCCACTTAATAATCATCAAGACATCAAGCTTGTAACTTGGGCCTTGCATTAGGGTTCTAATTCTTCCTTAATTGGTTAAGAAGGACTAACCCTAGTGTTAATGGACAAGTCCCCCTCAAGTTGTCTTACAAACCCTAAAAATCATTTCATCATCATACCATTAATTAAAATCCATCTAATAAAGGCTTTGTTTTGTCATGAGTTTAATCCCTAATCATGGATTAAGTTGAGGAGCTTTCCTCAGCTTAAACATTCTCATCTATTATCCTTCTATTAGGATGGTGTAATGAGTCTGTTTAATCCTTGATTATGGCTTAACCTCATTACTCAACACTAAACAAAAACACCAAAAATATCTAAATAATCACAAGTAGGTTAATGATCTTAATCCTACATCAAAGGTGATTAAGTGTGAGAAGCTGACTTCACACTTAAGGTATTCTCATTACCCCTAATCAGAGGGAAGATGTGATGAGTTTACTAAATCCATTGGTTTAGGCTTAAGCTCATTAACTTATGACAAACTTTCAAAAGCAATAAAAGACTGAAAATTCAAAAACAAACAATAATCGTCTCCTCCGGGATTCTTTTCTCATCATCTTCACTCATAAACGAGAACTTGCTTCTTCCGTCTAATGCAAGACGGTTTGCACCTGAGCCAGACAGGTCATACACTTGAGCATAGGCAAGTAAGCAGTTCACAAGTCAATTCATCTTTCAGTCTCTTTGGGTTGAACTACGGTGTTCTGACTTCCTCATTGCACGAGAGGATACGTAGGCATAACTTAACAGTTATCGAACAAAAGTCTTTGAATATTCCCCCTCTTTCAGTATTATTTTCTTAGCCTCATTATCTTGAGCATCTTATTCCTGTTCCTACACTGACACTTCCCTTATACACTTCACTATTCTTTTACACTGACACTTGCATTCTTTCCAGCTTTTGATACACAAATTGCACTGACACTACCCCTTTAAAACACAAATCTTTTAAGCGTGGATCCCGTCGAGTACGACGGACAATCTGGGTGCTAACACCTTCCCAGGTTGTAACCAACCCCCTTTCTCAGTCTCTCTGGTTCGCAACCGTCTTATCCGTATCTTTCGAGGCCTATGCAGCATTGCCTTTCCTCCGGGATAAAAATGCCTAGCTGGCGACTCTTTCTTTTCTTGTGAGTTCACTCCTGTGTGTTCTCACACCCTCCTCTCGCCGATCGTTCGCGTCTGTACCCTATTTGACCCGGCTTCATTTAGTGGGAGCGACAGCAACCATCAGATGTTGGAAGGACTTGGCTGAGGCCTTCATTAGACAATACCAGTACAACTTGGATATGGCTCCCAACAGGACCCTCCTGATGGGAATGTCACAGTCATCCAGAGAAAGCTTCCGGGAGTACGCCCAGAGGTGGAGACAGCTGGCTGCTACTGTCCAGCCACCCATGTCGGAGAGGGAGATGGCCGATATGTTTATGAACACCCTCCAAGGGACATACATTGATAGGCTAGCTGCCTTTTCTTCTACCAGCTTCGCTGATGTGGTTATAGCTGGAGAAAGAATTGAAAGCCTATTAAAGATGGGTAAAATTTCTGACAACGGTGCAAGCTCTTCCAACAACCCGAGAAAGCCTTTTGTGGGCCCAAGAAGAACTGGTGAGACTAATGCTATTCATACCAGCAGGGGCAGACCCCAATATGTTCATAGGTCTGTGGCAGCTGTCACCATTCCCACTCCAATTCATCCACAACCAGCATACCAACCACAGCAGCAATCCCACTACCAGCAAAAAGCTCAATATCCACCTCAGAGAAATTATAACAACAACAACACCAGCAACAATGATCAGCAAAGACCATTTCAACAGAGACCATCTCAGGCTAATAGGGTGATTGATCCGATCCCTATGCCTTATGCCACATTATTGCCACAACTCCTGAAACTCAACCTGGTTGAGCTAAGGACATTGGCACCTCCAGATCCTGCCAGTCTACCCAGAAATTATGACGCCAGCGCCAGATGTGCCTTTCACTCAAATGCACCCGGCCACAGTACAGAGAAGTGTAGAGCTTTGCACATAAAAGTACAGGATCTAGTGGATTCCAAAGCTCTAAACTTTGCACCTCCACCAAATGTCAGTAAAAACCCTATGCCAAACCACGGAGGACCCAGAATCAATGCTATTGAGGAAGATAAGTCGTCTTACTTGATAACTAGTGTGGGGCAGATTCGGACACCCTTGGTAGAGATTAAAGATCAACTCCTCGAATGTCAAATGTTCCCCGGATGTGAGCTAGGATGTGCTTATTGCAAAATTTCGGTAAATGGATGTGATAACTTGAGAAATGGCATAGATGGTCTCATCCAGAGTGGCCTACTTCAAATCACAACATCAACACCTCCAAATCCAGCAATCTCATCAACAACAATTCCCGAGTCTTCTACAACTGCAACAACAATTGTTCCAAACAACTCTTCAATCTCATCAACAAATGCTTCATCTGTCACTTCAACGGACCAAATATCAACAAACATCCCTTCTACAACTTCAGCACCCCTTCATTCAGAACCTCCTACAACAGCAACAGCCATCCAGTCAACAGTGTCTCCTACAACATCAACAGCAAACAATGAAAACGTCTCAACGGTTACAATTTATTATGATCCTGCAAATGATTCTGCCTACAACTCACAAAATGCCACTCCTATCAGAGCACCAGTTACAATATACTATGATCCACATACTATCATGGTCCCTTCTGCAGCTGCTATCAGTCCAGTCACTATCACAGTGCCTGGGCCAGTACCTTATGAAAGCAGTAATGCCATCCCTTGGCATTACGGCTCCGATCTATACTGCGAAGGACAGAAAATCACTTTGGAATCATCAACTTCTTCACCACAAATAGACAATGTGGGGGGAGGCGGAGGCTTCACTCGAAGCGGACTCCTCTTTGCCCCGCAAATTCCAAGACCCATTGCTGAGGCAGAAGCTGCTGCCAAGGCAAAAGGGAAGAGTATGGTGCAAGAAGAACAAGTTGCTAAAGAAGCTTTGAAAACCCCTTTCGATCAAGAGGTTGATGAATTCATGAGAATCATCAAGAAAAGTGATTACAAGATAGTGGACCAGCTTCACCAGACACCTTCCAAGATCTCCATTTTATCATTGCTAATGTGCTCCGAGGCTCACCGGAACGCATTATTAAAAGTCTTGCACGCAGCTTATGTGCCAGAGGAGATTACCGTCAATCAGTTAGAAGTTGTGGTTGGAAACGTCAACGCTAGTCATGGACTAGGATTTACCAACACTGATTTGACTACGGAAGGTCGCAATCACAACAAGGCTTTGCACATTACCATGGAGTGTAAGGGTGCAGTTCTTTCCCATGTATTGGTGGATACGGGGTCATCCCTCAATGTCTTACCCAAAAAAGCCCTTGTGAAGCTGGAGTATGAAGGATTGGCATTACGTCCCAGCAACTTGGTAGTGAGAGCCTTTGACGGTTCTAAGAGATCAGTTCTGGGAGAAATTGAGTTGCCTATAACGATTGGCCCACAAACTTTCAAAACGACCTTCTTCGTGATGGACATTCAGCCGGCCTACAACTGTTTGTTGGGTAGACCTTGGATTCATGCCGCTGGCGCAGTTACGTCTACCCTTCACCAGAAGTTAAAATTCGAGTGGGAGGGCCAAGTCGTTACTATTTGTGGAGAGGAAGATATCTTTGTTAGCCATCTGGCTACATACAAATACATTGAGATGGATGGGGAGATCCACGAAACTATGAGTCAAGGGTTTGAGGCCTTGAACATAAATGAAGCATCCTCTGTACCTGGAACCTCAATGACATCTTATCAACAAGCCCGGAAGGTTGTTGAAGAAGGGACTGCCCAAGGCTGGGGCAAGTTGCTGCCCGTAGAGAAGAAGGAGGATAGATTTGGGTTGGGTTACAAACCAACTCAACAAGATCAAGCAGAGGCTGCTGAGAAGCCCAATTTTGTCAGTGGGGGGATGTTCACCCCCGATGCCGTGAACAACTTGGAAGACGAGGATGAAAGCGACCGCAACCTGGAGAGTTGGATCCGTCCAAAGATCCCGGGGAGCAGTATCTCAAACTGGTCTTCCCAGGAAATTATAAGAGTTACTCCTGCAGAGTAATTATTATTTCCTGTATTTTTTAAGCATGCATCAAGTCTTTCATCTTGCCCAAGATGACAAGACTCATTTTGTAATCGGGCCATCTGTAATTTTGTGCAACAAGATTAATCAATGAAATATCAGACATCTTTTGCAAATGAGTCTTTTTTCTTTTCCGCTCACTGTTTTTCCATTTTTCTTTTTGTACAAAAAATAAATGGCAATGTTTTCAAAATGACGACTTTATTTCACTTTTCTAAACAAGATTAAAATCAATCACTAAAATGAACAAACTGAACCCTTGCAGAGAGTGCCTTCCAGACCGCACCGACAACAGCACGGCTATGACTTCGTATGACTTTGACAATCCAATCAATCAAGCTGATGAAGGGGTTGAAGAAGATTACGAGCTTCCTGAAGAGCTAGCCAGGTTGTTGAGACAAGAGGAAAAGGTTATCACTCCTCATCAGGAGGAGGTCGAAACGATTAATCTTGGTACAGATGAAGACGTGAAAGAAGTTAAAATCGGGGCCTGCTTACAAGACTCAGTGAAGAGACAACTGATTGACCTGCTTCAAGAATATGTGGATGTGTTTGCTTGGTCTTATCAAGATATGCCAGGGTTGGACACCGATATTGTTATGCACAAGTTGCCTTTGAAAGAAGATTGCCCGCCGGTTAAACAGAAACTGCGCCGTACTCGCCCTGACATGGCAATGAAAATCAAAGAAGAGGTACAAAAGCAGTGGGACGCCGGGTTCCTTGCTGTAACTAGCTATCCGCCGTGGGTTGCTAATATAGTACCTGTGCCTAAGAAAGACGGCAAAGTGAGAATGTGTGTTGACTACCGGGATCTGAACAGAGCTAGCCCAAAAGATGACTTCCCATTATCTCACATTGATGTATTGGTGGATAACACGGCTCAGTTCTTGGTATTCTCCTTCATGGACGGATTTTCAGGATACAATCAGATCAAGATGTCACCTGAAGACATGGAGAAGACAACCTTCATCACACCCTGGGGCACGTTCTGTTACAAGGTGATGCCATTCGGACTGAAGAATGCTGGTGCAACATATCAACGGGCTATGGTGACATTATTCCACGATATGATCCATAAAGAAATCGAATGTTACGTGGATGATATGATTGCCAAGTCCCTCATTGAAGAAGACCACCTGGTAAATCTTCTGAAGCTATTCAAGCGTCTGAGGAAGTACCAACTGAAGTTAAACCCCAACAAATGCACATTCGGGGTGCGATCCGGTAAGCTGCTGGGATTTATTGTAAGTGAGAAGGGGATTGAAGTTGACCCTGATAAAGTCAAAGCTATTCAAGAAATGCCTGCACCAAAGACAGAAAAAGAAGTTCGAGGGTTCTTAGGTCGATTGAACTACATTTCACGGTTCATATCTCACCTTACAGCAACCTGTGAACCCTTGTTCAAACTGCTAAGAAAAGAACAAACGGTCAGGTGGAACGAAGACTGCCAGAAGGCTTTTGACAAGATCAAGGAGTACTTACAAGAGCCTCCAATCCTTATGCCTCCAGTTGAAGGAAGACCTCTAATCATGTACTTGACAATATTAGAAGAGTCAATGGGGTGTGTGTTGGGCCAGCATGACGAGTCTGGTCGAAAAGAGTATGCGATATACTACCTAAGCAAAAAGTTTACCGACTGTGAACAACGTTATTCACTGCTCGAGAAAACTTGTTGTGCTTTAGCGTGGGCTGCTCGCCGACTGAGACAGTATATGTTGACCCACACTACCTTGTTGATCTCAAAGATGGATCCAGTCAAGTACATATTTGAGAAGCCAGCACTTACCGGACGGGTTGCAAGATGGCAAATAATCCTCACAGAATATGACATTCAGTACACATCTCAGAAAGCCATCAAGGGCAGTGTACTGTCTGAATATCTTGCTGAGCAACCCATTGATGATTACCAACCTATGAGATTTGACTTCCCTGATGAAGACATCATGTTCATAAAAGATAAAGATCATGAAAAGCCTGTTCACACTGAAGGGCCGGACCCGGAAGAAGAATGGACTATGATGTTTGATGGGGCTGTTAATATGAATGGTCGTGGTGTTGGTGCAGTACTCATTACACCTAAAGGAGTTCACATGCCTTTCTCGGCAAAGCTCACCTTTAACTGTACTAACAACGAAGCTGAATACGAAGCTTGCATTATGGGTCTTGAGGAAGCCATTGACCTCAGGATCAAGACTTTAACTGTATTCGGAGATTCAGCTCTGGTAGTCAATCAAACCAACGGCAAATGGTACACACACCAGGATCATCTGATACCTTACAGGGATTATACAAGGAGGTTATTGACTTTCTTTACAACAGTCAAGCTAGAGTATATCCCTCGGGACGAGAATCAGTTTGCAGATGCTCTGGCTACCATTTCATCCATGATCAAAGTTCAAGCTGCCAACTTTGTACCTCAAATTTCAGTGTCCAGACTTGACAGACCAGCATATGTGTTCGCAGCAGATGTTGTCAAAGATGATAAGCCCTGGTTCCATGACATTAAGTGCTTCTTGGAGGATCAAACATACCCACCTGGGGTATCTTCAAATGATAAGAAGACTTTAAGAAGGCTTGCTGGTGGTTTCTTCCTGAACACTGACGGTTCCCTGTACAAGAGAAACTTTGATATGATACTCCTCAGATGCGTTGATAAAACAGAAGCAGACTTGTTAATGCACGAGGTGCACGAAGGATCCTTTGGTACCCATGCAGGAGGGCATGCCATGGCCAAGAAGTTACTAAGATCAGGTTATTACTGGATCACAATGGTTGCCGACTGTTGTGCATACGCCAGAAAATGCCATAAATGCCAGATTTATGCGGACAAGGTGCATGTGCCTCCCAATCCTTTGAATGTGATGTCTTCACCCTGGCCCTTTGCTATGTGGGGCATTGACATGATTGGCAAGATTGAGCCAACTGCTTCGAATGGCCACAAGTTCATCTTGGTTGCCATTGACTATTTCACCAAGTGGGTCGAAGCAGCTTCCTATGCAAACGTTACAAGACAAGTGGTAGCCCGATTTTTGAAAAGAGATATCATCTGTCGATATGGAGTCCCCGAGAGAATCATTACTGACAATGGTTCCAACTTGAACAACAAAATGATGGTAGAACTGTGCCGGGACCTCAAGATCCAACACCACAATTCTTCTCCTTACCGGCCAAAGATGAACGGCGCGGTTGAGGCAGCTAATAAGAATATCAAGAAGATTGTGAAGAAAATGGTAGTCACCTACAAAGACTGGCATGAGATGCTACCGTTTGCCTTGCATGGGTACCGCACGTCAATCAGAACATCCACTGGGGCAACACCGTGTCAACTTGTGTATGGTATGGAGGCAGTCCTACCTGTTGAAGTTGAATTACCCTCCTTACGGGTGTTAATGGATGTTAAACTAAGTGAAGCAGAGTGGGTCCGATCCCGGTACGAACAACTGAGTCTGATTGAAGAGAAAAGATTGGCTGCAATCTGTCATGGGCAGCTGTATCAGAAAAGAATGAAGAAAGCCTTCGATCAGAAAGTCAGGTAACGAGAGTACCAAGTAGGAGATCTTGTGCTGAAAAGAATCCTCCCTCCTCATACAGACTACAGGGGCAAGTGGACCCCAAACTATGAAGGACCATTCGTAGTAAAGAAAGTTTTCTCTGGTGGGGCACTGATGCTCAGCACTATGGATGGTGAAGATTTCCCGTCCCCTGTGAATTCGGATGCAGTTAAAAAATACTTCGCATAAATAGTGACCCGCTGGACATAAAAACAGAATGTAAGTCCAGGCAAAAATAGGGCATCCCGGCGAGTCAAAAACAGAATAAAAGACTCAGGCAAAAATAAGGGAAAATAAACAAAAAATGTACACCCGCTGAGTTGAAAAGCTGCTTTGGACAACTCAGGCAAAAATGGGTATCCCGATGGATTGAAAACCCGAAAGGGCGATCCATGCAAAATAAGGGAATAAGCGAACAACTGCATTTTGAATTCGTCTGTATCACTTACAACTTGGTAAACCTCGAAAGGATCAAGCTTCTGTCAGAATCAGCCTTCTTCAGAAAGCAAGACGAGAAGAACGTCAAAAGTCATACGAGTCATAGCAAAGGGGAAGCTCCTTGAAGCGTCGACAACATTGCCAGCTTTTTGTTTCTCAATTTGTAGCAATCTCCTCATTTCAGGGGATAGGTTTCTTTGACTGTATCTTGCCAATTCAGGGCACATGAATTAATAAAATCAGATTTTCAGTCATGTTTCGCCCCGTACACTTCATTTTCATTTGCAAAAATGTCTGGTGTCCTTAAAATACTGATTGCATAAATGCAGATGCTTTTCTTCTAAAAATACATGCTTGCAGGGAATGTACTTACTCTCGGGAGTGTCTAACTCCTATGACAGAATCCGGTAAGGGATACCTCGGGATCACTTGTGCGTTTCTCTGTCTTTTCAGGATTGCAGGTACTCAAGGCCCAACATGGGGCATGTAGGCCTCATCCCGGCAAGCTGGAAAATCAACACCCAGTCTTAGCACTCAAAAGTGTTTTCTCCCCAGCTGAGTTGCCACTTGTTACTTCTCCCAGCCGAGGTTCCAATCATTCTTCTTCCTCAGCTAAGTACAAAAGCCAGGGAACCATCTTCCCCACAGAGCTTCAGCCTTTATCCAGAGGAGCAACGCATGAAAGAATCACAACAGAGTGACGAAAGCTTCTACAAACCCCAGCTGGGTCTCTCATTTATTGGAATAGGTCTATCATTGACCCATTTCCCCAAGCAGATACATCTCATCGGATCTACCAGTGATCTCATCCCCAGCTGGGATGTCCATTTCAAACCAGATCAACCAGAGATCTTCATAGCAACGGGATCCGAATCCCGGATTGATATCTTTGCATAATCATGGCATTCGCATCATACTCACCCCACAAAGCGTAGCATTCCGTCTAAAATGGAGCATTACGACAAAAATCAAACATATTGCATAATCATGAGCCATGTTTTGAATCAAACACTTGTGAATAGTGACAATCCATCAACAATATACAGAATGCTCACCGGATCCCCAGCGGGGAGCTAAAGCTAAAACAGTTGCCTCACATTCACAAACACCAGTATATACTCCTTGTGGCACTCGTCCGTGTCATGTCCCCAACAGAAAGCCAAAGCGTCCTCTTTGCACTCACAAATACATACATACACAATTCCTTGACACCCGTCCGTGTCACCTTCCCCAACGTAGTTACTTAAACACTTTGTATATCAGATACTTGTTTATACTATACTCTTCTCCTTTTGACACTCGTTCGTGTCACTCTCTCCAGCAAGTTAAACACTCATCTATACACCACTCATACTTAATTTACTTATACAGATACTCGTCCATATCTTGTATGCACCATTTATATCCCCGCAGATTCAACACTAGTCTGTGTTCTTTGTTAACCAGTTGGTACTCGTCCGTACCATCATCTCAGAACATGTGTCAAGTGTTTGTTTCTACCTGATACTCGTCCGTATCATAGTCTTAAGGATGCTCGTCCGCATCTTTAATCCATACACCGTGTCAAACACTTACGTCTTATTGAATTTAGACACTCGTCTGTGTCTACTATTCCCCAGAAGAGTCCCTTCAGATTCAACACTCGTCCGTGTTCCTTGTTAACCAGTTGATACTCGTCCGTATCATCATCTCTGAACACGTGTCAGTATTTGTTTCTACTCGATACTCGTCCGTATCGTAGCCTTAAGGATTCTCGTCCGCATCTTTAATCTATACACAAACATCTAAACACTTATACCTTTTGTTTCTTGGATATAAACACTCGTCCGTGTTTACTATTTCCCGGTAGATCGCCAGCAAAACAAAATTTCTTTTCTATCTGACATTCGTCCTATGTCATGATAAACCTTGAGAGCAGCCGTCCCCTGCTAGGTGATCGTCCTTCACCTCTTGATGATCGTCCTTCATCATGCTCATCCGATGGCCGTCCCCATCGTTGATCTTTTCTATCCGACACTCGTCCTGTGTCGTGATATTCAGCAGCCGTCCCCTGCTAGGTGATCGTCCTTCACCTTTTGATGATCGTCCTTCATCATCTTATCCGATGGCCGTCCCCATCGTTGATTTTGTTATCTGGCATTCGTCCTATGTCATGATAAACCTTGAGAGCAGCCGTCCCCTGCTAGGTGATCGTCCTTCACCTCTTGATGATCGTCCTTCATCATGCTCGTCCGATGGCCGTCCCCATCGTTGACCATTTATCCGGCATCCGTCCTATGTCGCGATATTTTCGGCAGCCGTACCCTGCCAGGTGATCGTCCTTCACCTTTGATGACCGTCCCTCATCATTATTTTATTTATTCTTTAACCCGATGGCCGTCCCCGTCGTGGTCCCTTTTCCTTTTCCTGAAGATCGTCCTTCGTCAGTTTAGCCCGATGGCCGTCCCCATCGTTTGTTTACATTACTTTATGAACTTGATGGCCGTCCCCATCATTTTTCATTAATCCCCAAGAGAATCTTACAGCTTTACTTGATGGCCGTCCCCATCATGATCCCTTTTATCCCCAGCATGTCGGTCGTCCCCGTCATTACTTTATTTTCCGCACTTTCCCAGCATGTCGGTCGTCCCCGTCATTGCTTTTTTTTTCCCCAGCAGTCGTCCTCTGCTCGACGGTCGTCCTCCGTCGCTCGCACTTTACAATATACTTTATTTTCTTTTACAATCTATATCCCTTTTCTTCTTCATTTTGTGAGTGCAAATTTTGGACTGTCTTTGGTATTCAACCACAAGTTATCTTGTTTGCCTGTTAAGCCGTAGCTTACATCTTGCACAGCTAACTCATGTTTGAATAGGGGAAGCTGTAAACACCCCAAATTTGCCCTCACCCATTTCACACCATGGCTTGTGATCTCCTCATATGCATAATCTCAATCATAGCATCTCATATTACATTTTTGATTCACTGCATAGATTCAAAGTCATCTGCATCTAGGGTTTGTGATCTGAGCAATCCAAGAGCTTCTTGAGCCACTCTAAAGGTCATCAATCACTTCAAAAGGGTCCATGTATGTTCAAGTATCATATTATATCCTTTCAAAGTCAAGAATGTCAAAGAATCACAAGAACTGAAAATGGCATGGATGCAGAGCCAGGTTTGACTGCACAGATGACCTGAAATTAGGGTTTTGGTTTCAGAGGCCATAACTCCAATTTTTTTGGTCATTCTTGTTTCTATTGGTCTCTATATGGTATAGGGAGTATGAATATCAATTTTCATGAAGAAATTCCATGGGGAAGTCATCTGATCAAGAGTTGACTTTTCAAGCAAGTCAGTGTAAAATCAGGGCATCTGAGGCCCCTGATGACCCAACCAAAGGGTGTTCTCCATCATTTTGATTGTATATGATCTTTATTTGATCATAGAAGAAGTTGGAACTTCACAAATCTGAAGAATTTCAAGTCTTTTGCAAAGTTGACTTTTTGGGAAAGTTTGACTTTTAATGAAATTGCCATTTTGGGAAACTTTTTCAACCCTTGCTTTTTGATTCAAAAATGCTTCAAATGGAAAAACTTTGGTCATGAAAGTTGTAGAATGGATCATTCCCTTTTCAAAAAGTACAAGAACATGACCTAATTCATTTTGGATCAAAAGTTATGGCTTGTCAAAGTTGGCAAAAATCACAAAATTTCAAAGTTTCTACCAAAGAGGCAAAGTTGCAAATTCACTTTTCAAGGCAAATTGAACTATCAAATGGACTTCTAAACTTCACAACATGATCATACAACACCTAAAACTCAGAATGGGCCAAGAGATCATTCATTTTTATGGCTTATGGAGCAAGAAATTTCAAAGGAAGCAAAAGTAAGGCAAGTTGCAAAAACTCACTCAAGTGTGAATCCACTTGCTTGCTGACTTCATGATCAATCCTAGGGTTCTCCCCACATCTTGCTGCGCAGGACACACCTTTTGTCCTTGGCTAGCAAGTAGCTCATGCCTCTCTTACACAACTTTGACATTTTGGCAACTTGAGCCATACCTATCACAAAAGCACACATCACCTCATCTGACCTATCACAATAGTTTATGCAAACAAAAAGCAAGCCAAAGCATACAAAACACAAGCCTGAAAGCATCCAGAACACAGCATTCTCATTTTTCACACCATTTGCAAGAGCCTTCGAAACACTCAGCACAAGCCTCAAACACAAAAACCAACTTCACAGATCAACTCAACACACTTCCCTGGTCACAAACCACCCCTCACCATAGCCTGAAACTCAAAGAATCAAAAACACGATCACCACCTGCCACTGAACAGAACTTCTGCCATCTCAAAAACCAGCCATCATAAACTTTCTCCAAGCATCAGGACTTCATCAGGGGCCTAAAAGGAGTGGTTTGCACAAAGAGAGAGGGTTAGAAAGTTGCAAACTGAGAAAGCTCAAAGCTCAGGTATATCAAGAACTTTTTTTCCAGAAATGAATTTTTAAGTTTCTAAGTTGTTCCTCATGCTTTGCTGATCACTCTGATGCTTTTACTTTTTGAAATGGTTGAGAAATAAGCATTTAATCATATTCTGAAACTTTTCTGACCTAAACATGTTTGGCTTCGATTCGCATGATTAATGAATGAGAAATGAGTTTTGTTTAGGGGTTTTGATTCAGTGACGTATGGGGATGATTTCTGGGTGTTTAGTTTTCATTTTCATGGAGATTTGAGGATTTTAGCAACTTTCAGGTGAGGGTCCTGCCGGAGAAGACGACCGGAAGTCTTCTCCGGCCACCTGAAAGTGATTAGTGCATTAATGAGGATTAGGGCTCAGTTTGAATAAGGAGCGTAGGATAGGTTGACTGGGGTTGACTCCCGCGTGAATGAACGCACCAGATCTTCCATTAAACCCTAATCCAGTCATTTGTGTAATTAATCAGGATTAATTAAATTCAAATTTTAGAGTGAATCTCAGCCATTCAAACGCGCGCCAGTCAATTCCCGCGTGTCAAGTTTAAACCCTGGCCATTGGATTAGCATACTTTTCATTTAATTCAGTTTTTATTTCTTTTTATTTGATTTGTTTTCTCCATTTAATTTAAAATAGCAAAACAATTTTAAAAATTCTGAAAATTTTTATACAAACTTTTATTAATTTTCAGAAACCAAAAACATTTTTATTTTTATTTTTTTGCATTAAAAAATATTTTTAAATCATTTAAAAGTTTATTTTTAATTAATTAATAAGAATTAATTAATTAAAAATACTTTTAGGTATTTAAAAATCACCAAAAAATTCATGAAACCTTCAAAATCATTTAGAAACATTGTCCAACCCTCAAACCAAATTTCTTTTTTGATCTTGATGCATTTTGACAATTTTTCATGGAATTAATTCTATTTCAAAGCATTATTTTGATCCAAACTTCAAAAAATCATTTCTGCCTATCCATTGAGAGTTGGACTTTGATTCTTTTTGCATTGTGTCTTGCATATCATGTAGTTTGTAGGATTAAATTGGCATGAATTGATCTTGCATTTCCCATTTGTTTGACATTTTTCTTGTCAAGGTATCCTAAAACCCTAGAAATCTTAGGAAATTCATAACCCTAATTAGGTTAAGAGTTAGAACCCCTCCTTTGGGCAGTGATTTTGTGTAGGTTTAGGGTTCCCTTGAATGCATTTTCAATTTTTTATCATGATGTTTGCTTCTGGTTTTGGTTTTTGTTTGTTGCATTGATCATAAACCCTAATTTGGGCTTTCATTTGCATTCATCTTGCATTTGCTCACATACCATGACTTGCCATAGCATTTTGTGCATCCATTTGATTCACTAGACATCTTAAGACATATTGGAATCATGTTTGATCATTGCTTCTTGCATTTTCCATGTTGTATGTCATTTGCATTTCATAACTTTTCATGTATGTTCATGGTTCCAAGCATGCTCCATTTGCATCCATATGTTTATATGATCGTCCTCATGCCTTGATTCATTGTTTGCATCATCCCATAGCATCATTATCATCTCATATTTTTTTCTGGTTTTGGTTTGCATCATGCCATTTCACCTCATTTTGCATTGCATTGCATTCCCTTCACTAACTTTTCAGGTGGTAAGTCACTTTGAGAAGTGAATTTGCCTTCACTTCTCACAATTTCTTTTCATCTCTCTTATGCATCATTGCTGCATTTTGTTTTGTGTTTGAGATTAAGCTTGCTCTTTCTTTTTCTCCTTACTTTCTTTCCCCAAGTGACTTGTCTTCTTAAATGAAGCAAGTTACTTTGCTTCTCTTTGCTCCTTTCATCTGCTTCCCGGTGGTTCCATTGAAGATCTTTCTTGTAAACCTCACAAACCTTAGAAACAACCAAGCATGAAAATGATTAGGGTTTTGATTAGTCCCCCACTTAGTTTTACCTTTGTGTCTCATTGAGTCTTCTCTCCTCACCTCATAATCAGGGACTAAACCCTAAAGGCTTTAAGGCTTTGTGATTAAGCTTATGCCTGCATCCTTCTATTAGGATGGAGTGTATAACTTTAATCCTAAGTGTTAAACCCTTAATGTGTTTAACTCCTTTAATCAATCCACTTAATAATCATCAAGACATCAAGCTTGTAACTTGGGCCTTGCATTAGGGTTCTAATTCTTCCTTAATTGGTTAAGAAGGACTAACCCTAGTGTTAATGGACAAGTCCCCCTCAAGTTGTCTTACAAATCATAAAAATCACTTCTTCATCTTATCATTAACTAAAATCCACTTAATAAAGGCTTTGTTTTGTCACGAGTTTAATCCCTAATCATGGATTAAGTTGAGGAGCTTTCCTCAGCTTAAACATTCTCATCTATTATCCTTCTATTAGGATGGTGTAATGAGTCTGTTTAATCCCTGATTATGGCTTAATCTCATTACTCAACACTAAACAAAAACAACAAAAACATCTAAATAATCACCAGTAGGTTAATGATCTTAACCCTATATCAAGGTAATTAAGTGTGAGAAGCTGACTTCATACTTAAGGTATTCTCATTACCCCTAATCCGAGGGAAGATGTGATGAGTTTACTAAGTCCATTGGTTTAGGCTTAAGCTCATTAACTTATGACAAACTTTCAAAAGCAATAAAAGACTAAAAACACAAAAACAAACAATAATCGTCTCCTTCGGGATTCTTTTCTCATCATCTTCACTCATAAACGAGAACCTGCTTCTTCCGTCTAATGCAAGACAGTTTGCACCTGAGCCAGACAGGTCATACACTTGAGCATTGACAAGCAAGCAGTTCACAAGTCAATTTATCTTTCAGTCTCTTTGGGTCGAACTACGGTGTTCTGACTTCCTCATTGCACGAGAGGATACGTAGGCATAACTTAACAGTTATCGAACAAAAGTCTCTGTATATTCCCCCTCTTTCCAGCTTTATTCTTTTAGCCTCATATTCTTGAGCATTTCATTCTTGTTCTTACACTGACACTGTATGTATCACACTTCACACTTCTCTTACACTGACACCTGTACATCCTTTTCCAGCTCTCTTATACACAAATTGCACTGACACTCCCCCTTTAAAACACAAATCTTTTAAGCGTGGATCCCGTCGAGTACGACGGACAATCTGGGTGCTAATACCTTCCCAGGTTGTAACCAACCCCCTTTCTCAGTCTCTCTGGTTCGCAACCGTCTTATCCATATCTTTTTCTAGGTCTATGCAGCATTGCCTTTCCTCCAGGATAAAAATGCCTAGCTGGCGACTCTTTTCATTCCCTGTGAGTTCACTCCTGTGTGTTCTCGCACCCTCCTCTCGCCGACCGTTCGCGTCTGTACCCTATTTGACCCGGCCTCATTTAGTGGGAGCGACAGTTTGCACCTGAGCCAGACAGGTCATACACTTGAGCATAGACAAGTAAGCAGTTCACAAGTCAATTTATCTTTCAGTCTCTTTGGGTCGAACTACGGTGTTCTGACTTCCTCATTGCACGAGAGGATACGTAGGCATAACTTAACAGTTATCGAACAAAAGTCTCTGTATATTCCCCCTCCTTCCAGCATTATTCTTTTAGCCTCATAATCTTGAGCCTCTTACTCTTGTTCCTACACTGACACTTCTCTTATACACTTCACACTTCTTTTATACTGACACTTGCATTCTTTTCCAGCTTTGATACACAAATTGCACTGACACTACCCCTTTAAAACACAAATATTTTAAGCGTGGATCCCGTCGACTACGACGGACAATCTGGGTGCTAATACCTTCCCAGGTTGTAACCAACCCCCTTTCTCAGTCTCTCTGGTTCGCAACCGTCTTATCCATATCTTTCTAGGTCTATGCAGCATTACCTTTCCTTCGGGATAAAAATGCCTAGCTGGCGACTCTTGTCTTCTGAGTTCACCCCTGTGTGTTCTCATCCCTTTCGCCGACCGTTCGCGTCTGTACCCCTCTTGGCCCTGCGTCATTTGGTGGGAGCGACAGCTTGGCGACTCTGCTGGGGACCCTTATACTGTAACCAGGGCTTCTGGTTCTTTTGTGGGTTCCTCCTAGCGCTTGTTTGATTTGTGTTTACTGGGGTGTTATGTGCTAATTGTGTCTTTATAGTTGCTTTATTTATTGCTTTATGTATAGCTTTATTTATTGCTTTCCTTTACAGTTTTACATATTTCATACTGTCATTATCATTGCTGGATCTGTTCTTCTGTCTTGGTGGGTGGGGTTTCATTGAGAGTATAAGGTCCTATACCTGGGACCTGAGTGACACCTAGGCTAGAGTGGTTCATGTTCTTTCCCATTCCATTTCGGTCTGGTGCGGGAATATGAAACACGGTTCAGATGTGGGTTTCTTCTTGAGAACTCTGTGCTACAGATTTCCTGTAGTGCTAGGGCTATCTGGGAAGCCTGCTAAGTCTGGATGACCTTTATTTTGACCTTCAGAAACTGAGGTGAATTAGAGGAGGGTCTTTTATGGTTATTGTAAACAATGTACCTCCGGGTTATAAGTGGTTACACTTCTCATAACTGATCCAAGTCTGAGATTCCTTGTTTTAGAACACCACCTGTGAGGGGGTTGGGCTGTTTACAGGTTTGCAGGTACCATTGGCCACATCATACCCTGTTACTTAATGTGTTTAAGAATGCTTCACTTTGGACAGTTCTTGTGATTTAACCCTGGACATGTGACTCTTTATTTGAGTCCCCCACCTTGGTTACTGGATTTCTGAACCTCCATCTGGATTTCTTGAACATACATGGGCCTTATATATCAAGACAGATAATCAGATCCAGCTTGATCACAAACCCTTGCATATCATTTGCATACATCATCATTGCATCATTTAACATTTGTTTATTTGTTTTTCAGGGTATCCACATTGTATCTGGCTTGGTTTTGACCCCTTCATCTGCATAGACTCCTGTTTCATCAGCTATCTGCTTCAGCTATTCTCTCCAGTTGTTTGCTTCAGCCATCTTCATCATCACCAGCATCAGCCTATCAGTGGCCCATCTCCAGTACCATTCTTGATCTTCAACAGCACTTGTCTTCAGCCCTTCATCAGCAGTCATGGCTCCCAGGAAGAGCAACATTTCATACCATTTCTTTGAGCCTGTGCTGACTTGCATCAGGCAGGTCCAGTCACTTATCACCCCTGACCACATCCCATTATTCAGAGAGCATTATGGAGGTATCCTTGACATGGTTATGGACCTGGATCCTTCCCAGAGGAGCATGATCCACACATGCCTGCAGTTTTATGATCCTCCTCTGAGATGTTTCACATTCCCAGACTTTCAGCTAGGGCCCTTACTGGAGGAGTTTTCCTTATTGATTGGAGTACCCATCAGGGGTGTGATTCCCTTCAACCCAGAGATGACTTCTCCTAGCAATGGAGAAGTGGAAAAAGCACTATACCTGGAGCCTACTTTGATTGAGCAGAATATGACAACAAAGGTTGGGATCCCTGGTTTACACTTAGACTTCTTGATTTCTCAGGCCATCCTGAAGGCCTCTTTGGGAGAATGGAAGGCAGTCTCTGCATTACTAGTTCTCAGCATATATGGGGTCATACTGTTTGCAGATGAGCCCAAATTTATCAGCAAGAATGCCATACATCTGTTTCTTTTAAGGAACCCAGTACCCACTTTGCTGGGAGACTTCTATTACTCCATCCATCAGAGGAATGAGAAACAAAGGGGGAAGTTAGTGAGATGTTGTGCACCTTTGTTTCATACCTGGCTGCTCAGACACCTACCCAAGACAGATGCCTTCCTGAATCCTCATCAGCAGAAGAATTGGGCTAAGAGACTCATTGCTTTGACTTCAGATGACATCAGATGGTGCACCCAGAGCACCAAAGGCAAAGACATAATCACCAGCTGTGGGCAATACCCAAATGTACCTTTGATAGGAGTAAAGGGTTGTATCAACTACAATCCTTTGCTATTTAAAAGACAATTGGGCTATGCTTTGGTTCACCCTCCCAGAGTGCAAGATTTAGCTGAGACCTTGTATTGTGAGATAAAACCTAACCTAGCTGCTGTCAGACAAGCATCCTGGGCTTGGGACAACATCCAGACAAAAGGGATGGCTATTCTTGGGAGGTGCAATAATGTTGCTTCAGCTCAGTACTATGACTGGTCTTATGTTAGGGCTCAGATTACTGGAATGCCCTTTACCATTGAGGATATACCTGGACCATCCACAGCATAGCCAGCAGCCACTGTCAGCCTGGAAGAATTTGAAAAGCTGAAGGAAAGGAATGAGAATCTGTCTCAAGCTCTGAAGAAGACCCTTTGGGAAAGGAGTGATGGTCGTCTGGACATTGAGAGGTTGGAGAAGCTTAAGGTGGAGCATCTGGCTAAGATTGAGAAAACAGAGGACTACATCAAGAAAGCAAGGGCTGGGGAGCAAATATTGAAGAATGCCTGCAAAGAGGCCAAGTTTCAGAAGGCTAGGACTGATCTCTATCTGCAAGAAAGTCAGGCTAGGTGGGTCAGGATCACTAAAGCCCGGACACAAGAAGATCAGAAAACTCAAGCCCAGATTGAGCAGTTAGTGGCTAAGGAAAAGAAGCAACAGGAAGCTTTGCTGGCAGCCCAGAAGGAGATTTCAGAGTTGAAGCTTAGGGCTGGTTTGAAGAGGTCAAAGGATCAGGACAGGCACAAGAAGCTGAGCACTGCCATTGCCACCAGAAACCTCCTCATCAGGAACATCACAGAGCATCCAGCTGGTCCAGTGACGGAGGCACTTCTGAAGGAGGTTAAGGAGGATGAATTTGGACTAGATGTCTGACCTTTTGATTGTTGTTATTTTCATTTGATGTACTTTTCTTTTATGTTGTATTTTAACCCTTCAGGGGCATGTGTTGTAAAATAAACTATGTATGGTTCACCATGTGTAATATATTTTAGTTTGTTTCCATCATGGGGTTTCTTTTTCTCAACAACATCAAAGCATCTTCCTCAGGGTATGGAAAGGTCAAAACCAAGTACCAAGCCGGATACCTTGGAAAACAAATAAGCATACTGCATTGCATACTAACTTTTGTTTTGTTTTGTAGGTTTTTGTTATTAGTTTGCTTGTTACTAACTCTATTGTAGTTCAGGAATTATTGCTCGCCGCCGGGTGTTCCCTCTCAACCGTCCGCACCGGTATCCTACTCGCAACAACCTTCCTGGTATCCAAATGGATCAAGTACAGCAGGACCTGACAGAGGTCAGAACTCAGATGGCTAACGAAAGAGTGGAGATGAGAAACCAAATGGCTCAATTCATGACTGTGATGACTAACCTGGCTCAAAGTCAGGAAAGGCTAAGGGCATTGGTAGAAAGACAAACCCCCGAGGAACCTCATCCTGGGACTGGAGGAACTAGTAATAATGAGGGAGGTCAGCCTCATGTTAACCCACCAGTATTTGGACCTCGTCTGGATCTGGAAGTCAACATCCCAAGGAATGTACCAGGCAACACTGCTGCAGGCAGGATCTTGCAAGAAGATCCTCAAGAGGAGCAGTTTACCGTAATGGGAGCTGGAGATGAAGTTTATGATAGAAGGTTTGATGAAATTGCTGAGAAGTTGAGGTCTCTGGAGTCTCAAAATTCCTTAGGCTTCGATGTAATGGATATGGGGTTAGTGGATGGGGTAAGGATTCCCCACAAGTTTAAACCCCCGTGCTTCGAGAAGTACAATGGAACTTCCTGTCCACGAACTCACTTACAGTCCTTCCTGGGGAGACTTAAAGCATATACCATGGATGAAAAACAGTGGATGTTTTACTTCGAAGATAGCTTGACTGGGGCTTCAAGAGAGTGGTATTCACACTTGACCAGAGCTACTATCAGATGCTGGAAGGACTTAGTTGAAGCCTTCATTAGACAATACCAATACAATCTGGACATTTCCCCTAACAGGACCCTTCTGATGGGAATGTCTCAATCCTCCAGAGAGAGCTTCAGGGAATATGCCCAAAGGTGGAGACAGCTTGCTGCTGCTGTCCAACCACCCATGTCGGAAAGAGAAATGGCCGACATGTTCATGAATACTCTGCAAGGGACATACATTGATAGGCTAGCTGCCTTTTCTTCCACCAGTTTTGCTGACGTAGTTATAGCTGGTGAAAGAATTGAGAGCCTTCTGAAAATGGGCAAGATTTCTGATAATGGTGCAAGTTCATCCAGTAATCCCAGGAAGCCTTTTGTGGGACCTAGAAGAACCGGTGAGACAAATGTCATTCATGCCAACAGGGGCAGATCTCAGTATGTTCACAGATCAGTGGCAGCTGTCACTATTCCAGCTCCGATCCCTCAGCAACCAGCATATCAACCACAACAACAACCACATTATCAATAGCAAGTTCAGTATCCGCCACAGAGAACCTACAACAACAATAACAGCAATCAACAACCAAGACCTTTTCAGCAAAGACCGTCACAGGCAAATAGGGTGATTGACCCTATCCATATGCCTTATGCTGCCTTACTGCCACATCTCCTGAAGCTCAACTTGGTTGAGTTAAGGACATTGGCCCCACCAGATCCCTCCAATCTTCCAAGAAACTATGATGTCAACGCCAGATGTGCTTTCCACTCCAATGCACCTGGCCACAATACTGAGAAATGCAGGGCTTTACAAATGAAAGTACAAGATCTGGTGGATTCTAAAGCCCTCAACTTCGCACCCCCTCCAAATGTCAACAAGAATCCCATGCCCAATCATGGAGGGCCAAGAATTAATGCCATTGAGGAAGACAAGCCATCTTTCTTGATAACCAGCGTTGGACAGATTCGAACACCTCTGGTTGAAATTAAAGCTCAGCTTCTAGAGTGCCAGATGTTCCCCGGGTGTGAGCTCGGTTGTGGGTATTGCAACATTGCAGTCAACGGGTGTGATAACTTGAGAAACGACATAGATGGTCTTATCAAAGATGGCATACTTCAGATCTCAACAACGGCACCTACAAATCCAGCAATTCCTTAGACGACAATTCTTGACTCTCCTACAACTGCAGCAACAATCATTCCGACCGATTCATCAATATCAGCAACAATGGCTCCACCCATCACTTCAACAAATCAAATGTCAACAACCCTTTCTTCTACAACGTCAGCATCCATTTATTCTGCAGAATCTTCTACAACATCAGCAGAAATTAATGAAGATATCTCAACAGTCACCATCTACTATGATCCATCAAATGTTCCTCTCAACAACAACTTTCAACAACAAACAGTGGCACCTCCTGCCAGGTCACCAGTCACAATTTACTACGATCCACACACCATCACAGTACCTTCCTCTGCAGCAGTCAGTCCAGTTACCATTACAGTGCCTGGACCAGTTCCATATGAAAGCAGTAATGCCATACCTTGGCATTATGGCTCAGATCTTTACTGCAACGGGGAGAAAATCACTTTGGATTCTTCAACCTCTTCTCCACAAATTGATAATGTTGGGGGAGGCGGAGGCTTCACCAGAAGCGGACGCCTTTTTGCCTCACAAACTCAGAGACCTAATGTTGAAGTAGAAGCTGCTGCCAAAGCAAAAGGAAAGAGTGTGGTGCTTGAAGAGCCAGCTATCAAAGAAACTCAGAAGACATCTTTTGAACAAGATGTAGACGAGTTTATGAGAATCATAAAGAGAAGTGATTACAAGGTGGTGGATCAGCTTCACCAAACTCCCTCAAAGATCTCCATATTATCCCTGTTGATGTGTTCTGAAGCTCACAGGAATGCATTACTGAAAGTCCTGCACGCAGCGCACGTGCCTGAGGAGATCACTGTTAATCAGCTAGAAACCGTGGTGGCAAATGTCAATACCAGTCATGGACTGGGCTTTACCAATGCTGATCTAACATCTGAGGGACGTAACCACAACAAGGCTTTACATATCACCCTGGAGTGCAAGGGTGTTGTTCTATCTCATGAACTGGTGGACACTGGGTCGTCACTCAATGTCCTACCAAAGAAGGCCTTAGTGAAGCTGGAGTATGATGGCTTGGCACTGCGTCCGAGTAATTTGGTGGTGAGAGCATTTGATGGCTCTAAAAGATCAGTGCTTGGGGAGATTGATCTGCCTGTGATGATTGGCCCGCAGACTTTTAAAATTACCTTCTATGTGATGGACATTCAGCCGGCCTACAGCTGTTTGTTGGGTAGACCCTGGATCCATGCCGCTGGCGCTGTTACGTCTACCCTTCACCAGAAGCTGAAATTCGAGTGGGAGGGCCAGATCATCACCATCTGTGGGGAAGAAGACATCTTTGTTAGCCATCTGGCTACGTACAAGTACATAGAAATGGACGGGGAGATCCATGAAACTATGAGCCAGGGGTTTGAGGCCTTGAACATCAATGAAGCATCTGCTGTACTGGGAACCTCCATAACATCTTATCAGCAAGCCAGGAAGGTTGTTGAAGAGGGTACTGCCCAAGGCTGGGGCAAGCTGCTGCCTGTAGAAAAGAAGGAAGACAGATTTGGGTTGGGTTACAAACCAACTCAACAAGATCAATCAGAGGCTGCAAAAGAGCCCAACTTTGTCAGCGGGGGGATGCTCACCCCGGATGCTGTAAACAACTTGGAAGATGAGTCGGAAGATGAGCGCAACCTGGAGAGCTGGATACGTCCAAGGACCCCGGGGAGCCATGTCTCAAACTGGTCTTCCCAGGAAATTATAAGGGTTACTCCTGCAGAGTAATTATTATTTCCTGTATTTTTAAGCATGCATCAAGTCTTGCATCTTGCCCAAGATGTCAAGACTCATTTTGTAATCGGGCCATCTTGTAATTTTGTGCAAATAGATCAATCAATGAATATCGGACATCTTTTGCAAATGAGTCTTTTCCTTCTCCGCTCACTGTTTTCCATTTTTCTTTTTGTACAAAAATAAAATGGCAATGTTTTCCAAAATGATAACTTCATTTCACTTTTTCTAAACAAGATTAAAATCGATCACTAAAATGAACAATCTAAACCCTTGCAGAGAGTGCCTTTCAGACTGCACCGACAATAGCAAAGCTATGACTTCGTATGACTTTGACAATCCAATCAATCAAGCTGATGAAGGGGTTGAAGAAGATTATGAGCTACCTGAAGAGCTAGCTAGGTTGTTAAGGCAAGAGGAGAAGGTTATCACTCCTCATCAGGAGGAGGTTGAAATGGTTAATCTTGGTACGGAAGAAGAAGTGAAAGAAGTCAAGATAGGGGCCTGCTTACAAGATTCAGTAAAAGAGCAATTGATTGATATGCTTCGGGAGTATGTGGATGTTTTTGCTTGGTCTTATCAGGATATGCCAGGGTTGGACACCGACATTGTCATGCACAAACTACCGCTGAAAGAAGATTGTCCGCCAGTAAAACAGAAGTTGTGACGTACTCGCCTAGATATGGCAATGAAGATAAAGGAAGAGGTACAAAAACAGTGGGACGCCGGTTTCCTTGCTGTGACTAGTTACCCGCCGTGGGTCGCTAATATTGTGTCTGTGCCTAAGAAAGACGGCAAGGTGAGGATGTGTGTGGATTACCGGGATCTGAACAGAGCCAGCCCGAAAGATGACTTCCCTTTACCTCACAATGATGTATTGGTTGATAATACGGCTCAGTTCTCGGTGTTCTCCTTCATGGATGGATTCTCAGGATACAATCAGATTAAGATGTCACCTGAAGACATGGAGAAGACAACTTTTATCACACCCTGGGGCACGTTCTGTTATAAGGTAATGCCATTCGGACTGAAGAATGTTGGTGCTACTTATCAACGGGCTATGGTAACATTATTCCATGACATGATCCACAAAGAAATTGAATGTTATGTGGATGACATGATTGCCAAGTCCCTCACAGAAGAAGATCACCTGGTAAATCTGTTGAAGTTATTCAAGCGTCTGAGGAAGTACCAACTGAAGTTGAACCCCAACAAATGCACATTTGGGGTGCGATCTGGTAAGCTGCTGGGATTTATTGTAAGTGAAAAGGGGATTGAAGTTGACCCTGATAAAGTCAAAGCTATTCAAGAAATGCCTGCACCTAAGACTGAAAAAGAAGTTCGGGGGTTTCTAGGTAGATTGAACTACATTTCAAGGTTCATATCTCACCTTACTGCAACCTGTGAACCTTTATTCAAGTTGTTAAGAAAGGAACAAACGGTCAGGTGGAACGAAGACTGCCAAAGGGCTTTTGGCAAAATCAAGGAATACTTGCAAGAGCCTCCGATCCTTATGCCTCCAGTTGAAGGAAGACCTCTAATCATGTACTTGACAGTATTAGAAGAGTCAATGGGGTGTGTGCTGGGCCAGCATGACGAGTCTAGTCAAAAAAAGTATGCAATATACTACCTAAGCAAAAAGTTTACCGACTGTGAACAACGTTATTCACTGCTCGAGAAAACTTGTTGTGCTTTAGCGTGGGCTGCTCGTCGACTAAGGCAGTATATGTTGACCCACACTACCTTGTTGATTTCAAAGATGGATCCAGTTAAGTACATTTTTGAGAAGCCAGCACTTACCGGACGGGTTGCGAGATGGAAAATGATCCTCACAGAGTATGACATTCAGTACACATCTCAAAAGGCCATCAAAGGCAGTGTATTGTCTGATTATCTTGCTGAGCAACCCATTGATGATTACCAGCCTATGAGATTTGACTTCCCTGATGAAGACATCATGTTCATAAAAGCAAAAAATCATGAAGAGCCTATTCACACTGAAGGGCCCGACCCAGAAGAAGAATGGACTATGATGTTTGATGGGGCTGTTAATATGAATGGTCGTGGTGTTGGTGCAGTACTCATTACACCTAAAGGAGTCCACATGCCTTTCTCGGCAAAACTCACTTTTAACTGCACTAACAACGAAGCTGAATACGAAGCTTGCATTATGGGTCTTGAGGAAGCCATTGACCTCAGGATCAAGACTTTGACTGTGTTCGGAGATTCAGCTTTGGTAATTAATCAAACCAACGGCAAATGGCCATATCTGGCCATATCTTTTCTTGAAATTGCCCAAGACTTGGTCATTCATCAGACCTGCTAACTTCTGAACACTTCTAACTTCAGGCTGAAGAAAAGTATAGTGCACATTATTTTTCCTTGGAACTCTTCTGATTTCTGCCATGGAGATAAGATTTACCAGAACTAGGACTGATTAAGAACAATGACCTGAAAAATGGGAAACATAAACAGTTAATGCAAAGATGATGCAGATGAAATGCAATGCAGGCATATGATCAACTGGGACCATCTGAACTGGACACTGACAAGGGCCCCTCTGATCACTGGCAAACCAAAAGTCCTCTGAGTCATAACCCTTTGATAATCACAACTCTCTGATAGAAGATCTCAGAACCACAGTTCCAAGAAAACCAGAACCAAGAAAACCAGAACTCCGGAACCATAGGACCATAGAACCAAAGATCATAATCATAGGACCACAGATCATAACACGGGCCACTGAATAATGAGTGTATGTTGAGGCCATGGGTTCCTGCACACCTGTAAACCCCTCCTAATCTCACTGGTAATAGGCTCCGGGTCAGACATCACGGACTCTCAAAGCCGAATAGCAATAATACTTTCACCATCTCCGAGAAATGGCTCATGACCAAATCAGGGAATCGGTTTGGCATTATATACTACGCAGGGAGGCCTCAGCTGAGTCCGGGAAACAAGGTCATCCTATGTGATCCCCGGGTGGGCCCTCAGATGCGAATGGGTTTGCCACAAAATGTGGGCTGCCACTATCATCACTAAAGAGGGATGTTTCCACAAGGTTCTCAATGATCGGTCCCCAACTGCACATAACTGTCAAGGTTATGTAATGAGAGAGGAAGATCCCCAAATCAAGACATTTCCAAGACAATCGCAACCTGGGTGTGGAACTCACTACTACCCCCATGACAAGATCTCATGAGGCCAAAGTGGAACCACTCTAAGTCCTAAGGTGCTCTCGAGCCGTGGTAATGAGCTCATCTCTCGAGAACAAGTAACACCCATCCCACCAAACAAAAAACCAGTCCAGACAGTCTAGTATATATACATGATGCAGAAAATAAATACTGAAAACTGTAAATAAAGCTGTAAATAAAGCTGTAAATAAACAACAATAAAATGCAACACGCAATAGCAAACAAGCATCACCCAAAGAAACAGAAACAAACAAGCGCTAGGAGAGACTCACAGGGGAACCAGAGATTCATTTCTTTGTCCCCAGCAGAGTCGCTAGTTGTCGCTCCCCGGATTTCAATCCTGGTACAAACGTGAAAGTGGCGCGGAAAAGAATAGAGTCGCCAGCCAGGCATTTTTATCCCGAAGAAAGGGAATGGTAATGTTGCACAAACCAGAAGAAAGAAGAGGAAGAACACAGGTCCTGCGAACCAAAGAGACTGAGCTCGGGAGTCGGTTACGACCTGAGAAGGTATTAGCACCCAGATCGTCCGCCGTACCCGACGGGATCCATGCTTGCAATGAAACTGTTTCAAAGGTTGAGGGTATGAAAGCTGCTGCAAAAGAAAATAAAATGAACTGGATAAAAGAACTGAGAAAGAAACTGGATAAGAAAACAAAAAGAAAAATGTAGGGAAAATAAAGATTATGCTCGAACGGGCCTTACCCCGCTGCCTACGTACCTCATCAGGATAATGAGGATCAGAGATGTCGTAGTTCCCCTAAATATGGGTGGCAAGGAAATTGCTTGTGAATTAAGGCTTGAACTGCCTATGCCATTGCTCAGGTGTTGCAGACTCGGACGACGAATGCGTAACCGTCTTGCAAAGTGACAAGTAGGAGCAAGTTCGCATACAGAGCGAAGGAGATGAGAAAAGAATTCCCGAAGGAAAGACGCTTATTGTTTGTTTGTGAAATTCTGGTATGACAGACTCAGATGTCGAATATGATGTTGAGACATCTTATCTGTTACTTATAAACATGGTAAGGCATACATATCAGTACTTAAATAATTCTGATATATCAGAGTCAAACATGCTTCAGGATGTTGGGACATCTGATAGGACATTCAGTTCAGGTACTGCATAAAACATAAAAGATATAAAGAACACAGCAGAATTGTTGACCCAGTTCAGTGTATCTCCACACTTACATCTGGGGGCTACCAAGCCAGGAGGAAATCCACTATAAGTAATATTAATTCTAGACTTAAACCACCCTGTTTAATCTATCACTTAATAACTACCCAATGCAATTTCTACCTAAGACACAACTTAGATATGAGTACCCTACTCACTCCCTCTCAATCACACAGTGATCTTTTACAATGATTAATAAAATTGAAGTCACACTTCAAACATAACAGCTTGATCTTACTTATAAGTTTCAATCAAGACACAATACTTCTCTTGCTTACAAGCTTCGAGAATCACAAGTGAAACAGCCACAATAGAGTTACTTGTTACGCACGGCTGACACAAGGACACAACCCTAATAATGTTTACATTTTCGGTTGATTGGGTTGATTACTAAACTAGGTTACAAGGTTTCTTTTATAACCTATTCCCAACTGGATTTGGGCCTAAACACTCACAACAATAGCTGCTACAAATATGCAGAAAAAATCTGCTACAAATATTCCAAAAGATCTTCAACTCCTAAAATATCTCTAAATATAGAAACCTATATTTTTCAATATTTGTCTTCAATTTAAATTGAGTCTTTAAGATCTTCTAAATCAGCACCACATATGATTGCATAATATCTCCAGAATATTCTGCATAATTCAGATCTGATAAATCCAATGTCATCACCTTGAATTAGGGTTAGTTAGTTTTCTACCTCCTTAATTCAAGGTGAATTAGTTATTCTGTTATACTGAAATCAGATAACTAATCTCCCTAAAGATGCGCCTTGTATTGCTTATCTCTTTCCAATTAATTCCAGATAGATTCCCCTGAATTTACTCAGTTCTGTTATGCATTAATTAATTCTGGTAGCAGGTCTGAGATGTCACAACATCTGTTGGGACATCCTGAAAAACTGAACTTACTTCATTTACTGATACAATGTCACAACATCTGATGTGACATCCTGTAAACTGAACTTATTCCATTAACTGATACAATGTCCTAACATCTGGTGTGACATCCTGATATCTTGACTTAAGTTCATTAACTGTTACTCTGTTTGACAGTGTCACAACATCTGGTGTGACATCCTGAACTAAGTTCAACACTTCTTGTTTGATATCTATATGTAACCTATGACAGTAATGTTATCATGACAGTTGCAGATGTTTCAACATTCTCTTTGACATCTGTCATGACATTTGCAGATGTTTCAACATCTTCTTTGACATCTGTCTGTAGCATATGACAGTAATTCTGTCATGACATTTGCAGATGTTTCAACATCTTCTTTGACATCTGTCTGTAACATATGACAGTAATTCTGTTATGACAGTTGCAGATGTTTCAACATCTTCTTTGACATCTGTCTGTAACATATGACAACATCTGTTGGGACATCCTGAATTAAGTTCTTATACACTGTTTGATAATGTCCCAACATCTGATAGGACATTCTGAACTGAATTCAACATCTTCTTTGACAACTTCCACATTTATCTGTGCCACCATGTCAGGACATCATGTTTCAACATCTTCTTCCAGAGTCTATACCATGTTAATATGGAACTTCTTATTCAACATTTTCCAGCCATATTAGTTTTACCAAACATAATGCCAATCATAAAAAAATAGCATTAACAGTTTGTATTTTTTTTATGAAGCTTTTATGAGTGTGTCACAAAGAAGTGAACTCAAGCTCTTTTCCATGGAATGTGCACTTGTCACTACATTCCAAGATGCAATAATAGAACAAGCACACTCAAGTAAGGAGAAGATCCCCAAAACTTGAACCCAAAGATTAGGGCCTAGGCTCACTAACCTGTTAAATTATTAAGTGTTTTTGGTATTTACAGGTGAAGAAGTGTCTTTTATGTTTTTCTTGGTGAAGAAGATACCTTGATTAGACTTGTGCATCACAAGGTAAACTTGTATTATCCCAAGATGGGAAGACTACAAGCATACCTCATGGGATAAGGCTATGGATCAAGACAACACTTCAAACTTATTAAGGTGTTTTTTATGGTTATGAGATGAGAAGAGAAGAAGAATCAAAAGGATCACAAAGGTAAAAAGTCTAAGGGGAACTAAAGATCCTAAGTGTTAACATGCATGGATATCCGAGGTTAGTGTGGTTTCTATCCTAATGAAGAAAGAAAGAAGAAGAGAAGAAGAAAAAGAAGAGATGAGATGAGAAAGGCCTAAGCCTAACAACAAAAGAGTTAGCTCAATAAAGAAATAAGAAAAGAAAATAAGACTTGGATATGTGGAACTCAACTTCCACATCTCACACTTACCATAGCCCCTGCAAGGTTAGTTGCATGCATATAAGTGAAGCAAGATGAACAAGATGACATGTTAACATCATACAAACAGAAGTGAAATGATATGAACAAATGCACAATGCAAATGCAACTCAAAAGAATGAGAGATGAAGCTTATAAATCAAAATGATGCAGCATGAACACATATGAAAACAAATACACACTTAAGAAGGATGCAAAGCAACAATGCATAAATATGGACTCAATGCACACAATAAGAACCAAAACAAGATGAAGAAGGGCTTAAGAAACCAACAAGATGAAGAGAATGGAGGTACAAGACCAAACAATCACCAAATGGGGGTGAAAGAAGTGAGGAAGAAGTGAAAGCACACTTGAGAAAGAAAGAACTCAAAAGGGAAGCAAACACAAGAATTCCTAAGACTCAAACCCTAAGCTAGGACCAGGAAGGTACCCATACCCCAAAAGAACCCCAAATGAGAAGAAGAAGTTGGCACAAGTGCCCTTCTTGTCTTATAAGAGACCTAAAGAATCAAAAGAAGCAAAATGGGACAAGGTTCAAGATAAAATTCAAATTAAAATAACCAAGCATCTAAAAAATCCACAACTCAAACCAAATGATCTTAAAACATGGTATATCAATGAGCCAAAAGGGTTTGGAAAAATTCAGAAGTAAACTAAGTCAAATGGAGGCAAGAACACAAACTAGGGTTACACACTTCCACCACAAGTCAAATGACCAAGACCCAAGAAATAAAATTCTAAAAATCAGGGGAAACATCACACATATACTACACCATCTTAGGAATCCAGAGAAAAAAGAATGGGAACAAAATTCAAAATAATGAGACCTATGGAAAATAGACAAGGCAGTGTACTCAAGAAAGGATTAAAAAGAAGCTAATTGAAACAAGGATTTAATTATGACACGTGGAAATGGAAAAATGGAAAATAATAAAAATAGAAAAATAAAAGACACCTCAAAGATGACTCATGATTTTTTTGAGAATTTTTTAATAATGGGAAGTATTTTATAAAAATTAAAAGCTAAAATGAATAAAAGAAATAAAAATATGAAAAAGAAATAAAAATGAAATTGGGCTGGGGGTGTTAGAACTAAGAATTTGCTGTTGAAAATGATTGGGCCTGGAAACTGGGGGGTGCGCATAGCACAGACTGGGCCCAATTCTGGCGTAGGCTTATGCTTCTTATGGTGAGAATTAATGAATTAAAACTGGAAAATAAGGGAACCATGAGATCAATCAGACGCGTGGGCTTTGACTTTCATTAAAATACGTGGCACAATGCTTGTTTCTGAGTGGATGGACTATGGTAAGTATGGTGTACTGGGAAACATGGTGCATTAAATGAAATAAGAAATAAAACGTGAGGGAGAGGCTGGTTTAGGGCTAGGTGGACGCATCTGGGACGTACGCTGGCTGGATCTAACGGCCAAAGGATCATCTTCTTCAATGAACAAACCCTAATATCCAAACCAAGTTTCCGGTGACCGGAGCTAGGGCTCCGGCACCGAAATTCATAACAGCAGCCTAAACAACAATAAAAATGACTAAAAACGTCCAGATCAAGTAAACCACATGCCCTGAATCCAAATATGGGATCAAAATCTCCTAAAAATCAAAGAATTAAAGGGATCGAACAAAAACAAGTTGCACCATCAAAACTGAAACCCTAATAACTTTCACTACAATGCATCAATTTCAAATCTAAAACGTGCAGAATGATCAGTGAACTTCACACATCATAAAACACCTCATTAATTTCATTTTTAGATCACAAGATTTGGATCCATACCTGAGGTGAAGATCTTGATTCAGTGAGATAGAAGACCAAATGATGTGTGTCAATTACTCTACACTCACTCTAGATGCAAAATAAATGCATCTAAAAAGTCTTGAAATAAGCTGGATCTTAAGATTTGCTCACACCTGCCCTGAAATGGCAATGTTGCGAAACTTGAAAGAAAGCTTGAATGAATGGTTGCTTAATGATCCTTAGCTCTCACTGATCACAAATCCACAATTTGTTTTGAGATTGAGTGCTTGTATGAAGAGAAATGAGAGAAAATGCAAAGGTTGCAAGAAGTTGGAAAATGAGAGAAAGAGATAGAGATCCAAAATTCTGAAACCCTAGCTGCTTATATGTGATCTCACAAACCCTTGCTGAAAGAATTATGTGATTTGCACGTGTGGATCATGAGGTATGTGTGATTTTGAATAATTTGAAAATTGTGAGATAAGCATGCCTCCCTCATGCCTTGCTTGCATTCTCAGCCCATGTGCAATGCTTTTCCAAACCTTAATCAAAATGCAATAAGTCCTGGTCCTTAGATCAAGTCATCACACACTTCTCATGTTTTGGCCAATTTTGCATTTTTTGAGTGACTTTCTTATAGTGCACGAATTTGAGAGTTTCTTTGGAGAAAAATGATAAAAATGTGATGTATTTTATCATTGAAACCAAATTGAACCAATACCAAGTCTTAAAAATAAGTTTTGAAGCTTCTTGCATATGGTCATGCATGGAATTTCTTGAACTTGCCCTAAAATCAGCAAATTTTCGAAGAGGCTAGAGGATGAACCATAAATCCCATGAAAAAGTACTTGTACTTTTTGAAAATGGGAGACCTTACTCTCCAACTTTCATGTTTGACTTTGGTCCATTTGAAGAATTTTTGATCATGTTAAGGCCATTTGAAAATTAGGGCAAAAGTTGCCAAATTTGGAAAATCTCAAAAACCAACTTTGTACCATTTTTGCAAAACCCTTCAAATCTCCATGATTCTTGAACTTTGATCATTTCAAACCTCTTATAACATTGTAAGGACCCCTTTTAGCCAAAAAATTTGGGTTAGACCCCCTGAAATCACACAGTTGACTTTTTATGGGCACAATTGACCAATTACTTCATCTGCAAGCAACTGAGGAATTGTCTGACTTCCACATGGAATTTTCTCATTAAAATTGACACCTAGGATCCTCTTGACATATATAATACTTTGCCCAAATTAAATGGCCAAAGTTGTGAGATTTTGGTGGTTGAATCCCAAACCCTAGTTTAGGTGCCTTGTGCAGGAGTTTTGCCTTGTCCTGGAATAACTGATGATCATGCAATCTTCTGAGCTTTTGCCAATGGACTTGAACTTGTAAATGGAGTGGGGACTCACCATAGGACTTGTAAAAATCCATTGGTACCTTTGTCATGGCTTGTGGTGCCTCAAGAACCCCCACAGATGACCATATGCTTGATGCTAGGACATGAAGAATGTTATGCCTCATCTTTCTATGCTAGGATGCCAAGAAAATGATATGTTCATGATGATTATGATGTGATATGATGCTTAAAATGAAGAGGGAAAATTTGGGGTGTTACAGCCATGAAGTATCTCTAGGCCCAATACAAGCTAGAGATCCTTTACAAGAACCTAGAAGGTTGGGAGATTATCAGATGATCCAAGGAAGGACAAGCTCCTACACAAATGGTCTTCAAATTAGGGTTTCACTTTCAAGCAAGGATTCTTTTTTACCTTGGACATTTCATGTGGGAAAAGTTATTCATATGATATATGAATGTTATGGATGAAATTTGTTGGGAAAATTCATTGTGGAAGGCAGTCATTTTATTAGTTGCTTGCATAAGAAATTGGTCAAACTGATTATTTGAAAGGTCAACTGTGGCAATTCAAGGGTTCCAATACCATTTTTCAAGTCAAGGGATGTTTTTAAGGTCAAATAAGTGGTTTGGAAAAGTCAAAAGTCAAGAATCTAGGGTTTTTACAAAGCTTCCTATTTTCCAAATTTAGTAAGTTTTGCCCTAGTTTTCAAAGCTCTCTTTCACAATCAAGATGACTTCAAATGGAATTTCCTTGAACATGAAAGTTTTAGGGTATGCTCTCCCATTTTCATAAAGTACAAGAACTCATTCATAGCATGTGTAGAACTCAAGTTATGATCATCTGAAGTTTGACATGTTTTAGGGTGTTACCTCATTTTCAAGTTTACACCAGGTTGCAAAATGGTTTGTAACTCATTTCCAAGAGGACCTTTGGGAAAATTAAGATCATAACATCACAAGGCATTTCATGAAAGTCATTTGTCTCAAGAAAAATCAAACAACCCGTGGATGGAATGAAGAATATTTCACAAAATGCAATTTGGCAAAAGCATTCAAAGGGAATGATACACTTAATCCTATGCTGCAAGATTGATCCAAGGGTCATTATGGCTTCATTTCGGATCAGATTATGCACATGCAACTTTGCATTTTTATTTGAATCACACACCTCATGCCCCTATTGCTCCTAAAACCCTAATCAGGTGTGAGTGTTAATCATATATAAGTCGTTTGTGCCCTGAATTTATACACACACACCCTCATTTTCCAGATTCAAAATCTCTTGCATCCCTTGCATTTTCTTTCGAAACTCTCTCCTCAAGTTCTCATTTCATAATTTCTTCACATAATCTCCATCCCTGAGCTCTAAGGATCACATTGCACTCACTGATTCAAGCTAAGAGTGAAGAATCCTTGAGGTGCCATTCAAGAGCAAACGCATTCAGATTCCAAGATCCAGCTTCTCTCAAGCTCCATCTTGCATTTATTTTGCAAGAGGAGGTCAAAATAAGTGGATCTGCATCATCTGGAGGATTTCTGTGGTGATTTTCAAGGTCTTCGAGTTCAGGTATGCTTCTGAATTCATAGATCTAGAATTGAAATTGCTTGTGTGCATTATGATCTGTATGTTTTGCTGATGATTCTGATCTATTTAGAATAAGAGATGGATGAGTATTGAGCATGTATGATATATTTGAAGTTTTATGGTGTAAGTTGTTTGTCTTCGATCCTTGCGTGTTCTTAAGATTTTGGTGTTTTTGATCTCATATTCTTGATCTCCATGGTTGAATGATTGGATCTGGAGGTTTATATGCATTTTTATGGATGTTTGTTCTTGAGCATGAGTTTTCTGGTGACTGGAGCTAGGCTCCGTCACCGGATTCTGGAAATTTGAATTTCGCAGGTGAGTGAAGAAGATGAAGCCTGGACCCTTGGATTTATGATCTGGATGGCTTACAAAATGCCAGCACATTAAATATATACCCTCTCAATCACGTTCCTAGCTCTTGTTATATTTTCTGATTTAATACATGTTGCTTGCCACCTCACCATATGTATCATGCACCTACACACTGTTGTGTTTCTTTGGTTGACCTAGGGTTTCCCTTGACCTGATCTCATGCGCCCATATGATCTGATGGCCTTGCTTTTTCCCTAATTATTTGAATTACACCATAAGAATTATTGAGACATGCTGGATTAATTAGGCTCAAGATGTTATGCGCGCCACTCATTTGCTAAGCCCATTAGATTTGAACTGTTTTGGTTTGCTGACTGCACCCCTGGCTCTTTTGCCTTTTATTTTTATTTTCATTTTATTTTCAATTTGGTTTCTAATTTTTAAAATTAGTAAAATGCATCTAAAAATTATGAAATAATTCATGACTAATTCTTTTAATTTTCTTTAATTTTTGACATTTTTATTTTCCATTTATTTTTATTTTCCACGTAGGAATTAATTCTCACTTTTATTATTTGTTTTTAATTCATTTTAATTACATGCTGACTTGTGGAATTTATATCTTGATCATTAATTTGAATTTTAGATTGGTTCTTTTTGCATTTGATTCATATTAAGGTGTAGTTTATGGATGATATTTCTTCTGATTTTTAGAATCTTGCATGAATATTTTTGGTAGTTGACTTGAGCTTGAAGTTTCAAAACCCTAGTTTGTGTTCTTGAGGTCCTTTGACCTAGTTTGCTTATGATTCTTACTTTTCTCCTTTGTCATGATGTTATCACTTGATTAATTAACAGTTTTTCTTATTTGCATAATTTTTGCATGAGTTTGTGATTTGATTTGAATTTTCATATGAGATTGCCTTAATTTTTCTTCTTCTTGTTAGTATTCTTAGTTCTTAGGCTAGGAGGGAACTTGTGCCAACTACTATAGGATTTTTAGAGCCCTTGTTGTATGAGGATTGATCCCTGGACTTTGATTGGTGTTTGTTCTTTGAAACATTTTGAGTTACTTGTCTTTGAAGTTTCTCACATATGAATGCATGTCCACTCACCTTCTTTGCCTAATTACTCTTCTAAATGCTTATGCTTGAGTTTGTATGCTTCTTCCCCATGTTTGTTTATGCTTCTTAGGAACCTTCTAACATGTTTAGGTCCCTGGTTTTTAGATGATGCTTATGCCTTGACTTGATCTGTATTTGGTTGTCCTTGCACTTGTGCACATGTTTACTTCACTTCCCATTCTTATATTGTTTGTGTTTGAACTTGTATGAACCTTTCTTTGGTCTCTTGAGTTGTTTGTGCACATTCTTGTGTTGATGTGATTCTGGTCTTAATAATTGTGAAGCATGTGTAGCTTTATGACCTTTTCTATTTTAGGTTTGCTTTTCTTTTCTCCATGGTAGCTTGTGTTGATTTGTTGTGATTTGATTGACCCACTTATCATCTTATGTTGTATGCTTGATCTGGGCACTTGAGGGTGACATTTCAATTCTGGTTGTGAGGTCTTGGCATGATCTTTTGTTCATTTGTATCTCATTTGCTTTTATTTGCTTTTGTCTTACCATTTGTTTATGCTACTAACCATTTCAGGGGCTCATGGTAAGTGAAGTGTGGATGTTATCCACATTTCAATTCTTCATCTCCTCTTTTGCTTTAATTTTTATTTTGTGATTGTTGATGTGCCTTATGCCATCTTGTGATTTCAACCTCATCTTTTCCCCCTTTAGAAACAACTTATCTCCTTTAGAGGAGTAAGTTGTATTCTAGTTCTTCTTTCATCTTTCCTTCTTCTTCATTAGGATAGACTTCAAACCACACTAACCTTAGGACCACCTTTGCATGATAACACTAGGATTAGACTTTCCCCATTAGATTTTATCTTTAAGATCCTTTTGTTTCTTTCTCTTCTCATCTTCAAACAAAACCATAAAAAACACTTAATAAAGAAAGAAGTGACTTTTTGTGTATAGCCTTATTCCATGGGGCATATGTATTCATTCCATCTTAGAATAGTACACTTGTCTAGTATGATGCACAAGTCTGATCATGAGGTCATCTTCATCAAGAAAACCATAAAAATACTTCTTCATTTCTTAATCACTAAAACATCTAATAAGTTCAGAAAGTTAGTGAGCTTAGGCCCTTGCCCTTGGAAACAAGTCTTGGATAAATTCTCCTTACTTTTTGTGCTTGTTCTATTATTCCATCTTGGAATGTAGTATGAAGTACACATTCCATGGAAAAGAGTTTAATTTCACTCTCTTGTGCCACACTTCTAAAAAACACTAGACAAGCAATAAGCGTCTCTCCTTCGGGACTTCTCTTCTCATCACCTTCACTCATTACGTAAGAATTTGCTCCTACTTGTCATTTTGCAAGACGGTAACGCACTCGTCGTCCGAGCCTGCAACACTTGAGCATTGACATAGGCAGGTCAAGCCTTAAGACACAAGCAATCTTTTCCACCCCTTGTTAGGGGAACTATGGCAACTCTGGTCCTCATGTCCAGTGAGGTACTAGGCAGCGGGATTGGGCCCGTTCGAGCACACTCTTTTAGTTTCCCTACATTTTCCCCCTTTCTTTTCTTTTCTCCAGTTCCAGTTCCTTTTCTTTTGCATCGGCTTTCATTCCTTCACCCTTTGAAGCAATTTTCTTTGCAAGCGTGGATCCCGTCGGGTATGGCGGATGATCTGGGGTGCTAATACCTTCCCAGGTCGTAACCGACTCCCGAACCCCGTCTCTTTGGCTCGCATGACCTTTGTCCTTCCTTTTCTTTTCTCTGGTTTGTGCAGCATTACCATTCTCGTTCTTTAGGGATAAAAATGTCTGGCTGGCGACTCTACCTCTTTTTTGCGCCACTTTCGCGTTTGTATCAGGATGGAAATCCAGGGAGCGACAGCTGGCGACTCTGCTGGGGACCGAACCCAGAATCTCTAGTTCCCTTGAGAGTCTCTCCTAACGCTTGTTTGTTTATGTTTTATTGGGTGTTGATTGTTTGCTGCTGTGTGTATATTTTACTGTTGTTTATTTGCAGTTTTATTTACAGCTTTATTTACAGTTTTCAGTATTTATATTCATGCATCATATATTATTACTGGACTGTCTGGCTGCTAGTTTTCTGTTTGGTGGGTTGGGGATTGTTACTGTGAGATAAGCTCGTACCGAGGCTCGAGTGCACCCTAGGACGTAGCGTGGACAGTCACTTTGGCTTCATGGCATCTTGCTATGTTGGTAGTAGTGAGTTCCACACCCAGACTTGCGACCGTCTTGGAAATGTTTTGATGCAGGAATCTTTCTTGGATCATTACACGACCTCAATAGTTATGTGCATCTGGGGACCGATCATTGGGAACCTTTGTGGAAACAACCCTCTCCAGTGGTTACAGTTGCAAACCACATTCTGTGGCAAATCCATTCGCACTCGAGGGTCCACTATGGACTCGTATAGGATGGCTTGGTTCTCTTATAGGAACTCAGTCAAAGCATTTGTTCGTATGACAATAGTACTGTATCCTACGGGCTGAATGTACTATCGTTTCTCGATTTCAGCACTCGAAGCTGGGGACTTATAAGGGATGCTTGTTTTTCTTGGACTCACGCTGAGACCTCCCTGAGTAGTACATAATGCCAAACCAATTCCCCGATCTGGTCATGAGCCATTTCTCGGAAATGGTGAACGTATTATTGCTATTCGGCTTTGAGAGTCCGTGATGTTTGACCCGGAGCACACCCGTGAGATTGGGAGGGTTTACAGGTTTGCCGGAACCCTTAACCTCATCATACCTCATTACCAGTACAGTCCTATGACTTGATATGGTTATGTGGATTCTGGAGTTCTTAAAGCATCTGATATTTAATTTGGGATTTATTTGAGACTGAGTTCTTGTTCATGGGGCTTTATTCATAGGATTCTGGTTCTTGGTCACTTGGGTCCAGTATTCAGTATCCAGACAGCCCCAGATGTTAATCATATGCCTGCATTGCATCATACTTGCATTAATTGTTTGTGTTTCTATTTCAGGTTATCATTTATCCATTGTACCCAGTTCTAGTATTCATTATTTCTCCAGATGACAGAAGTCCAAGAGATACCCAGAAAAAGAAATGCTCATTACACTTCCCCGCAACCAAAGGTTGAGGGTATTCAGAAACTGGTGGGCTTGATGAACGACAAGGTTTCAGATGATTTCAGAAGCCGGTATGGGAAGATCTTGGGTTACATGAACAAACCTATTATTGATCAGAGAGATAGCCTTCACTCTTTGTTGCAGTTTTATGATCCTCAGTTGAGAATTTTTGTGTTTTCTGACTATGTCTTGGCTCCTACTATGGAAGAGATTTCTGACATCCTGAAGATTCCCATCAGGAATGGTGTTCCCTATTATGTTGCAGAGAAGTTTCCCCCGTAATAAGATATAGCAGGTGCCTGTCATTTGAGTATGCTTATAGTGAAGATGGAGTTGGAAGTTAGTAAAGGGAAGGGATTTTCTCTGGATTTTCTTATCACGAAAGCTCATGTGTTTGCTTTGGGAGGAAAGTGGTTAGAATTCAGTGTGTTATTAGCATTAATGGTTTATGGGATAAGTCTATTCCCAGGAGAGAAAGGGTGGGTAAGCTTGGAGGTATCACCCTTTTCATTAAAGAAAACCCAGTGCCTACGCTGTTGGGAGACTTTTACTTTGGGGTCCATCACAGAAATGAGAAAAGAAAGGGGTACGTGAATTGTTGTGCTTTGTTGTTTGCTGAGTGGTTCGCTAAGAAGCTTCTAAAGTCAGGACCGTTCAAAGATCTTAAGCAATATTGGAAGTGGGTTAGAAGATTGATGGGGTTAACATCTGATAATATAGCTTAGGGATGTAGCAGAAACTTAGTGGGGAAGGATTTTATTACAAGGTGTGGTGAATTTCCTTATGTGCCTTTATTAGGTAGGAAAGGAGTAATAAGTCATAACCTTGTGCGGTCTAGGAAACAATTTGGCTATCCACTGAAGGATCCTTCATCAGATGAGGAAATAGTAAAGACTTTGTATATCCCAGCTGAAGATAATGAGCAGTTGATCATCCAGGTATCTCAGGCTTGGGAAACAAAGGTTAGGGATGGTAAGAAAGAATATGGAAAGGTGGACCCTAAGACTTATCCCCCTTTTGCTGCTTGGATACAAGGTAGGGTTGACACCTTCTTCCTTCCATTTTCAGCTGAGGCTCCACTATACCCAAAAGAGGTACCTGCACAAACCACTGTTTCTCTTGAAGATTATAAGAAGCTGGAAGCTCAGTTGCACAAGGTTCGGGTAGAGAATTCTGAAATGGCTAGCTTGTATCACCGTGCCAATCATGCTAAAAAAGAAGCCAAAGAAAAGCTACAGAGGATGCAGGTTACCTTAGAAGCTAAGGAAAAGGATTTTGTTGGGAGAGAAGCTCATTTTCAGAGATTGGGTTTAACAGAATCAAAAAGAGAAGCGGAGCGTAAGAAGACTTTGAAGACTCTTAGAGAAGCTCGTCAATCCATTACTTGGTTACAGGGCCAAAGAGAACAGGAGCAGAAGAATTACAAAGAAAAGGAAGAGTTCTTTGAGGTGCAAATGGCATTCAAGAAAGAAGAAGTAGAACAAGTTCACAAAATACGAAGGGAAAAGACTCAGCAATTGGTACAGAGCCAACTAGCCTTGGAGGAAGCAATGAAGGAGATTGCAGATCTTAAGTTGAAAGCAGGTGTCAAGAAGAACCGGACAGGGGTGGTGACTGCAGAAGTGGAACCTGAATCTTCCTTTAGCCTAGAGTTTTAGTTTATTGTTATTTGTATCTAGACTACCTACAGGCTTGTTGTGGGAGTCTTGCTTTAGCTTTTTGTTTTTGTATTAAATTGTAACCCTTTGGGAATTCTGTTTATGTTTGTGACTCTGGTTGTTGGTGGTTTGTTCATGTTATACAATAATACTTTCCAAATTACCATTTCTGAATGAGCAAAGTTGTTTGTCCAAAGCCATCAGGATCTGAATACTCCTCAAAAGAGTTTGAAAAGCTAGTCTCCAAAGAGACATCTTGAGTATTTTCTGTCAAAAATACTAGAATTGGGGCATATTAATGCCTATACATGGAAACATGAATAGTTACATTGCATGCATATACCGTGTTTGTTGTTTTGCAGGTAATTCATCAGTTTTCTAACATTTATGTCACTTTCAGGCACTATAGCTCCCAAGAAGGTTCAGAGATAGTCAATTGTACACAAATACTCTACAAAAGTGAACAGAGAGAGCAATGGGTCAGATGCAAGAGAATCTGGCTAACTTAAGGACAAGAATGGACAACTTCATGACCCTCATGACTGGGATGGGTCAAACTCAAGAACGCCTGCGCAAACTGGTAGAGAATAATCAGGCCGGGAACAATGGGACAACATATAGAGGTAATCGCAATGGGGCTGGCGCTCGTCACGTTGAAATCTCGGTGGTGCAACCCGAGGTCACTATTATCAACGATGGAGTGCATAACATGCAGATGGATAGGCAGGATGAATAATTCACTTTACTTGATGAGGAAGAAGGCCAGGGGATTGACATGAATAGGAGGTTTGAAGAAATGGCTGAGAAAATTTGCGCCATTCAATCTCAGAGTTCTCTAAGGTTTGGCATCACTGATTTGGGCTTAGTGCCAGGGGTGAGAATTCCCTACAAGTTCAAGGTCCTTACTTTTGATAAGTACAACGGAACGACTTGCCCGAAAACTGACCTTCAGTCTTTTGTAGGAAGGATTGCTGCACATACAGAGGATGAAAAGTTATGGATGTATTATTTCCAGGATAGTCTTGTAGGAGCTTCCTTGGAATGGTACATGAAGCTGAGCAGGGTAATTATTTGAAGCTGGAAGGATTTAGCTGAGGCGTTTATGAAACAGTATCAGTATAATTTGGATATGGCTCCAAATCGTACCCAATTGCAGACAATGTCTCAGAGTGCTAAGGAAGGGTTCAAAGAGTACGCCCAGAGGTGGCGTCAGCTTGCTGCTCGAGTACAACCTCCCTTGTTAGAAAATGAAATGGCAGACATGTTTATGGGAACACTGCAGGGTGTGTTTATTGAGAGACTGGCGTCTTGTTCAGCAACAAAGTTTAATGATATTGTAATATCTGGAGAAAGGGTTGAAACTCTTCTAAAAATGGGGAAAATTAAAGACAATGGTGCAGGTAGCTCAAGTGGTGTTCGAAAATATTTTAATAGATCTCCAAGAAGAAGGGAGGGAGAAACTAATGTTGTGTACGGCCGAGGCCGGGGCCGTGGGTACAGGGGATCATACAAGCAGGTGGCAGCTGTCACCATTCCAATAAGTCTTGTTCAACAACCACAACAACAGCAACAACATCAACAGCCGCAGTGCAATAACTATCAGCAAAGACCCTATCAACAGAGACAAGCTCGTCCAGCTAACAGGGTGCTTGAAGTAATCCCTATGACATACACAACACTACTCTAGAGATTGTTAGATTTGAATTTGGTTCAGTTTAGGACATTGGCACCACCACCACCTGGAGAACTTCCAGTGGGGTATGATGCTAATGCAAGATGCGCATTTCATTCAGGAGCTCCCGGGCACTCAACAGAGAAGTGCAGGGCATTACAACATAAGGTCCAAGATTTGATTGATTCAAAAGCAATTAATTTCGCACCGCCTCCAAATGTTACATCAAACCCCATTCCAAGTCATGGAGGGGCCCAGATAAATGTTGTTGATGGTGGCGAGAGGTTAAACTTGATTTTGAATGTGGATGAAGTGAAGACTTCGTTGTTAGTGGTGAAAGAAAAATTGTTGAAAGGGCAGGTTTTTCCAAGTTATAATTTTGACTGTGAGGGTTGTTCGAATTCAGTTAATGGTTGTGGAGAGTTGAAAGATGGGTTGCAGTGTTTGATTGATGAGGGGTTGCTACAGTTTGACAAGGTCAATAATAGAAGTGATTGTGTATCTACAGTGACAATTTATTTTGATCCTGCTGAAGTTCCTGCCCGGAGAGAGCCGGTGACTATCTATGTTCCAGAAGTGAGTCAAGTTACCATTACTGTTCCGGGACCAGTTCCCTATGTTGATGACAAGGCCATTCCTTGGCACTATGGGCAGACGTGTACGTAGAAGGTCAGAAGGTGGAAAGTAAAGCAGTGATAATTGACCCGACTGTTGTGAATGTCGGAGGAGTCGGTGGGTTTACACGAAGTGGGCGTCTCTTTGCTCCTCAAACTCTTAGAGGTGGTCCCGAAGCTAAAGCTGCTGCAAAGGCTAAGGGTAAACAAATAGTGACTGAAGAGGTGACAACTCCTGCTGCTAGTCAGGGCACTGTCGAAAAAGAAGTTGAGGAATTCATGAGAATAATTAAGAAAAGTGACTATAAGGTGGTTGAACAGCTGAACCAGACCCCATCCAAGATATCCATTTTGTCGTTGTTAATGTGTTCCCAGGCTCACCGGGAGGCTCTGCTGAAAGTTTTGCAAATGGCCTATGTACCACAAGAGATAATTGTTAACCAGTTAGAAGTTATAGTAGCCAGTGTGAACGCCAGCCATGGGTTGGGATTCATAGATAGAGATCTCACTTCTGAGGGACGTAATCACAACAAGGCCTTACACATCACCATGGAGTGTAAGGGGGTTGTTCTATCACATGTCTTGGTAGATACAAGCTTTTCTCTCAATGTTATCCCTAAGAAGGACTTAATTAAGTTGAATGTTGATGGCATTGTCTTGCGACCCAGTGATTTGATTGTAAAAGCCTTTGACGGGTCACGGATGTCTGTGTTTGGGGAGGTGGAGCTACCGGTAAAGATTGGGTCTCAGGTATTCAAGAGCACATTCTATGTTATGGATATCCAACCCGCTTATAGCTGTTTGTTGGGACGTCCCTGGATTCATGCTGCTGGCGCAGTAACATCCACGTTGCATCAAAAGTTAAAGTATGTGGTAGACGGCCAGGTTGTTACAGTATGTGGGGAAGAAGATATTTTCATAAGCCATCTGTCGACCTTCAGGTACGTGGAAATGGATGGGGAGATCCATGAAACACTTTGTCAGGATTTCGAGACAGTTAATGTTAGTACTTTGTCTCTGGTTGCTGCAGTTCAAAGTCATGAGAAGGAAGGGACTCCTATCTATTCCTACAAGCAAGCTAAGGAAGTAGTCCAATCCGGAAATGCCCAAGGTTGGGGCAAGTTGTTAGAAGTGGAAAAGAAGGATGACAAGTTTGGGCTTGGATATCAACCTGGTCAGTCCAGCTGGTCTCAAGGTAGTAAGTCCATAGCGTTCACTAGTGCTGGAATGCTCGACTACAACACATTCGTGCAACAAATGAAGATGGAGATAGCGACTGCGACTTGGATAACTGGATTCATCCATGTGCACCCGGGGAGGAGCTCCGGAACTGGTCTGCTGAAGATTTTGTTCAAGTTACTTGGCAATCAAAGTAATTTTCTTGTTTCCACTTTTATCATACTGCATGTCAAATCCTGCACTCTGCCCAAGGTGCATGGATCCATTTGTAGGGCCACCATGCTTTTAATTCATTTATTTTCACCATAAAATAAAGGACATTTTTCAGGAAAAATTGTGTTCTCTTTCTTTCGTTTTTAATTTTTTTCACAAAAAACAAATAAAATGGCAATGTTTTCTTTTTCCAATGTTTTTGCATGTTTACGTCTCTTTTGAAAAGAACAGATTCTAAAATAAGCACATCATTGCAGTGTTGATCATTCGGATTCCTGTGATAATGTTCCTGCTATGACCATGCATGACTTCGACAATCCTATCTACCAAGCTGATGAAGGGGTTAAGGAAGACTATGAACTACTAGAAGAATTGGCTAGGTTGTTGAAACAAGAGGAAAGGGTCATTCAGCCTCATCAGGAAGAAATAGAGATCATCAACATCGGGTCTGAGGATGTAAAGAAAGAGATAAAGATTGAGGCCAATCTGTAGGCCAAGGTAAAGAAGGAATTGATTGGTATGCTACGTGAATATGTGGATATCTTCGCCTGGTCGTATCAAGATATGCCGGGGTTGGATACCGACATTGTTGTACACAAGCTGCCACTAAAGGAAGACTATCCTCCAGTAAAGCAAAAGTTGAGAAGAACTTGCCCTGACATGGCAATGAAGATCAAAGAGGAAGTTTAAAAGCAGTGGGATGTCGGGTTCCTTGCCGTAACTAGTTACCCACCTTGGGTAGCTAACATTGTGTTTGTACCAAAAAAGGATGGCAAGGTTCGGATGTGCGTCGATTATCAGGATCTAAATAGAGCAAGTCCAAAGGATGACTTTCCTTTACCTCACATTGATGTGTTGGTAGATAACATCGCTCAGTTCTCGGTATTTTCTTTCATGGATGGCTTCTCCGGGTACAATCAGATTAAGATGGCACCGGAAGACATGGAGAAAACGACGTTCATTACCCCGTGGGGTACATTCTGTTATAAGGTTATGCCCTGTAGAGTTGTGATTCTTACTGCCAATCAGGGCACTTTGTTGCTCGTATGCACCCCTAGCACTTGTCTGTGTTTGATAACTGTTTGATGCTCGTCTACATTCCCCAACACTCGTCTGTATTTGATATTTGTTGGTTGCTCGTCTGCACTCCCCAGCACTCGTCTGTGTTTGTTGTCTGCTTGAAGCTCATTTGCATTGTTTGGATACTCGTCTGTATCATCCTACATACTCGTCTGTGTTGGTTTATATCCATATGTGTTGATTTGACAATCACTATGGTACTCGTCTGTATTGCTACTCCAAATTCTCATCTGTGTTAGGATTTCTAGTATTCGTCTATATCAGTGGCTGATATTCGTCTGTATCATTATCTGAAGCGTTCATTTGTGTTTCTTAGATCATCGTCTGATATTCGTTTGTATCATTGACTCATGAGACTCGTCTGTGTTCTCTTGATGATCATCCAATGCTCGTCTGTATTGAAGAGGTTTGAAGTCCTGATGGTGGGATTAAACATCAAAATGGTTACCGGTCCTGGCGTAATAGGTTTATCCGAAGGATGTTCGTCTGTCTCAGAGACCACATATCAACTCAAGATTTGTGAAGAGGGTTCGTTCAATCCTAATGTCCAATTCCTGGTGTAATAGGTTATCTGAAGAAGACTCGTTTGTCTTAGACCATATATTTACGGAGGATATATGAAGAGGGTTCGTCTACCCTGATTATGCATGTCTATCCCACAGGCTTAAGTGCATCACCGGTCCTGGCGTAACAGGTTTATCCGAAGGAGGTTCGTCTGTCTCAGATCATATATTTTTGCAAAATGTATGAAAAGGGCTCGTGTGTCCAGTTCCTGGCGTAACAGGTGTACTTGAAGAGGGCTCGTATGTCCAATTCCTGGCGTAACAGGTTTGCTTGAAGAAGACTCGTCTGTCTAGGTTTCCTATCTGGCGTAACAATTCAATTTAGAAGGATGCTCGTCTACTTTGTCTTCACTCCAGTCACCCAAAGCGTTATTTGGTTGGGTTTATTTCCCATTACTTGCATTCTCCAGCAGAGTGCAAATTTCAGGTTTTCTTGGTATTCAACCACAGTTTATCTTGAACGGTGGATAGCCCGTGCTATCGTCCTTTTTAGATTAACAGTTGCTTGAATAGGGGCAGCTGTAGCACCCCAAATTTCCCCTCTTCCTTTTAGCATCATCATCATCATCATAAGCATGTCATGGTCTTTAGGATCTTTGCATAGAAAAATGAAGCATAACATTCTCATGTTCTATCATTGGGCATATGATTAATCATTGGTGCATTTGAAGCCTTACAAGTCAAAGCAAGAAGTCAAGTGACCTTGTCCAAGTGCCATGAAGTATCTCTAGGCCCAATACAAGCAAAAGATCCTTTACAAGAACCCAGAAGGTTGGGAGATTATCAGATGATCCAAGGAAGGACAAGCTCCTACAAATGGTCTTCAAATTAGGGTTTCACTTTCAAGCAAGGATTCTTTTTACTTTGGCCATTTCATGTGGGAAAAGTCATTCATATGATATGTGAATGCTATGGATGAAATTTGTTGGGAAAATTCATCGTGGAATGCAGTCATTTCATCAGTTGCTTGCATAAGAAGAAATTGGTCAAACTGATTATTTGAAAAGTCAATTGTGGCAATTCAAGGGTTCCAATCCCATTTTTCAAGTCAAGGGATGTTTTTAAGGTCAAATAAGAGGTTTGGCAAAGTCAAAAGTCAAGAATCTAGGGTTTTTTGCAAAGCTTCCTATTTTTGGAAATAAGGCATGTAACTAACTTTCCAAATTTAGTAAGTTTTGCCCTAGTTTTCAAAGCTCTCTTTCACAATCAAGATGACTTCAAATGGAATTTCCTTGAACATGAAAGTTGTAGGGTATGCTCTCCCATTTTCAAAAATTACAAGAACTCATTCATAGCATGTGTAGAACTCAAGTTATGATCATCTGAAGTTTGACATGTTTTAGGGTTTTACCTCATTTTCAAGTTTACACCAGGTTGCAAAATGGTTTGTAACTCATTTCCAAGAGGACTTATGGGAAAATTGAGATAATAACATCACAAGGCATTGCATGAAAGTCATTTGGCTCAAGAAAAATCAAACAACCCGTGGATGGAATGAAGAATATTTCACAAAATGCAATTTGGCAAAAGCATTTAAAAGGCATGATACACTTGATCCTAAGTTGCAAGATTGATCCAAGGGTCATTATGGCTTCATTTAGGATCATATTGTGCACATGGGAAGAGGGTTGCACGCACAAACCATTCAATCACACTTCTCATGCAACTTTTCATTTTTATTTGAATCACACACCTCATGCCCCTATTGCTCCTAAAACCCTAATCAGGTGTGAGTGCTAATCATATATAAGTCGTTTGTGCCCTGAATTCGTACACACACACTCTCATTTTCCAGATTCAAAATCTCTTGCATCTCTTGCATTTTCTTTCGAAACTCTCTCCTCAAGCTCTCATTTCATAATTTCTTCACATAATCTTCATCCCTGAGCTCTAAGGATCACATTGCACTCACTGATTCAAGCTAAGAGTGAAGAATCCTTAAGGTGCCATTCAAGAGAAAAAGCATTCAGATTCCAAGATCCAGCTTCTCTCAAGCTCCATCTTGCATTTATTTTGCAATAGGAGGTCAAAATATGTGGATCTGCATCATCTAGAGGATTTTTGTGGTGATTTTCAAGGTCTTCGAGTTCAGGTATGCTTCTGAATTCATAGATCTAGAATTGAAATTGCTTGTGTGCATTATGATTTGTATGTTTTGCTGATGATTATGATCTATTTAGAATATGAGATGGATGAGTATTGAGCATGTATGATAGATTTGAAGTTTTATGGTGCAAGTTGTTTGTCTTCGATCCTTGTGTGTTCTTGAGAGTTTGGTGTTTTTGATCCCATATTCTTGATCTCCATGGTTGAATGATTGGATCTGGAGGTTTATATGCATTTTTGTGGATGTTTATTCTTGAGCATGAGTTTTCCGGTGAGTGGAGCTAGGGCTCCGTCACCGGATTCTGGAAATTTGAATTTCGCAGGTGAGTGAAGAAGATGAAGCCTGGACCCATGGATTTATGATCTTGATGGCTCACAAAATGCCAGCACATTAAAAACATACCCTCTCAACCACGTGCTCAGCTCTTGTTATATTTTGTGATTTAATACATGTTGCTTGCCACTACACCATATGTATCATGCACCTCCACGCTGATGTGTTGCTTTGGTTGACCTAGGGTTTCCATTGACCTGATCTCATGCGCCCATATGATCTGATGGCCTTGCTTTTTCCCTGATTATTTGAATTACACCATAAGAATTATTGATACATTATGGATTAATTAGGCTCAATATGCTATGCGCACCCCTCATTTGCTAAGCCCATTAGATTTGAATTGTTTTGGTTTGCTGACTGCACCCCTGGCTCTTTTGCCTTTTATTTTATTTTCATTTTATTTTCAATTTGGTTTCTAATTTTTAAAAATAGTAGAATGCATCTAAAAATTCTGAAATAATTCATGACTAATTCTTTTAATTTTCTTTAATTTTTGACATTTTTATTTTCCATTTATTTTTATTTTCCACGTAGGAATTAATTCTCCTTTTTATTATTTGTTTTTAATTCATTTTAATTACATGCTGACTTGTGGAATTTATATCTTGATCTTTAATTTGATTTTAGATTGGTTCTTTTTGCATTTGATTCATATTAAGGTGTAGTTTGTGGATGATTTTTCTTCTGATTTTTAGAAGCTTGCATGAATATTTTTGGTAGTTGACTTGAGCTTGAAGTTTCAAAACCCTAGTTTGTGCTCTTGAGGTCCTTTGACCTAGTTTGCTTATGATTCTTACTTTGATCCTTTGGCATGATGTTATCACTTGATTAATGAACACTTGTGCTTATTTGCATAATTTTTTCCTGAGTTTGTGATTTGATTTGAATTTTCATGTGAGATTGCCTTAAATTTGCTTCTTCTTGTTAGCATGCTTAGTTCTTAGGCTAGGAGGGCACTTGTGCCAACTCCTATAGGATGTTTAGAGCCCTTGTTGTGTGAGGATTGATCCCTAGACTTTGATTGGTGTTTGTTCTTTGAAAAGTTTTGAGTTATTTGTCTTTGAAGTTTCTTACAAATGAATGCATGTCCACTCACCTTCTTTGCCTAATTACTCTTCATGATGCTTATGCTTGAGTTTGTATGTTTCTTCCCCATGTTTGTTTATGCTTCTTAGGCACTTTATAACATGTTTAGGTCCCTGGTTTTTAGATTATGCTTATGCCTTGACTTGATTTGTATTGGTTGTCCTTGCACTTGTGCACATGTTTACTTCATTTCCCATTCTTATATTGTTTGTGTTTGAACTTGTATGAACCTTTATATGGTCTCTTGAGTTGTTTGTGCACATTTTTGTGTTGATGTGATTCTGGTATTAATAATTGTGAAGCATGTGCAGCTTGTATGATCTTTTCTATTTTAGGTTTGTTTTTGTTTTCTCCATGGTAGCTTGTGTTGATTTGTTGTGATTTGATTGATCCACTTCTCATATTATGTTGTATGCTTGATCTTGGAACTTGAGGGTGACATTTCAATTCTGGTTGTGAGGTCTTGGCATGATCTTTTGTTCATTTGTATCTCATTTGCTTTTATTTGCTTTTGTCTTACCATTTGTTTATGCTACTAACCATTTCAGGGGCTCATGGTAAGTGAAGTGTGGATGTTATCCACATTTCAATTCTTCATCTCCTCTTCTTCTTTACTTTTTATTTTGTGATTTTTGATGTGCCTTATGCCATCTTGTGATTTCAACCTCATCTTTTCCCCCTTTATAAACAACTTATCTCCTTTAGAGGAGTAAGTTGTATTCTAGTTCTTCTTTCTTCTTTCCTTCTTCTTCATTAGGATAGACTTCAAACCACACTAACCTTAGGACCACCTTTGCATGATAACTTTAGGATTAGACTTTCCCCATTAGATTTTATCTTTAAGATCCTTTTTGTTTCTTTCTCTTCTCATCTTCAAACAAAACCATAAAAAACACTTAATAAAGAAAGAAGTGACTTTTTGTGTATAGCCTTATTCCATGGGGCATATGTATTCATTCCATCTTGGAATAGTACACTTGTCTAGAATGATGCACAAGTCTGATCATGAGGTCATCTTCATCAAGAAAACCATAAAAAATACTTATTCATTTCTTAATCACTAAAACATCTAATAAGTTCATCAAGTTAGTGAGCTTAGGCCCTTGCCCTTGGAAACAAGTCTTGGATAAATTCTCCTTACTTGGTGTGCTTGTTCTATTATTCCATCTTGGAATGTAGTAACAAGTACACATTCCATGGAAAAGATTTTAATCTCACTCTCTTGTGCCACACTCCTAAAAGACTTCTAAAAAACACTGGACAAGCAATAAGCGTCTCTCCTTCGGGACTTCTCTTCTCATCACCTTCACTCTTTACGTAAGAATTTGCTCTTACGTGTCATTTTGCAAGACGGTAACGCACTCGTCGTCTGAGCCTGCAACACCTGAGCATTGACATAGGCAGTTCAAGCCTTAAGACAGAAGCAATCTTTTCCATCCTTAGTTAGGGCAACTATGGCGACTCTGATCCTTATGTCCAGTGAGGTACGTAGACAGCGGGGTAGGGCCCGTTCGAGCCACTCTTTTATTTTCCCTACATTTTCCCCCTTTCTTTTCTTTTCTCCAGTTCCAGTTCCTTTTCTTTTGCAGCAGCTTTCATTCCTTCACCCTTTATAGCAATTTTCTTTGCAAGCGTGGATCCCGTCGGGTACGGAGGATGATCTGGGGTGCTAATAACTTTTCAGGTCGTAACCGACTCCCGAACCCTGTCTCTTTGGTTTGCAGGAACTTTGTCCTTCCTTTTCTTTTCTCTGGTTTGTGCAGCATTATCATTCCCGTTCTTTCGGGATAAAAATGCCTGGCTGGCGACTCTACCTCTTTTTCGCGCCACTTTCGCGTTTGTACCAGGATGGAAATCCAGGGAGCGACAGTAAGGAACAAAGCTTGACAAATCCACCAACTGCTGGGACTCTCTCATGGTGTCGAAATTATACATATACACCCACATCCTACACATCTTCCATAAAAGATCCCAATTGGCAGCAAGCTATAAATTCTGAACTTGGTTCTCTCAATAGCACCAACACTTGGACTCTAACACATTTACCTCCTAACAAAAAAGCAATTGGTTGTAAATGGATATTCAAACTGAAACATTTTCCAAATGGCACTATTGAGCAATATAAAGCGAGGCTTATTGCTAAAGGATTCAACCAAACCGAAGGGCTTGACTACTTAGAAACTTTTAGCCATGTCATCAAAATGACAACCATTAGCTATTATTATCTCTTGCTGCTACTGCCAATTGGCATCTCCATCAACTTGACATCAATACAGATTTCCTCCATGACGACCTTGACGAAGAGGTCTACATGAAACCTCCCCTGGTCTTAAAGTCCCTTCTAATATGGTCTGCAGGTTGAACAAGTCTATTTATGGCCTCAAACAGGCCAGCCGTCAATGGAACCATAAGTTAACTCAAACATTATTTACCATTGGATTTTCTCAATCCAAGTCTGATTATTCCCTTTTTACTAAAGTTGTTGACACTTCTTTTACAGTTATTTTGGTGTACGTTGATGACTTAATTGTTGCAGGCACATCTTTGGCTGAAATTAACATTATCAAGCAATTACTGGATGCTCAATTCAGTATTAAAGACTTGGGTTTGTTACGTTATTTTTTGGGTTTCGAAATAGCCCGTTCTTCTGCAGGAATAACATTGTGCCAGCGAAAGTACTGTCTAAATTTACTTCAAGACACATGTCTTCTTGGTGCCAAACCAACCTCTACACCAATGGACCCAACCCACAAACTCGATGCCAACGATGCGCCACCCTTACAAGATCCTTCAACCTTCAAAAGTATCATTGATAGGTTACTTTACTTGACACATTTGCGGCCTGATATTGTTTTCTCTGTTTGTAGGTTGAGCCAACATCTTGCTCATCCATCTCAACATCATTTAGCCGCAACCCAAAGGAGAATTCGCTACCTCAAGAATGCCCCAGCTTTAGGCCTTTACTTCAAGCGCTCCGCTTCACACAACCTGACTGGATTTGCTGATTCAGATTGGGGTACATGTCCGCTTACTCGTCGCTCAATTACCGGTTTCTGCTTCTTTCTTGGAGACAATCTTATTTGTTGGAAATCCAAGAAACAATTGGTGGTATCTCGTTCTTCATCAGAGGCTGAGTAACGTGTTCTTGCAAATTCAACTTGTGAAGCACAATGGCTACTATATCTTCTTGTTGACTTTCGGATCCCTCACTCTCAACCTGTCACATTATATTGCTACAACCAAAGTGTAATATACATCGCATCTAATCCCATATTTCACGAACGCACGAAGCACATTGAAATCGACTGCCACCTTGTCCGCGACAAACTTTAAGCCAAAACCATCCATCTCATGCCTATTAACACCTCCAATCATGTTGCTGATGTTTTCACTAAGGCTCTGCATCTTGGCCCTTTTTCCAACTGTGTTTCCAAACTTGGAATGTTAAATATCCATTCCAATTTGAGGGGGAATGTTGGAATAGAAAAGCCCACTAAATCTAGGCCCATTTGACTTATTCCTCTTCTTTATTATTACCATTACTTTTCCTTTTCTTTTAGCAGCTACCTTTCCTTTATAAAAGGAGCTTCTCTTTTTTATGTAAATATTAAGTAATGATTTCATATTTCCTTCAAAAAAAATTGCAAAAAATTATTGTTCACTATCCACTTCCGTTATGCAACGTTAACGGTATATATATTCTAATGAGTCGAAAATTGACTGTATTTTTTAATTACATAAGAATATAATTACTAAAATTATTATAAGTATTTGATTTTGTTTATAAACTTTATCATCTATTTGGAGCAATAAAAAAAAACAGCACAAATTGAAATGAATGCTTGAGCGGTATATTTTCTTTATTTTTTTCTTTATCTTTTTTTTTTCATATCTATTTGAAATGAATGTGAGTTTAAATTTTTTTTTTTTTTTTACAATATATTTAAATATATTGATTTATTTACTATTATTTAAAAACACAATTAATTTATTTTTTCATTTTAATAAAATTAATAGTTTATTTTATCAAATTAGATATTATTCCATAATCGTGCAAATAATTAATTTTCCTTTCATAGGTCTTTATGATCACAATACCAATTCTATTTTATTTTAATTAATAATTATATTTATTTGACAAATAAATTTTTATTTTTAAATATTAATTTTTTTTAATCTATATCACGAGTCATTTTCTTTTCTTATTTAATTATTTAATATAATTAAATTTATTATAAACATATTTTATATTTTATATTGTATCAAATAAGTATCAATTATATGATGATTTGCAATGTAGTATAGTATATTATAGCTGCAGTAAACTGTTGAGATTGTTTCATATCACTTTGTCATTGGTGCTCATGACTACATTCACAACAATTTATTAAGTTTAATCTAACACATTACTGCCTTAAGGCATCTCAGCATCTAAAACATTTGTGCAATTAAAATTTAATCCACAAAGGCTTGCAAGTAGTTTCATGCTATCATATCTATAACCGTAACATTGTCATTTGTAACACAACTGGAGTATGAGAATCAACTTATACACAAGCATATGGAAAAAATATCTCTATTCATGAGATATTTGAAATGTCCTATTAGATATGTCCTATTTGAAATATCAATATTTTTCTCCATTAGACATGTCCTGTTTTTTTCTTCTTCTTTTCAAATGCTTATTTAATGCCCAGTTGATTTTATATAATCGTTGATCATTTTATAATTAAGTAATTTATTTCAAAATTACATTTGTATCTAAATGATTTAATATCATATCAACACTTACATTTTCTCTTATTATGGATCATTAACAATATTTGTCAAATATACATTATATTTTGTATAAGACAATTTACAGTTCTTTCAATTAGTTATTCTAATATTATAAATTTTTAATCAAACATTTCATTTATAAATATATTTTAACAGATATATTTTAAATTATAATTAGAATATCAAACAATTTAACTGTACGGAACACGGATATTATACTAGTTGTTGTGTGTTTTTTATGGTTTAGAGAATGATTTATATATTTTGGTTTTGATGGCGCATTTAATTCATAACAGCTTACATCCCCGCTAATACTTCCTAATCGCCATAACTATATGTTATGCATGTGGCCATCATTCTAAAACATCGATTAGATCGACAAAACTCTTAATAGTCTATCGTTCACGAATGTTTTACACAGATCTTACCGTGAAGTTAATTATACTTTATGTGAGTACAATATTGCGTCTGTTTGTTTCAGCTTACAAAAATAGATTTTTTTTTATATATATTTTCAAAAGTAGATTTTACAAAACCGATTTTTTAAGTATTACAAATTTTTTTATACTTTTTTTTATAAATTGAAACACTAATTTTGATATCCTATAACATAAACATATATTATTGAATATCAAAAAATAGTAAAAATCGAATTTTTTTAAAAAATTTATATTTTAAAAATGATTTTTATGAAAATTTATTTAAGATAACTTCAAAATTAAAATAATGAAATATTTAAAAAAACATTTTAAGAATAACTATTCAAATAAAATTTTCATTAAAATAATGAAATATTTAAAAAAACATTTTAAGAATAACTATTCAAATAAAATTTTCATTTGAACTTTTTATAAAAAATAATTTATAAATATTTTTTACATAAAATTATATTACACTATAAAAAAACAGACCTATTATAAACTTTGTATGTACAAAAATAGTCAATAATTATAGATCTTGGCGGAAATTTTGTGTCCGCAAATACTTAAACCTTTAGCGGAAATTGTGTGTCCGCAAATACTTAAACCTTTAAATCATTGAATAATTTTATTTAACTTTGGATTCTTAGAATAAGAGGGGTTAAGACAAGAAATAAAAAAACATTTTTTTGATTAGTTTTACTATTATTCCAAGTACACTGAATCCAATCGCTCTCGATTGATATATTGGTCGTTTCACTTCCGTATTCAAATTCGACTTTAGCAACAAAATGTATGGGCAAGTTCAGCCCCACATTCACTTGGTCAGAATTCTTTTAATAACAAAATACTAAGAATCGTTGTTTCTTATTAAGCTTTTACACCACGAAAATACGCATAATCTATGTTTGAGATTCTTCACATAATTGAACTTTGTCTAGATTTGTTTTGTTTTGTAGGAGTACACGTCTTTTCAAAATCATTTTGTTTCAACATTAATAAGAAAAAACTATTGAATAATTTTTTAAGAATAATGTTGATAAAACTATTGAATATTTCACATTAATATATTACTGTATTAGCTGTGAGAGATACTTCAACTAATTTGAATTAGTTAATATATAAAATATCTATTGAATCAAATATATTGAGACTTAGTTCTCATTCATGTCAAGTAATTCAAAATAACTAACACTCCTAGAAAGTCGTAGAATAATATAACTATAACGTCAGAACATGTAACTGAACAAAATGATATTTACACTACTATAAAATACTCAACAAAATGATATTTACATTACTACAAAACGCATTTACAACAACGTTAAATTTATTATGCTTTTCCAAACATTGTGGTGATACTTCGAAACTCATGCACTAATATTTATTTTATATTTTAATTGGATATAATAACGGTTACTCGAAGTACCGTGGTAATACAATCAATTTTTCATGGGTTCAAACCTTATTACCCTCAAATAGTTAATTCCTTTGAGGTTAAAGCGCCCATTTTTATTTTTATTTATATTTTACTAAGAAATAAAAAAAAAATATCACTACGGTTGTTTCTTAAAACCGTTGTTACAAACTGATGCTTCTTTATATATTTTAAACACCAAGTATCTATTTATCCACTGAAAAAAGAAACAAGACGAAACAACCCTAATACCAACGTTATCGCCATCGTCTGAAAGAAGACATCAACAACAAGAAAGTGTTCTACTTTAAGGTGTTTCAATGTCGCATCTGAAGACAAACTCATCCAAAGGTGTTTCTATGTCTTCTACCGATGTAAAATCTCGATCTGGAAATTTATGTGGATGTGATGGTCGTATGGTTCCGTACTAATGCAAGAAAGGACAAAATAAAGGAAGGCTTTTTTGGAGATGTTCATTTTGGAGGAGTGATGAAACATGTAAGTTGTGGAAATGAATACATGAGAGAAAGATGTGGAAATGAAGATAAGAGCATTATGAAGTCAGAGTTGGAAGTTGTGGGTTATTTGAAGGTTATGTATAAGGATTCAAAGAAGAAGAACAAGAATTTGAAGAACAAACTGAAATCAGAGAGATTTTCTGGAAATCTCAAGATGTTATGTTTTCTTGCCTCCTTTATGTTTAATGTTTACTTTGTTATGAAATGTAATAGTTAGGGTTTGTATTACATTATTGATGTTTAAACTGCAGATGCACTGCTGATGTTTGAATTACATTATAAAGACAGGAATGAAACTAATAACATACGATTTCTTATGAGTAAGTTCAACACAAACTTTGAATTTTCAATTAGTTATCTGCTTGTTAGTATATTAGTTGATGGTTTAGGATGTTAGTTTAAGTTGAAAGTTTAACTTGATAACCCTAGAGTTTAAGAGAGTGAGAAATACCTAGAGTGTTAAACACAAAGATTAAAATTTCATTAGATAAATTAAGTTTCATTAAATAAAATTAATCATCAAATCTAAATACTCTGACAGAGAGGAAGTTTGACCAATCATAGTCAGTTTCATCATCATCAGAATCGAACAAAACCATCTGCCTTCTCAAAATTCTTCTCCTTCTCATCATCCTCAAAGCTCTCCTTCTTTCCATATCTTGATTATGAGGATGGTGTTGCACAACAACCCCTCTACAACAACAACTTGTTGATTATGAGGAAAGTTTTGAACGACAACCCTCTTTACAACAACATTTTTGTTCTCAACATTATTGGTAGCTTGAGCAGTAGAACTCATTTTCATTCTTTTAGATTAAGTTGTTTTAATGTTTTGGCTGTTATACACTTTTATATTGTTGAATTAATGATTATATCTCTTTGTCTTTTTAAATTTCATTTTCCATCCTTTGATATTCATTCGTAATTACGTACATTTTGATGTAATATTGGTTTTGATATCTATTCACAAATGGTGTATTGTTGATTCTGGTATGATACATTTGTTTTTTATTCATAAATAATATGACAATGATTATTACACTAAATCATTGTTATAGGGCACGCGCTTTCCAATTTACTACAACAGTCAATGGACCTTGATTGTAAGTATCATATATACAACGACACTCTACATAACAACGCATGTACCCGCGTCATTATATATCTTTCCCAACCGTTGTTAAATGGGTTTTCCATAGTAGTGTTAATATCCTCCCTCAAACTAGAACGTAGTTGTTTGACGTGCTCAACTTGGATAAAAGCAAGGGAAAAGGTTATCAAATGGTCTAATGAGAATGTCAGCAAGTTGTGTAGAGCTGGGATTGTCAATAATTGAAATAGCTTACTAATGATTTTTTCTCTAACGACATGACAATCAATTTTAATGTGTTTTGTCCTTTCATAAAATATGCCATTAGCAGTGATATGACGAGTTGATTGGTTATCACAATGTAGGAGAGAAGTAGTGAATGAAACCTTGAAATCAATCAACAGATATGGCAACCATTAGAGTTCACAAATAGTGGATGTGATTGCTCTATACTCAGCTTCAGATGAAGAGCGAGAAATCATGTTTTGTTTTTTGGATTTCCAAGAGATGAAGGAGTCTCCAAGAAATATGTTGAATCTTATAATGGAATGCCAACTACCAATGCATGAGGCCTAGTTTGAATCACTAAAAGCCTTGAGGTGAAGGTTGGAAGTGGAGAAGAACAATCCTTGAGATGGAGATTGTTTTATGTATCGAAGCACTCGATAAGCAGCTTGCGGATGAATGATTGTTGGTGATGATATGAATTGGTTGAGTTGTTGGACAAAAAAACTAAGATCAGATCGAGTGGTTCTTAAATAAATTAACATGCCAATGAGTTTCTAGTAGGCAGTAGGAGTGGTGGGAGAGGATTCATCTGAAGTTGAATATTTATCATATTTTGTCATATGTGTAAGAGAAGGTTTAGCCCCGAGGAGACATGTTTCATGAACGAGTTCTAGAGCATATTTTCTTTGACAAATGATGATTCCAAGTAAGGATAGAACCACCTCAATGCCTAAGAAAAATTGAAGGTTTCCAAGGTATTTAATCTTGAATGTAATGTCAAGTTTGGATTTCAAATTTTGTATTTCTTCCAAGTCATTTCCATAGAGAATCAAGTCATCAACATAGATAAGAAAAATTGTGTGATTGAGACCATTGATTTTTGAAATGCCCCATATAATATATATTTATAATAATATCATAAAAGTGTTTATTTGGTACTGACACCATCATAAGTTCCTAATAGTATAATTCACATTCTTGACCAATACTAAATCATAATATAAATATGGTACAAGAAATTAAAATTATACTAAAATAAAAATTCCAAGATCAATACAATATCCTTCATTTTACAAAAGATAAATACACAGCGGAAAAACTAATACTAAGGTTCACTTGAAACGTCCAAGCATAGCTCCACTTGTAAATCAAATCCGCAATAGAAACCTGAAAAGCAACAACAATAGTAGGGTGAGATAAAAAATCTCAGTGGTTTCCTATCTTATGGATTCTCTCGGAATTACAAGGTTCTATAAAACCCAACTCAAGTCGGGGAAAAAGGGATACGATCTTGAGTTCACACGTGTTATGCTATGAAACATTCTCATGAGTTCAACAACTCACATCCTCACACTCATATGGGACCGCGTCCATGAGTTCTACAAATCCTACTATCACTAGTTAGGATATTAACCTTTTTACTTCTCATGGGCCTCGGTGTAATAAAAATCACAAGCGTTTACCATTTTGTTTCCCATGGGACTCAGTGTAATACCCACCTCAAGACTTTATTCTTTGCTTCCCGTGGGACTCAGTGTAATACCCACCTCAATATTTTATCATTTGCTTCCCGTGGGACTCAGTGTAATATCCCTCTCAAGACTTTATCATTTGATTCCCGTGGGACTCACTGTAATACCCACCTCAAGACTTTATCATTTTCTTCCCGTGGTACTTAGTGTAATATCCGCCTCAAGACTTTATCATTTGTTTCCTGTGGGACTCAGTGTAATACTCACCTAAAGACTTTATATTCCTAGACTTCCCATGGGACTCAATGTTATACCCATATCAAGCCATTACCATTACTTCCTATATGACTCAATGAAATACCCATTTCAAGCATTTATTATAACAGTAAAATATAATTACATGCTAAGAAAAAAATACTTAGATGTCAATTACAAACATTTCCATCTAACAATTTCTAGTTACCTTACTAGGTCATACTATTGGTTTATGGTATGGTTTCCTCACTCTTTCTCACAAACTTTAAGTGTTTAGTTATATAATTCTCGATTATATAATCTAACATTCCATTTAAACATCACAATTATATTAATACCACAATATAATCAACATCTCTACTTTCATTTAATCTACATGATTAAATATATTTCACAAATCGATTAATGTCGCAATTAAGCAAATCACACATTTAATCAATACCGAAATTAATTAAATCTCATAAATCAGTTAATATCACAAATTAATTAATTTCACATCTAAATCAATGTTTCCACTCTTTATCATATTGAACATTGAAATAGATTTCCAACGCTTCGAACAGGGGTCAAAATGGAGTTACGGATCAAAAGTTATGGATTTTCAAAAAACAATTTCAAAGTTGTGCCAGAGTAATCAAATAATCATATAGAGTAACCGATTACATAGTGTATTTTTCACGTAGAAAACCAATTTTTAATAGGATATTCGATTACTCAAGTAGGGTAATTGATTACTCTGTAACAAAAGCTCAAAAACCAGTATTTTTCACCCAAAAAACCATTATAACTTCACCAAACTCAAGGTAACAATATATAAATTAATATAGGTCATAATCGTACCTCTACTACTATTCTATGACGATTATATCACATTTTAACCATTATATTTTTTATTAGATGAATTTATTACATTCTAACCTAAAACCTTATAACTCTAAAACAAAAGTATTAACTAGAACCCACATTTCCATCCATGAGGAGTTTGATGAAGATGATGAAGATTGATGATGATAATCCAAGGTTTTCTTCCACTTCTTGCTTGATCTTCCTTTTCCTATTCCTTTGTTCTTTCTCTCTTTCTCAAACCCTTGTTACATGTTTCATAAAAAATGGGGAAAGTAAAGGAAAATGATACTTGTAGATGTTTAAGGATTGGCAGAATTTTTGACCAAACAAGAAATGTTAAATTCAGTTCAGAATGTCCTATCAGATGTTGGGACATTAGCAAACAGAGTATGTGAACTTATTTCAGGATGTCCTACCAGATGTTGGGACATTGTATAAATGACTAAGTTCAGTTTTGTCAGGATGTCCCAACAGATGTTGAGACATCTCAGACCTGCTACCAGAATTAATTATTGATTAACAGATCAGAGATATTTAAGGAGAACTATCTGGAATTAATTAATGCTGGATAAAAATAGAACAAGGCGCATCTGTAAGGAGTTTTAAATTGAAGATTCAGATTAAAACAGAAGACCTAATGCACCTAGAATATAGGAGGTAACAAACCCTAAATTCAAGGTGACAGTTGCTGCACATTAGGGCTGGATCATTCTACAGAAAGCCCAAAATTCAGATACCTATTTAAACAACAGAAACTCATAGAATTGAGTACGAATTTCAGAAGACTAAATAGGGTGTCTAGTGTTTTAATAGCAGGTTGTTTTTATGTACCACTTTATGAGCTTTTAAGCAAAAGTGCATTTGTGACTTGATTGAAACTGTGAAGTAAGATCAAGCTGTTTTGTTTGAAGTGTGACTTCAATTTAATTAAACTTGTAAACAAAATCACTGTGTGATTGAGGGGGAGTGAGTAGGGTACTCTTATCTAAGTGAGTCTTAGGTAGAAATTGCATTGGGTAAGTATTAAGTGATAGATTAAACAGGGTGGTTTAAGTCTAGAATTAATATTACTAATAGTGGATTTCCTCCTGGCTTGGTAGCCTCCAGATGTAGGTGTGGTTATACACTGAACTGGGTTAACAAACTTCTGTGTTGTTTATTTTTCCTGCTGTTTAAGTTTTGGTTAAATTTGTCAAATGTCCTATTAAGTGTTGGAACATCTCTTAGGACATCTCATTACAGAATTTCAATTGGCATCAGAGCAGGCACCCTGCCTGTTTATACTGGGTGAGATCTAGGGAAAACAAATTCTGTAACATGGACAGAGATATAGGGTCAGTAAATAGACCACCTATTCTGGATGGATCTAATTATGACTACTGGAAGCCAAGAATGATTGCATTCTTAAAATCACTTGACAACAGGGCATGGAGAGCAGTAAATGTTGGATGGAAACATCCTGTCCAAGACACCAAAGATGGATCAAAAGTTCTGAAACCTGAAGAAGAATGGAGTAAAGAGGAAGAAGATTCAGAACTAGGCAACTCAAAAGCCCTAAATGCTTTATTCAATGGCATTGATAGAAATATTTTCAGACTGGTGCATCATTGTGAGCTGGCCAAAGATGTGTGGGATACCCTCAAGACAACTCATGAAGGAACATCAAAAGTAAAAATGTCAAGACTTCAACTTCTCACCACCAAGTTTGAAAACTTGAGAATGAAGGAAGATGAATCAATTCATGAGTTCTACATGAACATCTTGGATATAGCCAATACTTCTGGAGCCTTGGGAGAAAAGATGACTGATGAAAAGCTTGTAAGGAAGATTCTCAGATCTTTGCCAAAAAGATTTGACATGAAAGTCACAGCAATAGAAGAGGCACAAGACATATGCTCCATGAAAGCTGAAGAACTCATTGGTTCCCTTCAAACTTTTGAGATGGGAATGAATGACACACATGCTAAAAAGAACAAAAGCATTGCCTTGGTTTCAAATACAGATGATGAAGAAGATGATGAACCAGCAAATGATAAAAGCTTATCAGAAAACCTTGCATTGATTGGAAGACAATTCAAACAGATTCTCAGAGGAATGGAAGGAAAATCCAAACCTAGTGGAAGAAACACAAACTCTGAGAACAGAAGACCTTATGATGCTAACAAAAGAGGAAAGTATGCTGAAAAGACCAGTCAAGATAAAGGAGTCAAATGCCATGAATGTGAAGGATATGGACATATCAAGTTTGAATGTCCTACCTACTTAAAGAGGCAAAAGAAAGGACTCTCTGTGACCTGGTCTGATGAAGACTCAGGAGATTCAGAAGAAGAATCAGCTAAGCACATTGCTGCTTTAGCTGGACTGTGTGAATATGACAGTGATTCCAGCTGTGAAGAGCTTACTTATGCAGATCTTGAGCAAGCCTTCAAGGATCTGTACAAGAGAAGTACTGAAGTATGCAGTGAGGTCATAAAGCTAAAGAAGCAGAATGAAGTACTAGAAGAAGAAAAAGCAAGTGATCAAGTAATCATTGATACCTTAAAAAGTGAAGTAACTCTTCTCAATTCTAAGCTGGAACATATGTCCAAATCTGTTAGAATGATGAACAGCAGCTCAAATACACTGGATGCTATTCTCTGCAATAATAAACATTCAGGGGACAAAAGTGGACTGGGATATAACAGAGATAAAGCAAGCTCTAGCAAAACTACTTCAAAAACTATACAGTCAAATAAGATGTCTCAACAGATGCTCCAACATCAGAACACAAAGACAAACATAATGTTCCAACAGATGTCTCAACATTCTGGAAAGAACAAAATGAAGAAAAAATATCAAAGATGGAGATGCCATCACTGTGGAAGATTTGGGCATATCAAACCTCACTGTTATAAGCTACATGGATATCCAAATCAGATGTATCAGCAACCTTCCAAACAGAAAGTAGAAGGTATCAAAAAGGTGCTGCATAGACATCAAAGAGATCAGCAACCTCCTAAGCAGAAGACAGAGGTCATCAAGAAGGTTTGGAGACCAAAAGCTGACATTCAGACTGATCAAAGCCACATACTCAAGAACCAGATCAACAATCAAGCTTGGAAATCAGCTGAACAACACACAGGGCAGAGGCATCAAAAGAAATCTCAACTCATTTGGTCAAAGAAAAGTACTGCATATATAGCACATACATCACTAAGAGTATCAGCTAAAGAAGACTGGTACTTTGACAGTGGATGTTCAAGGCACATGACTGGATTGAAGAACCTTCTAGTGAACTTAAAATCACATTCATCCAGGTATGTAACTTTTGGAGATGGAGCTAAAGGAGAAATCAAAGGAGTTGGAACCTTGGACTGTCAAGATGTTCCAAGACTAGATGATGTGTTGCTTGTTAAAGGTTTAACTGCTAACCTGATCAGCATAAGTCAACTATGTGATCAAGGATACAGTGTAAACTTTACAAAAACTGAATGCATAGTGACTAACAAAGAGCAAAAAGTTATCATGAAAGGTGCAAGGTCTAAAGACAACTGTTACATGTGGGAGCCACTAGACTTCAGCCCCACTTCAACTTGTTCTCTAGCTAGAGAAGAAGAAGTAAAACTATGGCACCAAAGGCTAGGTCATCTTCATTTCAGAGGCATAAAGAAGATCATATCTATGGATGCTGTAAGAGGTATCCCTAAACTGAAGATTGATGATGGCAAAATCTGTGGTGACTGTCAAATAGGCAAACAAACCAAGATGTCCCATCCAAAGCTCCAACATCTGACAACTTCCAAAGTTTTGGAATTGTTACATATGGATCTCATGGGACCTATGCAAGTTGAAAGCCTTGGTGGTAAGAGGTATGCATATGTGGTGGTTGATGACTTTTCAAGATATACATGGATAAATTTCATTAAAGAAAAGTCAGATGTCTTTGATGTATTCAAGGAATTATGTCAAAGATTACAAAGGGAAAAATCCAGCTGTGTGATCAGAATTAGAAGTGATCATGGAAAGGAATTTGAGAATCAAAAATTCTTAGATTTCTGCTCTTCAGAAGGAATCAATCATGAATACTCTTCTCCTATCACTCCTCAACAGAATGGGATTGTTGAGAGAAAAAATAGAACTATTCAAGAATCTGCAAGAGCTATGATACATGCTAAAAAGCTACCTCTGTATTTCTGGGCTGAAGCCATGAACACTGCCTGCTATATCCATAACAGAGTTACCTTGAGAAAAGGAACTTTGTCCACAATATATGAAGTCTGGAAGGGCAGAAAACCCACTGTTAAGTATTTTCATGTATTTGGAAGTAAATGCTATATTCTGGCAGATAGGGAGCAAAGGAGAAAAATGGATCCTAAAAGTGATGAAGGAATTTTCCTTGGATACTCTATAAACAGCAGAGCATATAGAGTATTTAACTACAGAACAAATGTTATCATGGAGTCCATAAATGTGATAATTGATGATGCTCCTACAGATGTCCCAGAAGATGTTGGAACATCTGCTGATATCAAGGTTGAAGCTGAAGAAAAGAATGATCAATATAAATTCACTCAAAATGATACAAGGTCAGAAGATTCAAGCAAACCTCCCTCCATCAGAATACAGAAGGATCATCCCAAAGATTTAATAATTGGTGATCCCAACAGAGGTGTGAGCACTAGATCAAGAGAAGTGATTTCAGGTTCTTGTTTTGTTTCCAAAATAGAACCTAAAAATGTCAAGGAAGCTCTCACTGATGAATACTGGATTTGTGCTATGCAAGAGGAATTAGGTCAATTCACAAGGAATGAAGTGTGGAATCTTGTACCTAGACCTGATGACATAAATGTGATTGGTACAAAATGGGTGTATAAGAACAAGTCAAATGAACAAGGAATTGTTACAAAGAACAAAGCTAGACTTGTGGCTCAAGGATACACTCAAATTGAAGGAGTAGACTTTGATGAAACCTTTGCACCAGTAGCAAGGCTTGAATCAATAAGACTACTGTTGGGAATTGCTTGTATCTTAAAGTTCAAGCTATTTCAAATGGATGTGAAAAGTGCCTTTCTTAATGGTTATCTTAATGAGGAGGTATATGTAGAACAGCCTAAAGGATTTGTTGATCCAAGCTGTCCAAATCATGTATACAAACTCAAGAAAGCACTTTATGGTCTGAAGCAAGCTCCAAGGGCATGGTATGAAAGACTTACCACATTTCTTATCAAGCAAGGATACAGAAAAGGTGGGATTGATAAAACCCTGTTTGTTAAAGATGAAGAAGGTAATGTCATGATTGCACAAATATATGTGGATGACATTGTGTTTGGTGGGATGTCTGATAAGATGGTCAAACATTTTGTCAAGCAGATGGAAGCTGAATTTGAAATGAGTCTAGTAGGTGAATTAACCTATTTTCTTGGTCTGCAAGTTAAGCAAATGGAAGACTCAATGTTCATCTCACAAAGCAAGTACTCCAAGAACATAGTGAAGAAATTTGGAATGGAAAATGCTTCTCATAAAAGAACTCCTGCTCCTACACATTTAAAGCTGACTAAAGATGAGAAGGGTGAGAATGTAGATCATAGCTTATATAGAAGCATGATTGGGAGCTTGTTATACTTGACTGCTAGCAGACCAGACATTGCATTTGCAGTAGGAGTTTGTGCAAGATATCAAGCTGATCCAAAAGTCAGTCATCTCAATCAAGTCAAGAGAATCCTTAAATATGTTAATGGTACTTGTGACTATGGCATAATGTACTTTCATGGTTGCAAACCTATTCTCACTGGCTTCTGTGATGCTGATTGGGCAGGAAGTGCTGATGACAGAAAAAGCACTTCAGGAGGATGCTTCTTTCTAGGAAACAATCTGATTTCTTGGTTCAGTAAGAAACAGAATTGTGTATCTTTATCTACAGCTGAAGCTGAATACATAGCAGCAGGTAGCAGTTGTTCTCAGTTGGTTTGGATGAAGCAGATGCTCACTGAGTACAATGTCCCACAGGATGTCATGACATTGTACTGTGACAACTTAAGTGCAATCAACATATCAAAGAATCCCATTCAACATAGCAGGACAAAGCATATTGATATCAGACATCATTTCATCAGAGATCTTGTAGAAGAGAAGGTGATTTCATTGGAGCATGTTGCTACAGATCTGCAATTAGCTGATATCTTTACCAAAGCATTGGATGCTACACAATTTGAGAACTTAAGGGGCAAACTTGGAATCTGTGTATGTGATATCTAGCAGTTAATGAGATGTGCCAACATGTCATATGACATTGCATGGCATAAGTTCCAGATGGCAAAGCTAGTCTGGACTAGATCCTTGGGAATTTCATTCCTAATCATTTGGACTGTAACGGCTACTTATTTGGTAATTCCTTATAAGCAGCTATCAAGAGTCTCATCACATCATCACAAGCGAATCACATTAACTAGTAATCCTTCAGAAATCTTAAACCCTAAAGCTGCACATTCATCTTCCTCAACAATGTCTCAAAACCCTAAAACAGCTGAAGAAGTTCTCAACCAGGAAGACGTGGTTCATGCCACTCCTATTTCTATGGTGCCAATGCAATCAACACCATTAGACGAGCTCAAGGGAAATGCCTCTCACACTAAGAAGGCAAGAACACCAAAAAGAGGTAAAGATCAAATCAGAAGCCAAGCTAAAGAAATTCCTTCACATGTTAAATACTCCAAATATGTTGATGATTCCATCAAGGAGATTGTCAACCAAGTTTTCTCTGAACAAAGAGTAGTGAAAGGAATCTCTGTTCCCTTGAACACCATTCCTGCACCTCAAGAAGAACCTGCTCAAGATACAAAGAACACTGCTGCAGAACAAGATGTCCCAACGGATGTTGGAACATATGCAGATGAGAAAGCAAACTCATCTGATGCTGATACTGAACAGACTGAGGACAAGAAAAAGGTATCAAGTGAAAGTGATAAAGAAGTTTCTATGGAACAGGCTAAAGACTCAAATGAAGATCAATCTTCTACTGATCAACAAGCTGATGAGGAGACTGCTCCATCCCCTCCAATAGTCAATCTGGAACAGGATTCTGATGCAGAGATCATATCATCTGTGAATCCCAGCATTGCCAAAAGGCTAAGGTCCAGGAAAGGAAAGATGCAAGATGAACCTGTCATTCCTGAGAAGAAGAAGGCTAGTCCAAAGAAAGGCAAGGCTAAAGCCACTTTTGGTCCAGCAAAACCATGGAGCAAGGTTCAAACTCAGAAGAGAAAAGCTGCAACACCATCAGATTCAGATGTTGGATCAGATGTCCCAACATCTCCTCCCAAGAAAAGACCAACATCAGCAAGAGCTTCAACTGCTGTTCCAGAAGCTCCATTGGACAACATATCATTTCATCGTGTATCTAGTGTCAACAGATGGAAGTATGTGTTCCAAATAAGGGTTGCCCTGGAAAGAGAACTGAGCAGCAATGCACTTGAGTGCACAGAACTCATTGACCTAATCTCTGCTGCAGGACTATTCAAGACAGTCTCAGAGTTCTCTCCCTGTTATGAACTTCTTGTCAAAGAGTTCATTGTGAATCTTCAGGAGGATTGCTCAAATGGTAAGTCTTCTGAGTTTAGAAAAGTTTTTGTTAGAGGTAAATGTGTACAGTTTTCTCCTCAAATCATCAATGAGTATCTAGGAAGAGAAACAGATGGACCCAATGAGCTAGGGAAAACAGATAATCAAATCTGTAAGGTGATCACTGCAAACCAGGTCAAAGCTTGGCCTGTGAAGGGAAAGCTCTCTGTGAGCATGCTTACCAGAAAGTATGCCATGCTGAACAGGATTGGTACATCTAATTGGGTGCCTACTAACCACACTTCCTCAATCTCAACTGGTCTGGCCAGATTCATCTTTGCTGTGGGGACTCAAACCAAGATGGATTATGGAGCATATATTTTTGATCAGACTATGAAGCATGCCATCTCTACTGCAACAAAGCTGCCAATAGCTTTTCCATCATTGCTGTGTGGTATTGTACTCAATCAATATCCTGGGATTTTAACTGACAAGGATACTGCCTGCAAGAGAGGGAGCCCCCTGGCTTTTCACTACAAATTATTTCTCAGTCACCATGCTGCAGATGTTGAAACACCTGCTGGGACATCTGCTGGTCCCTCCTCTGCTAAGAATCCAATCTCCAAGAAAGAATTAATTGCTGAGCTAAAGTGCACCTGCAAAGAGCTTGAAGCTAGAAAGAAGAAGCTGGAGGAAATAATTAAGAGGTTGGAAAGTGAAGAAGATCAGACAGCTGCATCTGATGAAGACAGTGAAGCTGCAAGTGAAGCTGATAAAGATGAAGACACTGAAGTGGAGGAAGCTACTGAGAGTGATGAATCTGAGTGATCTGTGTATGTGAGGCATTTGTAATGACAGCAATAGTTCTTTGGCCCCTAATTTTGTGTCTACCAAGGGGGAGAACAACATCAAATAACATCAAATGTAATTGCTGTTTAAATGAATGAAATCTGTGTGTTTCTGCCTGAACTGAATAAGTGTGAATATTTCTGTTGAAACAAGACTGGACTCATATATGTTTGAGGGGGAGTAAAACTCAAATATGAATCAACAGAAAAGTAATGATATACTCTGATAAAAAGAACTTCTGCTGCACTCTGAAAACCAGGAAAGATGTTAGCCAAAAATTAGCCAAAGGGGGAGTTTGTAGATGTTTAAGGATTGGCAGAATTTTTGACCAAACAAGAAATGTTAAATTCAGTTCAGAATGTCCTATCAGATGTTGGGACATTAGCAAACAGAGTATGTGAACTTATTTCAGGATGTCCTACCAGATGTTGGGACATTGTATAAATGACTAAGTTCAGTTTTGTCAGGATGTCCCAACAGATGTTGAGACATCTCAGACCTGCTACCAGAATTAATTATTGATTAACAGATCAGAGATATTTAAGGAGAACTATCTGGAATTAATTAATGCTGGATAAAAACAGAACAAGGCGCATCTGTAGGGAGTTTTAAATTGAAGATTCAGATTAAAACAGAAGACCTAATGCACCTAGAATATAGGAGGTAACAAACCCTAAATTCAAGGTGACAGTTGCTGCACATTAGGGCTGGATCATTCTACAGAAAGCCCAAAATTCAGATACCTATTTAAACAACAGAAACTCATAGAATTGAGTACGAATTTCAGAAGACTAAATAGGGTGTCTAGTGTTTTAATAGCAGGTTGTTTTTATGTACCACTTTATGAGCTTTTAAGCAAAAGTGCATTTGTGACTTGATTGAAACTGTGAAGTAAGATCAAGCTGTTTTGTTTGAAGTGTGACTTCAATTTAATTAAACTTGTAAACAAAATCACTGTGTGATTGAGGGGGAGTGAGTAGGGTACTCTTATCTAAGTGAGTATTAGGTAGAAATTGCATTGGGTAAGTATTAAGTGATAGATTAAACAGGGTGGTTTAAGTCTAGAATTAATATTACTAATAGTGGATTTCCTCCTGGCTTGGTAGCCTCCAGATGTAGGTGTGGTTATACACTGAACTGGGTTAACAAACTTCTGTGTTGTTTATTTTTCCTGCTGTTTAAGTTTTGGTTAAATTTGTCAAATGTCCTATTAAGTGTTGGAACATCTCTTAGGACATCTCATTACAGAATTTCAATACTGATATATTATCATTAGTTAGTAAAACTAACTAATGGGTCCAAATTAAGGGTATCCAAAAATTTCTCTGATGTACTTAATTAATAAAACCTCTGAGTTAGATAATATTAACTAATAATTTAAGTTAGTTGGTTTCTCTAATTATTTTAGTAGAAAACTCTCAGAGAACATCGAAACCCTATTGATCTTAATTTATATTATCCAGAGCATTAATTTAATACGAGGTATTACAGATTTTAGTGAAAAGGGAATGGTCTAAAGGAAATTTCTTGTACTTTAAGGAATCAAGAAAGGTATATAACATCGAAAACCATTGTTGACTGGCATATTTCAAGCTATAAAATGATTTATACAACATGCGAACATGATCAAGGATAGGTGGAGTGAAATTGTAATACCCTAAATTTTGACTCTAAATATGTACATCATCAGAAGAAATCCACTGACCAAAGGCTTGTGCCAAACTAGTTTGAACAGTATCCCCGAAATGAATCAGGATTCCTGAGTTCCTCATAGGATTCAGGCAAAGGAACAATCATCAATACATTATATTTTCAACCTTTCAATCACCAATAAAAGTATTAAGAAATCTTAAATGATAGAAAATCTTTCAAAGATTGTACAAAAGTTTCAGTGATCTGGGCCCTAAGCCATCATAATCACCATTTAGGGTTTCAATCCTCTGAGCCCTCCATATGAAATTTTTCATGGGAAGAAGGAGACAAGGCCTCCACATATCCTCAAGAATGTTGACATTACCATGATAAGCCATCTACAAGTACAAAAGGTGCAAAGATCACAGACTGCAAGATGAGGGTTTCACAGTGCCTAGATTAGGGTTTCTGACTAATCGGGGGATCCAAAGTCAAGATTTTCATCTAGACAAGATCCTATACCATAGGGAATGGTTTAAATAGCTCGTATAAATCATGGAACTCCATTCATAAGGACAAATTACCTCAGAGGATGTCCAGTCAAAAAATCAAAAATCCAGGGGTATCTAGTGTAATTTCCATCTGGACCAAAAAGTCAAAGTTTGACTTTTTCACCCAAAATGATCCTCATGACCTATATTTCAAGAATATATGATCTATGAATGTATTTTATCACAAAAAAAATAGAATTTGAATATAACTTGTAAAAGGGGCAATCTTTTAAACTTAGAAATTTTTCTAAGTTAAGGAAAAAGGGTTCAAGTGGCCCACTTCCAAGCATCATAACTTGTGATTCAAGCATTAGATTTTGGTGAAACAAAGCTCAAATGAAGATCTTGCAACAATCTACAAATGATTCAACTAGGAGAAACTCCAATTCATCATGAATTTCAAGTTGAAGATGGATCAAAATCAAGGAAAATTATGATTTTCAACACTTAGAAAAAATCTGCCTAAGTGTAAAATCAGCAAAACATCAAAACTTGGAGGGATTTTACACCAAGTTCCAAGCTGATTCAGATCCTTCACTAAACACCAATGTTGTTGCATATGTTGCCAACAATTCAAAGAACCAATTGGCATGAAAAGATCTTGCTTGTATATGAATAAATCAAGGACCAAAGTGACCATCCAAAGTTGTTTTGCAAAAATAGATTTTTGACAACTTTATGAAATCTGAGTTTTTGAGTTAAAGTACATTGCCATGGAATTCACCAAAATTACATTCCAAGCATCAAACCTGCAAAATCATGATTGCACCATGGAATTCACCAAAATTACATTCCAAGCATCAAAAGGCATATTCTTGGATCTCTTGTTCAACAAGAAATAGATGGATACAACCCAAGCATCAAACTTCTGAGAAATGTGAATTTTGCTGCTGCATAGCTGAGCTATTTCACAATTTCATCATTTCACATGTAAGAGATATTTTTCAAAAACCATTACTCACCATTGTGATATTTTCACTTCAAATCTGGGAGGCCAAGTTTGCTTAACATGTTTTCCTATAAAAAGAGACTCCATTCCATCATAAAAATTACACCAAAGCCTCTGATCTCCAAGCTTTATCTTCTAAGACTCAACTTAATATTTTGAGTAATCACTTCTGGTTTTTGAGTTTGAGCTAGCACAAGCTCAAACCAATTGTTCTAACACATAACATATGATGTATTTGAGGTGTTCAAACACTTAGATCACCTCTAAAACACCTCTAACCCATAATCACACTTCAAAACCACCAAAAGCCTTGTTTCTGCAACTTGAAGGCCACAACTTGATCCAATCATTTTCAATCATGTCCAAGTGTTCAAACACACTCCATATGGTGTAGGGAAGCTGTCCAGATCATCATAACATCTCTATAACACCTCCAGCTCAAAATTACAAGTCCAGCTACAAGCTCCAAATCAGGTAAGCCTCCAACTAGGCCAAATCATAATCTATGCATATTTCCTCGCACTATCTTTTAACTATGTGTGTGAAATCATATTTTAAGAGATTCCCATCAATCAATTTCAAAAAATCATCATCATGTAGAATTTCATGATGCTCGGGCCAAATTAGGGTTCTTTAGTATTCATCACTGATTTCTCACTCCACACACAAAATAAATGAAATTAATTAATACCATTGTGTTCGTGGGATCAAAACGAGTGCTTTTGTTGTTTAAATCCTCTCAAATGGATGCATATTCCATGAGATACGAGGGATTTTGTAAAATCCCCATTTCTGGGCAAGATGAAGAACACCTCGCGTATTCTTGGTGCCCTTTTTCAAAAATTTAAATATTTGAATTTTGTGATTTTTGTTAATTGATTCAAAAATTAATTTCTCTCTGATTATTTTGAGTTTTCAACTTATTCTTTTTTCATTAATTCTAATAAATGTTTAAATATTTTATTCCATGAAAAAATACAAAAAAAATATAATTTTTAATATATTTGTTATTGTTTTAAAGAATTAATTTTATTTGTTTCTAAACATTTTTAAATTCAATTATTTCACTTTATTTTTCAAACATAAATGATATTCAAGTTATCTCGTGGATAAAGCATAATTTTTCAAACATTAATCCAAGGTTTTAACTTGTTTTTCATTATTGTTTGAAATTTATCAAGTATTTTAATATTTTAAATCAAATAAATATTCAAAATACTTCAAAATTAGGGTTTTGACTTTCACACCCTCAATTTGACTTTTTTCACACTCTTGGGCCTCTATTAGAGTGTAAGACCCATCCCTTTTTGAAAAATGAACCATTAGGGTTCATCTGATCCATTTTCAAAAACTCTGCGCGATCGCGTTTTTCACCGCATTAAGTTTTCATCTGTGAATCTTTTTCTGTGAATGTCTTTACACATAACAATTTATTTTCTAAAATGAATTGTCAAAATGTGTCATGAGAAATCCTTTGTTTTTAGGACTCATTCTTTCTGTTTTAAACTTTCTTGGATCTGTTTTATAACTCCGCCAGGTTTCCGTATAAGTCCTGAACCCACCAACTATTTCTTAAACAATTTTCAATCTCTTATACAAAAACTATGAGCATTTGTTTACAAATCTCATCTCCTTTTCTTTTTTTCATCTTTATGACTAAATATGTAATACACCAGCAACTATATTGAGCTTCACTCTGGTGAACGACTTTCTAGGCTGTAGGCAGCTTTTCAGCACCAAAGTCTTACTTTGTGCATGAAATCATCAGATAATTAATCAACAAAACAAATTTCATAGTTATCCTAATGTTTAAGCCCTATTATTGGCTTATGAGCCATCTTTTCTCTTTCTAACTTCTCGATGTTTTCTTAAACTATTGTGCTTGCTTAGAATATAATTGTTTTCCAAAATTATCTTTCTTCACCTCATACTAAAGCAAAGATAATAAAATACTTCTTAATGAAAAAGTGTAATACCCATATATAAAAGACATACATCAAGCATATTTTTCATATATAAATTTAAGTTTAGTACTGAAATACAACAAGTTTTTGGTATCACGTTGCATAAATATAGCCATTACAACATAAGGTACTAATACAAAAGGCTATAATTAATACAAGATGTTCACAAAATAAAAAGTATAAGAACTAGATCCAAAGATCTCAAAAGTCCACAGCGGAAGAAAGCCATTAAAAACGCAAAGATAATCAAGTTGCCTTATCTTTACCCTTTGTAGAACCTAGAGTACCTGAAATAACAACATCAACATGGGGTGAGATAAAACATCTCAGTGAGTTCCATATCTTAGAGTTCTATCTACTATAAAAGGTTCGAAACTAGACATTAATCAAGTCGGGGGAAACCTAGACTTCGAGTTCACATAAAACTAGAGACATCAAAGTAAAACGAAACGAAGCACACACAAGGTGCTTTAAGGCATCTTTCCCCGCCCAGCCATACTCCCTAGTGGCAAGCAAGTATGGGTCACTCGATCCTTAACGTATATATAACTTTCCCCGCCCAGCCACACTCCCAGGTGGCAAGCAAGTACGGGTCACGGTACCTACCACAAAGTAACTTTCCTCGCCCAACCACACTCCCAGGTGACAAGCAAGAACGGGTCACGGTTACTTTTCCTAATGGATAACTTTCCCCGCCCAGCCACACTCCCAGGTGGCAAGTAAGCACGAGTCACGATTATCCATCAAGGAATTCAAATCCACAGATCAACTATGTTCCCTCTCGGTCGTCCGTCACATGGGACCCCGACACGAGCTAAACACAATTAAATTAGGATTATAACGCAAAGGAAAACAAAAATTCCAACCTATCACAACTACCTAGCCCAAAGACACTATCCGAGTATCGACGCCTAAGTATTGTCATGTCTCTAAAACAGTTCCGAAACAACCTAGGGTAAACCTAGATACCTCACAAGTTATGCCTTTTATTTCCTTTAGATAATTAATTCCCTAACTTAACATAATTACATTTTATTCGAAAAGTCGAGTAAAAGTCAGGTAAAACTAATATTTTTCGGCATCATGTGATAATACATAATTTTATCTTTAAATAAGTATAAAGAACACTTAAATTGGATAACCGAGTAAAAATTTATGAGTTTTTAAAGTTGGTACAAAATAATTTTCCCTAAAGCTAAAACATTAACCGATTACGCCCTCGGTTAACCGGTTAACTAAACCAAACCAGAAAACACAGAAGTAGAAACACAGAGGCCAAACAGAACAGCATTAACCGGTTAACGCCATGGGTTAACCGATTAACCAGAAACCAGAAGCTGAAAATATACGTTTTTGTAATAACAAAGCTTACCAAAACCAATTCAAAACATCACAAAACATAAAAACAAGCCATAACAATGTTCCTATACCTAAAGACAACATGCTCAAGCATTTTTTATCGATTTCTAACCGTTTAATCTACCGATTCTAAGATTTTTCCAGAAAAACCCTAAAACTCAACCAAAACTCTTACAACAAAAGTTTTAACTATGAACCCACCTCTAGCAAGATGATTGGAGAAGATTGAGTGATGAATGGATGGTGGAAGCTACAAGATCAAGAACTTTCTTCTTCTTCTTCTTCAAGACTTCCTCTTCTTCTTATTTTCTCCCTTTCTCTCTTCTTCTTCTCTCTATATTTCTAGTTTTAGAAAAACATAAAGAAAAGAAAACTTAGGTCTTAATAGGAAAACATATTTTTTCTACCGACGGGTCCAAATAGAGAGTATCCAAAAATATCTCTTAATCAATAATTTTATAAAATATCTGAGTCAGCTAATATTAGTTAATAAAATAAAATCCCACAGATTGCTCTAATTATTTCCGTTAAAATTTCTTAGAGAAATCCAGAACCTTATTAATATCGAATACTATTATTCAGAGCATTAAATAAATTACAGAGTATTACAACCTCCCCCCTTAAAAGAAATTAGTCCTCGAATTTAAAAGATTACCTGAACAGGTGAGTATATGATTCCTGCATCTCCGATTCTAACTCCCACGTAGCATCTCCCGGATGCGTCACATCCTATTGTACCTTAACAAGTGGAATCTCTTTGTTCCTTAACACCTTGGTTTCCCTTCCAACAATACGGCTCGTTTGGGGTTCAAAAGTCAAATTCACTTCTATCTCAATAGAATCCGGCAAAATAGGCGGAAGAGGATCAGGAATGAACCTACGAAGTTGAGATACATGGAAAACATCATGCATTTCAGATAGAGAGGGTGGTAAGGCTAATCTGTAAGAAACTTCACCAATCCTTTCTAAGATCTGATACGGTCCTACGTATCTCGGACTTAACTTGTGCAACTTCAACGGTCCTTTCAATATCAATCTCGGAGTGACTTTTAAGTAAACATGATCACCTTCATCAAATTCCAAAGGTCTCCTATGATTGTCAGCACAACTCTTCTGACGATCTTGGGCTTGCTTAATCTTTTCTTGAATCATCTGAATCTTTTTCGTAGTCTCTTGAATAACTCTGAGTCCAAAAATCCTATCTTCACCCACTTCCGACCAAGACAACGGTGTTCTACACTTCCTTCCATACAAAGCCTCATACGAAGCCATTCCGATGCTCGCATGGTAACTGTTATTGTAAGAGAACTCAATCAATGGAAAAAGTTCCTTCCAATTTCCTTTACTTTCCAACACACAAGCCCTTAACATATCTTCCAAAGTTTGAATTGTACGTTTCGTCTGACCATCCGTTTGAGGATGATTAGAAGTGCTCAAATGTAAATCCATACCCATAGCCTGTTGGAACACTTTCCAAAACATCGAAGTAAACTTTGGATCTCTATCAGACACAATCCTAGACGGAACACCATGCAACCTTACAATTTCAACAATAAACAACCTTGAAAGATGAATTTCCTTATACGTAGTCTTAACGGCTGAGAAATGCGCAAATTTCGTTAGTCGATCCACAATCACCCAAACAGAATAATAACCACCTTGAGTACTTGGTAAACCCACTGCAATATCCATAGAAATACTATCCCACTTCCAAATTAGGATGTCAAAAGGTTCTAACAAACCGCCTTGTCTTTGGTGCTCAATCTTCACTTGTTGACACACCACACATTCAGACACTAATACTGCAATATCCTTCTTCATACCGGTCCACCGATAATCTTTATTCAAGTCTTAATACATCTTCGAAGAACCCAGATGTATCGTAAAAGAAACTTTATGGGCTTTCTCCAAAATCTTTCTCTTAAACACTTCATCATTTGGAATGCAAATTCTTTGGTTGAATAGGATAATCCCATCCAACGCTCTTACAAAACCCGGTTGGAGTAACATCTCTTGCAACTTCTCATCTAGAACTTGTGCTTGTTGAATTTCATTCCTCAAGGTAGAAATGATATTCAAATTTCCCATAATCACTCCATTTGGAGTCCAAACAAACTGAAGGTTAAGGTTTCGAAACTTCTCCAATAATGCATATTCCAACACCATCAATTTGGCACTATGAATCGCTTCCCTACTTAAAGCATCTGCCACTTTGTTTGCTTTTCCCAGATGATACTTCAATTCAAGGTCATAATCTTTCAAATACTCCATCCACCTTCTTTGTCTCATATTCAATTCCTTATGATCAAAGAGATACTTCAAACTCTTATGATCACTGATCATCTCAAAACGCACACCATATAGATAGTGCCACCACACTTTTAAAGTAAACACCACGACCGCCAATTCCAAATCATGAGTTGGGTAATTCTTCTCATGAGTTCTCAACTGTCTAGAAGCATAAGTTACAACTTCGCCTTCTTTCATAAGAACACCTCCTAATCCCATCTTATAAGCATCGCAAAATAATTTTTAGGATTTGTTAGGATCAAGAATGATCAAAACTGGAGCAGTTGTCAATTTCTCCTTCAAACACACGAAACATTGCTCACAACTAGAGTCTCATTCGTAATCAAAGTCCTTTATAGTTGTCGCTCCCCTGAAAAGACACCAGGGCCCCAAGGTGCAGACGCGAACGGTCGGCGAAAGAGAAAATGAGGTTGAATTGAATAGAGTCGCCAGCTAGGCATTTTTATCCCGGAGGAAAGGTAATGCTGCATAAACCTGAAAAGAGATGGATAAGACGGTTGCGAATCAGAGAAACTGAGAAAGGGGGTTGGTTACGACCTGGGAAGGTATTAGCACCCAGATTGTCTGTCGTACTCGAAGGGATCCACGCTTACAAGATTGTGTTTAAAAGGGGTAGGTGTACGTGCTATCTGTGTGCAAAAGCTAGGAATGAATGTATAGGTGTCAGTGCAAAAGGTGTGAATTGCTCAGGAACTGAGGCTTTGGAAAAGAATGCTGAAAGAGGGGGAAACACAGAGAATTTTGTTCGATAACTGTTAAGTTATGCCTACGTATCCTCTCGTGCAATGAGGAAGTCATAACACCGTAGTTCGAACCAAAAAGACTGGAAAAGATTGACTGTGAAGTGCTTACTTGCCTATGCTCAAGTGTATGACTCGTCTGGCTCGAGTTCTAATTGTCTTGCATTAGACGGAAGAAGCAAGTTCTCGTTTTTGAATGAGTGTGATGAGAAAAGAAACCCGAAGGAGACGATTATTGTTTGTTTTTGTGTTTTTAGTTTTTTTATTGTTTTTTGGTGTTTTGCATAGGATTATGAGCTTAAGCCTAGATCAAGGGTTGTAAACTCATTATATCCTCCCTGATTAGGGATAATGAGTATACTTAAGTATGAGATAAGAATCTCAACTTAATTACCATGATGATGTAGGATTAAGATCATTAACCTACTTGTAATTATTAAGTGTTTTTGGGTCTTGTTTAGTGTTAAGTAATGAGTTTAATCTCTAATCATAGACTAGTGAACTTATTACACCATCCTAATAGAAGGATAATAGATGAGAACACTTAAGCTGAGGAAGATACCTCAACTTAATCCATGGTTAGGGATTAAATTCATTATATAACAAGCCTTTATTAAGTGAATTTTAATTAGAAGATGAGATTAAGAAATGAATTTTATGGTTTGTAAGACAACTTGAGGGGGACTTGTCCATTAAACACCAGGGTTAGTCCCTCTTAACCAAAAGGAAGAGATAGAACCCTAATATAAGGCCCAAGTTACAAGATAAAGTCTTTGTGATTATTAATGTGTTTTGATTAAGAGGTGTAAGAAAATTAAAGGTTTAACACTAAGGATTAAAGTTATACACTCCATCCTAAGATAAGGATGCAAGCATAACCCTAATTCTAAAGTCCTAAAACTTTAAGAGTTTAGTCTCTGATTAAGAGATGAGAAGAGAGACTCAAGGAGACTCAAAGGTAAAAATCTAGGGGGAATATATACAACCCTAAAAGTTATCATGCTTGGATATCCTATGGTTTGTGAGGCTTAAGAGGAAAGGTCTTTAAGGCCACCAATGGAAGAAGCAGATGAAAAGAGAAAGAAGAAGAAGAATAAGTTACTTACTTCCTGAAGAAGATAAGTAACTTTAAAGAAATAAAGTGGGAAGGAAGGAGCATAAGTGAAACAAGTTCACTTCAAAGACAATTAAGAATGCATATGAATGGATGAGAAGAGATGGGAAGTGAAGGCAAATCCAACTCCCAGATAACTTACCAAAAGTACCTGAAATGTTAGTATGAATGCATAAAACATAAAGCAAAAGGAAATGAGATGAAATGAGATGTAAAGACCAAAGTCAGAAGTGATTATGCAATGCTTATGTGTTATGAGATGATGAAAATTCATACAAGATGCATATGAATGATCATACAAGGATGAGATGCCATGGAAGCATGTTTAGAAGCATGAAAACACATGGATGTTCATGAAATTTAATGGATGCAAAGCATGGAAAATGAATGAATAAATGATCAAGCAATGTTCAAAAATGTCTTAAGATGTATAAGATGTCATACAAATGTTTGAAATGTCATGGAAAGTTCATATGATGATGATATGCAAAGGAGAATGCAAATGAAGATGCAAAATTAGGGTTTTAAGACAACATGAGATGCATAAGACCAAAACAGAAGCAATCAACATGATAAAAAATTAAAATCAAGCTCAAACAAACCCTAATCCCATATAAGATCACAACCCAAAGGAGAAAGTCAGAAGCTTAACCCAGTGGAAGTTATGAAATTCCTAAGTTTGCTAGGGTTTTTGGGTGCTTCTAAAGGGAAAATGCAAATCAAATTGAAAATTCAAGATAAAATCATGAGATAAATAACCTAGGAACTACATGCAATATGTGAAACAATTCAAAAAGAATAAAGTTCAAACTCATCATGGTTAGGAAGAAATGAATTTTTCAAATTAGGGTTAAAAAATGTGATTTTTAAGAACCTTAATTCAAAGAAAATTGTGAAATTATGATCAAACCTAAAACGAAATTTGTATGATGAGTTTGAAAATGTTTCTAAATGTATTGGAATGGTTCATGAATTTTTTGGTGATTTTTAGAAACCTAAATGCATCTTTAATTAATTAAAATCCATTAATTAACTAAAAATAACATTTAAATATTTTAAAAATACTTTTTTAATGTAAAAAATAAAATAAAAAATGTTTTCAGGTTAGGAAAAATAATTGAAACAATAATGCAAGAAATCATATTTTTTTGATGTTTTTATCTATTTTAAATAAAATGCACAAAAGAAATGAAAAGAAAATGAATTAAAAATGAATTAAATGGAAAGTATGAGGATCCAAGGGCTCAGATTTGAACTGGAGGGGGGAGGTTTTACTGCGCGCATGTTTCAAGGGCTGGGATCAAACCTGGCTAATTAATTATATTTATTTTAATTAATCAAAAATTAGCCTTAATGAACTAATATGGGTTGTTCCTTCGCTAAGCTAATCACGCATCTAAGGGCTCACAATCAATCTGTGCACTAAACCCTAATTAGGGCTAATTACTCTCAAGTGACCGGAGACAAGCTCCGGTCATCTTCTCCGGTGAACCAAAACCCTAAATCCTTCTACAGGCTACCCCACCCCAAATTAACTGCCCATAAATGATCCCCATACTTCTAGCAACTCAAATCAAACATCAAACAACATTTATGCTTCATGAACAAGTTGAATTGAATCAAAACATAAATACGGGTAAAGTTTCAGAATTTCATGAAATCCTCATTTTTCAACCATTTTCAATTTTAAAAACATCATTGTGATCCTTAGAGCATGCAGTTTCATTCTATAACAAGAAATCAAAGCTTTGAGAAAAAATGTTCTTGACCATACCTGAGCTGGAAACCTTCAATGGTGAGCTTTCAGAACCTCCCACTTGTGCAAATGAGCTCCTTTGTTCCTTCTGAAGCTATTGGGTTGCTTAGAATGCTTTGAAAGGGGCTATTTTGGGTGGCTCGATTCTGATATGGCAGAAATGGAAGCTTTGGTTTATGAGGTTTCAGGCCATGGTAATGGTTGCTTTGTGTTATATGGATGATTTCTGAATGAATGGTGAAAGAATTTTTGAGGTTTGCTGGATGGTTTGAGAGAATCAAAGAAGGGAAGGTTTTTTCAAAATTTGTGAAATCTGATGTTGTGTATCTTCTGAGCTCATGGCATGCTTAGTTTATGATCTTGAGGCAATCCCTAAACTATTGGAATGAGTCAGAAGATTAGATATGCACTGTGGGAATGGTATGACTCCATTGGCCAAAAAGTCAAGATTGGTGTACTTAAGGTATGGGCCATGGTAGAGCTGGTTTCTGGGCTTTTACTGCTTCAACTAGCTTCAAGGAGAGCCATAGGATCATTGTTATGTAGCTGGATGGCTTGGATCAAGAGTTTACAAGGTTTATGCATTTTGGCCATTTTGAGATTTCTTGTGAATCAAGCCATCAAAACCCTAGGTTCAAAGGCCAATTCTGATCTTTTGAAGTTGCTTTGACATGTTATGATGCATAGAAGTTGATTAGAGGTCATGAAATGGCTTGGCAAGTGAAATTGCAAAATTCCCTCTTTGGCATGAACTTGAAAATTATAGGATTTTTGCCAACTTTGAAAGGCCATATCTTGAGTTCTAGGATGAATCAAGACATGTTCTTGTACTTTTTGAAAATGGGAGGACATAATCTAAAACTTTCATGCCCAAGAATTTTTCATTTGAAACATTTTTGGTCATGAAAGAATAGGTTGAATATCTTTCCCAAAATGGAAAGTTTCCATTACAAGTCATTTCCAAAAATAGCAAGTTTACATTTGGCTCAAAATTCTTCAACTTTATGAACTTCCAACCACTTCTAAGATCAAATAAGGATCATAGAGACTCAAAATGATGATGATGACCTTTTGGTGCCCTTGATGGAGGCCTCAGATGCCCTGATTTTGACTTTACTGGCTCAAGAAGTTACCCAATGATCAGATGACTTCCACAGTGAATTTCTTCATCCAATTTGGTACACATGATCCTTATAACATATTAAGACCATTAGAAACAAGAATGACAAAAAAATTTAGGATTAAGGCCTCTGAAACCAAAACCCTAATTTTAGGTCATCTGTGCATGAAATCTTTAGTCTGCCTCTATGCTTTTGCCATTCTTTGTGATCTCTTGACTTTTGTGAACTTTGGGGAACATATTATGATCATGGAACACACATGGACCCTCTTAGTAAGCTTCAAGACCTTTGGGATGGCTCAGATCACTTCTTGGATTGCTCAGATCACAAACCCTAGATGCAAATGAAATGAAACTATACAGATGAAACAAATATGCAATATGAGATGGTATGCCTATGCTTATGAAAAAATGAAAGAGCACAAGCCATGGTGTGAGAAAAAGTGAGGGAAAATTTGGGGTGTTTACAACTGCCCCTATTCAAGCATGAGTTAGCTATGCAAGATGTAAGCGTCTGACTTAATAGACCAACAAGATAACTTGTGGTTGAATACCAAAGACAGTCTGAAATTTGCACTCACTGGGGAGAAGAAGAAAGGGATATAAATTGTAAAAGATAGTATAGTATGATTATCAAATGAAAGCGATGGAGGACGACCATCGAGCAGAGGACGACTGCTGGGGGTAAAAACGGTAAGCAAAGCAATGACGGGGACGACCTTCATGCTGGGGAATAAAGAAACCGCGACGGGGACGACCATCGGGTAAGGCAATAAAAATCTCTGGGGATCAAAGGAATGGGGGAAACACTGACAAGGACGACCATCAGGTTTAATGGTAAAGTAAATAATGATGGGGACTACCATCGGGTAAATATGATGAAGGACGATCACCATGAAAAGGAAGAAGGACCACGACGGGGACGGCCATCGGGTTAAAGAATAAATGAAATATTTGATGAGGTACGGTCATCAAAGGTGAAGGACGATCACCTAGAAGGGGGCGGCTACTCTTTATCAAGACATAGGATGAATTCCTGGATAGAAAAGATCAACGATGGGGACGGCCATTAGATAAACATGATGAAGGACGATCATCAAGAGGTGAAGGACAATCAACTAGCAGGGGACGGTGTAATACCTCAAAATTTGCCCTCCTATTTATTCCTTCTACTGGCGTATCATTTCGCATTCATCTGCATTTCTCATCAGTTCATTAACATCATAATAATGCATTTCATGGATTCATAAGGCATGTGATCAAGGCCCGTGGAAATTAGGGTTTCGTGCCTTATCTGTATCTATTATGGTTTGAACTTATGGAGGATATTCACTGGTGCATCTAACTTATTATTGAGGTGTTCAGTCAGATGGGCTTTGAATGAGAATATTGGCTCTTCTTAATGTCTCAAGTTATGTTCTTCATCATTGAATATCTCAAGGAAAATTTGGAGTTCTTGTTCATGATTTTGATTTGAAGGGAACTTCATCAACGGAGGCCCATTGTATCAAGGATTGGTTTAGATCCATTTGTTCACGGAATAATAATTCGAGGTTGTGCGAAGTTCAGTATGGCCTCAAAGTTCCTAGGAATGGATTGTGTAGAAGGACCTGATTTAGGTCAAGAGAGAATACACAGTTATTGACCTTACTGGGAAGACATCGCGGACGTTCAAATTCTAGTTCTTGATATTCAAATGCAAGCCATTGCCATTCTACATGTCAACTGGTTAATTCACTGTTCTTTTAGTCACCATGACCTTATCCCGTTTTGCTGACCAAAGTTATCTTTTTGTGTCCATATGCATATATCTAACATTTCATTTTTCATGTCATTTGTCTCTAAATATTAACCATTTCTTTTCAACATTGAGCCCATTTTCTTTTCTAAAATCAATTCATTATTCATTTCTAATCCCATTTGACCATTTTAATCCATTCTCGGTCCCGAATCCATTTGTCTGACAATATTACTAAATTATATTCATTTGACCATCGTTCTCATCCTTTATTACCATTTTCAAATCATTTTTGTGACTGCTTCCAATAACCATTTCTTTCTCCAATTTAAGTCGTTTATGGAAAGCCCATTACTTGTTTTTCTTATAGTCCTAATTAAGCCCATGTTCAATAATTGTCAAGACAAGTTTTTTATCATCAACATTGCTATTGAATTCCATGTTTGTGTCCATTTTTTTTATCAATCCAATCTAAGTCCAATTTTATTAATCCATTTGAATCCATATTTTCCACTGGTCAAAACCCCCATGTTCAGTTTAAAATCTCTTTATATCCTAGGACTTGGTGAGATTGCAAAACTTGTGCCATTAGCTTCTTGTGTTCTAGCAATTAATATAATCATTACCTTACCATTTTTGTAAGCATTAATGCCATCAATGTCCGCATTAATAGAACCATTAACAAAATTGGTCAAGTAAATTTATGCCATTTATTTCTTGAACGTGATGCATCAGTCAGAATACAAGAAAAAAATTGAAGCAAATAAAAGGGAAAAAAATGTTTAAAGGTTACAAGAGATTATTTCACACATGATCCTGTTAATAAGCTTCAATTGAGGTTCATTTAGTTCAGCTTCATGTGATGGAAACTCAGCTGAATATTTCCAACCATATGCTCTCGGGGTAGATTCCAATCAAGGCTTTTTTAAGTATTCAAGCGGACCGCCTTTGTTTATTGGCTCTTCACCTAGTCTTGAAGCATTGGCTCTTGAGGAACTATGTACTTATCAAGCTGATGTGGCAACTGTCTTGCGAAGTGGTTGTTTTCTATACTTCCCGCGACTGAACTTGTTCCTGGGGATATTGTGGAAGTTTCTGTGAGGTGCAAAATTCCTGCTAATATGAAGATGATTGAATTGCTAAGTAATGAAGTACGAGTTGATCAAGCTATTCTTACAGGAATTGATAGAGAAAACGCAGCACGAATCGCCGGTAGAGTGTGCTAATCAGTTACTTGATAAGAAGCACTCAGGCTGCCATGACTTTACCACAAAGCGATCAAAGGGCTATAACCTGTTGGAAATATATTTAATCAGCATATTACAGATGAGGGTACAGAGATTGGTTCAACGGATAAAGAAATGTTAACAAATTAATTGAATTCAGAAACTCATACCCTAATCACAGCCACCTATTCCATTAACCCTTCGTTTAACCTGTATAGTTCGATTCCAAGGAAAATATCTATCAAGTTCTAATCAATGTTCGCTAAATCATATTGAAGGAAACAAACTGAAAGAAGCCGCTGAATTATCAGCATCCAAGAATGAAAAATCCAGGCCAATGAATTCAGCAAGCAATCCAAATGCTAAAGATAAATGAAGTCGAAATTAATTTGTTACCTGCGCGACTCTCATCCTCTTTATCATGGAACAGATCCTTCAGGCCACCTCAAGATGTTTCTGAAATAGTTAAAGAAGTCTTGGCCTCAGAAGCTCATGTGCAGCAAAAAGCTACTTATCCAAGACGTTTCCATGTGCCGGAGGAATTGAAAGGCAGTCTGACGTTTGGAAGCTTTAATACTCTTGGTTCAAGTGAGAGATCTTGTAATGATTCGAAGATTGAGCGGCCTAAACACAGGAAACATGCCTTATAACGGGATCCCTCCTACTGAATATGCTCCTAGTCTGGCAGTGAATCTCGGGGGCTCGGTTAGAAGTGAAAATATTGCGGATGGACCATTGAGAGAGGGTTCTGATGTGTGGGTACGGGCTGCGTCAAGAGTATTAGTCGGATTCAATCAGCCAGGGCATATGATGGCTTCACCCTCTATCTTCTTGCAGCAGTCTCAGGCTGCCGTTGAAAGTGCGAGCTCATTCCAACAGCCTCCACCCTGCACAAAACCAAAATAAATAAATAAAGAAACAGTCACAATCAATTGTAAGTTCGCGGAGGAAAAGAAAAACCAAGCAGGACAAGGAAATCCAAGTTTGCAGAGCCGAAACAAGACATTATGGAGAGAGTCTGATGACATCATCGAGGGTGGTTAAGGGATTGAAAATCCAGGATGAGTTTTCCTGCAAAGTCCAATAGTCGAAATGTTAGTCCGAAGTACGGAGAGGAACAATTCCAAGAACCGGATGAATGGCAGATGTGAATTGAGCAACATTCTCCTATTACAAGAGTTAGTCGGGAGTCAAAACCTGTGCTGAACCTGAACAAAGAGGAAAATAAGTTAAAACGGGATAAGAGAAAATCAGTGGAAATTCAAAATAGCTCTTAACTGAATAGCTCTTAACTGAATCAGTGGAAATTTTAAATTCAAAGAAAAAGAAATGGCATAAAGAAAAATCAGTGTCATAACAGAATTCATTCATCTCAGAAAACCAAAAACAAGTGAGCTCATAACTGAACGAATAACTGAATTGCAACAAACCTTCAGCTAATTCATAACAACCATAACAGAAAGCAGAAATCGAAAATTGCATACTTGCCTGAGAATCTTCCAGAAGGATCTGGATGATCATCTTCTATAAATCAGGAACTCCATCACAATTTCCAGCTTCTTCACCACATTCTCCAATCTTCTTCTCCTTCTCCAATTCCCAGCCTTATCATCTTCAATCTTTTATCCTCTCACTCCATTTTCGTGAGCAGTGATTAACATCATCACCATTCCATAGCAATGTTATCAAGATACCTGCAACATTGAGGAAAGAAAGAGTAAGAACGCGAAATCTTGAATCCAACGATCAAGCCACAATTACCACATCACTACTACCATAACTCACCTCTACAATTGGAATACCGCATTGGTTCGTCATCAACTCCGTAAGCCGCAACGAGGACGTGCATCGGTTATTACCAAGGGGTTTCGTCTGCGAATACGGTGCTGGAGAGAATTTGAAGCCGCGGAAGAGGAGAAGATGTCACCGGAAAGCTAGGCGGAGGAAATTTCTTCGTACTTGTCATCGAAGAACCGTTCGGACATCCACCTCTGCGAATTTGATTCAAGGTACGAGTTTACAGCCGCGTATGATGATGATTCTTGGGGTAAATCTTTTGACCTAGGCTAGAATATTGGGAATATGAGAAAGGTCATGGTTATTCGGAAGGTGTTAATCTTGATTTGCTTCCGGCAAGGCTCTCGTAGTGTTTATATTAGGGAAAAGGGGGTTTCGATGTGGTCCATTGGTGGTTTCCGGTGATGAGGTTGGAATACCGGCGGCGCGAAGACGCCAAGAGGAGGAGTCTTAGGGTTTCTAAGATGAAGAAGAAGCAGGGGACGGCGGCGGATTAAGAAGATGAGAAGAGGGGTTAGGGTTCCAGCATTGTCATAATTAGGTTATAGTTCTTTTTTTTCTTTTAATTAAATTTTGTAATCATATTAATTTAATTAAGTTTAATTCAGTTAATTAATTTTATAATTAGATTATTAGTTAAATTCTTTTTTCTCTTTTTAGATTAATAATATCTCCTTTTAATGGAACTGTAATTAAGGATTTAGAAAAAAAATATTATAAGATTAGTCTAATAGTAACTTAATTTAAAATCTTTAGAAAATATTTTTGAGATTAGTTTAATATTTTCTTAAATCAAGACTTTTTTTAGAAAATATTGGTTTAGGTGAGTTTATCTCATTTTCTTAATTAAGATTTCATTAGATATTATTCAAGATTAGTCCATTTATTTTTGTTTTTATTAAAATCCTTAGAAGAATATTATGTTAGGATAAGTTTAATTCATTTTTAATTAAGATTTTAGAAAAAATCATAATAGTTTAGTTTAAGATTTTGCTTTAATTAAGATTTCTTTTAAAAAATATTTTGATAAGTTTAATTAAAATGTTAAGTAGATAAAATCATATGATTAGTTTAATTCATTATAAATTAAGATTTTAGAAAAAAAACATATTATGAGGTTTAGTTTAATTCCTTTTGCTTAAATTAAAATAGGAAATTGATTTAATTATGAGATTAGTTTAAGTTTAGCTTAAGGCATTATTAAATTAGAATATTAAATTGATATATTAAGACTATAGGTTAATTCCTTTTTAAAGTTTTTAGAAAATATTATATTTAAGATAAGTTTAATTCTTTTAAGTTAAGATTTAAAAAAATAATAATGATACTGGCACCCCTCTTATTAGGCCCATGTGAGAAACAGCATAGAGACATTGCTATCCGCACCATCCCCTTATCCCTGCGTTTTGGGCTTTGTTAGTCTGCTGTCTGCACCCCATATTTTAGGCCCCTTACAAAAATAACTAGAGATAACCACTAAAGTTACCCCCTGAATATTTCTTTAGACTTTTAATTTCAGTTTAATTATAGTTTCAAATTAAATGCATAAAAATAGGAAAAAGCATTAGAAAATTCCCAAAAAAATTAAGGAGGGTTAATAATTGGATTTAGAAATTTATGACATTTTCATTTTCTGGAATTTGTTTATTTTTCATTAAATTCTGAATTATTCTTGTATTTAGCTTTATTGAATTTTTCTTTAATTGTGCAGAATTTTGTTTATTTTATTTAAATAGCTTCCATTAACCTTTTTAGCCCACTTTTTTTTCTGTAATTAGAAGACCCCTAATAGATCTTAGGATATTTTTTATGGAATTTTTAGGAATTTTTATCTTAGGTTTTGGTAATAAAATCTTTAAGAAATAATAGTTAATTCTTAGTTTGAAATAATTAGTTGTTAAGCATAAAAAATAAGTATTTTTAAGAATCCCTTTTAGTACTATATTAGAGATAATGTTAGGACCTTGCAATTTAATTTCCATAATTTTTCTAGGAGTTTTAGTATTTTTTAGAATATTAGTTTTTAAGCCTAGTTAGACATAATTCCCATTAGTTTAGGCCATTAGAAAAAATATAGTTCAATACATAAAAAATAATAAAATAGTTTAGTTTAAGTTTAACCCTAGAATTAAACATTAGACTTAGGTTTAGTTTAATTTGTTTTAGGATGAACATTAAGTTTGACTTAGATTTAATACTTAGGTGAATTTTTCATTTCCATTAGAAATAGAATAAATGAAAATAGTCTATATTTTTTATTCATGCCTTTAAGGCAATTTTTTTAGAAGTTTGTTCCTTATGCTTAACTTCATTTTTTGATTATTTTTATTTTTACAACTTGTATAGGATTCCTATTTGTTCTTAGAATCAACTTAACTTCATTAAGAAGTAAGTTGAATTCTAATAGTTTTAAGTTTCCATTAGGAATAGAAAACCTCACTAACCCTTAGGATCACTTTGTAAATACATAACACATTAGGATTGAGTCTTAGTCCCTTAGATTTTTCCTTTTATCAACTTGAGTCATTCTCTTTCTCATCTCAAAAGAAAAGCAATAAAACACTTAATAAAAACCGAACAATCTTGTACGACACGAGACTTTGTTGCGGAGTGTTTATACGCGTCCTGTTTCGGGGCGAGGTGTAAATGCTTCCCGCGATGGATAGGTCTTAGTACAAGACAGTTCATAAACAAACAAATTCAAAATACTTCTTATAAAAGCCAAAAACACACAATAAACGACTATCCTGCGGGAACTTCTTTTCTCATCTCATTCATTCATAACGTGAACTCGCGACTACTTGTCTCGCATGCAAGACGGTTAACGCACTCGTACCAGACGAGCCTGCAACACCTGAGCATAGACATACGCAGTTCCAGCTGTAAAAAACACAAACAAACAGTTCCCGCCTAGGTTAGGCGAACTACGTCGACTCTGATCCTCATTATCCCGATGAGGTACGTAGGCAGCGGGGTAGGGCCCGTTCGAGCACATTCTTTATTTTCCCTACATTTCCCTCTTTCATTCCATTTTCTTTTCCGATTCCCTTTCTCATTTCATTTCCATTCCAGTTAGCGGTTTTATTCAGCAACAGTTATTTTTTCACACCCTTTGAAACAAAACAAGCAAGCATGGATCCCGTCGGGTACGACGGACGATCTGGGGTGCTAATACCTTCCCAGGTCGTAACCGACTCCCGAATTCAGATCTTTGGTTCGCAGGACCTTGTCCTTTCCTTCTTCCTTAGGTTTGTGCAACATTACCTTTCCCATTCATTCGGGATAAAAATGTCTGGCTGGCGACTCTAACCTTTCCGCGCCACTTTCGCGTTTGTACTAGGATGAAAATCCCGGGAGCGACAGCTGGCGACTCTGCTGGGGACTAACCTGATTCTTCCGGTTTCCCTTGTAGAGTCAATCCTAGTGCCTGTTTGGTTTTGTTTCTTTGGGTGTTTGTCTGTTTGATGCTGAGTGCTTTAGTTTAGCTTTACTGTTTTCATTTACAGCTTTTATTTACAGCTTTACTTTATCGCATTTATTTACCGCTTTCAGTATTTTATTTTCCATGCATCATATTATACTGGACTGTCTGGCTGTGCTGGTTTCCATTTTTTTTGTGGGTTGGGAGTTACTGTGAGATAAGCCAAATACCCGGCTTGAGTGCACCATAGGATTAGCGTGGACAGACATTGTACTCTTATGGTATCTCACCATGATGGGTGGCGATGTGTTCCACACCCAGATTGCGACCGTCTTGGAACTATCCTGTGTGGGGATTACCTCACTTCAGGGTACGACCTTGATAGTTATGTGCATCTGGTGACCGATCTTCGAGGACCTTAATGGGAACACCCCTCTCCACTGATGACAGTGGCAGACCACATTTGTTGGCAAACCCACTCGCATCCGAGGGTCCATTGGGAACTCGCATAGGATGGCCTGGTTCTCTCATAGGAATCCAGTCAAGGCAAACTGTTTGTATGACGGTAGTATTGTACCCTTCGGGATGAATGTACTATTGTTTCTCGATTCAGTGCTTGAAGCTGGGGACCAATGAGGGATGCTTGTTTCCTTGGACTCAGCTGAGGCCTCCCTGATTAGTACATAATGCCAAACCGATTCCCTGATTTGGTCATGAGCCATTTCTCGGAAATGGTGAACGTATTATTGCTATTCGGCTTTGAGAGTCCGTGATGTTGACCCGAGTAGCACACCTGTGAGATTGGGAGGGGTTTACAGGTTTGGAGGAACCCTAAACTTCAACATACCCACTTTGCCAGTATTGTTCAGTGTTCTATGGTTCTTTGATTCTGAGATCTGGGATTTCTATTCAGAGAAATTGTTACTGTGATTACCATTATGACCTTGATATTGTGACTCTCCACAGATACTTGGCTCGTTGTTCAACTTCAACACCATCAATGACTATTCTATTATGTGATCCAGTTCTACAGTTATTGGGTTCTCAGTTATGGGGTTCTATACAGAGATGGTGTCGCTATTGTGATTCTATACAGACAGTTGGTTCACTGCTCAACACCAGCATCAGATTATTGATCACATGCCTGTTGCATACATGACATCATAGCATTTCTGCACACATGTTCAGTTATTTCCGAGGATCACATATCTGAATCATGCCATTGGACTTTGTCTGTGTCAAAACTTGAATCAAAGCAGTTAGATTCCTCAGAAATAATTGAACATGGCATTTGCATACATCCTTGCATTCTTGACAGGTGTTCAGAGACAAATTCTTTTCCTGACTTGATTTCTCATCAGAATGGACAAGTTGAATCACATTTGAAGCAACTCCGGGCGGAGGTAATCGAAGGAAGACCCAGCTGAGGCCATTCAGGACAGAGGTGTAAACCTTACTTCAGAATCAGAAGTTGTTGAAAGAGGAAGTCAACCAGATGAAGACTCAGATGAGCTTGGTTATGGAAATTCTGAACAAAGCTATTTTCATCCCTATTGAGGGGAACTACGCTGCTCTGATTCTCCATTGGTCAATGGAGATACGTAGGCAGGAGATTGTGCAAGATCTTTCCGAGCAACTTTATTTATCAACTTCATTTATCAACCTCTTCCCTCCAAACGTCATTTGTCGGCATCCAATTTCAGCTTCCCAAGAGAGTCCAGCGGGCAGAGCATAAGGGTAAAGGCCAAAACAACTTGAGAAGAAGTTTGATCATATTCTGATGACGTACGTGCAACAAGTTTCCTCATTTATGCAAATTCGGAGTGGTTGAGCTAATTGCATCAGGATCATCTCCGACAAAGCTTCCTTTGGGGTTTCAATTCCAAGTATAATTACCATTCTGGGGCACCTGGCCTTTTAATTGAAGATTGCAAGTCTTTCAGAGGTAAAGGTGAAGACAAGGTCCAGAATTTGATCGACTCAAAGGTCATCATGCCAGAAAGTCTGCTCACATATTGAAGTCTCCTCATCAAATGGGTCTCCCAATTTGCATAGGCATCTTCAGAAGCAATAAGTCCAGACGGAGTCAAGTCTCCTCAATGATGGCAATGTTCAGCTTCTTTACTGCATTTTCATTTGTAGTTTATATTGTTTGTTTAAACATTTGTATGCATGCATGAAACTTATTTGTTTTTGAATGATAGCCATAATAAAATGCACATGTTTTTCTTGAAGAAATTCATTCGTATTCACTCATGATTTTGTGTATGTGCATTGCAATACCAACTATTATGCTTAAACTCTATTAAGGAGGATGACGAAATGAAAACGCAAAAATCTCTAATTGTGTGTTTTTGAGAAAGACCATGTTGATGATGTACAGGCATTGTTTCAAATCCTAAACACCGGAGATATAAGGGAGATAGACCCTCGCCAACCCATTTGAGCCTTGAAGTAGGAGTTTCTTTTCGCATGAAAAAACCCTTGCATTTAACCCAGGGGCAGGGTAGGCGTCAGTTAGTTTGACCGAGCATTCAAATTTCAAAAAGGAGTGCAAATCTGAGGATCCATTACCTTTCGTTGTACTAAATCAAGAGGTCTAATGACCAGAAACCACAATGGTTATCCCAATCAAGAGGTCCAAAGACCGGAGACCACAATGGTTATTCCTCAACAACCAAGAAGTAAGACAGTCACGACCCTCGCAAAGCATTCAAGACAAACAGTGTCACACGATTTGTTCAAAAAAAAAAAAAAAGAATGAGAAAGCCCGCTAAGTCGAAACTTGAAAACAAGCGACTTAGGCAAAAATTAGGGCATCCCGCTGGACTTCACAATCAAAGATTCACAAGAATTAGTCCAGGCAAAAGTTAGGGATAAGCAAAATAATGCAAAAGCGAAAGACGGAAAGGATTACACAAGAAAGATCCTCAAACAAGAACAAAGTCGTGTGATATAGACACAAAAGACAATAGGGGTGTCTGACTCTAAACAATAATTTGATTGGTGCTTAAACCGTTAGTGTAATTGGTTCCTCAACCATCATAAAACCCTTTTTGAGAGGTGAGCGCTTGTGAAAGCTAGCTGAACATAGGAATGGAGAACATCACGAAGATGGGTGGGCACATATAAATTTCGAGCCTATATCTTTTGTTTCTATAACCGTGAACCGGGCCACGATACAACCCTCAAAAGTCCTAACTGAAACAGGGTTATTTTGAGAGCGTACAACCACGAGACCGCGTTCCTGACTCCTATGAGTGGTGTTGAAAGATCATTGTTGGTGTTGCATGTGCATGCTTTCTATTATTCAAAAAAAAAAATTAATGTTGTATCTTAACCAGTGATTCGCTCACAATGGTTTGCAACATCTTTTTCAGTAAAACTTCAAAATTAACATGTGTGTTGCATTAGAATTTTCATTCTAAAAAAGTAAACATTTTCTGCTTGCATACATTTGTTTGGCATCATAAAAGTCCATGTATGGAATCTCAGTCCAGAAGTTTAATCTTGCCAAGTTGAGAAGTCTGAAACTTCCGAAGGACAATCTGTCGAGGTGCACTTTTTAAGAAAACTCCATCGAGTAGGGACTTTCCCAACATTCCTGGTAAGAGCCAACTAATCCGGGGCAATCATGTCGAGCAATATCTTCAAAATTTAGCCAAGCTGGGGCAATCAATTCGAGATTCAAATCTCTCAAAGAGCCATCAGGCGGAAGCATGCATTCAAATTTTAGCCAAACTGGGGCAATTACTTCGAGATCCAATCTCTCAAAGAACAGTCGGTCTGGGTGTTTTCTTCAAAGCACGGTCAGTCAGAGGTGACCACTTCAAGGCTCGTACTGGGGCAGGCCACCCCAAGAGCATGAGAAGTCACTCTCTTCCGAAGACGGTCAATCCAGAGTTAAAAATACTGAGATCTTTCATGAATCCTTGAGAGGCAAATTCTTTCATAGACCATGCGGTCTAGGGCAGTTATTTCGAGATCCGATGAATCTCTCCAAGAGTTTGAAGACACTAAGGCATCTCGTATGCCAGTTTTCTGTAAAATCCTCTTGAGATATTATCTTTTGATAGATCCTAGTAGGAGGCGAGTTGGAAATTGCAAAGAACCGTTGTTCACTCATGATTAGTTGGCAATCTATCAACCCAGAGTCTAGAAGCAAAGCCATTGTCGACACGTTACTTCAAGAGTTGTTTCATCAGAAGACTTCATTGATCATAATTCCTTAGCAAGTCTCATCAGACAATCCCTTCTCCAGTAGTGCGGCAAATGGAAGGTTGCTTCTTGAGCAGAAGGGTATCATCATCTCTCATTCCCAACATGAGAGGATTTAGTTCTTATCCCCAGCAAGTGGCAACTTGAGCTCTTATCTTCAGCAAGAAGCTTTATCATTGACATCCTCCATCATCCCCAGTAGAGTTGGAAGCTGAAATCTCTCCCAGCAAGGCAGCGGAATGTGGGTGTCCTCCCCAAGCAGTGACTTCCTTTCGATATAGGGGCAATTCCCAGCAGTATAAGGAGTGTCTTTCCTCCCCAGCAGTTTGCTCCCTCAGCGGTGTCATGCCTTTGGTTCCCATCCAAGTCAGGAGGTCCTCACCTCCCCACCAGAGTACAAGAAGGGTCCATCTCCAGCAGGGTCTTGGATCTCTAATCTCAAAAGTCCAATTTATTTTTGGCAGTGGAGGCTGTTCCGAGCCGGTGAATTATTAACAGTTTTCCCCGCAGAGTTGTTTCCTCCTCATTAGGATGAACCAGATCAATGCCGTGATCATCAGTTTCTCCCCAGTCAAGCTATCTGGGATGCCTGCAACCTCCTTTCCGGGAGATCTCTTTGCATTTGCATACGCATAATCATCATTACATTTGCATCCTCCAAAGTGTAGCATTTCCATCGTCATGGAGCATTACGCCATAAATCCAAACATATGCATACCAGCATGGGCCAGTTTTGAGGTATATTACATAAGACCCGTTACACCTCCAATCAGATTGAAGTATTCCCCACAGAATGCAATTTCGTTTCCCAGGGTGGTTACTTCTACCAAGTCTTGTTGTTATCCCCAGTTGAGTCTTGTTTCAGTACAACAGTCTCATTTTTCGCGTCTCCGTTTCAGTACAACGGTCGCGTCTTGGGCTCTCGTTTAAGTACAACGATCCCGTTCCTTTCGAGTCTCCATTTAAGTACAATGGTCTCATCTTTGAGTCTTGTTTCAGTACAACAGTCTCATTTTTTCGCGTCTCCGTTTCAGTACAACGGTCGCGTCTTGGGCTCTCGTTTAAGTACAACGATCCCGTTCCTTTCGAGTCTCCATTTAAGTACAATGGTCTCATCTTTGAGTCTTGTTTCAGTACAACAGTCTCATTTTTTTTCGCGTCTCCGTTTTAGTACAGCGGTCGCGTCTTGGGCTCTCGTTTAAGTACAACGATCCCGTTCCTTTCGAGTCTCCATTTAAGTACAATGGTCTCGTATTTGAGTCTTGTTTCAGTACAACAGTCTCATTTCCTTTCGCGTCTCCGTTTCAGTACAACGGTTGCGTCTCAGGTTATCATTTAAGTACAATGAACCTGTTTGCTCGGGCTCTCGTTTAAGTACAACGATCCCATTTCATTCGAGTCCCCATTTAAGTACAATGGTCTCGTATTTGAGTTTTGTTTCAGTACAACAATCTCATGTTCTCATGCCTCCGTTTCAGTACAACGGTCGTATCTCGGGCTCTCGTTTAAGTACAACGATCCCATTTCACTCGAGTCTCCATTTAAGTACAATGGTCTCGTATTTGAGTCTTGTTTCAGTACAACAGTCTCATTTCCTTTCGCGTCTCCGTTTCAGTACAACGGTCGCGTTTCAGGTTATCATTTAAGTACAATGATCCTGTTTGCTTGGGCTCTCGTTTAAGTACAACGATCCCATTTCATTCGAGTCTCCATTTAAGTACAATGGTCTCGTCTTTGAGTATTGTTTCCGTACAACAATCTCATTTCCTCGTGTCTCCGTTTCAGTACAACGGTCACGTTTCGGGTTATCATTTAGGTACAGCGATTCCGTTCCATCTCATCCTATTTTCTTTTCTTTGTGTTCGGTTACCGCCTGCGGCCGGTATACCTTTGCGTCTCCGTTCGAGGACGGTTTCACGTTGGATTCGAGGATCCCTTGTGAGTTGTCGTGCGAGGATGGCATTCTTCCTAGCATATTCCCACCTGGTTTGATGTTCCCCGTTACCTATTCAGAGGTCAAAATAAAAAACATAAATAAATAAATGGGCAGATGGCATTTCCATTACCCTCAGTGTGCAAATTTTCAGGTTTTATTCGAGTATTCAATCACTCCATACCTTGAACGCCTAAAAGCTGTTGCAATCATCCGTTCAGGTCTGCAGTTGATTGAATAGGGGCAGCTGTAATACCTCAAAATTTGCCCTCCTATTTATTCCTTCTACTGGCGTATCATTTCACATTCATCTGCATTTCTCATCAGTTCATTAACATCATAATAATGCATTTCATGGATTCATAAGGCATGTGATCAAGGCCCGTGGAAATTAGGGTTTCGTGCCTTATCTGTATCTATTATGGTTTGAACTTATGGAGGATATTCACTGGTGCATCTAACTTATTATTGAGGTGTTCAGTCAGATGGGCTTTGAATGAGAATATTGGCTCTTCTTAATGTCTCAAGTTATGTTCTTCATCATTGAATATCTCAAGGAAAATTTGGAGTTCTTGTTCATGATTTTGATTTGAAGGGAACTTCATCAACGGAGGCCCATTGTATCAAGGATTGGTTTAGATCCATTTGTTCACGGAATAATAATTCGAGGTTGTGCGAAGTTCAGTATGGCCTCAAAGTTCCTAGGAATGGATTGTGTAGAAGGACCTGATTTAGGTCAAGAGAGAATACACAGTTATTGACCTTACTGGGAAGACATCGCGGACGTTCAAATTCTAGTTCTTGATATTCAAATGCAAGCCATTGCCATTCTACATGTCAACTGGTTAATTCACTGTTCTTTTAGTCACCATGACCTTATCCCGTTTTGCTGACCAAAGTTATCTTTTTGTGTCCATATGCATATATCTAACATTTCATTTTTCATGTCATTTGTCTCTAAATATTAACCATTTCTTTTCAACATTGAGCCCATTTTCTTTTCTAAAATCAATTCATTATTCATTTCTAATCCCATTTGACCATTTTAATCCATTCTCGGTCCCGAATCCATTTGTCTGACAATATTACTAAATTATATTCATTTGACCATCGTTCTCATCCTTTATTACCATTTTCAAATCATTTTTGTGACTGCTTCCAATAACCATTTCTTTCTCCAATTTAAGTCGTTTATGGAAAGCCCATTACTTGTTTTTCTTATAGTCCTAATTAAGCCCATGTTCAATAATTGTCAAGACAAGTTTTTTATCATCAACATTGCTATTGAATTCCATGTTTGTGTCCATTTTTTTTATCAATCCAATCTAAGTCCAATTTTATTAATCCATTTGAATCCATATTTTCCACTGGTCAAAACCCCCATGTTCAGTTTAAAATCTCTTTATATCCTAGGACTTGGTGAGATTGCAAAACTTGTGCCATTAGCTTCTTGTGTTCTAGCAATTAATATAATCATTACCTTACCATTTTTGTAAGCATTAATGCCATCAATGTCCGCATTAATAGAACCATTAACAAAATTGGTCAAGTAAATTTATGCCATTTATTTCTTGAACGTGATGCATCAGTCAGAATACAAGAAAAAAATTGAAGCAAATAAAAGGGAAAAAAATGTTTAAAGGTTACAAGAGATTATTTCACACATGATCCTGTTAATAAGCTTCAATTGAGGTTCATTTAGTTCAGCTTCATGTGATGGAAACTCAGCTGAATATTTCCAACCATATGCTCTCGGGGTAGATTCCAATCAAGGCTTTTTTAAGTATTCAAGCGGACCGCCTTTGTTTATTGGCTCTTCACCTAGTCTTGAAGCATTGGCTCTTGAGGAACTATGTACTTATCAAGCTGATGTGGCAACTGTCTTGCGAAGTGGTTGTTTTCTATACTTCCCGCGACTGAACTTGTTCCTGGGGATATTGTGGAAGTTTCTGTGAGGTGCAAAATTCCTGCTAATATGAAGATGATTGAATTGCTAAGTAATGAAGTACGAGTTGATCAAGCTATTCTTACAGGAATTGATAGAGAAAACGCAGCACGAATCGCCGGTAGAGTGTGTTAATCAGTTACTTGATAAGAAGCACTCAGGCTGCCATGACTTTACCACAAAGCGATCAAAGGGCTATAACCTGTTGGAAATATATTTAATCAGCATATTACAGATGAGGGTACAGAGATTGGTTCAACGGATAAAGAAATGTTAACAAATTAATTGAATTCAGAAACTCATACCCTAATCACAGCCACCTATTCCATTAACCCTTCGTTTAACCTGTATAGTTCGATTCCAAGGAAAATATCTATCAAGTTCTAATCAATGTTCGCTAAATCATATTGAAGGAAACAAACTGAAAGAAGCCGCTGAATTATCAGCATCCAAGAATGAAAAATCCAGGCCAATGAATTCAGCAAGCAATCCAAATGTTAAAGATAAATGAAGTCGAAATTAATTTGTTACCTGCGCGACTCTCATCCTCTTTATCATGGAACAGATCCTTCAGGCCACCTCAAGATGTTTCTGAAATAGTTAAAGAAGTCTTGGCCTCAGAAGCTCATGTGCAGCAAAAAGCTACTTATCCAAGACGTTTCCATGTGCCGGAGGAATTGAAAGGCAGTCTGACGTTTGGAAGCTTTAATACTCTTGGTTCAAGTGAGAGATCTTGTAATGATTCGAAGATTGAGCGGCCTAAACACAGGAAACATGCCTTATAACGGGATCCCTCCTACTGAATATGCTCCTAGTCTGGCAGTGAATCTCGGGGGCTCGGTTAGAAGTGAAAATATTGCGGATGGACCATTGAGAGAGGGTTCTGATGTGTGGGTACGGGCTGCGTCAAGAGTATTAGTCGGATTCAATCAGCCAGGGCATATGATGGCTTCACCCTCTATCTTCTTGCAGCAGTCTCAGGCTGCCGTTGAAAGTGCGAGCTCATTCCAACAGCCTCCACCCTGCACAAAACCAAAATAAATAAATAAAGAAACAGTCACAATCAATTGTAAGTTCGCGGAGGAAAAGAAAAACCAAGCAGGACAAGGAAATCCAAGTTTGCAGAGCCGAAACAAGACATTATGGAGAGAGTCTGATGACATCATCGAGGGTGGTTAAGGGATTGAAAATCCAGGATGAGTTTTCCTGCAAAGTCCAATAGTCGAAATGTTAGTCCGAAGTACGGAGAGGAACAATTCCAAGAACCGGATGAATGGCAGATGTGAATTGAGCAACATTCTCCTATTACAAGAGTTAGTCGGGAGTCAAAACCTGTGCTGAACCTGAACAAAGAGGAAAATAAGTTAAAACGGGATAAGAGAAAATCAGTGGAAATTCAAAATAGCTCTTAACTGAATAGCTCTTAACTGAATCAGTGGAAATTTTAAATTCAAAGAAAAAGAAATGGCATAAAGAAAAATCAGTGTCATAACAGAATTCATTCATCTCAGAAAACCAAAAACAAGTGAGCTCATAACTGAACGAATAACTGAATTGCAACAAACCTTCAGCTAATTCATAACAACCATAACAGAAAGCAGAAATCGAAAATTGCATACTTGCCTGAGAATCTTCCAGAAGGATCTGGATGATCATCTTCTATAAATCAGGAACTCCATCACAATTTCCAGCTTCTTCACCACATTCTCCAATCTTCTTCTCCTTCTCCAATTCCCAGCCTTATCATCTTCAATCTTTTATCCTCTCACTCCATTTTCGTGAGCAGTGATTAACATCATCACCATTCCATAGCAATGTTATCAAGATACCTGCAACATTGAGGAAAGAAAGAGTAAGAACGCGAAATCTTGAATCCAACGATCAAGCCACAATTACCACATCACTACTACCATAACTCACCTCTAGAATTGGAATACCGCATTGGTTCGTCATCAACTCCGTAAGCCGCAACGAGGACGTGCATCGGTTATTACCAAGGGGTTTCGTCTGCGAATACGGTGCTGGAGAGAATTTGAAGCCGCGGAAGAGGAGAAGATGTCACCGGAAAGCTAGGCGGAGGAAATTTCTTCGTACTTGTCATCGAAGAACCGTTCGGACATCCACCTCTGCGAATTTGATTCAAGGTACGAGTTTACAGCCGCGTATGATGATGATTCTTGGGGTAAATCTTTTGACCTAGGCTAGAATATTGGGAATATGAGAAAGGTCATGGTTATTCGGAAGGTGTTAATCTTGATTTGCTTCCGGCAAGGCTCTCGTAGTGTTTATATTAGGGAAAAGGGGGTTTCGATGTGGTCCATTGGTGGTTTCCGGTGATGAGGTTGGAATACCGGCGGCGCGAAGACGCCAAGAGGAGGAGTCTTAGGGTTTCTAAGATGAAGAAGAAGCAGGGGACGGCGGCGGATTAAGAAGATGAGAAGAGGGGTTAGGGTTCCAGCATTGTCATAATTAGGTTATAGTTCTTTTTTTTCTTTTAATTAAATTTTGTAATCATATTAATTTAATTAAGTTTAATTCAGTTAATTAATTTTATAATTAGATTATTAGTTAAATTCTTTTTTCTCTTTTTAGATTAATAATATCTCCTTTTAATGGAACTGTAATTAAGGATTTAGAAAAAAAATATTATAAGATTAGTCTAATAGTAACTTAATTTAAAATCTTTAGAAAATATTTTTGAGATTAGTTTAATATTTTCTTAAATCAAGACTTTTTTTAGAAAATATTGGTTTAGGTGAGTTTATCTCATTTTCTTAATTAAGATTTCATTAGATATTATTCAAGATTAGTCCATTTATTTTTGTTTTTATTAAAATCCTTAGAAGAATATTATGTTAGGATAAGTTTAATTCATTTTTAATTAAGATTTTAGAAAAAATCATAATAGTTTAGTTTAAGATTTTGCTTTAATTAAGATTTCTTTTAAAAAATATTTTGATAAGTTTAATTAAAATGTTAAGTAGATAAAATCATATGATTAGTTTAATTCATTATAAATTAAGATTTTAGAAAAAAAACATATTATGAGGTTTAGTTTAATTCCTTTTGCTTAAATTAAAATAGGAAATTGATTTAATTATGAGATTAGTTTAAGTTTAGCTTAAGGCATTATTAAATTAGAATATTAAATTGATATATTAAGACTATAGGTTAATTCCTTTTTAAAGTTTTTAGAAAATATTATATTTAAGATAAGTTTAATTCTTTTAAGTTAAGATTTAAAAAAATAATAATGATACTGGCACCCCTCTTATTAGGCCCATGTGAGAAACAGCATAGAGACATTGCTATCCGCACCATCCCCTTATCCCTGCGTTTTGGGCTTTGTTAGTCTGCTGTCTGCACCCCATATTTTAGGCCCCTTACAAAAATAACTAGAGATAACCACTAAAGTTACCCCCTGAATATTTCTTTAGACTTTTAATTTCAGTTTAATTATAGTTTCAAATTAAATGCATAAAAATAGGAAAAAGCATTAGAAAATTCCCAAAAAAATTAAGGAGGGTTAATAATTGGATTTAGAAATTTATGACATTTTCATTTTCTGGAATTTGTTTATTTTTCATTAAATTCTGAATTATTCTTGTATTTAGCTTTATTGAATTTTTCTTTAATTGTGCAGAATTTTGTTTATTTTATTTAAATAGCTTCCATTAACCTTTTTAGCCCACTTTTTTTTCTGTAATTAGAAGACCCCTAATAGATCTTAGGATATTTTTTATGGAATTTTTAGGAATTTTTATCTTAGGTTTTGGTAATAAAATCTTTAAGAAATAATAGTTAATTCTTAGTTTGAAATAATTAGTTGTTAAGCATAAAAAATAAGTATTTTTAAGAATCCCTTTTAGTACTATATTAGAGATAATGTTAGGACCTTGCAATTTAATTTCCATAATTTTTCTAGGAGTTTTAGTATTTTTTAGAATATTAGTTTTTAAGCCTAGTTAGACATAATTCCCATTAGTTTAGGCCATTAGAAAAAATATAGTTCAATACATAAAAAATAATAAAATAGTTTAGTTTAAGTTTAACCCTAGAATTAAACATTAGACTTAGGTTTAGTTTAATTTGTTTTAGGATGAACATTAAGTTTGACTTAGATTTAATACTTAGGTGAATTTTTCATTTCCATTAGAAATAGAATAAATGAAAATAGTCTATATTTTTTATTCATGCCTTTAAGGCAATTTTTTTAGAAGTTTGTTCCTTATGCTTAACTTCATTTTTTGATTATTTTTATTTTTACAACTTGTATAGGATTCCTATTTGTTCTTAGAATCAACTTAACTTCATTAAGAAGTAAGTTGAATTCTAATAGTTTTAAGTTTCCATTAGGAATAGAAAACCTCACTAACCCTTAGGATCACTTTGTAAATACATAACACATTAGGATTGAGTCTTAGTCCCTTAGATTTTTCCTTTTATCAACTTGAGTCATTCTCTTTCTCATCTCAAAAGAAAAGCAATAAAACACTTAATAAAAACCGAACAATCTTGTACGACACGAGACTTTGTTGCGGAGTGTTTATACGCGTCCTGTTTCGGGGCGAGGTGTAAATGCTTCCCGCGATGGATAGGTCTTAGTACAAGACAGTTCATAAACAAACAAATTCAAAATACTTCTTATAAAAGCCAAAAACACACAATAAACGACTATCCTGCGGGAACTTCTTTTCTCATCTCATTCATTCATAACGTGAACTCGCGACTACTTGTCTCGCATGCAAGACGGTTAACGCACTCGTACCAGACGAGCCTGCAACACCTGAGCATAGACATACGCAGTTCCAGCTGTAAAAAACACAAACAAACAGTTCCCGCCTAGGTTAGGCGAACTACGTCGACTCTGATCCTCATTATCCCGATGAGGTACGTAGGCAGCGGGGTAGGGCCCGTTCGAGCACATTCTTTATTTTCCCTACATTTCCCTCTTTCATTCCATTTTCTTTTCCGATTCCCTTTCTCATTTCATTTCCATTCCAGTTAGCGGTTTTATTCAGCAACAGTTATTTTTTCACACCCTTTGAAACAAAACAAGCAAGCATGGATCCCGTCGGGTACGACGGACGATCTGGGGTGCTAATACCTTCCCAGGTCGTAACCGACTCCCGAATTCAGATCTTTGGTTCGCAGGACCTTGTCCTTTCCTTCTTCCTTAGGTTTGTGCAACATTACCTTTCCCATTCATTCGGGATAAAAATGTCTGGCTGGCGACTCTAACCTTTCCGCGCCACTTTCGCGTTTGTACTAGGATGAAAATCCCGGGAGCGACAGACGGCTGCTCTTTATCACGACATAGGACGAATGTCGGATAGAAGGTTCCAACAATGGGGATTCCACTAGGGAAAGGATGAGGGACGGTCATCTAAAGGTGAAGGACGATCACCTGGCAGGGGACGGCTGCCGAAAGTATCACGACATAGGACAAATGCTGGATAGGAGAAAGTTTCTGTGTTGGCGACTTATTGGGGAATGGTAAACACAGACGAGTGCTTACATCTTGAAATAAATGGCATAAGTGTCTGACAGTGTGTATAGACTAAAAATGCAGACGAGCATCTTTAGGACCATGATACAGACGAGTATCGGTAGAAATAAACGTTGACACGTGTTTAGGGATGATGATACAGACGAGTATCAATCGGTTGAGCAAAGAACACAGACGAGTGTTGAATCTGCTGAGGGGTGATATATGCAAGATACAAACGAGTATTAAAAGGATTATGTATAAGTATGCTGAGGACATATGTGCAAGACACGGACGAGTGCCAAAGGTTTGAGCAAGGGACACATACGAGTGTTCTTGACTTGCTGGGGAAATATGACACAGACGAGTGTCAAAAAGAATATGTACAAGCATGGATAAGTATCTGTATTGAGAATGCAGAAGGTATTCTGGCGACCTTACTGGGGAAGATGACACGAACGAGTGTCAAAAAGAGCATGTATAAATATGAACAGGCATCTGCTTTTGAGAGTGCAAAGGGGATGTTTTGGCTTTTATCTGCAGGGGATATTGTCGCTCCTAAAGATTTGCACCCCGGTACAAGTGTGTCACACCCTAAATTTTGACTGAGCTTTTTCGAATTTTATTCATCTGGCGCATTTTTATCGAATTATTTGATAGTCAGTCATTTTTGCATTATAATCAATTAATCATTAATCATGCAGTTCTATTTATTTTACTTTTAATGTCATATTTTATTCTTGATTTTTTTTAGAATTACTTATTTCGCTTTAAGAATAGGAGTTTAGATTATATTAGATATTTTAGAATTAGTTTTAATTTAAATTTTATTTTGGTTCAATTCTAATTTAGAATTTTTTTTATTTAAGTTAATTTAGATTTTAGTTTAATTTCAATTTCAATTTATTTAGTTTAACTTCAATTTATTTAATTCAATATAATTTATTTTTTGATAATCATTTTCAATTTTTTTTCTTTTTTATTATTATTATTATTAATTTTATTATTATTATTATTATTTATTATTATTATTACTACCTTTCTTTTGTTTTTCTTCATATTCAAAAAAGAAAAAATAGCAAGTGGGGTCCACTACAATGTAGTACAAACACTTCACATGGATTGCCAACATGGAATTATCAATGGCAAAGAATCATTCTTATAAAGTCACATGGATTGCCAACTTGGACTTATCAATGACCAAGAATCATTCTCACACTTCACCTGGATTACCAACTTGGACTTATCCATGACCAAAAATCATTCTCATAAAGTCAAATGGATTGCCACATCAACACTCCTACCTCATTCACACTATAAATAAGATCTATCTTTCTCTCATTTGAGACTAACAAGATCAACCTTATATTCTCAAAATCTAGCACATTCATTACATATTTTTCAAAGTCAAAATTCTTTTTTTTACTTACACAATACCCATAAACATTCACCATCTTCACCATAACAACAACCTCCATCAAAACACATTCACTTTCTTCTACACAACAAGCTCAACATTTGCTAGCCTTGAAGTTTGTGAGTATCATTCATCATTTTCTTTTTATATTTTAGTTTGTTATCTATTTAAATTATTAAAAAAATTTCTTATTAGTTTAAGTTATTAGATTGACTTAGTTTCTTCCTTTCAAAATATAGTTTTGTTTAATTTACTTATTAATGTTAGAAGTAAAGTATATATGTGATTAACACTTAAAAATATAAAAAAATATTATTGTGTAGTAAGTTATTTAAATTTAGTTTTTAAGTTTAGTCGTAATTTTGTTTAGTTGTTGATAAACTAAAAATTCAAAAAGATGTGTCTTTGCTTTTCAATTCCGTTTTGATTTTTATTTGGACCGATGATATGACAAAGCCGCGATAAACCGTTTCCGATTAATCGTGGCCGATATGAGGCCATCTTGTTTATTTTATTTTATTTATTCTAATTTCACAATTTTATTTCATTTTATTTAGGATATTCATTTATTTTATTGATTTCTCGCACCTTTTATGTCATATTAATTTCTAACGGTTCGATTAAATCGTACACCGCACACACGCTTTCTCTTGGGCAAATTACAACGAGACCCTTTATTTCATCGCATTCTCGTATAAAATTATTATTGTATCCCTCTCCCGCTTTTGTATGCAATTTATCTTTCCGCATTTATTTTACCGGTTTCGATTTAGCATTATTAGGAACATGTAGGAATTAGGATTAGAATCCACGAAATCAATTAATAAATATTTCTTTCTCGCCTACATTTTGGCACACACGTAAGTCAGTCACTATGTGACTGCCGTCTGCACGACTTTTACGCATCTTAATTAATTTAACAAGGAATAGAGCTCCGGAGTCTAGCACTCTGCACGTTCTGAAACGAACCACACCTGGGCTAGCCTCACGCGTAGTGTTTCGTTTACTACTTCGTTATTTAAAATACGTTAATTCTAAAACGTCTAAAAAAATATATCCAACTTATTTTATAAATTTAAATACGAAAACAGAGCTCCGGAGTCTAGCATTTCGCACGTTCTAGATTGGATCGTTCCTGGGCTAGCCCCACGCGACGCGGTTCAATCACCGTTCGTATATCAAAATATCTCAATCATTTTACAAATTAATTAACGAAAGAATAGAGCTCCGGAGTCTAGCATTCCGCACGTTCTAGAGTGAATCTCTCCTGGGCTAGCCCCACGTGACGTGGTTCATTCACTCTTTCATATCTTAAAACAATTTAAAATTTACCAACCAATTCATCATTTTCATAATTAATCAGCGAAAGAATAGAACTCCGGAGTCTAGCACTCCACACGTTTTGGAATGAAACGCTCCTGGGCTAGCCCCACGCGACGTGGTTCATTCGCCCTTTCGTTTAAAACATCTTAACAAAAGTCAAACACTTTTCTCTAAAAACGAACATTGTTTAAATCATTCTATCTCGCAAACAAGCTAGCGCTTCAACCTCCACCGCGAGTATAAGCCAACGCTTAGCAGTAGAAAGCATTTCAAACAATCGTTCAATTAAAAATCACAAACCGTAGTCACACGAACTACGAAGCGCTGACTTTCCCATTGCACAAGGGAATACGTAGGCATGAGGATTTTAATCCTTCGCGAGCACCCTAATAAACATTTAATCTTTTCTCCGTCATAATAATAATAATTTAAAACTTTAAACAAACATAATAACAATCATTTAGAAGACAAAAACTTAAGATCAAACATTTAATCGCATAGTTAAGCTAAGAGGTTCCCGTTGAGTACAACGGACGTGAGGGGTGTTAATACCTTCCCCTTGCGTAACCGACTCCCGAACTTAGAATTTGGTTTCGTAAACCATTTCTTATCCTTTATTAGGTTGTATCTATATCTCCCTTTTCTCTCGTAGAATAAATAGAATTAGGTGGCGACTCTGTTGTTTGTTTTAGGATCGTATTTTTCGAGGTACGACAAAGCGCAAACGGTAGCGAAAAGAGAAATGAGATGAAGGTGAATAGAGTCGCCATCTAGGCAGTTTTATCCCGAAGAAAAGACAATGCTGCATAAACCTAAGAAAAGATGGATAAGACGGTTGCGAACCAGAGAAACTGAGAAAGGAGGTTGGTTACAACCTGGGAAGGTATCAGCACCCAAATTGTCCGTCGTACTCGACGGGATCCACGCTTACAAGATTGTGCTTAAAGAGGTAGGTATATGTGCTATCTGTGTGCAAAAGCTGGAAAAGAAATATACAAGTGTCAGTGCAAAAGGTGTGAATTGCTCAGGAATGAGGCTTAAAAGAGAATGCTGGAAGAGGGGGAAGACACATAGACTTTTGTTCGATAACAATTAAGTTATGCCTACGTATCCTCTTGTGCAATGAGGAAGTCAGAACGCCGTAGTTCGACTCAAAGAGACTGAAAGATAAATTGACTTGTGAACTTCTTTCTTGTCTATGCTCAAGTATATGACTCGTCTAGCTCAAGTGCTAACTGTCTTGCATTAGATGGAAGAAGCAAGTTCTCGTTTATGAATGAGTGTGATAAGAAAAGAATCCCGAAGGAGACGATTATTGTTTTTTTTATGTTTTCAGTTTTTTTTATTGTTTTTGGAGTTTGTCATAAGTTAATGAGCTTAAGCCTAATCAAGGGCTTGTAAACTCGTTATATCCTCCCTGATTAGGGATAATGAGAATACTTTAAGTATGAGATAAGCATCTCAACTTAATTGCCATGATGATGTAGGATTAAGATCATTAACCTACTTGTGATTATTAAGATGTTTTTGGGTTTTGTTTAATGTTAAGTAATGAGTTTAATCCATAATCAAGGATTAGTGAACTCATTACACCATCCTAATAGAAGGATGATAGATGAGAACACTTAAGCTGAGGAAGATACCTCAACTTAATCCATGGTTAGGGATTAAATTCATGACAAAACAAGCCTTTATTAAGTGGATTTTAATTAAGGGTGAGATTAAGAAGTGAGTTTTATGATTTGTAAGACAACTTGAGGGGGACTTGTCCATTAAACACTAGGGTTAGTCCTTCTTAACCATAGAGGAAGAATTAGAACCCTAATGTAAGGCCCAAGTTACAAGTTAATGTATTAGTGATTATTAGGTGGGTTAATTAAGAGGTTTAAACAAATTAAGGGTTTAACACTTAGGATTAAAGTTATACACTCCATCCTAATAGAAGGATGCATGCATAACCCTAATTCCAAAGTCCTAAAACCTTAAAGGTTTAGTCTCTAATGATGAGATGAGAAAAGAGACACAAAGAAGACTCAAAGGAAAAAGTCTAAGGGAAACTAATAAGTCCTAAAAATTTATCATGCTTGGAAGTCCTAGGGTTTGTGAGGCTTAAGAGAAGAAGTCTTCAAGGAAGCCACGAAGGTGAAGCAAGATGAAAAGAGAAGGAAGCAGAAGAATAAGTTACTTACTTCCTAAGAAGATAAGTAACTTAAAGAAAGAAATTGAGAAAGAAAGAACACAAGTGAGCAAGCCCACTCAAAGACAATAAAAAATGCAGCAAAGATGCAATATGAAAAAGATGAGAAGAAGTGGGAGGTGAAGGCAAATCCACCTCTCAAACAACTTACCATTAATCTGAAAAGTTAGCACAAGATGCATAAGGAAAGAAATGAAATGAAAATATGTATATGCAAAGGCAAAGACCAAAACCAGAAGCATGTACATGATGCTAATGATGTTATGATATGATGCAAAGGCAAACAAGATGCATGTGTGTGTTCATACAAGAGAATGAATGCAAATGAAGCATGTAGGAAGCATGTAAACACATGGATGTTTATGGAATGAAATGGATGCAAAGCATAGCAAATGTATTAATAAATGATCAAGTAATGTCTTAAGATGTCTAAGATGGCATACAAATGCTTAGAATGTCATGGCAAGTTCACATGTTCATGCAATGCAATGTAAGATGCAAGTAAAGATGCAAAATTAGGGTTACATGAGATGATGAGATGTAAATGGCAAAGACAGAAGTAAATAACATTATAAAAAATTGAAAATGCACTCAAAGGAACCCTAAACCTATACTAGGTTACCATCCAAAGAGGGAGGTCAAAAACTAAACCTAGAAGGAGTTATGAATTTCCTATGTTTCTAGGGTTTTTTGGGTGATCCTCAATGTAAAATTCCAAACAAATTGGAAATTCAAGATAAATTCATGCGAAAAATATCCTAGATACTACATGATATGTGTAAAACAAAGCAAAAAGAACTAACTTCAAACCCTTCATGGTTAGACATAAAAGATTTTTCAAAGGTTAGGGTTTAAAATATGATTTTATGAACCCTAAATTCAAAGAAAATTGTCAAATGATGATCAAAACCAAAAACAAATTTATATGAGGGGTTTAAAAATGTTTCTAAATGTGTTAAGATGCAACATGAATTTTTTGGTGATTTTTAGAAACCTAAATGCTATTTTAATTAATTAATTTCCATTAATTAATTAAAATAAACATTAAAATATTTTTAAAAATACAATTTTTATGCAAAAAATAAAAGTAAGAATATTTTTAGTTTCTGAAAATTAATAAAAGTCATGATAAAAATTTTCAGAATTTTTTGATGATTTTTGCTATTTTAAATAATTATATGAAAAGAAATAGAAGGAAAATAAAATAAAATGAATAAAAATGAAAAATATGACAATCTGAGGGCTGGGATTTAAACTGGGGAAAGGACCATTGACCAGCGCGTAAACCAAGGGCTGGGATTAATTCTGACTTATTTAATTAAAATTAAACTTAATTAAACTGGATTAGGGCTAATGAGGGATCTAGGTCGTTCAAACACGCGCAGGAAAAGGAATCTAAGGGCCCTAATTCAAACCTGGTTAATTAATGGGGATTAGCCCTAATTAAACTCAGGTGGCCGGAGAAGACTTCCGGTCGTCTTCTCCAGCGTGTTCCTCACCCCATCTCTCTCAAAACACCACAAAAACTCACTAAACTCTCCAGAATCAAACAATGAACATCATAGAACACGAATCAATCAACAAAACTCATTTATATTCCAAGAACAACATGAATCGAATCAAACATTATTTAGGTTAAAAATTTCAGAAGCACGATACAAGCTTATTTCTCACTTATTTTTAAAACTAAACATATCCCAGTGATTAGGGCAACATGTAGAACAATAATTTAACAAGAAAACAAGGTTCTGGAAAAAATGTTCATCATGTTACCTGAGGTTGAGCTTTCAAGTTCTGGGCTTTCTGGCCTCCTCCTTTGTGCAAGTCAGCTTCAATGAGCTCCCTGAGGATGTTGAGAAGCTTTGCAAGAGTTTATATGGCTTAGTTTATGAGTTTTAGTTCTGTGGAGGCAGAAATCATGTTTCTGATTCTTGAGGTTTTAGGCTTGTTTAATGGTTGGGAAATGATCTGGAGGATGTATGGAGATGATTGGTGAAAGAATTTTGAAGTTTTGCTGGGTGGTTTGAAAGTTTAGAAGAGAGGAAGTTTCTTGAGGATTTTTGCAATCTGAATGTGTAGGATGATTCAAGCTCCAAGATGTTATGAAATGTGATCCTTAGGGCATGTATGTGAAGTTGTGATAGGTCAGAATCGTTGTTGTGGGCTATGCTGATTGGTATGGCTTCATTTGCAAAAAGTCAAGTTTGCTTGTACTTGGGGTATGGGTCATGGCAGGCCTGGTTGCAAGGGGTGTCTGGCCTCAACTGAGTTCAAGGAGGACCATGGAAACAAATATGGCATGCTGGCACAACTGTATGGAAAGATCTATACCATTTTGCAAATTTGAGAAGTTTTGGCCCTTTTGAAATTTCTTGAAGTTCAAGGCATGAAAATGCATAATTCTTGGGCCAATTCTGATCAAAATGAGTTGCACTATGATGGTATGATGTTTAGAGATGCATTAGAGGTCAAGAAATGGCTTGGCATGAGAAATTGCAAAATTCCCTCTTTGGCATGATTGTGAAAATTATAGGATTTTTGCCAACTTTGAAGGATCATAACTTGAGTTCCATAGTGAATTAGAAAATGTTCTTGTACTTTTTGAAAAGGGAAAGACCTAATCTACAACTTTCATGACCAAGAATTTTTCATTTCAAGCATTTTTGATTAAGAAAGAGGAGGTTGAAGAACTTTCCCAAAATGGAAAGTTTCCATTACAAGTCATTTCCATTTTTGGCAACGTTTTGGTTTAGCTCAAATTTCTTCAACTTTGTGAACTTCCAAGAACTCCAATGATCAAATAAAGATCATGGAACTTCAATTTGATGAAAATACCCCTTTGGTTCCATTGTTGGGGGCCTCAGATGCCCTGATTTTGCTATGACTTGCTCAAGAAGTTACCTAATGAACAGTTGACTTCCACAATGAATTTCTTCATAAAACTTGGTACACATGATCCTTATAACATCTTAAGAACATTAGAAAAAAGAATGGCCCAAAAGGTTTGTGTTAAGGCCTCTGAAACCAAAACCCTAATTTTGGTCATCTGTGTAGTGAAAACCCTAGCTCTGCTTCCATGCCTTGCCAGTTCTTGTGATCGCTTGACTTCTATGAACTTTAAGGGATATAATATGATGATAGAACACACATGGACCCTCTTGGAACACTTGGAGACCTTTGGAATGGCTCAGATAGATCCTTGGATTGCTCAGATCACAAACCCTAGATGCAGATGAATTTGAACTTATGTAGTGAAATAAAAATGCAATATGAGGTGTAATGCTTATGTTGATGAAAACATGAAAGATCACAAGCCAAGGTTTGAAATGAGTGAGGGCAAATTTGGGGTGTTTACAGCTTCCCCTATTCAAACATGAGTTAGCTGTGCAGGATGTAAGCGCCTGGCTTAACAGACAAACAAGATAACTTGTGGTTGAATACCAAAGACAGTCCAGAATTTGCACTCACTGGATAGAAGAAGAAAAGGGATATAAATTGTAAAATATAGTATAAAATGATTATTAAATGAAGGCGATGGAGGACGACCACCGAGCAGAGGACGACTGCTGGGGATAAAGCGGTAAGTAAAATAATGACGGGGACGACCGACATGCTGGGGAATTAACGGGACCATGACGGGGACGGCCATCAGGTAAAGAAACAAGATTCTCCGGGGATTAGAGTAAAGGAAATGATGGGGACGGCTATCGGTTTAAAGAATAAATGAAATATTGACGAGGGACGGTCATCAAAGGTGAAGGACGATCACCTAGCAGGGGACTACTGCTCTTTATCACGACATAGGACGAATGTCAGATAGAAAAGGTCGACGATGGGGATGGCCATCGGATAAAATGATGAAGGACGATCATCAAAAGGTGAAGGACGATCACCTAGCAGGGTACGGCTGCTCTCGGGGTTTATCACGACATAGGACGAATGTCGGATAACAAGATCAACAATGGGGACGGCCATCAGATAAGCATGATGAAGGACGATCATCAAGAGGTGAAGGACGATCACCTAGCAGGGTACGGCTGCTCTCGGGGTTTATCACGACATAGGACGAATGTCGGATAACAAGATCAACGATGGGGACGGCCATCGGATAAAATGATGAGGGACAGTCATCAAAGGGTGAAGGACGATCACCTAGCAGGGTACGGCTTCTCTTTATCACGACATACGACAAATGTCGGATAGAAAAGGGTTCCAATAATGGAGATTCCATTGGGGAAAGGATGGGGGACGATCACCTGGTAGGGGACGGCTGCCGAAAGTATCACGACATAGGACAAATGTCGGATAGGAGGATTGTTCTGCTGGGGAATGGTAAACATGAATGAGTGCTTACGCTTAAAGAATAAAAGGTATAAGTGTTTGACGTTGTGTATAGATTAAAGATGCAGACTAGCATCCTTAGGACCATGATACAGACGAGTATCAGTAGAAACTAGCGCTGACACTTGTTCAGAGATGATGATACGGACAAGTACCAACTGGTTTAACAAAGAACACAGATGAGTGTTGAATCTATTTGAAGAGTGATATATAAACAAGATACGGACGAGTATCAAGGACTCCTGTATAAGTATTGGTCTGTTGATGAAGTATGAACAAGATACGAACAGATGTTCAACTTGCTGGGGAAAGGTGACACGGACGAGTGTCAAAAGAGACTATATATATAAGTTATAAACAAACATTTGTATGTGAGAGTGTAAAAGGTGTTCCGGCGACCTGTGGGGATGACACGGACGGGTGTCGAAAGGAGTGTGTTATAAACAAGTGTTTGATTGGCAATAAGCGTATTGACAACCATGCTGGGGAAAGGTGACATGGACGAGTGTCTAAAGAGGCTATATACACGTATTTGTATTTGAGAATGCAAAGAGGATGTTTTGGCTTATATCTGCAGGGGAATGATATGACACAGACGAGTGTCGAAAGAGTATATATAACAGGCATTTGTGTTGGAGAGTGCGAAGGGGACGCTTTGGCTTTTATTTGCAAGGGATGTGGGTTTTATATATATATTGTTGCTGAGATATTGATGGTAATTGTAGGTGACTGGCTCATACCTGGCTTGTGATCATGCAAATGTTTGATTTTTGCCGTAATGCTCCGTATTAGACGGAATGCTACGCTTATTTTGTGAATATGATGCGAATGCTATGATTATGCAAAGGAAGAACCGATCTGGGATTCAGATCCTGTTGAAGAAAAAAAAGATCTCTGATTGATCTTCTTGGAGGGATATCCCAGCTGAGGGAGATCATTGGTAGATCTGTTAGGATATATAGCTCTGCTTGGGGAAATAAATCATTGATAGACCTATACTGTAAGGAGAATCTCAACTGGGGAGAAGGAAGCTTTCATCACTTTGTTGCTCTTCTGGGGAGAGGATGGAAACTTTGTGGGGAACTTGGTTGGGGATGCTCCTGTTGAATAGATTTGTGCTGGGGATGAGGAGGCTTTGACAACTCTGTTGGGAAAAAGCATTCCAGATGCTGCTTGGGGAGGAGGTATGCTGGGGAAGTATGCTTGGCATGCCCCATGCTGCGTATTGGATACCTGCAACCTGTTAAGACAAAGAAACGCACAAGTATCTCGAGGTATCCCTTACCGGATTCCATCATAGGAGTTAGATATTCCTGAGAGCAAATATATTTCCTGCAGGCATTTATCAAAAATGGCTCATTTGTTTTATGCAAATATTATATCATGGATATTGGACATTTTGCAAACAAAAATGTATAAGAAGAGGTGTGACTGAAAATTCTGATTTTATTAATCTGGGTGCCCTGAATTGGCAAATACAGTCAAGGAAACAAATCCCCTGGAATGAGGAGATTGCTACAAATTGAGAAAATAAAAGTGTTGGCAATGTTGACGACGCTCCAGTGAGCTTCCTTTGCTATGACCTGTATGACCTTGACGTTCTTCTCATCTTGCTTTCTGAAGAAGGTTGATTCTGACTGATGCTTTAACTTTTCGAAGCTCGCTGTGTTGTGAAGAATACAGACGAATTCAGAATGCAGTTGTTCGCTTATTCCCTGATTTTGCGTGGATCGCCCTTTCGGGTTTTCAATCCACCGGGATACCCATTTTTGCCTGAGCTGTCCGATACGGCTTTTCAACTCAGCGGGTGTACACATTTTTTCTAATTTTCCCTTATTTTTGCCCGAGTCTTTTATTATGTTTTTGACTCGTCGGGATGCCCTATTTTTGCCTGGACTTACATTCTGTTTTTATGTCCAGCGGGTCATTTTATGCGAAGTATTTTTTAACTGCATCTGAATTCACAGGGGATAAGAAATCTTCACCGTCCATAGTAGTGAGCATCAGTGCTCCACCAGAGAAGACTTTCTTTACTATGAATGGACTATCGTAGTTTGGAGTCCACTTGCCCCTGTGATCTGTATGAGGAGGAAGAAGTCTTTTCAGCACAAGATCTCCTACTTGGTATTCCCGAAGCCTGACTTTCTGATCAAAGGATTTCTTCATCCTCTTCTGATATAACTGCCCATGACAAATTGCATCTAATCTCTTTTCTTCGATCAGATTCAGTTGATTGTACCGAGACCGGACCCATTCTGCTTCGTCCAGCTTTACATCCATCAATACCCGTAAGGAGAGTAGCTCAACTTCAACAGGTAGGACAACTTCCATACCGTACACAAGCTGATAAGGTGTTGCCCCAGTAGACGTTCTGATTGAGGTTTTCTACCCATGCAAGGCAAATGGTAGCATTTCATGCCAGTCTTTGTAAGTAACCACCATCTTCTGTACAATCTTCTTGATGTTTTTATTAGCTGCCTCAACAACGCCATTCATCTTTGGCCTGTAAGGAGAAGAGTTGCGATGTTGGATTTTAAAGTCCCGACATAGTTCTGCCATCATTTTGTTGTTCAAATTAGAACCATTATCAGTAATAATTCGCTCGGGTACTCCATATCGACAGATGATGTCTCTTTTCAAGAATCTGGCTACCACTTGTCTGGTGACGTTTGCATACGACGCTGCTTCGAACCATTTAGTGAAGTAGTCAATGGCTACCAAGATGAATCTGTGGCCATTTGAAGCAGTCAATTTGATCTTTCCAATCATGTCAATGCCCCACATGGAAAAGGGCCAAGGTGAAGACATCACGTTCAAAGGATTTAGAGGCACATGCACTTTATCTACATAGATCTGGCATTTGTGGCACTTTCTGGCATATGCACAACAGTCTGCATCCATTGTGATCCAGGAGTAACGTGATCGTAATAATTTCTTAGCCATTGCATGTCCTCCAGCATGGGTACTGAAAGATCCTTCATGCACCTCGTGCATCAGCAAGTCTGCTTCTTTCTTATCAACACATCTGAGAAGAACCATGTCAAAGTTTCGCTTGTATAATGAACCATCAGCATTAAGGAAGAAACTATCGGCCATCATTCTTAATGTCTTCTTATCATTGGATGATGCCCCAAGTGGGTATGTTTGATCCTCCAAGAAGCATTTGATGTCATAGAACCAAGGCTTGTCATCTTTAGCAACGTCCACAGAGAAAACGTATGTTGGTCGGTCTAATCTAGATACCGGTATCCGAGGTACATAATTTGCAGTTTGAACCTTGATTATGGAGGAAATGGTAGCTAAAGCATCTGCGAACTGATTTTCGTCTCGAGGGATGTACTCAAGTTTGACTGTTGTGAAGAAAGTCAATAATTTCCTCGTATAGTCACGGTATGGAATCAGATGCTCTTGGTGAGTGTACCATTTCTCGTTGGTCTGATTGATTACCAGAGCTGAATCTCCGAATACAGTTAAAGTCTTGATTCTGAGGTCAATGGCTTCCTCAAGACCCATGATACATGCTTCGTATTCTGATTCATTGTTAGTGCAGGCAAAGGTGAGTTTTCCCGAGAAAGGCATATGAACTCCTTTAGCTGTGATGAGCACTGCACCAACTCCATGTCCATTCATATTAACAGCCCCATCAAACATCATTATTCACCCTTCTTCTGGGTCAGGCCCTTCAGTGTGAGCAGGCTCTTCATGATCTTTTGCTTTTAGGAACATGATATCTTGATCAAGGAAATCAAATCTCATGGGATGGTAATCATCAATGGGTTACTCAGCTAGATAGTCAGACAGTACACTTCCTTTGATGGCCTTTTGAGATGTGTACTGAATGTCAAATTCTGTCAGAATCATTTTCCATCTTGCAACCCTTCCGGTAAGTGATGGCTTCTCAAATATGTACTTAACGGGGTCCATCTTTGAAATCAACAAGGTAGTGTGAGTCAACATATACTGTCTTAGTCGGCGAGCAGCCCACGCTAAAGCACAACAAGTTTTCTCGAGCAATGAATAACGTTGTTCACAATCGATAAACTTTTTGCTTAGGTAGTATATTGCATACTCTTTTCGACCAGACTCGTCATGCTGGCCCAACACATACCCCATTGATCCTTCTAATACTGTTAGGTACATTATTAGAGGTCTTCCTTCAACTGGAGGCATAATAATTGGAGGTTCTTGTAAATACTCCTTGATTTTGTCAAAAGCCTTATGACAATCTTCGTTCCACCTGACTGTTTGTTCCTTTCTTAACAATTTGAACAGGGGCTCACAGTGTTGCAGTGAGGTGAGATATGAACCTTGATATGTATTTCAATCTACCTAAGAACCCCCGAACTTCCTTTTTAGTCCTAGGTGTAGGCATCTCTTGAATGGCTTTGACTTTGTCAGGATCAACTTCAATCCCCTTTTCAGTTACGATAAATCCCAGCAGTTTACCGGAGCGTACCCCGAATGTGAATTTGTTGGGGTTTAGCTTTAACTGGTACTTTCTCAGACTCTTGAACAACTTCAGAAGATTTACCAGATGATCTTCTTCAGTGAGGGATTTGGCAATCATGTCATCCACATAGCATTCAATTTCTTTGTGGATCATGTCATGGAATAATGTTACCATAACCCGTTGATAAGTCGCACCAGCATTCTTCAGTCCAAAAGGCATTACCTTGTAACAAAAAGGGCTCCAAGGTGTGATGAAGGTGGTTTTCTCCATGTCTTCGGGTGACATTCTGATCTGATTATACCCTGAAAAACCATCCATGAAGGAAAACACCGAGAACTGAGCTGTGTTGTCGACCAATACATCAATTTGAGGTAATGGGAAATCATCCTTCGGGCTAGCTCTATTCAGATCCCGGTAATCCACACACATCCATACTTTGTCATCCTTCTTAGGCACTGGTACAATATTAGCGACCCACGGCGGGTAACTAGTTATAGCAAGGAAACCGACGTCCCACTGTTTTTGTACTTCTTCCTTTATCTTCATGGCCATATCTTGATGAGTACGGCGTAACTTTTGTTTAACTGGAGGGTAATCTTCTTTTAAAGGCAGCTTGTGCATAACAATATCCGTATCCAGACCTGGCATATCTTGATAGGACCAAGCAAAGACGTCGACGTATTCTCAAAGCATGTCAATGAGCTGTTATTTTACTGAGGCTTGCAGACTGGCCCCGATCTTCACTTCTTTCAAATCCTCTTCGGTACCAAGATTAACTGTTTCAACTTCCTCCTGATGAGGAGTGATCACTTTCTCTTCTTGCCTCAACAACCTGGCTAACTCTTCAGGTAACTCATAGTCTTCTTCAACCCCTTCATCAACTTGATTAATCGGATTGTCGAAGTCATACGAGGTCATAGCAGTGCTGTTGTCGGTGCAATCTGGAGGGTAATCTCTGCAAGGGTTGAGATTTGTTCGTTTTAGTGATCAATTTTAATCCTGTTTAGAAAAAAGTGAAAATGAATTTATTATTTTGAAAACATTGCCATTTTATTGTTTTGTACAAAAGTAAAAAAATGAAAAGACAGTGAGCAAAAAAGAGACTCGTTTGCAAAAGATGTCTGATATTCATTGATAATCCATTTGCACAAAATTACAATATGGCCCTATTACAAAATGAGTCCTGACACCTTGGGCAAGATGCAGGACTTGATGCATGCTAAAAAAGGCAGGAAATAATAATTACTCTGCAGGAGTAAACCTTATAATTTCCTGGGAGGACCAGTTAAGGACTTGGTGCCCCGGGATCCTTGGACGTATCCAGTTCTCCAGGTTGAGGTCGCTTTCCGCCTCGTCTTCCAGGTTGTTAACATCATCTGGGGTGACCATCCCCCCGCTGATGAACTTGGGCTCTTTAGCAGTCTCTGATTGATCTTGTCGGAATGGTTTGTAACCCGAACCAAATTTGTCCTCCTTCTTTTCCACCGGCAGCAGCTTGCCCCAGCCTTGGGCATTACCATCTTCAACAACCTTCTGGGCTTGCTGATAGGAGACAATTGAAGTACCCATCCTGTCTTCCTGGGATGCAGCAAATACTTCAGTCGTCGCCTCATTGACATTCAGGGCCTCAAACCCTTGGCTCATAGTTTCATGGATTTTACCATCCATCTCAATGTATTTGTACGTAGCCAGATGGCTAACAAAGATGTCCTCGTCACCACAGATGGTGATAATCTGTCCTTCCCACTCATATTTCAATTTCTAGTGAAGGGTCGACGTTACTGCGCCTGCGGCGTGAATCCATGGTCGACCCAACAAACAACTGTAGGCCGGCTGTATGTCCATCACATAGAAAGTAGTCTTAAAGACCTGCGGACCGATTATCACAGGCAGCTCCACCTCTCCAAGAACAGACCTCTTGGAGCCATCAAAAGCCCTGACCACAAGATTTCTTGACCGGAGAGCTATTCCATCATATTCGATCTTGACAAGAGGTTTCTTGGGTAAGACATTGAGTGAGGACCCAGTGTCTACAAGAACATGAGATAGTACAACTCTTTTGCACTCCAGGGTTATGTGCAAAGCTTTGTTGTGGTGACGTCCTTCTGTTGTCAAATCAGCATTGGTGAAACCTAGCCCATGGCTAGTATTGACATTAGACACCACTGTTTCAAGCTGATTCACTCTGATCTCTTCTGGCACATAGGCGGCGTGCAGAACTTTGAGTAGTGCATCCCGACGGGCTTCGGAACATAACAGCAAAGATAGGATTGAGATCTTAGAAGGAGTTTGGTGGAGCTGGTCCACAACTTTATAGTCACTTCTTTTAATTATCCTCATAAATTCATCCATGTCCTGATCGAAGGATGATTTATGAGTCTCTTTTGATGCAGGTTCTTCAAGTGTCACACTCTTTCCTTTGGCTTTAGCAGTAGCTTCTGCCTCAGTGCTGGTTCTTGGAGCTTGTGACGCGAAGAGGCGTCCGCTTCGGGTGAAGCCTCCGCCTCCCCCGACATTATCCACTTGGGGAGTGTGAACAGAAGAATCAAGAAGGACTTTTTCTCCGTTGCAGTAAAGGTCAGCACCATAATGCCATGGTACAACACTATCTTTATCATATGGAATTGGCCCTGGCACCGTGATGGTGATTGGGCTTACTGCAGCAGATGTTGGAACCGTTATTGTCTGTGGATCATAGAAGATAGTGACAGGACTTCTGGTGGATGTTGGAGGTGATGAATTGAAGCTTGATTGAGACTATTGTTGAGATTGCTGAACGTTGCTGGAATTTGGGACCGTTGTAGGGTCATAATAGATAGTAACTTTGGAGACATCATTGTTGGTGGTTGTTGGAGTTGTAGAAGGAGATGAAATGGAACTGTTGTTTGTTGAAGTGAAGGAAGAAATGGTTGCTGAAGTTGTAGATGAATCAGTAGGAACAATGGTTGTTGCAGTTATAGAAGAATCACTTGTTGTTGACAAAAGAGTCGCTGGTGTTGTAGAAGCAGTTGTTGTTATTTGCAGAATTCCTTCTCTGATCAAGCCATTAATTCCAATCTTTAAGCTTGCACGCCCATTCTCAGAAAGTTTGCATGATTCACAACAGGCCTCACAACCTGGAAACACCTGGCATTTCAAAAGCTGAGCCTTAACCTCTGCCAGAGGTGTCTGAATACTTGCAATATCTTCTATTAAACTCATGGGTGAGCCTTCCTCTATAGCATTAATCCTTGGCCCACTGTGGCTTGGCATAGGATTTTTCATGACATTGGGAGGTGGTGCAAAGTTCTGGGCCTTTGAATCTACCAGATCCTGGACCTTCATATGCAGAGCCCTGCATTTCTCTGTGGAGTGACCAGGTGCATTAGAATGAAAAGCACACCTGGAGTTGACGTCGTAATTTCTCGGAAGGTTCTAAGGATCCGGTGGATCCAATGTCCTTAACTCGACAAGATTAAGCTTTAGGAGTTGTGGCAGCAATGTGGCATATGGCATTGGAATAGGGTCAATCACCCTGTTGATCTGAGATGGCCGCTGCTGAAAAGGGCGTTGTTGTTGGTTATTGTTGTTGTTGTTGTAGGATCTTTGTTGAGGAAACTGTGGCTGTTGAGGGAAGTGTTGTGGTTGTTGAGTGTATTGAGGAGGTAGAGTAGGGATAGTAACAACAACAACTGATCTGGGAAAATATTGTGGTCTCCCTCTTCCCATGTGTAAACGTTTATTTCACCCGATCTACGGGGCCCATCAAATGGCTTCCTTGCACTGCTTGAACTGGCACCGTTGTCGGAGATCTTTCCCATCTTCAGTAGGCTCTCTATTCTTTCCACAACAATCACCACATCTTGATGGGGCGAAGACGTAATGTGTCTAGCGGTATCTGAACTGCAAGCGCACAACCTATCGAAGTAATATAAAAGATTTTCGAACCCACAGGGACTTTGTAATCACTCTAGTGCTAGAAGGTCTGCTAGTTTAGCTAAGGTGGAAATTTGTCACGGTTATGGTTTTAAGGATTAAAAACGGGAATTAAACTTAGTTAAGGAAATAATGAGAAGGCGGTCGGTATGTAATTATATTAACCTATGCGGGTCAATCTAGTCTAAGCTTATAAGGATGGTTCACTTAAATAATTCTGTAAAGATTATCAGTTTAAAAACCCTCGACTCACACTCTCGTGGTCTTATCTCAGATCTTACTCCTAAAGCCCTATGCCTGCTCTCGCTAGCCCATAAGTGTTTAGAAAATAATTTTTGAAAACTTAATAAGTCTAATTCGTTTTAAAGCGCTCTCGCTGTATTTAAATCGAATGCCTAACTTTAGCTATCCGGTTAAAATCTCACACTCTCGTGGTCTCGACCTAACCTATTTCACTTCTCTTAGTCTCGTAACAAGAAACTTGATTTTAATTATAAAAAGCCACAGCCAGAATATAAGTTCTTAATTATTTTTAGCTTAGATTCGATTTATCCGTTTTGGTTTGGTTTATTACATACCGACTCGATTAATTTAGCTACTCATTTTTATTATACCAACAGACAGATACAAAATGAAATAAATAAATATTAAAGCATGCATTATATAATAATAATAGAAACTTAACATAAGTAAATAAATAAATTCAATATAAATTGCAAAACAAAAACCTGAATAATTTAATTCTTAGACTCCTTCTTCCACAAATCGGCAAGCTCGGAGTGTCGGAATCGAAATCGAAATAAAATAACAAGTTCTGAGGCTAAAAGAAATTTAACTGAAAATAGCAATTTCCTAATGTTGGAAATTGTTATTAAATGGGTTGGAAATAAAAGAAGAAAACACAGCAAGAACAAAAGCTGGAAAATAAATGGGTTCAAAGAAAAAACGGCAGAGCTTCCGCGTAAAAATTCAAAAATAAACTCTGTACTTTTTCATTTGATCTTTTGGGTATTTATAGAAGAGGATTTTGGCAGTTTGAATAAGTTGGAGCGTGGGCTTCGTTCTGTTTTGAGAGAATCCAAGGGAAGTGGTGTACTGAGTGTTGCTGCAGTTGAGGGAAAGTAGGAGTCTTTGAAGACTCGTTGCACGTCTTCATAAATATCTTCAAATAATTTAAATAAACTTTCCTTGTCACATTCGTGACATGATGTAACGGTTAGTTTTCTTCAATTAAGCGCGTCACGGTCGTGACATGGAGTAACGGTCGTGATACCTCTAAATAGTGCGTCACGGTCGTGAGGAAGTTGTGACGACCGTGAGAGCAACAAAAAATGCAGACTTTAGCAGAATTTATCTCTTCCTTTTCTTTTCATGCTAGATTTGGTTCATTTAATCTTTTTCTCATAATTTGGCTCTAGACATGTTATACCTGCAATGTGACATAAAAAACTCGAACAATCGGGAGTTAAAAAGATCAATGTACGATAAAACGGACTAAGAACATAGTAATAATGTGATACGATTTTTCGTTATCAAACTCCCCCATACTTAAACCTTTGCTTGTCCTCAAGCAAATAGTCAATTGAAAAATGATCGGACAATTTTCATCAGACGCATACACATAACATACCATACGAGAAGTCATTTAGTTAGATAAACTGATACTAGAATAGAACACTAACGATACACTAATGACACAAGCAACAAGCTAAGTCGTCGACTTCCCTTTAAATGAAACATTCGGTAATTGCGTTATGATTCTACCTAGAGTCTTTCGTTCTTATTTCACCCGGTTTCGTTCTAGCGTAATCACATTAAGCCCTTTGTCTTAGCACGCACGTAGTGGAGTAGCCAGTTAGTGACTTTGATCCTTTATTAGCATGTGGTCTAGTACACGAATGTGGCAACCCTTTACATGTTATCCAAATTGGAGGTTGTGGGGGATCGAGCCGTAGCACGCCCTACCATGTTCAGAACCAGGTACCTCTGAACCAACCAGCAATGGACTCCTTCTTTTATTACTCGTCTCTTATATGCGACCGTGTACTTTGGTGCAATTTCTTTTTTATTGGTAGCGAGATATGAAGGATCATTTATAGATTAGGCCTCAAACACTTATGTTCATCGGCTCCCCACGTGGTTTGTGTCCAGACGGTGTTGACTGCTAGTATAAACTACTAGGGGTTACTTTAGAACTAAGACTTAAGGTGTAGTCGTAACAATTATCGAAATGGAATGCTTAAGTAGGAAGTCTAAGGTGTCAAGACTGTATTGATCTTGTTGGATCATTCTCAGCTTCCTAACTACGATTTCATAGGTAAGTCGAGTAATGCGAAGATAAAGCAAAAAATTTTCGGTATGGCTAAATAAAGCGGGGAGGAATTGAAACTTAAGAAATAGCATAAATATTACTTGTTTGATTGAAAAATGCGGAAAGGGAAATACAATGAATGCGGAAAACGGGAAAGGGAAAGGTACCTCTCCCACACTATATCAGACATTGTCCTCAATGTTGTGATATAATAGCGGGGAAATACATTACAAGAACAGAAATGCAAAAAAAAAGATAATCTAATGCTGCTGACGACCACGGCCTCGGCTTCTGGTGCGGGAGCGTCTGGTAGGAGTGGCTTCCTCATCAGAACCAGTGACGGTGAGAGCAGTGACGTCCATCCGCAAAGCTTCCAATTCGCTGAAGATCTCTCCTAGCTTGTCATCTGTTGCTTTCTTAAAGTTGTTGGGCACGCGAAGGTGAGCACCGTCGCCGTGACAGAAGCCTCACAGTTCAACGACTTTGGTTTGAGTGAGTTCGAACTCTCTTCCAAGCATTCGGAATTTTGCGATGCCGGTGAGTTGGTTCGTTGATCCTGAAGGTGTGATATATTGAAAAGAACTTAGAAACTCCAAAGTGAGGTTTGCAAATGTCGGTTGCGGTTGACTGCATAAGTCCCACTAGCCAACTTGCTCAAGCAGTAGCTTCACTCCGTCGAACAATCCTAACTCCCTCAAGCAGTCGAGGTCGATGTATCGAGTAGTTTGGATGCCTCGGGTTCGAAACCTTTCAAACTTCTCTCTCTGTGCTTCTCCTTGTTCTCCCTCTCTAAACTGAATGTTTGCCATTGCATGCAAAGGAGGTTTATTGTGAGATAGGTGTTTGAGGTTTTGTGATGAAAATGTGAAGAAATTGATTGGTTTATAATGAAGTGAAGGGAATGTGTGGAGTTGGGGTTAAATGAGGAAATGGAACGAAGTAATGGGATTGATTGGAGATTAATGGGTGGTTACGGGAGAAGAAAAGGTAATGGGAGGTTAAAAGATTTTGTGAAAATAGAAGTGGGGTTTGCGAAGAAGAACGGCCTCTGTAACTCAGAGGTCGTGAATTAGGATGGTCACGGTCGTGAGGGTGGTGTTACGGTCGTGACGCGCTAATATGCTCGTTACGATCGTGAGGGGATGGTGACGACCGTGATGTTCACAAAATATGGAATTTCACATAATGGTTACCTCAGTTCAATCCAATTGTGATTCTTATCACTTTCAATATTTAATACCAACATAACACATAGCAATGGATTAATATATATATAAGCATTGGATTTCATCACACGAAAATTCACAAAATATCCAGCAATTAAAAGTATCAGTAAATAATGAAAAGCATGTAAATAGATTGAATGGAAAATTGCATAAATGGAAATACTTTGTTTTTGACATAACAGAAAGAAATTACAGTCATAAAAATAAACTATGAAATGTTGCAAAATATCAAAACTAACTAGAAACAAAAAGCAAAAAGTAAGATAAATCAAATTACTACAGCATTATCAAAGTCGCTTCTTTAAGTCTTCAAGTGCGGAGTTTATATGATAGAATTGTTCACATGTTATGTCAGTTAAGCCTATAATGTCCAATAGCATTCTTTTAACTTCATCCTTAACAACATTAATGTCAGCTTGGTATACTTCAAGAGTTGTCAAAATTTTCTTTAAGCTGTCAGCATATCCTACTTGGTTGATTTCAGGGGTCTCAATAACTTCATCAGTGTGGTTGATGTCATGGTAACCAGGAGGGGTCTCAGGGTCACTTTCTACATCAGTCATCATGTCATCCCTAATTTGGTAGGATTGTGGTGTTTCAGGTGTTGTTGGATAGTCAGGAGGGGTAAGCTCATAAAGCCAATTATCTCTATTGTGAACACTGACTTTAGCATGATTCGGTAATGTGAACAGGGTTACGATTGCATTTCTAATTAGGTACTCGTATGGTGGTTGTCCTATGTTTCTTATAATTTGGCGGTTAAAGTAGAAGTTCAAATTCATAGGACGGATGGTACCTAAACGGTTGCACTTGTGTAACTGGTATCTAAGTCTGAGGGCATTAGCAATCATGGTGACCAGGCCTCCTACCAATATTGGTAGACCAGGTTCCTCTTGGATGCGGGTAAAGGTTTGCATCGTGAATGGTACAGCATTTACAGGTTTTCCATCGGTCAAACAAGACATTATGAATATCTCATCTTTAGATACTCCAGTGAGGTTCTCTTCCTTTCCAAAGAAGGTGTGGGCAAGTATTTTATGAAAATAGCGGATAGCAGGGTTGTGTATTTCATCATTGTTCATGTTATCCGGCTTAGGGTGGTAGTTTCCGGTTAAAGTTCCCCAAAAGAAATCTAGCTCAATATCCATTAATTCTACCTGGGTGGTAGTAAAGGCAAAAGGCCCGCTAGGGAATCCTAGTATGTCAGCTAGTTCCTTATGGTTATAGATATATTCGATACCGAATAGTCGGAAACTAATAAATCCTTTCCTTAATCCAAATCCGCGCTCAGGTAAGTAAACTAAGGAGCTTAAAAACTCAAGGGTGAGCTCGCGGTAAGTTACAAACTTATGTTTTATGAGAGCGTTCTCCCATCCAAGCTGGTTAAACAGGTATAGGATGTTATCATTTATACCTAAAGTTTCCATTGTTTGTTCATCATAGTACAGAGTCAAATCCATTTGTCTCTGTGATAATTCCTCAAATTTCCTTCTTTGGTTTCTACCTCTAAATATGGTTTCCATAAAGTTTCTTGGTTGGTTAGCCATAGTTAGTGTTAAAGTGGAGGAAACAAATCAGGGGAGAAAGAGGTAAGGTAGAAAAGACTTTAGAAAATCTGTAGCAAGGTAAATTTAAAAGTGATTTAGAAAATGAAAATGAAAATAAAGAAAATAAGGAATAGAAAATAGATAAATAAAGTCAATAATAAAAAAATGAAAATAAAACAATAAAATGGGTTGCCTCCCACTAAGCGCTGTTTTTATCGTCATAAGCCTGACGTAATGCTTAGGGGTAGATTAATCAGGGAAGTTAGTGGAAAACTCTAAAAGTTTTAAACTATTCGCATAATCTCTATTTTCAATATTATGGTAATGTTTTAATCGTTGTCCGTTTACTGTGAACGGTTCACTATTTCTACCCTTAATTTCTATTGCTCCGCTCGGGAACACTCTAGTTATTTCAAAGGGTCCTGACCATCTAGATTTTAGTTTTCCAAGAAAGAGCCTAAGTCTTGAATTGAAGAGGAGCACAACGTCTCCCACACTAAATTCTTTCCTAGATAGGCGCTTATCATGCCATTGCTTGGTTCTTTCTTTATATATCTTAGCATTCTCATAAACGTCTAACCTTAATTCTTCTAATTCATTAATTTCGAGGATTCGCTTTTCTCCAGCGGCATTGTAGTTTATATTGAGTGTTTTAATCGCCCAATATGCTTTGTGTTCTAGTTCTACCGGGAGATGACAAGCCTTCCCATACACTAATTTGAAAGGTGTAGTTCCTATGGGTGTCTTGTAGGCTGTCCTATAAGCCCATAAAGCTTCATTAAGTTTAGATGACCAATCTTTCCTAGATATGGCGGTATTCTTTTCTAGAATTTGTTTTATTTCTCTGTTCGAGACTTCGACCTGTCCACTTGTTTGTGGATGATACGGTGTTGCTACACGATGTCTGACTCCATACTTAGATAGTAATTTGTCAAATATTTTCGAAATGAAATGCAAGCCACTGTCACTAATGACAAGTCTAGGCACACCAAATCTTGGAAATATTATATTCTTGAAAAGCTTAATTACTACTCGTGTGTCATTTGTAGGAGAAGCTATAGCCTCGATCCATTTTGAAACATAATCGACAGCTACAAGTATGTACTTATTACCGAAAGATGATGGGAATGGTCCCATGAAATATATTCCCCAGACGTCAAAGACTTCTACTTCTAATATTCCTCTTTGAGGCATTTCATCTCTTCTTGAAATGTTACCGGTGCGTTGACACCGATCGCAATTTATAACAGCGATGTGGACATCTTTCCATAGATTAGGCCAAAATAGGCCGGCTTGTCAGATTTTTGCACAAGTCTTGGAAGTGCTTGCATGTCCACCATGAGGAGATGAATGACAATGAGCAATGACATCTTCTATTTCTTCTTCGGGAATACACCGACGAAAAATTCCGTCAGGTCCTCTTTTAAACAATAATGGTTCATCCCAATAGTAATACTTGAGATTGTGGAAGAATTTCTTTTTCTGCTGATAGGTTAAGTGCGGTGGAAGTGCTCCTGCAGCTAAGTAGTTGACAATGTCAGCGTACCATGGCAGTCCTACGGTTGTTTGGATTGTTTCCACGGTTTTTGGTTCATCTATGTCTAACTGAGCTGGGTCGCTTCCTATTTGTGCTATCAGCTGTTCATACGGAAAATCATCGTTATTGGCACTTGTTCGGGTTTAATACCTTCTATTCTAGATAAATGGTCCGCTACGACGTTTTCAGTACCTTTCTTATCTTTGATTTCGAGGTCAAACTCTTGTAAGAGTAAGATCCATCTCAAGAGTCTTGGTTTAGCATCTTTCTTGGTTAATAGATATTTGATAGCAGCATGGTCTGTGTAGATGATTATTTTTGTTCCTACTAGGTTGGAACGGAATTTATCAAGCGCAAAGACAACTGCTAACAATTCTTTTTCAGTAGTGGCGTAGTTCAATTGAGCAGAATCTAAAGTTCTACTGGCATAGTAAATTGCGTGAAGTTTCTTGTCCTTCCTTTGTCCTAGAACTGCGCCTACAACATAGTCACTCGCATCACACATGATTTTGAAAGGTAACCTCCAGTCAGGTGGTTGCATGATTGGTGCGGTGATGAGGGCTGTTTTTAGAGTTTCGAATGCTTTAAGATAACCTTTATCGAATATGAACTCAGCGTCTTTCATTAATAAACCGGTAAGAGGTTTAGTGATTTTCGAGAAATCTTTGATGAATCGTCGGTAAAAACCGGCGTGTCCTAAAAAGCTTCGTATTTCTCGAACGGTCTTAGGGGGTTGAAGATCTTTTATGACTTCTATCTTAGCTTTATCAACTTCAATTCCCTTATCAGATATAACGTGTCCTAGTACGATTCCTTCTATGACCATAAAATGGCATTTTTCCCAGTTGAGTACGAGGTTTACTTTTACACATCTTTCTAACACCATTTCTAAATTTGATAGACATCCTTCAAAACTTTGCCCGCATACTGAGAAGTCGTCCATGAACACTTCCATGATGTTATCTATGAAATCTGCGAAGATTGACATCATACATCTTTGAAAGGATGCAGGAGCGTTACATAATCCAAAGGGCATTCGTCTATAAGCGAACGTTCCATAAGGACATGTGAATGTAGTCTTCTCTTGATCATCTGGGTGGATAGGGATTTGGAAAAATCCTGAGTAACCATCAAGATAACAGAAATACGAGTGTTTGGCTAATCGTTCTAACATTTGATCTATAAAAGGTAGCGGGAAATGATCTTTTCGAGTTGCTTTGTTTAGTTTTCGATAATCGATGCACACTCTATGTCCGGTCACTACTCTTTGTGATATCGATTCGCCTTTAGCGTTTTTCACAACAGTGATACCTCCTTTTACTACAGTGCTAAGGATTGGGTTAATTCTTCTTTGAGATTCTCTGGAGGTTTTGCAATCTTCTTCTAGCATAATACGATGCATACAGATTGAAGGACATATTCCTTTGAGATCAGATATGTTATATCCTAATGCAGTTGGGTATTTCTTTAAGACATCTAAAAGTTTCTTCGATTCGATCGTTCCTAAACCGGAATTGATTATAACTGGGCGCGTACATTCAGTGTCTAGGAATTCGTATCTTAGGTTCTTAGGTAAGGTTTTTAACTCTAATGTAGGTTTCTTCTTGCTTGGCATGGGATCCGGTGTAAGTGCTAAACTTTCGCTTAGACTATCATCCTGATACAGTTCACGCCAATTGTCATCTTCGAAAATCGGAGGGATTTGAATTTTTATAATTTCAGAATAAGTAGTTTCTTTCATTTCCATCTCTCTTACACACTCGTCAATGACATCCAATAAATAGCATGTGTCCTCTATAGCTGGTGATTATAAGAATTGTGTTAAAATAAATTCAACTTTCTCTTCACCTACTTCAAAGGTTAGCTTTCCTTTCTTTACGTCTATAATAGCTCCGGCGGTAGCTAAGAATGGTCTTCCTAGTATGATAGGTGTAGTGGAGTCTTCAGTGATGTCCATGATTATAAAATCAGTAGGAATGTAGAATTGACCTATACGTACTGGGACATTTTCCAGTATTCCTACAGGATATTTAATAGAGCGGTCGGCTAGTTGAACAAACATTTTAGTTGGTCTTAGATCTCCCATGTCTAGTCTTTTGCAAATTGTTAAGGGCATAACACTGATACTGGCTCCTAAATCGCATAGAGCTTTGTCAATGACAAATTTTCCAATTACACAGGGTATAGAGAAACTACTTGGATCTTTTAACTTAGGAGGCATATTGTTTTGAATTATTGCGCTACACTCAGCAGTAAGTGTAACGGTTCCGTTATCCTCTATCTTCTTCTTATTGGATAATATTTCCTTTAGAAATTTAGCATACGAGGGCATTTGAGTGATAGCTTCTGTAAACGGAATAGTAATATTCAACTATTTCAGAAGTTCAACAAATTTCTTAAACGTGCCCATTGTCTTGGAATTGGTTAATCTCTGAGGGTACGGAATTGGTGGTTTATAAGGTGGTAGAGGCACATAAGGCTTTTCTTTCTCCACTGCCTCTTGATTATTATCTTCCTTTTCTTCTGGTTCATTCTCCTTTTCAGTCGGCTTATCTTGCTTTTGGTACATGGCTGGATTGTCAAGTCTTGGATCGGCAGGTCCGTTAAGTTCTTTGCCACTTCTTAGTATCACAGCATTGGCCTGTCCTTTTGGATTAGGTTGGGGCTGTCCAGGAAATACTCCAGTTGGTGCAGCGGTAGGTGCTTGTTGTTGAGCTACTTGTGAAATCTGAGTTTCAAGCATTTTGTTATGTGTAGCTAACGCATCTACCTTGCTCACTAATTGCTTAATCTGCTCACTAGTGTGTATGTTTTGGTTTAAGAATTCCTTGTTTGTTTGAGATTGGGTAGCTATGAAGTTTTCCATCATTAACTCAAGGTTTGATTTTCTAGGAACATTAGGAGAAGTCTTTTGATATCCTGGTGGTGTAGCTGGTGCTTGACCTGGTGCGTATAAAGCATTGTTATTCTTATAAGAGAAGTTCAGATGATTCTTCCAACCTGGGTTGTATGCGTTCGAGTACGGGTTTCCTTGAGCATAATTCACTTGATCTGTGGGAATTCCTGCTAATAGTTGACAATCAGGGACAACATGTCCTGGAACTCCACATAACTCACAGTTAGGTGTTACCGCAGCCACGGTGGTTGTTGGTGTTATGGCCAAGTTGTCGATCTTTTGGTTAAGTTGGTCAAACTTTGCATTGATTTGGTCCATACTACTCACTTCGTACATACCTCATTTTGTTGGTTTCTCAGTTGCGAGTCTCTCGCTTCCCCATTGGTAATGATTTTGAGCCATACTCTCGATAAGTGCATAAGCATCATTATATTCTTTGTCCATTAGTGCGCCGCCTGCGGCAGCGTCAATCGTCATTCTTGTGTTGTACAAGAGTCCATTGTAGAAAGTATGGATGACCATCCATTCTACTAATCCGTGATGTGGACAAAGTCTCAGCATATCTTTGTATCGTTCCCAAGCTTCGAAGAGTGACTCGTTTTCCTTTTGCTTAAATCCGTTGATTTGAGCTCTTAGCATAGCTGTCTTACTAGGTGGGAAATATCTTGTCAAGAAGACTCTCTTTAGTTCTTCCCACGTAGTTACTGAATTCGAGGGTAGAGATTGAAGCCATGCTCTCGCTCTGTCTCGAAGTGAGAAAGGAAAAAGGCGTAATCTAATTGCTTCTTAGGTAACTCCATTAGCTTTTACAGTATCTGCGTATTGCAAAAATATCGAAAGATGAAGGTTCGGATCCTCGGTAGGATTTCCGGCGAATTGGTTTTGTTGCACGGCTGATATCAGCGAAGGTTTCAATTCGAAATCGTTTCGGTTGATAGCCGGCGCAGCAATGCTGGAATGCGGCTCAGCTTGTGAAGGACTAGCGTAATACTTTAGTGGATGATTTGGTTCTTCAGCCATTTCTGCGTCCTTCGATGTTCCAACTGGTTTAGGTGGATCAACTTGAAGATCTGGAATGTTATATTTTCGTTGGTATTCGAATATTCGTCTTCTTAAATGTAAGAAGCGTTCTAATTCTAGGACTGGAGGTTGCAAGTCTTCGCCTTGAGAGCGAGTACTTGGCATACACTCGGTAAATTAGATTAGGGAAAATAAATTGTTACCTTTGTCTAGACAGTGCTACTCTAATAGTGCACTAGTGACTAAATCAAGGTCCCCGACAACGGCGCCAAAAACTTGATGGGGCGAAGACGTAATGTGTCTAGCTGTATCTGAACTGCAAGCGCACAGCCTATCGAAGTAATATAAAAGATTGTCGAACCCACAGGGACTTTGTAATCACTCTAGTGCTAGAAGGTATGCTAGTTTAGCTAAGGCGGAAATTTGTCACGGTTATGGTTTTAAGGATTAAAAATGGGAATTAAACTTAGTTAAGGAAATAATGAGAAGGCGGTCGGTATGTAATTATATTAACCTATGCGGGTCAATCTAGTCTAAGCTTATAAGGATGGTTCACTTAAATAATTCTGTAAAGATTATCAGTTTAAAAACCCTCGACTCACACTCTCGTGGTCTTATCTCAGATCTTACTCCTAAAGCCCTATGCCTGCTCTCGCTAGCCCATAAGTGTTTAGAAAATAATTTTTGAAAACTTAATAAGTCTAATTCGTTTTAAAGCGCTCTCGCTGTATTTAAATCGAATGCCTAACTTTAGCTATCCGGTTAAAATCTCACACTCTCGTGGTCTCGACCTAACCTATTTCACTTCTCTTAGTCTCGTAACAAGAAACTTGATTTTAATTATAAAAAGCCACAGCCAGAATATAAGTTCCTAATTATTTTTAGCTTAGATTCGATTTATCCGTTTTGGTTTGGTTTATTACATACCGACTCGATTAATTTAGCTACTCATTTTTATTATACCAACAGACAGATACAAAATGAAATAAATAAATATTAAAGCATGCATTATATAATAATAATAGAAACTTAACATAAGTAAATAAATAAATTCAATATAAATTGCAAAACAAAAACCTGAACAATTTAATTCTTAGACTCCTTCTTCCACAAATCGGCAAGCTCGGAGTGTCGGAATCGAAATCGAAATAAAATAACAAGTTCTGAGGCTAAAAGAAATTTAACTGAAAATAGCAATTTCCTAATGTTGGAAATTGTTATTAAATGGGTTGGAAATAAAAGAAGAAAACACAGCAAGAACAAAAGCTGGAAAATAAATGGGTTCAAAGAAAAAACGGCAGAGCTTCCGCGTAAAAATTCAATAATAAACTCTGTACTTTTTCATTTGATCTTTTGGGTATTTATAGAAGATGATTTTGGCAGTTTGAGTGAGTTGGAGCGTGGGCTTCGTTCTGTTTTGAGAGAATCCAGGGGAAGTGGTGTACTGGGTGTTGCTGCAGTTGAGGGAAAGTAGGAGTCTTTGAAGACTCGTTGCACATCTTCATAAATATCTTCAAATAATTTAAATAAACTTTCCTTGTCACGTTCGTGACATGATGTAACGGTCAGTTTTCTTCAATTAAGCGCGTCACGGTCGTGACATGGAGTAACGGTCGTGATACCTCTAAATAGCGCGTCACGGTCGTGAGGAAGTTGTGACAACCGTGTGAGCAACAAAAAATGCAGACTTTAGCAGAATTTATCTCTTCCTTTTCTTTTCATGCTAGATTTGGTTCATTTAATCTTTTTCTCATAATTTGGCTCTAGACATATTATACCTGCAATGTGACATAAAAAACTCGAACAATCGGGAGTTAAAAAGATCAATGTATGATAAAACGGACTAAAAACATAGTAATAATGTGATACGATTTCTCGTTATCACATCTGCAAAGCTGGTGGAGGAAAATACAGCCAATCTGTCAATATAGGTACCCTGGAGAGTATTCATGAACATGTCTGCCATCTCCCTTTCAGACATCGGGGGTTGAACGGCAACAGCTAGTTGCCTCGACCTTTGGGCATACTCTCTAAAGCTTTCATGGGAAGACTGAGACATTCCCATTAGAAGGGTCCTGTTTGGAGCCATGTCCAGATTATATTGATACTGACGGATGAAAGCTTCAGCTAAGTCTTTCCAGTTTCTTACTGTGGCTCTGGTCAAGTGGGAGTACCATTCTCGGGATGCCCCTGTCAAGCTATCCTCGAAGTAAAACATCCACAACTTCTCGTCCATGGTGTATGCTTTTAATCTTCCCAAGAAAGTATGAAGGTGGGTACGTGGGCAGGATGTGCCATTATATCTTTCAAAACAAGGGGGTTTGAACTTGTGAGGAATTCTTACCCCTTCCACCAATCCCATATCCATGACATCAAAACCTAGAGAGTTTTGGGATTCAAGAGACCTTAGCTTCTCTGCAATTTCATCCAACCGACGGTCGTAAACTTCGTCCCCATCCCCGACCACAGTAAACTGCTCTTCTTGAGGATCCTCCTGCAAGACCCTTCCTCCAGTAGTGTTACCCTAGGTATTTCTTATAGCGTTGATGTCTGGGTTTAGGTGAGGTCCAAACTCTGGTGGATCAGTGCGAGGCTGCACGTGATCGTTGTTACTGGTACCTCCTATACCTGGATGGTGTTCCTCGGGAGTTTGTCGCTCAACCAACTCCCTCATTCTTTCTTGGCTCTGAGCTAGACCAGTCATCACTGTCATAAATTGGTTCATTTGGTTTCTCATCTCAACCCTTTCATTGGCCATCTGGGCCCTCACTTCAGTCAAATCTTGTTGAACCTGATCCATCTGTAGTCCCGGAAGGTTGTTTCTTGTCGGGTACCGGTGTATTCTGTTGACAGGGAACACTCTTCTGCGAGCAATGTTTCCTGAAACCACAACAAAGTGAGAAACAACAACAAAACAAAAACCTATAAAACAGAGAAAATGTTAGTATGCAATGCAGGATGCCTATTTGTCTTCCAAGGGTATCCGGTTTGGTTATTTGGTTTTGACCTTTCCAGACCTCGAGGAAATGCTGATGATGTTGTAGAGAGAGATAAAGTCCACCAAAAATAATACAAACCAAATATATTACAAAGAGTGAAGATACATAGTTTGATTACAATAACATTCCCATGGCGGGTCAAAATACATCAACTAAAGGAAAATATAATCAAAATGAAGTACAAACAAAAAGAGTCAAACGTCCAATCCAAAGTCATTTTCTCTGACTTCCTTTAGGAGGGCCTCAGTCACTGGACCAACCAGGTGCTCTGTGATAGTCCTGATGAGGAGGTTCCTTGTGGCAATGGCACTGGTCAAATTCTTATGCTTATCCTGATCCTTTGACCTCTTCAACCCTGCTCGGAGCCTCAACTCAGAGATCTCCTTCTGTGCTGTTATCAAAGCTGCCTGATTCTTCTTCAAACTAGCCTCCAGTTGCTCTATCTTAGCTTTGGTTCTTTGATCCTCCTGTGCACGAGCTTCAGTGATCCTGATCCACGTAGCCTTTCTCTCCTCTAAATAATGCTCTTCCCTAGCCTTCTGAGTCTTTGCTTCCTTGCAAGCATTCTTTAGTACTAACTCCCCTGCTCTAGCCTTTCTGATGTAGTCGCCTGTCTTCTCAATCTTGGTTAAGTTCTCAATCCGGAGCTTCTCTAACCTCTCATTATCTAGACGACTGTCATTCCTCTCCCAGAGGGTCTTCTTCAAGGCTTCAGAGAGCTGATTATTCTTCTCTTTCAGTTTCTCAAACTCTTCCAAACTGATAGTAGCTACAGGTTGCACTGTTGAAGGTCCAGGTACATCTTCTAAGGTGAATGGCATCCGGGTGATCTGTGCCTTGGTACGAGACCAATCAAGATACTGTGTTGAAGCTATATTGTTGCATTTGCCCAAAATAGCTGTCCCTTTTGTCTGAATGTTGTCCCAGGCCCAGGCTGTCTGTCTGACAATAGCAGAGTTGTGCTGGATGTCACAATAGAGGGTTTCAGTCAAGTCTTGCCCTCTTGGGGGATGAACCAAAGCATACCCTAATTGTCTCTTGAAAAGCAAAGGGTTGTAGTTGATGCAACCTTTTACTCCAATCAAAGGCACATTAGGATATTGCCCATAACTAGTAATGATGTCTTTGCCCTTGGTGCTCTGAGTGCACCATCTGATGTCTTCTGATGTAAGGGCAATCAATCTCTTAGCCCAATTCCTTGGCTGATGAGGGTTCAGGAAAGTGTCTAACTTCGGAAAGTGTCTTAACAACCAACAATATTAGAGGGGAGCATAACATCTGACCAATCTTCCTCTTTGCTTCTGATTCCTTTGGTGCACTGAATAATAGAAGTCTCTAAGCAAGGTAGGCACTGGGTTTCTCAGTAAGAACAGGTGGATATCATTCTTGCTCACAAACTTTGGATCATCTGCAAACAAGATAACTTCGTATATGCTGAGTGCCAAGAGTGCACAAATAACATCCCACTTCCCTATTGTAGCATGCGGGGTGGCCTGGTAGATCAAGAAGTCTAAGTGAAGGCCTAGAAACCCAACCTTGGTGGTCAGGCTCTGATCAATGAGGGCAGGCTCCAAGTGCAATGCCCTAGCTATGTCTTCATTCTTGGGAGCAACCATCTCAGGGTTGAAAGGAATCCCTCCCTTGATAGGGACACCTAACAATATGGAAAATTCTTCTAGCAAAGGTCCCAACTGAAAATCAGGGAATGTGAAGCATCTAAGAGGAGGATCATAAAAATGCAAGCAAGTGTGAATCATGCTCCTCTGGGATGCATCCAGGTCCATGATCATGTCCAATATGCCTCCATAATGTTCCCTGAATAATGGGACATGATCAGGAGTGATGAGAGACTGGATCTGTCTGATGCCTGTCAGAGTAGGTTCAAAGAAATGGTATGTGACATTGCTCTTTCTGGAAGTGTCCATGCTGACAATGGATGCTGGTGAAGAAAACTGAGGGTGACTGCTGATGAAGGTCACCGAAGAAGATGCTGAAGATGGGTCTATGATGAAGGCAACTGATGGAGAGAACTGGAAAGAATCTCTGGTGAAAATGCTGGTGGAGAGTCTCTGATGAAGGAAAACTAATGAAGGCTGGAGAAGGAACTCTGGTGAAGATGCTGGTGCAGATAACTGGAGAAGTCTGAGCAGCAGAACAGGTCAAAACCAAACCAAAGATAAGAAGGTGGATACCCTGTAAAACAAATAGGCAAATGTTAAATGATGCAAAATGATGTATGCAGAATGATATGCAAAGGGTTTGTGATCAAGTGTTGGATCTGTTATCTGCCTTGATAGGGTCCATGTGTTCATAAGTCCGGATGGAGTCTTAGAAAACCAGTAACCAGGTGGGGGACTCAAATAAAGAGTCACAAGTCTAGGGTTTCACAAGAACTGTCCAAGGTGATGCATTCTTAAAACAAAACTGGTAATAGGGTATGATGAGGCCAAGGGTTCCTGTAAACCTGTAAACATCCCACCCCCTCTCATGTATTGTTCTAGAACAAGGATCCTCAGACTTGGATCCGTTATGAGAAGTGTAAACACTTCTAACCCGGAGGTACATTGTTTACAATAACCATAAATTATCCTCCTCTAATTCACCTCAGATGCTGAAGGTCATAAAAGGTCATCCAGACTTAGCAGGTTTCCCAGATAGCCCTAGTACTACAGGAAATCCGTAGCACAGAGTTCTCAAGAAGAAACCCATGTCTGAACCATGTTTCATATTCCCGCACCAGACCGAAATGGAATGGGAAAGAATATGAAGCCACTCTAGACTATGTGTCACTAAGGTCCCTGGTATGGAACCTTAATCACTCAATGATCCCCACCCTCCAAGGAAACAGAAGATCCAACACATATGATAATGATAGTATGAAATGCATAAAACTGTAAATGAAAGCAATAAGTAAAGTTGTACATAAAGCAATGAATAAAGCAACAAATAAATAAGCACAAGTAGCACATAACACCCCCGTAAAGACAAATCAAACAAGCGCTAGGAAAAACCCACAAAAAGAGCCAAAAGCCCTGGTTGCAATACAAGGGTCCCCAGTAGAGTCGCCAAGTTGTCGCTCCCAAAGATTTGCATCCCGGTACAAGCGCAAACGGTCAGCGAAAAGAGAAATGAGATGAAGGGGAATAGAGTCGCCAGCTAGGCATTTTTATCCCGAAGGAAAGGCAATGCTGCATAAACCTAAGAAAAGATGGATAAGACGGTTGCGAACCAAAGAAACTGAGAAAGGGGGTTGGTTACAACCTGTGAAGGTATTAGCACCCAGATTGTCCGTCGTACTCGACGGGATCCACACTTACAAGATTGTGCTTAAAGAGCTAGGTATATGTGCTATCTGTGTGCAAAAGCTGGAAAAGAAATATACAAGTGTCAGTGCAAAAGGTGTGAATTGCTCAGGAATGAGGCTTAAAAGAGAATGCTGGAAGAGGGGGAAGACACAGAGACTTTTGTTCGATAACAATTAAGTTATGCCTACGTATACTCTTGTGCAATGAGGAAGTCAGAACACCGTAGTTCGACTCAAAGAGACTGAAAGATAAATTGACTTGTGAACTGCTTGCTTGTCTATGCTCAAGTATATGACTCGTCTGGCTCGAGTGCTAACTGTCTTGCATTAGATGGAAGAAGCAAGTTCTCGTTTATGAATGAGCGTGATAAGAAAAGAATCCCGAAGGAGACGATTATTGTTTTTTTTATGTTTTTAGTTTTTTTATTGTTTTTGGAGTTTGTCATAAGTTAATGAGCTTAAGCTTAATCAAGGGCTTGTAAACTCGTTATATCCTCCCTGATTAGGGATAATGAGAATACTTTAAGTATGAGATAAGCATCTCAACTTAATTTCCATGATGATGTAGGATTAAGATCATTAACCTACTTGTGATTATTTAGATGTTTTTGGGTTTTGTTTAGTGTTAAGTAATAAGTTTAAGCCATAATCAAGGATTAGTGAACTCATTACACCATCCTTATAGAAGGATGATAGATGAGAACACTTAAGCTGAGGAAGATACCTCAACTTAATCCATGGTTAGGGATTAAATTCATGACAAAACAAGCCTTTATTAAATGGATTTTAATTAAGGATGAGATTAAGAAGTGAGTTTTATGATTTGTAAGACAACTTGAGGGGGACTTGTCCATTAAACATTAGGGTTAGTCCTTCTTAACCATAGCGGAAGAATTAGAACCCTAATGTAAGGCCCAAGTTACAAGTTAATGTCTTAGTGATTATTAGATGGGTTAATTAAGAGGTTTAAACAAATTAAGGGTTTAACACTTAGGATTAAAGTTATACACTCCATCCTAAGAGAAGGATGCAGGCATAACCCTAATTCCAAAGTCCTAAAACCTTAAAGGTTTAGTCTCTAATGATGAGATGAGAAAAGAGACATAAAGAAGACTCAAAGGAAAAAGTCTAAGGGAAACTAATAAGTCCTAAAATGTTATCATGCTTGGAAGTCCTAGGGTTTGTGAGGCTTAAGAGAAGAAGTCTTCAAGGAAGCCACCAAGGAGAAGCAAGATGAAAAGAGAAGGAAGCAGAAGAATAAGTTACTTACTTCCTAAGAAGATAAGTAACTTAAAGAAAGAAATTGAGAAAGAAAGAACACAAGTGAGCAATCCCACTCAAAGACAATCAAAAATTCAGCAAAGATGCAATATGAAAAAGATGAGAAGAAGTGGGAGGTGAAGGCAAATCCACCTCTCAAACAACTTACCATTAACCTGAAAAGTTAGCACAAGATGCATAAGGAAAGAAATGAAACGAAACAATGTATATGCAAATTCAAAGACCAAAACCAGAAGCATGTACATAATGCTAATGATGCTATGATATGATGCAAAGGCAAACAAGATGTATGTGTGTGTTCATACAAGAGAATGAATGCAAATGAAGCATATAGGAAGCATGTAAACACATGGATGTTTATGGAATGAAATGGATGCAAAGCATAACAAATGTATGAATAAATGATCAAGCAATGTTCAAGCAATGTCTTAAGATGTCTAAGATGGCATACAAATGCTTAGAATGTCATGGCAAGTTCACATGTTCATGCAATGCAATGTAAGATGCAAGTAAAGATGCAAAATTAGGGTTACATGAGATGATTAGATGTAAATGGAAAATACAAAAGTAAATGACATTATAAAAAATTGAAAATTCACTCAAAGGAACCCTAAACCTATACTAGGTTACCATCCAAAGGGGGAGGTCAGAAACTAAATCTAGAAGGAGTTATGAATTTCCTAAGTTTCTATGGTTTTTTGGGTTATCCTCAATGTAAAATGCCAAACAAATTGGAAATGCAAGATAAATTCATGCCAAAAGTATCCTAGATACTACATGATATGTGTAAAACAATGCAAAAACAACCAACTTCAAACCCTTGATGGTTAGACAGAAAAGATTTTTCAAAGGTTAGGGTTTAAAATATGATTTTATGAACCCTAAATTCAAAGAAAATTGTCAAACGATGATCAAAACCAAAAAGAAATTTGTATGAGGGGTTTGAAATTTTTTCTAAATGTGTTAAGATACAACATGAATTTTTTGGTGATTTTTAGAAACCTAAATGCTATTTTAATTAATTAATTTCCATTAATTAATTAAAATAAACATTAAAATATTTTAAAAAATACAATTTTTATGCAAAAAATAAAAGTAAAAGTATTTTTGGTTTCTGAAAATTAATAAAAGTCATGATAAAAATTTTCAGAATTTTTTGATGATTTTTGCTATTTTAAATAATTATATGAAAAGAAATAGAAAGAAAATAAAATAAAATGAATAAAAATGAAAAGTATGACAATTTGAGGGTTGGGATTTAAACTGGGGAAAGGACCATTCACCAGCGCGTAAACCAAGGGCTGAGATTAATCCTGACTTAATTAATTAAAATTAAACTTAATTAAACTGGATTAGGGCTAATGAGGGATCTAGGCCGTTCAAACACGCGCGGGAAAAGCAATCTAAGGGCCCTAATTCAAACCTGGTTAATTAATGGGGATTAGCCCTAATTAAACTCAGGTGGCCGGAGAAGACTTCCGGTCGTCTTCTCCGGCATGTTCCTCACTTCATCTCTCTCATAACACCACAAAAACTCACTAAACTCTCCAGAATCAAACAATGAACATCATAGAACACGAATCAATCAACAAAACTCATTTATATTCCAAGAACAGCAGGAATCGAATCAAACATTATTTAGGTTAAAAATTTCAGAAGCACAATATAAGCTTATTTCTCACTCCTTTTTAAAACTAAACATATCTCAGTGATCAGGGAAACATGTAGAACAATATTTTAACAAGAAAACAAGGTTCTGGAAAAAATGTTCATCATGTTACCTGAGGTTGAGCTTTCAAATTCTGGGCTTTCTGGCCTCCTCCTTCGTGCAAGTCAGCTTCAATGAGCTCCCTGAGGATGTTGAGAAGCTTTGCAAGAGTTTATATGGCTTGGTTTATGAGTTTTAGTTCTGTGGAGGCAGAAATCGTGTTTCTGATTCTTGAGGTTTTAGGCTTGTTTAATGGTTGGGAAATGATCTAGAGGATGTATGGAGATGATTGGTGAAAGAATTTTGAAGTTTTGCTAGGTGGTTTGAAAGTTTCGAAGAGAGGAAGTTTCTTGAGGATTTTTGCAATCTGAATGTGTAGGATGATTCAAGCTCTAAGATGTTATGAAATGTGATCCTTAGGGCATGTATGTGAAGCTGTGATAGGTCAGAAAAGTTGTTGTGGGCTATGCTGATTGGTATGGCTTCATTTGCAAAAAGTTAAGTTTGGTTGTACTTGGGGTATAAGTCATGGCAGGCCTAGTTGCAAGGGGTGTCTGGCCTCAACTGAGTTCAAGGAGGACCATGGAAACAAATATGGCATGCTGGCACAACTGTATGGAAAGATCTATACCATTTTGCAAATTTGAGAAGTTTTGGCCCTTTTCAAATTTCTTGAAGTTCAAGACATGAAAATGCATAATTCTTGGGCCAATTCTGATCAAAATGAGTTGCACTATGATGGTATGATATTTAGAGATGCATTAGAGGTCAAGAAATGGCTTGGCATGAGAAATTGCAAAATTCCCTCTTTGGCATGAATGTGAAAATTATAGGATTTTTGCCAACTTTGAAGGATCATAACTTGAGTTCCATAATGAATTAGAACATGTTCTTGTACTTTTTGAAAAGGGAAAGACCTAATCTAAAACTTTCATGACCAAGAATTTTTCATTTGAAGCATTTTTGATTAAGAAATAGGAGGTTGAAGAACTTTCCCAAAATGGAAAGTTTCCATTACAAGTCATTTCCATTTTTGGCAACTTTTTGGTTTAGCTCAAATTTCTCAATTTTGTGAACTTCCAAGCACTCCATTGATCAAATAAAGATCACAGAACTTCAATTTGATGAAAATACCCCTTTGGTTCCATTGTTGGGGGCCTCAGATGCCCTGATTTTGCTCTAACTTGCTCAAGAAGTTACCTAATGAACATATGACTTCCACAATGAATTTCTTCATCAAACTTGGTACACATGATCCATATAACATCTTAAGAACATTAGAAACAAGAATGGCCCAAAAATTTGGTGTGAAGGCCTCTGAAACCAAAACCCTAATTTTGGTCATCTGTGTAGTGAAAACCCTAGCTCTGCTTCCATGCCTTGCCAGTTCTTGTGATATCTTGACTTCTATGAACTTTGAGGGATATAATATGATGATAGAACACACATGGACCCTCTTGGAATACTTGGAGACCTTTGGAGTGGCTCAGATGGATCCTTGGATTGCTCAGATCACAAACCCTAGATGCAGATGAATTTGAACTTATGCAGTGAAATAAAAATGCAATATGAGGTGTAATGCTTATGTTGATGCAAACATGAAAGATCACAAGCCAAAGTTTGAAATGAGTGAGGGAAAATTTGGGGTGTTTACAAATATGAATTTCATACATTGCTGGTGAAGTGATAATGGTACTTGCAGGTGGTTGGCTCGAACCTGGCTTATGATCAAGCAAATGTTTGATTTTTGCCGTAATGCTCCATATTAGATGGAATGCTACGCTTATTTTGGTGAATATGATGCGAATTCTATGATTATGCAAATGAGAAAATCGATCCGATATCCGAATCCTGTGGGGATAAAGATCTCTGGCTGATCTGTCTGGAGGGAGAACTCAGCTGGGGAAAGAGATCATTGGTTGATCTGTCCGGTGCGAGAGCTCCTATTGGGGATGAGGAAGTTTTAGCAACTCCGTTGGGGAAGTATGTCAGGTATTGCTCTACTGGGGGAGACAACTCTGTGGGGAATCAAATCCACCGACTCTGATGAGGATGAGCAAATTCTGGCACTTCTGATGGGGAATGGAAAGTTCTTTGACCACTTTGCTGTGGAAGAAGCCGTCAGGCATTGCTCGGGAGATCCCACTTGGTGTGGAGATAACTTCTGGGAAGTAATTTGTTGGGGATTTATGAATTCCTCAAGGGATCCTCGAGGAAATACCTCTTGTAAAGGAGTCCTGCTGAGGATGCGATTGCTGACTTGGCTGGGGGTATTATGCCTGATATGACCCATGCTGTGAAATGGTCTGCCTCGAGTACCTGCAACCTGTTAAGATAAAGGAAAACGCACAAGTGTCTCGAGGTATCCTCAACCGGATTCCGTCATAGGAATTAGATTTGTCTGAAAGAAACATATTTCCTGCAAGCATTTATTAAAATGGCTCATATGTTTTATGCAAGTGTTGTATTATGAACTTTGGAAATTTTACAAACGAAAACAAAAAATGTACAAAAACAAAGTGTGACTAAAAATTCTGATTTTATTGATTTGTGTGCCCTGAATAGGCAAGTATAGTCAAAGAAGTGAATCCCCTGAAAGGAGGAGATTGCTGTAAATTGAGAAAATAAAAGTGTTGGCAATGTTGAAGATGACGCTCCAATGAGCTTCCTTTGCTATGACCCGTATGATCTTGATGTTCTTCTTATCTTACTTTTTGAAGAAGGTTGATTCTGACCTACTCTTTTTCCTTTCGGAGCTTGACATGTTGTGAGTGATACAGACAAATTCAGAATGCAGTCGTTCACTTATTCCCTGATTTTGCACGGATCACCCTTTCGAGTTTTCAATCCATCGGGATACCCATTTTTGCCTGAGCTGTCCGATGTGGCTTTTCAACTCAGCGGGTGTACATTTTTTTTCTTTCTTATTTTTTCCCGAGTCTTTCATTCTATTTTTTGACTCGCCGGGATGCCCTATTTTTGCATGGACTTACATTCTGTTTTTATGTCCAGCGGGTCATTTTATGCAAAGTATTTTTTAATTGCATCTGAATTCACAAGAGACGGGAAGTCTTCACCATCCATATTTGTGAGCATCAACATTCCACCAGAGAAAAATTTCTTTACTATGAATGGGACTTTATAGTTTGGCGTCCATTTGCCCTTGTGGTTTGTATGAGGAGGAAGAAGTCTCTTCAGAACAAGCTCTCCCACCCGGTATTCCCGAGGACTGACTTTCTGATCAAAGGCCTTCTTCATTCGTTTCTGATACAACTGCCCATGACAGATAGCTTCTAATCTTTTCTCTTCAATCATATTCAGTTGATTGTATCGAGACCGGAACCATTCTGCTTCATCTAGTTTCACATCCATCATTACCCGTAAGGAGGGCAGTTCAACTTCAACAGGTAGGACATCTTCCATACCGTACACAAGCTGATAAGGTGTTGCCCCGGTAGATGTTCTGATAGAGGTTTGGTACCCATGCAAGGAAAATGGTAGCATCTCGTGCCAGTCTTTATAGGTGACTACCATCTTCTACACAATCTTCTTGATATTCTTGTTAGCTGCCTCAACAACGCCATTCATCTTTGGCCTGTAAGGAAAAGAGTTGTGATGTTGAATTTTGAAGTCCCGACATAGTTCTGCCATCATTTTGTTATTCAAATTGGAACCATTGTCAGTAATGATTCGCTCGGGAACTCCATATCGACAGATAATATCCCTTTTCAGAAATCGATCTACCACTTGTCTAGTGACATTTGCGTACGAACCAGCTTTAACCCATTTGGTGAAGTAATCAATGGCTACCAGGATGAATCTGTGACCATTTGAAGCAGTCGGTTCAATCTTTCCAATCATATCAATGCCCTACATGGCAAAGGGCCAAGGTGAAGACATTACATTCAAAGGATTGGGAAGCACATGCACTTTATCTGCGTAGATCTGGCATTTGTGACATTTTCTGGCATAGGCGCAACAGTCTGCATCCATTGTGATCCAGTAGTAACATGATTTTAATAACTTCTTTTCCATTGCATGTCCTTCGGTATGGGTACCGAAAGAACCTTCATGAACTCCGTGCATCAGTATGTCTGCTTCCTTCTTGTCAAAACATCTGAGCAAGACCATGTCGAAGTTTCGCTTGTATAATGAACCATCAGTATTGAGGAAAAAACTACCGGATAGCTTTATTAATGTCTTCTTATCATTTGACGATGCCCCAGGTGGGTATGTATGATTTTCCAAGAAGCATTTGATGTCGTGGAACCAAGGCTTGTTATCGGTGCAGTGTCCACAGAGAATACATATGCCGGTCTGTCCAGTCTGGATACCAAAATCCGAGGTACATAATTAGCAGTTTGTACTTTGATCATGGATGAAATGGTAGCCAAAGCGTCTGCAAACTGATTCTCGTCTCGAGGGATCTATTCAAGCTTAACTGTTGTGAAGAAGGTCAACAATCTCCTCGTATAGTCACGGTAGGGAATCAGATACTCCTGATGAGTGTACCATTTGTTGTTGATCTGATTGATTACCAAAGCCGAATCTCCGAATACATTCAAGGTTTTGATCCTAAGGTCAATGGCTTCCTCAAGACCCATGATACAGGCTTCATATTCTGCTTCTTTATTAGTGCAAGAAAAGGTGAGTTTTGTCGAGAAAGGTATATGAACTCCTTTGGGTGTGATAAGTACTGCACCAACTCCACGACCATTGCAATTAACTGCCCTATCAAACATCATAGTCCATGCTTCTTCTCGGTCAGGCCCTTCAGTATGAAATGGCTCTTCAAAATCTTTTGCTTTCAAGAACATTATGTCTTCATCAGGGAAGTCAAATCTTATAGGCTGGTAATCATCAATGGGTTGCTCAGCCAAATAGTCAGACAATACACAACCTTTGATGGCTTTTTGAGAGGTGTACTGAATGTCATACTCTGTTAGAATCATTTGTCATCTTGCAAACCTTCCAGTAAGTGCTGGCCTCTCAAATATGTACTTGACTGGATCCATCTTTGAGATCAATAAGGTAGTATGAGTCAACATATACTGTCTTAGTCGGCGAGCAGCCCACGCTAAAACACAACAAGTTTTCTCGAGCAGTGAATAACGTTGTTCACAGTCGGTAAACTTTTTGCTTAGGTAGTATATTACATACTCTTTTCGACCAGACTCGTCATGTTGGCCCAACACACACCCCATTGACTCTTCTAATACTGTCAGATACATGATTAGAGGTCTTCCTTCAACTAGAGGCATGAGAATTGGAGGTTCTTGCAGATATTCTTTGATCTTGTCAAAAGCTTTCTGACAATCATCGTTCCACCTGATTGTTTGCTCTTTTTTAACAGCTCGAACAAGGGCTCACAGGTTGCAGTGATATGAGATATGAACCTTGAGATGTAGTTCAATCTACCTAAGAACCCTCGAACTTCTTTCTCAGTCTTAGGTGCAGGCATCTCCTGAATTGCTTTGACTTTGTCGGGATCAACCTCAATTCCTTTTTCACTTACAATAAAACCCAGCAGCTTACCAGAATGCACCTCGAATGTGCATTTGTTGGGGTTCAACTTCAACTGATACTTCCTCAGACGCTTGAACAATTTTAGCAGGTTCACCAAATGATCTTCTTCTGTAAGGGACTTGGCAATCATATCATCCACATAGCACACGATTTCCTTATAGATCATATCGTGGAATAATGTTACCATAGCCCGTTGATATGTTGCACTGGCGTTCTTCAGACCAAACGACATTACCTTGTAACAAAATATGCCCCAGGGTGTGATGAAAGTTTTCTTCTCCATGTCTTCAGGCGACATCTTAATCTGATTATATCCCGAAAATCCATCCATGAAAGAAAATACTGAGAACTGAGCTGTGTTATCCACCAATACATCAATGTGAGGTAATGGGAATTCATCCTTCGGGCTAGCTCTATTCAGATCCTGATAATCCACACACATACACACTTTTCCATCTTTCTTAGGTACGGGTACAATATTAGCAACCCACGACGGGTAACTAGTTACAGCGAGAAAACCGACGTCCCACTGCTTTTGTACTTCTTCTTTAATCTTCATGGCCATATCTGGGCGAGTACGACGTAACTTTTGTTTAACCAGAGGACAATCTTCTTTCAATGGCAATATGTGCATGACAATATCCGTATCTAGACCTGGCATATCTTGATAGGACCAAGGAAAGACGTCAACATATTCCCGAAGCATACTGATGAGTTGTTCTTTCACTGGAGCTTGCAGACTGGCCCCGATCTTTACCTCTTTCACTTCTTCTTCAGTACCAAGATTGACAGTTTCAACCTACTCCTGATGAGGAGCAATCACTTCAGGCAACTCAAAGTCTTCATCAACCCCTTCATCTTCTTGATTAATCGGATTGTCGAAGTCATACAAAGTCATAGCAGTGTTGTTGTCGGTGCAATCTAGAGGATTATCTCTGCAAGGGTTGAGATTTGTTCATTTTAGTGATTGATTTTAATCTTGTTTAGAAAAAAGTATGAATGGAGTTATTTATTTTTGAAAAACATTGCCATTTATTGCTTTGTACGAAAATAATAAAAATGAAAGATAGTGAGCGACAAAAAGATCGTTTGCAAAAGATGTCTATTTGTTCATTAATCATTCATTTGCACAAAATACAAATATGGCCCTATTACAAAATGAGTCCTTACACCTTGGGAAAGATGTAGGACTTGATGCATGCTTAAACAGGAAATAATAATTACTCTGTAGAAGTAATCCTTACAATTTCCTAGGAAGACCAGTTGAGGACTTACTGGCCTGGGACCCTTGGACGAATCTAACTCTCCAGGTTGAAGTCACTTTCAGCCTCGTCTTCCACATTGTTGATAGCATCCGGGGTAAGCATTCCCCCACTGATAAACTTGGGAGCTTCAGCAACCTCCTCTTGGACTTGTCGGGATAGTTTGTAACCACACCCGAATTTGTCTTCCTTGACCTGAATTTGCAGCAACTTGCCCTAGCCCTGGGCATTCCCATCTTCAACAACCTTCCGAGCTTGATTATAAGAGGAGATTGAAGTACCAGATACTTCAGTTGTTGCTTCATTGACATTGAGGGCCTCAAACCCTTGGCTCATTGTCTCATGGATCTCTCCGTCCATCTCAATATACTTGTAAGTAGGTAGATGACTAACAAAGATATCCTCTTCCCCACAGATTGTGATGATTTGACCTTCCTATTCGTATTTCAACTTCTGGTGAAGGGTCGACGTTACAGCGCCAGCGGCATGAATCCATGGCCGACCCAACAAACAGCTATATGCAGGTTGAATGTCCATCTCGTAGAAGAAAGTTTTGAAGATCTGTGGGCCAATCACCACATGTAACTCAATTTCTCCAAGAACTGATCTTTTAGAACCGTCAAAGGCTCTCACTACCAAGTTACTTGGACGCAAAGCAAGACCATCATATTCCATCTTGACCAAGACTTTCTTTGGGAGAACATTGAGAGAAGACCCAGTGTCAACCAAGACATGAGAGAGAATAGCACCTTTACACTCCAAGGTGATATGCAAAGCCTTATTATGGTTACGGCCCTCCGTAGTTAGATCAACATCAGTGAACCCTAGTCCATGGCTAGTATTGACATTTGAAACCACTGTTTCTAGATGATTAACTATAATCTCTTCTGGCACATAAGCTGCGTGCAAGACTTTGAGAAGTGCATTCCTATGTGCTTCGGAACACATTAGCAATGATAGGATAGAGATTTTAGAGGGAGTCTGATGGAGCTAGTCCACAACCTTGTAGTCACTCTTCTTTATTATTCTCATGAACTTGTCTACATCCTGGTCAAAGGGTGTCTTCTGAGCTTCCTTGGCAATAGGCTCTTCAGGTGCTACACTCTTACCCTTAGCCTTAGCAATGGCTTCTGCTTCAGCATTGGTTCTTGGGAATTGTGAGGCAAAGAGACGTCCGCTTCGGGTGAAGCCTCCGCCTTCCCCATATTATCAATCTGTGGTGTAGAAGTGTCAAGAGTGACTTTCTTTCCGTCGCAATACAAATCTGAGCCGTAGTGCCAAGGCACGACACTGCTGCTATCATATGGAACTGGTCCTGGTACCATGATAGTAACCGGACTGATTGTTGCGGAAGAAGGAACTTAGATAGTTTGAGGTTCATAATAAATTGTAATAGGAGGTCTGACTGGAGATGGCGCTGGTGATGATGGTTGCTGATGTTGATGTTTTGGTGAGTTGTTGAAAGAATCTGGAATGGGGATTGTTGCAGGATCATAGTAAATAGTCACTGTGAAAATGTCTTCATTGATGGTTGTTGTTGCTGTAGAAGGATGTGTCGAACTAATGTCTGTTGTTGTTGAAGAAAGGATGATTGTTGATGTTGTAGAAGAATCTGTGGGAATGATTGTTGTTGAAGTTGTGGGAGTGATATCTGATGGAATGATATGTGCTGATGTTGTAGAAGGAATGGTTGTTGATTTTGTAGGAGCTAGAACTGTTGAAGTGATCTGTAAGGTGCCTTCCTTGATAAGATTGTTGATACCGATCTTCAAATTTGCACAACCATTGATAGAAGTCTTGCAAGCTTCACAATGGGCCTCACAACCCGGGAACACTTGGCCCTTTAAAATATGGCTTTAACCTCGGCCAGAGGTGTTTGAATGCTTGCAACATTGTCAATTAGGTTCATCGGTTAATCCTTCTCAATAGCATTTATCCTAGACCCACCATGGCTAGGCATAGGATTCTTGGTAACACTTGGAGGTGGTACAAAGTTGACTGCCTTAGAATCGATCAAATCCTGAACCTTCATGTGCAAGGCTCTGCACTTCTCTGTAGTATGGCCAGGTGCATTTGAGTGGAAGGCACACCGGGCATTAATATCATAGTTTCTTGGAAGGTTCTGGGGATCTGGGGGAGCCAGAGTCCTCAATTCAATCAAGTTAAGCTTTAACAATTATGGAAGTAAGGCAACATAGGGCATCAGAATGGGATCGATAACCCTGTTGATTTGTGAAGTCCTTTGTTGAAACGGACGTTGTTGCTGATTGTTATTGTTTTAAGATCTCTATTGAGGAAACTGTTGTTGCGGTGGAAAGTGTTGTGGTTGTGAAGGATACTGTTGTTGAGATGCTGGAGCTGGAATGGTAACAACAGCTACTGATCTTGGCATGTATTGAGGCCTTCCTCTTCCCATGTGTACCGAGTTGGTCTCACCTGTCCCATGAGGTCCTGCAAAAGGTTTCCTCGTATTGCTGGAACTAGCACCGTTGTTTGAAATTTTTCCCATCTTCAACAAACTCTCAATTCTCTCTCCAGCTATAACTAAATCCGCAAAGCTAGTGGATGGGAAAGCAGAAAGTCTGTCAATGTAAGCTCCTTGCAATGTGTTCATAAACATGTTAGCCATCTCTCTTTCCGACATTGGAGGCTGGATAGCAGCAGCAAGCTGTCTCCATCTTTGGGCATATTCCCTGAAGCTTTTTCTTGAAGACTGAGACATACCCATTAGGAGGGTTCTATTGGGAGCCATATCCAAATTGTACTGATACTGGCATATGAAAGCTTCGGCTAAGTCCTTCCAATTCCTGACAGTAGCTCTGCATAGGTGAGAATACCACTCACGGGATGCCTCGGTCAAGCTATCTTCAAAATAGAACATCCACAACTTTTCATCCATGGTGTATGCCTCCAGTCTCCCCAGAAAAGACTGCAGGTGAGTACGTGGACAAGAGGTACCATTATATTTCTCAAAGCAAGGAGGCTTGAATTTGTGAGGAATTCTGACTCCCTCAACTAAATCCATGTCCATAATATCAAATCCCAAAGAGTTTTGAGACTCCAGAGATCTCAACTTTTCTACTATTTCGTCCAGACGACGATCATAGGCTTCATCCCCAACACCAATTACTGTAAACTATTCCTCTTGAGGGTCCTCTTGCAAGGCACGACCTCCAGTGTTTCCTTGGGTATTTCTAATAGCATTGATCTCAGGATTGAGGTGAGGCCCAAACTTTGGCGCATCTGTTCATGGTTGCCTGTGATCATTGTTACTAGTACCTCCTGTACCTGGATGATTCTCTTCTGGAGTTTGCCGCTCGACTAACTCTCTTAACCTTTCTTGGCTTTGGGCCAACCCAGTCATTACTGCCATGAACTGGTTCATCTGAGCCCTTATCTCAGTTCTCTCATTAGCCATCTGCGTTCTCACGTCAGTCAGATCTTGCTGAACTTGGTCCATCTGTAAGCTTGGAAGGTTGTTTCTTGTAGGATACCGGTGAACTCTATTGATGGGGAAAACCCTCTTACGAGCAATGTTTCCTGAAACAACATTAAATTGAGAAAACAACAATAAAAACACCTACAAAACAAAGAAAGAGGTTAGTATGCAATGCAATATGCCTATTTTTCTTCCAAGGGTATCCGACTTGGTTCTTTGGTTTTGACCTTCCGAACCTCTGGGAATGAAGATGTTGAAGAGAAATGAAGCCCATCAGAAAATCCAAGTAATACATAAACCATATATTACAAATGAAAAAGATACATAGTTTATGATTACAACAAGTTCCCATGGTGGGTCAAAATAGAACAAAATCATCAAGAAGTACTGTCACACCCCAAATTTTACCCCTAACTGCTCGCATCATACATTCATCGCATTTAGCAGGGAAATTCCAGATTTAATTTTTCTGTTTGCTTTCAAATCATTTTCAAGCTATTCATTAGTTTAATTTTAATTTCTATTTCTCATTTCTAACCTTTTAATCCATTTTCGTGTTTTTGATTTTAACTTCAATTTTAATTTCTATCTCTATTTTATTCTCAAAGTTTTGTTAAAAAAAAAAGATGTAATTTTATTTCCAATTTTAAAGTTTTTTTAAATGTAATTTTATTTATATTTTCAATTTTCAAAGTTCTTATTTCTTAATGTGATTTAATTTTTAACTTTTATTTTTTTAATTCACCCCTTTTTTAGTTTAGCCTCCATTTCTAATTTAATTGTAATCTCTAATTGTTTATTTCTTTTAAATCCATTTTTTTAAGTTTCTATTTCTAATTTAACTTCAATTTCTAATTTTATTTTTAGTTTAAGATTTCATTTCTAATTTAATTTCAATTTCCATATTTTTTATTTATTTTAAATTTTAAATTCAAGTTTTTTTTATTTTTCATTTTTTCCAATTTCCATTCCAATTCATCCCAAGTTCAAATTTCATTCCAAATTTAATTCATCACATTGTTACAAGTTGCATCTATACAATAGAATTTCTTAAAAAAAATAATAGTTTTATATACATAGCCATATTCTATATCCATGTTACAATTACAAAGAAAAATGGTACAAAAACTCAGCACAAAAATACAAAAATTCAGCAGCACAAATTCAGCCCCTCAACAGCTCCATGCAGCCACCAACAACCTGCTATAGCCTCCCACTACTGCTGCAAAATTCAGGCTTTGTCTCCCTTCCTCCAACCCTTCACCTACAAGCAACAAGGACAACAAAATCAGCCACAAATCTGCCATAAAAAACCAACAAATAGCCCTCATAAAACACTATCAGAACAGCTACAAAACACTACAAAACAGCCTCAGAGCAACACAAAAATAACCCAGAAAATCTCAAACAAACAGCTCACAAAACACATTATTACAACCTCAAAAAACAACATCAAAAACTACAAAAAATCTGCCAAATAACCCCAAAATTCAGCCCTCTAAGCACTGAGAACAGTCCCATATAAACACTGTTACATCAAAAAAAATCACACACCAAGACATCCATATAAACCACAAAAATTCAGTCCAAAAAACCAAAAAAAAAGAAAGGGAGAAAAGAGAGAACACAGAAAAATTCAGCAAGGAGTAGAGCAGTAGCGAAAGAGGAATAGAACACTTACAATCGCGGATTCTTCACCCCGATAACTTTCGGGTCGGTAATATCTCCTTCTCCTTCACCTCTTTTCAGCATATTTGTTCATCTTGTTTGATTCCTCTTACGGTTGTTTCTCTTTACGGTTTAATCTCTATTTCGACTAGCTAGTTTTTTAGTTTCACTTCATTTTTCCATGTTGCATAACATCCTGCATACAAAGCCATAAAAAAGAAATTTCAAAAAAAATAGACACAAACAAACTCAGAGGGCAGCCACAACTTTAGCAAAAAAAACTCACTTTAACCACCTGCAAAAACCAGTCACAAATCAAACCCAGTACTGTGAAAATAGAAAAAACACAAAAATCCTCAAACCTTGAATATCACAGAGATCACTTCACTAACCATCAAAGAGATAACTTTCTGAAATCATTCCGCAAAGAGAACTCACCCTTCATAAAGTAACAACCTTCGATTCATATTTCCAACACGAAACTATTTTCAAACCCTTCAATACTAAAAAAAAACTCAGAACAAAAACAGATCCAAAACCAAAACAGAGCGCTAATCTCATACAGACCCAGCCGAAACTTACCGGTAAAAGCCAACCAAAGCAGGTCCATAACTTCTATACCCAGAAACACCACTCAAGACTTTCCCTCCTTCACAAACGTGCAAAGCCACGCCGTCACCGCAAACAGCCCGCAAGACTACCACCAAGCTCTGAAACACAAGCCCAATCGAAACACAGAAAAAACCATAACCCTTACCAAATCCAAACTTACCTTCACGAAACCCTTCAGATCGTTCACGCACAGAAACGCGAACCTGAACCAACATACCTCACTGTTACCGCCAAGCAAACCGAAGCCCTTTCTTTTCAAACCGCAGCCAAGCAATACAACCATTTCCACCACCACAAATAACAAATCCAGCCAACACCGCGAGAAACAACAAACAGAGAAACTGATACAGAACAGATCCATCGACTCAAAACCATCCCAAGGCCACTATGAAGCCATTGTAAAGAAAATCTGAAAAGAAAACAAACAGAAAACCGAAAATACCATCCGCCGCCACTGTTAAATCCTTTCCCTCACCTTCAGCCAAACCCTTCATCCATCATCATCACCATTACTCACCCAAAATCCCTCGCCGAAACCAGCCACAGTCCATCACCTGTACGCAGAAATTGTTCTGAGAACAAACCTTCAACAACTCACAGAAATCCCAAACTCAGAGAGAAACCTTAAACCACCTCACCGTATCTGAACCAACCGCGCCGTAAACCACCATAGCCTTAACTAAAACAGGCCTTCAAACCAGAGCCCAACCAAACCAGTCTTCAAAGCCAAACGCAAAATCATCCCTCACTGAAACCTTTAACCAATACCAAGCTGCACAAAATAACTCCAGCAGCAAGAACGAAACAACAACCCTTACCTTCCACCCATACCGCCAACCATTAAAGCAACAACTCACAACAAATCACTTTCGACCTCCCTCTCCAAATTCATAAACCCCTCCATCAAAATCTGCGCGAACCCTCTCAAATCCAAGCCTGAAAATCACGAGTCCAGTCACCACCGTCCAAATCGAAAGCTTCACCACCACTTCGCAAACAACTCACCTTCTTTCCACCACTTTGAACCCAAGACCGTACCGCCACTGTGAATCCGTCAAACCCCTTTTAACCCTACAAACCACATCCAAACAACAACCATCACGAAACAGAATCAAAACAAAAGCCAGCAACTCCAAACCTCCAAAACGCATAAGCTGAAAATCTCATCACCATAAACACAATACTTAGGAAAAAGAAGAACAGAAAATGCTCGAAACCAACCTTTGTTTTCCTCTGTGTTCATCAGTACAACCACGGTCAAACAAAATAGAACCTTGAACCACCGGCTGACTCTTCAACTTTTCCAAATCTCAACCTTAACAGAACCCCTCAGCCACATTCATACACCAGAGCCAATAATGCCACCAGTAGTTGCATCACCAACAAGTACATTTCCAGTAGATCCACCATTGGTCCACCAAGTCAGACCTGCAACATCACCGAAAAATCAAAAAAACTCAGCAAATACTTCAAAGAAAAAATAGCAAAAGCAGAATCGAAACACAGGTCCTTCCCCTTTCACTTTTTTTTCGTAAACCAGAATTTTAAACTACCTTCCATCTCTATCAACCTTCGGCCACAACCGGCATCACCTACCGCAACACCGTGTCGAAACCGTCCGGGCCATCACTGTTAAACCGCCATAACCCAAACTCCACCTTCCATACTCTTCCTCACCTTCTCATTTAAAAAACAGCAACAACAAGCCTTCGAACCTTCGTCCGACATAACAAAACCGACTCGTCTTCGAGCCGCTACCCTTTGTGCGAAATCCAGCACCCACCCTTTCACCTCCATAGCTCACAAAACCGTCTTCATCCTTCATCAACAAAACCAACAACGTAATCACAAGCTCAATTGAACAGAAAAGAAATAGAAGAAGAGAGATTGAAATCCACTCACCTTCTCGCCGCCACCATCAAACCCAAATCTGGAATCGCTCAAACTGAAACACTTCACCCCCAAATTCACCGAACCTTCCTTTCATCTTCCTCAAAAGCTGTAAACACACTACCAAAGTACATTCAAACGAAACCCCCTTCATCGATTCCGCGAATCCTCCTGTTATCACCGTCATTTCTTATTTCAACCCTCAATACACCATAAACCTCCAAAAAGCCGCCGTGAGTGATGAGCGAAACACCGATCGTGAGGAATGAACGAGCGAGATCGAAATAGTTCCGTTTCTGATGCGCCGTTGGGATTGATTGAAGAGGATTCAGATTTCTCCCAGTTGCATTTGCAGTGGTGTTTTGTTATTTCCCTTTGGTTTCTGAATTCATTGTTTATCATATTTTTTCAATTTATTTACTTATTTTTATTTACTATTTTTGTTGACTTATTATATGGATGGGCTGATACTTTTGGCTGTGTTCTCCGGGCCCATCCGTTTTGTTTTTCACGCACTCAACTCCATACTGACCCCATTTTTTTTTACTGTGTTCTTATTGTGGGCTTTGTAGCCCATGCAGCTTGTTGTTAACACCCTATGTGCTGCTCCAAACCCTCATTTTATTTATTTATTTTTCTTAAGAAAAATTCCTATTGATTTAATAATGTTAGAAATATGCTTTTACTTTATTATCTTGGTTACTCAATTTCTTTTCATTTTTATATTAAAATATATATTTAATCTTATTTTCTTGATTTTATTATTTAGGGGCCTATGATAAGAATATGTGGTTTATTGACATTTGACGTTGTCAACATTGTCTAATCCAATTTGAGGCCATTTTTCTATTTCTTTATCATTTATCGATTTCTCGACTTATATTTTATTTATTAGGGCCGATGATATGACAAAAGGTCACGATAAATCGTTTCCGATTAATCGTGACCAATATGAGGCCATTAATTTATTTTTATTCTATTCTATTTATTTTATTTAATTTATTCTACTTCACAGTTTATTTCACTTTATTTATTTATTTATTATTTATTTCTCGCACTTTTAGACCATATTAACTTCATTTCAAAAATAATAAATCCTTGGTCCAACGCCAAGTTCACTTCACATACACTCACACAAGTAAGTCGGTCGTTTACGATCGCCATCTGCACATTCCTTACACTTTACAACTTTTAACTCAAATAAATTGACGCACCACGCTTGTCTTCCACCTCAGCATTCTCGATCCATATATCGAGCCATAGCCAGTTACTAAACCCTTTACTTTGCATTTTCTATTTACTTTATCCAATTTATTTTTGCAAGTAACAACCTTTGTCTAGTCTTAGGAGCTTGCACCCTCATTTATTTATTTTTGTTATGCTTTTCAATCCAAAAGGGAAAGACTCCTGTAGTTGACTCAATGTCATAGGAAGTTTAACCATCCCTAGTTACCATTTTGACCTTAGCAATTAGGTCCCTCATCCTTAGGTCCTTAGCCATTAGGTCCTTAGCTTTTTATTTTACAACTTTTTGTGACTTTCTTAAAGTCACGTGAGTGTTTGCCATAACACTTACCTTCCCCCGCGAACCTTGAGCGTAACCAAGTGTTCGTTAATCCGTAGGAGAACTACGAGTGCTCTGATTCTATACCCGATACGTAGGCATCGATGCGATGTTGTGCGAGCACCATTAGAAATAAAACCTTAGGTTCCCTTAGTTTTAGCAAGCAATAAACAACAAAAATACAAATATTAACAAGAGGTTCCCGTAGGATACTACGGATGCTTAGGATGCTAACACCTTCCCTAGGTATAATCAACCCCCGAACCTAGTTTCTCCTCATTTAGGGTTTTTACGATCTTTTTCCCTTTTCCCTTTGGATTAAATTAAAGTCGGTGGTGAACATAAATGTTTTGCGATTCAAGCTCACTTAATAGCTTGGTATCCGATTCTCACCGCGACAGAAAATGGCGACTTCACTGGGGAGACTATTTTTGAGGGTTAAGCCCACCTTGTATATTTGTATATTTGTTGTTGTATTGCTTGTTATTATTTGGGATTTTTGTTGGGTGTTCCATGTGTGGTGAGATAAGTCCTAACCCGGACTTGAGTGCAAAATAAGATAGGACGGTGGTATATTCAAGAAGGCTTGTAGGGAGTTGAGTCCCGACCAAGTTGACTTGAGACACCACCACTCAGCGGAGGCCTCCTCGGATGTAATTTTGTTGATCGAGTTCAGTCGTGAAAACATTACTATATTCGACCTGAGAGCCATTAATGCTGAGGACCGTAGAACATTTACCCCCACTTGGCCTTTTAGGGATGTAGTGCGATGACTATGAGGGTGCAAATCCAAAATAGTTGATACGCGATACTACACTCAGATGAGACTCTCTTGAGAATATTACTGATTACCAAGTCGAGTTGGGAAGTCGGTAATATTCGAAAGATGGGACAGTGATTTTGGGAACTTTTAGAACCCGTTGTACAGGTACAAATAAACTCATAGTACATACCTTTTGGGAGGGTTGAACCTTTGACCTCATGCAAGCTTTGAACCTAAGCCTTGTTTGTGTTTTCATTGCATTCACGCATCATGAAGCATCATTTTACCATTTATTCAAGGAACTCAGAAACTCTATCTTTGCAAATATCGTAGGAATCATCATGGACTTTGGAAGAAGAAAAACTGTCAAGTACACATTCAAAACTCCCAAACTCGAAGACCTAGTCTTTGTTTTTATTAAGCTATGTTTGGGATTTTTGAAGATGTACTCAAGACTTTGTATCACTTTTTGAATTTAATGAAATCATGTCCTTTTGATCATTATGTGTTCCTTGGTATTTGCAAATTGTTTCTTAAGTTCCTTGAATAAAATTCATTTTTCGCATTGCACTCATACATTTGGCATTTCATTTGCATTTTTTCATAAAAACTTATTCCCGTCGTCTGCTCTCCAGCTTTCACACTGAGGCTCTCACGCAAATACTACACTCGAGCTCAAGCCAGAAAGAGGATGGCTGAAAGAGACCTAGAGATGGACAGAGTTAACGAAGAGCTTACTGATATTCGTGGAGATATGGGTCAGATGATGGAAATGTTGCAAGTCATTCGAGCGAAGTTGGATACCCAACAGACTGTGGTGTCAGAAATTGTCACTGCAACGACTGAAATTGTCACTGCAACGACTGAGCCTACGTCATCAGTCACTACCCCTGTGACCTGGCCTCCTTTTGGGTTCCCTCCTGGATTTTTCCCTCCTTCTCAAGGTTTTGCTTCTCAGAGTGTTATTCCTGCTTCCCAAGGACTTGCTACTCAGGGTTTCTTCCCTCCTTCTCAAGGTTTTGCTTCTCAAAGTTTCATTCCCTCTTCTCAAGGACTGGCTACTCAGGGTTTCTTCCCTCCTTCCCAAGGCTTTGCTGCTCAAAGTTTCATTCCTTCTTCCCAAGGATTTGCTGCTCAGGGTTTTATTCCTTCTTCCCAAGGATTTGCTGCTCAGGGTTTCTTCCCTCCGTCCCAAGGTTTAGCTTCTCAAAGTTTCGCACCTCCTTCTCAGGGCATGGCATTTCCTTCCCAAGGTTTTGTGCCTCCTCCTCATGTATTTGCTGCTCAACAGACTATTCCGGTGACTAATGAAGAGAATCATGCAGTTTCTAATTTTACACAAGACATTGTGCACACCCGTGCTCAACCGTACTTCAATGACCATCAGGGGTATGAAGCGCCAGATATGTCTGAAAACGGAGATGAGAAACATGTGAAGATGCAGGAGAATTTTGATACCCTTGAAAAAAGGTTAAGAGCGATTGAAGGTGACCAGATCTTTGGGGCTGCTGCCAGAGAGATGTGTCTGGTGTCTGGATTGGTAATACCCCCAAAGTTCAAGATACCCACGTTTGATATGTATGAGGGTGCAACTTGTCCTAAGAACCATCTCTTGTTGTACTATCGAAGAATGGCTGCGCAGGTGGACAATGATAAATTAATGATCCACTGCTTCCAGGACAGTCTGAAGGGAATCTCCTCCAAATGGTATCTGACGCTTGACCAGTCGAAGATTCGCAGTTTCCAAGACTTGGCAGATGCTTTCATCCAACAATACAAGTACAACATGGACCTTGCTCCCGATAGGAGGCAACTGTTGAGTATGTCACAAAAAGATTCTGAATCATTTAAAGAGTATGCTCAGAGGTGGAGAGGGACCGCTTCTCAAGTAGAGCCCCCATTGACTGAAAAAGAATTAGCTGACTGGTTCGTTGACACTGTGCGACCAGAATTCTATGAGAGAATGGTGGGAAGCATAACTGCTAGTTTCTCTGATTTAGTGGCTGTGGGAATCAAGGTAGAACTCGGTTTGAAAAGTGGAAAGATGAGTGGTGCATCTGGCAGTTCCAGCAGTGGTAGTGGAAATATTGGCAAGAAATTTACCAGTAATTTCCACAAGAAGAAAGAGGGTGAGACAAATGCCATAATGACAGGTCAAAGAAGAAATCCGCATTGGCAGAGATCTCCACCTGTGGCTCAACAGCAGTATGCTCATCCACCACAGTATGCCCAACATCCTTATGTAGCGGCGGTTCAACCATCATTTAATCCACAGGTCCCGATGTATCGGCCAACTCAAGCAGTCCCGATGTATCAGCAAGCGGCTCCAGTGATTCCACCTTATCAACCAATGCTCAACAATCCTGGCTATCAACAAGCGCCCAATGCTTCAGCCTACCAGCAGAGGACTCCAGCTCCTCATCCAAATCCCAATTTTCAGAATAGAAGACCAGGTGGAAGGCCTCCTAATCCTCGAATCCCTATAACTTATACTGAGTTATATCCTTCACTGCTGAAGAAAGGTTTGGTTACTCCAAGGCCTTTGGGTCCTCCACCAAATCCGCTCCCACCAAATTACAACCCAAATGCTCACTGTTTATTCCATGAAGGTGCCCCAGGGCACGATTTGGAGGGTTGTTATGCTTTAAAGTACATAGTGAAAGATTTGATGGAGAAGAACATTCTGTCATTTGGGAATACTGGTCCGAATGTCAAAGATAATCCTTTACCCAAGCATGGGTCCATAAATGCTATTGTTGACGAGTCTGATGAAGGTTTGGTTTTCAACGCCACAGAGATCAAGACCCCGCTCAGAGACTTCCATGCGAAGTTAGTAGAAGTGGGTATACTGAAGAGCTGTCATAAGAATTGTGAAGGTTGTGTTGATAGTCCAAAGGGATGTGAATTGGTCTTAAAAGATGTTCAAGATTTGATTGATGAAGGTGTCTTACAAGTGGGCGGTCATACGAAGAGGAATGAGGTGGCAGTGATTGAACCCATTTTCAACTTGCCTGAATCTAATTCCACTGTGGTGCCAGTGTTTAACCTGCCTGAGTCTTCGGGAGTTCAACCTATCTTCAATATTCCAGAATCTGTGGTGCCAATTTTCAATTTATCTGAGCCAAGGTTTGAACAAAGGAGTAACTCTTTCCGTTATGAAGACACTAAAGCAGTTCCATGGAGGTATGATACAGGGAAGGTTCATAAGAATATCGATAAAGCTAATCAGAAGGAAGGTTCAAAAGTGGCAAGTGCTGACATAGCGGGTGCAGGTCGTTTGACTCGCAGTGGTCGTGTTTACACTCAGCAAGCCCATACGGCTCCGCCTAAAGAAGTCATTCCAGCTGTTGTCAACAAAGATAAAGAAGTAGTCTTGGGAGAAGAGGATGCAGAATTTCTCAGAATCATAAAGAAGAGTGATTATAAGGTTATTGATCAGCTACATCAAACGCCTTCCAAAATATCTATCCTATCACTTCTTATGCATTCTCCGACTCATCGAAGTGCGCTTCAGAAGTTGCTAGCCCAAGCACATGTTACGCATGATATAACAGTGAATCAGTTTGATGGAGTCATTGCCAATATCACTGCATGTAACAACCTCAGTTTCAGTATGGAGGATCTTCCAAAGGAGGGCTTGGACCACAACCGTGCTCTCCACATATCAGTGAAATGTCAAGAGGATACTTTAGCAAGAGTTCTTGTGGATACAGGATCTTCATTGAATGTTTTGCCGAAAAGAACACTTGCTAAGTTATCTTATCAAGGGGCAGAGATGAGGCCCAGTGCACTGATTGTGAAAGCATTTGATGGGTCAAGGAGAACCGTTATTGGAGAAGTAGACCTACCAATCTTGATTGGGCCACAGGTCTTCAAAATCACCTTCCAGGTTATGGACATCAATCCTAATTACAGTTGCTTGCTGGGAAGACCTTGGATCCATGCTGCTGGGGCAGTCACTTCTACCCTACATCAGAAGATGAAGTTTGTGGTCGATAACAAGCTGGTAACTGTGTCTGGTGAAAAAGATCTCATGGTTAGCAACCTTTCATCTTTTAGCTATATTGAGGCTGATGAAGATGCTTTGGAAACTTCTTTCCAAGCTCTTGAGATAGCCAATGCTGTCCTTTTGGAAGTTGAGGAACCAAAAGGGAAGGGTATCCCATCTTTTGCATCGCTGAAGAGTACCATTTCCACTATTGAAGAAAGAAGCTATGAAGGTTGGGGTGATGTCATCAAAGTCAAACAGAAGCTAGATCGTTGCGGGTTGGGTTACAAACCAACTCATGTGAAGGAAGGAGCGTCAACCTCCATTAAAGGACGTCTGAAGACCATTCAAGAAGTGTTTTCCAGTGCTGGTTATCAGGTCAATGCAATTGATGGAGTTTCTGAAGATGAAGATGTGAATCATTTGGTGTATCAGTGTGGAGAAGCCTTGGACAATTGGGAAGCAGTCGAGATCCCAGAGTTTTTTCCATTGTCAAAAATAAACGAAAACCCTGTTGAATCCAATGACCCTACATTCTCTCCTAACTTTGATTCGCCCATCTACCAAGCGGAAGATGAAAGTGAGGAAGATTGTGACATTCCCGAAGAACTGGCAAGATTAGTTGAGTATGAGCACACAGAGCTTCAGCCACATAAGGAGCAGGTTGAGACCATCAATCTTGGCACTGATGAAGACAAGAAGGAAGTCAAGATTGGTACAACACTTGGGGCAGACATCAGAGAAAGATTGGTCAAGCTTCTCAGAGAATATGCAGATGTGTTTGCGTGGTCGTATCAAGATATGCCCGGATTAGACACAGACATAGTGGTCCACAAGTTACCTCTTCGACCAGATTGTCCTCCTGTAAAGCAAAAGCTCCGAAGAACAAGACCAGACATGGCTCTGAAGATTCGGGAAGAGGTCAAAAGACAGTTTGATGCTGGATTCCTCGCAGTTGCAAAGTACCCCGAGTGGGTAGCTAATATTGTGCCAGTCCCTAAAAAGGATGGCAAAGTCAGAATGTGTGTGGACTATAGGGATTTGAACAAAGCCAGTCCGAAGGACGATTTCCCTCTCCCGCATATTGATACTTTGGTTGACAACACTGCTAAATTTGTTGTTTTCTCCTTCATGGATGGGTTTTCAGGATACAACCAGATCAAGATGGATCCTGACGATATGGAAAAGACTACATTCATCACACCATGGGGCACTTATTGTTACAAGGTCATGCCATTCGGTCTCAGAAATGCAGGAGCCACCTATCAGAGGGCAATGGTCACCCTTTTCCATGATATGATGCATAAAGAGATAGAAGTTTATGTGGATGATATGATTGCCAAATCACAGAGTGAGGAGGATCATTTGAATCATCTCCTGAAGTTATTTGAGCGCCTCAGAAAGTTCCAACTGCGCCTGAATCCAACTAAGTGTACCTTTGGTGCCCGATCAGGAAAGTTGCTTGGTTTTATTGTTAGTCAACAAGGTATTGAAGTAGATCCAGATAAGGTCAGAGCAATTCAAGAGATGCCAGCTCCCAAAACAGAAAAGCAAGTCAGGGGTTTCCTCGGAAGATTGAACTACATCTCCAGATTCATCTCCAACATGACTGCTACATGTGAGCCTTTATTCAAGTTACTCCGGAAGAATCAAGCAATTGAGTGGAGTCATGATTGTCAACTGGCTTTTGAGAAGATTAAGGTTTATCTGCAAGAACCTCCTATCTTGATCCCACCTACTCCTGGAAAGCCTCTTTTCATGTATCTGACTGTGCTCGAGGGATCTATGGGTTGCGTGTTAGGCCAACAAGACGAAACTGGTCGTAAGGAGCACGCCATTTATTACTTAAGCAAGAAGTTCACAGACTGTGAAAGCAGATACTCACTTTTAGAGAAGACTTGCTGTGCTTTGGCATGGGCAGCCAGACGTCTTAGGCAGTACATGATTTGTCACACTACTTTGTTGATCTCGAAAATGGATCCAATAAAGTACATTTTTGAGAAGCCTGCCTTGACAGGAAGACTCGCCCGTTGGCACATGTTGTTATCCGAATATGACATCCAATATGTAACCCAGAAGTCTATCAAGGGCAGTGTTTTGTCTGAATACCTTGCTGATCATCCTGTCGAAGATTATGAACCTTTGAAATTCGATTTCCCGGACGAGGACATTATGTTGATAAAGGACTGTGATGTTCCAGGTCCAGATGAAGGTCCCGAGCCAGGTTCTCGATGGAAAATGATGTTTGATGGTTCCTCTAACTACACGGGGCATGGTGTGGGGGTTGTCTTGATGAACCCCGATGGCGGTTATACTCCCTTCACAGCTAGATTGTGTTTCGAATGTACAAACAACATCGCAGAGTATGAAGCATGTGTTTTGGGTATCGAAGCTGCAATTGATACCAGAATCAAGATTTTGGATGTATATGGTGACTCAGCTTTGGTAATATACCAAGTCAAAGGTGAATGGGAGACCCGTGATGAGAAGTTGATCCCATACCGTGCCCACATTGTGGAATTGATCAAATACTTTGATGAAGTCACTTTTCATCACGTTCCAAGGGCAGAAAATCAAATTGCAGATGCTTTGGCTATGTTGGCCTCTATGTTTCAAGTCAGATTTCTTAATGAAGCTCCACTCATTACAATCGAGCGAAGAACTGCACCAGCCTACTGTCTACTGGTCGAAGAAGAAACTGATGAGAAACCGTGGTTCTACGACATCAAGAACTATTTGCAAAATCAGGAGTACCCAGCTGACGCAACAAATCTAGACAAGAAGACTTTAAGAAGATTGGCGTCCAAGTTTTTCCTCAGTAACAATGTGCTTTATAAGAGAAATCATGATATGGTTCTGCTCAGATGTGTGGACAAGCGCGAAGCAGACTTATTGATCAGGGAAATCCATGAAGGATCATTTGGAACACATGCCAATGGACATGCCATGTCCAGGAAGATTTTGAGAGCTGGATATTTCTGGTTGACCATGGAATCAGATTGTTTCAAGTATGCCAGGAAGTGTCATAAATGCCAGATTTATGCCGACAAGGTGCACGTACCTCCAACACTTTTGAATGTTCTGTCATCGCCTTGGCCTTTCTCAATGTGGGGCATTGACATGATAGGGGCAATTGAGCCTAAAGCTTCCAATGGTCACCGATTTATCTTGGTTGCAATTGATTATTTCACCAAATGGGTAGAAGCAGCTTCCTACGCCAATGTGACAAAGCAAGTGGTTGCCCGTTTCATCAAGAATCAAATTATCTGTCGTTATGGAATCCCAAGCCGAATCATCACAGATAATGGGACCAATTTGAACAACAAAACAATGAAAGAGTTGTGTGAGACATTCAAGATCGAACATCATAACTCTTCTCCGTATCGTCCGAAGATGAATGAAGCTGTTGAAGCTGCAAACAAGAACATCAAAAAGATTCTGCAGAAGATGGTAAAAACTTACAAAGATTGGCCCGAGATATTGCCATATGCTTTACACGGATACAGAACATCAGTTCGCACTTCAACAGGAGCAACCCCTTTCTCTCTGGTGTATGGGATGGATGCAGTTCTCCCTATTGAAGTAGAGATACCATCTTTGAGAATCTTGATGGAAACCAAACTGGAGGAAGCTGAGTGGGTCCAGAACAGGTTTGACCAACTGAACCTCATTGATGAGAAGAGAATGACCGCCATGTGCCATGGCCAGTTGTACCAGAAGCGCATCAAGAGAGCATTTGACAAGAAAGTCCGTCTCTGAGAATTCAAAGAAGGAGATCTTGTACTCAAGAAAATCTTGCCAGTCCACAAAGACATGCGTGGAAAATGGAGTCCTAACTATGAAGGCCCATATGTTGTGAAGATGGCTTTCTCCGGAGGTTCCTTAATCCTTACAACTATGGATGGTGAACAGCTGAAGCACCCGGTGAATTCTGATGCAGTCAAAAAATATTATGCCTAAATAAAACCCGATAGGTCGAAAACCAGAAATGGCGACCTAGGCAAAAATGGGTATCCCGGTGGATCAAAACCTATGAAGGAGATCCAGGCAAAAGTTAGGGATAAAAATGAAAAAATAAGAGCTCGCTAAGTTGAAAACCCGAAAGGGCGGCTTAGGCAAAAAAGAGCGTCCCGGTGGATTGAAAACCCGAAAGGGCGGTCCAGGAAAAAGTTAGGGACAAAGGCATTTGACTGTGTCAGATGGTGTTTACCATTACTAAAGAATCATACTGGAAGACCAATCCAATCGCTCTTGTCAGAAGCAAGGTGTCGGGCAGTCTTAGTTATTAGGGAATGTAGTGGTCGTTGGATTCAATGTAGACCTTTCCCCATTGCCATTTTCAAACTGTAATTTCCCATGGAGTTTTTGCCATCGGCAAGCTACCATTCTTAAATAAAATACAAACTTTGCCTGTGAATTTTGTTGTTCAGCTTCTTATTTTCTTTTGTTATGCAAAATGCCATCACTTGATTACAATTTAACTCTGAAAATGACAAGTTTTTAAGGAAACGTTTTTGAAAACATACTGAAAGAAAAACTTTTTAAGTTTCTTTGACTTTGGAAAATTGAAAAAAACCTTCTGTTTCCCCAAGAAGTCCTGGTCTGCAACAACACTTTCATACTATTGTTACAGAAATCTCCATAGAAGTTCAAAACTGATAACACTTTTGGATGGATCCTTGGACCAAGCATGATTTCCAAGTTCGAAGACATCTCCCTAGTGTTTTTCATGTTGCTCATCTGAGTATTGGTGTTGAGAGCCTACTCCCTTTTTGAGTCTTGTCAAAACTCTTTGTCTCTTTAGAGTCAACATTTGCATATCATGATCATTCGCATCATGCTCAATCATGCGCATTTGACATTAGCATTTGTCTTTCCCCAGTTGTCGTCTGTCTAACTCCGAGTCTAGATATCATTAGTGTTCAATTTAAGAATTCATTATTGTTGGTACCCGAAGTTTGGTTTACCAATGTTTTTGTCCCCAGTAATTGCTGGTGTCCCCCGTGGAATTCTAATTGTGGTTGGTATTTATCTTTATGACTACCAATATCTCCTTGAAGTCCAATTGTCATTGGCACAAATCTTTTACGCAGGTCCTGGAACCTTTTGCTTAAATCCAAGTCAATTTGATTTTGTACATACTTGTACCTTTCTCCTGATGGTTCCTGAAGGAATTTCCAGAGGTTGGATGTCTTATCTTATTTGAAAACTCCAACATATTTGGTTGTTACTTTTTCGTGTCAGTCGGTCGCTTAGAGCCGTTGATCTATCTTTGGGTGATTTGCATTCTATCCCCAATACCAGCTGGTCGCATAGAGCCGCTACTAAATCACTGTGATTTCCTTCCTTATCCTCGGTGTCGGCAGTTACATTTGAACCTGCTAGTTTACCATTTTGAATACTTTGACTACTTTGCCTTTATCATTCTTAGTGTCAACCGGTTTTTAACTTGTTGCGCATTCACTTTGAGTGTATCTTGGCTTTTCTTTTGTAGTGTCAATAGGTTTCGAACCTATTGCGCTTCCATTTCGATTATTTTTGTTGTTATTCATGGTGTCAGTTGGTCGCATTGAGCCGCTGCGCATTCACCTTGAATAAGCTTGTTGTCTTTCTCAGTGACAGTTTGGTCGCATCGAGCCGCTGTGCATTCACTTGGAATGAATATTTTTGTTGATTATTCTCAGTGACAGTTGGTCGCATCGAGCCGCTGTGCATTCACTTTGAATGTTTATTTTTGTTGATTATTCTTGGTGTCAGTTGGTCGCATCGAGCCGCTGCGCATTCACCTTGAATAAGCCTTTTGTTATTCTTAGTGTCAGTTGGTCGCATCGAGCCGCTGCGCTTTCACTTTGAATATTATGTTTATTATTTCCAGTGACAGTTGGTCGCATTGAGCCACTGCACATTTCTCTTTGAATATTTTTGCTGTTATTCTCAGTGTCAGTTGGTCGCATCGAGCCGCTGCGCATTCACTTTGAATATTGTGTCGTTTCTATTTTCCAGTGACAGTTGGTCGCATCGAGCCGCTGCACTTTCCCCTTGAATATTTATTTTGTTTATCATTTCCGATGTCAGTTGGTCGCATCGAGACGCTGCGCATTCACTTTGAATATTATCTTTATCCTTGGTGACAGTTGGTCGCATTGAGCCACTGCACATTCTCTTTGAATGTTCATTTTGATTGTATTCTTGGTATCAGTTGGTCGCATCGAGCCACTGCGTATTCGTTTTGAATATTTTTGTTGATTATTCTTAGTGTCAGTTGGTCGCATCGAGCCGCTGCGCATTCACTTTGAATTTTGTGTCATTTCTATTCTTTGTGACAGTTGGTCGCATCGAGCCACTGCACATTCATTTTGAATGTTTATTTTGTTGTTATTCATGGTGTCAGTTGGTCGCATTGAGCCGCTGCGCATTCACTATGAATTTTATGTTTATCGTTTCCGGTGACAGTTGGTCGCATCGAGCCGCTGCGCATTCACTTTGAATATCGTGTCATTTTTATTTTTAGTATCAGTGGTCGCATCGAGCCGCTGCACTTTTCCCCCTGAATATTTATTTTGTTATATTCTTAGTGTCAGTTGGTCGCATCGAGCCACTGCGCATTCACTTTGAATATTATGTTTTTCATTTCCAATGACAGTTGGTCGCATCGAGCCGCTGTGCATTCACCTTGAGTAAGTTTATCATTTCTATTCTTAGTGTCAGTTGGTCGCATCGAGCCGCTGCGCATTCACTTTGAATATGTTGCTGCTTTTATTTCTCCAAGTCATTTGGTCGCATAGAGCCATTGGTCTACCACTTCGATTTATTTCCTTGTCTTATTTGTATTCTTGGTGTCGGTTGGTCGCATTGAGCCACTGTGCAGTCACTTTGAATTTTATTTTGTTTTGTCTGTGTTCGTTGATCCAACGCGTTGGATTTCCTTTTGTTCCCGTCTTTTGTTATTCTTAGTGTCAACAGTTACACTTGAACCTGTTGATTTATCACTTTGAATACTTCCCGTTTTCGTTTCTGTATCCCCAGTGTTTGTCATCCCCAGTTGAGTCTTGGCTTGTGGTCGTCGATTTATCTCATTCTGATCATTCATACCATAATCATCATTTCATTGCATAAGAGTTGCAGAGTTAGATAGTTTGTAGTCCAGCATAACATTGCATTTAGGGGCAAAATTTCCGGTTATTTCTGTATTTAAATACCTTTCACCATGATCTCATGAGTGCCTATCGTCATTCACGCCATTTGGTAAAGTTATTTAAATAGGGGCAACTGTCACACCCCAAATTTTACCCCTAACTGCTCGCATCATACATTCATCGCATTTAGCAGGGAAATTCCAGATTTAATTTTTCTGTTTGCTTTCAAATCATTTTCAAGCTATTCATTAGTTTAATTTTAATTTCTATTTCTCATTTCTAACCTTTTAATCCATTTTCGTGTTTTTGATTTTAACTTCAATTTTAATTTCTATCTCTATTTTATTCTCAAAGTTTTGTTAAAAAAAAAAGATGTAATTTTATTTCCAATTTTAAAGTTTTTTTAAATGTAATTTTATTTATATTTTCAATTTTCAAAGTTCTTATTTCTTAATGTGATTTAATTTTTAACTTTTATTTTTTTAATTCACCCCTTTTTTAGTTTAGCCTCCATTTCTAATTTAATTGTAATCTCTAATTGTTTATTTCTTTTAAATCCATTTTTTTAAGTTTCTATTTCTAATTTAACTTCAATTTCTAATTTTATTTTTAGTTTAAGATTTCATTTCTAATTTAATTTCAATTTCCATATTTTTTATTTATTTTAATTTATTTTAAATTTTAAATTCAAGTTTTTTTTATTTTTCATTTTTTCCAATTTCCATTCCAATTCATCCCAAGTTCAAATTTCATTCCAAATTTAATTCATCACATTGTTACAAGTTGCATCTATACAATAGAATTTCTTAAAAAAAAAAATAGTTTTATATACATAGCCATATTCTATATCCATGTTACAATTACAAAGAAAAATGGTACAAAAACTCAGCACAAAAATACAAAAATTCAGCAGCACAAATTCAGCCCCTCAACAGCTCCATGCAGCCACCAACAACCTGCTATAGCCTCCCACTACTGCTGCAAAATTCAGGCTTTGTCTCCCTTCCTCCAACCCTTCACCTACAAGCAACAAGGACAACAAAATCAGCCACAAATCTGCCATAAAAAACCAACAAATAGCCCTCATAAAACACTATCAGAACAGCTACAAAACACTACAAAACAGCCTCAGAGCAACACAAAAATAACCCAGAAAATCTCAAACAAACAGCTCACAAAACACATTATTACAACCTCAAAAAACAACATCAAAAACTACAAAAAATCTACCAAATAACCCCAAAATTCAGCCCTCTAAGCACTGAGAACAGTCCCATATAAACACTGTTACATCAAAAAAAATCACACACCAAGACAGCCATATAAACCACAAAAATTCAGTCCAAAAAACCAAAAAAAAGAAAGGGAGAAAAGAGAGAACACAGAAAAATTCAGCAAGGAGTAGAGCAGTAGCGAAAGAGGAATAGAACACTTACAATCGCGGATTCTTCACCCCGATAACTTTCGGGTCGGTAATATCTCCTTCTCCTTCACCTCTTTTCAGCATATTTGTTCATCTTGTTTGATTCCTCTTACGGTTGTTTCTCTTTACGGTTTAATCTCTATTTCGACTAGCTAGTTTTTTAGTTTCACTTCATTTTTCCATATTGCATAACATCCTGCATACAAAGCCATAAAAAAGAAATTTCAAAAAAAATAGACACAAACAAACTCAGAGGGCAGCCACAACTTTAGCAAAAAAAACTCACTTTAACCACCTGCAAAAACCAGTCACAAATCAAACCCAGTACTGTGAAAATAGAAAAAACACAAAAATCCTCAAACCTTGAATATCACAGAGATCACTTCACTAACCATCAAAGAGATAACTTTCTGAAATCATTCCGCAAAGAGAACTCACCCTTCATAAAGTAACAACCTTCGATTCATATTTCCAACACGAAACTATTTTCAAACCCTTCAATACTAAAAAAAAACTCAGAACAAAAACAGATCCAAAACCAAAACAGAGCGCTAATCTCATACAGACCCAGCCGAAACTTACCGGTAAAAGCCAACCAAAGCAGGTCCATAACTTCTATACCCAGAAACACCACTCAAGACTTTCCCTCCTTCACAAACGCGCAAAGCCACGCCGTCACCGCAAACAGCCTGCAAGACTACCACCAAGCTCTGAAACACAAGCCCAATCGAAACACAGAAAAAACCATAACCCTTACCAAATCCAAACTTACCTTCACGAAACCCTTCAGATCGTTCACGCACAGAAACGCGAACCTGAACCAACATACCTCACTGTTACCGCCAAGCAAACCGAAGCCCTTTCTTTTCAAACCGCAGCCAAGCAATACAACCATTTCCACCACCACAAATAACAAATCCAGCCAACACCGCGAGAAACAACAAACAGAGAAACTGATACAGAACAGATCCATCGACTCAAAACCATCCCAAGGCCATTATGAAGCCATTGTAAAGAAAATCTGAAAAGAAAACAAACAGAAAACCGAAAATACCATCCGCCGCCACTGTTAAATCCTTTCCCTCACCTTCAGCCAAACCCTTCATCCATCATCATCACCATTACTCACCCAAAATCCCTCGCCGAAACCAGCCACAGTCCATCACCTGTACGCAGAAATTGTTCTGAGAACAAACCTTCAACAACTCACAGAAATCCCAAACTCAGAGAGAAACCTTAAACCACCTCACCGTATCTGAACCAACCGCGCCGTAAACCACCATAGCCTTAACTAAAACAGGCCTTCAAACCAGAGCCCAACCAAACCAGTCTTCAAAGCCAAACGCAAAATCATCCCTCACTAAAACCTTTAACCAATACCAAGCTGCACAAAATGACTCCAGCAGCAAGAACGAAACAACAACCCTTACCTTCCACCCATACCGCCAACCATTAAAGCAACAACTCACAACAAATCACTTTCGACCTCCCTCTCCAAATTCATAAACCCCTCCATCAAAATCTGCGCGAACCCTCTCAAATCCAAGCCTGAAAATCACGAGTCCAGTCACCACCGTCCAAATCGAAAGCTTCACCACCACTTCGCAAACAACTCACCTTCTTTCCACCACTTTGAACCCAAGACCGTACCGCCACTGTGAATCCGTCAAACCCCTTTTAACCCTACAAACCACATCCAAACAACAACCATCACGAAACAGAATCAAAACAAAAGCCAGCAACTCCAAACCTCCAAAACGCATAAGCTGAAAATCTCATCACCATAAACACAATACTTAGGAAAAAGAAGAACAGAAAATGCTCGAAACCAACCTTTGTTTTCCTCTGTGTTCATCAGTACAACCACGGTCAAACAAAATAGAACCTTGAACCACCGGCTGACTCTTCAACTTTTCCAAATCTCAACCTTAACAGAACCCCTCAGCCACATTCATACACCAGAGCCAATAATGCCACCAGTAGTTGCATCACCAACAAGTACATTTCCAGTAGATCCACCATTGGTCCACCAAGTCAGACCTGCAACATCACCGAAAAATAAAAAAAAACTCAGCAAATACTTCAAAGAAAAAATAGCAAAAGCAGAATCGAAACACAGGTCCTTCCCCTTTCACTTTTTTTTCGTAAACCAGAATTTTAAACTACCTTCCATCTCTATCAACCTTCGGCCACAACCGGCATCACCTACCGCAACACCGTGTCGAAACCGTCCGGGCCATCACTGTTAAACCGCCATAACCCAAACTCCACCTTCCATACTCTTCCTCACCTTCTCATTTAAAAAATAGCAACAACAAGCCTTCGAACCTTCGTCCGACATAACAAAACCGACTCGTCTTCGAGCCGCTACCCTTTGTGCGAAATCCAGCACCCACCCTTTCACCTCCATAGCTCACAAAACCGTCTTTATCCTTCATCAACAAAACCAACAACGTAATCACAAGCTCAATTGAACAGAAAAGAAATAGAAGAAGAGAGATTGAAATCCACTCACCTTCTCGCCGCCACCATCAACCCAAATCCGGAATCGCTCAAACCGAAACACTTCACCCCCAAATTCACCGAACCTTCCTTTCATCTTCCTCAAAAGTTGTAAACACACTACCAAAGTACCTTCAAACGAAACCCCCTTCATCGATTCCGCGAATCCTCCTGTTATCACCGTCATTTCTTATTTCAACCCTCAATACACCATAAACCTCCAAAAAGCTGCCGTGAGTGATGAGCGAAACACCGATCGTGAGGAATGAACGAGCGAGATCGAAATAGTTCCGTTTCTGATGCGCCGTTGGGATTGATTGAAGAGGATTCGGATTTCTCCCAGTTGCATTTGCAGTGGTGTTTTGTTATTTCCCTTTGGTTTCTGAATTCATTGTTTATCATATTTTTTCAATTTATTTACTTATTTTTATTTACTATTTTTGTTGACTTATTATATGGATGGGCTGATACTTTTGGCTGTGTTCTCCGGGCCCATCCGTTTTGTTTTTCACGCACTCAACTCCATACTGACCCCATTTTTTTTTACTGTGTTCTGATTGTGGGCTTTGTAGCCCATGCAGCTTATTGTTAACACCCTATGTGCTGCTCCAAACCCTCATTTTATTTATTTATTTTTCTTAAGAAAAATTCCTATTGATTTAATAATGTTAGAAATATGCTTTTACTTTATTATCTTGGTTACTCAATTTCTTTTCATTTTTATATTAAAATATATATTTAATCTTATTTTCTTGATTTTATTATTTAGGGGCCTATGATAAGAATAGGTGGTTTATTGACATTTGACGTTGTCAACATTGTCTAAACCAATTTGAGGCCATTTTTCTATTTCTTTATCATTTATCGATTTCTCGACTTATATTTTATTTATTAGGGCCGATGATATGACAAAAGGTCACGATAAATCGTTTCCGATTAATCGTGACCAATATGAGGCCATTAATTTATTTTTATTCTATTCTATTTATTTAATTTAATTTATTCTACTTCACAGTTTATTTCACTTTATTTATTTATTTATTATTTATTTCTCGCACTTTTAGACCATATTAACTTCATTTCAAAAATAATAAATCCTTGGTCCAACGCCAAGTTCACTTCACATACACTCACACAAGTAAGTCGGTCGTTTACGATCGCCATCTGCACATTCCTTACACTTTACAGCTTTTAACTCAAATAAATTGACGCACCACGCTTGTCTTCCACCTCAGCATTCTCGATCAATATATCGAGCCATAGCCAGTTACTAAACCCTTTACTTTGCATTTTCTATTTACTTTATCCAATTTATTTTTGCAAGTAGCAACCTTTGTCTAGTCTTAGGAGCTTGCACCCTCATTTATTTATTTTTGTTATGCTTTTCAATCCAAAAGGGAAAGACTCCTGCAGTTGACTCAATGTCATAGGAAGTTTAACCATCCCTAGTTACCATTTTGACCTTAGCAATTAGGTCCCTCATCCTTAGGTCCTTAGCCATTAGGTCCTTAGCTTTTTATTTTACAACTTTTTGTGACTTTCTTAAAGTCACGTGAGTGTTTGCCATAACACTTACCTTCCCCCGCGAACCTTGAGCGTAACCAAGTGTTCGTTAATCCTTAGGAGAACTACGAGTGCTCTGATTCTATACCCGATACGTAGGCATCGATGCGATGTTGTGCGAGCACCATTAGAAATAAAACCTTAGGTTCCCTTAGTTTTAGCAAGCAATAAACAACAAAAATACAAATATTAACAAGAGGTTCCCGTAGGATACTACGGATGCTTAGGATGCTAACACCTTCCCTAGGTATAATCAACCCCCGAACCTAGTTTCTCCTCATTTAGGGTTTTTACGATCTTTTTCCCTTTTCCCTTTGGATTAAATTAAAGTCGGTGGTGAACATAAATGTTTTGCGATTCAAGCTCACTTAATAGCTTGGTATCCGATTCTCACCGCGACAAGTACAAACAAAATAAAATACAAATACAAAGAAATTAAACATCCAGCCCAAAGTCATCCTCCTTGACTTCCTTCAGGAGAGCATCAGTCACTGGTCCAACTGGATGTTCTGTGATGGTCTTGATAAGAAGGTTCCTGGTGGCAATGACACTTGTCAATTTCTGGTACTTGTCTTGGTCATTTGATCTCTTCAACCCTGCCCGAAGTTTCAACTCAGAGATTTCCTTTTGTGCTGCTATCAAGGCTTCCTAACTCTTCTTTTCATTAGCTTCCAGCTGCTCTATCCTAGCCTGTGTCTTCTGATCTTCTTGCAAACGAGCCTCAGTGATCCTGATCCACCTAGCCTGACTCTCCTCTAGGTAATGCTCAATTCTGGCTTTCTGAATCTTAGCTTCTTTGCAAGGATTCTTCAATACCAACTCCCCTGCTCGGGCTTTTCTGATGTAATCGTCTGTCTTCTCAATCTTGGTCATATGCTCGATCCGGAGCTTCTCTAACCTCTCATTGTCCAGACGACTATCATTCCTATCCTAGAGGGTCTTCCTTAGAGCTTCAGAAAGTTGGGTATTCCTCTCTTTCAACTTCTCAAACTCCTCTAAACTGACTGTAGCTATAGGCTCCACTGCTGATGGCCTTGGCACATCCTCCAGGGTGAATGGCATGCGGGTGACCTGTCCTCTGATGCGAGACCAATCAATGTACTGAGCTGAAGCTATGTTGTTGCACTTGCCAAGAATGGCAGTCCCTTTTGTCTGAATATTATCCCAAGCCCAGGCTGTTTGTCGGACGATGACATGATTATTCTGAACATCACAATAAAGGGTCTCTGCTAAATCCTTCTCTCTTGGTGGATGTACCAAGGCATACCCTAGTTGCCTTTTGAAAAGCAAAGGATTGTAGTTGATGCAACCCTTCACTCCAATAAGAGATACATTGGGATACTTCCCACAACTTGTGATTATGTCCTTGCCCTTGGTGCTCTGAGTACACCACCTGATGTCTTCTGAAGTAAGGGCAATCATTCTCTTAGCCCAGTTCCTTGACTGGTGAGGATTCAGGAAAGCTTCTGTCTTCGGCATGTGTCTCAATAACCAACAGTAGAAGAGAGGTGCACAACATCTGAATCTTCCCCTCTGCTTCTCATTTCTCTGATGCACCGAGTAGTAGAAATCCCATAGCAAGGTAAGAACTGGATTCTTCAGCAGGAAGAGGTGGATAACACTCTTGCTTACAAACTTAGGCTCGTTGTAAACACCCCAAATTTGCCCTCACTCTTTATCACACCATGGCTCGTGGTCTTTCATTTTTGCATTAGAATAACCATACCACCTCATATTGCATATTTGTTTCATCTGCATAAGTTCAAGTTCATCTGCATCTAGGGTTTGTGATCTGAGCAATCCAAGATCCATCTGAGCCACCTCAAAGCTTTCCAAGAGAGTCCATGTGTGTTCTATCATCATATTATACTCCTCAAAGTTCACGAAAGTCAAGGGATCACAAGAACTGGCAAAGGCATGGAAGCAGAGCTAGGGTTTTCACTACACAGATGACCAAAATTAGGGTTTTGATTTCAGAGGCCTTAACTACAAATTTTTGGGCCATTCTTGTTTCTAATGTTCTTAAGATGTTATAAGGATCATGTGTACCAAGTTTGATGAAGAAATTCATTGTGGAAGTCATCTGTTCATTGGGTAACTTCTTGAGCAAGTTAAGTCAAAATCAGGGCATCTGAGGCCCCCAACAATGGAACCAAAGGGGTATTTTCATCAAATTGAAGTTATTTGATCTTTATTTGATCTTAGAAGAGGTTGAAAGTTCACAAGATTGAAGAATTTTGAGCCATTTGCAAACTTGCCAAAAATGGAAATGACTTGTAATGGAAACTTTCCATTTTGGGAAAGTTTTTCAACATCCTCTTTCTCAACCAAAAATGCTTCAAATGAAAAATTCTTGGTCATGAAAGTTGTAGATTAGGTATTTCCCTTTTCAAAAAGTACAAGAACATGTCTTGATTCATCCTAGAACTCAAGATATGGCCTTTCAAAGTTGGCAAAAATCCTAAAATTTCAAGTTTCATGTCAAAGAGGGATTTTGCAAATTGGCATATTCAAGCATTCTAATGACTTAAAATGGACACAAACACTTCATAACATGCCAAGGCAACTTCTAAGCATCAGAATTGGCCCAAGAATTTGACATTTTTATGACTTGATTCACAAGAAACATCAAAGTTGAAAAATTGCATAAAGTATGACATCTCTTCATCCAAGCCTTCCAACTGCAATCCTTTGATCCAAAGGCCATCCACAAACTCTGATGAAGCCAAGACACCCCTTGAAACAAGTCTGCACCATGCCCATACCTCAAGTACACAAAGTTTACAATTTTGCATTTCCTCCCATACCAATCAAGCTGAGCCACAACAACTCTCTGAACCAATCACAATTGTTTATACTAGCCTCAAGCAGTCCAAAACACAACACACACAAGCTCAGAACCTCCCACAAGTCAGGATTCACAAAATCATCAAAAACCTTCCTCTCTTAGAATCTCAAAAACCAGCCATTAAACTTCAAGTATTTTTCCACCAATCAACTTAAGATCATCCATAGATCACAAAGCACACACTCCCATGGCCTAAAACCCCCAAAATCAGAAATACGATTTCTGAGTTATCAGAACCAACCACTTCAAAACATCCATCATAAACTTGTTCTAAGCATCACATCATCCTCAAGGGGTCCATTGAAGTTGATTTACATAAGGGAGGAGGCCAGAAAGCTCAAAACTGCAAAGCTTCATCTCAGGTATACCTCAAGAACATTTTTTCCAGAACTTGCTATTTAAGTTAAAATATCAATCTTCATGTTCCCCTGATCACTCTGATATGTTTGTTTTCGAAAATGGTTGAGAAATGAGCATGTATGGTCGTTCTGAAACTTTGCCCGTAAAAATGTTTTGATTCGATTTGCTTGATTTCTGAGATATAAATGACGTTTGATGAGTGATTTTGCTTGAATAATGTATGGGGATTGTTTCTGGGAAACTAATTTGGGATGGGGTGGCCTGTAGAGAGACTTAGGGTTTTTGAGTGGCCGGAGAAGATGACCGGAGCTCCCCTCCGGTCACCTAAAAGTGATTAGCCCTAATTAGGGTTTAATCTCCAAATGCGTTGTGGACCCTTGAATTGTGTATAGTTTAGGAGTTTAAGTGGCCCAAATTGCTCCATTATTTTTTAATTCAGTTTAATTAGTTTAAATTAGGATTAATTAATAAATTAAATCAGAATCAATCCTGACCCTTGGATAGCACACGCAGTCAACATCTCCCCCCTAGGTTTGAATCTCAGCCAATGGATCAGATTACTTTCCCTTTAATTCATTTTTAATTCATTTTCTTTCTATTTTTCTTGCATATTTAATTTAAAATAGCTAAAAACATCCAAAAAAATATTTTCTTTTGCATTCTGACTTTAAATATTTTTCTCATTCCAAAAATGATTTTTATTTTATTTTTTGCATTAAAATAGTATTTTTAAAATATTTAAATGTTATTTTTAATTAATTAAAGTCTTTTAATTAATTAAAAATACATTTAGGTTTCTAAAAATCACCAAACAAATCATGAATCATACCAATGCATTTAGAAACATTTTCAAACTCTTCACACAAATTTCTTTTTAGGTTTGATCATAGTTTGTGAATTTTCTTTGAATTAAGGATCATTAAAATCATATTTTTGAACCCTAACTTTAAAAAAAATCATTTCTACCTAACCAAGAAGAGTTTGAAGATGATTCTTTTTACATTGTGTTTCATATTGCATGTAGTTTATAGGTCATTTATCTCATAAATTTATCTTGCATTTTCAAATCGATTTGCATTTTTCCCTTTGAACCACCCAAAAACCCTAGAAAACTTAGGAAATTCATAACTTTTGATTGGTTAGGATTCTGACCTTCTCCTTTGGGGTGTGACCTAATATGAGATTAGGGTTTGTTTGAGCTTGATTGCAAATTTTTATTATGTGATATGCTTCTGTTATGGTCATTTGCATCTCATACTTCCATATAACCCTAAATTCTCATGTTCATTTGCATTGACCTTGCATATGCATCCTTACGTGAACTTGCCATGACATTTCTTGCATTCATATGTCATCTTAGACATCTTAGGACATGTTAGAACCATGCTTGATCATTTCTTCATTCATTTTCCATGATTTGTATTCATTTCATTTCATTAACTTTCATGTGTTTTCAAACTTCAAAGCATGCTTCCATTGACATCTCATTCTTGTATGATCATACATATGCACTTTGTATGTCTTTGCATCATCTCACATGACATTAACATTGCATATACACTTCTGACTTTGGTCATTTCATCTCATTGCATCTCACTTCATTTCATTTCTTTATGCTTTGTACTTTATGTATTCATGCTAACATTTTCAGGTGGTAAGTTACTTTGAGAATTGGATTTGCCTTCACTTCTCACTTTTCTTTATCTCTTTCATTTTCATTTTGTTTGTCTTTTAAGTGAACTTGTTCACTTGTGTTCCATTTCTCTCACTTTCTTTCTTTAAGTTACTTATCTTCTTCATTGAAGTAAGTAACTTATTCTTCAGCTTCATCCTCCTTTCATCTGCTTCTTCCATTGGTGGCTTCCTTGAAGATCTTTCTCAAGCCTTACAAACCATAGGAATATCCAAGCATGATAATAATTAGGGTTGTGATTAGTCCCCCTTAGCTTTTTACCTTTGAGTCTACTTGAGTCTCTCTTCTCATCTCAATAATCAGAGACTAAACTCTTAAAGTTTTAGGACTTTGGAATTAGGGTTATGCCTGCATCCTTCTCTTAGGATGGAGTGTATAACTTTAATCCTAAGTGTTAAACCTTTAATTTGTTTAAACCTCTTAATCAAATCATCTTAATAATCACTAAGACTTTATCTTGTAACTTGGGCCTTACATTAGGTTCTAATTCTTCCTTATGGTTAAGAAGGACTAACCCTAGTGTTTAATGGACAAGTCCCCCTCAAGTTGTCTTACAAACCATAAAATCCATATCTTAATCTCATCCCTTTAATTAAAATCCACTTAATAAAGGTTTGTTATATAATGAATTTAATCCCTAACCGTGGATTAAGTTGAGGTATCTTCCTCAGCTTAAGTGTGCTCATCTATTATCCTTCTATTAGGATGGTGTAATGAGTTCACTAATCTGTGATCAGAGATCAAAGTCATTACTTAACACTAAAAAAACCCAAAAACATCTAATTAATCACAAGTAGGTTAAGGATCTTAATCCTACATCATCATGGTAATTAAGTTGAGATGCTTGTCTCATACTTAAGTATTCTCATTATCCCTAATCAGGGAGGATATAATGAGTTTACAAGCCCTTGATTTAGGCTTAAGCTCATTAACTTATACAAAACACCAAAAACAATAACAAAATTGAAAACACAAAAACAAACAATAATCGTCTCCTTCGGGATTCTTTTCTCGTCACTCTCATTCACAAATGAGAACTCGCTTCTTCCGTCTAATGCAAGACAGTTAGCACTCGAGCCAGACGAGTCATACACTTGATTATAGACAAGCAAGCAGTTCACAATCAATTTATCTTTCCGTCTCTTTGAGTCGAACTACGGTGTTCTGACTTCCTCATTGCACGAGAGGATACATAGGCATAACTTAACTGTTATCGAACAAAATTCTCTTTGTCTTCCCCTCTTTCAACATTCTTTTCTAAGCCTCACATGGCAAAGGGCCAAGGTGAAGACATCACGTTCAAAGGATTTGGAGGCACATGCACTTTATCTGCGTAGATCTGGCATTTGTGCCATTTTCTGGCGTAGGCACAACAGTCTGCATCCATTGTGATCCAGTAGTAACCTGATCTTAACAATTTCTTATCCATTGAATGTCCTCCAGCATGGGTACCGAAAGATCCTTCATGCACCTCGTGCATCAGCAAGTCTGCTTCTTTCTTGTCAACACATCTGAGCAGAACCATGTCAAAGTTTTGCTTGTATAATGAACCATCAGCATTAAGGAAGAAACTATCGGCCATCCTTCTTAATGTCTTCTTATCATTAGATGATGCCCCAGGTGGGTATGTTTGATCCTCCAAGAAGAATTTGATGTCATGGAACCAAGGCTTGTCATCTTTAGCAACGCCCACAGAGAATACGTATGCTGGTCGGTCTAGTCTAGATACCGAAATCCGAGGCACATAATTGGCAGTTTGAACCTTGATCATGGAGGAAATGGTAGATAAAGCGTCTGCAAACTAATTTTCGTCTCGAGGGATGTACTCAAATTTAACTGTTGTGAAGAAAGTCAATAATCTCCTCGTATAGTCACGGTATGGAACCAGATGCTCTTGGTGAGTGTACCATTTGCCGTTGGTCTGATTGATCACCAAAGCTGAATCTCCGAATACAATTAATGTCTTAATCCTGAGGTCAATGGCTTCCTCAAGACCCATGATACATGCTTCGTATTCAGCTTCGTTGTTAGTGCAGGCAAAGGTGAGTTTTACCGAGAAAGGCATATGAACTCCTTTAGGTTCAAGGAGCACTGCACCAACTCCACGACCATTCATATTGACAGCCCCATCAAAAATCATTATCCATTCTTCTTCTGGGTCAGGCCCTTTAGTATGAACAGGCTCTTCATGATCTTTTTCTTTTAAGTACATGATGTCTTCATCAGGAAAGTCAAATCTCATGGGCTGATAATCATCAATGGGTCGCTCAGCTAGATAGTCAGACAATACACTGCCTTTGATGGCTTTTTGAGATGTGTACTGAATGTCATACTCTGTCAGAATCATTTGCCATCTTGCAACCCTTCTGGTAAGTGCTGGCTTCTCAAATATGTACTTGACGGGGTCCATCTTTTAGATAAACAGGGTAGTGTGAGTCAACATATACTGTCTTAGTCGGCGAGCAGCCCACGCTAAAGCACAACAAGTTTTCTCGAGCAGTGAATAACGTTGTTCACAGTCGCTAAACTTTTTACTTAGGTAGTATATTGCATACTCTTTTCGACCAGACTCGTCATGCTAGCCCAACACACACCCCATTGTCCCTTCTAATACTGTCAGGTACATTATAAGAGGTCTTCCTTAAACTGGAGGCATGAGAATTGGAGTTTCTTGTAGGTACTCCTTGATCTTGTCAAAAGCCTTCTGACAATCTTCGTTCAACCTGACTGTTTGTTCTTTTCTCAACAATTTGAACAGGGGCTCACAGGTTGTAGTAAGGTGAGATATGAACCTTGATATGTAGTTCAATCTACCTAAGAACCCCCGAACTTCCTTTTCTGTCCTAGGTGCAGGCATCTCCTGAATGGCTTTGACTTTATCAGGATCAACTTCAATTCCTTTCTCACTTACGATAAATCCCAGCAGCTTACCGGAACGTACCCCGAATGTGCATTTGTTGGGGTTCAACTTCAGCTGATATTTCCTCAGACGCTTGAACAACTTCAGCAGATTTACCAGGTGATCTTCTTCAGTGAGGGACTTGGCATATCGTGGAATAACGTTACCATAGCCCGTTGATAAGTCGCACCGGCATTCTTCAGTCCAAAAGGCATTACCTTGTAACAAAATGTTCCCCAAGGTGTGATGAAGGTTGTTTTCTCCATGTCTTCGGGTGACAATCTGATCTGATTATACCTGGAAAATCCATCCATGAAGGAAAACACCGAGAACTGAGTTGTATTGTCGACCAATACATCAATGTGAGGTAATGGGAAGTCATCCTTCGGGCTAGCTCTATTCAGATCCCGGTAATCCACACACATCCGTACTTTTCCATCCTTCTTAGGCACTGGTACAATATTAGAAACCCACGGCGGGTAACTAGTCACAGCGAGGAAACCGACGTCCCACTGTTTTTGTACTTCTTCCTTGATCTTCATGGCCATCTCTGGATGAGTACGGCGTAGATTTTGTTTCACTGGAGGGAAATCTTCTTTCAAAGGTAGCTTGTGCATAACAATATCCGTATCTAGACCTGGCATGTCTTGATAGGACCAAGCAAAGATGTCGACGTATTCTCGAAGCATGTCAGTGAGCTGTACTTTTACTGAAGTTTGCAGACTGGCCCCAATCTTCACTACTTTCAAATCCTCTTCGGTACCAAGATTAACTCTTCAGGTAACTCATAGTCTTCTTCAACCCCTTCATCAGCTTGATTAATTGGATTGTTGAAGTCATACAAGGTCATAGGAGTGCTGTTGTCGGTGCAATCTGGAGGGTAATCTCTGTAAGGGTTGAGATTGGTTCGTTTTAGTGATCAATTTTAATCTTGTTTAGAAAAAGTGAAAAATGAAGTTATTTATTTTGAAAACATTGTCATTTTATTGTTTTGTACAAAAGTGAAAAATGAAAAGACAGTGAGCGAAAAAGCGACTTGTTTGAAAAAGATGTCCGATATTTATTGATAATTCATTTGCACAAAATTACAATATGGCCCTATTACAAAATAAGTCCTGACACCTTGGGCAAGATGCAGGACTTGATGCATGCTAAAAAAGGCAGGAAATTATAATTACTCTGCAGGAGTAACCCTTATAATTTCTTGGGAAGACCAGTTAAGGACTTGGTGACCCGGGATCCTTGGACGAATCCAGCTCTCCAGGTTGAGGTCGCTTTCTGCCTCGTCTTCCATGTTGTTAACAACATCTGAGGTGAGCATCCCCCCACTGATGAACTTGGGCTCTTTAGCTGCCTCTGATTGATCTTGTCGGAATGGTCTGTAACCCAAACCGAATCTGTCCTCCTTCTTCTCCACTGGCAGCAGCTTGCACCAGCCTTGGGCATTACCATCTTCAACAACCTTCCGGGCTTGCTGATAGGAGACAATTGAAGTACCCATCCTGTCTTCCTGGGATGCAGCAAATACTTCAGTCGTCGCCTCATTGACATTCAAGGCCTTGAGCCCTTGGCTCATAGTTTCATGGATTTCACCATCCATCTTGATGTATTTATACGTAGCCAGATGGCTAACAAATATGTCCTCTTCACCACAAATGGTGATAATCTGTCCTTCCCACTCATATTTCAATTTCTGGTGAAGGGTCGACGTAACTGCGCCAGCAGCGTGAATCCATGGTCGACCCAACAAACAGCTGTAAGCCGGCTGTATGTCCATCACATAGAAAGTAGTCTAAAAGACCTGCGGACCGATTATCACAGGCAACTCTACCTCTCCAAGAACAGACCTCTTGGAGCCATCAAGAGCCCTGACCACCAGATTTCTTGGTCGGAGAGCTATTCCATCATATTCGAGCTTGACTAAAGCTCTCTTTTGCAAGACATTGAGTGAGGACCCAGTCTCTACAAGAACATGAGATAGTACAGCTCCTTTGCACTCCAGGGTGATGTGCAAAGCCTTATTGTGGTAACGTCCTTCTATTGTCAAATCAGCATTGGTGAAACCTAGCCCATGGCTAGTATTGACATTAGACACCACTGTCTCAAGCTGATTCACTGTGATATCTTCTGGTACGTAGGCAGCGTGCAGAACTTTGAGTAGTGCGTCCCGATGGGCTTCGGAACACAATAGCAGGGATAGTATAGAGATCTTAGAAGGAGTCTGGTGGAGCTGGTCCGCAACTTTGTAGTCACTTCTTTTAATTATTCTCATAAACTCATCCATGTCCTGATCAAAGGATGATTTATGAGTTTCTTTTGGTGCAGATTCTTCAGGCATCACACTCTTCCCTTTGGCTTTGGCAGCAGCCTCTGCCTCACTATTGGTTCTTAGAGCTTGTGACGCAAAGAGGCGTCCGCTTCGGGTGAAGCCTCCGCCTCCCCTGACATTATCCAATTGGGGGGTGTGAACAGAAGAATCAAGAAGGACTTTTTCCCCGTTGCAGTAAAGGTCAGCACCATAATGCCATGGTACAACATTGTCTTTATCATATGGAATTGGCCCTGGCACCGTGATGGTGACTGGGCTCACTGCAACAGAAGTTGGGACCATTATTGTCTGTGGATCATAGAAGATAGTGACAGGACTTCTTGTGGATGTTGGAGGTGATGAATTGAAGCTTGACTGTTGCTGAAACTATTGCTGAGATTGTTGTTGAAAGTTGCTGGAGTTTGGGACTGTTGTCGGGTTATAATAAATAGTAACTGTGGAGAGGTCGTTGTTGGTGGTTGCTGAAGTTGTAGAAGGAGATGAAATGGAACTGTTGTTTGTTGAAGTAATGGAAGAAGTAGTTGTTGAAGTTGTAGATGAATCGGTAGGAACAATTGTTGTTGCAGTTGTAGGAGAATCATTTGTTGTTGACAAAAGAGTTGCTGGTGTTGTAGACATTGTTGTTGTTATTTACAGAATGCCTTCTCTGATCAAGCTATTGATGCCATTCCTCAAGCCTGCACACCCATTCATGGAAATCTTACAAGATTCACAACAGGCCTCACAACCTAGAAACACTTGGCATTTCAAAAGCTGGGCTTTAACCTCTGCCAGAGGTGTCTGAATACTTGCAGTATCTTCAATAGGAATCATGGGTGAGACTTCCTCTATAGCATTAATCCTTGGCCCACTGTGGATTGGCATAGGATTTTTCATGACATTGGGAGGTGGAGCAAAGTTTAGGGCCTTTGAATCTACCAGATGCTGGACCTTCATATGCAGAGCTCTGCATTTTTCTGTGGAGTGACCAGGTGCATTAGAATGAAAAGCACACCTAGCGTTGACATCATAATTTCTTGGAAGGTTTTGAGGATCAGGTGGAGCCAATGTCCTCAACTCAACAAGATTAAGCTTTAGGAGTTGTGGCAGCAATGTGGCATATGGCATTGGAATAGGGTCAATCACCCTGTTGATCTGAGATGGCCACTTTTGAAAAGGGCATTGTTGTTGATTGTTGTTGTAGGATCTCTATTGAGGAAATTGTGGCTGTTGAGGAAAGTGTTGTGGTTGTTGAGTATACTGAGGAGGTGGAGTAGGGATAGTGACGGAAGCAACTGATCTGGGCAGATATTAGGGTCTTCCTCTTCCTATATGTACATAATTTGTTTCACTGGATCTACGGGCCCTAGCAAATGGCTTCCTTGCACTGCTTGAACTGGCACCGTTGTCGGAGATCTTTCCCATCTTCAGCAAGCTCTCAATTCTCTCCCCAGCTATCACCACATCTGCAAAGCTGGTGGAAGGAAATGCAGCCAATCTGTCAATATAGGTACCCTGGAGAGTATTCATGAACATATCTGCCATCTCCCTTTCTGACATCGGGGGTTGAACAATAGCAGCTAGTTGCCTCCACCTTTAGGCATATTCTCTAAAGCTTTCATGGGAAGATTGTGACATTCCAATAAGAAGTGACCTGTTTGGAGCCATGTCCAGATTATACTGATATTGACGGATGAAAGCTTCAGCCAAGTCTTTCGAATTTCTAACTGTGGCTCTGATCAAGTGAGAATACCATTCCCGGGATGCTCTTGTCAAGCTATCCTCGAAGTAAAACATCCACAGTTTCTCATCCATGGTGTAGGCTTTCAATCTCCCCGGGAAAGACTGAAGGTGGGTACGTGGGCAGGATGTGCCATTATATCTTTCAAAACAAGGGGGTTTAAACTTGTGAGGAATTCTCACCCCTTCCACCAATCCCATGTCCATGACATCAAAACCTAGAGAGTTTTGGGATTCGAGAGATCTTAGCTTCTCTGCAATTTCATCCAACCGACGATCGTAAACTTCGTCTCCATCCCCAACCACAGTAAACTTCTCTTCTTGAAGGTCCTCCTACAGGGCCCTTCCTCCAGTAGTATTACCTTGGGCGTTTCTTATGGCATTGATGCCTGGGTTAAGGTGAGGTCCAAACTCAGGGGGATCAGTACGAGGTTGTACGTGATCATTGTTACTAGTACCTCCTGTACCTGGATGGTGTTCCTTAGGAGTTTGTCGCTCAACCAACTCCCTCAGTATTTCCTGGCTTTGAGCTAAACAAGTCATCACTATCATAAATTGATTCATTTGGGCCCTCATCTCTGTCCTTTCATTGGCCATCTGGGCCCTCACTTCAGTCAAGTCTTGTTGAACCTGATCCATTTGTAATCCCGGAAGGTTGTTTCTTGTCGAATACCGGTGCACTCTATTGACAGGGAACACTCTTCTACGAGCAATGTTTCTTGAAACCACAACAAAGTGAGAAACAACAAAATCAAAAACCTACAAAATAAAGAAAATGTTAGTATGCAATGCAGGATGCCTATTTGTCTTCCATGGGTACCCGATTTGGTACTTTGGTTTTGACCTTTCCAGACCTCGAGGGAATGCTGATGTTGCAAAGAGATTTAGGCCCACAAATAATACAAACCATATATATTACAAAAAGTGAAGATACATAGTTTGATTACAATAAAGTTCCCATGGTGGGTCAAAATACATCAACAAAATCAAAAAGTACAAACAAAAGGAAATACAAATACAAGTAAATCAAACATCCAATCCAAAGTCATCTTCTCTGACTTCCTTCAGGAGAGCCTCAGTCACTGGACCTACTGGGTGCTCTGTGATAGTCCTGATAAGGAGGTTCCTAGTGGCAATGGCACTGGTCAACTTCTTGTGCTTATCCTGGTCCTTTGATCTCTTTATCCCCGCTCGGAGTTTCAACTCAAAGATCTCCCTCTGTGCTGCTAACAAAGATACCTGATTCTTCTTCTCACTAGCCTCCAGTTGCTCTATCTTATCTTGGGTTCTTTGATCCTCTTGTGCACGAGCCTCAGTGATCCTGATCCACCTAGCCTGGCTATCTTCTAAGTAATGCTCAGCTCTGGCCTTCTGAGTTTTGGCTTCCTTGCAAGCATTCTTTAGCACTAACTCCCCTCCTCTAGCCTTTCTGATGTAGTCGTCCGTCTTCTCAATCTTGGTTAAGTGCTCAATCCGGAGCTTCTCTAACCTCTCATTATCTAAACGGCTGTCATTCCTCTCCCAGAGGGTCTTCTTCAAGGCTTCAGAGAGCTGAGTATTCCTTTCTTTTAATTTCTCAAACTCTTCTAAGCTGACAGTAGCTGCAGGCTGCACTGCTGATGGTCCAGGTGTATCCTCTAAGGTGAATGGCATCCGGGTGATCTTCCCTCTGGTACGAGACCAATCAAGATACTGTGCTGAAGCTATATTGTTGCATTTGCCAAGGATAGCTGTCCCCTTAGTCTGAATGTTGTCCCAGGCCCAGGCTTCCTGTTTGACAATAGCAGAGTTGTGTTGAATGTCACAATAGAGGGTCTCTGTCAAGTCTTGCCCTCTTGGGGGATGTACCAAAGCATACCCTAATTGCCTCTTAAAAAGCAAAGGGTTGTAGTTGATGCAACCTTTTACTCCAATCAAAGGTACATTGGGATACTGCGCACAGCTGGTAATGATATCTTTGCCCTTGGTGCTCTGAGTGCAACATCTGATGTCTTCTGATATGAGGGTAATCAATCTCTTGGCCCAGTTCCTTAGCTGATGAGGATTCAGGAAAGTGTCTAATTTTGGAAAGTGCCTTAACAACCAACAGTAATAGAGGGGTGCACAGCATCTGACCAATCTTCCTCTTTGCTTCTCATTCCTTTGGTGCACTGAGTAGTAAAAATCTTCAAGCAGGGTAGGAACTGGGTTCCTCAGTAAGAACAGGTAAATAGCATTCTTGCTTACAAACTTTGGCTCATCTTCAAACAAGATGACTCCATATATGTTGAGGGCTAGAAGGGCACAGACAACATCCCACTTCCCTGCTGCAGCATGCAGGGTGGCCTGAGAGATCAAGAAGTCTAAGTGAAGGCCTGGGATTCCAGCCTTGGTGGTCATGCTCTGATCAATGAGGGTAGGCTCCAAGTGCAAGGCCTTAGATATTTCTTCATTCTTGGGAGCAACCATCTCAGGGTTGAAAGGAATCCCCCTCCTAATGGAAACACCTAACAACATGGAGAACTCTTCTAGTAAAGGTCCCAACTAAAAATCAGGGAATGTGAAACATCTAAGAGGAGGATCATAAAACTGCAAGCAAGTGTGAATCATACTCCTCTGGGATGCATCCAGGTCCATGATCATGTCCAATATGCCTCCATAATGTTCCCTAAATAAAGGGACATAATCAGGAGTGATGAGAGACTGGATCTGTCTAATGCCTGTCAGAGTGGGCTCAAAGAAGTGGTATGTGATGTTGCTCTTCCTAGAAGTGTCCATGTTGATAATGGATGCTGGTGAAGAAAATTGAGAGAAACCCTGATGAAGGTAACTGCTGAAGACTGATGAAGATAACTGGAGAAGGTGTTAAAGAAGGGTCTCTGATGAAGACAAACTGGAGAAGATGCTGAAGAAGGGTCTCTGATGAAGACAAACTGGAGAAGAGTCTCTGATGAGGACAAACTGATGAAGGTGCTGGAGAAGATAACTGAAGAAGTCTGAACTGCAGAATAGGTCAAAACCAAACCAAAGATAAGAAGGTGGATACCCTGTAAAACAAATAGGAAAATGTTAAATGATGCAAAATGATGTATGCAGAATGATATGCAAAGGGTTTGTGATCAAGTGATGGATCTGTTATCTGCCTTGATAGGGTCCATGTGTGTTCATAAGTCCGGATGGAGGCTTAGAAAACCAGTAACCAGGGGGAGGACTCAGATAAAAAGTCACAAGTCCAGGGTTTCACAAGAACTGTCCAAAAATACAACCTTAAACAACTCAAGTAACAAGGGTATGATGAGGCCAAGGGTTCCTGCAAACCTGTAAACATGCCAACCCCCTCACATGTATTGTTCTAGAATAAGGATCCTCAGACTTGGATCAGTTATGAGAAGTGTAAACACTTCTAACCCGGAGGTACACTGTTTACAATAACCATAAAAGATCCTCCTCTAATTCACCTCAGATGCTGAAGGTCATAAAAAGGTCATACAGACTTAGCAGGCTTCCCAGATAGCCCTAGTACTACAGGAAAGTCGTAGCACGAAGTTCTCAAGAAGAAACCCATGTCTGAACCGTGTTTCATTTTCCCGCACCAGACCGAAATGGAATGGGAAAGAATATGAAGCCACTCTATCCTATGTGTTACTCAGGCTCCTGATATGGAACCTTAATCACTCAAAAATCCCACCCACCAAAGCAGACAGGAGATCCAGCACAAATGATATGATAATAACAGTATGAAATGCATAAAACTGTAAATGAAAGCAATAAATAGAGTTGTACAGAAAGCAATAAATAAAGCAATAAACAAATAAGCACAAGTAGCACATAACACCCCCGTAAACACAAATCAAACAAGCGCTAGGAGGAACCCACAAAAAGAACCAGAAGCCCTGGTTGCAATATAAGGGTCCCCAGTAGAGTCGCCAAGTTGTCGCTTCCCCAAAAAGACACCTGGTCAGATATGGTACAGACGCGAACGGTCGGCGAAAGGAGAGAATGAAATGAAGATGAATAAAGTCGCCAGTTAGGCATTTTTATCCCGGAGGAAAGGTAATGCTGCATAAACCTGGGAAAAGATGGATAAGACGGTTGCGAACCAGAGAAACTGAGAAAGGGGGTTGGTTACAACCTAGGAAGGAATTAGCACCCATATTTTCCTTCATACTCGACGGGATCCACGCTTGAAAGATTGTGTTTAAAGGGGTAGGTGTATGTGTTATCTGTGGGCAAAAGCTGGAAAACGATATACAAGTGTCAGTGCAAAATGTGAAGTGAAATGCTCAGGAATGAGGCTTGAAAGAGAATGCTGAAAGAGGGGGAAGACACAAAGACTTTTATTCGATAACAGTTAAGTTATGCCTACATATCCTCTCGTGCAATGAGGAAGTCAGAACACCGTAGTTCGACTCAAAGAGACTGAAAGAAAAATTGATTGTGAACTGCTTGCTTGCCTATGCTCAAGTGTATGACTCGTCTGGCTCGAGTGCTAACTGTATTGCATTAGACGGAAGAAGCAAGTTCTCGATTATGAATGAGTGTGATGAGAAAAGAATCCCGAAGGAGACGATTATTACTTTGTTTTTGTGTTTTCAGTTTTGTTATTGTTTTTCTGGTGTTTTGCATAAGTTAATAAGCTTAAGCCTAAATCAAAGGTTTGTAAACTCATTATATCCTCCCTGATTAGGGATAATGAGAATACTTAAGTATGAGATAAGAATCTCAACTTAATTTCCATGATGATGTAGGATTAAGATCATTAACCTACTTGTGATTATTTAGGTGTTTTTGGTTTTTTTGTTTAGTGTTAAGTAATGAGTTTAATCTCTAATCACAGATTAGTGAACTCATTACACTATCCTAATAGAAGGATAATAGATGAGAACACTTAAGCTGAGAAAGATACCTCAACATAATCCATGGTTAGGGATTAAATTCATGACAAAACAAGCCTTTAATGAATGGATTTTAATTAAGGGTGAGATTAAGAAATGAGTTTTATGGTTTGTAAGACAACTTGAGGGGGACTTGTCCATTAAACACTAGGGTTAGTCCCTCTTAACCATAAAGGAAGAATTAGAACCCTAATGTAAGGCCCAAGTTACAAGTTAATGTCTTAGTGATTATTAGATGGATTGATTAAGAGGTTTAAGTAGATTAAGGGTTTAACACTTAGGATTAAAGTTATACACTCCATCCTAAGATAAGGATGCATGCATAACCCTAATTCCAAAGTCCTAAAACCTTAAAGGTTTAGTCTCTAATGATGAGATGAGAAGAGAGACACAAAGAAGACTCAAAGGAAAAAGTCTAAGGGAAACTATCAATCCTAGAAGTTATCATGCTTAGGCATCCTATGGTTTTGTGAGGCTTAAAAGGAGAAGTCTTCAAGGAAGCCACCAAGGAGAAGCAAGATGAAAAGAAAGAGATGAGAAGAGAAAGAAAGGAAGAGAAGAACAAGTGAGGCAAGCTCACTCAAGTACATGTAAAAATGCAGCAAGAATGCAATATGAAGAGATGAGAAGAGGTGGGAGGTGAAGGCAAATCCACCTCCCAAACAACTTACCATTAACCTGAAAAGTTAGCACAAGATGCATAAGGAAAGAAATGAAATGAAATGATGCATATGCAAGGGCAAAGACCAAGACCAGAAGCATACACATGATGTAAATGATGCTATGATATGATGCAAATACATACAAGATGCATATGTGTGATCATACAAGAGAATGAAAGCAAATGAAGCATATAGGAAGCATGTAAACACATGGATGTTTATGGAATGAAATGGATGCAAAGCATAACAAATGTATGGATAAATGATCAAGCAATGTTCAAGCAATGTCTTAAGATGTCTAAGATGGCATACAAATTCTTGGAATGGCATGGTAAGTTCATATGTTCATGTAATGCAATGGAAGATGCAAGTAAAGATGCAAAATTAGGGTTACATGGCAACATGAGATGCAAATGACAAATACAGAAGAAAATGACATTATAAAAAATTGAAAATAAGCTCAAAGGAAACCTAAACCTATACTAGGTTACCATCCAAAGGGGGAAGTCAGAAGCTAAACCTAGGAGAAGTTGTGAATTTTCTAAGTTTCTAGGTTTTTTTTTGGGTGATCTTCAATGTAAAATACCAAATAATTTTAAAATGCAAGATAAAAATGAAACAAAAATCTTTTTGGATGCTAGAAGCCATGCATAGAACAATGCAAAAAGAACCATTCACAAACTCAACTTGGTTTAAAAGTTATGAATTTTGGAAGTTAGGGTTAGAAAATGAACATTTTTAAGAACCCTAATTCATTGAAAAATCTCAAAGTATGATCAAAACCAAAAAGAAATTTGTATGGTGAGTTTGTAAATGCTTCTAAATGTCTAAGAATGCTCTCTGATTTTTTTTGTGATTTTTAAATACTTAAATGTATTTTTAATTAATTAAAATGAATTAATTAATTAAATAAAACATTTAATTGATTTAAAAATATTTTTTTAATGCAAAAAAATAAAAATAAAAATATTTTTGGTTTCTGAAAATTGATAAAAGTCATGATAAAAATTTTCAGATTGTTTTAATGATTTTTGCTATTTTAAAATAATTATGCAAAAGAAATAGAAAGAAAATAAAATAAAATGAACAAAATGAGGAAGTCAGCGCATCCAATGGCTGAGATTTAAACAAAAGTGGTGGGAATTGACTGCGCGCCAGATCCAAAGGTCCACATTCAAACTGATCTTAATTATGTTTTAAAATTAATTAAACTGAATTAACCCTAAGTGAAATGATCCTAACCACTCGTTTACGCGCTAATCCACATCCTACGGCCCACATTTAAACTGGCAAGATTAAACCCTAAACAAACCCTAATGACTTTCAGGTGGCCGGAGAAGACCTCCGATCATCTTCTCCGGCCAACCAAAAACCCCTAACTTCTTTCCTAGACCAAATTAGAAGCTCTAAATCTCCAGGTCCACTCTCCTAATCATTCCAAACAAGATTCAATCATCAAATAACATTTATCATGCATCAAACACTAGATTCGAATCAAAACATAAAAACTGCAAAAGTTTCAGAAGCACGATACAAGCTCAATACTCAAACATTTCCATAACAAAAAATACAAGTTCTGGAAAATTTGTTCTTGATGATACCTGAGATGAAGCTTTCTCAATCTGAGTTGTCTGGACCTCTCCTTGGTGCCAATCAACTCCAATGGACCTCTTGAGGATGCTATGATGCTTGGAATGAGTTTATTTGGACTCTTTCTGAAGTTCAGTTCTTAGAAGTGAAATATCGTATTTTTGTTTTGTGAGGTTTCAGGCCATTTTAATGGTTGGGATTTGTTCTATGAGTGATGCTGAGTTGAATGGTGAAAAAAGTTTGAAGTTTTGATAGCTGGTTTATGAGTTTCAAAGAAGGAAAATTTCTTGAGGATTTTGTGAATCTGAGTGTGTGTGTTGATTCAAGCTTCAAGAGGTTATGAAATGTGATCCTTAGGGCATGTATGTGAAGCTGTAATAGGTCAAAAGAGTTGTTGTGGCTCAGTTTGATTGGTATGGTGTGAAATGCAAAAAGTCAAGATTTGTGTCCTTGGAGGTATGGGTCATGGCAGGTCTGGTTTCAAGGGGTGTCTGGTCTCAGCAAGTTTCAAGGAGAGCCATGGAATTGGTTTGGGCATGCTGGCACAAGTGGATGGAAAGATCTATACCATTTTGCAATTTTGGGAAGTTTTGGCCCTTTTTGATTTCTTGAAGTTCAAGTCATGAAAATGCATGGTTCAAAGAACAATTCTGATGTTTAAAGGCCCCATTGACATATTGTGAAGTATTTGTGCCTATTAGAAATCATTAAAATGCTTGAATATGCCAATTTGCAAAATCCCTCTTTGACATGAAACTTAAAATTTTAGGATTTTTTCCAACTTTGAAAGGCCATATCTTGAGTTCTAGGATGAATCAAGACATGTTCTTGTACTTTTTGAAAAGGGAAAGACCTAATCTACAACTTTCTAGACAAATAAATTTTCATTTGAAGCATTTTTGGTTAAGAAAGAGGAGGTTGAAAAACATTCCCAAAATGGAAAGTTTCCATTACAAGTCATTTCCATTTTTGGCAAGTTTGCAAATGGCTCAAAATTCTTCAATCTTGTGAACTTCCAACCTCTTATAAGATCAAATAAAGATCATAGAACTTCAATTTGATGAAAGTACCCCTTTGGTTCCATTGTTGGGGGCCTCAGTTGCCCTGATTTTGACCTAACTTGCTCAAGAAGTTACCCAGTGAACAAATGACTTCCACAATGAATTTCTTCATCAAACTTGGTAAAAATGATCCCTATAACATCTTAAGAACATTAGAAACAAGATTGACCCAAAAATTTGGAGTTAAGGCCTCTGAAACCAAAACCCTAAATTTGGTCATCTGTGTAGTGAAACCCTAGCTCTACTTCCATGCCTTTGCCAGTTCTTGTGATCTCTTGACTTCCATGAACCTTGAGGAGTATAATATGATGATAAAACTCACATGGACCCTCTTGGAAAGCTTTGAGGCCTTTAGGATGGCTCAGATGGAATCTTGGATTGCTCAGATCACAAACCCTAGATGCAGATGAACTTGAACTATGCAAATGAAATAAATATGCAATATGAGGTGAGATGCTTATGATAATGCAAACATGAAAGATCACAAGCCAAGGTGTGAATATGAGTGAGGGAAAATTTGGGGTGTTTACAAAACCCTTTGCATATCATTCTGCATACATCATATTGCATCATTTAACATTTGTTTATTTGTTTTACAGGGTATCCACATCTTGTCTTTGGTTCGGTTTTGACCTGTTCTACTGTTTAGATTCCTTTAGTTATCTGCACTAGCCTCTGCATCAGTTATCTTCATCAGAGGTTCTTGTCAGCTCTCTTCATCAGTTGTCTTAATCAGAGGCTCTTCTTCAACATCTTCTTCAGTTTCCTTTATCAGTAGTTATCCGCAGTTTTCTTCACCAACATCCATTATCAGCATGGACACTTCCAGGAAGAGCAACATCACCTATCATTTCTTTGAGCCCACTCTGACAGGCATTAGACAGATTCAGTCTCTCATCACTCCTGATCATGTCCCTTTATTTAGGGAACATTATGGTGGCATTATGGACATGATCATGGACCTGGATGCATGCCAGAGGAGCATGATCCACACCTGTCTCTAGTTCTATGACCCTCCTCTCAGATGCTTCACTTTCCCATATTTTTCAGTTGGGGCCATTGATGGAAGAGTTCTCCATGTTGTTAGGTGTCCCTATCAGGAGAGGGATTCCTTTCAACCCTGAGATGGTTGCTCCCAAGAATGAAGATGTAGCTAAGGCTTTACACTTGGAGCCTACCCTCATTGACCAGAATATGACCACCAAGGCTGGAATCCCAGGCCTTCACTTGGATTTCTTGGTTACCTAGGCCACCCTGCATGCTGCAGCAGGGAAGTGGGAAATTGTTTGTGCTCTCCTAGCCCTCAGCATATATGGAGTTATCTTGTTTGCAAACGAGCCAAAGTTTGTAAGCAAGAGTGTTGTTCACCTCTTCCTGTTGAGGAATCCAATCCCTACCTTTCTTGGAGACTTCTATTATTCAGTGCATCAAAGGAATGAGAAACAAAGCGGAAAATTGGTCAGATGCTGTGCACCCCTCTTCTACTGTTGGTTGTTAAGGCACTTGCCAAAGTCAGACACTTTCTTGAATCCTCATCAGCCAAAGAACTAGGCTAAGAGAATGATTACCCTTATATCAGAAGACATCAGATGGTGCACTCAGAGCACCAAGGCCAAAGATATCATTACTAGCTGTGGGAAGTATCCCAATGTACCCTTGATTGGAGTAAAAGGTTGCATCAACTACAACCCTTTTCTTTTCAAGAGGCAATCAGGGTATGCTTTGGTACATCCCCCAAGAGGGCAAGATTTGACAGAAACCCTCTATTGTGAAATCCAGCACAACCTTGCCATTGTCAAACAGGCAGCCTGGGCCTGGGACAATATTCAGACTAAGGGGACAACTATTCTTGGCAAGTGCAACAACATAGCCTCAACTCAATATCTTGTCTGGTCTCGTGTCAGGGGGTAGATCACCCGTATGCCATTCACCTTGGAGGATGTACCTGGACCATCAACAGTGGAGCCTACAGCTACTGTTAGTTTAGAGGAGTTTGAGAAACTGAAGGAAAGGAATACTCAGCTCTCTGAATCTTTGAAGAAGACCCTCTGGGAGAGGAATGACAGCCGTCTAGATGATGAAAGGTTAGAGAAGCTCTGGATTGAGCGCTTGACCAAGATTGAGAAGACGGATGACTACATCAGAAAGGCTAGAGCAGGAGAGTTAGTGCTGAAGAATGCTTGCAAGGAAGCTAAGACTCAGAAGGCCAGAGCTGAGCATTATTTAAAGGAGAGCCAGGCTAGGTGGATCAGGATCACTGAGGCCCATGCACAAGAAGATTAGAGAACCCAAGCTAGGATAGAGCAGCTAAAGGCTAGTGAGAAGAAGAATCAGGCAGCTTTGTTAACAGCACAGAAGGAGATCTCTGAGTTGAAACTCCGGGCGGGGTTAAAGAGGTCAAAGGATCAGGATAAGCACAAGAAATTGACCAATGCCATTGCCACCAGGAACCTCCTCATCAGGACCATTACAGAGCACCCAGTAGGTCCAATGACTGAGGCTCTCCTGAAGGAAGTCAGAGAGGATGACTTTGGACTGGATGTTTGATTTCCTTGTACTTGTACTTTCCTTTTGTTTGTACTTTTGATTTTGTTGTTATATCTTAACCCACCATGGGAACTTTATTGTAATCAAACTATGTATCTTCACCATTTGTAATATATGGTTTGTATTATTTTGTGGGTTCAATCTCTCTTCAACAACATCATTTCCTCGAGGTCTGGAAAGGTCAAAACAAAAGAACCAAACCGGATGCCCTTGGAAGACAAATAGGCATCCTACATTGCATACTAACATCATTTCTTTGTTTTGTAGGTTTTTGTTTTTATTGTTTCTCACTTTGTTGTGATTTCAGGAAACATTGCTCGTAGAAGAGTGTTTCCCGTCAATAGAGTGCACCGGTATCCAACAAGAAACAACCTTCCGGGATTACAAATGGATCAGGTTCAGCAGGACTTGACTGATGTGAGGACCCAAATGGCCAATGAAAGGACAGAGATGAGGGCCCAAATGAATCAATTTATGACAGTGATGACTGGATTGGCTCAGAGCTAGGAGAGACTGAGAGAGTTAGTCGAGCGGCAAACTCCCGAGGAAAACCATCCGGGTACAGGGGGTACCAGCAACAACGATCACGTATAACCTCGTACTGATCCCCCAGAGTTTGGACCTCATCTGAACCCAGATATCAATGCTATAAGAAACACCCAAGGTAACACTGGAGGGAGGGCCTTGCAGGAAGACCGTCAAGAAGAACAATTTACTGTGGTTGGGACTGGAGACGAAGTTTACGATCGTCGGTTGGATGGAATAGCAGAAAAGCTAAGGTCTTTTGAATCCCAAAACTCTATGGGTTTTGATGTCATGGATATGGGATTAGTGGAGGGGGTTAGAATTTCTCATAAGTTTAAACCTCCTTATTTTGAAAGATACAATGGCACATCCTACCCACATACCCATCTTCAGTCTTTCCTGGGGAAATTGAAAGCTTACACCATGGATAAAAAACTGTGGATGTTTTACTTTGAGGATAGCTTGACAGGGGCATCCCGGGAATGGTACTCTCACTTGACCAGGGCCACAATTAGAAATTGGAAAGACTTGGTAGAAGCTTTAATTCGTCAATATCAATATAATATGAACATGGCTCCAAACAGAACCCTTATGATGCGAATGTCATAGTCTTCCCGAGAAAGCTTTAAAGAGTACGCCCAAAGATGGAGGCAATTAGCTGCTGTCGTTCAACCCCCGATGTCAGAAAGGGAGATGGCAGATATGTTCATGAACACTCTCCAAGGTACTTATATTGACAGGTTGGCTGCATTTTCTTCTACCAGCTTTGCAGATGTGATGATAGTTGGGGTAAGGATTGAGAGCTTACTGAAGATGGGAAAGATTTCTTACAACGGTGCCAGTTCAAGCAATGCAAGGAAGCCATTTGCAGGGCCCCGCAGATCCGGTGAAACAAATTCTATACATGTGGGAAGAGGGAGACCCCAATATCTGCCAAGATCAGTTGCTGTCGTCACTATTCTTGCTCCACCTCCTCAATACACTCAACAACCACAACACTTTCCTCAACTGCCACAGTTTCCTCAACAAAGATCCTACAACAACAATAACAATAACCAACAACAACGCCCTTTTCAGCAGCGAAAATATCTCAGATCAACAGGGTGATTGACCCTATTCCAATGCCATATGCCACATTGCTGCCACAACTCCTAAAGCTTAATCTTGTCCAGTTAAGGACTTTGGCTCCAACAGATCCTCAAAACCTTCCGAGAAATTACGACGTCAACGCCAGGTGTGCTTTTCATTCTAATGCACCTGGTCACTCCACAGAAAAGTGCAGGGCTTTGCATATGAAGGTCCAGGATCTGGAAGATTCAAAAGCCCTGAATTTGGCACCACCTCCCAATGTCACGAAAAATCCTATGCCCAAACATGGTGGGCCAAGGATTAATGCAATAGAGGAGGGTTCACCCATGAATTTAATTGACGATACTGCGAGTATTCAAACACCTCTGGCCGAGGTTAAAGCTCAGCTTTTAAAATGCCAGGTGTTTCCAGGTTGTGAGGCTTGTTGTGAATCTTGCAAGGTTTCCGTCAATGGGTGTGCAAGCTTGAGGAATGGCATCAATGGCTTGATCAAAGAAGGTATCCTGCAAATAACAATAACAACTTTTACAACAACAACAACTCCTTTTTCAACAACAAGTATTCCTCCTACAACTGCAAAGAAAATTGTTCCTACAGACTCGTCTACGAAATCAGCAACCACTTCTTCCATCACTTCAACAAAGAATAGTTCCATTGCAAATATTTCTACATCTACATCAACCACCAACAATGATGTCTCCACAGTTACCATCTATTATGACCCTGCAACGGTCCCGGATTCCAACAATTATCAACAACAATCTCAGCAATAGTTTCAACAACAATCAAGCTTCAATCAATCACCACCAACATCCACCAGAAGTCCTGTCACCATTTTCTATGATCCACATACAATAATGGTCCCAACCTCTGCTGTAGTGAGCCCAGTCACCATCACGGTGCCAGGGCCCATTCCATATGATAAAGACAGCGTTGTACCATGGCATTATGGTGCAGACCTTTACTGCAACGGAGAAAATGTCCTTCTTGATTCTTCAGTTCCTACCCCACAAGTGGATAATGTCGGGGGAGGCGGAGGCTTCACCCGAAGCGGACCTGTCACACCCCAAATTTTACCCCTAACTGCTCGCATCATACACTCATCGCATTTAGCAGTTGATTCCAGTTTTTTTTTATATTTTTTCTGTTGCTTCTAACTCATGCTCAAGTTATTTATAAATTTAATTTAATTTATTTTATTTTATTTATTTCTTTTCACTTCCAAGATTTTTTTTCTTTTTTATATTTAATTTCTATTTCATATTCCTAACTTTTCTAATTTATTCTCATGTTTTAATTTTAATTTTAATTTCCTTTTCTATTTCTATTTTTTTTTAAAAATTTCCTTTTTCTTAATTCATGCTTAAACTTTAAATTTCTATTTTTACAAATATTTTCTTGTTTCAATGTCTATTTTTCTTGTTTCTAAATTTAATTTTAATTTCCTTTTTCTTTTTTTAATTCAATTGTATCATAGGTTTAAGCCCAATTTAATTTTCAAGTTCAAATTTATTTTCATATATTTTCATTCAATTCCAAGTCCATTTTAAAATTTCTAAGTCATGTTCCATCCCATTTTAGGCACAAATTTCCAACTCATTTTCAAGTTTCTATTTCTTAATTTAATTTCAATTTCTAATTTATTTTTAGTTTACTCTAATTTAATTTCAATTTATAATTTATTTTTAATTTACTTTTCTTTAAGATTCCATTTCTAATTTAATCTCAATTTCCAATTTTATTTTTAATTCATTTTTTAAAAAAAAGTTCTATTTCTAATTCAATCTCAATTTATAATTTTAATTTTTTATTCAAGTCTCTTATTTTATTTTTCTAAGTCCTATGTTATTTTCTATTCCACCAAATTCAAAATCCAATTCTATTCAAATTCAATTCCAAATGTCTTTCCAAATGCTAATTTTCTTTTATTCAAGATTCATTTCAAGTATCTAATTTTATTCCAAATATTTGTTTATATTACAATTACAAAGAAAAATTGTACAAAAACTCAGCACAAAAGCACAAAATTCAGCAGGACCACAAGGCCATTCCAGCCTGCTCCATACAGCCCCTCAACAGCTCCATACAGCCCCCAAAACAACCTGCTACAGCCTCCCACTACTGCTGCAAAATCAGATTTGTTCCCTCTCTCAAAACACCCTTCACCTACAAGCAACAAGGACAATTTCAAATCAAAAAACCATGAACCAAAACCATATAAACCACCACTGTTACATTAGAAACATCACACAAAAATCACCCAAAAAACAGCCACATAAATCATTGATACAGCCTCAAAAAACAGCTCAAAAACCACTGTTGCATTAGAAAATTTCAGCCCTCAAAAACCAAAAAAATTCAGCCAAAGCACACTGAAACAGTCCCAAAAAAACAGTTGCAACACACCACAAAACAGTCCTCAAAATACACCACAAGCAGCCACTAAATACACCACAAACAGCAACTATTGCATCCAAAAAACATCAAAAAAAATCCAGCCACAAAAACAACACAAACAGCCACACAACAACGATAAAGGAGCGGAGAAGAAGTTACACGAAGAAGAAATAATAGAAGAAAGAGGCGTATCAAGCGAGGCTTACCACTTGCGGATTCGTCACCCCGATAACATTCGGGTCGGTATGGTTTTTTTTCCTTCACCTCTTTTCAGCTTTTGTTCATAGATAATTTTCTTTTTTAACTTCATTCAAATCTGCATACAAAACAAACTTCATGTTAAAACTTCAAAAAAATACTTAAAACCATTTTTCAAATCAACAACAACACTTGTAAATAAGAAGAACACAGAACCAAAAAGACCTCAAAAACTCATCTCTATAACTCACCAAACCAAAAGCTCGCGAAAACACCAAATCTGAAAGCCGAGACTTGTTATTCACCTCTGACCACCACAAATCCCTTTACCGAAACCAAACTGAATCACTCCCTCAGTTTTCCATCAACACCACCTGCAAAAAACCGTTTTTGTTTACAACACAAAACCGCACCCTTCAAATACCACAAAAACAGAACAAACAGTACCTTCAAGCCATGAAATTCTCACAAACAACTTCACCTCGGCCAAAACCACCGCCTTCACCATAGCCAAATCAAACCTGTGAAGTTTCACCGAACTATCAACGCACCAAAACTGAGCTGCATCTCCATCACCTTCAAACCTCCATACACCCTTTAACCACCAAGCCCCTCTTTACGGAATCAATAACACTGAACCTGTGAAGAACAAGATGAAAACCAAAGTTTATTCGCAGCTCACAGAACAACAACAGTACTTTGATAAACAAGGAACAAATACAGAAAAATGAAAGAAGCCGAAGCTTACTCACCTCAAAATTGGACTCTCCAAATCATCACCACCTTAAACACCCGAAACAGCCACCAGCCCTTCAGCGTAAAACCAAACGCAGCCTCACCTTGAGCCATTCAAACCGCCATAACCCTCTGTTCAAGCCGCGTATCACCGCTCACCACCCAATACCCACCTTCGAAACCCCACAAATCATTTTCACGCCGTCACCAACAAACTCATACCCAAATAAGCAACAAAAAGAACCGTAAACTACCTACGTCAACTCAGTTACACTCTCACTTTCAAACACTTTCTTCTCTCTGCAACTACATGTTCCGATCTACACTCTCCAACTCCAAGATGCTATCCCTGCTCTGAAAATGGAAAACAATCGAAGTGCTTCTGATACACAAGACAGTTCTATGAAGTCCATTGATCAAAGAGAACGCTCTACTAAAGGGTGTGGTGACTTAGTGACTCGACGTCTGAAGAATCGAGAGAGACAGCGTAGATACAGAGCACGTAAGCGTCTAGAATCTGGAACCACTGATTCTTTCGGTGTAGAACAAACATCTGCAATGCAAATAGATCTACAACCAAACAGGAATCACAACAATTTTGTGACACGCATCTATTGTAATCGAGACTGGAAAAAAGATGCATGACAGGCTCATCTTACAAAGCGCCGAGAGTATCACGGACCTGAGACAGACCCAACACTTTGAACCGCAAGCCACACCATCATCTTCCCCGTCGAACCATCCAAAAGCATCCAAACCGAAACAAACCTTTTCCTTCAACAATCTCCGGCCTGAAACTACCCGGAACCGTCGGCCATCCACCACCAGCCTTCCCGATCCAAAGCAACACCTGAACAACCCAGCAAATCCACTCAAACCCACCACCGCGAGAGGGACTGAGTCGAGTGCGAGAGAGAGAGATCCGAACCACTACCGCGAAGCTTTTCTCTTCACAAAACCAGAGTGAAACCCCAAATCGTGATCCAAAATCGTAAACGCCTTGCGAAATTGTGAGGTGAGCCGCGTTTCAAAACTTCCGCAAGCGAGAGAGCTGAGTTGAGAGCGAGTTGCATCGGGCGAGAAAGGGATCCCTACCACCGCGAGCAAACCGCAAAAGCGGCGGCGAGTCAGTGAAGGCCTCGTGAGTTTGAACGAGAGAGAGGCCTTGAGAGACGGAGCGATTGAGAGCCGAAGCAGAGAGTTGATGACGGTGAGAAATCGTGGTGTTTGAGGTTTTCTTTTCTTTTTTTTAAAATACATGTTTGTGTTGACTGAGCCCTTATCATTTATTGTTTTTTTTTTTATAAAAAAATTGTTTGTTATTTGGGCTGGGGAAAGTCATGACTGGTTGCTATACACACTCCCAGTACCAGTGCATTGCTACCTAATTTATTTTATTTGTTGTTTGTGGTTTTTGGGCTTTAACAGCCTGTCATATTTGCTATCTACACATTCACATGGTTTATTCCCCTTTATTCAAATCACTTTTATATTTTTATTTAGGAAAAAATAGATTTTACTTAATTGTTATGGTACATCCTTTGGTTTTAGCAGTTTTTTTTTTAGTCTAATTATTTTAATAAACTCTTTATTTTATAGACCTTTAAATTCTTCCTTCATTATTTTATTTTTTATTTTTATTTTTATTTTTTTTGAAATTTTAATTTTTAGGGGCCGATGATATGACAAAAAGTCACGATAATTCGTTTCCGATTAATCGTGACCAATATGAGGCCATTCTATTTAATTCATTTATTTTTATTCTATTCTATTTAATTTATTCTATTTCAATTTATTTCACCTTATTTATTTTTTATTATTTATTTCTCGCACTTTTACACCATATTAACATTAATTTTCAAAATAATAAATCCTTGGTCCAACGCCAAGTGAACTTCACATACACTTCACTCACACACGTAAGTCGGTCGTTTACGATCGCCATCTGCACAGTTCCTTACACGTTACAGCTTTTCAACTTAAGCAAACTGACGCACTACGCTTGTTTTCCATCCCCGCATTCTCGATCCATATATCGAGCCATAGCCAGTTACTAAGCCTTTGTCTTATATTTCCATTTTCTTTATTCAGTTCATTTTTGCAAGTTGCAACCTATGCTTTAGACTTAGGAGCTTGCACCCTCATTTATTTATTTTATTTTTTCGCATTTAAATCCAAACGGGAAAGAACTCCTGCAGTTGACTCAATGTCATAGGAAGTTTAGCCATCCCTAGTTACCTTTTTGACCTTAGCAATTAGGTCCTTCTTTTTCTTTGACCTTAGCAATTAGGTCCCTCATCCTTAGGTCCTTAGCCATTAGGTCCTTAGTATTTTATTTTATAACCTTTTTGTGACTTTGCTAAAGTCACGTGAGTGTTTGCCATAACACTTACCTCCCCCGCGAACCTTGAGCGTAACCAAGTGTTCGTTAATCCTTAGGAGAACTACGAGTGCTCTGATTCTATACCCGATACGTAGGCATCGATGCGATGTTGTGCGAGCACCATTAGAAATAAAACCTTAGGTTCCCATAATTTTAACAAGCAATAAACAACAATAATGCAAATATTAACAAGAGGTTCCCGTAGGATACTGCGGATGCTTAGGATGCTAACACCTTCCCTAGGTATAATCAACCCCCGAACCTAGTTTCTCCTCATTTAGGGTTTTTACGATCTTTTTCCCTTTTCCCTTTGGATTAAATTAAATTCGGTGGTGAACATTTAATAATTGTGATTCAAGCTCACTTAATAGCTTGGTATCCGATTCTCACCGCAACAGAAAATGGCGACTTCACTGGGGAGACTATTTTTGAGGGTTAAGCCCACCTTGTATATTTGTATATTTGTTGTTGTATTGCTTGTTATTATTTTGGATTTTTGTTGGGTGTTCCATGTGTGGTGAGATAAGTCCTAACCCGGACTTGAGTGCAAAATAAGATAGGACGGTGGTATATTCAAGAAGGCTTGTAGGGAGTTGAGTCCCGACCAAGTTGACTTGAGACACCACCACTCAGCGGAGGCCTCCTCGGATGTAGTTTTGTTGATCGAGTTCAGTCGTGAAAGCATTACTATATTCGACCTGAGAGCCATTAATGCTGAGGACCGTAGAACATTTACCCCCACTTGGCCTTTTTAGGGATGTAGTGCGATGACTATGAGGGTGCAAATCCGAAATAGTTGATACGCGATACTACACTCGGATGAGACTCTCTTGAGAATATTACTGATTACCAAGTCGAGTTGGGAAGTCGGTAATATCCGAAAGATGGGACAGTGATTCTGGGAACTTTTAGAACCCGTTGTACAGGTACAAATAAACTCATAGTACATACCTTTTTGGGAGGGTTGAACCTTTGACCTCATGCAAGCTTTGAACCTAAGCCTTGTTTGTGTTTGTGTATTCATTGCATTCACGCATCATGAAGCATCATTTTTACCAATTTATTCAAGGAACTCAAAAACTCTATATTTGCAAATATCATAGGTATCATCATGGACTTTGGAAGAAGAAAGACTGTCAAGTACATTTTGAATTTAATGAAATCATATTCTTTTGATCATTATGTGTTCCTTGGTATTTGCAAATTGTTTCTTAAGTTCCTTGAATAAAATTCATTTTTCGCATTGCACTCATACATTTGGCATTTCATTTGCATTTTTTTCATATAAAACTCATTCCCGTCATCTGCTCTCAGTTCGGCTTTCACACTGAGGCTCTCACGCAAATACTACACTCGAGCTCAAGCCAGAAAGAGGATGGCTGAAAGAGACTTAGAGATGGACAGAGTTAACGAAGAGCTTACTGATATTCGTGGAAATATGGGTCAGATGATGGAAATGTTGCAGGTTATTCGAGCGAAGATGGATACCCAGCAGACTGTAGTGTCAGAAATTGTTACTGCAACGACTGAGCCTCCGTCATCAGTCACTACTGCTGTGACCTGGCCTCCTTTTGGGCTGCCTCATGGATTCGTTCCTCCTCCTCATGGTTTTGCTTCTCAAAGTTTCATTCCCTCTTCTCAAGGACTGGCTACTCATGGATTCGTCCCTCCTTCTCAAGGTTTTGCTTCTCAAAGTTTCATTCCCTCTTCTCAAGGACTGGCTACTCATGGATTCATCCCTCCTTCTCAAGGTTTTGCTTCTCAAAGTTTTATTCCTTCTTCCCAAGGATTTGCTGCTCAGGGTTTCTTCCCTCCGTCCCAAGGTTTAGCTTCTCAAAGCTTCGCACCTCCTTCTCAGGTTATGGCATTTCCTTCCCAAGGTTTTGTGCCTCCTCCTCATGGATTTGCTGCTCAACAGACTATTCCGGTGACTAATGAAGGGAACCATGCAGTTGCTAATTTTACACCAGACATTGTGCACACCCGTGTCCAACCATACTTTAATGACCATCAAGTGTATGACGCGCCCGCTATGTCTGAAAACGGAGACGAGAAACATGAGAAAATGCAAGAGAATTTTGAAACCCTTGAAAAAAGGTTAAGAGCAATTGAGGGTGACCAGATCTTTGGGGCTGCTGCTAGAGAGATGTGTCTAGTGTCTGGATTGGTAATACCTCCAAAGTTCAAGATACCCACTTTTGATATGTATGAGGGTGCAACTTGTCCTAAGAACCATCTCTTGATGTACTATCGAAGAATGGCTGCACAGGTGGACAATGATAAATTAATGATCCACTGCTTCCAGGACAGTCTGAAGGGAATCTCCTCCAAATGGTATCTAACGCTAGACCAGTCGAAGATTCGCAGTTTCCAAGACTTGGCAGATGCTTTCATCCAGCAATACAAATACAATATGGACCTTGCTCCCGATAGGAGGCAACTGTTGAGTATGTCACAAAAAGATTCTGAATCATTTAAAGAATATGCTCAGAGGTGGAGAGGGACCGCTTCTCAAGTAGAGCCCCCATTGACTGAAAGAGAATTAGCTGACTGGTTTGTTGACACTGTGCGACCAGAATTCTATGAGAGAATGGTGGGAAGCATAACTGCTAGTTTCTCTGATCTAGTGGCTGTGGGAATCAAAGTTGAACTTGGTTTGAAAAGTGGAAAGATGAGTGGTGCATCTGGCAGTTCCAGCACTGGTAGTGGGAGTAATGTCAAGAAATTTACCAGCAACTTCCACAAGAAGAAAGAGGGTGAGACGAATGCAATAATGACAGGTCAAAGAAGAAATCCTCTTTGGCAGAGACCTCCACCTATTACTCAACAGCAGTATGCTCATCCACCACAGTATGCCCAACATCCTTATGTAGCGGCGGTTCAACCATCATTTAATCCACAAGCCCCGATGTATCGGCCAACTCAAGCAGTCCCGATGTATCAGCAAGCGGCTCCAGTGATTCCACCTTATCAGCCAATGCTCAACAATCCAGGCTATCAACAAGCGTCCAATGCTTCAGCCTACCAGCAGAGGACTCCAGCTCCTCATCCAAATCCCAACTTTCAGAATAGAAGACCAGGGGGAAGGCCTCCTAATCCTCGAATCCCTATGACTTATACTGAATTATATCCTTCACTGCTGAAGAAAGGTTTGGTTACTCCAAGGCCTTTGGGTCCTCCACCAAATCCGCTCCCACCAAATTACAACTCAAATGCCCACTGTTTATTCCATGAAGGTGCCCCAGGGCACGATTTGGAGGGTTGTTATGCTTTGAAGTACATCGTGAAAGATTTGATGGAAAAGAACATTCTGTCATTTGGGAATACTGGTCCGAATGTCAAAGATAATCCTTTACCCAAGCATGGGTCCATAAATGCCATTGTTGATGAGTCTGACGAAGGTTTGGTTTTCAACGCCACAGAGATCAAGACCCCGCTTCGTGACTTCCATGCAAAATTAGTGGAAGTGGGTATACTAAAGAGCTGTCATAAGAATTGTGAAGGTTGTGTTGATAGTCCAAAGGGATGTGAATTGGTCTTAAAAGATGTTCAAGATTTGATTGATGAAGGTGGCTTACAAGTAAGCAGTCGTGTGAAGAAGAATGAAGTGGAAATGATTGAACCCATTAAAGGGAAGGGTATCCCATCTTTTGCATCGCTGAAGAGTACCATTTCCACCATTGAAGAAAGAAGCTATGAAGGTTGGGGTGATGTCATCGAAGTCAAACAGAAGCTAGATCGTTGTGGGTTGGGTTACAAACCAACTCATGTGAAGGAAGGAGCGTCAACCTCCGTTAAAGGACGTCTGAAGACCATTCAAGAAGTGTTTTCCAGTGCTGGTTATCAGGTCAATGCAATTGATGGAGTTTCTGAAGATGAAGATGTGAATCATTTGGTGTATCAGTGTGAAGAAGCCTTGGACAATTGGGAAGCAGTCGAGATCCCAGAGTTTTTTCCATTGTCAAAGTAATTTATTGTTTTTTAAGTGTTTTCAAAGTTCCCTAGCTCTGCCCAAGGCTATGGGAGTATTTTGTAGGGCCCCTTCTCATTTTTAAAGTTATTATCAATGAAGGCATTTTGTTAAACTCTTATTTTGATCATTTACAGTTTTTCTCTCTTTTCACTTTTAAAAGAAGATGGCAATCTTTCAAAACCAATAAAAAGCTTTTTCTCTTGCATTTCTCTATTTTCCACTCTTAATAAAAACAAATCATTATCATATGCAGAATAAACGAAAACCCTGTTGAATCCAATGACTCTACATTCCCTCCTAACTTTGATTCGCCCATCTACCAAGCGGAAGATGAAAGTGAGGAAGATTGTGACATTCCCGAAGAACTGGCAAGATTGGTTGAGAATGAGCACACAGAGCTTCAGCCACATAAAGAGCAGGTTGAGACCATCAATCTTGGCACTGATGAAGACAAGAAGGAAATCAAGATTGGTACAACACTTGGGGCAGACATCAGAGAAAGATTGGTCAAGCTTCTCAGAGAATATGCAGATGTGTTTGCGTGGTCGTATCAAGATATGCCCGGTTTAGACACAGACATAGTGGTCCACAAGTTACCTCTTCGACCAGATTGTCCTCCTGTAAAGCAAAAGCTCCGAAGAACAAGACCAGACATGGCTCTGAAGATTCGAGAAGAGGTCAAAAGACAGTTTGATGCTGGATTCCTTGCAGTTGCAAAGTACCCTGAGTGGGTAGCTAACATTGTGCCAGTCCCTAAAAAGGATGGCAAAGTCAGAATGTGTGTGGACTATAGGGATTTGAACAAAGCCAGTCCGAAGGACGATTTCCCTCTTCCGCATATTGATACTTTGGTTGACAACACTGCTAAATTTGTTGTTTTCTCCTTCATGGATGGGTTTTCAGGATACAACCAGATCAAGATGGATCCTGACGATATGGAAAAGACTACATTCATCACGCCATGGGGCACTTATTGTTACAAGGTTATGCCGTTTGGTCTCAGAAATGCAGGAGCCACTTATCAGAGGGAAATGGTCACCCTTTTCCATGATATGATGCATAAAGAGATAGAAGTTTATGTGGATGATATGATTGCCAAATCACAGAGTGAGGAGGATCATTTGAATCATCTCTTGAAGTTATTTGAGCGTCTCAGAAAGTTCCAACTGCGTCTGAATCCAGCTAAGTGTACTTTTGGTGTCCGATCAGGAAAGTTACTTGGTTTTATTGTTAGTCAGCAAGGAATTGAAGTAGATCCGGATAAGGTCAGAGCAATTCAAGAGATGCCAGCTCCAAAAACAGAAAAGCAAGTCAGAGGCTTCCTCGGAAGATTGAACTACATCTCCAGATTCATCTCCAACATGACTGCTACATGTGAGCCTTTATTCAAGTTACTCCGGAAGAATCAAGCAATTGAGTGGAGTCCCGATTTTCAACTAGATTTTGAGAAGATTAAAGTTTATCTACAAGAACCCCCTATCTTGATCCCACCTACTCCAGGGAAGCCTCTTTTCATGTACCTGACTGTACTCGAGGGATCTATGGGTTGCGTATTAGGCCAACAGGACGAAACTGGTCGTAAGGAGCATGCCATTTATTACTTAAGCAAGAAGTTCACAGACTGTGAAAGCAGATATTCGCTTTTAGAGAAAACTTGTTGTGCCTTGGCATGGGCGGCCAGACGCCTCAGGCAGTACATGATTTGTCACACTACTTTGTTGATCTCGAAGATGGATCCAATAAAGTACATCTTTGAGAAGCCTGCTTTGACTGGAAGACTCGCCCGTTGGCACATGTTGTTATCCGAATATGATATCCAATATGTAACCCAGAAGTCTATTAAGGGCAGTGTTTTATCTGAATACCTTGCTGATCATCCTGTCGAAGATTATGAACCTTTGAAATTCGATTTCCCGGATGAGGACATTATGTTGATAAAGGACTGCGAAGTTCCAGGTCCAGATGAGGGTCCCGAGCCAGGGTCCCGTTGGAAGATGATGTTTGATGGTTCCTCTAACTACATGGGGCATGGTGTAGGAGTTGTCTTGATGAATCCCGATGGTGGATATACTCCCTTCACGGCTAGATTGTGTTTTGAATGTACAAACAACATCGCTGAGTACGAAGCATGTGTTTTAGGTATCGAAGCTGCAATCGATACCAGAATCAAGATCCTTGAAGTGTATGGAGACTCAGCCTTAGTAATCTACCAAATCAAAGGTGAATGGGAGACCCGTGACGAGAAGTTGATCCCATACCGTGCCCACATTGTGGAATTGATCAAATACTTTGATGAAGTCACTTTCCATCACATTCCAAGGGCGGAAAATCAAATAGCAGACGCCTTGGCAATGTTGGCCTCTATGTTTCAAGTCAGATTTCTTAATGAAGCTCCACTCATTACAATCGAGCAAAGAACTGCACCAGCCTACTGTCTACTGGTCGAAGAAGAAACTGATGAGAAACCGTGGTTCTATGACATCAAGAACTACTTGCAAAATCAGGAGTACCCAGCTGACGCAACAAACCTAGACAAGAAGACTCTGAGAAGATTGGCATCCAAGTTCTTCCTCAGCAACAATGTGCTTTACAAGAGAAATCATGATATGGTTCTGCTCAGATGTGTGGACAAGCGCGAAGCAGACTTATTGATCAGGGAAATCCATGAAGGATCATTTGGAACACATGCCAATGGACATGCCATGTCCAGGAAGATTTTGAGAGCTGGTTACTTCTGGTTGACCATGGAATCAGATTGTTTCAAATATGCCAGGAAGTGTCATAAATGCCAGATTTATGCCGACAAGGTGCACGTACCTCCAACACTTTTGAATGTTCTGTCATCGCCTTGGCCTTTCTCAATGTGGGGCATTGACATGATAGGGGCAATTGAGCCTAAAGCTTCCAATGGTCATCGGTTTATCTTGGTCACAATCGATTATTTCACCAAATGGGTAGAAGCAGCTTCCTACGCCAATGTGACAAAGCAAGTGGTTGCCCGTTTCATCAAGAACCAAATTATCTGCCGCTATGGGATCCCAAGCCGAATCATAACAGATAATGGGACCAATTTGAACAACAAAACAATGAAAGAGCTGTGTGAGACATTCAAGATTGAACATCATAACTCTTCTCCGTATCGTCCGAAGATGAATGGAGCTGTTGAAGCTGCAAACAAGAACATCAAAAAGATTCTGCAGAAGATGGTAAAAACTTACAAAGATTGGCACGAGATGTTACCATATGCTTTACACGGATACAGAACATCAGTGCGCACTTCAACAGGGGCAACCCCTTTCTCTCTGGTGTATGGGATGGATGCAGTTCTCCCTATTGAAGTAGAGATACCATCTTTGAGAATCTTGATGGAAACCAAACTGGAGGAAGCTGAGTGGGTCCAGAACAGGTTTGACCAATTGAACCTCATTGATGAGAAGAGAATGACCGCCATGTGCCATGGCCAGTTGTACCAAAAGCGCATCAAGAGAGCATTCGACAAGAAAGTCCGTCTCCGAGAATTCAAAGAAGGAGATCTTGTACTCAAGAAAATCTTGCCAGTCCACAAAGACATGCGTGGAAAATGGAGTCCTAACTATGAAGGCCCATATGTTGTGAAGGTGGCGTTCTCCGGAGGTTCCTTAATCCTTACAACTATGGATGGTGAACAGCTGAAGCACCCGGTGAATTCTGATGCAGTCAAAAAATATTATGCCTAAATAAAACCCGGTAGGTCGAAAACCAGAAATGGCGACCTAGGCAAAAATGGGTATCCCGGTGGATCAAAACCTATGAAGGAGATCCAGGAAAAAGTTAGGGATGAAAATGAAAAAATAAGAGCTTGCTAAGTTGAAAACCCGAAAGGGCGGCTTAGGCAAAAAAGAGCGTCCCGGTGGATTGAAAACCCGAAAGGGCGGTCCAGGAAAAAGTTAGGGACAAAGGCATTTGACTGTGTCAGATGGTGTTTACCATTACTGAAGAATCATAATGAAAGATCGATCCATTTGCTCTTGTCAGAAGCAAGGTGTCGGGTAGTCTTAGTTATTAGGGATTGTAGTGGTCGTTGGATTCAATGTAGACCTTTCCCCATTGCCATTTTCAAATTGTAATTTCCCATGGAGTTTTTGCCATTGGCAAGCTACCATTCTTGAATAAAATACAAACTTTGCCTATGAATTTTGTTGTTCAACTTCTTATTTTCTTTTGTTATGCAAAATGCCATCACTTGATTACAATTTAACTCTGAAAATGACAAGTTTTTTAAGGAAAATGTTTTTTGAAAACACCCTGAAAACTTTTAAGTTTCTTTGACTTTGGAAAATTGGAAAAACCTTCTGTTTCCCCAAGAAGTCCTGGTTTGCAACAACACTTTTATACTATTATTACAGAAATCCCCATAGAAGTTCAAAACTGATAACACTCTTGGATGGATCCTTGGACCAAGCATGATTTCCAAGTTCGAAGACATCTCCCCAGTGTTTTTCATGCTGCTCATCTGAGTATTGGTGTTGAGAGCCTACTCCTCTTTGAGTCCTGTCAACTCTTTGTCTCTTTAGAGTCAACATTTGCATATCATGATCATTCGCATCATGCTCAATCATGCGCATTTGACATTAGCATTTGTCTTTCCCCAGTTGTCGTCTGTCTAACTGAAGTCCAGATGTCATTAGTGTTCAATGTGAGAATTCATTGTTGTTGGTACCCGAAGTTTGGTTTACCAATGGTTTTTGTCCCCAGTAATTGCTGGTGTTCCCTGTGAAATCCTATTTGTGGTTGGTATTTGTCTTTATGACCACCAATATCTCCTTGAAGTCCAATTGTCATTGGCAAAAATCTTTTAAGCAGGTCCTGGAACCTTTTGCTTAAATCCAAGCCCATTTGATTTTGTACATACTTGTACCCTTTCTCCTGATGGTTCCTGAAGGAATTTCCAGAGGTTGGATGTCTTATCTTATTTGAAAACTCCAACATATTTTGTTGTTACTTTTTCGTGTTAGCCGGTCGCTTAGAGCCGTTGATCCATCTTTGGGTGATCTCCATTCTATCCCCAATATTAGCTGGTCGCATAGAGCCGCTACTAAATCATTGTGATTTTCTTCCTTATCCTCAGTGTTAGCAGTTACATTTGAACCTGCTAATTTACCATTTTGAATACTTTGACTACTTTGTCTTTATCATTCTTAGTGTCAACCGGTTTTTAAACTTGTTGCGCATTCACTTTAAGTGTATCTTGGCTTTCTTTTGTAGTGTCAATAGGTTTCGAACCTATTGTGCTTCCACTTCGAGTATTTTTGTTGTTATTCATGGTGTCAGTTGGTCGCATCGAGCCGCTGCGCATTCACCTTGAATTTTGTAGCATTCCTATTTCCAGTGACAGTTGGTCGCATAGAGCCGTTGCACATTCGCTTCAAATATTTTTGTTGTTATTCATGGTGTCAGTTGGTCGCATCGAGCCGCTGCGCATTCACCTTGAATAAGCTTGTTGTCATTCTCAGTGACAGTTGGTCGCATCGAGCCGCTGTGCATTAACTTTGAATGTTTATTTTGTTGATTATTCTTAGTGTCAGTTGGTCGCAATGGCCGCTGCGCATTCACTTTGAATATTGTGTTTATTGTTTCCAGTGTCAGTTGGTCGCATCGAGCCGCTGCGCATTCACTTTGAATACTATGTTTATCATTTCCGATGACAGTTGGTCGCAATGGCCGCTGCGCATTCACTTTGAATATTATGTTTATCATTTTCCAGTGACAGTTGGTCGCATAGAGCCGCTGCACTTTCCCTTCGAATGTTTATTTTTGTTGAATTCATGGTGTCAGTTGGCCGCATCGAGCCGCTGCGCATTCACCTTGAATAAGTTTGTTGTTGTCATTCTCAGTGTCAACCGGTTTTTCTAACCTGTTGCGCATTCACTTTGAATGTTTATTTTATTCTTAGTGTCAGTTGGTCGCATCGAGCCACTGCACATTTCATTTCGAATATTTTGTTGTTATTCATAGTGTCAGTTTGGTCGCATAGAGCCGTTGCGCATTCACTTTGAATTTTTTGTGTCGCTCCTATTTTCCAGTGTCAGTTGGTCGCATCGAGCCGCTGCACATTCACTTTGAATGATTATTTTGTTGTATTCTTAGTGTCAGTTGTTCGCATCGAGCCGCTGCGCATTCACTTCGAATATTTTTGTTGTTATTCATGGTGTCAGTTGGTCGCATCGAGCCGCTGCGCATTCACCTTGAATAAGCTTGTTGTCATTCTCAGTGACAGTTGGTCGCATCGAGCCGCTGCACATTCTCTTTGAATGTTTATTTTGTTGTATTCTTGGTGACAGTTGGTCGCATAGAGCCGCTGCACATTCACTTTGAATGTTTATTTTGTTGTATTCTTGGTGACAGTTGGTCGCATCGAGCCGCTGCGCATTCACTTCGAATATGTTGTTGCTTTTTACTTCTCAAAGTCAATTGGTCGCATAGAGCCATTGGTCAATCACTTCGATCTATTTTCTTGTCTTATTTTTCTTCTTAGTGTCAGTTGGTCGCATCGAGCCACTGTGCAGTCACTTTGAATTGTATTTTGTTTTGTCTGTGCTCGTTGATCCAATGCTTTGGATTTCCTTTCGTTCCCGTCTTCTGTTATTCTTAGTGTCGACAGTTACACTTGAACCTGTTGATTTATCACTTTGAATATTTCCCGTTTTCGTTTGTCATCCCCAGTGTTTGTCATCCCCAATGAGTCTTGGCTTGTGGTCGTCGATATCTCATTCTAATCATTCATACCATAATCATCATTCATTGCATAGAGTTGCAGAGTTAGATAGATTTGTAGTCCAGCATAACATTGCATTTAGGGGCAAAATTTCCGGTTATTTATATATTTAAATACCTTTCACCATGATCTCATGAGTGCCTATCGTCATTCACGCCATCTGGTAAAGTTATTTAAATAGGGGCAACTGTCACACCCCAAATTTTACCCCTAACTGCTCGCATCATACACTCATCGCATTTAGCAGTTGATTCCAGTTTTTTTTAATATTTTTTCTGTTGCTTCTAACTCATGCTCAAGTTATTTATAAATTTAATTTATTTTATTTTATTTTTTTTATTTCTTTTCACTTCCAAGATTTTTTTTCTTTTTTATATTTAATTTCTATTTCATATTCCTAACTTTTCTAATTTATTCTCATGTTTTAATTTTAATTTTAATTTCCTTTTCTATTTCTATTTTTTTTTTAAAATTTCCTTTTTCTTAATTCATGCTTAAACTTTAAATTTCTATTTTTACAAATATTTTCTTGTTTCAATGTCTATTTTTCTTGTTTCTAAATTTAATTTTAATTTCCTTTTTCTTTTTTTAATTCAATTGTATCATAGGTTTAAGCCCAATTTAATTTTCAAGTTCAAATTTATTTTCATATATTTTCATTCAATTCCAAGTCCATTTTAAAATTTCTAAGTCATGTTCCATCCCATTTTAGGCACAAATTTCCAACTCATTTTCAAGTTTCTATTTCTTAATTTAATTTCAATTTCTAATTTATTTTTAGTTTACTCTAATTTAATTTCAATTTATAATTTATTTTTAATTTACTTTTCTTTAAGATTCCATTTCTAATTTAATCTCAATTTCCAATTTTATTTTTAATTCATTTTTTAAAAAAAAGTTCTATTTCTAATTCAATCTCAATTTATAATTTTAATTTTTTATTCAAGTCTCTTATTTTATTTTTCTAAGTCCTATGTTATTTTCTATTCCACCAAATTCAAAATCCAATTCTATTCAAATTCAATTCCAAATGTCTTTCCAAATGCTAATTTTCTTTTATTCAAGATTCATTTCAAGTATCTAATTTTATTCCAAATATTTGTTTATATTACAATTACAAAGAAAAATTGTACAAAAACTTAGCACAAAAGCACAAAATTCAGCAGGACCACAAGGCCATTCCAGCCTGCTCCATACAGCCCCTCAACAGCTCCATACAGCCCCCAAAACAACCTGCTACAGCCTCCCACTACTGCTGCAAAATCAGATTTGTTCCCTCTCTCAAAACACCCTTCACCTACAAGCAACAAGGACAATTTCAAATCAAAAAACCATGAACCAAAACCATATAAACCACCACTGTTACATTAGAAACATCACACAAAAATCACCCAAAAAACAGCCACATAAATCATTGATACAGCCTCAAAAAACAGCTCAAAAACCACTGTTGCATTAGAAAATTTCAGCCCTCAAAAACCAAAAAAATTCAGCCAAAGCACACTGAAACAGTCCCAAAAAAACAGTTGCAACACACCACAAAACAGTCCTCAAAATACACCACAAGCAGCCACTAAATACACCACAAACAACAACTGTTGCATCCAAAAAACATCAAAAAAAATCCAGCCACAAAAACAACACAAACAGCCACACAACAACGATAAAGGAGCGGAGAAGAAGTTACACGAAGAAGAAATAATAGAAGAAAGAGGCGTATCAAGCGAGGCTTACCACTTGCGGATTCGTCACCCCGATAACATTCGGGTCGGTATGGTTTTTTTTCCTTCACCTCTTTTCAGCTTTTGTTCATAGATAATTTTCTTTTTTAACTTCATTCAAATCTGCATACAAAATAAACTTCATGTTAAAACTTCAAAAAAATACTTAAAACCATTTTTCAAATCAACAACAACACTTGTAAATAAGAAGAACACAGAACCAAAAAGACCTCAAAAACTCATCTCTATAACTCACCAAACCAAAAGCTCGCGAAAACACCAAATCTGAAAGCCGAGACTTGTTATTCACCTCTGACCACCACAAATCCCTTTACCGAAACCAAACCGAATCACTCCCTCAGTTTTCCATCAACACCACCTGCAAAAAACCGTTTTTGTTTACAACACAAAACCGCACCCTTCAAATACCACAAAAACAGAACAAACAGTACCTTCAAGCCATGAAATTCTCACAAACAACTTCACCTCGGCCAAAACCACCGCCTTCACCATAGCCAAATCAAACCTGTGAAGTTTCACCGAACTATCAACGCACCAAAACTGAGCTGCATCTCCATCACCTTCAAACCTCCATACACCCTTTAACCACCAAGCCCCTTTTTACGGAATCGATAACACTGAACCTGTGAAGAACAAGATGAAAACCAAAGTTTATTCGCAGCTCACAGAACAACAACAGTACTTTGATAAACAAGGAACAAATACAGAAAAATGAAAGAAGCCGAAGCTTACTCACCTCAAAATTGGACTCTCCAAATCATCACCACCTTAAACACCCGAAACAGCCACCAGCCCTTCACCGTAAAACCAAACGCAGCCTCACCTTGAGCCATTCAAACCGCCATAACCCTCTGTTCAAGCCGCGTATCACCGCTCACCACCCAATACCCACCTTCGAAACCCCACAAATCATTTTCACGCCGTCACCAACAAACTCATACCCAAATCAGCAACAAAAAGAACCGTAAACTACCTACGTCAACTCAGTTACACTCTCACTTTCAAACACTTTCTTCTCTCTGCAACTACATGTTTCGATCTACACTCTCCAACTCCAAGATGCTATCCCTGCTCTGAAAATGGAAAACAATCAAAGTGCTTCTGATACACAAGACAGTTCTATGAAGTCCATTGATCAAAGAGAACGCTCTACTAAAGGGTGTGGTGACTTAGTGACTCGACGTCTGAAGAATCGAGAGAGACAGCGTAGATACAGAGCACGTAAGCGTCTAGAATCTGGAACCACTGATTCTTTCGGTGTAGAACAAACATCTGCAATGCAAATAGATCTACAACCAAACAGGAATCACAACAATTTTGTGACACGCATCTATTGTAATCGAGACTGGAAAAAAGATGCACGACAGGCTCATCTTACAAAGCGCCGAGAGTATCACGGACCTGAGACAGACCCAACACTTTGAACCGCAAGCCACACCATCATCTTCCCCGTCGAACCATCCAAAAGCATCCAAACCGAAACAAACCTTTTCCTTCAACAATCGCCGGCCTGAAACTACCCGGAACCGTCGGCCATCCACCACCAGCCTTCCCGATCCAAAGCAACACCTGAACAACCCAGCAAATCCACTCAAACCCACCACCGCGAGAGGGACTGAGTCGAGTGCGAGAGAGAGAGATCCGAACCACTACCGCGAAGCTTTTATCTTCACAAAACCAGAGTGAAACCCCAAATCGTGATCCAAAATCGTAAACGCCGTGCGAAATCGTGAGGTGAGCCGCGTTTCAAAACTTCCGCAAGCGAGAGAGCTGAGTTGAGAGCGAGTTGCATCGGGCGAGAAAGGGATCCCTACCACCGCGAGCAAACCGCAAAAGCGGCGGCGAGTCAGTGAAGGCCTCGTGAGTTTGAACGAGAGAGAGGCCTTGAGAGACGGAGCGATTGAGAGCCGAAGCAGAGAGTTGATGACGGTGAGAAATCGTGGTGTTTGAGGTTTTCTTTTCTTTTTTTTAAAATACATGTTTGTGTTGACTGAGCCCTTATCATTTATTGTTTTTTTTTTATAAAAAAATTGTTTGTTATTTGGGCTGGGGAAAGTCATGACTGGTTGCTATACACACTCCCAGTACCAGTGCATTGCTACCTAATTTATTTTATTTGCTGTTTGTGGTTTTTGGGCTTTAACAGCCTGTCATATTTGCTATCTACACATTCAAATCACTTTTATATTTTTATTTAGGAAAAAATAGATTTTACTTAATTGTTATGGTACATCCTTTGGTTTTAGCAGTTTTTTTTTAGTCTAATTATTTTAATAAACTCTTTATTTTATAGACCTTTAAATTCTTCCTTCATTATTTTTTTTTTTTTTTTTTTTTTTTTGAAATTTTATTTTTAGGGGCCGATGATATGACAAAAAGTCACGATAAATCGTTTCCGATTAATCGTGACCAATATGAGGCCATTCTATTTAATTCATTTATTTTTATTCTATTCTATTTAATTTATTCTATTTCAATTTATTTCACCTTATTTATTTTTTATTATTTATTTCTCGCACTTTTACACCATATTAACATTAATTTTCAAAATAATAAATCCTTGGTCCAACGCCAAGTGAACTTCACATACACTTCACTCACACACGTAAGTCGGTCGTTTACGATCGCCATCTGCACAGTTCCTTACACGTCACAACTTTTCAACTTAAGCAAACTGACGCACTACGCTTGTTTTCCATCCCCGCATTCTCGATCCATATATCGAGCCATAGCCAGTTACTAAGCCTTTGTCTTATATTTCCATTTTCTTTATTCAGTTCATTTTTGCAAGTTGCAACCTATGCTTTAGACTTAGGAGCTTGCACCCTCATTTATTTATTTTATTTTTTCGCATTTAAATCCAAACGGGAAAGAACTCCTGCAGTTGACTCAATGTCATAGGAAGTTTAGCCATCCCTAGTTACCTTTTTGACCTTAGCAATTAGGTCCTTCTTTTTCTTTGACCTTAGCAATTAGGTCCCTCATCCTTAGGTCCTTAGCCATTAGGTCCTTAGTATTTTATTTTATAACCTTTTTGTGACTTTGCTAAAGTCACGTGAGTGTTTGCCATAACACTTACCTCCCCCGCGAACCTTGAGCGTAACCAAGTGTTCGTTAATCCTTAGGAGAACTACGAGTGCTCTGATTCTATACCCGATACGTAGGCATCGATGCGATGTTGTGCGAGCACCATTAGAAATAAAACCTTAGGTTCCCATAATTTTAACAAGCAATAAACAACAATAATGCAAATATTAACAAGAGGTTCCCGTAGGATACTGCGGATGCTTAGGATGCTAACACCTTCCCTAGGTATAATCAACCCCCGAACCTAGTTTCTCCTCATTTAGGGTTTTTACGATCTTTTTCCCTTTTCCCTTTGGATTAAATTAAAGTAGGTGGTGAACATTTAATAATTGTGATTCAAGCTCACTTAATAGCTTGGTATCCGATTCTCACCGCAACAGGACCCCTCTTCGCGTCACAAGCTCCAAGAACTAATACTGAGGCAGAGGCTACTGCCAAAGCCAAAGGTAAAAGTGTGGCACCTGAAGAACCTGCACCAAAGGAGACTCATAAATCATCCTTTGATCAGGATGTGGATGAATTTATGAGGATAATTAAAAGAAGTGACTACAAAGTTGTGGATCAGCTCCACCAGACTCCTTCTAAGATCTCCATCTTATCCCTGCTGTTGTGTTCCGAAGCTCATCGGGATGCACTACTTAAAGTTCTGCACGCTGCCTACATGCCAGAGGAGATCATAGTGAATCAGCTTGAGACATTGGTGTCTAATGTTAATACTAGCCATGGGCTAAGTTTCACCAATGCTTACTTGACAACGGAAGGACGTCACCTCAACAAAGCTTTACACATCACTTTAGAGTGTAAAGGGACTGTGCTCTCTCATGTTCTTGTTGACACTGGGTCCTCACTCAATGTCCTGCCGAAGAAAGCCCTTGTCAAGCTCGAATATGATGGAATAGCTCTCCGACCAAGTAATCTGGTGGTCAGGGATTTTGATGGCTCCAAGAGGTCTGTTCTTGGAGAGGTGGAGCTGCCTGTGATAATCAGTCTGCAGGTCTTTCAGACTACTTTCTATGTGATGGACATTCAGCCGACCTTCTGCTATTTATTGGGTCAACCATGGATTCATGCCGCTGGCACGGTTACATCGACCCTTCACCAGAAATTGAAATATGAGTAGGAAGGATAGATTATCACCATCTATGGTGAATAGGACATTTTTGTTAGCCATCTGGCTACATACAAATTGAGATGGATGGTGAAATCCATGAAACTATGAGCCAGGGGTTCGAGCCTCTGAACATCAATGAGGCGACGACTGAAGTATTTGTTGCATCCCAGGAGGATAGGATGGGTACTTCAATTGTCTCCTATCAGCAAGCCTGGAAGGTTGTTGAAGATGGAAATGCCCAAGGCTGGGGCAAACTACTACCGGTGGAGAAGAACGAGGACAAATTCGGTTTGGGTTACAAACCATTCCGACAAGATCAAGCAGATGCTGTTAAGGAGCCCAAGTTCATCAGTATGGGGATGCTCACCCCAGATGTTGTTAACAACGTGGAAGACGAGGCGGAAAGCGACCTCAACCTGGAGAGTTGGATTCGTCCAAGGATCCCGGGTCACCAAGTCCTTAACTAGTCTTCCCAGGAAATTTTAAGGGTTACTCCTGTAGAGTAATTATTATTTCCTGCCTTTTTTAGCATGCATCAAGTCATGCATCTTGCCCAAGGTGTCAAGACTCATTTTGTAATAGGGCCATATTGTAATTTTGTGCAAATGGATTATCAATGAATATCAGACATCTTTTGCAAACAAGTCTCTTTTTTTGGTCACTGTCTTTTCATTTTTCACTTTTGTACAAAACAATAAAATGGCAATGTTTTCAAAATAAATAACTTCATTTTTTACACTTTTCTAAACAAGATTAAAATTGATCACTAAAACGAACAAATCTCAACCCTTGCAGAGATTATCCTCCAGATTGCACCGACAACAACACTGCTATGACCTTGTATGACTTCGACAATCCAATTAACCAAGCTAATGAAGGGGTTGAAGAAGACTATGAGTTACCTGAAGAGTTAGCCAGGTTGTTGAGGCAAGAAGAGAAAGTGATCACTCCTCATCAGGAGGAGGTTGAAACAGTTAATCTTGGTACCGAAGAGGATTTGAAAGAAGTAAAGATTGGGGCCGGCCTGCAAGCTTCAGTAAAAGAACAGCTTATCGACATGCTTCGAGAATACGTCGACGTCTTTGCTTGGTCCTATCAGGACATGCCAGGTCTAGATACGAATATTGTCATGCACAAGCTACCTTTGAAAGAAGATTGCCCTCCAGTGAAGCAAAAGCTACGCCGTACTCGCCCAGATATGGCCATGAAGATGAAAGAAGAGGTACAAAAACAGTGGGACGCCGGTTTCCTTGCTGTAACGAGTTACCCGCCGTGGGTTGCTAATATTGTACCAGTGCCTAAAAAGGATGGCGAAGTACGTATGTGTGTAGATTACCGGGATCTGAACAGAGCTAGCCCGAAGGATGACTTCCCATTACCTCACATTGATGTATTGGTCGACAACACAACTCAGTTCTCAGTGTTTTCTTTCATGGATGGTTTTTCTGGGTATAATCAGATCAAAATGTCACCCGAAGACATGGAGAAAACAACCTTCATCACACCTTGGGGCACATTTTGTTACAAGGTAATGCCTTTTGGACTGAAGAATGCCGGTGCAACTTATCAACGGGCTATGGTAACGTTATTCCACGACATGATCCACAAAGAAATTGAATGCTACGTGGATGACATGATTGCCAAGTCCCTGACCGAAGAAGACCATCTGGTGAATCTGCTGAAGTTGTTCAAGCGTCTGAGAAAGTATCAGCTGAAGCTAAACCCCAACAAATTCACATTCGGGGTACGTTCCGGTAAGTTGCTGGGATTTATCGTAAGTGAAAAGGAATTGAAGTTGATCCTGACAAAGTCAAAGCCAATCAGGAGATGCCTGCACCTAGGACTGAAAAGGAAGTTCGGGGGTTCTTGGGTAGATTGAACTACATATCAAGGTTCATATCTCATCTTACTGCAACTTGTGAACCCTTTTTCAAACTGTTAAGAAAGGAACAAATGGTCAGGTGGAACGAATATTGTCAGAAGGTATTTTGACAAGATCAAGGAGTACCTGCAAAAACCTCCAATTCTTATGCCTCCAATTGAAGGAAGACCTCTGATAATGTACCTGACAGTATTAGAAGGATCAATGGGGTGTGTGATGGGCCAGCATGACGAGTCTGGTCGAAAAGAGTATGCAATATACTACCTAAGAAAAAAGTTTACCGACTGTGAAAAACGTTATTCACTGCTCGAGAAAACTTGTTGTGCTTTAGCGTGGGCTGCTCGCCGACTAAGGCAGTATATGTTGACCCACACCACTTTATTGATCTCAAAAATGGAACCCGTCAAGTAGATATTTGAGAAGCCAGCACTTATCGGAAGGGTTGAAAGCTGGAAAATGATTCTGACAGAGTATGACATTCAGTACACATCTCAAAAGGCCATTAAGGGCAGTGTATTGTCTGACTATCTAGCTGAGCAACCCATTGATGATTACCAGCCCATGAGATTTGACTTCCCCGATGAAGACATCATGTACTTAAAAGCAAAAGATCATGAAGAGCCTGTTCACACTGAAGGGCCTGATCCAAAATATGAATGGACAATGATGTTTGATGGAGCTGTCAATATGAATGGTCGTGGAGTTGGTGCAATGCTCATTACACCTAAGGGAGTTCATATGCCTTTCTCGGTAAAACTCACCTTTGCCTGCACTAACGAAGCTGAATACGAAGCCTGTATCATGCGTCTTGAGGAAGCCATTGTCCTCAGGATCAAGACATTGAATGTATTCGGGGATTCAGCTTTGGTAATCAATCAGACCAACGACAAATGGTACACTAACCAAGAGCATCTAATTCCATACCGTGACTACACGAGGATATTATTGACTTTCTTCACAACAGTCAAACTTGAGTACATCCCTCGAGACGAAAATCAGTTGACAGATGCTTTAGCTACCATTTCCTCCATGATCAAGGTTCAAACTGCAAATTATGTGCCTCGGATTTTGGTATCCAGACTAGACCGACCAGCATACGTATTCTCCGTGGACATTGCTAAAGATGACAAGCCTTGGTTCCATGACATCAAAAGCTTCTTAGAGGATCAAACATACCCACCTGGGGCATCATCCAATGATAAGAAGACATTAAGAAGGCTGGCCGGTAGTTTCTTCCTTAATGCTGATGGTTCATTATACAAGCGAAACTTTGACATGGTTCTTCTCAGATGTGTTGATAAGAAAGAAGCAGACTTGCTGATGCACGAGGTGCATGAAGGATCTTTCGGTACCCATGCTGGAGGACATGCAATGGCTAAGAAATTATTACGATTAGGTTACTATTGGATCACAATGGATGCAGAATGTTGCGCCTATGCCAGAAAGTGCCACAAATGCCAGATCTATGCAGACAAAGTACATGTGCTTCCAAATCCTTTGAACGTGATGTCTTCACCTTGGCCCTTTTCCATGTTGTAACATCCCAAATTTTCCCTCTTCATTTTAAGCATCATATCACATCATATTCATCATACTCATATCATTTTCTCAGTATCATATCATGGAAAGATGAAACATAACATCCCTCATGTCCTAGCATCAAGCATATGGTCATCTGTGGAAGTTCTAGAAGCATTTCAAGCCATGACAAGGGTCCCAATGAGTTTGTACAATTCTTATGGTGAGTCTAACTCCATTTACAAGATCAAGTCCATTGGCAAAAGCTCAGAAGATTGCATGATCATCAGAGATCTCAGGACAAGGAAAAGCTCATATGGAATGCACCCAAATTAGGGTTTGAGATTCAAGCATCAAGATCTCACAACTTTGGCCATTTCTTGTGGGCCAAGTCTTCTATATGTTAAGAGGATCCTATGTGTCAAATTTCATGAGAAAGTTCCATGTGGAAGTCAGTCAATGCCTCAGTTGCTTGCAGATGAAGGAAAAAGTCAATAGAGCCCATAAAAAGTCAATTGTGCAATTTCAAGGGGTTTAACCCAATTTTTTTGGCCAAGAGGGTCCTTACAATGTTATAAGAGGTTTGGAATGCCTAAATTTCAAGAATCATGGAGATTTGAGGGGTTTTGCAAAAATGGTACAAAGTTGGTTTTTGAAGTTTTCCAAATTTGGCAACTTTTGCCCTAATTTTCAAGTGGCCTTAACATGATAAAAAATTCTTCAAATGGACCAAAGTCAAACATGAAAGTTGAAGAGTAAGGGCTCTCATTTTCAAAAAGTACAAGTACATTTTCACAGGATTCCTGGATCTCCTTGTAGGCCATTCGAAAATTCTAGCTTCCTAGGGCAAATTTCAACTTTTCCAAAATGCACCAAATGCAAAAAGGCTCAAACCTGAATTTTGTGACTTGGTACAGGCCCAATCTTGTTTCCAACTTAATATGAATTTCATTAGGACCAATTTGCTCCAAAGAAATGGTCATTTTCGTGCACTTTGAAAAAATCACTTCAAAACATGCAAATTGGCAAAAGTCATGAAACAAGTGTGACACTTGAATCTAAGGGCCAGGAATGACTGGATTTGAATCAAGGGTGGAAAATGAAAGCCACACATGCTGAGAGGACCAAGAGAGCATGAACATAGCATGCTTATTCCACCAACTGCAAATTATGAAACTTCACACTTTTCTCATTTCTGATTCGTGCACTTTTTCTCACACTTTCAGTATTGCTTTGTGAGGTCACAACAAAGAGAATTAGGGTTGCATCAGATCTAAGATCTCTCTCATTCTCTCATTCTCAACATTCATGCAACCTTGCATTTCTTCACATATCTCTTGATTCTCTCACTTTCTCCACAAAACTCTTCCATATTCTTGATCAGTGAATCATATAGATCAAGAATCAACCACTCATTTGAGCTTAAAGCACAGAATTAGAAGCTTACCATTTCAAGGCAACTTGTGTTGAAACCTCAGATCCAGTCCATTTCAAGACCTTAGATGCATTTATTTTGCATCTAAGGAGTAAGAGGAGTGATTTGCACGCATTGGTTGTTTTTCTAGCTCAATATTTCAAGATCTCCATCTCAGGTATGGCTTGAAATCTCATGTTCTAAAAATGAAATTAGATTGTTGCTTTGTGTTCTTTGATCCTCCCTGGTCATGCTGCACTTTATAGAATTGATTTTGGTGCATTATATCATGAGTTATATGCATTTTAAGTTTCATGATCAATGTTGTTTTGCTTTGATCCGTCCAATCCATTGAGATTCAAGTGTTTTTGATGCCATATTTGAGTTCAGGAGTGTTGAATTAGTTAATCTGGACTATTTGTTTTCATTTATTGATGATTTTTTGGTACTGGTTTGGTCTCCGGTGCCGGAGCCCTAGCTCCGGTCACCGGAATTTGTTTCATGTTCATTTAGGGTTTTCTATGAAGAAGATGAACCATATCCGTAGGATCATCCAATGCAACGCACATCAGCGTGCCACATAGCCCTAGGGGCTTCCGTTTCATGTTAATTTTTCTTTTCTCATTTTAATGATGCATGTGATAATGTCCACAACAGTTATTGTGCATCCACCAACCACAGCGCGTCTTGTGTCCACCTCAATTAATGAGGTTGTCTCCTCCAGCCGTGTGATGCATCATACAGATCTTGTTTTCCAGCTTTTTGTTTTATTAATTCAGCTAATATCCACAATAACTCATGTACATCAGCGCAGACCATGGGCCTTAAGGACGTGCTTTTCGCACCCCACCACTTCTCATCCCATTTCAAATTCAACATGAAACCTTTACTACATACACCTCCTTCCATTTCTTTTATTTTCCTTTTCTATTTTAATTCTTTTTTTAATTCAGTTTCATTTCCATTTAATTAAAATAGTTTTATTCATCCAAAAAATCCCAAAAAAATCATGAGTGTTATTTTGAGTCTCCATTATTTTGTCATATTTTTATTTTATTTCTTTCCATTATCCACGTGTCTGAATTAATTCACCATTGCACCTAGCTTCTTTTTAAGTCTTCTTTGACCACTCTGCCTTGTATAATTTCCATAGGTTTCAATATTTGGAGTTTTGATCCCATTCTTTTTGCTTTGGATTCCTAATACATTGTACTTTTTATGTGATATTTCTCTGGATTTTTAGAAACTTATTTCTTGAGTCTTGGTCTTGTAACTTGTGATGTAAGTTTGTGACCCCCACTTGTGTTCTTGCCTCCTTTTAACCTAGTTTGCTTCTGAATCTTTTCAAATACTTCTGGCTAGTTGATATAACATGTTTGAGGATCATTTGGTTTCAATTGTGGAATTTTTAGATGGTTGGTTGATTTGTTGTGGATTTTATCTTGAACCTTGTCCCATTTTGCTTCCTTTGGACCTTTAAGTCTCTCATAAGACTAGAAGGGCACTTGTGCCCATTTATTCTTCTCATTTGGGGTTTCTTTGGGGTGTGGGTACCTTCCTGGTCCTAGGATAGGGTTTGTGTCTTCTGAATTTTTGTGTTTGCTTCTTCTTTAAGTCATTTGTTTCTTTAAGTGTTTTCACTTCATCTTATTGCTTCTTTTGCTTCCATTTTGGTATTGTTTGGTCTTGTACCTCTTTTCTCTTCATCTTGTTGGCTTTTTAAGCCATTCTTCATCTTGTTTTGGTTCTGGTTGTGAGCTTTGTGTTCATATTTTGTGCATTTTTCTTTGCATGTTTCATAAGTGTGCATTTGTTTTCATATGTGTCCATGTTGCATCATTTTGAGTTATAAGCCTCATGTCTCATTTCTTTGAGTTGCATTTGCATTGTGCATATGTTCATACTATTTCACTTCTGATTGTGTGGTGTTAGCTTGTTATATTGCTCTTTTTGTTTCACTTGTATGCATACTAACCTTGCAGGGGCTTGGTAAGTGTGAGATGTGGGAATTGAGTTCCACATCTCCAATTCTCATCTTCTCCTCTTATGTTTATGTGCACTAACCCTTTGTTGTTGGGCTTAGGCCTTTCTCATCCCTTCTTCTATCTTCTTCTTCTTCTTCTTCTTCTTCCTTCCTCATTAGGATATAAACCTCACTAACCCTTAGGACATCCATGCATGTTAACACTTAGGATTATTTTAGTCCCCCTTTAGATTTTTTTTCCTTTGAGATCCTTTTGGTTCTTCTTCTCTTCTCATCTCATAACTCTTAAAAAAACACTTTAATAAGTTTGAAGTGATGCCTTGATCCATAGCCTTATCCCATGAGGTATGCTTGTAGTCTTCCCATCTTGGGATAGTACAGGTTTACCTTGTGATGCACAAGTCTGATCAAGGTATCTTCTTCATCAAGAAAAGCATAAAAAACACTTCTTCATCTGTAAATAACCAAAAACACTTAATAAGTAAACAAGTTAGTGAGCCTAAGCCCTAATCTTTGGGTTCAAGTTTTGGGGAACTTCTCCTTACTTGAGTGTGCTTGTTCTATTATTCCATCTTGGAATGTAATGACAAGTGCACATTCCATTGAAGAGAGCTTGAGTTCACTTCCTTGTGACACACTCATAAAAGCTTCATAAAAAACACAAACAAACAATAAGCGTCTTTCCTTCGGGAATTCTTTTCTCATCTCCTTCGCTCCGTACGCGAACTTGCTCCTACTTGTCACTTTGCAAGATGGTTACGCACTCGTCGTCTGAGTCTGCAATACCTGAGCAATGGCATAGGTAGTTCAAGCCTTAATTCACAAGCAATTTCCTTTTAGTACCCCTAGTTAGGGGAACTACGGCGTCTCTGATCCTCATTATCCTGATGAGGTACGTAGGCAGCGGGGTAGGGCCCATTCGAGCACAATCTTTATTTTCCCTACATTTTTCCTTTTCATTTCTTATTCAGTTCTTTTCCAGTTCCAGTTTCTTTTCATTTTCATTTCTTTTGCTGCAGTTTTCATACCCTCGCCCTTTGAAATAGTTTCTTTTGCAAGCGTGGATCCCGTCGGGTACGGCGGGCGATCTGGGTGCTAATACCTTCCCAGGTCGTAACCGACTCCCGAGCTCAGTCTCTTTGGTTCGCAGGACCTGTGTCCTTCCTCTTCTTTCTTCTGGTTTGTGCAGCATTACCATTCCCTTTCTCCGGGATAAAAATGCCTGGCTGGCGACTCTATTCTTTTTCCGCGCCACTTTCACGTTTGTACCAGGATGGAAATCTGGGGAGCGACAGCTGGCGACTCTACTGGGGACTGCACACCAGAGGATCTCTGGTTCCCCTGTGAGTCTCTCCTAGCGCTTGTTTGTTGTTGTTTCATTGGGTGATGTTTGTTTGCCGTGGCTTGTTGTATTTTATTGTTGTTTATTTACTGCTTTATTTACAGCTTTATTTACAGTTTTCAGTCTTTATTTTATGCATCATGTATATATACTGGACTGGCTGGACTGGTTTTCTGTTTGGTGGGATGGGTGTTACTTGTTCTTGAGAGATGATCCAAGTACCTGGCTCGAGTGCACCATAGGATTTAGAGTGGTTCCACTTTGGCCTCATGAGAATTTGTCATGGGGGTAGTAGTGAGTTCCACACCCAGGTTGCGATTGTCTTGGAAATGTCTTGATTTGGGGATCTTCCTCTCTCATTACATAACCCTGACAGTTATGTGCAGCTGGGGACCGATCATTGAGAACCTTGTGGAAACATCCCTCTTTAGTGATGACAGTGGCAGCCCACATTTTGTGGCAAACCCATTCGCATCCGAGGGCCCACCTGGGGATCACATAGGATGACCTTGTGTCCTGGACTCAGCTGAGGCCGCCCTGCGTAGTATATAATGCCAAACCGATTCCCTGATTTGGTCATGAGCCATTTCTCGGAGATGGTGACAGTATTATTGCTATTCGGCTTTGAGAGTCCGTGATGTCTGACCCGGAGCCTTTTACCAGTGAGATCGGGAGGGGTTTACAGGTGTGCAGGAACCCATGACCTCAACATACACTCATATATTCAGTGGTCCTTGTTATGATTTGTGGTCCTATGATTGTGATCTTTGGTTCTATGGTTCCGGAGTTCTGGTTTTCTGGAGTTCTTGTTCTGGTATTCTTGGTACTGTGGTCCTGAGATCTTCTTCAGAGAGTTGTGATTATCAGAGAGTTGTAACTCAGTGGACTATTGGTTTGCAAGTTATTCAGAGGGGCCCTTGTCAGTGTCCAGTTCAGATGGTCCCAATTGATCATATGTTTGTATTGCATTGCATTTGCATCATTCTTTGCATTAACTGTTTATGTTTCCCATTTTTCAGGTCATTGCTCAAATCTGTTCCCAGTTCTGGTAATCTTATCTCCATGGCAGAAATCAGAAGAGTTCCAAGAAAAAAGAATGTGCATTATACCTTTCTTCAGCCTGAAGTTAGAAGTGTTCAGAGGTTAGCAGGTCTAATGAACGACCAAGTCTTGGGAAATTTCAAGAAAAGATATGGCCAGATACTGAAGTTTGTGGACAAGCCCACTGCAGACCAGAAAGACAGTTTGCATACCTTGTTGCAATTTTATGATCCTCTGCTGCGTTGCTTTGTTTTTCCAGGTTACATCTTAGCTCCAACATTGGAAGAGATCTCCAGCATGCTGAATGTGCCGGTCAGAGAGACATTTCCATTCTATGGGTCAGAGGTTGTGCTTAAAGATGAAGACATAGCCAAGGTTTGTAGGTTGCCAACTGCTTCAGTCAGGAAGGCTCTGCAAGAGAGTGAAGGCAAAGGTCTACCTTGGAGTGTGCTTATCCTAGAGGCAGAGAAGTATGCTACAAAAGCTAATCCCAGAGGCAGAGAAGTATCCTGGAGAGCTCCCAGTTGGTTATGATGTCAATGCGCGATGCGCTTTCCACTCTGGAGCACCCGGGCACTCGACTGAGAAGTGCAGGGCTTTGCATCACAAGGTTCAAGATCTTGTAGACTCTAAAGAAATCAACTTTGCACCACCGCCGAATGTTAACTCGAACCCTATGCCGAATCATGGAGGGGCAAGAGTCAATGCTGTTGAGGGTGGTGACAAGTTGAGTCTGGTGCTGAGTATTGAGGAAGTGAAGACTCCTTTGAGGGTAGTGAAAGAGAGACTGCTGAATGGTCAAGTGTTTCCTGGTTGCTGTCTTGATTGTGAAGACTTTATGAATGATGGGAATGGATGTGAGAAGATGAAGATGGGTTTGCAGGGTTTGATTGATGATGGATCCCTGCAGTTTAGCAAGGTTGGTAATGAAGAAGCTGATAATGTGTAAACAATTACTATTTTCTATGATGAAGCTGACATGCCTGTCAGAAGAGAGCCGGTAACAATCTATGCTCCTCAGATTAGTCCCGTGACTATCACTGTACCTGGGCCTGTTCCGTACACAGACGATAAAGCCATTCCATGGCATTATGGCTCAGGTGTATATGTAGCTGGACAGAAGATTGAGAGCAAATCTGTTGCTGTGGACCCGACTATAGAGAATGTCGGAGGAGTTGGGGGTTTCACCAGAAGTGGTCGCTTATTTGCTCCCCCTGTGCCAAAGGAAAGCAAGCTGTGAATGATGAATCAACTACTCCTGTTGCTGGACAGGGTACATTTGAAAAAGAGGTCGAGGGATTCATGCGTATTATCAAAAAGAGTGACTATAAGGTGGTAGATCAACTGAACCAGATACCTTCCAAGATATCCATCTTGTCATTGCTGATGTGTTCTCCCGCACACAGAGAGGCCTTACTGAAAGTGTTGCAAATGGCCTATGTTCCTCAGGAAATCACTGTCAACCAACTGGAAGCTGTTGTAGGTAGTGTCAATGCAAGCCATGGCCTAGGCTTTACAGACAGAGACCTCACGTCAGAGGGTCAAAACCACAACAAAGCACTACATATCACTATGGAGTGCAAGGGTGCTGTGTTGTCGCACGTTCTTGTAGACACAGGCTATTCCCTGAATGTGCTTCCAAAGAAGGCACTAATGAAGCTTAATGTTGATGGGATTGTCCTGAGACCAAGTGATCTGGTTGTTAAAGCTTTCGATGGTTCGAGAAGATCAGTTTTTGGAGAGGTTGAGTTGCCCGTCAAGATAGGCTCTCAAGTCTTTAAAAGTGTTTTCTATGTTATGGACATCCAGCCTGCATATAGCTGTTTGTTGGGAAGGCCATGGATACATGCTGATGGAGTTGTTACTTCAACCCTGCATCAGAAGCTTAAATATGTGGTTGACGGCCAGGTCATCACAGTTTGTGGAGAGGAGGACATATTCGTAAGCCACTTGTCGACATTCAAGTATGTGAAGATGGATGGAGAAATCCATGAAACTTTATGCCAAGCTTTCGAAGCAGTCAACGTTAGCATCTTGACTCCTGTGGAGAAGAGCAATGAGAAGGAGGGTACATCCATCCATTTCTATAGGGAGGCAAAAGAGGTTGTTCAGTCCGGTAGTGCCCAAGGCTGGGGCAAGCTGTTGGAGCTGGAAAAGAAAGATGATAAGTCTGGCTTAGGGTATCAGCCTGGTGGATCTACTCCAAGTGGTAAGGCTATCACGTTTACAAGTGCTGGGTTGCTCGACCGTAATCAGATCTGTACAGCAAGCCAAGATAGGGACAGTGACGGTGACTGGGACAACTGGATCCACCCGTGTGCGCCCGGCGAGGAGCTAGCAAACTGGTCTGCTGAAGACATTGTTCAAGTCACCTGGCTCTCAGAGTAATTATTGTGTTTCCTTTTATTAGCATACTGCATTGTCAAATCCAGCATTCTACCCAAGATGCTTGGATCCATTGTATTGGGCCACCATGTTTTGTACTGCATCTTATTTTGCTATGAAATAAAAGGACATTTTTAGACAAACTGTGTTCCTTGTCTTTGTTTTTAAACTTTTTCACAAAGAATATAAAAATGGCAATGTGTTTTCCTTTTTGTTTTTGTGTTAGCGTCTCTTTTTCAAAATAAGCAGATTCTGAATAAGCAGATTCTGAATAAGCACATCATCTGTGCAGTGTTGATCATCCGGATTCCACGGATGACGTTCCTGCTATGACTACGCATGACTTTGATAATCCAGTCTACCAAGCTGATGAAGGGGTTGAGGAAGACTGTGACCTCCCTGAAGAATTGGTCAGATTGTTGAAATAAGAGGAACGGGTTATTTAGCCTCATCAAGAAGAGATTGAGATCATCAACATTGGCATTGAAGATGCAAAGAAGGAAATCAAGATTGGGGCCAGTCTGCAGGCCGACATCAAGAAATAGCTGATCAGTATGCTGAAAGAGTATGTGGATATCTTTGCTTGGTAATATCAGGATATGCCAGGTTTGGATACCGACATCGTTGTGCATAAACTACCTTTGAGAGAGGATTGTCCTCCTGTGAAACAGAAATTGAGAAGAACTCGTCCTGACATGGCAATAAAGATCAAAGAGGAGGTTCAGAAGCAATGGGATGCCGGTTTCCTTGCTGTGACTGGTTACCCACCTTGGGTAGCTAACATTGTACCTGTACCAAAGAAGGACGGCAAGGTCCGGATGTGCGTTGACTACCGGGATTTGAACAGAGCAAGCCCAAAAGATGACTTTCCATTGCCACACATTGACGTGTTGGTAGACAATACTGCTCAATTCTTGGTATTTTCCTTCATGGATGGCTTCTCCGGTTATAATCAGATAAAGATGGCGCCGAAAGACATGGAGAAGACAACGTTCATTACCCCGTGTGGTACATTCTGCTATAAGGTCATGCCCTTTGGTTTGAAGAACGTTGGGGCAACTTATCAACGGGCGATGGTCACATTGTTCCATGACATGATCCACAAGGAGATTGAGTGTTATGTGGACAATATGATTGCTAAGTCCAGAGACGAAGAGGATCATCTGGTCAACCTAAAGAAGCTTTATGATAGACTGATCAAGTACAAGCTGAGGTTAAATCCTAACAAGTGCGTTCCGGGAAACTGCTGGGTTTCATTGTTAGTCAAAGAGGAATTGAGGTAGATCCTGCTAAAGTAAAAGCTATTCAAGATTACCTGCACCGAAGACAGAAAAAGAAGTGCGTGGGTTTTTAGGGAGGTTGAACTACATTTCTCGGTTCATATCTCATCTAACTGCCACGTGCGAACCAATATTCAAGTTGCTAAGAAAAGAGCAAACGGTCAGGTGGAACGATGACTGCCAAAGAGCTTTCGACAAAATAAAAGAATATTTGCAGGAGCCTCCAATTCTAATGCCTCCAGTAGAAGGAAGACCTCTAATCATGTACTTAACCGTGCTAGAAGGGTCAATGGGGTGTGTGCTAGGCCAACATGACGAGTCTGGTCGAAAAGAGTACGCTATTTATTACCTTAGCTAAAAGTTTACCGACTGTGAATCCCGATATTCACTGCTCGAGAAAACTTGCTGCGCTTTGGTATGGGTTGCTCGCCGACTGAGGCAGTACATGTTGACTCATACCACACTGCTCATTTCCAAAATGGATCCTGTCAAGTACATCTTTGAGAAACCAGCGTTGACCGGAAGGGTTGCTAGGTGGCAAATGATTTTAACTGAATACGACATCCAGTATACTTCTCAGAAAGCCATCAAGGGAAGTGTATTGTCGGATTATCTTGCACAGCAACCTCTTGAGGATGATTATCAACCAATGAAGTTTGATTTCCCTGATGAGGACATCATGTACCTCAAAGCAAACGATTATGAGGAACCACTTCTGGAGGAGGGGCCAGACCCTGAATCCAAATGGAAGCTGATGTTTGATGGGGCCGTCAATATCAATGGTCGTGGAGTTGGTGCCGTACTCATTACTCCTGAAGGTGTTCATTTACCCTTCCCTGCCAGAATTACATTTGGCTGCACCAACAATGAAGCGGAATACGAGGCATGTATAATGGGAATAGAGGAGTCCATTAATCTTCGGATTAAGAACCTCGATATATTCGGAGATTCAGCCCTCGTCATTAACCAAGTTACCGGCAAGTGGTATACGCATCAAGAGCATCTAATTCCATACAGGGATTATGCTAGAAAATTGTTGACGTTCTTCACGACAATTAAACTTCAATACATACCACGTGATGAAAATCAGTTTGCCGATGCATTGGCCACTCTCTCTTCGTCAATCAAAGTATTGTGTTGGAACTATGTGCCCAAAATTGACATATCCAGGCTTGACGCTCCAGCTCATGCCTTCTCTGTAGATGCCGTGTCTGACGAGAAGCCTTGGTATTTTGATATCAAGTTATTCCTGGAAAAGCAAGAATACCCAACTGGGGCATCTTCCAATGACAAGAAGACCTTGAGGCGACTTGCTGCTAGCTTCTTCTTGAACACAGACGGGGTTTTGTACAAGAGAAACTTCGACATGGTCTTGCTCAGATGCATGGATAGACACGAAGCAAGCCTGTTAATGCAGGAAGTCCACGAAGGATCTTTCGGTACCCATGCAAGAGGGCATGTTATGGCGAAGAAATTGCTGAGATCAGGGTATTACTGGATGACAATGGATGCAGACTGTTGTTCATTCGCTCGTAAGTGCCACAAGTGCCAAATATATGCAAACAAAGTGCATGTTCCTCCAAGCCCGCTCAACGTCATGTCATCTCCTTGGCCCTTTTCTATGTGGGGCATTGACATGATCGGGAAGATAGAGCCTACTGCTTCAAATGGTCATCGCTTCATCTTGGTCGTGATTGATTACTTCACCAAATGGGTAGAAGCAGCCTCTTATGCCAACGTCACTCGTCAAGTGGTGGCAAGATTTCTGAAAAGAGATATCATATGCAGATACGGAGTGCCCGAAAGGATCATTACTGACAATGGTTCTAATCTCAACAACAAGATGATGGCAGACTTGTGTCGGGACTTCAAAATACAGCATCACAATTCTTCTCCTTACCGACCAAAGATGAATGGTGCGGTAGAGGCAACTAACAAGAATATCAAGAAGATTGTGCAGAAAATGGTTGTCACATACAAAGATTGGCATGAGATGTTACCATTTGCTTTGCATGGGTACCGAACGTCAGTCAGGACGTCAACAGGGGCAACTCCCATCTCTCTGGTGTATGGTATGGAAGCAGTCCTTCCTGTTGAAGTAGAGATCCCTTCATTGCGAGTGATGATGGATGTCAAGCTTGATGAGGCTGAATGGGTGCGTGCTCGTTATAATCAGCTATGTCTAATTGAGGAAAAGAGATTAGCGGCTATCTGTCATGGTCAACTTTATTAGAGGAGAATGAAGCGTGCATTCGACCAACGAGTACGTACTCGGAGATATCAAGTGGGAGAGCTTGTGTTGAAGAGGGTCGTTCCTCTAGGTTCAGATCACAGGGGCAAGTGGACCCCAAACTACGAAGGACCATTCATAGTGAAGAAAGTCTTTTCAGGAGGAGCACTGGTGCTCACCACTATGGATGGAGATGACTTCCAGTCCCCTGTTAACTCGGACGCAGTTAAAAAATACTTCGCATAAAGAGACCCGCTGGACACAAAAACAGAATTATAGTCCAGGCAAAAAAAGGGCATCCCAGCGAGCTAAAAACAGAATAAAAAGCTCGGGAAAAAGTTAGGGAAATAAATAAAAAAAATGTACACCCGCTGAGTTGAAAAGCCGCATTGGACAACTCAGGCAAAAAAGGGTATCCCGGTGGATTGAAAACCCGAAAGGGCGATTCACGCAAAACAAGGGAATAAGCGAACAACTGCAATCCGAGTCATCTGAACCACGTCATCGTTTCATACAAATTGACAATATCAGAAGGGTAGGAAACAGTCCCCTCATCCTCTCAGAAAGCCAAAGTAGAATGGAGAGTCTCGAAGACATGCGGGTCATAGAAGAAATGGAACTCCTTGGAATGCCGTGTATATTGCCATTAGGATAGTTTCTTTTTCTCAATTTTATAGTGGCTACCTCTTTCCAGGTGGTTGCTTCCTGATGTAAAATCTTTGCCTATTCAGAGGCCATTCAATAAAAAGAATATTCAGCCAAAAAGTTGTGTGTGTTTATTTTTGTTTGCAAAATGTCCTGAATTTTCAGCAAAAATAGCATTGCATCTAAACATGGTGATAATTTTGAAAAGAAAACTGACATTCAGGGAAACTATAACCCTCTTTGGGTGTCGGGTGACGATGGATGAACAGATCATACCATGAAAATCCCCGGGGCACACTTGTGTTTTCTATTGTTGCAGGCTGCAGGATGGCGTCACATTCTCCCGAGCATTTACTCTTCCCCAGTAGAGTATATCCCCAAGCAGAGATTTCTTCTCCCAGCAGGTATCTGAAGGCCTGACATCTCCAGCAGAGATTTTCTCCAGCTAAGCCTTGGCAGCAGCCCAAGCAGTTTCTTCATCCCCAGTGGAGTATGCCCAGCAGGTATCTGAAAGCCTGACATCACCAGAGTTGGAATTATCAGAATTCTATACTCAGCAAGAGTCTTTCTCAGCCAGAGCTTTGAATCAGCAGATTCTCTCCCCAGCTAGATTTTTGTTCAAGCAGCTTCCTCAGCTGAGTTTGAAGATGATCCTGTCCCCACAAAGTTCATATTTGATCTTCACCTCCGTCAGTGAAATATTCCCCAACGAAGTTGCCATACTTTTGGGTATTTTGATGATACAGTCAGGTATTCATCACCTCAGTCAGTTGGGTATCCAGACCTCTTGACTTGTCTTCCCCTGCAGAGTTGTAACTCTTATGGCCAATCAGGCATTTATATACCGCTAGTCTGCGTTTCTCAACGCTCGTCTGTGTTATCCCTAAGCGGAGTTTTCCCCAGCAGGGACATATTACTGCTTTATTGCTGCTCGTCTGCATCTTTCAACACTCGTCTGTGTTGTGCTATATCTTTGCTATTGCTCGTCTGTAATTTTCAACACTCGTCTGTGTTGTGATATCTCATATGATGTTGCTCGTCTGCAACTTTCCAACACTCGTCTGTGCTTGGTATTGGATCCTTTGTTGCACTCGTCTGTGCCCTGATATGATATTTGCTATTGCTCGTCTGTAACTTTCCAGCACTTGTCTGTGTTTGGTATGCCTGATATTTGTGGATACTCGTCTGTATCATTCCCACCACTCGTCTGTGTGGTTTACCTGTTTGAAGCTCGTCTGCTTTGCTTGGATACTCGTTTGTATCGTCCCCAATAATCGTCTGTGTTATGCCTTATATCTGTATTGTGAGGATCTGCTGTTTATCCTGGTTCTTCTATTGCTACTTCAAATGCTCGTCTGGTTCGTCTATACCAGTGGTTGATACTCGTCCATATCATTGCCTGAAGCACTTGTCTGTGTTTCTCAGATCATCGTCTGATACTCGTCTGTATCATTGACTTATGGCACTCGTTTGTGTTATCTTGATGATCATCCAATACTTGTCTGTATTGAAGAGGTTTTAAATCCTGACAGTGGGAATTAATGTCAAAATGGTTACCGGTCCTGGCGTAACAGGTAAATCCGAAGGAGGCTCGTCTGTCTCAAGCACCAATTATTGTTGCTGCACCTGGCGTAACAGGTTTTCTCGAAGAAGACTCGTCTGTCTTATACCATATGTCCGCGGATAATATATGAAGAAGGTTCGTCTACCTTGATTGCATGTCTATCCCACAGACTTTAGTGCATTACCGGTCCTGGCGTAACAGGTAAATCCGAAGGAGACTCGTCTGTCTCATGTTCTTGAAGTATTTGAGGACTCGTATGTCCAGCTCCTGGCGTCACAGGATTGTTTGAAGACTCGTCTGTCTCAGTTCATGTTCTTGAAGTATTTGAGGACTCGTATGTCCAACTCCTGGCGTCATAGGATTGTTTGAAGACTCGTGTGTCTCAGTTTATGTGCTTGCAGTATTTGAGGACTCGTATGTCCAGCTCCTGGCGTCACAGGATTGTTTGAAGACTCGTCTGTCTCAGTTCATGTTCTTGAAGTATTTGAGGACTCGTATGTCCAGCTCCTGGCGTCACAGGATTGTCTGAAGACTCGTCTGTCTCAGTTTATGTGCTTGCAGTATTTGAGGACTCGTCTGTCCAGTGCCTGGCATCACAGGATTGTTTGAAGACTCGTCTGTCAACATGTTCTTATTCCAGATATCAGTTTCAACTTGGAAGAAGCTCGTCTGCTTTTTCTCTCTTTCTTATCCCCAGAGCGTCATCTGATGGGGTTTATTTCCCAGTGTTGCATTCTTCGTCAGAGTGCAAATTTCTGGTCTTCTTGGTATTCAATCACAGTTTATCTTGAATGGTCGATAGCCTGCACTATCGTCCTTTTCAGATTAACTGATGATTGAATAGGGGCAGCTGTAACACCCCAAATTTTCCCTCTTCATTTTATGCATCATATCACATCATATTCATCATACTCATATCATTTTCTCAGTATCATATCATGGAAAGATGAAGCATAACATCCCTCATGTCCTAGCATCAAGTATATGGTCATCTGTGGAAGTTCTAGAAGCATTTCAAGCCATGACAAGGGTCCCAATGAGTTTGTACAAGTCTTATGGTGAGTCTACACTCCATTTACAAGATCAAGTCCATTGGCAAAAGCTCAGAAGATTGCATGATCATCAGAGATCTCAGGACAAGGCAAAACTCATATGCAATGCACCCAAATTAGGGTTTGAGATTCAAGCATCAAGATCTCACAACTTTGGCCATTTCTTGTGGTCCAAGTCTCCTATATGTTAAGAGTATCCTATGTGTCAAATTTCATGATAAAATTCCATGTGGAAGTCAGTCAATGCCTCAGTTGCTTGTAGATGAAGGAAAAAGTCAACAAAGCCCATAAAAAGTCAACTGTGCAATTTCAAGGGGTTTAACCCAATTTTTTTGGCCAAGAGGGGTCCTTACAATGTTATAAGAGGTTTGGAATGCCTAAAGTTCAAGAATCATGGAGATTTGAGGGGGTTTGCAAAAATGGTACAAAGTTGGTTTTTGAAGTTTTCCAAATTTGGCAACTTTTGCCCTAATTTTCAAGTGGCCTTAACATGATCAAAAATTCTTCAAATGGACCAAAGTCAAACATGAAAGTTGAAGAGTAAGGGCTCCCATTTTCAAAAAGTACAAGTACATTTTCACTGGATTCCTGGATCTCCTTGTAGGCCATTCGAAAATTCTAGCTTCCTAGGGCAAATTTCAACTTTTCCAAAATGCACCAAATGCAAAAAGGCTCACACATGAATTTTGTGACTTGGTACAGGCCCAATCTTGTTTCCAACTTAATATGCATTTCATTAGGACCAATTTTCTCCAAGGAAATGGTCATTTTCGTGCACTTTGAAAAAATCACTCCAAAACATGCAAATTGACAAAAGTCATGAAACAAGTGTGACACTTGAATCTAAGGGCCAGGAATGACTGGATTTGAATCAAGGGTGGAAAATGAAAGCCACACATGTTGAGAGGCCCAAGAGAGCATGAGCATAGCATGCTTATTCCACCAAGTGCAAATTATGCAACTTCACACTTTTCTCATTTCTGATTCGTGCACTTTTTCTCACACTTTCAGCATTGCTTTGTGAGGTCACAACAAAGAGAATTAGGGTTGCATCAGATCTCAGATCTCTCTCATTCTCTCATTCTCAACTTTAATGCAACCTTGCATTTCTTCACATATCTCTTGATTCTCTCACTTTCTCCACAAAACTCTTCCATATTCTTGATCAGTGAATCATATAGATCAAGAATCAACCACTCATTTGAGCTTAAAGCACATAATTAGAAGCTTACCATTTCAAGGCAACTTGTGTTGAAACCTCAGATCTAGTCCATTTCAAGACCTTAGATGCATTTATTTTGCATCTAAGGAGTAAGACGAGTGATTTGCACGCATTGGTTGTTTTTCTAGCTGAATATTTCAAGATTTCCATCTCAGGTATGGCTTAAAATCTCATGTTCTAAAAATGAAATTAGATTGTTGCTTTGTGTTCTTTGATCCTCCCTGGTCATGCTGCACTTTGTAGAATTGATTTTGGTGCATTATATCATGAGTTATATGCATTTTAAGTTTCATGATCAATGTTGTTTTGCTTCGATCCGTCCAATCCATTGAGATTCAAGTGTTTTTGATGCCATATTTGAGTTCAGGAGTGTTGAATTAGTTAATCTGGACTATTTGTTTTCATTTTTTGATGATTTTTTGGTACTGGTTTGGTTTCCGGTGCCGGAGCCCTAGCTCCGGTCACCGGAATTTGTTTCATGTTCATTTAGGGTTTTCTATGAAGAAGATGAACCATATCCGTAGGATCATCCAATCCAACGCACATCAGCGTGCCACATAGCCCTAGGGGCTTCCGTTTCATGTTAATTTTTATTTTCTCATTTTAATGTTGTGTGTGATAATCTCCACAACAGTTATTATGCAACCACCAACCACAGCGCGTCTTGTGTCCACCTCAATTAATGAGGTTGTCTCCTCCAGCCGTGTGATGCATCATACGGATCTTGTTTTCCAGCTTTTTGTTTTATTAATTCAGCTAATATCCACAATAACTCATGTACATCAGCGCAGACCATGGGCCTTCAAGACGTGCTTTTCGCACCCCACCACTTCTCAGCCCATTTCAAATTCAACATGAAACCTTTACTACATACACCTCCTTCCATTTCTTTTATTTTCCTTTTCTATTTTAATTCTTTTTTTAATTCGGTTTCATTTCCATTTAATTAAAATAGTTTTATTCATCCAAAAAATCCCAAAAAAATCATAAGTGGTATTTTGAGTCTCTATTATTTTTTCTTATTTTTATTTTATTTTTTTCCATTATCCACGTGTCTGAATTAATTCACCATTGCACCTAGCTTCTTTTTAAGTCTTCTTTGACCACTCTGCCTTGTATAATTTCCATAGGTTTCAATATTTGGAGTTTTGATCCCATTCTTTTTGCTTTGGATTCCTAATAAATTGTACTTTTCATGTGATTTTTCTCTGTATTTTTAGAAACTTATATCTTGAGTCTTGGTCTTGTAACTTGTGATGTAAGTTTGTGACCCTCACTTGTGTTCTTGCCTCCTTTTAACCTAGTTTTCTTCTGAATCTTTTCAAATACTTTTGGCTAGTTGATATAACATGTTTTAAGATAATTTGGTTTAAATTGTGGAATTTTTAGATGGTTGGTTGATTTGTTGTGGATTTTATCTTGAACCTTGTCCCATTTTGCTTCCTTGGGACCTTTAAGTATCTCATAAGCCTTGAAGGGCACTTGTGCCCATTTCTTCTTCTCATTTGGGGTTCCTTTGGGGTGTGGGTACCTTCCTGGTCCTAGGATAGGGTTTGTGTCTTCTGAATTTTTGTGTTTGCTTCTTCTTTAAGTCATTTGTTTCTTTAAGTGTTTTCACTTCATCTTATTGCTTCTTTTGCTTCCATTTTGGTATTGTTTGGTCTTGTACCTCTTTTCTCTTCATCTTGTTGGCTTTTTAATCCATTCTTCATCTTGTTTTGGTTCTGTTTGTGAGCTTTGTGTTCATATTTTGTGCATTTTGCTTTGCATGTTTCATAAGTGTGCATTTGTTTTCATATGTGTCCATGTTGCATCATTTTGAGTTATAAGCCTCATGTCTCATTTCTTTGAGTTGCATTTGCATTGTGCATATGTTCATACTATTTCACTTCTGATTGTGTGGTGTTAGCTTGTTATATTGCTCTTTTTGTTTCACTTGTATGCATACTAACCTTGCAGGGGCTTGGTAAGTGTGAGATGTGGGAATTGAGTTCCACATCTCCAATTCTCATCTTCTCCTCTTATGTTTATGTGCACTAACCCTTTGTTGTTGGGCTTAGGCCTTTCTCATCCCTTCTTCTATCTTCTTCTTCTTCTTCTTCTTCTTCTTCTTCTTCCTTCCTCATTAGGATAGAAACCTCACTAACCCTTAGGACATCCATGCATGTTAACACTTAGGATTATTTTAGTCCCCCTTTAGATTTTTTTTCCTTTGAGATCCTTTTGGTTCTTATTCTCTTCTCATCTCATAACTCTTAAAAAAACACTTTAATAAGTTTGAAGTGATGCCTTGATCCATAGCATATCCCATGAGGTATGCTTGTAGTCTTCCCATCTTGGGATAGTACAGGTTTACCTTGTGATGCACAAGTCTGATCAAGGTATCTTCTTCATCAAGAAAAGCATAAAAAACACTTCTTCATCTGTAAATAACCAAAAACACTTAATAAGTAAACAAGTTAGTGAGCCTAAGCCCTAATCTTTGGGTTCAAGTTTTGGGGAACTTCTCCTTACTTGAGTGTGCTTGTTCTATTATTCCATCTTGGAATGTAATGACAAGTGCACATTCCATTGAAGAGAGCTTGAGTTCACTTCCTTGTGACACACTCATAAAAGCTTCATAAAAAACACAAACAAACAATAAGCGTCTTTCCTTCGGGAATTCTTTTCTCATCTCCTTCGCTCCGTACGCGAACTTGCTCCTACTTGTCACTTTGCAAGACGGTTACGCACTCGTCGTCCGAGTCTGCAACACCTGAGCAATGGCATAGGCAGTTCAAGCCTTAATTCACAAGCAATTTCCTTTTAGTACCCCTAGTTAGGGGAACTACGGCGTCTCTGATCCTCATTATCCTGATGAGGTACGTAGGCAGCGGGGTAGGGCCCGTTCGAGCACAATCTTTATTTTCCCTACATTTTTCCTTTTCATTTCTTATTCAGTTCTTTTCCAGTTCCAGTTTCTTTTCATTTTCATTTCTTTTGCTGCAGTTTTCATACCCTCACCCTTTGAAATAGTTTCTTTTGCAAGCGTGGATCCCGTCGGGTACGGCGGACGATCTGGGTGCTAATACCTTCCCAGATCGTAACCGACTCCCGAGCTCAGTCTCTTTGGTTCGCAGGACCTGTGTCCTTCCTCTTCTTTCTTCTAGTTTGTGCAGCATTACCATTCCCTTTCTCCGGGATAAAAATGCCTGGCTGGCGACTCTATTCTTTTTCCGCGCCACTTTCGCGTTTGTACCAGGATGGAAATCCGGGGAGCGACACATGTGGGACATTGACATGAGTGGAAAGATCGAACCGACTGCTTCAAATGGCCACAGATTCATCCTGGTAGCCATTGATTACTTCACCAAATGGGATGAAGCAGCTTCGTATGCAAACGTCACCAGACAAGTGGTAGCCAGATTTCTAAAAAGAGACATCATCTATCGATATGGAGTTCCCGAGCGAATCATTACTGATAATGGTTCCAATTTGAACAACAAAATGATGGCAGAACTTTGTCGGGACTTCAAAATCCAACATCACAACTCTTCTCCTTACAGGCTGAAAATGAATGGCGCTGTTGAGGCAACCAAAAAAAACATCAAGAAGATTATGCAGAAGATGGTGGTTACTTATAAAGACTGGCATGAAATGCTACCATTTTCCTTGCATGGGTACCGAACCTCAATAAGAACATCCACTGGGGCAACACCTTATCAGCTCGTGTATGGTATGGAGGCAGTCTTACCTGTTGAAGTTGAGCTACCCTCCTTACGGGTAATGATGGATGTAAAGCTGGATGAAGCAGAGTGGGTCCGTTCTCGGTATAATCAACTGAATTTGATCGAAGAGAAGAGATTAGCTACTATCTGTCATGGGCAGTTGTATCAGAAAAGGATGAAGAAAGCCTTCGATCAGAAGGTCAGGCTTCGGGAATATCAAGTGGGAGATCTTGTGTTGAAAAGACTTCTTCCTCCTCATACAAACCACAAGGGCAAATGGACTCTAAACTACGATGGTCCATTCATAGTAAAAAAGGTTTTCTCCGGTGGAGCACTGATGCTCACTACTATGAATAGTGAAGATTTCTTATCCCCTGTGAATTCAGATGCAGTTAAAAAAAACTTCGCATAAAATGACCCGCTGGACATAAAAACAGAATGTAAGTCTAGGCAAAAATAGGGCATCCCGGCGAGTCAAAAACAGAATAAAAGACTCGGGAAAAAATAAGGGAAAATTGAAAAAAAAATGTACACCCGCTGAGTTGAAAAGCCGCATTGGACAGCTCAAGCAAAAATGGGTATCCCGGTGGATCGAAAACCCGAAAGGGCGATCCATGCAAAATCAGGGAAATAAGCGAACAACTGCATTCTGAATTCGTCTGTATCATTCACAATATGGCAAGCTTCGAAAGGACAAAGCATCAGTCAGAATCAACCTTCTTCAGAAAGCAAGATGAGAAGAACGTCAAGGTCATACAGGTCATAGCAAAGGAAGCTCACTGGAGCGTCATCATCAACATTTTCAACACTTTTATTTTCTCAATTTATAACAATCTCCTCATTTCAGGGGATTTTTTTCTTTGACTGTATTTGCCAATTCAGGGCACCCAGATTAATAAAATCAGAGTTTTAAGTCACATCTCGTTTTGTACATTTTTGTTCGTTTGCAAAATGTCCAGTATTCATGATATATTACTTGCATAAAACAAATGAGCCATTTTAAATAAATGCTTGCAGGAAATATATTACTTTCAGGAAAGTCTAAACTCCTATGACGAAATCCGGTAAGGGATACCTCGGGATACTTCTGTGTTTCCTTTGTCTTAACAGATTGCAGGTATTCAATACGCAACATGGGGCATATCAAGCATCGCATCCCCAGCATGCTACTTCTCGGAAGTTACCTCCTCCCCAAGCAGGATCTCCCGAGCAATATCTGAAATGCTTTTCCCCAGCAAAGTTGTCAAAGCCTCCTCATCCCCAGCACAAGTCTACTCAACAGGAGCTTTCCCAACCGAGAGCCCCACCAGAGTGCCAGATCTCTCATCCTCAGTAAGATTGAAAGAACTATCTCCTCACATAGTGTCCATCCTCTCCCCAGAAGAGCATTGCCTGAAACACTTAACCAACAAAGTGACGGAAGTTTCCTTCTCCCCAGCTGAGTTCTCTTTATGGTTAGATCTACCAAAGGTTTATTTCCCAAGCAGAGCTATATCCCCAGACAGATCCAAGGATCTCTTCCCCAGCCGGGTTATTCTTCCAAGAAGATCAGCCAGAGATCCCCAGCAGGATCCGAATCCCGGACCGGTTCCTCTTTTTTTCATAATCATAGTGTCATACCCTAAATTTGTCCTACCCTCATATTTACTTTTACTTGTTTATTGACCCTTATTCAAAATAAAAATATATGTGTTTCTTTCATTTTTTTTGTCAAAACTCAGGTTCTTGCAAGGATGGATTAAGGCATGTTCATTAATAAGTCAAAGGATGTGTTTAATTGGTGATTGTTGTCAGATTTTCTCAACACTAAGATTATGGATACTAGGTGATGGTTTGAAAGATTGGATTGCTAAAAAGAATGTTTGTGCCGCAACTCAAATGTTAAAATTTTTTAAAGGATGTCAAGGAGTTGTCCCCCAAATCCGAATCACGTCCTTATTTAGTTTCCATTCTATGAAGAATTGTCAAAAAGCTTTGATTGGGTTCTATCTTGCTATTTGGTTTGGATTTAAAAGGTTGAATAGTTTTGTGACAAAATCAACTCATTGAGGAGGTCATACAAGTTGCACGCTGATCATTTAAACACAACTGAAGTGGGGAAACCATTTGGAATCAAGGGAAAATTTTAAGATAATTTCAATTCGTCAAGATGCCATCCACCACACATACCAAGCCATTTTTTTTACTTAAACCTTCACTACTTGGAATTTTCAATATGAACCATAATCACCATATAATTGATACCGCAGGAAGTTACAAGGTCATGCTACAGGTCATTAATTCTCTCATCAATATTCCATCCTGTGTTCCAAAGGCATAATTAAAAATATGGCCAACTGGATGCATATATTCTAAGTTCCATATATATATATATATATATATTATGGTACAAAGTTGTCCAAGACTTAATAAATAAGTAAAAAAAAAAATTCACTTCAATTAAACTACAGGGAATGGAGCTCTTTTTTTTTCAAAAAAAAACCGTGTATCTTTGTCATCCTGCCAATGCTCATCCTTCGTCAAAATCACTGCGAGTTAAGTCATAGATTCTATTGGACAATTTTGCAACCCCTTCCAAGTATAAATTGCCCAGAGTATTGGACTAGTTGTTTACTAGTGTGGAAATTTCGCGAGAATGGATATTATGTCCTTCACGTGTTTGATCCGATTATCAAACTGTTGGGAAATCTTGTGTCGAGGTAGCTCTGAATATGGCACGAGCTTTAAAAACGCCTGCATAAAATTCTTTCCCTGTTAGTAGTGCACAAAACATAACAGATATCATAAAGCCGTACACAATAGCTTGAAATACCAAACCAGAGATCAAATCATTTTTTCAAGGTCAGAATGTTCGAATGAATGAGTAGTATGTAGTAAACACAAGTGTTTATAAGATTTAATTACCAAAACTCCATCATCAGTCACAATAGCCCTTCCTGCAAGTTTGGGGATCACAGATTAGATACATTCCAAATTCACACCTTGCCTATGTTCCATTGATTCATCATTTTAACATATCACCAATAGTCTGCAAAGACAAAAGGATGCACATCAAGGAAATTTCTATGAATACACAAGCAAGATGATAGTCCAAAGAAACTATAGTTTTTATCTATCTTTTCATCACATCTCATCACCTACCCCTTCTTGCAAGTATGTTCAGACTTTGAGGTCAAAATTCAGTTTGCATAAGATCTCTCAGGAGTCCTCATGCTGACATCAAAATCAGCAAAGTAGAGAACTCTCATATTCTACCTGTGGACAAGGAAAATTATTGATAATCATGGCAAGGGATCCACTTCAAAGCAAGGTTGTTAAGAGGAATAAAAAATCAGCATACTCATAATTAGGGTAACAAAGAAATCCAAATCAGGGCGTAGATAATCCATGATCGTAGCCAAACCTGTAATGTGTATGACTTCGTCGTCAAGCATTTGCAGCCACCAATAACCTCATCTGTGAACCAAGTCGAAAGAGCAGCTTTCTCAAAGTCAGCTGCTACCAATGTGAAGTCTTCATCAGCATCTAAAACCGTTTCAGGATTCGTCTATAACACCCACAAGACTCCTTGTGTTGCTAACTACAATTGTAGCCTCCCTTCTCCAAGTCTTTCTCACAACGGGTACGCAATACACACCAGTTACCACCAGCTCCAGAACCAGCCGCATAAACCTTTCATAACCGATACATCAAGCTTCATTTTCCAGCTCCAAAGAAGTCTGCAGTCAGCTGCACAAAAAGCTTGTCATATCAGTATTCGTATGAGTAAGGAATTAGCATCAAACTCCAAAGTGCATAGCAGTGCAAGTAGTTAAAAGTCAGCGAAAATGTAAATTCATGATTCATGAGCCATACCAGGTTTCATTAATAATACAATGTTTCTCTCCATATGATTTGTCAAGCCAAGGAGCTCTTTATCATCTTTCATGTTGCACACACTTTCCAGCCTGCCATGGCACTGATTATACAAGCCATTTCAATACCTGCAACATGAAAAGAAGTTCAGTGTTCAAGTTGTCCAAACTTATTCAACAAGAGTTATGCAGTAAAATGAAAGCAGTAAGTCATCAAACTCATTGCGGTAAAAAAAAAGCTCAGTGAAATCAAATTTGAAAGTGAAATTTCATCCAATGACCACCTTGTTTCTAGAAGTTTTTCCAAATCACTACAAACAAAGGAGTTTTGTGAGTCACCCTCTATGGTCCCCACAATAGCAAAATTTGTTACAACTTCTTTCTTCCGCAGACGTGACGCAAAGGATAAAAATAAATCTTCAGTCCGATTCCCAAATCACCCTCTTGTTCCCTCTATATAACAGGGCATCTATCTCTCGCAAAAAAAAAAGAGAGAAATGATTCTCAAAACAAATCCATAACCATACAAACAACACCTCCATATACAAACCATAACTTCCAAAAAATAAGAAGAAGGAAACAGGGAGATTTGAGACTCGCTATGAAAACATACCCTTTACCAAACTTTTTCCCAAATCGATCTACCATCTTCTTCACCACAAACAACCCAAACAATCTTCTGCAAAAATCTCAGAACCAGGACACCTAAACCGTTGCGTCCTCATCCTTACCTTCATTCAAACACCTTTAAACCGAACCATAACCACCTCGCAAAACTGAAGCTTGAACCAAATCGCATCAAAGAGCTTGAGTCGAGTGAGGTACGGAAAGATACGGTGACAGAAACAAATTGCACACAAACCGCATCAAGAGTTGAGGAGGCTGTGAATGAAATTGGATATTGAGACCGATTGAGAAAGTGAGATTTCACGAACGGGGTAGGTCTCATGTTCCCATTCGCCTCTAAATCGTGGTATTGGAGATTTGTTTGATTTCGTTTTTATTTCTTTTTGATTTCAAAACAAAACGGCGTCGTTTGGGAAAAGGTTAATTATTCTGCATTTACTTTCTTATGTTTATTATAGTTTATTGGTTTAGAAATTTATTTAATTGTTCTGATTTATGGTTTGATGGGCTTTGGGGCCCATTATCGGATTTTTGCTATTATCAGCTGTACTTATGCCTATTTTCTTTTCTTTTTTTGTGGTTTTCTATACTAAGCATTTTTTTCTTTTATTATATAAGGCCAATGATATAATCATAAACTTTTCGATATTCGATTCTAAATCGGCGTTATCAAAGTTGTTATGAGGCCATTTTCAATTTTATTATTCATTATTATTTAATCGATTATTCAATTTATTCGGTTAATGATAAAAATGAGATATTCGATTATTTAATCAACGCTATCCATTAAATTGAGACCGATTCATTATTTTTATCCGTTATTCTATCTTATTATTTGGGCCTATGATAAAAATATGATTTATTAACATTCCACTTTGCGACGTTGTCTAAACCAATTTGAGGCCGATTTTTTTTTCATTTATTATTTTATTGATTTATTGGTTTATTTATATTTATTATTTGGTCTATGATATTATTATCCAATTTGTGACATTCGATTTACCGACGTTGTCCAAATTGATATGAGACCGTTTTCTATTATTTTATGGTTTCTAATTAATTTTAGATCCATTGTCATTTATCGATTTTATTCTTATTTAGGCTAATGATAAATGGTGATATTCGATTTTTAATAAATCGACGTTATCCCCTAATTTGAGGCCACACGTTTATTTTCCTTATTATTTCTCATTATCTCAATTTATTTTATTTTGGCCGATGAATAAATATTTAAATATTCGATTTCAAATAAATCGACGTTATTTAAATTAAATATGAGGCCAAACTATTATTTTATTATTATTTCGACTTTATTTTATTTTTATGATCGATGATATAACAAACGATCTAACTGTTCGATTTCGACAAATCGGTGTCATTTAGATCAATATGAGACCAATTGTATTTTTTTATCGCATTTCTTTTATTTAAATAATTATTTGATTATAAAGTAATGCTCGACTTCTCATAGAATGATTCTAACTTTCAATCAATTCTAAGATAGTTAAAGAGCTAAATTTCGACGCTTTCGATTTAATTCGAGCTCCAACGGCTCCACCTTAGCTTAGTATTAGGAATCGTTCTTGCGTAACCATTTAACCTTTAACCTCCATTTTGCACTCACCCTTCGCGATCCCTTTATGCCTCGCAATCGACCTACCAAAATGTTTCTTTAAATCCAAACCCTTGATCCAACGTCAAGTGGTCTTAAGTATTAAAACATTTTAAAGAAAGATAAATAAAATCACTTGACTTGTTGGTTCGGAATAAAGTATCCATAGTCATTAGTGCAATTCGACTCCTAAAGAAAGATAAATAAAATTTGAATCCTTTTCCTCGTTTAGCAAGTAATTCATTAGGCATAGACATCCTTTCGCGCATGACAACTTAGAAGGTTCCCATCGAGTACGATGGATGTAGGGGGTGCTAATACCTTCCCCCTGCATAACCGACTTCCGAACCCCGGCAATGGTTTCGTCGACCTTGTCTTTATCCTTTCTTCCAGGGTTTTATCTATATTTTCCCTTTCCCTCTTTGGGAATAAATCAAAATTAGGTGGCGACTCTCAAGTCAGCCCAGCCGCGACCGCATTCGCGAGGATCGTATTTTTCGAGGTACGACAGTTTGCGACTCTGCTGGGGATTGGTTCACCCCTATGCAAGTCAAGCCTAATCTAGGTTGCTTCACGCTTGTTTGTATGCTTACCTTTATATCTTACTTGTTTTACCGCTTTCTTTATCACTTTCCATATTATACCATGTGGTTCTTGGATCGATATTTTTAAACTTGAGTGAAAGGCTTTATACCCGGGCTTTCGAGTGCAAACATAAGTTAGTGAGGTTGTGTAGTATGGGCTCCTGAGAGAACCACTCTCGTGGGTTGTCGATACGAAAACCTGACTTGGAGTAGATTCTAATGAGAATACTGACAACCGTCAAGTCCTTGGCGTGTGTGCTCAGTTGTTTGCATTAGGGTCATCAACTCTGAGGACCTTTAGAACCTTTTGGTTAAAACAGCGGTTGATGGTTGCTTAGTAGGGGCACCAAAGTTCGCCCTCGCGTGGCTCGATACGAGAACCTCACTTGGAATTGACTTACTCAATGGAGTTGATTGACTGTCAAGAATATATAAAACTGACACGTGCATCAAACAATTGAGAAAGGTCCATAACTCTAAGACTTTGTTTTAAACCCCGTGTCGGTGATCGCGTAGTATGGGGCACCGAGAGCCTTCCCTCTCGCATGGCTCGATACGAAGATCTCACCCAAAAGAGATTCATATGGTGGAGTCAATCAACCGTCATGCTTCTGGCGTGTGTGAGGAACAACCATAGGGATTGTTAACTTTGGGATTCCTTTAACTTTATAGCCTAACCGGCAAAATCCTTGTGAGGAAAGCAATCTGAGTATCCTCCATCCGTACCCTGGACTTATGATACCATGACGTTATGTTTAGCATGTTTTCACATTTTATTTGCATATCATTGCATTCATATTTGCATTCATTTTGCATTCATAGTCGCTCATGTTCATTCGTTCTCGTCTTCAGAGTTGTTGAGTACCCGTCAAGCTGATTCCTCCACGCAGATACATAACTAAGGCCCACGAAAGAAGAAGAATGGCCGAACAAGAAGAATACAACAAGAGAGTCAGAGAAGACATTGATGACCTGAAGAGTAGTGTGAGCAAGATCATGGAAATGCTCCAAGTCTTGGCTACTAAAGACACTCCAGCTCAAAAGACCGTCACCTCTGAAGACAGTAGTTTCGTCATTAACGTAGAGTCTTCAAGACCCGCTAGCACATGGCCAGAATTTGGATTGCCACCGGGTTATACTCCGCCATTTGTGACTACTCAGATGACTGGTACATCCACTTTTTTCGAACCTGGAGTGTTCGCTGACTCTCAACCTAATGTGCATACTGTTGCCCAAACTGCTTATGTGAATCCTCCCTTCGTGCATAATTCACCATCTTCAGTACAAGGAGAGGCTGGAAATATCGAGGATGTTAGGGAACAATGTATGACTTTGGAGAAAAGGATAAGAGCTGTGGAAGGATTTGATGTCTTCAATGCTGCCGCATCAGACATGTGCTTGGTTTCGAATTTGGTTATGCCAGACAAGTTCAAAATGCCAATATTTGAAAATATAAGGGAGATACTTGCCCAAAAAGCCATATGATCATGTATTGCCGCAAAATGGCCGCCCATGCTGATAAATACAAACTACTCATCCATTGCTTCCAAGATAGTTTGAGTGGGGCATCTTTGAAATGGTATATGGGACTTGAGAAAAGCCGTATCCAATGTTGGCAGGATCTGCTTGATGCATTCCTGCGACAATACAAATACAATCTGGACATGGCACCTGACCGCCGTCAGCTTCAAAACATGGCTCAGAAAGAAAAGGAATCATTCAAGGAGTATGCTCAACGCTGGAGAGAGCTAGCTGCTCAGGTTGAGCCTCCCTTGGCAGAGAAAGAGCTGACTGGTCTGTTCATGGACACTCTTCAACCTCTGTACTGGGAAAGGATGATAGGTAGCGTATCATCTAGTTTTGCTGACCTAGTCACTATTGGAGAACGACTAGAGGAATGAATCAGAAAGGGAAAGTTTGGAAGTGCCGAAGCTTCTAATGCTGCGAGAAAGTCCTCTGGGAACTTTCAAAAGAAGAAAGAGGGTGATACTCATGCTGTCAACACTGAAAGAAGACCCTACTATAGGCAACAACTGTATGGTGAAGCCCAAGTAGACGCAATTTCTCCTATGGTTAATGCTCCACCAGCTCGAGCTCCTCCGCAAAGGAATGTGGGTCAGAATCAGACTCGCAATCCCCGGCCCAGGGCTCCCATTGATCCTATTCCCATGAAGTATGCTGAGATTTTCCCTGAACTGTGCAAAAAAGGTCTTGTTACTACTAGACCTCTCAATCCTCCAAATCCTCTTCCACCTGGATTTAGGACCGATCTTCATTGCCCATTCCATGAAGGAGCTGCAGGTCATGATATTAAGAACTGTTATGCTTTCCAAGCTCGAGTTCAAGACTTGGTCAGGGGAGACGTGCTCACCTTCACACCAAGAAAGGTTCCCAAGGTTGAAATAGATCCCATGCCAAAACAAAGTGGCTGAAGATTTGGTTGAAGAATCACAAGTTACTACCTAAAGCCAGTGGATCAGACAGGAAAGCTCATCCTTGCTACTGATTAGACACTAGGCCTTGTTTCTCTTCAGTTTTAATTTCCTTGTTTGTATTATGTGTACTTGTTTAAAGACTTTGTTTGTTCTTTAATGTTAATGTTAATGAAATGAGCATCGCATGTTTTTGAATCAATTCATTCACCTTCATATTTATGCGTATTCGTGCTTTTCATTATCAAAATTTCCAAAAAATATATATGCCACTTTTTTCTCTTATTCCTCTGTTGTTTAAGCATTTTTGTTTTTTTTTGTTTTTTTTCTTTTATTATATAAGGCCAATGATATAATCATAAACTTTTCGATATTCGATTCTAAATCGGCGTTATCAAAGTTGTTATGAGGCCATTTTCAATTTTATTATTCATTAAAATTTAATCGATTATTCAATTTATTCGGTTAATGATAAAAATGAGATATTCAATTATTTAATCGACGTTATCCATTATATTGAGACCGATTCATTATTTTTATCCGTTATTCTATCTTATTATTTGGGCCTATGATAAAAATATGGTTTATTGACATTCCACTTTGCGACGTTGTCTAAACCAATTTGAGGCCGATTTTTTCTTCATTTATTATTTTATTGATTTATTGGTTTATTTATATTTATTATTTGGTCTATGATATTATTATCCAATTTGTGACATTCGATTTACCGACGTTGTCCAAATTGATATGAGACCGTTTTCTAATATTTTATGGTTTCTAATTAATTTTAGATCCATTGTCATTTATCGATTTTATTCTTATTTAGGCTAATGATAAATGGTGATATTCGATTTCTAATAAATCGACGTTATCCCCTAATTTGAGGCCACACGTTTATTTTCCTTATTATTTCTCATTATCTCAATTTATTTTATTTTGGCCGATGAATAAATATTTAAATATTCGATTTCAAATAAATCGAAGTTATTTAAATTAAATATGAGGCCAAACTATTATTTTATTATTATTTCGACTTTATTTTATTTTTATGATCGATGATATAACAAACGATCTAACTGTTCGATTTCGACAAATCGGTGTCATTTAGATCAATATGAGACCAATTGTATTTTTTTATCGCATTTCTTTTATTTAAATAATTATTTGATTATAAAGTAATGCTCGACTTCTCATAGAATGATTCTAACTTTCAATCAATTCTAAGATAGTTAAAGAGCTAAATTTCGACGCTTTCGGTTTAATTCGAGCTCCAACGGCTCCACCTTAGCTTAGTATTAGGAATCGTTCTTGCGTAACCATTTAACCTTTAACCTCCATTTTGCACTCACCCTTCGCGATCCCTTTATGCCTCGCAATCGTCCTACCAAAATGTTTCTTTAAATCCAAACCCTTGATCCAACGTCAAGTGGTCTTAAGTATTAAAACACTTTAATAATATGAGAGAAATTGTACGCCACGAGCCTTAAGTGGTAGAAAGGAGGATTACGAGCTCTCGTTATTCGCTCCTATTATTCCGTCGCAAGACACTTGGCTTGTTAGTTCGGAATAAACTATCCACAGTCTTTAGTGAAATTCGACTCCTAAAGAAAGATAAATAAAATTTGAATCCTTTTCCTCCTTTAGCAAGTAATTCATTAGGCATAGACATCCTTTCGCGCATGACAACTTAGAAGGTTCCCATCGAGTACGATGGATGTAGGGGGTGCTAATACCTTCCCCCTGCATAACCGACTTCCGAACCCCGACAATGGTTTCGTCGACCTTGTCTTTATCCTTTCTTCCCGGGTTTTATCTATATTTTCCCTTTCCCTCTTTGGGAATAAATCAAAATTAGGTGGCGACTCTCAAGTCAGCCCAGTCGCGACCGCATTCGCGAGGATCGTATTTTTCGAGGTACGACACATAGCATTTGCATCATATTCACCAAATAAGCGTAGCATTCTGTCTAATACGGAGCATTACGGCAAAAATCAAACATCTGCATGATCACAAGCCAGATTTGAGCCAGTCACCTGCAATTACCATTAGTATTTTCATCAACAATGAATATAAAAAACTCACATCCCCTGCAGATAAAAGCCAAAGCGTCCCCTTTGCACTCTCAAACACAAATGCCTGTTCATATTCATATATACTCTTTTCGGCACTCATCTGTGTCGTCTTATCCCCCGCAGGTCGTCAGAATACCTTTCGCACTCTCAAATACAGATACCTATACATACTCTTTTGACACTCGTCTGTGTCATCCTTCCCCATCAAGGTTGACAGAACACCTTCTGCAAACAAATACTTGTTTATACACTCTTTTCGACACCCGTCCGTGTCATCCTATCCCCACAGAAAGCCAAAGTATCTTTCTTTGCATCCTCAAAATAAATGCTTGTTTATATATAGTACAAAATTTGACACTCGTCCGTGTCATAAATTCCCCATCAAGCCGAACACTCATCCATGTCTTGCTCATATTTCAGCAACAAATCAATACTCACTCGTGATAAAGAGCAGCCGTCCCCTTCTAGGTGATCGTCCTTCACCTTTTGATGACTGTCCCCATCGTTGATCTTGTTATCCGACATTCATCATATGTCGTGATAAGCCCCGAGAGCAGCCGTACCCTGCCTGGTGATCGTCCTTCACCTCTTTGATGATCGTCCTTCATCATGTTTTATCCGATGGCCGTCCCCATCATTGACCCTTCTCTATCCGACATTCGTCCTATGCCGTGATAAAGAGCAGCTGTCCCCTGCTAGGTGATCGTCCTTCACCTCTGATGATCGTCCCTCATCATTATTTCATTTACTTTTTAAACCGATGGCCGTCCCCGTCGTTGTTTACTTTACTTTCCAAGCCTGATGGTTGTCCCCATCATTGCTTTTACTTTAATCCCTAGAGAATCTTATCTCCTTACCTGATGGTCGTCCCCGTCATGGTTTCTTTATTTCCCCAGCTTGTCGGTCGTCCCCATCATTGCTTAGCTCACTACTTTATCCCCAGCAGTCGTCCTCTGCTCGATGGTCGTCCTCCATCACCTTTATTTGATAATCATTCTATACTGCCTTTTACAATTTATATCCCTTTTCTTCTTCTATCCAGCGAGTGCAAATTTTGGACTATCTTTGGTATTCAACCACAAGTTATCTTGTTTGTTTGATAAGCCAGGCGCCTACATCCTGCACAGCTAACTCATGTTTGATTAGGGGCAGCTGTAAACACTCCAAATTTTCCCTCACTCTTTATCACACCATGGCTTGTGGTCTTTCATTTTTGCATTAGCATAACCATACCACCTCATATTGCATATTTGTTTCATCTGCATAAGTTCAAGTTCATCTGCATCTAGGGTTTGTGATCTGAGCAATCCAAGGATCCATCTGAGCCACCCCAAAGGCCTCAAAGCTTTCCAAGAGAGTCCATGTGTGTTCTATCATCATATTATACTCCTCAAAGTTCATGAAAATCAAGGGATCACAAGAAATGGCAAAGGCATGGAAGCAGAGCTAGGGTTTTCACTACACAGATGACCAAAATTAGGGCTTTGGTTTCAGAGGCCTTAACTCAAAATTTTTGGGCCATTCTTGTTTCTAATGTTCTTAAGATGTTATAAGGATCATGTGTACCAATTTTTATGAAGAAATTCATTGTGGAAGTCATTTGTTCATTGGGTAACTTCTTGAGCAAGTTAAGTTAAAATTAGGGCATCTGAGGCCCCCAACAATGGAACCAAAGGGGTATTTTCATCAAATTGAAGTTATTTGATCTTTATTTGATCTTAGAAGAGGTTAGAATTTCACAAGATTGAAGAATTTTGAGCCATTTGCAAACTTGCCAAAAATGGAAATGACTTGTAATGGAAACTTTCCATTTTGGGAAAGTTTTTCAACCTCCTCTTTCTCAACCAAAAATGCTTCAAATGAAAAATTATTGGTCATGAAAGTTGTAGATTAGGTATTTCCCTTTTCAAAAAGTACAAGAACATGTCTTGATTCATCCTAGAACTCAAGATATGGCCTTTCAAAGTTGGAAAAAATCCTAAAATTTCAAGTTTCATGTCAAAGAGGGATTTTGCAAATTGGCATATTCAAGCATTCTAATGACTTAAAATGGACACAAACACTTCATAACATGCCAAGGAAACTTATAAGCATAAGAATTGGCCCAAGAATTTGACATTTTTATGACTTGATTCACGAGAAACATCAAAGTTGAAAAATTGCATAAAGCATGACATCTCTTCATCCAAGCCTTCCAGCTGCAATCCTTTGATCCAAGGGCCATCCATAAACTCTGCTGAAGCCAAGACACCCCTTGAAACGACTCTGCACCATGCCCATACCTCAAGTACACAAAGTTGACAATTTTGCATTTCCTCCCATACCAATTAAGCTGAGCCACAACAACTCTCTGAACCAATCACAATTGTTTATACTAGCCTCAAGCAGTCCAAAACACAACACACACAAGCTCAGAACCTCCCACAAGTCAGGATTCACAAAATCATCAAAAACCTTCATCTCTTCGAATCTCAAAAACCATCCATCAAACTTCAAATATTTTTCCACCAATCAACTCAAAATAATCCATAGATCACAAAGCACCCACTCTCATGGCCTAAAACCCCCAAAATCAGAAATACGATTTCTAAGTTATCAGAACCAAGCACTTCAAAACAACCATCATAAACTTGTTCTAAGCATCACATCATCCTCAGGGGGTCCATTGAAGTTGATTTGCACAAGGGAGGAGGCCAGAAAGCTCAAAACTACAAAGCTTCATCTCAGGTATACCTCAAGAATATTTTTTTCCTGAACTTTCTATTTAAGTTAAAATATCAATCTTCATGTTCCCCTGATCACTCTGATATTTTTGTTTTCGAAAATGGTTGAGAAATGAGCATGTATGGTCGTTCTGAAACTTTGCCCGTAAAAATGTTTTGATTCGATTTGCTTGATTTCTGAGATATAAATGATGTTTGATGAGTGATTTTGCTTGAATAATGTATGAGGATTATTTCTGGGCAACTAATTTGGGATGGGGTGGCCTGTAGAGAGACTTACGGTTTTTGAGTGGCCGGAGAAGATGATCGGAGCTCCCCTCCGGTCACCTGAAAGTGATTAGCCCTAATTAGGGTTTAATCTCCGGATGCGTTGTGGACCCTTGGATTGTGTTTAGTTTAGGAGTTTGAGTGGCCCAGATTGCTACATTATTTTTTAATTCAGTTTAATTAGTTTAAATTAGGATTAATTAATAAATTAGATCAGAATCAATCCTGACCCTTGGATAGCGCACGCAGTCAACATCTCCCCCTAGGTTTGAATCTCAGCCAATGGATCAGATTACTTTCCCTTTAATTCATTTTTAATTCATTTTCTTTCTATTTTTCTTGCATATTTAATTTAAAATAGCTAAAAACATCCAAAAAATATTTTCTTTTGCATTCTGACTTTAAATATTTTTCTCATTCCAAAAATGATTTTTATTTTATTTTTTGCATTAAAAAAGTATTTTTAAAATATTTAAATGTTATTTTTAATTAAATAAAGTCTTTTAATTAATTAAAAATACATTTAGGTTTCTAAAAATCACCAAAAAATCATGAATCATCCCAATGCATTTAGAAACATTTTCAAACTCTTCACACAAATTTCTTTTTAGGTTTGATCATAGTTTGTGAATTTTCTTTGAATTAAGGATCATTAAAATCATAATTTTGAACCCTAACTTTAAAAAAAATTATTTCTGCTTAACCAAGAAGAGTTTGAAGATGATTCTTTTTGCATTGTGTTGCATATTGCATGTAGTTTATAGGTCATTTATCTCATAAATCTATCTTTCATTTTCAAATCGATTTGCATTTTTCCCTTTGAACCACCCAAAAACCCTAGAAAACTTAGGAAATTCATAACTTTTGATTGGTTAGGCTTCTGACCTTCTCCTTTGGGGTGTGACCTAATATGGGATTAGGGTTTGTTTGAGCTTGATTGCAAATTTTTATAATGTCATATGATTTTGTTTTGGTCATTTTCATCTCATACTTCCATATAACCCTAAATTCTCATGTTCATTTGCATTCACCTTGCATATGCATCCTTACATGAACTTGCCATGACATTTCTTGCATTCATATGTCATCTTAGACATCTTAGGACATGTTAGAACCATTCTTGATAATTTCTTCATTCATTTGCCATGATTTGTATTCATTTCATTTCATTAACTTTCATGTGTTTTCAAACTTCAAAGCATGCTTCCATTGACATCTCATTCTTGTATGATCATACATATGCACTTTGTATGCCTTTGCATCATCTCACATGACATTAACATTGCATATACACTTCTGACTTTGGTCATTTCATCTCATTGCATCTCATTTCATTTCATTTCTTCATGCTTTTTACTTTATGCATTCATGCATACATTTTCAGGTGGTAATTTACTTTGAGAAGTGGATTTGCCTTCACTTCTCACTTTTCTTTATCTCTTTCATTTGCATTTTGTTTGTCTTTTAAGTGAACTTGTTCACTTGTGTTCCATTTCTATCACTTTCGTTCTTTAGGTTACTTATCTTCTTCATTGAAGTAAGTAACTTATTCTTCTGCTTCATCCTCCTTTCATCTGCTTCTTCCATTGGTGGCTTCCTTGAAGATCTTTCTCAAGCCTTACAAACCATAGGAATATCCAAGAATGATAATAATTAGGGTTGTGATTAGTCCCCCTTAGCTTTTTACCTTTGAGTCTCCTTGAGTCTCTCTTCTCATCTCAATAATCAGAGACTAAACTCTTAAAGTTTTAGGACTTTGGAATTAGGGTTATGCCTGCATCCTTCTCTTAGGATGGAGTGTATAACTTTAATCCTAAGTGTTAAACCTTTAATTTGTTTAAACCTCTTAATCAAATCATCTTAATAATCACTAAGACTTTATCTTGTAACTTGGGCCTTACATTAGGGTTCTAATTCTTCCTTATGGTTAAGAAGGACTAACCCTAGTGTTTAATGGACAAGTCCCCCTCAAGTTGTCTTACAAACCATAAAATCCATATCTTAATCTCATCCCTTTAATTAAAATCCACTTAATAAAGGTTTGTTATATAATGAATTTAATCCCTAACCGTGGATTAAGTTGAGGTATCTTCCTCAGCTTAAGTGTGCTCATCTATTATCCTTCTATTAGGATGGTGTAATGAGTTCACTAATCTGTGATCAGAGATCAAAGTCATTACTTAACACTAAAAAAACCCAAAAACATCTAATTAATCACAAGTAGGTTAAGGATCTTAATCCTACATCATCATGGTAATTAAGTTGAGATGCTTGTCTCATACTTAATTATTCTCATTATCCCTAATCAGGGAGGATATAATGAGTTTACAAGCCCTTGATTTAGGCTTAAGCTCATTAACTTATCCAAAACACCAAAAGCAATAACAAAACTGAAAACATAAAAACAAACAATAATCGTCTCCTTCGGGATTCTTTTCTCATCACTCTCATTCACAAATGAGAACTCGCTTCTTCCGTCTAATGCAAGACATTTAGCACTCGAGCCAGGCGAGTCATACACTTGAGCATAGACAAGCAAGCAGTTCACAGTTAATTTATATTTCAGTCTCTTTGAGTCGAACTACGGTGTTCTGACTTCCTCATTGCACGAGAGGATACGTAGGCATAACTTAACTGTTATCGAACAAAAGTCTCTTTGTCTTCCCCTTCTTTCAGCATTCTTTTCTAAGCCTCAGTTCATGAGCATTCACCTTTTGCACTGACACTTGTACATTCTTTTCCAGCTTTTGCACACAAATAGCACATACATTACCCCTTTTAAACACAATCTTTTAAGCGTGGATCCCATCGAGTACGACGGACAATCTGGGTGCTAATACCTTCCTAGGTTGTAACCAACCCCCTTTCTAAGTTTCTCTGGTTTGCAACCGTCTTATCCATCTTTTCCTAGATTTATGCAGCATTACCTTTCCGTCGGGATAAAAATGCCTAGCTGTCGACTCTATTCAGTTCATTTCATCTTCTCCTTTCACCGACCGTTCGCGCCTGTACCGGGATGCAAATCTTCGTGAGCGACACTCGTCTGCAAACAAAATGATCCCATATATACTAAGGGCCATGAGAGCACAAACAGTTTCCCACTTCCCAACTGCAACATGACTGGTGGCCTGAGTGATCAATAAGTCCAAATGGAGGCCTAGGTGTCGCTCCCTGGAATTTCCATCCTGGTACAAACGCGAAAGTGGCGCGGAAAAGGTTAGAGTCGCCAGCCAGACATATTTATCCCGAAAGAACGGGAATGGTAATGCTGCACAAACCAGAAGAAAAGAAAAGGAAGGACACGGGTCCTGCGAACCAAAGAGACTGAGTTCGGGAGTCGCTTACAACCTGGGAAGGTATTAGCACCCAGATTGTCCGCCGTACCCGATGGGATCCACGTTTGCAAAGAAACTATTTCAAAGGGTGAGGGTATGAAAGCTACTGCAAAGAAAAGAAAATGAGCTGGAAAAGAAAACTGAGAAAAGAACTGAATGAGAAAACAAAAGAGAAAAAATGTAGGGAAAATAAAGATTGTGCTCGAACGGGCCCTACCCTGCTGCCTACGTACCTCATCAAGACAATGAGGATCAGAGACGCCGTAGTTCCCCTAACTAGGGGTAGAAAAGAAATTGCTTGTGAATTAAGGCTTGAACTGCCTATGCCATTGCTCAGGTGTTGCAGACTCGGACGATGAGTGTGTAACCGTCTTGCAAAGTGACAAGTAGGAGCAAGTTCGCGTACAGAGCGAAGGAGATGAGAGAAGAATTCCCGAAGGAAAAGATGCTTATTGTTTGTTTGGTGTTTTTTAGAAGCTTTTTATGAGTGAAGTTTGCATAGGTAAGTGTACCTAAGTCTTACTCACTGGGATGTGTACATCTCACATCATCCCGAAATGGAATGCGCAAGAGGCACACCTATCTATGGAGGAAATCCCCAAAGCTAGTCCCACAAGTGAAGGCTCAGACACACTGACCTACTAACATTTATTAAGTGTTTTTGTGATTTTTGATTAAGTGTTTTTTAGCTTTTCTTTGTGAAGTGATCTCATGCTAAGACCTATCTACCACGAGGGAAAACTTACACCTCGCCCCGAAACGGAACGCATGCAAGTATCTCATAGCAAAGTCTCATGTCACATGGAAGCACTCACCATTTATTAAGTGAATTAGAATTAAGTTTGAAGATGAGAAGAGATAGCACCAAAAGGATATAAAGGTAAAAAATCTAATGGGAGACTAAAGAATCCTAAGTGTTGTCATGCATGGATATCCTAAGGTTAGTGTGGTTTTCTATCCTAAAGAAGAAAGAAAGAAGAAGAGAAGAAGAAGAAAGAAGAAGAGATGAGTAAGGCCTAAGCCCAACAATCAAAAGGTTAGCACAAGTAAGAATAAGAAGAGAAAAGATGAGATTTGGAGATGTGGGAATCACTTCCACACCTCTCACTTACCATAGCCCCTGAAAAGGTTAGCAACATAAGCATACAAGTGAAACACAATGAGCAAAATGACATGCCAACATCATACAAACAGAAGTGAAGTCATATATACAAATGCTCAATGCAAATGCAAGTTACAAGAATGAGGGAAGAAACATGCAAGTTAATTATGAAGCAACATAAAACACATGGCAAAACAAAGCAAACTTAATGAGATGCAAAGCAAAAATGCACAAACATAAACTCAAAGCCCAAGACCAGAACCAAATCAAGCCAAAGAAAAGCTTTAGAAGCAAGAGAGATGAAGAGAAGAGAAGCACAACACTAAACAATCACATAATGGAAGGAAAGAAGGAAGGAGATGAGGTGAAAGCACATAAGAAAAGGAAGAACTTAAAAGGTAAGCCAAACACAAAATTTCTAAGACACAACCCCTAAACCAGGATCAGAATGATACCCATACCCCAAAGAGACCCCAAATGAGAAGAAGAAGTTGGCACAAGTGCCCTTCTAGGCTAATGAGAGAGCTTATGATCAAAAGGAAGCAAAATGGGACAAGTTATGAACCAAAATTCAAATTAAATCAACAATGCATCCAAAAATTCTACAACTTAGGAAAAATGATCTTCAAACATGATATAACAATGAGCCAAAAGGATTGGAAGAAATTCAGAAGCCAAGTAGGTCAAATGAGGACATAAACATGAACTAGGGTTAGGAAACCTCAATGACAAGCCAAGGACCAAAACCAAATGAATAAGTTTCTAAAAATCAGGGAAAAAATCACACATGAACTACATCCTCTTATGAATCCAGAGCAAAAAGAATCAACAAGAAACTCAAAATAATGAACACTATGGAAAATGGACAAGGCAGGGTGCTCAAAAAGGAATAAAAAAGAATTAATTAAGATGAACAATTAATTGACACGTGGATATTAGAAATAAATGGAAAAGAAAAATATAAAAAAATTAGAGAAAACTCAAATGAATAACCATGAATTAATTTGGAATTTTTTGATGATTGGAAGTATTTTTAATAATTAGAAACCAAAATGGTATGAAAATAAAGTAAAGAAAAAGAAATAAAAATTGGAAAAGGGCTGGGAGGTGCGAATATTAAAGGATTCAGTTGAAATGGCTTGGGCCCAAGAGTCAGGGGGTGCGAATATTAAAGGATTCAGTTGAAATGGCTTGGGCCCAAGAGTCAGGGGGTGCGAATATTAGTGGAAGGCCCATTGGTCTGCGCAGGTATATAAACGTAATGGTGGAAATTCAAGGAAAATGCTGGAAAAAAACTAAGCCAACAGATGAAATGGACGCATCTTATGGATCTTTCATTAAATGACGTGTCCAAACAATTGGATGAGAGCTGAGGGAATATGAGAGTTATGGTGAGGTGCGTTACATGTTGAATTAAAATAGAACAGATTTGCACGTGAGAGAGAGGTTGGGTCATTAAAGGACGTGTCAAGATCCTGGTGCGTGGGAAAGAAGATCCAAGGGTGGGAAGACTGTCTTCTACCTCATAAACCCTAACACAAAGTTTTCCAGATTCCGGTGACCGGAGCTAGGGCTCCGGCACCGGAAAATTCACAATATGAACAAAACACCATAAAAATGAATAATAAGCTCCAGATTGACTAAACCAACTGCCCTGAGTTCAAAAATGACATTGAAAATCTCATTGGATCAATGAATCTTATGGATCGAAGGAAAACATGTGAGACCATGAAATTTCAAATTCAAAATACAAGCTCCACAATGCACCAAATTCAAAACCAACACAAGCAGAATGATCAGCATACATCAAAGATCCAAAAGCACACCTCAAAAATCATTTCTAGATCTGAAGATTCAAAGCTTACCTGAGATTGCAGTTCTTGAAAAAACTTGTTAGAAGCCCAGAGAATGAAGCCAATCCACTCCAAATGCTCTCTAGTTGAAAAATAAATGCAACTAGAGTCTTGAATCTTGCTGGATCTGAGTATTTGCAAGCAACTGCCCTGAAATGGCAAGGTTGTGATTCTTGAGAGATAGCTTGCACAATGGTGAGATTAATGTTCCTGAGCTCCCAAGGATGAAGGATCTATGATTTGTTTTTGGAGAGAGCTAGTGTGTGAGGAGATTCAAGAGAAAATGCAAGTTGTGCAAGAACTTGGAAACTGAAGAATGGGAGAGAACTGAGCCCTTGTAAAACCCTAATTTGTTTTATATCATCTCATGACTCAATGCTGAAAGAATGGGATGATTTGCACGTGAGAATGAAAAGTTTTAGTGATTTTGCAATTTTGGCCAATTTGGTGTGATCTCATGAAATCCTCATGTACTCTCTTGCCTTCAGCCCATGTGCACTCACCATCCAACCCTTGATTTGAATCCAAAAGATCTTGGCCCTTAGATGAAGTTGTCACACTCTTTTCATGAATATGCAAAAATTGCACTTTTTGAATAACATTCTTGTTGTGCACGAATTTGGTGTATTCCCTTGAGAAAAGTATGCCAAATACATTGTATTTTAACATTGTGAACTTATTTGATCCATACCAACACTTAAAATCAAGTTTCAAGACTTTTGGCTTTGGTGCAAGCATGAAAAATCAACATTTGCCCTAATTTTGCAAGGATTTTCGAGGGCCTTAGCTTTCTAACCATGAAGGATATGAAAAAGTAATTGTACTTTTTGAAAATGGAAGGCCTTAATCTCCAACTTTCATGTTTGACTTTGGTCCATTTGAAGAATTTTTCATCAAGTTATGATCATTTGAATTTTAGGGCAAAACTTGCCAAAAATGGCATTTTCTCAAAACCAACTTTGCACCAATTTTGCAAAACCCCTCAAAACTTCATGATTCTTGATATTTGAACTTGCCAAACCTCTTATAACATTAAAAGAACATCCCTTGGCTAGAGAATGGATTGGACCCCTTGAAATCACACAGTTGACTTTTTTAAGGCATAGTTGACCAGTTTCTTCATCTGCAAGCAACTGAGGAAATACTTGACTTCCACAAGGAATTTTCTCACAAAAATTGGTACCTAGGATCCTCTTGACATATGAAAGACTTTTCTCAAATGAAATTGCCAAAGCTTTAAGGTCTTCATGCTTGAATCTCAAACCCTAGTTTAGGACCATTGTGTAGGAGCTTTGCCCTAACCTGGAATCCTTGATGATCTTCCAACCCTCTGAGCTTTTGTAAATGAACTTGAACTTGTAAATGCAATATAGACTCCTCATAGGAATTGTAAAAAACCATTGGGCCCCTTGTCATGGCTTGTAATGCTTCAAGAACCTCCACAGATGATCATATGCCTAATGCTAGGACATGAGAAATGTTATGCCTCATCTTTCCATGCTAGGATGCTAAGAATATGATATGTTCATGATAAATATGATGTGATATGATGATTAAAATGAAGAGGGCAATTTTGGGGTGTTACACTAGGATTCCATCCTTGGTGGTCATATGCTGATCAATGATGGTGGTTTCCAAATACAGAGCCTTAACTATGTCTTCATTCCTAGGAGAAGTTATCTCAGGGTTTAAAGGAATCCCTCTCCTGATGGGGACACCCAACAACATGGAAAATTCTTCTAACAAAGGGCCCAACTAAAAGTCTGGGAAAGTAAAGAATCTGAGAGGATGGTCATAGAACTGAAGGCAAGTGTGAATCATGCTCCTCTGTGAGGCATCCAAGTCTATGATCATGTCCATAATACCACCATAATGTTCCCTGAATAGAGGGACATGATCAGGAGTGATAAATGTCTGAATCTTCCTGATGCCTGCTAGAGAGGGCTAGAAGAAATGATAAGTGATGTTGTTCTTCCTAGATGAGTCCATACTGACAATGGATGCTGATGAAGATAACTGAAGAAAATAACTGGTGAAGGCAACTAGAGGAAGTATCAGCTGAAGAAGATATTTGATGAAGGTAACTGATGAAGATGGCTAAGCAGAAGAACATTCAAAACAAAACCAAAGAAGATGTGGATACCCTGTAAAACAAATAGACAAATGTTAAAATGATGCAAAATGATGTATGCAGAATGATATGCAAGGGTTTGTGATCAGGTGCTGGATTTGTTGTTTGCTTTGAATAAGGTCCATGGTGTTCAGAAATCCAGATGAAGGCTAGAGAACCAGTAACTAGGTAGGGGACTCAAATAACGAGTCACAAATCCAGGATTTCATAGAATCAGTCCAAAATAGTGTGAACTTAAAAGAATAATAGTAACAAGGTATGATGAGGCCAAGGGTTCCTGCAAACCTGTAAACATCCCAACCCACTCACAGGTATTGTTCTAGAACAAGGATCCTCAGACTTGGATCTATTATGAGAAGTGTAAACACTTCTAACCCGGAGGTACAATGTTTACATTAATCATAAAGGACCCTCCTCTAATTCACCTCAGATGCTGAAGGTCGTCTAAAAAAGGTCATCCAGACTTAGCTGGCTTCCCAGATAGCCCTAGCACTACAGGAGATATGTAGCACAGAGTTCTCAAGAAGAAACCCATGTTTGAACCGTGTTTCATATTCCCACACCAGACCGAAATAGAATGGGAAAGAATATGAAGCCACTCTAATCCTATGTGTCACTTAGGATCCCGGTGTGGAACCTTACTCACTGAGATACCCCTCCCACCAAGGAAAAACAACAAATCCAGCACAGGTGATATGATGACAATAATATGAAATGCATAAAAACAGTAAATGAAAGCAATAAATAAAGTTGTACAGAAAGCAATAAATAAAGCAATAAACAAAAGAACACATAACACATAACACCCCCATAAACACAAATCAAACAAGCACTAGGAGAAACCCACAAAAAGAACAAGAAGCCCTGGTTGCAAGACCACATCCCCAGCAGAGTCGCCAAGTTGTCGCTCCCCTGAAAGACACCAGGGCCCCAAGGTGCAGACGCGAACAGTCGGCGAAAGAGAAAATGAGGTTAAATTGAATAGAGTCGCCAGCTAGGCATTTTTACCCGGAAGGAAAGGTAATGCTGCATAAACCTGGAAAGAGATGGATAAGACGGTTGCGAACCAGAGAAACTGAGAAAGGGGGTTGGATACGACTTGGGAAGGTATTAGCACCCAGATCGTCCGTCGTACTCGACGGGATCCACTCTTACAAGATAATGTTTAAAAGGGGTAGGTGTACGTGCTATCTGTATGCAAAAGCTAGGAATGAATGTACAGGTGTCAGTGCAAAAGGTGTGAATTGCTCAGGAACTGAGGCTTTGGAAAAGAATTATGAAAGAGGGGGAAAACACAGAGACTTTTGTTCGATAATTGTTAAGTTATGCCTACGTATCCTCTCGTGCAATGAGGAAGTCAGAACACCGTAGTTCGACCCAAAAAGTCAGGAAAAGATTGACTGTGAACTGCTTGCTTGCCTATGCTCAAGTGTATGACTCGTCTGGCTCGAGTGCTAACCGTCGCTCCCTAAGATTTGCATCCCGGTACAAGCACAAACGGTCGGCGAAAGGAGAAGATGAAATGAACTGAATAGAGTCGCCATATAGGCATTTTTATCCCGAAGGAAAGGTAATGCTGCATGAACCTAGGAGAATATGGATAAGACGGTTGCGAACCAGAGAAACTGAGAAAGGGGGTTGGTTACAACCTGGGAAGGTATTAGCACCCAGATTGTCCGTCGTACTCGACGGGATCCACGCTTGAAAAATTGTGTTAAAACGGGTAAGTGTATGTGCTATCGGTGTGCAAAAGCTGAGAATAAATGTACAAGTGTCATTGCAAAAATGAATGAAGTGCTCAGGAACTGAGGCTTAAAAAAGAATGTTGAAAGAGGGGGAAGACAAAGAGACTTTTGTTCGATAATAGTTAAGTTATGCCTACGTATCCTCTCGTGCAATGAGGAAGTCAGAACATCGTAGTTCGACTCAAAGAGACTGAAAGATAAATTGACTGATGAACTGCTTGCTTGCCTTTGCTCAAGTGTATGACTCATCTGGCTCGAGTGCTAACTGTCTTGCATTAGACGGAAGAAGCAAGTTCTCGTTTATGAATGAAGGTGATGAGAAAAGAATCCCAAAGGAGACGATTATTGTTTGTTTTTGTGTTTTCAGTTTTGTTATTGTTTTTGGTGTTTTGCATAAGTTAATGAGCTTAAGCCTAAATCAAGGGTTTGTAAACTCATTATATCCTCTCTAATTAGGGATAATGAGCCTACTTAAGTATGAGATAAGCATCTCAACTTAATTACCATGATGATGTAGGATTAAGATCATTAACCTACTTGTGATTATTTAGATGTTTTTGGGTTTTTGTTTAGTGTTAAGTAATGAGTTTAATCTCTAATCACAGATTAGTGGGTTCATTACACCATCCTAATAGAAGGATAATAGATGAGAACACTTAAGCTGAGGAAGATACCTCAACTTAATCCATGGTTAGGGACTAAATTCATTAGATAACAAAGCCTTTATTAAGTGGATTTTAATTAAGGGATGAGATTAAGAAGTGGATTTTATGGATTGTGAGACAACTTGAGGGGGACTTGTCCATTAAACACTAGGGTTAGTCCTTCTTAACCATAAAGAAAGAATTAGAACCCTAATGTAAGGCCCAAGTTACAAGATAAAGTCTTAGTGATTATTAAGGTGATTTGATTAAAAGGTTTAAACAAATTAATGGTTTAAAACTTAGGATTAAAGTTATACACTCCATCCTAATAGAAGGATATAGGCATAACCCTAATTCCAAAGTCCTAAAACTTTAAGAGTTTAGTCTCTGATTATTGAGATGAGAAGAGAGACTCAAGGAGACTCAAAGGTAAGAGCTAAGGGGGACTAATCACAACCCTAATTATTATCATGCTTAGATGTTCCTATGGTTTGTAAGGCTTAAGAAAGATCTTCAAGGAAGCCACCAATGGAAGAAACAGATGAAAGGAGGATGAAGCAGAAGAATAAGTTACTTACTTCATTGAAGAAGATGAGTAACTTAAAGAAAGAAAGTGAGAGAAATGGAACACAAGTGAACAAGTTCACTTAAAAGAAAAACAAAATGCAAATGAAAGAGATAAAGAGAAATGAGAAGTGAAGGAAAATCCACTACTCAAAGTAACTTACCACCTGAAAATGTTAGCATGAATGCATAAAGTACAAAGCATAAAGAAATGAAATGAAATGAAATGCAATTGATAACGAGAAATCGTATCAATTTATTACTACGTTTTAAGTCCGTTTTATCGCACATTGATCCTATTAACTCGCGATTATTCGAGTTTTTTATGTCACATTGCAGGTATAACATTTATAGAGCTAAATTATGAGAAAAAGATCAAATGAGCAAAAACTAGCATGAAAAGAAGATGAAGAGAAGAATTCTGCTAAGTCTGCATATTTTGTAACACTCACGGTCGTCATAACATCACCACGACCATGACGCCCTACTTTGAGGTCTCACGACCGTTACTCAATTGTCACGACCCTGACACGCTTGAATTGGAAAATGTGACCGTTACGCCCTTGTCACGACGTGACAAGGAAAGTGGGTTTAATTAATTTGAATTATTCATAAAGACGTGTGCAGAGAGTCAAAGACGACTCCTATTATTTCTCAACAGAAGCAAACCCAGTATGCACTTTCGCTGGATTCTCTCATTTTGGAACGATGCCCACGCTAATCAAATTCAACTGCCCAAGCCCAAAATCTAGTTCTATAAATACCCTAGTTACATATTGAAAATGACAGAGTATTATTTTAAGTTTCACGCGGAAGCTCTGCCGTAATTTTCCTGAACCCATTTAATTTTTCCAGCATTGTTCTTGTTTATTTTTCCTGTTTCTATTTCAACCCAAATTCAATAACAATTTCCAACATTAGGAAATTGTTATTTAAATTAATTTCTTTTTAGCCTTCAGAATTTGTTTGGTATTTTTATTTTTGATTCCGGTTCCGAACACTCCGAGCTTGCCAATCTGTGGAAGAAGGAGTTTAACGAATTTAATTATCCAGGTTTTTATTTTTGCATTTATATTAAGTTTATTTAATTGTTTATGTTAAGATATTATTATTATTTTATAATGTATGTTTTAATTAATATTTATTTATTTCTGCATCTGTCTGTTGGTATAAATAAAATGAGTAGCTAAATTAATTAGGCGGTATGTAATAAACTAAACCAAACCGGTTAAATCGAATCTAAGCTAAAATAATTAAGAACTTATATTCTGGCTGTGGCTTTTTATAATTAAAATAAATCTTTTTGTTACGAGAGTAAGAAAAGTGTAATAGGTTAGGTCGAGACCACGAGAGTGTGAGATTTTAACCGGATAGCTAAAGTTAGGCATTTGATTTAAATACAGCGAGAGCGCTTTAAAATGAATTAGACTTATTAAGTTTTCAAAAATTATTTTCTAAACACTTATGGGCGAGCGAGAGCAGGCATAGAGCTTTAGGAGTAAGATCTGAGATAAGACCACGAGAGTGTGAGTCGAGGGTATTTAAACTGATAATCTCTACAGAACAATCTAAGTGAACCATCTTTATAAGCTTAGGTTAGATTTACCCGCGTAGGTTAACATAATTACATACCGACCGCCTTCTCATTATTTCCTTAAAACTAAATTTAATTCCCGTTTTTTAATCCTTGAAACCAAAATCGTGACAAACATCCACCTTAGCTAAACTAGCAGACCTTCTAGCACTAAGTGAGTACAAAGTCCTGTGGGTTCGACAATCTTTTATATTACTTCGATAGGCTGTGCGCTTGCAGTTCAGATACCGTTAGACACATATCGCGTCTTCGCGACCCACCAAGTTTTTGGCGCCGTTGCTGGGGACCTTGATTTAGTTACTAGTGCACTATTAGATTAGCACTGTCTAGACTAAGATAACAACTTATTCTTTTTCTAATCTAATTTCCCGAGTGTATGCCAAGTACTCGCTCTCAAGGCGAAGACTTGCAACCTCCAGTCCCAGAATTAGAACGTTTCTTATATTTAAGAAGACGAATATTCGAATACGAACGAAAATACAACATTCCAGATCTTCAAGTTGATCCACCTAAACCAGTTGGAACATCAAAGGACGCAGAGATGGCTGAAGAACCAAATCACCCACTCAAATATTACGCTAGTCCTTCACAAGCTGAGCCGCATTCCAGCATTGCTGCACCGGCAATCAATCGAAACGATTTCGAATTGAAACCTTCGTTGATATCAGCCGTGCAACAAAATCAATTCACCGGAAATCCTACCGAGGATCCGAACCTTCATCTTTCAATATTTTTGCAGTACACAAATACTGTAAAAGCTAATGGAGTTACCCAAGAAGCTATTAGATTACGCCTTTTTCCTTTTTCACTTCGAGACAGAGCGAGAGCCTGGCTTCAATCTCTACCCTCGAATTCAGTAACTACGTGGGAGGAACTAAAGAGAGTATTCTTGACAAGATATTTCCCACCTAGCAAGACAGCTATGCTAAGAGCTCAAATCAACGGATTTAAGCAAAAGGAAAACGAGTCACTTTTCGAAGCTTGGGAACGCTACAAAGATATGCTGAGACTTTGTCCACATCACGGATTAGTAGAATGGATGGTCATCCATACTTTCTACAATGGACTCTTGTACAATACAAGAATGACGATTGACGCTGCCGCGGGCGGCGCACTAATGGACAAAGAATATAATGATGCTTATGCACTTATCGAGAGTATGGCTCAGAACCATTACCAATGGGGAAGCGAGAGAGTCGTAACTGAGAAACCAACAAAAGGAGGTATGTATGAAGTGAGTAGTATGGACCAAGTCAATGCAAAGTTTGACAAACTTAACCAAAATATCGACAACTTGACCATAACACCAACAACCACCATGGCTGCGGTAACACCTAACTGTGAGTTATGTGGAGTTCCAGGACATGCTGTCCCTGATTGTCAACTATTAGCAGGAATTCCCACAGATCAAGTGAATTATGCTCAAGGAAACCCGTACTCAAACACATACAACCCAGGTTGGAAGAATCATCCGAACTTCTCTTATAAGAACAACAATGCTTTATGCGCACCAGGTCAAGCACCAGCTACACCACCAGGATATCAAAAGACTGCTCCTAATGCTCCTAGAAAATCAAACCTTGAGTTGATGATGGAGAACTTCATAGCTATCCAATCTTAAACAAACAAGGATTTCTTAAACCAAAACATACACACTAGTGAGCAGATTAAGCAATTAGTGAGCAAGGTAGATGCGTTAGCTACACATAACAAAATGCTTGAAAATCAGATTTCACAAGTAGCTCAACAACAAGCACCTACCGCTGCACCAGCTGGAGTATTTCCTGGACAACCCCAACCTAATCCAAAAGGACAGGCCAATACTGTGATACTAAGAAGTGGCAAGGAACTTGACGGACCTACCGATCCAAGACTTGACAATCCAACCATGTACCAAAAACCAGATAAGCCGACTGAAAAGGAGAATGAACCAGAAGAAAAGGAAGATAATAATCAAGAGGCAGTGGAGAAAGAAAAGCCTTATGTGCCTCCACCACCTTATAAACCACCAATTCCGTACTCTCAGAGATTAACCAATTCCAAGACGATGGGCCAGTTTAAGAAATTTGTTGAACTTCTGAAATAGTTGAATATTACTATTCCGTTTACAGAAGCTATCACTCAAATGCCCTCGTATGCAAAGTTTCTAAAGGAAATCTTATCCAATAAGAGGAAGATAGAGGATAACGGAACCGTTACACTTACTGCTGAGTGTAGCGCAATAATTCAAAACAATATGCCTCCTAAGTTAAAATATCCAGGTAGTTTCTCTATACCCTGTGTAATAGGAAAATTCGTCATTGATAAAGCTCTATGCGATTTAGGAGCCAGTATCTGTGTTATGCCCTTAACAATTTGCAAAAGGCTAGACATGGGAGACCTAAGACCAACTAAAATGTCTGTTCAACTAGCCGACCGCTCTATTAAATATCCTGTAGGCATACTAGAAAATGTCCCAGTACGTATAGGACAATTCTATATTCCTACTGATTTTATAATCATGGACATCTCTGAAGACTCCACTACACCTATCATACTAGGAAGACCATTCTTAGCTACCGCCGGAGCTATTATAGACGTAAAGAAAGGAAAGCTAACCTTTGAAGTAGGTGAAGAGAAAGTTGAATTTATTTTAACGCAATTCTTACAATCACCAGCTATAGAGGATACATGCTATTTATTGGATGTAATTGACGAATGTGTAAGAGAAATGGAAATGAAAGAAACTACCTATTCTGAAATTATGAAAATTCAAATCCCTCCGATTTTTAAAGATGACAATTGGCGTGAACCATATACGGATGATAGTCTAAGCGAAAGTTTAGCACTTACGCCGGATCCCATGCCAAGTAAGAAGAAACCTACATTAGAGTTAAAAACTTTACCTAAGAACCTAAGATACGAATTCCTAGACACTGAATGTACAAGACCAGTTATAATCAATTCCAGTTTAGGAACAATCAAAACGAAGAAACTTTTAGATGTCTTAAAGAAATACCCAACTGCATTAGGATATAACATATCTGATCTCAAAGGAATATGTCCTTCAATCTGTATGCATCGTATTCTGCTAGAAGAAGATTGCAAAACCTCCCGAGAATCTCAAAGAAGAACTAACCCAATCCTTAGCACTATAGTAAAGGAAGAAGTTAAGAAACTACTAGACGCTGGAATAATATATCCAATCTCTGATAGTAAATGGGTTAGTCCAGTACATGTAGTACCAAAGAAAGGAGGTATCACTATTGTGAAAAACGCTAAAGGCGAATCGATATCACAAAGAGTAGTGACCAGACATAGAGTGTGCATCGATTATCGTAAACTAAACAAAGCCACTCGAAAAGATCGTTTCCCACTACCTTTTATAGATCAAATGCTAGAACGATTAGCCAAACACTCGTACTTCTGTTATCTTGATAGTTACTCAGGATTTTTCCAAATCCCGATTCACCCAGATGATCATGAGAAGACTACATTCACATGCCCTTATGGAACGTTCGCTTATAGACGAATGCCCTTTGGATTGTGTAACGCTCCTGCAACCTTTCAAAGATGTATGATGTCAATCTTCACAGATTTCATAGACAACATCATGGAAGTGTTCATGGACGACTTCTTTGTATGCGGGCAAAGTTTTGAAGGATGTCTGTCAAATTTAGAAATGGTGTTAGAAAGATGTGTAAGAGTAAACCTCGTGCTTAACTGGGAGAAATGCCATTTCATGGTCAGAGAAGGAATCGTACTAGGACACGTTATATCTGATAAGGGAATTGAAGTTGATAAAGCTAAGATAGAAGTCATAAAAGATCTTCAACCCCCCAAGACAGTTCGAGAAATACGAAGCTTTTTAGGACACGCCGGATTCTACCGACGATTCATCAAAGATTTCTCGAAAATCACTAAACCTCTTACCGGTTTATTAATGAAAGACGTTGAGTTCATATTCAATAAAGATTGTCTTAAAGCATTCGAAACTCTAAAAATAGCCCTCATCACCACACCAATCATGCAACCACCTGACTGGAGATTACCTTTCGAAATCATGTGCGATGCGAATGACTATGCTGTAGGCGCAGTTCTAGGACAAAGGAAGAAATTCCATGGTACGCTGACATTGTCAACTACTTAGCTGCAGGAGCACTTCCACCTGACTTAACCTATCAGCAGAAAAAGAAATTCTTTCACAATCTCAAGCATTACTATTGGGACCAACCATTATTGTTTAAAAGAGGACCTGACGGAATATTTCATCGATGTATTCCGAAGAAGAAATAGAAGATGTCATTGCTTATTGTCATTCATCTCCTTATGGTGGACATGCAAGCACTTCCAAGACTTGTGCAAAAATCTTACAAGCCGGTCTATTTTGGCCTAATTTATGGAAAGATGTCCACATCGCTGTTATAAATTGCGATCGGTGTCAACGCACCAGAAATATTTCAAGAAGAGATGAAATGCCTCAAAGAGGAATATTAGAAGTAGAAGTCTTCGACGTCTGGGGAATAGATTTTATGGGACCATTCCCATCATCTTTCGGTAATAAGTACATACTCATAGCTGTCGATTATGTTTAAAAATGGATTGAGGCTATAGCTTCTCCTACAAATGACACACGAGTAGTAATTAAGCTTTTCAAGAATATAATCTTTCCAAGATTTGGTGTGCCTAGACTTGTCATTAGTGACGGTGGCTCGCATTTCATTTCGAAAATATTTGACAAATTACTATCTAAGTATGGAGTCATACATCGTGTAGCAACACCATATCATCCACAAACAAGTGGACATGTCGAAGTCTCGAACAGAGAAATAAAACAAATCTTAGAAAAGACTGTCGCCATATCTAGGAAAGATTGGTCATCTAAACTTAATGAAGCTTTATGGGCTTATAGGACAGCCTACAAGACACCCATAGGAACTACACCTTTCAAACTAGTGTATGGGAAGGCTTGTCATCTCCCGGTAGAACTAGAACACAAAGCATATTGGGCGATTAAAACACTCAATATAAACTACAATGCCGTAGGAGAAAAGCGAATCCTCGACATTAATGAATTAGAAGAATTAAGGTTAGATGCTTATGAGAATGCTAAGATATATAAAGAAAGAACCAAGCGATGGCACGATAAGCGCCTATCTAGGAAAGAATTTAGTGTGGGAGACGTTGTACTCCTCTTTAATTCAAGACTTAGGCTCTTTCCTAGAAAACTAAAATCTAGATGGTCAGGACCCTTTGAAATAACTAGAGTGTTCCCGAGCGGAGCAATAGAAATTAAGGGTAGGAATAGTGAACCGTTCACAGTAAACGGACAACGATTAAAACATTACCATAACATTGAAAATAGAGATTATGCGAATAGTTTAAAGCTTTTAGAGTTATCCACTAACTTCCCTGATTAATCTACGCCTAAGCATTACGTCAGGCTTATGACGATAAAAACATCGCTTAGTGGGAGGCAACCCATTTTATCATTTTATCATTTTATCATTTTATTGTTTTATTTCATTATTATTATTATTGACTTTATTTATGCATTTATTTTCTTATATTCTTTATTTTAATTTTTTTTAATTTTTATTTTCTAAATCACTTTTACAGATTTTTCTAAAGTCTTTTCCACTTTCCTTTTCCCCCTGATTTGTTTCCTCCATATAAACACTAACTATGGCTAACCAACCAAGAAACATTATGGAAACTAAATTTAGAGGTAGAAACCAAAGAATGAAATTTGAGGAATTGTCACAGAGACAAATGGATTTGACTCTGTACTATGATGAACAGACCATGGAAACTTTAGGTATACATGATAGCATCCTATACTTGTTTAACCAACTCGGATGGGAGAATGCTCTCATAAAACATAGGTTTGTGACTTACCGCGAGCTCACCCTTGAGTTTTTAAGCTCCTTAGTTTACTTACCCGAGCGCGGATTTGGATTAAGGAAAGGATTTATTAGTTTCCGACTATTCGGGATCGAATATGACTTTAACCATAAGGAACTAGCTGACTTACTAGGATTCCCTAGTGGACCCATTGCCTTTACTACCACCCAGGTAGAATTAATGGATATTGAGCTAGACTTCTTTTGGGGAACCTTAACCGGAAATTACCATCCTGAGCCGGATAACATGAACAATGATGAAATACATAACCCTGCTATCCGCTATTTCCATAAGATCCTTGCCCACACCTTCTTTGGAAAGGAAGAGAACCTCACTGGAGTATCTAAAGATGAGATATTCATAATGTCCTGTTTGACCGATGGAAAACCCGTTAATGTTGTACCATTCATGATGCAAACCTTTACCCGAATCCAAGAGGAACCTGATCTACCAATATTGGTAGGAGACCTGGTCACCATGATTGCTGATGCCCTCGGACTTAGATACCAATTACACAAGTGTAACCGTTTAGGTACCATCCGCCCTATGAATCTGAATTTCTGCTTTAACCGCCAAATTATAAGAAACTTAGGACAACCACCTTACGAGTACCTAATCAGAAATGAAATAGTAACCCTGTTCACATTACCGAACCATGCTAAAGTCAGTGTTCACAATAAAGATAATTGGCTTTATGAGCTTACCCCTCCTGACTATCCATCCACACCCGAAACACCACAATCTTACCAAATTAGGGATGACATAATGACTGATGTAGAAAGTGACCCCGAGACACCTCCTGGTTACCATGACATCGACCACACCAATGAAGTTATTGAAACCCCTGAAATTAATCGAGTAGGATATGCTGACAACTTAAAGAAAATTATGAACACTCTTGAAGTTTATCAAGCTGATATTAATGCTGTTAAGGATGAAGTTAAAAGCATGCGATTGGACGTTATAGGTTTAACTGACATAACATGTGAACAATTCTATCATATAAACTCCGCACTTGAAGATTTGAAGAAGCAACTTTGATAATGCTGTAGTGATTTGATTTATTTTACTTTTCGTTTTTGTTTCTAGTTAGTTTTGATATTTTGCAACATTTCATAGCTTATTTTTATTACTGTAATTTTCTTTTTATTATGTCAAAAGCAAAGTACTTCTACATATGCAACTTTCCAATTTAATCAAATTTCCATGCTTTTCATTATTTGCTGATATATTTGAATTGCTGGATATTTTATGAATTCTCGTGTGATGAAATCTACTGCTTATATATATTGATCCACTATTATGTTTATGTTGGAATTAATTGGAAGTGATAAGGAATTGCAATCAAACTGAACTGAGGTAATACATTCTGTGAAAATTCCATGTTTTGTGATCATCACGGTCGTCACCATCCCTCACGATCGTAACGGGCTATTTAGCGCGTCACGACCGTAAGACCCCCCTCACGACCGTGACAACCCTAATTTACAAATTCTGAAGTTACAGAGGCAGTTCACCTTCGTAACACCCACTTCCATTTTCATAAAAATCTCTAACCTCCCATTATCTCCTCTTTTCCCGTAACCACCCATTACTCTCAAATCAATTCCATTAACTCGTTCCACCTTTCCATTTATTCACAACTTCTCACATTCACTTCATTCCATCATTAATCCGAACAATTTCTTCACATTTTCTCACAAAACCTCAAAAACACTTATCTCTCATTTACCTCATTTGCATGCAATGGAGAATATTCAGTTTAGAGATGGTGACCAAGGAGAAGCACAAAGAGAGAAGTTTGTAAGGTTTGGCATCCAACCCACTCGGTACGTCGACCTCGACTGCTTGAGGGAGTTAGGATTGCTCGACGGAGTGAAGCTACTGCTTGAGCATGTTGGCTTGTGGGACTTGTGCAGTCAACCGCAACCGACATTTGAAAACCTCACCTTGGAGTTTCTGAGTTCGTTTCAGTATATCACACCATCCAGTTCAATAAGTCAACTAACCGGCATTGCAAAATTCAGAATGCTTGGAAGAGAGTTCCAAATCACTGAAACCAGAATCGCTGAACTGTTAGGCTTCAGTCATGGCGATGGTGCTCACCTCCGCGTGCCCGACAACTTCAATGAAGCAGCTTTCACTTTGTGGCACAACATCACGAATAGCCATGCTACCGCCTACCAGAGTCTGAATGCCACCCACATCCATAATCCTGCGATTCGGTATTTCCATCGTATCATCTGCAACACAATCTTTGCAAGAGAGAGCAACCACAAGCTAAACTCCAAAGAGCTCTTATTCTTGCATTGTGCCTTGAATGAGGAACGCATCAATGCTGCTCCGTTCCTTTTGGCCCATATTCAGTCCGTAGCGCAAAGAGGCGCCACTCCCTTCTTCATTGGCGGTATTGTCACTTCTCTTGCCATACAGCTGGAGCTTGGTGACCAGATATCTCATTTGCCTCATAGAGCACCGGAGCTGCTTACCAAGAGCTATTGCAAGTCCGCTCATTTAATCTCGCAGCAAGAGGATGGTAGGTTCATCCCTGTGATCCAAGGCACCATCTATCATCACATCACTTTGCCTTGCAGGAACCGCATCGATCCCTCGAACAGAGCCAATTGGCTATTTGATTTTCCGGATACCGCAGGCCATGTTCCGATTATTGACGAGGAGCCTGATGCACCTGCGGACGAGATGCAGGATGCGATGGATGCTGCTGAGCCAGTTCAGGACATCCCTGAGTCCTCCACCAGGCATCCACCTTCCTCCGACATTACCCTTGAAGACATCCTCCGTGCCATTCATCAGCAAAATCAGATGAATGCCGCACTTGAGAGAAGGCAGAAAGAGCAATACGATGCACTCCTTTCAACTGTTGCAAATAACCAGAGGATGACAGATGAAAAACTAGGAGAGATTTTTAGCGAGCTGGAAGCTTTGCGTATAGATATCACTATTCTCACCACCACTGGTTCTGATCAGGAAGCCACTCCTACCAGACGCTCCCGCACCAGAAGCCGAGGCCGTGGTCGTCAGCAGCATTAGTTTATGTTTTTGTTTTTGCATTTCTGATTTTGTATTGTATTTTCCCCGCTATTATATCACAACATTGAGGACAATGTCTGATATAGTGTGGGAGAGATACCTTTCCCTTTCCGCATTTTCCATTTCATTGTATTCCCCTTTCCGTATTTTCAATTAAACAAAGTAATATTTATGCTATTTCTTCAGTTTCAATTCTTCCCCGTTTATTTAGCCATACCGAAAATTTTTGCTTTATCTTCGCATTACTCGACTTACCTATGAAATCGTAGTTAGGAAGCTGAGAAAGATCCAACAAGATCAATGCAGTCTTGACACCTTAGACTTCCTACTTAAGCATTCCGTTCCAATAATTGTTACGACTACACCTTAAGTCTTAGTTCTAAAGTAACCCCTAGTAGTTTATACTAGCAGTCAGCACCGTCTGAACACAAACCACGTGGGGATCCGATGAACATAAGTGTTTGATGCCTAATCTATAAACAATCCTTCATATCTCGATGCCAATAAAAAGAAATTGCACCAAAGTACACGGTCGCATATAAGAAGGAGTCCATTACGGGTTGGTTCAGAGGTACCTGGTTCTGAACTTGGTAGGGCGTGCTACGGCTCGATCCCCCACAACCTCCAATTTGGATAATATATATAGGGTTGCCACATTCGTATACCAGACCCCGTGCTTACAAAGGATCAAAGTCACTAATCGGCTACTCCACTACGTGCGTGCTAAGGCAAATGGCTTAATGTGATTGCGCTAGAATGAAACCGGGTGAAATAAGATCGAAAGACTCTAGGTAGAATCATAACGCAATTACCGAATGTTTTGTTTAAACGGGAAGTCGACGACTTAGCTTGTTACTTGTGTCACTAGTGTATCGTTAGTGTTCTATTCTAGTACCGGTTTATCTAGCTAAATGATTTCTCGTATGGTTTGTTATGTGTATGCGTCCGATGAAAATAGTCCGATCATTTTTCAACCGACTATTTTATTGAGGACAAGCAAAGGTTTAAGTTTGGGGAAGTTTGATAACGAGAAATCGTATCACTTTATTACTACGTTTTAAGTCCGTTTTATCGCACATTGATCCTATTAACTCCCGATTGTTCGAGTTTTTTATGTCACATTGCAGGTATAACATTTCTAGAGCTATATTATGAGAAAAAGATCAAATGACCAACAACTAGCATGAAAAGAAGATGAAGAGAAGAATTCTGCTAAGTCTGCATATTTTGTAACACGCACGGTCGTCACAACATCACCACGACCGTGACGCCCTACTTTGAGGTCTCACGACCGTTACTCAATTGTCACGACCGTGACACGCTTGAATTGGAAAATGTGACCGTTACGCCCTTGTCACGTTCGTGACAAGGAAAGTGGGTTTAATTAATTTGAATTATTCATAAAGACGTGTGCAGCGAGTCAAAGACGACTCCTATTATTTCTCAACAGAAGCAAACCCAGTATGCACTTTCGCTGGATTCTCTCATTTTGGAACGATGCCCACGCTAATCAAATTCAACTGCCCAAGCCCAAAATCTAGTTCTATAAATACCCTAGTTACATATTGAAAATGACAGAGTATTATTTTAAGTTTCACGCGGAAGCTCAGCCGTAATTTTCCTGAACCCATTTAATTTTTCCAGCATTGTTCTTGTTTATTTTTCCTGTTTCTATTTCCAACCCAAATTCAATAACAATTTCCAACATTAGGAAATTGTTATTTAAATTAATTTCTTTTTAGCCTTCAGAATTTGTTTGGTATTTTTATTTTTGATTCCGGTTCCGAACACTCCGAGCTTGCCAATCTGTGGAAGAAGGAGTTTAAAGAATTTAATTATCCAGGTTTTTATTTTTGCATTTATATTAAGTTTATTTAATTGTTTATGTTAAGATATTATTATTATTTTATAATGTATGTTTTAATTAATATTTATTTATTTCTGCATCTGTCTGTTGGTATAAATAAAATGAGTAGCTAAATTAATTAGGCGGTATGTAATAAACTAAACCAAACCGGTTAAATCGAATCTAAGCTAAAATAATTAAGAACTTATATTCTGGCTGTGGCTTTTTATAATTAAAATAAATCTATTTGTTACGAGAGTAAGAAAAGTGTAATAGGTTAGGTCGAGACCACGAGAGTGTGAGATTTTAACCGGATAGCTAAAGTTAGGCATTTGATTTAAATACAGCGAGAGCGCTTTAAAATGAATTAGACTTATTAAGTTTTCAAATATTATTTTCTAAACACTTATGGGCTAGCGAGAGCAGGCATAGGGCTTTAGGAGTAAGATCTGAGATAAGACCACGAGAGTGTGAGTCGAGGATATTTAAACTGATAATCTCTACAGAACAATTTAAGTGAACCATCTTTATAAGCTTAGGTTAGATTTACCCGCGTAGGTTAACATAATTACATACCGACCGCCTTCTCATTATTTCCTTAAAACTAAATTTAATTCCCGTTTTTTAATCCTTGAAACCAAAATCGTGACAAACATCCACCTTAGCTAAACTAGCAGACCTTCTAGCACTAAGTGAGTACAAAGTCCCTGTGGGTTCGACAATCTTTTATATTACTTCGATAGGTTGTGCGCTTGGAGTTCAGATACCGTTAGACACATATCGCGTCTTCGCGGCCGTCAGCAATGAGATGAAATGACCAAAGTCAGAATTTTTTATGCAATGTTAATGTCATGTAAGATGATGTAATGGTATACAAAGTGCATATGTATGATCATACAAAGATGAGATGCAAATGGAAGCATGCTTTAAAGTTTGAAAACACATAAAAGTTAATGAAATGAAATGAATGCAAATCATGGCAAATGAATGAAGAAATGATCAAGCATGGTTTTAACATGTCCTAAGATGTCTAAGATGACATATGAATGCATGAAATTTCATGGCAAGTTCATGTATTGATGCATATGCAAGGTGAATGCAAATGAACATGAGAAATTAGGGTTATATGGATGTATGAGATGCATACGACCAAAGAAGATGCAATATACAAGATAAAAATATGCAAATTCACTCAAAGGAACCCTAAACCTATACTAGGTCACACCCCAAAGGAGAAGGTCAGAAGCCTTACCACTCAAAAGTTATGAATTTCCTAAGTTTCTAGGGTTTTTTGGGTGATCTTCAATGTAAAATTCCAAATAATTTGAAAATGCAAGATAAAAATGAAACAAAAATGTGTTTAGATGCTAGAAGATATGCACAAAGCAAAGAAAAAAGAATCATTCACAAACTTAACTTGGTTCTAGGGTTATGAATTTTTGAAGTTAGGGTTAGAAAATGAACATTTTTAAGAACCCTAATTCATTGAAAAATCACAAAGTATGATCAAAACCAAAAAGAAATTTGTGAGGTGAGTTTGTAAATGTTTGTAAATGTCTTAGAATGCTCTCTGATTTTTTTGATGATTTTTAAATACCTAAATGTATTTTTAATTAATTAAAATGAATTAATTAATTAAATAAAATATTTAAATGATTTAAAAATACTTTTTTAATGCAAAAAATAAAAATAAAAATATTTTTGGTCTCTGAAAATGCATAAAAGTCATGACAAAAATTTCCAGATTTTTAAAATGATTTTTACTATTTTAAAATAAATAGACAAAAGAAAATAGAGATAAATAAAATAAAAATGAAAAGTATGCTGAATTAATGGCCTAGATGCAAAGTCAATGAGATGGAGGGTCAGGATCACAAAGTGCGTTGACTGGGAGTATGCAGATCTAGGAGCTGGAATTCAAACTAAAACACGCGTACAATCCAAAGGCTGGGATTAATCCTGATCTAAATAATTTTAATTAAGCTAATTAATTAAAATTAGGGCTAATGAAATGATCTGGGCCATTGAAAACACGCGCCAACACAAGATCCTAAGGTCAGAATTCAAACCTAGCTAATTACACGTCATTAACCCTAAACACTTTCAAATGACCGGAACAGTGTTCCGGTCATCTTCTCCGACCAGTCAAAATGCTATCTCTCTACTCATGCTTCTAAAACCTAATTTTTTTGCCCAGAAATGATCCCCATACATCACTGAACCTAAATCCCCAAACAAAATTCATTTACCATGCATCAAAAGGGCAAATCGAAGCAAAACATTCTTAGGTCAAAAACTTTCAGAGACTTCATACATGCTCAATATTCAACCATTTTGAAAAATAAATACATCAGGATCATCAGCACATCATAAGGATTCATTTAAGAACTTAAAAATGTATTTCTGGAAAAAAAGTTCTTGATGGCTACCTGAGTTGAAGTTCTTGAAGCTGGAACTTTCTGGGCCCTTATTTGGTGCTAATCCACTCCACTTGATCCCCTTATGCTTCTGGAATGCTTGAAAGGAGCTTATGTAAGCTGGTTTTGAAGTTTCAGTTCTGAGGAGGTTGAAATCGTGTTTTTGTTTGAGATGGTTGCAGGCCAATGTGAGGGGTGGGAAATGATCCTAGGGTTGTGTGGAGATGATTGGTGAAAGAATTTTGAAGTTTTGATGGCTGAGTTGGGAGATTCGAAGAGATGATGTTTTGTGCAAGTTTTGTGTAATCTGAGTTTGGGGAGATTTCAGGCTTCAAGCATTGTGTGTTTTGGTTCCATAATGTTTGTATATCATGTCTTGATTGGTCAGAGAGTGGGTGGTGGCCTAGCTTGATTGGTATGGGTGATTTTGCAAAAAGTCAAGGTTAGGTGTACTTGAGGCATGGCATGAGTCAGAGCTGGATTAGGGGCATGGCTGGGCTCAACATGGATCAAGGAAGGCCATAGGATTGAAATTGATGAGCTGGAACACTTGCAGCTAGGGTTTCTATGTGTTTTGCAAATTTTCCCCCTTTGGTGTTTCTTGTGATTCAAGGCATGAAATGATCCAATTCCTGGGCCAATTTTGATGCTTTGAAGTTGTTTGATCATGTTATGGCATATTTGTACACATTTGAAGTCATTATAATGTTGGAACATGCCATTTTGCAAAATCCCTCTTTGAAATAAAACTTGAAATTTTAGGATTTTTGCCAACTTTGAAAGGCCATATCTTGAGTTCTAAGATGAATCAAGACATGTTCTTGTACTTTTAGAAAAGGGAAATACCTAATCTACAACTTTCATGACCAATAATTTTTCATTTGAAGCATTTTTGGTTGATAAAGAGGAGGTTGAAAAACTTTCCCGAAATAGAAAGTTTCCATTACAAGTCATTTCCATTTTTGGCAACTTTGCAAATGGCTCAAAATTCTTCAATCTTGTGAACTTCGAACCTCTTCTAAGATCAAATAAAGATCATATAACTTCAATTTGATGAAAATATCCCTTTGGTTCCATTGTTGGGGGCCTCAGATGCCCTGATTTTGACCTAACTTGCTCAAGAAGTTACCTAGTGAACAGATGACTTCCACAATGAATTTCTTTATCAAACTTGGTACACATGATCCTTATAACATCTTAAGAACATTAGAAACAAGAATGGCCCAATATGATGATAGAACACACATGGACCCTCTTGGAAAGCTTAGAGACCTTTGGGATGGCTCAGATGGATTCTTGGATTGCTCAAATCACAAACCCTAGATACAGATGAATTTGAACTATGCAGTGAAGCAAATATGCAATATGAGATGTAATGCTTATGTTAAAACAAAAATGAAAGATCACAAGCCATGGTGTGATATTAGTGAGGGCAAATTTGGGGTGTTTACAGCTGCCCCTATTCAAGCATGAGTTAGCTGTGCAAGATGTAAGCTTCTGGCTTAACAGACAAACAAGATAACTTGTGGTTGAATACCAAAGACAGTCCAAAATTTGCACTCGCTGGATAGAAGAAGAAAAGGGATATAAATTATGAAATATAGTATAATATGATTATCAAAAGAAGGCGATGGAGGACGACCATCAAGCAGAGGACGACTGCTGGGGAAAAATGGTAGGCTAAGCAATAACGTGGACGGCCGACAAGCTGGGGAAAGTAAAGACACTATGATGGGTACGGCCATCGGGTAAGGAAACAAGATTCTTTGGGGATCAAAGTAAAGGCAATGATGGGGACGACCATCAGGTTTGCAAAAATAAAGTAAACAACGATGGGGACGGCCATCGGGTTAAAGAATAAATGAAATAATGATGAGGGACGGTCATCAAAGGTGAAGGACGATCACCTAGCAGGGGACGGCTGCTCTTTATCACGACATATGACGAATGTCGGATAGAAAAGGTCGACGATGGGGAAGGCATTCAGATAAGCATGATGAAGGACGATCATCAAGAGGTGAAGGACGATCACCTAGCAGGGTACGGCTGCTCTCGGGGTTTATCACGACATAGGACGAATGTCGGATAACAAGATCAACGATGGGGATGGCCATCGGAAAAAATGATGAGGGACGGTCATCAAAAGGTGAAGGACAAACACCTAGCAGGGGACGGCTGCTAAATATCGCGACATAGGACGAATGCCAGATAGAAAAGGGTTCCAATAATGGAGACTCCGCTGGGGGAAAGGATGAGGGACGGTCATCCAAAGGTGAAGGACGATCACCTGGCAGGGTACGGCTCCCGAAAGTAATACGACATAGGACGAATGTCGGATAGAAGAAAAGTTGTTTTGTTGGTGACTTACTGGGGAACGGTAAACACGGACGAGTGCTTACGCTCAAGAATAAAAGGTATGAGTGTTTGACGTTGTGTATAGATTAAAGATGCGGACGAGCATCCTTAGGACCATGATACGGACGAGTATCGATAGAAACAAACGCTGACGCGTGTTTAGAGATGAGGATACGGACGAGTACCAACTGGTTAACAAAGAACACGGACGAGTGTCGAATCTGTTTGAGGAGTGATATATATACAAGATACGGACGAGTATCAGAGACATTCTATATAAATATGAGTGAGTATTGATTTGTTGGTGAAGTATGAGCAAGACACAGATGAGTGTTCAACTTGCTGGGGAATGTATGACACGGAAGAGTGTCAATAAGAGACTATATATAAGTTATGAACAAATATTTGTATGTGAGAGTGTAAAAGGTGTTCTGGCGACCTGTGGGGATAGGATGACACGGACGGGTGTCGAAAAGAGTGTTTTATGAACAAGTACTTTGTTTGCACCAAGTGATTTGGCAACCATGCTGGGGAAAGGTGACACGGACGAGTGTCAAAAGAGTATATATAAGTATCTGTATCTGAGAATGCAAAGGGGACGTTTTGGCTTATATCTGCGGGGAATAATATGACACGGACGAGTGTCAAAAAGAGTATATATGAACAGACATTCATGTTGGAGAGTGCAAAGGGGAAGCTTTGGCTTTTATTTGCAGGGGATGCGAGTTTTTATATATATTGCTGATGAAATACTGATGGTAATTGCAGGTGACTGGCTCGATCCTGACTTATGATCATGCAAATGTTTGATTTTTGCCATAATGCTCTGTGTTAAACGGAATGCTACGCTTATTTTGTGAATATGATGCAAATGCTATGATTATGCCAAAATGAAACTGATCTGGGATTCGGATCCCGCTGAAGAAAAGATCTCTGGCTGATCTGCTTGGAGGGATATCCTAGCTGGAGAAGAGATCATTGGTAGATCTGTTAGTAGATATAGTTCTGCTTGGGGAAATAAATCGTTGATAGACCTATCCGTAGAGAGAACTCAGCTGGGTAGAAGGAGACTTTCGTCACTTTGTTGTGTAAGAGTTTCAGGCATTTCTCTTCTGGGGAGAGGATGGAAATTCTGTGGGGAGATTGGCTGGGGATGCTCCTGTTGAGTAGACCTGTGCCGGGGATGAGGAGGCTTTGACAACTCCGCTGGGGAAAAGCATTCCAGATACTGCTTGGGGAGGAGGTATGCTGGGGAAGTGATGCTTGGCATGCCTCATGTCGCATATTGAATACCTGCAATCTGTTAAGACAAGAGAAATGCACAAGTATCCCGAGGTATCCCTTACCGGATTCCGTCATAGGAATTAGATTTTCCTGAAAGTAAATATATTTCCTGTAATCATTTATTAAAACTGGCTCATTTGTTTCATGCAAGTATTTTATCATGAATATTGGACATTTTGCAAACGAAACAAAAATGTTCAAAACGAGGTGTGCCTGAAAACTCTGATTTTATTAATCTGGGTGCCCTGAATTGACAGATACAGTTAAAGAAACAAATCCCCTGGAATAAGGAGATTGTTATAAACTGAGAAAATAAAAGTGCTGGCAATGTTGACGACGCTCCGGTGAGCTTCCCTTGCTATGACCTATATGACCTTGACGTTCTTCTTATCTTGCTTTCTGAAGAAGGTTGATTCTAACTGATGCTTTATCCTTTCGAAGCTTTCCGTGTTGTGAGTGATACAGACGAATTCAGAATGCAGTTGTTTGCTTATTCCCTGATTTTGCGTGGATCGCCCTTTCGGGTTTTCGATCCACCGGGATACCCATTTTGCCTGAGCTGTCATATGTGGCTTTTCAACTCAGCGGGTGTACAATTTTTTTTTCAATTTTTCCTTATTTTTTCCCGAGTCTTTTATTCTGTTTTTGACTCGCCGGGATGCCCTGTCGCTCCCCGGATTTCCTTCCTGGTACAAATGCAAAAGTGGCGCGGAAAAGATAGAGTCGCCAGCCAGGTATTTTTATCCCGAAGGAACGGGAATGGTAATGCTGCACAAACCAGAAGAAAAGAAAAGGAAAGACACGGGTCCTGCGAACCAAAGAGACTGAGTTCGGGAGTCGGTTACGACCTGGGAAGGTATTAGCACCCAGATCGTCCGTCGTACCCGACGGGATCCACGCTTGCAATGAAATCTGTTTCAAAGGGTGAAGAAATGAAAGTTGCTGCGAAGAAAAGGAACTGAACTGGATAAAAGAAAAGAAAGGGAAATGAAAAAGAAATGACAAGGAAAAATGTAGGGAAAATAAAGATTGTGCTCGAACGGGCCCTACCCCGCTGCCTACGTACCTCATCTGGACAATGACGATCAGAGTCGCCGTAGTTCTCCTAACTAGGGGTGGAAAGGATTGCTTGTGTCTTAAGGCTTGAATTGCCTATGTCAATGCTTAGGTGTTGCAGGCTCGGACGACGAGTGTGTTACCGTCTTGCAAAATGACAAGTAGGAGCAAGTTCGCAGACGGAGCGAAGGAGGTGAGAAAAGAATTCCCGAAGTGTAACACCCCAAATTTGCCCTCTTCATTTTAAGCATCATATCACATCATATTCATCATGAACATATCATATTCTTGGCATCCTAGCATGGAAAGATGAGGCATAACATTTCTCATGACCTAGCATTAGGCATATGATCATCTGGGGAGGATTTTGAAGCATCCCAAGCCATGACAAGGGGCCCAATGGATTTGTACAATTCCTATGAGGGGTCTACATTGCATTTACAAGTTCAAGTTCATTTACAAAAGCTCAGAAGTTTGGAAGATCATCAGGGAATCCAGGCTAGGGCAAAGCTCCTACACAGTGATCCCAAATTAGGGTTTGAGTTTCAAGCATGAAAACCTCAAGACTTTGGCCATTTTAGTTGGGAAAAGTCTTTTACATGTTAAGAGGATCCTAGGGATGAAATTTGGTGAGAAATTTCCTTGTGGAAGTCAAGTATTTCTTCAGTTGCTTGTAAATGAAGAAACTGGTCAACTGTGCCTTAGAAAAGTCAACTATGAGATTTCAAGGGGTCCAACCCCATTTTTCTAGCCAAGGGATGTTCTTATAATGTTAAAAGAGGTTTGTAAAGATCAAAGATCAAGAATCGTGAGGTTTTGAGGTGTTTTGCAAAATTGGTGTGAAGTTGGTTATGGAAAATGCCATTTTTAGCAAGTTTTTGCCCTAAATTTCAAGTGATCATAACTTGATGAAAAATTCTTCAAATGGACCAAAGTCAAACATGAAAGTTGGAGATTAAAGCCTCCCATTTTCAAAAAGTACAAGTACTTTTTCATAGCCTCCATGGTTAAGGATTTAAGGCCCTCGAAAATTAGGGTAAAACTAGGGCAAAACATGATTTTTCATTTGTACACAAGAGCAAAAAGTGATGAAACTTATTTTTGGGTATTGGCATATACAAGATAAGGTTACAATGTTACAATGCAATGCAAATAAGCCATTTTTCTCCAAGGAAGCAAGCAAATTCGTGCATGAGTGCATGGCATTTCATAAAATGCAATTTTTGCAAAATCATGGAAAATGCATGATACAATCATCCAAGGGCCCAGATTTAATGCAATGATGATTGAGTGCACAAAATGCGATCAGCATGTGCAAGATGGAAGAGAGTGCACGAGCAAATCACCCATTATCCGTTTTCATGCAATTTTGCAAATTGGCCCTGTAAACACCCCAAATTTGCCCTCACCCATTCACACCATGGCTTGTGATCTTTCATATGCATAAGCTCAATCATATCACCTCATATTTCATTTTTGATTCATTGCACTGGTTCTAAGTCATCTGCATCTAGGGTTTGTGATCTGAGCAATCCAAGAGCCACTTGAACCACTCCAAAGGTCATCAATCACTTCAAAGGGGTCCATGTATGTTCAAGCATCATAATATATCCCCTCAAAGTCAAGAATGTCAAAAATCACAAGAACTGAGAATGGCATGGAAGCAGAGCCAGGTTTGACTGCACAGATGACTTAGAATTAGGGTTTTGGTTTCAGAGGCCATAAATCCAAATTTTTTGGTCATTCTTGTTTCTATTGGTCTCTATATGGTATAGGGATCATGCATATCAATTTTCATGAATAAATTCAATGGGGAAGTCATCTGATCAAGAGTTGACTTTTTGAGCAAATCAGTGCAAAATCAGGGTATCTGAGGCCCTCAATGACCCAACCAAGGGGTGTTCTTCACCATTTTGATTGTGTATGATCTTTATTTGATCATATAAGATGTTAGAAGTTCACAAAATTGAAGAATTTCAAGCCATTTGCAAAGTTGACTTTTTGGGAAAGTTGACTTATAATGAAAATTTCCATTTTGGGAAACTTTTTCAACCCTTGCTTTTTGATTCAAAAATGCTTCAAATGGAAAAACATTGGTCATGAAAGTTGTAGAATGGATCATTCCCTTTTAAAAAAGTACAAGAACATGACCTAATTCATTTTGGATCAAAAGTTATGGCTTGTCAAAGTTGGCCAAAATCACAAAATTTCAAGTTATGCACCAAAGAGGGAAACTTGCAAATTCTTGTACCAAGGCAATTTGTGACTTCTAATTGATGTCTAACCTTTACACAAACATCATACATGACTTAAACTTCAGATTGGCCCAAGAATTTCTTAAGTTCCATGCCTTAAACTTCAAGAATTACAAAAGGGACCAAAGTTGTGACAATTTGCAAAAGGGATCAAAACTTCTCATCCACTTGCCTCAGTTCACAAAATCTGATCCAAAAGCATTCCTTGATCCTTGCTAAACTCAACCATGCTCCTATCCTAGCCTGCCACTTGCCCATACCTCCAAGTACAACTTGCTTGACTTTTTGTAACTTGAAGCCATACCAATCCCACAGTGACACAACCACTCTCTGCCCAATCCAGACTTTACAAACACATCCCAAGGCTTCATTCTCATAACACACACAAGCCTGAAAGCTCCAAGAACACAACAATCTCATTTTCCATCTCTTATGCAAAACCATTTGAAACACTCTCCACAAGCATCGAAAATTCAAACAAACATCACAAAACATCTCAGCACACTCTACTGATCATTTCCCTGCCCTCACTTTGCCCTAAAACCTCCTGAAATCAAAACACGATTTCTTCCCTTCACTGAACAGAACCTGCTCAATCTCACAAACCAGCCATTTCAAACTCCAACCAAACATTGCAAGCTTCTCAGGAGGTTCATTAGAAGCGTTTTGGATCAAAGGGCCAGCCAGAAAGCTCCTGGATTGAAAGTTCCATTTCAGGTGAGCTCAAGAACTTTTTTTCCAGAAATGCATTTTTAAGTTCTTAGATGAATCTATATGATGTGTTGATCATGCTGATCTGTTTAGTTTTGCAAATGGTTGAGTTTTGAGTATGTATGCTTCTTCTGAAATTTTTTTAACCTAAACCCCTTTTGATTCGATTCACCTTGGATACGAAAAATAAATGCATTTTGTTTGTTGATTCGTGTTGTATGATGTGTGGGGATGGATTCTGGGCAGAGAGATGAGGTTTTAGAGACCTGGAGAGGAAGTTAGCAACTTTCAGGTGAGGGTCTGGCCGGAGAAGACGACCGGAAGTCTTCTCCGGCCACCTGAAAGTGATTAGAGCATTAATGAGGATTAGGGCTCAGTTTGAATATTGGCCGTAGATCTGGTTGACTAAGTCAATCTCCCGCGCGCGTGTGTGGTCCAGATTTGTCATCAAACCCTAATTCAATTTAATTAGTTTAATTAATTAGGTTTAAATTCAAATTTTCCAGAAGCAATCTCAACCGTCCATGAGCGCGCGCAGTCTTTCCCTCCACCCTGGGTTTGAATGCTGGCCCTTGATTGCGCATACTTTCATTTTATTCTATTTTTATTTCATTTAATTTCATTTTCTTTTCCTCATTTTATTAAAAATAGTAAAACATTTTCAAAAATTCTGAAAATATTTATTCAAGCTTTTATTAATTTTCAGAAACCAAAAAAAATTTTATTTTTATTTTTTGCATTAAAAAATATTTTTTAAATCATTTAAAATATTATTTTTAATTAATTAATGAGAATTAATTAATTAAAAATACTTTTAAGTATTTAAAAATCACAAAAAAATTCATGAGACATTTAAAATCATTTAGAAACATTGTCCAACCTTCAAACCAAATTTATTTTTTGATCTTGATGACTTTTGACAATTTTCCATGGAATTAATTTCATTTCAAGGCATTATTTTGATCCAAACTTTGAAAATTCATTTCTGCCTAACCATTGAGAGTTGGACAATGATTCTTTTTGCATTGCATCTTGCATATCATGTAGTTTATAGGATTAAATTGGCATGAATTGATCTTGCATTTTCAATTTGTTTGACATTTTTCTTGATGAGGTACCTTAAAACCCTAGCAATCTTAAGAAATTCATAACCCTCACTAGGTTAAGAATTGGATCCTCTCCTTTGGGCAGTGAGTTTGTATAGGTTTAGGGTTCCTTTGAATGCATTTTCAATTTTTTATCATGATGTTTGCTTCTGGTTTTGACTTTTGTTTTGTGCATTGATCATAAACCCTAATTTGGGCCTTCATTTGCATCCATCTTCCATTTGCTTGCATACCATGACTTGCCATGACATTTTGTGCATACATTTGATTCATAATACATCTTAAGACATATTAGTATCATGTTTTATCATTGCATCTTTCATTTGCCATGTTGTATGTCATTTGCATTTCATAACTTTTCATGTATGTACATGGTTCAAAGCATGCTTCTCTTGCATCCATATGTTTGTATGATCATCCCCATGTCTTGTCTCATGTTTGCATCATCTCTTAGCATTATTAACATCATACTTATGCTTCTGGTTTTGGTTTGAATCATGACATTTCATCTCATTTTGCATTACATTTCATTTCTTTACTAACTTTTCAGGTGGTAAGTAACTTTGAGAAGTGAATTTGCCTTCACTTCTCACAATCTCTTTTCATCCCTCTTATGCATCATTGCTGCATTTTTGTATGTGTTTGGGTTGAGCTTGCTCATTCCTCTTCATCTTACTTTCTTTCTTCAAGTGACTTGTCTTCTTAAATGAAGCAAGTTACTTTGCTTCTCTTTGCTCCTTTCATCTGCTTCTTGGTGGTTTCATTGAAGATCTTTCTTGTAAACCTCACAAACCTTAGGAACAACCAAGCATGACAATAATTAGGGTTTTGATTAGTCCCCCATTTAGATTTTACCTTTGTGTCTCATTGAGTCTTCTCTTCTCATCTCATAATCAGGGACTAAACCCTAAAGGTCTAAAAGCTTTGTGATTAAGCTTATGCCTGCATCCTTCTATTAGGATGGAGTGTGTAACTTTAATCCTAAGTGTTAAACCCTTAATGTGTTTAACTCCTTTAATCAATCCACTTAATAATCATCAAGACATCAAGCTTGTAACTTGGGCCTTGCATTAGGGTTCTAATTCTTCCTTAATTGGTTAAGAAGGACTAACCCTAGTGTTAATGGACAAGTCCCCCTCAAGTTGTCTTACAAACCCTAAAAATCACTTCTTCATCATATCATTAACTAAAATCCACTTAATAAAGGCTTTGTTTTGCCATGGGTTTAATCTCTAATCATGGATTAAGTTAAGGAGTTTTCCTCAGCTTAGACATTCTCATCTATTATCCTTCTATTAGGATGGTGTAATGAGTCTGTTTAACCCCTGATTATGGCTTAATCTCATTACTCAACACTAAACAAAAACACGAAAAATATCTAAATAATAACAAATAGGTTAATGATTTTAATTCTGCATCAAAGGTGATTAAGTGTGAGAAGCTGACTTCACACTTAAGGTATTCTCATTACCCCTAATCAGAGGGAAGATGTGATGAGTTTACTAACCCATTGGTTTAGGCTTAAACTCATTAACTTATGACAAACTTTCAAAAGCAATAAAAGACTGAAAATACAAAAAAACAAACAGTAATCGTCTCCTTCGGGATTCTTTTCTCATCTCATTCACTCACAAACGAGAACTTGCTTCTTCCGTCTAATGCAAGACAGTTTGCACCTGAGCCAGACAGGTCATACACTTGAGCATAGACATGCAAGCAGTTCACAGGTCAATTTATCTTTCAGTCTCTTTGGGTCGAACTACGGTGTTCTGACTTCCTCATTGCACGAGAGGAAACGTAGGCATAACTTAACAGTTATCGAACAAAAGTCTCTGTATTCCCCCCCTCTTTCAGCTTTATTCTTTTAGCCTCATAGTCTTGAGCATTCTTATTCCTACACTGACACTTCACTTATACACTTCACTTCTCTTACACTGACACCAGTACATCCTTTTCCAGCTCTTTTATACACAAATTGCACTGACACTACCCCTTTAAAACACAAATCTTTTTAAGCGTGGATCCCGTCGAGTACGGCGGACAATCTGGGTGCTAATACCTTCCCAGGTTGTAACCAACCCCCTTTCTCAGTCTCTCTGGTTCGCAACCGTCTTATCCGTATCTTTCTAGGTCTATGCGGCATTACCTTTCCTCCGGGATAAAAATGCCTAGCTGGCGACTCTTGTCTTTTTGAGTTCACTCCTGTGTGTTCTCATCCCTTTCGCCGACCGTTCGCGTCTGTACCCCTTCTGACCCGGGTGTCATTTGGTGGGAGCGACAACTTGGCGACTCTGCTGGGGAGCCTTATACTGTAACCAGGGCTTCTGGTTCTTTTTGTGGGTTCCTCCTAGCGCTTGTTTGATTTGTGTTTACTGGGGTGTTATGAGCTAAGTGTATTTGTATATTTTCTTTATTTACTGCTTTATGTACAGTTATTTATTGCTTTCTTTACAGCTTTATATATATCATACTGTCATACTGTTATCTGGCTGGATCTGTTTTCTGTCTTGGTGGGTGGGGTTTCATTGAGAGATAAGGTCCTATACCTGGGACCTGAGTGACACCTAGGCTAGAGTGGTTCATATTCTTTCCCATTCCATTTCGGTCTGGTGCGGGAATATGAAACACGGTTCAGATATGGGTTTCTTCTTGAGAACTCTGTGCTACAGATCTCCTGTAGTGCTAGGGCTATCTGGGAAGCCTGCTAAGTCTGGATGACCTTTACTATGACCTTCAGAAACTGAGGAGAATTAGAGGAGGACCTTTTATGATTATTGTAAACATTGTACCTCCGGGTTAGAAGTGTTTACACTTCTCATAACTGATCCAAGTCTGAGGATCCTTGTTTTAGAACACTACCTGTGAGGGGGTTGGGCTGTTTACAGGTTTGCAGGAACCCTTGGCCACATCATACCCTGTTTCTTATTGTGTTTAAGATTGCTTCACTTTGGACAGTTCTTGTGATTTAACCCAGGACATGTGACTCTTTATTTGAGTCCCCCACCCTGGTTACTGGATTTCTGAACCTCCATCTGGACTTCTTAGACATACATGGACTTATATCAAGACAGTTGATCAGATCCAGCTTGATCACAAACCCTTGCATATCATTTGCATACATCATCATTGCATCATTTAACATTTGCTTATTTGTTTTTCAGGGTATCCATATCACATTTGGCTTGGTTTTGACCCCTTTTACCTGCATAGACCCTTATTCATCTGCTATCTGCTTCAGCCATCTGCATCAGTTGCCTGCTTCAGCTACTGTTATCACCAGTCTCAGCCTGTCAGTGGCCCACCACCAGTATCAGTCTTCATCATCGGCATCTGTTCTCAGCTCTTCATCAGCAGTCATGGCACCCAAGAAGAGCAACATTTCATACCACTTCTTTGAGCCTGTGCTGGCTGGCATCAGGCAGGTCCAGGCACTCATTACTCCAGACCATATCCCATTATTCAGAGAACATTATGGAGGCATCCTTGATATGGTTATGGATTTAGACCCTTCTCAGAGGAGTTTGATTCACACTTGCCTACAGTTCTATGATCCTCCTTTGAGATGTTTTACTTTCCAGGATTTTCAGTTGGGGCCTTTATTAGAGGAGTTTTCATCATTGGTTGGAGTGCCTGTCAGGGGTGGTATCCCCTTCAATCCAGAGATGGCTTCTCCCTGCAATGAAGAGGTGGCAAAGGCACTGTATTTGGAACCTGTTCTGATTGAGCAAAACATGACTACAAAGGCTGGAATTCCTGGCCTACACTTGGATTTCTTGACTTCTCAGGCCATCCTGGAGGCCTCCTTGGGGGAATGGAAGGAAGTTTGTGCATTGTTAGCCCTCAGTATATATGGGGTTATACTTTTTGCAGATGAGCCCAAGTTTATTAGCAAGAATGCTATCCACCTCTTCCTTTTGAGGAACCCAGTACCCACCTTGTTGGGAGATTTCTACTATTCTGTTCACCAAAGGAATGAGAAGCAGAGAGGGAGATTGGTGAGATGTTGTGCTCCTCTATTTCATACCTGGATGCTCAAACACTTACCTAAAACTGATACTTTCTTGAACCCTCACCAACAGAAGAACTGGGCTAGAAGACTTACTGCTTTGACCTCAGATGACATCAGGTGGTGCACCCAGAGCACCAAAGGCAGGGATGTAATTACTAGCTGTGGGCAGTTCCCCAATGTACCTCTGATAGGAGTGAAGGGTTGCATCAATTACAACCCTTTGCTATTCAAAAGACAATTGGGATATGCTTTGGTTCACCCTCCTAAAGAGCAAGACTTGGCTGAAACTTTGTATTGTGAGGTAAAGCCTAATCTGGCTGTTGTCAGACAAGCATCCTGGGCTTGGGACAACATTCAAACCAAAGGGGTGGCCATTCTTGGGAGATGCAACAATGTGGCTTCAGCACAGTATTATGAGTGGTCTCATGCTAGGGCTCAGATTTCCGGGATGCCTTTCACCGTTGAGGATGCACCTGGACCATCCATAGCACCCCCTCCAGCCACTGTCAGCCTAGAGGAATTTGAGAAACTGAAAGAGAGGAATGAGAATCTGACTCAAGCTCTACAGAAGACCCTCTGGGAGAGGAGTGATGGTCGTCTAGACATTGAGAGGTTAGAAAAGCTAAAGGTGGAGCATCTAGCCAGGATTGAGAAATCAGAGGACTATATCAAGAAATCAAGAGCAGGAGAGCAAATTTTGAAGAATGCCTGTAAAGAGGCCCAGTTTCAGAAGGCTAGGACTGATCTCTATCTGAAAGAAAGTCAAGCTAGGTGGGTCAGGATCACTGAAGCTCGCACTCAGGAAGATAAGAGAACCCAGGATAAGATTGAGCAGTTGGAGGCTAATGAAAAGAAGCAACAAGAGGCCCTGCTAGCAGCCCAGAAGGAAATCTCAGAATTAAGGCTTAGGGCTGGTGTGAAGAGGTCAAAGGACCAAGACAAGCACAAGAGGTTGACCACTGCTATCACCACCAGGAATCTTCTTATCAGGAACCTCACAGAGCATCCAGCTGATCCGGTAACTGAAGCACTTCTGAAGGAAGTTAATGAGGATGAGTTTGGTCTTGGTGTCTGACTTTTGCTTGTTGTTTCTTTCATTTCATGTACTTTTCCTTTTTTATGTTGTATTTTGACCCCGCAGGGGCATGTGTTGTGAAAAACAAATTATGTATTATTCACCCTTTGTAATATATTCATTAGTTTGTTTCATCTAAGTTTTCTTCATCTCAAGCCACATCAAAGCATCTTCCTCAGGGCCTGGAAAGGTCAAAACCAAATGCCAAGCCGGATACCTTGGAAACAAATAAGCATACTGCATTGCATACTAACCTTTGTTTTGTTTTGTAGGTTTTGTTTTGTCTGTTACTAACTCTGTTGTGGTTCAGGAACTATTGCTCGCCGTCGGGTGTTCCCACTCAACCGTCCACACAGATATCCTACTCGCAACAACCTTCCTGGTATCCAGATGGACCAAGTACAGCAAGAGCTGACGGAGGTCAGAACCCAGATGGTTAACGAAAGGCTGGAGATGAGAAACCAAATGACCCAGTTCATGGAAGTAATGAATGGCTTGGCTCAAAGCCAAGAAAGATTGAGGGCATTGGTAGAAAGGCAGACCCCGGAAGAACCCTATCTAGGGACTGGAGGGACAAGTAACAATGAGAGGGTTCAGCCTCATGTTACCCCCCCAGTATACGGGCCTCATCTTCATCCAGAGATCAACATCCCTACTAATGTGCAAGGGAATGCTACTGAAGGCAGAGTCTTACAGGAAGACCCCCAAGAGGATCAATTCACTGTAATGGGAGTTGGGGATGAAGCCTATGATAGGAGGCTTAACGAAATTGCTGAGAAATTGAGATCCCTGGAGTCTCAAAACTCTTTGGGTTTTGATGTCATGGATATGGGGTTAGTGGATGGGGTAAGGATTCCCCACAATTTTAAACCCCCGTGCTTCGAGAAGTACAACAGAACTTCCTGTCCGCGAACCCACTTACAATCCTTTATGGGAAGACTTAAGGCATACACCATGGATGAGAAACTATGGATGTTTTACTTTGAAGACAGTTTGACTGGGGCCTCAAGGGAGTGATACTCTCATTTGACCAGAGCTACAATCAGATGCTGGAAAGACCTAGTTGAGGCTTTCATTAGGCAGTACCAATACAATTTAGACATGGCTCCTAACAGAACCCTTCTGATAGGGATGTCTCAGTCCTCCAGAGAAAGCTTCAGGGAATATGCCCAGAGGTGGAGACAGCTTGCTGCTGCTGTCCAGCCACCCATGTCAAAAAGAGAAATGGCCGACATGTTTATGAATACCCTGCAAGGGACATATATTGACAGGCTAGCTGCCTTTTCTTCCACCAGCTTCGCTGACGTAGTCATAGCTGGAGAAAGAATTTAAAGCCTATTGAAGATGGGCAAAATTACTGATAACGGTGCAAGTTCGTCAAGCAATCCCAGGAAGCCTTGTGTGGGACCAAGAAGAACCGGTGAGACTAATTCTATTCATGCCAACAGGGGCAGACCTCAGTATGTTCATAGGTCAGTGGCAGCTGTCACTATTCCCGCTCCAATTCTTTAGCAACTAGCATATCAACCACAACAACAACCCCACTACCAGCAACATGTTCAGTATCCACCTCAGAGAAACTATAACAACAACAACACCAGCAACAACAATCAGCAAAGACCTTTTCAACAGAGACCATCTCAGGCCAATAGGATGATTGATCCAATCCCTATGCCTTATGCCGCTTTATTGCCACAACTCCAGAAACTCAACCTGGTTGAGCTAAGGACATTGGCACCTCCAGATCCTGCCAGTCTGCCAAGAAATTATGACTTCAGCGCCAGATGTGCTTTTCACTCCAACGCACCTGGCCACAGTACAGAGAAATGCAGAGCCTTACACATGAAAGTGCAAGACCTGGTAGATTCTAAAGCTCTAAACTTTGCACCCCCGCCAAACGTCAACAAGAATCCCATGCCCAACCATGGAGGACCAAGAATTAATGCTATTGAGGAAGATAAGCCGTCTTTCTTAATAACCAGTGTTGGGCAGATTCAGACACCTCTGGTAGAAATCAAAGCTCAGCTCCTAGAATGCCAGATGTTCCCCGGGTGTGAGCTCGGTTGTGCTTATTGCAACATTTCGGTAAACGGGTGTGATAACTTGAGAAGCGGCATAGATGGTCTTATCCAGAGTGGCTTACTTCAAATCACAATATCAACACCTGCAAATCCAGCAATCTCCTTAACAACAATTCCTGAGTCTTCTACAACTGCAACAACAATTATTCCAAACAATTCTTCAATCTCATCAACAAATGCTTCATCTATCACTTCAACAAACCAAATATCAACAACCATCTCTTCTACAACTTCAGCACCCATCCAGTCAACAGTTCCTCCTACAACATCAACAGTAATTAATGAAAGTGTCTCAACGGTTACAATATACTATGATCCTGCAAATGTTCCTGCCAACAACTCACCAAATGCTACTCCTGTCAGAGCACCAGTTACCATATACTACGATCCACACACTATCGTGGTCCCTTCTGCAGCTGCTATCAGTCCAGTCACTATCACAGTGCCTGGGCCAGTTCCTTACGAAAGCAATAATGCCATCCCTTGGCATTACAGCTCAGATCTATACTGCGAGGGGCGGAAAATCACTTTAGAATCATCAACTTCTTCACCTCAGATAGACAATGTAGGGGGAGGCGGAGGCTTCACTCGAAGCGGACGTCTCTTTGCCCCGCAAATTCCAAGACCCATTGCTGAAGCAAAAGCTGCTGCCAAGGCAAAAGGGAAGAACATGGTGCAAGAAGAACAAGTTGCTAAAGAAGCTTTAAAGACCCCTTTTGATCAAGAGGTTGATGAATTCATGAGAATCATAAAGAAAAGTGATTACAAGATAGTAGACCAGCTTCACCAGACACCTTCCAAAATCTCCATTTTATCATTGCTAATGTGCTCCGAGGCTCATCGGAACGCACTATTAAAAGTCTTGCACGCAGCTTATGTGCCAGAAGAGATTACCGTCAATCAGTTAGAGGCTGTGGTTGGAAATGTCAACGCTAGTCATGGACTGGGATTTACCAACACTGATTTGACAACGGAAGGTCGCAATCACAACAAGGCTTTGCACATTACCTTGGAGTGTAAGGGTGCAGTTCTTTCTCACGTATTGGTAGACACGGGGTCATCGCTCAATGTCCTACCCAAGAAAGCCCTTGTGAAGCTGGAGCATGATGGATTGGAATTACGCCCAAGCAACTTGGTAGTGAGAGCCTTTGACGGTTCTAAAAGATCAGTTCTGGGAGAGATAGAGTTGCCTATAATGATTGGCCCACAGGTTTTCAAAACGACCTTCTTTGTGATGGATATACAGCCTGCCTACAGCTGTCTATTGGGTAGACCATGGATACACGCCGCTGGCGCCGTGACGTCAACCCTTCACTAGAAGTTAAAATTCGAGTGGGAGGGCCAAGTCGTTACCATTTGTGGGGAAGAAGATATCTTTGTTAGCCATCTGGCTACATACAAATACATTGAGATGGATGGGGAGATCCATGAAACCATGAGTCAAGGGTTTGAGGCCTTGAACATAAATGAAGCATCCGCTGTACTTGGAACCTCCATGACATCTTATCAGCAAGCCAGGAAGGTTGTTGAAGAGGGGACTGCCCAAGGCTGGGGCAAGCTGCTGCCTATGGAGAAGAAGGAGGACAAATTTGGGTTGGGTTACAAACCAACTCAACAAGATCAAGCAGAGGCTGCTAAGAAGCCCAATTTTGTCAGTGGGGGGATGCTCACCCCGGATGCAGTGAACAACTTGGAAGACGAGGATGAAAGCGACCGCAACCTGAGGAGCTGGATACGTCTAAGGATCCCGGGGAGCCAAGTCCTTAACTGGTCTTCCCAGGAAATTATAAGGGTTACTCCTGCTGAGTAATTATTATTTCCTGTATTTTTAAGCATGCATCAAGTCTTGCATCTTGCCCAAGATGACAAGACTCATTTTGTAATCGGGCCATCTGTAATTTTGTGCAAACAGATCAATCAATGAATATCGGACGTCTTTTGCAAATGAGTCTTTTTCTTTTCCGCTCACTGTTTTTCCATTTTTATTTTTGTACAAAAATAAAATGGCAATGTTTTCAAAATGATAACTTCATTTCACTTTTTCTAAAATAATATTAAAATCAATCACTAAAATGAACAATCTAAACCCTTGCAGAGAGTGCCTTTCAGACCGCACCGACAACAGCACCGCTATGACTTCATATGACTTTGACAATCCAATCAATCAAGCTGATGAAGGGGTTGAAGAAGATTATGAGCTTCCTGAAGAGCTAGCCAGGTTGTTAAGGCAAGAGGAGAAGATTATCACTCCTCATCAGGAGGAGGTCGAAACGATTAATCTTGGTACAGATGAAGATGTGAAAGAAGTTAAAATCGGGGTCTGCTTACAAGACTCAGTGATGAGACAACTGATTGACCTGCTTCGGGAATATGTGGATGTGTTTGCTTGGTCTTATCAGGATATGCCAGGGTTGGACACCGATATTGTCATGCACAAGCTGCCTTTAAGAGAAGATTGCCCACCAGTTAAACAGAAGCTGCGCCGTACTCGCCCAGATATGGCAATGAAGATCAAAGAAGAGGTACAAAAGCAGTGGGACGCCGGGTTCCTTGCTGTGACTAGCTATCCGCCGTGGGTCGCTAATATAGTACCTGTGCCTAAGAAAGACGGCAAAGTAAGAATGTGTGTTGACTACCGGGATCTGAACAGAGCCAGCCCGAAAGATGATTTTCCATTACCTCACATCGATGTATTGGTGGATAATACGGCTCAGTTTTCGGTGTTTTCCTTCATGGACGGATTTTCAGGATACAATCAGATCAAGATGTCACCTGAAGACATGGAGAAGACAACTTTCATCACACCCTGGGGCACGTTCTGTTACAAGGTGATGCCATTCGGACTGAAGAATGCCGGTGCAACGTATCAACGGGCTATGGTAACATTATTCCACGATATGATCCATAAAGAAATCGAATGTTATGTGGATGACATGATTGCCAAGTCCCTCACAGAAAAAGACCACCTGGTAAATCTGTTGAAGCTATTCAAGCGTCTGAGGAAGTACCAACTGAAGTTGAACCCCAACAAGTGCACGTTCGGGGTGCGATCCGGTAAGCTGCTGGGATTTATTGTAAGTGAGAAAAGGATTGAAGTTGACCCTGATAAAGTCAAAGCCATTCAAGAAATGCCTGCACCGAAGTCATAAAAAGAAGTTCGAGGGTTCTTAGGTCGATTGAACTACATTTCACGGTTCATATCTCACCTTACAGCAACTTGTGAACCTTTGTTCAAGCTGTTAAGAAAAGAACAAACGGTCAGGTGGAACGAAGACTGCCAAAAGACTTTTGACAAAATCAAGGAGTACTTGCAAGAACCTCCAATCCTTATGCCTCCAGTTGAAGGAAGACCTCTAATCATGTACTTGACAGTATTAGAAGAGTCAATGGGGTGTGTGTTGGGCCAGCATGACGAGTCTGGTCGAAAAGAGTATGCAATATACTACCTAAGCAAAAAGTTTACCGACTGTGAACAACGCTATTCACTGCTCGAGAAAACTTGCTGTGCTTTAGCGTGGGCTGCTCGCCGACTGAGACAGTATATGTTGACCCACACTACTTTATTGATATCAAAGATGGATCCAGTTAAGTACATTTTTGAGAAGCCAGCGCTTACCGGAAGGGTTGCAAGATGGCAAATGATCCTCACAGAATATGATATCCAGTACACATCTCAGAAAGCCATCAAGGGCAGTGTATTGTCTGATTATCTTGCTGAGCAACCCATTGATGATTACCAGCCTATGAGATTTGACTTCCCTGATGAAGACATCATGGTCATAAAAGCAAAAGATCATGAAGAGCCTGTTCACACTGAAGGGCCTGACCCGGAAGAAGAATGGACCATGATGTTTGACGGGGCGGTTAATATGAATGGTCGTGGTGTTGGTGCAGTACTCATTACACCTAAAGGAGTTCACATGCCTTTCTCGGCAAAGCTCACCTTCAACTGCACTAACAACGAAGCTGAATACGAAGCTTGTATTATGGGTCTTGAGGAGGCCATTGACCTTAGGATCAAGACTTTGACTGTATTCGGAGATTCAGCTTTGGTAATTAATCAAACCAATGGCAAATGGTACACACACCAGGATCATCTGATACCTTACAGGGATTATACAAGGAGGTTATTGACTTTCTTCACAACAGTCAAGCTTGAGTATATCCCTCGGGACGAGAATCAATTTGCTGATGCTCTTGCCACCATTTCATCCATGATCAAAGTTCAAGCCGCCAACTTTGTACCTCGGATTTCAGTGTCCAGACTTAACAGACCAGCATTTGTATTTGCAGCAGATATTGTCAAAGATGATAAGCCTTGGTTCCACGACATTAAGTGCTTCTTGGAGGATCAGACATACCCACCTGGGGCATCTTCCAATGATAAAAAGACATTAAGAAGGCTTGCTGGTAGTTTCTTCCTGAATACTAATGGTTCCCTATACAAGAGAAACTTTGATATGGTACTTCTCAGGTGCGTTGATAGAACAGAAGCAGACCTGTTGATGCACGAAGTGCACGAAGGATCCTTTGGTACCCATGCCGGAGGACATGCAATGGCTAAAAAGTTGCTAAGATCAGGATATTACAGGATCACAATGGACGCCGACTGTTGTGCTTATGCCAGAAAATGCCATAAATGCCAGATTTACGCAGATAAGGTGCATGTGCCTCCAAATCCTTTGAATGTGATGTCTTCACCCTGGCCCTTCGCCATGTGGGGCATTGATATGATTGGCAAGATCGAACTGACTGCTTCAAATGGCCACAGATTCATCCTGGTTGCTATTGACTATTTTACCAAGTGGGTTGAAGCAGCTTCCTATGCAAATGTTACAAGGCAAGTGGTAGCCCGATTTCTGAAGAGAGACATCATCTGTCGGTATGGAGTTCCCGAGCGAATCATTACTGATAATGGTTCCAACTTGAAAAACAAAATGATGGCAGAACTGTGCTGGGACTTCAAGATCCAACACCACAATTCTTCTACTTACAGGCCAAAGATGAATGGCGCTGTTGAGGCAGCTAACAAGAATATCAAGAAGATTGTACAGAAGATGGTGGTCACGTACAAAGACTGGCATGAGATGCTACCATTTGCCTTGCATGGGTACCGTACGTCAATCAGGACATCCACTGGGGCAACACCGTATCAGCTTGTGTATGGTATGGAGGCAGTCCTACTTGTTGAAGTTGAATTTCCCTCCTTGCGGGTATTAATGGATGTTAAGCTGAACGAAGCAGAGTGGGTCCGGTCCCGATATGAACAACTGAGTCTGATTGAAGAGAAGAGATTAGCTGCAATCTGTCACGGGCAGCTGTATCAGAAAAGAATGAAAAAAGCCTTCGATCAGAAAGTCAGGCACCGAGAGTACCAAGTAGGAGATCTTGTGCTGAAAAGAATCCTCCCTCCTCATACAGACCACAGGGGCAAATGGACTCCGAATTATGAAGGACCATTCGTAGTAACGAAAGTTTTCTCTGGTGGAGCACTGATGCTCAACACCATGGATGGTGAAGACTTCCCGTCCCCTGTGAATTCAGATGCAGTTAAAAAATACTTCGCATAAAGAATGACCCGCTGGACATAAAAACAGAATGTAAGTCCAGGAAAAAATAGGGCATCCCGGCGAGTCAAAAACAGAATAAAAGACTCGGGCAAAAATAAGGGAAAATAAACAAAAAATGTACACCCGCTGAGTTGAAAAGCCGCATTGGACAACTCAGGCAAAAATGGGTATCCCGATGGATTGAAAACCCGAAAGGGCGATCCATGCAAAATAAGGGAATAAGCGAACAACTGCATTCTGAATTCGTCTGTATCACTTACAACTTGGTAAGATTCGAAAGGATCAAGCTTCTTTCAAGATCAGCCTTCTCCGGAAAGCAAGACGAGAAGGATGTCAAAAGTCATACGAGTCATAGCAAAAGGAAGCTCCTTAAAGCGTCATCAACATTGCCAATACTTTTTATCTCTTAATTTGTAACAATCTCCTCATTTTAGGGATTTGTTTCTTTGACTGTATCTTGCCAATTCAGGGCGTATAAACCAATAAAATCATATCTTCAGTCATGTTTTGTCTCGTACATTTTATTCTCATTTGCAAAATGTCTGATGTCCTTAAGATACTGATTGCATAAATACAGATGTTTCTCTTAAAACACATGCTTGCAGGAAGTATACTTACTCCCAGGGGTGTCTAAACTCCTATGATGGAATCCGGTAAAGGATACCTCGGGATTACTTGGGCATTTCTCTGTCTTTTCAGGATTGCAAGTATTCAGAGCAAAAAATGGGACATGAAAGCTTCATCCCAGCCGGCTGGCAAATCATTATCCACTCAGTCTTAGCACCGTAGGTGCTTTCTCCCCAGTCGAGTGGCCATTTACTTCCTCCACAGCCAAGTGCAAAATCCAGGGAACCATCTCCCCCACAGAGCTTCAGCCTCCATCCAGAAGAGTAATGCCCGAAGAACTCACAACAGAGCGAAGGAAGCTTCTACAAACCCCAGATGGGTCCCTCATCATCAAGGATAGGTTTATCAGTAGCCTATATCACCAAGCAGAGTCCCAAGACAGATCTACCAACGATCTCATCCCCAGCTGGGATGTCCATTTCAAGAAGATCAACCAGAGATCTTCGCAGCATCGGGATCCGAATCCCGGATCGGTATCGTTGCATAATCATAGCATTCGCATCATATTCTCTCCCGCAAAGCGTAGCATTCCGTCTAATACGGAGCATTACGACAAAAATCAAACATATTGCATAATCATAAGCCATGTGAATATTGACAATCCATCAACAGTATACAGCAAACTCCCCGAAACTCCCCACCAGAGAGCCAAGGCATCTTCCCTAAGGATACAAATGCTTCCTGGCACCCGTCCGTGTCATATCCCCAGCAGGAAGCTAAAACATCGGCTTTACACTCGCAAACACAAACACACACTCCTTTTGACACCTGTCCGTGTCATACCCCAGTAGAAAGCCAAAAGCGTCCTCTTTGCACTTGTAGATATATCCATACAAATTCCCTGACACCCGTCCGTGTCACCTTCCCCAACATAAATACCTGACATCTTTGTAAAACATATACTTGTTTATATTACACTTTCCTCTTCCGACACTCGTCCGTGTCACTCTCCCCAGCAAGTTAAACAATCCTGAACACCGCTCATACTTGTTACTCCTGTTTTACTCGTACAGATACTCGTTCGTATCATGCATACACCACTTATACGTCCTCAGAATCAACACTCGTCCGTGTTCTTTGTTAACCAGTTGATACTCGTCCGTATCGTCATCTCAGAACATGTGTCAGTGTTTGTTTCTACCTGATACTCGTCCGTATCGTAGTCTTAAGGGTGCTCGTCCGCATCTTTAATCCATACACGTGTCAAACACTCATGTCTTCTTGAATAAAGACACATGTCTGTGTCTATTATTCCCCAGAAGAGTCCCCTCAGAATCAACACTCGTCTGTGTTCTTTGTCAACCAGTTGATACTCGTCCGTATCATCATCTCTGAACACGTGTCAGCGTTTGTTTCTACTGATACTCGTCCGTATCACGGTCTTAGGGATGCTCGTCCGCATCTTTAATCTATACACAAACATCCGAACACTTATACCTTTTGTTTCTTGGATGTAAGCACTCGTCCGTGTTTACTATTCCCCAGTAAGTCGCCCGCAAAGCTACCTTTTTCTATCTGACATTCGTCCTATGTCATGATAAACCTTGAGAGCAGCCGTCCCCTGCTAGGTGATCGTCCTTCACCTCTTGATGATCGTCCTTCATCATGCTCGTCCGATGGCCGTCCCCATCGTCGACCTTTTATCCGGCATTCGTCCTATGTCGTGATTTTTAGCAGTCGTACCCTGCTAGGTGATCATCCTTCACCTCTTGATGATCGTCCTTCATCATTTTATCCGATGGCCGTCCCCATCGTTGATCTTTGGTATCTGACATTCGTCCTATGTCATGATAAACCTTGAGAGCAGCCGTCCCCTGCTAGGTGATCGTCCTTCACCTCTTGATGATCGTCCTTCATCATGCTCGTCCGATGTCCATCCCCATCGTCGACCTTTTATCCGACATTCGTTCTATGTCGTGATACATTCGGCAGCCGTACCCTGCCAGGTGATCGTCCTTCACCTTAGATGACCGTCCCTCATCTTATCCCCAACAGAGCAGCCGTCCCCTGCTAGGTGATCGTCCTTCACCTTTGATGACCGTCCCTCATCATTATTTCATTTATTCTTTAACCCGATGGCCGTCCCCGTCGTGGTCCCTTTTCCTTTTCCTGATGATCGTCCTTCATCAGTTTAGCCCGATGGTCATCCCCATCGTGGTTTGCATTACTTTATGAACTTGATGGCCGTCCCCATCATAATCTCTTATACCCCCAGCTAGTCGGCCGTCCCCGTCTTTGCTTTATTTCCCGCATTTCCCCTAGCATGTCGGCCGTCCCCGTCATTGCTCTTTCCCCAGCAATCGCCCCCTGCTCGACGGTCGTCCTCCGTCGCCCACACTTTACAATATACTTTATTTTCTTTTACAATCTATATCCCTTTTCTTCTTCATTCTGTGAGTGCAAATTTTGGACTGTCTTTGGTATTCAACCACAAGTTATCTTGTTTGCCTGTTAAGCCGTTGCTTACATCCTACACAGCTAACTCATGTTTGAATAGGGGCAGCTGTAAACACCCCAAATTTTCCCTCACCCACATGGCTTGTGATCTTTCATATGCATAAGCTCAATCATATCACCTCATATTGCATTTTTGATTCATTGCACTGGTTCTAAGTCATCTGCATCTAGGGTTTGTGATCTGAGCAATCCAAGAGCCACTTGAACCACTCCAAAGGTCATCAATCACTTCAAAGGGGTCCATGTATGTTCAAGCATCATAATATATCCCCTCAAAGTCAAGAATGTCAAAAATCACAAGAACTGAGAATGGCATGGAAGCAGAGCCAGGTTTGACTGCACAGATGACTTAGAATTAGGGTTTTGGTTTCAGAGGCCATAACTCCAAATTTTTTGGTCATTCTTGTTTCTATTGGTCTCTATATGGTATAGGGATCATGCATATCAATTTTCATGAAGAAATTCAATGGGGAAGTCATCTGATCAAGAGTTGACTTTTTGAGCAAGTCAGTACAAAATCAGGGTATCTGAGGCCCTCAATGACCCAACCAAGGGGTGTTCTTCACCATTTTGATTGTGTATGATCTTTATTTGATCATAGAAGATGTTAGAAGTTCACAAAATTGAAGAATTTCAAGCCATTTGCAAAGTTGACTTTTTGGGAAAGTTGACTTATAATGAAAATTGCCATTTTGGGAAACTTTTTCAACCCTTGCTTTTTGATTCAAAAATGCTTCAAATGGAAAAACTTTGGTCATGAAAGTTGTAGAATGGATCATTCCCTTTTCAAAAAGTACAAGAACATGACCTAATTCATTTTGGATCAAAAGTTATGGCTTGTCAAAGTTGGCCAAAATCACAAAATTTCAAGTTATGCACCAAAGAGGGAAACTTGCAAATTCTTGTACCAAGGCAATTTGTGACTTCTAATTGATGTCTAACCTTTACACAAACATCATACATGACTTAAACTTCAGATTGGCCCAAGAATTTCTTAAGTTCCATGCCTTAAACTTCAAGAATTACAAAAGGGACCAAAGTTGTGACAATTTGCAAAAGGGATCAAAACTTCTCATCCACTTGCCTCAGTTCACAAAATCTGATCCAAAAGCATTCCTTGATCCTTACTAAACTCAACCATGCTCCTATCCTAGCCTGCCACTTGCCCATACCTCCAAGTACAACTTGCTTGACTTTTTGCAACTTGAAGCCATACCAATCCCACAGTGACACAACCACTCTCTGCCCAATCCAGACTTTACAAACACATCCCAAGGCTTCATTCTCATAACACACACAAGCCTGAAAGCTCCAAGAACACAGCACTCTCATTTTCCACCTCTTATGCAAAACCATTCGAAACACTCTCCACAAGCATCAAACATTCAAACAAACATCACAAAACATCTCAGCACACTCTACTAATCATTTCCCTGCCCTCACTTTGCCCTAAAACCTCCTGAAATCAAAACACGATTTCTTCCCTTCACTGAATAGAACCTGCTCAATCTAACAAAACCAGCCATTTCAAACTCCAACCAAACATTGCAAGCTTCTCAGGAGGTTCATTAGAAGCGTTTTGGATCAAAGGGCCAGCCAGAAAGCTCCTGGATTGAAAGTTCCATTTCAGGTGAGCTCAAGAACTTTTTTTCCAGAAATGCATTTTTAAGTTCTTAGATGAATCTATATGATGTGCTGATCATGCTGATATGTTTAGTTTTGCAAATGGTTGAGTTTTGAGTATTTATGCTTCTTCTGAAATTTTTTTGACCTAAACCCCTTTTGATTCGATTCACCTTGGATACGAAAAATAAATGCATTTTGTTTGTTGATTCGTGTTGTATGATGTGTGGGGATGGATTCTGGACAGAGAGATGAGGTTTTAGAGACCTGGAGAGGAAGTTAGCAACTTTCAGGTGAGGGTCTGGCCGGAGAAGACGACCGGAAGTCTTCTCCGGCCACCTGAAAGTGATTAGAGCATTAATGAGGATTAGGGCTCAGTTTGAATATTGGCCGTAGATCTGGTTGACTAAGTCAATCTCCCGCGCGCGTGTGTGGTCCAGATTTGTCATCAAACCCTAATTCAATTTAATTAGTTTAATTAATTAGGTTTAAATTCAAATTTTCCAGAAGCAATCTCAACCGTCCATGAGCGCGCGCAGTCTTTCCCTCCACCCTGGGTTTGAATGCTGGCCCTTGATTGCGCATACTTTCATTTTATTCTATTTTTATTTCATTTAATTTCATTTTCTTTTCCTCATTTTATTAAAAATAGTAAAACATTTTCAAAAATTCTGAAAATTTTTATTCAAGCTTTTATTAATTTTCAGAAACAAAAAACATTTTTATTTTTATTTTTTGCATTAAAAAATATTTTTTAAATCATTTAAAAGATTATTTTTAATTAATTAATGAGAATTAATTAATTAAAAATACTTTTAAGTATTTAAAAATCACAAAAAAATTCATGAGACATTTAAAATCATTTAGAAACATTGTCCAACCTTCAAACCAAATTTATTTTTTGATCTTGATGACTTTTGACAATTTTCCATGGAATTAATTTCATTTCAAGGCATTATTTTGATCCAAACTTTGAAAATTCATTTCTGCCTAACCATTGAGAGTTGAACAATGATTCTTTTTGCATTGCATCTTGCATATCATGTAGTTTATAGGATTAAATTGGCATGAATTGATCTTGCATTTTCAATTTGTTTGACATTTTTCTTGATGAGGTACCTTAAAACCCTAGCAATCTTAAGAAATTCATAACCCTCACTAGGTTAAGAATTGGATCCTCTCCTTTGGGCAGTGAGTTTGTATAGGTTTAGGGTTCCTTTGAATGCATTTTCAATTTTTTATCATGATGTTTGCTTCTAGTTTTGACTTTTGTTTTGTGCATTGATCATAAACCCTAATTTGGGCCTTCATTTGCATCCATCTTCCATTTGCTTGCATACCATGACTTGCCATGACATTTTGTGCATCCATTTGATTCATAATACATATTAAGACATATTAGTATCATGTTTGATCATTGCATCTTTCATTTGCCATGTTGTATGTCATTTGCATTTCATAACTTTTCATGTATGTACATGGTTCAAAGCATGCTTCTCTTGCATCCATATGTTTGTATGATCATCCCCATGTCTTGTATCATGTTTGCATCATCTCTTAGCATCATTAAAATCATACTTATGCTTCTGGTTTTGGTTTGCATCATGACATTTCATCTCATTTTGCATTACATTTCATTTCTTTACTAACTTTTCAGGTGGTAAGTAACTTTGAGAAGTGAATTTGCCTTCACTTCTCACAATCTCTTCTCATCCCTCTTATGCATCATTGCTGCATTTTTTTATTTGTTTAGGTTGAGCTTTCTCATTCCTCTTCATCTTACTTTCTTTCTTCAAGTGACTTGTCTTCTTAAATGAAGCAAGTTACTTTGCTTCTCTTTGCTCCTTTCATCTGCTTCCTGGTGGTTTCTCTGAAGATCTTTCTTGTAAACCTCACAAACCTTAGGAACAACCAAGCATGACAATAATTAGGGTTTTGATTAGTCCCCCATTTAGATTTTACCTTTGTGTCTCATTGAGTCTTCTCTTCTCATCTCATAATCAGGGACTAAACCCTAAAGGTCTTAAAGCTTTGTGATTAAGCTTATGCCTGCATCCTTCTATTAGGATGGAGTGTATAACTTTAATCCTAAGTGTTAAACCCTTAATATGTTTAACTCCTTTAATCAATCCACTTAATAATCATCAAGACATCAAGCTTGTAACTTGGGCCTTGCATTAGGGTTCTAATTCTTCCTTAATTGGTTAAGAAGGACTAACCCTAGTGTTAATGGACAAGTCCCCCTCAAGTTGTCTTACAAACCCTAAAAATCACTTCTTCATCATATCATTAACTAAAATCCACTTAATAAAGGCTTTGTTTTGTCATGGGTTTAATCCCTAATCATGGATTAAGTTGAGGAGTTTTCCTCAGCTTAGACATTCTCATCTATTATCCTTCTATTAGGATGGTGTAATGAGTCTGTTTAATCCCTGATTATGGCTTAATCTCATTACTCAACACTAAACAAAAACACCAAAAATATCTAAATAATAACAAATAGGTTAATGATTTTAATTCTACATCAAAGGTGATTAAGTGTGAGAAGCTGGCTTCACACTTAAGGTATTCTCATTACCCCTAATCAGAGGGAAGATGTGATGAGTTTACTAACCCATTGGTTTAGGCTTAAACTCATTAACTTATGACAAACTTTCAAAAGCAATAAAAGACTGAAAATACAAAAAAACAAACAGTAATCGTCTCCTTCGGGGTTCTTTTCTCATCTCATTCACTCACAAACGAGAACTTGCTTCTTCCGTCTAATGCAAGACAGTTTGCACCTGAGCCAGACAGGTCATACACTTGAGCATAGACATGCAAGCAGTTCACGGGTCAATTTATCTTTCAGTCTCTTTGGGTCGAACTACGGTGTTCTGACTTCCTCATTGCACGAGAGGATACGTAGGCATAACTTAACAGTTATCTAACAAAAGTCTCTGTATTCCCCCCCCCCTCTTTCAGCTTTATTCTTTTAGCCTCATAGTCTTGAGCATTCTTATTCCTACACTGACACTTCACTTATACACTTCACTTCTCTTACACTGACACATGTACATCCTTTTCCAGCTCTTTTATACACAAATTGCACTGACACTACCCCTTTAAAACACAAATCTTTTTAAGCGTGGATCCCGTCGAGTACGGCGGACAATCTGGGTGCTAATACCTTCCCAGGTTGTAACCAACCCCCTTTCTCAGTCTCTCTGGTTCGCAACCGTCTTATCCGTATCTTTCTAGGTCTATGCAGCATTACCTTTCCTCCGGGATAAAAATGCCTAGCTGGCGACTCTTGTCTTTTTGAGTTCACTCCTGTGTGTTCTCATCCCTTTCGCCGACCGTTCGCGTCTGTACCCCTTCTGACCCGGGTGTCATTTGGTGGGAGCGACAGGCCCCTCTCACACTCCTCATGCCACCACTCATTTGCAAACCCTAATCAACAAGACAAGCACCTCATATATAAGCTAAGTACACCCTAAAAGCAGCAAGACTCTCTCTCATTTTCTCAAATCCAATCTTCTTGCTTGGCTGCATTTCTCTTCGAAGCTTTCATTTCTATTACTCTTTTTCAAAACTATTTGCACATTCATCATCCTTAGACTGTAAGGATCACAAATCATCCATCATTCTGCCTTAGAAGCCAGTGTTTCATACTATGCCATTTTGAAGCAAGAGAGGTTGAAGCTCACAATTCAAGGGCATTTATTTTGCCCGAGCTTTTTATTCTGTTTTTAGCTCGCCGGGATGCCCTTTTCTTGCCTGGACTTTAATTCTGTTTTTATGTCCAGCGGTTCTTTTTATGCGAAGTATTTTTTAACTGCGTCCGAGTTAACAGGGGATTGGAAATCTTCTCCATCCATAGTAGTGAGTGTCGCTCCCGGGATTTTCATCCTAGTACAAACGCGAAAGTGGCGCGCAAAAGGTAGAGTCGCCAGCCAGACATTTTTATCCCGAAGGAATGGGAAAGGTAATGTTGCACAAACCTGAGGAAGAAGGAAAGGACAAGGTCCTGCGAACCAAAGATCTAGGTTCGGGAGTCGGTTACGACCTGGGAAGGTATTAGCACCCCAAATCGTCCGCCGTACCCGACGGGATCCACGCTTGCTTGTTTGTTCCAAAGGGTGAGAAAAATACGAATGCTGCTGAATAAAACTGTTAACTGGAATGGAACTGAAATAAGAAATGAATAAGAAAATAGAATGGAAAGAAAGGATGGGGAAAATGTAGGGAAAATAAAGAATGTGCTCAAATGGGCCCTACCCCACTGCCTATGTACCTCATCGGGATAATGAGGATCAGAGTCGACGTAGTTCGCCTAACTAAAGCTGAAACTCGTTTGTGATTTTTAGGATGACGTTGCCATAGTTCTAGCTTAGGTGTTACCGACTCTGACTCGAGGGTGTTTACCGTATCGCTGTTTGAACTGTCGAGGCAAGTCATATTCGTCAGCAAAGAGTATGGGATGAGAAGAGAAGACGCGATGTCTTGGTTTATTTTCTTTTATGAGAAGTGTTTTGGAGTTTATTGTTTGTGAACATTCTCATACTAAGACTTATCCATCGTGGTAAGGACTTACACCTCGCCCCGAAACAGGACGTGTATAAGAACTCCGCAACAAAGTCTCGTGTCGTATGAGAACGTTTAACCTTTATTAGGTGCGTTTTATTGTTTGTCTTTATGGGATGAGAAAGAGACTCAAATCGAAAAAGGAAAAACTAAGGGGGACTTGTAAACACCCCAAATTTTCCCTCACTCATTTCACCATGGCTTGTGATTCTTTTCATTTGCATAAGTTCAATCATATCATCTCATATTGCATTTTTGCTTCACTGCATTGGTTTAAAGTCATCTGCATCTAGGGTTTGTGATCTGAGCCATCCCTGAGCTATTTGAGCAACTCCAAAGGTCTTCAATCATCTCAAGAGGGTCCATGTATGTTTAAGCATCATATTATATCCTCCCAAGATCAAGAAAGTCAAAAAATCACAAGAACTGAGGAAGCATGAAAGCAGAGCCAAGCTTAACTACACAGATGACCTAAAATTAGGGTTTTGGTTTCAGAGGCCATAACTCCAAAATTTTTGGTCATTCTTGTTTCTATTGGTCTCTATATGTTATAAGGATCATACATACCAATTTTCATGAAGAAATTCAATGGGGAAGGCATCTGATCAATAGATGACTTCTTGAACAAGTCAGTGCAAAATCAGGGCATCTGAGGCCCTCAATCATCCAACCAAAGGGTCTTCTCCATCATTTTGGGTGTATATGATCTTTATTTGATCTTAGAAGAAGTTAGAAGTTCACAAAATTGAAGAATTTCAAGTCATTTGCAAAGTTGTCATTTTGGGAAAGTGACTTGTAATGCAAACTTGCCATTTTGGGAAAGTTTTTCAACCTCCTCTTTTTGAATCAAAAATGCTTCAAATGAAAAATTCTTGGTCATGAAAGTTGTAGATTGGATCATTCCCTTTTCAAAAAGTACAAGAACTTGATCTAATTCATCATATAACTCAAGTTATGGCCTTGCAAAGTTGGGAAAAATCACAAAATTTCACTTATGTACCAAAGAGGGAAACTTGCAAAAACTCATGTCAAACCAATTTGTGACCTCTAATTGACTTCTAACCATTACACAAACATCATACATGACCTATAATTCAGAATTGCCCAAAGAAATCTCAAGTTTCATGCCTTGATCATCAAGTATTTCAAAAGGGGCCAAAACCTTCACAAATTGCAAAACCACCCACAAACTTCATTCCACTTGATATCTTGCCCCAATCTGAATTCCATGGACCTCCCTAAAGCCAGCTACGCAGGACATGCCCTTGTCCTTGGCCTGCCATGAGCCCATACCTCCAAGTACAACTTTCTTGACTTTTTGCAACATGAGCCATACCAATCACACTGCTCCACAACAACTCTCTGCCCAATCAGAACATGTTATGTGGACCTCAAGCAAGCCATTTCATACAACAACACAACCTGAATCCACACACAACTCAGCATTTACAAAAATCCCCTCTTATGCATTTCTCTTCGAAACACACAACTCAACCATCAAAACTCCACATTCATCACTGGTCATTTCCCACCCTTCATTTTGCCTTTAAACACCCCATATCCAAAATACGATTTTCACCATCCTTGACGTGAGCTTCAGAAAACTTCAGTTAGAGGCCATATAAACTCCAACCAAGCATTGCAAACTCTTGAGGGGGATTATTGGAGGTGATTTGAAGCAAAGAACTGGCCAAAAAGTTCCAAAGGTGAAAGCTCCAGTTCAGGTAACCCCAAGAACAAATTTTCTAGAAATGTGATTTCTTGTTATAGAAAGATAGAGTGTGTTGCCCTGATCATGTTCAGCTTTGAATCATTGAAAATGGTTGAGAGATGAGTGTGTAAGCATGTTATGAAATTTTGTTCAATTTTATGTTTTTATTCGAATCTTGATTTTGATGAAAGGTAAATGAAATATGATGCTGGATTCTTGTTCTATGGGGTTTGGGGATCAATTCTGGAGATTTGGGGGGTTTGACATGGCCAGGGGAGTGAGATAGCATTTCTCAGGGAAGAGTATGGCCGGAGAAGAATACCGGAGGTCATTTCCGGCCACCTGAGAGTAATTAAGGCTAATTAGGGTTAGGGCTTCGTATTTGAATCTGGGCCCTTGGATTGATTCTCCTGCGCGTGTTTGAAGGCCCTGAATCACGTCATTAATTTTAATTTATGATTAATTAATTAATTAAAAAGGATTTACTCAGTTTGAATTCCAGCCATTAGATCACGCGCCAAGTTTTTCCCTCCACCCCAGATTTGAATCCTGTCCCTTGGATGTGCTGACTTTCCCATTAAATTCATTTTAATTAATATTTTCTTTATTTGTTTTGCATATTTATTTTAAAATAGCTAAAAGCTTTAAAAAAAATTTATTTTTTGCATCATGACTTTAAATATTTTTCTCATTCTGAAAATATTTTTATTTTTATTTTTTGCATAAAATTTGTATTTTTAAAATATTTTAATGTTTATTTTAATTAATGGAAATTAATTAATTAAAATACCATTTAAGTTTCTAAAAATCACCAAAAAAATCACATTGCATCTTGACACATTTAGAGACATTATCAAACTATTCATACAGATTTCTTTTTGGTTCTTGATCCGTTTTGACATTTTTCTTTGGATTTAGGGTTCTTAAAAACCAATATTTTGACCCTAACTTAGAAAAATCTTTTCTGCCTAACCATGAAGGGTTTGATAATGATTCTTTTTTCATTGCATCCCACATATCATATAGTTTCTAGGATAAAATTAGCATGAATTTATCTTTCATTTTTAATTTGTTTTGCATTTTTCCTTTTGAGGTACCTTAAAACGCTAGCAAAATTAGAAAAATCATAAGTCTTTTAGGGTTTAGCTTCTGACCTTCCTCTTTGGGTAGTGAACTTGTATAGGTTTAGGGTACCTTTGATCCCATTTTCAATTTTTTATCTCATGCTTTGCTTCTGATTTTGAATTTTGCATTGCATCTTGTACATAAACCCTAATCTTTGCCTTCATTTGCATCCATTCTTCATATGCTTGCATCCATGAACTTGCCATGACATTTTGTGCATCCACATGACACATAAGACATCTTAGGACATATTGAAATCATGTTTGATCATTGCATCATCCATTTTCCATGATTATGCATCCATTGCATTTCATAAGTTTTCATGAACTTTCATGCCTCCTTTTATGTCTCATTTGCATCTTCATTACTTGTATGATCATCCACATCTCATGACATCCATTTGTATCATCTCTTAGCATCACTTACATCATGAATATGCTTCTGACTTTGGCTTTCATCTTTGCATTTCATCTCATTTTCATCTCATTTCATTTCCTTCTGCTAACTTTTCAGGTGGTAAGTGTTTGAGAAGTGAATTTGCCTTCAATTCTCATAATCTCTTCTCATCCCTTTTATGCATCATTTCTGCATTTTTACTTGTGAATTAGAGTGAGCTTTCTCATTCATACTCCTTCTCCTCTTTATTTCTTCAAGCAACTTATCTTCTTAAGTGAAGTAAGTTGTCTTGCTTCTTGCTACTTCTTTTCCTTCCATCCTGCTTCTTCCATGGTGGCTTTTCTTTTAAGATCTTCTTGCAAGCTTCATAAACCCTAGGAACACCCAAGCATGATCACAATTAGGGTTTGATTAGTCCCCCCATTAGTTTTACCTTTGTGTCATCCTTGTGTCTTCTCTTCTCATCTCATAATCAAGGACCAAACCTTACAGGTTTTAAGGCTTTGTGATTAAGCTTATGCCTGCATCCTTCTATTAGGATGGAGTGTATAACTTTAATCCTAAGTGTTAAACCCTTAATGTGTTTAAACCCTTTAATCAATCCACCTAATAAAGCATTAAGACATCAAGCTTGTAACTTGGGTCTTGCATTAGGGTTCTAATTCTTCCTTAATTGGTTAAGAAGGACTAACCCTAGTGTTAATGGACAAGTCCCCCTCAAGTTGTCTTACAAACCATAAAATCCATTTCTTAATCTTACCATTAACTAAAATCCACTTTAATAAAGGCTTTGTTTTGTCATGAGGTTAATCCCTAATCATGGATTAAGTTGAGGAGCCTTCCTCAACTTAAATGTTCTCATCTATTATCCTTCTATTAGGATGGTGTAATGAGTCCATTAAATCCTTGATTATGGCTTAAACTCATTACTTAACACCAAACAAAAACTCCAAAAACCTCTAAACAATTGCAAGTAGGTTAATGATCTTAATCCTACATCATGGTGATTAAGTGTGAGGTGTTTACTTCATACTTAAGGTATTCTCATTACCCCTTATCAGAGGGAGGATGTGATGAGTTTACTAACCCTTGGTTTAGGCTTAAGCTCATTTTATTATGACAAACCACAAGTCAATTTATCTTTCAGTCTCTTTGAGTCGAACTACGGTGTTCTGACTTCCTCATTGCACGAGAGGATACGTAGGCATAACTTAACAGTTATGGAACAAAAGTCTCTGTATATTCCCCCCTCTTCCAGCATTATTCTTTAAGCCTCATAATCCGGAGCTTCATACTCTTTCCTTACACTGACACTCTTTTATTTCACTTCACATTTCTTTTTGCACTGACACTTGCATTCTTTTCCAGCTTTTGTACACAAAATAGCACTGACACCACCCCTTTAAGCACAAAATTTCAAGCGTGGATCTCGTCGAGTACGGCGGACAATCTGGGTGCTAATACCTTCCCAGGTTGTAACCAACCCCCTTTCTCAGTTTCTCTGGTTCGCAACCGTCTTATCCATATCTTTCTAGGTTTATGCAGCATTACCTTTCCTTCGGGATAAAAATGCCTAGCTGGCGACTCTTTTCAGTTCACCCTTGTGTTCTCTCTTTCGCCGACCGTTCGCGTCTGTACCCCTTCTGGCCGGGTGTGATTTGGTGGGAGCGACAGCTAGGCGACTCTACTAGGGACCCTTATATTGCAACCAGGGCTTCTGGTTCTTTTCGTGGGTTCCTGATAACGAGAAAAGTATCGTTTTATTACTATGTTTCAAATCCGATTTATCGCACATTTATCGTATTAACACCCGATTCTTCGAGTTTTCTATGTCATTTTGCAGGTATTACAATTATAGAGTTAAATCATGAGCAAAAGGTGAAATGAACAAAAACAAGCATGAAAAGAAGAAGAAGAAAGGAATTCTGCAAATGCTGCATAATTTGTAACAACCACGATCGTGACCAAGCTGTCACGACCGTGACGCCCAATGTGGGACACTCACGACCGTCACCAAGCTGTCACGACTGTGACGCGCTTTAAATGAAGAAAATGCCCGTGACACCTTTGTCACGAACGTGACAAAGGAAAATAGGGTTACTTGAATTGATTTAGTCATGAAACGTGCAACGTGAAGTCAAAATGTTCCTATTATTCCGCAGACTCAGTAAGGCATGTACGCTGGATTCTCTCAACAACAATGAAGCCCACGCAATGAACTTCAACTGCCAAGCCCAAATTATTTTTTGCTATAAATAGCTTGATTACAAAGTAGAAACCAGGGAGTTATTAATTTAGATTTTCGCGGAAGCTCTACCGTATTTTTGTTGCACCCTATTTTATTGTTTTTCCAGCAATTGCTCTTGTTCTTGTTTTAATTTCTATATCCCAACCAAATCAAATAACAATTTCCAACAGCGAGAGTGCTTTAAAATGAATTAGACTTATTAAGTTTTCAAAAATAATTTTCTAAACACTTATGGGCTAGCGAGAGCAGGCATAGGGCTTTAGGAGTAAGATCTGAGATAAGACCACGAGAGTGTGAGTTAAGGGTATTTAAACTGATAACCTCTACAAAATATATTAAGTGAACCATCCTTATAAGCTTAGGTTAGATCGACCCGCCTAGGTTAACATAATTACATACCGACCGCCTTCTTATTATTTTATTAAAACTAAAATTTAATTCCCGTCTTTAATTCTTAAAAACCAAATCGTGACAAATATCCACCTTAGCTAAACTAGTAAACCCTCTAGCACTAAGTGATCATAAAGTCCCTGTGGGATCGACAATCTCTTATATTACTTCGATAGGCTATGCGCTTGCAGTTCAGATACCGCTAGACACATATTGCGTTTCGCGCCCACCAAGTTTTTGGCGCCGTTGCCGGGGACTTTAATTTAGTTACTAGTGCACCATTAGAGTAGCATTGTCTAGACTAAGGTAACAACTTATTCTTTTCTTAATCTAATTTCCCGAGTGTATGCCAAGTACTCGCTCTCAAGGCGAAAACTTGCAACCTCTAGTCCCAGAATCGGAACGCTTATTACACGTAAGAAGACGAATATTCGATTACGAACGAAATTACAAAATTCCAGATCTTCAAATTGATCCACCTAAACCGGTCGGAACATCAAAGGACGCAGAGATGGCTGAAGAACCGAATCATCCACTAAAATATTATGCTAGTCCTTCGCAAGCTAAGCCGCATTCCAGCATTGTCGCACCAGCTATTAACCGAAACGATTTCGAATTGAAACCTTCACTGATATCAGCTGTGCAACAAAATCAATTCGCCGGAAATCCTACCGAGGATCCGAACCTTCATCTTTCGATATTTGTGCGGTACGCAGATACTGTAAAAGCTAATGGAGTTACCCAAGAAGCTATTAGATTACATCTTTTTCCTTTTTCACTTCGAGAAAGAGCTAGAGCCTGGCTTCAATCTCTACCCTCGAATTCGGTAACTACGTGGGAGGAACTAAAGAGAGTCTTCTTGACAAGATATTTCCCACCTAGCAAGACAGCTATGCTAAGAGCTCAAACAACGGATTTAAGCAAAAGGAAAACGAATCACTTTTCGAAGCTTGGGAACGCTACAAAGAAATGCTGAGACTTTGTCCACATCACGGATTAGTAGAATGGATGGCCATCCATACCTTCTACAATGGACTCTTGTACAATACAAGAATGACAATTGACGCTGCCGCAGGCGGCGCACTAATGGACAAAGAATATAACGATGCTTATGCACTTATCGAGAGTATGGCTCAAAACCATTACCAATGGGGAAGTGAGAGAGTCGCAATTGAGAAACCAACAAAAGGAGGTATGTACGAAGTGAGTAGTATGGATCAAGTCAATGCAAAGTTTGACCAACTTAACCAAAAGATCGATAACTTGGCCATAACACCAACAGCCACCGTGGCTGCGGTAACACCTAACTGTGAGTTATGTGGAGTTCCAGGACATGCTGTCCCTGATTGCCAACTATTAGCAGGAATTCCCACAGATCAAGTGAATTATGCTCAAGGAAACCCATACTCAAACACATACAACCCAGGTTGGAAAAATCATCCGAACTTCTCCTATAAGAACAACAATGCTTTATACGCACTAGGTCAAGCACCAGCTACACCACCAGGATATCAAAAGACTGCTCCTAATGTTCCTAGAAAATCAAACCTTGAGTTGATGATGGAGAACTTCATAGCTACCCAATCTCAAACAAACAAGGATTTCTTAAACCAAAACATACACACTAGTGAGCAGATTAAGCAATTAGTGAGCAAGGTAGATGCGTTAGCTACACATAACAAAATGCTAGAAACTCAGATTTCACAAGTAGCTCAACAACAAGCACCCACCGCTGCACCGGCTGGAGTATTTCCTGGACAACCTCAACCTAATCCGAAAGGACAGGCTAATGTTGTGATATTAAGAAGTGGCAAGGAACTTGACGGACCTGCCGATCCAAGACTTGACAATCCAGCCATGTACCAAAAACCGGATAACCCGACTGAAAAGGTGAATGAACCAGAAGAGAAGGAAGATAATAATCAAGAGGCAGTGGAGAAAGAAAAGCCTTATGTACCTCCACCACCTTATAAACCACCAATTCCGTACCCTCAAAGATTAACCAATTCTAAGACGATGGGCCAGTTTAAGAAATTTGTTGAACTTCTGAAACAGCTGAATATTACTATTCCGTTTACAGAATCTATCACTCAAATGCCCTCGTATGCTAAGTTTCTAAAAGAAATCTTATCCAATAAGAAAAAGATAGAGGATAACAGAATCGTTACACTTACTGCTGAGTGTAGCGCAATAATTCAAAATAATATGCCTCCAAAGCTAAAAGATCCAGGAAGTTTCTCTATACCCTGTGTAATAGGAAAATTCGTCATTGACAAAGCTCTATGCGATTTAGGAGCCAGTATCAGTGTTATGCCCTTAACAATTTGTAAGAGGCTAGACATGGGAGACCTAAGACCAACTAAAATTTCTGTTCAACTAGCCGGTCGCTCTATTAAATATCCTGTAGGCATACTAGAAAACGTCCCAGTACGTATAGGACAATTCTATATTCCTCTGATTTTATAATCATGGACATCTCTGAAGACTCCACTATACCTATCATACTAGGAAGACCATTCTTAGCTACCGCCGGAGCTATTATAGACGTAAAGAAAGGAAAGCTAACCTTTGAAGTAGGTGAAGAGAAAGTTGAATTCATTTTAAGAGGATACATGCTATCTATTGGACGTAATTGACGAATGTGTAAGAGAAATGGAAATGAAAGAAACTACCTATTCTGAAATTATGAAAATTCAAATCCCTCTGATTTTCGAAGATGATAATTGGTGTGAACCGTATCAGGATGATAGTCTATGCGAAAGTTTAGCACTTACACTGGATCCCATGCCAAGTAAGAATAAACCTACAATAGAGTTAAAAACTTTACCTAAGAACCTAAGATACGAATTCCTAGACACTGAATGTACAAGACCAGTTATAATCAATTCCAGTTTAGGAACAATTGAAACAAAGAAACTTTTAGATGTCCTAAAGAAATATCCAACTGCATTAGGATATAACATATCTGATCTCAAAGGAATATGCCCTTCAATCTGTATGCATCGTATTCTGCTAGAAGAAGATTGCAAAACCTCCAGAGAATCTCAAAGAAGAATTAACCCGATCCTTAGCACTGTAGTAAAGGAAGAAGTTAAGAAACTACTAGATGCTGGAATAATATATCCAATATCTGATAGTAAATGGGTTAGTCCAGTACATGTAGTACCAAAGAAAGGAGGTATCACTGTTGTGAAAAACGCTAAAGGCGAATCGATATCACAAAGAGTAGTGACAGGACATAGAGTGTGCATCGATTATCGTAAACTAAACAAAGCCACTCGAAAAGATCATTTCCCACTACCTTTTATAGATCAAATGTTAGAACGATTAGCCAAGCACTCATATTTCTGTTATATTGATGGTTACTCAGGATTTTTCCAAATCCCTATCCACCCAGATGATCAAGAGAAGACTACATTCACATGCCCTTATGGAACGTTCGCTTATAGACGAATGCCCTTTGGATCTCCTGCAACCTTTCAAAGATGTATGATGTCAATCTTCGAAGATTTCATAGACAACATCATGGAAGTGTTCATGGACGATTTCTCTGTATGCGGGCAAAGTTTTGAAGGATGTCTATCGAATTTAGAAATGGTGTTAGAAAGATGTGTAAAAGTAAACCTCGTGCTTAACTGGGAGAAATGTCATTTTATGGTCAGAGAAGGAATCGTACTAGGACACGTTATATCTGATAAGGGAATTGAAGTTGATAAAGCTAAGATAGAAGTCATAAAAGATCTCAACCCCCTAAGACCGTTCGAGAAATACGAAGTTTTTTAGGACACGCCGGTTTCTACCGACGATTCATCAAAGATTTCTCGAAAATCACTAAACCTCTTACCGGTTTATTAATGAAAGACACTGAGTTCATATTCAATAAAGATTGTCTTAAAGCATTCGAAACTCTAAAAACAGCCCTCATCACCGCACCAATCATGCAACCCCCTGACTGGAGATTACCTTTCGAAATCATGTGCGATGCGCGTGACTATGCTGTAGGCGCAGTTCTAGGACAAAGGAAGGACAAGAAACTTCACGCAATTTACTATGCCAGTAGAACCTTAGATTCTGCTCAGATGAACTACGCCAATACTGAAAAAGAATTGTTAGCAGTTGTCTTTGCGCTTGACAAATTCCGTTCTTACTTAGTGGGAGCGAAAATAATCGTTTACACAGACCATGCTGCTATCAGATATTTATTAACTACGAAAGATGCTAAACCAAGACTCTTGAGATGGATTTTTCTCTTACAAGAGTTTGATCTTGAAATAAAAGATAAGACAGGTACTGAAAACGTCGTAGCGGACCATTTATCTAGAATAGAAGGTATTAAACCCGAACAAGTGCCGATTAACGATGATTTTCCGTATGAACAGCTGATAGCACAAATAGGAAGCGACCCAGTTCAGTTAGACATAGATGAACCAGAACCCGTGGAAACAATCCAAACAACCGTAGGACTTCCATGGTACGCTGACATTGTCAACTACTGAGCTGCATGAGCACTTCCACCTGATTTAACCTATCAGCAGAAAAAGAAATTCTTTCACAATCTCCAACATTACTATTGGGATGAACCATTATTATTTAAAAGAGGCCCCGACGGAATCTTTCGTCGATGTATTCCCGAAGAAGAAATAGAAGATGTCATTGCCCGTTGCCATTCATCTCCTTATGGTGGACATGCAAGCACTTCCAAGACTTGTGCAAAAATCTTACAAGCCGACCTATTTTGGCCTAATTTATGGAAAGATGTCCACATCGCTGTTATAAATTGCGATCGGTGCCAACGCACTGGTAATATTTCAAGAAGAGATGAAATTACTCAAAGAGGAATTTTAGAAGTAGAAGTCTTTGACGTCTGGGGAATAGATTTCATGGGACCATTCCCATCATCTTTCGGTAATAATTACATACTCGTAGCTGTCGATTATGTTTCAAAATGGATTGAGGCTATAGCTTCTCCTACAAATGACACACGAGTAGTAATTAAGCTTTTCAATAATATAATCTTTCCAAGATTTGGTGTTCCTAGACTCGTCATAAGTGATGGTGGCTCGCACTTCATTTCGAAAATCTTTGACAAATTACTATCTAAGTATGGAGTCAGACATCGTGTAGCAACACCATATCATCCACAAACAAGTGGACAGGTCGAAGTCTCAAATAGGGAAATCAAACAAATCTTAGAAAAGACTGTCGCCATATCTAGGAAAGATTGGTCATCTAAACTTAATGAAGCTTTATGGGCTTATAGGATAGCTTACAAGACACCCATAGGAACTACACCTTTCAAATTAGTGTATGGAAAGTCTTGCCACCTCCCGGTAGAACTAGAACACAAAGCATATTGGGCGATTAAAACACTCAATATAAACTACAATGCCGTTGGAGAAAAGCGAATTCTCGACATTAATGAATTAGAAGAGTTAAGGTTAGATGCTTATGAGAATGCTAAGATATATAAAGAAAGAACTAAGCGATGGCACGATAAACGCCTATCTAGGAAAGAATTTAGTGTGGGAGACGTTGTACTCCTCTTTAATTCAAGACTTAGACTCTTCCCTGGAAAACTAAAATCTAGATGGTCAGGACCCTTTGAAATAACTAGAGTGTTCCCGAGCGGAGCAATAGAAATTAAGGGTAGAAATAGTGAACCGTTCACAGTAAACGGACAACGTTTAAAACATTACCATAAAGTTGAAAATAGAGATTATGCAAATAGTCTAAGGCTTTTAGAGTTGTCCACTAATTTCCCTGATTAATCTACCCCTAAGCATTACGTCAGGCTTATGACAATAAAAACAGCGCTTAGTGGGAGGCAACCCATTTTATCATTTATCATTTTATCATTTATCATTTTATTGTTTTATCGTTTTATCATTTTATTGTTTTATTGTTTTATTTCATTATTATCATTATTGATTTCATTTATGCATTTATTTTTCTTATTTTCTTTATTTAAATTTTTATTTTCTAAATCACTTTTACAGATTTTCTAAAGTCTTTTCCACTTTCCTTTTCCCCCTGATTTGTTTCCTCCACATTTACGCTAACTATGGCTAACCAATCGAGAAACATTATGGAAACCAAATTTAGAGGTAGGAACCAAAGAATGAAATTTGAGGAGTTATCACAGAGACCAATGGATTTGACTCTGTATCATGATGAACTGACTATGGAAACTTTAGGTATACATGATAGCATCCTATACCTGTTTAACCAACTTGGATGGGAGAATGCACTAATAAAACAAAAGTTTGTGACTTACCGCGAGCTCACCCTTGAGTTCTTAAGCTCCTTAGTTTACTTACCCGAGCGCGGTTTTGGATTCAGGAAAGGATTTATCAGTTTTTGACTATTCAGGATAGAATATGACTTTAACCATAAAGAACTAGCTGACTTGTTAGGATTCCCTAGTGGACCCTTTGCTTTTACTACCACACAGGTAGAATTAATGGATATTGAGCTAGACTTCTTTTGGGGAACCTTAATTGGAAATTACCATCCTGAGCCGGATAACATGAACAATGATGAAATACATAACCCTGCTATCCGCTATTTCCATAAGATCCTTGCCCACACCTTCTTTGGAAAGGAAGAAAACCTCACTGGAGTATCTAAAGATGAGATATTCATTATGTCCTGTCTGACAAATGGACAGCCAGTTAATGGTGTACCATTCATGATGCAAACCTTCACTAGAATCCAAGAGGAACCTGATCTACCCATATTGGTAGGAGGCCTGGTCACCATGATTGCTGATGCCTTAGGACTTAGATACCAATTACACAAGTGTAACCGTTTAGGAACCATCCGTCCTATGAATCTGAACTTTTGCTTTAACCGCCAAATCATAAGAAATTTAGGACAACCACCTTACGAGTACCTAATCAGGAATGAAGTAGTAACCCTGTTCACATTACCAAACCATGCTAGAGTCAGTGTTCACAATAAAGATAATTGGCTTTATGAGCTTAACCCTCCTGACTATCCATCTACACCCGAAACACCACAATCTTACAAGATTAGGGATGACATAATGACTGATGTAGAAAGTGACCCTGAGACACCTCCTGGTTACCATGACATTGACCACACTGATGAAGTGATTGAAACCCCTGAAGTAAATCAAGTAGGATATGCTGACAACTTAAAGAAAATTATGAATACTCTTGAAGTTTACCAAGCCGATATTAATGCTGTTAAAGATGAGGTTAAAAGCATGCGATTGGACGTCATAGGTTTAACTGACATAACATGTGAACAATTCTACCATTTAAACTCCGCACTTGAAGATTTGAAGAAGAAACTTTGAAAATGTTGTAGTGATTTAATTTATTTTACTTTTTCGCTTTTGTTTCTAGTTAGTTTAACATTTTGCAAACATTTTCGTAGTTCATTTTTATCAATGTAATTTTCCTTCCATTATATCAAAAGCAAAGTACTTCTAGTTTTTCCACTTTCTAATTTAATCAATTTTTATGCTTTTCATTACTTACTGTTATATTTAATTTGCTTGATATTTTATGAATTCTCGTGTGATGAAATTATTGCTAATATATGTTGATCCAATATTATATATACTGTTTGTGTTGGAATTAAATGAGAAATAATATAAAAAAATTGCATTGAAATGAAGTGAGATAATGCATTCTGTGAAAAATTCAAGTTTTAAAGCCATCACGGTCGTCACTCATCACTCACGATCGTGACGAGCTATTTAGCGCGTCACGACTGTCATACTTCCCTCACGGCCGTGACCACCTTGTTATACGAATTCTGAGAAACAGAACCGTTCACCTTCGCAGAACCCACTCCTCCATTTTCACAAAAATAAGAAACCTCCCATTATCTCCTCATTATCCCGTAACCTCCCATTACCCTCAATCAATTTCATTAACCTTCTCCATTTATTCCAAACCTCTCACATTCACTCATTTCACTATAATCCGAACAAAATTCTTCACATTTTTCATTTTCTCACAAAAAAACTCAAAAGCTCTCATCTCTCATTCCCGTACTTGCATGCAATGGAGAACATCCAATTTAGAGATGGTGACCAAGGAGAAACCCAAAGACAGAAGTTCATCAGGTTTCAGAACCGTGGCGTCCATCCCACTCGGTATGTCGACCTTGACTGCTTGAGGGAGCTAGGACTGCTAGACAGCGTGAAGCTATTGCTCGAGCATGTTGGTTTGTGGCACTTGTGCAGTCAACCACAACCGACATTCGAAATCCTCACCTTTGAATTTCTGAGTTCATTTCAGTATGTTACACCTCCCGGTTCAACAAGTCAACTCACCGACATTGCAAAGTTCAGAATGCTCGGACGAGAGTACGAAATCACGCAAACAAGGATCGCCGAACTGTTAGGTTTCGATCACGGCGATGATGCTCATCTCCGTGTACCGGACAACTTCAGCGAAACTGCTTTCACCTTGTGGCACGACATCACCAACACCCGTGCTACTACCTTTTAGAGTCTGAATGCTACACACATCCATAACCCGGCGATCCGATATTTCCATTGCATCATCTGCAATACTATTTTCGCAAGAGAGAGCAATCACAAGCTGAACTCCAAAGAGCTCTTGTTCTTGCACTGTGCTTTGAATGAGGAGCGCATCAATGCTGCCCCGTTCCTTTTATCCCATATCCAGTCTGTAGCGTATCAAGGCGCAACCCCCTTCTACATAGGAAGGATTGTCACCACCCTTGCCATTCAGCTGGAGATTGGTGACCAGATTACCCATTTGCCTCACAGAGCCGCAGAGCTGCTTACAAAGAGCTATTGCAAGTCCGCCCATTTGATATCTCAGAGAGAGGATGGAAGGTTCAACCCTGTTATCCAAGGCACCGTTTATCATCACATCACCTTGCCTTGCCGTGACCGCATCGATCCGTCGAACCGAGCCAACTGGATATTTGCTTTACTGGATGCTGCAGGTCACGTCCCGATTATGGATGAGCAGACAGATGCACCAGTGGACGAGATGCAGGATACCTTGGATGCTGCTGAGCCAGTACAGGACATCCCTGAGTCCTCCACCAGGCAGCCACCTATACCGGACATCACACTTGAAGACGTCCTCCGTGCCATTCATCAGCAGAATCAGATGAATGCCGCACTCGAGCGAAGGCAAAAAGCGCAATATGATGCCCTACTTTCAGCTGTTGCCAGCAACCAGAGGACGACAGATGAGAAGCTTGGAGAGATTTTTAGCGAGCTAGAGGCTTTGCGTATTGATATCACTGCTCTCACCACCACCGGTTCTGATCCTGAAGTGACTCCGACCAGACGCTCCCGCACCAGAAGCCGAGGTCGTGGTCGTCAGCAGCCTTAGTTTATATTTATGTTTTTGTTTTTCCATTTCTGTTGTTTGTATTGTATTTTACCCGCTATTATATCACAACATTGAGGACAATGCCTGATATAGTGTGGGAGAGATACCTTTCCTTTTCCGCATTTCCCTTTCCGCATTTTCCATTTCGTTGTATTTTCCTTTCCGTATTTCAATTAAACAAAGTAATATTTGTGCTATTTCTTCAGTTTCGAATTTTCCCCGTTTATTTAGCCATACCGAAAATTTTTATTTTATCTTCGCATTACCCGACTTACCTATGAAATCGTAGTTAGGAAGCTGAGAAAGATCCAACAAGATCAATACAATCTTGACACCTTAGACTTCCTACTTAAGCATTCCGTTCCGATAATTGTTACGAATACACCTTAAGTTTCAGTTCTAAAGTAACCCCTAGTAGTTTATACTAGCAGTCAGCACCGTCTGAACACAAACCACGTGGGGAGCCGATGAACATAAGTGTTTGATGCCTAATCTATAATGATCCTTCATATCTCGATGCCAATAAAAAGAAATTGCACCAAAGTACACGGTCGCATATAAGAAACGAGAAATATGAGAAGGAGTCCATTGCGGGTTGGTTCAGAGGTACCTGGTTCTGAACTTGGTAGGGCGTGCTACGGCTCGATCCCCCACAACCTCCAATTTGGATAATATATATAGGGTTGCCACATTCGTGTACCAGACCCCGTGCTTACAAAGGATCAAAGTCACTAACCGGCTACTCCACTACGTACGTGCTAAGGCAAAGTGATTAATGTGATTGCGCTAGAATGAAACCGGGTGAAATAAGATCGAAAGACTCTAGGTAGAATCGTAACGCAATAACCGAATGTTTCGTTTAACGGGAAGTCGACGACTTAGCTTGTTGCTTGTGTCATTAGTGTATCGTTAGTGTTCTATCCTAGTACCAGTTTATCTTGCCAAACGATTCCTCATATGGTTTGTTATGTGTATGCGTCGATGGAAATTGTCCGATCATGTTTCAACCGACTATTTGCTTGAGGACAAGCAAAGGTTTAAGTTTGGGGAAGTTTGATAACGAGAAAAGTATCATTTTATTACTATGTTTTAAATCCGATTTATCGCACATTTATCGTATTAACACCCGATTCTTCGAGTTTTCTATGTCATTTTGTAGGTATAACATTTATAGAGTTAAATCATGAGCAAAAGGTGAAATGAACAAAAACAAGCATGAAAAGAAGAAGAAGAAAGGAATTCTGCAAATGCTGCATAATTTGTAACAACCACGATCGTGACCAAGCTGTCACGACCGTGACGCCCAACGTGGGACACTCACGACCGTCACCAAGCTGTCACGACTGTGACACGCTTTAAATGAAGAAAATGCCCGTGACACCTTTGTCACGAACGTGACAAAGGAAAATAGGGTTAATTGAATTGATTTAGTCATGAAACGTGCAACGTGAAGTCAAAATGTTCCTATTATTCCGCAGACTCAGTAAGGCATGTACGCTGGATTCTCTCAACAACAATGAAGCCCACGCAATGAACTTCAACTGCCAAGCCCAAATTATTTTTTTCTATAAATAGCTTGATTACAAAGTAGAAACCAGGGAGTTATTAATTTAGATTTTCGCGGAAGCTCTGCCGTATTTTTGTTGCACCCTATTTTATTGTTTTTCCAGCAATTGCTCTTGTTCTTGTTTTAATTTCTATATCCCAACCAAATCAAATAACAATTTCCAACATTAGGAAATTGTTATTATTTATTATCTTTCAAGCCTTCAGAAATTCGTTTAAATTTTATTTTCGATTCCGGTTCGCACTCTGAGCTTGCCAGACTGTGGAAGAAGGAGTTTTACAATTTTTATTTTTCAGGTTTTTAATAATTTCGCATTTATATTAATTTAATTATTTATGTTAAGAATTTATTTTATTATTTTATAATGCATATTTTAATTAATATCTGTCTATTTTTGCATTTGTCTGGTACAACAAATATGAGTAGCTAATTTAATTTAGGCGGTATGTAATTAAAATACACTAAATCGGTAAAATCGAATCTAGGCTAAAACAATTAAGAACTTAAAATTCTGGCTGTGACTTTTTATTATAAAAATTAATCTTTTTGTTATGAGAGTAAGGAAAGTGTAATAGGTTAGGTCGAGACCACGAGAGTGTGAGATTTTAACCGGATAGCTAAAGTTAGGCATTTGATTTAAACACAGTGAGAGCGCTTTAAAATGAATTAGACTTATTAAGTTTCCAAAAATTATCTTCTAAACACTTATGGGCTAGCGAGAGCAGGCATAGGGCTTTAGGAGTAAGATCTGAGATAAGACCACGAGAGTGTGAGTCAAGGGTATTTAAACTGATAACCTCTACAGAATATATTAAGTGAACCATCCTTATAAGCTTAGGTTAGATCGACCCGCCTAGGTTAACATAATTACATACCGACCGCCTTCTTATTATTTTATTAAAACTAAAATTTAATTCCCGTCTTTAATTCTTAAAAACCAAATCGTGACAAATATCCACCTTAGCTAAACTAGTAAACCCTCTAGCACTAAGTGATCATAAAGTCCCTGTGGGATCGACAATCTTTTATATTACTTCGATAGGCTGTGCGCTTGCAGTTCAGATACCGCTAGACACATATTGCGTTTCGCGCCCACCAGTTCCTCCTAGCGCTTGTTTGATTTGTTTTTACTAGGGTGTTATGTGCTATGTGTGTTTATTTATTTTGCTTTGTTTACTGCTTTATGTACAGCTTTATTTATTGCTTTCTTTACAATTTTGCATATTTCATACTGTCATTTGTTGGATCTGGTTTGCTGTTTTGGTGGGTGGGGTTTCATTGAGAGTTTAAGGTCCTATACCTGGGACCTGAGTGACACCTAGGCTAGAGTGGTTCATGTTCTTTCCCATTGCATTTCGGTCTGGTGCGGGAATATGAAACACGGTTCAGATGTGGGTTTCTTCTTGAGAACTTTGTGCTACAGATTTCCTATAGTGCTAGGGCTATCTGGGAAGCCTGCTAAGTCTGGATGACCTTTATTATGACCTTCAGAATATGGGGTTGAATTAGAAGAGGATCTTTTATGGTTATTTTAAACACTGTACCTCCAGGTTAGAAGTGTTTACACTTCTCATAACTGATCCAAGTCTAAGGATCCTTGTTCTAGAACATTACCTGTGAGAGGGTTGGGCTGTTTACAGGTTTGCAGGAACCCTTGGCCACATCATACCCTGTTACTGTATTGTTTAAGAATACTTCACTTTGGACAGTTCTTGTGATTAACCCCGGACATGTGACTCTTTATTTGAGTCCCTCATCCTGGTTACTGGAGTTCTGAGCCTTCATCTGGACTTTTGAACATGCATAGGCCTTATATCAAGATAGATAATCAGATCCAGACTGATCACAAACCCTTGCATATCATTTGCATATATCATCATTGCATCATTTGACATTTGTTTATTTGCTTTTCAAGGTATCCATTTCATTGTATCTTGGTTTTGGTTTTGACCCCTTCTTCTGCATAGACCTCTGCTTCAGCCGTCTTCATCAGTTATATGCTTCAGTTATCTCCATCCTCATCATCACCAGTCTGTCAGTGGTCCACTTTCAGCATTAGTTTGTGATCTTCATCAGCACTTATCTTCAGCTTTTTCAGCAGCACTCATGACTACTCCCAGGAAGAGCAATATATCCTACCACTTTTTTGAGCCTGTGTTGACTGGCATTAGGCAGGTCCAGTCACTCATCACACCTGACCACATCCCACTACTTAGAGAGCACTATGGAGGTATCCTGGACATGGTTATGGACCTTGACCCTTCTTAGAGAAGCATGATCCACACATGCTTGCAGTTCTATGACCCTCCATTGAGATGTTTCACCTTTCCAGACTTTCAGCTAGGGCCTCTGCTGGAAGAGTTTTCTTTATTGATTGGAGTACCTATCAGAGGTGGAATCCCTTTCAACCTAGAGATGACTGCTCCCAGGAATGAAGAGATAGCAAGGGCACTGTACTTGGAGCCTGCCCTTATTGAGCAAAGTATGACAACAAAAGCTGGGATTCCTGGTTTACATCTGGACTTCTTGATTTCTCAGGCCATCCTGAAGGCTTCATTGGGAGAGTGGAGGGAAGTCTGTGCACTGTTAGCCCTCAGCATATATGGGGCTATATTGTTTGCAGATGAGCCTAAATTTGTCAGCAAGAATGCCATCTATCTGTTTCTCCTGAAGAACCTAGTACCTACATTGCTAGGAGATTTTTACTACTCCATTCATCATAGGAATGAGAAACAAAGGGGGAAGTTGGTAAGATGTTGTGCTCCTTTGTTTTACACCTGGCTGCTCAGACACCTGCCTAAGTCAGATGCTTTCTTGAACCCCCACCAGCAGAAGAATTGGGCCAAGAGGTTCATTGCCTTGACTTCAGATGATATCAGATGGTGCACCCAGAGCACCAAAGGCAAGGACATTATCACCAGTTGTGGACAATACCCAAATGTGCCTCTGATAGGAGTGAAGTGCAACCTAATTCAGCTGTTGTCAGACAAGCATCCTGGGCTTGGGACAACATCCAGACAAAAGGAATAGCTATTCTTGGAAGATGTAACAATGTTGCTTCAGCTTAGTACTCAGACTGGTCCCGTACTAGAGCCCAGATTACCAGAATGCCTTTCACCTTGGAAGACATACCTGGGCCATCCACAGTACAGCCCGCAGCAACAGTTAGCCTGGAGGAATTTGAAAAGTTGAAGGAAAGGAATGAGCAGCTATCTCAAGCCTTGAAGAAGACTCTTTGGGAAAGGAGTGATGGTCGTCTGGACATTGAGAGATTGGAAAAGCTCAGGGTTGATCACCTTGCCAAAATTGAAAAGACAAAAGACTACATAAGGAAAGCAAGGGCTGGGGAACAGATATTGAAGAATGCCTGCAAGGAGGCCAAGATTCAGAAAGCTAGAGCTGAGCACTATCTACAAGAAAGCCAGGCTAGGTGGGTCAGGATCACCGAAGCCCGTACACAAGAAGACCAGAAGACTCAAGCCAAGATTGAACAGCTAGAGGCCAATGAGAAGAAGCAGCAGGAAGACCTGTTGGCTGCACAGAAAGAGATATCAGAGTTGAAGCTCAGAGCAAGATTGAAGAGATCAAAGGACCAGGACATGCACAAGAAGCTGACTACTGCTATTGCTACCAGGAACCTCCTCATTAGGACCACTACAGAGCACCCAGCTGGTCCAGTGACTGAGGCACTTCTGAAGGAGGTTAGAGAAGATGAGTTTGGAATGGATGTCTGATTCTTTGCTTGTTGTTTGTTTCCATTTGATGTACTTTTCCTTTTGTTGTATTTTGATCCTCCATGGGCATGTATTGTAAAACAAACTATGTATTGTTCATCACTTGTAATATATTTAGTTTGTTTTCATTTGGGCTTTTCTCTCAACAACATCAAGCATCTTCCTCGAGGTCTGGAAAGGTCAAAACCAAGAACCAAACTGGATACCTTGGAAAACAAATAAGCATACTGCATTGCATACTAACTTTGTCTCTGTTTTGTAGGTTTTGTTATTATTTGTGTTTCTAACTTTGTTGTGATCTCAGGAAACATTGCTCGTCGTCGAGTGTTCCCTGTCAACCGCACGCACCGGTACCCGACTCGTAACAACCTTTCCGGCATTCAAATGGAGCAGGTACAGCAGGACCTGAATGAGGTCAAAAATCAGATGGCCAATGAGAGAGTAGAGATGAGAAATCAGATGTCTCAGTTTATGGCAGTGATGACTGGCTTGGCCCAGAGTCAAGAAAGGTTAAGAGAGCTGGTGGAAAGACAAACTCCTGAAGAGCCTCATCTTGGAACAGGAGGAACTAGCAACAATGAACGGGGCCAGCCTCGTATTGACCCACCAAAGTATGGACCTCACCTAAATCTAGAAGTTAACATCCCAAGAAATGGTCAAGGTAATACTGCTGGAGGCCAAATCCAGCAGGAGGATCCCCAGGGAGAACAGTTTACTGTCATTGGGGTTGGAGATGAGGTATATGATAGAAGATTGGACGAGATTGCTGAAAAGTTAAGATCTTTGGAATCTCAGAATTCTTTGGGCTTCGATGTGATGGATATGGGACTAGTGGATGGGGTGAGAATTCCCCACAAATTCAAACCCCCATGCTTTGAGAAGTATAATGGTACCTCCTGTCCTCGCACTCATCTGCAGTCTTTCTTGGGAAGGCTTAAAGCTTATACCATGGATGAAAAGTTATGGATGTTCTACTTTGAGGACAGTCTGACTGGAGCTTCGAGAGAATGGTATTCGCATTTGTCTAAGGCCACCATAAGATGTTGGAAGGATTTGGCCGAGGCTTTCATCCGTCAATATCAGTACAACCTGGACATGGCTCCCAATAGAACTCTTCTAATGGGCATGTCTCAGTCTTCCAGAGAGAGCTTCCGGGATTATGCTCAAAGGTGGAGACAACTTGCTGCTGCTGTCCAACCACCCATGTCAGAAAGGGAAATGGCTAACATGTTCATGAACACATTGAAAGGGACTTATATTGATAGACTGGCTGCTTTCTCCTCTACCAGTTTTGCTGATGTGGTCATAGCTGGTGAGAGGATTGAAATTCTCTTGAAGATGGGCAAAATCTCCGACAATGGTGCAAGTTCCTCCAGCAATCCCATAAAACCTTTTGCGGGACCCCGGAGGGAAGGTGAAACAAATTCCATTCATACAAGCAGGGGCAGGCCTCAATATGCTCACCGGTCAGTAGCAGCTGTTACCATCCCAGCTCCAATTCCACAACAATCATCATATCCTCAACAACAACAACCACATTATCAACAACAATCTCATTATCCGCAACAAAGGTCGTACAACAACAGCAATAGCAACCAACAGCAGCGTCCCTTCCAACAGAGGCCATCACAAGCAAACAGGGTAATTGACCCAATCCCAATGTCGTATGCTGCACTCTTGCCACAACTCCTAAAGCTTAACCTAGTTGAGTTAAGGACGTTGGCTCCTCCAGATCCTCTCAATATGCCAAAGAACTATGATGCAAATTCCAGGTGTGCATTCCACTCAAACGCACCGGGGCATAATACTGAAAAGTGCAGGGCCCTACAGATGAAAGTCCAGGATCTGGTGGACTCAAAAGCTCTCAATTTTGCGCCTCCTCCGAACGTCACAAGAAATCCAATGCCTAGTCACAACGGGCCTAGGATTAATGCTATTGAAGAGGGCAAACCATCCACATTAATTAACAGTGTTGCACAAATCCGAACACCCTTGGTTGAAATCAAAGCTCAGCTGTTAGAATGCCAAGTGTTCCCCGGATGTGAGGTCGGCTGTGGATATTGCAATATTGCCATTAATGGATGTGAGAGACTGAGAAACGGCATAGATGGCCTCATTAGAGATGGCATTCTTCAGATTACAACAACGGCGACTACAACTCCAACAATTCCTTCATCAATAATCGAAGATACTCCTACAACGTCAGCAACCATTGTTCCAACAGATTCTGCTACAACTCCAGCAAATATTCAATCAATCATTTCAACGGATACAGATTCAATCACAGTTCCTGCTACAACTTCAACACCCGTCCAATCAACTTCGACTACAACACCAGCACGAGTTAATGAAATCGTCTCAACGGTTACGATATACTACGATCCCGCAAATGTTCCTTCCAACAACTCACAACAAAATACTCCTGTCAGAGCTCCGGTTACCATATATTATGATCCACACACCATTGTGGTCCCTTCTGCAGCTGCTATCAGTCCGGTCACTATCACAGTGCCTGGGCCAGTTCCTTACGAAAGCAATAATGCCATCCCTTGGCATAACGGCTCAGATCTATACTGCGAGGGGCAGAAAATCACTTTAGAGTCATCAACTTCTTCACCTCAGATAGACAACGTGGGGGGAGGCGGAGGCTTCACTAGAAGCGGATGTCTCTTTGCCTCGCAAATACCAAGGCCCATTGTTGAAGCAGAAGCTGCTGCTAAGGCAAAAGGGAAGAACGTGGTGCAAGAAGAACCAGTTGCTAAAGAAACTTTGAAGACTCCTTTTGATCATGAGGTTGATGAATTCATGCGGATAATCAAAAAGAGTGATTATAAGGTGGTGGACCAGCTTCACCAAACACCTTCCAAAATCTCCATACTATCATTGCTAATGTGCTCCGAGGCTCATCGGAAACGCACTATTAAAGGTCCTGCATGCAGCTTATGTGCCGGAGGAGATTACTGTCAATCAGTTAGAGGTTGTGGTTGGAAATGTCAACGCTAGTCATGGAATAGGATTTACCAACGTTGATCTGACAACGGAAGGTCACAATCACAACAAGGATTTGCACATTACCTTGGAGTGTAAGGGTGCAGTTCTCTCTCACGTATTGGTGGACACAGGGTCATCACTCAATGTCCTACCCAAGAAAGCCCTTGTGAAGCTGGAGTATGATGGATTGGCACTACGCCCAAGCAACTTGGTAGTTAAAGCCTTTGACGGTTCTAAAAGATCAGTTCTGGGAGAGATAGAGTTGCCAATAATGATTGGCCCACAGGTTTTCAAAACGACCTTCTTTGTGATGGATATATAGCCTGCCTACAGCTGTCTATTGGGTAGACCATGGATACACGCCGCTGGCGCCGTGACGTCAACCCTTCACCAAAAGTTAAAATTTGAGTGGGAGGGCCAAGTCATTACCATTTGTGGGGAAGAGGATATCTTCGTTAGCCAACTGGCTACTTTCAAATACATTGAAATGGATGGGGAGATCCATGAGACCATGAGTCAAGGGTTTGAAGCCCTTAATATCAATGAAACATCTGCTGTGTCTGGGACTTCCATCACATCATATCAATAAGCCCGAAAGGTTGTTGAGGAAGGTACCGCTCAAGGCTGGGGCAAGCTGCTGCCAGTTGAGAAGAAAGAGGACCGATTCGGGTTGGGTTACAGACCAACTCGACAAGATCAACCAGAGGCTGCAACAGAGCCCAAGTTTGTCAGCGGGGGGATGCTCACCCCGGATGTTGTGAATAATTCGGAAGATGAGTCAGAAGACGAGCGCAACCTTGAAAGCTGGATACGTCCAAGGATCCCAGGGAACCATGTCTCAAACTGGTCTTCCCAGGAAATTATAAGAGTTACTCCTGCAGAGTAATTATTATTTCCTGTCTTTAAAGCATGCATCAAGTCCTGCATCTTGCCCAAGATGTCAGGGCTCATTTTGTAATCGGGCCATCTTGTATTTTGTGCAAACGATCAATTAATGAATATCAGGACATCTTTTGCAAATGAGTCTTTTCTTTTTCTGCTCACTGTTTTTCATTTTTCATTTTTTGTACAAAAATAAAATGGCAATGTTTTTCAAAATAATAACTTCATTTTCACTTTTTCTAAGCAAGAAAAAATTGATCACTAAAATGAACAAATCTAAACCCTTGCAGAGAATGCCCTCCAGACTGCACCGACAACAACACTGCTATAACTTCGTATGACTTTGACAATCCGATTAATCAAGCTGATGAAGGGGTTGAAGAAGATTATGAGCTACCTGAAGAATTAGCCAGGTTGTTGAGACAAGAGGAGAAGGTTATAACTCCTCATCAGGAGGAAGTTGAGACGGTTAATCTTGGTACAGAGGAAGACCTGAAAGAAGTTAAGATCAGGGCCTACCTGCAAGATTCAGTGAAAGAGCAACTTATTGACATGCTTCAGGAGTATGTGGATGTTTTTGCTTGGTCTTATCAGGATATGCCAGGTCTGGACACCGACATTGTTATGCATAAGCTGCCTCTAAAAGAAGACTGTCCCCCAGTAAAACAGAAGTTGCACCGTACTCGCCCGGATATGGCAATAAAGATAAAAGAAGAGGTACAAAAACAGTGGGACGCCGGTTTCCTTGCTGTAACTAGTTACCCGCCGTGGGTTGCTAACATTGTACCTGTGCCTAAGAAGGACGGAAAAGTGAGGATGTGTGTGGATTACCGGGATCTGAACAGAGCCAGCCCGAAAGATGACTTCCCTTTACCTCACATTGATGTATTGGTCGACAATACGGCTCAGTTCTCGGTATTCTCCTTCATGGATGGATTTTAAGGATATAATCAGATCAAGATGTCACCTGAAGACATGGAGAAAACAACTTTCATCACACCCTGGGGCACATTCTGTTATAAGGTGATGCCATTCGGACTGAAGAATGCTGGTGCCACTTATCAACGGGCTATGGTAACATTATTCCATGACATGATCCACAAAGAAATTTAATGTTATGTGGATGAAATGATTGCCAAGTCCCTCACAGAAGAAGACCACCTGGTGAATCAGTTGAAGCTATTCAAGCGTCTGAGGAAGTACCAATTGAAGTTAAACCCCAACAAATGCACATTCGGGGTGCGATCCGTTAAGCTGCTGGGATTTATTGTAAGTGAGAAAGGGATTGAAGTTGACCCTGATAAAGTTAAAGCCATCCAGGAAATGCCTGCACCGAAGACCGAAAAAGAAGTTCGGGGGTTCTTAGGTAGATTGAACTACATTTCACGGTTCATATCTCACCTTACAGCAACCTGTGAGCCTTTGTTGAAGTTGTTAAGAAAAGAGCAAACGGTCAGGTGGAATGAAGACTGCCAAAGGGCTTTTGACAAAATCAAGGAATACTTACAAGAGCCTCCAATCCTCATGCCTCCAATCGAAGGAAGACCTCTAATAATGTACTTGACAGTATTAGAAGAGTCAATGGGGTGTGTGCTGGGCCAGCATGACGAGTCTGGTCGAAAAGAGTATGTAATATACTACCTAAGCAAAAAGTTTACCGACTGTGAACAACGTTATTCACTGCTCGAGAAAACTTGTTATGCTTTAGCATGGGCTGCTCGCCGACTAAGGCAGTATATGTTGACCCACACTACTTTATTGATCTCAAAGATGGACCCAGTTAAGTACATATTCGAGAAGCCATCGCTTACCGGACGGGTTGCAAGATGGCAAATGATTCTCACAGAATATGATATTCAGTATACATCTCAGAAAGCCATCAAAGGCAGTGTATTGTCTGATTATCTTGCTGAACAACCCATTGATGATTACCAGCCAATGAGATTTGACTTCCCTGATGAAGACATCATGTTCATAAAAGCAAAAGATCATGAAGAGCCTATTCACACTGAAGGGCCTGACCCAGAAGAAGAATGGACTATGATGTTTGATGGGGCTGTTAATATGAATGGTCGTGGTGTTGGTGCAATACTCATTACACCTAAGGGAGTTCACATGCCTTTCTCGGCAAAAATCACCTTTAACTGCACTAACGACGAAGCTGAATACAAAGCTTATATCATGGGTCTTGAGGAAGCCATTGACCTCAGGATCAAGACTTTGACAGTTTTCGGAGATTCAGCTCTGGTAATTAATCAAACCAACGGCAAATGGTATACTCACCAGGAGCATCTGATACCTTACCGGGACTATACAAGGAGGTTGCTTACATTCTTCACAACAGTCAAGCTTGAGTATATCCCTCGAGATGAAAATCAGTTTGCAGATGCTCTGGCTACCATTTCATCCATGATCAAGGTTCAAGCTGCCAACTTTGTTCCTCGGATTTCAGTATCCAGGCTTGATAGACCGGCATATGTATTCTCAGCAGACCTTGCTAAAGATGATAAGCCTTGGTTCTATGACATCAAATGCTTCTTGGAGGATCAAACATACCCACCTAGGGCATCTTCCAATGTTAAGAAGACATTAAGAAGGCTAGCTGGTAATTTCTTCCTGAATGCTGATGGTTCCTTGTACAAGAGAAACTTTGATATGATACTTCTCAGATGTGTTGATAAGGCAGAAGCAGACTTGCTGATGCACGAGGTGCACGAAGGATCTTTTGGTACCCATGCTGGAGGGCATGCAATGGCTAAAAAGTTTTTATGATCAGGCTATTATTGGATCACAATGGATGCAGACTGTTGTGCTTATGCCAGGAAATGCCATAAATGCCAAATTTATGCGGATAAAGTGCATGTGCCTCCAAATCCTTTAAATGTGATGTCTTCACCTTGGCCTTTTGCCATGTGGGGCATTTATATGATTGGAAAGATTGAACCGACTGCTTCAAATGGCCACAGATTCATCCTGGTTGCCATTGACTATTTTACCAAGTGGGTTGAAGCAACTTCCTATGCCAATGTCACCAGGCAAGTGGTAGCCCGATTCCTGAAGATAGACATCATTTGTCGGTATGGAGTGCCCAAGCGAATCATTACCGATAATGGTTCCAACTTGAACAACAAAATGATGGCAGAACTATGCCGGGACTTCAAGATCCAACATCACAATTCTTCTCCTTACAGGCCAAAGATGAATGGCGCTGTGGAGGCAGCTAACAAGAATATCAAGAAGATTGTGCAAAAGATGGTGGTTACCTACAAAGACTGGCATGAAATGCTACCATTTTCCTTGCATGGGTACCGTACATCAATCAGAACATCCACTAGGGCAACACCGTATCAGCTTGTGTATGGTATGGAGGCAGTCCTACCTGTTGAAGTTGAATTACCCTCCTTGCGGGTACTGATGGATGTTAAACTGAATGAAGTAGAATGGGTCTGATGCCGGTACGAACAACTGAATCTGATCGAAGAGAAGAGATTAGCTGCAATCTGTCATGGGCAGCTGTATCAGAAGAGAAAGAAGAAAGCCTTCGATCAGAAAGTCAGGCTTCGGGAATACCAAGTGGGAGATCTTGTGCTGAAAAGACTTCTCCCTCCTCATACAGACCACAGGGGCAAGTGGACTCCGAATTACGGTGGTCCATTCATAGTAAAGAAAGTTTTCTCTGGTGGAGCACTGATGCTCAGTACTATGGATGGTGAAGACTTCCTGTCCTCTGTGAATTCAGATGTAGTTAAAAAATACTTCGCATTAAATGACCCGCTGGACATAGAAACAGAATGTAAGTCCAGGAAAAAATAGGGCATCCCGGCGAGTCAAAAACAGAATAAAAGACTCGGGCAAAAATAAGGGAAAATTAATAAAAAAATGTACACCCGCTGAGTTGAAAAGCCGCATTGGACAGCTCAGGAAAAAATGGGTATCCCGGTGGATTGAAAACCCGAAAGGGCGATCCACGCAAAATAAGGGAATAAGCGAACAACTGCATTCTGAATTCGTCTGTATCACTTACAACATGGCAAGCTTCGAAAGGTTCGAGCATCGGTCAAAATCAGCCTTCTTCAAAAATCAGGATGAGAAGAACGTCAATGTCATACGAGTCATAGCTAAAGGGAAGCACACTGAAGCGTCATCAACATTGCCAACACCTTTTTGTTTCTCAATTTGTAACAATCTCCTCACTTCAGGGGATCTGTTTCCTCGACCGTACTTGCCAATTCAGGGCACAACGATTAATAAAATCAGATTTTCAGTCACGTTTCGTCTCGTACATTTCATTTTTCATTTGCAAAAATGTCCGATGTCCTTGAAATATCGATTGCATAAATACAAATGCGTCTTTTCTAAATTATATGCTTACAGGAAATATATTTGCTCCTGGGAGTGTCTAAATTCCCATGACGGAATCCAATAAGAAATACCTCGGGATACTTGTACGCTTCTTTGTCATAACAAGATTGCAGGTATTCAAAGCGCAACATGGGGCATGAAAGCTCCTCTCCGAACAGAACAGCATCAGAAGGGGCTCCTTTCCACAACAAATTTCATCATCCTCAGCAGGATCCTCTACAGAAATCACTAGGAAGGTCGTTCAGTGATCATTCCTCCCCAGCCAAGTGCTAGACAGGGAATTATCTCCCCGTAGAGTTCCAGCCTCTATCCAGAAGAGAAATGTCTGAGGATCTCACAACAAAGTGACGAAGGCTTCCACGGGCCCCAGATGGACTCCGCATCATTAAGATAGGTCTATCAGTGACCTGTTCCCCCAAGCAGTCATACATCTTATCAGATCTACCAGTGATCTCACCCCCAGCTGGGATATCACTTCAAACAGATCAATCAGAAATCTTCACAGTAATGGGATCTGAATCCCGGATCGGTATCTTTTGCATAATCATAGCATTCACATCATATTCACCCTCAGAGCGTAGCATTCCGTCTAATATGGAGCATTACGGAAAAAATCAAACATATTGCATAAATCACGAGTCATGTTTTGAATCAAACACCTATATATACCAGCATTCCATCAACAATATATATATATATACAAAGGCTCACAATAGCAGCAGAAAGCCAAAGCATCCCCTTTGCACTCATTGATACACATATATACTTTTTCCGATACTCGTCTGTGTCGTATCACTCCCCTACAGATATAAACCTCAAACAGATATCTATACACTCTTTGGACACTCGTCCGTGTCACCATTCCCCAGCATGGCTGCCTAAACACTTATTATAAGCAAAACACTTGTTTATAACACACTTCTTCCGACACTCGCCTGTGTCATCTTATCTCCACAAATATTCAGAATATCTCTTACACTTATAAGTTCATAACTTATACACTTCCTTTTACGATACTCGCCTGTGTCGTATTCTTCCCAGCAAGTTGAACAATCATCTGTGTAACACTCATGCTTACTTTCTACTCATACAGATACTCGTCCGTATCTTGTATACACCACTTATCTCTCCTCAGATTCAACACTCGTCCGTGTTCTCTATTAACCTGTTGGTACTCGTCCGTACCATCATCTATGAACATGCGTCAGCGTTTGTTTCTACCGATACTCGTCCGTATCGTGGTTTTAAGGATGCTCGTCCGCATCTTTAATCCATATACAATGTCAAACACTTATACCTTTTTCTTGAATTTAGACACTCGTTTGTGTCTACCCTTCCCCAGAAGAGTCCCCAGCAAATCCCCACTAAAAAACAAATTTCTCTTCTATCTGACATTCACCCTATGTCAGGATACCTTTTCGGCAGCCGTACCCTGCCAGGTGATCGTCCTTCACCTTTGGATGACCGTCCCTCATCCCTTTCCCCCAGCGGAGTCTCCATTATTGGAACCTTTTTATATCCGACATTCGTCCTATGTCGTGATATATTTAGCAGCCGTACCCTGCTAGGTGATCGTCCTTCACCTTTTGATGATCGTCCTTCATCGTTTTATCTGATGGCCGTCCCCATCGTTGATCTTGTTATCTGACATTCGTCCTATGTCATGATAAACCCCGAGAGTAGCCGTACCCTGCCAGGTGATCGTCCTTCACCTCTTGATAATCGCCCTCCATCATGCTTATCTGATGGTCGTCCCCGTCGTCGACTCTTTCTATCTGACATTCGCCCTATGTCATGATACTACCGGCAGCCGTACCCTGCCAGGTGATCGTCCTTCACCTTGGATGACCGTCCCTCATCTTTATCCCCAACAGAGCAGCCGTCCCCTGCCAGGTGATTGTCCTTCACCTTGGATGACCGTCCCTCATCTTTATCCCCAACAGAGCAGTCGTCCCCTGCTAGGTGATCGTCCTTCACCTTTGATGATCGTCCCTCATCATTTATTTCTTCAACCCGATGGCCTTGTTACTGTATTTGATGGTCGTCCCCATCATAATCTCATCATTTCCCCAGCATGTCGGTCGTCCTCGTCATTGCTTCATCCCCAGCAGTCGTCCCCTACTCGACGGTCGTCCTCCGTCGCCCACACTTTATAATCATACTTTACTTCCTTTTACAATCTACATCCCTTTTCTTCTTCATCTAGTGAGTGCAAATCTTGGACTGTCTTTGGTATTCAACCACAAGTTATCTTGTTTGTCTGTTAAGCCAGGCGCTTACATCCTACACAGCTAACTCATGTTTGAATAGGGGCAGCTGTAAACACCCCAAATTTGCCCTCACTCATTTCACCATGGCTTGTGATTCTTTTCATTTGCATAAGTTCAATCATATCATCTCATATTGCATTTTTGCTTCACTGCATTGGTTCAAAGTCATCTGCATCTAGGGTTTGTGATCTGAGCCATCCCTGAGCTATTTGAGCAACTCCAAAGGTCTTCAATCATCTCAAGAGGGTCCATGTATGTTCAAGCATCATATTATATCCTCCCAAGATCAAGAAAGTCAAAAAATCACAAGAACTGAGGAAGCATGAAAGCAGAGCCAAGCTTAATTGCACAGATGACCTAAAATTAGGGTTTGGGTTTTAGAGGCCATAACTCCAAATTTTTTGGTCATTATTATTTCTATTGGTCTCTATATGTTATAAGGATCATACATACCAATTTTCATGAAGAAATTCAATGGGGAAGGCATCTGATCAATAGATGTCTTCTTGAACAAGTAAGTGCAAAATCAGGGCATCTGAGGCCCTCAATCATCCAACCAAAGGGTCTTCTCCATAATTTTGGGTGTATATGATCTTTATTTGATCTTAGAAGAAGTTAGAAGTTCACCAAATTGAAGAATTTCAAGTCATTTGCAAAGTTGCCATTTTGGGAAAGTGACTTGTAATGCAAACTTGCCATTTTGGGAAAGTTTTTCAACCTCGTCTTTTTGATTCAAAAATGCTTCAAATGAAAAATTCTTGGTCAAGAAAGTTGTAGATTGGATCATTCCCTTTTCAAAAAGTACAAAAACTTGATCTAATTCATCATAGAACTCAAGTTATGGCCTTGCAAAGTTGGGAAAAATCACAAAATTTCACTTATGTACCAAAGAGGGAAACTTGCAAAAACTCATGTCAAACCAATTTGTGACCTCTAATTGACTTCTAACCATTACATAAACATCATACATGACCTATAATTCATAATTGCCCAAAGAAATCTCAAGTTTCATGCCTTGATCATCAAGTATTTCAAAAGGGGCCAAAACCTTCACAAATTGCAAAACCACTCACAAACTTCATTCCACTTGATATCTTGCCCCAATCTGAATTCCATGGACCTCCCTAAAGCCAGCTGCGCAGGACATGCCCTTGTCCTTGGCCTTCCATGAGCCCATACCTCCAAGTACAACTTTCTTGACTTTTTGCAACATGAGCCATACCAATCAAACTGCTCCACAACAACTCTCTCCCCAATCAAAACATGTTCTGTGGACCTCAAGCAAGCCATTTCATACAACAACACAACCTGAATCCATACACAACTCAGCATTCACAAAAATCCCCTCTTATGCATTTCTCTTCGAAACACACAACTCAACCATCAAAACTCCAAACTTTTTCCACCATTCAACTCCACATTCATCACTGATCATTTCCCACCCTTCATTTTGCCTTTAAACACCCCATATCCAAAATACGATTTTCACCATCCTTGACCTGAGCTTCAGCAAACTTCAGTTAGAGGCCATATAAACTCCAACCAAGCTTTGCAAACTCTTGAGGGGGATCGTTGGAGGTGATTTGAAGCAAAGAACTGGCCAGAAAGTTCCAAAGGTGAAAGCTCCAGTTCAGGTAACCCCAAGAACAAATTTTCCAGAAATGTGATTTCTTGTTATTGAATGATAGAGTGTGTTTCCCTGATCATGTTAAGCTTTGAATCATTGAAAATGGTGGAGAGATGAGTGTGTATGCATGTTCTGAAATTTTGTTCAGTTTTATGTTTTTATTCGAATCTTGATTTTGATGAAAGGTAAATGAAATATGATGTTGGATTCTTGTTCTATGGGGTTTGGGGATCAATTCTGGAGATTTGGGGGGTTTGACATGGCCAGGGGAGTGAGATAGCATTTCTCAGGGAAGAGTGTGGCCGGAGAAGATGGCCGAAAGTCATTTCCGGCCACCTGAGAGTAATTAAGGCTAATTAGGGTTAGGGGTTCGTATTTGAATCTGGGCCCTTGGAATGATTCTCCCGCGCGTGTTTGAAGGGCTTGGATCACGTGATTAGTTTTAATTTATGATTAATTAATTAATTATAAAGGATTTACTCAGTTTGAATTCCAGCCATTAGATCACGCGCCAAGTCTTTCCCTCCACCCCAGATTTGAATCATGTCCCTTGGATGCGCTGACTTTCCCATTAAATTCATTTTAATTCATATTTTCTTTATTTGTTTTGCATATTTATTTTAAAATAGCTAAAAGCTTTCAAAAAAATTTATTTTTTGCATCATGACTTTAAATATTTTTCTCATTCTGAAAATATTTTTATTTTATTTTTTGCATAAAATTTGTATTTTTAAAATATTTAAATGTTTATTTTAATTAATTAATGGAAATTAATTAATTAAAATACAATTTAAGTTTCTAAAAATCACCAAAAAAATCACATTGCATCTTGACACATTTAGAGACATTATCAAACCATTCATACAAATTTCATTTTGGTTCTTGATTCGTTTTGACATTTTTCTTTGGATTTAGGGTTCTTAAAAACCAATATTTTGACCCTAACTTAGAAAAATCTTTTCTGCCTAACCATGAAGGGTTTGATAATGATTCTATTTGCATTGCATACCACATATCATATAGTTTCTAGGATAAAATTTGCATGAATTTATCTTTCATTTTTAATTTGTTTTGCATTTTTCCTTGTGAGGTACCTTAAAACCCTAGCAAACTTAGAAAAATCATAAGTCTTTTAGGGTTTAGCTTCTGACCTTCCCCTTCGGGTAGTGAACTTGTATAGGTTTAGGGTACCTTTGATCCCATTTTCAATTTTTTATCTCATGCTTTGCTTCTGATTTTGAATTTTGCATTGCATCTTGTACATAAACTCTAATCTTTGCCTTCATTTGCATCCATTCTTCATATGCTTGCATCCATGAACTTGCCATGACATTTTGTGCATCCACATGACACATAAGACATCTTAGGACATATTGAAATCATGTTTGATCATTGCATCATCCATATTCCATGATTATGCATCCATTGCATTTCATAGGTTTTCATGAACTTTCATGCCTCCTTTTATGTCTCATTTGCATCTTCATTACTTGTATGATCATCCACATCTCATGACATCCATTTGTATCATCTCTTAGCATCATTTACATCATGAATATGCTTCTGACTTTGGCTTTCATCTTTGCATTTCATCTCATTTTCATTTTATTTCATTTCCTTCTGCTAACTTTTCAGGTGGTAAGTGTTTGAGAAGTGAATTTGCCTTCACTTCTCATAATCTCTTCTCATCCCTTTTATACATCATTGCTGCATTTTTACTTGTGAATTAGAGTGAGCTTGCTCATTCATGCTCCTTCTCCTCTTTCTTTCTTCAAGCAACTTATCTTCTTAAGTGAAGTAAGTTGTCTTGCTTCTTGCTGCTTCTTTTCCTTCCATCCTGCTTCTTCCATGGTGGCTTTTCTTTGAAGATCTTCTTGCAAGCTTCATAAACCCTAGGAACACCCAAGCATGATCACAATTAGGGTTTGATTAGTCCCCCCATTAGTTTTACCTTTGTGTCATCCTTGTGTCTTCTCTTCTCATCTCATAATCAAGGACCAAACCTTAAAGGTTTTAAGGCTTTGTGATTAAGCTTATGCCTGCATCCTTCTATTAGGATGGAGTGTATAACTTTAATCCTAAGTGTTAAACCCTTAATGTGTTTAAACCCTTTAATCAATCCACCTAATAAAGCATTAAGACATCAAGCTTGTAACTTGGGCCTTGCATTAGGGTTCTAATTCTTCCTTAATTGGTTAAGAAGGACTGACCCTAGTGTTAATGGACAAGTCCCCCTCAAGTTGTCTTACAAACCATAAAATCCATTTCTTAATCTTACCATTAACTAAAATCCACTTTAATAAAGGCTTTGTTTTGTCATGAGGTTAATCCCTAATCATGGATTAAGTTGAGGAGCCTTCCTCAGCTTAAATGTTCTCATCTATTATCCTTCTATTAGGATGGTGTAATAGTCCATTAAATCCTTGATTATGGCTTAAACTCATTACTTAACACCAAACAAAAACTCCAAAAACCTCTAAACAATTGCAAGTAGGTTAATGATCTTAATCCTACATCATGGTGATTAAGTGTGAGGTGTTTACTTCATACTTAAGGTATTCTCATTACCCCTAATCAGAGGGAGGATGTGATGAGTTTACTAACCCTTGGTTTAGGCTTAAGCTCATTTTCTTATGACAAACCAAAAAAAGCAATAAAAGATTGAAAACACCAAAAACAAAAAATAATCGTCTCCTCCGGGATTCTTTTCTCACCTCATTCACTCACAAACGAGAACTCACTTCTTCCATCTAATGCAAGACAGTTTGCCCCTGAGCCAGACAGGTCATACACTTGAGCATAGACAAGCAAGCAGTTCACAAGTCAATTTATCTTTCAGTCTCTTTAAGTCGAACTACGGTGTTCTGACTTCCTCATTGCACGAGAGGATACGTAGGCATAACTTAACAGTTATCGAACAAAAGTCTCTGTATATTCCCCCCTCTTCCAGCATTATTCTTTAAGCCTCATAATCCTGAGCTTCATACTCTTTCCTTACACTGACACTCTTTTATTTCACTTCACATTTCTTTTTGCACTGACACTTGCATTCTTTTCCAGCTTTTGTACACAAAATAGCACTGACACCACCCCTTTAAGCACAAACTTTCAAGCGTGGATCTCGTCGAGTACGGCGGACAATCTGGGTGCTAATACCTTCCCAGGTTGTAACCAACCCCCTTTCTCAGTTTCTCTAGTTCACAACCGTCTTATCCATATCTTTCTAGGTTTATGGAGCATTACCTTTCCTTTGGTATAAAAATTCCTAGCTGGCGACTCTTTTCAGTTCACCCTTGTGTTCTCTCTTTCGCCGACCGTTAGCGTCTGTACCCCTTCTGGCCGGGTGTCATTTGGTGGGAGCGATAGGACTAAGACCAACCCTAAGTTGTTTATTCAATATCAAGGAGATCCTAAAGGTTAGTGAGGTTTCTAATCCTAAGGAGGAGAGGAAAGAGGAAGAGAAAAGGAAGAAGAACACAACTTACTTCCTAATGAAGTTAAGTTGGTTCCAAAAGGGGAAAACCTAACAAGCACAAACATCATATAAGGCAAAATGGTGCAAATTAAATGCATTAGAAATACCAAAGAGGATAGGGTTTTTAGACATACCTTGCCCACCCTATAAAACAAAGGTTAGCATGGTAAACATGATAAAAATAAGGCAAACAAAATTACCTAATTAATTCCTAAGGGAACTAGGACCTAAACTAGACTCAATCTATAGTTTAAAGGACCTAAAGCTAATGCAATGCCAAATTCAGCAACTTATTTACAACACTTAATGCACAAACAACTATGAAATGCACTATGCAATGCAACAACTTTTTACAGCACCTATATGTATGCAAAAACAGGTGTTAAAAGTCACAAACAGCATGAATTTTCAACAAACAGCATGTATTCTACGACACTTATATGCAAAACAGCTATCAAATGCAAATTCTAGATTTTATGTTTTTCACTTGTAATGCGCAAATTCAATGCAAAGTACACCAATCAATCATGATTATGCAATAATGAACATGGATCAAGCACATGATTTAGATGAACATTGTTATTCTTAATGGAGTATGCAAGAATGCATCACATGAATCATTATGCAACAAGCATGCAAAACATGAACATGGCATATGAAGATGCTCTACATTGATCATGAATGTGCAAAATGATGGATCAACAAAAGTGCTAATCTTAATGCAAAAACCAGAATTTTATTGATGTAGGAATGTGATCAAGAATGCGACTAAAATGCAACAAATGCAACACATTGTGCTTATGCATAAACATGCTTATGAACATGCAACATTTGGTATATGCTGCAAGGATGCGAATGCATTAACGATACATGCGAATGATGCGAGAATTGGAATGCAACATGATCATTTATATGCTAAAGAATATATGGGTATGGCAAGAACATGCAATAATTCAAGTTATGCATTAATGGACACAAACATACATAACATGCGAAATGGACGGAATCGTGTCGAATCGACTCGAAATGGGGGAATGGGATATCGAAACTAACCTAGAAATTTCCCTAAAATCAGTACCTAAACATGTATGGGGGATGATAGGCATGAAGAATTAAGACTAAGCTATCAAATAAGCTAAAATCTAAATTCCTACGACGAGAACCGTTTTTCCTATTTACAAGGGATTCTTTACACCTACTAGGACCTAGATTAGACTACAAATCTAATTCCTAATAATCCAACTGCAAATTGCAAGCAAGAAAGCAACGAAAACGAAAATGAATGGTACAATGCAAACATAATCGAAAATCATGCGGAGAATGTCGTTAAGGCGAGATGAAGAGGATAAATTAAGGCATAATGGTTAAATCACCAACCTACGAAACAGAGGAGTGTTTCGGTAATTGTTGCAATGAATCGGAGTGCGAATGGAGAAGAAAACCGGAGAATCCGCGAATGCAAAATAAATGCGATTCGGTCTTGACGCTTCTCGATTAATCACTTCCGATAAGTCGCAATCTCCACCAAAAACTAGTAGCTTCTTATTCCACAATGTTCAATTCAATGGAGGATGGAGGCTAAGCTTTAAGACCTTGAAGTTTGAATGTGAAACTTGAAGAACTTTTGTTGAAAAGCTATGGTGAAAATGGTGGAAAAGTGGGAGAAAAAGTAATGGATTTTGAGATTGTGAAAATGGTGATTGAGTGAAGAATGAGGGAGAGAGTGATTTGTGGTGATTACCCTTAGCTTTGGGAGGAGATGGATTTATATAATGCATTGGTTTGGCATGAGGTTTGGGCTTGGAGGTAGCTTAGGAGTTAGTTGGGATTCTAGAGAATTCTAGAACTCCTTGGAAGGTTGTAGAAAACTCTAGAATGTGGTAGAAGGTGGTGAGCTGGCTCTTCTAGAACTTTCACATATGAGTTAAATCCTATGTGCATTGGAGCATGTTACTTGTAGTGAGGGTAAGTGGAATGAAGGGGTTTGCAACTCAATTGATCAATGCTTGATGCCTCAATGTTTTTCTCAATACATGACAATTATGGTGGTGGTATTTGTAGCCAATTGCAGCCCATATATAATGCCCTTTGATGCCAAATGAATTTATAACATGAACCAACCATAAACCAGCTTGAAATTCCATAAAATTGCAGAAAAATGCAGAAAAAACTGGTTTTTCTACAACATGCGCCGATATATAAGTCTTATGCGTTGATACATAACTCAGGATGCATCAATACATAGCTCGGATGCGCCGATACATGTGCTTTGGAGTTCAGTATGTATCGATACATAGGCTTATGCGTCGATACATGGGCCCTTTATGCGTCGATTCATAAGTCGTATGCGCCGATACATAGCCTGCTGTATTTCCTTGTTTTTGCCCAAACTTTGAACGACCATATCTTTCTCAATTTTGATCCTATGAAGGAGTTCCACATATGGTTTTGAAGCTTAGGATGTCATATTTCATTTTCTCAAGGTATAATTTTCATAGGACTCTTATTTTGGGAAAAAACCTCTCTTGAAGTGGCTACAAAAATGACCAAAACTTGCCATTTTTGGAAACCCAAACTTTCCAAAAATGGTAAGTTTTAGTTTTCTTGATTTTTTCCATTCTTTCATGATCCAAATTGGTCCCTAAGAGCCTTGTGACCATAATTTCATGATTTTGATCCCAAAAATTCAAGAGTTGACCTTTTGCTCCGTCTGATTGGCTCCTCTGATTAATCCACCATATTTGAGAGATCTTAGGAACTTTTTATTGCCCGTTGGTAGTCACCACCTGTCCCAATCAATGCTCTAAAACATGCTATGACTTATGCTATTAATTATGCTATGAAAATGCAAATTGATATGCTAAATATGAAAATTAGAGGGCAAATTTTAGGGTGTTACAGTGAGCATTAGCGCTCCACCCGAGAAAACTTTCTTTACTATGAATGGGCCTTCGTAGTTCGAGGTCCACTTGCCCCTGTGATCTGAACCTGGAGGAACGATCCTCTTGAGCACAAGCTCTCCTACTTGATACTCCCGAGTACGTACTCGTTGATCGAATGCTTGCTTCATTCTCCTCTGATAAAGCTGACCATGACAGATAGCCGCTAATCTCTTTTCCTCAATTAGACATAGCTGATTGTATCGAGCACGTACCCACTCAGCCTCATCAAGCTTCACATCCATCATCACACGCAGTGAAGGAATTTCTACCTCGACAGGCAAGACTGCCTCCATGCCATATACCAATGAGAAAGGAGTTGCCCCGGTTGTCATCCTGACTGACGTTCGGTACCCATGCAACGCAAATGGTAACATCTCATGCCAATCCTTGTAAGTGACAACCATCTTTTGCACAATCTTCTTAATGTTCTTGTTAGCCGCTTCCACCGCACCATTCATCTTTGGTCGATAAGGAGAAAAGTTATGATGTTGAATCTGGAAGTCCCGACACAATTCCGCCATCATTCTGTTATTTAAATTAGAACCATTGTAAGTAATGATTCGCTCGGGCACTCCGTATCTGCAAATGATGTCTCTTTTCAAAAATTAGCTACCACTTGACGAGTGACATTGGCATAAGATGCTGCTTCAACCCACTTAGTGAAGTAATCGATCACAAACAAAATGAAACGATGACCATTTGAAGTAGTAAGTTTTATTTTCCCAATCATGTCAATGCCCCACATAGAAAAGGGCCAAGGAGACGACATGACGTTGAGCGGGCTGGGAGGAACATGCACCTTGTCAGCATAAATCTGGCACTTGTGGCACTTACGGGCGTATGAACAACAGTCTGCATCCATTGTTATCCAATAGTACCCCAATCTCAACAACTTCTTAGCCATTGCATGTCCTCTTTCATGAGTACCGAAAGATCCCTCGTGGACTTCTTGCATTAACAGGCTTGCTTCGTGTCTATCCACGCATCTGAGAAAGACCATGTCAAATTTCCTCTTATACAAAACCCCATCCGTATTAAAAAAGAAGCTGGCAGCAAGTCGTCTTAAGTTCTTCTTGTCGTTGGATGATGCCCCAGTTGGGTATTCCTTTTTTTCCAGGAAGAGCTTGATATCGAAGTACCAAGGTTTCTCGTCAGACACTGCGTCTATAGAGAAAGCATAAGCTGGTGCGTCAAGCCGGGAAATGTCAATCCTGGGTACATAGTTCCAACACAAGACTTTGATGGACGAAGAAAGAGTAGCCAATACATCGGCAAATTGATTATCATCTCGTGGTATATACTGAAGCTTAACCGTTGTGAAGAACGTCAACAGTCTTCTGGCATAGTCCCTATAAGGAACTAAGTGTTCTAGATGTGTATACCACTTGTCGGTAATCAGATTGATAACGAGGGCTGAATCTCCGAATATATCGAGGGTCTTAATCCGAAGATTAATAGCCTCCTCTAATCCCATTATGCACGCCTCGTATTCCGCTTCATTGTTGGTGCAACCAAAAGTAATTATGGCAGCGAAGGGAAAGTGAACACCTTCAGGAGTGATAAGAACGACACCAACTCCACGTCTGTTGATATTGACTGCCCCATCAAACATCAACTTCCATTTGGATTCAGGGTCTGGCCCCTCCTTCAGAAGTGGTTCCTCGCAATCTTTTGCTTTGAGGTACATGATGTCCTCATCAGGGAAATCAAATTTCATTGGTTGATAGTCATCTTCCAGTGGCTGCTGTGCAAGATAATCTGACAATACACTTCCTTTGATGGCTTTCTGGGAAGTATATTGTATGTCATACTCTGTTAAGATCATTTTCCACCTTGCAATCCATCCGGTTAATGCTGGTTTCTCAAAAATATACTTGACAGGATCCATTTTTGAGATTAGTAGTGTGGTATGGGTCAACATATACTGTCTTAGTCGGCGAGCAGCCCATACCAAAGCGCATCAAGTTTTCTCGAGCAGTGAGTAACGAGATTCACAGTCGGTAAACTTTTTGCTAAGGTAGTAAATAGCATACTCTTTTCGACCAGACTCGTCATGTTGGCCTAGAACACACCCCATTGACCCTTCTAGCACAGTCAAGTACATGATAAGCGACCGTCCTGGAACTGGAGGCATTAGAATCGGAGGTGTCTGCAAATATTCTTTTATCTTTTCAAAGGCTCTTTGGCAGTCCTCATTCCACCTGACCGTTTGTTCTTTTCTCAACAATTTGAATATTGGCTCACACGTGGCAGTTAGATGAGATATAAACCGCGAAATATAGTTCAATCTCCCTAAAAACCCACACACTTCTTTTTCTGTTTTCGGTGCAGGCATATCTTGTATTGCTTTTTCTTTTGCAGGATCCACCTCGATTCCTTTCTGACTAACAATAAAACCCAACAATTTTCCGGCTGCAATCTGAAAGTACACTTGTTTGGATTTAACCTCAACTTATACTTTATCAATCTATCAAACAACTTTTTGAGATTGACCAAATGCTCCTCTTCGTCCCGGGACTTGGCAATCATGTCGTCCACATAGCATTCAATTTCCTTATGTATCATGTCGTGGAACAATGTGACCATAGCCCGCTGATACGTTGCCCCGGCGTTCTTCACCCCAAAGGGTATAACCTTGTAGCAGAATGTACCCCACGGGGTAATGAACGTTGTTTTCTCCATGTCTTCCGGTGCCATTTTGATCTGATTATACCCGGAGAAGCCATCCATGAAAGAAAATATCGAGAATTGAGCGGTGTTGTCTACCAGCATATCAATGTGTGGTAATGGGAAGTCATCCTTTGGACTTGCTCTGTTTAGATCCCGATAATCAACGCACATTCGAACTTTGCCGTCTTTCTTTGGTACAGACACAATGTTAGCTACCCAAGGTGGGTAACTAGTTACAGCAAGGAATCCGGCATCCCACTGCTTCTAAACTTCCTCCTTGATCTTCATCGCCATATCAGGACGAGTTCTTCTCAGCTTTTGCTTCACTGGGGGACAATATTCTCTTAGTGGCAGCTTATGCACAACAATGTCAGTATCTAGCCCTGGCATATCTTGATACGACCAGGCGAAGATATCTACATATTCACGTAGCATACCAATCAACTCCTTCTTTACCTCGGCCTGCAGACTGGCCCCAATCTTTATCTCTCTCTTTACCTCTTCAGTCCCGATGTTGATGATTTCTAACTCTTCCTTATGAGGCTGAATGACCCTTTCCTCTTGTTTCAACAACCTGACCAATTCTTCCGGGAGTTCACAATCTTCCTCAACCCCTTCATCAGCTTGGTAGATAGGATTGTCGAAGTCATGCATGGTCATAGCAGGAACGTTATCACTAGAATCCGGATGATCAATACTGCACAGATGATGCGCTTATTTTAGAATCTTCTCTTTTTCAAAAGAGACACAAACACGCAAACACAAGAAAAGGAAAAACATTGCCATTTTATTTTTTGTGTGAAAAATTTTAAAACAAAAGAAAGAGAACAAAATTTGCTTGAAAAATGTCCTTTATTTCATGGAAAAAATAAATGCATTGAAAGCATGGTGGCCCTACAAATGGATCCGTACACCTTGGGCAGAGTGCATGATTGACATGCAGCATGATAAAAAGGAAACAAGTAAATTACTTTGATTGCCAAGAAACTTGAACGAAATCCTCGGCAGACCAGTTCCAGAGCTCCTCCCCAGGTGCACATGGGTGAATCCAGCTATCCCAGTCGCAGTCAATGTCCCCTTCTTCACTTGTTGCACAAATGTTGTTGCGATCGAGCATTCCGACGCTTGTGAAAGTTATGGCCTTATTATCCCGAGACCAGTTAAACCCACCAGGCTTGTAGCCAAGACCGAACTTGTCATCTTTCTTTTCCAACTCTAGCAACTTGCCCCAGCCCTGGGCACTTCTGGATTGGACCACTTCTTTGGCTTTCTTATAGGAGTAGATAGAGGTCCCTTCCTTCTCGTTGTTCCGATCTGCTGGAGCCAAAGTACTAACATTGACCGCTTCAAAAGCCTGACACAACGTTTCATGAATTTCCCCGTCCATTTCCACGTACTTAAAAGTTGACAGATGACTCACAAAGATATCCTCTTCTCCACACACAGTTATCACCTGGCCATCCACGACATACTTCAGCTTCTGATGCAACGTGGATGTCATTGCGCCTGCAGCATGGATCCAGGGACGTCCTAGAAAGCAATTGTAAGCAGGTTGAATATCCATGACATAGAACGTGCTCTTGAACACTTGGGATCCTATCTTCACAGGTAGCTCAAACTCCCAGAACACAGACCTCCGGGACCCATCAAAGGCTTTCACAATTAAATCATTGGGTCGCAAAACAATGCCATCAATATTCAACTTCATCAAAGCCTTCTTAGGGAGCACATTGAGAGAAGAGCCTGTATCAACCAGGACATGTGACAAGACAACACCTTTACACTCCATGGTGATGTGTAGGTCCTTGTTGTGATTGCAGCCTTCAGAAGTGAGATCTCTATCCATGAAACCCAACCCATGTCTAGCATTTACACTGCCTACTACAACCTCCAACCGGTTAACAGTTATTTCCTGTGGTACATTTGCCATCTGTAAAACTTTCAGTAGAGCTTCCCTATGAGCTAGAGAACACATCAACAAGGACAAAATTGATATTTTGGACGGAGTTTGATTCAGCTGTTCAACTACTTTATAGTCACTCTTCTTTATTATCCTCATAAACTCCTCGACTTCTTTTTCAAAAGTTCCTTGCCCGGCAGCAGGAGTTGTCACCTCTTCGATTGCTATTTGCTTACCTTTAGCCTTTGCAGCAACTTCAGCTTCAGGATCTCCTCTGAGAGCTTGAGGAGCAAAAAGACGCCCGCTTCTTGTAAATCCACCAACTCCTCCGACATTCACCACAGTCGGGTCAATTGTCACTGTTTTACTTTCCACCTTCTGCCTTCTACATACACGTCTGAGCCATAGTGCCACGGGATGGCCTTGTCATCAACATAAGGAACTGGTCCCGGAACAGTAATGGTAACAGGACTCACCTCTGGAACATAGATAGTCACAGGCTCCCTCCGGATAGGAACTTCAGCAGGATCAAAGTAAATTGTTATGGTAGACACACAATCACTTCTATCATCAACCCTATTAAACTGTAGCGACCCCTCATCAATCAGATGTTGCATTCCAACCTTCAAGTCTTCACAACCATTAACTGAACTCAAACACCTTTCACAGTCATAACCACACCCTGGGAATACTTGCCCTTTCAACAATCTGTCTTTCACCACCAGCAATGAAGTCTTCACTTCCTCCACATTCAAAATTAAGCTTAACTTCTCGCCACCGTCCACAACATTTATCCTCGCCCCTCCATGGTTTGGAATGGGATTTGATGTAACATTTGGAGGCGGTACAAAGTTAATTGCCTTTGAGTCAATCAAGTCTTGAACTTTATGCTGCAGTCCCCTGCACTTCTCAGTTGAATGCCCGGGGGCTCCTGAATGAAACGCGCATCTTGCGTTATCATCATACCCCACTGGAAGCTATCGAGGTGGAGGTGGTGCTAACGTCCTCAATTGAACCAAGTTTAAATCTAAGAACCTTTGAAGCAGTGTCATGTACATCATCGGAGTAACTTTAAGCACCCTGTTAGCACGACGAGCTTGTCTCTGTTGATAGGGTCTTTGCTGATAATTATTGCGATGTGGCTGTTGTTGTTGTTGCTGTTGTGGTTGAGTTTGTTGCACAGGACTTGATGGAATAGGGACAGCTGCCACTTGCTCATAGGATCCTCTGTATCCCCGGCCCCGTCCTCAGTCGTACGCAACATTAGTTTCTCCCTCTCTTCTCCTCGGAGGTCCATTAAAAGCTTTCCTCACACCGCTTGAGCTACCTGCACCGGTGTCTTGAATCTTCCCTGTCTTCAAAAGAGTTTCAACCCTTTCTCCTGTTATCACAATGTCATTGAACTTTGTTGCTGAACAAGATGCCAGCCTCTCAATAAACACCCCATGTAGTGTTCCCATGAACATGTCCGCCATTTCATTTTCCAACAAGGGAGGTTGTACTCTAGCAGCAAGCTGATGCCACCTCTGAGCGTACTCCTTGAACCCTTCTTTAGCATTCTGAGACATGGTCTGCAACTGAGTACGATTTGGAGCCATATCCAAATTGTACTGATACTGTTTCACAAATGCCTCTGCTAAATCCTTCCAGCTTCGAATATTAACCCTGCTCAGCTTCATGTACCACTCCAATGAGGCCCCCACAAGGCTGTCCTGGAAGTAATACATCCACAGCTTCTCATCATCTGTATGTGCAGCGATTATTCCGACAAAAGACTGGAGGTGAGTCTTCGGGCACGCCGTGCCATTGTACTTGTCAAAAGTAGGGACCTTAAACTTGTAGGGAATTCTAACCCCTGGTACCAAGCCCAAGTCAGTGATATCAAACCCCAGAGAACTCTGAGATTGAATGGCACGAATTTGCTCAGCCATCTCTTCAAACTTTCTATTCATGTCAATTCCTTGGCCTTCTGCCTCATCCAGCAAAGTGAACTGTTCATCTTGCCCATCCATCTGCAAGTTATTCACTCCATCATTGACAATAGTAACCCCTGGTTGCACCACAGGGATTTCAACTTGACGGGCGACAGCCCTATTGTGATTACCTCCATCTGTTGCCCCATTGTTCCTGACTTGGTTGTTTTCCACCATCTCGCGCAAGTGCTCCTGAGTTTGACCCATCCCATCCATGAGGGTCATGAAGTTGTCCATTCTTGTTCTTAAATCATCCATATCTGCTTGCATCTGTTCCATTGCTCTTTCTCTGTTCACTTTCGTAGGGTATCTGTGCACGTTCGGCTGTTTCTGAACCTTCTTAGGAGCTATAGTGCCTGAAATGACATAAACGTTAGAAAACTGATGAACTACCTTCAAAACATCAAACACGTTATATGCATGCAATGTAACTTTTCATGTTTCCATGTTTAGGCATTCATATGCCCCAGTTCTGGTATTTGCTCCAGATAGTCCCTTTGAGCATTAATTTTTGAACTCTCCCTTTGAAGAGTGTTCCGATCTCAGGAGTCTCAAACAAACAAGCTTTGCGTACTCAGAAATGGTAATTGGGATTTAACATTGCATAACATGGATAACCCACTGGCAGCCAAAGTTAGAGCACAAACAAATTCCCCAGAGGGTTACAAGTCAATACATGAACAACATGATAAGGCAAGACTCCTACAACAAGCCTGTAGGTAGTCTGAACAACAATAAATTAAAAATCTAGACTAAAGGAAAGACTCAGGTTCTTCTTCTGCAACTATCACCTCTGTCCGGTTCTTATTCACGCCTGCTCTCAGCTTAAGCTCTGCAATCTCTTTCAATGCCTCCTCCAAGGCCATCTGGCTCTGTGCCAATTGTTGAGTCTTCTCTCTTCATATTTCGTGAACTTGTTCTACTTCTTCTTTCTTAAAGGCCATCTGTACCTCGAAAAACTATTCCTTTTCTTAATACTTCTTCTGCTCATGTTCCCTTTGGCCCTGTAACCAAGCAATGGACTGGCGAGCTTCTTTAAGAGTCTTCAAAGTCTTCTTACGCTCCGCTTCTCTTTTTGATTCCATTAGACCCAATCTCTGAAAATGAGCTTCTCTTCCAGCAAACTCCTTTTCTTTAGCTTCTAAGGTAACCTGCATCCTCTGTAGCTTTTCCTCTACTTCATTCTTAGCACGATTGGCAAGGTAGTACAAGTTAACCATTTCAACATTTTCTACCCGGACCTCGTGCAACTGAGCTTCCAACTTCTTATACTCTTCCAGAGGAACAGTATTCTGACATGGCACCTCTTTGGGATACAATGGAGCTTCCACTGAAAATGGCATGAGCACTTCCTCTACCCGTTTCTGCAACCATGTATCAAAAGGAGGATATTTCTTGGGATCTACCCTTCCAAAATCCTTCTTTCCTTTCTTCACCCTGTGAGCCCAAGCCTTAGATGCTTGTATGACCAACTCTTTGTCTCCCTCCACAGAAAAGTACAAAGGCCTAGCTAATTCTTCCATACTCGGTGGATCCCTCAGAGGATAACCAAATTGTTTCCTGGCTAAGACTGGATGGTAACTGATCACCCCCTTTCTCCCTAGCAAGGGCACATTGGTAAATCTTCCACAGCTAACCAGTAACTCCTTCCCTAACAAATCTCTGTTATAACCCCAATCAGCAAATAATGGTGCACAACATCTCACTGGTCCACCTCTGCTTTTCTCATTCCAGTAATGAACATTGTAGTAGAAATCTCCCAACAAGGTTGGTACAGGATTACCTTTAGCAAAAATGGAGATCACCTCCAAACTCACAAACTCCTTTTCTCCCAGGAAAATACCAGATCCATATACCATCAAGGCCACCACAGCACCAAAATCTCCCCACTTACTCTCTTTGGCATACTCTTCAGCTTCTGGTATAAGCACATCCCAAGGAAGTCCTCTGCCCTCACTATCCTTCAAAGCTTTCTTGACCTTAGCAACTGGTATACGACAGACTCTGGATATGTCTTTTTCCTTGAGAACTACCTCTGACCCATAGTAAGGCAAAGTATCTCTGACAGGAATACCCAAAATGCTAGAAATCTCCTCCAAGGTAGGAGCCAAGATGTAATCTGGAAACACAAAACACCGTAACAAGGGATCATAGAACTGAAGCAAAGTGTGCAAACTATCCTTCTGGTCTGAAGTGGGTTTATCCTTGTACTTCAAAATCTGACATACCTCTTTCTGAAGTTCCCTAAAACTTGATCATTCATTAGCCCTACTAGTCTCTGAACACTCTTGACTTCTGGTTGGAGAAAAGTATAATGGACATTTTTCTTTCTTGTAATTTTCTTGACTTCTGCCATTTGGAAAGCTTACAATTACCAGATCTGGGTGCTAAACTGTAAACAAAACCTGAAAATGGAAACACAAATAGTTAATGCGAGTATGATGCGATGCAAATGCAATGCATGCATATGATCAATCGGGGACCATCTAGATAATGGACATCATGGCCACCAAATAACTGAAAACCAAGATTCTTTGAGCCATAACCATCTGATAGAAACCCTCAAAACCAAAAGATCAAGAAATCTAGAACCATAATGACCAAATCATAACAGAGACCATACTGATAATAAGGGTATATAGAGGCCAAGGGTTCCTGAAAACCTGTAAACCCCTCCCAATCTCACTGGTGTGCTCCGGGTCAAACATCACGGACTCTCAAAGCCGAATGGCAATAATACGTTCACCATCTCCGAGAAATGGCTCAAGACCAAATCAGGGAATCAGTTTGGCATTATGTACTACTCAAGGAGGCCTCAGCTGAGTCCGGGAAAACAAGGTCATGCTATGTGAGTTCCAGGTGGGCCCCCGGGTGCGAATGGGTTTGCCACACAATGTGGTCTGCCACTGTCACCACTAGAGAGGGATGTTTCCACAAGGTTCTCAATGATCGGTCCCCAGCTGCACATAACTATCAAGGTTATGAAATGAGAGAGGAAGATCCCCAAATCAAGACATTTCCAAGACGGTCGCAAATCTGGGCGTGGAACTCACTACTACCCCCATGACAAGATCTCATGAGGCCAAAGTGGAACCACTCTAAGTCCTAAGGTGCACTCGAGCCTTGGTAATGAGCTCATCTCACAGTAACAGTATCACCCAAGTCCCACCAAACAAAAAATCTAGTCCAGACAGTCCAGTATATATATGATGCAGGAAAATAAATACTGAAAACTGTAAATAAAGCTGTAAATAAACTGTAAATAAAACAACAGTAAAATATACACACAACAGCAAACAATCAACACCCAAAGAAACAGAAACACGCAAGCGCTAGGAGTGACTCTCAAGGGAACCAGAGATTCTGGTTAGGAAGTCCCCAGCAGAGTCGCCAGTTGTCGCTCCCCGGATTTCCATCCTGGTACAAACGCGAAAGTGGCGCAGAAAAGGTAGAGTCACCAGCCATGCATTTTTATCCCGAAGGAACAGGAATGGTAATGCTGCACAAACCAGAAGAAAAGAAAAGGAAGGACATGGGTCCTGCGAACCAAAGAGACTGAGTTCGGGAGTCGGTTACGACCTGGGAAGGTATTAGCACCCAGATCGTCCGCCGTACCCGACAGGATCTAAGCTTGCAATGAAATCTATTTCAAAGGGTCAAGAAATGAAAGCTGCTGCGAAGAAAAGGAACTGAACTGGATAAAAGAAAAGAAAGGGAAATGACAAGGAAAAATGTAGGGTGTCGTACCTCGAAAAATACGATCCTAAAAAAAAAAGAACAGAGTCGCCACCTAATTCTATTTATTCTACGAGAGAAAAGATAGAGATAGATACAACCTAATAAAGGATAAGAAATGATTCACGAAACCAAATTCTAAGTTCAGGAGTCGGTTACGCAAGGGGAAGGTATTAGCACCCCTCATGTCCGTTGTACTCAACGGGAACCTCTTAGCTAACTATGCGATTAAATGTTGATCTTAAGTCTTTGTCTTCTAAATGATTTTTATTATGTTTGTTCTTAAGGAAATTAAAGTTATATTATTAATAAGTCGGAGAAAAGATTAAAAGTTTGTTATTATTGCGATGGAGAGAAAAAGATTGATTTTTTAATAGGGTGCTCGCGAAGGATTAAAATCCCCGTGCCTACGTATTCCCTTGTGCAATGGGAAAGTCAGAGCTTCGTAGTTCGTGCGACTACGGTTTGTGATTTTTAATTGAACAATTGTTTAAAATGCATTCTACTGCTAAGCGTTGGCTTATACTCGCGGTGGAGGCTGAAGCGCTAGCTTGTTTGCGAGATAGAAAGATTTAAGCAAATGTTCGTTTTAGAGAAAAGTGTTTGACTTTTGTTAAGGTGTTTTAAACGAAAGGGCGAATGAACCACGTCGCGTGGGGCTAGCCCAGGAGTGATTGCATTCCAAAACGTGCGGAGTGCTAGACTCTGTAGTTCCGTCTTTCGCTGATTAATTATGAAAATGATTTAAATTATTTTGATATACGAACGGTGATTGAATCGCGTCACGTGGGGCTAGCCCAGGAACGATCCAATCCAGAACGTGCGGAGTGCTAGACTCCGGAGCTCTGTTTTAGTATTTAAATTTGTGCGATTAGATGTTTCGAAATACGGAAGGCGAATGGACCACGTCGCGTGGGGCTAGCCCAGGAGCGATCCATTCCAGAACGTGCGGAGTGCTAGACTCCGGAGCTCTATTCTTCGTATTTAATTTTTTTAAATAATTTGAATAAATGTTTTTTAGAAGTTTTAGAATTGATGTGTTTTAATAACGAAGGAGTGAACGAAACATTACGCGTGCGGCTAGTCCAGTTGTAATTCGTTTCAGAACGTGCGGAGTGCTAGACTTCGGGGTTCTATTCCTTGTTACGTTGATTAAGATACGCAAAAACGTGCAGACAGCGATCACTTGGTGACCGATTTACGTGTGTGCGAAGTGTAGGCGAGATGAACTCCTTACTTGGTGTTGGACCAAGATATTTACTATACTACTCTTTTAACAATTTAATTATTATTTAGAAACATTAAGTTCATGGTTTGATTAACGAATTACAATCACAATCGAGAACGAGATTCACGTTTATACTCTTCTTACATTACTATTGATACAACTACCAAAAAAAATGAGCAAGGAAAAGAAAGCTAAGACTTACTAATAATCGAACAAACAAATAATTAACCAACTAGTCTAAATATAATTATTTACTAAAATTAGTTAACAAAACTAAATGAAATTATTCAACATAATTAAATATTTTCCTAAGTTTTATTCTTTAAAGTAAATAAGTTAAAAAACAAAACCTTTTTGTATAAAAACTTTAAATAAAAGGAACCAAAAATCAATCAAAAGAAACATATTTGTTTTTATAAAAAATAGTGGGTGCTGGAAGCAAGAATTAGGCCCGGTAGGCCCAAGGTATTTTGGGGGAGTTTCAATCAACTAGTTGACTAAAACGCAAGGCATTGGATCGTCCGGGAGAGTCAAGGCTTGACTCATCTAAGGGTTGCACAAGAATGACAAATAAAGGGCCCAAACAAGGGACATCTGCGCAGGATCTAGAACAGATATCGTCCACTGATTGGTGATAAGTGTCCCAGGGGGAGCCACCTGTCAACTTTCCACCCCCACACACCACCGACAGGAAACAATAATGAAAAAAAGAAAAAACTCGCCTAATCCTCACACTCCGAACTCTCATTCTCTCCTCTGCACTTTGTCTCTAAAAAAAACGTGGACCCTAAGCCGTCGGAGAGGATGAAATGCAGCGGAAACCACCATCATCTACGTTGATACCCACCCAAAACGCAGAAGCTTAAGCATTTACCCCTCCAAATCTCGCCCTCTCAACTCAACATTTGCCTCTCAAGAATCGTGGAAACCCTAACCCTAAATCAATGTGTATAGAAACGAAAGCATCGCAACGGAAATTCAAAGGTTTACCTCGGTTATGGTGACTTGGAGCCTTAGTCAACATAAATTCTTCCTTTTTTGCCTTTTTCTTCAACGGATTAAAAGGTCTCGCTCAAACCTCTTCATCGAAATACCGTGTGGATTGCTTAATCTGCACGTTTGTTCGTCGCCGACAGTGATTCTCGTGGTTATTGAATCTTCCATTTCACGGTTTGTGGTGTGATTTCCGTGGCGGCTTTGTGATTGAGTGCTGTTGAAGTTGAAGAAGATGGAGTGCGTGAGTCTGATTGGAGATTATCCGATTGCGACTTCGGCGAAGACTTGTAGGTACGTATGTTCAACTTCTCATTCTCGTCACTCTCTTTGATTTTTTGTTATTTTCTCTTCTTCTTCTGTTTCTGCTTTGTGATTCTCTTACTCGTTGTTGTTGTTTGATCTTGGGTATTTGCTGTAGGCTCAGACGAATTCGTAAAAGGGTTGTCGCGGTTCATGAATGAACGAAAATATTATGGATTTGATTGAGGAAAAATTTCGCTGAAGGGCTTGTGTTAAAAGTTAGATGAAGGGAAAATTTGGTTCGAAGTGACGGATCAAAGCTCGGTTGTTTTGGGATGAAAAGTCTGCAGAAAAATGCTTCAAGAGAGAATCTCAGGTTTGCGAAATTTCTGTGTAATGAATGAATTTCTCTGCAACTTTTTGTGTTTTGCTAAGACTCAGATGTTCATAACTTTTCTCCTAATCCTTCTTCTGAACTTTCCTTCATGTTCTGATCGCATTTGCAGTTCTCTTTTGGTTTTTGTTTGTATGAATCTGGGTATATGGTTATTGTTGCTCTGTGTGTTAAGGAATTTTGGTTATTTCTGATGGTTAGTGATGTTGTTGATGGCTTATTGCTGATATTGTTTAGAGTTTTTTTTAGGTCTGTATGCGGCTAGGGTTCTTCTTTGTTCTGTGTTTGTTGATTTTTGGTTGCCTAAGGTTTTTTGATGGTGGCTATAGTTCTTTTTGATAGGTTTTTTATGCGTTGATTGCTGTTTTTTGTGTCGTTTGTGTGGCTGCCGGTTTTCTGTATAGCTCTGGTTTTTGTAGGGTTTTAAGTGTTTGGTTGTTGTTTTTGTATGAAGTTTCGGATCCCCTCCATTTTTGTGGCTGCTGGCCCCCTTTGGATAAAACAGTTAGTATATATATAGGGTAGGATTAGGGTTTTAGGGATTTTGAAATTATGAAAACTTGTTAGCTAAGTTTGACAGAGTTTCTTGGGGAGGGAAATTCTTCCTTTGAAAATGATGTGTGACGGTATGGCAGGGCTGGAATTTGCAGCAGGTCTGCTGCCATTTTGACTACAGATTTTGTTTGTTTGTGAAGTATGAAAAAAAGTCCTGCTGCCTGTTGTTGATGGTACCACCCCTTTTGTGAAATTTCCTTCTCTTTTTCTCAAATGCAATTTTATGACTTATGTATGTGTATACATTGGAATGTGGTATGGTTTATTCACTTTAAATTTGGGTATGGTAATTTTTTTAGGCTTGCCTTGGTGTCTTTCTAACATCTTTTGCCTTTTCTTTCTTGTTCTCATGTATGCCTTGGAGTTGTCATATTGGGAATCAAATACAATCTCATGAGCTTTGAGAAATTGCTTGGATGAAGCCAAAACAAAAGCTACCGCAGGTTTGGAGACTTAGCATTAATGAAGAAACTGTAATCTTGGTAACTTGAAGAAGGAATTCTTCTTGAAAAACCTGTGCAATGTTTAGAGATCTCATGGAGTTCATTGATGAATTCAACCTTAGGCATAGAATAACATTTGTAACTTTTACGGATGTATGTTGATATTACTTTATGGTTAATATGACATTCTCTTGAATGGTTTCTTGCCATCACTAAAATTTATTCATTTTTAGTTCCATCTTTGTATCAGTTACTCCTGCCTTGTTAATGGGATGTCAAACTTTAAAACAAACATTGTTTTATGTCCACTCATCATCTTGCATTTTACTTCATTGAAATTTCTCTTTGCACTTTTGTGAAACTTTTTTAGCGGTAGAATTTGTATTCATCCTTGCATCCCAATCAGTTCCAAACTTAACACCAATTGAATTTGTCTTGAAGCAAACAATAAGTCCTATGGGCTTATGAACATCTACAACCTAAAGTGATCCTTTAGCTTCCCTTATTTGTTGAAATAAAAACGAGAATATTAGCTATAGAAGCAAATCAACACGGTTACAACAAGCACACAATTCTCCTTGGATCTTCTCTCCCATAATAAATCAAACATGCGTCAATCTTGAATGAAAGGTGGGCTCGGGATGAAATTATAACATGAAACTTGGAATAGAAATTGGAAAGAAAACCTGGAATTTAAATTTTAAAATAAATATATAAAAAAAATGCGAAATAGACTTGAAATAGAAAAATCTGAAATACCTAAATGAAAAAGAAACTAAGAAACGTAAACTTGAAATTTAAAATGGAAATGATTTTAGACACTAGAAATTGAAAAGACTAAAAAAAATGGAATTTGGAAATGGGGAATTAGGATCGAAACTTGGGAATAAGCTTTGGCCTTGAAATTACAAGGTAGATGGAACCAAACTTGAATTTGAATATGAAGCTTAAAGTGTAACTTTGAAATTCGGAAATTCACTTGAAATGGATTTGTAAAGAAATCTGAACATTGGCAATGGCATAGAAATTATAAATTAGACTTGAAAGCTCTCTCGGACTTTGGACTTGAAATTACAAATGGAAAATTGACATTGGAATCAACAAACAGATACCTCCCTTACCAACTCTCCTAGCAAGGAAATCAAAGATTTCAAAATCCACATGACTGGTTGAAAATCAAACTTCGGGATACCTCTTTTTTCTTTTCCAAATGACAACCAATAATTGTTTCATACGAAAATCAATCATGACCCAACTTTGAAATTCCTATTCCAACTCTTATAAGATCAATCCACCAACCTAAATTCTTAATCATAAAACCTAGTTTCTTGAACCAAATCAAACCTCCAAAACTTGTTATGAAAACAAAAAATCTTCCAAACACCCCCCTCTTATGAGTCAGACATGACCGATATGCGCAAAAGTATGCAAATGGTGAGATGGATGAATGTTAGGGGAAAAATTTGGGTTGTGACAGTTGCCCCTATTTAAATAACTTCACCAGATAGAATGTGTGAGTGTTAATCCTCATAAAATCTGAGTGATAGGTATTTAAATAAAAAGATAACCGAAAATTTTGCCCCTAAACAATGACATGCCATGAACTTATGAGGGACCTGCCGGGGATATGATATGTGAGATGCAATGAAACTTAACATGTTGATAATGAATATGCTGGATATGGTATGATGAAGACAAATGCAACGGTGATCCACAGAAACGCAAACTGAAGGTGAAGACTCACTAGGGGTAACAATATGCTGGGGATGACAAGACAGAAATAGGAGGTATTCAAAATGATAGATCAGACAGAAACAGGTGTAAGTGTTGGCACTAAGAATAACAAAAGACGGGAAATAGAACAAAAGTCCAGATCATAAGATTAAAGGCAGACTGAAACCCTATGATAGCATGAAAATGGTTCAAAGTGAAAATGTAATGGTTTGATGCGACCAAAACTGACACTATGAACAAAAACAGACTATCTGAAGTGATGAGTTAGCAAGCTCAAGGTGGCTACTGGGGATCCCAATGCAATGATTCGGTGATTGAGAAAAATGGAAAAGACATCGACACGACGGTCAGGAATAAACAAAAAATCGACACAGCGGTCGGGAAACAAAATAACAGACCTCGACAACGGTGGTCGGGAAAACAAAATAACAGGCATCGACAACGGTGGTCGGGGAAACAAAATAACAGGCATCGACAACGGTGGTCGGGAAAATAAAATAGCAGACATCGACAACGGTGGTCGGGAAAACAAAATAACAGGCATCGACAACAGTGGTTGGGGAAACAAAATAACAGGCATCGACAACGGTGGTCGGGAAAATAAAAATAACAGGCATCGACAACGGTGGTCGAGAAAATAAAAATAACAGGCATCGACAACGGTGGTCGGGAAAATAAAAATAACAGGCATCGACAAAGGTGGTCGGAAAATTAAATAACGATCATCGACAACGGCGGTCGGGAAAATAAAATAACAGGTGTCGACAATGGTGGTCGGGAAAATAAAATGACAGACATCGACAACGGTGGTCGGGAAATTAAATAACGATCATCGACAACGGTGGTCGGGAAAATAAAATAACAGGTGTCGACAACGGTGGTCGGGAAAATAAAATGACAGACATCGACAACGGTGGTCGGAAAATTAAATAACGATCATCGACAACGGTGGCCGGGAAAATAAAATAGCAGGTGTCGACAACGGTGGTCGGGAAAATAAAATGACAGACAAAAAAAACCAGAGTAGTAAATCAATAGGTTCAAGTGTAACTGTTGATACCAAGGGTAACGAAAACGAAAAAAAGTGTTTGGGCAGTGGCTCTGTGCAACCAACTGATACTAGGGGTAGAAAACAGCGTACTCAAATATAGTCAACGACTCCAAGAGACCGGTTGGTACTGAGAATAAAGACGAGAAAGTTGTATTTTTCAGCAAGATATCCAACCTCTAGAAATTCCTTAAACGAAGAGTCAAGAGAAGACCTTCAGGAACCATCAGGAGACACAGGTATGTGCCAAATCAAATGGACTTAGACTACAAGCAAAGGGTTTTCCAACTAGCTTAACAGATTCATGACAATGACAATTGGACTTCAGAGAGATTCTTGTAAAGTGACAGTAGATTACATGTCAGCAGAGGCCTGTTTTGCAAGGTATGACTCTTTTCTATTGTGAGCAGATGCTCGATAAGTAAGACGGTAGCAGGGCTTAACGCTAAGAGCGAAGCGACATGACCAGCACATAAGAAAGACACACCGACTCATACAATTTCCAAATATGCCCCTGGATGGGTATTGGATGGAAAAGTTCTTTCCGCAAAACACTCTTTAGAAAGAGACAAAGATGGCGACATGATTCCCGACACACATCTTGAACTTGAAATATACGGACGTAAGGTCTGCTTGAACATCTTGAAGGCACGGAGAGGATTTGCCCATGTGTGATTCATCTTGCCCTGGAATCAATGGTTTAGAAATTTCCTCTCCTCAAAAAGTTTAGACCAACCTACCATAACATGGCCTGGAAATGGTTGCCCCAGTGCTGGAATGTCGGAGATTTGCCCCTGGTTATCTGATCCCTAGGGTAAGAGACTTCTGGTCTGGCTGGCCATTTGAACTCTTGAAATGCTGTGATAGATCAACTCTAGTCTGAGTCTTGAGAAGAGGTTCATTTGGATTAGATGATTCTTGAAGAGGTTGCCCCTGGCTGGGCCTCTCTTACCAAGTTGAATTCCCTAACTAGCTGCATTCGTTGGGATTCCCTTGATGTTGAATTGACTTGCAAATAAACATTATACATTTAAAAAACTGGCAATTTTAATGCAACGTTTATGCAAGTTTTGAAATCATGAATTATTGGTATGATAGTGATACAGTGGAATTGATAAAAAAATGGATCTAGCCATTTTATGGAATGGCAGATCAAGTGATCAATACAAATGATTAGCAAAGATCGTTAGGAGTCAGGTTAACACAACCTTGTTGTAGTATTCTCTCAATATAAACCCTGCCTCAGCTAGGTCTTTTAAGGGTTGTAACGTGGCTTGGTTCACGGTTTATGAAACAAAGGATAAAAGGCTCAAAATTTATTTGTACCCATCCCCTCTTCGTGATGAACTCCAATCCTATGTTTAGTTAATATGCATTCATATCTCAAAAGTCTTTTGATGGTGCATGATAAGGATCAAGATTTGAAAGTTGGCAGCCACCTTGCTTTATCCTTGCTTTGCTGGATTTGATGACTTCATTAACTTTCGCCTAAGTCATCTTTTTCTGTTTTTGACTTGACGGAATTTTCCTTGGTATTTCTTTTTCCTTACGTCATTCTTTTGTTGAGTGATTATGACTGCCATTTTATTGGAGGATAGAAAATACGTACTACAAACATTTGGCTCTTCACGACTTCTTTGGTGTGTGAATGAAAGTACGTTGCTGATCCTTCTTGAATGATGGAACGGATCTCTTGAAGATTGAATGCAAACAGATTAACTGAACCGACTACCCTGCCCCAGGTTTGAAATTAAGGGTTTTTGCATTTTTCGAAAAAGAAAACTCCTACTTCTAGGCTCGAAGGGGTTAGCGAGGGATTATCTTCCTTATTTCACCGGTGTTTGGGAATTTGAAACAATGCATGTACATCATTGGCAAGGTTTTAATTGAGAGCATACAAATGGAGAATTCAGGTATCTGGTTTTCATCATCCTCCCTCTAATCTTTGGTAAAACAAAAGTTTGATAAGGATAAATAAATGGGAGAAATATATCTTTGTTTTTTTTTAAAACAATGAAAGAAAACGAGTGAACACGAATGGATCGATTCAAAAGATGCATAAACATTTCATTAATCTTGCCAGTTCAAAAACAAAAATGCTAATAAGCAAATACAAAATCAATATGCAAAGAAAATAACAACAATGCTGAAACAAAAAGGTGATTGCCAGCTTTAGGGAATTGAAGATGTCTTGATTTGCTGTTTTCAAGAGATGCACCAAGAAGTCACTCAGGCAAGAGGTTGACATGCACCAACAGGCTTCCTTTTGAAAAGGATATGTACCTCTTGTCGATCAATTGTTGTACCTTGGCTTGAAAAGCTTTGTAGTCTTCAGTTGAGTGCCCCATTGATCTAGCATGATATCCACATTGCTCATGTGGATTATACTCAGGCAGGTATGGCTCTGTCAATGGCTTGAGAGACTTGGGAACCACCAATGAGCTTTGAATCAAAGGTTGCAGAAGCTGAGTGTATGATAAAGGTTCTGGGTGAAGAGGGGCACTCCTTCTTTCTAAATTGTTGTGAGGCTTATGCTGACTCTAATGTTGATTCGGATATTCTCGGCTTTGGGCTTGCTGACTTGGACGAGAATTGTCCTTGATAACCGAAGTAGTGTCTTCAAGTGAAAGAATGTTCTTCTCAATTAGATCTTTCACAGCGTGTTTTAAGGCATAAAAGCCTTCCAAATTGTGCCCTGAAGCACCATCATGGAATAAACAATGGACATTTGGATTGTAATTTGTTGGGAGTGGATCCGGTGGAGGACCCAAAGGCTTTGGAACAACCAATCCTTTCTTTAACAATGAAGGATATAATTTTGTGTAGGTCATGTGGATTAGAGGGGTTGGGGGTCTTCTCCCTTGTCTTCTATTCTGATTTGAGACACCTTCCGGGAGAGGATCCTGAGCTTTTAATCTCTGACAAGCTGGCACTACTGGAACACTAGGTACTGCTAGTTGCTTGATGTGATGACTTTTAAGTTCCTCACACTCAATGCTGGATGTCATCTCTTCCGATCCACCTCCTACTTCTCTTTTGCTTCCGCCAGCAGGAGTGGCGACATTGAAATTCCAAGATGGTGTCCTGATACTCTTGTGAGAAAGCAAAGATGCTCCATCAGTTATGCGCGTGACATGTTCTTTATGGTACAAAATCTTAAGAACCTTCATAGGTCTCTTTCCTTTCTTATCTCCTGGCTCAACAATCAAATTGTCTGCAATCGGCTCTCCTTCTTGGGGGACTAGCGACTTAATAACACTTTGTAACTCAAAACTTTGGCATTCTTCGATAGGGTGCCCCATGGCTCCAGTGCGATAGCCACATTCAACCTCTGGATGGTCCTCTTCAAGAATTAACCTTTTGTTATGGATCAACCTTTGTACCCAGACTTTCAATTCAGGGCAAAAATCCAAATCATGTCCCACCACCCCTTTATGGAATTCACACATCGCATTCGTATCAGGGTTGTACCATGTATTTGGCGATGGCACAGGTGCGTAAGGAGTTATCAATGAATTTTGGATAAGTAGCGGGTAGAGCTTGCTGAGTGGCATTGGAATAGGTTCATAGTGAGCCTCACTCCCTTTGTTCTGACACTGCCCCTTGTTTTGCTTTCTCTTCTTTTTCCGACCAAGAGATGGACCAACCAGAGGATATTGAGGTACTGATCTGAAAATCAGAGGTTGACTTTGGCCTAGTAGGGGAGATCCATGAGTTGGCAGCTGAGGAGTTGCCACAGGGAAACGATCTTGACTCAAGGCAACATCAAATGGAGGTAGGACGTTAGCTCCCTCTACTGCGGTAGTGGTAACATGGAGACCCTCCTTCTTCAATAGAGCTTGCAAAGTTTCGAAGACCCAATCCATATGTTTCTTTAAGGAACTAAACTCTTCTTTCAACAATTCTTGACTTCTTCTCAGTTCATCCACTATTTCTTGAGACATGGTACATAGTTTTGGACACGTGCCGGGAATCAAACTATACCCAAGACAAAGGATAGAATGAGCTTACTATGAGGGAATAAAATGATGTGCAATGTAGATGCAATAGTATGCGAACGGATGCAATGCAAGGATGATTTCAATGAACTCAAAAAGCAATTGCAACCATCCAATTATAAAATTTTCCAAAAGGGATTATAAGCTGAAGTTTGTCTATGGTTAAACTTGTGATGTTTGCAATAGATGTCTCTTTGTTCCTTGAAGACCTTGTCAAAATGATGCGTATGATGCTGAGATGCAAAGATGCAGGGATGCAAGGATGCAAGGTGCCACAAGTAAAATTCGGAGTCTCCTTAACAGGTGGGCTGTAAGAGGTTGGTTCTATGTTTTGCTACCAACAAGTCCCACTCACAGGATGGTTTCTACAGTGATGGTTTAGGAAACTCAAGGTCACGGACGTTTATCGTATTAACGTCCCGCCGCAGGCTAGCTGTATTATGACGATAATAACGATAAGGTCTACCTTGAGTGGAGTTCTCGTGCTAGGCTGATAAAGGGGCGAGCCCTCGGAGCCTAACATCACATAACTACCAAAATTGAAACAGGTCCTAGGGGGGTCCCAGAATCACAGCCCTTTCGTGAATCAGGTCACGCGACAGGCTAGCTGCGTTGCGACAAGATCTACGAAAAGTCTAACTATCTGGGGGAGCTTTCATGCTAGGCGTGCAAGAAGCGAGTCCTAGGAGACTAACACTAATAACATCTAATTCTAAACTTAGGTGTTCCCTCATCTTTTTCCATAACTCAAATTTACTTGCAAAGTGACCCCAAGATCCCACAGACAAATAATATAATGAGCAATAAATGGAAAGCGATAAAAGAATAAACAAACATAAATAATAAACATAGAGAAGACAAGAAAAGACAAGATCAAAGAAATAAACACACAAAGCTAAGTTAGGCTCGACTCTCTCTAGCATGGAGTTTTTCCCAACAGAGTCGCCAACTGTCGTACCTCGAAAAATACGATCCTAAAACAAAAACAACAGAGTCTCCACCTAATTCTATTTATTCTACGAGAGAAAAGGGAGATATAGATACAACCTAATAAAGGATAAGAAATGGTTCACGAAACCAAATTCTAAGTTCAGGAGTCGGTTACGCAAGGGGAAGGTATTAGCACCCCTCACGTCCGTTGTACTCAACGGGAACCTCTTAGCTAACAATGCGATTAAATGTTGATCTTAAGTCATTGTCTTCTAAATGATTGTTATTATGTTTTTTCTTAAGGAAATTAAAGTTATATTATTAATAAGTCGGAGAAAAGATTAAAAGTTTGTTATTATTGCGATGGAGAGAAAAAGATTGATTTTTTAATAGGGTGCTCGCGAAGGATTAAAATCCCCGTGCCTACGTATTCCCTTGTGCAATGGGAAAGTCAGAGCTTCGTAGTTCGTGCGACTACGTGTTGCACCCCAAAATTTGCCCTCACAATACAAGACTTTGTGTTCTAAGAAGGTTCACAAGGATCACAAGTTTTCCAACACTTGCATAACCTTTCATGAGGTTCAGGAGGTCTACAAGTCACTTCTTGAAGGTTCACAAGGTTCACAAGTTTCTCAATGCTTATATAACCTTTCATGAGGTTCATGAAGCCCACAAGTTGCTTTATGAAGGTTCACAAGGTTCACAAGTTCTTTAATGCTTTCTATAACCTTTCATGAGGTTCATAAAGTCTACAAGTTACTTTATGAAGGTTCACAAGGTTCACAAGCTTCTCAACATTTACAAGACCTTTCATGAAGTTCATGAAGTTCACAAGTTACTTCTTGAAGGTTCACAAGGTTCACAAGTTTCACAATGTTTACAAAGCTTTCCTGAGGGTCATGAGGTCTACAAAGCCACTTCATGAGGTTCACAAGGTTCACAAGCTTCACAATACCTCCCATGAGTATCACAAGACACTTTATGAAGATTCACAAGGTTCACAAAGTTCACAATTGGTCAAAGGAGTTGACAATTCCCTCAGACAATGCACCTCCTAAGCAGTGCATCCAAAACTAGGGTTTTGACTTTAATCAGGCTAAATGGACTTCCAATACCTCAAGTGAGTTTCATAACATCTTATATGTATATAAGAACCCCCATGACAAGTTTCAAGACTTTTCTCAAAAGTTTGCTCAGTCAGATGATCAGATAAGACAAAATCAGTCAATGCAGTTAAAAAGTCAAACTGAGGTCAATTGTGGTCAAACCAAGGTCAAACTTCATGATTTTTTGCCAACATCAAGTATATGAAGTAAAATTCATCATTTGATCAAGGGTTGATCATGATTCATCAAGGAGATTCCAGATCATCAATAATCAGGAGTTTCTAAATTAGGGTTTCCTCAGTAAAAGTCAACTGAACTTTGACCAGGCATAACTTTCACATACTTCATCACCAAGTCTCCATCCAAAGCTCATTTTGAAGGAAATTGAATTCTCTACAACTTTGATGTTGAAGGTTAAGCCCAAAAATGCTTCATTTGAAAGATATGATCTAAGACATTATAGGTCATTTCAAAAGTCAACAAAAAGTCAACAACTTCAAAAAGACATAACTTGAGATTGGTAAATGATATGGACCTGAAACCAGTGGGGTTGTTTAGAGGACTCTTCAAGCTTTCTAAAAAGTCCAAGAACACCCTCATACCTTTAAAATTGAGGGAGATGTGCCTTTGCAAAGTTGGACAATTTTGTGATGGTTTATGTTGAAAAGGGAGGTTTAAAATCATTTCTTTTCAAATGGGCCATTCAATTTGTGACCCAATCCACTTCATAATGCCATGCACGAAATTTTCATGATATTCTCATATTTTTTATTTTATTTTATTAATTTATTATGATTTATTACATTTTAAATCATTTTAAATTTTAAAAAAATATTAAACATGAAAGGATATTTTTGTGATTGGATCTAAAAAATCATAAATGGTGATTGGAGTCAAAAGAGAAGGAAATCATGAGATTACTCCCAAAATAGTAAGGTCTTATGATCAAATATTTGGTTTTTAACACTTAATCTTTTTGAATATTTTTTGGATCAAATATCCACACAACAAGCTCATGTTTTTGACCTAAATTACTCCCACATATATACTAATCATAAACCTAAGGCATAGACACGATTTTGAGTAGCCAAGAGGTAAGAACAAAAACACAAAAATCCCTCCATAAGTGATATTCGGATTTTTGGATTTGAAGCATTTGAAGGTAAAATAAGTACATAGAAAGCTTCATGGGACTTCTCTAATCATGAAACATCCATCATACGCATTCCATATGTCTCATGTTGAGCTACCCGAATCCATCTTTGTCTTGAATTTAAATTTTTCGATTCAATCAATATATGTAATATAAACTGTTTTTGACTGTTGATATGTGTTTATCTTGATCCATAGAACGTTTCTGGGCAATTGGATTGAAGGATGAGTGCTTGAAACGCAAACGGCCATGTTAGGGTTAATGACCTCCAATTAGGGTTTATCATTTAAATGCCTATAAATGAATTGTGAAAACGTAGAATTGTTGTGTGAATCATGAGAATCATAAATCATTAATCAATTTTATGAATCTGTACCGTTTTGGCCATGTTTGATTTTCGTAGGTTTCTTGATGTTGAAGAACTCCCAAGAAAATTCGTAGGTGAAATTGCTGCAAAATTCGCAGGTAATGGGAAGAAGAAGACCCCTGCGCGCCAGATTCAAATTCAAATATTTTTAATATATTTTATGATTATTTGTTATTTCATTAACACGCATATGCATGCGTCCTGGTGGTAAGCGCTGCTTGTAGGTATTGAAGTGTGCTTGGTTCGATTCCTGGCCAAGTACATTTGTTTTGTTCTATTTTTCAGGTCAAAAGAAGGTTTACTATATTATCATTACTTGCCAACCAGCTAGCAGAATTGGCTCTTCCAGCCGGGTGGTAACATGCGCGCGTACATTGCTATGAGGTCCTGGGTTCGAGCCATGAACCAGACCTTTTTATTTCTTGCATTTTTTTGATTTTTCCAAATAGAGAACAAAACCATTGGGAGGTATTTCCTTGATGCCTGCGTGTGAATGGCCCAGTGGTGAAGGCATGTTGCTGTTAATCATAAGGGACTGGGTTCAAATCCCAGTCCCACCAGGTTCCTTTTTCTTCTCCTTTTCTTTTATTTCTATGTTTAATTTAATTGTTTTTTTAAAATAATTAGTATATTATAATATATTATATAATCTAATTAATATTAAAGTAATTTTCTAAAATATAATAACACTCTTGTTTTTTTTTTAAAATTTTATTTTATATAGTTTATATTAATTAGAAAAAAATATTATGTAAATATTAAAAATAAATTTGTATATATATAAACCCTAATTCTAAAACCCTAAAAAATATAAAAAAAATAAAAACTTAATTTTCCAATCTCAAAATATTTTTTCTAAATAACATTTAATTCTTTTTATAATTATAATTTGTCATAAAATCTTGTATTCATAATTTAAATTAATTTGCTTTTAATGTTTAGAAATAGTTTAATTTATATATTTTGTATATAGTTAAAATAATTGGTAAATATGATAACTAATGGAATTTTTTTTTATAATATTATACTTAAATTTTAATACATTTAAAATAATTTGGTAATTAGTAGATGAATTAAAAAATTATGTAATTATGTATGTTAATTATTTTTCTTTATATTGTTGATTTCTATTAATTAATTTCTTGCTTATTATAATCTTTTAATTTTTATTACTAACCATGTTATTATTTATTTTTATGTTTATTTATTCTAATTATTATTATTATTATTTTACTAACCAAATTATTTTGCTTTATTAATTTCATATTATTATTTATTATTAATTACTAACCCCTTATATTTATTAGTTATTGTTTATTTATTATTTTGTTTAATATTTTGCTTATTATTTTAATTCCTTGTAATTGTTTCCTGGATGTAATTATTTAATTATTATTGTCATTGTGGTTAGTAATTAGGGAATGATAACATGTATGATATTTAAAATCAATTTAGAAAATTTCTAATAAAGATAATTAATTTAAACACTTCACACACGTAAGTCGATTTTAAATCGCCGTCTCACTTTCTAAGGATATCCCTCTTGTTGCCTACGAATAAATGGTTAAGTGGGGTGTATAAAGCAAGTCCCTCGAGTAAAAATCATCAAAGTCCCTTATGTTGCCTATACGAATCGAGTCCCTTCGGAAAAATGATGATAGTCCCTTATAAATGCTTATTACACCCCACCATTGCCTTCAAAGACCAAATTGCCCCTTTACATGTCCCTTAAACATCCAAAGTAAGGACTACCTACTCCATTATAGTGGGGATAGTCTTACTAAGGAAAGAATAAAAAACAAGAAAGACCTTTAAACAGTAGGGAAAGTTACTTTTAAGTACTTAAGCTCATTTCAAAACCTTTTTCACACTTAAACAATTTTCAAACAAAATTTTCAAACAAGTTTCTTACACATCCATACACGGATTATTATTAAACTATTCTGAAATTTTTTTTGCTATTCACACACTACACTTTCAAAACAATTTAAAGTGAGCTTAAGTACTTAAGAGCCCATGGATAACCATGGATGAAAAGGGTGCTAACACCTTCCCTTTTCATAACCTACCCCCCGGACCCAAAATATTCTCTAAGGTCTTTCCTGTTCTTTTATAACCTTTCCTTATGGATAAAATAAAAGTCGGTGGCGACTCTTGCTATCCGCAACATTGTTTAAAGTCAGTTCACCGGGTTACAGAACTGGCGACTCTGCTGGGGATCTATTTAAGAGGGGTACCCTTAGGAATTAAGATCACTTTGAATTGTTTGCCTTGTTTGCTTTATTTTATTTGTTGGGATCTTATGTGTGAAAGGTCCTAACCCGGATCTAGTGTACCTTAGGTAAATGGCAATAGACCAAGGAAACTGTACGACGTATATCGATACGGTTGATCTGGTGGCCATAGTTAGTGCGACTTCTTGGTTGGTGCTTATATTCCTTAAGTCAAGTTGAGGATAATATTGAGGCTGCCATATGTTGTCAACGCACTAACTGACTTTTAGAACCCTAGTTAACTCATCTTGGCCTTTAGAAAGTAGTGAGGTAGCCGGCTTTGGTGCAGACTGAAGTTGGTTGACACTCGATGCTACACTCATTGAGATCTTAAACTTGGAGGGTTTTGGTTGGCAAGTAAGTTGCCTTCTGATCAACCACCCTTGTGAAGGATCAATGATATTGAGATCCCTTAGGACCCGGTTACTTTTGTAGGACAGGATGAACCAACTAAACTTCAGGGGAGGGTACTTACCTTTAAACCTCATGCAAGCCTTTAAACCTAGGGCTATGGTGTGACTTGTTTGTGTGTGCCACATGTTTGTGATTGAGCATTACATCATGACATCATCATGCATCATGAGCATATCATTTTCCCTAACCATTTCAAGGACCAAGGGATTTATCTTTGTTCTTTGTTGCAGGTCATGGCTTCTGCTCGTAGGAACACCATCAGGATCAACTTTGTAGGGATACCTCCCAAGCTTAAAGAGTTGGTTTCTCAAGTGTCTGATCATTCCCAGTTCATCAAAAGACATGGTCACCTATTGGATCTAGTCAATTCAGGGTTCAGTGAAGACATGATGAGTGTGCTGTTTCAGTTCTTTGACCCTAAGCACCATTGCTTTACATTTCCAGATTATCAGTTAGTTCCAACCATGGAGGAGTTCTCTAAACTTCTGGATATCCCTGTTCTTGATCAGAAACCATTCACAGGTTTGGAGAAGGAACTTAAACCAGAGGTTATTGCTGCAGCTCTACATCTGAAGAAGTCTGACATTGTTCTAGAGACGAGAAGTGGAGTCAAGGGTATTCTTGCCAAGGTATTAATGGATAAAGCTCAAATGTTCTTGAAGGCCATGAGCTATGATGCTTTTGAGGAGATCTTAGCCTTGCTGATATATGGCTTAGTATTGTTCCCCAATCCAGATCAGTTCATAGATGTTCATGCCATCAACATTTTCCTGAGTCACAATCCAGTGCCTACATTGCTTGGAGACATCCTACATTCTCTCCATACTCGTACTACAAGGGCAAGAGGAACTTTGATGTGCTGCATACCTTTGCTTTCTAGGTGGTTTATTTCTCACCTTCCTCGTTCAGTAATGAAGAATGAGCAAGGGTTCAGATGGTCCAAGAGGATCATGTCACTTTCTCACTCAGACATTCATTGGTGCTCCAGATCTATGGAGAATGTCACCATCATTGACCGTTGTGGGGAGTTTCCTAATGTGCCACTTCTAGGCATAAGGGGAGGCATCACCTACAACCCATCTCTAGCTTTACGACAGTTTGGTTATGCTCGAAGTGATGGTCCACATGACATGTTGATTCAGGGCATTGTGTTTGATTATGACAACGATCTTCAGGGTCACCGTCAGAGATTCATACGAGCTTGGGGAAAGGTAAACAGGATTGACAGTAAGACACTGGAGCCTAAGTACACTATTCCTATGGAGGCTTATCTCAGATGGGTACGATCTCGTGCTCAGACACTCATGATGCCATATCCTGCCATCCTACCAGTTACCATGGAACCTGTTGCTGAAGGAGACACTGCTTATACCATCCTTCACCCAGACATGCCTACTGATATGGAAGACTTGCAGAGATCATGGATCCAACTGAAAGAGCAAAGGGATACTTTCGAGGCTCATTACAAAGCAAGCCAAGAAAAGATCCTGGAGCTAACAAAGCTACTTTACGAGGAACGAAACCTCAACTCATACCTCAATACAAAGAGGAAACGTCCATGGGAGACTTAAAACCCCATCTTTTGTACTTATTTCATTTTCATTTTTGTAAGCCTAAAAGGCAAAACAAGTTATTACTAATAAAAAGTTACTTTCTTGTTTGTTTAAGCAAATTTAAATCCTGCGGTCTTTGAAAACATTGCATACGCATTTACATTCCATCTCATTGCATCACAGGTTTATAATTGTACACAGGTTTCTCATCTTCTCGCTGTTTATTTCAGCAATGGCACTTGAACAATCAGTTAAGGATCTTCAGGCACAGAATGCACAGTTCCAAGAGCTAATCTTGAACCTATCCAAGGGGCAAGATGATTTGAAGGCACTGCTGGCCAAGAAGACTAAGAAGACTAGAAGGTCTGCTGGGTTGCTCAACATGGGAAGAAGGTTCAAAGGTCCTGTCAAGACCAAGGAACAGGTTGAAGACTATGAATCTGAAGAATCTGAGCAAGAGGTAGGCAGTCTCCATCACACAATGGGGGACTCTGATTCTGAGGCTAACTACTACCATGAGCATAATGAAGACAAATTCAAGATGCTGGTGGATAGGATGGATGCTATGGAATTACAGAAATCATCTGGGCTGGATTTTGAGGATTTGAGTTTGATATCTGGGGTTGTGATACCCATTGGTTTCAAAGTTCCTACATTTGTTGTCTATGATGGGGTCTCTTGTCCCAAACTGCATTTGAGGTCTTATGTCAGAAGGATTCAACCTCACACTGCTGATAAAAAGTTGTGGATCCATTTCTTTCAAGAGAGCTTGTCTGGAGCTCAGCTGGAGTGGTATTATCAGTTGGAGAGTGTCAACGTCAGAGATTGGAATGATCTTGCTGAAGCTTTCTACAAGCAGTATCAATACAATGCTGACTTAGCCCCCACTCGCATGCAGCTTCAAAGCATGTCTATGGGTGCCAAAGAAAGCTTTAAGGAGTATGCTCAGAAGTGGAGAGATTTAGCTGGAAGAGTTCAACCCCCTTTGACTGACAGGGAGCTGGTTGATATGTTCATGTGTACACTGAATGGTCCGTTTTACAGTCATCTCATTGGAAGCTCATCATCTGGCTTCACTGAGTTGATTATGACAGGAGAGCGAGTAGAGAATGGTATTAAGAGTGGTAAGATCCAAGTGGGCACTTCTTCATCAGGTGCTGCAAAGAAGCCTCCCACTGGGAAGAAAGAATCTAATGCTGTTTATGGTCAGCCTGATCGTAACAGAAGGCATCAGTCTGTCAGTGCAGTTCATATTTCAAATCCAACTCCTGCACCAACAGAGCAGCCTCAGGGACACCAACCAAAGACTAGAAGACAGTTCACGAGAATCAACATGTCAATGGCTCAGGCATTGCAACACTTGTTGAAGGCTGAACTCATTACTTTGAGGGAGGCTCCTCAGAATCCCAATGTTACTTCTCCCAAGTACAATCCCAATGCACGATGTGCATATCATTCAAACTGTCCAGGACATGATACTAATAACTGCTGGGTCTTGAAGAACAAAATTCAAGATATGATCGATGCTGGAGAGATTGAGTTTGATCCTCCGGGTACTCCAAATGTAATTACAGCACCAATGCCAAATCATGAAAAGACTGTCAATGCCATTGATGAAGACATTGAGGAGGATCTGCATGTCTATTCAGTTATGGAATTGAGCACACCATTGTCTGTTATTAAAAAGAGGTTAGTACAAGCTGGGATCTTTCCAGGTTGTCGTGAAGATTGTCTGTATTGTACCTATAAGCCAGATAGTTGCTTCGTTTTAAGAGATGGTATTCAGCGTCTCATGGATAAGTATACTATAGTGTTTGAAAGAAGACCAGCATCTATAGAAAGTATGGTGGATCGTCTGACTCAGGGTAAGAAGATTGAAGAGGTTGACATGGTTGACAAAGTACCGGTAAGGATCACTTCAAAGGGTCCTATCAAAATTACTCGTCAGGGCCCAATCAAGATTACTGCTGAAGGTCCTGTGAAAGTTGTTGCTGAAGCCAGAATAGCTCCTCTGATCATCACTACTCCTGGTCCTATTCCTTATACATCTGACAAAGCTGTGCCATGGCACTATGGGTCTGATGTTTACATCCATGGTGTCAAGCAGGAGCCTTTACCTGATATACCTGCTGACATTGATAATATTGCTGGATCTAGCAAGATCACTCGTAGTGGAAGAGTCTTCTCTCCTCCAGATGCTTCCAAGAATGCAGCTACTCCTGCTGTTACTTCCACTACTGATGCCCGGGGCAAAGGTCCTGTAATTGAGCCTGTATCTACTGATGTTCCAGCTGCTGATGACCTCTCTAAGCAAATGGAAGAAGTATTGAAAATCATTCGCAAGAGTGATTATGACATTGTTGACCAATTGGGGCATACTCCCTCAAAGATTTCTATGCTCTCCCTGTTATTATGTTCTGAGGCTCATGCCAAGTCATTGATCAAGTTTCTAAAGATGGCTCATGTACCCAGTGCAATTTCTGTGGACCAATTTGAAAACTGTGTTGCCCACCTGACCTATGACAATGGGTTAGGATTTTCTGATGCTGATTTGACCCCTGCCAAGAGGGATCATAACAGGGCCTTGCATATTTCAATTGAATGCAGGGGCACTACCCTGTCTCATGTGCTGATAGACAACGGTTCCTCTTTGAATGTGTTGCCTAAGGAAGTCCTTAACAAGCTGAGTCCTGAAGATACTGTGTTAAAACCCAGTAATATTGTGGTAAAGGCTTTTGATGGTTCTAGAAGAGTAGTGCATGGGGAAATTGATCTTCCAATCAAGGTTGGCTCTCAGACGTTTACTGCTACATTTTATGTGATGGATATTCGTCCTTCATACTCTTGTCTGCTTGGTCGTCCCTGGATCCATGGGGCAGGTGCTGTGACCTCTACATTGCACCAAAAGTTGAGATATCCGGTGAATGGAAAGGTTGTTACTGTCTTTGGAGAGGAAGAATACTTTGTCAGCCATGTAAACACTTTCAAGTATCTGGAAATGGAAGGTGAATACATTGAGACTCCGTGTCAGTCATTTGAAGTGGTTCCTTGGGTTGGTAATGATTGTGTGACTCCTCCTGCTGTGAAGAAGGTTCCTGTGGTCATCAGAAATCCTCCAACAATGGCAATGGCTTCCCTCAATGATGCTAGAGCTGTGGTGAAAGAAGAGTCCCAGAAGGCTGTTCGTCGTGCTCGTGCTGCTCGTATCACCAATCAAGGGGTGATTAATGCTGTGGGAGATCAAGATGAAGACTACAACTTGGATGCATGGATTTTTCCTACTGTGGGTGCTGGACTCAATAATTGGAAAGCTGAAGATGTTATCCCTATCTCCTTTAGTCAGGAGTAAATACTATTACTGTGTTATCTTTTAAATTTGTAATTTCTGAACAATAAAACTTTCAAGCCACGTGCCTTACCCGGGGCACAATGGTGTGCTTGTTACGGGTTGTCATTTCATTTGCATACTTCATTCAATAAAATCAGTGGACGTTTCGTTTTCGTAAATATTGTGTTCCTTGTCTTTCTTTTCTTTATTTTTTGCTTTATCAGCTATGTGTTCTTACACACACCCACATCACTAAATGCAGATCCTCATCCACTCTGGATCCTGTTGATAACAGTTCTACTATTGCCAATTACAATTTCGAGAATCCGATCTATCAAACTGAAGACGGAAATGAGGACGATTGTGAAATACCTGTAGAGCTTGCTAGGTTGTTACAACAAGAAGAGAAAGCTATACAGCCACATGAAGAGCCAGTCGAAGTTGTGAATCTGGGAACTGAAGAAGACAAAAAAGAGGTCAAGGTAGGGGCTGATTTAGAGGACAGTGTCAAGAGCAGGTTGATTCAGATGTTACGTGACTATGTGGAGATCTTTGCTTGGTCTTATGAAGATATGCCAGGGTTGGATACAGACATTGTGGTTCACCGTTTGCCAGTGAAAGAAGATTGTCGTCCAAAGAAGCAGAAGGTTCGTCGTATGCGTCCTGAAATGTCAGAAAAGATCAAAGCAGAGGTAATGAAACAGTTCAATGCAGGGTTCTTGGCAGTGACTTCTTATCCTCAGTGGGTTGCAAATGTGGTACCGGTTCCTAAGAAAGATGGTAAGGTACGTATGTGTGTAGACTACAGAGATTTGAACAAGGCTAGCCCCAAAGATGACTTTCCACTTCCTCATATTGACATTTTGGTAGACAACACTGCTCAACATAAGGTATTCTCTTTTATGGATGGTTTCTCTGGTTACAATCAGATCAAGATGGCACCTGAAGATATGGAGAAGACAACATTTGTGACACAGTGGGGCACTTTTTGCTATAAGGTGATGCCATTTGGTTTGAAGAATGCAGGGGCAACATATCAGCGTGCTATGGTGGCTTTGTTTCATGATATGATCCATCATGAGATAGAGGTATATGTGGATGATATGATAGCCAGATCTCAGAATGAGGAGCAACATCTTGATCATCTGCACAAGTTGTTTGAGAGGTTGAAGAAATACAAGTTGAGATTGAATCCAAACAAGTGTACTTTTGGAGTTAGGTCTGGAAAGCTCCTGGGTTTCATTGTCAGTGGAAAAGGTATTGAAGTGGATCCTGCAAAAGTAAAAGCTATACGAGAGATGCCAGCTCCCCGTACTGAGAAGGAGGTTAGAGGTTTCTTGGGACGATTGAATTACATTGCAAGATTTATTTCCCAGTTAACTACCATCTGTGAGCCAATCTTCAAGTTGTTGAAGAAAGATCAGGTGATGGAATGGAACGATGAGTGCCAGAATGCCTTTGATGAAATTAAGAGGTACCTGCTAGAACCACCAATTTTGATACCCCCAGTTGATGGAAGACCCTTGATTATGTACTTAACAGTGCTAGACAACTCAATGGGGTGTGTATTGGGGCAACATGACGAGTCTGGTCGAAAAGAGCAGGCAATATACTACCTTAGCAAAAAGTTTACCGACTGTGAAACAAGATACTCACTGCTCGAGAAAACTTGCTGCGCTTTGGCATGGGCTGCTCGCCGACTAAGACAGTATATGTTGACCCATACTACCTTATTGATTTCAAAGATGGATCCAATCAAGTACATATTTGAGAAACCTGCTCTCTCCGGAAGAATTGCAAGATGGCAAATGATCTTGACAGAATATGACATACAGTATACTACTCAGAAGGCCATCAAGGGAAGTGTTGTTGCTGATCATTTGGCTCATCAAGCAGTGGATGATTATCAGTCAATGAGTTTTGAGTTCCCTGATGAAGACATTATGACTGTTACCAAAGAACCTGGACAATATGACGGACCTGAACAAGGATCCCGATGGACTATGGTTTTTGATGGTGCCTCTAATGCACATGGTAATGGTGTTGGTGTTGTAATTAGTTCCCCTGAAGGTTATCATACCCCGATTACTGCCAGACTTTGTTTTTACTGTACCAATAACATGGCTGAGTATGAGGCATGTATCATGGGTATTCAAGTTGCTATTGATATGAAGATTCAGTTCCTTGATGTGTATGGAGATTCAGCCCTGGTAGTGAGTCAGATTAAAGGCGATTGGGATACCAAGCATGATAATCTCATTCCCTACAGAGAACATGTGTTGTCTTTGATCCCACATTTTAAAGAGATTACCTTTGGACATATTCCACGAAGAGAGAATCAGTTGGCAGACGCATTGGCCACCATGGCATCTATGTTTGAGATCAGCTGGGATGATGAAGCTCCCAAGATTACCATTGATAGATTTGAGAAGCCTGCATACTGCAATGAGATTGATACAGAAGGGACAGAGGAGAAGCCTTGGTTCTATGAAGTAAAAAGATATCTTGAAGTTCAGGAGTTTCCTGAAGGGGCGTCTGTCAAAGATAGGAAGTTTCTGAGAAGGTTTTCTGCCAAGTTCTTTTTGAGTAATGGGATTCTGTATAAGCGTAATCATGATTCAACTATGCTTCGTTGTGTGGATAAGAAGGAAGCTACAGAAATTATGGAAGAGATGCATGATGGGACTTTTGGCACTCATTCTAGTGGTCATACCATGGCAAAGAAAATATTGAGAGCAGGTTACTATTGGTCTACCATGGAAGCTGATTGCTATCAACACTCCAGAACTTGTCACAAGTGTCAAATCTATGCTGATAAAGTTCATGTACCTCCATCACCATTGAATGTGTTAACTGCTCCTTGGCCCTTTGCCATGTGGGGCATTGATATGATTGGTGAAATCAAGCCTACTGCTTCTAATGGGCATCGTTTCATCCTGGTGGCTATTGATTATTTTACAAAATGGGTAGAGGCAGCTTCATATGCATCTGTGACTAAGAATGTTGTGGCTCGGTTCATTAAGAATAATCTCATATGTAGGTATGGCATCCCTGAGAGGATTATTACTGACAATGGTTCTAATCTGAACAACACTATGATTACTGACCTCTGCACGCAGTTCAAGATTAAGCATCACAACTCTTCTCCGTATCGTCCAAAGATGAATGGGGCAGTTGAAGCTGCTAATAAGAACATTAAGAAGATTGTACAAAAGATGACTGTTACTTACAAGGATTGGCATGAGATGTTACCATTTGCTCTTCATGGTTATCGTACCACAATACGTACTTCAACAGGGGCAACCCCATTCTCCTTAGTCTATGGTATGGAAGCAGTTCTACCCATTGAAGTTCAGATTCCCTCCTTAAGAATTATGAAGGATGCAGGCTTGGACGAAGATGAGTGGATTCAGACTCGACTGGACCAGATAAATCTGATTGATGAGAAAAGGTTAGCAGCAGTTTGTCATGGCCAGATGTACCAGAGACGGATGATCAAAGCTTTTAACAAAAAGGTTAAACCAAAGGTATATCAGGTTGGTGACTTGGTAATCAAGCGTATCATATTACCACAGGGTGATCCTAGGGGCAAGTGGACTCCGACATATGAAGGACCATTTGTAGTCAAGACAGTATTCTCAGGAGGTGCCATGATATTGACTACAATGGATGGTGAGGACTTCCCACAGCCCGTGAATGCAGACATAGTTAAAAAATACTACGCATAAAAAGAGACCCGCTAGGTTGACAGGCCTAGGCAAAAATAAGGGCATCCCGGCAAACCAAAAGGGTTTGGGCAAAAGTTAGGGATATATATAAAAAGATGTACACCCGGCAAGTCGAAAACCTGAAAAGGCGGCTTGGGCAAAAAAGGGTATCCCGGTGGATTGAAAACCTGAAAGGGCAATCCAGGCAAAAGTTAGGGATTAAAGCGTATGACTATGTCTCGTTTGGATCACCCATGAAACTGCAACCAGTTGTACTACCTATTCAAGCTCGAAAAGATAAAGATCAATCCAATCGTTTCCGTCTCAACAGCAAGAAGATGAGATACTTGAGTGGCAATAGTAGAATTGAAACTCAATAGGATTGTTTCCCATATAGCTGATTCTCTTTTGTAAAACTTTATGACAAAATCCTCTTACTAGGGTTTATGTCTCCTTGTACAAACTTACCCGTGTATGGGTCACTTTTGATATAAATAAATTCCATCTTTGGAATTCAGATTTACTTTTACCCTATTTACATAAGCGAAACGTCCATTGGTTGTGTTTGAATGTATGTATGCTTTTGAATATGATTAATGTTTACCAGAAATGCATGTATGCTTAATATGATTAATGTTTACCAGAAATGCATGAAAATGCAGTAATAGTATTTACTAAGGACGAACGGGGGGAGGATTTCAACGAAGCTTCGCCGGTTCACCTTTACAAGACAATTACAAAACCTTCAGTATGACGAATCCATCTTCATAAAGTCTCATCTCCCCTGGAATTTATATCCATCTCTTTTATCCTCATACGGATATGCGGGAAATTACTTTCCAATAAGGGCACGACGAACGAAGACGGGATGTTATACTTATCCTATTATCAAACGAAGACGAAGGTTATATATACCCTACTATCCCCAACAACGGGAGGTTATATATACCTTACTATCCCCAACAACGGGGGGTGATATCTATCTCTGTTATCCCCAGCAACGGGAAGTTATATTTATACTCTGTTATCCCCAGCATACGGGAGGTTATCTATACCCTGTTATACCCAGCAGACAGAGGTTATATATTCTTCAACAACGAATCGGGATTTATTTTCCCTGGCCAGCAGTGGTTATACGAAGATATCCAGACGTTTCCGGCAGTTATCATGTCATACATACATCATTTACATCATACCATAGCATATATATCCATATACATAATACATTACCTAAGTACATCATATCATACATGCATACATAAAGCATAAACTAATATTGTTATACAGAATGCTACTTTGTTTTCAGGTTAATTATCCAACAAGCAAACTTATGATCTTTGGGACTGCTTTATTGTAACCTCAGGGTTATTTTATCCTCCTGATGAGCTCATCATTATTTCAAGACTGCATTGGAGTTGTCATTATTGATGTCTCCATCCTCCTGAAATCAGTACTTCAAGACTGCATTAGAGTTATCATTATTGATTGCTCTATCCTCCTGAAGACATATCACATCATTATTTCAAGACTGCATTGGAGTTGTCATTATTGATGTCTCCATCCTCCTGAAATCAGTACTTCAAGACTGCATTAGAGTTATCATTATTGATTGCTCTATCCTCCTGAAGACATATCACATTATTATTTCAAGACTGCATTGGAGTTGTCATTATTGATGTCTCCATCCTCCTGAAATCAGTACTTCAAGACTGCATTAGAGTTATCATTATTGATTGCTCTATCCTCCTGAAGACATATCACATCATTATTTCAAGACTGCATTGGAGTTGTCATTATTGATGTCTCCATCCTCCTGAAATCAGTACTTCAAGACTGCATTAGAGTTATCATTATTGATTGCTCTATCCTCCTGAAGACATATCACATTATTATTTCAAGACTGCATTGGAGTTGTTATTATTGATGTCTCCATCCTCCTGAAATCAGTACTTCAAGACTGCATTAGAGTTATCATTATTGATTGCTCTATCCTCCTGAAGACATATCACACTATTATTTCAAGACTGCATTGGAGTTGTCATTATTGATGTCTCCATCCTCCTGAAATCATTACTTCAAGACTGCTTTAGAGATTTCCATTGCTCTATCCTCATGAAGACATGCTGTTACATCAGTATTACTCCAGACTCCTGACAGCTTTCATTATACTACTAAAGAATTTTCCCCTAGTGGCATCTTTAAGCCCACTCGATCATGTTCAACCAACCATCAATATCATTCTATGCACTGGTGAGTGCAAATTTTTGGGCTTTTGTGTTCAATCCCCTTCAACCTTCCAGGTTACGACTGGCAAATATACCAATCTAACCCCTCAGGTTTCAGAAAATTGAACAGGGGCAGCTGTTGCACCCCAAAATTTGCCCTCACAATACAAGACTTTGTGTTCTAAGAAGGTTCACAAGGATCACAAGTTTTCCAACACTTGCATAACCTTTCATGAGGTTCAGGAGGTCTACAAGTCACTTCTTGAAGGTTCACAAGGTTCACAAGTTTCTCAATGCTTATATAACCTTTCATGAGGTTCATGAAGCCCACAAGTTGCTTTATGAAGGTTCACAAGGTTCACAAGTTCTTTAATGCTTTCTATAACCTTTCATGAGGTTCATAAAGTCTACAAGTTACTTTATGAAGGTTCACAAGGTTCACAAGCTTCTCAACATTTACAAGACCTTTCATGAAGTTCATGAAGTTCACAAGTTACTTCTTGAAGGTTCACAAGGTTCACAAGTTTCACAATGTTTACAAAGCTTTCCTGAGGGTCATGAGGTCTACAAAGCCACTTCATGAGGTTCACAAGGTTCACAAGCTTCACAATACCTCCCATGAGTATCACAAGACACTTTATGAAGATTCACAAGGTTCACAAAGTTCACAATTGGTCAAAGGAGTTGACAATTCCCTCAGACAATGCACCTCCTAAGCAGTGCATCCAAAACTAGGGTTTTGACTTTAATCAGGCTAAATGGACTTCCAATACCTCAAGTGAGTTTCATAACATCTTATATGTATATAAGAACCCCCATGACAAGTTTCAAGACTTTTCTCAAAAGTTTGCTCAGTCAGATGATCAGATAAGACAAAATCAGTCAATGCAGTTAAAAAGTCAAACTGAGGTCAATTGTGGTCAAACCAAGGTCAAACTTCATGATTTTTTGCCAACATCAAGTATATGAAGTAAAATTCATCATTTGATCAAGGGTTGATCATGATTCATCAAGGAGATTCCAGATCATCAATAATCAGGAGTTTCTAAATTAGGGTTTCCTCAGTAAAAGTCAACTGAACTTTGACCAGGCATAACTTTCACATACTTCATCACCAAGTCTCCATCCAAAGCTCATTTTGAAGGAAATTGAATTCTCTACAACTTTGATGTTGAAGGTTAAGCCCAAAAATGCTTCATTTGAAAGATATGATCTAAGACATTATAGGTCATTTCAAAAGTCAACAAAAAGTCAACAACTTCAAAAAGACATAACTTGAGATTGGTAAATGATATGGACCTGAAACCAGTGGGGTTGTTTAGAGGACTCTTCAAGCTTTCTAAAAAGTCCAAGAACACCCTCATACCTTTAAAATTGAGGGAGATGTGCCTTTGCAAAGTTGGACAATTTTGTGATGGTTTATGTTGAAAAGGGAGGTTTAAAATCATTTCTTTTCAAATGGGCCATTCAATTTGTGACCCAATCCACTTCATAATGCCATGCACGAAATTTTCATGATATTCTCATATTTTTTATTTTATTTTATTAATTTATTATGATTTATTACATTTTAAATCATTTTAAATTTTAAAAAAATATTAAACATGAAAGGATATTTTTGTGATTGGATCTAAAAAATCATAAATGGTGATTGGAGTCAAAAGAGAAGGAAATCATGAGATTACTCCCAAAATAGTAAGGTCTTATGATCAAATATTTGGTTTTTAACACTTAATCTTTTTGAATATTTTTTGGATCAAATATCCACACAACAAGCTCATGTTTTTGACCTAAATTACTCCCACATATATACTAATCATAAACCTAAGGCATAGACACGATTTTGAGTAGCCAAGAGGTAAGAACAAAAACACAAAAATCCCTCCATAAGTGATATTCGGATTTTTGGATTTGAAGCATTTGAAGGTAAAATAAGTACATAGAAAGCTTCATGGGACTTCTCTAATCATGAAACATCCATCATACGCATTCCATATGTCTCATGTTGAGCTACCCGAATCCATCTTTGTCTTGAATTTAAATTTTTCGATTCAATCAATATATGTAATATAAACTGTTTTTGACTGTTGATATGTGTTTATCTTGATCCATAGAACGTTTCTGGGCAATTGGATTGAAGGATGAGTGCTTGAAACGCAAACGGCCATGTTAGGGTTAATGACCTCCAATTAGGGTTTATCATTTAAATGCCTATAAATGAATTGTGAAAACGTAGAATTGTTGTGTGAATCATGAGAATCATAAATCATTAATCAATTTTATGAATCTGTACCGTTTTGGCCATGTTTGATTTTCGTAGGTTTCTTGATGTTGAAGAACTCCCAAGAAAATTCGTAGGTGAAATTGCTGCAAAATTCGCAGGTAATGGGAAGAAGAAGACCCCTGCGCGCCAGATTCAAATTCAAATATTTTTAATATATTTTATGATTATTTGTTATTTCATTAACACGCATATGCATGCGTCCTGGTGGTAAGCGCTGCTTGTAGGTATTGAAGTGTGCTTGGTTCGATTCCTGGCCAAGTACATTTGTTTTGTTCTATTTTTCAGGTCAAAAGAAGGTTTACTATATTATCATTACTTGCCAACCAGCTAGCAGAATTGGCTCTTCCAGCCGGGTGGTAACATGCGCGCGTACATTGCTATGAGGTCCTGGGTTCGAGCCATGAACCAGACCTTTTTATTTCTTGCATTTTTTTGATTTTTCCAAATAGAGAACAAAACCATTGGGAGGTATTTCCTTGATGCCTGCGTGTGAATGGCCCAGTGGTGAAGGCATGTTGCTGTTAATCATAAGGGACTGGGTTCAAATCCCAGTCCCACCAGGTTCCTTTTTCTTCTCCTTTTCTTTTATTTCTATGTTTAATTTAATTGTTTTTTTAAAATAATTAGTATATTATAATATATTATATAATCTAATTAATATTAAAGTAATTTTCTAAAATATAATAACACTCTTGTTTTTTTTTTAAAATTTTATTTTATATAGTTTATATTAATTAGAAAAAAATATTATGTAAATATTAAAAATAAATTTGTATATATATAAACCCTAATTCTAAAACCCTAAAAAATATAAAAAAAATAAAAACTTAATTTTCCAATCTCAAAATATTTTTTCTAAATAACATTTAATTCTTTTTATAATTATAATTTGTCATAAAATCTTGTATTCATAATTTAAATTAATTTGCTTTTAATGTTTAGAAATAGTTTAATTTATATATTTTGTATATAGTTAAAATAATTGGTAAATATGATAACTAATGGAATTTTTTTTTATAATATTATACTTAAATTTTAATACATTTAAAATAATTTGGTAATTAGTAGATGAATTAAAAAATTATGTAATTATGTATGTTAATTATTTTTCTTTATATTGTTGATTTCTATTAATTAATTTCTTGCTTATTATAATCTTTTAATTTTTATTACTAACCATGTTATTATTTATTTTTATGTTTATTTATTCTAATTATTATTATTATTATTTTACTAACCAAATTATTTTGCTTTATTAATTTCATATTATTATTTATTATTAATTACTAACCCCTTATATTTATTAGTTATTGTTTATTTATTATTTTGTTTAATATTTTGCTTATTATTTTAATTCCTTGTAATTGTTTCCTGGATGTAATTATTTAATTATTATTGTCATTGTGGTTAGTAATTAGGGAATGATAACATGTATGATATTTAAAATCAATTTAGAAAATTTCTAATAAAGATAATTAATTTAAACACTTCACACACGTAAGTCGATTTTAAATCGCCGTCTCACTTTCTAAGGATATCCCTCTTGTTGCCTACGAATAAATGGTTAAGTGGGGTGTATAAAGCAAGTCCCTCGAGTAAAAATCATCAAAGTCCCTTATGTTGCCTATACGAATCGAGTCCCTTCGGAAAAATGATGATAGTCCCTTATAAATGCTTATTACACCCCACCATTGCCTTCAAAGACCAAATTGCCCCTTTACATGTCCCTTAAACATCCAAAGTAAGGACTACCTACTCCATTATAGTGGGGATAGTCTTACTAAGGAAAGAATAAAAAACAAGAAAGACCTTTAAACAGTAGGGAAAGTTACTTTTAAGTACTTAAGCTCATTTCAAAACCTTTTTCACACTTAAACAATTTTCAAACAAAATTTTCAAACAAGTTTCTTACACATCCATACACGGATTATTATTAAACTATTCTGAAATTTTTTTTGCTATTCACACACTACACTTTCAAAACAATTTAAAGTGAGCTTAAGTACTTAAGAGCCCATGGATAACCATGGATGAAAAGGGTGCTAACACCTTCCCTTTTCATAACCTACCCCCCGGACCCAAAATATTCTCTAAGGTCTTTCCTGTTCTTTTATAACCTTTCCTTATGGATAAAATAAAAGTCGGTGGCGACTCTTGCTATCCGCAACATTGTTTAAAGTCAGTTCACCGGGTTACACTACGGTTTATGATTTTTAATTGAACAATTTTTTAAAACGCATTCTACTGCTAAGCGTTGGCTTATACTCGCGGTGGAGGCTGAAGCGCTAACTTGTTTGCGAGATAGAAAGATTTAAAAAAATGTTCATTTTAGAGAAAAGTGTTTGACTTTTGTTAAGGTGTTTTAAACGAAAGGGAGAATGAACCACATCGCGTGGGGCTAGCCCAGGAGTGATTGCATTGCAAAACGTGTGGAGTGCTAGACTCCGGAGTTCCGTCTTTCGCTGATTAATTATGAAAATGATTTAAATTATTTTGATATACGAACGGTGATTGAATCGCGTCGCGTGGGGCTAGCCTAGGAACGATCCAATCCAGAATGTGCGGAGTGCTAGACTCCGGAGCTCTGTTTTCGTATTTAAATTTGTGCAATTAGATGTTTCGAAATACGGAAGGCAAATGGACCACGTCGCGTGGGGCTAGCCCAGGAGCGATCCGTTCCAGAACGTGCAGAGTGCTAGATTCCGGAGCTCTATTTTCGTATTTAAATTTGTGCGATTAGATGTTTCGAAATACGAAAGGTGAATGGACCACGTCGCGTGGGGTTAGCCCAGGAGCGATCCATTCCAGAACGTGCGGAGTGCTAGACTCCGGAGCTCTATTCTTCGTATTTAATTTTTTAAATAATTTGAATAAATGTTTTTAGACGTTTTAGAATTGATGTGTTTTAATAACGAAGGAGTGAACGAAACATTACGCGTGGCGCTAGCCCAGTTGTGATTCGTTTCAGAACGTGCGGAGTGCTAGACTCCGGAGTTCTATTCCTTGTTACCTTGATTAAGATACGTAAAAACATGCAGACGGCGATCACTTGGTGACTGACTTACGTGTGTGCGAAGTGTAGGCGAGATGAACTCCTTACTTGGTGTTGGACCAAGATATTTACTATACTACTCTTTTAACAATTTAATTATTATTTAGAAACACTAAGTTCATGGTTTGATTAACGAATTACAATCACAATCGAGAACGAGATTCATGTTTATACTCTTCATACATTACTATTGATACAACTACCAAAAAAAATGAGCAAGGAAAAGAAAGCTAAGACTTACTAATAATCAAACAAACAAATATTTAACCAACTAGTCTAAATATAATTATTTACTAAAATTAATTAACAAAACTAAATGAAATTATTCAACATAATAAAATATTTTCCTAAGTTTTATTCTTTAAAAGAAATAAGTTAAAAAACAAAACCTTTTATACAAAAACTTTAAATAAAAGGAACCAAAAATAAATCAAAAGAAACCGATTTTTTTTTTTAAAAAGAAAAAGTGGGTGCTGGAAGTAAGAAGTAGGCCCGGTAGGCCCAAGGTTTTTTGGAGGAGTTTCAGTCAACCAGTTGACTAAAACGTAAGGCATTGGATCGTCCGGGAGAGTCAAGGCTTGACTCATCCAAGGGTTGCACAAGAATGACACATAAAGGGCCCAAACAAGGGACATCTGCGCAGGATCTAGAACAGATATCGTCCACTGATTGGTGACAAGTGTCCCAGGGGGAGCCACCTGTCAACTTTCCACCCCCACACACCACCGGTAGGAAACAATAATGAAAAAAAGAAAAACTCGCCTAATCCTCACACTCTGAACTCTCATTCTCTCTCTGCACTTTGTCTCTCAAAAAAAACGTGGACCCTAAGCCGTCGGAGAAGATGAAATGCAGCGGAAATCACCATCCTCTCCGTTGATACCCACCCAAAATGCAGAAGCTTAAGCATTTACCCCTCCAAATCTCGCCATCTCAACTCAACATTTGCCTCTCAAGAATCGTGGAAACCCTAACCCTAAATCAATGTGTATAGAAACGAAAGCATCGCAACAGAAATTCAAAGGTTTACCTCGGTTATGGTGACTTGGAGCCTTAGTCAACATAAATTCTTCCTTCTTCGCCTTTTTCTCCAACGGATTAAAAGGTCTCGCTCAAACCTCTTCATCGAAATACCGTGTGGATTGCTCGATCTGCACGTTTGTTCGTCGCCGGCAGCGATTCTCGTGGTTATTGAATCTTCCGCTTCGCGGTTTGTGGTGTGATTTCCGTGGCGGCTTTGTGATTGAGTGCTGTTGAAGTTGAAGAAGATGGAGTGCGTGAGTCTGATTGGAGATTATCCGATTGCGACTTCGGCGAAGACTTGTAGGTACGTATGTTCAACTTCTCATTCTCGTCACTCTCTTTGATTTTTTGTTATTTTCTCTTCTTCTTCTGTTTCTGCTTTGTGATTCTCTTACTCGTTGTTGTTGTTTGATCTTGGGTATTTGTTGTAGGCTCAGACGAATTCGTAAAAGGGTTGTCGCGGTTCATGAATGAATGAAAATTTTATGGATTTGATTGAGGAAAAAGTTCGCTGAAGGGCTTGTGTTAAAAGTTAGATGAAGGGAAAATTTGGTTCGAAGTGACGGATCAAAGCTCGGTTGTTTTGGGATGAAAAGTCTGCAGAAAAATGCTTCAAGAGAGCATTTCAGGTTTGCGAAATTTCTGTGTAATGAATGAATTTCTCTGCAACTTTTTGTGTTCTGCTAAGACTCAGATGTTCATAACTTTTCTCCCAATCCTTCTTCTGAACTTTCCTTCATGTTCTGATCGCATTTGCAGTTCTCTTTTGGTTTTTGTTTGTATGAATCTGGGTATATGGTTATTGTTGCTCTGTGTGTTAAGGAATTTTGGTTATTTCTGATGGTTAGTGATGTTCTTGATGGCTTATTACTGATATTGTTAAGAGTTTTCTTTAGGTCTATATGCGGCTAGGGTTCTTCTTTGTTCTGTGTTTGTTGATTTTTGGTTGCCTAAGGTTTTTTGATGGTGGCTAGGGTTCTTTTTGATAGGTTTTTTATGTGTTGATTGCTGTTTTTTGTGTCGTTTGTGTGGCTGCCGGTTTTCTGTATAGCTCTGGTTTTTGTAGGGTTTTAAGTGTTTGGTTGTTGTTTTTGTATGAAGTTTCGGATCCCCTCCATTTTTGTGGCTGCTGGCCCCCTTTGGATAAAACAGTTAGTATATATATAGGGTAGGATTAGGGTTTTAGGGATTTTGAAATTATGAAAAATTGTTAGCTAAGTTTGATAGAGTTTCTTGGGGAGGGAAATTCTGCCTTTGAAAATGATGTGTGAGGGTATGGCAGGGCTGGAATTTGCAGCAGGTCTGCTGCCATTTTGACTACAGATTTTGTTTGTTTGTGAAGTATGAAAAAAAGTCCTGCTGCCTGTTGTTGATGGTACCACCCCTTTTGTGAAATTTCCTTCTCTTTTTCTCAAATGCAATTTTATGACTTATGTATGTGTATACATTGGAATGTGGCATGATTTATTCACTTTAAATTTGGGTATGGTAATTTTTTTAGGCTTGCCTTGGTGTCTTTCTAACATCTTTTGCCTTTTCTTTCTTGTTCTCATGTATGCCTTGGAGTTGTCATATTGGGAATCAAATACAATCTCGTGAGCTTTAAGAAATTTCTTGGATGAAGCCAAAATAAAAGCTACCGCAGGTTTGGAGACTTAGCATTAATGAAGAAACCGTAATATTGGTAACTTGAAGAAGGAATTCTTCTTGAAAAACCTGTGCCATGTTTAGAGATCTCATGGAGTTCATTGATGAATTCAACCTTAGGCATAGAATAACATTTGTAACTTTTACGGATGTATGTTGATATTACTTTATGGTTAATATGACATTCTCTTGAATGGTTTCTTGCCATCACTAAAATTTATTCATTTTTAGTTCCATCTTTGTATCAGTTACTCCTGCCTTGTTAATGGGATGTCAAACTTTAAAACAAACATTGTCTTATGTCCACTCATCATCTTGCATTTTACTTCATTGAAATTTCTCTTTGCACTTTTGTGAACCTTTTTTAGCGGTAGAATTTGTATTCATCCTTGCATCCCAATCAGTTCCAAACTTAACACCAATTGAATTTTTCTTGAAGTAAACAATAAGACCTATGGGCTTATGACCATCTACAACCTAAAGTGATCCTTTAGCTTCCCTTTTTTGTTGAAATAAAAACGAGAATATTAGCTATAGAAGCAAATCAGCACGGTTACAACAAGCATGCAATTCTCCTTGGATCTTCTCTCCCAGCATAAATCAAACATGCGTCAATCTTGGAAAGAAAACCTGGAATTTGAATTTGAAAATAAATATATATAAAAAAATGCAAAATAGACTTGAAATAGAAAAATCTGAAATACCTAAATGAAAAAGAAACTAAGAAACTTAAACTTGAAATTTGAAATGGAAATGATTTTAGACACTAGAAATTGAAAAGACTCAAACAAAATGGAATTTGGAAATGGGGAATTAGGATCGAAACTTGGGAATAAGCTTTGGCCTTGAAATTACAAGGTAGATGGAACCAAACTTGAATTTGAATATGAAGCTTAAAACTTAACTTTGAAATTTGGAAATTCACTTGAAATGGATTTGTAAAGAAATCTGAACATTGGCAATGGCCTAGAAATTATAAATTAGACTTGAAAGCTCTCTCGGACTTTGGACTTGAAATTAAAAATGGAAAATTGACATTGGAATCAACAAACAGATACCTCCCTTACCAACTCTCCTGGCAAGGAAATCAAAGATTTCAAAATCCACATGACTGGTTGAAAATCAAACTTCGGGATACCTCTTTTTTCTTTTCCAAATGACAACCAGTAATTGTTTCATACGAAAATCAATCATGACCCAACTTTGAAATTCCTATTCCAACTCTTATAAGATCAATCCACCAACCTAAATTCTTAAGCATAAAACCTAGTTTCTTGAACCAAATCAAACCTCCAAAACTTGTTATGAAAACAACAAATCTTCCAGACACCCCCCTCTTATGAGTCAGACGTGACCGATATGCGCAAAAGTATGAAAATGGTGAGATGGATGAATGTTAGGGGAAAAATTTGGGTTGTGACATAGGGAAAATAAAGATTGTTTTCGAACGGGCCCTACCCCGCTGCCTACGTACCTCATCTGGACAATGAGGATCAGAGTTGCCGTAGTTCCCCTAACTAGGGGTGGAATGGATTGCTTGTGTCTTAAGGCTTGAACTGCCTATGTCAATGCTCAGGTGTTGCAGGCTCGGATGACGAGTGTGTTACCGTCTTGCAAAATGACAAGTAGGAGCAAGTTCGCGGACGGAGCGAAGGATGTGAGAAAAGAATTCCTGAAGGAAAGACGCTTATTGTTTGTTTGTGTTTTTTTAGAAGCTTTTTATGAGTATGGCACAAGGAAGTGAACTCAAGCTCTTTTCCATGGAATGTGTACTTGCTACTACATTCCAAGATGGAATAATAGAACAAGCACACTCAAGTAAGGAGAAGATCCCCAAAACTTGGTTCCAGAGATTAGGGCCTAAGCTCACTAACTCATTGAATTTATTAAGTGTTTTTTTGTAATTTTTGTGAAGAAGTGTGTTTTATAATTTTCTTGATGAAGATAGTCTCATGATCAGACTTGTGCATCATGTTGAACAAGCTTGTACCATCCTAAGATGGGAAAACTACAAGTGTTTCATGGAATAAGGCTATTGCATAAGAGACCACTTCAATCCTTACTAAATGCTTTTTATGGTTTTTGTTTTGAGATGAGAAGAGAAGAGAACCAAAGATCTTAAAGGTAAAAGAAATCTAATGGGGGGACTAACGAATCCTAATGTTATCATGCAAAGGTAGTCCTAAGGTTAGTGAGGCTTCAACTATCCTAAGAGAAAGGATGATCAAAAGAGAAGCAACAAGAAAGGAGAAGAAAGCTAGAGAGGGAAAAGAGAACCACATGATGGCACAAATCACATCAAAACATCACAAAGCAAAAGCAAAGCAAAAGAGGAAAGATGAAGAGTTGAAATGTGGCTAAACATCCACACTTCTCTTACCATAAGCCCCTGCAATGTTAGCAAAATTCCATCAAATTGATCAACACAATCATAGAATTAACATGCTCAAAGGTTCTAGCAAACAAGGATCAAACAACATGCCAAGCATTGCAAATACACGACTTATGCGTCGAAAAAATGAAAGCATGCATCAACCAGCAAGCAAATCACCCTAAAAAAGAATATTCAATGATCATACAATGATCCATGGAAATTAAAACAAGTAAGGGGATCAAACAAGCTCAAAACAAGCCTAAAAAGTCATTCTGCGTCAGTGTTAACCGGTTAACCAAATGCGTTAACCGGTTAACCAGTTCAAACCAGCACAAAATACACATAAAACAGGTGCGTTAACTGGTTAACCAAATGCGTTAACCGGTTAACACTGTTAAAACAACAGCAAATCCTGCAAAAAACAGCAGCTCAAACCAGCTTATTCAAATAATCTTACACCAGACCAGCAATCAATTATACATGGAAAAATTAGATCAATTCACATTAATCCATATCATTAAGCTCATGAACATTATCGCACGGATTCGGTTACAAATCAACCAATCAAATCATGCAACACAAGCAAATACACAAGCACATGGTGGATCTAAAGCACAAGCATGCAAATAAGCTAAAAACAGAGCTAGATCTGAAATTAACCAAACTACAAAGATGAGATATGCTTTGGTAAATGTTGTTTGAGCTGGAAATGAGAGATATCGCAGAAAACTTAGAAGATCTGGTGCTAATCTTCACACTCCATGCAAAATAAATGCAAGCAAAAGGTCTTGATGCAGAATTTTGACTCCACAAGCACTTCTAATCTCCAAACTAGATCTGAACCAAGTAATAAACCAGCAAAATGATGCAAAGAAACTATGGATGGAGGTCTAGTTCCAAGATCTACACACTTTAATGAAAAGTTATGTGATCTTCAAAGAGGAACTTTGAGTGATTTGGAAAAAGGGGAGAAAAAAGTGAGAGAATGGTGAGAGAGCTCAAAATTCAGAAAGTGAGAAGTGAAAATTGTGAGAGAGAGAGTCTTGGTTTGGAGGGAAATGGAATAAATATGGTTTAGGTTTGGGGCCCAAAATCTTAGTTTGGGATCCAAAAATATGGCTTGGCATTGGCTTAGAAAGTGATTAGGATTTAGCATTGGAATTAGGCTTGGACAAATGCTCTAGATCCTTCTCCATAATTCCCAATTAATTCAAATGAATAAAAATCAAAAAATTGGAAAATGGAGCCAAAACACACATGCTGAACTTGCTGCTGGAATTCAAATTTCGCAGCCGTTAACCGGTTAACCATATGCGTTAACCGGTTAATGCAGGGAAAATTTGAATTCCCTCCTTTTGGTGGGGAACCTCAAGAAATAACCCGACGCCAACCGTTTCAAGCTGATTTTGATCCTCATCCTTTTTTAGGGTCTTGAAGATGATACAGAGCTTGTGCAAAATGATCTTGTGAGATTCTTGCCAGGTCACCATGCTCTTGATTTTGACTTGCAGTGCCTCAAATTTCCCGGATGGTTGATCATATGCCTTATGCTAGAACATGTGAGTGTTATGCTTCCTTTTTCTATGCAAAATGCTAAGGATATGACATGCTTATGATGATTATGATATAATGATGATGCTAAACAGAAGAGGGCAAATTTGGGGTGTTACAGCTGCCCCTATTCAAGCAACTGTTAATCTGAAAAGGACGGTAACATGGGTTATCGACCGTTCAAGATGAACTGTGGTTGAATACCAAGAAAACCTGAAATTTGCACTCTGATGGAGAATGAAAGCAGTAGGAAATAAAACCCAACCAAATGACGCTTCGGCGACTGAAATGGGGAGAAAGCAGACGAGTTCCTTCCAAGTTGAATTGGTACTTCGGATTCAAAAACTTAGACAGACGAGTCTTCTTCGAACAAACTGTTACGCCAGGAACTGGACATACGAGCTCTCTTCAAGTAAACCTGTTACGCCAGGAACTGGACATACGAGCCATCTTCAAGTAAACCTGTTACGCCAGGAACTGGACATACGATCCCTCTACATACACTTTACAAAATGTATGACCTGAGACAGACGAATCTCCTTCGGATAACCCGTTACGCCAGGACCGGTGATCATTTTGACGTTTTAATCCCACCGTCAGGACTTCTAACCTCTTCAACACAGACGAGTATTAGATGATCATCAAGAGAACACAAACGAGTGCCATAAGTCAATGATACAAACGAATATCAGACGATGATCTAAGAAACACACACGAGCGCTTCAGGCGATGATACAGACGAATATCAGAAACCCAACACAGACGAGCATTTGGATTAGAAATACAGACGAGTACCAGAGCGATTATCAAATCAACACATATGGATATAAGCTAACACATACGAGTGTGAGGGATGATACAGACGAGTATCCAAACAATGCAAATGAGCTTCAAACAGATAACAAACACAGACGAGCACTAAACATGTTAAAATGTGCTTAAGAAGCAAGACCAAGCATGGGGAAGAAGCATAAAAACTCAAGCATAGGCATCATGGAGAGTAAATGAACAAAGAATGTGAGGTGAACATGCATACATTTGTGAGAAACTTTAAAGGCAAGTAACAAAGAAAATCCTCAAAGAACACATACTAAGCAAGTACCAGGGATCAAACCTCACATAAAAAGACCTCTTAACATCCTATAGGAGTTGGCACAAGTGCCCTCCCAGCCTAAGAACTAAGCATGCTAGCAGGAAAAAGCAAAATTAAGGCAATCTCACATGAACATTCAAATTAAATCACAAACTCATGCAAAAATTATGCAATCAAGCACAAAAGTTCAATAATCAGGTGATAAGATCATACCAAAAGGGCAAAGTCAGAACCATAAGCAAGCTAGGTTAAAGGACCTCAAGAACACCAATTAGGGTTTTGAAACCTCAAGCTCAAGTCAACTATAAAAAATAATCACACAAACTTCTAAAAATCAGAAGAAATATCATCCACAAACTACACTTTGTCATGAATCCAATGCAAAAAGAATCAACTCAAAATTCAAATTGATGATCAAGATACAAAATTCACAAGTCAGCATGTATTTAATATGAATTATAAACAATTAATAAAAGTGGAAATTAATTCCTGCGTGGAAAATGAAGATAAATGAAAAACAAAAATTAAAGAAAATTAAAGAAAATTAAAGAAAATTAAAAGGAATGATCATGAATTATTTTGGAATTTTTGAGAACATATAACTATTTTTAAAAATCAAAAACCAAACTGAAATAAAATAAAAGGTCAAGGAGCCAGGGGTGCAATCAACAAGTAATTCAGTTCAACTCAGTTGGGCTTAACAAATGAGGCGGTGCGAATAACAATTTAGGCCCAATGGATCAGCGCAGGTGTCACATATTTATAGTGGAAATTCAGATAAAAGCTGCAAAAAACACAAGCCAATGGTAGTTGTGGTGGAGTGGAAAACATAATGCATTATTGTGTAAAACAGAAACACGTGAGGGAGACCCTCCCACTTTAATGCGCTGGTGTCGCTCCTGAAGATTTTACATCCCGGTGCAAACGCAAACTGTCGGCGATGTTGGAGGTTGAAGGTTGAATAGAGTTGCCAGCTAGGCATTTTTATCCCGAAGGAAAGGTAATGCTGCATAAACCTGGAAGGGTATGGATAAGACAGTTGCGAACCAAAGAGACTGAGAAAAGGGGTTGGTTACAACCTGGGAAGGTATTAGCACCCAGATTGTCTGTCGTACTCGACGGGATCCATGCTTACTTGATTGTGTTTAAAAAGGGTAATGTATGTGCTGACTATGTATAAAAAGCTAGAGAGAAATGTACAGTGTGTCAGTGCAAAAAGAGAGGTGAGTGCTCAAAGACTGAGGCTTAGAAAAGAAAGCTGAAAGAGGGGGGGGGACAAAGAGACTTTTGTTCGATAACTGTTAAGTTATGCCTACGTATCCTTTCATGCAATGAGGAAGTCAGAACACCGTAGTTCGACTCAAAGAGACTGAATGATTTGACTGTGAAATGCTTGCTTGCATATGCTCAAGTGTATGACTCGTATGGCTCGAGTGCTAATTGTCTTGCATTAGACGGAAGAAGCGAGTTCTCGTTTGTGAATGAGTGTGATAAGAAAAGAATCCCGGAGGAGACGATTATTGTTTGTTTTTGTGTTTTCAGTTTTTTATTGTTTTTGGTGTTTTGCATAGGATTATGAGCTTAAGCCTAAATCAAGGGTTGTAAACTCATTATATCCTCCCCGATTAGGGATAATGAGCTTACTTAGTGCTAAGTAATGAGTTTAATCTCTAATCAGGGATTAGTGAACTCATTACACCATCCTAAGATAAGGATGATAGATGAGAACACTTAATCTGAGGAAGATACCTCAACTTAATCCATGGTTAGGGACTAAATTCATTATATAACAAGCCTTTATTAAGTGGATTTTATTAAAGATGAGATTAAGAAGTGGATTTTATGTTTGTAAGACAACTTGAGGGGGACTTGTCCATTAAACACTAGGGTTAGTCCCTCTTAACCAAAAGTAAGAGATGGAACCCTAATGTAAGACCCAAGTTACAAGCTTATGTCTTGATCATTATTAAGTGTTTTGATTAAGAGGTGTAAACAAATTAAAGGTTTAACACTAAGGATTAAAGTTATACACTCCATCCTAAGAGAAGGATGCATGCATAACCCTAATTCAAAGTCCTAAAGCTTTGAGTGTTTAGCCTCTGATTATGAGATGAGAAGAGAGACTCAAGGAGACTCAAAGGTAAAATACTAAGGGAGACTATATACAACCCTAAATATTATCATGCTTGGATATCCTATGATTTGTGAGGCTTAAGAGCTAGAATCTTCAGGAGGCCACCAAGGAAGAAGCAGATGAAAAGAGAAGAGAGAAAGAATAGGTTACTTACTTCCTGAAGAAGATAAGTAACCTAAAGAAATAAAGTAAGAATGAAAGAGCATAAGTGAAGCAAGTTCACTTCAAAGACATATAAAGAATGCATATGAAGAGATGAGAAGAAACTTGTATGGTGAGTTTGTAAATGTTTCTAAATATATGAAAATGCATCATGAATTTTTTTGTGATTTTTAGAAACCTAAATGTATTTTTAATTAATTAAAATTAATTAATTAATTAAATAAAACATTTAAATGATTTAAAAATACTTTTTTAACGCAAAAATTAAAATAAAAAACGTTTTTGAGTTAAGAAAAATATTTGAAATGAAAATGCAAAGTTTCATGATCTTAGAAAATGTTTTGATATTTAAATAAATAGAACAAAAGAAATGCAAATAAAATAAAGAAAATGCAAAGTAATCAAGATCCAAGGTCAGGATTTAAAGTTGGGTTGACTGGCGCGCAAATGGAAGGCTAGGATTCATTTTGATTAAATTAACCTAATTAAACTAATTAAAATTAAATTAAGTGGATTAGGGTTTAATGAAGTAGTCAGAGCCATCCAACAAGCGCGGGAAGCACAAATCCTAGGGCCCATATTCAAACCTAGCTAATTAAATGCAATTAGGGCTAATCACTCTCAGGTGGCCGAATGTCGCTCCCCAGATTTCCATCCTGGTACAAACGCGAAAGTGGCGCGGAAAGAGGTAGAGTCGCCAGTCAGGCATTTTTATCCCGAAGGAACGGGAATGGTAATGCTGCACAAACCAGAAGAAAGAAGAGGAAGGACACGGGTCCTGCGAACCAAAGAAACTGGGTTCGGGAGTCGGTTACGACCTGGGAAGGTATTAGCACCCCAGATCGTCCGCCGTACCCGACGGGATCCACGTTTGCAAAGAAATCTGCTTCAAAGGGTGAAGAAATGAAGGCTGCTGCAAAAGAAAAGGAACTGGAAGTGGAAAAGGAACTGAGAAAGAAAACAAAGAGAAAAAAATGTAGGGAAATAAAAGATCATGCTCGAACGGGCCCTACCCCGCTTCCTACGTACCTCATCGGAGAAATGAGGATCCGAGACGCCATAGTTCCCCTAACTAGGGGTAGAAAAGGTTGCTTGTGAATTAAGGCTTGAACTGCCTATGTCAATGCTTAGGTGTTGCAGGCTCGGACGACGAGTGCATAACCGTCTTGCATAATGCCAAGATGAAGCAAGTTCGCGTACAGAGTGAAGGAGATGAGAAAAGAATTCCCGAAGGAAAGACGCTTATTGTTTGTTTGTGTTTTTTAAAGCTTTCTATTTGGTGTGGCACAAGAGAATGAACTCAAGCTCTTTTCTATGGAATGTGGACTTGTACTACATTCCAAGATGGAATAATAGAACAAGCACACCAAGCAAGGAGAACGTATCCAAGACTTGTTTCCAAAGGAAAAGGCCTAAATTCATTGACTTGTTGAATTTATTAAGTGTTTTAGTGATTAAAATGAAGAAGTGTTTTTTACTTGATGAAGATGACTTCATGATCCGACTTGTGCATCATGCTAGACAAATGCACTATTCCAAGATGGAATGAATACATATGCCCCCATGGAATAAGGCTATTACACAAGAAGTCACTTCTTTTTATTTTATTTTTTTAGGTTTTGTTTTGAGATGAGAAGAAAAAGAAACCAAAGGAGCAAAAAGGTAAAAGTCTAAAATGGGGGAAAACTAATCCTAATGTTGTTATGCAAAATAGGTTCTAAGGTTAGTGAGGTTTCAACTATCATAAGAAGAAGAAAGAAGAAACAAAGAAGAGCACGAACAAGAGGAAGCAAGAGCTAGCAAGCAACTTACTCCTCTAAAGGAGATAAGTTACTCCTAAAAGGGGAAGAAAAGAGTTGAATTACATGATGGCATAAGGCACATCAAAGCACAAAGAGAAAGCACTTAAAAAGAGAGAAAGATGAAGAATTGAAATATGGATGAACATCCACACTTCATTTACCATAGGCCCCTGAAATGTTAGCAAAATCCAGCAAGTTGTTCATCAATAAAATCATGGCAAAGGCATGTTCAAAGCTCATGAACCAAGATCAAACAAACATATCAAACGTGGCACGAACACGCATTTACGTGCCGAGAACACGGAAGCATGCATCAATCAGCAAGTAAATCACCCAAACAATCATATTCAATGATCATATAATGATCTATGGCATTTAAAACAATTGTGGGGATCAAACATGCTTGAAATAAGGCAAAAATGGCTCACTGCTTCAGTGTTAACCGGTTAACCAAAGCGTAAACCAGTTAACCATGTCAAAACCTGCATAAAAACAGCAGAAAAAAGGTGCGTTAACTGGTTAACCAATCCGTTAACCGGTTAACGCTGTTAAAACATCAGCAAAAACCTGCAAAAACCAGCTCACAAACAGCTTATTCTACATAATCTCAAACCAATCCAGCAAGCATTTGAACATGAAAATAGTGCATCAATTCACATCAAATGGCATCATGAAGCTTATGAACATTAATAACGGATCCGGTCACAAATCAATCAATCAATTCAATCAACATAAACAAATACGCAAACACATGGCGAATCTAAAGCGCAAGCATGCAAATAAGCTAAAACAGAGCTCGATCTGAAATTAACCGACCTACAAAGCCGAGGTATGCTTTGGTAATTGTTGATCGAGCTGAAAACGATAGATCTCGCACAAGACTTTGAAGATCCAGTGCTACGCTTCACTCTCCGTGCAAAATAAATGCAAGAACAAGCTCTTGATGCAGAATTTTGGATCCAAAATCACTTCTAGATCCCAAACCAGATCTCGATCACCACTAAAACCAGCAAAAAGATGCAACGAAGCTATGGATGGAGGTCTAGTTCCAAGATCTACACACCTCAAGGCAAGGTTATGTGATCTTCAAAGAGGAACTTTGAGTGATTTTGAAAATTGGGAGAGAAAAGTGAGAGAATTGTGAGTGAGAAGAGTGAAAATTCAGAAAAGGAGAATGAAAAATGAGGGGAAGGTCTCTTTGGTTTGGAGAGAAATGATTAAATATGGCTTAGGTTTGGGGCCCAAAAATTTGGCTTGGGATCCAAAATTATGGTTTAGGTAATGTGATTAGGATGTAGCAATGGGATTAGGCTTGGACAAGTGCTCTAGATCCTTCCTTTTAATTTCCAATTAATTCAAAAATGAATAAAATCAGAAAATGAAAATTGGAGAAAAAATCACACATGCTGAATTGCTACTGGAAATTCAAAATTCGTGGCCGTTAACTGGTTAACCAATCTGTTAACCGGTTAACGCCAGTGAATTTTGAATTTCCCTCCTTTTGGTGGGAACCTTCAAGAATAAGCCGGTGCCAACCGTTTTGATCTGATTTTGATCCTCAATCAACCTTGTAATCTGCCTTGTGAGCCTTGAATTTTCCAGATAATTGATCATACGCCTTATGCTGGAATATGCAAGTGTCAAGCTTCATTTTTCAATGCAATATGCTAAGGACATGACATGCTGATGATGATTATGATATGATGATGATGCTAAACACGAGAGGGAAAATTTTGGGTGTTACAGCTGCCCCTACTCAAGCAACTGTTAATCTGAAAAGGACGGTAGCACAGCTATCGACCGTTCAAGATGAACTGTGGTTGAATACCAAGAAGAACTGAAATTTGCACTCTGCTGGAGAATGCAAGCAATGGGAAATAAACCCAACCAAATGACGCTTTGGTGAATGAAGTGGGGAGAAAGCAGACGAGCTCCTTCCAAGTTGCAACTGTTACTTTGGATAGAAAAACCTAGACAGACGAGTCTTCCTCGAAAAAACCTGTTACGCCAGGTGCTGGACATTCGAGCCCTCTTCAAATGAACCTGTTACGCCAGGTGCTGGACATACGATTCCTCATACACTTTGCAATATATGACGTGAGACAGACGAACCTCCTTCGGATAAACCTGTTACGCCAGGATCGGTGATGCACTTAAGTCTGTGGGATAGACATGCATAATCAGGATAGACGAACCTTCTCCATATATTATTCGTGGATATATGAGCGAAGACAGTCGAGTCTTCTTTGAGCAAACCTGTTACGCCAGGTGCGACATTAGGATTTGACGAACCCTCTTCACAAATCTTGCGCAGATAAGTGGTGCTTGAGACAGACGAACCTCCTTCGGATAAACCTGTTACGCCAGGACCGGTAACCATTTTGACGTTTAATCCCACCGTCAGGACTTCAAACCTCTTCAACACAGACGAGTATTGGATGATCATCAAAAGAAACACAGATGAGTGCCATAACTAGTGATACAAACAAATATCAGACGATGATCTAAGAAACACAAACGAGTGCTTCAGGCGACGATACAGACAAATATCAGCCACTGATATAGATGAATACCAGAAATCCAACACAGACGAGCATTTGGAGAAGCGATACAGACGAGTACCCGAGCAACTATCAAATTGGCATTTATATGGATATAAGCTAACACAGACGAGTGGGAAGGATGATACAGACGAGCATCCAACGAATAACAAACACAGACGAGTGCTGGGGATTGCAGACGAGCAACAACAGATTTCAAACACAGACGAGTGCTGGGAAGCATCAAACAGTGGTTACACTCAGACGAGTGTTGAGGAATGCAGACGAGCAATAAGAGAATATCACACACGGACGAGTGTTGAGGAATGCAGACGAGCATCAGACAGATACCACACGGACGAGTGTTGAGGAATGCAGACGAGCATCAGACAGATACCACACGGACGAGTGTTGAGGAATGCAGACGTGCATTAGTATTTACCCATCATAGGTGACCGCTGGGGAAAGCAAACGAGCAATGACATCCCAGTAATAAACACGACTCTACTGGGGATAATACTTCACAAACTTGTGAGTGCTGAGGAGAGCATACGAGCTAGAGACGAGCAACTGTCAAATATCAAACACAGACGAGCGCTGGGGAAAGCATACGAGCAACGAGCAGAATGCGAACACGGACGTGTGTTGAGGCAATGCGGACGAGCAATAAATAGATGTCAAAAATAGACGAGTGTTGAGGAATGCAGACGAGCAATCAAATGCTTAACAAGAAACACGATCCTGCCAGGGAGAATATTTCACAACCGAGCTAGAGCTGGGAATGCAGACGAACATCCAACAGATACCAAACATCAAACACAGACGAATGCAGGAGTATGCAGACGAGCAACGAGCAGAATGAGAACACGGACGAGTGTTGAAGGGGATGCATACGAGCACAAAACGAACATCCAACATAGACGAGTGCCAGGAGATGCAGACGAGCACAAAACGAATACCCAACACAAACGAGTGCTAGGAGATGCAGACGAGCACAAAACAGATACCCAACACAGAATAGTGCTAGGAAATGCAAACGAGCACACTTCGAAATGCCCTGATTGGCAACCAATAATCCTGACTCTGCAGGGGATCCCTGGTCAAAGGCTTTGACGATGCCTAAATCTGACTGGGGAAATGAGGGACGGCTTTGTATCATCATATGGCCAAAAATTCAGGACATTTTTTGCAAAATAAACACAACGTAACTTTTGACTGAATACTTGTTTATTGAATGGCCTCTGAATAGGCAAGGTTTTACATCAGAAAGCAACTACCTGGAAAGAGGTAGCTACCGAAAAATTGAGAAAACGAAACTATCCTAATGGCAATGTACACGGCATTCCAATGAGTTTCCTTCCTGCTATGACCAGCATGCCTTCACGACTTTCTGTTCTTGCCTTTGCTTTCTGAAGAAGATGAGGGGACTGATTCCTATCCTTCTGATATTGTCAGACTGCATGAAAAGGTGATTTGGTTCAGATTACCCGGATTGCAGTCGTTCGCTGATTCCCTTGTTTTGCGTGGATCGCCCTTTCGAGTTTTCAATCCACCGGGATACCCGTTTTTGCCTGAGCTGTCCGATGTGGCTTTTCAGCTCAGCGGGTGTACATTTTTTCATTTATTTCCCTAACATTTTTTCATTTATTTCCCTAATTTTTCTGTTTTTAGCTCGTCGGGATGCCCTTTTCTTGCCTGGACTTTAATTATGTTTTTGTGTCCAACGGGTCCATTTATGCGAAGTATTTTTTAACTGCGTCCGAATTAACAGGAGACTGGAAATCTTCTCCATCCATAGTGGTGAGCATCAGCGCCCCACATGAGAAAACTTTTTTCACTATGAATGGGCCTTCGTAGTTTGGGGTCCACTTGCCCCTATGATCTGAACCTGGAGGAACGATCCTCTTGAGCACAAGCTCGCCTACTTGATACTCCCGAGTACATACTCGTTGGTCGAACGCTCGCTTCATTCTCCTTTGATAAAGCTGACCATGATAGATAGCCGCTAATCTCTTTTCCTCAATTAGGTTCAACTGATTGTATCGGGTACGTACCTATTCAGCCTCATCAAGCTTCACGTCCATCATCACACGCAACGAAGGAATTTCCACCTCAACAGGCAAGACTACCTCCATGCCATTCACCAAAGAAAAAGGAGTTGCCCCAGTTGACGTCCTGACCGATGTTCGGTACCCATGTAGCGCAAATGGTAACATCTCATGCCAATCTTTGTAAGTGACAACCATCTTCTGCACAATCCTCTTAATATTCTTGTTAGCTGCCTCTACCACGCCATTCATCTTTGGCCGGTAAGGAGAAGAATTGTGATGTTGAATCTTAAAGTCCCGGCACAGTTCTGCCATCATCTTATTGTTTAAGTTGGAACCATTGTCGGTAATGATTCGCTCGGGCACTCCGTATCTACAAATGATGTCTCTTTTCAGAAACCTAGCTACCACTTGACGAGTGACATTGGCGTAAGATGCCGCTTCAACCCACTTGGTGAAGTAATCAATCGCGACCAAGATGAAACGATGACCGTTTGAAGCAGTAGGCTCTATCTTCCCGATCATGTCAATGCCCCACATAGAAAAGGGCCAAGGAGATGACATGACGTTGAGCGGACTTGGAGGAACATGCACTTTGTCTACATAAATATGGTACTTGTGGCATTTATGGGCGTATGAACAACAATCTGCATCCATTATTAGCCAATAATACCCTGATCTCAACAACTTCTTAGCCATAGCATGTCCTCTTGCATGAGTACCGAAAGATCCTTCGTGGACTTCTTGTATTAACAGGCTTGCTTCGTGTCTATCCACGCATCTGAGCAAAACCATGTCAAAGTTCCTCTTATACAAAACCCCATCTGTATTCAAGAAGAAACTAGCAGCAAGTCGTCTCAAAGTCTTCTTGTCATTGGATGATGCCCCAGTTGGATATTCTTGTTTTTCCAGGAAAAGCTTGATATCAAAATACCAAGATTTCTCATCAGACACTGCGTCTACAGAGAAAACATAGGTTGGTGCGTCGAGCCTGGAAATGTCGATCCTGGGCACGTAGTTCCAACACAAGACTTTGATGGACGAAGAAAGAGTAGCCAATGCATCGGCATATTGATTCTCATCTCATGGTATGTACTAAAGCTTAATTGTTGTGAAGAACGTCATCAATCTTCTGGCATAATCCCTATAAGGAATTAAGTGTTCTTGATGTGTATACCACTTGCCGGTAATTTGGTTGATAACGAGGGTTGAATCTCCGAATATATCAAGGGTCTTAATCCGAAGATTAATAGCCTCCTATATTCCCAATATGCACGCTGTAACACGGTGGGAGAACTGACTTTAGTTATGTTGCGGATAGCAAGAGTCGCCACCGACTTTTATTTTATCCAAAGGAAAGGCATAAAAGAACAGGAAAGACCTTTTTAAAAGATTTTTGGGTCCGGGGGGTAGGTTATGTAAAGGGAAGGTGTTAGCACCCTTTACATCCATGGTTATCCATGGGCTCTTAGTTACTTAGCTCACTTTAAAATGCTTTTGAAAATGTGAAGTGTGTGAATAGAAATTTTCATAAGAGTTTGATAATGATCCATGTACGGATGCGTAAAAAACTTGTGTTTGAAAATTTGTTTTGAAAGTGTGAAGTGTTTGAAAAGTTTTTAAATGAAGTGAGCAAGCAACTATGAGGAACCTACCCTAAAGTTTTAAGTCTTTCTGTTCTTTATCCTTTAAATGGTAAGACTATCCCTATTATTAAGGAATAGGTAGTCATTACCTTGGATGTGAGGGACATATGAGGGACATCTGTTTTATGAAGGCAACTGCGGGGTGTATTAAGCAATTAGGAGGGACTGTCATCATTATTCGAAAGGGACAATATCTTTTATGAAGGCAACCATTTAAGGGACTTGACGACTTTTCTTTTAAGGGACTTGCTTTATACACCCCACTTGACCTTATGATTAGGCAACATTGAGAGGTAGCCCTAGAAAGTGAGATGGCGATTAAAAATCGACTTACGTGTGTGAGTGTTTAATTTAATTTATCTTATAATTAAAGTGATCTAAATTCAATTTTAAAATAGAATACATGTTTACACTCCCTATTTTACTAACCATGGCATAAAAATTAAATAGTTTAAATATTCACAAAAATTACACCAAGGAGCAATTACAATAATTATAATAAACAATTAAAATAAATAGCAAATAAATAAATATAAATAATAAGCAAAAATAAATAAATAGGCAATAATAAATATAGTAGGGGTTAGTAATAATAGTAATAAAAAAAATAAATAAGGTTAGTGAAATAATAATAATAAGCATAATAATAAAATAAATGGATTAGTAATAATATGATTAGTAATAATAATAAGCAAAATAAATAATGAATAAGAATTAGAAATTATTAAGGAAATAAGAGCAATTTAATTATAAAGTTTAAAATTATAAATTATAAACATAAAAAATTACAATTACAATATTAGCATAAATTTAATTATTTTTTAAATATATATATTTTTTAAAAGAATAAAATTTGGATTATGAACAAAATTATAGAAAACAATTACATATTAAAAAAATTTGATTATGAGCATATTTACAAGATTCAATTATATTAAATATTATATTTACAAAAAATTAATTATATTAAATAAATATGTACATAGTAATTATATTTACAAAAGATTAGAAATTTAAATCATAAAATAAAATTAGTTTTTTATTATTTAGAAAATAAATTAGGTTTTACAAAATTAGGGTTTGTTTAGAAAATATTTTTTAAGGTTTAATTTATAATAACAATTCAATTAGTTAAATAGTACATATATGCATTTTATAATTTAAATAAATATATAATAATAAAAATTAATTTTTGGAATTTAGAAAAACATATATATTTTATAATTTAGAAAATATAATATTTGCATTTTATAATTTATAAACCTATTTTAATATAGAAAATAGGAAATATAATAAAAGAAAATAAGAAAATCAAAATAAACTGGACCTGGGATTTGAACCCAGGTCCCTAACCTGAATATTGGAGAGGCTTGCCAACTGGGCTGCGTGCTGCTGATGCAAAGAGAATGAACACCTTTTGGTTTTGTTCTTTAAGTCTGGAAAATTAGAAAAATAATGAAGAAGCAAAAAGGCCTGGGGGGATTGAACCCAGGACCTCTTGAACAAGCACATGCACGCATAACCATCCCAGCTAGGTGAGCCAATCTGTTAGAATCATAACTACAATACATAATATATAATAAAGGCTTAATATTTGGAAAAAAACAAACAAAAAGAGTTGGAGCCAGGGTTCGAACCCCAGCCTTCCCCCTAACACGCGCGTCTGTTCACCAACTGAGCTGCGCAGCCATTGTGAAATAAAACCATAATCAATTCAAAAAATATTATGCGTAATATTCAAATTCTGGAAGCGCGCCAACAGCCTTCTTCTTCTCCAAATTTCCTGCGAATCTTCATGCCCTTTTTCCTGCGAATCTTGCTGCGTGTTCTTCAATGTTTCAAACCTGCGAAAATGAAACTCCAACAAAACAGTACCAATTCATGAAATTAATTAGTGTTTTATAATCCTTATGGTTCACACAACATCCCTATGTTCTTCAAATTCATTTATATTTAGTGAATTGAAGAACCCTAATTTGGAGGTCCAAACCCTAATCATGGCCGAATCCATTCTAGGCAGTGAAGCTTTGGTTTAATGATCCAGAAACGTTCTACATATCATCACAAACATCATTAACCAAACAAAATTCAATGAAAAGCCATAAATTAATGAAATCGAAAAAATTATTTTTAAGAACAAGCAAGCTTCGGGTTGAGCAATATAGCATGGTTTCGATGCATGTGGGTGATGATTCATGATCAAGGAAGTCCAAGGAGTCTTTCTATGTTCTTGTTTTACCTTCAAATGTCCTGAATCAAAGAATCCGAATGTGAGTTTTGAGAGAGATTTTTGAAATTGTGAACTTACTCTTAGGGCTATGGAATCTGTCCCTTGATGTTAGGGTTGTGTTTAGTACTTATAGGTGATTGATTTTAGGTCAAAAAACTGATTGGTTGTGTGAAGAATTTGATATGAAAAGATCCAAATTGATCATGCCTTAAAAATCAAATATTCATGTGTGAATGCTTGCTATTTTTGGCCAAACCTCATGATTTCTTTCCTCTTCAATTCCAATCAATATTTAAGACTTTCTAGAAGCTTAATCCAAATCAAATCTTACATTTTCATATTTTATTTTTATTTAAAATGATTTTTAATGAATTAAATCAAAATAAATAAAAATAAAATAATAAAAATTCTGATTTTTAATGGTTTGGGTCGTGCATGAAGTCATTGTATGGGTTGGGTCATTATTTGGCAAGCCCATTTGGAAGAAATTGGTTTTAGACCTCCATTTTCATCATAAACCAACCCAAAATTTCCCAACTTTGCAAGGGCACATATCCTTCAATTTTAATGCTATGAGGGTGTTCTTGGACATTTTGGAAAGCTTGAAGAGTCCTATAAACAACCCCACTGGTTTCATGTCCATATCATTTACCAATCTCAAGTTATGCCCTTTTGAAGTTGTTGACTTTTTGTTGACTTTCAAAAGGACCTATAATGTCTTAGCTCATACCTTCCAAATGAAGCATTTTTGGGCTTGGATTGTGAGACACAAAGTTGTAGAGAATTCAATTTCCTTAAAAATTAGCTTTGAGTGGAGACTTGGTGATGAAGTATGTGAAAGTTATGGCTGGTCAAAGTTCAGTTGACTTTTACTAAGGAAACCCTAATTTAGAAACTCCTGATTCTTGATGATCTGAAATCTCCTTGATGAATCATGATCAACCCTTGATCAAATGATGAATTTTATTTCATATAATTGATGTTGGCAAAAAATCATGAAGTTTGACTTTGGTTTGACCACAGTTGACCTCAGTTTGACTTTTTAACTGCTTTGACTGATTTTGACTTATCTGATCATCTGACTGAGTAAACTTTTGAGAAAAGTTTTGAAATTTGTCGTAAGGATTCTTAAACACATATAAGATGTTATGAAGCCCACTTGAAGCCTTGGAAATTCATTTAGCCTGATTAAAGTCAAAACCCTAGTTTTGGATGCACTGCTTAGGAGGTGCATTGTCTGAGGGAGTTGTCAAATCTTCTGACTATTTGTGGACTTTGTGAACCTTGTGAACCATCATAAGATGTCTTGTGAACCTTATGAACCTCATGGGAGGTCTTGTGAACCTTGTGAACCTCATAAAGTGACTTGTAGACTTCATGAACCTCATGAAAGGTTTTGTAAGCATTGTGAATCTTGTGAACCTTGTGAACCTCATAAAGTGACTTGTAAACTTCATGAACCTCATGAAAGGTCTTGTAAGTGTTGTGAATCTTGTGAACCTTGTGAACCTTCTTAGTACACAAAGTCTTGTATTGTGAGGGCAAATTTTGGGGTGCAACAGCTGCCCCTGTTCAATTTTCTGAAACCTGAGGGGTTAGATTGGTATATTTGCCAGTCGTGACCTGGAAGGTTGAAGGGGATTGAACACAAAAGCCCAAAAATTTGCACTCACCAGTGCATAGAGTGATACAGATGGCTAGTTAAATATGCTTGAGTGGGCTCAAAGATGCCACTTGGAAGAACTGGGGATGGGCTTAGAGATGCCATCTAAAGAACTGGATGTGATGATAGCTTTGTGTTGATACTGGATCTCAGTACTAAGTCTTCGTATAGGCCGTCTCTGAATCGTTTATAATTTGAATTTGTTGAATAGACCAGTAGAAATAATTCTTCGTGATGATTATCTCTTCTGGAAATATCTTGGGTTAGGGAATAGATCTTTTTACAGACCGTTTGCCTACTCTCCAAGGTCAAAAGAACGTCAGGATTAGTTCTTCTGAAAAATATCTTGAACCAGGGAATGGATCTTTTTACAGACCGTTTTCCTGCTATTCAAGGGCCAAAAGAACGTCAGGATTAGTTCTTCTGAAAAATATCTTGAACCAGGGAATGGATCTTTGTACAGATCGTTTGCCTGCTATTCAAGGTCAAAAGAACGTCAGGATTAGTTCTTCTGAAAAATATCTTGAACCAGGGAATGGATCTTTGTATAGACCGTTTGCCTGCTATTCAAGGGCCAAAAGAACGTCAGGATTTGTTCTTCTGAAAAATATATTGAACCAGGGAATGGATCTTTGTACAGATCGTTTGCCTGTTATTCAAGACCAGATAGATGAAATCTTCTGGAAATATCCTGGATTAGGGAATGGATCTTTTTACAGACCGTTTTCCTACTCTCCGAGGACAAAAAAGTGTCAGGATTAACTCCTGAAAATATCCTGGATTAGGGAATGGATCTTCTTACAGACCGTTTTCCTACTCTCCGAGGAAATAGATTAAATCTTCTGAAAATATCTTGAACCAGGGAATGGATCTTTGTATAGACCGTTTTCCTGCTATTCAAGGTCAAAAGAACGTCAGGATTAGTTCTTCTGAAAAATATCTTGAACCAGGGAATGGATCATTTTACAGATCGTTTGCCTGCTATTCAAGGGCAGATAGATGAAATCTTCTGGAAATATCCTGGATTAGGGAATGGATCTTTTTACAGACCGTTTGCCTACTCTCCGAGGACAAAAAAGTGTCAGGATTAACTCCTGAAAATATCCTGGATTAGGGAATGGATCTTCTTACAGACCGTTTGCCTACTCTCCGAGGAAATAGATTAAATCTTCTGAAAATATCTTGAACCAGGGAATGGATCTTTGTACAGACCGTTGTAAACACCCCAAATTTGCCCTCACCCATTCACACCATGGCTTGTGATCATTTCATATGCATAAACACAATCATAACATCTCATACCACAATTGTGAGTCTTTGCATTGGTTCTAAGTCATCTGCATCTAGGGTTTGTGGTCTGAGCAATCCAAGAGCTTCTTGAGCCACTCCAAAGGCCATCAATCACTTCAAAGGGGTCTATGTATGTTCAAACATCATATTATATCCTTTCAAAGTCAAGAATGTCAAAAAATCACAAGAACTGGGATTGTTGTGGAAGCAGAGCCAGGCTTGACTGCACAGATGACCTAAAATTAGGGTTTTGGTTTCAGAGGCCATAACTTCAATTTTTTTGGTCATTCTTGTTTCTATTGGTCTCTATATGGTATAGGGAGTATACATATCAATTTTTATGAAGAAATCCCATGGGGAAGTCATCTGATCAAGAGTTGACTTTTCAGACAAGTCAGTGCAAAATCAGGGCATCTGAGGCCCCCAATGACCCAACCAAAGGGCATTCTTCATCATTTTGATTGTATATGATCTTTATTTGATCATAGAAGAAGTTGGAAGTTTACAAAGTTCAAGAATTTCAAGTTTTTGCAAAGTTGACTTTTTGAGGCAAGTTTGACTTTCTATGGAATTTGTCATTTTATGCAACTTTTCAATCCTTACTTTTTGATTCAAAAATGCTTCAAATGGAAAAACTTTGGTCATGAAAGTTGTAGAATAGATCTTTCCCTTTTCAAAAAGTACAAGAACATGACCTAATTCATTTTGGATCAAAAGTTATGGTGCATCAAAGTTGGCAAAAATTACTAAAATTCAAGTTATGCACCAAATGAGAAACTTGCAAAATTTTGTACCAAGGCAATTTGTGACTTCTAATTGATGTCAAACCATTACACAAACATCACATGTGACCTAAAAATCAGAATGGGCCAAGAGTTTCTCATTTGTTTGGCCTTTGGAGCAAGATATTTTCATGAAAGGCAAAAGCAAAGTCAAGTTGCAAAAGCTCATGATCACTTCCCATCCACTTGCTGCCTTGGATGCTGAACCACCCTAGCCTTTCCCCTCACCATGCTGCGCAGCCCACAGCCCTTGTACTTGGCTAGAACAAGACCCATGCCTTCTCTTACACAAAGTTGACATTTTGCAAAAGCCACCATACCAATCAATAAAGCACATGTCATGTCATCTGACCAATAGGATTAGTTTATACAAACAATTTGCAAGCAAAACATCACAAGACACAAGCCTGAAACAAGCAAGAACTCAGCACTCTCATTTTTCACCCTTGAAGCAAAAGCTTTCGAAACACTTCATACAAGCCACAAACACTCCAACAAACTTCACAGACCTTCTCAACACATCACCCTGACCACAAAGCACCCCCAAAATCAACCTGAAGCTCAAAGAATCAAGAATACGATTCTCACCTGAGCTTGAGCAGAAGCTGTTCAAACTCTCAAACCATCCAACACAAACTCCTTCTAAGCATCCAGACATCATCAAGGGACCATAAGGAGTGGATTGCACAAAGGAGAAAGGCCAGAAAGCTGTAAACTGAAAGCTTCAAAACTCAGGTAGCTCAAGAACTTTTTTTCCAGAAATGATTTTTAAAGTTCCAAAGTTGTTCTTTGTAGTTCACTGATCACTCTGATGTTGTTGGTTTTGAAAATGGTGAAGATATGAGAGTTTAATCGTGTTCTGAAAGTTTTGCCCTAAATTTTCTTTTGTTTCGATTCATGTGTTTGATGAAATATAAATGATGTTTATGTTAGGGTTTTGATTCAGTGAAGTATGGGAAGGATTTCTGTTTGTTTAGATTTCATTTTAGTTGCGTTTTGAAGATTCTAGGGATTTTCAGGTGGGGTTCCCACCGGAGAAGACGACCGGAGGTCTTCTCCGGCCACCTGAAAATAATTAGGGTTTAATCCCTGTAATTAATGAAGTTTAAATTTCAAGCGTTGGATGAGTTGACTAAGTCTTTTCCCGCGTGCATCCAATGGCTCAGATCATGTCATTAGCCCTAATTTTTGTTTATTTAACTTAATCATAATTAATTAACTGAAGTGAAATCCAGGCCATTCATTAGCGCGCCAGTCAACCATTTCCTTTCAACTTTGAATCTGGATCATTGGATCAGATTACTTTCCCTTTTATTTTGTTTTATTTCATTTTCTTTCTATTTAATTTGTACAATTTATTTAAAATAGCAAAAATACTTTAAAAATTCTGAAATTTTTTATACAAGTTATTATTTAATTTCAGAACACAAAAATATTTTTATTTTTATTTTTAGCATAAAAAAATTATTTTTAAATATTTAAAAGTTTCTTTTTAATTAATTAATGAGAATTAATTAATTAAAAATACTTTTAGGTATTTAAAAATCACCAAAAAATTCATGAAACCTTTAAAAACATTTAGAAACATTGTCCAACCCTCAAACCAAATTTATTTTTTGATCTTGATGCATTTTGAGAATTTTTCATGGAATTAAAATCATTTTGATGCATTATTTTGATCCAAACTTTCAAAAATCACTTCTGCCTAATCATAAAGAGTTGGACTTTGATTCTTTTTGCATTGTGTTTAGCTTATCATGTAGTTTGGGAGATTAAATGGCCATGATTTGATCTTCCATTTTCCATTTGTTTGGCATTTTTCTTGTTAAGGAACCCTAAAACCCTAGAAAACTTAGAAAAATCATAACTTGAACTAGGTTTAGAGTTGGGACTTCTCCTTTGGGCTTTGGGTTAGTACAGGTTTAGGGATCCTTTGAGGGCATTTTCAATTTTTTATAATGTTGTTTGCTTCAAATTTTGGTTTTTGTTTGATGTATTGTTCATAAACCCTAATTTGGGCTTCCATATGCATCCATTTTGCATTTGCTTGCATAACATGACTTGCCATGACATTTTATGCATCCATTTGGTTCATTAGACATCTTAAGACATATTAAAAGCATGTTTGATCATTGAATCTTGCATTTCCCATGTTGTATGCCATTTGCATTTCATAACTTTTCATGTATGTTTATGCTCCTTAACTTGCCTCATCTGCATCCATTGGTTCATATGATCATCCTCATGTCTTGTCTCATGTTTATAGCATCACATAGCATCATTAACATCATGTATGTGCTTCTGGTTTTGTTTCTCATCATGCCATTCCATCCCATTTTGCATTGCATTGCATTTCTTTTCTAACTTTTCAGGTGGTAAGTGACTTTGAGAAGTGAATTTGCCTTCACTTCTCATAACTTCTCTTCACCTCTTTTTACATCCTTGCTGCATTTTTTGTATGTGTGTGAGTTTGAGCTTTCTCATCCTTCTTCTTCTCACTTTCTTTCTTCAAGTGACTTGACTTCTTGAATGAAGCAAGTTGCCTTGTTTCTCCTGATCCTTTCATCTGCTTCCTGGTGGTTCCATTGAAGACTTCTCTTGAAAACCTCACAAACCTTAGGAACAACCATGTATGACAATGATTAGGGTTTTGTTTAGTCTCCCCTCTTAGTTTTTACCTTTGTGTCTCATTGAGTCTTCTCTTCTCACCTCATAATCAAGGACTAAACCATAAAGGCTTTAAGGCTTTGTGATTAAGTTTATGCCTGCATCCTTCTATTAGGATGGAGTGTATAACTTTAATCCTAAGTGTTAAACCCTTAATGTGTTTAACTCCTTTAATCAATTCACTTAATAATCATCAGGACATCACACTTGTAACTTGGGCCTTGCATTAGGGTTCTAATTCTTCCTTAATTGGTTAAGAAGGACTAACCCTAGTGTTAATGGACAAGTCCCCCTCAAGTTGTCTTACAAACCATAAAATTCACTTCATCATCTCACCATTAACTAAAATCCACTTAATAAAGGCTTTGTTTTGTCATAAGTTTAATCCCTAATCATGGATTAAGTTGAGGAGTTTTCCTCAGCTTAAACATTCTCATCTATTATCCTTCTATTAGGATGGTGTAATGAGTCTGTTTAATCCCTGATTATGGCTTAACCTCATTACTCAACACTAAACAAAAACACCAAAAACATCTAAATAATCACAAGTAGGTTAATGATCTTAATCCTACACCAAGGTGATTAAGTGTGAGAATCTGACTTCACACTTAAGGTACTCTCATTACCCCTAATCAGAGGGAAGATGTGATGAGTTTACTAAATCCATTGGTTTAGACTTAAGCTCATTAACTTATGACAAAATCCAAAAACAATAAAAGACTGAAAACACAAAAACAAACAATAATCGTCTCCTCCGGGATTCTTTTCTCATCTCATTCACTCATAAACGAGAACTCGCTTCTTCCGTCTAATGCAAGACAGCTTGCACCTGAGCCAGACAGGTCATACACTTGAGCATAGACAAGTAAGCAATTCACAAGTCAATTCATCTTTCAGTCTCTTTGGGTCGAACTACGGTGTTCTGACTTCCTCATTGCACGAGAGGATACGTAGGCATAACTTAACAGTTATCGAACAAAATTCTCTGTATATTCCCCCTCCTTCTAGCTTCATTTTCTTAGCCTCATTATCTTGAGCATCCTATTCCTTTTCTTACACTGACACATCATTTACACACTTCACATTTCTTTTACACTGACACCTGTACATTCTTTTCCAGCTCTTTTATACACAAATTGCACTGACACTACCCCTTTTTAACACAAATCTTTTAAGCGTGGATCCCGTCGAGTACGGCGGACAATCTGGGTGCTAATACCTTCCTAGGTTGTAACCAACCCCCTTTCTCAGTCTCTCTGGTTCGCGACCGTCTTATCCATCTCTTTCTAGGTCTATGCAGCATTACCTTTCCTCCGGGATAAAAATGCCTAGCTGGCGACTCTATTCATCTCCAGTGAGTTCACTGCTGTGTGTTCTCATTGTCCCTTTCACCGACCGTTCGCGTATGTACCTTTACTTGGGCCTTTTCCCACTTATCGGGAGCGACAGCTTGGCGACTCTGCTGGGGAGAAGACACTTTATACTGCAACCAGGGCTTCTGGTTCTTTTTGTGGGTTCCTCCTAGCGCTTGTTTGATGTGTGTTTACTGGGGTGTTATGTGTTATTTGTGTTTGTATATTTGTATTTATTTTTGCCTTATGCACAGTTGTTTTACTGCTTTCTGTATAGCTTTGCATTATATCATATTGTCATACTGTGCTGGCTGGATCTGTTTGTTTGCTTTGGTGGGTGGGTGTTCTATTGAGAGTTGAGGTCCTATACCTGGGACCTGAGTGACACCTAGGCTAGAGTGGTTCATATTCTTTCCCATTCCATCTCGGTCTGGTGCGGGAATATGAAACACGGTTCAGATATGGGTTTCTTCTTGAGAACTCTGTGTTGCAGATTTCCTGCAATGCTAGGGCTATCTGGGAAGCCTGCTAAGTCTGAATGACCTTTAGTTTTGACCTTCAGAAACTGAGGTGAATTAGAGGAGGAACTTTTATGGTTATTGTAAACACTGTACCTCCGGGTTAGAAGTGTTTACACTTTTCATAACTGATCCAAGTCTGAGGATCCTTGTTTTAGAACACCACATGTGAGGGGGTTGGGCTGTTTACAGGTTTGCAGGTACCCTTGACCACAGCATACCCTGTTGCTTTGATTTGATTAAGAATACTCCATGTTGGAACAGTTCTTGTGATTCTAAACCCTGGACATGTGGCTCTTTATTTGAGTCCCCCACCTTGGTTGCTGGACTTATAGACCTCCATCTGGATTTCTTGAACATACATGGACTTATATCAGAGCATTTGATCAGATCCAGCTCAGTCACAAACCCTTGCATATCATTTGCATACATCCTCATTGCATCATTTTGACATTTGTTTATTTGTCTTTCAGGGTATCCATCTTCATTTTTGGCTTGGTTTTGACCCCATCATCAGTATAGACCTATCTTCATCAGCATCTGCTTCAGCTATCAACTATCTGCTTTGGTCACCTGCATCAGCTGGTCAGTGGCCCATTTTCAGTGTTATCATCAGCACCTGTCTCAACTCTTCTTCAACAGCATGGCACCTAAAAAGAGTAACATCTCCTACCACTTCTTCCAGCCTGAGCTAGCTGACATCAGGAGGATTCAGACCCTGATCACTCCAGACTATATACCACTGTTCAGGGAACACTATGGAGACATACTTGATGTGGTTATGGATTTGGACCCTTCACAAAGGAGCCTGATTCATACTTGCCTTCAGTTTTATGATCCCCCACTGAGGTGTTTCACTTTTCAGGATTTCCAGTTGGGCCCTTTATTGGAGGAATACTCATCATTGGTTGGTATACCTATCAGGGGTGGAGTCCCCTTCAACCCTGAGATGGCTTTCCCAGGTAATGAGGAGATAGCAAAGGCATTGCATCTGGAACCAGTTCTGATTGGGCAGCATATGACTACTAAGGCTGGAATCTCTGGCCTACATCTGGATTTCTTGATCTCTCAAGCTACCTTGAAGGCTTCTTTGGGAGAGTGGAAAGCAGTCTGTGCTTTATTGGCCCTGAGCATATATGGGATCATATTATTTGCAGATGAGCCTAGATTCATTAGCAAGAATGCAATCCATCTTTTCATCCTGAGGAACCCAGTGCCCACTTTATTGGGGGATTTTTACTACTCAGTGCACCAGAGGAATGAAAAGCAAAGGGGAAGATTAGTGAGGTGTTGTGCTCCTTTGTTCCATACTTGGCTTCTCAAGCATTTGCCCAAGACAGATGCATTTTTGAATCCTCATCAGCAGAGAAACTGGGCTAGAAGACTCACTGCTCTGACTTCAGCTGATATCAGGTGGTGCACTCAAAGCACCAAGGGCAAGGATATCATCACCAGTTGTGGGCATTTTCCCAATGTACCCCTGATAGGAGTTAAGGGTTGCATTAATTACAACCCTCTGCTGTTCAAAAGACAACTGGGCTATGCACTGGTCCACACTCCTAAGGCACAAGATTTGGCTGAGACTCTTTACTGCGAGAACAGGCCCAACCTGGCTATTGTCAGGCAGGCAGCCTGGGCCTGGGACAATGTTCAAACTAAAGGAGTAACCATTTTGGGGAAGTGCAACAATGTAGCATCAGCACAATACTATGAGTGGTCCCATGCCAGGGCTCAATTTTCTGGGATGCCCTTTACCATGGAGGATATGCCTGGATCATCCTCAGCACCACCTCCTGCCACTGTCAGCTTAGAGGAGTTTGAGAGCTTGAAAGAGAGAAATGAGAAGTTGACTCAGGCTTTGCAGAAGACCCTCTGGGAGAGGAGTGATGGTAGTTTGGATATTGAAAGGTTGGAAAAGTTGAGGGTGGAGCATCTGGCTAAAATTGAGAAGTCTGAGGATTACATCAAGAAGTCTAGGGCTGGAGAGCAAATTCTGAAGAATGCTTGCAAGGAAGCCCAGTTCCAGAAAGCCAGGACAGACTTGTATCTGAAGGAGAGTCAAGCTAGGTGGGTCAGGATCACCGAAGCTCGTACTCTGGAAGATAAGAGGACTCAGGACAAGATAGAGCAGCTGGAAGCTAGTGCAAAAGAGCAGCAGGAAGCCCTGGCAGCAGCCCAGAGGGAAATATCAGAGCTAAAGATCAGAGCTGGAGTGAAGAGGTCAAAGGACCAAAGTAAACACAAGAAGCTAACTGCAGCTGTTACTACCCGGAATCTCCTTATCAGGAATCTCACGGAACGACCAGCTGATCCTGTGACTGAAGCACTTCTCAAGGAAGTTCAGGAGGATGAGTTTGGTCTTGGTGTTTGATTTTTGCTTGTTGTTACTTTCATTCCATGTACTTTTATTTTTCTTGTAATGTATTTTGACCCCTCAGAGGGTATGTTTTGTAAAGAACAAATTATGTATCATTTTCTTTCTTGTAATATATGTATCAGTTTGTTCCATTTAAGTTCTTTTCAAGCAACATCAACAGTTTTCTCAAGGGTTTGGAAGGGTCAAAACCAAGTGCCAAGCCGGATACCTTGGAAACAAATAAGCATACTGCATTGCATGCTAACCTTTCATTTTGTTTTGCAGGTTTTTGTTTTATTGTTACTAACTCTGTTGTGATGTTCAGGAACTATTGCTCGACGTCGGGTATTTCCACTCAACCGTCCACACCGATATCCAACCCGTAACAACCTTCCGGGCATACAAATGGATCAGGTACAACAGGACCTTGCAGAGGTCAGAAACCAAATGGCCAACGAAAGATTGGAAATGAGAACTCAGATGACGCAGTTTATGGAAGTGATGAACAACATGGCTCAGAGCCAAGAAAGATTGAGAGCAATGGTAGAAAGGCAGAATCAGGAAGATCCCCATATAGGGACTGCTGGCACAAGCAACAATGAGAGGGTCCAACATCATGTCAACCCCCCTGTATTTGGACCCCACCTTCATCCAGAGGTCAACATTCCTGCTAATGTTCAAGGGACTGCCACTGCAGGAAGAGTGCTGCAAGAAGACCCCCAGGAGGATCAGTTCACAGTAATGGGTGCTGGGGAAGAAGCCTATGACAGAAGGCTGGATGAAATTGCTGAAAAATTAAGATCCTTGGAGTCTCAAAACTCTTTGGGTTTTGATGTTATGGACATGGGCTTGGTGGACGGGGTCAGGATTCCCCATAAGTTTAAGCCTCCTTGTTTTGAAAAATACAACGGGACTTCCTGCCCACGGACCCACTTACAATCCTTTTTGGGAAGGTTGAAAGCATATACCATGGACGAGAAGTTATGGATGTTTTATTTTGAGGATAGCTTAACTGGAGCATCAAGGGAATGGTACTCCCATCTGACTAGAGCGACCATCAGGTGTTGGAAAGACTTGGCAGAGGCCTTCATCAGACAATAACAGTATAATTTGGATATGGCACCCAACAGGACCCTCCTGATGGGGATGTCACAGTCATCCAGAGAAAGCTTCCGGGAGTACACCCAGAGGTGGAGGCAGCTGGCTGCTGCTGTCCAACCACCTTTGTCCGAGAGGGAGATGGCAGATATGTTTATGAACACCCTCCAAGGAACATACATTGACAGGCTGGCTGCTTTCTCTTCTACCAGCTTTGCAGATGTCGTTATAGCTGGAGAGATAATTGAGAGCCTGTTAAAGATGGGCAAAATTTCTGACAATGGTGCCAGCTCATCCAGCAACACGAGGAAGCCTTTTGCAGGCCCAAGAAGAACTGGTGAAACCAATGCTATCCACACCAACAGGGGCAGACCCCAATATGTTCACAGGTCTGTGGCAGCAGTCACCATTCCCGCTCCAGTTCATCCACAACCAGCTTATCAACCATAGCAACAAAATTATCAGCAGCAAACTCAGTATCCTCCTCAGAGAAACTACAACAACGCCAACAACAACAATCAGCAAAGACCGTTCCAACAGAGACCTTCTCAGGCCAATAGGGTGATCGATCCGATCCCTATGCCATATGCTACATTACTGCCACAACTCCTGAAACTCAATCTGGTTGAGCTAAGGACGTTGGCACCTCCAGATCCCACCAGTCTACCCAGAAACTATGACTCCAACGCCAGATGCGCTTTTCATTCAAATGCGCCTGGCCATAGTACAGAAAAGTGCAGAGCTTTGCACATGAAGGTACAAGACTTGGTGGACTCTAAGGCTCTGAATTTTGCACCACCACCAAATGTTAATAAGAACCCTATGCCAAACCACGGAGGTCCCAGAATCAATGCTATTGAAGAAGACAAGCCGTCTTACTTGATAACCAGCGTGGGTCAGATTCGGACACCGTTGGTAGAGATCAAAGCTCAACTCCTCGAATGTCAAATGTTCCCGGGATGTGAGTTAGGGTGTGCTTACTGCAACATTTCAGTGAATGGATGTGATAACTTGAGAGATGGCATAGATGGTCTCATCCAGAGCGGCCTGCTTCAAATCACAACATCAATTCCTACCAATCCAGCAATCTCATTAACAACAATTCCTGTGTCTTCTACAAATACAACAACCATTGTTCCAAGCAACTCTTCAATTTCATCAACAAGTGCTTCATCTGTTCTTTCAACGGACCAAATATCAGCAAACATCCCTTCTACAACTTCAGCACCACTCCATTCAGAAACTCCTACAACAACAACACCCATCCTTCCAACAATGTCTCCTACAACTTCAGCAGCAAATGTCTCCACAGTTACGATTTATTATGATCCTGAAAATGATTCTGCCTACAACTCACAAAATGCCACTCCCATAAGAGCACCGGTCACAATATATTATGATCCACAGACTATCACAGTCCCTTCTGCAGCTGCCATCAGTCCAGTCACCATCACGGTGCCTGGGCCAGTACCTTATGAAAGCAGTAATGCCATCCCCTGGCATTACGGCTCTGATCTATACTGCGGAGGACAGAAAATCACTCTTGAATCATCAACCCCTGCACCACAAATAGACAATGTGGGAGGAGGCGGAGGCTTCACTCGAAGCGGACGTCTCTTTGCTCCACAAACTCAAAAAACCACTGCTGAAGCAAAAGCTGCTGCCAAGGCAAAAGGGAAAAGCTTGGTGCAGGAAGAGCAGATTGTTAGAGAAGCTTTGAAAACACCCCTTGATCAAGAAGTTGATGAGTTCATGAGAATCATCAAGAAAAGCGATTACAAAATAGTGGATCAGCTTCACCAGACGCCTTCCAAGATCTCTATTCTATCATTGCTTATGTGCTCCGAAGCTCATCGGAATGCACTACTAAAAGTCTTGCACGCAGCTTATGTGCCTGAAGAGATCACAGTCAATCAATTGGAAGCTGTGGTTGGAAATGTTAATGCTAGTCATGGACTAGGGTTCACCAACACTGATTTGACTACGGAAGGCCGCAATCATAACAAGGCTTTGCACATCACCATGGAATGTAAAGGTGCAATTCTTTCCCATGTGCTGGTAGACACAGGGTCATCCCTCAACGTCTTACCTAAAAAAGCCCTTGTGAAGCTAGAGAATGACGGATTGGCATTACGTCCCAGCAACCTGGTGGTGAGAGCCTTTGATGGTTCTAAGAGATCGGTTCTGGGCGAGATTGAGTTGCCTATAATGATTGGCCCACAAACTTTCAAAACGACCTTCTACGTGATGGATATACAGCCTGCCTACAGCTGTTTGTTGGGAAGACCATGGATTCACGCCGCTGGCGCCGTGACCTCAACCCTTCACCAGAAGTTAAAATTCGAGTGGGAGGGTCAAGTCGTTACTATCTGTGGAGAGGAGGATATTTTTGTCAGCCACCTGGCTACCTATAAATACATTGAGATGGATGGGGAGATCCACGAAACAATGAGTCAAGGGTTCGAGGCCTTGAACATAAATGAAACTTCTGCTGTACCTGGAACCTCAATGACATCATACCAACAAGCCCGGAAGGTTGTTGAAGAAGGGACTGCCCAAGGCTGGGGAAAATTGTTACCTGTGGAGAAGAAAGAGGATAGATTTGGGTTGGGTTACAAACCAACTCAACAAGATCAAGCAGAGGCTGCTAAGGAGCCCAACTTTGTTAGTGGGGGGATGCTCACCCCTGATGCTGTCAAAAATTTGGAAGACGAGGATGAAAGCGACCGCAACCTGGAGAGTTGGATCCGTCCAAAGATCCCGGGGAGCAGTATCTCGAACTGGTCTTCCCAGGAAATTATAAGAGTTACTCATGCAGAGTAATTATTATTTCCTGTATTTTATAGCATGCATCAAAGTCTTGCATCTTGCCCAAGATGACAAGACTCATTTTGTAATCGGGCCATCTGTAATTTTTGTGCAACAAGATTAATCAATGAAAATATCAGACATCTTTTGCAAATGAGTCTTTTTCTTTTCCGCTCACTGTTTTTCCATTTTTTCTTTTTGTACAAAAAAATAAATGGTAGTGTTTTCAAAATGACAACTTTATTTCACTTTTCTAAACAAGATTAAAATCAAATCACTAAAATGAACAAACTGAACCCTTGCAGAGAATGCCTTCCAGACAGCACCGACAACGGCACGGCTATGACTTCGTATGACTTTGACAATCCGATCAATCAAGCTGATGAAGGGGTTGAAAAAGAGTATGAGCTTCCTGAAGAGCTAGCCAGATTGTTGAGACAAGAGGAAAGGGTTATCACTCCTCATCAGGAGGAGGTAGAGACAATTAATCTTGGTACATATGAAGGCGTGAAAGAAGTTAAAATCGGGGCCTGCTTGCAAGACTCAGTGAAGAGACAACTGATTGACCTGCTTCAAGAATATGTGGACGTGTTTGCTTGGTCTTATCAAGATATGCCAGGGTTGGACACCGACATTGTTGTGCACAAGCTGCCTTTGAGAGAGGAATGCCCACCGGTTAAACAGAAGCTGCGCCGCACTCGCCCAGACATGGCAATGAAGATCAAAGAAGAGGTACAAAAGCAATGGGACGCCGGGTTCCTTGCCGTAACTAGCTATCCGCCGTGGGTTGCTAATATAGTACCTGTGCCTAAGAAAGACGGCAAAGTAAGAATGTGTGTTGACTACCGGGATCTGAACAGAGCTAGCCCGAAAGATGATTTCCCATTACCTCACAATGATGTATTGGTTGATAATACGGCTCAGTTCTCGGTATTCTCCTTCATGGATGGATTTTCAGGATACAATCAGATCAAGATGTCACCTGAAGACATGGAGAAGACAACCTTCATCACACCCTGGGGCACGTTCTGTTACAAGGTAATGCCATTTGGGCTCAAGAATGCCGGTGCGACGTATCAACGGGCTATGGTAACATTATTCCACGATATGATCCATAAAGAAATCGAGTGTTATGTGGATGACATGATCGCCAAGTCCCTCACTGAAGAAGACCACCTGGTAAATCTGCTGAAACTATTCAAGCGTCTGAGGAAGTACCAACTAAAGCTGAACCCCAACAAATGCACATTCGGGGTGCGATCGGGTAAGTTGCTGGGATTTGTTGTGAGCGAGAAAGGGATTGAAGTTGACCCTGATAAAGTCAAAGCTATTCAAGAGATGCCTGCACCAAAGACAGAGAAGGAAGTTCGAGGGTTCTTAGGTCGATTGAACTACATCTCAAGGTTCATATCACACCTTACAGCAACCTGTGAACCCTTGTTCAAGCTGTTGAGAAAAGAACAAACGGTCAGGTGGAATGAAGACTGCCAGAAGGCTTTTGACAAGATCAAGGAATACTTACAAGAACCTCCAATCCTTATGCCTCCAGTTGAAGGAAGACCTCTGATAATGTACTTGACAGTATTAGAAGAGTCGATGGGGTGTGTGCTGGGCCAGCATGACGAGTCTGGTCGAAAAGAGTATGCAATATACTACCTAAGCAAAAAGTTTACCGACTGTGAACAACGTTATTCACTGCTCGAGAAAACTTGATGTGCTTTAGCGTGGGCTGCTCGCCGACTGAGACAGTATATGTTGACCCACACCACTTTATTGATCTCAAAGATGGACCCTGTTAAGTACATATTTGAGAAGCCAGCGCTTACCGGACGGGTTGCAAGATGGCAAATGATCCTCACAGAATATGACATCCAATACACATCTCAGAAAGCCATCAAGGGCAGTGTATTGTCTGAATATCTTGCTGAGCAACCCATTGATGATTACCAACCTATGAGATTTGACTTCCCTGATGAAGACATCATGTTCATAAAAGCAAAAGATCATGAAGAGCCTACTCACACTGAAGGGCCCGACCCGGAGGAAGAATGGATTATGATGTTTGATGGGGCTGTTAACATGAATGGTTGTGGTGTTGGTGCAGTACTCATTACACCTAAGGGAGTTCACATGCATTTCTCGGCAAAGCTCACTTTCAACTGCACTAACAACGAAGCTGAATACGAAGCTTGCATTATGGGTCTTGAGGAAGCCATTGACCTCAGGATCAAGACATTGACTGTATTCGGGGATTCAGCTCTGGTAGTTAATCAGACCAATGGCAAATGGTACACCCACCAGGACCATCTGATACCTTACAGGGATTATACAAGGAGGTTATTGACTTTCTTTACAACAGTCAAGCTTGAGTATATCCCTCGGGACGAGAATCAGTTTGCAGATGCTCTGGCTACCATTTCGTCCATGATCAAAGTTCAGGCTGCCAACTTTGTACCTCAGATCTCAGTGTCCAGACTTGACAGACCAACATATGTGTTCGCAGCAGACATTGTCAAAGATGATAAGCCTTGGTTCCATGACATTAAGTGCTTCTTGGAGGATCAAACATACCCACCTGGGGCATCATCCAATGATAAGAAGACATTAAGAAGGCTTGCTGGTAGTTTCTTTCTGAACACCGATGGTTCCCTGTACAAGAGAAACTTCGATATGGTACTCCTCAGATGCGTCGACAGGACAGAAGCAGATTTGCTAATGCATGAAGTGCACGAAGGATCCTTTGGTACCCATGCGGGAGGGCATGCCATGGCTAAGAAGTTGTTAAGGTCGGGCTATTACTGGATCACAATGGATGCTGATTGTTGTGCCTACGCCAGAAAATGCCATAAATGCCAGATTTATGCGGATAAGGTACATGTGCCTCCCAATCCTCTGAATGTGATGTCTTCACCCTGGCCCTTTGCTATGTGGGGCATTGACATGATTGGTAAGATTGAGCCAACTGCTTCAAACGGCCACAGATTCATCTTGGTTGCTATTGACTATTTTACCAAGTGGGTTGAAATAGCTTCCTATGCAAATGTTACAAGACAAGTGGTAGCCAGATTTCTGAAGAGAGATATCATCTGTCGATACGGAGTTCCCGAGCGAATCATTACTGATAATGGTTCCAACTTGAACAACAAAATGATGGCAGAACAGTGCCGGGACTTCAAGATCCAATATCACAATTCTTCTCCTTACAGGCCAAAGATGAATGGCGCTGTTGAGGCAGCAAATAAAAATATCAAGAAGATTATGCAGAAGATGGTAGTCACTTACAAAGACTGGCATGAAATGCTACCATTTGCCTTGCATGGGTACCGCACGTCAATCAGGACATCCACTGGGGCAACACCGTATCAACTTGTGTATGGTATGGAAGCGGTCCTACCGGTTGAAGTTGAATTACCTTCTCTACGGGTACTAATGGATGTTAAGCTGAACGAAGCAGAATGGGTCAGGTCCCGATACGAACAACTGAGTCTGATTGAAGAGAAAAGATTGGCTGCAATCTGTCATGGGCAGTTGTATCAGAAAAGAATGAAGAAAGCCTTCGATCAGAAAGTCAGGCACCGAGAGTACCAAGTAGGAGATCTTGTGCTGAAGAGAATCCTCCCTCCTCATACAGACCACAGGGGCAAGTGGACTCCAAACTATGAAGGACCATTTGTGGTAAAGAAAGTTTTTTCTGGTGGAGCACTGATGCTCAGTACCATGGATGGTGAAGACTTCCCGTCCCCTGTGAATTCAGATGCAGTTAAAAAATACTTCGCATAAAATGACCCGCTGGACATAAAAACAGAATGTAAGTCCAGGCAAAAATGGGGCATCCCGGCGAGTCAAAAACAGAATAAAAGACTCGGGCAAAAATAAGGGAAAATAAACAAAAAAAAAGCGTACACCCGCTGAGTTGAAAAGCCGCATTGGACAACTCAGGCAAAAATGGGTATCCCGATGGATTGAAAACCCGAAAGGGCGATCCATGCAAAATAAGGGAATAAGCGAACAACTGCACTCTGAATTCGTCTGTATCACTTACAGCCTGTTGAGCTTCAAGAGGATCAAGCTTCTTTCAGAATTAACCTTCTTCAGAAAGCAAGGCGAGAAGAACATCAAATGTCATACGAGTCATAGCAAAAGAGGAAGCTCCTTAAAGCGTCGTCAACATTGCCAGCATTTTGTTTCTCAATTTGTAACGATCTCCTCATTTCAGGGGATTTGTTTCTTTGACTGTATCTTGCCAATTCAGGGCACATGAATTAATAAAATCAGATTTTCAGTCATGTTTCGTTTTGTACATTTTATTTGCAAAAAATGTCTGATGTCTTAAAGAAAAAACCGATTGCATAAATACAGATACTTATCTTCAAAAATATAATAAAAGCCGCATGCTTGCAGGAAATATACTTACTCTCAGAAGTGTCTAAACTCCTAGGATGGAATCCAGTAAAGGATACCTCGGGATTACTTGTGCGTTTCTCTATCTTTTCAGGATTGCAGGTATCCAGAACGCAACTTGGGGCATGAAAGCTTCATCCCAGCAAGCTGACAAATCGACACTCAGCCTTAGCACCCAAAGTGTCTTCTCCCCAGCTGATTTGCCCCTTATTACTTCTCCCCATCAGAGTTGTCAGGCATCACTTTTCCAACATGCGCCCATATCCCCGGCTGAGTCAAAGATCCTCCTCAACAGAATCTCTAAGGAGATCTTTCAGTGATCTCTCTTTCTTCCCAGCCGAGTTGCCATTTCATCCTCAGCCAAATACAAAAGTCAGGGAACCATCTCCCCACAGAGCTCCAGCCTCTATCCAGAAGAGCAGCGCACGAAGGAATCACAACAGAGTGAAGAAAGCTTCTGCAGACCCCCAGCTGGGTCCCTCTTTGCAAGGATATGTCCATCAGTGATCTATATCCCCAAGCAAATGCTTCTCATCAGATCTACCAATGATCTCACCCCCAGCTGGGATGTCCACTTCAAGCGGATCGGCCGAGGATCTTCGTAGTAACGGGATCCGGATCCCGGTTGGGTATCTTTGCATAATCATAGCATTCGCATCATATTCACCCACAAAGCGTAGCATTCCGTCTAGTACGGAGCATTACGGCAAAAAAATCAAACATGTAGCATAATCATAAGCCATGTTTTGAAACAAACACTTGCGAATAATGACAATCCGTCATCATACAGACTTCCCCCCAAGTCCCCAGCGGAGATTCCCCAGCAAAATCAGTTGCCTCACATTCGCAAACACCGGTATATACTCCCTTTGGCACCCGTCCGTGACGATACTCCCCAGTGAAGTCGCCCGAACACTCTGTGCAAACAATACCACTCGTATTACAGATACTTTTTGACACCCGTCTGTGTCATAACCCCAGCGGAAAGCCAAAGACGTCCTCTTTGCACTCACATATACTTACATATGACAAACCTTTGACACCCGTCCGTGTCATATCCCCAACGCAGTCGCCTACACTTTGTATATCAGATACTTGTTCATATCACACTCTTCTCCTTTTGACACTCGTCCGTGTCACTCTCCCCAGCAGTTAAACACTCATCTATACACCACTCACACTTATACAGGTACTCGTCCGTATCTTATATACACCATATATATCCCCACAGATTCGACACTCGTCCGTGTTCTTTGTTAACCAGTTGGTACTCGTCCGTACCATCGTCTCAGAGCATGCGTCAAGCTTTTGTTTCTACCTGATACTCGTCCGTATCATAGTCATAAGGATGCTCGTCCGCATCTTTAATCCATACACTGTGTCAAACACTCTTGACTTCTTGAATATAGACATTCGTCTGTGTCTATCATTCCCCAGAAGAATCCCTTCAGATTCAACACTTGTCCGTGTTCCTTGTTAACCAGTTGGTACTCGTCCGTATCATCATCTCTGAACACGTGTCAGTATTTGTTTTTACCCGATACTCGTCCGTATCATAGTCTTAAGGATGCTCGTCCGCATCTTCAATCTATACACAAATATCTAAACACTTATACCTTTTGTTTCTTGGATGTAAACACTCGTCCGTGTTTACTATTCCCCAGTAGATCGCCAACAAAGCAAATTTTCCTTTTTTTATCTGACACTCGTCCTGTGTCATGATAAACCCTGAGAGCAGCCGTACCCTGCTAGGTGGTCGTCCTCCACCTCTTGATGGTCGTCCTCCATCATGCTCATCCGATGGCCGTCCCCATCGTTGATATTTAGCAGCCGTCCCCTGCTAGGTGGTCGTCCTCCACCTCTTGATGATCGTCCTTCACCATTTTATCCAATGGCCGTCCCCATTGTTGATTTTGGTTATCTGACATTTGTCCTATGTCATGACAAACCTTGAGAGCAGCCGTCCCCTGCTAGGTGGTCGTCCTCCACCTCTTGATGGTCGTCCTCCTTCATGCTCATCCGATGGCCGTCCCCATCGTTGACCTCTTATCCGGCATTCGTCCTATGTCGCGATATTTTCGGCAGCCGTACCCTGCCAGGTGGTCGTCCTCCACCCTAGATGACCGCCCTCATCTTAACCCAACAGAGCAGCCGTCCCCTGCTAGGTGATCGTCCTTCACCTTTGATGACCATACCTCATCATCTGTTTATTTCATTTATTCTTTAACCCGATGGCCATCCCCGTCGTGGTCCCTTTTTCTTTCAGTTTAGCCCGATGGCCGTCCCCATCGTTGGTTACTTTACTTTTTGAACTTGATGGCCGTCCTCTTCATGTTTCATTAATCCCCAGAGAATTTTACAGCTTTATCTTGATGGCCGTCCCCATCATAATACCTTTTATCCCCGGCATGTCGGTCGTCCCCGTCATCGCTTTATTTCCCGCACTTTTCCCAGCATGTCGGCCGTCCCCGTCATTGCCCTTTACCCAGCAGTCGTCCTCTGCTCGACGGTCGTCCTCCGTCGCCCATACTTTATAATATACTTTATTTTCTTTTACAATCTATATCCCTTTTCTTCTTCATTCTGTGAGTGCAAATTTTGGACTGTCTTTGGTATTCAACCACAAGTTATCTTGTTTGCCTGTTAAGCCGTTGCTTACATCCTGCACAGCTAACTCATGTTTGAATAGGGGCAGCTGTAAACACCCCAAATTTGCCCTCACCCATTCACACCATGGCTTGTGATCATTTCATATGCATAAACACAATCATAACATCTCATACCACAATTGTGAGTCTTTGCATTGGTTCTAAGTCATCTGCATCTAGGGTTTGTGGTCTGAGCAATCCAAGAGCTTCTTGAGCCACTCCAAAGGCCATCAATCACTTCAAAGGGGTCTATGTATGTTCAAACATCATATTATATCCTTTCAAAGTCAAGAATGTCAAAAAATCACAAGAACTGGGATTGTTGTGGAAGCAGAGCCAGGCTTGACTGCACAGATGACCTAAAATTAGGGTTTTGGTTTCAGAGGCCATAACTTCAATTTTTTTGGTCATTCTTGTTTCTATTGGTCTCTATATGGTATAGGGAGTATGCATATCAATTTTTATGAAGAAATCCCATGGGGAAGTCATCTGATCAAGAGTTGACTTTTCAGACAAGTCAGTGCAAAATCAGGGCATCTGAGGCCCCCAATGACCCAACCAAAGGGCATTCTTCATCATTTTGATTGTATATGATCTTTATTTGATCATAGAAGAAGTTGGAAGTTTACAAAGTTCAAGAATTTCAAGTTTTTGCAAAGTTGACTTTTTGAGGCAAGTTTGACTTTCTATGGAATTTGTCATTTTATGCAACTTTTCAATCCTTACTTTTTGATTCAAAAATGCTTCAAATGGAAAAACTTTGGTCATGAAAGTTGTAGAATAGATCTTTCCCTTTTCAAAAAGTACAAGAACATGACCTAATTCATTTTGGATCAAAAGTTATGGTGCATCAAAGTTGGCAAAAATCACTAAAATTCAAGTTATGCACCAAATGAGAAACTTGCAAAATTTTGTACCAAGGCAATTTGTGACTTCTAATTGATGTCAAACCATTACACAAACATCACATGTGACCTAAAAATCAGAATGGGCCAAGAGTTTCTCATTTGTTTGGCCTTTGGAGCAAGATATTTTCATGAAAGGCAAAAGCAAAGTCAAGTTGCAAAAGCTCATGATCACTTCCCATCCACTTGTTGCCTTGGATGTTGAACCACCCTAGCCTTTCCCCTCACCATGCTGCGCAGCCCACAGCCCTTGTACTTGGCTAGAACAAGACCCATGCCTTCTCTTACACAAAGTTGACATTTTGCAAAAGCCACCATACCAATCAATAAAGCACATGTCATGTCATCTGACCAATAGGATTAGTTTATACAAACAATTTGCAAGCAAAACATCACAAGACACAAGCCTGAAACAAGCAAGAACTCAGCACTCTCATTTTTCACCCTTGAAGCAAAAGCTTTCGAAACACTTCATACAAGCCACAAACACTCCAACAAACTTCACAGACCTTCTCAACACATCACCCTGACCACAAAGCACCCCCAAAATCAACCTGAAGCTCAAAGAATCAAGAATACGATTCTCACCTGAGCTTGAGCAGAAGCTGTTCAAACTCTCAAACCATCCAACACAAACTCCTTCTAAGCATCCAGACATCATCAAGGGACCATAAGGAGTGGATTGCACAAAGGAGAAAGGCCAGAAAGCTGTAAACTGAAAGCTTCAAAACTCAGGTAGCTCAAGAACTTTTTTTCCAGAAATGATTTTTAAAGTTCCAAAGTTGTTCTTTGTAGTTCACTGATCACTCTGATGTTGTTGGTTTTGAAAATGGTGAAGATATGAGAGTTTAATCGTGTTCTGAAAGTTTTGCCCTAAATTTTCTTTTGTTTCGATTCATGTGTTTGATGAAATATAAATGATGTTTATGTTAGGGTTTTGATTCAGTGAAGTATGGGAAGGATTTCTGTTTGTTTAGATTTCATTTTAGTTGCGTTTTGAAGATTCTAGGGATTTTCAGGTGGGGTTCCCACCGGAGAAGACGACCGGAGGTCTTCTCCGGCCACCTGAAAATAATTAGGGTTTAATCCCTGTAATTAATGAAGTTTAAATTTCAAGCGTTGGATGAGTTGACTAAGTCTTTTCCCGCGTGCATCCAATGGCTCAGATCATGTCATTAGCCCTAATTTTTGTTTATTTAACTTAATCATAATTAATTAACTGAAGTGAAATCCAGGCCATTCATTAGCGCGCCAGTCAACCATTTCCTTTCAACTTTGAATCTGGATCATTGGATCAGATTACTTTCCCTTTTATTTTGTTTTATTTCATTTTCTTTCTATTTAATTTGTACAATTTATTTAAAATAGCAAAAATACTTTAAAAATTCTGAAATTTTTTATACAAGTTATTATTTAATTTCAGAACACAAAAATATTTTTATTTTTATTTTTAGCATAAAAAAATTATTTTTAAATATTTAAAAGTTTCTTTTTAATTAATTAATGAGAATTAATTAATTAAAAATACTTTTAGGTATTTAAAAATCACCAAAAAATTCATGAAACCTTTAAAAACATTTAGAAACATTGTCCAACCCTCAAACCAAATTTATTTTTTGATCTTGATGCATTTTGAGAATTTTTCATGGAATTAAAATCATTTTGATGCATTATTTTGATCCAAACTTTCAAAAATCACTTCTGCCTAATCATAAAGAGTTGGACTTTGATTCTTTTTGCATTGTGTTTAGCTTATCATGTAGTTTGTGAGATTAAATGGCCATGATTTGATCTTCCATTTTCCATTTGTTTGGCATTTTTCTTGTTAAGGAACCCTAAAACCCTAGAAAACTTAGAAAAATCATAACTTGAACTAGGTTTAGAGTTGGGACTTCTCCTTTGGGCTTTGGGTTAGTACAGGTTTAGGGATCCTTTGAGGGCATTTTCAATTTTTTATAATGTTGTTTGCTTCAAATTTTGGTTTTTGTTTGATGTATTGTTCATAAACCCTAATTTGGGCTTCCATATGCATCCATTTTGCATTTGCTTGCATAACATGACTTGCCATGACATTTTATGCATCCATTTGGTTCATTAGACATCTTAAGACATATTAAAAGCATGTTTGATCATTGAATCTTGCATTTCCCATGTTGTATGCCATTTGCATTTCATAACTTTTCATGTATGTTTATGCTCCTTAACTTGCCTCATCTGCATCCATTGGTTCATATGATCATCCTCATGTCTTGTCTCATGTTTATAGCATCACATAGCATCATTAACATCATGTATGTGCTTCTGGTTTTGTTTCTCATCATGCCATTCCATCCCATTTTGCATTGCATTGCATTTCTTTTCTAACTTTTCAGGTGGTAAGTGACTTTGAGAAGTGAATTTGCCTTCACTTCTCATAACTTCTCTTCACCTCTTTTTACATCCTTGCTGCATTTTTTGTATGTGTGTGAGTTTGAGCTTTCTCATCCTTCTTCTTCTCACTTTCTTTCTTCAAGTGACTTGACTTCTTGAATGAAGCAAGTTGCCTTGTTTCTCCTGATCCTTTCATCTGCTTCCTGGTGGTTCCATTGAAGACTTCTCTTGAAAACCTCACAAACCTTAGGAACAACCATGTATGACAATGATTAGGGTTTTGTTTAGTCTCCCCTCTTAGTTTTTACCTTTGTGTCTCATTGAGTCTTCTCTTCTCACCTCATAATCAAGGACTAAACCATAAAGGCTTTAAGGCTTTGTGATTAAGTTTATGCCTGCATCCTTCTATTAGGATGGAGTGTATAACTTTAATCCTAAGTGTTAAACCCTTAATGTGTTTAACTCCTTTAATCAATTCACTTAATAATCATCAGGACATCACACTTGTAACTTGGGCCTTGCATTAGGGTTCTAATTCTTCCTTAATTGGTTAAGAAGGACTAACCCTAGTGTTAATGGACAAGTCCCCCTCAAGTTGTCTTACAAACCATAAAATTCACTTCATCATCTCACCATTAACTAAAATCCACTTAATAAAGGCTTTGTTTTGTCATAAGTTTAATCCCTAATCATGGATTAAGTTGAGGAGTTTTCCTCAGCTTAAACATTCTCATCTATTATCCTTCTATTAGGATGGTGTAATGAGTCTGTTTAATCCCTGATTATGGCTTAACCTCATTACTCAACACTAAACAAAAACACCAAAAACATCTAAATAATCACAAGTAGGTTAATGATCTTAATCCTACACCAAGGTGATTAAGTGTGAGAATCTGACTTCACACTTAAGGTACTCTCATTACCCCTAATCAGAGGGAAGATGTGATGAGTTTACTAAATCCATTGGTTTAGACTTAAGCTCATTAACTTATGACAAAATCCAAAAACAATAAAAGACTGAAAACACAAAAACAAACAATAATCGTCTCCTCCGGGATTCTTTTCTCATCTCATTCACTCATAAACGAGAACTCGCTTCTTCCGTCTAATGCAAGACAGCTTGCACCTGAGCCAGACAGGTCATACACTTGAGCATAGACAAGTAAGCAATTCACAAGTCAATTCATCTTTCAGTCTCTTTGGGTCGAACTACGGTGTTCTGACTTCCTCATTGCACGAGAGGATACGTAGGCATAACTTAACAGTTATCGAACAAAAGTCTCTGTATATTCCCCCTCCTTCTAGCTTCATTTTCTTAGCCTCATTATCTTGAGCATCCTATTCCTTTTCTTACACTGACACATCATTTACACACTTCACATTTCTTTTACATTGACACCTGTACATTCTTTTCCAGCTCTTTTATACACAAATTGCACTGACACTACCCCTTTTTAACACAAATCTTTTAAGCGTGGATCCCGTCGAGTACGGCGGACAATCTGGGTGCTAATACCTTCCTAGGTTGTAACCAACCCCCTTTCTCAGTCTCTCTGGTTCGCGACCGTCTTATCCATCTCTTTCTAGGTCTATGCAGCATTACCTTTCCTCCGGGATAAAAATGCCTAGCTGGCGACTCTATTCATCTCCAGTGAGTTCACTGCTGTGTGTTCTCATTGTCCCTTTCGCCGACCGTTCGCGTCTGTACCTTTACTTGGGCCTTTTCCCACTTATCGGGAGCGACAACCGTTTGCCTGCTATTCAAGACCAGATAGATGAAATCTTCTGGAAATATCCTGGATTAGGGAATGGATCTTTTTACAGACCGTTTGCCTACTCTCTGAGGACAAAAAAGTGTCAGGATTAACTCCTGAAAATATCCTGGATTAGGGAATGGATCTTCTTACAGACTGTTTGCCTACTCTCCGAGGAAATAGATTCAATCTTCTGAAAATATCTTGAACCAGGGAATGGATCTTAGTACAGATCGTTTGCCTGCTATTCAAGGGCCAATAGATTAAATCTTCTGGAAATATCCTGGATTAGGGAATAGATCTTCTTATAGACCGTTTGCCTACTCTCCGAGGACATCTTGAATAATGTATGGATCATTTCTGACCTGTTGTGAATAGTTGATGCTGTTTTATCTGCATATAACTATCCTGCAAGGAAAATGTTAGTTTATGCAATATGTATGCATGCATAGTATGATGCACCTAAGTAAATGTATTATGCATTTATGGATATGTATGATATGATATGATGTAAATGATGTACGTATGAATCATGCAGTCTGAAGCGTCTGGATATCTTTGTATAACAACTGCTGGCCAGGGAAAATAAATCCCGATTCGTTGTTGAGGAATATGAGGATCTTGTTCCCGTCTTGTTTGATAATAAGGTATACATAACCTTCCGTATGCTGGGGATAACAAGGTATATATAACCTTCGTCTTCGTTTGATAGTAGGGTAGATATAACCTCCCGTCTTCGTTTGATAGTAGGATAGATATAACCTCCCGTCTTCGTTCGTCGTACTCTTATTGGAAAGTAAATTCCCGAATATCCGTATGAGGATAAAAGAGATGGATATAAATTCCAAGGGAGACATGACTTTATGAAGATGGATTTGTCCTACTGAGAGTTTTGTAACTGTCTTGTAGAGATGAACCGGCGAAGCTTCGTTGAAATCCTTCCCTCGTTCTTCCTTAGTAAATACTATTACTGAATTTTCATGCATTTCTGGTAAACATCAATCATATTAAGCACACATGCATTCAAACCCAACTAATGGACGTTTCGCTTATGTAAAATAGGGTAAAAGTAAATCTGGATTCAGAGGGAAAAGTAAAGCTGAACTTGAGAACAGAAACGTTTCAACTTCGAGAGTGTATAACCAATTGGATTTGGAGCTCCTGAAATTTTTAACTTTCCTGAATACCTTCCCCGAAATCCTCATAGCTGGATCTGAAGACATGATACTGACACCATCTGATACTACTGGCGTAGACAATTAATTTCCATCATGGTTTCAGCTGAGAATCCAATATCAAGGTAATACAACGAGAGGAATGTGTCTTCAAATTGTGATGGACCATATGCGCTCCGGGTATTAGATTTGAAGAGAAAGCATTGCCCCTTGGTTGAGGATGAATTATACCATGATGGAAGTATCTGAATGTAGTTACCTCAAGAGAAATAAACAGAGTGCTCCACAATAATATGTTTCTGACATCATGAAACTCACATATATGAGGAGAGCTGCCTCTGGCTATTAAGCATTGTTGAATCTGGACCTGATTGCCTTGAATGAATTGAACAGTAACTTGGTATGCCCCCTTGATTAGGAAACAATGACCATGCCCCTGGCATTAGGAATTCTGTAATGTTACCCTTGGCACTTCAGATAGATGAGGAGATCTGCCTCTGGCTGTTTAAACATAGTTGAATCTTGTCCTGATTGCCCCAAATGAGTTAGGCAGTATCATGGCCTGCCCCCTTGATTGGGAGATAATGACTATGCCCCTTTGTATACATGGGCTTTCATCCAGGAAGCAACTTTGTTTATCAGAAAGACTTTGATTTATTGAACATTCATCCTGTAAGTTTCTCTGTTTATCATACACTCAGGTATATGCAAACAAATATACGCAAAAATGCAATGCTTATGTCTGTCTTGAAATTTTGAAAAAGAGTTATTTTAAAAAAACAATTTTTGTGAAAACTGTGATACTAACTCAAGTTTTATAATAAGCCCTAAAGGAGTCAGGATACCTTTTTGTAGCAGTACGCTTTCGAACTAACCATGCTTCAGTTAGGACTTTTAAAGGGTTATAACGTGGCCTGGTTCATGGTTTAAGAAACAAAGGATAAAGGATCAAATTTTATTTGTACCCAACCCAATCTCCATGATGTTCTTCAGTCCTATGTTCGGTTAACTTATGTACTGAGGCTCAAAGGAGTTTGGAATTGTAACACTGACATTTGTGATGGTTCAGAAACCAAAAATTTATTTGAACATTCAGTCATCTTTCTTTGTTGAGGATTCATAATGACCTCTTTTTTCTTTTGACTTTGTTATATCTTCTTTTTGCATGAACTGTTTATTTCAAGGTTACAGTCAGCGGGATGTCTTAATTTTTTACTAAGTCTCCTTCATAGGTTTTGACTTAGTGAGCTTTTTCTTTTGCTGGATATTGACTGTCAGGTTTAATGATTACAGAGAACCATCGTTAGTTGTGTACAACACAAATAATTGACATATTTGAGTTAACCGAGTAACTACCCTGCCCCAGGTTATGAATAAGGGTTTTAATTTGTGCGAGAATAAAAACTCCTACTTCATAGGCTCAAAAGGGTTGACTAGGGATTAACTTCCTTATATCTCCACTGTTTAGGAATTGAAACAATGCCTGTACATCGTCAGCATAGTCTGTTCAAAAGCATACTGCCTAATATTATGGTATTGTTTTCGTCATCCTCCCTCTACAGGCTTATAGCTTTATCAGGAGTTAAATATCACAAGATAGAAATAAGAAGCATAATTAAAAATATAGTGGAACGAATGGATTAATTCAAGACAAACATATGCAATGCATTAATGAAAACAAAAGTTTAACATAATAATAAGTGTTCAAACAAATAAAAGAAATTACAAATGAAAATTCAAATGTTCTCAAAGTCTCTTCCTCTAAACTTGTCACTCCAGTTATCTGGAAACTTTGATGCTTGATGGACGATAGAAGAACTCAACCTGGCCTTCTGGCGTAACCTCGAGTATTCCTTCGTCAATTAGGTCTTGAATCTTATTCTTCAATGCCCAACAGTTATTTGTGTCGTGTCCGAGACTGTCAGAGTGGTACATACACCTTGCTTTGGGATTATAGCGAGGAGAAGAGGTATTAGGATTTTTAGGAGAATTTTCCAAGGAAATCAGCTTCATCTTCAACAGGTATTACAAAACTTGTGACATTGGAGTGCTGAACTTGACAAACTGCCTTCTACATTTCTGGTGTTGAGGTGGATTAACCTTATCAGGTCTTTCTTCTTCAATTGAAGAATAATCAATGGCAACCAGTCTCTTACCCTCTTTTATCCTCATCCTCCTTTCAACCAAATCAGCTTGTTTTAATGGAGGTTCACTGACAATTAGATCCCTGACTCTATTACTTTGAAGTTTGTGGACAAAGGTTCTTAGCTCTTCTTGCCCCTGAGCTAATCTTTGAATAAGAGCCACCTGGCCATTCATCTGGATCCTCATTCCTGTCATCTCAGCTTGTAGTTGTTTCAGCTAATCATCCTTGTTGTCCTCAGGATTCTTCTTCTTAGCCAGCAGTGTCTTCAATTCATCCTGCCCCTTGGTCAGGTTCAGGATCAGCTCTTGGAACTGTGCATTTTGTGCTTGGAGATCCTTAACTGTTTGTTCAAGAGCCATTGCTGAAATAAACAGCGAGAAGATGAGAAACCCGTGCACAATTATAAACCTGTGATGCAATGATATGATATGTGAATGCATATGCAATGTTTTCAAGGACCGCAGGATTTAAATTTGCTTAAACAAACAAGATGGTAAACTTTTATTAGTAATAAATTTGTTTTGCCTCTTGGGCTTACAAAATGAAATGAAATAAATACAAAAGATGGGGTTTTAAGTCTCCCATGGACGCTCCCTCTTTGTGTTGAGGTATGAGTTGAGATTCCATTCCTCGTGAAGTTGCTTTGTTAGTTCCAAGATTCTTTCTTGGCTTGCTTTGTAATGAGCCTCGAAAGTATCCCTTTGCTCCTTCAGCTGGATCCAGGATCTCTGTAAGTCTTCCATATCAGTAGGCATGTCTGGGTGAAGGATGGTATAAGCAGTATCTCCTTCAGCAACAGGTTCCATGGTAACTGGCAGGATAGCAGGATATGGCATCATGAGAGTCTGAGCACGAGATCGCACCCATCTGAGATAAGCCTCCATAGGAATAGTGTACTTAGGCTCCAGTGTCTTGCTGTCAACCTTGTTTACTTTTCCCCATGCTCGTATGAATCTCTGACGGTAACCTTGAAGATCGTTGTCGTAGTCAAACACAATGCCTTGAATTAGCATGTCATGTGGACCATCACTCCGAGCGTAACCAAACTGTCGTAAAGCTAGAGAGGGGTTGTAGGTGATGCCTCCTCTTATGCCCAGAAGTGGCACATTAGGGAACTCCCCACAACGGTCAATGATAGTGACCTTCTCCATAGATCTGGAGCACCAATGGATATCTGAATGCGAGAGTGACATGATCCTTTTGGACCACCTGAACCTTTGCTCATTCTTCATTACTGAGCGAGGAAGGTGAGAAATAAACCACCTAGAAAGCAAAGGTATGCAGCACATCAAAGTTCCTCTTGCCCTTGTAGTACGGGTGTGAAGAGAATGTAGAATGTCTCCAAGCAATGTAGGCACTGGATTGTGACTCAGGAATATGTTGATGGCATGAACGTCTATGAACTGATCTGGATTGGGGAACAATACTAAGCCATAAATCAGCAAGGCTAAGATCTCCTCAAAAGCATCATAGCTCATAGCCTTCAAGAACATTTGAGCCTTCTCTATCAACACCTTAGCTAGAACACCCTTGACTCCACTTCTCGTTTCTAGAACAATGTCAGACTTCTTCAGATGTAGAGCTGCAGCAATAACCTCTGGTTTAAGCTCCTTCTCCAAGCCTGTGAAGGGTCTTTGATCAAGAACAGGTATGCCCAGAAGTTTAGAGAACTCCTCCATGGTTGGAACCAGCTGATAGTCGGGGAATGTGAAGCAATGGTGTTTAGGATCAAAGAACTGAAACAGGACACTCATCATGTCTTCATTGAACCCTGAAGTGACTAGATCCAGTAGGTGACCATGTCTCTTGATGAACTGGGAGTGATCAGACACTTGAGAAACCAACTCTTTAAGTTTAGCAGGTATGCCCACAAAGTTGATCCTGATGGTGTTTCTACGAGCAGAAGCCATGACCTACAACAAAGAACAAAGATAAATCCTTTGGTCCTTGAAATGGTTAGTGAAAATGCTATGCTTATGATGCATGATGATGCTATGATGTTATGCTCAATCACAAACATGTGGCACACACAAACAAGTCACACAATAGCCTTAGGTTTAGAGGCTTGCATGAGGTTTAAAGGTAAGTACCCTCCCCTGAAGTTAGTTGGTTCATCCTGTCCTACAAAAGTAACCAGGTTCTAAGGGATCTCAATATCATTGATCCTTCACAAGGGTGGTTGTTCAGAAGGCAACTTACTTGCCAACCAAAACCCTCCAAGTTTAGAATCTCAATGAGCGTAGTATCGAGTGTCAACCAACTTCAGTCTGCACCAAAGCCGGTTACCTCACTACTTTCTAAAGGCCAAGATGAGTTAACTAGGGTTCTAAAAGTTAGTTAGTGCATTGACAACATATGGCAGCCTCATATTATCCTCAACTTGACTTAAGGAACATAAGCACCAACCAAGAAGTCGCACTAACTATGGCCACCAGATCAACCGTATCGATATACGTCGTACAGTTTCCTTGGTCTATTGCCATTTACCTATGGTACACTAGATCCGGGTTAGGACCTTTCACACATAAGAGCACCCCAACAAGTAATATAAAGCAAACAAGGCAAACAATTTAAAGTGATCTTAATTCCTAAGGGTACCCCTCTTAAATTTAAGTCCCCAGCAGAGTCGCCAGTTCTGTAACACGGTGGGAGAACTGACTTTAGTTTTGTTGCGGATAGCAAGAGTCGCCACCGACTTTTATTTTATCCAAAGGAAAGGCATAAAAGAACAGGAAAGACCTTTTTAAAAGATTTTTGGGTCCGGGGGGTAGGTTATGTAAAGGGAAGGTGTTAGCACCCTTTACATCCATGGTTATCCATGGGCTCTTAGTTACTTAGCTCACTTTAAAATGCTTTTGAAAATGTGAAGTGTGTGAATAGAAATTTTCATAAGAGTTTGATAATGATCCATGTACGGATGCGTAAAAAACTTGTGTTTGAAAATTTGTTTTGAAAGTGTGAAGTGTTTGAAAAGTTTTTAAATGAAGTGAGCAAGCAACTATGAGGAACCTACCCTAAAGTTTTAAGTCTTTCTGTTCTTTATCCTTTAAATGGTAAGACTATCCCTATTATTAAGGAATAGGTAGTCATTACCTTGGATGTGAGGGACATATGAGGGACATCTGTTTTATGAAGGCAACTGCGGGGTGTATTAAGCAATTAGGAGGGACTGTCATCATTATTCGAAAGGGACAATATCTTTTATGAAGGCAACCATTTAAGGGACTTGACGACTTTTCTTTTAAGGGACTTGCTTTATACACCCCACTTGACCTTATGATTAGGCAACATTGAGAGGTAGCCCTAGAAAGTGAGATGGCGATTAAAAATCGACTTACGTGTGTGAGTGTTTAATTTAATTTATCTTATAATTAAAGTGATCTAAATTCAATTTTAAAATAGAATACATGTTTACACTCCCTATTTTACTAACCATGGCATAAAAATTAAATAGTTTAAATATTCACAAAAATTACACCAAGGAGCAATTACAATAATTATAATAAACAATTAAAATAAATAGCAAATAAATAAATATAAATAATAAGCAAAAATAAATAAATAGGCAATAATAAATATAGTAGGGGTTAGTAATAATAGTAATAAAAAAAATAAATAAGGTTAGTGAAATAATAATAATAAGCATAATAATAAAATAAATGGATTAGTAATAATATGATTAGTAATAATAATAAGCAAAATAAATAATGAATAAGAATTAGAAATTATTAAGGAAATAAGAGCAATTTAATTATAAAGTTTAAAATTATAAATTATAAACATAAAAAATTACAATTACAATATTAGCATAAATTTAATTATTTTTTAAATATATATATTTTTTAAAAGAATAAAATTTGGATTATGAACAAAATTATAGAAAACAATTACATATTAAAAAAATTTGATTATGAGCATATTGACAAGATTCAATTATATTAAATATTATATTTACAAAAAATTAATTATATTAAATAAATATGTACATAGTAATTATATTTACAAAAGATTAGAAATTTAAATCATAAAATAAAATTAGTTTTTTATTATTTAGAAAATAAATTAGGTTTTACAAAATTAGGGTTTGTTTAGAAAATATTTTTTAAGGTTTAATTTATAATAACAATTCAATTAGTTAAATAGTACATATATGCATTTTATAATTTAAATAAATATATAATAATAAAAATTAATTTTTGGAATTTAGAAAAACATATATATTTTATAATTTAGAAAATATAATATTTGCATTTTATAATTTATAAACCTATTTTAATATAGAAAATAGGAAATATAATAAAAGAAAATAAGAAAATCAAAATAAACTGGACCTGGGATTTGAACCCAGGTCCCTAACCTGAATATTGGAGAGGCTTGCCAACTGGGCTGCGTGCTGCTGATGCAAAGAGAATGAACACCTTTTGGTTTTGTTCTTTAAGTCTGGAAAATTAGAAAAATAATGAAGAAGCAAAAAGGCCTGGGGGAGGATTGAACCCAGGACCTTTTGAACAAGCACATGCACGCATAACCATCCCAGCTAGGTGAGCCAATCTGTTAGAATCATAACTACAATACATAATATATAATAAAGGCTTAATATTTGGAAAAAAACAAACAAAAAGAGTTGGAGCCAGGGTTCGAACCCCAGCCTTCCCCCTAACACGCGCGTCTGTTCACCAACTGAGCTGCGCAGCCATTGTGAAATAAAACCATAATCAATTCAAAAAATATTATGCGTAATATTCAAATTCTGGAAGCGCGCCAACAGCCTTCTTCTTCTCCAAATTTCCTGCGAATCTTCATGCCCTTTTTCCTGCGAATCTTGCTGCGTGTTCTTCAATGTTTCAAACCTGCGAAAATGAAACTCCAACAAAACAGTACCAATTCATGAAATTAATTAATGTTTTATAATCCTTATGGTTCACACAACATCCCTATGTTCTTCAAATTCATTTATATTTAGTGAATTGAAGAACCCTAATTTGGAGGTCCAAACCCTAATCATGGCCGAATCCATTCTAGGCAGTGAAGCTTTGGTTTAATGATCCAGAAACGTTCTACATATCATCACAAACATCATTAACCAAACAAAATTCAATGAAAAGCCATAAATTAATGAAATCGAAAAAATTATTTTTAAGAACAAGCAAGCGTTGGGTTGAGCAATATAGCATGGTTTCGATGCATGTGGGTGATGATTCATGATCAAGGAAGTCCAAGGAGTCTTTCTATGTTCTTGTTTTACCTTCAAATGTCCTGAATCAAAGAATCCGAATGTGAGTTTTGAGAGAGATTTTTGAAATTGTGAACTTACTCTTAGGGCTATGGAATCTGTCCCTTGATGTTAGGGTTGTGTTTAGTACTTATAGGTGATTGATTTTAGGTCAAAAAACTGATTGGTTGTGTGAAGAATTTGATATGAAAAGATCCAAATTGATCATGCCTTAAAAATCAAATATTCATGTGTGAATGCTTGCTATTTTTGGCCAAACCTCATGATTTCTTTCCTCTTCAATTCCAATCAATATTTAAGACTTTCTAGAAGCTTAATCCAAATCAAATCTTACATTTTCATATTTTATTTTTATTTAAAATGATTTTTAATGAATTAAATCAAAATAAATAAAAATAAAATAATAAAAATTCTGATTTTTAATGGTTTGGGTCGTGCATGAAGTCATTGTATGGGTTGGGTCATTATTTGGCAAGCCCATTTGGAAGAAATTGGTTTTAGACCTCCATTTTCATCATAAACAAACCCAAAATTTCCCAACTTTGCAAGGGCACATATCCTTCAATTTTAATGCTATGAGGGTGTTCTTGGACATTTTGGAAAGCTTGAAGAGTCCTCTAAACAACCCCACTGGTTTCATGTCCATATCATTTACCAATCTCAAGTTATGCCCTTTTGAAGTTGTTGACTTTTTGTTGACTTTTTGTTGACTTTCAAAAGGACCTATAATGTCTTAGCTCATACCTTCCAAATGAAGCATTTTTGGGCTTGGCTTGTGAGACACAAAGTTGTAGAGAATTCAATTTCCTTCAAAATGAGCTTTGAGTGGAGACTTGGTGATGAAGTATGTGAAAGTTATGGTTGGTCAAAGTTCAGTTGACTTTTACTGAGGAAACCCTAATTTAGAAACTCCTGATTCTTGATGATCTGAAATCTCCTTGATGAATCATGATCAACCCTTGATCAAATGATGAATTTTATTTCATATACTTGATGTTGGCAAAAAATCATGAAGTTTGACTTTGGTTTGACCACAGTTGACCTCAGTTTGACTTTTTAACTGCTTTGACTGATTTTGACTTATCTGATCATCTGACTGAGTAAACTTTTGAGAAAAGTTTTGAAATTTGTCATAAGGATTCTTAAACACATATAAGATGTTATGAAGCCCACTTGAAGCCTTGGAAATTCATTTAGCCTGATTAAAGTCAAAACCCTAGTTTTGGATGCACTACTTAGGAGGTGCATTGTCTGAGGGAGTTGTCAAATCTTCTGACTATTTGTGGACTTTGTGAACCTTGTGAACCATCATAAGATGTCTTTTGAACCTTATGAACCTCATGGGAGGTCTTGTGAACCTTGTGAACCTCATAAAGTGACTTGTAGACTTCATGAACCTCATGAAAGGTTTTGTAAGCATTGTGAATCTTGTGAACCTTGTGAACCTCATAAAGTGACTTGTAAACTTCATGAACCTCATGAAAGGTCTTGTAAGTGTTATGAATCTTGTGAACCTTGTGAACCTTCTTAGTACACAAAGTCTTGTATTGTGATGGCAAATTTTGGGGTGCAACACACGCCTCGTATTCTGCTTCATTATTGGTGCAGCCAAAAGTGATTCTGGCAGCGAAGGGAAAATGAACACCTTCGGGAGTGATAAGAACGGCACCAACTCCATGTCCGTTGATATTGATTGCCCCGTCAAACATCAGCTTCCATTTGGATTCAGGGTCTGGCCCCTCCTCCGGAAGAGGTTCCTCGCAATCTCTTGCATTGAGGTACACGATGTCCTCATCAGGGAAATCGAACTTCATTGGTTGATAGTCGTCTTCAAGTGGCTGATGTGTAAGATAATCCGACAATACACTTCCTTTGATGGCTTTCTGGGATGTATATTGTATGTCATACTCTATTAAGATCATTTGCCACCTTGCAACCCTTCCGGTTAATGCTGGTTTCTCGAAAATGTACTTGACGGAGTCCATTTTTGAGATTAGCAGTGTGGTATGGGTCAACATGTACTGTCTCAGTCGGCGAGCCGCCCATACCATAGTGCAACAAGTTTTCTCGAGAAACGAATAACGAGATTCACAGTCGGTAAATTTTTGCTAAGGTAGTAAATATCATACTCTTTTCGACCAGACTCGTCATGTTGGCCTAGAACACACCTCATCGATCCTTCTAACACAGTCAGGTACATGATAAGTGGCCGTCCTGGAACTGGAGGCATTAGAATCAGATGCTCTTGCAAATATTCTTTTATCTTTTCAAAGGCTCTTTGACAGTCCTCATTCCACCTGACCGTTTGTTCTTTTCTCAACAATTTGAATATTGGCTCGCATGTGGCAGTTAAATGAGATATAAACCGAGAAATATAGTTCAACCTCCCTAAACACCCACGCACTTCTTTTTCTATTTTCGGTGCAGGCATGTCTTGTATTGCTTTTACTTTTGCAGGATCTACCTCGATTCCTCTCTGACTAACAATGAAACCCAACAACTTACCAGAACGCACTCCGAAAGTGCACTTGTTTGGATTCAACCTCAATCTATACTTTATCAACCTATCAAACAACTTTTTGAGATTGATCAGATGCTCTTCTTCGTCCCGGGACTTGGCAATCATGTCGTCCACATAGAACTCAATTTATTTGTTTATCATATCGTGGAACAATGTTACCATAGCCCATTGATATGTCGCCCCGGTGTTCTTCAATCCAAAGGGCATAACCTTGTAGCAGAATGTACCCCACGGGGTAATGAACGTCGTTTTCTCCATGTCTTCCGGCGCCATCTTGATCTGATTATACCCGGAGAAACCATCCATGAAAGAAAATACCGAGAACTGAGCGGTGTTATCTACCAGCACATCAATGTGAGGTAATGGAAAATCATCCTCTGGACTTGCTCTGTTTAGATCCCGATAATCAATGCACATCTGGACCTTGCTATCTTTCTTTGGTATCGGCACAGTGTTAGCTACCCAAGGTGGATAACTGGTCACAACAAGGAACCCAGCATCCCACTGTTTCTGAACTTCCTCCTTAATTTTCATAGCCATATATGGGCTAGTTCTTCTCAACTTTTGTTTCACGGGAGGACAATCTTCCCTCAATGGCAGCTTGTGCACAACAATGTCAGTATCCAACCCTGGCATATCTTGATACGACCAAGCGAAGATATCCACATATTCACGCAGCATACCAATCAACTCCTTCTTTACCCTGGCCTGCAGACTGGCCCCAATCTTTATCTCTCTTTTCACGTCTTCAGTCCCGATGTTGATGATCTCTATTTCTTTCTGATGAGGCTGAATGACCCTTTCCTCTTGTTTCAACAGCCTGGCCAATTCTTCCGGGAGTTCACAGTCTTCCTCAACCCCTTCATCATCTTGGTAGATAGGATTGTCGAAGTCATGCATCGTCATAGTAGGAACATTGTCACAGGAATCCGAATGATCAACACTGCACAAGTGATGTGCTTGTTTCAGAAACTGAAGGAGACGCAAACACACAAAAACACAAGAAAGAAAAACATTGCCATTTTATTTTCTTTGTGAAAAATCTTAAAATGAAAGACAGAGAACACAATTTGCTTGAAAAAATGTCCTTTATTTCATGGAAAAGAAATGCATTAAAAACATGGTGGCCCTACAAATGGATCCATGTACCTTGGGAAGAGTATAGGATTTGACATGCAGTATGATAAAAATGGAAACAAAGAAAATTACGTTGACTGCCAAGTAACTTGAACAAAATCTTCAGCAGACCAGTTCCAGAGCTCCTCCCCAGGTACTCATGGGTGAATCCAGTCGTCCAAGTTGTGGTCACTATCCCCGTCGGCATCTGTTGCGCAAACATGGCTGTAGTCGAGCATTCCAGCGCTGGTGAATGCTATGGGCTTCCTGTCAAGAGACCAGCTGGACTGACCAGGTTGATATCCGAGACCGAACTTGTCGTCTTTCTTTTCCATTTCCAACAACTTGCCCCAGCCCTGGGCATTTCCGGATCGAACTACCTCCTTAGCTTGTTTGTAGGAATAGATAAGAGTCCCTTCCTTCTCGCTGCTCTGAACTGCTGGAGACAAATTGCTGACATTGACCGTCTAAAAAGCTTGACAAAGCGTCTCGTGGATCTCCCCGTCCATTTCTACGTACTTGAAGGTTGACAGATGGCTTAAGAAAATGTCCTCTTCTCCGGACACGGTAATAACCTGGCCGTCTACCACATACTTCAACTTTTGATGCAACATGGATGTTACTGCGCCTGCAGCATGAATCCAGGGACGTCCCAACAAACAACTATAAGCGGGTTGAATATCCAGGGCATAGAATGTGCTTTTAAATACCTAAGACCCAATCTTCACTGGTAGCTCTACCTCACCAAACACAGATCTTCGGGACCCATCAAAAGCTTTCACAATCAAATCATTAGGTCGCAAGACGATTCCATCAACGTTTAGCTTCATCAAGGCCTTCTTAGGGAGTACGTTGAGAGAAGAGCCTGTATCTACCAGGACATGTGATAGAACAACACCCTTGCACTCCATGGTGATATGCAAGGCTTTGTTATGATTGCGTCCTTCAGGAGGGAGATCTCTATCCGTGAATCCCAATCCATGGCCGGCGTTTACGCTTCCTACCACAGCTTCCAAATGGTTGACAGTTATCTCTTGCGGTACATACGCCATTTGCAGAACTTTCAGCAAAGCCTCTCGATGAGCTTGGGAACACATCAGCAGCGAAAGAATGGATATCTTGGACGGGGTCTGATTTAGCTGTTCAACCACCTTGTAGTCGCTTTTCTTTATTATTCTCATGAATTCTTCGACCTCTTTTTCAAAAGTGCCCTGTCCGGCAGCAGGAGTTGTCACCTCTTCAGTGGCTATCTGTTTACCCTTAGCCTTTGCAGCAGCTTCAACTTCAGGATCCCTTCTAAGAGCTTGAGGAGCAAAAAGACGTCCGCTTCTTGTAAATCCCCCAACTCCTCTGACGTTCACCATAGTCGGGTCAATTGCCACCGCTTGACTCTCCACTTTCTGGCCTTCTACGTACACGTCCGAGCCATAGTGCCACGGGATGGATTTGTCATCAGCATAAGGAACTGGTCCCGGAATAGTGATAGTAATAGGACTCACCTCTGGAACGTAGATAGTCACAGGTTCTCTCCGGGCAGGAACTTTGGCAGGATCAAAATAAATCGTCACTGTAGACACACAACCATCTCTATTAGCAACTTTGTCAAACTGTAGAGACCCCTCATCGATCAAACATTGCAGCCCAATTCTCAAATCCCTACAACCATTAACGGAATTCAAGCAACCTTCGCAGTCGTAATCACAACCTGGAAAAACCTCCCCCTTCAGCAATCTGTCCTTCGAGCCTAACAACGAAGTCTTCACTTCATCCACATTCAAGATTAAGTTCAAACTCTCGCTACTGTCAACGACATTTATCCTGGCCCCTCCATGATTTGGAATGGGGTTTGATGTAACATTTGGAGGCGGTGCGAAGTTGATCACTTTTGAGTCAATCAGGTCTTGGACCTTGTGCTACAATGCCTGCACTTCTCTGTTGAGTGCCCGGGAGCTCCTGAATAAAATGCGCATCTTGCATTAGCATCATACCCCACTGGAAGCTCTCTAGGTGGAGGTGGTGCTAATGTCCTCAAATGAACCAAATTCAATTCCAACAATCTTTGAAGTAGTGCAGTGTACGCCATCGGGATGGCTTCGAGCACCCTGTTAGTTGGACGAGCTTGCCTTTGCTGATAAGGTCTTTGCTGATAATTATTACGATGCGGCTGTTGCTGCTGTTGCTGTTGTACAGGCCCTGTGGGGATGGTGACGGCGGCCACCTGCTCATAAGATCCTCTATATCCGCGGCCTCGACCTCGATCGATCACTGCATTAGTCTCTCCCTCCCTTCTTCTTGGAGGTCCACTGAAAGCCTTTCTCACTCCACTTGAGCTACCTGCACTAGTGTCTTGAATCTTCCCCATTTTCAAAAGAGTTTTGACCCTATCTCCCGCTATCACAATGTAGTTGAATTTCATTGCCGAACAAGACGCCAGTCTCTCAATAAACACCCCCTACAACGTTCCCATAAACATATCTGCCATTTCATTCTCTAGCAAGGGAGGTTGCACTCGAGCAGCAAGCTGACGCCACCTCCGGGCGTACTCTTTGAACCCTTCCTTAGCATTCTGAAACATTATCTGCAATTGAGTACGATTTGGAGCCATATCCAAATTATATTGATACTGCTTCACGAATGCCTCAGCCAAATCCTTCCAGCTTCAGATATTGACTCTGCTCAACTTCATGTACCATTCCAAGGAAGCTCCTACAAGACTATCCTGGAAGTAATACATCCACAGCTTTTCGTCATCCGTATGCGCAGCAATTCTCCCCACAAAGGACTGAAGGAGGGTTTTCGGGCACGCCGTGCCGTTGTACTTATCAAAAGTGGGAACCTTGAACTTGTAGGGAATTCTCACCCCTGGCACCAAGCCCAAATCAGTGATGTCAAACCCCAGAGAGCTCTGAGATTGAATGGCGCGAATCTGCTCAGCCATTTCTTCGAACCTTCTATTCATGTCGACCCCTTGTCCTTCCGCCTCATCCAGCAAAGTGAATTGTTCATCCCGCCCATCCATCTGTAGGTTATTCACTCCATCATTGACAATAGTAACCCCTGGTTGCACCATAGGGATTTCAACATGACGGGCGCCAGCCCCGTTGCGATTGCCTCCATCTACTGTTCCATTGTTCCTGACTTGATTGCTCTCCAACATCTCACGCAGATGTTCTTGAGTTTGACCCATCTCGGCCATGAGGGTCATGAAATTGTCCATTCTCATCCTTAAATCAGCCAGATCTGCCTGCATCTGATCCATTGCCCTTTCTCTGTTCACCTTTGTAGGGTATTTGTGCACCATTGACTGTCTCTAAACCTTCTTGGGAGCTATAGTGCCTGAAAGTGACATGAATGTTAGAACATTGGAGAAATCCCTGCAAAAAAGTAAACACGTTATATGCATGCAATGTAACTATTCATGCTTCCATATTCAGGCATTGATGTGCCCCAGTTCTGGTATTTTGACCGAAAATACTCCAGATGACCTTTTGGAAACTGACTTTTTTCAAACTCTTTTGAGGAGTATTTAGATCCTGGTGTCTTAGGACAACCAACTTTGCTCCTTCAGGAATGGTATTTGGAAAGTAAAATTGCATAGCATGAACAAACTACCAACAATCAGAGTCATAGACAAAAACAACATTCCCCAAAGGGTTGCAATTTAGTACAAATGACAGAAAGATAAAGCAAGACTCCTACAACAAGCCTGTAGGTAGTCTGAATACAAATATTAATAATCTAAACCCTAAGCTAAAGGTAAGATCCATGCTCCTCTTCTGCAGTCACCACCTCCGTCCAGCTCCTCTTAACGCCTGCTCTTAGCTTAAGATCTACAATCTCCTTCATCGCTTTCTTCAAGGCTAGCTGGCTCTATTCCAATTCCTAAGTCTTTTCCCTTCGTATCTTGTGGGCTTATTCAACCTCTTCCTTCTTGAATGCCATCTGCGCCTCAAAGAACTCTTCCTTTTCTTTGTACTTCTTCTGCTCCTGTTCTCTTTGGCCCTGTAACCAAGCAATGGATTGACGAGCTTCTCTGAGTGTCTTCACAATCTTCTTATGCTCCGCTTCTCTCTTTGACTCTGTTAAACGCAATCTCTGAAAATGAGCTTCTCTTCCAGCAAACTCCTTTTCTCTAGCTTCTAAGATAGCCTGCATCATCTGTATCTTTTCTTCCGCTTCTTGCTTAGCATGGTTAGCACAGTGATACAAGCTAGCCATTTCAGAATTCTCTACCCGAATCTCGTGCAACTGAGCTTCCAACTTCTTGTAATCTTCAAGAGAAACAGTGGTTTGTACCGGTACCTCCTTTGGATATAGTGGAGCCTCAACCGAGAACAGAAAGAAGAAAGTATCAACCCTCCTTTGTATCCAAGCAGCAAAAGAGGGATAAGTCTTAGGGTCTACCTTTCCGAATTCTTTCTTACCCTCCCTAACCTTCGATTCCCAAGCCTGGGATGCCTGGATAACCAACTGCTCATTACCTTCAGCCAGAAAATACAAAGTCTTCGCTATTTCTTCATCTAATGGAGGATCCTTCAGTGGATAACCATATTGCTTTCTGGACAGCACAGGGTTATGACTTATCACTCCTTTCCTTCCTAGCAGCGGCACATAGGGAAACTCACCACACCTTGTAATAAACTCCCTTCCTACCAAATTTCTGCTACATCCCCACGTTATATCATCCGATGTTAACCCCATCAATCTTCTAGCCCACTTCCAATCTTGCTTAAGATCTTTGAACGGTCCTGACTTTGGGAGCTTCTTAGCAAACCACTCAGCGAACAATGGAGCACAACAATTTACATACCCTTTTCTCTTCTCATTCCTGTGATGGACGCCGAAATAAAAGTCTCCCAACAATGTAGGCACCGGGTTTCATTTAATGAAAGGGGTGATAGCCTCCAAGCTTACCCATCCTTTCTCTCCTGGAAATAGACTTATCCCGTAGACCATTAATGCTAACAGCGCACTGAACTCTAACCAGTTTCCTCCCAAAACAAACACATGGGCTTCTGTGATAAGAAAATCCAGATTGAAACCCTTTCCCTTACCAGCTTCTAACTCCATCTTCACTCGAAGCATACTCAAATGACAAGCACCTGCAATATCCTTGTATGGGGGACATCTCTCTGCAGCATAATAGGGAACACCATTCCTGATAGGAATCTTCAGGATGTCAGAAATCTCTTCCATTGTGGGAGCCAAGACGAAATCAACAAACACGAAAATTCTCAACTAAGGGTCATAGAACTGCAACAAAGAATGAAGACTATCTCTCTGATCGACGGTAGGTTTGTTCATGTAACCCAAGATCTTCCCATACCGGCTTCTGAAATCATCTAAAACCTTGTCACTCATCAAGTTTACCAGTTTCTGAATACTCTCGGCTTCGGGTTGCGGGAAAGTATAATGAACATTCCTTTTTCTGGGTATCTCTTGGATTTCTGTCATCTGGAGAAACAATGAATACCCTAACTGGGTACAGAGATGAAGGATAACCTATAATGAAAACACAAACAGTTAATGCAAGTATGATGCAATGCAAATGCAATGCATGCATATGATCAACCACTGGGACTGTCTAGATAAGGAACACGGGACCCAAGTGACACGAACCAAGATCCTCTGAATAAAGCCACATGAACAAGAATTCAGTCTCAAATAATCCCCAAAATCAAAGATCCAAATCCATGTAGCCTTATCAAATCATAGAACTGTACTGGTAATGAGGTATGATGAGGTCGAGGGTTCCTGCAAACCTGTAAACCCCTCCCAATCTCACGGGTGTGCACCGGGTCAAACATCACAGACTCTCAAAGCCGAATAGCAATAATACGTTCCCCATTTCCGAGAAATGGCTCATGACCAAATTAGGGAATCAGTTTGGCATTATGTACTACTCAGGGAGGCCTCAACGTGAGTCTGGGAAAAAAAAGCATCCTTTATAAGTTCCCAGCTTCAAGCGCTGGAATCGAGAAAAAATAGTACATTCATCCCGAAGGGTACAATATTATCGTCATACAATCAGATGCTTTGACTGAGTTCCTATAAAAGAACCAGGCCATCCTATGCGAGTTCCAAAGTGGGCCCTCGGGTGCGAATGGGTTTGCCACAAAATGTGGTCTGCCACTATCACCACTGGAGAGGGATGTTTCTACAAAGGTCCTCAATGATCGGTCCCCTGATGCACATAACTATCAAGGTTGTGTATTACCCCAGAAAAATTCCGGCATAATACATTTCCAAGACGGTCACAAGTCTGGGTGTGGAACTCACTACTACCAACATAGCAAGATGCCATGAAGCCAAATTGACTGTCCACTCTAAGTTCTATGGTGCACTCAAGCCCCAGTTACGAGCTCATCTCTCAGTAACAATTCCCAGTCCCACAGAAAAAAAGGAAACCAGCACAACCAGACAGTCCAAAATAACGATGCATGAATATAAATACTTAAAACTGTAAATAAATGTTGTAAATAAAACTGTAAATAAACAACAGTAAAATAAACACACAACAGCAAACAATCAACACCCAACAAAACAGAAACACGCAAGCGCTAGGATTGACTCTCAGGGGAACCAGAGATTCTGGGTTCGGTCCCCAGCAGAGTCGCCAGCTGTCGCTCCCCGAATTTCCATCCTGGTACAAACGCGAAAGTGGCGCGGAAAGAGGTAGAGTCGCCAGCCAGGCATTTTTATCCCGAATGAACGGGAATGGTAATGCTGCACAAACCAGAAGAAAGAAGAGGAAGGACATGGGTCCTGCGAACCAAAGAAACTAGGTTCGGGAGTCGGTTACGACCTGGGAAGGTATTAGCACCCCAGATCGTCTGCCGTACCCGACGGGATCCACGTTTGCAAAGAAATTTGCTTCAAAGGGTGAAGAAATGAAGGCTGCTACAAAAGAAAAGGAACTGGAACTAGAAAAGGAACTGAGAAAGAAAACAAAGAGAAAAAATTTAGAAAAAATAAAAGATTGTGCTTGAACGGGCCCTACCCCGTTGCCTACGTACCTCATCGGAGAAATGAGGATCAGAGACGCCGTAGTTCCCCTAACTAGGGGTAGAAAAGGTTGCTTGTGAATTAAGGCTTGAACTGTCTATGTCAATGCTCAGGTGTTGCAGGCTCGGACGACGAATGCGTAACCGTCTTGCATAATGACAAGAAGAAGCAAGTTCGCGTACGGAGCGAAGGAGATGAGAAAAGAATTCCCGAAGGAAAGACGCTTATTGTTTGTTTGTGTTTTTTAGAGCTTTTTATTTGGTGTGGCATAAGAGAATGAACTCAAGCTCTTTTCTATGGAATGTGGACTTGTACTACATTCCAAGATGGAATAATAAAACAAGCACACCAAGCAAGGAGAACGTATCCAAGACTTGTTTCCAAAGGAAAGGGCCTAAATTCATTGACTTGTTGAATTTATTAAGTGTTTTAGTGATTAAAATGAAGAAGTGTTTTTTAGGGTTTTTCTTGATGAAGATGACTTCATGATCCGACTTGTGCATCATGCTAGACAAATGCACTATTCCAAGATGGAATGAATACATATGCCCCCATGGAATAAGGCTATTACACAAGAAGTCACTTCTTTTTATTAATTTTTTTTAGGTTTTGTTTTGAGATGAGAAGAAAAAGAAACCAAAGGAGCAAAAAGGTAAAAGTCTAAAATGGGGGAAAACTAATCCTAATGTTGTTATACAAAATAGGTTCTAAGGTTAGTGAGGTTTCAACTATCATAAGAAGAAGAAAAAAGAAACAAAGAAGAGCACGAACAAGAGGAAGCAAGAGCTAGCAAGCAACTTACTCCTCTAAAGGAGATAAGTTGCTCCTAAAAGGGAAAGAAAAGAGTTGAGTTACATGATGGCATAAGGCACATCAAAGCACAAAGAGAAAGCACTTAAAAAGAGAGAAAGATGAAGAATTGAAATATGGATGAACATCCACACTTCATTTACCATAGCCCCCTGAAATGTTAGCAAAATCCAGCAAGTTGTTCATCAATAAAATCATGGCAAAGGCATGTTCAAAGCTCATGAACCAAGATCAAACAAACATATCAAACGTGGCACGAACACACAATTACGTGCCGAGAACACGTAAGCATGCATCAATCAGCAAGAAAATCACCCAAACAATCATATTCAATGATCATATAATGATCCATGGCATTTAAAACAATTATGGGGATCAAACATGCTTGAAATAAGGAAAAAATGGCTCACTGCTTTAGTGTTAACCGGTTAACCAAAGCGTTAACCGGTTAACCATGTCAAAACCTGCATAAAAATAGCACAAAAAAGGTGCGTTAACCGGTTAACCAATCCGTTAACCGGTTAACGCTGTTAAAATAGCAGCAAAAACCTGCAAAAACCAGCTCACAAACAGCTTATTCTACACAATCTCAAACCAATCCAGCAAGCATTTGAACATGAAAATAGTGCATCAATTCACATCAAATGGCATCATGAAGCTTATGAACATTAATACACGGATCTGGTCATAAATCAATCAATCAATTCAATCAACACAACCAAATACGCAAACACATGGCGGATCTAAAGCGCAAGCATGCAAATAAGCTAAAACAGAGCTCGATCTGAAATTAACCGACCTACAAAGCCGAGGTATGCTTTGGTAATTGTTGATCGAGCTGAAAACGATAGATCTTGCACAAGACTTTGATGATCCGGTGCTATGCTTCACTCTCCGTGCAAAATAAATGCAAGAACAAGCTCTTGATGCAGAATTTTAGAACCAAAAGCACTTCTAGATTCCAAACCAGATCTGGATCACCACTAAAACCAGCAAAAAGATGCAATGAAGCTATGGATAGAGGTCTAGTTCCAAGATCTACACACCTCAAGGCAAGGTTATGTGATCTTCAAAGAGGAACTTTGAGTGATTTTGAAAATTGGGAGAGAAAAGTGAGAGAATTGTGAGTGAGAAGAGTGAAAATTCAGAAAATGAGAATGAAAAATGAGGGGAAGGTCTCTTTGGTTTGGAGAGAAATGATTAAATATGGCTTAGGTTTGGGGCCCAAAAATTAGGCTTGGGATCCAAAGTTATGGTTTAGGTAATGTGATTAGGATGTAGCAATGGGATTAGGCTTGGACAAGTGCTCTAGATCCTTCCTTTTAATTTCCAATTAATTCAAAAATTAATAAAATCAGAAAATGAAAATTGGAGCAAAATTCACACATGCTGAATTCCTGCTGGAAATTCAAAACTCATGGTCGTTAACCGGTTAACCAATCCATTAACCGGTTAACGCTAGTGAATTTTGAATTTCCCTCCTTTTGGTGGGAACCTTCAAGAATAAGCCGGTGCCAACCGTTTTGATCTGATTTTGATCCTCAATCAACCTTGTAACCTGCCTTGTGAGCCTTGAATTTTCTAGATAATTGATCATACGACTTATGCTGGAATATGCAAGTATCATACTTCATTTTTCTATGCAATATGCTAAGGACATGACATGTTGATGATGATTATGATATAATGATGATGCTAAACAGGAGAGGGAAAATTTGGGGTGTTTCACCGGAGAAGACCTCCGGTCATCTTCTTCGGCGCACTCTCTCACCGAAAATGCTCAAAACACCACCCCAAGCCCCCAAAACCTCCAGAATGAATCATCTAACCTCCCTAAATAAGAATCCAGGCTCAAAAATCATTTATCATGCATCAAAATCAAGAATCGAACAAGAACATATTTAGGTTAAAAATTTCAGAACAATAATACATCCTTGTTTCTCAACCATTTTCAAAAATACAAAGCACAGAATGATCAGTGGATCATGCTCTTTCACATTGGAACTTAAAATAGGAGTTCTGGAAAAAAAGTTCTTGATTACTACCTGAGATGAAGCTTTGCAGTTTTGAGCTTTCTGGACCTCTCCTTGATGCTAATCCACTCCAATGATCACCTTGATGCTTCTGGAAAGCTTAGAACAAGTTTATGATGGATGGTTTGTGATGTTTAGTTATAATAACTTAGAAATCGTATTTTTGTTTGGGAAGCTTTCAGGCCATAGCAATGGGTGCTTTGTGTTCTATGATTGATTTTGAGATGAATGGTGAAAGAATCAATGGTTTTTGTTGGCTGTGTTGAGAGATTCGAAGGAATGAAGTTTTTGAGTATTTTTGGTGATTCTGAGTCTTGGCTTGTCTCAGGCTTATGTGATCTATGAAATGAGTTGCTTGAGGTTTGTATGTGATGTACTGATTGGCCAGAGGAGTTGGTGTGGCATAGTGTGATTGGTATGGGTGATTTTGCAAAAAAGTCAATGAAGGTGTACTTGAGGCATGGCACGGGTCAGAGGTTGTTTGAAGGGGTGTCTTACCTCAGCCAACTTCAAGGAGAGCCATGGGATTGATTGTGATGATTTGCAGCTCTTGGATCAAGAGTTATCACATGTTTTGCATTTTCCCTCTTTGAAAATTTCTTGAAGTGCAAGGCATGAAATCTTGTGATTCTTTGCATAATTCTGATCAAGGCAAGTTGTGTTATGTTGTTATGATGCTTAGAGGTGGATTAGAGGTCATTAGAAGTCTTGAAACTTGATTTTGCAAAAATCCCTCTTTGGCACATACTTGAAAATTACAAGATTTTTCCCAACTTTGAAACATCATATCTTGAGTTATAGGATGAATCAAGAGGAGTTATTGTACTTTTTGAAAATGGGAAGATCCAATCTACAACTTTCATGTTTAAGGATTTTTCATTTGAAGCATTTTTTATCAAGAAAGAGGAGGTTGAAAATCTTTCCCAAAATGGAAAGTTTCCATTACAAGTCATGTCCAAAAATGGAAAGTTTGCAAATGGCTTGAAATTCTTCAATATTGTGAACTTCTAACCACTTCTAAGATCAAATAAAGATCATAGAACCTAAAATTGATGAAAATGATCCTTTGGTTCCATTGGTGGTGGCCTCAGATGCTCTGATTCTGACTTTTCTTGCACAATAAGTTACCAGTTGATCAGATGACTTCCAAAATGAATTTCCTCATCAAATTTGGTACACATGCTCCTTATAACATATTAAAACCAATGGAATCAAGAATGACCAAAAAATTTGAGATTAAGGGCCTCAAACCCAAAACCCTAATTTTAGGTCCTCTGTGTAGGAACTGCTCCGTCTGCTTGAACACCTCTGCAATGCTTTGTGACATTTTGACTTTAATGAACCTTGGGGAGCATAAGATGATAATGGAACACACATGGACCTTCTTGGCATGCTTCAAGGCCATTGAGATAGCTCAGATCACTTCTTAGATGCTCCTAATCACAAACCCTAGATGCAGTTATGCAGATGAAATAAACTATGCAATGTGAGATATAATGCTTATGCAATTCAATATGAAAAGATCACAACCAATGGTGTGAGAAAAAGTGAGGGCAAATTTGGGGTGTTTACAACTTCCCCTATTCAAGCATGAGTTAGCTGTACAGGGTGTAAGTGCCTGGCTTAATAGACAAACAGGATAACATGTGGTTGAATACCAAAGACAGTCTGAAATTTGCACTCGTTGGGGAGAAGAAGAAAAGGGATATAAATTGTAAAAGGCAGTATAGTATGAGCATCAAATGAAAACGATGGAGGACGACCATCGAGCAGAGGACGAATGATGGGGATAAAAAACGGTAAGTAAAGCAATGACGGGGACGACCATCATGCTGGGAAATAAAGAGACCGCGACGGGGACGACCATCGGGTAAAGAAATAAAACTCCCTAGGGATTAAAGAAATCAGGAAAGCACTGACGGGGATGACCATCAGGTTAAAGGGTAAATAAATCGCGACGGGGATGACCATCGGGTAAAAGAATAAATGAAATAATGATGAGGGACGGTCATCAAAAGGTGAAGGACGATCACCTAGCAGGGGACGGCTGCTGAAGATATCGCGACATAGGACGAATGCCGGATAGAAAAGATCAACGATGGGGATGGCCATCAGATAAGCATGATGAAGGACGATCATCAAGAGGTGAAGAATGATCACCTAGCAGGGTACAACTGCTCTTGGGGATTATCTCGACATAGGACGAATGTCAGATAACAAAGATCAACGATGGGGACGGCCATCAGATAAATGATAAGGGACGGTCATCATAAGGTGAAGGACGATCACCTAGCAGGGGACGGCTGCTAAAAGATATTGCGACATAGGATGAATGCCGGATAAGAGGATCAACGATGGGGACGGCCATCGGATAAAATGATGATGGACGATCATCAAGAGGTGAAGGATGATCACCTGGCAGGGGACGGCTGACGAAAATATCACGACATAGGACGAATGTGGGATAGAAAGAGATTGTTTTGTTGGTGACTTTTGGGGAATGGTAAACACGGACGAGTGCTTACACCTTTGAAATAAAAGGTATAAGTGTTTGACAGTGTGTATAGATTAAAGATGCAGACGAGCATCCTTAGGACCACGATACGGACGAGTATCGATAGAAGCAAACGCTGACACGTGTTTAAGGATGATGATATGGACGAGTATCAATCGGTTAAGCAAGGAACACAGACGAGTGTTTGATCTGTTGGGGAGGTGATGTATGCAAGATACGGACGAGTATCAGAGGATTGTGTATAAGTATGTACAGGTGTTTGACCTGCTGGAGGATATATGTGCAGGACATAGACAAGTGTCAAAAAGATTGAGCAAAGGACACGGACGAGTGTTTGACTTGCTGGTGAAGTATGACACAGGCGAGTGTCAAAAAGAATATGTACAAGTATGAACAAGTATCTGTATTGAGAGTGCAAAAAGTATTATGGCTTTGTCTGCGGGGGATAAGTTTTGTATATTGCTGGTGAAGTGATTATGGTATTTGCAGGTGACTGGCTCGAACCTGGCTTATGATCATGCAAATGTTTGAGTTTTTCCGTAATGCTCCATATTAGACGGAATGCTACGCTTTGTGTGGGGAAAAATGGTGTGAATGCTATGATTATGCAAAAATGAGAGAACTTATTCGAGGTCCGGATCCTACAGGGAGAAAGATCTTTGGGCAATCTGTTTGGAGGGAGAACTCCGCTGGGGAAAGAGATCATTGGCCGATCTGTGGGGAGAGAGGATCACCGAAAAATCTTCTTAGGGAACTCTGTGGCGCTCTGGGGGAAGAAATCTGTGGGGATCCCGGCTGGGGAAGCTTCTGTTGAAGAGACTAATGATGGGGATGAGGAGGTTTCGGCAACTCCGCTGGGGGAAAGAAAACCCTGGTAACTCTACAGGGGAGAAACTGGCAACTCTGCGGGAAAGCGATTCTGCCGACTCTGCTGAGGATGAGAAAATCCTGGCAACTCCGATGGGGAACAACAGTTTAAGAATTGCTCGGGAGATTCTGTTTGGGGAGAAGAGCACTTCTGGGAAGTAATCTGTTGTAACTCCTTTGTCCAAGCGACACACTGGGAATTTAATGAGTTTCTCGAAGGATCCTCTGAGGGGATGACAGCTTCGCGGGGGAATAATTCTGTCAAGCGACCCTATTGATGAGGTGATTGCTGACTTGGCTAGGGATACGAGACTTGATATGCCCCATGCTGTGAGATTGTCTGTCTTGAGTACCTGCAACCTGTTAAAAAGAAACGCACAAGTGTCCCGAGGTATCCTCAACCGGATTCCTTCATAGGAGTTAGATTTTCTCAAGAGTGCATATTTCCTGCAAGCATTTTATTAAAAATGGATTATATGTTTTCATGCAAGTGTTGTATTATGAACTTTGGACATTTTGCAAACGAAACAAAAATGTTCAAAACAAAGTGTGACTGAATATTCTGATTTTATTGATTTGTGTGCCCTGAATAGGCAAGTATAGTGAAGAAGCAAATCCCTGAAAAGAGGAGATTGCTGTAAATTGAGAAAATAAAAGTGTTGGCAATGTTTGAAGTCGGCGCTCTAGTGAGCTTTCTTTGCTGTGACCTGTATGACCTTGACGTTCTTCTTATCTTGCTTTCTGAAGAAGGTTGATTCTGACCGACGCTTTATCCTTTCGAAGCTTGCCATGTTGTGAGTGATACAGACGAATTTAGAATGCAGTTGTTCCCTTTTTCCTTGATTTTGCATGGATCGCCCTTTCGGGTTTTCAATCCACCGGGATACCCATTTTTGCCTGAGCTGTCCGATTTGGCTTTTCAACTCAGCGGGTGTATATATTTTTTATTTTTCCCTTATTTTTCCCCGAGTCTTTTATTCTATTTTTGACTCGCCGGGATGCCCTATTTTTTCATGGACTTACGTTCTGTTTTTATGTCCAGCGGGTCTTTTATGCGAAGTATTTTTTAACTGCATCTGAATTCACAGGAGATGAGAAATCCTCTCCATCCATAGTAGTGAGCATCAGTGCTACACCAGAGAAAACTTTCTTTACTATGAATGGCCTTCATAGTTTGGCTTCCATTTTCCCCCGTGGTCTGTATGAGGAGGAAGAAGTCTTTTCAGAACAAGCTCTCCCACTTGGTATTCCCAAGGTCTGACTTTTTGATCGAAGGCTTTCTTCATTCGCTTCTGATACAACTGCCCATGACAGATGGTTGCTAGTCTCTTTTCTTCAATCAGACTCAGTTGATTATATCGAGATCGGACTCATTCTGCTTCATCCAGTTTCACATCCATCATTACCCGTAAGGAGGATAATTCAACTTCGACAGGTAGGACAACTTCCATACCGTATACAAGCTGATAAGGCGTTTCCCCAGTAGATGTTCTGATAAAGGTTCGGTATCCATGCAAGGCAAATGGTAGCATTTCGTGCCAGTCTTTGTAGGTGACTACCATCTTCTGCACAATCTTCTTAATATTCTTGTTAGCCGCCTCAACAACGCCATTCATCTTTAGTCTATAAGGAGAAGAGTTGTGATGTTGAATTTTGAAGTCCCGGCAAAGTTCTGCCATCATCTTGTTGTTCAAATTGGAACCATTATCAGTAATGATTCACTCGGGAACTCCATATCGACATATGATATCCCTTTTCTGAAATCGAGCTACCACTTGCCTGGTGACATTCGCATATGAAGTTGCTTCAACCCATTTGGTGAAGTAATCAATGATGAAGGTTATTATTTAATTTTTGGTATAAGATAGTGTGAATTCTACCAAAACATTGTTGAAAAATAATGAAGGTATTGTGAATTTTTAGGATAAGATTATGCTATTTAATTTTTGGTATATTATAAATTCTACCACCATAATATAATTGTTTGCTTCAAATCAACAAAGGTAGTTTTTATTCGGTAAATTACAATAATTTTGTTTTTTATATTTCATATTAAAAATATATATTATTCACTTATCTATAAAGGAAAATCCTATTAAAAAAGAATAGAATGATAACTTTCATAGGACTCTTTATTTTATATTTTCTTTCTATTTACTAACTCTCATTTTTTCATGATAAAATATTTTCTTATTGGAAATCGTAAAACACTTCAAATTTGAACAAAGAATAGAGATATCTGAATAGAAAAAGAAGAAAAGAAAGATGGTTTCCATAATCCACTTCATGAATCTTTTATTATTCTTATTTTTTCTTTTGTCTCACTTTTTCATTTTTTCTTTCATTATCCTAATTTATCTTTGGTTCATCTTTTTTTTATTTGTCTTTTATTTAATTTCTTTTGTTGGTCAGTTTAAAAAAACTCATCCAAATTTTAAATAAATTTTCACTTATTTAAATAAATATTGGAAGTAATTGGAGTAAAAGCATAAAAAAATAGATATATTAAATATTTGTGTAACAATGATTATTGTTTTACTTTCTTTTTTATTAATTATATTGCAAAACATTGTGATTGCTACTAAATATGAAAATAAATATTCACTTTTATGAAGAATTGTTTATTTGAGTTAATGTATTTAATTGCAATGAAAAAAAATTATTATATTTTTCTTTTATGAAGAATTAAGTTTTGAGTTAATGCATTCGATTTGAATGCAATTTATATATTTGGCCAATAGATCTCTATTAAAGATAATCGACTCCTTCTTTCTATTTTTCTCTTTGAATATTTTACTTAACATTAACTATAGTTATGAAATTTCTTCTTTCTTTCCTAAAGAAGTTGTTGTAATTAATAAGATTAATTACTTTAGAGATGTTCAAAAATGACAATAATTGGACAAGTGAATTTGGAATTCGGAATTTGTAACTCTTCATGAAATGTTTCAACATGAAAGCATGCAACTCTTGGAATGATAGTATTGGCCAAGCATTACAACTTTTGGTAAATAGAATTGTTTCACCAAGGGTAGCAACCTTGTGAAACTCTACCAAGTGGCATATATAATACTCATTAGAATTCAGAAATCAACACACAAAAATTCATTACAATCCCAACACTCTTCGCTACATTCGAATTTTCATTCGTCTTGTGCAAACTGATATTGACCAAAAATGAATAAGAACCTAGTTTGTGGGGACTTATTGGGAAAACCATGAATTAAATCTGTGTATGAATCGAGCAAACTGATATTGACCTGTAATTGTATATTTGTAGGCAAAGGATATTCCTCCGAAGGAATGATCAAACTCTGTACAAATGATAATATGATTAATGAAATTTCAAATTTCACTTATATGATTGAGTCTACTTCTTTATGGAACTTTAGATTAGCACACATTGGCATTAGTACTATGAATAGACTTATTAAATCCAAAATGATCTCTTGCAATATTCATGATTTTGAAAAATGCAAAATATGTGTTAAATCTAAAATGATCAAGAAACCTTTCAAAAGCGTTGAAAGGAAATCAAACGTGCATGATCTTGTGCATTCGGATTTATGTGAATTTAACGGCATGCTAACCCGTGGGGGAAATCGTTATTTCATAACATTTATCGATGATTGTTCTAGGTTTATACATGTATACCTTTTAAAGCACAAAGATGATGCATTTAATGCTTTTAAGCTCTATAAAGCGGAAGTGAAAAATAAATTAAATAAAAAATAAAAGTACTTAGAAGCGATAGAGGTTGTGAGCATCTTTCTACCAAATTTAATGCATATTGTGAAGAATATGGCATTATACATGAATGTTCAGCACCTCGTACACCACAACAAAATGGATTGGCCGAAAGAAAAAATCAAACTTATTAGAAAATGATAAATTCTATGATAATTCATTCACAATTGTCATTTAACTTGTGGGGTGAAGCATTGTTATCTGCATTTCACATAATGAACAAAATTCCTTTAAAAACAACAATAATTTCTCCATACGAAATATGGAAATGAAGATCACCAAATATTGTATATTTCAGAGTATGGGGTTGTGTAGCATACTACAAAAATATGAACCCTAAAAGAACTAAACTAGGTCCTCGAGGGATCAGGTGTGCTTTCATAGGATATGCTTCAAATAGTAAGGCATATAGACTTTTGAATCTAGAGTCTAATGTAATTGTTGAATCCAGAGATGTGGAATTCCTTGAAAATATTATCACAAAGGATAAAGAACCTGAGAATTCCACGAATAACGAATCTCGTAACGAAGAATCTCCACAGATGGTTGAAACACAACTCGGGCCTAGAATAAGCAAAAGAGCACGAAAATCTAAGGCTCTTGGATCTAATGAAATTGATTCTCAACTTATTTCCTTTTATCTAGTTGAAGGAAATTGCGAGAATGATGTTCATAAAATTCCTATTATTTTTCAAATAGAGGATGATCCTAAAAACTATAAAGAAGCAGTAGCTTTAAAGGATGCTTCTTTTTGGAAGGATACTATCCAAGATGAAATAGATCAATTATGTCAAATCACACTTGGGAAATTGTCGACCTTCCTAAAGGATCAAGACCCTTTGGATGCATGTGGGTGTTTAGAAAAAAGTATCATAGTAATGGTACATTAGACACCTATAAGGATAGATTAGTAGCAAAAGGATTTAGACAAAAAGGAAGGTGTCGATTACTTTGACACATATGCTCCAGTAGCAAGAACTACAACAATTAGAATATTGTTTGCACTAGCTTCCTTGAAAAACCTTATTGTTCACCAAATGGATGTTAAAACGACATTCCTAAATGGAGATCTAGATGAGGAAATCTACATGGAACAACCAGAAGGCTACGTGCTTCCTGGAAACAAACAAAAGGTATGCAAACTTATTAAATTCTTGTACAGTTTGAAATAGGCACCAAAGCAATGACATCAGAAGTTTGAATCTGTCATACTTTCACATGGGTTTATTCTAAATTCTTGTGACAAATGCTTGTACAAAAAGGTACATGGAAACATGGTAACATATTTATGCTTATACGTTGATGATATGTTAATCATTAGCAATGAAATAAAAGGGATCTTAGAAACAAAGAAATTTCTAACTTCCAATTTCAAGATGAAAGATCTTAGGCCAGTTGATACCATATTAGGAATCAAAGTAAAAAAGAAATTGTGGGGGTTATGAACTTAATCAAACACATTATGTTTAGAAAATGTTGGATAAGTTCAAACACTTAAACTTCAAAGAAGTAAGCATTCCATTTGATCCTAATGTCAAACTTCAAAAGAACACAGGAAGAAATGTGGCCTAATTGGAATATGCAAGTGCAATTGGATGTCTAATGTACTTAATACAATGCACCAAACCTGACATAGAATTTGCAGTTAGCAAAATGAGTAGATTTACTAGCAATCCAAGTGATGAACATTGGAAGGTCATAACTAGGATTTTCGGTTATCTCTTAAAGACCAAAAAACTTGGCCTTCATTATGGTAGGTTCCCTGCCATATTAAAAGGATATACCGATTCAAGTTGTATATCGAGTGTTGGAGATTACAAATCTACAACTGGGTGGATATTTACATTAGCTGGAGGGGAAATTTCTTGGAAAATCAAGAAGCAAACATGTATTACCCTCTCAACCATGGAATCAGAGTTTGTAGCTCTCGGTTCCGCTGGACAAGAAGCAGGATGGTTGAGGGACCTTCTGTTGGAAGTACCATTAGCTAAGGACAACGTTTCAAAGGTGTTGATACATTGTGATAGTCAAGCCACCCTAGCTAGAGCATTCGGTGAAGTATATAATGGAAAGTCCAGACGCATAGGTCTAAGACACTCTCTCATAAGAAAATTAATTAAGGATGAGATCATTTCATTGACATATATTCAAACTAGCTATAACTTAGCAGATATGTTTACTTAGCCATTGGCCAGAGACTTAGTAAAGACTACCTCAAGAGGAATGAGGTTGAAACTCCTTGAATAAGGGTTCCAACAATGATAGCAACCCAATCTGAAGTTAATAAATCTTAACCTAAGATTCAATGGGTAATAACAAGTCATTGATTTGGATGATTGTATAACATTTTGCGATAATGTTAACTATTATAAATCGAGGGTTGAGTTTTTGAAACTCTTAATGAAGTTATATATCAAGGATATGCGTTCCAAGAAAATGGATGCAAAATGAACTTCACCTATGTGAATTTTGAGATGGTGTCGTCTCAAAGTGAGAGTTGGAGTTTCTCTCATGAAAAATTCATGAAAACAGGAAAAACACATGGCCATAAATAATGCTAGGCGAGATATGTAGGCGAAGAACCTTAAAGAATATGTGTGACGTAACACCGGTATAATCACAAGGGATAATGGTTCAAAGCATAGCTACCTAACATTATGATTAAACTTTGTGTTATTTACTAAGGTTTAGTTCAAATCGAAAGATACTTAACTATACTAATATTCTTTTCTCTCTTTCTGAAATTGAGTTTGTCATTATTAGAACAAGTGGGGGATTGTTGTAATTAATAAGATTAATTACTTTAGTGATGTTCAAAAATGACAATAATTGGATAAGTGAATTTGGAATTTGGAATTTGTAACTCTTCATGAAATGTTGCAATATGAAAACATGCAACTCTTGGAATGATAGTATTGGCCAAACATTACAACTTTTGGTAAATAGAATTGTTTCACCAAGGGTTGCAACCTTGTGAAACTATACCAAGTGGCCTATATAATACTCATTAGAATTCAGAAATCAACACACAAAAATTCATTACAATCCCAACACTCTTCGCTACATTCGAATTTTCATCCGTCTTGTGCAAATTCGATAAGAATGAATTATCCTGGGTATTCCTGCATCAAAACTCTAAGACAAATCGAGAGTGCTTGAAATACTATAAGAAAAGTGATTCGTACACGATTCAAACCTGGATCCTTACAATTTTGAAGTGTTACATAAAAGAAATATAACTTTTCTTTCATTAACATCACATATACCCATCTTTTTCCTCTCTACTTCTTATATGTATGAACATTTTATATTTATTCACCCATTAGTCATAAAAATTAATTGTATAACACAAAATATAATGTTTCAATATTCATTATTGTTTGTATATAGGTTATTTTTCAATATTTGCCTTTAGTTGTTCAACATGTATTTCTTTTTTAATTTTATTTTACATGTTTTGGTCTTCATCTTTTTTATTAATTTTTTTTTAAATATGATATTAAAACATCGTGGAGAGAGAGAGAGAGATTACAACAACATATTAAAATAATTTAAAATATTAAAATAATTCATCTAACCATCACTCACTTAACTCCAAATCTATTCTTATTTCTTAATTGAAATTGAAGTCTATTCCAATTCATATGTTCTTATTTTGCTTTTAATCTTTTTCTTTTATATATTATCATTTTTGGTTAATAATTATTCATATAGTTTCTTCTTTACAAAATTTCTATCATATTATTTCTATCTTTCACTTCAAATAAGAATTTAAAATAAGAATTTTATAATTATTATGTACGGTTAATTTTCTATTTTAAACTACAATAGACCTTTCATTCTCTCTTCTCTATTTTCATTTTATTGTTTCTCTCTGTGTTTTCTCCAGCACTTCAAAATTCAGATTTGATTTTTTTTTTTTGAAAAATAGTTCTTTAATTTAATTTTAAGTTTGGTTACATTTTGGATTTTTTACTTTATTATTCAAAATAATTGATATTATGCTTGAACAATTATGATACAAGTAAAAGGTAATAGAGCCAGGTGTATGTTTTTTCTTTTACATAAAAAATAATTAAAAAAACTTCTATTTTGTTTAATTGTATACGTTTGTGGTAATTATTTTAATTTGTGTTATATATTGTTTTATTTATCACTAGCGTTCAAATCGTGTCCGTTTGTCTTCGTTTTTAAGGTGCACCGCGTAGAAATATTAATAATGTTAATTTTTATAAGTTTGATTTTAACATAAATTATTTATATGATGAGGTCTATGTCATGCTAAAACTAATTGTATTAGACACAGAGATCCAAATAAATGTGTATATCTTTTTATGATGTTAATTTTCTATGTTGTATTAATAAATGATATTATTTAGAAACCGTCATGTAGACTTAAAATCAAGACGATAAACGAACAATTTAAAATTGGAATCGTGAATGAACTATATATATGAACTTTATTATGCTAACACGTATATGTCTCAGATTCTTAAAATGGTATCAGAGCTCACACGAGTGAGTTCTGGTTCATCACTTCCGATCCAAAACCCTAATTTCTTCTTTCTTCTTCGTTCAGAACTTTGATTGATTTTTGCAACCTTATTGATTTGGATTCTTGATTCAGCTTTTTTTTATTGTGGTAACGTGTGTATGTCTTTAAGGAGATTTTTGGTGTATGTCTCATTAAAATTTGATTAAGTTCTATATAGAATGTTTGCAAAATAAATATCCAAGAATATTCGGAAATCTCTCTCTCTTTCTCTCTCCCTCTCTCCCTCCTCATTATGTATTTTATAAGACTTATTTTGTGTAGATGAAAAGTAAATTATATTTATATATATATATATATATATATATATATATATATATATATATATATATATATATATATATATATATATATTAAAAGTAAAAATACTTTATTTAAATTATTAAAATTAAAAATAAGTTAATAAATATGCATACTCCATATATTTTAATATTTTATTCTCAGTCCTCACTTGTAATGTGTTTTCCCACTTTCTCTCGACTTCCATCTAAAAAAAAATTCATAATTTTGTGGACAATTCTGCACAGAAAAGTTTCGGCAATTTCGCAATATCAATAATATCCATATTCTATTCCAATATCGTTATTGAGATTGTTTTTAAAATTGACGTACGTTAGAATAGTCCGATCGTAGAGTCGTATTCGGTTCATAGGAAAACACATTAAGATAAGGGTTTTTCCCATGTAAATCTAAATTAAACTTGAATTAAGAGTTGCATAAATATAATATACATGTTTTCAATGTTTTAGAGGTCTAAATAATAAAAATATTAAGATTTAAGGATAGACGTGATCCGTATATTATTTAACCGTATGGCAAGATATATCTGGATTAATTGTTAAAGATATTTAAATTAGAAAGCTGGTACTTGAGTGATGTTCTTTGGATTTGATTGTGGTATATATTTTCTACAATGACTCCTTAATATGCCTTAGATAAATTTTTTAGATACATTAGGTTATTCAGTATTCTGGATTTTGTATTGGAGCTGTTATACTTGTTATTATTCTCTAGTGTCTCTATGTTGCTATGTAATGATTATTTATTGGTGTTTGTAGCAACTAGCAGAGGAACTTTTTGTTAATGTTAGCGTTATATCTCAGGAACTTTTTGTTAATGTTAGAGTACAATATTGTGATAGAACTATATCACTACTATATTTAGCTTATTTCCAATTTCATATTTTAGTACCCGTCTTTGAGTTATATAGTGGAAATTTATTGTTGCTTTAATCTATGGACTAGTATGAATGTTTAGTATTTAAATATGTTTTCATTGGTTTCTCATTTAACTTGGTGTTTATATTCACCCTTTATACAATAATCACATTTATTGCAAAAATTGCTTCTTTATGAGATTACCGAGATTACTTTTTTGGTTGAAGAGGAATAATTATTATTTTTGCTTTAGTAGTCTTAGTGGCAGGTAAAATTCCGCGTGGTTGTTTTAGTGGCGGGTAATTCTATTCTATTTTCCATCATGCATGACAGGCATATGCATTTTCTCTCAGGTTTGTTTTCATTAAAGATTTGTTGTGTCAAAGTTGTTTTGAGTTGGACATGAGGTTATGTTATTTTAAGTTGAATTTTTGTGAATCCACTAGGTAGTAATGGAAGTTGTTTTATTTTTAAAGACTAATCAGGATGTTATCGGTCCACCCAAAATTATGGATTATGTATCTGAGCTACAGGTGATTGAAATTCGTTGTTTAAGTTGAACGTGCGGCATTACATTATTTGTTGGAAATTTTGCAACTCTGATTTTATTATTATTCGTTGGGTAGAAATAGGGTGTTACATTGCACATGTTTCAATGATCCAATCCTCACCTAAAGAACGGTTTGCATTATGAATGTTAAGAGAGTGCAAACCTAGGGGATATATATGAATGATATGTAAGTCAGATTTGCTCGATTCTTCACTTTTGCTCGGCAAGGCTACAAGCTTATTGTGCATATCATGTGTGAGTTCAACCTTGGTGTCTTAATCATTGGTTTGAATATGTTGGCCCTAATCTTCAGTAGAACTTTCCACATTGTTGGAGGAGCTAATTTGTCTTTGAATATGAATATTGGTGGGAATCCATGTTTAAAATAGCATGTAGCAAGTGTGTGACATGTCTTGCCACATAAGGAACATACCTTGAAATTAGAGATGCCTCAACTTTGAAAGTTAGGTCTTCCACAACCCTTACCTTTTTCTGTTGGAATTTGACATTGGCTTGTTGATTACTGGTGTTGGTAAAGAAGATCTTGGCAGTTTCAATGGTGATGGTGGAGCTTAATTGTCTTTCTTGTTGCAAGATTGAGGCGAAACCCTTTGTGATTTCAGGAAGAGGCTCAACCATGAGGATATTGGATTTGACATTGGTGAAGTTCTCATTTAAACCTTTCAAGAAGCATATAATATATTCCATATATCTTTGCTTTTTGCTTGTGACATTTGTGCCACATGTGCAACTAGGAAGAGGTCACAAAATTTCCAAATCTTCCCATAGAGTTTTTAATTCATTGAAGTACGTAGACACATTTTTGTCACCTTAATGAATTGAATGAATTAGTTGCAGTAAATAACAGAGATGAAAGTGATCATCTTTTGAGAAACGGTTGGAAAGGCCTATCCAAAGTTGTGTTGAATTGTAAATGTAAATTGTGCATTGGGCAATTTCATGGAATATAGATGCAAAAAGCCATGCAAGAACGATGTTATTATAGTGTTCCCATGCGTCAAATAAGGGATCAAATTCACCCAGTGTTGTGTGAAGGTGAGAAAAATACACAAGAAGGGGGTTAAATTGTGTATGTCAAATCGTATTTACTTCTGAACCAGAGTTCATAATCTAAATTAAAGTTCAGAATATGATTAACAAGTTGCAGCGGATAAAATAACAAAAGTAAATAAATAGGCAAAACACACACAAAAGTTATCTTAGTTCCTCTCCAACTGAGAGTAGTCCAATCCCCTTGCAACAAAAGATATTTTCCTCTACACAATCAAATTTGATTACAACTATTTATACCCTAAAGTATAAGACTTTCTCCTACTCAGACCTACAACCTAATTCTTCCTTACTCAATCAGCACCAGACTGAGACTTCATGCTTAAATCCTCATATCCTAAGTGTCTCTCCCGAGATTTTCATCCTGGTACAGACACAAAAGTGGCGCGGAAAAGAAGAAGAGTCGACATCTAGACATTTTTATCCCAAGGAAAGGGAAAGGAAATGTTGCACAAACTTGGGAGAAAGGAAAGAACAATGTCTTGTGAACCAGAGAGAATAGGTAAGGGAGTCGGTTACGTGAAGGGAGGGTATTAGCACCCCCTTCACGTCCATCGTACTCGACAAGATCCATGCTTACTTGCAATGTTTCAAAAGGTAAGGAATAAACTGCTACTGAACTGGAAAGAAAGAAGGAAAGGGAAAAATCTAGGGAAAATAAGGAGTGTGTTCGAATGGGCCCTACCCCACTGCCTACGTATCTCATCGGGAATGAGAATCAAACTTGACGTAGTTCCCCTAACTAGGGAGTAAGTTTGTTTGTTTGTGGTTTTTATGGTTGAACTGTATGCCTATGCTCAGGTGTTACAGGATATCCTTGAACTAGTGTGTTTACCGTCTTGCAAAGAGACAAGTCGAAACAAGTTATTTCGTTAAGAGTGGGGAGATGAGAAGAGAATTCCCACAGGAAAGACACTTGTTGTTGGTTTGGAGCTTTTAGAAGCTTTTTATCTGAATTTGCATGAGAAAGTATACTCAAGTCCCTTTCCATAAAGTACGTATTTATTACATCACTCCAAGATGGAATGAGGAATAAGCCCACCCAAGTAAGGAGAAGACCCCCAAGACTTGGTTCCAAATATTAGGGCTTAAGTACACAAGCTCGTTGTACTTATTAAGTGTTTTTTTTTATTTTTAAGTGAAAAAATGTTTTTTTAGGTTTTTCTTTGTGAAAATGGCTTCAAGTTTAGACTTGTACATCATGCTAGACCAGCTCACATTATCCCAAGATGGGATAGATGCAGATGCCCCATGGAATATTTTCATAACACAAGAAGTCATTTCAACCTTTATTAAGTCTTTTTAAGTTGTTTTGAGATGAGAGGAGAGAAAACACCAAAAGGATATTCAAAGGTAAAATGTCTAAGGGAGACTAGACCTAATGAAGTTATCATGCTTGGAAATCCTAGGTTAGTGAGGTTTGAGTATATATATATATATATATATATATATATATATATATATATATATATATATATATATATATATATATATATATATCCTAATGAAGAAGGAGGAGAGAAAAGAAGAAGAAAGAGGAAGAAAAGGAGACTTAGAAGACAACTAACTTCCATGAAGGAAGATAAGTCATTTCTAAAGGGGAAAGTGAGCAATTATGCAAAACAAAGCATCTTAAATGCTTGCAAAAACACAATATTGAAATGTAAAAGGAGAGAGAGAGAGAGAGAGAGAGAGAGAGAGAGAGAGAGAGAGAGGTTGGAATGTGGAAGCATTCACATACTCTTAAGACATACCAATGCCCCTACAATGTTAGCAAATGAAGCATAATAGTTCATAAGACATAAAATTAAAGCTACACACATAATGGGAACAAGGTGAATGCATCTTAAGGCTCACAAATCTCATAAGTCAGGAACCTAATCCTAAATGAACTTAAGAATTTCAAAGTACCTAAACCAAATCAAATAAGTTCAAAGAAATCCTTAAGAGGTAAAGAAGTTCTAAGGACATGCAAATGAGGAAGTGAAGATGCAAAAAAGAGTAAACATGGATGTAGACACATGAAAATATCAAAGTTAGAATGTAATGTCAAATTAAAAGGTCTTATGTGTCGCTCCCTGGATTTCCATCCTGGTACAAACGCGAAAGTGGCGCGAAAAGAGGTAGAGTCGCCAGTCAGGCATTTTTATCCCGAAGGAATGGGAATGGTAATGCTGCACAAACCGAAGAAAAGAAAAGGAAGGACACAGGTCCTGCGAACCAAAGAGTCTGGGTTCGGGATTCAGTTACGACATGGGAAGGTATTAGCACCCCAGATCGTCCGCCGTACCCGACGGGATCCATGCTTGCAAAGAAACTGCTTCAAAGGGTGAAGAAATGAAAGTTGCTGCAAAGAAAAGGAATTGAACTGGATAAGAAAAGAAAAGAAAGGGGGAAAATGTAGGGAAAATAAAATAGTGTGCTCGAACGGACCCTACCCCGCTGCCTACGTACCTCACTGGACATGAGGATCAGAGTTGTCGTAGTTCCCCTAACTAGGGGTGGAAAGGATTGCTTGTGTCTTAAAGCTTGAACTGCCTATGTCAATGCTCAGGTGTTACAGGCTCGGACGACGAGTGCGTTACCGTCTTGCAAAATAACAAGTAGGAGCAAGTTTGCAGACGAAGCGAAGGAGATGAGATAAGAAGTCTCGAAGGAGATACGCTTATTTTTTGTTTGTGTTTTTAGAAGTCTTTTATTGGTGTGGCACAAGATAATGAACTCAAACTATTTTCCATGGAATGTGTACTTGTCACTACATTCCAAGATGGAATAATAGAACAAGCACACCAAGTAAGGAGAATTTATCCAAGACTTGTTTCCAAGGGAAAGGGCCTAAGTTCATTGACTTTTTGAATTTATTAAGTATCTTAGTGACTAAAATGAAGAAGTATTTTTTAGGATTTTTCTTGATGAAGATGACCTCATGATCCGACTTGTGTATCATGCTAGACAAATGCATTATTCCAAGATGGAATGAATACATATGCCCCATGGAATAAGGCTATACACAAGAAGTCACTTCTTTCTTTATTAATGTTTTTTAGGTTTTTGTTTTGAGATGAGAAGAGAGAGAGAACCAAAGAGGAGCAAAATGCAAAAGTATAATGGGAAAGACTAAACCTAAAGTTATCATACAAAAATTGGTCCTAAGGTTAGTGTGGTTTGAACTATATCCTAAGAGAAAAGAAGATAAAAGGAGAGGAACAAGAGAGGAGAGGAAAGCTAGAGAACAACTTACTCCTCTAAAGGAGATAAGTTGCTTCTAAGGGGGGAAAGATGCAAAATTGAATCACATGATGGCATAAGGCTCATCAAAAATCACAAAGTAGAAAGAAAATTAAAAAAGAAGAGATGAAGAGTTGAAATATGGATAAACATCCACACTTCACTTACCATGAGCCCCTGAAATGTTAGCAAAATTCAGCACCTCAAATCAACACAATTCATGGAATTAGCATGCTCAAAGTTCAATTCAACAAAGATCAAACAACATGCCAAACTTTTGCACATACATGAATTTACGCGTCGAGAACATGAAGGCATACATCAACCAGCAAGCAAATCACCCTAAACTAGAATGTTCAATGATCATACAATGATCCATGGTGATTAAAACGAGTAAAGTAATCAACCTAGCTCAAAACAGCCCAAAGAAGTCATTCTGCTTTAGTGTTAACCAGTTAACCAAAGCGTTAACCAGTTATCCATGTTCAAACCTGCAGAAAACAACGCAGAAAACGGATACGTTAACCGGTTAACCATAGCATTAACCATTTAACACTGTGAAAACAACAACAATTCCTGCAGAAAACCAGCTTATCCAAATAATTCCACAACAGACCAACAATCAATTATGCATGAAATAGTTGGATCAATTCACATTAATCAAACATCATTAAGCTCATGAACATTGACACATAGATCCGATTGCAAATCAACCAATCAATTCAAGCAAGACAAGCAAATACACAAGCACAATGTGGATCTAAGCACAAGCATGCAAATAAGCTAAAAAACATAGCTAGATCTGAATTTAACCAACCTACAAAACTGAGGTATGCTTTGGTAATTGTTGTTTGAGATGGAAATGAGGAATCACGCAGAAAACTTCGAAGATCCGGTGCTAATCTTCACACATCATGCAAAATAAATGCAAGTAAAGGATCTTGATGAAGAACTTGGCTCCAAAATCACTTCTTATCTCCAAACCAGATCTGAACCAAGTAGTGAAACCAACAAATTGATGCAAAGAAGATATGGATGGAGGTCTAGTTCCAAGATCTACAAACCTTAATGCAAAGTTTTGTGATCTTCAAAGAGGAACTTTGAGTGATTTGGAAAATTGGGAGAGAAAATGAGAGAATGGTGAGAGAAGAGTGAAAATTCAGAAAAATGAGAAGTGAATTATGAGAGAGCTCCCTCTTGGTTTGGAGGGAAATGGAATAAATATCTTTTAGGTTTGGGGCCCAAAAGTTTGGCTTGGGATCCAAAAAAATATGGTTTGGGATGAGCTTAGAAAGTGATTAGGATCTAGCCTTTGAATCAGGCTTGGAAAATTATCTAGATCCTTCTCCATAATTTCCAATTAATTCAAAAATGAATAAAAATTAGAAAATATGAAAAAATGGAGCCAAAACACATGTTGAAAATGCTGCTGGAATTCAAAATTCGCAGCTGTTAATCGGTTAACCAAAGTGTTAACCGGTTAACGCAAACAAATTTTGAATTCTCCCTCTTTTTGGTGGGAAACTTCAAGAATAGCCCGGCGCCAACCGTTCCAATCTGATTTTGATCCTTAATTATTTTATAAGGCTTTGACCATGATACCAAGCTTGTACAAAAGGTCATGTGAGCTTCCTGCCAGGTCACCATGCTCTTGACTTTAACTTGTAAGACCATGCGCTTTCAGATGATTGATCATATGCCTTATGCTAGAACATGCAAGTGATATGCTTCATTTTTCTATGCAAAATGCTAAGGCTATGACATGATGATGAGTAATATGATGATGATGCTAAAAAGAAGAAGGCAAATTTGGGGTGTTACAACTGCCCCTATTCAAAGAACTATTAATCTGAAAAGGATGATAGCATGGCTATCGACCGTTCAAGATAAACTGTGGTTGAATACCAAGAAGACTTGAAATTTGCACTCTGCTGGAGGATGCAAGAAAGGGAAATAAACCTAACCAAATGATGCTTTGGATAACTGAAGTGAGGACAAAGCAGACGAGTTCCTTCCAATTTGAATTGTTACTTCGGATAAGAAAAACCTAGATGGACGAGTCTTCTTTGAGCGAAACTGTTACGCCAGGAATCGGACATACGAGCCTTCCCCAACTAAACCTGTTACGCCAAGAAATAGACATATGCGCCTTCTTCAAACAACCCTGTTATGCCAGGAAATGGACATACGACCCCTCTTCATACATTTTACAAAAATATATGACCTGAGACAGACGAACCTCCTTCGGATAACCCGTTACGCCAGGACCGATGATGCACTTAGGTCTGTGGGATAGACATGCATAATCAGAATAGACAAACTCTCTTCATATATCCTTCATAGATATATGGTCTAAGACAAACGAGTCTTCTTCGAGAAAACCTGTTACGCCAGGTGCAACCTTAGGATTGGACGAACCCTCTTCATACATCTTACGTAGATGAGTGGTCTTTGAGACAAATGAACCTCCTTCGGATATCCCTGTTACGCCAGGACCAGTAACCATTTTGACGTTTAATCCCACTATCAGGACTTCAAACCTCTTCAACACAAATGAGCATTGGATGATCATCAAGGGAACACAGACGAGTGCCATAAGTCAATGATACAAACGAATATTAGACGATGATCTAAGAAACACAGATGAGCGCTTCAGGCGATGATACAGGCGAATATCAACCACTGATACAGACGAATACCAGAAATCCAACACAGACGAGCACTTGGAGTAGCAATACAGACGAGTACCAGAGCGATTATCAAATCAGTACATATGGATATAAGATAACACAGACGAGTGTTAAGAACGATACAGACGAGTATCCAAACAGATAACAAACACAGACGAGCGCTGGGGAATGCGGATGAACACCAAGCAATTATCAAACACAGACGAATGTCGGAATACAGACGGGAAAAAAACAGCTATCCAACACCGACGAGTGCTAGGAGATGCAGACAAGCATCAAACAACTATCAAGCACAGATGAGTGTTGGGGATTGCAGACGAGCACTGATAGATTTCAAACACAAACGAGTGTTGGGGTGTGCATACGAGCAACAACATCAACATCAAACACAGATGAGTGCTGGGGTATGCATACGAGCAATAACATCAACATCAAACACAGACGAGTACTGGAATGCAGACGAGCATCAAATAGCTATCCAACACTGACGAGTGCTAGGGAATGCAGACGAGCATCAAACAGCTATCCAACACCGACGAGTGCTAGGGAATGCAGATGAGCATCAAACAGTTATCCAACACTGACGGGTGCTGGAGCATGCAGACGAGAAAAATCAAATATCAAGCACAAACAAGTGCTGGGAATGCAGACGAGCTTCAAACAGAGTGCGAGCACATACGAATGCCAGGGAATGCAGACGAGCATCAAACAAAGGGTGAGCACAGACGAATGTCGGGGAATGCAGACGGGCACTAAACAAAGTGCCCTGATTGGCAACAATAATCACGGTTATGCAAGGGAGAGTCGGGTCAAGAGGCTTTGACGATGCTTAACTCTGGATGGGGAGATGAATAACTGAAAATTCTGACTCTGTGGGGATATCAGGCGTATTGCTGCTCGCTGGGGATAATTCACTGCAGAAAGATAATCCGCTTGGGGATGAAAGCTCTTCAATTATCCTTGTAACTCTGCTGGGGATTCCACTTGCTCTAGCTCAGCTGGGGAGCCTTTCTGCTTGGGGGAGTATGACACCATCCTGCAAAACCTGCAACACCAGTATACACACATGTGCCTCGGGGATTTACATGGTATGATCTGTTCATCCATTGTTATCCGACACTCAAAGATAGTTTTAATTGTTTCCCTGCAATGTCATTTTTTTAGAAAAACAACATGTTTCATATGCAATGTTCTTTTTGCCAAAAATTCAGGACATTTTTGCAAACAAAGTAAACGCAACACAACACGGCTTTTGACTGAATATTCATTCGTTGAATGGCCTTTGAATAGGCAAAGTTTTACATCAGGAAGCAACTACCTGGAAAGAGGTAGCTACTATAAAATTGAGAAAAGAAACAATCCTAATGGCAATGTACACGACATTCCAATGAGTTTCCCTCCTGCTATGACCAACATGTCTTCAAGACTTTCTGTTCTTGCCTTCACTTTCTAAAGAAGATGAGGGGACTGATTCCTACCCTTCTGACATCGCCAGACTGCATGAAACGATGATTTGGTTCAGATTACCCAGATCGCAGTTGTTCTCTTATTCCCTTGTTTTGCATGGATCGCCCTTTCGGGTTTTCAATCAATCGGGATACCTTTTTTTACCTGAGTTGTCCGATGTGGCTTTTCAACTCAGCGGGTGTACTTTTTTTTTCCCCTAATTTTTGCCCGAGCTTTTTATTCTGTTTTTAGCTCGCCGAGATTCCCTTTTTTTGCCTGGAATTTAATTCTGTTTTTGTGTCCAGCGGGTCTTTTTATGTGAAGTATTTTTTAATTGTGTCCGAGTTAACAGGAGATTGGAAATCTTGTCCATCCATAGTAGTGAGAATCAGTGCCCCACCTGAGAAAACTTTCTTTACTATGAATGGGCCTTCGTAGTTCAGGGTCCACTTGCCCCTGTAATCTGAACCTGGAGGAATGATCCTCTTGAGTACATGTTTGCCTATTTGATACTCTTGAGTACGTACTTATTGGTTGAATGTTCGCTTCATTTTCCTTTGATAAAGCTGACCATGACAGATAGCCACTAATCTCTTTTCCTCAATTAGACATAACTGATTATATCGAGCACGTACCCACTCAGCCTCATCAAGCTTCACGTCCATCATCACACGTAATGAAGGAATTTCTACCTCGACAAGCAAGACTGCTTCCATGCCGTATACCAGGGATAAAGGAGTTTCCCCGATTGACGTCCTGACTGACATTCGGTACCCATGCAGCGCAAATGGTAGCATCTCATGCCAATCTTTGTAAGTGACAACCATCTTCTGCACAATCTTCTTAATATTCTTGTTAGCTGCCTCTACCGCACCATTCATATTTGGCCGGTAAGGAGAAGAATTATGATGTTGAATCTTGAAGTTCCGGCACAGTTCTTCCATCATCTTGTTATTTAAATTGGAACCATTATCAGTAATGATTCGCTCGGGCACTCTGTACCTGCAAATGATGTCTCTCTTTAGAAACCTGGCTACCACTTGGCGAGTGACATTGGCATAAGACGCTGCTTCAACCTATTTGGTGAAGTAATCGATCACAACCAAGATGAAACAATGACCATTTGAAGCAGTAGGCTTTATCTTCCCGATCATATCAATGCCCCACATAGAAAAGGGCCAAGGAGATGACATGATGTTGAGCTGGCTAGGAGGAACATGCACCTTGTCTGCATATATCTGACACTTGTGGCACTTACGGACGTACGAACAATAATCTGCATCCATTGTAAGCCAATAGTACACTGATCTCAATAACTTCTTAGCCATTGCATGTCCTCCTGCATGAGTACCGAAGGATCCCTCGTGAACTTCCTGCATTAACAAGTCTACTTCGTGTCTATCCACACATCCGAGAAAGACCATGTCAAAGTTCCTCTTATATAGAACTCCGCCTGCATTTAAGAAGAAACTAGCAGCAAGTCTCTCAAGGTCTTCTTGTCATTAGATGATGCCCCAGCTGGGTATTCTTGTTTTTCCAGAAAAAACTTGATATCAAAGTACCAAGGTTTCTCATCAGACACCGCGTCTACAGAGAAAGCATAAGCTGGTGTGTCAAGCCTGAAAATGTCAATCCTGGGAACATAGTTCCAACACAAGACTTTGATGGACGAAGAAAGAGTAGCCAATACATCAGCAAATTGATTCCCATCTCGTGGTATATATTGAAGCTTAACTGTTGTGAAGAACTTCAACAATCTTCTGGCATAATCCCTATAAGGAATTAAGTGTTCTTGATATGTATACCACTTTCCGGTAATCTGGTTGATAACGAGGGTTGAATCTCCGAATATATCGAGGGTCTTAATCCGAAGATTAATAGCCTTCTCTATTCCCATTATGCACGCCTCATATTCCACTTCATTATTGGTGCAACCAAAAGTAATTCTGGCAGCGAAGGGAAAATGAACACCTTCGGGAGTGATAAGAACAGCGCTAACTCCATGTTCGTTGATATTGACTGCCCAATCAAACATCAACTTCCATTTGGATTCAGGGTCAGGCCCCTCCTCCGGAAGTGGTTCCTCGCAATATCTTTCTTTGAGGTACACGATGTCCTCATCAGGGAAATCAAACTTCATCGTCTGATAATCGTCTTCAAGTGGTTTTTGTGCAAGATAATCTGATAATACACTTCCTTTAATGGTTTTCTGGGAAGTATATTGTATGTCATACTCTGTTAATATCATTTTCCACCTTGCAACCCTTCCGGTTAATGCTGCTTTCTCGAAAATATAGTTGACAAGGTCCATTTTTGAGATTAGCAATGTGGTATGGGTCAACATGTACTGTCTCAATCGACGAGCAGCCCATGCCAAAGCACATCAAGTTTTCTTGAGCAGTGGGTAACGGGATTCATAGTCGGTAAACTTTTTGCTAAGGTAATAAATAGCATGCTCTTTTCGACCAGACTCGTCATGTTGGCCTAACACACACCTCATCGACCCTTCTAACACAGTCAAGTACATGATAAGTGGCCGTCCTGGAACTGGAGGCATTAGGATCGAAGGCTTCTGCAAATATTCTTTTATCTTTTCAAAGGCTCTTTGACAGTCCTCATTCCACCTGCCCGTTTGTTATTTTCTTAACTATTTGAAGATTGGCTCGCATGTGGCAGTTAGATGAGATATAAAACGTGAAATGTAGTTCAATCTCCCTAAATACCCACACACTTCTTTTTTTTTGTTTTCGGTGCAGGCATGTCTTGTATTGCTTTTACTTTTGCAGGGTCTACCTCAATCCCTCTTTGACTAACAATAAAACCCATCAATTTACTAGAACGCACTCCGAAAGTGCACTTGTTTGGATTCAACCTTAGTCTATACTTTATCAATCTATCAGTCAACTTTTTGAGATTGACCAGATGCTCTTCTTCGTCCTGGGACTTGGCAATCATATCGTCCACATAACACTCAATTTCCTTGTGTATCATATCGTGGAACAAAGTTTCCATAGCCCGTTGATACGTTGCCCCGGAATTCTTCAATCCAAAGGGCATAACTTTATAACAGAATGTACCCCACGGGGTAATGAACGTCGTTTTCTCCATGTCTTCCGGTACCATCTTAATCTGATTGTACCCGGAGAAGCCATCCATGAAAGAAAATACCGAGAACTGAGTGGTGTTATCTACCAGCACATCAATGTGAGGTAATGGAAAGTCATCCTTTGGACTTGCTCTATTTAGATCCCGATAATCGACGCACATCCAGACCTTGCCATCTTTCTTTGGTACAGGCACAATGTTAGCTACCCAAGGTGGGTAACTAATTACGACAAGGAACCCGACATCCCACTGCTTTTGAACTTCCTCTTTGATCTTCATAGCCATATCGAGGCTAGTTCTTCTTAGCTTTTGCTTTACCGGAGGACAGTCTTCCTTTAGTAGCAGCTTGTGCACAACAATGTCAGTATCCAACCCCGAAATATCTTGATACGACCAGGCGAAGATATCCACATATTCACGTAGAATACCAATCAACTTTCTCTTTACCTCGGCCTGCAGACTGACCCCAATCTTTATCTCCTTCTTTACATCCTCAGACCAGATGTTGTTGATCTCTATTTCCTCCTAATGAGGCTGAATGACCCTTTCCTCTTGTTTCATCAACCTAACCAATTCTTCCAGGAATTCATAGTCCTCCTCAACCCCTTCATCAACTTGGTAGATAGGATTGTCGAAGTCATGCATAGTCATAGCAGGAACGTTATCACAAGAATCCGAATGATCAACACTGCACAAATGATGTGCTTATTTCAGAATCTATTCTTTCAAAGGAGACGTAAACACACAAAAATACTGAAAAGAAAACATTGCCATTTTATTTGTTTTTGTGAAATTTTTTTTTAAAAAAACGAAAGAAAGAGAACACCATTTGCTTGAAAAATGTCCTTTATTTTATGGAAAAAGCAAATGCATTAAAAACACGGTGGCCCTACAGATGGATCCATGCACCTTGGACAGAGTGCTGGATTTGACATGCAGTATGATAAAAATGGAAACAAAGAAAATTACTTTGACTGCCAAGTAACTTGAAGAAAATCTTCAGCATACCAGTTCCGGAGCTCCTCCCCATGTACGCATGTGTGAATCCAGTTATCCAAGTCGCAGTCACTATCCCCCTCTGCATCTGTAGCACAAATGACGTTGTAGTCGAGCATTCCAGTGCTTGTGAACGCTATGGGCCTACTGCCATGAGACCAGTTGGACTGACCAGGTTGATATCCGAGACCAAACTTGTCATCTTTCTTTTCCACTTGTAATAGCTTGCCCCAGCCCTGGGCATTTCCGGATTGGACTACTTCCTTAGCTTGCTTGTAGGAATAAATAGGAGAACCTTCCTTCTCATTTCTTTGAACTGCAGCAACTGGAGACAAAGTACTAACATTAACTGTCTCAAAAGCTTGGCACAGTGTCTCATGGATCTCCCCGTCCATTTCCACATACTTGAAGGTCGACAAATGGCTTACGAAAATATCTTCTTCTCCGTATATAGTAACAACCTGGCCGTCTACCATATACTTCAACTTCTGATGCAACGTGGAGGTTACTGTGCCAGCAGCATGAATCCAGGGATGTCCCAGCAGACAGCTATAAGCGGGTTGGATATCTATAACATAGAAGGTACTCTTGAATACTTGAGACCCAATCTTTACCGGTAGCTCCACCTCCCCAAACACAGATATTTGTGACCCGTCAAAGGCTTTCACAATCAAATCAGTGGGTCGCAGGACAATGCCATCAACATTCAGCTTCATTAAGGCCTTCTTAGGGAGCACGTTGAGAGAAGAGCCTGTATCTACCAAGATATGTGATAGAACAGCACCCTTACACTCCATGGTGATGTGTAAGGCCTTGTTGTGATTACGTACCTCGAAAGTGAGGTCTTTATGTGTGAATCCCAACCCATGGCTGGCATTCACACTGCCTACCAACAGCCTCCAACTGGTTAACAGTTATCTCTTGTGGTACATATGCCATATGCAAAACTTTCAACAAAGCCTCTCGGTGAGCTTGAGAACACATCAGCAACGACAGAATGGATATCTTGGACGGGGTCTGATTCAGCTATCCAACCACTTTGTAGTCACTTTTCTTAATTATTCTCATGAATTCCTTAACTTCCTTTTCAAAAGTGCCCTGACTAGCGGTAGGAGTTTTCACCTCTTCAGTTGCTATCTGCTTACCCTTAGCCTTTGCAGCAGCTTCAGCTTTAGGATCGCCTCTAAGAGCTTGAGGAGCAAAGAGACGCCCACTCCGAGTAAACCACCGACATTCACAACAGTCGGATCAATTGTTACTGCTTTACTTTCCACCTTTTGACCTTCTACGTACACGTTTGAGCCATAATGCCAAAGGATGGCCTTGTCATCAGCAGAGGGAACTGGTCCCAGAATAGTAATGGTAACTGGACTTACTTCTGTAACATAGATAGTCACAGGCTCTCTCCAGGCATGAACCTCAGTAGGATCAAAATAAATTGTCACTGTAGACACACAGTCACTTCTATTGTCAACCCTGTCAAACTGTAGGGACCCCTCATCAATCAGACCCTGCAGCCTCGCTTTCAAATCCTCACAGCCCTTAACTGAATTCATACAACCCTCGCAGTCAAAATCACAACTTGGGAATACCTGCCCTTTCAACAATCTGTCTTTCACCACTAACAAAGAAGACTTCACTTCATCCACATTCAAAATCAAGTTTAACCTCTCCCCGCCATCAACGGCGATTATCCGGGCCCCTCCATGATTTGTAATGGGGTTTGATGTAATATTTGGAGGCGGTGCGAAGTTAATTGCTTTCGAGTCAATCAAGTCTTGAACCTTATGCTGTAATGCCCTGCACTTCTCTATTGAGTGCCCGGGAGCTCCTGAATGGAATGTGCATCTTGCATTAGCGTCAAACCTCACTGGAAGCTCTCCAGGTGGAGGTGGTGCTAATATCCTCAACTGAACCAAATTCAAATCTAACAGTCTTTGGAGTAGTGTTGTGTAGGTCATCGGGATAGCCTCAAGCACCCTGTTAGCTGGACGAGCTTGTCTCTGTTGGTAGGGTCTCTGCTGATAGTTATTGCGATGTGGCTGTTGTTGTTGTGGTTGCTGAACAGGACTGGCTGGAATGGTGACAGCTGCCACCTGCTCGTAAGATCCCCTGTATCCACGGCCCCGACCATGGCCATACACAGCATTAGTTTCTCCCTCCCTTCTTCTCGGAGGTCCATTAAAAGCCTTTCTCACACCGCTTGAGCTACTTGCACCATTGTCTTGGATCTTCCCCATTTTCAACAGAGTTTCAACCCTTTTCTCCAGCTCTCACAATATCATTAAACTTTGTTGCTGAACAAGACGCCAGTCTCTCAATAAACACACCCTGCAGTGTTCCCATAAACATGTTTTCCATTTCATTCTCCAACAACAGAGGTTGTACTCGAGCAGCAAGCTGACGCCACCTCTGGGCGTACTCTTTGAACCCTTCCTTAGCATTCTGAGACATTGTCTGCAACGGGGTACGATTTGGAGCCATGTCCAAATTATACTGATACTACTTCACAAACGCCTCAGCTAGATCCTTCCAGCTTCGAATATTGACCCTGCTCAGCTTCATGTACCATTCTAAGGAAGCTCCTACAAGACTATCCTGGAAGTAATACATCCACAGCTTTTCATCATCTGTATGTGCAGCAATCCTACCCACAAAAGACTGCAGGTGAGTTTTCGGGAAAGCCGTTCCGTTGTACTTATCAAAAGTAGGGACCTTGAACTTGTAGGGAATTCTCACCCCTGACACTAAACCCAGATCGATGATGTCAAACCCTAGAGAACTCTGAGATTGAATGGCGCGAATTTGCTTAGCCATTTCTTCAAACCTCCTATTCATGTTAATTCCCTGGCCTTCTTCCTCATCCAGCAAAGTGAACTGCTCGTCCTTCCCATTCATCTGCATATTATTCACTCCATCATTGATAATAGTGACCCCTGGTTGCACCACAGGGATTTCAACGTGACGGGCGCCAACCCCGATTCGATTACCTCCATCTGTTGTCCCATTGTTCTTGGCCTAATTATTCTCCACCATCTCTCACAGGCGCTCTTGAGTTTGACCCATCCCATCCATGAGGGTCATGAAGTTATCCATTCTTGTCCTTAAGTCATCCAAATCTGCTTGCATCTGATACATTGCTTTCTCTCTCTGTTCACCTTTGTAGGGTATATGTGCATAGTTGGCTGTCTCTGAACCTTCTTGGGAGCTATAGTGCCTGAAAGCGACATAAGCGTTAGAAAACTGACGAATTACCTACAAAACTACAAACACATTATATGCATGCAATGTAACTATTTATGTTTCCACGTTCAGGCATTAATATGCCCCAGTTCTGGTATTTTGGACAGAAAATACTCTAGATGTCCTTTTGGAAACTAGCTTTTCAAACTCTTTTGAGGAGTATTCAGACCCTGATGACTTTGGACCAACAAATTTGCTCATTCAGACACGGTAATTGGAAAGTATCATTTCATTACATGAACAAACTACCAACAACCAGAGTTATAAACATAAACAGAATTTCCAAAGGGTTATAATCCAATACAAAAAAACAGAAAGATAAAGCAAGACTCCTACAACAGGCATGTAGGTAGTCTAGATACAAACAACAATAAACTAAAACCCTAGGCTAAAGGAATATTCAGGCTCTTTCTTCTGCAGTCTCCACCCCTGTCCAGTTCTTCTTGACGCCTGCTCTTAAATTAAGATCTGCAATCTCCTTCATTGCTTCCTCCAATGCTAGCTGGATCTGTACCAATTGCTGAGTCTTTTCCCTTCGTATCTTGTGAACTTGTTCTACCTCTTCTTTCTTGAATGCCATCTGTACTTCAAAGAACTCTTCCTTTTCTTTGTACTTCTTCTGCTACTGTTCTCTTTGGGCCTGTAACCAAGTGATGGATTGACGAGCTTCTCTAAGCGTCTTCAAAATCTTCTTATGCTCCACTTCTCTTTTTGACTTTGTTAAACCCAATCTCTGAAAATGAGCTTCTCTCCCAGCAAACTCCTTTTCTTTAGCTTCTAAAGTAACCTGCATCCTCTGTAGCTTTTCTTCTACTTCTTTCCTAACGTGATTGGCACGGTGATACAAACTAGCCATTTCAGAATTCTCTACCCGAACCTCGTGCAACTGAGCTTCCAACTTCTTGTAATCTTCAATAGAAACAGCAGTTTGTGCCGGTACCTCTTTTGGATATAGTGGAGCCTCAACTGAGAATGGAAGGAAGAAAGTATCAACCCTACCTTGTATCCAAGCAGCAAAAGAGGGATAAGTCTCAGTGTCCACCTTTCCAAATTCTTTCTTTCCCTTACTCAATCTCACCTCCCAAGCCTGAAACACCTGAGTGACTAGCTTCTCATTCCCTTCCAATGGCGCATACAGGGATTCCAAAATCTCTTCAGCAGAGGGAGGATCTATCAAAGAGTAACCAAACTATTTCTGAACCAGCACGGGATTATAATTAATCATCCCTTTCCTACAAAGCAAAGGTACATTGGGAAACTCTCCACAACTGATAATCATCTCTTTTCCCAATAAGTCTCTGTTACTCCCCCAAGCTATATCGTCTGAAGTCAAGCCCATCAATCTTCTAGCCTATTTCCACTCTTGCTTCAGATCTTTGAACGGTCCTGACATTGGAAGTTGTTTAGCAAACCAATCAGCGAATAAGGGTGCACAACAGTTTACAAATCCCTTTCTTCTCTCGTTCCTGTAATGAACATTATAGTAGAAATCTCCCAACAAAGTAGGTACTGGATTCTTCTGAATAAAGATGGAAATTGCCTCTATACCAATTAACCCCTTCTCCCCTGGGAACAAGCTTATCCCATAAACCATCAAAGCCAGTAATGCATTGAACCCCTCCCACTTGTTCCCTAGAGCAAACAAATGAGCCTCTGTTACCAGAAAATCCAAGGCAATTCCTTTCCCTTCACTAGCTTCTAAACCCATCCTGACTCTGAGCATAGTAAGGTGGCAGGAACTGGCTATGTCTGCATGTGAGGGAGTTCTCCCTGAAGCATAATAAGGAATACCCTTTCCAATAGGAATCTTCAAGTTGCTAGCAATCTCTTCCAAGGTAGGAGCCAGGATGTAATCTGGAAATACGAAGACTCGCAATTGAGGATCATAAAACTGCAATAATGAATGGAGACTATCCCTCTGGTCAGCAGTTGGCTTGCTTACATAATTCAAAATTTTCCCAAATTTCTTCCTGAAGTCTGCTAAAACCTTATTAGTCATCAAATTTATCAGCTTCTGAATACTCCCGGTCTCTGGTTGCGGGAAAGTGTAATGCATATTTCTTTTTCTAGGTAACTCTTGGACTTCTGTCATTCGGAGAAATAATGAATACCAGAACTAGGTACAATGGATAGAGGATAACCTGAAATGGAGACACAAACAATTAATGCAAGTATGATGCGATGCAAATGCAATGCAGGCATATGATCAACAACTAGGACTGCTTGGATATGGGATACTGGACCCAAGTGACCAAGAACCAAGATCCTCTAAATAAAGCCCCATGAACAAGGTCTCAAATAATCCCCAAATCAGATATCCGATGACTTAAGAACTCCCAAAATCCATGTAGCCATATCAAATCATAGAATTGTACTGGCAATGAGGTATGATGAGGTCAAAGGTTCCTGCAAACCAGTAAACCCCTCCCAATCTCACATGTGTGCTCCGAGTCAAACATCACAGACTCTCAAAGCCGAATAGCAATAACATGTTCACCATTTCTGAGAAATGGCTCATGACCAGATCAGGGAATCGGTTTGGCATTATGTACTACTCAGGGAGGTTTCAGCGTGAATCCGGGAAAAACAAGCATCCTTTATAAGTTCCCAGCTTCGAGCACTGAAATCGAGAAACAATAGTACATTCCTCCTGAAGGGTACAATATTATCGTCATATGACCAGATGCTTTGACTGAGTTCCTATAAAAGAACCAGGCCATTCTATGCGAGTTCCTAGTGGGCCCTCGGGTGCGAATGGGTTTGCCATAGAATGTGGTCTGCCAATGTCACCACTGGAGAGGGATGTTTCCATAAAAGTCCTCAATGATCGGTCCCCAGATGCACATAACAGTCGAGGTTGTGTAATGATCCAGAAAGATTATGATATCAATACATTCCCAAGACGGTCACAAGTCTGGGCGTGGAACTCACTAATACCAACATAGCAAGATGCCATAAAGCCAAAGTGGAACCACTCTAAGTCCTAGGGTGCACTCGAGCCCCGGTTATGAGCTCATCTCTCAATAACAATTCCCAATCCCACAGAAAAAAGGAAACCAGCACAGCCAGACAGTCCAGTAATAATATATGATGCATGAATATAAATACTGAAAACTGTAAATAAAGATGTAAATTAAACTGTAAATAAACAACAGTAAAATAAACAAGCAACAAAAACAATCAACACCCAAAGAAACGGAAACACGCAAGCGCTAGGAGAGACTCTCAAGGGAACCATAGATTCTGGGTTTGATCCCCAGTAGAGTCGCCAGCTGTCACTCCCTGGATTTCCATCCTGGTACAAACGCGAAAGTGGCGCGGAAAGAGGTAGAGTCGCCAGCCAAGCATTTTTATCTTGAAGGAACGAGATTGGCAATGCTTCAGAAACCGAAGAAAAGAAAAGGAAGGACACAGGTCCTGCGAACCAAAGAGACTGGGTTCGGGAGTCGGTTACGACCTAGGAAGGTATTAGCACCCCAGATCGTCCTCCGTACCCGACGGGATCCACGCTTGCAAAGAAACTGCTTCAAAGGGTGAAGAAATGAAAGTTGCTGCAAAGAAAAGGAACTGGACTGGATAAGAAAAGAAACGAAAGGGGGGAAAATGTAGGTAAAATAAAAGAGTGTGCTCGAACGGGCCCTACCCCACTGCCTACGTACCTCACTATACATGAGGATCAGATTCGTCATAGTTCCCCGAACTAGGGGTGGAAAGGATTGATTGTGTCTTAAGGCTTGAACTGCCTATGTCAATGGTCAGGTGTTGCAGGCTTGGACGACGAGTGTGTTACCGTCTTGCAAAATGACAAGAAGGAGCAAGTTCGCGGACGGAGCAAAGGAGATGAGAAAAGAAGTCCCGAAGGAGAGACGCTTATTGTTTGTTTGTGTTTTTTAGAAGTCTTTTATTGGTGTGGCACAAGAGAATGAACTCAAACTCTTTTCCATGGAATGTGTACTTGTCACTACATTCCAAGAGGGAATAATAGAACAAACACAACAAGTAAGGAGAATTTATCCAAGACTTGTTTCCAAGGGCAATGGCCTAAGTTCATTGACTTGTTGAATTTATTAAGTATCTTAGTGACTAAAATGAAGAAGTATTTTTTAGGATTTTTCTTGATGAAGATGACCTCATGATCCGACTTGTGCATCATGCTAGACAAACGCACTATTCCAAGATGGAATGAATACATATGTCCCATGGAATAAGGCTATACATAAGAAGTCACTTCTTTCTTTATTAATGTTTTTTAGGTTTTTGTTTTGAGATGAGAAGAGAGAGAGAACCAAAGAGGAGCAAAATGCAAAAGTATAATGGGAAAGACTAAACCTAAAGTTATCATGCAAAAAGTAGTCCTAAGGTTAGTGTGGTTTGAACTCTATCCTAAAAGAAAAGAAGATCAAAGGAGAGGAATAAGAGAGGAGAGGAAAGCTTGAGAACAACTTACTCCTCTAAAGGAGATAAGTTGCTTCTTAGGGGAGAAAGATGCAAAATTGAATCACATGATGGCATAAGGCTCATCAAAAAACACAAAGTAGAAAGCAAATTAAAAAAGAAGAGATGAAGAGTTGAAATATGGATAAACATCCACACTTCACTTACCATGAGCCCCTGAAATGATAGCAAAATTCAGCACCTCAAATCAACACAATTCATGGAATTAGCATGCTCAAAGTTCAAATCAACAAAGATCAAACAACATGCCAAACTTTTGCACATACATGAATTTACGGGTCGAGGACATGAAGGAATACATCAACCAGCAAGCAAATCACCCTAAACTAGCATGTTCAATGATCATACAATGATCCATGGTGATTAAAACGAGTAAAGGAATCAACCAAGCTCAAACCAACCCAAAGAAGTCATTCTTCTTCAGTGTTAACCGGTTAACCAAAGCGTTAACCGATTAACCAGTTCAAACCTGCAGAAAACAACACAGAAAACAGATACGTTAACCGGTTAACCAAAGCGTTAACCGATTAACACTGTGAAAACAACAACAATTCCTGCAGAAAACCAGCTCAAAACCAGCTTATCCAAATAATTCCACAACAGACCAGCAATCAATTATGCATGAAATAGTTGGATCAATTCACATTAATTAAACATCATTAAGCTCATGAACATTGACACATAGATCCGATTGCAAATCAACCAATCACTTCAAGCAAGACAGGCAAATACACAAGCACGTGGTGGATCTAAGCACAAGCATGAAAATAAGCTAAAAAACAAAGCTAGATCTGAATTTAACCAACCAACAAAGCTGAGGTATGCTTTGGTAATTGTTGTTTGAGCTGGAATTAAGGAATCACGCGGAAAACTTCGAAGATTGGATGTTAATCTTCACACATCATGCAAAATAAATGCAAGTAAAGGATCTTGATGAAGAACTTGGCTCCAAAATCACTTCTAATCTCCAAACCAGATCTGAACCAAGTAGTGAAACCAACAAATTGATGACAAGAAGCTATGGATGGAGGTCTAGTTCCAAGATCTACAAACCTTGATGCAAAGTTTTGTGATCTTCAAAGAGGAACTTTGAGTGATTTGGAAAATTGGGAGAGAAAATGAGAGAATGGTGAGAGAAGAGTGAAAATTCAGAAAAATGAGAAGTGAATTATATGAGAGCTCCCTCTTGGTTTGGAGGGAAATGGAATAAATATCTTTTAGGTTTGGGGCCCAAACGTTTGGCTTGGGATCCAAAAAAATATGGTTTGGGATGAGCTTAGAAAGTGATTAGGATCTAGCCTTGGAATTAGGCTTGGAAAATTATCTACATCCTTCTCCATAATTTCCAATTAATTCAAAAATGAACAAAAATCAGAAAATATGAAAAAATGGAACCAAAACACATGCTGAAAATGCTGTTGGAATTCAAATTTCGCAGCCATTAATCGGTTAACCAAAGCGTTAACCGGTTAACGCAAGCAAATTTTGAATTCTCCCTCCTTTTGGTGGGAAACTTCAAGAATAGCCCGGCGCCAACCGTTCCAATCTGATTTTGATCCTCAATTCTTTTTTAAGGCTTTGACCGTGATACCAAGCTTGTACAGAAGGTCCTGTGAGCTTCCTGCCAGGTCACCATGCTCTTGAATTTAACTATTAAGACCACTCTCTTTCAGATGATTGATCATATGCCTTATGCTAGAACATGCAAGTGCTATGCTTCATTTTTCTATGCAAAATGCTAAGGCTATGACATGCTGATGATGAGTAATATGATGATGATGCTAAAAAGAAGAGGGAAAATTTGGGGTGTTACATTATGCTTCCCTAAATGATCATACCAAACTTCATGTGTTAATTCATGGTAGAGTGAGAGATGAAGGGAAGAAAGCATTCACATGTTCATAAGAGAATACACAAGTAAGTCAAAGTACAAGTCAAACATGAATGAATGACATGAGATGATAAAAGTCAGTAGAATACATCACTTTTTAGTGTCCTATAATTTCTTTGAATGAACATACAAACCATGTTATGAAGCATTCAAGTGATTGAGAGATTAAGATGAAGATGAAGTAAGAAGAATTAAGATGTATCATGTAAGGAATGAACACAAGTTAAGATGAAAGTCAAGTGAACTAAAGTGATCATAAGATGATGAAGGTCAGTAGTACATGATGAGAATGACATGTTAAAGATGCACATATAAGCAAGTTAAGTTCATGTGTCAAACAAGTTACATAAAGATGCAAAAGATGTCACCTAATGCAAGGGTGCTTCATACTTGAAATTAATGGAAAATGATGTAACATATAATACAAATATGAATGCTTCTCAGAAAGGTGCCACATTTTCCTCATCTTACGTCTTAACAACATTTATTACACCGTCAAACGAGTTTTTCAAAACATTTAAAATATTCATTTTTCTTTCAAGAATCAATAATCAACAAAACTATGCAGCAGATTTATAACTTCATAACACTTCTTTCTTTTCATCAAAATACCAAGACCTTAGGTCAATTTCAACAATCATCAATAAATACAACTAACTTCTATTAACTCAAGAAAATCATCATAATAGACAACATATTGTTCACTCAAGCGTGCCCCATCCGATGTTACATCTATCAGAGCAAGACACCATATCACTAAATAAGTGACGCATAAACATTACTAACTACGTCCAAGCACCAAGTTATTCTTCAGTATCTACAGGATGGCATAATAGACCATCACCAAAGTCAGGCAGGGTGAGTAATCACAAATCAATATAATTAACATATCGTAAAGATAATCATGCAACATACATTAATAGCAATATAACATAAATCATCATCCATCACATTATAAGAACTCAACAAACATCTATCAACACATATGCATCATGCTATGCCACCAAGAATGAAATGCAATTCTCCTAATATGCATGTGGTACTGATTTTAATATGTGATGGACACTGGGCCATCTATTTTCCACAAGGAAGCACAACATAAAAAACATAAACAAAAACACCCCAATCCATACAATGGGATTGAAGCCTCAATCATCATAGGTATGCCATGAATGCAACGATGCAACAACATCAACATAATCATCATAATCAACATGTGCATCAACGTTCATGTAAATATATCATCATCCTCTTCATAAGACATATATACATCAATCATGTAATCTATCGACATATACTCATCGTCACATAACAATCATAAACATCATAAGGTAGCATCATAACTCCATTTCACCCTCAATCATCATAATTCATCTTATCAACATGTTCGTCTATTAGAAAATATAAACATCAATTATTCACAACTTCTATTTAATCCATCAAAGCATCATGATTGTAGCATCACTCGCATAACTCATACCGTCACATAATCCAACACATAATCATCATAATTCATCATTCATACATCTATTAATTTACCTACTCATGTCATCATTACTACATATCATCATAACATAACATAATCAACTAAACATCATTTCATCATGAATTCTTACACATTTAGCATGTTATAGCATGGCAAGGATTCGCAACAACGTCATAGTAACACAAGGTAACAAAACAAGTCATTTTGAGTCATTCAAGAAAAGAAAACATTTTTCAAAAAGCTACAGGTCCCGCTAAGCGAGCTTATCGCTCTGTAAGCGAGCTACTCTCGGGTTAGAGAACTCTCAAAGTTTCACTTGCTCGCTAAGCGAGGTACGCGATTTTCGCAAATCGTAGTCTGCGAACAATAGCAACTTAGTTACGACATTTTACCCAAAAACACAGTTTTTATCATCATATAATCATTAATTCAACAACAAATCATCATAACAACATACATACAACATATACAACATAAAATACAACACCATTCATCACTAATTCCTCAATTCTATTCATCAAATCCTAGGTTTTCTCTAAAACCCCCAAATTCCCCCAATACCTAAACTCTACGTCAAAATATATTGAAAAGCGATACTCGCTATACCTTAGAGTGAAGCTTTTCCACGTTCTTCATCAACAATCTTCGGATACCTCTTCAAGCCTTCGCTCCTGTTCCTCATTCTTCATACTTCTTCTCTTTTCTTTTCCCAAAAACGATCGCAACTGATCATATTCCAAACTCTCAACTCTTTTTTGTCAAAATTACCCCGAGGGCCCAAAATACTTTTTTCCAACTTTGTCCTCAACTTAGTCTTCACAATTACCAACATATCCTCAAGACCTTTTCTTCTCTTATTTTAGTTAAATAATAATAATTTGAATAATCTAAGATAATTATTCCTATTATTTATTATTCACTAAAATAATTCAAATAATCTCTTCATCAATGCAACAACGGTCGTCTAACACCAATTAATCGACAACAACAAGCTACATATTTAAATTAAGAAAACGGGGTGTTACAGTATGCAAATGCCATGCTCCATTATTTCTAAGGAATCTATATGCTTAGATTCAAGTTTTAATATAGAAAAAATCCAACAGCCTGATTCAAATATGCAATCCTCATAAATAACTTCACATCTGTGCAGAAATGTTATGATGTCATGTATGCAGCAAGAATGTGATCAATGATATGTGTCAGTGCTGGCGTTGAGCAGTGAGCTAAGTGTACGTGGAGATTCATAATAATAATATTATCTCTGTGTAGAACCTTAGAACTAAGAACCAAAGAACAACATAAAAATGGATCACTTCATTGAACAATACTAATGAAGTGGGTAGGTTGAAGTTCAAGGTTCCTGCGAACCTGTAAACAATCCCCATATCTCGCAGGTGTGCTACTATGGGTTAACATCACGGACTCTCAGGTCGAGTAGAAATAATATGTTCACCATTTTGGGTTTGGCATTATACACTAAAATAGGAGGTCTCAGTTGAGTTCTGAAAAACAAGCATCCCTCATAAGTTCCCAGCTTCAAGCACTGAGATCGAGAAACAATAATACATTGATCCTGAAGTGTACAATACTATCGTCATATAAAAAGTGCTTTGACTGAGTTCTTATACGAGAATAAGGCCATTCTATGCGAGTTCCCAGTAGGCCCTCGGGTGCGAGTGGGTTTTCCAACAAATGTGGTCTGCCACTGTCACCACTGGAGAGGGATATTTCCAAAAAGGTCCTCAATGATCGGTCCCCAGATGCACATAACTATCGCAATCTGGGTGTGGAACTCACTACTACTCGCATGACAAAACATCATGAAAGCAAAGTGAATATCCACGATAAAATTTAGGGTGCACTCGAGCCTTGGTATTGGGCTTATCTCACAGTAACTCCCATCACACCAAAAAAACCAGGCAGTCTAGACAGTATAATAATGATGCATTATATGTAAATACTGAAAGCAGTAAATAAAGTTGTAAAGTAAAACTATAAATAAAAACAGTAAACTAAACACACAACAACAAATAGATAAACACCCAAAAAAACAAAAACAGATAAGCGCTAGGATTGAATCGCATAGGGAACCAAAGAAACTGGTCGAGAGGTCGCCAAATATCGCTCCCGGGATTTTCATCCTGGTACAGACGCGAAAGGGGCACGAAAAAGAAGAAGAGTCGCAAGCCAGGCATTTTTATCCCAATGAAAGGGAAAGGTAATGATGCACAAACCTGGGAGAAAGGATAGAACAAGGTCTTGTAAACCAGAGAGAATGGGTAAGGGAGTTGGTTATGTGAAGGGTAGGTATTAGCACCCTTTCATGTCCATCGTACTCGACGGGATCCACGCTTGCTTGTACTGTTTCAAAGCGTAAGTAATAAAATGCTACTGAACTGGAAACAAAGAAGGAAAAGGAAAAATGTAGGGAAAATAAGGAGTGTACTCGAATGGGCCCTACCCCACAACCTACGTATCTCATCAAGAATAAGAATCAGAGTCGATGTAGTTCCCCTAATTAGGGAGAAAATTTGTTTGTTTGTGTTTTTTATGGTTGAAATGCTTATGCCTATGTTAAGGTGTTGCAGGTTCTCCTTAAACGAGTGTGTTTACCGTCTTGCAAAGAGACAAATCGAAGCGAGTTATTTCGTTAAGAGTGAGGAGATGAGAAGAGAACTCCCGCAGGAAAGACGCTTGTTGTTAGTTTGGAGCTTTTAGAAGCTTTTTATCTGAATTTGCTTGAGAAAGTATACTCAAGTCCCTTTCAATAGAGTATGTACTTATTACATCACTCCAATATGAAATGAGGAAGAAGCACTCCCAATTAAGGAGAAGATCCCTAAGACTTGGTTCCAAAGATTAGGGGTTAAGTACACAAGCTCGTTGTACTTATTAAGTGTTTTTGTATTTTTAAGTGAAGAAATGTTTTTAGGCTTTTCTTAGTGAAAATAGCTTCAAGTTTAGACTTTTACATCATGCTATACAAGTTCACATTACCCCAATATGGGATAGATTTAAATGCCCCATGAAATAAGTCCATAACATAAGAAGTCATTTCAACCTTTATTAAGTCTTTTTAAGTTGTTTGGAGATGAGAATAGAGAAAGCACCAAAAGGATCTTCAAAGGTAAAATGTCTAAGGGAAACTAGACCTAATGAAGTTATCATGCTTGGATATCCTAGGTTAGTGAGGTTTGAGAATCTATATCCTAATGAAGAAGGAGGAGAGAAAAAAAGAAGAAAGAGGAATAAAAGGAGACTTAGAAGACAACTTACTTCCATGAAGGAAGATAAGTCATTTCTAAAGGGTAAAGTGAACAATTAAGAAGAAAAAAAGCATCTTGGATGCTTGCACAAACACAATATTAAAATATAAAAGGAGAGAGAGGTAGAAACTTGGAAGAATTTCCATACTCCTTAGACTTACCAAAGCCCCTACAATGTTAGGAAATGAACCATAATAGTTCATAAGACATCATAAGACATAAAATGAAAGCTACACACACAACGGGAACAAGGTGAATGCATCTTAAGGCTCACAAATATCACAAGTCAGAACCTAATCCTAAATTAACTTAAGAAGTTCAAAGTACCTAAACCATATCAAACAAGTTCAAAGAAAGCCTTAAGAGGTAAAAAAAACGTTCTAAGAACTTGCAAATGAAGAAGTGAAGAAGAAAAAAGAGTAAAGATGGATGAAGGCATATGAATACATCAAAGTTATAATGTAATGTCAAATTATAAGGTCTAATTGTACCCTAAATGATCATACCAAACTTCATGTGTTAATTCATGGTACAATGAGAGATGAAAAGAAGAAAGAATTCACGTGTTCATAAGAGAATAAACAAGTAAGTCAAAGTACCTGTCAAACATGAATGATATGAGATGATAAAAGTCAATAGCATACATCACTTGTTAGTGTCCTGTAATGTCTATGAATTAACATTGTCAGACCCTAATTTTTGACCCTAAGATTTTTCGCATTTCATCTGCATTTGCATACAATCAAGATCACGCAATGGTTCGTTATTCTTCTTCAGTTGTAGGTATATACCTCACAGGGGATCACCGTGATTTTTCTTGTTTCTATCTATTTATATTTACTAATTTCTAACCAAAATACCAAAAAATGTTGTAGTTTGCTTCTTCTTCTTCTCTGTGTTGCAGGATTTCAAAGATAGGGCAGTATTTTTCAATTCAGAAGCGGTTGTTCAATTATGAATCGATTCAGATGGACGTTTGACCTAATCTTGGTCAAACTATCAGAAGATTGTTCAACGCAAGTTGTGTGTGCCAGTGGTTTATTTCTCAGACAGTGCGTATATTAAAGTTCAAGTTGTTGTGTGTCGGAAATCATCAGGTTATCAGACAATGTTGTGCGAAGTTTGGTTTGAATCTTCAAGTTCATCAGTTCACCAACGATTCATCTGAGGATTTATTTTCCTCAGTATGGTTTCGAATAATCAAGACAGATTTCAAGTGATTGTGGTATAAGTGGCAGGTTGTGCAGTGGTTTAGAAGTGTTTGTGATCATTTTATCAGTGGCTTGTGAAGAAAAATCAAGAGTTGGTTTTGGGCTTAAAATCAAGATTTCATATCCGTTTCTATCCATTTCATTTGATCCATAAACCAATTTTTCTAGTTCAATTATCCGATCATCCATTTCTATTCATTTTTTTTAACCATTACCCATTATTATTCAACAACCATTATTTTCCATTTTTTTCTCGATTATTCAATCATCCAAATTACCATCTTTCTTAACCATTTCCAATTATCATTTTCTAATCCATTTCATTAGCCAAACTACCATTTTTTTTTATCGATTTCCAATTAATCAAATTCCTTTATATTTCTAAATTTTAATCACCACAATTAATTTCTTTTTTCATCATAAACTTTTCATTTCCATTTCTTCTAAACCATAAAAAAATTAACAAATTATCAAAGCCCTTTCATTTTTTTTGTTTAAGCCCATTTCATTGTTTTTTTTAATAATAAAAAGTATGTTGTAAAGAAGAATAAAAAAGGCAACAAGGTCCATCATGTTTTTTTAGTAAGCCCATTCTTTTTTTTTTATATACAAAATATGTTGAGAAAAAAATAAAGAAAAGATAATCCCATCGGTCCATCCCATATATCACACATGAAGCTTTTCCCAGCCATCTGCCCCAAACAACCACACACGCCTTCATCTCACTTCAATCGAAATCAAGCAGCTTCACACCAGCTCCCAAGCGTCATACATCACGTGATTTTTTCAGCCAAGCATTCACAAGCTACAACACGTCATCACACAGCCACATGAACAAGCCAACATAACTTCAAGCTCACACACAAAACGCAGTAAGACTTTTTTACTATCAAAACGCATTTGGAATGTGAATAAAACACAGCCTTCCGCACACGCTGCAAAATGTCACGCATACACACGAGATTCTTCACCTGCAAAACGCAATGAAACTAACTCCAAAACTCAGCAAACAAAAGGCACAAAACGCAGTCAACATAACAGCAAACGACACAACACTCACGCGAAACGCATTCTACAACAGTAGCCAAGCAAAACGCAACTGAAGTTAACTCAAAACGCAAAGAAAACTCAGCACAAACATGAAGAATCCGTGACTTTCAAAACTCTACCATTCACCAAGCAAAACGACAGCAAGTTCTCAATTGAATTCAGCTCAAAACTGACTCTCCCATTCTATAAATTGAGGCCTTCATTCACCAATTTCTCTAAGCTTAGAAAGCCTCCTTAAGTGCTGCACAAATACAACGAAGCTTCAATCACTTTTAACCTTCATAACCATCAAAATTCTTCAAGATTTTTCTTCCAATTTTCTTTGGCTTTCACCACTCTTCACCTTCACACCTTTGAAAACTCCTTTCAATTTCCTAACAAAACATCAACAACAACTCAACATAAAACGGATCGGAGAGAAGAAGAAGGAAAGATAGTTATCTGCAAATTGAGGAAGAGTGATGACGCGAGTTTGCTCCTCTTCTTTCCGGTGCCGTTTCCTCGCAATTGTTGGCCGATGATGATCTTTGTGAAAGAAAGAGAGGTGCGATCGGTCTGCACAAGAAGAAGTGGTGTTCGTTTGATTTCATTTTGAAGGTATAGATGAAAAATGGTGACTCTGTTGTATCGGCGTCGTATTTTTGAAGAAGAAGAGGTAGAGCGTTGTTTTTGTTTGGAGAAGAAGAGCATATGTTTTCTTATTTGTTCATTTTAATAGATTTTTTTTTATAAAATCTATTGAAGGCTGATTTGTTTTTGGGCTTGTAAGCCACTTTGTTGTTGGATCCAATTCTCCCTATCCACCTCCTTCCACTGCCTGCGCCTCTCCTTCCTTTCTCATTTTTTTTCTTTTTTTCAATTTCTTTTCTCTTTATTTTTTTATTATTTGTTTTGATTTCTTTTAAGAAATTGTTTAAAAATAAGATTTCTCTTATTTTTCAAGTATAAGTTTATTTTTAAGAAAAATATAAAAAAAGGGAGGATGTTTAGTGCTTTATCTTTAAACTTATTTATTTGAAGTTGAATTTTATTTCATTGGTTAGTTTTTGTATGGATTCTATTTTAGATCCATTTCTTCTTCATTTTTTATTATCTCTTTTTATTTTTGGTCAATGAGATCTCGGATTCGTAGATTATTGGTTTTCGAAGATGTTTAATCTTCATTATTTCAAATCTATGGATGAATGATCATTTGGATCATTCTCCATACTTTGGAATCGTGATAGGTTGCCTTCGATAATTCAATGTGAAATCTCGATTAAGATTAGACCGTTACCTTTTCTTTTCGTGCGACATGTTTTCGGAGAATGATTCATCATATCATTTCTCTAACATGTATTAGCACAAATATTTTCCACCTTAGTTGGTGGTGGCCGGCCTCATTTGTAGGGTAATTACTCCGTAAATTACTCGGAGATTGCTTAACATAGACCTAAATTTGTCCCGAATTCGGAATAAGATCCATTTGGATCCGGTTGCCTCTCGAGTTTGGTTATCTTTTTGTGGTTGTGTTTGATTAAGTTCATCATACCATTTCTATGTAAATATTATAATACTATTAATATACTAACCATTTTAATTCAATCTCTCGCACCTTATCCTCTTTATTTCAATCTCTCGCTCCTTATATCTCTTATTATGCTTTTATATCATTCATCATATTGTTTATGTTTATATTGTTGCTTGTGATTTTTCTTTTGTCCATTTGGACACAAAAACATTAATAAAGGATTAAACATCTAAAAGACTTGTGACTTTGAATTTCAGACTATGGTTACTATCCTTAGCATTGGACTTGGATTCGGACTTAGATTCTAGGATCATTCCCTTGCTTGAGCTATTATGGATTGAAGACTTTGGCTCCGATTGAGTTCACTTATTCATGAAGATGGAAATCCGTTTGTTTCAAAGAATGTTCACCACACGGTTTGATCGTTCTTCCTTTAGCTTTTATTTTCAAGTCTTAGGATAGTCCCTTCATCTCCTCCCATTTCTTAAATTTTCAAATCTCCTTCCTATTTTCAAAATCTTCTTTGTTTTCAAACTTCAAACACTTTCGCAATCAAACCTTGACTTAGGTCATGCGGTTTTACCTTTTCATTTCATTTTCTTAATAAATGCTAAACCACATAAGCATATCGAAACTTTCTTCTCAAAAAACTTTTAAACTTTCAAAACTCATTCAATTATTTTTGTGCCCTCGTGCACGTTTCTTTTTAACCATTTTTCATGTTTAGATATGATTCATTCTTTCTAGCGGAATTATTCGCTAAAGAATGACGATTTATCTTTACATTTTAAAATCAATTCCACTCATTGTTTCTTTTCACAATTTTTACCAAGAACTACGGGGTTTTGATCTCGCATTGCACTTTGTGGGTACGTAGGCATGAGACGTTCGTCTCTTCAAACACAAAAATCTTAAAAAACATTCTTCTTCTCATCTCTTCAATCTTTTTTCAAGCAAACCATTTCAAACCAAAAAAGCAGTAAATATTTCAAAGGGTTCCCGTGGAGTACCACGGACATTTTGGGTGCGTAAAACCTTCCCGATTTGTAACCTATCCCCTTACCCGTTCTCTATTTGTTTCTTTTAGCTTTTGCTTTTAGATTCATTAGGTTTTATTTGTTCTTTTTACCTTTTCCATTTGGAATAAAATAAAAGCGCGGTGGCGACTCTGTGTACCTTGAGTTAAGTTAATCAATAGCTTACACGCATGATTTTACCGCTACAAACATACAAACCATGTGATGAAGCATTCAAGTGATTGAGGGATTAAGATGAAGATGAAGTAAGAAGAAGTAAGATGTATCTTGTAAGGAATGAACACAAGTTAAGATGAAAGTCAAGTGAACTAATGTTATCATAAGATAATGAATGTCAATAGCAAATGAAGATAATTACATGTTAAAAATACACATATAAGAAAGTTAGGTTCACATGTCAAACAAGTTACATAAAGATGCAAAAGTTGTCACCTAATGCAAGGATGCTTCATACTTGAAATGAATGGCAAATGATGCCACATATCATACAAATTTGAATGATTATTCATGAAGTCATTGGCATACATGATGTATAATGCAAATGAGATGCATGGTATGAACATATTAGGAGTATACAAGTTAGCATGAGTAGCATAGAAGAGATACCATGGGAGAATTAGGTCAAACATGTTCATAAGATGCTTCACACAAACCAAAAGACAAACCTAAGTCAAACGGACCTATAATTGATCATACAAGACCTATAAATTCTAATCAAACATGTCAAATCCCTACAAGTTACCTCTAATTATGGCATAAATTCCTTCAAGCAATTAGGGTTAGAAGTGATGAAGAAAGTTCATGAAAAAGTGCCTTCAATTACAAGTAATCAAACTTGCATCAAACAACATTCAAAAAAATTCAAATTAAAACCCTAGGGTCTAACTCAGAGGCTAAACATGTGTTAAAAGTTCATGCAAAAGTTCACAATATAACTAGTTCAAATAATGCCTTGAAGTTCAAGTAAGAACCATGAACAAGTATGCAAAAAGGAGGGACCAAAATGCAACTAGAAAGAGTTTTAAAAATATGCAAAAATACTTTTTATGAGGTTTTAAATGTATTTGAAAGAGTGCAAAAAGAACCATTTGAAAATGTTAAATGATTTGTGCAAAATAATTCTTGGAAGTGGATGTGTTAAGATTGAAACAATTTGAATAAGAAAATAAAAGGAAATTCATGAAATGATGTGAAAAATGCTTAAAATCAGCAATGAAAAATATAAAAAAGTTATTTTAATGTCTCAACATAATACATGATTTTTTGTATGATTTTCGAGTGCTTGGAAATGATTTTAAAAAATCAAAATGCAAACTATGTAAAATAAAATGAAAATAATATGAAAAATGAACCAGGGGTGCAAACATAGCAAATCCTACGTTTTAAATGAACTAGGCTCAGATAAAGGGGGTGGTGTCGCTCCCTGGATTTCCATCCTGGTACAAACGCGAAAGTGGCGCGGAAGAAGGGTATAGTCGTCAGCCAGGCATTTTTATCCCGAAGGAACGGGAATTGTAATGCTTCACAAACCAGTGAAAGAAAGGAAATGACAATGTCCTGTGAACCAAAGAACTAGGTTCAGGAGTCGGTTACAACCTGGGAAGGTATTAGCACCCCAGATAGTCCCCCGTACCCGACGGGATCCATGCTTGCAAAGAAACTGTTTCAAAGGGTGAAGAAATGAAAGCTGCTGCAAAAGAAAAGGAACTGGATCTGGATAAGAAAAGAAAGGGGGAAAATGTAGGGAAAATAAAAGAGTGCGCGAATGGGCCCTACCCCGCTTCCTGCGTACCTCATATGGATATGAAGATCAGAGTCGTCGTAGTTACCCTAACCAGGGGTGGAAAGATTGCTTGTGTTTTAAGCTTGAACTGTTTATGTCAATGTTCAGGAGTTGCAGGCTCGGACGAAGAGTGCATAACCTTCTTGCAAAGTGACAAGTAGTAGCAAGTTAGTATGTAAGGAGTGAGTGAGATGAGAAAAGAAGTCCCGAAGGAGACGCTTATTCTTTGTCCAGTGTTTTTTATGAGTTTTTTTATGAGTATGGCACAAGGAAGTGAACTCAAACTCTTTTTCATGGAATGTGTACTTGTTACTACATTCCAAGATGGAATAATAGAACAAGCACACCAATTAAGGAGAATTTATCCAAGACTTGTTTCCAAGGGCTAGGGTTTAAGCTCAGTAACTTGTTGAAGTTATTAAGTGTCTTAGTGGTTAGGTGAAGAAATGTTTTTTATGCTTTTCTTGATGAAGATGGTCTCATTATCAGACTTGTACATCATGCTAGACAAGCCCACACTATTCCAAGATGGAATGAATATGAGTTCCCCATGGAATAAGGCTATACACAAGAGACCATTTCTTCCTTTATTAAGTGTTTTTATGGTTTTGTTTGGAGATGAGAAAGAGAGAACCAAGAAGGATCTTAAAGGTAAAAAGACTAATGGGGAAAGACTAATACTAAATTTTATCATGCATGGAAGTCCTAGGTTAGTGTGTCTTGAAGTCTATCCTAATAAATAAGAAAGAGAGAAAAGAAAGAAAAGGAGAAAAAGAGAAGAAGACGTTAGAAGACAACTTACTTCTCTAAAGAAGTTAAGTTGTTTATAAGAGGGAAATGATGAAGTTAAGAAAGCATAGCATAAGGCTAAGGCAATCACAACTTGAAAATAGAAAGATATGAAGGAAGAAATTGTATGTGGGATGCCCTCCCACACACACGACTTACCATAACTCCCTACAAAACAAAGGTTAGTGAACCACATAAGGATAAAGTGAAAATAAGAATATTTAAACAATGAACAAGCCAAAGATGAAGGTCACAAACCAACCACAATCAAAAATTCAGTACCTAAACCCTATAGGTGACCTATAACAACTACCAAGCAAACCTAATAGGGTGGCATAAATGCCTTCCTCAAACTATGTTAGAAAGAGGGAAAAAAGAGGCACGAAAAGCTACCTAAGAAGCAAGACACCAAAAAAATAGAAATTATCATGAGAAAATTATGAAATTAAATATCTAAAGTCAACAACCAGTAGCGAACATAGTGTCAAAATGGTTCTCAAAAACTCACAATCAAACTCCACTAAATAATCGCACAAAGTCTCTTAAGAACACATAACGAAATCGCACAAACATGACTTATAAAACTACGAATAAAATGTATTTAAAAATATGACAAAAATATTTTTATGTTCTTTTCTGAGTATTTAAAATGATGCAAAAAGAATGGTGTAAAAATGTTACTCGAGGTGGAAGAAATAAATTGTACAAGTTAAGGTGTTATTGTGGAAGTCATTTGAAAAAGAAATCAAAAGAAAATTCGAAATAAAAATGAAAAGTTCAATAAAATCAGAAAATAAAAGCATGGAAAATTTTTAAAATGATTTAAGATGGTAAAATATTTTTTGGAGAATTTTCTAAATTTTTTTTGTATTTTTTATGAATTAAAATGAAAAAATATGTAAATAAAATAAAATAAAAGGAAAGAAAAGGGAAAGGGGTGCAACATTAGTAACTCTGTAATTAAAAAGGGAGATTGGGCCTGAAGAGGGGGTGCGAACAGGAAAGAGAAAAATGCCCAATCGAAATGCATCATTAATCCACTATATATTATCAGATTTTATAAAAGAAATAAAATGAATAAAAAAACAATAATGATAGCTAATGAAGGGCGCACATGTGGCGCTACAAATATCAATAGGTCAACTTGGATTTTAAGTGGAATAAAACAAAAACAAAAACCAGAACCAATCACATGCTGCCACAACTCCTTCTTCTTCCCCATGCCATAAAACAACATGCAAAAACCAGAAAATTAACATGAAACCCGCAGCCATACAATCATGAACACAACAAACTTCAAATCATCATATCTCCCTCATTTCTGAACGAAAATCAAAAAAGAAAAGACCAAAAATGAAGTAATCAATGAGAGGAACACAACCATGCCATTAATTTGTGAAAATAAATACTATAACACATAGAAATATAGCAAACAAGTCACAGATCTACAAAGTTTTCATAGAAAAAATCATGGCAAATAAAATCAGAATCAAACACACAACCACCTCCTACCTATTGTAGGGCTCAGCTAAAGATACATGATGCATTCTAAATCATTAAGACCCTAAGAATGAGAGAGATAAGACCACCTCCTACCAAGTGCTTCTTCAACTTCCAGCAACAAAATAAGACCAGATAAGTGTTCTTTGAGCTCCAAGGATGAAGAATCAAGTGATAGTTTAGAGATTCACCAACCAATTGAGAGAATTTTGGAAAACTTCAAGAATGAGCAAGAAAAACCAGATCTGAAAATGAGCTATTATCAGGCAGGTTTGGAGTGTTTAAGCCTATATAATGAACAAATAAGTTAGGAATGAGGTTGTGACCGAAACCGAGGCTTTGAAATGATTCTTTTGGCTTGGAGAGGAGAAATTGCAAAAATGCAAAAGGATGGTGTTAGGTTTGGATGGCTCTTGGCATGGAATGATAGGCTTGGTTTTTTGATCATAAATGTGTTACATACTTATGGTATTGGGCTGCCACGAAATTGATACTTGATGGCCACTCTTGGATCCAATTTGCAAATTGCTAAAAATGACAATTTTTGCATTCCCACTCATGGCATGTGGTGTAATTAGCTATTTTAGGAAAAGTTTTGAGGTTTCTTGATCATGTGGTGTGTAGAAGGAATCAATATATGTTTCAAAAAATCATATTTGTTCTAACTACCAACAGTTGAAAATGGTGGAAAATCAACTCATGTTACCATCTTTGAATGGACACATCTTAATAATGGTGAGTTCAAATGGTGAAATTACGGGCTCTTTGGAAAGTTATCATTATGGTAAACAAGATTTGTGTTTGGAAAAGAATGAAACGATGATTGGAAATGTCTTGAAAATGGCCATGAAAATTGATAGAAAATTTGTCCCAAAATAACAGAAAAAATTCTAAGTACTTGGAAATTAGAACCATAAAATCCTCCACTTTAATCCACCATAACTTTCACAAAAATAATCCAATGAGAGTGATCTTGTAATGGTTGGAAATCTCTTGAATAGAAGAACAAATTTCATGTTTGAAAAAATTTGAAATTATGCCTTGATCATGATGTAATTTTACCTTGAAAATGGTATGTAAAACATAGAAAACTTTCCAAAAATGGTAAGTTTCTAAAACCCTAATTTCCAAAAATGGCAACTTCCCACAATTCTTGATTTTTCATGATTCTTCCGACTTTTCTTGATCAAATCTCATTCATTAATTATATTTGACTTGTGTTGCACAAATTTGACCATAAAATCGGGAGTTGACTTTTTCTTCTACAAAGTTGACTTTTCCTCTAATTTCTTGCTTTTCAAGTAACTAACCAATCGAAGACCTTCTGAAATGATTCAAATGATGATATTTCATCCCTAGACACCTGATATCTTGTGAAAAATATTGATACCAAGTTTGAACTAAAATTTCATCATGAAAACCTTTGAATCAAAAACCCTAAATTTAGCCCTTTTTGTTAAGAAATGTCGCACTGCTTGCACTTCTTGATCAATCCACCTCTTTGAAAGCCTTGAGGGATCATTTGAGATCAAGTGGGATGTTAGGAACCCTTGATACTTGTTAAGACATGTATGAACCATGTCATTTCCTTTGAATGATCACCAATTTTTCCAATCACTAATCACATGCCTTATGCCTCAGACTATGGATGTTATTCTTCAAATCTTTATGCTAAGAATGCAATGACATGTACAAAAATGATATGCTAAATGATTTGAAAATGAGAGGGAAACTTTTGGGGTGTTATAGATGCCCCTATTCAAACATCTGTAATCTGAAAAGGACGAAAGCGACGGTTGTCGGCCGTTCGAGATGAACTGTGGTTGAATACCAAAAGACCGTGAAATTTGCACTCTACTGGAGAAGAAAGGGGAAATAAACCCAACCACGGAAAATAATTGCCTGATGATAAAGGTAACCAAAAGTAACAACTGAAAACGAGAAAATGTCTTTTGTAGGACACCAGGAGACTACTGGCTTGCAACAATGAAGGTGGACTTTGTACACTTTCAATCTGTGGGATAGACGTGTACAACTTCAAGATCCGTATTAACAAATACATTGTCTTGATATTGATTATAATCTGCATCTGGGCATGCACTATTTTGATTCTCTTCGTATAACCTAAGGTCAGGTATACAGTAAAATTGTGCAATTACGAAAATCCATGTAATAACGCGTTGTCTTGATTTTCTGCACCGTTTTGACAATATAGCCCACTGTCAGGATTTCAAACCTCTTCAACACAACCGAGTGCTGGATAAGATCAAGCGATCTAACAAGGAAATGGTATCGAGTAATCCATATCCGGGAACATGAGCAGGGCTCAAACAACAAGGAGTAACATCAAGCGATTTACGACTCAGACAAGATCAAGCGTACTACTAAGGAGATGGAATCAAGTGATCCATAACCAGGAAAATGAGCACGACTCAAACAACAAGGAGTAACATCAAACGATTTACAATCTCGGACAAGATCACACGATCTGCTGAGAAAATGGTATCGAGCGATCCATAACCAGGAAAATGATCACAGCTCAAAAAACAAGGAGTAACATCAAATGATTTACAAACTCGGACAAGATCACACGATCTGCTGAGGAAATGGTATCGAGTGATCCATAACCAGGAAAATGAGCACGGCTCAAAAAACGAGTAGTAACATCAAGCGATTTATAAACTCGGTCAAGATCAAGCAATCTGCTAAGGAGAGGGTATCAAGCGATCCATAACCAGGAACATGAGTATGAGTCAAACAACGAGGAGTAACATCAAGCGATTTACAAACTCTATCAAGATAAAGCGATCTTCTAAGGAGATGGTATCAAGTGATCCATAACCAGGAACATGAGCACAACTCAAACAACAAGGAGTAACATCAAGCAATTTACAAACTCGGTCAAGATCAAGCGATCTGCTAAGGAGATGGTATCAAGCGATCCATAACAAGGAAAATGAGCACGGCTCAAACAACGAGCAGTAACATCAAACGATATAAAACTCAGACAAGATCACACGATCTACTGAGGAAATGGTATCGAGCGATCCATAACCAGGAAAATAAGCATGGCTCAAACAACGAGGAGTAACATCAAGCGATTTACAAACTCGATCAAGATCAAGTGATCTGCTAAAGAGATGGTATCAAGCGATCCATAACCAGGAACATGAGCACGACTCAAACAACAAGGAGTAACATCAAGCAATTTACAAACTCGATCAAGATCAAGCGATCTGCTAAGGAGATGGTATCAAGCGATCCATAACCAGGAACATGAGCACAGATCAAACAACGAGGAGTAACATCAAGCAAGTTACAAACTCGGTCAAGATCAAGCGATCTTCTAAGGAGATGGTATCAAGCGATCCATAACCAGGAACATGAGCATGGCTCAAACAACGAGGAGTAACATCAAGCGATTTACAAACTCGATCAAGATCAAGCGATCTTCTAAGGAGATGGTATCAAGCGATCCATCCACAATAGGTCCGTTGACACGGGATAAAGCGATCAATACAAGATTAGTTTATTTGATAAGAGAGTAACAACTCTGCAAGGGAGAATACCATGTGTACTCTGCTGGGGAAAAGAACATGTTGACTAGCATTCTGCCGAGGAAACGACATCAAGATATTCTGACGATACTTAACTTTGGCTGAGGAATGGAATGTGAACAAATGTCTGCATTACTTGTCATATTGGCCAAAAATAAAATGGCGACCTTACTGGGGATATTTCAGTGATGGCTGCATCCCAATCATGAAACTATGTGGGGAAATGACGATCTTCTGATTTGGATGGGGAGATGCTTGGTCAAATAACCTTCGCCAGGTAAAGAAATCTGACAATTATAGCTTTGTGTGAACTTAGGCATTCAACTACTTGCTGGGAATAACCTACTCTGATATAATGACTCCGCTTGGAGGTGATAAATATTCAACTAGCTTTGAAGTTCTGTTGGGGATACCACCCTACTCTGACTCAGTTGGAGAAAGTTACATCTTAGACTTTACTAGGGATGTCGGGGATCACCATCTGCTGGAGATAGGAATCGCAAAGTGTCTCTTGTTGGGGAGACTAAGCTGCTTAGGGAATATGTTCAGGTAACATCTTTTTTCTGTACTAGTTGACTGTTCAAATGTCCCCTCAAAAGGATTTTACAGAAGACTTGGCATCTTCAAACTCTTGGAGAGATTCAACGATTCTTAAAATAATTGCTCCAGACCTCCTGGTCTACAACAAAATTTGATTGAAGGAGGCTCATGCACCTTTTCTCATATTCGTGAGATATTCTGCCCCAGTGTCATGCATCAAGGATAAGCTGGATAATGGCATGCAAAGAATTTATCTACTCTTGAGAGTGACCTGCCCCAGTATGAGCCTTAAAGTAACTTCCTCTGATTAACTATGATCTGAAGAAATAATCAGTATAATTGATCTTCGAGAGATTTAAATCTCGAAATAATTGCCCCAGGTTGGCTGAACTGTGAGATATTTGCTCAATATGATTGCCCCGGATTGGCTGCATCCGATCCAACTGGTTAGAAGAATCTTTATCTCATAGGATTTTCTCGGAAAAAGTGCACTTTGATCTGATTGTCCTTCGGAAGTTTCAGACTCCTCAACCTGGCAAGATTTAAGCTTCTGGACCAAAATTCCTCATGTGAACTTCTGTGATGTCGAACAAATGTATGCAAGCAGAAAGCGTTTTATTCTGAGAATGAAAATTCTAATGTAACACATGTTAATCTTGAAGTTTTAATTGAAAAGAGGTCGCAATCCTTTGTGAGCGAATCATTGGTTAAGATATGACATGAGTTTTTTTTATGAAAGAAAACATGCATATGCAATACCAATAAAGGTCTTTTAGCACAACTCATAGGAGTCAGGGACGTTGCCTCATGGTAGCACGCTCTCGAATTAACTCTATTTCAATTAGGAATTTCCAGGGTTGTATCATGGCCTAGTTCACGGTCATAGAAACAAAAGATATAGGCTCGAAGTTTATTTGTGCCCACCCCATTCGTGATGTTCTTCTATTCCTATGTTCAGCTAGTTTTCACAAACGCTCACCTTTCCTAAGGGTTTTGTGATGGTTGAGGAACCATTGCTACTAATAGTTCAAACACCACTACGATTATTGGAGTAACAGTCACCCCTGTTGTCTTTTATGCTTATGTCACACGACTTGTTTTTGCTTGAGGATATTTCTTGTGTAATCCTTTTCGCATTTTGATTTTTCATTCTTTTGCTTATCCCTAACTTTTGCCTGGACTGATTTCTTTTGAATCTTTTGCAATTGGAGTCCAGTGGGATGCCTTAACTTTTTCCTAAGTCACTTGTTTTCATGTTTCGACTTAGCGGCCTTTTCAAATTCTTTTTTTTTATTCTTTTTTTTTGAACAAATCGTGTGACAATGTTTGTCTTGATTGCTTTGTAAGGGTTGTGACAGTCTCACTTTCAGTTGATGAGGGATAACCATTGTTGTTTCCGGTCTTTGGACCTCTTGATTTGGTACAATGAAATGTTAAGGATCCTCATATACACTCCTTTATGAAAGTCTGAACGCTCGGTCCAACTAGCTGACACCTACCCTGCCCCGTGATTAAATGTAAGCGTTTTTTCATGTGAAAAGAAACTCATACTTCAAGGCTCGAAAGGGTTAACGAGGGTATATCTCCCTTATATCTTTGGTGTTTGGGATTTGAAACAAAGCCCGTACATCGTCAACAGGGTCTTATTCAAGAGCAGACAATTGGAGATTTTGCGTTTTCGTTTCGTCATCCTCCATCATAGAGTTTAAGAACAACAGTTGGTATTGCAATGCACACACAAAATTATAAGTAAAATACGAATGAATAATTTCAAGAAAAACATGTGCCTTTCATTAATTAACATTCAAGAACAAACAAAATTCATGCATGCATACAAATGTTCAAACAAACATATAAAAGCTACACATGAAAAATGAAGTAAAGAAACTGAGCAATGCCATTGTTGAGGAGACTTGACTCCGTCTGGACCTGTTGATCTTGAATACTTTCAGTAGTCAGCAACCTTTTCCTGATGGGATTTGCAGTCTTCAATCAAATGGCCACGTGTCCAGAACCATACTTCATTCCCAATTATTCCGACCTTAAGCATCTGTCACAAGACGTCTGAAAGAAATAGTGACACTGATACTTCTGGCTTTATTATTTTAATTCTTTTCTGACAAACTCTGATCAAGACAATGCCTTCCTCTTCATTTGTATGGAGTGAAATTGATAGCTTTCGAATCAATCAAATCTTGTACCTTGCGATGAAAAGCTTTACATTCATCAATATGGTGTCCTGGTGCCCCATAATGGAAATCACAATGGGCATTGGCATCACATCTCTCTGGAAATGGATAAGGAGGTGGGGATAGCTTGCGAAGCTCAATCAACTTCAACTGAAGAAAATGTTGAAGTATATCAGTATAAGACATTGGTAAAGGGTCAAGAACTAATTCTCTCCTTTGCTGATATTGACCCTGTTGAGGGTTCCTTTGTCGTGCCTGACGCTTAGGCTGATTATTCGGGATCGTAGCCACAGAAACTTCCTGCTGATGGCGTGGATGATATCCTCTACCTTTTCCACGTTGATGAGATGTTGCCTAAACTTTCCCTTCATTCTTGCTTTGACCATTGGCGAAGGGCTTCTTGGTGCCTGAACCTGACGCACTGTAGTCTTGAATCCTTTTGAGCTTTAGCAAACTCTTAACTCGCTCACTGGTGATCACAATATTAGAAAATCTAGTAGATGGACAAGTATCTAAACGATCCAGAAACACCTCCTGGAAAGTGCTCATGAATATGTAAGCCATTTCCCTCTCAAGCAGTGGAGGTTGCACTCAGGCGGCCATTTCCCGCCATCTCTGAGCATACTCTTTGAAACTTTCAGACTTCTTCTGAGAAAGACTCTGGAGTTGAATGTGGTCAGGCGCCATGTCGAGATTAAATTTCTATTGTTTCACAAAAGCTTCATCCAAGTCCTTCCAGCTCCTGACAACAGTCCTGTTCAGACCCATATACGAATCCAAATATGCCCCATATAGGCTGTCTTGGAAGTAAAACATCCATAACTTTTCATCATTCGTATGAGCATAAATCTTTCCAAAATAGGACTGGATGTGAGTTTTCGGACAAGCGTTGCCGTTGTACTTTTCAAAATTAGGAGGCTTGAATTTGTGAGGAATCTTCACTCCAGGAACTAACCCCAAGTCAGTCATATCAAAACCCAGAGAGTTCTGCGACTTAATGGCCTATATCTTCTCAGCAAGTTCGTCAAAACGAAGATTCATAGTAGCATTAGGTTGACCCATCTCATCATCGACCAAAGTAAACTGATCCTCATGACCATCCATGTAGCCAACATTATGGTCATTGTCTCCGCCCGGAGCTCCATTACGGTTTCTCTGATTGCCATCTTCTGAAATCTCATTCTCTTCCGCTCGACCATCAAACTTAATTGTTCTTGCCTCTGAGCCATCCCCGTCTTGAGGGTCATAAACTGCTCCATACGAGTCTTTAATTCTATGAGCTTAACTTGTACCTGATCTGCCATTCCGGTTTTGCTTTGCTAACATTATTACCTATAATGGAATAGAGACGAGAAACTGCCACGGTACCTGAAAAACAAAGATAGAATGATATGGTATGCAAGATGTTATGCTATAAAAATGCTCAGAAACACAACCAATGCAAGAGAACACTCTCAGAAGACACCCTGTAAGCAAGATCTGGTATAAAAATCACCTTGTGACCAAGTGTCGGTGCATGAATAAGGAAACCACTGCCTCAGAAATCCAAACACATAACAAGAAAAGGCTCACAAGAGCAAAATCATACAAGGTACTGAAAACAAGCACAAATAAGTACATCAACAAGGGTTCCCTCAACAAGCCTGAGGGTAACCAGATACATGAAAGAGCTAAAGTATACAAGCATCAATTCCAGTCCATAAGTCTTTGCCTCCCTAGCTGACCCTCTGGTGTGATGACCTTCAAGTCGATCAGATATTGAACATTCAATTGTAAATCCATGCATTCTTCTGTTGCATGCCCCGGGGAACCTGAGTGAAACTCGCAATGTGCATTTACATCATATCCTTTTGGAGGATTCCCTACCGGTGGTGTCAAAGTTCGTAACTTGATCAAATCAAACCTCATCAATTGTCGCAACATGGCATTGTAGGTTATTGAGATGGGATCCAAAACATGATCAACTTGTCGATCTTTTTGTCGATAAGGCGTGTGTTGTGGTTGAGCAGTCTGTTGCTGATGTTACTTTGAGCACCTAGTAGGCCACTGCACTTTCTTACCCATATTTGAACGAGGAACCAAAGAAGGTTGTTGTTGTAATCTCTTTGAAGACTGAGCTTGAGTAATAACTCCAGAAGAATGAAACTTGACCACCTCTTCAGTGTTCACATGTGCCCTAACTTGTGACACTTTTAAATCAATTGGCCTAAAGTTAATTACTCCTTCATCAATCAAGTCTTGCACTTGATGCATGAATTCCCTACAGTCATTGACATCATGTCCTTGAGCTCCATAGTGAAAAACACAGTAGGCATAGTGATTCCAACCCTGGGGAAGCTCACCAATAGGAGGAGATAAATCACAACTCTCAATCAACCCTATTTTGAGCAAATGTGGGCACAACTCAACATAAGACATGGGTACATGATCAATAACCCTATCTTGTTTCTGTCGAGAACGGATTGTTACCACTGGAGGAGATATGCCTAATATTTGTTGAAATCCTTCTTTGGGAAACCAAGGTGTAGGAGCCGAGGAAGGCCCTTGATACGGAAAGAAAGTGCTCACTTCTTTGGCCACAACTGGCATAAGATCCTTCAACTTATTTGGATCAGGCAAGGAGAGATTGATCTCTGTTTTGGGATCTTCTGGATTACCAAGTGGTGATTGCTGATGAGGAAGCTCAAACTGTGGAAAAAGTCCACCGGACAACTCTTGGTTCAGTGGGAATCCCAAAGAGATGGGAGGAACGAGACCTTCTGGTGGAGAAGCAGACATCTGACCATTTTCTTTCTTCAGCAAGGCATTCATGATCCATGTCAACAGCTTCATTTGAGTTTTCATCACGTCAAACGCTTCCTTCAAGAACCTATGGCCCTTTGAGAAAGCTTGTACCTCTGCCCTGAATGGCCCTATCTGGGTCTTCACTTCAGCTACCTACGTCCGGAGTTGTTCAAAGTTTGTTCCCTGGGAATTCTGATTCACGCTAGCCATTCTGAAGAAAGACCAAGCCAGGATAAGAATGTCTCTGAATACCTGTTAAAGATGCAAGGATGTATGCAAATGCCATGTTCGGTTACTTCCCAGGATTTGATCAGTTTTAACTTACATTTTGTTATTGAGAAAATTATGACAGCATAATTCAAATATGAAATCCTTGGAAATAACTGAACATGTATGTTGGGATGCTATGATGTCATGGATGCAACTGGCACATGATCAGAGACTGGCATCTATATGGATATAAGACCAAGAACCAAGTGTGTGAAGCCTCAAAGGTCCTCTAATAAAATCCCATAGATAAGAACTCAAATAATCACAGGTAATCTCAGATCAAGGACCAGATAAACTCAAGAACTCCAGAATCAAAGTAACCGGATCAAAAAATAAGACCGCACTAGTGACAGGGTATGATGAGGTCAAGGGTTCCTGCAAACCTGTAAACCCCTCCCAATCTCACAGGTGTGCTCCGGGTCAAACATCACGGTCTCTCAAAGCCGAATAACAATAATACATTCACCATTTCCAAAAAATGGCTCATAACCAAATCAGGGAATCAATTAAGCATTATGTACTACTCATGGGAGGTCTCAGCGTGAGTTCGGGAAAAATAAGTATCCCTTATAAGTCCCCAACTTCGAGCGCTGAAATTGAAAAACAATAGTACATTCAGCCCGTAGGATACAATACTACCGTCATACGACCAGTTGCTTTAACTGAGTTCCTATAAGAGAACCAAGCCATCCTATGCGAGTCCCCAGTGGACCCTCGGGTGCGAATGTGTTTGCCACAGAACGTGGTCTGCCACTATCACCACTGGAGAGGGATGTTTCCACAAAGGTCCTCAATGATCGGTCCCCAGATGCAAATAACGATCAAGGTTGTGTAATGATCCAATAAAGATTCCTGCATCAAAACACTTCCAAGAAGGTCGCAAGTCTGGGTGTGGAACTCACTACTACTAACATAGCAAGATGCCATGAAGCCAAAGTGATTGTCCATGCTAAGTCCTAGGGTACACTCGAGCCCCGGTTACGAGCTCTTCTCACAGTAAAAATCCCCAAACCCGCCAAAAGAAAATCAGGATAGCCAGACAGTCCAGTATATACATATGATGCATGAAAATAAATACTGAAAGTGATAAATAAAGCTGTAAATAAAATTGTAAATAAATAGTAAAAATAAACATGCAACAACAAACATACAACACCTAAAGAAACACAAACAAACAAGCGCTAGGAGAGACTCCCAAGGGAACCAGAGATTCTCTGGTTAGGTTCCCCAGTGAAGTCGCCAACTGTCGCTCCCTGGATTTCCATCCTGGTACAAATGCGAAAGTGGCGCGGAAGAAGGGTAGAGTCTCCAGCCAGACATTTTTATCCCAAAGGAACAAGAATGGTAATGTTGCACAAACCAAGGAAAGAAAAGAAATGATAAGGTCCTGCGAACCAAAGAAATGGGTTTGGGAGTCGGTTATGACCTGGGAAGGTATTAGCACCCCAGATCGTCCGCCGTACCCGACGGGATCCACGCTTGCAAAGAAACTGTTTCAAAGTGTGAAGAAATGAAAGCTTCTACAAAAGAAAAGGAACTGGATCTGGATAAGAAAAGAAAGGGGGAAATGTAGGGAAAATAAAAGAGTGCTCGAACGGGCCCTACCCTGCTTCCTACGTACCTCATCTGGACATGAGGATCAGAGCCGTTGTAGTTCCTCTAACCAGGGTTGGAAAGATTACTTGTGTTTTAAGCTTTAACTGCTTATGTCAATGCTCAGGTGTTGCAGGCTCGGACAAAGAATGTGTAACCGTCTTGCAAAGTGACATGTAGTAGCAAGTTCGTACGTAAGGAGTGAGTGAGATAAGAAAAGAAGTCCCGAAGGAGACGCTTATTCTTTGTCCAGTGTTTTTTATGAGTTTTTTATGAGTATGGCACAAGGAAGTGAACTCAAACTATTTTCCAAGGAATGTGTACTTGTTACTATATTCCAAGATGGAATAATAGAACAAGCACACCAAGTAAGGAGAATTTATCCAAGACTTGTTTCCAAGGGCTAGGGTTTAAGCTCACTAACTTGTTGAAGTTATTAAGTGTCTTAGTGGTTAGGTGAAGAAATGTTTTTATGCTTTTCTTGATGAAGATGGTCTCATGATCATACTTGTACATCATGCTAGACAAGCCCACACTATTCCAAGATGGAATGAATATGAGTGACTCATGGAATAAGGCTATACACAAGAGACCACTTCTTCCTTTATTAAGTGTTTTTATGGTTTTGTTTGGAGATGAGAAAGAAAGAAAAAAAATGGATCTTAAAGGTAAAAAGACTAATGGGGAAAGTCTAATCCTAAATGTTATCATGCATGGAAGTCCTAGGTTAGTGTGTCTTGAAGTCTATCCTAATAAAGAAGAAAGAGAGAAAAGAAAGTAAAGAAGAAAAAGAGAAGAAGACGTTAGAAGACAACTTACTTCTCTAAAGAAGTTAAGTTGTTTTTAAGAGGGAAATGATGAAGTTAAGAAAGCATAGCATAAGGCTAAGGAAGTCACAACTTGAAAGTAGAAAGAGATGAAGGAAGAAATTGTATGTGGGATGCCCTCCCACACACATGACTTACCATAACCCCCTACAAAACAAAGGTTAGTGAACCACATAAGCATAAGGTGAAAATAAGAATATTCAAACAATGTACAAGCCAAAGATGAAGGTCACAAACCAACCACAATCAAGAAGTCAGTACCTAAAACCTATAGGTGACCTATAACAACTACCAAGAAAGCCTAATAGGGTGGCATAAATGCCTTCCTCAAACTATGTTAGAAAGAGGGGAAAAAGAGGCACGAAAAGCTACTTAAGAAGCAAGACACCAAAAAAATAGAAACTCTCATGAGAAATTATGAAATTAAATCTCTAAAGTCAACAACCAGTAGCAAACATAGTGTCATAATGGTTCTCAAAAACTCACAATAAAACTCCACCAAATGATCGCACAAATTCGCTTAAGAACACATAACGAAATCGCACAAACATGACTTACAAAACTATGGATAAAATGAATGTAAAAATATGACAAAAATATTTTTAATGTTATTTTCTGAGTCTTTAAAATGATGCAAAAATAATGGTGTGAAAACTTTACTTGAGGTAGAAGAAATAAATTGTACAAGTTAAGGTGTTAATGTGGAAGTCATTTGAAAAAGAAATCAAAAGAAAATTCGAAATGAAAATGAAAAATTCAATAAAATCAGAAAATAAAAGCATGGAAAAATTTTAAAATGGGTTAAGATGGTAAAATATTTTTTGGGGAATTTTCTAAATTTTTTTTGTATTTTTTATGAATTAAAATGAAAAAGTATGTACAAAAATAAAATAAAAGGAAAGAAAAGGGAAAAGGGTGCAACATTAGTAACTCTGTAATTAAAAAGGGAGATTGGGCCTGAAGTGGGATGCGAACAGGAAAGAGGAAAATGCCCAAAAGAAATGCATCATTAATCCACTATATATTATCAAATTTTATAAAAGAAATAAAATGAATAAAAAACAATAATGACAGCTAATGAATGGTGCACATGTGGCGCTACAAATATCATTAGGTCAACTTGGATTTTAAGTGGAATAAAACAAAAACAAAAATAAGAACCAATCACATGCTATCACGAATCCTTCTTGTTCCCCATGCCATGAAACAACATGCAAAAACCAGTAAATTAACATGAAACTCACAACCATACAATCATGAACACAACAAACTTCAAATCATCATATCTCCCTCATTTCTCAACGAAAATAAAAAAAGTAAAGACCAAAAATGAAGTACTCAACGAAAGGAACATAACCATGCCATTAATCTGTGAAAATAAATACTCTAACACATAGAAATATAGCAAACAAGTCACGGATCTACAAAGTTTTCATAGAAAAAATCATGGCAAACAAAATCAGAATCAAACACACAACCACCTCCTACCTATTGTAGGGCTCAGCTAAAGATACATGATGCATTCTAAATCATTAAAACCCTAAGAAGGAGAGAGATAAGGCTTGAACAAGGTTACCTAGTGGAGACAAGTCTACTGCTTCTTTAACTTATAGCAACGAAATAAGACCAGATAAGTGGTCTTTGAGCTCCAAGGATGAAGAATCAAGTGATAGTTTAGAGATTTCACCAACCAATTGAGAGAATTTTGGAAAACTTCAAGAATGAGCAAGAAAAACCAGATCTGAAAATGAATGATTCTCAGGCAGGTTTGGAGTGTTTAAGCCTATATAGTGAACAAATAGGTTAGGAATGAGGTTGTGACCGAAGCTGAGGCTTTGTAAATGATTATTTTGGCTTGGAGAGGAGAAATTGCAAAATGCAAAAGGACGGTGTTAGGTTTGGATGGCTCTTGGCATGGAATGATAGGCTTGGTTTTTGGATTAGAAATGTGTTACATACTTATGGTATTGGGCTGCCACGAAATTGATACTTGATGGCCACTCTTGGATTCAATTTGTAAATTGCTAAAAATGACAATTTATGCATTCCCACTCATGGCATGTGGTGTAATTAGATATTTTAGGAAAGGTTTTGAGGTATCTTGATCATGTGGTGTGTAGAAGGAATCAATATATGTTTCAAAAAATCATATTTGTTCTAACTACCAACAATTGAAAATGGTGGAAAATCAACTCATGTAACCATCTTTGAATGGACTCATCTTGATAATGGTGAGTTCAAATGGTGAAATTATGGGCTCTTTGGAAATTTATCATTATGGTAAACAAGATTGGTTTTTGAAAAAGAATGAAACAATGATAGGAAATGTCTTGAAAATGGCCATGAAAAATGATAGAAAATCTGTCCCAAAATAACTTAGAAACAATTCTAAGTACTTGGAAATTAGAACCATAAAATCCTCCACTTTAATCCACCATAACTTTCACAAAAATAATCCAATGAGAGTGATCTTGTAATGGTTGGAAAGCTCTTGAATAGAAGAACAACTTTCATGTTTGGAAAAATTTGAAATTATGCCTTGATCATAATGTAATTTGGCCTTGAAAATGGTATGTAAAACATAGAAAACTTTCCAAAAATGGTAAGTTTCTAAAACCCTAATTTCAAAAAATGGAAACTTCCCACAATTCTTGATTTTTCATGATTCTTCCGACTTTTCTTGATCAAATCTCATCCATTAATTATATTTGACTTGTGTTGCACAAATTTGACCATAAAATCGTGTGTTGACTTTTTCTTCTGCAAAGTTGACTTTTCCTCCAATTTCTTGCTTTTCAAGTAACTAACCAATTAAAGACCTTTTGAAATGATTCAAATGACGATATTTCATCCCTTGGTACCTGATATCGTGTGGAAAATATTGATACCATGTTTGAACCAAAATTTCATCATGAAAACCTTTGAATCAAAAACCCAAAATTTAGCCCTTTTTGTTAGGAGATGTCGCATTGCTTGCACTTCTTGATCAATCCACCTCTTTAAAAGCCTTGAGGGATCATTTGAGATAAAGTGGGATGTTAGGAACCCTTGAGACTTGTTGAGACACATCTGAACCATGTCATTTCGTTTGAATGATCACCAATTTTTCCAATTACTGATCACATGCCTTATGCCTCAAACTATGGATGCTATTCTTCAAATCTTTATGCTAAGAATGCAATGACATGTACACAAATGATATGCTAAATAATATTAAAATTAGAGGGAAATTTTTGGGGTGTTACAGGTGGGAATGGGAATCTGAGCCCAGGTCCACATGCTCTAAAGTCAACAAGTTATAATATAATGCAGTCAACACCTAGACTCAATCAAGACCCTTAGATCAATCTAACGCCCTCAGCAAAGTCAATGATATCACAAGGTATTCTAGATCTAAATCTATGATTGCACGCGCGTGATAACAAGTATGATATGGAAAATAATAAGATTAATGTTATAAAATGAAAAGTGTGCCTCACAACCTCTCTTTAAATGTACTGGCACGTGTCCAACCCTCAGATCAAAAATATTGATGGCTATGATTTCATCTTCAACCTCTGAACCCTCCGTCCATTGCAACTAATTAAGGTGACTGAATCCCTTGCTCCGATCATCTTCTCCGGTGGGCTCACACAAAAGCCACCCAGAAATGCAAGATTGTACCATTGTTCAGCTCTAAATGACTTCTTGAGTTCAAAAATCATGTCCTTTTTCTCATATCATGCATGAATAAAGAGAATCGGACGCAACAAGTTTGATATGAAAAATTTCAGATCAACATAACAACCATAATATGCATCCAATCTTTAATCTAAACATATCAGAGTAACTATCACATCATCATGAACACAATGCACACAAAATAAACAAGATCCAATATGTCAAAGATTGCACCAACCCGAAACTTGCAGAGCTTGAAATACACCAAAAAAATCATCTGGAAATTGTTGATCAAGTCCTTGGCACCTCTAATTGCAAAATAAATTTAATTAGAACTTGATTGAGGCTTGAATCTTGAGATTTGCAAAAGTGGTTTCCAAATTCGAACTTGATGAAAACCTTGATCCTAGCTTCATATGATGGTTGCTTCTTGTTTAACACACTTCACTGATCTTGAATATGGAAGGAAATGCAAAAACTCCTTGAGATGAGAGAGAATCGAAGAAATGAAATTTTGTGCAATTTTGGTGAAATCTCAAATTCTATTAATCCTCCTCTCTAACTAATGGAGTTAATGGCTTTTATTTGATGGATTTTGGGCCTAACCATTGTTAGGGATCCATGGTTAGCTAGTTTCATGAGATTTTTCAAAAACGCAATTTTGAAAGTATGCCATGGTTCACACGTGTATGGGAGATATAATGGACTTGCATTGCCTCCCCTTGGATCCCTGATCAGCAATGGATTGAGTACATGGTTTGTGGTTGCTTGATTTTTGGGTTTTGATCCTTCTTACATTTTTTCATGTTATGAAATAATGCACCAAATGTCATGCTTCAAAGACCAAACTTGTGTCAAATGAAGTGCGGTTGGAGTTTGTGAACTGATTTGGCAATTTAGAATCAATATAAGTCATGTAGGAGGCTTTTTGAAAAAGTGGAACAAATTGGTTCATGTGAAAACCCTAGATCACCACCTTTAGTCTTTTGATCATATCTTGAGATTCACAAATGGTATGGGATGATCTAGTACTTTCTGAAAAGGGGAGATAATGACCATCAACTTTCATGTTTTGAAAAATTCCATTTGAATCATTTTTGTGATGAAAAGTCAAGTTGAAGTTGGCTTAGAAGACTTCCAAAAATTGAAAGTTCAAATTACAAGTCATTTCCATTTTTGGTAACTTTTGCCCTAAGTCTTGATTCTTGATGAATGATGTAAATCTTGATATTTTAGGATCATATGAAGATATAGGACCTTGAAAATCAAGATTTAGACCTTAAGAAACCATAGTTGACTTTCTTTCTCCACAATTGACTTTTGCTTAGATCACAAGCAACTACCTAATTGAAAAGCTTCCTCAAGGAACCAATGTACCAAATTTCATTCATAGACACTTGGTATCATATAGAAGACCATGTGAACAAATTGGAATAAAAATCCTTCAAGTGATCCCTTTACACCAAAACCCTAATTTAGGCCAGATGTGTATGAGGTGTTGCATTGTTTGAGCTTCTTGATCAATCTACTTCTCCTGGTGGCTTGAAGTATCATTTGAGGTTGTATGGGACGTGAGGGACCCTTGAGACTTGTTGAGACACTTGGCTCTTGATCTTGTTCTTGGGTGATCACAAACTTTGGTGAACCACTAACCACATGCCTTAGGCCTCAATCATTGAATGTATGCTTTTATTTCTTTTGATTTAGATGTAATGCAATGTATGTGAATGGTATAACAAATGTTACTAAAATGAGAGGGAAAATTTTGGGGTGTTACACTAAGACTTCCTGCTTAAACCCCTCGAATTCAAGGCTTCCTTGCTTATACCCGAGTATAAGACTTCCTGCTTAGACCTACATTCTAAGACTTTATTGCTCGGATTCCTTGAATTTAAGACTTTAATGCTAAAGCACACATCAAAAGTCTTTATCTAAAATGACTGTTTAGAGAAGGAATAACTTACAACAACATTTTATTAACAATTAGAGGTGTTCAAATATAATACAACACACTTTAACACTAAAGATTCGTAAGCTATACAAAAATAAGAACTCTTAAAGGATTAGCTTCTCTTGAGCTTATACAAATGGTGTGGAATGCATGTATATTTCATTTGTAGTTGCAGTGTTATCCTCTTGGTTGATCTTCAATTCTTTTGCTTCTTTTATAGTTGAATAAATAGATTCGTTGAAGCAACCTAACAACTATATTCAAATCAAATCTTATTGCACGTCTTCTTTTCCAAAAAAGCAAGTGTTGAAACTCGTACATAAGTAATTGTCCACTGAACATGGCCTTTGTCCAGAGAAATCTTCCACGAAAAAAGTACAACACAATCTTTTAAAGATAATATCAACTACTCTTGAGTCCCGTGATTTTTGAGCTTGAGTTGACATCCTTCAATTTCAAAGGCAGGGTCAGAATGCTTCTGATTCTGAAATATGCAAAACATATCTTTAGTTCATACTCTCTCACATGAACCTGATCAGATTCAAACCATAACTTCTTCCCTGACAAAACTTGTTTCATCAAGTAAACTGAATTCTATACAGATGAACCAGTTATTTAGAAATCTTAATTGTTCTTTAAATACTTTTTATCATCAAAACCTTATAGGATACATGGTATTTACCAAATTCAACATCGTGTTTTGATGAAGACAACTACTATGTGCATTTATCAAATGATGAGAAAAAACATCATGAAGCGATATGGCTATGGATCAAGATTGCAACATTCTGAAGACTTGCATTGATCTTTATTTATTGAGGTATAAGCATGCAATATATATATATATATATATATATATATATATATATATATATATATATATATATAGAGAGAGAGAGAGAGAGAGAGAGAGAGAGAAAATAGTGCTCAAAACAATCTTCAAAATTCACTTGCATGTATGGTTCATTTGGTTAAAAATATATCATTATTTCTAGCTTTAAAAACAAAATATTTTTTATCATACATTTCAAATTTTTATTTTCATATTTGAACCATGTTAAATCACTTTCAAATATAATCTATTGAATTAGATAAATCAATAGATGTTTCATAAGTTTGATTCAAATATTTAGACAAATTTTTAATTTTTCAATTTTTTAAACATGCAATTTTTGGTAAATTATGGCATTTTGAATTGTCGTAACAGCACTAAAAACCGCCCTAATTTGCACCGATCTGAGGTAGTATTTTAATTTTGAAATTCAAAAATTGTTATGCATTTGTTAAGTCAAGTATTCGTTAAAACTGACATAACAAGTCCTGTATGAATTTGAAAAATCAATATTTTTTTAACACCTTTTCATGCATCTTTTCATGAAACCATTTCTTTTAAACTTGATAATTGTTCATGATATTTTTTGCATCACTTTACCATGTTTCATGGAGGTGTTATGCGGTTATAAATACATGAAATTTCAAATTAAATTCAATCTCTTCCATTACAATTTAACATCATTATAATCATTCAATTTTCAAAACATGTGTTTGTGTTCTTGAACTTTCACAAGGAATTTTTCTGCATGTATTTCCATATCAATCTAGAAAAATTCATACCATATTTACAATCACTTGAGCACTATATTCTATCATTATAAGTTTCTTATTTGGAAGGGGAGATCAATTATATTGATACATCACTCAAAGTGATAATTGTTCCAGAAATTTCATGATTCTTAAAAACTCTTGTTATATCCATATCTTATTTTCCAGGATTGTTGGAATTTAAATTACTTGGTTTTGTATTCCTTGTTGTCCATGGTTGTTTGAAGCAATATGTTGAAAGTGAGAGGATTGTTCTCATTTTAACTTGGTTGATCCATGAGGATTGTTGCCGCTTCCAGGATTTTCATCCTAGTACAAAGGCGAAAGTGGCGCGAAAAAAGAATAAGAGTCGCCAGCCAGGCATATTTATCCCAAGGCAAGGGAAAAGTAATGTTTCACAAACCTAGGGGAAAGGAAAGAACAAGGTATTGCGAACCAGAGAGAACGTGTAAGGGAGTCAGTTACATGAAGGGAAGGGAAGGTATTAGCACCATTTCACGTCTGTCGTACTCGACGGGATACACGCTTGCTTGCACTACTCAAAGGGTGTTATGATCTACTTCATCTACTGCTAAACTGGAACTGGAGAAAGAATGGGAACAGAAAGAGAACGAGAAGAAATGTAGGGAAAAGAAAGAATTATGCTCGAATGGGCCCTACCCCACTGCCTATGTATCTCATCGGGAATGAGAATCAGAGCAATGTAGTTCCCGTAACCTAGGGAAAAAAATTATTTTTTGTGTTTTTTAAGGGAACAGGCTATGCTCTAGCTCAATGTCGTAGGCTCGCTGAATCGAGTGTGTTACCGTATTATACGAGAACATGAAGAGGAACGTTCTTATGATGAGAGTGAGTGAGATGAGAAAAGAATTCCCAGAGGAAAATCGTGTTTGTCTGTTTTGAAATGTTTTAAGAGTTTTTTATTTGAAGTGTTTTGCGTGAGCGAGTGTACTAAAGTTTGTTTTTTATTTTCTTGGTGATACAACTCCATGATAAAGACTTGTTCAACATGCTAGATAAATTACATCGTATTCCAAGATAAATTTTTTGCAAGCACCTCATGGTATAAGGCTCTTGGCACATGAAGATGTATTAACCTTTATTAGATGTTTTTGATGTTGTTTTGAGATTAGAGAAGAAGACTCAAGAGGAAAAAAAGGTAAAAACTAATAAGGGACTAAGACTTACCCTAATGTTGTCATGCATGGGGATTCCTAAGGCTAAGTGTGGTATAAGAAACCTGATTCTAAAAGAGAGAAGACAAACAAGTTCTAACTCACTTCAAAGGTTGAAGTTGAGTTAAGAACTCAAAGAGATGAAGAGATGTTAATTGTCAAAGAAACATTAAGATGCTTATCACAATCATAAAAGAAAAAACCTTTAAAGAGATAAGAGAAGAGGTGTGTGTGGAAGCACATCCACACACTCAACTTACCATTATCCCTTACAAGAAAATGTTAGCTAAAAAATTGAATATGAAGGTCAAAGTAAAATAAAAAGAACAATTATGCATCAAACATCTTATTAAATGAAACTAGGGATCAAACAAAGCCTAAACCTAAAGAGAAAGGATCCTAAGGGTTCAAGGAATTCCAAAATCAACAACCATGTCCAAAGGTGTCCACTAAGGTTAAGGTACCTAATAAGATCAAAATAGGTCAAGAATGGTGCTAAAGGATCACACAAGTTCAAGTTATGAACCAAAGATGAAGTATGAATGTATATGACATACAAACATGAATGGATAAATGAACATCCAAGGTCAGAAGTGAATGACATATTAAAATATACATGAATGTTTATGAATTAACATACAAGTTATGAATGAAATAATTCACATAGATAAAGTAAGAAGGAGAAAACAATGTTCAAGTTCAAATAAGAAACGAATAAACTTGTAACACAACTCAGAGTTGAAAGAGAAGATGAAAAATGAATGCATATGGATGAAAATAATAATCAAATGACATTTTAGAATTCATATTAATGTAGATGAATGATCATAAAATCATGGATGTAAACATGTAAGAAGAGGAGACAAGAAGAAATGATGTTCAAACATTGTGCAAGTTCTTAAGAAATGACATACTTGTAGGGAAAGCTGTGAATGAAGGATGAATGATGAACATGGATGAGAATGGATATGAGTCAGTAGAATATGATGTGTTTGATGATGTTAAAATGTAAAGGTGATCATACCATATGCATATGTAAACCACATTGAAACAAGTTAATCAACTAGGTCAAACATTTTCAAGTAATGATGCAAGTTGAATCAATTATATACAAGTTATGGAAGATGCAAGCTAATTACCTATAATAATTAATTAGAGAACCTATAATATCAATGGAATGACATACAAAGATTCACAAACAAGTCCTAATAGGATGATATAAATGTCTCCCTAAAACTAGGGTTTAGAAGTTAGCAAAGTTAGCACAAACATTGGTATCTCAAAAGTAAATGGAAATCAACATAAAAAGATGAATAAAAATGAATAAATGAATGAAAGTCATTTGAGGTATAGTCATAATGTAAACACGTCACAAAATTATAGGCCAAGGAAAATTGGAGAACATGTTCAATTAGAGGTCACAACTTGACTCAAGGCAATTCACAATGATACACAAACATGGCTATAAAAAGCAAACCTAAAATGCTCCTAAAAAATAACAAAAATATGGATGAAATGCATTAAGGCGTCCTATGATAACTTACCAATGTTCATGCCAAAATTCATAACACAAATATGTCAATTAAAATGAAAATGAATCAAGTATCATGAAGAAAACCCTTTTAAAAAGAAACTCAAAGAAAATTATGAAAATAATGTCAAAATAAACCAAAATCAGAATTTAAAACATCAAAAATTATTTAAATGTGTTTAAATGTCTGATGAATTTCTGTGGAATTTTCTGGTGAGTTTTGGTATTTTTAAAAATATAAAACCAAAAGTGTATGCAAAAGAAAATAAAAAACAAAGAAAATGAGGGAGGGAATGCCATGAAAGTAAAAAAGCCAGTTAAAACATGTCATTAGGCCTAAAATTGGGGTGTAGATAGTGAAAGAAACCCAGGTCCAAGAGCGCGTGTGCGTATGAGAGTTATGATAGACTTCAGTCAAACAATTGACTAAATGCCAGCCCTAGGATGCACTCAACATGAGATCATCAGGAAGGTAGGTTAATCAAATGGATCAGAATGCATGCACACACACGTAATCATGAATTCACACACACACACATGAAGTCAAAGTCAAACATAATAGAAATGGAGAGCACGTGAAGAGGAGCCTCCTCATTAATGTGTTGGCGCGCTGAGAAGCCTTGGATCAAAACAAGATCAATGATCACGACTTAAAGATGGATCAACTAGGGTTTATGACCTGAAACAAATTCAGGTGACCATGGAAGACTTTTGGTCGTCTTCTCCGGTGAGTTTATGATGATGTCACATTTACAGGTCAACAAAAATAAGTGTGCCTTATATCAAAATGAAGTTGGAGTTACATATAGTCTAAATCAAGCCTTAAAGTCATTATATCATGTACACATAACAAGAATCATATGCAGACACTTTTCCCTATGTTTTCATATCTAAGCACCTAAGGTGCATATCAACTAGCCAGTGATACATGAGCTCCTATTGAGCTTCAAATCAAGAAAAACATGAGTAACACAATGGAAAACGAAGCAAACAAAGTTGAAGAAGAAAAATCTAAAACTAGTGGATCTTTGAGTTGAAAGAAAACTAGAGATATAGTATTGAGTTCTTGAGTTCTTGAGCTTCTATTGATCCAAATAAAGGCTATGTACCGTGTGAATTTCTTGGAAACTCAGAGAAATGAAACTGAAATGAATGAAGCTTCAACATTCTTCAATGCACCAATGTCTTAGTGTCGTTGAATGATGAAGATTGAAGAAGAAAGTTTGAGAATTGTGCAGAAGTTTTGAGAGAATCAGAGAGAGATTTTTGAGAATGTGATTTGTGAAATGTGATAAATGGTGAAGCTCTCTTCAAAATTATGTTATGATTTCTTATATATCCATGGTAAGCTTCCAAATACCTCAGTTGGTAGTTAGAATTATGGTTGAGTTAATGAGAGAGGTGAATGGAGTAATGGAAGTTGTTGAAGCAAATTGAAAAATGAAGTAGGGAGCATGAACTTGTGTTCTTGTGTGATTACCATGTTCAAGTGTGAAGAGCACCATGACATGTTAATGTGTGGTTTAGTGATGTGTGGTGATGATATGTTAGCTGCAATTTAGAAAACTTATTGGATAAGTTTGTTCTCTTTTTGAATTTTTTCTATTTCCGTGCATGAAGTGTATATATGCATGCATGTGTAAGAGTGTGTGTGTGTGCAAATGAGGAAATGGATGAATGGTGTGAAGCATGTGTGTGTTTATGTGAACCAAAAACAAATGTGCAATGCAATACGCCTTTAATTTGGTTAGCAAGCCCCTAATGGAAGTGAGAACTTTGGAGATGAAATTCTCCATGTATGGTTCATGGTATGAGGTGGTTTTGAAGTATATGGAAAGAGGAAACATGATAGAGAAACCTTGATGTTAGAATTAGGTTGAATAAAGGCCTACAAGATGCTTAAAAATGATCATGAACACAAGTACTCAAAGCTGAAACATGGGCATGTCATGTTTGCCTACAGGCTTGGCCATAGGCCTATGAATAATTTAGTGTGTGCTTGCCGTTTTGAGCCCATATAACTCTTCAATGATTGATCATATGAAAAATCTCCCAACATGAATGTTATTGAGGAGATCAATATAAACAACTTTGATGCTCAACAAATTTTCACTCGAAACTGGCATCATTGAGTTATTTTGTTTGGAAGTTGAAAACTTCATGCACACCAAGTGTTTGTAGAATTGATGGCGCATCTGGCTCGCCCATGACTTGCTTGACCAACCAATTTGCCTTGATTTTTCTCCACTTTGATTGATCATAACTTCTTCAATTTTGATCCAATGGAGGTTCTTGGTATGGATTTGGAGCTTAGTATGTGAACTTTTTTTATGGCCTAGTGGATTTTTGAATTGAAAATTGAAAATTGAAAATTGAGAAAGAATGGCTCAAAGTGAGGTGTTCATATTGCCAAAAGTTGCCATTTTTAGAAACCCTAAGTTTCTATTTTTGGCAGTTTTATGATTTTCTTGATTTTTGATGAATCTCTTGACTTTTCTTGATAAAATCTTCACCATTGAACATATATGACATGTGGAACATGAATTTGACTTTAAAAAGTTGGGAGTTGACTTTTTCCTCTACACAATTGACTTTTCTCCAATTTCTTTATTCTCAAGCAACTGATCTATTGAAACTCTTCTGAAATGAACCAATGGGCAATCTTCCATCCTTAGACACTTGATAGCATATAGAATCCCTTGAGATCAAGTTTGAACCAAAATCTCATAAGTAAACTACTTGAATTCGATACCATAATTTTTTTAACTGTTTTTGCTTGGAGGTGATGAACTATCCATACTTCTTGATGAATTCTCATCTTTAAATGATTGGAGATATAAAATGAGATGATATATGATATAAGAGACCCTTGAGGATTGTTTAAAGATACTTAGATTTTGTTCTCTTGCTTTGGATGACCAATGCTTTGGAAATCACCTGATCACATGCCCTATGAACAACCAATGATGTATGTTTTATTTTGTATGACTTGAATGCAATGCAATGCATTAAATTATGAGATAAATGATATATGAAAATTAGAGGGTAAATTTTGGGGTATTATAGCTGCCCCTATTTAATCATTATAGACTTGAATGGAGGATAGCGGTTGCTTTCAGACGTTCGATGTATGGAGGGATTGAATACCAAAATTAACCAGAAATTTTGCACTCTGCGGTGAAGAAGAAAAGGGATATAAACCCAACTAAATGACAAATCTTCTTGGATGTAACTCTGAGGGGACAAACAACAAAATGGGGGCTACCTTTTGAGTGAGAAGACTACGGACGACAAAACAACATTTGAGCTTGAAAAATGTCTTTTAAAGTGACGTCAGACAACTACTGACAACTAGTTGCAAGCTGGATTTAACAATATATTTTGAGGTGAAATTGGATGACTACCGACTACCAAATAAAAATTTGGACTTAAAAAATGTCTTTTGAAGTAACGCCAGACGACTACTGACAACCAATTGCAAGCTGGATTTAACAATGTCTTTTGAAGTGAAAACGGACGACTACCAACTACCAAATGAAAATTTGGACTTGAAAAATGTCTTTTGAAGTGACACCAGACGGCTACTGATAACCAGTTACAAGTTGGATTTAACAATGTCTTTGGAAGTGAAGTCGGACGACTACCGTAACACCCCACTTTCCCATTTAAGAAAATATGTATATAAAATGAAAATATCAGAGTTTTCCTTAAAAGTAGGATGTCACATATTTCAAAACAAACTATGAAGTCTTAATTGCTTCATTTATTCTTTTCTCAATAACACATAAAAATAGAGGAAAATCATTGCCATTAACATCACGACACACTTGCCCATATAAATCAAAAACTCCACATAAAAGAGTGGTCCACAAAAGTTATTATTCCAAGCGATACGTAACGAAATTCAATAAAATAACAAATAAAATAAATTTCCCAAAATTCATGTGTTATGTATTAGAGCGACTCCTAGGACTCGATCAAGCAACACACTCCATGTACGGCTCAAGTACCTGGATTATATGTACTTCCAAGGAAGCACAGATGCAACAAATAAGAAAGGGGTGAGAACTACATTCAATATATAATGGTGTATAACACATTCTAAGGAGTAGTACTCACACACCCATACAATCATTACACAACCAGAACATACACATCATAATGAAATGTGACTCCATGACTTGACACAATGAATTTTTTACCAAATTACGGTTCATTTAATCGAACCTAGTTCCTGAAGAATCCGGATAATTCACATACACTCCACCGAGCAATGAATTATCTCAGCACGACTCCCCAGTTGAGTCCGGACCTACTAGGCATCTATCATAGATTCCCACCTAGCAGTCTCACATGAAATGTTATGCCAATGCACAAACAACACAATATGATTATTAATTATGCATATCGCATGATCCTATTGATCACACGTAAGCCACATACTTACCGTAATCCACAAAATAATTACTACTGCCATCCATAATAATTCACAGACATACAATTAGTCTGAACCAATAATTCCTCACGCCTCACAAGGCACTAATTCGTGCATTAACTAATTACTAGATTAATCCACTAAAATTAGTAAATTGATTATTTTCATTACTAATTATACACTCAACAAGTCATGGCATCTACCCAAACCTCTCAGACCAAAAGAAACTACTCCGAACGTGAATTCGGGACAAAAATAGATGAAACGGAAAAATTGTGCACCCTCTATGTCCATACGCGTATTTCCCAAGGCCATATGTGTATTGGCCAAAATCCCTCAGTACCATCACATGTAATGTCAAACCTTTCTACGCATATCCTACGTATTTCACCAGAGGGTCGTGTCAAATCCTCCTTTTTGGCCACCCATTACACGTAATGGCTTCCCATACGCATAAGTCCTTGCTCCCTTATGGGTAACAACCTCCCTTTTACACGTATGGGCAAAAGTTGTGCAAAAATCCCATTTTTCACACAAATCCCATTCTGCTACGAGATTATCATTATTCCATTCCAAATCAGTCCTAAACATGTTTCTACGTTACTTTTAGAACCTATCTTTCATATTAGTCTTGTACCTATCATACTAACCAAATTATGGGTCTTAAATTAGAATTCGTCATCTTACACCTGCACCAAAACAGATATGCACACCAATGTTCATGCAACAACAACAACAATATAATTCCAAAGATCAGAATAAAACAACACGAATTTTATATTCATACAACCTCATACCAACGATTTCATGACAATCAAACATAAACAACAATTATACAAAACCATATCTATCTAGGACATGAAATTTCTAAGAGGGGAAGGAACCCTCACTACCCTCTCATGGTATTACCACCCATATTAAACTCATTCTCCCCCCTTACCTCAAAATTCAGATGGGAAATCCTGCAAAAATTGTCCCTTGAGATGGCCCTACCCCTCCCTTGTTCTTCCTTCTTTCCTTTGTTCTTACGTGAAAACTTCTCTAATGACAATTTATCTCTAATCAGACTTAAGGGTTTAATTATTCCAATTCTCTCCTACTAACCCATTATTATTAAATTTAATTAATTAAAACAATAATAATACTGGTGTTAATAATAATGGTATTATAATATTAATATTAATAAAAATAGTAATATTTAATAATAGTAATAATAATAATAATAATAATAATAATAATAATAATAATAATAATAATAATAATAATAATAATATTGTAACACCCTGATTTCATAAATTATTTAATAAAATCTTATTGTCAATATGGAGGTATATTTGAAATGATAAGTAAAGAAATTATTTTATTTAAATAATAATATGATAATAAGATGGTATTATTAGAATATTGTTATTAAATAAATAAAATAATAAATTGGAGGTCTAAGGGGTAAGGTGGTAATTGTGTTGTGTTATGGAAAGGGATGATATTTTCCTTTTCCTTACATCGTGCCTTTTTGACAAAGAAGCAGTTGGCTCTGGAGAAGGAGGAGAGGAGAAAGGAGATCAAGAATCTTAGAGTTCCAAGATCAAGAGTGTGAAAAGAATCATTTGAATTCAAGGTAAGGGGAAGAAAGGTATTTTTTTTATTGGTGACCTAACATGAAAGGGTAATTGGGAGTTCCTTACACTCTTAAGGATTGAATGAACTTGATTGATTTTGGAGAAATTATGATATGAGTATGAATATTGTAATTGTTGATTGTATATATTTGAAGTTTTGATATTGAATTGTATGATGTATGTGTATTATGAGAATTTATTTATGAATGTTGTTGATGATGAGGCAAATGGAGAAGATGAAGAGAAACCTAGAATTTCCGAATTTGATTAATAAATGTTAGGTTAGGAGATTGAATAATGTTATAGGTATATAATGGTAATGAGAACCATAATTGGACTGTTTTGGGTAATAAGAATGAGGTATAATAGACTGAATTCGGACTGGTGTGAAAGTGGAAGAAAAAAGTGATTTTTGAGAAAAAGTGATTTTTGGGGTGCAGGGCTCCTGACACAGGTCGTGTCAGGCTACTGGGAAATGATTATATGGAATTTTGGGGGAAGTTGGCTACATAGGGCCTAACACGGGCCGTGTTAGGTGGCACGGGTGGCAGTGTCAGCCTTATGTCTTGGGTGAAACTTTGATTTCTGAGAGCGGTTGTGTCAGGCCTCTGTTTTTAGAAAATTTTCGATATTTTAAGATGGTTTCGTCCCATTTTCTTGGTCAATATTTATACCATTAGTCTAAGGTATTGAGGGTAGTATCCTTGTGTAGTTATAGGACATGATAACCAATAATTAGTGCCTAAGTCTTATATGATGGTTTTGAATTGTATAACCTTGCTAATAGATCAATTGGATCGTGTTGATTATGAAAAATGTTTATTGTATGTTTTGTGTAAACTATATGATGGAATGATTGGTAACTTATGTAGATCAGGAGGATCGTGTTACGTGTGATTATATCCATGCGTGTATATGCTTTTGTATGTGTAATTGAGTCTTGTATACGCATACTGGTTTGGTGGGATTATCATGTCTCAGATTGAGTGTAAGTGATTATCCGGATTCATTATGAATCGATGGTGCATGGATGATCGTGTCTCAGTAGGAGCATAGGCGTTGCATTCGGGGTTCAAATTGATGAACCAATGTTGATTCGGTACCGCATTTGTATTGTGTCATGGTGTCACTTTGCATATGATTAAATGAATGGTCTATGATATGTGTGGATGAATTGTGTGTGATTTACTCTTTCAAGATGTTATTTGCACCTCTAATATATTGAGTCGTTTTCTCACCCCTTTGTTTTTGTTGTTGTTTTTGTACTTCTTGGGGAGTACAGATAACCCAGGTACATGAGAGTGCTTTGGTGTTACTTGTTCGAGTCATGGACGCTCTGATACGTAACATAGGAATAGGGACTTTTGTTATTTTGTTTTTATTTCTACTTTCCGAATTCGTTAGTTACGTATCCAAGTAATAAACTAAAGATATGTTTTAGTTTTTGAAATGTCTATGCCAAGAAGCATATGTGATGATGAATTATTTATTTCCGCTGTCTAATGAAAAACTATATTTGAGTTTTATGTTTGGAAAAGTAGCATTCCACTTTTGTTTAAACTCTGATTTTATTTGAGAAAAATGTGTAAACACCCCAAATTTGCCCTCACCCATTCACACCATGGCTTGTGATCATTTCATATGCATGAACTCAATCATACCATCTCATATCTCAATTTGGAGTCATTGCATTGTTCCTAAGTCATCTGCACCTAGGGTTTGTGATCTGAGCAGTCCAAGAGCCTCTTGAGCCACTCCAAAGGCCAACAATCACTTCAAAGGGGTATATGTGTGTTCAAGTATCATATTATATCTTCTCAAAGTCAAGAATGTCAAAAAATCACAAGAACTGGGATTGGTGTAGAAGCAGAGCCAGGCTTGACTACACAGATGACCTAAAATTAGGGTTTTGATTTCAGAGGCCATAACTTCAAATTTTTTGGTCATTCTTGTTTCTATTGGTCTCTATATGGTATAGGGAGTATGCATATCAATTTTTATGAAGAAATTCCATGGGGAAGTCATCTGATCAAGAGTTGACTTTTCAGACAAGTCAGTGCAAAATCAGGGCATCTGAGGCCCCCAATGACCCAACCAAGGGGTGATCTTCATCATTTTGAGTGTATATGATCTTTATTTGATCATAGAAGAAGTTGGAAGTTCACAAAATTCAAGAATCTCAAGCTTTTGCAAAGTTGACTTTTTTGGGCAAGTTTGACTTTTAATGAAAATGTCATTTTATGCAACTTTTTCAACCCTTACTTTTTGATTCAAGAAAGCTTCAAATGGAAAAACTTTGGTCATGAAAGTTGTAGAATAGATCTTTCCCTTTTCAAAAAGTACAAGAACATGACCTAATTCATTTTGGATCAAAAGTTATGGTGCATCAAAGTTGGCAAAAATCACTAAATTTCAAGTTATGCACCAAATGGAAAACTTGCAAATTCTTGTACTAAGCATTCTATTGACTTCAAAGTGACTTCAAAACTTCATCACATGATCACATATGCCCTAGAAACAGAATTGGCCCAAGGGATTTTATATTGTTTGCCTTGATTTTCAAGAAATCCATAAGTCATTTTTTCATAAGGATGCAAAAATGGATTTTTGGCAAGATCATTTTCCAAGAAGTTATGTGATCACCAACTGATTTCTATGCATTGCCATGACTAAATGAAGTTCTATGCAACAAAATTCAGCAAGAAATGTCTCATGTACATAGCATAAAATCATGAGAAAACACCAAGTGGGCAAGTTGCAAAAGCTAGCATAGCTCATGATCCATGTGTTGCAGTCAGCTACAAGCAATCTAAGGGTCCTCCTTAACCCAAGCTGAAGCCAGACATGACCTCAAACTGCTGCTGCCATAGCCCATGCTGCAAGTACCAATCACATTGACTTTTTGGCCAAAAACTCCCATACTCATGGAACAGTAAGCAGCCACCCCTACTGACCTGCTCCACAGGCTATTCACACAACTTGGGAGGATTATAGCACAACATTGGTCCTTGAAGCAAGCCAGAACACAGCCTTCACAAAAACTGTCAAAGAGCTTCCCTTCTTCGAATCTCATTTTCCAGCCATCAAACATCCAATTTCTCTTCACCAACAAATCAAACACACTAAAAGGAACCAGAATCAACCATTGGTAGAGCTTGAAACCTCATACACACAGACCTCCTTTTCTGATACACCAGAACTGGATCTCTCAAAGTGGCCTGTTTAAACTCCATCTAAGCTTACCATTAGCACAAGGGGGGTCATTGGAGTGAGTTTGCACCAAAGAACAGCCCAGAAAGCTCAGAACCAGAAGCTTCCACCTCAGGTATGGCCATGAACTTTTTCTCTCAGAGCTTGCATTTTATGTCATAATTTGATTGTGTATGTCTTGCTGATCATGGGGATGTGCTTAGAATTGAAAATGAGTGAGAAATGAGGATTTACCAAGGCTCTGAAATTTTGCCCGTGAATCTTGTTGGCTTCGATTCTCTCTGTTTGTGCATGATAAATTTAGTTTGAGAGGTGATTTGAGTGGGGTTTAGGTAGAGGAACATTTTGCTGCGTTTAATTTGATGAATGGTGGCCTGAATCTTGATCTAGGGTTTTCAACCCGCCGGAGAAGATGACCGGAGCTTCCCTCCGGTCACCTGAATGTTGTTAACCCTAATCCTGTAATTAAGTGAGGTTTGAATTCAGAGCGTTGGATCCGTTGACTGGCTTGACTTCGCGCGTGTATGTGTGGTCCAGATGAGTCCATTTTGCCCTAATCACCATTAACCTAATTAATCCATTTAATTAATTCCTAAAACCTGATTTAAGCCAGAGTTCATCCTGACCCTTGTTTCACGCGCCAAGTCAATGGTCTCCTCCCAGCTTTGAATCTCATGCGTTGGATTGGTTTACTTTTCATTTTATTAATTTTATTTCATTTCTTTTATATTTCTTTTGTACATTTATTTAAAAATAGTAAAACTTATTCAAAAATTCTGATTTTTTTTATACAAGTTATTATTTAATCTCAGAATACAAAAATATTTTTATTTTTATTTTTAGCATTAAAAAAGTATTTTTAAATATTTAAAAGTTTCTTTTTAATTAATTAATGAGAATTAATTAATTAAAAATACTTTTAGGTATTTAAAAATCACCAAAAACATTCATGAAACATTTAAAAACATTTAGAAACATTGTACAACCCTCAAACCAAATTTATTTTTTGATCTTGATACATTTTGAGAATTTTCCATGGAATTAAAATCATTTTGATGCATTATTTTGATCCAAACTTCCAAAAATCATTTCTGCCTAACCATTGAGAGTTGGACCTTGATTCTTTTTGCATTGTGTTTAGCATATCATGTAGTTTGTGAGATTAAATTGGCATGATTTGATCTTTCATTTTCCATTTGTTTGGCTTTTTTCTTGTTAAGGAACCCTAAAACCCTAGAAAACTTAGGAAAATCATAACTTGAATTTGGTTAAGAGTTGGAACTTCTCCTTTGGGCTTTGGGTTAGTATAGGTTTAGGGATCCTTTGAGGGCATTTTCAATTTTTTATAATGTTGTTTGCTTCTGATTTTGGTTTTTGTTTGATGTATTGTTCATAAACCCTAATTTGGGCTTCCTTTTGCATTCATCTTGCATTTGTTTGCATAACATGACTTGCCATGACATTTTATGCATCCATTTGGTTCATTAGACATCTTAAGACATATTAAAAGCATGTTGGATCATTGAATCTTGCATTTCCCATGTTGTATGCCATTTGCATTTCATAACTTTTCATGTATGTTTATGCTCCTTAACTTGCCTCATCTGCATCCATTGGTTCATATGATCATCCTCATGACTTGCCTCATGTTTATAGCATCACATAACATCATTAACATCATGTATGTGCCTCTGGTTTTGTTTCTCATCATGCCATTCCATCCCATTTTGCATTGCATTGCATTTCTTTTCTAACTTTTCAGGTGGTAAGTGACTTTGAGAAGTGAATTTGCCTTCACTTCTCATAACTTCTCTTCACCTCTTTTTGCATCCTTGCTGCATTTTTTGTATGTGTGTGAGTTTGAGCTTTCTCATCCTTCTTCTTCTCACTTTCTTTCCTCAAGTGACTTGACTTCTTGAATGAAGCAAGTTACCTTGCTTCTCCTGATCCTTTCATCTACTTCCTGGTGGTTCCATTGAAGACTTCTCTTGAAAACCTCACAAACCTTAGGAACAACCATGTATGACAATGATTAGGGTTTTGTTTAGTCTCCCCTCTTAGTTTTTACCTTTGTGTCTCATTGAGTCTTCTCTTCTCACCTCATAATCAAGGACTAAACCATAAAGGCTTTAAGGCTTTGTGATTAAGTTTATGCCTGCATCCTTCTATTAGGATGGAGTGTATAACTTTAATCCTAAGTGTTAAACCCTTAATGTGTTTAACTCCTTTAATCAATCCACTTAATAATCATCAAGACATCATACTTGTAACTTGGGCCTTCCATTAGGGTTCTAATTCTTCCTTAATTGGTTAAGAAGGACTAACCCTAGTGTTAATGGACAAGTCCCCCTCAAGTTGTCTTACAAACCATAAAACTCACTTCTTCATCTTATCATTAATTAAAATCCATCTAATAAAGGCTTTGTTTTGTCATGAGTTTAATCCCTAATAATGGATTAAGTTGAGGAGTTTTCCTCAGCTTAAACATTCTCATCTATTATCCTTCTATTGGGATGGTGTAATGAGTCTGTTTAATCCCTGATTATGGCTTAATCTCATTACTTAACACTAAACAAAAACAACAAAAACATCTAATTAATCACAAGTAGGTTAATGATCTTAACCCTACACCAAAGGTGTTTAAGTGTGAGAAGCTGACTTCACACTTAAGGTATTCTCATTACCCCTAATCAGAGGGAAGATGTGATGAGTTTACTAAATCCATTGGTTTAGACTTAAGCTCATTAACTTATGACAAACACAAAAATCAATAAAAGATTGAAAACATCAAAAACAAACAATAATCTTCTCCTCCGGGATTCTTTTCTCATCTCATTCACTCACAAACGAGAACTTGCTTCTCCCGTCTAATGCAAGACAGTTTGCACCTGAGCCAGACAGGTCATACACTTGAGCATAGACAAGTAAGCAGTTCACAAGTCAATTCATCTTTCAGTCTCTTTGGGTCGAACTACGGTGTTCTGACTTCCTCATTGCACGAGAGGATACGTAGGCATAACTTAACAGTTATCGAACAAAAGTCTCTGTATATCCCCCCTCTTTCTAGCCTCATTCTTTTAGCCTCATGATCTTGAGCATTTCACTCCTGTTCTTACACTGACACTTCACTTATATACTTCACTTTTCTCTTACATTGACACCTGTACATTTTGTTTTCCAGCTCTTTTACACACAAATTGCACTGACACTACCCCTTTAAAACACAAATCTTTCAAGCGTGGATCCCGTCGAGTACGGCGGACAATCTGGGTGCTAATACCTTCCTAGGTTGTAACCAACCCCCTTTCTCAGTCTCTCTGGTTCGCAACCGTCTTATCCATTCTCTTTCTAGGCCTATGCAGCATTGCCTTTCCTCCGGGATAAAAAATGCCTAGCTGGCGACTCTTTTCATTCCCTGTGAGTTCACTCCTGTGTGTCCTCACACCCTCCTTTCGCCGACCGTTCGCGTCTGTACCCTATTTGACCCGGCTTCATTTAGTGGGAGCGACAGCTTGGCGACTCTGCTGGGGACCTTTATACTGCAACCAGGGCTTCTGGTTCTTTTTGTGGGTTTCTCCTAGCGCTTGATTGATTTGTGTTTACTGGGGTGTTATGTGTTATTTGTGTTTGTATATTTGTATTTATTTTTGCTTTATGTACAGTTGCTTTACTGCTTTCTTTATTACTTTATGCATATATCATACTGTCATACTGTGCTGGCTGGATCTGTTTGTCTGCTTTGGTGGGTGGGTGTTCTATTGAGAGTTGAGGTCCTATACCTGGGACCTGAGTGACACCTAGGCTAGAGTGGTTCGTATTCTTTCCCATTCCATCTCGGTCTGGTGCGGGAATATGAAACACGGTTCAGATATGGGTTTCTTCTTGAGAACTCTGTGTTGCAGATTTCCTGCAGTACTAGGGCTATCTGGGAAGCCTGTTAAGTCTGGATGACCTTTAGTATTGACCTTCCGAAACTGAGGTGAATTAGAGGAGGAACTTTTATGGTTATTGTAAACACTGTACCTCCGGGTTAGAAGTGTTTACACTTCTCATAACTGATCCAAGTCTGAGGATCCTTGTTTTAGAACACCACCTGTGAGGGGAATGGGTTGTTTACAGGTTTGCAGGTACCCTTGACCTCAGCATACCCTGTTACTTTGTTTGATTAAGAGTACTCCATGTTGGAACAGTTCTTGTGATTCTAAACCCTGGACATGTGACTCTTTATTTGAGTCCCCCACCTTGGTTACTGGACTTATAGACCTCCATCTGGATTTCTTGAACATACCTGGACTTATATCAGAGCATTTGATCAGATCCAGCTCAGTCACAAACCCTTGCATATCATTTGCATACATCCTCATTGCATCATCTTGACATCTGTTTATTTGTTTTTCAGGGTATCCATCTTCATTTTTGGCTTGGTTTTGACCCCATCATCAGTTTAGACCTACCTTCATCAGCATCTACTTCAGTTATCAGCTACCTGCTTCAGTCACCTGCACCAGCCAATCAGTGGCCCATCTTTCAGTATTATCATCAGCACCTGTCTCAACTCATCCTCAACATCATGGCACCTAAAAAGAGTAACATCTCCTACCACTTCTTCCAGCCTGAGCTAGCTGACATCAGGAGGATTCAGACCCTGATCACTCCAGACCATATACCACTGTTCAGGGAACACTATGGAGACATACTCGATGTGGTTATGGATTTGGACCCTTCACAGAGGAGCCTGATTCATACTTGCCTGCAATTTTATGATCCTCCCCTAAGGTGTTTCACTTTTCAGGATTTCCAGTTAGGACCTTTATTGGAGGAATACTCATCATTGGTTGGTATACCTATCAGGGGTGGAGTCCCCTTCAACCCTGAGTTGGCTTTCCCAAGTAATGAGGAGATAGCAAAGGCATTGCATTTGGAGCCAGTTTTGATTGGGCAAAATATGACTACCAAGGCTGGAATCTCTGGTCTACATCTGGATTTCTTGATCTCTCAAGCTACCCTGAAGGCTTCCCTAGGAGAGTGGAAAGCAGTCTGTGCTTTGTTGGCCCTGAGCATATATGGGATCATATTATTTGCAGATGAGCCTAGATTCATTAGCAAGAATGCAATCCATCTTTTCATCCTGAGGAACCCAGTGCCCACTTTATTAGGGGATTTTTACTACTCAGTACACCAGAGGAATGAAAAGCAGAGGGGAAGATTAGTGAGGTGTTGTGCTCCTTTGTTCCATACTTGGCTTCTCAAGCATTTGCCCAAGACAGATGCATTTTTGAATCCTCATCAGCAGAGAAACTGGGCTAGAAGACTCACTGCTTTGACTTCAGCTGATATCAGGTGGTGCACTCAAAGCACAAAGGGCAGGGATGTCATTACCAGCTGTGGGCAATTTCCCAATGTGCCCCTGATAGGAGTTAAGGGTTGCATTAATTACAACCCTCTGTTGTTCAAAAGACAACTGGGCTATGCATTGGTCCACACTCCTAAGGCACAAGACTTGGCTGAGACTCTTTACTGTGAGAACAAGCCCAATCTAGCTATTGTCAGGCAGGCAGCCTGGGCCTGGGAAAATGTTCAAACTAAGGGAGTAACCATTCTGGGGAAGTGCAACAATGTAGCATCAGCACAATACTATGAATGGTCCCATGCCAGGGCTCAATTTTCTGGGATGCCCTTTACCATGGAGGATATGCCTGGGTCATCCTCAGCACCACCTCCTGCCACTGTCAGCTTAGAGGAGTTTGAGAGCTTGAAAGAGAGAAATGAGAAGTTGACTCAGGCTTTGCAGAAGACCCTCTGGGAGAGGAGTGATGGTAGGTTGGATATTGAAAGGTTGGAAAAGTTGAGAGTAGAGCATCTGGCCAAAATTGAGAAGTCTGAGGATTACATCAAGAAGTCTAGGGCTGGGGAACAGATCTTGAAGAATGCCTGCAAGGAAGCCCAATTCCAGAAAGCCAGGACAGACTTGTATCTGAAGGAGAGTCAAGCTAGGTGGGTCAGGATCACCGAAGCTCGTACTCTGGAGGATAAGAGGGTCCAAGACAAGATAGAGCAACTGGAAGCTAGTGCAAAAGAGCAGCAGGAAGCCCTGGCAGCAGCCCAGAGGGAGATCTCAGAGCTGAAGATCAGAGCTGGGTTGAAGAGGTCAAAGGACCAGAGTCAACACAAAAAGCTAACTGCAGCTGTTACTACCCGGAATCTCCTTATCAGGAATCTCACGGAGCGTCCAGCTGATCCTGTGACTGAAGCACTTCTCAAGGAAGTTCAGAAGGATGAGTTTGGTCTTGGTGTTTGACTTTTTGCTTGTTGTTGCTTTCATTTTATGTATTTTTATTTTTCTTATGATGTATTTTGACCCCTCTGAGGGCACGTTTTGTAAGAGAACAAACTATGTACCATTTGCCTTTTGTAATATATGTATCAGTTTGTTCCATCCAAGTTTACTTCAAAAGCAACATCAACAGCATCTTCAAGGGTCTGGAAGGGTCAAAACTGAATGCCAAGCCGGATACCTTGAAAACAAATAAGCATACTGCATTGCATGCTAACCCTTTGTTTGTTTTGTAGGTTTTTGTTTTATTGTTACTAACTCTGTTGTGATATTCAGGAACTATTGCTCGACGCCGGGTATTTCCACTCAACCGTCCACACCGATATCCAACCCGTAACAACCTTCCGGGCATACAAATGGATCAGGTACAACAGGACCTTGCAGAGGTCAGAAACCAAATGGCCAACGAAAGATTGGAAATGAGAACTCAGATGACGCAGTTTATGGAAGTGATGAACAATATGGCTCAAAGCCAGGAGAGATTGAGAGCCATGGTAGAAAGGCAGAATCAGGAAGACCCCCATCTAGGGACTGCTGGCACAAGCAACAATGAGAGGGTCCAACCTCATGTCAACCCCCCTGTATTTGGACCCCACCTTCACCCAGAGATCAACATTCCTGCCAATGTACAAGGGACTGCCACTGCAGGCAGAGTGCTGCAAGAAGACCCCCAGGAGGATTAGTTCACAATAATGGGTGCTGGGGAGGAAGCTTATGACAGAAGGCTGGATGAGATAGCTGAGAAATTAAGATCCTTGGAGTCTCAAAACTCTTTAGGTTTTGATGTTATGGACATGGGCTTGGTAGACGGGGTCAGGATTCCCCATAAGTTTAAACCTCCTTGTTTCGAAAAGTACAACGGGACTTCCTGCCCACGGACCCACTTACAATCCTTTTTGGGAAGGTTGAAAGCATATACCATGGACGAGAAGCTATGGATGTTTTATTTCGAGGATAGTTTGACTGGAGCGTCAAGGGAATGGTACTCCCATCTAACTAGAGCGACCATCAGATGTTGGAAGGACTTGGCGGAGGCCTTCATCAGACAATACCAGTATAATTTGGATATGGCACCCAATAGGACCCTCCTGATGGGGATGTCACAGTCGTCTAGGGAAAACTTCCGCGAGTACGCCCAAAGGTGGAGGCAGCTGGCTGCTGCTGTCCAGCCACCTATGTCAGAGAGGGAGATGGCAGATATGTTTATGAACACCCTCCAAGGAACATACATTGACAGGCTGGCTGCTTTCTCTTCTACCAGCTTTGCAGATGTCGTTATAGCTGGAGAAAGAATCGAGAGCCTGTTAAAGATGGGCAAGATTTCTGACAACGGTGCTAGCTCATCCAGTAACACAAGAAAGCCTTTTGTAGGCCCAAGAAGAACTGGTGAGACCAATGCTATCCAGGCCAGCAGGGGCAGGCCCCAATATGTTCATAGGTCTGTGGCAGCAGTCACCATTCCCGCTCCAGCTCATCCACAACCAACTTATCAACCACCGCAACAAAATTATCAGCAACAACCTCAGTACCAGCAACAACCTCAGTATCCTCCGAGAAACTACAACAACACCAGCAACAACAATCAGCAAAAACCATTCCAACAGAGACCTTCTCAGGCCAATAGGGTGATCGATCCGATCCCTATGCCCTATGCAACATTATTGCCACAACTCCTGAAACTCAACCTAGTTGAGCTAAGGACGTTGGCACCTCCAGATCCTAATAGTCTACCCAGGAATTATGACTCCAACGCCAGATGTGCTTTTCATTCAAATGCACCTGGCCATAGTACAGAGAAGTGCAGAGCCTTGCACATGAAGGTACAAGACTTGGTAGACTCTAAGGCCCTGAATTTTGCACCACCACCAAATGTTGACAAAAAACCTATGCCGCACCACGGGGGTCCCAGAATCAATGCTATTGAAGAAGACAAGCTGTCTTATTTAATAACCAGTGTGGGTCAGATTCGGACACCGTTGGTAGAAATTAAGGCTCAACTCCTCGAATGTCAAATGTTCCCGGGGTGTGAGCTAGGGTGTGCTTACTGCAACATTTCAGTGAATGGGTGTGATAACTTGAGGGATGGCATAAATGGTCTCATCCAGAGTGGCCTGCTTCAAATTACAACATCAATTCCAACAAATCCAGCAATCTCATCAGCAACAATTCCAGTATCTCCTACAACTGCAACGACCATTGTTCCCGACAACTTTTCAGCTTCATCAACAAATGCTTCATCTGTTACTTCAACGGACCAGATATCAGCAAACATCCCTTCCACAACTTCAGCACCACTTCATTCAGAAACTCCTACAACAACAACACCCATCCTTCCAACAATGTCTCCTACAACTTCAGCAGCAAATGTCTCCACAGTTACGATTTATTATGATCCTGAAAATGACTCTGCTTACAACTCACAAAGTGCTACTCCCATCAGAGCACCAGTCACGATATACTACGATCCACAGACTATCACAGTCCCTTCTGCAGCTGCCATCAGTCCAGTCACCATCACGGTGCCTGGGCCAGTACCTTATGAAAGCAGTAATGCCATCCCATGGCATTACGGCTCTGATCTATACTGCGGAGGACAGAAAATCACTCTTGAATCATCAACCCCTGCACCACAAATAGACAATGTGGGAGGAGGCGGAGGCTTCACTCGAAGCGGACGTCTCTTCGCTCCACAAACTCAAAGACCCACTGCCGAAGCAGAAGCTGCTGCCAAGGCAAAAGGAAAAAGCTTGGTGCAGGAAGAGCAAATTGTTAAGGAAGCTTTGAAAACACCCTTTGATCAAGAAGTTGATGAGTTAATGAGAATCATCAAGAAGAGCGATTACAAAATAGTGGATCAGCTTCACCAGACGCCTTCCAAGATCTTTATTCTATCATTGCTTATGTGCTCCGAAGCTCATCGGAACGCACTACTAAAAGTTTTGCGCGCAGCTTATGTGCCTGAAGAGATCACCGTCAATCAGTTGGAAGCTGTGGTTGGGAATGTTAATGCTAGTCATGGACTAGGGTTCACCAACACTGATTTGACTACGGAAGGCCGCAACCATAACAAGGCTTTGCACATTACCATGGAATGTAAAGGTGCAGTCCTTTCCCATGTGCTGGTAGACACGGGGTCATCCCTTAATGTCTTACCTAAAAAAGCCCTTGTGAAGCTAGAGTATGACGGATTGGCATTACGTCCCAGCAACCTGGTAGTGAGAGCCTTTGACGGTTCTAAGAGATCGGTTCTGGGAGAGATTGAGTTGCCCATAACGATTGGCCCACAAACTTTCAAAACAACCTTCTACGTGATGGATATACAGCCTGCCTACAGCTGTCTATTGGGTAGGCCATGGATTCACGCTGCTGGCGCCGTGACCTCGACCCTTCACCAGAAGTTAAAATTCGAGTGGGAGGGTCAAGTCGTTACTATCTGTGGAGAGGAGGATATTTTTGTTAGCCACCTGGCTACCTACAAATACATTGAGATGGATGGGGAGATCCACGAAACTATGAGTCAAGGGTTTGAGGCCTTGAACATAAATGAAACGTCTGCTGTACCTGGAACCTCAATGACATCTTATCAACAAGCCCGGAAGGTTGTTGAAGAAGGGACTGCCCAAGGCTGGGGCAAATTGTTACCTGTGGAGAAGAAAGAGGATAGATTTGGGTTGGGTTACAAACCAACTCAACAAGATCAAGCAGAGGCTGCTAAGGAGCCCAACTTTGTTAGTGGGGGAATGCTCACCCCTGATGCTGTCAACAATTTGGAAGACGAGGTTGAAAGCGACCGCAACCTGGAGAGTTGGATCCGTCCAAAGATCCCGGGGAGCAGTATCTCAAACTGGTCTTCCCAGGAAATTATAAGAGTTACTCCTGCAGAGTAATTATTATTTCCTGTATTTTTATAGCATGCATCAAAGTCTTGCATCTTGCCCAAGATGACAAGACTCATTTTGTAATCGGGCCATCTGTAATTTTTGTGCAACAAGATTAATCAATGAAATATCAGACATCTTTTGCAAATAAGTCTTTTTTTTCTTTTCCGCTCACTGTTTTTCCATTTTTCTTTTTGTACAAAAAAAGTAAATGGCGATGTTTTCAAAATGACAACTTTATTTCACTTTTCTAAAACAAGATTAAAATCAATCACTAAAATGAACAAACTGAACCCTTGTAGAGAGTGCCTTCCAGACAGCACCGACAACAGCACGGCTATGACTTCGTATGACTTTGACAATCCGATCAATCAAGCTGATGAAGGGGTTGAAGAAGAATATGAGCTTCCTGAAGAGCTAGCCAGGTTGTTAAGACAAGAGGAAAAGGTCATTACCCCTCACCAGGAGGAGGTCGAAACGATTAATCTTGGTACAGATGAAGACATGAAAGAAGTTAAAATCGGGGCCTGCTTACAAGACTCGGTGAAGAGACAACTGATTGACCTGCTTCAAGAGTATGTGGATGTGTTTTCTTGGTCTTACCAAGATATGCCAGGGTTGGACACCGACATTGTTGTGCACAAGCTGCCTCTGAAAGAGGATTGCCCGCCGGTTAAACAGAAACTGCGCCGAACTCGCCCAGACATGGCAATGAAAATCAAAGAAGAGGTACAAAAGCAGTGGGACGCCGGGTTCCTTGCTGTGACTAGCTATCCACCGTGGGTTGCTAATATTGTGCCTGTGCCTAAGAAAGACGGCAAAGTAAGGATGTGTGTTGACTACCGGGATCTGAACAGAGCTAGCCCGAAAGATGATTTCCCATTACCTCACATTGATGTATTGGTGGATAATACGGCTCAGTTCTCGGTATTCTCCTTCATGGATGGATTTTCGGGATACAATCAGATCAAGATGTCACCTGAAGACATGGAGAAGACAACCTTCATCACACCCTGGGGCACGTTCTGTTACAAGGTGATGCCTTTCGGACTGAAGAATGCTGGCGCAACATATCAACGGGCTATGGTGACATTATTCCACGATATGATCCATAAAGAAATCGAATGTTACGTGGATGACATGATTGCCAAGTCCCTCACTGAAGAAGACCATCTGGTAAATCTGCTAAAGTTGTTCAAGCGTCTGAGGAAGTACCGATTGAAGTTGAACCCCAACAAGTGCACATTCGGGGTGAGATCTGGTAAGCTGCTGGGATTTATTGTGAGTGAGAAAGGGATTGAAGTAGACCCTGATAAAGTTAAAGCTATTCAAGAGATGCCTGCACCGAAGACAGAAAAGGAAGTTCGAGGGTTCTTAGGTCGATTGAACTACATTTCACGGTTCATATCTCACCTCACAGCAACCTGTGAACCCTTGTTCAAGCTGTTGAGAAAAGAACAGACGGTCAGGTAGAACGAAGACTGTCAGAAGGCTTTTGACAAGATCAAAGAATACTTACAAGAGCCTCCAATCCTTATGCCTCCAGTTGAAGGAAGACCTCTGATCATGTACTTGACAGTATTAGAAGAGTCAATGGGGTGTGTGCTGGGCCAGCATGACGAGTCTGGTCGAAAAGAGTATGCAATATACTACCTAAGCAAAAAGTTTACCGACTGTGAACAACGTTATTCACTGCTCAAGAAAACTTGTTGTGCTTTAGCGTGGGCTGCTCGCCGACTGAGACAGTATATGTTGACCCACACCACTTTGTTGATCTCAAAGATGGATCCAGTCAAGTATATTTTCGAGAAACCAGCACTTACCGGACAGGTTGCAAGATGGCAAATGATTCTCACAGAATATGACATCCAATACACATCTCAGAAAGCCATCAAGGGCAGTGTATTGTCTGAATATCTTGCCGAGCAACCTATTGATGATTACCAGCCTATGAGATTTGACTTCCCTGATGAAGACATCATGTTCATAAAAGCAAAAGATCATGAAGAGCCTATTCACACTGAAGGGCCCGACCCGGAGGAAGAATGGGTCATGATGTTTGATGGGGCTGTTAACATGAATGGTCGTGGTGTTGGTGCAGTACTCATTACACCTAAGGGAGTTCACATGCCTTTCTCGGCAAAACTCACTTTCAACTGCACTAACAACGAAGCTGAATACGAAGCTTGCATTATGGGTCTTGAGGAAGCCATTGACCTCAGGATCAAGACGTTGACTGTATTCGGAGATTCAGCTTTGGTAGTCAATCAAACCAACGGCAAATGGTATACACACCAAGATCATCTGATACCTTACAGGGATTATACAAGGAGGTTATTGACTTTCTTTACAACAGTCAAGCTTGAGTATATCCCTCGGGACGAGAATCAGTTTGCAGATGCTCTGGCTACCATTTCGTCCATGATCAAAGTTCAGGCTGCCAACTTTGTACCTCAGATCTCAGTGTCCAGACTTGACAGACCAGCATATGTGTCCGCAGCAGACGTTGTCAAAGATGATAAGCCTTGGTTCCATGACATTAAGTGTTTCTTGGAGGATCAGACATACCCACCTGGGGCATCTTCCAATGATAAGAAGACTTTGAGAAGGCTTGCTGGTAGTTTCTTCCTGAACACTGATGGTTCCCTGTATAAAAGAAACTTTGATATGGTACTCCTCAGATGCGTTGATAAGACAGAAGCAGACTTGTTAATGCATGAAGTGCACGAAGGATCCTTTGGTACCCATGCAGGAGGGCATGCCATGGCTAAGAAGTTGTTAAGATCAGGCTATTACTGGATCACAATGGATGCCGACTGTTGTGCCTATGCCAGGAAATGCCATAAATGCCAGATTTATGCAGATAAGGTGCATGTGCCTCCCAATCCTTTGAATGTAATGTCTTCACCCTGGCCCTTTGCTATGTGGGGCATTGACATGATTGGTAAGATTGAGCCAACTGCTTCGAATGGCCACAGATTCATCCTGGTTGCCATTGATTATTTCACCAAGTGGGTTGAAGCAGCTTCCTATGCCAATGTTACAAGACAAGTGGTAGCCAGATTTCTGAAGAGAGATATCATCTGTCGATACGGAGTTCCCGAGCGAATCATTACTGATAATGGTTCCAATTTAAACAACAAGATGATGGCTGAACTGTGCCGGGACTTCAAGATTCAACACCACAATTCTTCTCCTTACAGGCCAAAGATGAATGGCGCAGTTGAGGCAGCTAATAAGAATATCAAGAAGATTGTGCAGAAGATGGTAGTTACCTACAAAGACTGGCATGAAATGCTACCGTTTGCCTTGCATGGGTACCGCACGTCAATCAGAACATCCACTGGGGCAACACCGTATCAGCTTGTGTATGGTATGGAAGCAGTCCTACCTGTTGAAATTGAATTACCCTCCCTACGGGTATTGATGGATGTTAAGCTGAACGAAGCAGAATGGGTCAGGTCCCGATACGAACAACTGAGTCTGATTGAAGAGAAAAGATTGGCTGCGATCTGTCATGGGCAGTTGTATCAGAAAAGAATGAAGAAAGCCTTCGATCAGAAAGTCAGGCACCGAGAGTACCAAGTAGGAGATCTTGTGCTGAAGAGAATCCTCCCTCCTCATACAGACCACAGGGGCAAGTGGACTCCAAACTATGAAGGACCATTTGTAGTAAAGAATGTTTTCTCTGGTGGAGCACTGATGCTTAGCACCATGGATGGTGAAGATTTTCCGTCCCCTGTGAATTCAGATGCAGTAAAAAAATACTTCGCATAAAAATGACCCGCTGGACACAAAAATAGAATGTAAGTCCAGGCAAAAATAGGGCATCCCGGCGAGTCAAAAACAGAATAAAAGACTCGGGCAAAAATAAGGGAAAATAAACAAAAATGTACACCCGCTGAGTTGAAAAGCCGCATTGGACAACTCAGGCAAAAATGGGTATCCCGATGGATTGAAAACCCGAAAGGGAGATCCATGCAAAATAAGGGAATAAGCGAACAACTGCATTTTGAATTCGTCTGTATCGTTTACAACTTGGTAAGCTTCGAAAGGATCAAGCTTCAATCAGAATCAGCCTCCTTCAGAAAGCAAGATGAGAAGAACGTCAAAAGTCATACGAGTCATAGTAAAGAGGAAGCTCCTTAAAGCGTCATCAACATTGCCAGCATTTTGTTTCTCAATTTGTAACGATCTCTTCATTTCAGGGGATTTGTTTCTTTGACTGTATCGCGCCAATTCAGGGCATATGAATTAATAAAATTAGATTTTCAGTCATGTCTCGTCTTGTACATTTTTATTTTGCAAAAATGTCTGATGTCTTAAGAAAAAAAACTGATTGCATAGAATACAGATGTTTATCTTCAAAAATAAAAACACGTGCTTGCAGGAAATATACTTACTCCCAAAAGTGTCTAACTCCTATGACGGAATCCAGTAAAGGATACCTCGGGATTACTTGTACGTTTCCCTATCTTTGCAGGATTGCAGGTATCCAGAACGCAGCTTGGGGTATGGAAGCTTCAGCCCAGCAAGCTGGCGGGTCAATGCTCACTCAGTCTTAACACTCAAAGTGTTTTCTCCCCAGCCGAGTTGCCATTCCTTCCTCAGCCGAGTACAAAAGTCAAGGAACCATCTCCCCGCAGAGCTCCAGCCTCTATCCAGAAGAGCAGCGCACGAAGGAATCACAACAGAGTAAAGAAAGCTGCTACAAACCCCAGTTGGGTCCCTCATTGCTGAGACAGGTCTATCAGTGACCTGAATCCCCAAGCAATAGCATCTCATCAGATCTATCAAATGACCTCATCCCCAGCTGGAATGTCCATTTCAAGCAGATCGGTCGGAGATCTTCGTGGCGACGGGATCCGAATCCCGGTTTGGCACCTTTTTCATAATCATGGCATTCGCATCATATTCACCCATAAAGCGTAGCATTCCGTTTAATACGGAGCATTACGAAAAAAATCAAACATATAGCATAATCATAAGCCATGCTTTAAATCAACACTTGTGAATAATGACAATCCGTCAACATACAGAAAACTTCCCCCATATCCCCAGCGGAGTTTCCCCAGCAAAATCAGCTGCCTCACATTCACAAACACCGATATATACTCTCTTTGGCACCCGTCCGTGTCAATACTCCCCAGTAAAGTCGCCCGAACACTCTGTGCAAACAATAACACTCGTATTACAGGTACTTTTTGACACCCGTCTGTGTCATAACCCCAGGAGAAAGCCAAAAACATCCTCTTTGCACTCACATATACTTACAGATGACAATCCTTTGACACCCGTCCGTGTCATATCCCCAGCGCAGTCGCCTACACTTTGTATATCAGATACTTGTTCATATCACACTCTTCTCCTTTTGACACTCGTCCGTGTCACTCTCCCCAACAGTTAAACACTCATCTATACATCACTCATACCTATTCATGCTACTTATACTGATACTCGTCCGTATCTTGTATACACCATATATATCCCCACAGATTCAACACTAGTCCTTGTTCTTTGTTAAACTCGTTGGTACTCGTCTGTACCGTCATCTCAGAGCATGCGTCAAGAGTTTGTTTCTACATGATACTCGTCCGTATCATAGTCTTAATGATGTTCGTCCGCATCTTTAATCCATACACTGTGTCAAACACTTTTGTCTTCTTGAATATAGATACTCGTCTGTGTCTACTATTCTCCCAGAAGAGTCCCTTCAGATTCAACACTCACCCGTGTTCTCTATTAACCAGTTGATACTCGTCCGTATCATCATCTCTGAACGCGTGTCAGTATTTGTTTCTACCCGATACTCGTCCGTATCGTAGTCTTAAGGATGCTCGTCCGCATCTTTAATCTATACACAGCGTCAAAACACTTATACCTTTTTGTTTCTTGGATATAAACACTCATCCGTGTTTACTATTCCCCAGTAGATCGCTACTAAAGCAATCTTCTTTTTATCTGACATTCGTCCTGTGTCATGATAAACCCTGAGAGCAGCTGTACCCTGCTAGGTGGTCGTCCTCCACCTCTTGATGGTCGTCCTCCATCATGCTCATCCGATGGCCGTCCCCATCGTTAATTTTCTATCCGACATTCGTCCTATGTCGTGATATTTAGCAGCCGTCCCCTGCTAGGTGGTCGTCCTCCACCTCTTGATGATCGTCCTTCATCATTTTATCCAATGGCCGTCCCCATTGTTGATTTTGGTTATCTGACATTCGTCCTATGTCATGACAAACCTTGAGAGCAGCCGTCCCCTGCTAGGTGGTCGTCCTCCACCTCTTGATGGTCGTCCTCCATCATGCTCATCCGATGGCCGTCCCCATCGTTGACCTTTTATCCGGCATTCGTCCTATGTCGCGATATTTTCGGCAGCCGTACCCTGCCAGGTGGTCGTCCTCCACCTTAGATGACCGTCCCTCATCTTATACCCAACAGAGCAGCCGTCCCCTGCTAGGTGATCGTCCTTCACCTTTGATGACCGTACCTCATCATCTGTTTATTTCATTCATTCTTTAACCCGATGGCCGTCCCCATCGTGGTCCCTTTTCTTTTTAGCCCGATGGCCGTCCCCATCGTTTGTTACTCTACTTTTTGAACTTGATGGCCGTCCCCGTCATGTTTCATTAATCCCCAGAAAATTTTACAGCTTTACCTGATGGCCGTCCCCATCATAATTCTTTTATCCCCAGCATGTCGTTCGTCCCCGTCATTGCTTTGTTTTCCGCACTTTTCCCAGCATGTCGGCCGTCCCCGTCATTGCTCTTTACCCAGCAGTCGTCCTCTGCTCGACGGTCGTCCTCCGTCGCCCACACTTTACAATATACTTTATTTTCCTTTACAATCTATATCCCTTTTCTTCTTCATTCTGTGAGTGCAAATTTTGGACTGTCTTTGGTATTCAACCACAAGTTATCTCGCTTGCCTGTTAAGCTGTTGCTTACATCCTGCACAGCTAACTCATGTTTGAATAGGGGCAGCTGTAAACACCCCAAATTTGCCCTCACCCATTCACACCATGGCTTGTAATCATTTCATATGCATGAACTCAATCATACCATCTCATATCTCAATTTGGAGTCATTGCATTGTTCCTAAGTCATCTGCACCTAGGGTTTGTGATCTGAGCAGTCCAAGAGCCTCTTGAGCCACTCCAAAGGCCAACAATCACTTCAAAGGGGTCTATGTGTGTTCAAGTATCATATTATATCTTCTCAAAGTCAAGAATTTCAAAAAATCACAAGAACTGGGATTGGTGTAGAAGCAGAGCCAGGCTTGACTACACAGATGACCTAAAATTAGGGTTTTGATTTCAGAGGCCATAACTTCAAATTTTTTGTTCATTCTTGTTTCTATTGGTCTCTATATGGTATAGGGAGTATGCATATCAATTTTTATGAAGAAATTCCATGGGGAAGTCATCTGATCAAGAGTTGACTTTTCAGACAAGTCAGTGCAAAATCAGGGCATCTGAGGCCCCCAATGACCCAACCAATGGGTGATCTTCATCATTTTGAGTGTATATGATCTTTATTTGATCATAGAAGAAGTTGTAAGTTCACAAAATTCAAGAATCTCAAGCTTTTGCAAAGTTGACTTTTTTGGGCAAGTTTGACTTTTAATGAAAATGTCATTTTATGCAAATTTTTCAACCCTTACTTTTTGATTCAAGAAAGCTTCAAATGGAAAAACTTTGGTCATGAAAGTTGTAGAATAGATCTTTCCCTTTTCAAAAAGTACAAGAACATGTCCTAATTCATTGTGGATCAAAAGTTATGGTGCATCAAAGTTGGCAAAAATCACTAAATTTCAAGTTATGCACCAAATGGAAAACTTGCAAATTCTTGTACTAAGCATTCTATTGACTTCAAAGTGACTTCAAAACTTCATCACATGATCACATATGCCCTAGAAACAGAATTGGCCCAAGGGATTTTACATTGTTTGCCTTGATTTTCAAGAAATCCATAAGTCATTTTTTCATAAGGATGCAAAAATGGATTTTTGGCAAGATCATTTTCCAAGAAGTTATGTGATCACCAACTGATTTCTATGCATTGCCATGACTAAATGAAGTTCTATGCAACAAAATTCAGCAAGAAATGTCTCATGTACATAGCATAAAATCATGAGAAAACACCAAGTGGGAAAGTTGCAAAAGCTAGCATAGCTCATGATCCATGTGTTGCAGTCAGCTACAAGCAATCTAAGGGTCCTCCTTAACCCAAGCTGAAGCCAGACATGACCTCAAACTGCTGCTGCCATAGCCCATGCTGCAAGTACCAATCACATTGACTTTTTGGCCAAAAACTCCCATACTCATGGAACAGTAAGCAGCCACCCCTACTGACCTGCTCCACAGGCTATTCACACAACTTGGGAGGATTATAGCACAGCATTGGTCCTTGAAGCAAGCCAGAATACAGCCTTCACAAAAACTGTCAAAGAGCTTCCCTTCTTCGAATCTCATTTTCCAACCATCAAACATCCAATTTCTCTTCACCAACAAATCAAACACACTAAAAGGAACCAGAATCAACCATTGGTAGAGCTTGAAACCTCATACACACAGACCTCCTTTTCTGATACACCAGAACTGGATCTCTCAAAGTGGCCTGTTTAAACTCCATCTAAGCTTACCATTAGCACAAGGGGGATCATTGGAGTGAGTTTGCACCAAAGAACAACCCAGAAAGCTCAGAACCAGAAGCTTCCACCTCAGGTATGGCCATGAACTTTTTCTCTCAGAGCTTGCATTTTATGTCATAATTTGATTGTGTATGTCTTGCTGATCATGGGGATGTGCTTAGAATTGAAAATGAGTGAGAAATGAGGATTTACCAAGGCTCTGAAATTTTGCCCGTGAATCTTGTTGGCTTCGATTCTCTCTGTTTGTGCATGATAAATTTAGTTTGAGAGGTGATTTGAGTGGGGTTTAGGTAGAGGAACATTTTGCTGCGTTTAATTTGATGAATGGTGGCCTGAATCTTGATCTAGGGTTTTCAACCCGCCGGAGAAGATGACCGGAGCTTCCCTCCGGTCACCTGAATGTTGTTAACCCTAATCCTGTAATTAAGTGAGGTTTGAATTCAGAGCGTTGGATCCGTTGACTGGCTTGACTTCGCGCGTGTATGTGTGGTCCAGATGAGTCCATTTTGCCCTAATCACCATTAACCTAATTAATCCATTTAATTAATTCCTAAAACCTGATTTAAGCCAGAGTCCATCCTGACCCTTGTTTCACGCGCCAAGTCAATGGTCTCCTCCCAGCTTTGAATCTCATGCGTTGGATTGGTTTACTTTTCATTTTATTAATTTTATTTCATTTCTTTTATATTTCTTTTGTACATTTATTTAAAAATAGTAAAACTTATTCAAAAATTCTGATTTTTTTTATACAAGTTATTATTTAATCTCAGAACACAAAAATATTTTTATTTTTATTTTTAGCATTAAAAAAGTATTTTTAAATATTTAAAAGTTTCTTTTTAATTAATTAATGAGAATTAATTAATTAAAAATACTTTTAGGTATTTAAAAATCACCAAAAACATTCATGAAACATTTAAAAACATTTAGAAACATTGTCCAACCCTCAAACCAAATTTATTTTTTGATCTTGATACATTTTGAGAATTTTCCATGGAATTAAAATCATTTTGATGCATTATTTTGATCCAAACTTCCAAAAATCATTTCTGCCTAACCATTGAGAGTTGGACCTTGATTCTTTTTGCATTGTGTTTAGCATATCATGTAGTTTGTGAGATTAAATTGGCATGATTTGATCTTTCATTTTCCATTTGCTTGGCTTTTTTCTTGTTAAGGAACCCTAAAACCCTAGAAAACTTAGGAAAATCATAACTTGAATTTGGTTAAGAGTTGGAACTTCTCCTTTGGGATTTGGGTTAGTATAGGTTTAGGGATCCTTTGAGGGCATTTTCAATTTTTTATAATGTTGTTTGCTTCTGATTTTGGTTTTTGTTTGATGTATTGTTCATAAACCCTAATTTGGGCTTCCTTTTGCATTCATCTTGCATTTGTTTGCATAACATGACTTGCCATGACATTTTATGCATCCATTTGGTTCATTAGACATCTTAAGACATATTAAAAGCATGTTGGATCATTGAATCTTGCATTTCCCATGTTGTATGCCATTTGCATTTCATAACTTTTCATGTATGTTTATGCTCCTTAACTTGCCTCATCTGCATCCATTGGTTCATATGATCATCCTCATGTCTTGCCTCATGTTTATAGCATCACATAACATCATTAACATCATGTATGTGCCTCTGGTTTTGTTTCTCATCATGCCATTCCATCCCATTTTGCATTGCATTGCATTTCTTTTCTAACTTTTCAGGTGGTAAGTGACTTTGAGAAGTGAATTTGCCTTCACTTCTCATAACTTCTCTTCACCTCTTTTTGCATCCTTGCTGCATTTTTTGTATGTGTGTGAGTTTGAGCTTTCTCATCCTTCTTCTTCTCACTTTCTTTCCTCAAGTGACTTGACTTCTTGAATGAAGCAAGTTACCTTGCTTCTCCTGATCCTTTCATCTGCTTCCTGGTGGTTCCATTGAAGACTTCTCTTGAAAACCTCACAAACCTTAGGAACAACCATGTATGACAATGATTAGGGTTTTGTTTAGTCTCCCCTCTTAGTTTTTACCTTTGTGTCTCATTGAGTCTTCTCTTCTCACCTCATAATCAAGGACTAAACCATAAAGGCTTTAAGGCTTTGTGATTAAGTTTATGCCTGCATCCTTCTATTAGGATGGAGTGTATAACTTTAATCCTAAGTGTTAAACCCTTAATGTGTTTAACTCCTTTAATCAATCCACTTAATAATCATCAAGACATCATACTTGTAACTTGGGCCTTGCATTAGGGTTCTAATTCTTCCTTAATTGGTTAAGAAGGACTAACCCTAGTGTTAATGGACAAGTCCCCCTCAAGTTGTCTTACAAACCATAAAACTCACTTCTTCATCTTATCATTAATTAAAATCCATCTAATAAAGGCTTTGTTTTGTCATGAGTTTAATCCCTAATCATGGATTAAGTTGAGGAGTTTTCCTCAGCTTAAACATTCTCATCTATTATCCTTCTACTGGGATGGTGTAATGAGTCTGTTTAATCCCTGATTATGGCTTAATCTCATTACTTAACACTAAACAAAAACAACAAAAACATCTAATTAATCACAAGTAGGTTAATGATCTTAACCCTACACCAAAGGTGTTTAAGTGTGAGAAGCTGACTTCACACTTAAGGTATTCTCATTACCCCTAATCAGAGGGAAGATGTGATGAGTTTACTAAATCCATTGGTTTAGACTTAAGCTCATTAACTTATGACAAACACAAAAATCAATAAAAGATTGAAAACATAAAAAACAAACAATAATCGTCTCCTCCGGGATTCTTTTCTCATCTCATTCACTCACAAACGAGAACTTGCTTCTCCCGTCTAATGCAAGACAGTTTGCACCTGAGCCAGACAGGTCATACACTTGAGCATAGACAAGTAAGCAGTTCACAAGTCAATTCATCTTTCAGTCTCTTTGGGTCGAACTACGGTGTTCTGACTTCCTCATTGCACGAGAGGATACGTAGGCATAACTTAACAGTTATCGAACAAAAGTCTCTGTATATCCCCCCTCTTTCTAGCCTCATTCTTTTAGCCTCATGATCTTGAGCATTTCACTCCTGTTCTTACACTGACACTTCACTTATATACTTCACTTTTCTCTTACACTGACACCTGTACATTTTGTTTTCCAGCTCTTTTACACACAAATTGCACTGACACTACCCCTTTAAAACACAAATCTTTCAAGCGTGGATCCCGTCGAGTACGGCGGACAATCTGGGTGCTAATACCTTCCTAGGTTGTAACCAACCCCCTTTCTCAGTCTCTCTGGTTCGCAACCGTCTTATCCATTCTCTTTCTAGGCCTATGCAGCATTGCCTTTCCTCCGGGATAAAAAATGCCTAGCTGGCGACTCTTTTCATTCCCTGTGAGTTCACTCCTGTGTGTCCTCACACCCTCCTTTCGCCGACCGTTCGCGTCTGTACCCTATTTGACCCGGCTTCATTTAGTGGGAGCGACAAAATGTTATTATAATAATTTTGGGAAAAGTGGGTGTTACAATTGGTATCAGAGTTGATTGTTCCAACCGGCCAGATGCCGTATTGAGTCAGTCCTTAGAATATGAGTTGTTGTGTGTCTTAACTTGAGATGTTTGTTGTATCAGTATGGCAGGAATGAATGATGTTGCTCTTGCTGCGGCTATGCAAGCCATGGCACAGACTGTTGAGAATATTGTTCAAGTGTTTCAGGTTGGAGGCGATGCTCAGTCTCGTGCATTGGACCAATTCTGGAATAACAAGCCTCTAAGTATGAAGGTGGAATTCTGAATCCAGAGGCTACGCAGAAGCGGTTGAAAGTGGTGTAGAAGATATTCAGAACCATGGGGTGCAGTGATGATTAGAAAGTGAGGTTTGGAACTTACATGCTGGAGGGAGAAGAGGAGGTCTAGTAGGACAACAGTCGCCAAAGGTTAGAAGTTGCGGGTACTGCAGTCACCTGGACTGTGTTTCGTAGAGAGTTCTTAGAGAAGTACTTTCCAAAAGACGTCTGCAGTGCTAGGGAGGTGGAGTTCCTGGAACTTAAGAAGGGTAACATGACGGTGGATGAGTATGCTTCCAAGTTTGAAGAATTAGTGTAGTACTATGCGCACTATAGCACTGAGAAAGCTATGACCTCGAAGTGCCTGGAGTATGAAAATGGATTGCATCCTGAAATCAAACAGGGCATTACTTGCTAGAAGATCAGGAATTACCCAGAGCTTGTGAGTAGAATCATGATTAATGACAATGATAATAGAGCCCGGATTGCGCATTATAAGGCTGTGAATGACAAAAAGGAGAAGCAGAGATTTGGTGGTACTCCTTACAGTGCTCCAGCTGATAAGGGGAAACAGAAAGCTAGTAATGAGAAGAAGCCAAGTGGAGGAGGAGGTACTCCCGGCACACTCAAATACTACAGATGCCATGGTACGGGTCATCGTTCCAATGATTGTCCTAATGAGGTGAATAAGTGCTTCAAGTGTGGGAAGCTAGGTCACGTGATGGATGATTGCAGGGTGAATGTTCCTACTTGTTATAACTGTGGAGAGCAGGGTCATATCAACACCCATTTCCAGAAACTGAAGAAATAACAGTCAGGTGGAATAATGTTTGCATTTGTGGGAGCTCAGCCTACTAGTAAGGACCGGTTGGTTAAACGTACTTGCTTTATCAATAATGTTCCTTTATTTGTGATTATTGATACGGGTGCAACCCACTCATTTATTTCTTTGGAATGTGTGAAGAAGATAGGATTGGAACCTTCTAATTTGAGTCGAGGAATAGTAATTGACACTTCATCCATAGGTTTTGTGACTACCTCTTTGGTGTGTCATAATTCTCCTCTAACTATCTTTGGTAGAGAGTTCGGAGTGGATCTTATATGTCTACCGCTCAGTAATCTCGATGTAATTTTGGGAATGAGTTGGTTGGAATTCAACCGAGTTTATATTGATTGCTTTAGGAAGAGATTATTATTCTTGACTCCTGAAGAGGAGGCTTTGGCCAATTCAATTTCTACGAAGGAACTGAGGACTTTATTGGAAGATGAAGCAAAGATGTTTGCGGTGTTCGCTTCATTATCTGTTGAAGAAACTGTTACTATTGAAGAGTTACCTGTGGTGAATGAATTCCTGGAAGTGTTTCCTAGTGATATTACAGAGTTACCTCCGACGCGAGAAGTGGAGTTCACTATTGACTTGGTTCCTGGTACGAGGCCTATTTCTATGTCGCCGTACAGGATGTCGGCAGCAGAGTTAGCTGAGTTGAAATCTCAAATTGGTGATTTACTTGATAAGAAATTTATTAGACCTAGTGTATCACCGTGGGGAGCACCAGTGTTTCTAGTTAAGAAAAAGGATGGTAGTATGCGTCTATACATTTATTACCGACAACTAAATAAAGTGACCATTAAGAATAAATATCCACTTCCGAGGATTGATGATTTAATGGATCAACTTGTTGGGGCCTGTGTTTTTAGCAAGATTGACTTGAGATTGGGATATCATCAAATTAGAGTGAAGGAAGAAGATATTCAGAAGACAATGTTTAGAACTCGATATGGTCATTATGAATATGCAGTGATGCCTTTCAGAGTGTCTAACGCGCCAGGTGTATTTATGGAGTATATGAACCGTATATTCCACTCTTACTTGGATCAGTTTATTGTAGTGTTCATTGATGATATATTAATATATTCGAAGTCTGAGGAAGATCATGCGAGGCATTTGAGGATTGCATTACAGGTGTTGAAAGACAACAAATTGTTCGCCAAATTCTCCAAATGTGAATTTTGGTTGAAGACGGTGAGCTTTTTGGGGCATGTGATATCAGGTGAAGGTATAGCAGTAGACCCTTCGAAAGTCAGTGTTGTACTTGAGTGGGAACCTCCGAAGACGGTAACGGAGATTAGAAGCTTTCTTGGTCTAGCTGGTTATTACCGAAGATTCATCAAAGGATTTTCTAATTTGTCATTTCCATTGACTCAGTTGACCTGGAAGAATCAAGCTTTTATTTGGGATGCATCTTGTGAGAAACGTTTTGAGGAGTTGAAGAAGAAATTAACTTTAGCACCAGTACTAATTTTACCGAATCCGAATGAAGCTTTTGTGGTTTACTGTGACGCATCTAAAATGGGTTTAGGTGGTGTTTTAATGCAACTTGGTAAGGTAGTGGCATATGCATCACAGAAATTGAGGGTACACGAGACGAATTATCCTACCCATGATCTAGAATTGGTTGTGGTGGTATTTGTATTGAAAATCTGGAGACATTACCTTTACGGTTCGCAATTTGAGGTATTTAGAGACCATAAAAGCCTGAAGTACTTGTTTGATCAGAAAGAACTTAATATGAGGCAGAGAAGATGGTTAGATTTTTTGAAAGATTATGACTTTAATTTGAGTTACCACCCAGGAAAAGCGAATGTAGTAGCGGATGCATTTAACTGGAAGACATTTCACATGTCGATGATGATGGTGAAAGAAAGGGAATTAATTGAGCAATTTAGAGATTTGAGTATGGTTTGTGAAATGACACCGAAAAGTGTTAAGCTGGGTTTGTTGAGGGTGAATAATGAATTTCTCGATGTGATTAAGCAAAGTCAAAAACAAGATGTGAAATTGGTAGATTTTATTCCTACCGAAGGAAATGATCAAAGTGGTGATTTTGGTTTGGATAGTAATGGTATTCTGAGATTTCGAGGAAGAATTTGTGTGTCCGACAGTGTTGAGTTAAAGATATCAATTTTGGAAGAAAGTCATCGAAGTAGCTTGAGTATTCACCCTGGGGCTACGAAGATGTATCATGATTTGAAGAAATTATTTTGGTGGCACGGTATTGTAACACCCCAAAATTTGCCCTCTTATTTATTATCAACCTCGAGCAATTTACGCTTCATTCTTGCATCAATCCGCTTATCATCGCATTGCATTTGGAAAAAAATCATTCATCATCCTTTGCATGAGGTGTGTGGTCGATCGAGGCTTGCCAAACATTGGAGTTCAAGAGAAAAATAATATACCAAAAATAATCCAAACCACTTCCAAGCTAACCAACCAAAAACAGAAAGAATTCACCTTTCCCTCCCTTTTCTTTCCCTTTTCCTTCCACTTTCCTTCCACGTTCCCTTTCTGTGAGCAACTCTAGTTTTGTATGATTATGAATTTTAGGTGTTTGTGCTTTTATCATATGCTTCATATTAAGACAAAATGCTAGCCTTTATATCTCTTGTCTCATTTTTAATAATGTCTTTGTATTTCTGAAAATTCGCAAAATGAATTGATTCATTCCATCATGCATCGATTCATGCTGTAGAAATAATTCTGGAAATTCGCAAAATGAATCGATTCATTCCATCATGCATCGATTCATGCTGTAAGAATGATTCTAGAATTTCTTCTATGAATCGATTCATACAAACATGCATCGATTCATTGTTTGTTTATTTCTCTGTTTTTGTTCATCTGTTCAGTATGTATCGATTCATGATAATATGTATCGATTCATTCGTGTCTTGAATCGACTCATTTTTCTGTTTTTACTTCTAACAGAATCTGCATAGTATATGTTGTTGTTTCTGTTAGTGCAGCAAAGACAGAAATTGCATACGAATTTAATAGTTAAGGATCATTGAAGAACACATCAAGAAAAGGGATTTTGAGTGTGGACTATTCAATGTTGAGCAGGATTGAAACCTAGAATCAAATTCATCTTCATCATCTTCTCAAATACCTTAATTCAAGAACATTAACAAGGAATTAAGTGCTGTTATGTGAATTGAAGGTTTATGAGATAACGTTCAGTGGTACGATCGGAGATCCAGCTGAGTTGAAGAGTGATAGAAGGTTTCAAGGAAAAACCAACTGGGTTTTCCTTCAAGAACGGGCGTGTTCTTGAGGGTTTGTTAGTCACGTTTACAAGACAGATTCAGCCGCAGCGTAAGATTTGGAAATTGGGAGATTTCGCAAATAGATCGTGGAACCGGTGAATTGTTTGTATTACTTGCAGGGAATCTTGATTTGGCTCAGATCAAGTGAAGGTTGATACAATAGGAAGATCTAGGTGTATAGATTTCTGGTGTTTGTATAGCAACCTTGTAAACGACGATTTCAGCAATATTGATATAAAAGTTCTCAATTTCGGTTTGAAATTGAGAGGGAGACGTACCCACACGCGATGACGAACATGGGGAACTTCCTTACCAAATCTCTGCGTATTGTATTCCTTCTCCATCTCTATTTACGTTTTTAATCGTTTTTGATTCATTGGAAATAGCTTTTGTGATAGGTGCATTCAACACTTTTACAGCTTGTGTGTTTAAACCTTTATCATCTCAATCGTAAATCCAGCACGTTATCACATGTCCGGTCTTCTAGTGGCTGGTCCAGAATAGACGCTAGTATATTTGGGACCATGGTTTCCGTTAATCTTTGAAAACTCTGAAAAATCTTTTAAATCCTTGTAAACAAGGAGGTGATCCATTCACCCCCCCCCCCTCTAGATCACTAGCCACATCGTCTAACAAGTGGTATCAGAGCACCGGTTCGCTGGTGCTTTGTGGCTGCCTGTAACGTTATGGATTCTGAACCAAAGGGGCGTATAATAGAGCTCCTGTTTTCAATGGTGAAAATTATGGCTACTGGAAAGACTGCATGCGAGTTCACATAAATTCTGTGGATAGGCGCGTATGGACTGCCATTCAAAATGGTCCTTTTCAAATTACCATGATGAATGAGGTAGGTGCCATAGTACCTAAACCAGAAGATGATTGGGATGAGAAAGATGAGAAAAAGTGGTCAAGTGATTGGAGAGCTCGAAATATGCTAATTTCAGCACTTAGTGCAGATGAGTATTATCGAGTTTCTCATTGCTCGACAGCTAAAGAAATGTGGGACACTTTAGAAATTGCACATGAAGGTACAACTGAAGTAAAACAGTCCCGCATTAACACACTTAATCAAGAGTTCGAACTCTTTTGCATGAAACAAGGAGAATCTATTCCCGACATGCAAAAGAGATGTGTTTATCTTATTAATCGTTTGAATGCACTTGGAAAACCTGTTTCCAATGAAATTGCTACTAATAAAATTCTGAGATGTCTTAGCGGGGAATGGCAACCTAAAGTAACAGCTATCAAGGAAGGCAACGATCTAACGACACTCACAATGACTACTTTGTTTGGAAAGCTGGAGGAACATCAGCAAGAACTAGAAAGTCTAGAAAAGTTTGAGAACAAAAGTAAAAAGGGAAAGGAGAAGAATAAAGACAAAGAGGGTGAGAAGAGGCCTATAGCTCTTGTGGCTTCTAACTCAATGTCCTCACAAAAAGAGCTAAGAAACAATGAGTCAAGTAGTGACGAAGTCTCCGGTGACGAAGAAATGGGACTTTTTGTTAGGAGATATAATAGATTCATTCGAAAGAATGGAATCAAGCTTTCCGACAAAAATCTCATAAAGTTTAGAAGACAATCTATAGATTCAAAACAGGAAGAGATTAAGAAGAATAGAGAAAGAGGGTCTTGCTTTAATTGTGGCAAGTCCGGACATTATAAAACGGATTATCCTTTAAAGAAAAAGGATAAAGGAAAAGCTCCACCAAAAAGGTATAATAAGCAAAGAAGAGCTTACATTGCTTGGGAAAGTGATAGTGATTCATCAAGTACACAATGCTCAAGTGATAGCGATGAAACTGCAAATTTGTGTCTTATGGCTCACACCAAAAATCAGTCACACCACAAGAAGAAAAGTGATGATAAAAAGGTAAAACAAGCTTACTATAACAATTTCTCTTCTATGTCCTTTTCTGAATTGAAAATAGCTTTTGAGAAACTGCATAATGAAGCTATAGAAGCATTTAAAAGATTATCTTCCGATAAACAAATTTTTTCATACTTGGAAGGTAAAGTACAACATGCTGAAAAAGATTTAGAGTACTTGAAAGCTAGCATTGCAGAAAATTCAAAAGCTATTGATATTGATGGTTGTAGTAAAATAAGGCATTGTGAAGCTTGTCACATTTGGCAACAAGAGGTTATTTCTCTTAAAGTCAAATTGGAAAAATCCTTGCAACCTAAGATTACTTATGCCATTGATACTAGGTTGTTCAAAAAGTCATTAAATCCTCCATATGCAAAATATTCTTTTGTTCCAAAGGATTTAAGGACCAATCATAAACAACAACATTATCGTAGTGTTTGTCATTATTGTTGTCATGCTGGCCATACCATTGAAAAATGCAAATTTAGAAGATTTCTAGTGCCTAAAGGCATTTATCAATGGAAGCCTAAAGACAACCATGTTACCACTTACCCACTTGGACCCAATAAAAATTGGGTACCTACCTCTCTCTTTTGATATTGTAGGATGAGTGTCTTACATCCATGGAAAGAAGATGGTTTCTGGACAGCGGGTGTTCAAGGCACATGACGGGTGACATATCACTTTTTATTGACTTCAAAGCAAAGAAGAAGGGGTATGTTACTTATGGAGACAATAACAAAGGAGCTATACTTGGTAAAGGTAGTGTAGGTAATCCCCCTACCACTACTATTTCTGATGTCCATCTTGTAGAGGGACTTAAACACAATTTGTTGAGTATAAGTCAACTATGCGACAAAGGTTATAAAGTTTCTTTCACAAAAACTTGTTGCAAAATTGAACATACCGAACAAAATGTTGTGTTTAAGGGTGTAAGAGTAAACAACATATATATGCTTGATCTTTTGAGTGTATCTTTAACAAGCACTAAATGTCTAGTTGCCCTAAATGATGATTCATGGATGTGGCATAGACGCTTAGAGCATGTTAATTTCGATTTGCTTAATAAGGTTGTATCCAAGGATCTAGTAGTAGGTCTTCCAAAAATAAAATTTTCAAAAGACCACCTATGTGATGCTTGCCAAATGGAGAAACAAACAAGGGTCTCCTTTAAATCTAAAAACATAATTTCAACTTCAAGACCCCTTGAGCTTCTCCATATGGACCTCTTTGGACCATCTAGGACAAAGAGCTTAGGTGGAAACTATTATGGTTTCGTAATAGTTGATGACTACTCTAGATTCACTTGGACTATATTCCTTCATAGCAAAGATGAAACTTTTTCTGCTTTTAAAAGTTTTGCAAAGTTGTCCCAAAACAAAATGAATTCTAAAATAGTTATAATCCGAAGCGATCATGGAGGTGAATTTCAAAACCATCTCTTTGATAAGTATTGTGACAAGTATGGCATTGAGCACAACTTTTCAGCTCCTTGAACTCCACAACAAAATGGTGTTGTGGAGCGCAAAAATCGAGTTTTAGAAGAATTGGCAAGAACAATGCTCAATGAGGGTGGACTACCAAAATATTTTTAGGATGATGCAATTAGCACAGCTTGTTATGTTCTGAACAGGATTTTAATTCGTCCTATTTTGAATAAAACCCCTTATGAAATTTTAAAAGGTAGAAAGCCAAACTTGTCTCATCTTCATGTGTTCGGTTGTAAATGTTTTGTTTTAAATAACGGTAAGGAAAATCTTGGGAAGTTTGATGCCAAAGCTGATGAAGGTATTTTTCTTGGATACTCTCAATCAAGCAAAGCATATAGAGTGTATAATAGGCGTTTACTTTCTGTTGAAGAATCTGTCCATGTTTCTTTTGATGAGTCTTACCCAAAAGTTGTCGGAAAAGGTATCTCTTTTGATGATGCAGGTGTATCTACAGAAGACATACTCAAAGAAGTTGTTTCAGAAATTGATCAATCTGAAACAGCTGATATTGAGAAGGAGGAAGATACTAGTCATGAAAAAGATAAAGAGGAAGGAACATCTGAAGTGAAGGACCTTCCACCAGCTTGGAAATCCTCTAATGACCACCCTATAGACAATATATTGGGAGATATTTCAAAGGGAGTGTTCACTCGTCCTAAGATAAGTAACTTTTGTTCTCACTTCGCTTTTGTATCACAAATGGAACCTAAAAATGCTAAAGAGGCCTTGATTGATGAATTTTGGCTAATGGCCATACATGAAGAGCTTAATCAATTTAAAAGAAATGACGTTTGGGAACTTGTCCCTCGTCCGCGAGATCATCACATCATAGGTACTAAATGGGTGTTTAGGAATAAACTTGATGAAAGCGGAGTGATAACTAGAAATAAGGCACGCTTGGTAGCACAAGGGTATAACCAAGAGGAGGGCATAGATTATGAGGAGACTTATGCTCCAGTGGATCGCCTTGAAGCTATATGTCTTTTGCTTGCTTATGCGTGTTCTATGAATTTCAAGCTTTACCAAATGGACGTAAAGAGTGCGTTTTTAAATGGTGTCATAAATGAAGAAGTATATGTTTCACAACCTCCCGGTTTTGAAAATTCTGAATATCTAGATCATGTTTACAAATTAAAGCGTGCTTTATATGGTCTTAAGCAAGCACCTCGTGTGTGGTACGAAAGACTTAGTAAATTTTTAATTGATCATGGATATTCTAGAGGTAAAGTGGATAATACACTCTTCATTAGACATAAAGGAAAGCACATTCTTTTAGTTCAAGTTTATGTAGACGATATAATTTTTGGTTCAACTAACATACACTTGGTCGAAGAATTTTCTAATGTTATGCAGGGTGAGTTTGAGATGAGTCTCATGGGGGAGTTGAACTACTTCTTAGGCCTCCAAATAAAGCAACTCGATGAAGGTACAACAGTATGTCAAAAAAAATACTGCAGAGAGCTGCTCAAGCGTTTTGGAATGAATAATTCAAAACCAATTGACACTCCCATGCCTTCCAACGGAAACTTGGACAAAGATGGACATGGTAAGTGTGTTGATGTCAAAAGGTATAGAGGTATGATTGGGTCTCTCTTGTATCTTACTGCTTCTAGACCAGACATCATGTTTAGTGTGTGTATGTGTGCACGATATCAATCAAATCCTAAGGAATCTCACTTAAAATCAGTCAAGTGTATATTTAGGTATCTTAATGGAACACCTAAATATGGGCTTTGGTATTCCAAAGGGTGCGATTGCAGCTTAGTAGGTTACTCTGATTCTGATTTTGCTGGATGCAAATCAGATAGGAAAAGCACTAGTGGTACATGTCATCTATTTTCAAATTCTTTAATAAGTTGGCATAGCAAAAAGCAAGTATCTGTAGCGTTGTTTACTGCAGAGGCTGAGTATGTTGCAGCCGGTAGCTGTTGCGCTCAAATTTTGTGGCTAAGACAACAACTACAAGATTTTGATATTGAACTTAAACGCATTCCAATTAAGTGTGACAACACTAGTGCCATTAATCTCACTAAGAATCCTGTTTTACACTCACGCACCAAACATATAGAGATTAGACATCACTTCCTTCGCGATCATGTTGAAAAAGGAGATGTTGTTTTTGAGCATGTTGATACTAAAAATCAACTTGCTGACATTTTCACTAAACCTTTGGCAACTGAACCATTCTTCAACATTCTTCGCGAGTTAGGGATTCTTGATCTCTCCGCATTGGTGTCTTAAGTTTGTTTGATTTAGTTTATATTTATCTCATCGTGTTTACTAAGTTCTGGATGTAGACTTCACTCGTACCTCATGAGATTACTACGACGGAGGTAATATTGTTCCTCTCTTCACTTTGTTGATATTGTGTGATCAATGTATGGTTGAGCAATTATTTCTCGCTTACATGTACTTCTTTACATATGAATGTTTGAGCGTTGATGTTTTGTTTGTAAAGTATTCTTAAGCATCCGTACAATGTTATGATTCATTCTGCATTCTGTATAATGTGTGTTCTGCATATTCATTTTTATGTCAAATTCATGCTAAATTTCTTTTATCACTGTAAAAATTATTACATTATGTATTGATCCCAACCATTTTGTATCGATTCAAGTTCACTTTCTTTTAATTCTCTCAAAATTGTTACAGTATGTATCGATACATTCGTGGCTTGTATCGATACATAGCCACTTGAATTTCAAAAATTTCGCATTATGTATCGATCGCATCCATATTGAATCGATTCATGTTCATTTTCTTTTAAATCTGTCAAAATAATTACAGTATGTATCGATACATTCGTGGTTTGTATCGATACATAGCAACCTGATTTTCAAAAAAATTCGTCAAATGAATCGATGCATAAGGTCATGAATCGACGATACTATTTTAAATTCAGTTTATTTCTTATGAATCGACACATCAGCAACTGCTATGACATGTCCATCAGTTATAAAACTCCATTATGTCTTCCTCTTCATCCCATTTGCATCATTTTCGTTTCTTAACCCTAACTGCCACAAAACCCCTTTTCTCTCAAAAACCCTAAATTCATCGTTATGCCTCCAAGAGTTATGCTTCCTAGAGGAAAAGGAAAAGGTAAAGGCAAAGAACCTGTTGAGGCTTCCCATCAAGCTCCTTCTGTTCCCGAAATTCCTCCCTCTGGGGCTTCCATTCTCCATCCTGCCATTGTTGAGGAATTTGAGGTTTCTTTTAAGACGAGGTTAGTCATGAAACCACATGTTTTCAATACTAGTGATGTACGTACTCTTTTTTTAGAAGAAGTTGTTGATTTAATCGACGCACAACATCTTGGGTCCTTTTTAACTGCTAATGATGATTATCATGAAGACTTTATTCGTGCTTTTTATGCTGGTGTGAAAACTGGTAAAGGTTACATGTTCAAGTGTTCTATTGGAACCAGAACTTACCGTTTTGAGGCTGATGATTGGCCCAAAGTTTTCAAACTGCCATCCCTGTTGCCTGAGTTGCAGATGTGGCATGATCAGAACTTTGAAACACATTTTAATCTGAAGGAATACTGTGCATCCATTTCTAAATTAGAAAGACCTCTTGCTGATGATGAGCCTTTGACTTCTGGAATGATAAAGAGCGTTCCCAGAATTCTGCATTGGATTCTTTCACATATCTTGCGTCCAAGGTCCGGTGGGCACTCTCGATTGGATAAGCCAGAAATCCATCTCTTGTACATTCTGCAGAAGAAGATCCCATTGAATTGGCCAAATTACTTTGTCAAGCGTATCTTTCTTACGCGGAATAGTTCAAAGAACATCACTCTTGCATATGCCACACAGATTATGCGGATCCTTAAGTTTTGGAAAGTGGTTTTCCCCCCTGTGCCTCTCTTATCTTCTTCTAGTGTTCAAGAATTCAACAATGCTACTCTCTCTCATATGGGATATAGGTGGGACATCGAGCGTCGCTGTTATTACTTCTTTGAACGCGGCACTAGAACCAGAATCTACAACTTTGATATTCCTTCTGAACAGATTTTTGTTGAAGAACAAAGAGATGAAGATATGGAGGATGCAGAAAATCCTCCTGATGCAAATGCCAACACTGCTTGGGGTGAGTGGGTGCCACAGAGGTGGTCTCCTACTAACTATGAACCAACTCCTTCATCGGTTCCACCGACTTCATCAACTATTGCTCCGGCATATCTTACTCAAATGTTTGAGCAAATGGAAATTGCAAACAATGCCCGGCATGAAGAGGCCCGTGCGTGGCATGTCCAACAAACGGAATGGCATAAAGAGCACCAAGAATGGCATGATGAACACACAAGGATGTATCATAATCAACACTCTTGGCATACCGACTTGGTTAAGTGGCATCAAGTTTTCTACAATGAGATGTCTGGTTTCATGGATGATTGTCGTTCGCATCCGGGGATTATGGAAAGATTTCAAAGCACAGAGGTTCAGAAATGGTTCAGGCGTTACACTTTCATGGGGAAGAATCCTGATGAAATGCCTCCTCCACCTCCTCCTCCAAGTTTCCGAGACCCCGATAGAGATGATGCGGAGTCTTGTGGTGGCCACTTTCCTCATTGAGGCTGCATTTCATTTTTCATAACATCATTGTTTCTTGCTTAAGTTTATTTGTTTTTTTTTATGTTTAACCATTGTATGAGTTTGGTTTGTTTCTGTAATTCGTAACTGTAATTAACAATTTCAATGCCTATGCTTGTTTGCTGCTTTCGACTAATTTGTTTGCCCTTTATGTTTCATTCTTTGTGAGTGAATTCTGTTTATATATCTTGGTATTGCTGTAATTTTGCTTCACCTATGCATTCTTTCTTGATGTTGACAAAGGGGGAGAAAGGTGAGTGTGAAAACTGACAGGCATGCACAAACTCAGGGGGAGTGGTTCTCACACTTCAAAAAAAATTGTCATCATCAAAAAGGGGGAGTTTGTGAGCAACTCTAGTTTTGTATGATTATAAATTTTATGTGTTTGTGCTTTTATCATATGCTTCATATTAAGACAAAATGCTAGCCTTTATATCTCTTGTCTCATTTTTAATAATGTCTTTGTATTTCTGAAAATTCGCAAAATGAATCGATTCATTCCATCATGCATCGATTCATGCTGTAGAAATAATTCTGGAAATTCGCAAAATGAATCGATTCATTCCATCATGCATCGATTCATGCTGTAAGAATGATTCTAGAATTTCTTCTATGAATCGATTCACACAAACATGCATCGATTCATTGTTTGTTTATTTCTCTGTTTTTGTTCATCTGTTCAGTATGTATTGATTCATGATAATATGTATTGATACATAACAGTATAAATACCATTATGTATCGATTCATTCGTGTCTTGAATCGACTCATTTTTCTGTTTTTACTTCTAACAGAATCTGCATAGTATATGTTGTTGTTTCTGTTAGTGCAGCAAAGACAGAAATTGCATAAGAATTTAATAGTTAAGGATCATTGAAGAAAACATCAAGAAAAGGGATTTTGAGTGTGGACTATTCAATATTGAGCAGGATTGAAACCTAGAATCAAATTCATCTTCATCATCTTCTCAAATACCTTAATTCAAGAACATTAACAAGGAATTAAGTGATGTTCTGTGAATTGAAGGTTTATGAGATAACGTTCAGTGGTACGATCGGAGATCCAGCTGAGTTGAAGAGTGATAGAAGGTTTCAAGGAAAAACCAACTGGGTTTTCCTTCAAGAACGGGCGTGTTCTTGAGGGTTTGTTAGTCACGTTTACAAGACAGATTCGGCCGCAGCGTAAGATTTGGAAATTTGGAGATTTTGCAAATAGATCGTGGAACCGGTGAATTGTTTGTATTACTTGCAGGGAATCTTGATTTGGCTCAGATCAAGTGAAGGTTGATACAATAGGAAGATCTAGGTGTATATATTTCTGGTGTTTGTATAGCAACCTTGTAAACGACGATTTCAGCAATATTGATATAAAAGTTCTCAATTTCGGTTTGAAATTGAGAGGGAGACGTACCCACACGCGAGGACGAACGTGGGGAACTTCCTTACCAAATCTCTGCGTATTGTATTCCTTCTCCATCTCTATTTACGTTTTTAATCGTTTTTGATTCATTGGAAATAGCTTTTGTGATAGGTGCATTCAACACTTTTACAGCTTGTGTGTTTAAACCTTTATCATCTCAATCGTAAATCCAGCACGTTATCACATGTCCGGTCTTCTAGTGGCTGGTCCAGAATAGACGCTAGTATATTTGGGACCATGGTTTCCGTTAATCTTTGAAAACTCTGAAAAATCTTTTAAATCCTTGTAAACAAGGAGGTGATCCATTCACCCCCCCCCCCTCTAGATCACTAGCCACAGCGTCTAACACTTTCATCCTTTCCCTCTTATTTTTCCACTTCAATTCCACTCCATTTCCCTTGGATGTTTCTACCATGGTCTACCATCTTCTAGAGTGTTCCAAGGAATATTCCAAGGAATATTCCAAGGAATATTCCTTTTCCAACCCTAACCCTAACTAGCTACCAAACCATAATTTTGGATCCCAAGCCTAATGTTTGGGCCCCAAACCTAATTCCATTCCCAAACCTAGCTCCAAGCCTAGCCTCTATATATTCATTAATCACTTCAATGCAAAGGGTTCCCACAATTTTCCAACTTTTCACTCTTTCACAATCACTTTTTCTCTCTCACTTTTCCTCCATTTTCCCTTTTCACTAAAGCTTTTTGAATAAGCTCTTCATGTTTCACATTGAAACTTGAAGATCTTGAAACTTAAGCCTCCAACCTCCATTGATTGTGTATTCTAGAAGAAGAAGCTAGTGATTTTTGTGAGGTTTCGACTTACCAGAAACAGCTTTATGTTTCCCCTTATCAGCTGGAGTACTATACGATGTACCTTTAAACCTCTGTTTACCTTTCTGATCATTCACAGCCTTATAATGAGCAATTCGGGCCCTGGTATCATTATCATAAATTCTGCTCCTTCTTACCAGTTCTGAATAGTTTTTAATCTTCTGACATGCAATACCCTGTTTGATCTTGGGATGCGGCTCGTTCTCAAACGTTAAACACTTCGAAGTCATAGCTTCCTCGGTATTGTAATAAGCACAATATTGTACCAACTCTTCAAATCGAGCAGCATATTCAGCAATAGTCCAACTACCCTGTTTCAGCTCCAAAAATTTCACCTCCCTTGCACTATGAATGTCTTCTGGAAAATACTTATCCAAAAACTCAGCTCAAAACATTTCCCAAGTAATATTTATACCTACAGTTTCCAACCTCTGGCAACTATTGTCCCACCAGACTTGAGCTTCTCCTTCCAGACAATGAGTACCAAATCTTACTTTTTGAGCATCACTGCACCCCATCGTTATGAAGATTTTCTCAACAGCCTTCAGCCATTTTTGTAGAATCTCGGGATCAATAATACCTCCCTCATATGTAGACAACTTGTTGCTCCGGAACTGGTCCAAGTCACGGAACTGTGCATCGCCAGTAACTAGACCAATGTTCTCTACAACTTGTGCCATAACTTGCATAGCAGCAGCAAGAGCAACATCATTCCTTCATGCCATATTGTTCAACAATCAACACAAGGTTTGAAGTTACAATCTACTCCTATTATAAGAACAAACTCTATTACTATATTTGGCCGATTGGACCGACCTGCTCTGATACCAATTGTAACACTCCACTTTCTCATTTAAGAAAATATGTATATAAAATGAAAATATCAGAGTTTTCCTTAAAAAGTAGGATGTCACATATTTCAAAACAAACTATGAAGTCTTAATTTCTTAATTTATTCTTTTCTTAATAACGAATAAAAACAACGAAACATCATTGTCATTAAACTCACGGCACACTTGGCCATATAAATAAAAAAACTCCACATAAAAGAGTGGTCCTCAAAAGTTATTATTCAAAGCGATAGGTAAAGAAATTCAATAAAATAAAAAATAAATTAAATTCCCTAAAAATTCATGTGTTATGTATCAGAGCAACTCCTAGGACTCGATCAAGCAACACACTCCATGTACAACTCAAGTACCTGGATTATATGTACTTCCAAGGAAGCACTGACACAAAAACGAGAAAGGGGTGAGAACTACATTCAATATATAATGGTGTATAACACATGATAAGGAGTAGTACTCAGAAACCCATACAATCATTACACAACCACAACATACACATCATAATGCAATGTGACTCCATGACTTGATAAAGTGCATATGGTTCCAAATTACGGTTCATTCAATCAAATCTGATTCCTGAAGAATCCGGATAATTCGCATTCACTCCACCTAGCAACGAATTATCTCACCATGACTCCCCGTTTGAGCCCGGACCTACTGGGCATCTATCATAGATTCCTACCTAGCAATCTCACATGAAATGTTATGCCAATGCACAAAAAACATAATATAATTAATAATTATGCATATTACATGATCCTCTTGATCACACGTAAACCACATACTTACCGTAATTCACAAAATAATTACCACTACCATACATATATAATTCATAGACACACAATTAGTCTGACCCAACAATTCTTCACACCTCGCAAGGCATTAACTCGTGAATTAACTAATTACTAGATCAATCCACTAAAATTACTAAATTGATTATTTTCATTACTAATTATACACTCAACAAGTCCTGGAATCTACCCAAACCTCTCAAACGAAAAGAAACTGCACCGGACGCGAAATCGGGACATAAATTGCTGAAACAGAAAAATTGTGCACCCTCTATGTCCATAAGTGTATTTCCCAAGGCTATACGCATATTTCCCAAAATCCCTCAGTACCATTACGCGTAAGCCTACTTAATACGCGTAATGCCAAACCTTCCTACGTGTATCCTACGTATTCCACCAGAGGGTCGTGTCAAATCCTCCTTTTGGCCACCCATTACGTGTAATGGCTTCCCATATGCGTAATTCCTTACTCCCTTACGCGTAATGTAACACCCCACTTTCTCACCTTAGAAAAATAGTAAAATAACCCATAAAATCAGCGTTTTTAACACCAAAAGTGGAATGTCACATCTCAAAATCAACACTAAAAACCTCTTTATTATTAAATAATTATTCACAACGGAAAAATAATCATTTTATTCAAATAACGGCCATCTTTCAACAACATCAAAATATCCACATCGTCTCGTGTTTTACAATCTTTTAGTATAAAGAATGATACGTAACAAAATTCAATTAAAGAATACATCAAAGTCAAAATTCCTCAAATTCCCGTGTTACGTATCAGAGAGACTTCTAAGACTCGATCAAGCAACTTGTACTCCGAGTGTACTCAAGTACCTGAATTATTTTTACTTCCAAAGAAGCACAAGCACAATAACAAATATCAAAGGGTTGAAAACTATATTCAATAATTAACGGTGTATAATACATGTTAAGGAGTAGTATCTCACGCAATAAACAATACATATCCACAACAATAATTACCAACATAATTTATGATTCAACAACATCAATAATGCAATGTGACTTAATAATGTCACAATGCATGTGATACCAAATCACCATGGTTCATTCAATCGAACCTGATTCATAAAAGAATCAGGATAAATCACATACACCCATTCGGAAATGATTTATCTCCAACACTCTCCACAACGAAGTTTGAATGAATTGCATACGCCCATCCAGCAACGATTCATCTCAAACAATATTCAACAATAATATCATGGATGCATAACAATAAGTATGCACACAACACATGTATAATAGTCATTATACATCTTCACGATCCTGCTAATCACATAAGATACACGACATGGCAATTTATGCATACAACACGTGTATAATAAACATTATATATTAACACGATCTTCTGGATCATGCCAAAAATACGTATAAAACATATAAAACAACAATAAATCATAGTCATGATCCTTCTAATCATAAAGAAACACATACGACACAACTATACCAATACTCGTGCATCAACGTGATTCCCCCAATCACCTAAGGAATGTGTACCCATCGTAACACACTATAGTTCACCACACTTGTTCCATCAGTTCAACCTACATATTATATCCAAGGAATTACATCACCTAGCCTTAATTAGCTAATCGTCTGATTAATCCACTCGATCTCGATTATTAATCCACTTCACCTCCCATCGTATTTCCCACACATCCTGACACTTGTCCTAGCCACTCAAACCGTAAGAATTCACATCATACGCGAAATCAAGAAAAACATCGCGAAAACATCAAAGTCCCTCAACATTGTTGGTCATACGCATAACGCACAAGAGCATACGCGTATTGCCAACTGCCTCGCTCCTGGACCCTACACCCCTTATACACATATCACCACCCAGCCCCAACCTCATATCTGTATAGACATCCCCTTACACGTATGGTTAGAGTCATGTTTCCCTTGGAATCTCTCTCCTCATGCTCAATACGCGTACCACAAAACTCATATGTGTATTTCTCAACAATTACACGCGTATCCTACGTATTCCAACAGAGAATCGTGCCACAAGCCCTCCCTTACGCGTATGATATTCCATTACGCGTAAGGCCTCCCTAGCCAGCAATGACATATGCATAATACTCCTCTTATTACACATATAGGCAGATCCAATGCCAAAAATTCCATTCCTCCACACCAGTCTGAATTCCATCATTTGGGTCTCACTTCTATACTCCATATCAGTCCTAGAATGTTTTCAACATCAGTTTTACACTCTTCAATCATGTTAATCTATCATCTATCATTACTAGTCCAATTTTTTCAGTTTCTAGATCTATATTTTGAACTCAAAGATCTGCAACAACACCAGATCTATACATCCTACAGATTGTACATAGTAACAACAACAACAACAATAATTCATACACAAGATCAATTAATTCCAATCAATTTCACAACAGATCCACATAGAAACAGAATCATCAAACAACATCATACATATAAAATCCTACGAGGGAAAGGACCCCTCACTACCCTCTCATGTTATTATCACAAATTATGAACCCATTCTCCCCCTTACCTCAAATCCTTGATAAAATACCTGCAAAAATGATCTCTGGAGAATGCCCTAGCAGTTTTTCTTCCTCTTCCTAGCTCTATCTCTCTTGGCCATAATAGTTTTTATGACTAAACCATTCCTAGTTTCCAGATTAATGCCTAATTCCCTTATTACCCTCACACTAATCTTTTACTAAGTCATTATTTGATTTTAATTAAAAGAATTGCCAATAATACTAATAATAATAGTAATAATATTAATATTAAAACAATAAAAAAAATAATAAGAATAATATTTAATTGGGCCATATTATTACTACACCTCAACAATACTAACAACACCTCAAGTCTACCCGTCCCACTAGTACTCTACACCAAAACATCTAAGAACACACCTTAACAAGGCCAACAATAACCAAATATACACGACGATAAATAATTTAAAAATAGGGTGTTACAACTCTCCCCCCGCTTAAAATATTTTCATCCTTGAAAATGTTATTAGTGAAACCAACCCGGATACGCTCTCACATTCGACTAATCACTCCCTTACTATAAAATTCAACACTACGAGTAATACAAAACAAAAATACAATGCAAAGAAAACCACAAAAACAACAAAATGCAACGAATAACCATGTTACAAACACACGGGTTCACACCTAAACTAGAACACAACATGATCGTTACCGTCACCATAGGTAACACTTCCCTAATTCCCCACCATAGGAATTAGCTACTCACTCTCGAACCATCACCATAGGTAACGAGACAATAACAAAAACAAGAACAAAAGCCTCATGATACAACATCATCTCAATCACATCAACATAACTAGAATACCAACCTTGTCATCACCCAACATTGAAACAACATATCCACGACATATCAATCAAACACATGAATAATACGTCTGTATACCTAGTAGTACATGATTAACAGTTATACTTCTCACCATAACACTTCCATTATGGATCGTGCAATAGTCTTATTATTTTGGCAGGTTTTATCGTTCGACCCTTGAACCCTTACAAATCATATACGTATAAACAACCATTCTACATCACGCTTCTGTTCCACACTCTGATTACTCACAGCTATCCAATCTATCAAGTTCACATCTAACTTTTTGACTCTTCTAACAATAACCAGAAAATCATTGTTCACTTTAATATACCCAACCTCATACCAGACGCAGGTCTCTAGACTGCTAACTCAATTTCAACTCCTCAACCATCAAAGCAAACATAGGAAAGGTTTCCGACTCATCATGAAATCCAGCTACCCTCATTGTTTCATACTCCAATCCTTCCGACCAAACCGGTATTATACACTCATGTGATTACTAAACACTTCGAACTCAAATCATAAAAAATAATACTTCCTAATACTTAACACGATTACAACCACATCTAATCCCAATCCTTGGAAAAGATAGATATTTCCTAAATCCTCATTTATTGTAAAACATAAACTATGACTTTACCATCTTGTACTAACACCATGCGTTGCAACACATCCAAGCACTCCATAAATGGTTTGTTAGAATCAAGTAAAATCAACTGGAACCTTAGTCAACTTCTACTTTGGCTTCCCAAAAAACAACTTATTTTTCACAAATTAACTGATGCAACAAAAAGCTAACATGGAAAATGTAACACCCAAATTATTTCTTTGCGAAATTATTATTTAAAATCAAAGTGATTAAAATATAAAACTAAAATTTAAGTGGTACACTCACTTCCAAAACACGGCTAAACTGGTACGAAACACAAATATTATACTTGTAGTGGTAATCTCAAAAGAAAACATAAAATAAAGGTTCAATAACAACATGTTTTGCTTAAAAACAAATAAATAAGAAAATGTCAGTCATTGTTCCTGACACCCCAAAGTACGTATCAGAGTCGACTCCTCTAACGTGAAATGCACCGACTTTACTGACCATGGACTCTACTATTCCTGATCACCTGCACATTACCAACATAGGATAACATTCAAACAAAATGGGTGAGATACTTACACCAACAAAAGGGAAAAATAATACAACTAAAAGTTAAGTATCATCAAGTATTCACCATTTCTCATCAATCATAAATTAAACACTTATGTTGAAACACATAACAATACTATGCTCACAAACAACAATCAACGCAAATGAGACTCCACCAGGCTCAATGCATATGGTACCATATAACGATCCCTGTTTCATTATCAAATTCTCTTCGGAACTCTCGACACCTATTTCATGGTCCAGTATGATACCTATTTCATGATAACACCCACGACCCATGTTTCATGGTCACATACGATCCCAATTTCATTACCGCACCAACAATGATTCCCTTTTGACTTCATATGGATATTGTTACCCTACCTTGGTACACCATCCACAACTATGCACATGCCATTCACCATCAATGACAATATGCAATGTCTACAACAACTATATCATGCAACTACATCAACAACAACATATCTCAACAACTACAACAACATATAACAACTATTAAATCATGTAACAACAATGACAACAACAACACATTGCAACATCAATGCATATATATACACGTTAAGTCATATTTCTACAATGTTACTTTCAACATCCTGCAAAACAAGCATGTAAGCTCTCAATACATGCCCCTAACATCACTACATCAATCCCAATCTATTAGAGTAATAAATAAAAGGTTTTATGGAATTTTTTAGAATAAAATAATTTATTTTTTGCTCCAAGTCTCGCTAAACGACCTCCCGCTTGCTAAGCACGCGAGTCTCTTCCTGGAATGGTCAAAATTTTCCAAACACTCGCTATGAGAAATCAGGTATTCACCACTTCTCATGACCAATTCTACTGTGATTTCTCTTCTCCAAAACTTTCCTAATTCCAGAAAATTACATAAAATCATCCATTCTTCTTACAATTAATCATCCAATTCAAATAGTTTCAATGATTCCAACCAATCCTAATTATTCTATCATACTTTTCATCAAATTTTCCTCAATCCTCATGTATTCCCACTTAACAATCCTATCCTCAATACTCATATTATAATACCCTTAGGAGTTGAAAGAAATCTCACTCTTACCTTAATTCGACGTACGATTTCTCTCCCTCGCCAAAATTTTCGTCTTTTAGCTCTTGCCCTAGCTCCTTCTTTCTTCCTCTGCTCAAGCTTTCTCAGTTCACGATCCGTTTTCCACGAACTGACTTCTATTTTCTCTAAATTCTCAACATAACCCTTAGACCCCAATTATGAATTTCCCATCTTGCCCTCATTATTCCCTCGCCTAATTACCATTCTATCCTTTCACTTAATATTTCCAATATTTATTCAATATAATATAAATTATTTAAATTCATATAAATTAAAATAATATCATTCTTCCCTCAACATACCGCCAACTTCACAATTCACACAACACACACAACAATTTCCAATTATTTAAATTAAATAATTAAATAAATAACCGGGACATTACAATTCTCCCCCATTTAGAATGTTTTCGTCCTTGAAAACTTACCTCATGTGAATAAACTTGGATACGACTCTCGCATTTTACTCTCCAATTCCCAAGTCATATTCCCACCAGCAGCTCCTCCCCATACCACCTTTAAGAGAACAATTTATTTGCCTCTCAACTACTTTACCTCGTGATCATCGATACGTTATGGTAGTGCTTTAACTGTAATATTATCTCTTACCTCCACTTCATCCATCGGTATCACATGTGACGGATCCAGAACATACTTTTGAAGCTGCGAAACATGGAATACATCATGCAAGTTTGATAATCGCGATGGCAACATCACTCTATAAGCAACATGTCCAACTCTTGCAGAAATCTGGTACGAACCAATAAATCGAGGAGTAAGCTTTCTCGACTTCAAAGCTCGCCCAACACCAGTCACCGGAGTAACCCTCAAAAACACATGTTCTCCTTCTTGAAATTCAAGATCTTTCCTCCTCTTGTCGTGATAACTCATCTTCCTACTCTGTGAAGTTCTCATCTTGTCTTGAATCAACTTCACCATCTCAATAGTCTGTTGTATGATATCAGGTCAGAATACAACACTCTCTCTAGACTCATGCCAACATAAAGGTGTTCGACATCTTCGACCATAAAGTCCTTCAAAAGCACCATTCCAATACTGGAATGATAACTGTTATTATAAGTAAACTCGATCAACGACAAGTCACTATCCCAAGTACCTCCTTGTTCAAGCACACAAGCCCTCAGCAAATCTTCCAAAGATTGTATAGTCCTCTATGTCTACCCATCAGTCTATGGATGATAAGTTGAACTCACCTTCAACTTAGAACCCAATGCTTCTTGCAAGCTCTCCCAAAATATAGAAGTAAACCTTGGATCTTTATTCGACACAATACTCAAAGGAATCCCATGTAACTTCACAATCACATCGACATATATCTCTGCCAATTTATGCAAGGATAAAGTAATACCAATCGGAATAAAATGTGTTGACTTCATTAATCTATCAACAATTACCCAAATAGAATCATGCCCTCTTAGAGTATTGGGTAACCCCGTAACGAAATCCATCAAGATAATATCCCATTTCAACTCTGGAATATCCAACGGTTGTATCAAACCAGGACGTTTCTAATGTTATACTTTTGACTTCTGACAAGTTAAACAAGCATAAACAAACTGAGCCACATCACACTTCACCCCATGCCACCAAAATATCTTTTTTAAATCTTGATACATTTTTGTAGCTCTTGGGTGAATACTCATACTACTTATATGTCCCTCTTCAAGAATCATTCTCTTCAATTCGAGGTCATCAGGAATACAAATACGCTTCTGAAACCTTAATACTCCATGCTCATCGACTCAGAATTCTTTACCTACAGCCCGTTCATCACTGACCATCAATACCACCAATTTCATATTCTCTTCTGACTCTCCCTTGTACGATCAAGAAAGTCATTTTTAACCTTCAACATTCTCAACATTACACTGTGAGGTATCTGCTCGTAACCCAAACTCATAACTCGGAACTGTTCGATCAATTACAATTCTCTAGCCATCATGATCGACATATGTAAGGTCTCCTGACTTAAGGCATCAGCCACAATATTGGCTTTACCGGGATGATAATTCAAACTAAAATTATAGTCCTTCAAAAATTCCAACCAACGTCTCTGCTTCATATTTAACTCTTTCTGATCAAAAAGATACTTCAAACTCTTATGATCACTGTATACTTCAAATCTCGAACCATATAGATAATGCCTCCAAATCTTTAATACAAATACCACGACTAATAGTTCCAAATCATGGGTAAGATAATTCCTCTCATGAATTCTCAACTGTCACGAAGCATACGCCACCACTTGATCGTCTTGCATTAACGTTCCACCTAAACCCATCAGAGAAGCATCGCAATAAACCAAAACTGGTACATCTGGTTTAGGTAAAGTTAAAATCGGAGTGGTAGTCAACCACTTCTTTAGCTCGATGAAACTCTATTCACACTGGGTGTCCCACACAAGCGCCTTATCCTTACAAGTTAATTGAGTCAATGGAAGTGCCAACTTCGAAAAACCTTCAATGAATATTTGATAATAACCAGTTAACCCCCAAAAATCTTCTGATTTCCATCACCGACTTTGGAGTCTCCCATTGTAGAACTGCATCTACCTTGGATGGATCCACAACAATCCCTTCTCCCGAAATTACACGGTCAAGAAAACTAACTTCCTTCAACCAAAACTCGCACTTTGATAACTTAGCATACAATGTTTTCTCTTTCAACACTTGTAACACAATCCGCAGATGTTCAGCGTGCTCTTCTTCCAACTTAGAGTAAATCAGAATATCATCTATAAAGATAACAACAAACTGATCCAAATAGTCATGGAAATATTTATTCATATATTCCATGAATACTCCAGGTGCCTTAGTAACTCCAAATGGCATCACTATATATTCATAATGTCCATACCGAGTCGTGAAAGCTATTTTCTGCACATCTTCATATTTTACTCTTATCTGATGATAAAGCGATCGCAAATCAATCTTTCTAAACATACGACCACCTACCAACTGATCCATCAGATCATCTATCCTTGGAAGTGGGTACTTGTTCTTAATTTCATTTTATTCAGTTTCCTGTAATCAATACATAATCTCATACTATCATCTTTCTTTTTCACTAATAATATCGGAGCTCCCCAAGGCGATACACTCGGCCTTACAAACTTCTTTTCTAACAGTTACTCTAATTGTTTCTTCAATTCAGATAACTCAGAAGCCGACATACGATATGGTGCCATCGAAATAGCTCTAGTTCCGGGCACAAGATCAATACTAAATTCCACCTAGCTCTCTGGCGGAACATCCACAATGTCATCTGGAAATACTTCCAGAAATTCTCTTACCACTAGCAATTTGCCAATTGCTATTTCATTTTCCACCGATAGAGATGAAAACAATGCCAATACTTGAGTTTCTTCATTCAAAAGCTTTCAACTCTCTAGCAGATAGATAACCAGCTTCTTCTCCCTCTTCACCAGGAGTAAGAAATCGAACTGACTTGCTGAAACAATTAATGTGAACGTGATTGAATTCCAACCAGTTCATTCCCTGAATCACATCTAAACCTCCCAACGACAAACATATTAGATCCACACTGAAATCCTTACCATATATTGATAGGTTACAGTTCAAACAAAATAGAGTAGATAATGATCCATCAGGAGGAGTCTCGATAACCATTTCTCCTTTCATAGGGGAAATAACGAGACCTAATCTTCTCACGCAGTCAATAGAAATAAAGCAATACGTAGCGCCTGTATCGATCATAGCAATCAAAGGCGAATTATTAATATAGAAAGTACCTCTAATCAGTCGATTCTCACTGGAAGTCTGTGTTCTTGTCAAAGAAAACACCTTTCCTCCAGTCGCGGCTTACTTTGGTTTTTGACAATGAGTGCTGATATGAATTTTCTCTCCACAGTTGTAGAAAGTCACCAGATTAGTATTGCACTCTGCAATCAAATGTCCGGGTTGGCCACATTTGAAACACTTCTTCATGTCACTCGTACATTCACTGATAGGATAACCATGTTCACCACATCTGTAACATTTCAGACAAGCAGGGGAACCTCCCCTACTTGGCTTCTTACCCTCAACATGCTTTTATTTACCTTTATCAGCTGGAGCTGCATAACGCTTCCCATAATGCATATGTTGCTTTCTTCTTTTCTCAGCCAAATTCTTGAAGTGATCTGATTGAGCCTTGATGTCTTCTTCAAAGATTCTACATCAATCAACTAAATCTGGGAATATTTTGATCCTTTGATAACCAATTTCCTTCTTGATCTCAGGCCTCAAACCATTCTCGAACTTAACACACTTCGAGAACTCAGCAGTCGCTTCGCTATAGTGCGGATAGAACTTTTCCAAGTTAAAATTTTTTGCAACATACTCTAGAACCGTCATACTCCCTTGCTTCAATTCCAAGAACTTAATTTCTTTCTTTCCTCGAACATCTTCAGGAAAGTACTTCCTCAAGAATTCCCTTCTAAACATAGTCCATGTAATTGCCTCTCTAGACGCTTCAACCAGCTGACAAGTACCAACCCACCACTCATCAGCCTCTCCCACTAACCTGTGAGCACCCATCTGCACTTTTCGGACTTAAGAACATTCCATCACTTGGAAGATCCTCTCGATCTCATTCAGCCACTCTTGTGCTCCATCCAGGTCATACTTTCCCTTGAATGTAGGTGGATCATTCTTCCAAAACTCACCATTCTCATGATCCCCAACATTCATCGGATTTTGCATAGCTTGAGCCATAACCTGTATAGCGGAGGCAAGTGCATCATCATTCCTCCCAGACATTCTAAATCAGCCATGCAACAACAACCAAAACAACGATTAAGAAATCTAGAACAACACTCAACAATGACTCGGCGACTCAACTACTTGATCGGACGGACTGACGTGCTCTGATACCACTTTGTAACACCCAAATTATTTCCCCACAAAATTATTATTTAAAATCAGAGTAATTAAAATATAAAACTAAAATTTGAGTGTTACATTCACTTCCAAAACATGGCTCAACTGATATGTAACACAAATATTATACTTGCACCGGTAATCTCAAAAGAAAGCATAAAATAAAGGTTCAATAACAACATGTTTTTCTTAAAAACAAATAAATAAGAAAATGTCAATCATCATTCCCGACACCCCAAAGTACGTATCAGAGCCGACTCTTCTAACGTGAAGTGCACCGACTTCACCGACCATGGACTCTACTATTCCTGATCACCTACATGTTACCAACATATGGTAACATTCAAACAGAAATGGTGAAATACTTACACCAACAAAAGGGAAAAATAATACAAATAAAAGCTAAGTATCATCAAGTATTCACCACTTCTCATCAATCACAAATTAAGCACTCATGCTGAAACACATAACAACATTATGCACACAAACAACAATCAATGCAAATGAGACTCCACCAGACACAATGTATATGGTACCATATAACGATCCATCTTTCATTATCCAGTTCTCGTCAGAACTCTCGACCCCTATTTCATGGTCCACTATGATCCCTATTTCATGATCACACCCACAACCCATATTTCATGGTCACGTACGATCCCTATTTCATGACCGCACCAACAACAATTCCCTTTGGACTTCAGATGGATATTGTTACCCTGCCTTGGTACACCATCCACAACTATGCATATGCCATGCACCATCAATGACAATATACAATGTCTACAACAACTATCTTATGCAATTACATCAATAACAACATATCTCAACAACTACAACAACATATAACAACTACTACATCATGTAACAACAACGACAACAATAACACATAGTAACATTAATGCACACACACACACACACACACACACACATATATATATATATATATATATATATATATATATATATATATATATATATATATATATATATATATATATATATATATGTTAAGTCATATTTCTACAATATTACTTTCAACATCCTGCAAAACAAGCACTTAAGCTCTCAATACGCACCCCTAATGTCACTACATCAATCTCAGTCAATTAGTGTATTAAATAAAAGGTTTTATGGAACTTTTCAAAATAAAATAATTTATTTTTCGCTCCAGGTCTCGCTAAGTGACCTCCCGCTCGCTAAGCGTGCGAGTCTCTTCCTATAAGGGTCAAAATTTTCCAAACGCTCGCTAAGCGAGAAACGCGGTTTCTGCATAATTTCCTCTGCGAAATCATCCCAATTTTTCTGCGATTTCTCTTCTCCAAAACCTTCTTAATTCCAGAAAAATATAGAAATTCATCCATTCTTCTTACAATTAATCATCTAATTCAAATAGTTTCAATAATTCCAACCATTCCTAATTATTTTATCATACTTTTCATCAAATTTTCCTCAATCCTCATGGATTCCCATTTAACAATCCTATGCTCAATACTCATATTATAATACCCTTAGAATATGAAATAAATTCCACCCTTACCTTAATTCGACGGACGATTTATCTCCCTTGCCGGGGAATTCTCCTATTTTAGCTCTTGCCCTAGCTCCTTCTTTCTTCCTCTGCTCAAGCTTTCTCAATTCATGATCCGTTTTCCACGAACTGACTTCTATTTTCTCTAAATTCCCAACATAACCCTTAGACCCCAATTATGAATTTCCAATCTTGCCCTCACTATTCCCTCGCCTAATTACCATTTTATCCTTTCACTTCATATTTCCAATATTTATTCAATGTAATATAAATTATTTAAACTCATATAAATTAAAATAATATCATTCTTCCCTCAACATGCCTCCAACTTCATAATTCACACAACACACACACACAACAATTTCTAATTATTTAAATTAAATAATTAAATAAATAACCAGGGCGTTATAGAAAAAACCTCTTATAATCTGCAGTAATAACCAACTAAGTCCAAAAACAACCTAATCTCTTTAACCTTCTTCGACTTCTACATTGTGGAACCACATCTACCCTGGATGGACTTATAACAACACCCTCCTTTGAACCAACATAACCAAGTAAACCCACTTCTACCCACCAAAAATCACACTTGATAACTTAGTATATAACTTTATTCGTCCCAACACTTATACCTCAATTCTTAAACGTTCCACACGTTCCTTTTTAGATTTTATAATAAATCAAGAGATCCTCAAAAAACACCACTTCAAACTTATCCAGGTAAATATGAAAGGCACGATTCATACTCCATATACACACTTTAAGGCATACCAATCACCATTATCCTCCACACAATGTCTTTGATCAATTCGTGGTCTTGCCACTCCGTTTATTTTCTCATTGGATCATTCTTCTAATGTTTCAAATCCCATGTTGATCAAATCTTTGATTAATGAATCCTGAAAGGATAGTTATTGCATACTTACCATTTTACACTTATCTTATCAATGTAAGGCATATAACCATGCTTCTACCTCACTCTCTCAATTCCACAACAATAATAGGTAGTTTGCAATCAATTTTGCATCTCACAGTTCAACATCTCGAAGCATCTATAAAACCATCCATATTTTGCGTTAACACATACAATAGTCCTATGGAAACGATTCAACATCACTACATCACAAAGATACATGGTTCTAATTAATTTTTGGCAAAGAATTACATTTTAATACCTCTGAGACACTTCCACTTGACACCTCATCACACCTGATCATAACCCAACATTGACATCATAAATCTCATTATCTCATACCCATAGACACAAACAATTTATTGAAAATGGCTTATCAACCTCTAGTTCTGATTACTACATCCCATGTCTATTATTCTTACGAAGTCCCGTCTCACTCAAGGTCTCTGTTGACATAACATTCTAATTCATAACAAAATTAATACCTCCAGCGGATTTCAAATCATTTGTGATCTTCACAAATCAAAACCCAATCTATTCCAGACACAACTGTGAGTTTCCATAATATTCACCGATCAGCATGCAACTTCATGCCATCATCCTCTTCTTTACCAATAATACTAAAGTTCTCCCAGGCGACCCCCTTGATTTCATAATTCCCTTTACTAGTAAATCTTCTGACAACTCCTTCTAGTACCAAGGAATGATCGATGGAGAGTTTCATCTCTCTCACTCTATAATGACACATCCAATATATTCTTCAGAAACACATATAGGACTCACGCACAACTGACAGTTCGTCGTTGTGACCTTACTTCCAATCAACACCATCTTTGCAATCAAGGAAACAATAAGTTCTCTTCCCAAAGAGTCCCTCTACTTACCTAGTAGACTCAAACCTCGACTTTTCACCTTCGTTGAATTCAAGTTCACTCTCTACTCACTGAGGAGTAGCCATTATTAATACCTGATCAACATACCAAAGCCTAAAATTCATATCATCTTCAGATACAGGAATCTGCATCGACTCCCCCAAGACAATTAATAAACATTTGGCATAACTCCGAACAACCCACTGAACATACTATCTAAACTGAAAAATATGTTTATTCCATCCAACATGATTCCGTCTACTATCAACAAGGGATTAAGGGTTATCAATTCCTCAATTTATTAATAGATAGATGACAATCATGACGGATATAACCCATATCTCTCAACTCTAATAGTGTTCCTTTCACCGTGTGAACGAAGTTGCCTACTGTACAAATCCTTAGTTAACACAAGCCTCCTTAACATTTGCACTTCTGCAATTCCAATACACACCAAGCCATCATTCTACAACTAAACACTTCAGAGAAATAATAACTTCTCTACCACTTGTTTTCACCAACACCTGAAGACAAACAGTTAGAAAGCAAGCAAGTATCGACAATGTTTGACCCATACATCGCGTACTAAGGAACAAACGACATACAACAACCCGACCTGACGGACTAACCTGCTCTGATACCAATTGTAACACCCCAATTTCCCATCTTAGAAAAATAATAAAAAAAACGCATAAAATTAGAGTTTTTAACACCGACATGGAATGTCACATCTCAAAATCAAGAACAAAAACCTCTTAATTATTAAAGAATTATTCATAGTGGACAAAAAATCATTTTATTCAAATCACAATCATCTTCCAGCAACATCAAAATATCCACATTATCTTGTGTTTTAGAATCTCTTTGTATAAATAACGATACGTAACAAAATTCAATTAAAGAATACATCAAAGTTAAAATTCCCCAAACTCATGTGTTAAGTATCAGAGCAACTCCTAAGAATCGATCAAGCAACTTGTACTCCGAGTGTACTCAAGTACCTGAATTATTTATACTTAAAAAGAAGCACAAACACAACAACAAATAGCAAAGGGGTGAGAACTACATTCAATAATTAACGGTGTATAATACATGTTACGGAGTAGTATCTCGTGCAATCAACAATAAATATCCACAAAAATAATTACCAACATAATTTATGATTCAACAACATCAATAATGCAATGTGACTCAACAATGACACAATGCATGTGGTACCAAATTACTATGGATCATTCAATCGAACCTAATTCATAAAAGAATTCGGATAAATCACATACACCCATCCGGAAATGATTTATCTCCAGCACTCTCCATAACGGAGTTCGGATGAATAACATATGCCCATCCGACAACGATTCAACCCAATAATATTCAACAATAATCTCATGGATGCATGACAATGAGTATGCACACAACACATCTATAATAATAATTATACATCTTCATGATCTTGCTTATCACATAAGACACACAACATGGCATTTTTATGCATACAACACGTGTATAATAAACATTATATATTAACATGATCCTCTAGATCACACCAGAAATACGTACAACACATATACAACAATAATCAATCATTGTCACGATCCTTCTAATCACAAAGAAACACATACGACACAACTATACCAATAACACACCATAGTTCACCACACATGTTCCATCAGTTCAACCTACACATTATATCCAAAGAATTACATCACCTAGCATTAATTAGCTAATTGTCTGATTAATCCACTCGATCTCAATTATTAATCCACTTCACCTCCATCATAGTTCCCACACATCCTAACACTTGTCCTAACCACTCAAACCGTAAGAATTCACCTCATATGTGAAATCGGGGAAAATATCGTGAAAACATCAAAGTCCCTCAACAATGCTGGTCATACGCGTAATGCACAAGGGAATACGCGTATTTCCAGCTTCCTCGCTCCCAGGTCCTACGCCCCTTATACGTGTATCACCACCCAGACCCATCCTCATACGCGTATGCGCAGAGTCAAGTTTCCCTTGGAATCTCTATCCTCGGGCTCAATAGGTGTAACACCCAACTCATACGCGTATTGCCCAGTAGTTACATACGTATCCTACATATTCCAATAGAGGGTCGTTCCACAAGCCCTCCTTTACGTGTATGGCCTTCCATTACGCGTAAGTCCTCCCTGGCCAGTAATGCCATGCGTGTAATACTCCTTAGCTACGCATATGGGAAGATCCAATGACAAAATCTCCATTCTTCCACACCAGTCCGAATTCCATCATTTGGGTCCCACTTTTATATTCCATATCAGTCTAGAATGGTTTTTACATCAGTTTTACACTCTTCAATCATGTTAATCTATCATCTATCATTACTAGTCCAATTTTAACAGTTTCTAGATCTATATTTGTCACTTAACATCTGCAATAACACCAGATCTATACATCCAACAGATTATACATAATAACAATAACAATAATTCATACATAAGATTAATTAATTCCAATCGATTTCACAACAACAGATCCATATAGAAACAGAATCATCAAACAACATCATACATATAAAATCCTATGAGAGAAAGGACCCCTCACTACCCTCTCATGTTATTATCACCAATTATAAACCCGTTCTCCCCCCTTACCTCAAATCCTTGATAAAATTCCTGCGGAAATGATCTCTGGAGAATGCCCTAGCAGTTGTTCTTCCTCTCTCTCTCTCTCTGCCACAAAAGTTGTTATGACTAACCCCTTCCTAATTTTTCAGATTAATGTTTAATTCCCTTATTACCCTCACACCAATATTGTACTAAGCCATCATTTGATTTTAATTAAAATAATTACTAATAATATTATTAATAATAGTAATAATATTAATATTAAAACAAACTAATAATAATAATAAGTATAATATTTAATTGGGCCATATTATTATTACTACACCTCACCAATACTAACAACACCTCAAGTATACCCGTCCCACTAGGACTCTACACCAAAACATCTAAGCACACACCTTAACAAAGCCAACAATCACCAAAAATACACGACGATAAATATCCCGTTTTTCACACCAGTCCCATTCTGCTATGGGATTCTCATTATTCCACTCCAAATCAGTCTTAAACATGTTTCTACATTACTTTTAGAACCTAGCTTTCATCTTAATCTTATACCTGTCATACTAACCAAATTATGGGTCTTAAATTGGAATTTGTCATCTTACACCTGCACCAAAACAGATCTGCACACCAATGTTCATGCAGTAACAACAACAATATAATTCCACAAATCAAAATAAAACAACACGAATTTCAGATCCATACAACATTATACCAATGATTTCATGGCAGTCATACACAAACAACAATCATACAAAACCAGATCTATCTAGGACACGAAATTTCTAAGTGGGGAAGGAACCATCACTACCCTCTCATGGTATTACCACTCATATTAAACTCATTCTCCCCCCTTACCTCGAAATTCAGATGGAAAATCCTGAGAAAATTGTCCCTTGAGAATGCCCTAGCTCTCCCTTGTTCTTCCTTCTTTCCTTTGTTCTTACGTGAAACTTCTCTAATGACCAATTCTCCCTAATCAAACTTAAGGGTTTTATTATTCCAATTCTCTCCCACTAACCCATTATTATTAAATTATATTAATTATAATAATAGTGGTATTAATAATAATTGTATTATAATATCAATATTAATAAAAAATAGTAAAATTTAATAATAGTAAAAATAATAATAATAATAATAATAATAATACTATTATCACTCATGCCCCCTAAATAATGTCGACACTTCTAGTCTACCCGTCCTCTAAGGATCCCATATACCCTTCACATGGCCAAACAACGGGAAATAACACGACGAATCAGATAATTAAAAATGGAATGTTACAACTACCGACTAAATTTGGACTTGAAAATGTCTTTTGAAGTGACGCTAGATGACTACTAATAACCAGTTGCAAGCTAGATTTAACAATGTCTTTTGAAGTGAATTCGGACGACTACCGACTACCAAATGAAAATTTAGACTTGAAAAATGTCTTTTGAAGTGACGCCAGACGACTACTGACAACCAGTTGCAAGCTGGATTTAACAATGTCTTTTGAAGTGAAATCGGACGACTACCGACTACCAACTGAAAATTTGGACTTTGAACATGATTTTTTTTACTGGTAAATTCAACTTGTAATTCTTCATGGGTTCTTCAGCCAGGATCGAAGAACATGGTTTTGGACTTTCGTGCAAGGTACCAAAACTGGATTATACTTTGTATGCATATGTTTGAATTGCATGGCGTGATGCCCCATGATGATGGGAATGCGATGTTTTAGGGACACAAATGAAATGATGATTTCTAAATGCAAATGCAAAGGGTACCTCCTAATTAGGAGGTAACAAGTATCCCAGCTGACTTTGATAAGGGAAAATGATCACAGATTTGATCTCAAAAATCCATGTAGGGATAACATTTCTGCTGGGGGAGAATGTGAATAATCTGCTTGCTTTGAACTATCACACTTGCCAAAAAAAATGGGCTTAGCTAGGATGCTTTTGCTAGGGAGGATACCTCAATAGCTTTGGGGATGAATCCCGATTATAAAACTATGCTGGGGAATTGACAATCTTCTGACTTGATTGGGGAAGTATCTTGTCAAGATCTTACTAAGGAAAAGATTTATGCTACTCTGATTTTCCAAATCTCCTTAGAGAAAGAAAACACTCAGGTGGTTGTTGGAAATACCCGGATCCTTATAATAAAATCACCACTGGAGGTTGACTATTTACTTGGGGACTATCAATCTTCATTGCTTTGCTAGAGTAAGGAAATCTACCGAGATCTGGTGGAGAAAGCGAATCATCTGAGATCTGTTGGGGGGAAATCAATTAAGCCTACTGAGGAGAATGGATCTGAAACAAATCCTGCTTAGAAAAGTTTCAAGGTGTCTCGTGCTTGGGAGAATCACGATATTGCTTTTTCCCCAGACTATATGGCTGATCTGAAGAAGCCGTCCCAAGAGGATTTTACAGAAGACTTGGCATCCTCAATGCCTCCATGTCTTCCAACTCTTGGACACTCATCGGCTCTCGAAGCGACCGTATTAAGTGCATGGAAACTTCATCCGAAAATCTACAACTGTTTACAATGCAGAAAATCTTGTAACTGTTAGAAATGCTGAATAGGGGAATCGACTTAATAAGCAACCGCTGGATGGGTGGTGAATTCAATCAGTAAAAGTTGTGACAAAAGGGTGACATAAAAGCCCTCTTTGGGTATGACTGCCCCAGTATTCTAAACCCTAAATAGGTTGATTAATCATCTGGAGGGAGTAATGTTCCATGCTCTTGAAGAGGCTTCAATATTGCTTTTGAGCCTAGTATGAGACTGCTACCTGCAAGCAAAAGAATATGCATATATGTCGCGGGGTACCTCGTGGTTTGAATACACCACCCAGGATTACACAACATTCAAAGCAATTTGAAATGTTTGTCTTGCGCATGTTTATTGTAAAGCCACCATGTTTTCAAATGCAATGTTTATCAAAATTTCAAATGATTTTGCAAAAAAGACAGTAAAACAAAAATGAGAAACTTTTTTATTGAAATTCAATTATATTTATTGAAATGCCTGAAATTGGCAAGTACATCAGGAAGAAAACCTTAGAAAGAGGCGATTGCTATAAATTGAGAAAAGAAACTATCCTAATGGCAATGTGAACACTGCATTCCACTGAGTTTCGATTCTGCTATAACCAATATGTCTTCAAGACTCAACGCCCTGGCCTTCTGAGGAGTGATTGGACTGATTCGTATCCTTCAAAATGTTAGTTTATGAAACGATGATGGAGTACAGATAACTCAGATCGCAGTCTTTCGCTTTAATCCCTTTTGTCCTGGATCGCCCTTTCAGGTTTTCAATCCACCGGGATACCCATTTTTGCCTAAGTTGCCCTTTCGGGTTTTTAACTTACCGGGTGTACAACTCTTTTCATGTATATCCCTAATTTTTTCCTGAACCTTTTATTCTTTTTTGTGGTTCGCCGGGATACCCTTTTTTCCTGGACTTTCGTATTCTTTCCAATGGGTATCTTTATGCAAAGTATATTTTGGATGCGTCTGAGTTGATAAGGGATGGAAAGTCTTCGTCATCCAGGGTTGTAAGTAATAAGGCTCCGCCCGAGAAGACCTTTTTAACCATGAATGTACCTTCATAATTGGGAGTCTATTTTCCCCTGTGATATGTGTTAGGAGGAAGGATCCTTTTGAGTACCACATCTCCGACTTGGGAAACTCGAGGACGCACTTTCTGATCAAATTCCCGCTTCATCCTTCGTTGATACAACTTCCCATGACATACAGCTGCTAGATGTTTCTCTTAAATGAGTCTCAATTGGTTAAATTTGGAACGAACCCATTCATCTTCGTCAAGTTTGACATCTATCATTACCCTCAGAAAGGTGTTGCCCTAGTATATGTGTGTACTGACATTCGGTACACATGCAAAGAAAATGGCAGCATCTCATTTCAATCCTTGTATGTGACAATACTTTTCTACACAATCTTCTTGATATTCTTATTGGCCGCCTCGACGCCGCCATTCATCTTTGGGCGATACGAAAAAGAACTGTGATGTTCAATTTTGAAGTCCCGACACAGCTTAAACATCATCTTGTTATTAATATTAGAACCATTATCAATAGTGATTCTTTTGGGTACTCCATAGCAACAAATGATGTCTCTTTTCGGAAATCGGGCTACCACCTGGGTAGTGATTTTGGCATAAGATGCTACTTCAACCCGTTTCGTGAAATAATCAATGGCAACCAAGATGAATCGATGGCTGTTGGAAGCTGTAGGTTTAATATTTCTGATCATGGCAATACCCCATGTTGCAAAGGGCCAAGGAGAAGACATGATACTCAGCGGATTTGGAGGCCCATGCACCTTATCTGCGTAGATCCGACACTTGTAACATTTATGGGCATACTTGCAACAGTTTGACTCCATTGTTAGCCAATAATACCCCGATCTCAATAGTTTCTTTGCCATAGCATGTCCTTCGGCATAGGTATCGAAAGATCCTTCATGAACCTCTTACATTAACATGTCTTCCTCATGTCTATCCACGCAATTGAGCAGGACCATGTCAAAGTTCCTTTTATAAAGCACATCATCTTGATTTTAGAAGAAGCTACCACACAACCTCCTCAGAGTCTTATTATCTTTGGTAGATGCCATCGCGGGGTACTCTTGCCTCTGTAAGAAACATTTTATGTCGTGAAACAATGGCTTATCATCATCCACCGCATCAACCACAAATACAAAAGCAGGTATGTCAAGGCGGGACACATCAATCTTGGGCACATAGTTCCACTGCAACACTTTGATCATAGAAGACAATGTTTCCAAGGCATCAGCTAACTTATTCTCATCACAAGGTATATGGTACAATTTTACTGTTGTGAAGAATGTCAATAGTCTTCTCGTGTAGTCTCTGTACGGAATCAGATTAGGATGATGAGTATACCAATTCCCATTGACTTGGTTGATTACCAGGGCTGAATCTCCGAATATGTCGAGGGTCTTAACCTAAAAATTAATCGCCTCCCCAATCCCCATAATATAAGCCTCATATTCTACTTCATTGTTGGTGCATCCAAAAGTCACTTGGGCAGTAAAGGGAATATGAACTCCCTCTAGCGTGACGAGAACTGCTCTAAATTCGCGACCATTCATATTGACGGCCCCATCAAACATCATACTCCATTTGGATTCAGAGTCTGGCCCTTCCTCCAGGAGTAGTTATTCGCAGTCTGTAGCTTTGAGTAATATGATGTCCTCATCAGGGTAATCAAATATCATTGGTTGGTAATCATCAATCGGTTGTTGCACAAGATAGTATGACAGGATACTCCCTTTGATGGCTTTTTGGGAAGTAAATTGAATTTCGTATTCAGTCTGAACCATTTGCCAATGTGCAACCCTTCTTGTCAGTGTTGGTTTCTCAAAAATGTATTTGACTGGGTCCATTTTAGAAATCAACAAAGTTGTGTACGTAAGCATATATTATCTAACCGCTTAGAAGCTCATGCAAGTGCACATCATGTCTTCTCAAGCATTGAGTATCAGGATTCACAATCAGTGAATTTCTTGCTCAGGTAGTAGATATCATGCTCTTTTCTACCTGTCTCTTCATGTCGACCGAAAACACAACCCTTTAAACCCTCAAGCACAATCAAGTACATTATCAATGGCTTCCCTAGAACTGGAGGCATGAAAATTAGAGGCTCCTGCAAGTATTCTTTTATCTTGTCAAATACCACTTAGCAAACGACGTTCTACCTGACCATTTGATCTTTTCTTAGAAATTTGAATATTGGTTCACATGTGGCTGTTATGTGAGATATAAACCTTGCAATGTAGTTAAATCTACCCAAGAATCCACGAACCTCTTTTTTTGTTCTCGGCTCAAGCATTTCTTGTATCGCTTTTACCTTTGCAGGATCAACCCCAATTTCGTTTTTGCTTACAATGAAGCCCAAGAACTTTCCATAACGCGCTTCGAAAGTGCACTTGTTCGGATTCAACCTCAATCTGAACTTTCTCAACCTTTCAAATAATTTCTTCAAGTTAATAAAGTGTTCTTCTTCTGTTCGTGATTTGGAAATCATATCATCCATGTAACATTATATCTCATTGTGAATCATATCGTGGAATAGTGTAACCATTGCTCGCTGATATGTTTCCTCGGCATTCTTCAACCTGAAAGGCATCACATTGTAACAGAAAGTACCCCACGGGTTAATGAACATGGTCTTCTCAATATATTCAGGTGCCTTCTTGATCTGGTTATACCCGGAGAAACCGTCCATAAACAAGAACACAGAAAACTGAGCAGTATTATCAACCATCACATCTATATAAGGCAACGGAAAGTCATCTTTCGGACTCACTTTGTTGAGATCCCGATAATTAATGCACATACAAACCTTGTCGTCTTTCTTTGGTATTGGCAACCCACATAGGATAACCGGTCACAGCGAGAAAACCTGTATCCCACTATTTCTGAACCTCTTCTTTAATCTTCATTTCCTTATCGGGACGAGTCCGACGAAGTTTCATCTTGACCGGAGGGCTCTCTTCTCTCAAGGGCTTCTTGTGCACAACAATGTCTTTATCTAAACCTGGCATATCCTGATAAGACCAATCGAAGATATCAACATATTCACACAGCATTTCGGTCAGCGCTTTTTTTACTTCTGCATGCAAATTGGTGCATGTCTTGATCTCTTTCTTAGCATCCTCGGTACCAATGTTGATAACCTTCAATGAATCTTAATGAGGTTGAATGACCATTTCCTCTTATTTCAGTATTCTGGTCAATTCTTAGGGTAGTTCACATTCCTCATCCTCTTCTTCGGCTTGATGAATAGGATTATCATGGTTATAGCAGAATCGTTATCAGTAGAATCTAGAGAATCAAATCTGCACATGTGATGGTTCATGCTTTATTTTAGAATTTACTTTTTTTATAAGAAAACATATTAAAAGAAAATAAACATTGTCATTTTTATGTTTTTGTAAAAAAAAGCAAAAATGAAAGACAGGGCACGCAATTTGAATGCAAAAATGTCCTTTTATTCATGATAAACTTGAAAATAAAACATGAGCCTTACAATGAATCGTTACGCCTTGGACAGAGCGCACAATTTTGATATGCAGTTATGAAAAAGAAAAACAAATAAAATTACTTTGTATGAAGAGTAACTGAGATGATATCTTCAACAGACCAATTCTATAATTCCTGCCCTAGAACACATGAGCGTACCCAATTGTCAAGGTCACAATCACTGCAACACCATCATCACTAATGGCACATTCTTGGTCAGGATAGATAATCCTTCCACTATTGAAAGTGATGGTTCCTTTGTTCTCTGCTGAAGACGCTTGAGAAGGTTGGTATCCGACACTAAACATGTTCTCTTTTATAGACACATAAATAGGCTTGCCCCAGCCTTGGGCATTACCAGATTTCACCGCTTCGACTGCCTATTTGTAAGATACAATGGAAGTACCCGTTCTAACTATTGTTGAAGAAGGTATTGGCTGAGGTAATCCTTCAATATTGACAGCTTCAAATGCCTGGCATAACATCTCATGAATTTCACCATCAATTTCCACATATTTAAACGTCGACAGATGGCTAACAAAGATGTCTTCTTCCATGGACACGGTCACCACTTGTCAGTCAACCACATACTTCAACTTCTGATGCAGCGTAGATGTTACAACCCCGACGGCGTGGATCCAGGATGACCCAATAAGCAACTGTATGTTGGTTTTATGTCCATTACATAGAATTTACATTTGAAAACCTGAGGTTTGATCTTCACGGGCAACTCAACTTCTCCAAACACTGATCGCTTTAACCCATTAAAAACTCTAACAATTAAATTGCTGGGTCTCAGGATTAGGCCATCCACCTCTAACTTCATCAATTCCTTCTTAAGAAGGACATTCAACAAAGATTCAGCATCAACCAGCACATGTGACAGTACTGCCCCTTTGCACTCCATCGTGATTAGCAAAACTCTGTTATGATTCCGTCCTTCTGGAGCCAAGTCACAATCAGTGAAACCTAGTCCATGACTGGAATTTACATTGGCAATAACACTTTCGAGTTGATTTATTGTGATCTCCTACGGGACATATGCCATCTTCAACACTTTCAACTATGTTTCTCTATGTGTATCAGAACACATCAACAATGACAAAATGGATCTTTTGGATGGATTCAAATTCAGCTGATCCACAATATCATAATCACTTTTCTTAATTATTCGCATGAATTCCTCAACCTCCTTCTAAAAGGTGCTCTTGGGATCAGTCTCTGGCGTAGGGACCTCTACATCCACTTGTTTCCCTTTGGCCTTTGTCGCAACCTCAGCTTATTTGTCATTACACAGAGTTTACGGAGCAAACAGTCTACCACTTCGGGTAAAGCCTCCTAGGACACCCATGTTATCAACACTAGAACTGCTCGTCGAAGGAGTCTCTACTTCCTACTTTTTTCCTTATATTAGCCCTATAATACCGTGGAATTTCTTTCTCAGAGATAAATGGGATTGGTCCTAATACTGTGATAGTAACAGGACTAGGCCTCTCTGGTACATTGATGGTGACAGGAGCCGCTCTTGTAGGCACGTGGATCTTAGCAGGAGTGTAGTATATAGTTAACGTTGATACTTCATCATTTCTCTTCGCAACACTATCAAACTGTAAACGGACCTTATCAATCAAACTCTGTAAATATTTCTTCGATTTGTCGCAACCATTATTTTGACTCAAACAATCTGAGTAATCCTCGTCGCAACCTGGGAACACTTGTCCCTTCAACAAACGAGCTTTTACTACCAACAATGGAGCCTTCACATGATTAACATAAGCTACCAAGTTCAACCCTCTTTTGCCTTCAATAGCATGCGCATTTTCCCCGCCATGATTTGGCATGGGGTTTTGGAGAACATTTGGGGGAGGAGAAAAATTAATCTCTTTAGAGTCAATCAAATCATGTACTTTGTTTTAGAACGCCCAACACTTTTCAATAGTGTTCCCTGAAGCACCTGAATGGAATTCACATCGGGCAATAACATCATAACCGGGAGGCAACTTGGCAGGAGGTAGTCCCATAATGCGGAGCTTAAAGTTGTTCATCTTGATCTCCTCTATAACTTTCATGTTGGGAGATTTTTCATATGATCAATCATTAAAGAGTTATGGGAGCTCAAAGTGGAAAGCACACACTAAATTCTTCATATGCCCATGGCCAGGCCTGCAGGAAGACTTGACATGCCCTTGTTTCAGCTTTGAGTACTTGTGTTCATGATCATTTTAAAGCATATTGTAGGCCTTCATTCAACCTAATTCAAACATCAAAGTTGCTCTATCATGTTTCCTCTTTCCAAAGACTTTAAAACCACCTCATTTCATGAACCATATATGGAGAATTTCATCTCCAAATTTATCACTTCCATTAGGGGCTTGCTAACCAAATCAAAGCCACGCTTGCATGGCACATTTGTTTTTGGTTCATGTAAACACACGCATGCTTCACACCATTCATCCATTTTCTCAATTGCACACACAAACTCTTACACACGCTTGCATACATACACTTCATGCATGAAAATAGCAAAAAATCGAAAAGAGAACAAACTTGTCCAATATGTTTTCTGAATTGTAGCTAACATATCATCACCACACATCACTAAACCACACATTAACATGTCATGGTGCTCTCCACACTTGGACATGGCAATCACAAAAGCACACGGGTTTATGCTCCCTCCTTCATTTTTCAATTTTCTTCAGCCACTTCCATTGCTCCATTCACCCCTCTCATTAACTCAACCATAGTTCTAACTACCAAATGAGGTAGTTAGAAGTTAACCATTGATATATAAGAATTCATAACAGAATTTTGAAGAGAGCTTCACCATTTGTCATATTTCACAACTTACATTCTCAAAAATCTCTCTCTGATTCTCTCAAAACTTCTGCACGATTCTCAAACTTTCTTCTTCAATCTTCATCATTCAAAAACAGTGAGACATTGGTGCATTGAAGAGTTTTGAAGCTTCATTCATTTCAGTTTCATTTCTCTGAGTTTTCAAGCAATTCACACAATCCATAGCCTTTATCTGGCTCCATTGAAGCTCAAGAATTCAAGATTATATCTCTGGTTTTCTTTCAACTTAATGATCCATCACTTTCAGGTTTTTCTTCTTCAACTTTGATTTCTTCATTTTCCATTGTTTTACGCATGTTTTGCTTGATTTGAAGCTTAATAGGAGCTCAAGTATCATTGGCTAGTTGATATGCACCTTAGGTGCTTAGATCTGAAAACCTAGGGCAAAGTGTATGTGTTCAATTCTTGTTGTGTGTGCATGATATGATGATTTTAAGGCTTAATTTGGACTTTATGTAACTCCAGATTCATTTTGATATAAGGCACGCATATTTTTGTTGACATGTAAATGTGACATCACTGAAAACTCACTAGAGTAGAAGACCGGAAGTCTTCTCCGGTCACCTGAATTTGTTTTAGGTTATAAACCCTAGTTGAGCCATCTTTAAGTCGTGATCATTGATCTTGTTTTGATCCAAGGCTTCTCAGCACACCAACACATTAATGAGGAGGCTCCTTCTCACTGACTATCCTTTTCTCTTATGTTTGACTTTGATTTCATGTGTATGTGCGTTCATGATTACGTATGTGTGTGTGTGTGTATGCATGCATTCTGATCTGTTTGATTAACCTACCTTATTGATGATCTCATGTTGACTACATCCTAGGGCTGGCATTTAGTTAATTGTTTGACTGAAGTCTGTCATAACTCTAATATGCACACGCGCTCTTGGACCTGGGTTTCTTTCACTAACCGCACCCCATTTTTAGGCCCAATGACATGTTTTAACTGGATTTTTTACTTTCGTGGAACCCCTCCCTCATTTTCTTTGTTTTCTATTTTCTTTTTCAAACACTTTTGGTTTTATATTTTTAAAAATACCAAAACTCATCAGAAAATTCCATAAAAATTCACGAGACATTTAAATAATTTTTTATGTTTTTTAATTCGAATTTTTGTTTATTTTGACCTTATTTTCATAATTTTCTTTGAGTTTATTTTTAAAGGCTTTTCTTCATGATACTTGATTCATTTTCATTTTAATTGACATAGTTGTATTCTTAATTTTGACATGAACGTTGGTAAGTGATCATAGGACACCTTAATGCATCTCATCCATATTTTTTTATTTTTTTGGATCATTTTAGGTTAGCTTTTTAGAGCCATCTTTGTGCGTCATTGTGAATTGCCTTGAGTGAAGTTGTAACCTTTAATTGAACATGTTCTCTAATTTTCCTTGACCTATAATTTTGTGACATCTTTACATTCTGACCATACCTAAAATTACTTGCATTCATTCATTTTTTCCTCATCTTTTTATGTTGATTTCCATTTACTTTTGAGACACCAATGATTGTGTGAACTTTGCTAACTTCTAAACCCTAGTTTTAGGGAGGCATTTATGTCATCCTATTAGGACTTGTTTCTGTATCTTTGTATTTCATTTAGTTGATATTATAGGTCCTCTAATTCATGATTATCGGTCATTATCTTGAATCTTCCATATCTTTTACAGAATTGATTCAACTTGCATCATTACTTGAAAATGTTTGACCTAGTTGCTTAACTTGTTTAAATGTGGTTTAAATATGCATATTGTATGATCACCTTTTCATTTTAACATCATAAAACACATAATATCCTATTGACTCATATCCATTCTCATCCATGTTCATCATTCATCTTTCATTCATAGCTTGCCTTACAAGTATATCATTTCTTAACAACTTGCACAATGTTTGAACATCTTTTCTTCTTATCTCCGATTATTACATGTTTACATCCATGATTGTATGATCATTCATATAAATTCATATGAATTCTAAAATATCATTTAATTCTGATTTTCATCCATATGCATTCATTTTTCATCTTCTCTTTCAACTTTGACTTGTGTTACAAGCTTCTTCTTTTCTTATTTGAAATTGAACATTGTTTGCTCCTTCTTGCTTCATCTATGTGAATCATTTCATTCATAACTTGTATGTTAATTCATCAAAATTCATGTGCATTTTAATATGTAATTCACTACTGACCATGGATGTTCATTCATGCATTCATTCATGTTTGTATGTCATATGCATTCTTACTTCATCTTTGGTTCATAACTTGAACTTGTGTGATCCTTTAGCCCCATTCTTGACTTAGTTTAATCTTACTAGGTATCTTAACCTTATTGGACACATTTGGACATGGCTACTGACTTTGGAAGTCCTTGAACCCTTAGGATCCTTTCTCTTTAGGTTTAGGCTTTGTTTGATCTCTAGTTTCATTTCATAAGATGTGTGATGCTTAATTGTTCTCTTTCTTTTACTTTGACCTTAAGATTCAATTGTTTAGCTAACCTTTGCTTGTATGGGATAAAGGTAAGTTGAGTGTGTGGATGTGCTTCCACATACACCTATTCTCTTAGCTCTTTAAAGGCTTTCTCTTTTGTTATTGTGATAAGTATCTTAATGCTTCTTTGACAATTGACTTATCTTCATCCCTTTGAGTTCTTAACTCAATTTCAATCTTTGAAGTGGGTTAGAACTTGTTCCTCTTCTCTCTTTTAGACTTAGGTTTCTTATACCACACTTAAATTTGGGAATCTCCATGCATGACAAAATTATGGTAAGTCTTAGTCCCCTCTTAGTTTTTACCTTTATTTCCTCTTGAGTCTTCTTCTCTCATCTCAAAACAAATTCAAAAACATATAATAAAGTGTAAACACCCCAAATTTTCCCTCACCCATTCACACCATGGCTTGTGATCTTTTCATATGCATAAGTTCAATCATAGCATCTCATATTACATATTTGCTTCACTGCATTGGTTCAAAGTCATCTGCATCTAGGGTTTGTGATCTGAGCAATCCAAGGACTTCTTGAGCCACTCCAAAGGTCATCAATCACTTCCAAGGGGTCCATGTAGGTTCAAACATCATATTATATCCCCTCAAAGTCAAAAATGTCAAAGAATCACAAGAACTGAAAATGGCATGGGAACAGAGCCAGGTCAGACTGCACAGATGACCTAGAATTAGGGTTTTGGTTTCAGAGTCCATAACTCCAAATTTTTTGGTCATTCTTGTTTCTATTGGTCTCTATATGGTATAGGGAGTATACATATCAATTTTCATGAAGAAATTCCATGGGGAAGTCATCTGATCAAGAGTTGACTTTTCAAGCAAGTCAGTGCAAAATCAGGGCATCTGAGGCCCCCAATGACCCAACCAAAGGGTGTTCTTCATCATTTTGATTGTATATGATCTTTATTTGATCATAGAAGAAGTTGGAAGTTCACAAAATTGAATAATTTCAAGTCTTTTGCAAAGTTGACTTTTTGGGAAGTTTGACTTTTAATGAAATTGCCATTTTAGGCAACTTTTTCAACCTTTACCTTTTGATTCAAAAAAGCTTCAAATGAAAAAACTTTGGTCATGAAAGTTGTAGAATGGATCATTCCCTTTTCAAAAAGTACAATAACATGACCTAATTCATTTTGGATCAAAAGTTATGGCTTGTCAAAGTTGGCAAAAATCACAAAATTTGAAGTTTTCCACCAAAGAGGCAAAGTTGCAAATTCACATGTCAAGGCAAATTGGGCTGTCAAATGCACTTCTAAACTTCACAACATGATCATAAAAGACCTAAAAATCAGAATGGGCCAAGGGATCATTCATTTTTGTGGCCTATGGATCAAGATTTTTCATGAGAAGCAAAAGTGAACCAACTTGCAAAACTCATCATAAGCTACCATCCACTTGCTTGCTGACTTGCTGAACCATCCTAGGGCTCTCCCCACATCATGCTGCGCAGGACACACCTTTTGTCCTTGGCTAGAAAGTAGCCCATACCTCTCTTACACAACTTTGACATTTTGGCAACTTGAGCCATATCAATCAATAAAGCACACATCACTTCTTCTGACCAATCCCAATTGTTTATGCAAACAAAAAGCAAGCCAAAGCAACTACAACACAAGCCTGAAAGCATCCATAACTCAGCATTCTCATTTTCACCTCATCTTGCAAGAGCATTCGAAACTGCTTGCACAAGCCACAAACACACAAACAAACTTCACCAATCAACTCAACACACCTTCCTGGTCACAAAGCACCCTTCACCATAGCCTGAAACTCAAAGAATCAAAAACACGATCACCACCTGCCATTGAACAGAACTCCTGCCATCTCTCAAACCAGCCATTGCAAACTTCAAACAAACATTGCAAGCTTCTTAGGAGGATCATTGGAGTGCATTTGAGCCAAAGAAACAGCCAGAAAGCTCCTGAATCGAAAGCTTCAGTTCAGGTAGTCATCTCAAAACTTTTTTCCAAAAGCATGTTTTTAAGTTCTTAAAAGCTTCTATGCACTCCCCTGATCATGAATATGTGTTTACTTTTAAAAATGGTTGAGAAACCAGCATGTATGAACTGTCTGAAACTTTTTGCCCTAAAAATGTTTTGATTCGATTTGGCTGATTAATGAATGAAAAATGTTGTTTGATTGAGGGGTTTGATTCGTTTTTAAGTGGGGATGAATTCTGGGCAGTTAGATTTTGTTTTTGATGCGTGTAGAGAGAGTTTGAGAAATGAGCTAGCCAGAGAAGACGACCGGAACAGTGTTCCGGTCGCCTGAAAGTGATTAGGGCAGGATTAGGGCTTAATCATTTAATTAGCGAATTTGAATTCCAGCCCTTGGATGTGGCGCCAAGTCAAACGCGCGCGCTGCCAGTTCAAATCTAGGCCCTTGGATGTGCTGACTTTTCCCATTTTCAGTTTAATTCATTTTATTTTACATTTTTATTTCATTTGTTTTCTCATATTTATTAAAAATAGCAAAACAATTTTAAAAATTATGAAAATTTTTGTATAAACTTTTATGAATTTTCAGAAACCAAAAACATTTTTATTTTTATTTTTTGCATTAAAAAATATTTTTAAATCATTTAAAAGTTTATTTTTAATTAATTAATGAGAATTAATTAATTAAAAATACTTTTAGGTATTTAAAAATCACCAAAAAATTCATGAAACCTTCATAATCATTTAGAAACATTGTCCAACCCTCAAACCAAATTTATTTTTTGATCTTGATGCATTTTGATAATTTTCCATGGAATTAATTCAATTTCAAGGCATTATTTTGATCCAAACTTCAAAAAATCATTTCTGCCTATCCTTTAAGAGTTGGATATTGATTCTTTTTGCATTGCATTTTGTTTGGCATGTAGTTTGTGATATTAAATTGGCATGATTTGATTTTGCATTTTCCATTTGTTTGACATTTTTCTTGTCAAGGTACCCTAAAACCCTAGAAATCTTAGGAAATTCATAACCCTAATTAGGTTAAGAGTTAGAACCCCTCCTTTGGGCAGTGAGTTTGTGTAGGGTCAGGGTTACTTTGAGAGCATTTTCAATTTTTTATCATGATGTTTGCTTCTGGTTTTGAATTTTGTTCCATGCATTGATCATAAACCCTAATTTGAGCTTCCTTTTGCATACATCTTGCATTTGCTTGCATACCATGACTTGCCATGACATTTTATGCATTCATTTGATTCATTAGACATCTTAAGATATGTTGAAAGCATGTTTGATCATTGCATCATGTATTTGCCATGTTGTATGTCATTTGCATCTCATAACTTTTCATGTATGTTCATGGATCCAAGCATGCTTCTCTTGCATTCATTTGTTTGTATGATCATCCTCATGTCTTGATTCATATTTGCATCATCTCATAGCATCATTAGAATCATACTTATGCTTCTGGTTTTGGTTTTGGTTTGCATCATGTCATTTCATCTCATTTTGCATTGCATTGCATTTCTTTCACTAACTTTTCAGGTGGTAAGTCACTTTGAGAAGTGAATTTGCCTTCACTTCTCACAACTTCTTTTCATATCTCTTATGCATCATTGCTGCATTTTGTCTTGTGTTTGAGATTGGGCTTGCTCTTTCTTATTCTTCTTACTTTCTTTCTTCAAGTAACTTGTCTTCTTAAATGAAGCAAGTTGCTTTGCTTCCTTTGCTCCTTTCATCTGCTTCCTGGTGGTTCCATTGAAGATCTTTCTTGTAAACCTCACAAACCTTAGGAACAACCAAGCATGACAATGATTAGGGTTTTGATTAGTCCCCCCCATTTAGCTTTTACCTTTGAGTCATCTTTGAGTCTCCTCTTCTCATCTCATAATCAAGGACTAAACCCTAAAGGTTTTAAGGCTTTGTGATTAAGCTTATGCCTGCATCCTTCTATTAGGATGGAGTGTATAACTTTAATCCTAAGTGTTAAACCCTTGAAGTATTTAAATCCTTTAATCAATCCATCTAATAATCACTAAGACATCAAGCTTGTAACTTGGGCCTTGCATTAGGGTTCTAATTCTTCCTTAATTGGTTAAGAAGGACTAACCCTAGTGTTAATGGACAAGTCCTCCTCAAGTTGTCTTACAGACCATAAAAATCACTTCATCATCTTATCATTAACTAAAATCCACTTAATAAAGGTTTTGTTTTGTCATGAGTTTAATCCCTAATCATGGATTAAGTTGAGGAGTCTTCCTCAGCTTAAACATTCTCATCTATTATCCTTCTATTGGGATGGTGTAATGAGTTTGTTTAATCCCTGATTATGGCTTAACCTCATTACTCAACACTACACAAAAACACCAAAAACATCTAATTAATCACAAGTAGGTTAATGATCTTAATCCTACATCATGGTGATTAAGTGTGAGAAGCTGACTTCACACTTAAGGTATTCTCATTACCCCTAATCAGAGGGAAGATGTGATGAGTTTACTAACCCATTGATTTAGGCTTAAGCTCATTAACTTATGACAAACTTTCAAAAGCAATAAAAGACTGAAAACTCAAAAACAAACAATAATCGTCTCCTCCGGGATTCTTTTCTCATCTCATTCACTCATAAGCGAGAACTTGCTTCTTCCGTCTAATGCAAGACAGTTAGCACTCGAGCCAGACGAGTCATACACTTGAGTATTGACAAGTAAGCAGTTCACAAGTTAATTCATCTTTCAGTCTCTTTGGGTCGAACTACGGTGTTCTGACTTCCTCATTGCACGAGAGGATACGTAGGCATAACTTAACCGTTATCGAACAAAAGTCTATGTATATTCCCCCTCTTTCCAGCATCATTCTCTTAGCCTCATTATCATGAGCATTTCACTCTCGTCCTTACACTGACACTGTATACATCACACTTTACACTTCTTTTACACAGACACCTGTACATCTTTCCAGCCTTTATACACAAATTGCACTGACACTACCCCTTTAAAACACAAATCTTTTAAGCGTGGATCCCGTCGAGTACGGCGGACAATCTGGGTGCTAATACCTTCCCAGGTTGTAACCAACCCCCTTTCTCAGTCTCTCTGGTTCGCAACCGTCTTATCCATCTCTTTCTAGGTCTATGCAGCATTCCCTTTCCTCTGGGATAAAAATGCCTAGCTGGCGACTCTATTAATTTCCTGTGAGTTCACTCCTGTGTGTTCTCGCACTCTCCTCTCGCCGACCGTTCGCGTCTGTACCCCATTTGACCCGGCCTCATTTGGTGGGAGCGACAGCTTGGCGACTCTGCTGGGGACCCTTATACTGCAACCAGGGCTTTTGGTTCTTTTTGTGGGTTCCTCCTAGCGCTTTTTTGATTTGTGTTTACTGGGGTGTTATGTGTTATCTGTGCTTGTATATTTGTTTTGTTTATTGCTTTATGTACAGTTGTTTTACTGCTTTCTTTATAGCTTTACATATATCATACTGTCATGCTGTCTGGCTAGATCTGGTTTTGCTTTGGTGGGTGGGGTTCTGTTGAGAGTTAAGGTCCTATACCTGGGACCTGAGTGACACCTAGGCTAGAGTGGTTCATATTCTTTCCCATTCCATTTCGGTCTGGTGCGGGAATATGAAACACGGTTCAGATATGGGTTTCTTCTTGAGAACTCTGTGCTGCAGATTTCCTGTAGTGCTAGGGCTATCTGGGAAGCCTGCTAAGTCTGGATGACCTTTAGTATGACCTTCAGAAACTGAGGTGAATTAGAGGAGGATCTTTTATGGTTATTGTAAACACTGTACCTCCGGGTTAGAAGTGTTTACACTTCTCATAACTGATCCAAGTCTGAGGATCCTTGTTTTAGAACACCACCTGTGAGGGGTGTCGCTCCCGGGATTTTCATCCTAGTACAAACGCGAAAGTGGCGCGGAAGAAGAATAGAGTCGCCAGCCAGGCATTTTTATCCCGAAGAAAGGGAATGGTAATGCTGCACAAACCAGAAGAAAGAAAGAGGAAGGACACAGGTCCTGCGAACCAAAGAGACTGAGTTCGGGAGTCGGTTACGACCTGGGAAGGTATTAGCACCCAGATCGTCCGCCGTACCCGACGGGATCCACGCTTGCAAAGAAACTGTTTCAAAGGGTGAGGGTGTGAAAAATGCAGCAAAGAAATGAATATGAAAAGAAACTGGAACTGGAAAAGAACTGAATAAGAAAGCAAAAGGAAAAATGTAGGAAAAATAAAGATTGTGCTCGAACGGGCCCTACCCCGCTGCCTACGTACCTCATCGGGATAATGAGGATCAGAGACGCCGTAGTTCCCCTAACTAGGGGTACTAAAAGGAAATTGCTTGTGAATTAAGGCTTGAACTGCCTATGCCATTGCTCAGGTGTTGCAGACTCGGACGACGAGTGCGTAACCGTCTTGCAAAATGACAAGTAGGAGCAAGTTCGCGTACGGAGCGAAGGAGGTGAGAAAAGAATTCCCGAAGGAAAGACGCTTATTGTTTGTTTTGTGTTTTTTAGAAGCTTTTATGAGTGTGTCACAAGGAAGTGAACTCAAACTCTCACCAATGGAATGTGCACTTGTCACTACATTCCAAGATGGAATAATAGAACAAGCACACTCAAGTAAGGAGAAGATCCCCAAAACTTGAACCCAAAGATTAGGGCTTAGGCTCACTAACTTGCTTAATTATTAAGTGTTTTTTTGGTTATTTACATGAAGAAGTGTTTTTTATGCTTTTCTTTATGAAGAAGATACCTTGATCAGACTTCTGCATCACAAGGTAAACATGTACTATCCTAAGATGGGAAGACTACAAGCATACCTCATGGAATAAGGCTATGGATCAATGCATCACTTCACATTTATTAAAGTGTTTTCTTTTTAAGAGTTATGAGATGAGAAGAGAAGAAGAACCAAAAGATCTCAAAGGAAAAATTCTAAAGGGGGACTAAAATAATCCTAAGTATTCACATGCATGGAAGTCCTAAGAGTTAGTGAGGTTTCTACCCTAATGAAGAAGGAAGAAGATAGAAAAAGAGAAGAGGAAACTAGAAAGGGGAAAGAGAACCACATGATGGCACAAAGCACATCAAACACCACAAAGAAAAAAAAAACAAAGCAAAAGAGGAAAGATGAAAAGTTGAAATGTGGATAAACATCCACACTTCTCTTACCATGAGCCCCTGAAATGTTAGCAAAAATCCAGCAAATTGACCAACACAATCATGGAATTAATCATGCTCAAAGGTTCTTGTAAACAAGAAACAAACAACATGCCAAGCATTGCAAATACACGACTTACGCGTCGAAAACATGAAAGCATACATCGACCAGCAAGCAAATCACCCTAAAATATCATGCTTAATGATCATGCAATGATCCAAGGCAATTAGAACAAGAAAAGGGATCAAACAAGCTCAAAACAACACTAAAAAGCCATTCTGCTTCAGTGTTAACCGGTTAACCAAATGCGTTAACCGGTTAACCAGCTCAAACCTGCACAAAATACGCATGAAACAGGTGCGTTAACCGGTTAACCATATACGTTAACCGGTTAACACTGATAAAACAGCAACAAATCCTGCAGAAAACAGCAACTCAAAACAGCTTATCCAAATAAGCTTGCACCAGACCAGCAATCAATTACACATGGAAAATTAGATCAATTCACATTAATCCATATCATTAAGCTCATGAACAAATAACATTCGGATCCGGATACAAATCAAACAATCAATTCATGCAACACAATCAAATACACAAACACATGGTGGATCTAAAGCACAAGCATGCAAATAAGCTAAAAACAGGGCTAGATCTGAAATTAACCAACCTACAAAGCTGAGGTATGCTTTGGTAATTGTTGATTGAGCCGAAAACAGTAGATCTCGCGCAAAACTTTGAAGATCCGATGCTAAGCTCCACACTCCATGCAAAATAAATGCAAGAACAAACTCTTGATGCAGAATTTTGGATCCAAAAGCACTTCTAGATCTCAAACCAGATCTGAATCTCCAATAAAACCAGCAAAGAGATGCAAAGAAGCTATGAAAGGAGGTTTAGTTCCAAGATCTACACACCTCAAGGCAAGGTTGTGTGATCTTCAAAGAGGAACTTTGAGTGATTTGGAAAATTGGGAGAGAAAAGTGAGAGAATTGTGAGTGAGAGGAATGAAAATTCAGAAATGAGAGTGAAAAATGAGTGAGAGCTCCCTTGGTTTGGAGGAAAATGGAATAAATATGGTTTAGGTTTGGGGCCCAAAATTTTGGTTTGGGATCCAAAATTATGGTTTGGGTAGTGTGATTAGGATGTAGCAATGGGATTAGGCTTGGATAAATGCTCTAGATCCTTCTCCCAAATTCAAATTAATTCAAATGAATAAAAATCAGAAAATTGGAAAATGAAGCCAAAACACACATGCTGAAATTGCTGCTGGAAATTCAAATTTCGCAGCTGTTAACCGGTTAACCATATGCGTTAACCGGTTAACGCATGGAAAATTTGAATTTCCCTCCCTTTGGTGGGAACCTTCAAAAATAGACCTGCACCAACCGTTTCAAGCAAATTTTGATCCATCTTCTCTTTCTAGGGCTCTGAACATGATACCAGGCTTGTGCAAAATGATCCTGTGAGATTCTTGCCAGATCACCATGCTCTTGATTTTGACTTGCAGATTCAGATTTTCCCAGATGACCGATCATATGCCTTATGCTAGAACATGTGAGTGTTATGCTTTACTTTTCTATGCAAAATGATAAGGATATGGTATGCTCGTGATGATTATGATATGATAACGATGCTAAACAAGAAGAGGGCAAATTTGGGGTGTTACAGCTGCCCCTATTCAATCAACTGTTAATCTGAAAAGGATGAGAGCAACGGCTATCAGACATTCGAGATAAACTGTGATTGAATACCAAAAGACCTGAAATTTGCACTCTGACGAAGAATGCAACACTGGGAAATAAACCCAACCAGATGACGCTCTGGGGATAAGAAGGAGAGAAAAAGCAGACGAGCTTCTTCCAAGTTGAAACTGATATCTGGAATACTATCATGCTGACAGACGAGTCTTCGCATGACCTGTGACGCCAGGTGCAGAGAGCGGACGAGCCCTTAAGGATCTTCAAAGTGACCTGAGATGGACGAATCTCCTTCACTAATCCTTACGCAAATAAGTGGAATAAGACGGACGAGTCTTCTTCGGATAACCCTTACGCAGGCTCCGGGAATGCATATAAGTCTGTGGGATAGACATGCAGTCAAGGTAGACGAACCTTCCTCATATATTATCCGCGGATATATGGCATAAGACAGACGAGTCTTCTGAGCAAACCTGTTACGCCAGGTGCAGCAACCATAATAATTGGTGCTTGAGACGGACGAGCCTCCCTCGGATTTACCTGTTACGCCAGGCCCGGTAACCATTTCGACATTTAATTCCCACTGTCAGGATTTTAAACCTCTTCAATACAGACGAGTATTGGATGATCATCAAGAGAACACAGACGAGTGCCAATAGTCAAAGATACAGACGAGTATCGGACGATGATCTGAGAAACACAGACGAGTGCTTCAGGCGATGATACAGACGAGTATCAGCCACTGGTATAGACGAATACCAGAAATTCAAACACAGACGAGCATTTGAAGTAGTCCCAGAGATATCAGGGTAAACAGCAAATCTTCACATTCAGGTGCAAGCTAGCACAGACGAGTGCTGAGGATGATACAGACGAGTATCCAGGCAAAGCAGACGAGCTTCAGAACACAAACGACTTCTGGGGGATAAAAGCAGACGAGCTTCAAACACACACAGACGAGTGCTGGACAGTTGCAGACGAGCAACAACAGAGAATACATATCAAGGCACAGACGAGTGCAGCGAAGGATCCAATACCAAACACAGACGAGTGTTGGAAGGTTGCAGACGAGCAACAGCAAATATCATCTCAGAACACAGACGAGTGTTGAGGAGTTGCGGACGAGCAACAACGGAGGCATCATGACACAGACGAGTGTTGGAAATTGCAGACGAGCAATAATAAGGTAATCACTTCAAAACACAGACGAATGCCGAAAATTGCAGACGAGCAAACAGCAACACAGAGCTAACACAGACGAGTGTTGAAAGATGCAGTCGAGCAGCCATAAAGCAGTGATATGTCCTCGCTGGGGAAACTTGCTTAGGGATAACACATACGAGTGTTGAAGATTGCAGACGAGCAATAAACGAATGCCTGATCGGCAACAAGAGATACAACTCTGCAGGGGAGAAAAAGTCAAGAGGTCTGGATACCCACTCCGACTGAGGTGATGAATACCTGGCTGCATCATCAAATAAACCAACAATAGGGCAAATCTGCTGGGGAATATTTCACGGACGGAGGTGAAAATAAAATATGAACTCTGTGGGAACCAATCATCTTCAGACTTAGCTGGGGAAGCTTCCTGGGCGAATACTCTGACTGGGGAGAGCATCCGATGATTCAAGACTCTGAGGGGATATCAGGCTTTCGGGTACCTGATAGGCAAGGACTCTTACTGGGAACAGAATACGGTTAATTTCATCTCTGATGACGTCAGGCTTTCGAGCACCTGCTGGCTATACTTCACTGGGGAAGAATGGACTGCTACTTCACTGGAGAAGAAGAACCTGCTTGGGCCGCCGCCCATACTTAGCTGGATAAAATCTCTGCTAGAGGTGCCAGGCTTCAGATACCTGTTGGAGAAGAAATCTCTGCTTGGGGAAATACTCTACTGGGGAAGAGTACCTTGCTTGAGAGAATGTGACGCCATCCTGCAACCTGCAACAACAGAAAACACACGTGTGTCCCGGGGATTTGCATGGCGTGATCTGTTCATCCATTATCACCCGACACTCAAAGAGGGTTACAGTTTCCCTGCATGTCAGTTTTCTTTTCAAGATTATCACCATGTTTAGATGCAATGCTATTTTTGCCAAAAATTCAGGACATTTTGCAAACAAAAATAAACACACACAGCTTTTTGACTGAATATTATTTTTATTGAATGGCCTCTAAACAGGCAAAGATTTACATCAGGAAGCAACCACCTGGAAAGAGGTAGCCACTATAAAAATTGAGAAAAGAAACTATCCTAATGGCAATGTACACGGCATTCCAAGGAGTTCCATTTCTGCTACGACCTGCATGTCTTCAAGACTCTCCATTCTGCTTTGGCTTTCTGAGAAGACAAGGGGACTGTTTCCTATCTTTCTGATATTGTCAAACCGTACGAAACGATGACGTGGTTCAGATAACTTGGATCACAGTTGTTCGCTTATTCCCTTATTTTGCGTGGATCGCCCTCTCGGGTTTTCAATCCACCGGGATACCCTTTTTTGCCTGAGCTGTCCAATGTGGCTTTTCAACTCAGCGGGTGTACACATTTTTTTATATTTATTTCCCTAATTTTTGCCCGAGCTTTTTATTCTGTTTTTAGCTCGCCGGGATGCCCTTTTCTTGCCTGGACTTACATTCTGTTTTTGTGTCCAGCGGGTCTCTTTATGCGAAGTATTTTTTAACTGCGTCCGAGTTAACAGGGGATGAGAAGTCTTCTCCATCCATAGTGGTGAGCATCAGTGCCCCTCCTGAGAATACTTTCTTCACTATGAATGGTCCTTCGTAGTTTGGGGTCCACTTGCCCCTGTTATCTGAACCTGGAGGAACGATCCTCTTCAATACAAGCTCTCCCACTTGATACTCTCGAGTACGTACTCGTTGGTCGAATGCCCGCTTCATTCTCCTCTGATAAAGCTGACCATGACAGATAGCCGCTAATCTCTTTTCCTCAATTAGACATAGCTGATTGTAACGAGCACGCACCCATTCAGCCTCATCCAGTTTGACATCCATCATCACGCGCAGTGAAGGAATCTCTACTTCAACAGGCAGGACTGCTTCCATGCCATACACTAGAGAAAAGGGAGTTGCCCCTGTTGATGTCCTGACCGACGTTCGGTACCCATGCAAAGCAAACGGTAACATCTCATGCCAATCCTTGTAGGTGACAACCATTTTCTGCACAATCTTCTTGATATTCTTGTTAGCTGCCTCTACCGCACCATTCATCTTTGGTCGGTAAGGAGAAGAATTGTGATGCTGTATTTTGAAGTCCCGACATAAGTCTGCCATCATCTTGTTGTTGAGATTAGAACCATTATCAGTAATGATCCTCTCGGGTACTCCATATCTGCATATGATATCTCTTTTCAGAAATCTTGCCACCACTTGACGAGTGACATTGGCATAAGACGCTGCTTCTACCCACTTGGTAAAGTAATCAATCGCGACCAGGATGAAGCGATGACCGTTCGAAGCAGTCGGTTCAATCTTCCCGATCATGTCAATGCCCCACAGAGAGAAAGGCCAAGGAGATGACATGACGTTGAGCGGATTTGGAGGAACATGCACTTTATCTGCATATACTTGGCACTTGTGGCATTTACGAGCGAATGAACAACAGTCTGCATCCATTGTCATCCAGTAATACCCTGATCTCAACAGTTTCTTTGCCATAGCATGCCCTCCTGCATGGGTACCAAAAGATCCTTCATGGACTTCCTGCATCAACAGGCTTGCTTCGTGTCTATCCACGCATCTGAGCAAAACCATGTCGAAGTTCCTCTTGTACAAAACCCCGTCTGTGTTCAAGAAGAAACTAGCAGCAAGTCGTCTCAAGGTCTTTTTGTCTTTGGAAGATGCCCCTGTTGGGTATTCTTGCTTCTCCAGGAACAACTTGATATCAAAATACCAAGGTTTCTCATCAGGCACAGCGTCTACAGAGAAAGCATAAGCTGGAGAGTCAAGCCTGGAGATGTCAATTCTGGGCACAAAGTTCCAACACATGACTTTAATCGACGAAGAGAGAGTGGCCAAAGCATCGGCAAATTGATTTTCATCACGTGGTATGTATTTGAGCTCAACTGTCGTGAAGAATGTCAACAGTTTTCTAGCATAATCCCTGTACGGAACTAGATGCTCTTGATGTGTATACCACTTGCCGGTAATTTGGTTAATGACGAGGGCTGAATCTCCGAATATATCGAGGTTCCTGATCCGAAGATCAATTGCCTCCTCTATTCCCATTATACACGCCTCGTATTCCGCTTCATTGTTGGTGCAGCCAAAAGTAATTCTGGCAGCGAAGGGTAAGTGAACACCTTCAGGAGTAATAAGTACAGCACCAACTCCACGACCATTGATATTGACGGCCCCATCAAACATCAACTTCCATTTGGATTCAGGGTCAGGCCCCTCCTCCGGAAGTGGTTCCTCATAATCGTTTGTTCTGAGGTACATGATGTCCTCATCAGGGAAATCAAATCTCATCGGCTGATAGTCATCCTCAAGAGGTTGCTGAGCAAGGTATTCCGACAATACACTTCCTTTGATGGCTTTCTGAGAAGTGTACTGGATGTCGTATTCAGTTAAAATCATCTGCCATCTAGCAACCCTTCCGGTCAATGCTGGTTTCTCAAAGATGTACTTGACAGGATCCATCTTGGAAATGAGAAGTGTAGTATGGGTCAACATGTACTGCCTCAGTCGGCGAGCAGCCCATACCAAAGCGCAGCAAGTTTTCTCGAGCAGTGAGTATCGGGATTCACAGTCGGTAAACTTTTTGCTGAGGTAATAAATGGCGTACTCTTTTCGACCAGACTCGTCATGTTGGCCAAGCACACACCCCATCGACCCGTCTAGCACGGTCAAGTACATGATTAACGGTCTTCCTTCCACCGGAGGCATCAGAATTGGAGGTTCCTGCAAATATTCCTTTATTTTGTCGAAAGCTCTTTGGCAATCATCATTCCACCTGACTGTTTGCTCTTTTCTTAGCAGTTTGAATATCGGTTCGCACGTGGCAGTTAGGTGAGATATGAACCGAGAAATGTAGTTCAATCTACCTAAGAACCCGCGCACTTCTTTTTCTGTCTTTGGTGCAGGCATATCTTGAATAGCTTTCACTTTAGCAGGATCTACCTCAATTCCTCTTTGACTTACAATGAAACCCAGCAATTTTCCAGAACGCACTCCGAAAGTGCACTTGTTCGGATTCAACCTCAACTTGTACTTGATCAATCTGTCAAACAACTTCTTTAGGTTAACCAAATGCTCCTCTTCGTCCTTGGACTTTGCAATCATATCATCCACATAACATTCGATCTCCTTGTGGATCATGTCATGGAACAACGTGACCATCGCCCGTTGATAAGTTGCCCCTGCGTTCTTCAGACCGAAAGGCATGACCTTATAGCAGAACGTTCCCCACGGGGTAATGAACGTTGTCTTCTCCATGTCTTCCGGCGCCATTTTTATCTGATTATAACCGGAGAATCCATCCATGAAGGAGAATACTGAGAATTGAGCAGTACTGTCGACCAACACGTCAATGTGTGGCAACGGAAAATCATCCTTTGGGCTTGCTCTGTTCAAATCTCGATAGTCAACGCACATCCGGACCTTGCCGTCCTTTTTAGGCACTGGTACGATGTTAGCTACCCAAGGTGGGTAACTAGTCACGGCAAGGAACCCGGCATCCCACTGTTTCTGCACCTCCTCTTTAATCTTCATCGCCATATCCGGGCGAGTTCTTCTCAACTTTTGCTTCACAGGAGGACAGTCTTCTCTCAGAGGTAGCTTATGCATCACGATGTCAGTATCCAACCCTGGCATATCTTGATATGACCAAGCAAAGATATCTACATACTCTCTCAGCATACTGATCAGCTCTTGTTTGACGTTGGCCTGCAGATTGGCTCCTATCTTGATTTCTTTCTTTGCATCTTCACTGCCAATGTTGATGGTCTCAATCTCCTCTTGATGAGGCTGAATAACTCGTTCCTCTTGTTTCAACAATCTGACCAACTCTTCAGGGAGGTCACAGTCTTCCTCAACCCCTTCATCAGCTTGGTAGACTGGATTATCAAAGTCATGCATAGTCATAGCAGGAACGTTATCCGTGGAATTCGGATGATCAGCACTGCACAAATGATGTGCTTATTCAAAATCTGCTTATTTTGAAAAGAGACGCTAACACACAGCAAAAAATGAAAAAAAACACATTGCCATTTTTATATTGTTTTTGTGAAAAAGTTTAAAAACAAAGAAAGAGAGCACAATTTGTCTGAAAATGTCCTTTTATTTCATGGCAAAAATAACGATGCAATACAAAACATGGTGGCCCAGTACAATGGATCCAAACATCTTGGGCAGAATGCTGGATTTGACAATGCAGTATGCTAATAAAAGGAAACAAAACAATTACTTTGAGAGCCAGGTGACTTGAACAATGTCTTCAGCAGACCAATTTCCTAGCTCCTCGCCGGGTGCACACGGGCGGATCCAATTGTTGTCCCAGTCTCTGTCACTATCCCCGTCTTGGCTTGCCATACAGGTTTGATCACGGTCGAGCGACCCAGCACTTGTGAATGAGATAGCTTTACCACTCCGAGTAGACCCCCCAGGCTGATACCCTAAGCCGAATTTATCACCCTTCTTTTCCACCTCCAGTAGCTTGCCCCATCCCTGGGCATTGCCTGATTGGACGGCCTCTTTTGCTTCCCGGTAGGAATGAATTGACGTGCCTTCGTTGTTTTTCTTCACCGGAGTCAAGATACTGACATCTGCCTCAAAAGCTTGGCACAAAGTCTCGTGAATTTCTCCGTCCATTTCCACATATTTAAACGTCGACAGGTGGCTGACAAATATATCTTCTTCCCCGCAAACTGTGATGACCTGGCCATCCACCACATATTTAAGCTTTTGGTGCAGGGTTGAAGTGACGGCTCCAGCTGCGTGTATCCACGGTCTGCCCAACAAGCAACTATACGCAGGCTGGATATCCATGACATAGAAGACACTCTTGAAGACTTGAGAGCCTATCTTGACAGGCAACTCAACCTCTCCGAAAACGGATCTTCTTGAACCATCGAAAGCTTTAACCACTAGATCACTCGGCGTCAGAATAACCCCATCAATGTTAAGCTTCATCAACGCCTTCTTTGGGAGCACATTCAAGGAAGAGCCTGTGTCCACAAGAACATGAGACAAAACAGCGCCCTTGCATTCCATCGTGATATGCAGTGCTTTATTGTGATTCCTTCCCTCCGAAGTAAGGTCTCGGTCAGTGAAGCCTAAACCATGGCTGGCATTAACACTTCCAACAACAGCTTCGAGTTGATTAACAGTGATTTCTTGAGGAACATAGGCCATTTGAAGTACTTTCAGTAAAGCTTCTCTATGCGCGGGAGAGCACATCAACAGTGACAAAATAGAAATCTTTGAAGGCGTTTGATTCAGTTGGTCAACCACCTTGTAGTCACTCCTTTTGATGATCTTCATAAACTCCTCTACCTCCTTTTCAAACGTCCTCTGCCCAGCCACAGGAGTAGTTGACTCGTCATTCGCAATCTGCTTCCCTTTGTCTTTGGACGAAGCTTCGGCCTCAGGATCCTTTCTCAGTGCAGGGGGAGCAAACAAACGACCACTTCGAGTAAAACCTCCAACACCTCCCACATTTTCAATGGTCAAGTCAGCAACAGGTCTACTTTCCATCTTCTGTCCCGCCACATAGACATCAGAACCATAATGCCACGGAATGGCTCTATCATCGGTGTACGGCACTGGCCCAGGTACAGTTATAGTCACAGGACTAATCTGAGGAGTGTAAACAGTAACTGGCTCTTGTCTGACGGGCATGTCAGCTTCATTGTAGAAGATAGTAATGGTTGACACATCATCAGCCTTTTCATTACTAATCTTGCTAAATTGTAGAGACCCAACATCAATCAACTCTTGCAAACCCGTCTTCAATTTCTCGCAGCCATTCGCAACACTTATACAGTCTTCACAATCGAGAGAACAACCAGGAAACACTTGACCTTTCAACAGTCTCTCTTTCACCACCTTCAACGGCGTCTTGACTTCATCAATTCTCAGTACCAAACTCAACTTGTCATCACTCTCAACAGCGTTAACTCTTGCCCCTCCATGATTAGGTATAGGGTTCGAGTTGATATTCGGTGGTGGCGCAAAGTTGATTGCCTTTGAATCCACGAGATCTTGAACTTTGTGATGTAGCGCCCTGCACTTCTCGGTTGAGTGCCCGGGTGCCCCTGAATGAAAAGCGCATCGCGCGTTGACGTCATAACCAGCTGGAAGCTCTCCAGGAGGTGGTGGTGCCAAAGTCCTTAATTGAATAAGGTTCAAGTCTAGTAGTCTCGGCAACAAGGCAGCATATGTCATCGGAATAGCTTCAATCACCCTGTTAGCAGGACGAGCCTGCCTTGGCTGATAAGGCCTTTGCTGGTAGTTGGCTCTGGGTTGTTGTTGTTGTTGTGGTTGTTGTGGTGGAGGTAGCATCTGTTGTACGGGAGCTGCAGGAATAGTGACAGCAGCCACATGTTCATAAGGTCTTCTGTAACCACGACCCTGGCTTCGGCCGAATACAGCATTGGTCTCTCCTTCTCGTCTTCTTGGAGGTCCGCTAAAAGCTTTCCTCGCCCCATTTGAACTACTAGCACCGGGGTCTTGTATCTTCCCCATTTTCAACAGCGTTTCGACCCTTTCTCCCGCAATGACAATATCGTTGAACTTTGTAGTAGAACTTGATGCCAATCTCTCAAGAAATACCCCCTGGAGGGTACCCATAAACATATCGGCCATCTCATTCTCTAACAAGGGTGGCTGCACCCTAGCAGCTAGCTGACGCCACCTCTGGGCGTATTCTTTAAAGCCTTCTTTTGCTGTCTGAGCCATATGTTGCAACTGGGTGCGATTCGGAGCCATATCCATGTTGTACTGGTACTGCTTCACGAAGGCCTCAGCGAGATCCTTCCAGCTCTTAACATTGACCCTGCTGAGCTTCATGTACCACTCAAGGGAAGCTCCCACCAAGCTGTCCTGAAAGTAATACATCCATAGCTTTTCATCGTCTGTATGCGCGGCAATTCTCCCCACATATGATTGCAGATGAGTTTTTGGGCAAGCAGTGCCGTTATACTTCTCAAAAGTAGGAACCTTGAATTTGTACGGGATTCTGACTCCCGGAACCAAACCCAAGTCTGTTATATCGAATCCCAAAGAACTCTGGGACTGAATAGCCTTGATTTGCTCGGCCATCTCTTCGAATCTCTTATTCATTTCGACCCCTTGACCCTCGGTCTCATCAAGTAAAGTGAACTGGTCCTCCTGGTGGTCCACATGAATGTTATGCATCCCGTCATTGACTACGGTCGCCCCTGGTTGTATAACATGAGGTCCACCCTGACGTGCGCCCGCACCGGTATGATTACCAACATTTGCAGCAGCAGCAGCGTTCCGGTTCTGATTTTCAACCAACTCTCGCAGCCGTTCTTGATTCTGCCCCATGCCGGTCATTAATGTCATGAAGTTATCCATCCTCTGCCTTAGATCTGCCAAATCTGCCTGCATTTGATCCATGGCCCGCTCTCTGTTAATCTTGGTTGGGTATCTGTGCACTGCCGGTTGTTCTCGAACTTTTCGAGGAGCTATAGTGCCTACAACACAAAATACGTTAGTAATTGATGCAACACCTGCAAAACAGACAAACAGGTTATATGCAATGCAATGTAACTGTTCATGTTCCCAATTTTAAGTATTTGGCATGCCCCAGTTCTGGCATCTATCTCGGCAATCACTTTTTGTCTTTCAAACCTTCTCTTTGATAAGTGTTCAGACATTAGCAGTATCCAGACAAACGAGTCTTGCACATTCAAAACGATAACTTGCACATTAGTACTGAATATGGACAATCCAATATAGGCTAAAAGTCAGAATACATCCGAGAATATTCCCCGAAGGGTTACAAATCAGTACATAAAGACAAAGGAAATGAAAGCAAAACCCCTACAACAAGCCTGTAGGTAGTCTGAAAAATAAACTAAGCTAAGGACCCCGACTCTGCCACCTCTGCCCTGCTCTTCTTGACGCCTGCTCTCAGCTTGAGCTCTTCAATCTCTTTCCTGGCTTCCTCCAGAGCTAATTGGCTTTGGACTAGCTGTTGGGTCCTCTCCCTCCGGATGGCGTGGGCTTGCTCCACTTCCTCCTTCTTAAAAGCCATCTGAACTTCAAAGAACTCTTCCTTCTCTTTGAATTTCTTTTGCTCTTCCTCCCTTTGGCCTTTCAGCCAAACAATGGACTGTCGAGCACTCCTAAGAGTCTTTAAAGTCTCCTTGTGCTTGGCTTCTCTTTGCGTTTCCATCATACCCAATCGGTGGAAATGGGCTTCTCTTCCGGCAAAATCCTTCTCTTTGTTTTCCAAAGAGGCTTGGAGCTTCTGCAGCTTGTCTTCAGCTTCCTTCTTGGCTCTATTGGCCTGGTGGTATAATCTTACCATCTCAACATTCTCTACTCTGACCGCATGCAGCTGAGCTTCTAGCTTCTTGTACTCCTTCAAGGAAACCGTACTGCTCGGACCTGGTACCTCTCGAGGATAAAGTGGAGCTTCGACTGAAAAAGGCATGAGAACTGACTCGATATGCCTTTGCAACCATTCAACGTATGGTGGATATGCTTTGGGATCAACTCGGCCGAAGTCCTTCTTCCCTTTCCTTTTCCTGTGATCCCAGGATTGAACTGCTTGTTGGACTAGCTCTCTGTTTCCATCAACAGGAAAATACAAAGATTCAGCAAACATTTCCATCTGAGGAGGATCCTTCAAAGGGTAGCCAAACTGCCTTCTGGCTAATGTCGGGTAGTAACTGATGACACCTTTCCTTCCCAGCAAAGGTACTCCAGCAAACCTTCCGCAGCTAACCATCACCTCTTTTCCTAGCAAATCCCTGTCATGACCCCAAGCAATGTCTTCTTCAGTCAATCCCATCAGTCTTCTGGACCATCTCCATTCGTCTCGTATATCCTTGAAGGCACCTGATTTAGGCAACTGTCTAGCGAACCATTCAGCAAACAAAGGAGCACAGCAGACCACTGGACCACCTCTACCTTTCTCGTTTCTGTAATGGACACTAAAATAAAAGTCACCCAATAAAGTAGGCACCGGATTGCCTTTTGCGAAGATTGAGATCACTTCTAAGCTGACAAACTCTTTCTCTCCGGGAAACAAACTAGACCCATATACCATCAATGCAAGCAAAGCTCCAAAGTCGCTCCACCTAGCCTCTGTGGCATACTTCTCAGTCTCTGGAATAAGCACACTCCATGGTAGACCTCTGCCTTTACTCTCTTGCAAAGCCTTTCTGACTGAAGCAACTGGCAACCTACAAACCTTGGCTATGTCTTCATCTCTGAGCACAACCTCTGACCCGTAGAACGGCAATGTCTCTCTGATCGGGATACTCAGCATGCTGGAGATCTCTTCTAATGTCGGAGCTAAGATGTAACCTGAAAGAATAAAACAACGCAGCAGGGGATCATAAAATTGCAACAAGGTATGCAAGCTGTCCTTTTGGTCTGTAGTAGGCTTGTCCACAAACTTCAGTATCTGGCCATATCTTTTCTTGAAATTTCCTAAGACTTGATCATTCATCAGACCTGCTAACCTCTGAACACTTTTGACTTCCGGCTGAAGAAAGGTGTAATGCACATTCTTTTTTCTCGGATCGCTTTTAATTTCTGCCATGGAGATAAGAATACCAGAACCGGGAACAGATGTGAGTAATGACCTGAAAAATGGGAAACATAAACAGTTAATGCAAAGAATGATGCAAATGTAATGCAATGCAAGCATATGACCAACGGGGACCATCTGAACTGGCACACTGACAAGGGCCCCTCGGAACAACTGGCAAACTCAACAATTCACTGAGTCACCCCCTCTGGTAATCACAACCCTCTGATAGAAGATCTCAGACCCACAGTATCAAGAAATCCAGAATTCCAGGATCATAACCTCGGAACCATAGAATCAATAGAACCACCGGTCATATTCACAGGACCAAAGATCATAACTGAACAGATGAGTGTATGTTGAGGTCATGGGTTCCTGCACACCTGTACACACCCCCCAATCTCACGGGTAAAAGGCTCCGGGTCAGACATCACGGACTCTCAAAGCCACATAGCAATAATACTGTCACCATCTCCGAGAAATGGCTCATGACCAAATCAGGGAATCGGTTAGGCATTATGTACTATGCAGGGAGGCCTCAGCTGAGTCCGGGAAAAACAAGCATCCCCTATAAGTCCCTAGCTTCAAGCGCTGAAATCAAGAAACAATAGTACATTCAGCCCGTAGGATACAGTACTAATGTCATATGACCAGATGCTTTAACTGAGTTCTTATAAGAGAACCAGGCCATCCTATGCGAGTTCCCAGTGGACCCTCGGGTGCGAATGGGTTTGCCACAAAATGTGGTCTGCCACTGTCACCACTGGAGAAGGTTGTTTCCACAAAGGTTCTCAATGATCGGTCCCCAGCTGCACATAACTGTCAGGGTTATGTAATGAGAGAGGAAGATCCCCAAATCAAGACATTTCCAAGACAATCGCAACCTGGGTGTGGAACTCACTACTACCCCCATGACAAGATCTCATGAGGCCAAAGTGGAACCACTCTAAGTCCTATGGTGCACTCGAGCCGGGTACTTGGCTCATATCTCTCAAGAACCAGTAACTCCCATCCCACCAAAGGAAACCAGTCCAGACAGTCCAGTATGATATATATGATGCAGAAAATAAATACTGAAAACTGTAAATAAAGCTGTAAATAAAGCTGTAAATAAAGCAATAAACAAACAGCAATATAATACAACAAGCCACATCAAACAAACATCACCCAATGAAACAGCAACACACAAGCGCTAGGAGAGACTCACAGGGGAACCAGAGATTCTGGGTTCGGTCCCCAGCAGAGTCGCCAGTTGTCGCTCCCGGGATTTTCATCCTAGTACAAACGCGAAAGTGGCGCGGAAGAAGAATAGAGTCGCCAGCCAGGCATTTTTATCCCGAAGAAAGGGAATGGTAATGCTGCACAAACCAGAAGAAAGAAAGAGGAAGGACACAGGTCCTGCGAACCAAAGAGACTGAGTTCGGGAGTCGGTTACGACCTGGGAAGGTATTAGCACCCAGATCGTCCGCCGTACCCGACGGGATCCACGCTTGCAAAGAAACTGTTTCAAAGGGTGAGGGTGTGAAAAATGCAGCAAAGAAATGAATATGAAAAGAAACTGGAACTGGAAAAGAACTGAATAAGAAAGCAAAAGGAAAAATGTAGGAAAAATAAAGATTGTGCTCGAACGGGCCCTACCCCGCTGCCTACGTACCTCATCGGGATAATGAGGATCAGAGACGCCGTAGTTCCCCTAACTAGGGGTACTAAAAGGAAATTGCTTGTGAATTAAGGCTTGAACTGCCTATGCCATTGCTCAGGTGTTGCAGACTCGGACGACGAGTGCGTAACCGTCTTGCAAAATGACAAGTAGGAGCAAGTTCGCGTACGGAGCGAAGGAGGTGAGAAAAGAATTCCCGAAGGAAAGACGCTTATTGTTTGTTTTGTGTTTTTTAGAAGCTTTTATGAGTGTGTCACAAGGAAGTGAACTCAAACTCTCACCAATGGAATGTGCACTTGTCACTACATTCCAAGATGGAATAATAGAACAAGCACACTCAAGTAAGGAGAAGATCCCCAAAACTTGAACCCAAAGATTAGGGCTTAGGCTCACTAACTTGCTTAATTATTAAGTGTTTTTTTGGTTATTTACATGAAGAAGTGTTTTTTATGCTTTTCTTTATGAAGAAGATACCTTGATCAGACTTGTGCATCACAAGGTAAACATGTACTATCCCAAGATGGGAAGACTACAAGCATACCTCATGGAATAAGGCTATGGATCAATGCATCACTTCACATTTATTAAAGTGTTTTCTTTTTAAGAGTTATGAGATGAGATGAGAAGAAGAACCAAAAGATCTCAAAGGAAAAATTCTAAAGGGGGACTAAAATAATCCTAAGTATTCACATGCATGGAAGTCCTAAGAGTTATTGAGGTTTCTACCCTAATGAAGAAGGAAGAAGATAGAAAAAGAGAAGAGGAAACTAGAAAGGGGAAAGAGAACCACATGATGGCACAAAGCACATCAAACACCACAAAGAAAAAAAAAACAAAGCAAAAGAGGAAAGATGAAAAGTTGAAATGTGGATAAACATCCACACTTCTCTTACCATGAGCCCCTGAAATGTTAGCAAAAATCCAGCAAATTGACCAACACAATCATGGAATTAATCATGCTCAAAGGTTCTTGTAAACAAGAAACAAACAACATGCCAAGCATTGCAAATACACGACTTACGCGTTGAAAACATGAAAGCATACATCGACCAGCAAGCAAATCACCCTAAAATATCATGCTTAATGATCATGCAATGATCCAAGGCAATTAGAACAAGAAAAGGGATCAAACAAGCTCAAAACAACACTAAAAAGCCATTCTGCTTCAGTGTTAACCGGTTAACCAAATGCGTTAACCGGTTAACCAGCTCAAACCTGCACAAAATACGCATGAAACAGGTGCGTTAACCGGTTAACCATATACGTTAACCGGTTAACACTGATAAAACAGCAACAAATCCTGCAGAAAACAGCAACTCAAAACAGCTTATCCAAATAAGCTTGCACCAGACCAGCAATCAATTACACATGGAAAATTAGATCAATTCACATTAATCCATATCATTAAGCTCATGAACAAATAACATTCGGATCCGGATACAAATCAAACAATCAATTCATGCAACACAATCAAATACACAAACACATGGTGGATCTAAAGCACAAGCATGCAAATAAGCTAAAAACAGGGCTAGATCTGAAATTAACCAACCTACAAAGCTGAGGTATGCTTTGGTAATTGTTGATTGAGCCGAAAACAGTAGATCTCGCGCAAAACTTTGAAGATCCGATGCTAAGCTCCACACTCCATGCAAAATAAATGCAAGAACAAACTCTTGATGCAGAATTTTGGATCCAAAAGCACTTCTAGATCTCAAACCAGATCTGAATCTCCAATAAAACCAGCAAAGAGATGCAAAGAAGCTATGAAAGGAGGTTTAGTTCCAAGATCTACACACCTCAAGGCAAGGTTGTGTGATCTTCAAAGAGGAACTTTGAGTGATTTGGAAAATTGGGAGAGAAAAGTGAGAGAATTGTGAGTGAGAGGAATGAAAATTCAGAAATGAGAGTGAAAAATGAGTGAGAGCTCCCTTGGTTTGGAGGAAAATGGAATAAATATGGTTTAGGTTTGGGGCCCAAAATTTTGGTTTGGGATCCAAAATTATGGTTTGGGTAGTGTGATTAGGATGTAGCAATGGGATTAGGCTTGGATAAATGCTCTAGATCCTTCTCCCAAATTCAAATTAATTCAAATGAATAAAAATCAGAAAATTGGAAAATGAAGCCAAAACACACATGCTGAAATTGCTGCTGGAAATTCAAATTTCGCAGCTGTTAACCGGTTAACCATATGCGTTAACCGGTTAACGCATGGAAAATTTGAATTTCCCTCACTTTGGTGGGAACCTTCAAAAATAGACCTGCACCAACCGTTTCAAGCAAATTTTGATCCATCTTCTCTTTCTAGGGCTCTGAACATGATACCAGGCTTGTGCAAAATGATCCTGTGAGATTCTTGCCAGATCACCATGCTCTTGATTTTGACTTGCAGATTCAGATTTTCCCAGATGACCGATCATATGCCTTATGCTAGAACATGTGAGTGTTATGCTTTACTTTTCTATGCAAAATGATAAGGATATGGTATGCTCGTGATGATTATGATATGATAACGATGCTAAACAAGAAGAGGGCAAATTTGGGGTGTTACAAGGGGGTTGGGCTGTTTACAGGTTTGCAGGTACCCTTGACCTCAGCATACCCTGTTACTTTGTTTTGATTAAGAGTACTCCATTTTGGGACAGTTCTTGTGATTTTAACCCTGGACATGTGACTCTTTATTTGAGTCCCCCACCTTGGTTACTGGACTTATGAACCTCCATCTGGATTTCTTAAACATACATGGACTTATATCAAAGCAGTAATCAGATCCAGCTTGATCACAAACCCTTGCATATCATTTGCATACACCATCATTGCATCATTTAACATGTGTTTATTTGTTTTTTAGGGTATCCATACTATATTTTGGCTTGGTTTTGACCCTTTCATCTGCATAGACCTACCTGCTTCAGCTACTGTTATCACCAGCATCTGCCTGTCAGTGGCCCACCTTCAGTATTATTCTCCATCATCAGCATCTGTCTCAGCTCTTCTTCAGCAACATGGCACCCAAGAAGAGCAATATCTCCTATCATTTCTTTCAGCCTGAGCTAGTTGACATCAGGAAGATCCAGACCCTGATTACTCCAGACCATATACCACTGTTCAGAGAACATTATGGAAGCATCCTTGATGTGGTTATGGATTTGGACCCTTCCCAGAGGAGCTTGATTCATACTTGCCTGCAGTTCTATGATCCCCCTATGAGGTGCTTCACTTTTCAGGATTTTCAGTTGGGGCCTCTATTAGAGGAGTATTCATCATTGGTTGGTGTACCTGTCAGGGGTGGAGTCCCCTATAACCCTGAGATGGATTTTCCTAGTAATGAAGAGTTGGCAAGAGCATTGTATTTGGAACCCTCTCTGATTGGACAAAACATGACTACTAAGGCTGGAGTCCTTGGCCTACACTTGGATTTCTTGACTTCTCAGGCCATCCTGAAGGCCTCCTTGGGAGAGTGGAAAGTAGTTTGTGCTTTATTGGCCCTTAGCATATATGGGGTCATATTATTTGCATATGAGCCTAAGTTTGTTAGCAAGAGTGCCATTCACCTTTTCATTCTGAGGAACCCAGTGCCCACCTTACTGGGAGATTTCTACTACTCTGTTCACCAAAGGAATGAAAAGCAGAGAGGAAGATTGGTGAGATGCTGTGCTCCCCTGTTCCATACCTGGCTGCTCAAGCACTTGCCCAAGACTGATGCATTCTTGAATCCTCACTAGCCAAAGAATTGGGCTAGAAGACTCATTGCTTTGACCTCAGCTGACATCAGGTGGTGCACTCAGAGCACCAAGGGCAGGGACATCATTACTAGTTGAGGGCAATTCCCCAATGTACCCCTGATAGGAGTAAAGGGTTGCATCAACTATAACCCTCTGCTATTCAAAAGACAATTGGGCTATGCATTGGTCCATCCTCCCAAAGCACAAGATTTGGCTAAGACCCTTTATTGTGAGATTAAGCCTAATCTGGCCATTGTCAGGCAAGCATCCTGGGCTTGGGACAATGTCCAGACCAAAGGGGTAACCATTCTGGGGAGGTGCAACAATGTGGACTCAGCTCAGTACTATGAGTGGTCTCATGCCAGGGCTCAAATTTCTGGGATGCCCTTCACCATTGAGGATACACCTGGACCCTCCACAGCACCACCTCCTGCCACTGTCAGTCTAGAAGAGTTTGAGAAACTGAAAGAGAGGAATGAGAATCTGACTCAGGCTCTACAGAAGACCCTCTGGGAGAGGAGTGATGGTCGGCTGGACATTGAAAGGTTGGAAAAGCTAAAGGTGGAGCATCTAGCTAGGATTGAGAAGTCAGAGGACTACATCAAGAAGTCAAGGGCTGGAGAGCAGATCTTGAAGAATGCCTGCAAGGAGGCTCAGTTCCAAAAGGACATGACTGATTTGTATCTGAAGGAGAGTCAAGCTAGGTGGGTCAGGATCACCGAAGCTCGTACTCAAGAAGATAAAAGGACTCAGGACAAGATTGAGCAGTTGGAGGCTAGTGCAAAGGAGCAACAAGAAGCCCTGCTAGCAGCCCAGAGGGAGATCTCAGAGCTGAAGATTAGGGCTGGTGTGAAGAGGTCAAAGGACCAGAGTCGACACAAGAAGCTAACTGCAGCTGTTGCTACCAGGAATCTCCTTATCAGGAACCTTACAGAGCGTCCAGCTGATCCTGTGACTGAAGCACTTCTCAAGGAAGTTCAGGAGGATGAGTTTGGACTTGGTGTCTGACTTTTGCTTGTTGTTGCTTTCATTTCATTGTAATTTTCCTTTTTGTGTTGTATTTTGACCCCTCAGAGGGCATGTATTGTAAAAAGAAACAAGCTATGTATCATTTACTTTTTGTAATATATGTGTTGGTTTGTTTTATCTGAGTTCTTTCAAGCAACATCAAAAGCATCTTCCTCGAGGGTCTGGAAAGGTCAAAACCAAGTGCCATGCCGGATACCTTGGAAACAAATAAGCATACTGCATTGCATACTAACTTTTGTTTTGTTTTGTAGGTTTTTGTTTTGTTTATTACTAACTCTGTTGTGATTCAGGAACTATTGCTCGACGTCGGGTGTTCCCACTCAACCGTCCACACAGATATCCAACCCGCAATAACCTTCCGGGTATACAGATGGACCAGGTACAACAGGACCTTACAGAGGTCAGAGCTCAAATGGCCAATGAGAGACTTGAAATGAGGAATCAGATGACACAGTTTATGGAGGTGATGAATGGTTTAGCTCAGAGCCAAGAGAGATTGAGGGCTTTAGTGGAGAGGCAGACTCAGGAAGACCCCCATCTAGGGACTGGTGGGACAAGCAACAATGAGAGGGTTCAGCCTCATATCAACCCACCTATATTTGGACCCCACCTTCATCCAGAGATCAATATCCCTGCTAATGTACAAGGGAATGCTACTACAGGTAGAGTGCTGCAAGAAGACCCCCAGGAAGATCAGTTCACAGTGATGGGAGCTGGGGATGAGGCCTATGACAGAAGGCTGGATGAAATTGCTGAAAAATTAAGGTCCTTGGAGTCTCAAAACTCTTTGGGTTTTGATGTAATGGACATGGGCTTAGTGGACGGGGTCAGGATTCCCCACAAATTTAAACCACCGTGCTTTGAAAAGTACAACGGGACTTCCTGCCCACGGACCCACTTGCAATCCTTTCTGGGGAGGTTGAAGGCATATACCATGGATGAAAAGCTATGGATGTTTTATTTTGAGGATAGCTTAACAGGAGCTTCAAGGGAATGGTACTCTCATTTGACTAGAGCAACCATTAGGTGCTGGAAGGACCTGGCTGAGGCCTTCATTAGACAATACCAGTACAACTTGGATATGGCTCCCAACAGGACCCTCCTGATGGGAATGTCACAATCATCCAGAGAAAACTTCCGGGAGTACGCCCAGAGGTGGAGACAGCTTGCTGCTGCTGTCCAGCCACCTATGTCGGAGAGGGAGATGGCAGACATGTTTATGAACACCCTCCAAGGGACATACATTGACAGGCTAGCTGCCTTTTCTTGTACCAGCTTTGTGGATGTAGTTATAGCTGGAGAAAGAATTGAGAGCCTATTGAAGATGGGCAAAATTTCTGACAACGGTGCAAGCTCTTCCAGCAACTCAAGAAAGCCTTTTGTGGGCCCAAGAAGAACTGGTGAGACTAATGCTATCCATGCTAGCAGGGGCAGACCCCAGTATGCTCATAGGTCAGTGGCAGCTGTCACCATTCCCGCTCCAATTCATCCACAACCAGCATACCAGCCACAGCAACAACCCCACTACCAGCAACAAACTCAGTATCCTCCTCAGAGAAACTACAACAACACCAGCAACAACAATCAGCAAAGACCATTTCAACAGAGACCATCTCAGGCCAATAGGGTGATTGATCCGATCCCTATGCCCTATGCCACACTATTGCCACAACTCCTGAAACTCAACCTGGTTGAGCTAAGGACATTGGCACCTCCAGATCCTGCCAGTCTGCCCAGAAATTATGACGCCAGCGCCAGATGTGCCTTTCACTCAAATGCACCTGGCCACAGTACGGAGAAGTGCAGAGCTTTGCACATGAAAGTACAGGATCTAGTGGATTCCAAAGCTCTAAACTTTGCACCTCCACCAAATGTCAGTAAAAATCCTATGCCAAACCACGGAGGACCCAGAATCAACGCTATTGAGGAAGACAAGCCGTCTTACTTGATAACCAGTGTGGGGCAGATCCGGACACCCTTGGTAGAGATTAAAGCTCAACTCCTTGAATGTCAAATGTTCCCCGGATGTGAGCTAGGATGTGCTTATTGCAACATTTCAGTGAATGGGTGTGATAACTTGAGGGATGGCATAGATGGTCTCATCCAGAGTGGCTTGCTTCAAATCACAACATCGACACCTCCAAACCCAGCAATCTCATTAGCAACAGTTCCCGAGTCTTCTACAACTGCAACAACAATTGTTCCAAACAACTCTTCAATCTCATCAACAAGTGCTTCATCTGTTACTTCGACAGACCAAATATCAGCAAACACCCCTGCTACAACTTCAGCACCCCTTCATTCAGAATCCCCTACAACAGCAACACCCATCCATTCAACAGTGTCTCCTACAACATCAACAGCAAACAATGAGAGCGTCTCAACAGTTACAATTTATTATGATCCTGCAAATGATTCTGCCTACAACTCACAAAATGCCACTCCAATCAGAGCACCAGTCACAATATACTATGATCCACATACTATCATGGTCCCTTCTGCAGCTGCTATCAGTCCAGTCACTATCACAGTGCCTGGGCCAGTACCTTATGAAAGCAGTAATGCCATCCCTTGGCATTACGGCTCCGATCTATACTGCGAAGGACAGAAAATCACTCTTGAAACATCAACTTCTTCACCACAAATAGACAATGTGGGAGGAGGCGGAGGCTTCACTCGAAGCGGACGTCTCTTTGCCCCACAAATTCTAAGACCCGGTGCCGAAGCAGAAGCTGCTGCCAAGGCAAAAGGGAAGAGCATGGTGCAAGAAGAAAAAATTGTTAAAGAAGCTTTGAAAACACCTTTTGATCAGGAAGTTGATGAATTCATGAGAATCATCAAGAAAAGTGATTACAAGATAGTGGACCAGCTTCACTAGACACCTTCTAAGATCTCCATTTTATCATTGTTAATGTGCTCCGAGGCTCATCGGAACGCACTACTAAAAGTCTTGCACGTAGCTTATGTTCCAGAGGAGATTACAGTCAATCAGTTGGAAGCTGTGGTTGGAAATGTTAATGCTAGTAATGGACTAGGATTTACCAACACTGATTTGACTACGGAAGGCCGCAATCACAACAAGGCTTTGCACATTACCATGGAGTGTAAGGGTGCAGTTCTTTCCCATGTACTGGTAGACACAGGGTCATCCCTCAATGTCTTACCTAAAAAAGCCCTTGTGAAGCTGGAGTATGAAGGATTGGCATTACGTCCCAGCAACTTAGTAGTGAGAGCCTTTGACGGTTCTAAGAGATCAGTTCTGGGAGAAATTGAGTTGCCTATAACGATTGGCCCACAAACTTTCAAAATGACCTTCTACGTGATGGACATTCAGCCGGCCTACAGTTGTTTGTTGGGTAGACCTTGGATTCATGCCGCTGGCGCAGTTACGTCTACCCTTCACCAGAAGTTAAAATTCGAGTGGGAGGGCCAAGTCGTTACTATTTGTGGAGAGGAAGATATTTTTGTTATCCATCTGGCTACATACAAATACATTGAGATGGATGGGGAGATCCACGAAACTATGAGTCAAGGGTTTGAGGCCTTGAACATAAATGAAGCATCCGCTGTACCTGGAACCTCAATGACATCTTATCAACAAGCCCGGAAGGTTGTTGAAGAGGGGACCGCCCAAGGCTGGGGCAAGCTGTTACCGGTGGAGAAGAAGGAGGATAGATTTGGGTTGGGTTACAAACCAACTCAACAAGATCAAGCAGAGGCTGCTAAAGATCCCAATTTTGTCAGTGGGGGGATGCTCACCCCCGATGCCGTGAACAATCTGGAAGACGAGGATGAAAGCGACCGCAACCTGGAGAGTTGGATCCGTCCAAAGATCCCGGGGAGCAGTATCTCAAACTGGTCTTCCCAGGAAATTATAAGAGTTACTCCTGCAGAGTAATTATTATTTCCTGTATTTTTAAGCATGCATCAAGTCTTGAATCTTGCCCAAGATGACAAGACTCATTTTGTAATCGGGCCATCTGTAATTTTGTGCAACAAGATTAATCAATGAAATATCAGACATCTTTTGCAAATGAGTCTTTTTCTTTTCCGCTCACTGTTTTTTCATTTTTCTTTTTGTACAAAAAATAAATGGCAATGTTTTCAAAATGACAACTTTATTTCACTTTTCTAAACAAGAGTAAAATCAAATCACTAAAATGAACAAACTGAACCCTTGCAGAGAGTGCCTCTCAGACCGCACCGACAACAGTACGGCTATGACTTCGTATGACTTTGACAATCCAATCAATCAAACTGATGAAGGGGTTGAAGAAGAGTATGAACTTCCTGAAGAGCTAGCCAGGTTGTTGAGACAAGAGGATAAGGTTATCACTCCTCATCAGGAGGAGGTCGAAACGATTAATCTTGGTACAGATGAAGACGTGAAAGAAGTTAAGATCGGGGCCTGTTTACAAGACTCAGTGAAGAGACAATTGATTGACCTGCTTCGGGAATATGTGGACGTGTTTGCTTGGTCTTATCAAGATATGCCAGGGTTGGACACTGACATTGTTGTGCATAAGCTTCCTTTAAGAGAAGAATGCCCGCCGGTTAAACAGAAACTGCGCCGTACTCGCCCAGACATGGCAATGAAAATCAAAGAAGAGGTACAAAAGCAATGGGACGCCGGGTTCCTTGCTGTAACTAGCTATCCGCCGTGGGTTGCTAACATAGTACCTGTGCCTAAGAAGGACGGCAAAGTAAGAATGTGTGTTGACTACCGGGATCTGAACAGAGCTAGCCCAAAGGATGACTTCCCATTACCTCACATTGATGTATTGGTGGATAATACGGCTCAGTTCTCGGTATTTTCCTTCATGGACGGATTTTCAGGATACAATCAGATTAAAATGTCACCTGAAGACATGGAGAAGACAACCTTCATCACACCCTGGGGCACGTTCTGTTACAAGGTAATGCTATTCGGACTGAAGAATGCTGGTGCAACATATCAACGGGCTATGGTGACATTATTCCACGATATGATCCATAAAGAAATCGAATGTTATGTGGATGACATGATTGCCAAGTCCCTCACTGAAGAAGACCACCTGGTAAATCTGCTAAAGCTATTCAAGCATCTGAGAAAGTACCAACTAAAGCTAAACCCCAACAAATGCACATTCGGGGTGCGATCTGGTAAGCTGCTGGGATTTATTGTAAGCGAAAAAGGGATTGAGGTTGACCCTGATAAAGTCAAAGCTATTCAAGAGATGCCTGCACCAAAGTCAGAGAAAGAAGTTCGAGGGTTCTTAGGTAGATTGAACTACATTTCAAGGTTCATATCTCACCTTACAGCAACCTGTGAACCTTTGTTCAAGCTGTTAAGAAAAGAACAAACGTCAGGTGGAATGAAGACTGCCAGAAGGCTTTTGACAAGATCAAGGAATACTTACAAGAGCCTCCAATCCTTATTCCTCCAGTTGAAGGAAGACCTCTAATCATGTATCTGACAGTTTTAGAAGAGTCAATGGGGTGTGTGTTGGGCCAGCATGACGAGTCTGGTCGAAAAGAGTATGCAATATACTACCTGAGAAAAAAGTTTACCGACTGTGAACGACGTTATTCACTGCTCGAGAAAACTTGTTGTGCTTTAGCGTGGGCTGCTCGCCGACTGAGACAGTATATGTTGACCTACACTACCTTGTTGATCTCAAAGATGGATCCAGTTAAGTACATTTTTGAGAAGCCAGCGCTTACCGGACGGGTTGCAAGATGGCAAATGATCCTCACAGAATATGACATCCAATACACATCTCAGAAAGCCATCAAGGGCAGTGTATTGTCTGAATATCTTGCTGAGCAACCTATTGATGATTACCAGCCTATGAGATTTGACTTCCCTGATGAAGACATCATGTTCATCAAAGCAAAAGATCATGAAGAGCCTGTTCACACTGAAGGGCCTGACCCAGAAAAAGAATGGACTATGATGTTTGACGGGGCTGTTAATATGAATGGTCGTGGTGTTGGTGCAGTACTTATCACACCTAAAGGAATTCACATGCCTTTCTCGGCAAAGCTCACCTTTAACTGCACTAACAACGAAGCTGAATACGAAGCTTGCATTATGGGTCTTGAGGAAGCCATTAACCTCAGGATCAAGACATTGACTGTATTCGGAGATTCAGCTCTGGTAGTTAATCAAACCAACGGCAAATGGTACACACACCAGGATCATCTGATGCCTTACAGGGATTATACAAGGAGGTTATTGACCTTTTTTACAACAGTCAAACTTGAGTATATCCCTCGGGACGAGAATCAGTTTGCAGATGCTCTGGCTACCATCTCGTCCATGATCAAAGTTCAAGCTGCCAACTTTGTACCTCAAATTTCAGTATCCAGACTTGACAGACCAGCATATGTGTTCGCAGCAGATGTTGTCAAAGATGATAAGCCTTGGTTCCATGATATTAAGTGCTTCTTGGAGGATCAAACATACCCACCTGGGGCATCTTCCAATGATAAGAAGACACTAAGAAGGCTTGCTGGAAGTTTCTTCCTGAATACTGACGGTTCCTTGTACAAGAGAAACTTTGATATGGTACTCCTCAGATGCGTTGACAAAATAGAAGCAAACTTGTTAATGCATGAAGTGCACGAAGGATCCTTTGGTACCCACGCTGGAGGGCATGCAATGGCCAAGAAATTACTAAGATCAGGTTATTACTGGATCACAATGGATGTCGACTGTTGTGCCTACGCCAGAAAATGCCATAAATGCCAGATTTATGTAGATAAGGTGCATGTGCCTCCCAATCCTTTGAATGTGATGTCTTCACCCTGGCCCTTTGCTATGTGGGGCATTGACATGATTGGCAAGATTGAGCCAACTGCTTCTAATGGCCACAGATTCATCCTGGTTGCCATTGACTATTTCACCAAGTGGGTCGAAGCAGCTTCCTATGCAAATGTTACAAGACAAGTGGTAGCCAGATTTCTGAAGAGAGATATCATCTGTCGATACGGAATTCCCGAGCGAATCATTACTGATAATGGTTCCAACTTAAACAACAAAATGATGGTAGAGCTGTGCCGGGACTTCAAGATCCAACACCACAATTCTTCTCCTTACAGGCCAAAGATGAATGGCGTTGTTGAGGCAGCAAATAAGAATATCAAGAAGATTGTGCAGAAGATGGTAGTCACTTATAAAGACTGGCATGAGATGCTACCGTTTGCCTTGCATGGGTACCGCACGTCAATCAGAACATCCACTGGGGCAACACCGTATCAGCTTGTGTATGGTATGGAAGCAGTCCTACCAGTTGAAGTTGAATTACCCTCCCTACGTGTACTAATGAATGTTAAGCTGAACGAAGCAGAATGGGTCCGGTCCCGATACGAGCAACTAAGTCTGATTGAAGAGAAAAGATTGGCTGCAATCTGCCATGGGCAGTTGTATCAGAAAAGAATGAAGAGAGCCTTCGATCAGAAAGTTAGGCACCGAGAGTACCAAGTAGGGGATCTTGTGCTGAAAAGAATCCTCCCTCCGCATACGGACCACAGGGGCAAGTGGACTCCAAACTATGAAGGGCCATTCGTAGTAAAGAAAGTTTTCTCTGGTGGAGCACTGATGCTCAGCACTATGGATGGTGAAGACTTCCCGTCCCCTGTGAATTCAGATGCAGTTAAAAAATAGTTCGCATAAAATGACCCGCTGGACATAAAAACAGAATGTAAGTCCATGCAAAAATAGGGCATCCCGGCGAGTCAAAAACAGAATAAAAGACTTGGGAAAAAATAAGGGAAAAATAAACAAAAAATGTACACCCGCTGAGTTAAAAAGCCGCATTGGACAACTCAGGCAAAAATGGGTATCCCGATGGATTGAAAACCCGAGAGGGCGATCCATGCAAAACAAGGGAATAAGCGAACAACTGCATTCTGAATTCGTCTGTATCACCTACAACTTGGTAAACCTCGAAAGGATCAAGCTTCATTCAGAATCAGCCTCCTTCAGAAAGCAAGACGAGAAGAACGTCAAATGTCATACGAGTCACAGCAAAAAGGGGAAGCTCCTTGAAGCGTCATCAACATTGCCAGCATTTTGTTCCTCAATTTGTAACAATCTCCTCATTTCAGGGGATATGTTTCTTTGACTGTATCTTGCCAATTCAGGGCACATGAATTAATAAAATCGGATTTTCAGTCACGTCTCGTCTCGTACATTTTATTTTTATTTGCAAAATGTCTGATGTCTAAAAGATACTGATTGCATAAAGTACAAATGCTTTTCTTCTAAAAAATACGTGCTTGCAGGAAATATACTTATTCTTAGGAGTGCCTAACTCCTATGATGGAATCCGGTAAAGGATACCTCGGGATTACTTGTGCGTTTCTCTGCCTTTTCAGGATTTGCAGATACTCAAAGTACGACGTGGGGCATGTAAGCTTCACCCCAGCAAGCTGGCAAATCAATATTCACTCAGTCTTGACACTCAAAATGTTTTCTCCCCAGCTGAGTTGCCACTTGTTATTTCTCCCCAGCCAAGGTGCCGATCATTCTTCCTCCTCAGCTAAGTACAAAAGTCAGGGAATCGTCCCCCCACAGAGCTTCAGCCTCTATCCAGAAGAGCAACGCATGGAGGAATCACAACAGAGTGACGAAAGCTTCTACAAACCCCAGCTGGGTCTCTCATGTACTGGAATAGGTCAATCATTGACCCATTTCCCCAAGCAGATGCATCTTGTCAAATCTACCAATGATCTCATCCCCAGCTGGGATGTCCAGTTCAAGCAGATCGACCAGAGATCTTCACGGCAACGGGATTCGAATCCCGAATTGATATCCTTGCATAATCATAGCATTCGCATCATATCCACCCCGCAAAGCGTAGCATTCCGTCTAATACGGAGCATTACGGCAAAAATCAAACATATTGCATAATCATAAGCCATGTTCTGAATCAAATACTGGTGAATAATGACAATCCATCAGTATACAGAAAAACCCCCCAAATTCCCCAGCAGGGAGCTAAGGCTGAAACAGTTGCCTTGCATTCACAAACATCAGTATATACTCTTTGTGGCACCCGTCCGTGTCATATCCCCAACAGAAAGCCAAAGCGTCCCCTTTGCACTCACAAATACTTATATATACAATTCCTTGACGTCCGTCCATGTCACTTTTCCCAGCACAGTAACATAAACACTTTGTATATCAGATATCTGTTTATATTATATTTTTCTCCTTTTTGACACTCGTCCGTGTCACTTTCTCCAGCAAATTAAACACTCATCTATACACCACTCACACTTATGCGGACACTCGTCTGTATCTTGTATACACCATTTATATCCCCGCATATTCAACACTAGTCCTTGTTCTTTGTTAACCAGTTGGTATTCGTCCGTACCATCATCTCAGAACATGCGTCAAGCGTTTGTTTCTACCTGATACTCATCCATATCATAGTCTTAAGGATGCTCGTCGGCATCTTTAATCCATACACCGTGTCAAGCACTTTTGTCTTCTTGAGTATAGATACTCGTTTGTGTCTACTATTCCCCAGAAGGATCCCCTCAAATGCAACACTCGTCCGTGTTCCTTGTTAACCAGTTGATACTCGTCCGTATCATCATCTCTGAACACGTGTCAGTATTTGTTTCTACCCGATACAGTCTGTATCGTAGTCTTAAGGATGCTCGTCCGCATCTTTAATCCATGCATAGCGTCAAAACACTTATACCTTTTGTTTCTTGGATATAAACACTCGTCCGTGTTTACTATTCCCCAGTAGATCGCCAACAAAGCAAATTCTCTTTTATCTGACACTCGTCCTGTGTCATGATAAACTTTGAGAGCAGCCGTCCCCTGCTAGGTGATCGTCCTTCACCTCTTGATGGTCGTCCTCCATCATGCTCATCCGATGGCCGTCCCCATCGTTGACCTTTTATCCGGCATTCGTCCTATGTCGTGATATTTAGCAGCCGTCCCCTGCTAGGTGATCGTCCTTCACCTTTTGATGACCGTCCCTCATCATTTTATCCGATGGCCGTCCCCATCGTTGATCTTGTTATTGGCGTTCGTCCTACGTCATGATAAACCTTGAGAGCAGCCGTCCCCTGCTAGGTGGTCGTCCTCCACCTCTTCATGTTCGTCCTCCATCATGCTCGTCTGATGGCCGTCCCCATCGTTGACCCTTTATCCGGCATTCGTCCTATGTCGCGATATTTTTGGCAGCCGTACCCTGCCAGGTGGTCGTCCTCCACCTTAGATGACCGTCCCTCATCTTAACCCAACAGAGCAGCCGTCCCCTGCTAGGTGATCGTCCTTCACCTTTGATGACCGTACCTCATCATCTATTTATTTCATTTATTCTTTAACCCGATGGCCGTCCCCGTCGTGGTCCCTTTTCCTTTTCCTGATGATCGTCCTTCATCAGTTTAGCCCGATGGCCGTCCCCATCGTTTGCTTACTTTACTTCATGAACTTGATGGCCGTCCCCACCATTTTTTCATTAATCCCCAGAGAATCTTATAGTTTTACTTGATGGCCGTCCCCATCATAATCGCTCTTATCCCCAGCATGTCGTCCGTCCCCGTCATTGCTCTTTACCCGGCAGTCGTCCTCTGCTCGACGGTCGTCCTCCGTCGCCCACACTTTACAATATACTTTATTTTCTTTTACAATCTATATCCCTTTTCTTCTTCATTCTGTGAGTGCAAATTTTGGATTGTCTTTGGTATTCAACCACAAGTTATCTTGTTTGCCTGTTAAGCCGTTGCTTACAACCTGCACAGCTAACTCATGTTTGAATAGGGGCAGCTGTAAACACCCCAAATTTGCCCTCACCCATTCACACCATGTCTTGTGATCTTTTCATATGCATAAGTTCAATCATAGCATCTCATATTACATATTTGCTTCACTGCATTGGTTCAAAGTCATCTGCATCTAGGGTTTGTGATCTGAGCAATCCAAGGACTTCTTGAGCCACTCCAAAGGTCATCAATCACTTCCAAGGGGTCCATGTAGGTTCAAACATCATATTATATCCCCTCAAAGTCAAAAATGTCAAAGAATCACAAGAACTGAAAATGGCATGGGAACAGAGCCAGGTCAGACTGCACAGATGACCTAGAATTAGGGTTTTGGTTTCAGAGTCCATAACTCCAAATTTTTTGGTCATTCTTGTTTCTATTGGTCTCTATATGGTATAGGGAGTATGCATATCAATTTTCATGAAGAAATTCCATGGGGAAGTCATATGATCAAGAGTTGACTTTTCAAGCAAGTCAGTGCAAAATCAGGGCATCTGAGGCCCCCAATGACCCAACCAAAGGGTGTTCTTCATCATTTTGATTGTATATGATCTTTATTTGATCATAGAAGAAGTTGGAAGTTCACAAAATTGAAGAATTTCAAGTCTTTTGCAAAGTTGACTTTTTGGGAAGTTTGACTTTTAATGAAATTGCCATTTTAGGCAACTTTTTCAACCTTTACTTTTTGATTCAAAAAAGCTTCAAATGAAAAAACTTTGGTCATGAAAGTTGTAGAATGGATCATTCCCTTTTCAAAAAGTACAAGAACATGACCTAATTCATTTTGGATCAAAAGTTATGGCTTGTCAAAGTTGGCAAAAATCACAAAATTTGAAGTTTTCCACCAAAGAGGAAAAGTTGCAAATTCACATGTCAAGGCAAATTGGGTTGTCAAATGCACTTCTAAACTTCACAACATGATCATACAAGACCTAAAAATCAGAATGGGCCAAGGGATCATTCATTTTTGTGGCCTATGGATCAAGATTTTTCATGAGAAGCAAAAGTGAACCAACTTGCAAAACTCATCATAAGCTACCATCCACTTGCTTGCTGACTTGCTGAACCATCCTAGGGCTCTCCCCACATCATGCTGCGCAGGACACACCTTTTGTCCTTGGCTAGAAAGTAGCCCATACCTCTCTTACACAACTTTGACATTTTGGCAACTTGAGCCATACCAATCAATAAAGCACACATCACTTCTTCTGACCAATCCCAATTGTTTATGCAAACAAAAAGCAAGCCAAAGCAACTACAACACAAGCCTGAAAGCATCCATAACTCAGCATTCTCATTTTCACCTCATCTTGCAAGAGCATTCGAAACTGCTTGCACAAGCCACAAACACACAAACAAACTTCACCAATCAACTCACCACACCTTCCTGGTCACAAAGCACCCTTCACCATAGCCTGAAACTCAAAGAATCAAAAACACGATCACCACCTGCCATTGAACAGAACTCCTGCCATCTCTCAAACCAGCCATTGCAAACTTCAAACAAACATTGCAAGCTTCTTAGGAGGATCATTGGAGTGCATTTGAGCCAAAGAAACAGCCAGAAAGCTCCTGAATCGAAAGCTTCAGTTCAGGTAGTCATCTCAAAACTTTTTTCCAGAAGCATGTTTTTAAGTTCTTAAAAGCTTCTATGCACTCCCCTGATCATGAATATGTGTTTACTTTTGAAAATGGTTGAGAAACCAGCATGTATGAACTGTCTGAAACTTTTTGCCCTAAAAATGTTTTGATTCGATTTGGCTGATTAATGAATGAAAAATGTTGTTTGATTGAGGGGTTTGATTCGTTTTTAAGTGGGGATGAATTCTGGGCAGTTAGATTTTGTTTTTGATGCGTGTAGAGAGAGTTTGAGAAATGAGCTAGCCGGAGAAGACGACCGGAACAGTGTTCCGGTCGCCTGAAAGTGATTAGGGCAGGATTAGGGCTTAATCATTTAATTAGCGAATTTGAATTCCAGCCCTTGGATGTGGCGCCAAGTCAAACGCGCGCTCTGCCAGTTCAAATCTAGGCCCTTGGATGTGCTGACTTTTCCCATTTTCAGTTTAATTCATTTTATTTTACATTTTTATTTCATTTGTTTTCTCATATTTATTAAAAATAGCAAAACAATTTTAAAAATTCTGAAAATTTTTGTATAAACTTTTATGAATTTTCAGAAACCAAAAACATTTTTATTTTTATTTTTTGCATTAAAAAATATTTTTAAATCATTTAAAAGTTTATTTTTAATTAATTAATGAGAATTAATTAATTAAAAATACTTTTAGGTATTTAAAAATCACCAAAAAATTCATGAAACCTTCATAATCATTTAGAAACATTGTCCAACCCTCAAACCAAATTTATTTTTTGATCTTGATGCATTTTGACAATTTTCCATGGAAATAATTCAATTTCAAGGCATTATTTTGATCCAAACTTCAAAAAATCATTTATGCCTATCCTTTAAGAGTTGGACATTGATTCTTTTTGCATTGCACTTTGTTTGGCATGTAGTTTGTGAGATTAAATTGGCATGATTTGATTTTGCATTTTCCATTTGTTTGACATTTTTCTTGTCAAGGTACCCTAAAACCCTAGAAATCTTAGGAAATTCATAACCCTAATTAGGTTAAGAGTTAGAACCCCTCCTTTGGGCAGTGAGTTTGTGTAGGGTCAGGGTTACTTTGAGAGCATTTTCAATTTTTTATCATGATGTTTGCTTCTGGTTTTGAATTTTGTTTCATGCATTGATCATAAACCCTAATTTGAGCTTCCTTTTGCATACATCTTGCATTTGCTTGCATACCATGACTTGCCATGACATTTTATGCATTCATTTGATTCATTAGACATCTTAAGATATGTTGAAAGCATGTTTGATCATTGCATCATGTATTTGCCATGTTGTATGTCATTTGCATCTCATAACTTTTCATGTATGTTCATGGATCCAAGCATGCTTCTCTTGCATTCATTTGTTTGTATGATCATCCTCATGTCTTGATTCATATTTGCATCATCTCATAGCATCATTAGCATCATACTTATGCTTCTGGTTTTGGTTTGCATCATGTCATTTCATCTCATTTTGCATTGCATTGCATTTCTTTCACTAACTTTTCAGGTGGTAAGTCACTTTGAGAAGTGAATTTGCCTTCACTTCTCACAACTTCTTTTCATCTCTCTTATGCATCATTGCTGCATTTTGTCTTGTGTTTGAGATTGGGCTTGCTCTTTCTTATTCTTCTTACTTTCTTTCTTCAAGTAACTTGTCTTCTTAAATGAAGCAAGTTGCTTTGCTTCCTTTGCTCCTTTCATCTGCTTCCTGGTGGTTCCATTGAAGATCTTTCTTGTAAACCTCACAAACCTTAGGAACAACCAAGCATGACAATGATTATGGTTTTGATTAGTCCCCCCCATTTAGCTTTTACCTTTGAGTCATCTTTGAGTCTCCTCTTCTCATCTCATAATCAAGGACTAAACCCTAAAGGTTTTAAGGCTTTGTGATTAAGCTTATGCCTGCATCCTTCTATTAGGATGGAGTGTATAACTTTAATCCTAAGTGTTAAACCCTTAATGTGTTTAAATCCTTTAATCAATCCATCTAATAATCACTAAGACATCAAGCTTGTAACTTGGGCCTTGCATTAGGGTTCTAATTCTTCCTTAATTGGTTAAGAAGGACTAACCCTAGTGTTAATGGACAAGTCCTCCTCAAGTTGTCTTACAGACCATAAAAATCACTTCATCATCTTATCATTAACTAAAATCCACTTAATAAAGGTTTTGTTTTGTCATGAGTTTAATCCCTAATCATGGATTAAGTTGAGGAGTCTTCCTCAGCTTAAACATTCTCATCTATTATCCTTCTATTGGGATGGTGTAATGAGTCTGTTTAATCCCTGATTATGGATTAACCTCATTACTCAACACTAAACAAAAACACCAAAAACATCTAATTAATCACAAGTAGGTTAATGATCTTAATCCTACATCATGGTGATTAAGTGTGAGAAGCTGACTTCACACTTAAGGTATTCTCATTACCCCTAATCAGAGGGAAGATGTGATGAGTTTACTAACCCATTGGTTTAGGCTTAAGCTCATTAACTTATGACAAACTTTCAAAAGCAATAAAAGACTGAAAACTCAAAAACAAACAATAATCGTCTCCTCCGGGATTCTTTTCTCATCTCATTCACTCATAAGCGAGAACTTGCTTCTTCCGTCTAATGCAAGACAGTTAGCACTCGAGCCAGACGAGTCATACACTTGAGTATTGACAAGTAAGCAGTTCACAAGTTAATTCATCTTTCAGTCTCTTTGGGTCGAACTACGGTGTTCTGACTTCCTCATTGCACGAGAGGATACGTAGGCATAACTTAACCGTTATCGAACAAAAGTCTCTGTGTATTCCCCCTCTTTCCAGCATCATTATCTTAGCCTCATTATCATGAGCATTTCACTCTCGTCCTTACACTGACACTGTATACATCACACTTTACACTTCTTTTACACAGACACCTGTACATCTTTCCAGCCTTTATACACAAATTGCACTGACACTACCCCTTTAAAACACAAATCTTTTAAGCGTGGATCCCGTCGAGTACGGCGGACAATCTGGGTGCTAATACCTTCCCAGGTTGTAACCAACCCCCTTTCTCAGTCTCTCTGGTTCGCAACCGTCTTATCCATCTCTTTCTAGGTCTATGCAGCATTGCCTTTCCTCCGGGATAAAAATGCCTAGCTGGCGACTCTATTCATTTCCTGTGAGTTCACTCCTGTGTGTTCTCGCACTCTCCTCTCGCCGACCGTTCGCGTCTGTACCCCATTTGACCCGGCCTCATTTGGTGGGAGCGACATAAAGGTTGATACATCTTCATGTGCCAAGAGCCTTATACCATGGGGTGCTTGCAAACTTTCCATCTTGGAATGCATTGTAAGTTATCTAGCATGTTGAACAAGTATTTAGCATGGAGTTGTATCACGAAGAAAATCAAAAACACTTTTTCATTCTAAAACATCAAAAAAACTTAATTAAGGAGTAGGTTAGTGCACCTAAGCCTTGAGCATTGGAAATAAGTGTGAGGGTCTTCCTCATACTTAGTGTGATTCATTTTCATTCTATCTTGGAGTGATGTATGTAATACACACTCTATTGCAAGAGATTTTAGTACACTCTCTTACACAAAATGTAACAACCTTTTTACCCCATAACAAATTCAAACATATTATTTACGAATAATCAGAGTTCAACATAAAGGGCATCACATTTTCAGCATAATCATCAAATAACATCATGTATGTGTCTTGTCCCATAACACGGGTTGCAGCTTATTAGGTCTCACTAAGCGAGATAGCTAGTTCGCTAAGCGAGCAAATCTCTGCTTGCAAACTCTCCAAAATTCCACTTGCTCGCTAAGCGAGGAGGCAAATTTTCTGAGAAAACCCTGCGATTTTTTGTACGACTCAGATATACCCACCCCCCCCCCCCCCCAAAACATCAAATAGCAACAGAAAACAACAGAAAATGACCATACAACTCATTGTCATTATATAATCATCATTTATATCCCCTAACAACAACAAATCAACAAATTCTATCAACAAACTACCCAACCCTAAGGTTTCCCCTCAAGAACCCCTTTTTCCTCATAAGATAATCCAAATATTATATACATTGAAAAAGAACTACTCCTCATACCTTATTCAATTGAGCTTTCCCTTTCACCTCTAGAGAAATTCCTCTTTGTCTCTTTGTTCTTCAGAGCAACCTTCAACCTTCACCAAAACATGATTACGAGAATTTTGATTGTAATCCTCTTTTCTCATAATCTACTCAAAAGACCACTCTACCTCTTAGACCTCCAATTTCTTTTATTTTATTTTTAATAATAATATTTAAATAATATCCAATTGTTATCATATCATTATTTAATAAAATAATTCCTTCTTCTTAATATTCCACAAAATACCACCAATTACCACTTATTCATAAATAATTACATAAATAATTAAATTATGAAATTGGGGTGTTACAACTCTCCCCCACTTTAGGAATTTTCGTCCTCAAAAATGTTACCTGAAACAAACAGAGTTGGATATGACTCCTTTATCTGATCTTCACATTCCCAAGTCCAACTTTCACCTGTTGGTTCACCCCCAATACCTTTACTAAGGCAATCTCTTTTCCTCGTAACTGCTTCATTTCTCGGCCATCTATCCGCAATGGTAATGCTTTAACATTCAGATTATCTCTTACCTGAATGTCATCCATCTGAATCACATGTGATTTATCGAACACATACTTCCTCAACTGCGACACATGAAACACATCATGCAAATTCGCAAGCGATGGTGGTAACACAACCCAATATGCTACCTCTCTGATCCTTTGCGAAATCTGATACGGACCAATAAAATGCAGAGTAAGCTTTCTAGACTTCAAAGCTCTCCTGACACCAGTCACCAGAGTAACTCTCAAGAACACATGATCTCCCTATTGGAACTCAACTGCCTTTCTTCTCTTATCATGGTAACTCTTTTGTCGACTCTGAAAAACCTTCATTCTTTCTTGTATCATCTTAATCTTCTCAGTCGTCTCTTGAACAATCTCAGGCCCAAGTACCACACTCTCGTCTAATTCATACCAACAAAATGGAGTCTGACATCTTCTACCATACTGTCGCTCCCGATAAGTGACGCCAGGGTCAGATAAGGGTACAGACGCGAACGGTCGGCGAGAGGGACAATGAGAACACACAGCCGTGAACTCACTGGAGAATGAATAGAGTCGCCAGCTAGGCATTTTTTATCCCGGAGGAAAGGCAATGCTGCATAGGCCTAGAAAAAGATAGATAAGACGGTTTGCGAACCAGAGAGACTGAGAAAGGGGGTTGGTTACAACCTGGGAAGGTATTAGCACCCAGATTGTCCGTCGTACTCGACGGGATCCACGCCTAAAAGATTTGTGTTTTAAAGGGGTAGTGTCAGTGCTATTTGTGCATAAAATAGCTGGAAAAGAATGTACAGGTGTCAGTGTAGGAGAAGTGAAGTGTATAAATGTACAGTGTCAGTGTAAGGACAGGAGTAGGATGCTCATGATAATGAGGCTAAAGAATAGGGCTAGAAAGGGGGGAATATACAGAGACTTTTGTTCGATAACCGTTAAGTTATGCCTACGTATCCTCTCGTGCAATGAGGAAGTCAGAACACCGTAGTTCGACCCAAAGAGACTGAAAGGTGAATTGACTTGTGAACTGCTTACTTATCAATGCTCAAGTGTGTGACCTGTCTGGCTCAGGTGCTAACTGTCTTGCATTAGACGGAAGAAGCAAGTTCTCGCTTATGAGTGAAGATGATGAGAAAAGAATCCCGGAGAAGACGATTATTGTTTGTTTTTGAGTTTTCAGTCTTTTATTGCTTTTGAAAGTTTGTCATAAGTTAATGAGCTTAAGCCTAAACCAATGGGTTAGTAAACTCATCACATCTTCCCTCTGATTAGGGGTAATGAGAATACCTTAAGTGTGAAGTCAGATTCTCACACTTAATCACCTTTGGTGTAGGATTAAGATCATTAACCTATTTGTGATTATTTAGATGTTTTTGTGGTTTTGTTTAGTGTTAAGTAATGAGGTTAAGCCATAATCAAGGATTAAACAGACTCATTACACCATCCTAAAAGAAGGATAATAGATGAGAATGTTTAAGCTGAGGAAAGCTCCTCAACTTAATCCATGATTAGAGATTAAACTCATGACAAAACAAACCTTTGATTAGGTGGATTTTATTAATGGTATGATGATGAAGTGTTTTTTATGATTTGTAAGACAACTTGAGGGGGACTTGTCCATTAACACTAGGGTTAGTCCTTCTTAACCACTTAAGGAAGAATTAGAACCCTAATGCAAGGCCCAAGTTACAAGTGTGATGTCTTGATGATTATTATGTGAATTGATTAAGAGATTTAAACACATAAAGGGTTTAATACTTAGGATTAAAGTTATACACCCCATCCTAAGAGAAGGATGCAGGCATAACCCTAATCACAAAGTTTTAAAGCCTTTAGGGTTTAGTCTCTGATTATGAGATGAGAAGAGAAGACTCAAGGAGAGACACAAAGGTAAAAGCTAAGTGGAAAAAGATCTAATCCTAATATTCACATGCTCGGATGGTCCTAGGTTAGTGAGGCTCACTATCCTAAAGAAGAAAGAAAGAAGGAGAGAAAGATGAAAGGAGAAGCTCCATGGTGGCCTAAGCACACCTCAAGTTAGAAAGAATAGGAAAAGATGAGGAAAATGAATTAAGATGAATAAGAAATAAGATGAGAATGCGATAAAGATGAGATGAGCAATGCGCAAACAGAGCCTACACCAGTAGGACTCCCAGATGCAACAACATGCAATAAGCGAAACCGGGCCTCAGTGTTACCTAACGGAGAAGGTCCGTTGCCTCTTCAGTAAGCGCAAAAAGAAATCCAAAAATAATTACCAAGAAGATTCACACTAATTCAGTAAGACTCAAATGTTCCGCATCATAAAACTTTCAATGCTCAAACGGAACCAAGCAGGATTTGTCAGACCAAATATCCAAAGGGTCCACCAAGATGAGTAATCGTGTCTAAGAAATCAACCACTAAATGCCACTACTTGCATCAAGAACTTCACGAACAAATAACAAGACCATCATCAAGAATTTTCCTCCATCATCAAAATCGAGCAATAAACCTACACAAAATTAAGCATAAAGCTAAAACCAAGATTAGATAATAAACTCGAATAAGTACATAATGCTAAAACTAAATTTAAACACAATTATGTTAAACCAAATTAATTAACTGAAACTAAAATAAACCATGCTTACTTTTTTTTTTAAAAATTAAATTCTAAAAAAAACTTCAAATCAAATTAAAGTTAAATACAAACTAATTCAATCATATTATAAGCAAAAGACAAAGAAAAAGTAGAAAGGAGAGGGTGTGGACCGCTGGAAAGCTGCAGTTATGAAATGGAAACGGGCCTAAGCCCAGATTAAACACCAACCACCAATCTATTATACAAAATAAAAATGGAAAATAACAACAAAAAATAATAAAAGAACTCTTTATAATAAATAAAAAAAAAAGGTTAGAAAAATAATAATAAAACTAGGACGGTCACGGTTTCCTCTTCTTCCTCACTCAAAATCCGAAAACGAAACTCAAACCCTGCTTCTTCTTTGCGACAACGGCGACAGCTCCAACCTCACCGCGACGACTCTCTCTCCGTCGCCGTCTTCCCAAGATTCACCGCCGTCGACGATCTTCTTCTTCGAACACGAGTGAAACCGCGCCGTCCTCCGTCGTCGCGATCTCCCTCCGTCAGATGCTTCTCCTGGTTCGTCCCCTACTTCCTCTCTCGCTCGCCTTTTCTTTCGTTGTTAACTCGCCCTCAAATCGGCGGTTTGGCGGCTATTTGGAGGGGCGGATTTTGGATTTACTCAGAGGTTAGGGTTTCGGAAAGGTTGCGGCTTCGATTTGTGTCCGGCGGCAGTTTGGCGGCAATCGGCGTATGGGTGAGGCGATGGTGTGGAAAGGGTTTGTGTTTCGCGGCTGGGGGTTTGGGTTACCGGCGGTTTAATGGTTGTTGGCTGAAACGGTGGGGAGTTTATGGTGTATTGAGGTATGGTTTTGTGAAGGTTTTTTTTATTCTAATCTCTCTATTTTCCGTTTTCTGTTTTCTTCTCAATCTCTCTTCATCTTTTTCTTTTTGTTTCTGATTTCTGTTTTGCGATTGTTGTTGTGTTGTTAGGGTGAGTGAAGGAGATTGATAAAGAGTGAGTGGCGATGGGGGGAAATGTTTGGCTTTTGGCGAGTTTGGTTTGGCAAAGGCTTGTGTTGGTTAAAAACGGGTGATTAATCACAGGGTGATGAAGATGTGGTGCGAAGAATGAAGGTAAAGGGTGTTGAAAATAGTGGAGGAGTTTGTTGTTGCTGTTGCTGGTTTGTGGGTGAGCTGTGTGTGTTGTGGAGTGTAACGATGAAGGAAAATGATTCAAGAGGCTATGGTTGTGATTTGAAGGTGAGTATGAGGTGTTTTTTAGTTGAAAACGAATTCTGCTGTTGTTGTTTATTGATGAAGGCTGCGTTGTGATGAAGAGAGATGATGTTTTGCGTGTTCAAGGCAGTTTTGTGAGGAAGAAAAGTGACTTGTTTGAAAAAGAAAAAAGTTCTATTTTTTTTGCTATGTGTTGGTGTCTTTTGCAGCAAGATGGTGGCTGGTGCGGCTGATATTGTGACGTGATAGTACTTGCCCAGCTTTTGTGTTGAGTTTTTTTTCCTAGCAGGGGGTCTATTGACTTGATGCCTCCTTTTGCTGGCTAATAGGCTTGGGGATTGAGTGAAACATGTTTACAAACTAGTTACATATGGACTAAATACCTTTAAAATCAACCAAATATTTAATTCAAATAAAAATCAGACTTTGTAACAAATCTAAATAAAATAAATAATGAAATAATAAAAACTAACTAACAAAAGTTATAAACGAAAAAAAATTAAATTTAAACTGAAATTATAAATTGAAACTCGAAATTAATCAAGTTTAATTGAATAATGACTAGTTAATAAAAAATCTAAGTTTTTAAAACCCATTCTTAGCCTAATGTTAAATTAAAATTCTAAAGTTATCTAGTAAAATTAAACAAATTCTAAGTCTAATTAAAATGGATTATTTACCTAAACATAAAAGAATAATTTATAAAATGAGATGAGATAAATAAATTCTAAAAAATGAATCAAACTCTAAAGTATAGATTAAAAATGATTAAAAAGAGACGGTCCTTCTAATCTAAGAATCGAAACAAAAATTTTAAAATAAAACGAGACATGATATGGTAAAATGTACGGTTAATGAAATGGACATTCGGATGGAAATTACGGGTATGTGTTAATTTGGACATGAAATAAATCAAAGGCCACTGATGCACAATACACCTGAGTTTAATCCAACACCAAATTTATACCAACTCCCACACGCCTCAGATGAAATAAACACGACTGCCACAGAACAACTCGCAATTGAAACAACAACCATCTGAATCACTTATAAATCTTGACTTGATTATTGAACTTGATGACCTCCATAACTCAACCCGAGACACATACTTCTTGAAAGTTATTTGAGAATGAAGATAGCCTGAGGCGCTGAGAAGACAAAAATATCCGTGTAACTTGAAGAAGAAGAAAATATCCTGATGATATGCCAGACGCACATTGAATAGTCCTTGCAGACATGAAATCCTTGAAAACCGCCAAACTAGGGAAATAAACCCCTAATTTAGCGACAAAAGAAAAGAGAGGACGATGCCACTGATGGCTGGATAGCTGAAACTTTGAATTCTCTGATAATCCGCAGATAAAAATGTGAAACCCAAATTCTTCAGAAAATGTGATCCCATGTCTTAGGAGCTTATGCAAATGGTATGCAAAATGCTTATGAATGCAAAAATGAAAAGCCAGAAAACCAGGGGGCAAATTTGGGGTGTCTACAGCTGCCCCTATTCAAGCAACTGTTAATCTGAAAAGGATGAGAGCAACGGCTATTAGACGTTCAAGATAAACAGTGATTGAATACCAAAAAGACCCCGAAATTTGCACTCACAGAATGAAGAAGAAAAGGGATATAGATTGTAAAGGAAAATAAAGTATATTGTAAAGTGTGGGCGATAAAGCAATGACGGGGACGACCGACATGCTGGGGATAAAAGGTAAAGCCAAGACGGGGACGGCCGACTAGCTGGAAAAGTAAGATTATGATGGGGACGGCCATCAAGTTAAAGCTGTAAAATTTTCTGAGGATTTAATGAAACATGACGGGGACGGCCATCAAGTTCATAAAGGTAAAGTAACCAACGATGGGGACGGCCATCGGGCTAAAAGGAAAAGGGACCACGACGGGGACGGCCATCGGGTTAAAGAATAAATGACATAAACAGATGATGGGGTACGGCCATCAAAGGTGAAGGACGATCACCTAGCAGGGGACGGCTGCTCTGTTGGGAAAAAAAGAAATATGATGGGGACGGCCATCAAAGGTGGAGGACGATCACCTGGCAGGGTACGGCTGCCGAAAGTATCACGACATAGGACGAATGCCGGATAGAAAAGGTCAACGATGGGGACGGCCATCGGACGAGCATGATGGAGGACGACCATCAAGAAGTGGAGGACGACCACTCAGCAGGGGACGGCTGCTCTCAAGGTTTGTCATGACACAGGACGAGTGTCAGATAACCAAAATCAACAATGGGGACGGCCATTGGATAAAGTGATGAAGGACGATCATCAAAAGGTGGAGGACGACCACCTAGCAGGGGACGGCTGCTAAAAATCAACGATGGGGACGGCCATCGGATGAGCATGACGGAGGACGACCACCAAGAAGTGGGGGACGACCACTTAGCAGGGTACGGCTGCTCTCAGGGTTATCATAACACAGGACGAGTGTTAGATAAAAGAAAAATTGTTGGTGATCTACTGGGGATGTGGTAAACACGGACGAGCGTTTACATCCAAGAAACAAAAGGTATAAGTGTTTGGTATTGTGTATAGATTAAAGATGCGGACGAGCATCCTCAAGACTACGATACGGACGAGTATCGGGTAGAAACAAATACTGACACATGTTCAGAGATGATGATACGGACGAGTATCAACTGGTTAACAAGGAACACGGACGAGTGTTGACTCTGAGGGGACTCTTCTGGGGAATAGTAGACACAGACGAGTATCTATATTCAAGAAGACATGAGTGTTTGACACGGTGTATGGATTAAAGATGCGGACGAGCATCCTTAGGACTATGATACGGACGAGTATCACGTAGAAACAAACGCTAGACGCATGTTCTGAGATGATGGTACGGACGAGTACCAACTGATTAACAGAGAACACAGACTGGTGTCGAATCTGTGGGGATATGAATAGCATATACAAGATACGGACGAGTATCTTGTATAAGTAAAGTAAGTATGAGTAATGTATAGATGAGTGTTTATCTGTTGGGGAGAGTGACACGGACGAGTGTCAAAAGAGATGAGTATAGTATAAACAAGTATCTGATATACAAAGTGTTTATGTAACTGTGCTGGGGAAGGTGACACGGACGGGTGTCAAGGAAACGTATATATATGTATATCTGTGAGTGCAAAGGGGATGTTTTGGCTTTCTGCTGGGGATATGACACGGACGGGTGCCACAAGGAGAGAAAAGTATAGTATTAACTAGTGTAGGTGATGAAAGTGTTTGGGTAATTGTGCTGGGGAAGGTGACACGGACGGGTGTCAAGGGATTGTATATACATGAGTATCTGTGAGTGCAAAGGGGACGCTTTGGCTTTCTGCTGGTGATATGACACGGACGGGTGTCAGGATGTATCTGTAATACGGGTGATCTTGTTTGTAAAGGTGTTCAGGCGACTTTACTGGGGAGTGATGACACGGACGGGTGCCAAAAGGTGTATATACTGGTGTCTAGGAATGTAAGGCGACTGCTTTAGCTTTAGCTCTCTGCTGGGGAATCTGGGAAGCATTCTGTATACTGCTGACGGGTTGAAAGCTTTTAACTCTGATGGGAACGAAGTGTTGGCAACCTGATGCTTGTTGGAGAGGTTTTCACTGGAGGAAAAACGACTCTGCGTGAGGTATACTTCGTTTAACTGCTCTGAATATCTGCTGAGGATCTGATCATCCTGCTCTGACTCCACTGGGGAGAATTTCTTCTTGCTCTGCTGAGGGAATCCCTTGGAAATGAGAATCCCGATGACTCTATGGGGAAAGATCATCTTTAGACTTGGCTAAGGAAGATGCTTGATCACACAATCCCGCTGAGGAGGGAATTCTGATAATTCTAACTTTGTGGGGAAGCAAGGCCTTCAGCTCCCTGTTGGGAAAACTTCACTGTGGAAAGATAAGTCCGCTTGGGGACGAAAACGATTCAATTAGCCTTGAAGTTCTGTTGGGGCTATCATCTGTTCCAACTCAGCTGGGGATGTCAACCTTCTGGCATGGTTGAGAAAATATTTGGCAACGCTCTGCTGAGGAGAGACTTTGCTGGAGAATCAAGTAAGTCAAAATATGCCCCCAAGTATAGTATGACGACTGTGTTGGGAAGATATGCCAATGAAAATTGGCTTTGACTGAATGCGAATAACCAACTCCTCATGAGGGAATCTTGTCGGCTGAAAGAAGATCTTTATGCTCGGGGAAGAAATAAACTTCCAATGCCCTGTTGGTAAAATAAATACCAGACATTCCCTGAGAATTAACACAGTGCTTCAAACTTCTGAGCTCAACAAAAGCCTTACTGATCATCCTGAGTGAACTATCATTCCTTTAACTCCTCAATTATACCATACTGCATCATCCATAAAAAGATCGTCTTCAGAGGATTTTACAGAAGACTCGGCATCCAGAATTGCCCCAGTGTCTTCAAACTCTCGCAGAAATTCAACAAGTCTTGAGACAACTGCCCCAGATTACATCTTGAAACGATTCTTGCCCCACATCAGAGCTAAAACAGAAACCATGCGGTATGAAGATGCAATGCAAATGATGTACAATGCAGACGTATGCTCCACGCCAAGGATATGAAACAAGGATGGTTGGGCGCCAGGGCCAGGTTGATAGATATATATATATATTTTTTGGTTGCCAAGCAATTGGACTTTTGAAGGTGAATTACCAGACGAGAACTGGTTTATTGAAAGGTAGGCCAACAGACGAGAACTGATGGGCAAAGAATAAGTCGTCAGACGAGAACTGACTACTTGGGGTTCATTGTCAAACGAGAATTGACTCTGAAAAAAGAATGACTACCAGACGGGAACTGGCGTTCAACGGGCTAAATGAAAAGGTGACCAGACGGGAACTGGTTAAAAGATTCGCCTACCAGACGAGAACTGGTATTTGAAGTTGGTTTGCCAGACGAGAACTGGACTTTGGGTTTGTCTTCCAGACGAGGACTAGACTTGAAAAGGTTTGCCAGACGGGAGCTGGGCTTAAAAAGGTTTGCCAGACGGGAACTGGGCTTTGAAAAGGTTTACCAGACGGGAACTGGGCTTCGAAATGTTGATAAGTTAGGGTTACGGGGCCCTGGGTGTGAGATTGATGTTTGTGGGGAGTTATGCTCAATGCAATTATGATGCACATGCTCTATATGCGACATGAATAACGTATGCAAATGATTTATGCCATGATTATGAAAGGCCAGAAAAAACTCCCGAGGTGGGAAGAAAGGTCTTAGTGACAAGGCTTCTGGTTGAGAAGGGTGACAAAGGCGACGGTGGGTGGCATGATTTCCCGACACTCGTCTTGAACTTGGAGATCACTGATACAAATTGCTCTGTGTAGCTAAAATTTGCCCCTGTTGGGTGAGTCTCTGAACAGACCGCCACTGATTATCCAATTCCTGGAATAGCAGACTTGGATGTTCTCTCGAGGAGAGTTGCACTTAGTGATCTCTGGAAGTGTCCTGCCCCTGCATGAGCGTGGAAGCGACTTGACTCATTCTGACTGAGCATTGGAAGAATTGACCCTTAGTCAACGGAAACTCCGGGTGTCCTGCCCCTGCTTGGCAGATTCAGCTCTGATCAACTGACTTTGAATGACGTTCCTCGATCAACTGATGCTTGGGAACTCTCTTTACCCTGACAGATTCCTTGGTCAACAAAACCACTGGATAACATGCCCCTGATTCATAGGCTAACAAGATGCTCTTGATTCTGGTCATCATTGTTGAATGATCAAGTTCCCTCGCGATTGCTCTTTGTAGGAACTTCCCTGGTGTCACAGACTGACTTGCAATTAAAACTGTACATTCACAAATGTTAATTTTAATGCAGTACACATGCAAGTTCTTGAAAATTTATTTATTTTGATGCTGTGACAGTGTGTGACGAAAGGACGATTAGTCCAAACGTAGTGTTGAGTTAGTAAATCATTAGGAGTCAGTTTACGCAACCTTGTCGTAGTATGCTTTCAGAACTGAACCTGATTCAATTAGGACTTTCAAGGGTTGTAACGTGGCCTGGTTCACGGTTTTAAAAAGAAGGTTTTATGGCTCAAAGTTTATCTGTGCCCACCCATTCTCCTTGATGTTCTCCGGTCCTATGTTCAGCTAATTCGACTTAAGCGCTCGCTTCTCACAAGGGTTTTGTAATGATTGAGGAACCAATGACGTTGATGGTTTACGCACCAATGAGGTTTCTTGGAGTAACAGTCACCCATTCTGACTTTGTGTCTGGCCACACGACTTTGTTCTCACGGAAGATTCTCTTTCATTTTTTGTACTCCCTAACTTTTGCCTGGACTAATTCTCTCTGAATGTTTTTTCGATTTTGAAGTCCAGCGGGATGCCCTAACTTTTGCCTAAGTCATATGTTTTCACACATTTTTTTTTTTTCGACTTAGCGGGCTTTATTTCTTTTTTTTTATTTTTGTTGAACAAATCGTGTGACACTGACTTGTCATGACTTGCTGAAAGGGTTGACTGCCTCATTCCTTTGTTGTGGAGGAATAACCATTGTGGTTTCACGTCTCTTGACCTTTTGAGGTGTACTGAAGAAAAGGTAATGGATCCTCGGATGCTCACTCCTTTGGAAATTTGAACGCTCGATCAAATTAACTGATGACTACCCTGCCCCGGGTTGAATGTGAGGGTTTATCTGTTCAGAAAAGAAACTCCTGCTTCAAGGCTCAAGGGGGGTGACGAGGGTTTATCTCCCTTATATCTCCGGTGTTTGGGAATTGAAACAATGCCTGTACATCGTCAACAGGTTCTACTCTGAAAGCATACCTTGAACAATTATGGGTATTCAGTTGTCATCATCCTCCCTCAAACCTGCTAAACAACAGTGAAATAAATGGGAGGTATATGGATGCAATTTTTTTGTTTTTCCGTTTTCTTTTTTTCAATGCAAGTAAAGAAAAATGAGCGAATGCGACATAATTGATTCAAAAGTGCAAGATCACTACATTAACATTACCATTTAAAATAACAATGCTTAAAAGACAAGTAGCTGCTAACAGGAAAGAAACTACAATGCAAATGATAAAAAGGATACAATGATCACCAACTCTGCTGACATACTGTTGTCTGAGCCACTGAATCAGGAGACGCTTCTTCTGAAGTCCTTGAACTCAATCAGGTGAAAGGTTGACGTGCACAACCAAGCTTCCTTCTGGAAAGGAGATGTAGCCCTTGTCGATCAATTGTTGTACTTTGGCTTGAAAAGCTTTGCAATCTTCAGTTGAATGCCCGATTGATCCACCATGATACCCACACTGCTCCTGAGGATTGTACCCTGGAGGATACGGCTCTGACAACGGCTTGAGAGGCTTAGGAACCACCAGAGAGCTCTGAATTAGATGTGGCAAAAGTTCACTGTATGCCATGGGGACTGGATGAAGAGGAGCAATCCTTCTTTCCAGATTGTTACGAGGCCTAGGCTGGCTCTGAAGTTGATTCTGAGGTCTTCGACCATGAGCTTGCAGATTTGGACGAGGAGGAGTCCAGGACTTCTGATATGGTGCTCTGAGCATTGCCGAATTCCCATAAGAGTAACCAGACACAGGAAAAGATGATCTCTGAGAAGATGTTGGTCTAGAATATTCGACATTGGCCATGACTGCACTGACGTCATTCCATTCTTCCTCTTGGGAGCTAACAACAGACCCACCTTCACTAGCTGGGATATTCGAAAAGTCCTGGATCTTTCCACTTTTGAGCAGGCTCTCAATGCGTACTCCGACTATCATCAAATCAGAGAAGCTTGCCATCCCAATGCTACTCATTCTTTCCAAGTATAGACCCTGCAAGGTGCCCACGAACAGGTCAATTAATTCTCTGTCTGAAAGTGGTGGTTGCACTTGGGCTGCCAATTCTCTCCACCGCTGTGCATATTCTCTGAAAGATTCACCACTCCCCTGGGATAGGCTCTGCAAGTGCGTGCGATTGGGAGCCACGTCCATATTGTACTGGTATTGCTTTACGAAAGCTCTGGATAAATCATTCCAAGATCGAATATGACTGCTTTCCAAATCCATGTACCAACTTAAAGATGCCCCACTTAGACTGTCCTGAAAACAGTGAATCATCAGCTTATCATTGCGGGCATGAGAAGTCATTTTTCTACAGAACATCACCAAATGACGCTTCGGGCAGCTGACACCAGTGTACTTCTCGAACTTCGGAGTTTTGAAATCCGGAGGAATGACAAGACCAGGCACCAAACACAGAGTTAGAGCATCAAAACCGAAGGCATCAGGATCCGCTAAGGCTTTGAGTCGCTCGTCCAACACACGGAATCTTTCAGCAGGATCAATAACTTGAGGATCCTTGGTTTTCACAAGAGGGATTGCCCCTTGGAAGTTCGGCATGGGGAAGGCAAACCTCTGATAATCTGTAGTATCAGAAGAAGCTGAAGGTCCACCTCGGACAGCAGATGGGTCAGGTACATCCTGATTCACGATCGGGGTCTGTACGGGTTGAGCTTGAGCAAGATTGTTCACTTGTGGAAGATCTTCATCAGGAGAAAGACCATACAGAGGATTGGTCATTGAAGAGAAACCAGGTGGAAACTCAACATTCTGACAGTTGTTCTCTGACATAGCTACTGACGGCTTCCAATCTGACCCTTCTTAACTCTTGACACTGCTCAATCTTCCTTCAAACACTGTCGTCTTCCAACAATTAACACTTGTTCAAACTGAGTACCGGGAAATCAGCTGGCTGGTCATGGACAAAAGAGGAAGGATAAGCTCTCTGGAGGAGGAAAATGCAATGCAGATGCAAATGCAAAATGCAATATGATGATGCAAAAGATGCAAAGACATGGGATCACAGCTGGAAACTGCCTGGAATCTGGAATGCCGGACCAAGAATCGAGTGTCTGTAACCACAAGATCTCCGTATAGTAACCCGAAATAGTAACTGAGAACCGAAGGTCAATAACTTCAGGATCATAGTGACCGGATCAAACAATTGTACTGGTAATGAGGGTATGTTGAGGTCAAAGGTACCTGCAAACCTGTAAACAGCCCAATCCCCTCACAGGTAGTGTTCTAGAACAAGGATCCTCAGACTTGGATCAGTTATGGGAAGTGTAAACACTTCCAACCCGGATGTACAATGTTTACAATAACCATAAAAGTTCCTCCTCTAATTCACCTCAGCTTCTGAAGGTCAATACTAAAGGTCATCCAGACTTAGCAGGCTTCCCAGATAGCCCTAGCACTGCAGGAAATCTGCAACACAGAGTTCTCAAGAAGAAACCCATATCTGAACCGTGTTTCATATTCCCGCACCAGACCGAAATGGAATGGGAAAGAACATGAACCACTCTAGCCTAGGTGTCACTCAGGTCCCAGGTGTAGGATCTTAACTCTCAGGAGAACACCCACCCACCAAAGCAAACAAACAGATCCAGCCAGACAGCATGACAGTATGATATATGTAAAGCAATAAGGAAAGCAGTAAACAACTGTACATAAAGTCAAAATAAATACAAATATACAAACACAAATAAACACATAACACCCCAATAAACACAAATCAATCAAGCGCTAGGAGGAACCCACAAAAGAACCAGAAGCCCTGGTTGCAGTATAAAGTTTCCCCAGCAGAGTCGCCAAGCTGTCGCTCCCGATAAGTGACGCCAGGGTCAGATAAGGGTACAGACGCGAACGGTCGGCGAGAGGGACAATGAGAACACACAGCCGTGAACTCACTGGAGAATGAATAGAGTCGCCAGCTAGGCATTTTTTATCCTGGAGGAAAGGCAATGCTGCATAGGCCTAGAAAAAGATAGATAAGACGGTTTGCGAACCAGAGAGACTGAGAAAGGGGGTTGGTTACAACCTGGGAAGGTATTAGCACCCAGATTGTCCGTCGTACTCGACGGGATCCACGCCTAAAAGATTTGTGTTTTAAAGGGGTAGTGTCAGTGCTATTTGTGCATAAAATAGCTGGAAAAGAATGTACAGGTGTCAGTGTAGGAGAAGTGAAGTGTATAAATGTACAGTGTCAGTGTAAGGACAGGAGTAGGATGCTCATGATAATGAGGCTAAAGAATAGGGCTAGAAAGGGGGGAATATACAGAGACTTTTGTTCGATAACCGTTAAGTTATGCCTACGTATCCTCTCGTGCAATGAGGAAGTCAGAACACCGTAGTTCGACCCAAAGAGACTGAAAGGTGAATTGACTTGTGAACTGCTTACTTATCAATGCTCAAGTGTGTGACCTGTCTGGCTCAGGTGCTAACTGTCTTGCATTAGACGGAAGAAGCAAGTTCTCGCTTATGAGTGAAGATGATGAGAAAAGAATCCCGGAGAAGACGATTATTGTTTGTTTTTGAGTTTTCAGTCTTTTATTGCTTTTGAAAGTTTGTCATAAGTTAATGAGCTTAAGCCTAAACCAATGGGTTAGTAAACTCATCACATCTTCCCTCTGATTAGGGGTAATGAGAATACCTTAAGTGTGAAGTCAGATTCTCACACTTAATCACCTTTGGTGTAGGATTAAGATCATTAACCTATTTGTGATTATTTAGATGTTTTTGTGGTTTTGTTTAGTGTTAAGTAATGAGGTTAAGCCATAATCAAGGATTAAACAGACTCATTACACCATCCTAAAAGAAGGATAATAGATGAGAATGTTTAAGCTGAGGAAAGCTCCTCAACTTAATCCATGATTAGAGATTAAACTCATGACAAAACAAACCTTTGATTAGGTGGATTTTATTAATGGTATGATGATGAAGTGTTTTTTATGATTTGTAAGACAACTTGAGGGGGACTTGTCCATTAACACTAGGGTTAGTCCTTCTTAACCACTTAAGGAAGAATTAGAACCCTAATGCAAGGCCCAAGTTACAAGTGTGATGTCTTGATGATTATTATGTGAATTGATTAAGAGATTTAAACACATAAAGGGTTTAATACTTAGGATTAAAGTTATACACCCCATCCTAAGAGAAGGATGCAGGCATAACCCTAATCACAAAGTTTTAAAGCCTTTAGGGTTTAGTCTCTGATTATGAGATGAGAAGAGAAGACTCAAGGAGAGACACAAAGGTAAAAGCTAAGTGGAAAAAGATCTAATCCTAATATTCACATGCTCGGATGGTCCTAGGTTAGTGAGGCTCACTATCCTAAAGAAGAAAGAAAGAAGGAGAGAAAGATGAAAGGAGAAGCTCCATGGTGGCCTAAGCACACCTCAAGTTAGAAAGAATAGGAAAAGATGAGGAAAATGAATTAAGATGAATAAGAAATAAGATGAGAATGCGATAAAGATGAGATGAGCAATGCGCAAACAGAGCCTACACCAGTAGGACTCCCAGATGCAACAACATGCAATAAGCGAAACCGGGCCTCAGTGTTACCTAACGGAGAAGGTCCGTTGCCTCTTCAGTAAGCGCAAAAAGAAATCCAAAAATAATTACCAAGAAGATTCACACTAATTCAGTAAGACTCAAATGTTCCGCATCATAAAACTTTCAATGCTCAAACGGAACCAAGCAGGATTTGTCAGACCAAATATCCAAAGGGTCCACCAAGATGAGTAATCGTGTCTAAGAAATCAACCACTAAATGCCACTACTTGCATCAAGAACTTCACGAACAAATAACAAGACCATCATCAAGAATTTTCCTCCATCATCAAAATCGAGCAATAAACCTACACAAAATTAAGCATAAAGCTAAAACCAAGATTAGATAATAAACTCGAATAAGTACATAATGCTAAAACTAAATTTAAACACAATTATGTTAAACCAAATTAATTAACTGAAACTAAAATAAACCATGCTTACTTTTTTTTTTAAAAATTAAATTCTAAAAAAAACTTCAAATCAAATTAAAGTTAAATACAAACTAATTCAATCATATTATAAGCAAAAGACAAAGAAAAAGTAGAAAGGAGAGGGTGTGGACCGCTGGAAAGCTGCAGTTATGAAATGGAAACGGGCCTAAGCCCAGATTAAACACCAACCACCAATCTATTATACAAAATAAAAATGGAAAATAACAACAAAAAATAATAAAAGAACTCTTTATAATAAATAAAAAAAAAAGGTTAGAAAAATAATAATAAAACTAGGACGGTCACGGTTTCCTCTTCTTCCTCACTCAAAATCCGAAAACGAAACTCAAACCCTGCTTCTTCTTTGCGACAACGGCGACAGCTCCAACCTCACCGCGACGACTCTCTCTCCGTCGCCGTCTTCCCAAGATTCACCGCCGTCGACGATCTTCTTCTTCGAACACGAGTGAAACCGCGCCGTCCTCCGTCGTCGCGATCTCCCTCCGTCAGATGCTTCTCCTGGTTCGTCCCCTACTTCCTCTCTCGCTCGCCTTTTCTTTCGTTGTTAACTCGCCCTCAAATCGGCGGTTTGGCGGCTGTTTGGAGGGGCGGATTTTGGATTTACTCAGAGGTTAGGGTTTCGGAAAGGTTGCGGCTTCGATTTGTGTCCGGCGGCAGTTTGGCGGCAATCGGCGTATGGGTGAGGCGATGGTGTGGAAAGGGTTTGTGTTTCGCGGCTGGGGGTTTGGGTTACCGGCGGTTTAATGGTTGTTGGCTGAAACGGTGGGGAGTTTATGGTGTATTGAGGTATGGTTTTGTGAAGGTTTTTTTTATTCTAATCTCTCTATTTTCCGTTTTCTGTTTTCTTCTCAATCTCTCTTCATCTTTTTCTTTTTGTTTCTGATTTCTGTTTTGCGATTGTTGTTGTGTTGTTAGGGTGAGTGAAGGAGATTGATAAAGAGTGAGTGGCGATGGGGGGAAATGTTTGGCTTTTGGCGAGTTTGGTTTGGCAAAGGCTTGTGTTGGTTAAAAACGGGTGATTAATCACAGGGTGATGAAGATGTGGTGCGAAGAATGAAGGTAAAGGGTGTTGAAAATAGTGGAGGAGTTTGTTGTTGCTGTTGCTGGTTTGTGGGTGAGCTGTGTGTGTTGTGGAGTGTAACGATGAAGGAAAATGATTCAAGAGGCTATGGTTGTGATTTGAAGGTGAGTATGAGGTGTTTTTTAGTTGAAAACGAATTCTGCTGTTGTTGTTTATTGATGAAGGCTGCGTTGTGATGAAGAGAGATGATGTTTTGCGTGTTCAAGGCAGTTTTGTGAGGAAGAAAAGTGACTTGTTTGAAAAAGAAAAAAGTTCTATTTTTTTTGCTATGTGTTGGTGTCTTTTGCAGCAAGATGGTGGCTGGTGCGGCTGATATTGTGACGTGATAGTACTTGCCCAGCTTTTGTGTTGAGTTTTTTTTCCTAGCAGGGGGTCTATTGACTTGATGCCTCCTTTTGCTGGCTAATAGGCTTGGGGATTGAGTGAAACATGTTTACAAACTAGTTACATATGGACTAAATACCTTTAAAATCAACCAAATATTTAATTCAAATAAAAATCAGACTTTGTAACAAATCTAAATAAAATAAATAATGAAATAATAAAAACTAACTAACAAAAGTTATAAACGAAAAAAAATTAAATTTAAACTGAAATTATAAATTGAAACTCGAAATTAATCAAGTTTAATTGAATAATGACTAGTTAATAAAAAATCTAAGTTTTTAAAACCCATTCTTAGCCTAATGTTAAATTAAAATTCTAAAGTTATCTAGTAAAATTAAACAAATTCTAAGTCTAATTAAAATGGATTATTTACCTAAACATAAAAGAATAATTTATAAAATGAGATGAGATAAATAAATTCTAAAAAATGAATCAAACTCTAAAGTATAGATTAAAAATGATTAAAAAGAGACGGTCCTTCTAATCTAAGAATCGAAACAAAAATTTTAAAATAAAACGAGACATGATATGGTAAAATGTACGGTTAATGAAATGGACATTCGGATGGAAATTACGGGTATGTGTTAATTTGGACATGAAATAAATCAAAGGCCACTGATGCACAATACACCTGAGTTTAATCCAACACCAAATTTATACCAACTCCCACACGCCTCAGATGAAATAAACACGACTGCCACAGAACAACTCGCAATTGAAACAACAACCATCTGAATCACTTATAAATCTTGACTTGATTATTGAACTTGATGACCTCCATAACTCAACCCGAGACACATACTTCTTGAAAGTTATTTGAGAATGAAGATAGCCTGAGGCGCTGAGAAGACAAAAATATCCGTGTAACTTGAAGAAGAAGAAAATATCCTGATGATATGCCAGACGCACATTGAATAGTCCTTGCAGACATGAAATCCTTGAAAACCGCCAAACTAGGGAAATAAACCCCTAATTTAGCGACAAAAGAAAAGAGAGGACGATGCCACTGATGGCTGGATAGCTGAAACTTTGAATTCTCTGATAATCCGCAGATAAAAATGTGAAACCCAAATTCTTCAGAAAATGTGATCCCATGTCTTAGGAGCTTATGCAAATGGTATGCAAAATGCTTATGAATGCAAAAATGAAAAGCCAGAAAACCAGGGGGCAAATTTGGGGTGTCTACACATACAAGCCTCATACAGTGCCATTCCAATACTAGCATGATAACTATTATTGTAGGTAAACTCGATCAACAACAAATGAATATCCCAAGATCCTCCTTGATCCAACACACAAGCCCTCAGTAAATCCTCTAAAGATTGGATAGTCCTCTTTGTCTGACCATCTGTCTGCGGATGATAAGTAGAGCTCATCCTCAACTTAGTACCCAAAGCATCTTGTAAAATCTTCCAAAACCTTGAAGTAGAGCTCATCCCTATCTGATACAATACTCGACGGTATCCCATGCAACTTCACAATCTCTTCAATATACAACTTAGCTAGCTTCTACATAGAATGATTAATCTTCATCGGCAAGATATGGGCCGACTTAGTCAATATATCTACAATTACCCAAATAGAATCATTTTCCTTAGCAGTCTTCGGAAAACCTGTGACAAAATCCATGGAAATGCTATCTCACTTCCACTCTAGAATATTCAATGGTTGCATCATACCTAATGGTTTCTGATGTTCAATCTTTGACTTCTGACAAGTCAAGCATGCATACATAAATTCTGCAACATCCTTCTTCATACCAAGCCACTAAAAATGATTTTGTAGATCATGGTACATCTTCATAACACCGGGATGGATACTTAATCGACTATCATTTCTTTCTTCTAAGATACTCTTCTTAATTACCGGAATATCAGGAATGCACACTCTATCCCGGAATCTCATCACACCATTCTCATCAACTCGGAATTCACCTCCGTAACCTTGGTTAATCAAGGTCAACTGATCTACCAACTTCAAGTTATATTGTTGTCCTTCACGGATCCTTTCCATAATTTCACTGGTCAACTTCAGCATTCCCAACTTTACACTCTCATATGTAGCTTCACACAACAAACTCATATCTCGGAATTGTTCAATCATTTTATGTTCTTTCACCATCAAGATCGACATATGCAATGTCTTCCTACTAAAAGCATCTGCAACCATATTTACCTTACCAAAATGGTAATTCAAATCAGAATCAAAGTCTTTCAACAATTCTAACCATCTTTTTTGCCTCGTATTCCGTTCCTTCTGATCAAACAGATATTTCAAACTCTTGTGATCACTGAACACTTCGAATTTCAAACTAAAGAGATAATGTCTCCAGATCTTCAACACAAATACCACAGCTGCTAACTCCAAATCATGTGTAGGGTAATTCCTTTCATTAATCCTCAATTGTCTTGAAGCATAAGTAACCACTTGACCATTTTGCATCAAAACTCCTCCAAGTCCCATCTTCGACGCATCACAATACACCACAAATGACTCATTTGGATTCGGCAAAATCAACATTGGAGCAGTTTTCAACTTCTTCTTCAATTTTACAAAACTCTTTTCACATGCAACATCCCATGTAACACCCCCTTTCTATACCCCCAAATAATCAATTAAATTATTTAGGCACATATTAAAAATTCATCAGAGTATATTTGAAACATGGTATAAAAGAGGCATGTCACATCAACAATGAAATTAAAACATACAACACCTGCTCATTCAAAGATATGGAACAAACGGGGTAACTTGCAACAGAAGGATTTCATCCTTACACCCGTATTCCAAAGATTCAAATAACAGCGGAAACTAATATCAACAACATCAAACTTATATACTTATATAAATATATCAACAAGTTTGATACACCAAATATTTAATGTTTATATAAAACATTCATCACCAAAATACATGTACAAAATGTATCACAAAAGGCATCAAGCCGACCCTAGCTACTCGGTGCTACATATCATAGCCAACCGACCAAAATAAATGAAGACAAGCTTCACCAAAAGACCTCCAGCAACCTACTCTGCAATGCCTCATAGAGCATCATAAAACAGCAGAAGGGTGAGAAACATTATCATAATAACATAGCATATAATTATATATCTCAACATATAAAATACACATAAAACATGTCCTCACTACAATTCATCTCCAACATACATAACCTCAAGCATACTTATCATGCATACTTTCACCACTTCATTCACATCACATAAACATACATCATTCATGTTTATTCACACATATACACTACAATGTATATAAACATATATATATATATATCCACACATACATATATACTCAAGTATGTTTTCATCAATACATACTTTCATCTCCATATAAACATATATGTATATATTCATGTTTACTTCACCAATTCACAATTCAGATGATAAATGCAAATCATAGAGACCGACTCACGACTCTATGCAAATGCAATACAGTACCGACTCAATCATCATCAAGTTCACTCGGGAACTAATTGGAACCATCGCTCGTTACCTAAAGTAACTCCCCGTCGGGCATACGATGTTCACCCATTGCTCACACCCCACATGGGCACCCAATGTTTATGGATTGCTCACACCCCACACGAGCACACAATCAATGTGAATAAATCACCCATTGCTCACACCCCACACGGGCACACAATGTTTATGGATTGCTCACACCCCACACGAGCATACAATCTGATCGCTCACACCCCACATGGGCACATGATCATGTTTTAGTCATCACTCACACTCCACATGAGCACACGATGCTACAACGGATTCATAAAGAATCCCACAACACAAGAATGCATACATTATGCTTCACATAAAATGACACACAACATTCTTGAAAATGCATACATTATTCACAACATAATCATGCATTCAACTCATTCAATTAGCATACATTGGCATTCAATTCAAGAAATGTATTCATTTGCCAAACGGCCACAACATCACATAAAACCCACATTTCCATAATTAACTCATTTACATTTTATCAGGAAAATCGGGCAAAAGTCGGCTAAAAATTACATTTCTTAGAATCATTAGTTTCTACACGTTTTTAGCTTTGAATCGATATAAAGAACGCCTAAAACGGATAACTGAAACTAATGTTATGAATTAAAACACAAAACTTCCCAAAAACCTCCAGGCTCGCTGAGCGACCTTCTCGCTCGTTGAGCGAGAAAATCTCTGGAAAACTTGTTGAGCGAGGGATTGCTTGCTGAGCCACGAGTGCGATTCTGCAGCAACTCAACTACGTAACAACCATCCTAAAAACCCCCCCAAAACTCAACCAAACCTCAATAAACATGATCAATGACATACATTTAACATTATACTTCGATTATAACAACTTCTAACCGATTAATCTACCAATTTCTCACTTTTCCATCAAAACCCTAATATTTCATTCTCTCTCAACTTCACCAAAACAAAAACCCAATCATTCTCATACATACATAATCACATACAAGATTAAGATAACAATGTTTATCACCCTTACCCGATTGTTTCGATTCCTAGGAGCAATCTTGATGAATTTCCAAATTTTCCCTCTTTTCTCTTCTATTCTCTTCTTTTCTCTTCTCTTCCTTTTCTTTCTCCTCTTTTTCTTTCTATCTCTCTTTTATTTCTTTTCTCACAACTTATATCTTTTTCCCTTCTATTCTTCTATTTTTTCTCTCTTACTAACTATTTCCTACACTTAACTCATTTTCTTCTCTTTTCCACTAAATATCATTTTCTCACAAAATAATAATTCTACACAATTTCTAACTTATCATTAATTAGCAAATGTCTAAAATACCCTCCAATCTAATTTTACCCGAAAATTGTCAAAACGGTAAAATCACATATCATACCAACATATCACATTAACACATCAACATATCATATTATCATGTCAATTTAACAAATAAGAAAATTATCACTCAAATAAAATAAAAGACTCAACAAAATTGGGAAATATCGAATCGGGGCGTTACATCTCACACATAAGCTTGGCTCTTTCGAGTCAACTGAGTCAAAGGTAGCATAAACTTCGAAAAACCTTCAATAAACTTCCTGTAATAACCTGTTAAACCCATAAAACTTCTAATCTCAGTAGCAGATTTAGGAGTCTTCCACTATAACACTACATCAATCTTCGACGGATCTATAGCAATTTCACTAATGGAAATTACATGTCCAAGAAAACTCACTTCTTGCAACCAAAACTCACACTTTAACAACTTCACATACAACCTCTTCTCTCGCAACACTTGCAATACAATCCTCAAATGCCCTGCATGTTCCTCTTCTGTCTTGGAATAAATCAGAATATCGTCAATAAAGACTACCACAAATTTATCCAAGTACTCATGGAATATTCTATTCATGTACTCCATGAACACACTGGGTGCATTGGATACACCGAACAACATAACCATATACTCATAATGACCATACCTCGTTCTGAAAGCTGTCTTCAGAATATCATCAGACTTAACACGAATCTGATAGTAACCATATTTTAAATCAATCTTGCTGAATATACAAGCTCCTACCAACTGATCCATCAAATCTTTGATTCTCGGAAGTGGGTACTTATTCTTGATAGTAACCTTGTTCAACTGCCGATAATCAACACACAACCTCATACTACCATTTTTCTTCTTAACCAACAACACTAGAGCATCCCATGGAGAAACACTAGGTCGAACAAACTTCTTCTCTAAAAATTCTTCTAGTTGCTTCTTCAACTCACTAAACTCTATAGCAGACATCTGATACAGAGCCATAGACACGGGACTAGTATCGGGTAATAAATCCACTGCAAACTCAACTTCACTCTCTGGAGGTAAACCACTTATATCCTCCGAAAACATATCGGGAAACTCTTGAACAACCGGTAATTCAATACTTTAAGTCTTCCCTTCGACTTGTAACGATGCAAACAATGCAAACATATGATTTTCTTCTTATAATAATTCATCTACTTGCTTAGCCGTCAAGAACATCAATTCACCTTGACCACCAATTTTAGGAAACTCAACAGTCTTCGCATATCAATTGATATGCACAAAATTGAACTCTAGCTAGTTCATTCCAAGAGTAACATCAATTTGGTATAAAGACAAGATAACCAGATCCATCAAGAAGTCCTTCTCAAAAATAGTCAAAGGACACTTCAGACACATAAGTGTAGTAGTAACAGAACCATTAGTTGATGTTTCTATTACCATACTACCATTCATACTAGACAAAATCAAACCCAACTTATTAGCACATTCAAGAGAAATAAAAGAATGTGTAGCACCAGTATCAATAATTGCAATCAATTTAACACCATTAATAAAACATGTACCTCGAATCAGGTTGTCCTTCTTAGGAACTTCAGAACCAGTCAAAGCAAACATTCTGCCATTGGTTTGAGCAATAGTAACAGTCTTTTTAGGCTTTTGATATTGGGTGTTGATATGTCCCTGTTCACCATAATTAAAACAAGTTGGACCTTCATTTGGACAATTACCAACCCAATGACCTCTCTTGCCACACCTGTAGCATCGCACCAATGGATTACTACACACATGTGACTTATGACCGGATTTACCACACTTATGACACTTGGGAGGAATGGAACTTGCTCCCCCATTTGGCTTCTTCCCATCTGAAACCTTCTACTTCCCCTTCTCAGCTGGAGTCACATAAGGCTTTCCTCCAAACTGGCCTTTATCTTTCTTCTCACTTAGTTGCTTGTAGTGAGCAGATCGAGCTCGACTATCTTCATCATAAATTATGCTCTTGTCCACCAACTCAGCATATTTGTGGATCTGTTGACATCCAATCCCTTGTTTGATTTCTGGTCTCAGCGCATTCTCAAACTTGAGACACTTCGACAACTCAGCATCAACACAGTTGTAGTGAGAGCAATATTTCACCAACCTCTCGAACTTAGCAGCATGCTCTACTACCTTCATACTTCCTTGCTTCAACTCAAGGAATTCTACCTCCATCTAACCACGAGCATCTTTCGGAAAATACTTTCCCAAAAACTCCCTCCTGAACACTGCCCAAGTCACTTTAGTACCATCATCCTCCAAACGCTGACGAGTATTATCCCACCAGTCTTCAGCCTCTTCAAACAACATGTGGATACCAAACTGTACCTTTTCGCATATGTACACACCATCACCCTAAAGATCTTCTCAATTTCCTTGAGCCACTTCTGTGCATTATGCGGTTCATAGTCACCTTCAAACACCGGCAGACTGTTACTTTGGAACTTCTCCAAAGCACGAAACTCATCTTGTTCGTTGTTTCTAGCCGTAGCCTCAGCCAACGCTGCAACATCTTCTGCAAGAGCACGTGTGTTGTTACCAGCCATTATGCATAACACTCACAACATCAAAAGAATAATCATTAACAAATAACGACCGACAACATACCAACAACAACGACACACGACCTGACAGAACAACCTGCTCTAATACCACTGATGTAACACCCTTTTTACCCCACAACAAATTCAAACATATTATTTACGAATAATCAGAGTTCAACACAAAGGGCATCACATTTTCAGCATAATCATCAAATAACATCATGTATGTTCCATGTTCCATAACACGGGTTGCAGCTTATGTTATAAATAAAATAAAGCCTCAATTCATGGCAGTGGATTATTTATTCAACATCTTAAATCATCATAATAGAAAGGGTATAACTATAATCCAAAACATCGTCAACAAGTGTTAAAGATAAACAAAAACGACAAAATAACCAAGCGTTCCCCAATGTTACATGACTCAGAGCAGGACACCACCTAGACTCTATAAACAACAAGAGACACACTCTGAGCTACTTCCGATCACCGAACTATTCTTGAGAATCTGCAGGATGGCATAATAGACCATCACTAAAGGCAGGCAGGGTGAGTAATCCACATTCAATATAAATAATATAAAGACGGAATTATCATACAACATGCAAATATACGTCATTTACATCAAATCTCACCCACATACAACATCAACAAGTCACATAATCATACAACAAATACAATCATGCTATGCCACATAGAATAAAATGCAACTTCATAAATGCATGTGGTACCAATTTTCAACATGTGATGGACACTAGCCATCAACCCTCCACATGGGAGCACAACATAATCAACAACACCTCAATCCATACAGTATTGAAGCCTCAATCAACATAAGAATGCCATGAATGCACAATGCGACAACAACAACAACAACAATATCATCTTGATCAACATTTACATCAGCATTCATCATTATACATCATTCGCCTAGTCACATTACTAATACTACATGGCATTATTTTACAACATATTCATCATAACATCATTTCATTCATTATTATTACAGATTTAGCCTAGTATAGCATGGTAACAACTCACAGCAACAACACAACAACATAGCACAACAAAACAAAACATCACAAGACATCCAACAAGAGAAAACATCTTTCAAAAGACTACAGATCTCGTAGCTAGCTCGCTAAGCGAGCAACTCTCTGTTTGCGAACTCACCAAAATTCCACTTGCTCTCTAAGCAAACTCCTGCTCTCTAAGCGAGGAGGCGATTTTTCTGAGAAAACCCTGCAATTTTTTGTACAACTTGGATATGCCCAAAAAACATCAAATAGCAGCAGAAAACAACAGAAAACGACCATACAACTTATTATCATCATATAATCATCACTTATAACCCCTAACAACAACAAATCAACAAATTCTATCAACAAACTACCCAACCCTAAGGTTCTCCCTCAAGAACCCTTTTTTCCTCATAAGACAATCCAAATATTACAGACATTGAAAGAGAACTACTCCCTATACCTTATTCAATTGAGCTTTCCCTTTCACCTCTTGAGAAATTCCTCTTTGTCTCCTTGTTCTTCAGAGCAACCTTCAACCTTCACCAAAACACGATTATGAGAATTTTGATCGTAATCTTTTTTTCTCATAAACTACTCAAAAGACCATGCTACCCCTTAGACCTCCAATTTCTTTTATTTTATTTGTAATAAAAATATTTAAATAATATCCAGTTATTATCATATCATTATTTAATAAAATAATTCCTTCTTAATATTCCACAAAATATCACCAATTACCACTTATTCATAAATAATTACATAAATAATTAAATTATGAAATTGGGGTGTTACACAAAACACTTCAAATAAAAAAAAACTCTTAAAACACTTTAAAACAGACAAACACGTCTTTCCTTCGAGAATTCTTTTCTCATTCCACTCACTCTCATCGTAAGAACGTGCCTCTTCATGTTCTCATGCAATACGATAAGGCACTCGATTCAGTGAGCCTGTAACACCTGAGCTCGAGCATTGTTCGTTCCCTTAAAAAAACATAAACATGTAGGGAAAATAAAGAATTGTGCTCGAGCATTGTTCGAGCACAATTCTTTATTTTCCCTACATTGTCTCTCGTTCTCTTTCCAGTCTCATTCTTTCTCCAGTTCCAATTTAGCAGCAGATGAAGCAAATCACAACACCCTTTGAGCAGTGCAAGCAAGCATGGATCCCGTCGAGTACGACGGGCGTGAAGGGGTGCTAATACCTTCTGTTCACGTAACCGACTCCCTTAATCGTTCTCTATGGTTCGCAAGTCACTGTTCTTTCCTTTCCCCCAGGTTTGCACAACATTACCTTTCTCTTGCCTTGGGATAAATATGTCTGACTAACGACTCTTCTTCTTTTTCCGCGCCACTTTCGCTTTTGTACTAGGATGAAAATCTTGGGAGCGACAATTGTTCTTCGTGATTTTATTGGTTAGAGTCTTGTATAGAAAGACTAGGTTATCTTGTCTAGAGATCTAACTATAATTAAATCTCTTTCGTATTGAAATGGGATCGGAGTACTCTCAGACTGTGAGGGAAATCATGATACATCCTTGTGCTCTTTACTTTTCCGCATTTACCGCTTTCATCACAAATCATAAACCAGAAAAGAAAGAAACACATTTATAAACTAATGCACCAAACCAGAAAAATAAGAACAAGTATTCTAAAACTGGATAAATTTTCAAAGTCCTAATTCACGCCCACCCCCCTCTTAGGTATACTTTATACTTACAGTTCTTGCTTAAAAAAGTTCATTTCATGAATCGATTCCAAGATTCATAATTGTTTTCTGAAAGTGGCGGAGAAACAAGAATGACACTTAGATTTTTTGCGGGATGAATGTAGTATGGACTGGATTGGTCAAAGGGATGGATTTTTTATTAGGTTGTTGTTGTTCTGGTTGTTGTTGGAATTGTTTCGATTATTGTTTTGTTTGTTGAAATCATCTTGATCATGATCTTCTATTCTATTGTTGAAGATGTTGGTGAAGCTCAATGAATGTAATAGATAGAGAAAAAAGATTAGTCTTCCAAATTATACACTACTGATACCATAACACAGTATGAAATATCTTTTGAATGAAAAATATTGAAACTTAGTTCTTATATTATTCATTGATCAAATATATAAAGGGTTAGTTACTTGCATGTCAAGTAACTGAAAACAACCCACACTCCTAGAAAATAGGAAAATAATCTAACTGTCATAATAGAAAAAAAAAAGTAACTAAACAAAATGATATTACCTTAAGACAATTTAAATTTTATGTTCATCGAATAATCAATGTATTTAATCAATTTATATATTAAATATATTGATTATTTAATAAATCTAAAAGTTAAATTTAATCAATTATATATTAGATATATGGATTATTTAATGAATCTAAAAAATAAATTGTCTCTTATAAAAAAAAACAAAAATAAAAACATTAGAGTTGGTATAAGACTTAGAAAAATATATAAATATAACATTAATAATTAATTAATAATTAATGTGTTTTTTTTCTTTAAATAAAATGATAATAATAACTACTAAAAATTCTCATGCACAATCATGAGTGTCGGAATTTCCGATAACGTCGGACTGAACAATATCAATTTTTACCATTAGGATTTACAAACACTATCAACACATTAAAGCATCTCCAAATTTTCCATTATAGATGCTCCTAGGAAAAACTTCTTTAGAAAAAACGATAAAAACGTTGAAAGATTATAATATCTAAAGGACACTACCCCACCACAACGTACAAGTAAGTCAATTACGCATGCTGTCCCCGTTTTTCCTTGGCCGTCACGGGTACGTTAATTTATTTGCTACTAGTAATCAAAACTGATTTTACTTCCTAAAACAAAATAGGAAATATATAACAAAATATATAGTTAATTTATTTTTATAATTGATTGGTGTACATATTAAAAGATATGAATTTTTAAAAAAGATTTTTGTGTGGAGAGTATGTTATTCTTTTATAGAAGTCCAAATTCATACTATCCATATATTTATTTTTAACTTTTTAGAACTGCCATGTGTTTTATTTGTAACACATTATTTAGGTTTGCATTTACTCCAATAACTTCACAATCAGTTATTCATTTTTGTTATCTTCTTCTACTCATAAGTTTGAAGTACGCATGCAATGATGAAAATTTATTAAGCTTAATTGTTTATTATCTACTCTTAGACTCTGTTTGCCAAATTTTTAATATACAATTCATAAGTTCATATATTTAAAAAAATAATTTGATAATTGACTTTTTTCGAGTTTATAGATTATTTTTATTGGTATATAATTTTTTATAAATTAATTCAAATGATATATTATTTATTATTTGTATTTGATATTATTGAATAGCTATTGAGCTAACATAACGAGACATTCGTTTTTCAATTTTTATTCTTAAATGAACTTCAAGATTTTCTCAAGAAACTCTATAAATATCTGCTCAACCAGTTCTTTCTCTAACTAATCTTCTTCTTCTACATGTTACACATAAATCAAAAACTAATATAGAGAAAAAGAAAGAAACATGAGTGTGGATCATGTGAGAGAGCCATTGTTGAAGAAGAATCACCATTACTATAAGGATTGTCCTGGTTGTAAAGTTGAACAAGCAAAAGAGCTTAATCAAGGTGTTTCCATTACAAATCTTTTCATCATTTGGATGGTGGTGTTATCTTCAAGTAACTAATTTTCAACTTCTACATAATTTCATTTTTCCAATTCTAACACTTTTCAGTGCTTAGTTCTTCTCTGATTTCTGTGTTTTTTCATGTTCAGCACTTCCTGCATCATCACTCTTTCCATTCCTTTATTTCATGGTGAGTTCACTGTATATTGTAATTCTTGGAAGTGGCCTAACACATAGCATAATTCTCAATGATGCAACGTTTTTTTTCAGATTAGGGATTTTAAAATTGCAAAATCTGAGGCGGATATTAGTTACTATGCTGGTTATGTTGGTAAGATTATTTTTATTATATAGTTTCTTTGAAGTCTTTATTATAAGATATTTCGGTTCGCTGATGATGATTGAAAATGTTGTAGGATCATCATTCATGCTTGGAAGAACTTTAACATCTGTATTATGGGGAATGGTTTCTGATCGATATGGTCGAAAACCTGTTATGATTATCGGTGTTTTCTCAGTGTAAGTAGATGTTTTCTGTTGCGTATGAATGTGTTGTTTTCTGTAATTACTGATGCTTATTTGGTTTCAGTGTCATTTTCAACACACTATTTGGCATTAGTATGAGTTTTTGGATGGCGGTTATCACAAGATTTCTCCTCGGATGTTTGAATGGTGCAATTGGACCAACTAAGGTACTACAGGTTTTTTATTATTTTCATCTATTACTGCACCAGGTATTTATTTGACAAAACTCCTCTGTTTGACAGGCTTATGCTACTGAAATTTTTCGAGAAGAACACCAAGCTCTTGGACTCTCAACGGTATGTCTCACCAGCGAGATTATATACAATAAAAACGGTCTGCAACTGCGATTAAGTCCGTATTTTATATGTCTTTGCAACTGCATTAATTACAACTAGTACTATTTAAAAACCTGGTCAATATGAGATTTTAATAGTAATGAATTCCATCATAATGATTGTAAGTGTGATATATTGTTTTAGGTGAGTGTAGCATGGGGAACAGGTTTAATCATTGGACCAGCATTGGGAGGCTATTTGGCTCAGGTACTATATTCATTCTTTGCTTTCTCAAGTAGGAGCGTTCATGTTCATGTTCATGCTCAAGTAGGGGAGTGTTCATGTTCATGTTCATGGTTCAGAAAACCGATTGAACCGAACTATAATAAAAGGTCATTTAAACCAACCGAATTGACTCAAAATTATTGGTTTAGTATACCAGTTCGGAATTTCAAATCGTATCAAAACATTAGAAGACAGTTTTTCCAAAAAGCCTATAAATGCGCATAATATTATTCTTTTAACTACCACTCTCCTATTTTCTCCTTGCAGCCAGCTGAGAAATACCCACATATATTTCCAAAGGGTTCCTTTTGGGATAAGTAAGTGAATTTTTCCCACATTTTCACTTCATTAAAAAAAGGGTCTGTTTGGATTTCGAAAGTTTTCAATTTTCGTTTTCGGTTGTCACTTTTAATTACAAATCTATCATTTTGTTTCTGTTTTGGTTCTTCTCTTCAAATATTCGTACAAACAATAGTGTAAATAACTTTTTAAAACCAGAAAATGGAAATCATGTTAAGGATTTAACTTTGGCTCGGCTCTGATCTTGTGTTTTTAACGGTTTAGGTATCCTTACTCATTGCCAAGCTTTATAATATCAGCGGTTTCATTGGTAGTAGTTATTGTCTGCTTGTGGATTCCGGTATGTATCTTTACTTTTTATGGATTTTATTTTCAACACTTTTATGCTGTCATTTCATAATGTAAACTGAATACAGGAAACAATTCACAATCACAATGGTAGCAATGTGTCCACTGATGATGTTGAAGCTTTAGAAAATGGAAGCAACAAGGTTGACAGAGAAAAGACAGTTCAAAAGAGTGAAAGCCTCTTCATGAATTGGCCTTTAATGTCATCAATAATTGCTTATTGTGTCTTCTCACTTCATGATATTGCTTATCAAGAGGTAAATTTCAAAATCATGAAGTTAAAATAAACTTAACTAAATATATGGGTTTTTTCAGAATCTCATGCTTCTTTTATGTGTTTTCTTTAGGTTTTCTCTTTGTGGTGTGTTAGTCCTCCAAGTCTAGGAGGTTTGAGCTTCACAACTGATGATGTTGGTAATGTTCTTGCAATTTCAGGTGCATTTTTAGACCCTTTAACAATTTGTATTCCTATTATTACATAATATATTTTATTTGTACTTTCACTAACTTCTGGAATTTTCAGGTCTAGCACTTGTGATCTACCAACTAACCTTATACCAGTATATGGAAAAAGCTTGTGGACCTGTTGGAATCGCCAGAATCACAGGGGTTAGTTTCATCAATTCATCTTATTGTGTCCATTACTGAAATTCCGCATTTCACTTATCATTTGAATTATGTTATGTTTCATGATGCAGATATTTTCAATACCACTTTTGCAAAGTTACCCCTTCATAGCAATGTTGTCAGGCATAACATTGTACATGTTCATTAGTATTGCTTCCATCCTCAAGAATATTATATCTGTAAGTTCACTTCTTCATTTGGTGAGAAAAGGTTATTTCTATTATTCGTTTAACTGATTGTATTCCTTTTGATGGACTTATAGGTGACAATTACAACAGGTTTATTCCTTGTACAAAACAGAGTAGTGGTAAGTGTGTTAAATTAATTGATTTTTGTTTCTACACAAAAAAATGTTTGATATTAGTTTTTAATGAAATTGTTGATTTGGAAAACAGGAACAAGAACAAAGAGGAGCCGCTAATGGTATTTCTATGACAGCTATGTCTCTATTCAAAGCTATTGGACCTGCTGCAGGTGGTACAATGTGAGTTTTCCTCTAATTTCTTGAACAATTTTGATCTCTAATAGGGAATAATATTTCAAAAGATATTGCTATTTACTTTTCAATTTAGATATCTAGAGAGTTAACACAAAATTCATCTTTAATTTTCAATTTTTCTTATGATCTTGATCAACACAGATTAACTTGGTCACAAAAGCGTAGCGATTCTTCTTTCCTCCCAGGTATGATCCACAACTAATTTCTGTGTTTTTGCTATATGTATTACTTGGTAGTTTACTATTGCACATTTAACTACAGGTACCCATATGGTGTTTTTCTTTTTGAATGTGGTTGAAGGAATTGGAATACTTATGATGTTCAAACCATTCCTTGGTGAAAAGAAGAAAACAGTTTCAGATCAGTTACACTGATAATAGACAACTTTACTAGAGTTATGCAGTCTCACTAGGTCATTATTGAGGACACTGATGGCAATTAAATGGATTAGTTTTGTTCTTTGCTTCTAAATTGCAAGTAGCAATTAAATGTATAAAAGCAAGTGAAAAAATGCATTGCATAAATGAAAATAAAAAGGAAAAACAATAGGATAGTTGTAAGGAAATAGAAAAGCTGGAAGTTACTGTGATTCTCTTTTGGAATCATGATTCTCAAGCTGAAAGTGACATCACTAATAAAATCTTCATTGTCTTTCTGATTTTCTATTATATGAACTTACTAAATTTGTTCAACTATGTTATTGAGAATTAAATATCATGAGGGATTGTATAGTTACAACTCTATACATAAGTTACATAACTCAAGTGTGAATATATTTTCATGTAAACAAACCAAAATCACCATATCAATAGATAAGGAAATATGATACACATCATGGTTTAACAAATTAGTTTCTAATATATAATCCCAAATGTAACATACAATATTAGCCTTCTAATCAACATAAACACTAATTATAATTAATACATTACAACAATCCAATAAAGATCTGCATGTCGATGATAGTGTCAAGCGTTCATGGCCATTCAACTCAACCAAAATTTTGCTCTAAAAATTAGGAATAGGGCAGGATAATCCAAGTCAGAGCCAAGAAATAGCAATGCCTGTAGACGACGTGATTAATTTTGAATAAATAAAATTTACCCTTCACAGTGATATTTGAAAGTTGGAGCCTCCAAGCTGAATCTGGCTCTAGACATTGAATTTCCTCATCTGTCAAATAAAGAGTATGCACACATGTAAAACTTCAAGAAATCAGCCTTAATGAGATAGATAATTTCTTTTAAGAAATGAAGAGAATCTCAACTCAGTTGGTAGATAATGATAAGCATAAACATTTGCATACATGTGAACATATGTGTGAGATCCATGCATAATCTTAAAGCATGTTTTATAAGATTTTGATAATGCTCCGGTAAAATATTTTACACGAAGACAACAGAGAAAACATCAGTTAACATGGGAAACCGCACCAGTCCAAAACAAATGCACATCCCAATAGCACATGAACAGCAATAACAACTTAAGCATTTCCTCGCTATAGCACGGTGCACATATAATACCAAAGTTTCACTTGGATCCTTCAGAACGTGAATGGATTCTCTACAATTGGAGATTTGATCTACCTTACATGGCCAAATCATCTCTAGAAAACATTATCAGCTTTTCAATAGTCACAAGTGCTACTCCTATTGTCTGTCTATCACATTTATTACTAAACTTTATGTTGTATTTTCGGTTTTATTATTGATTAAAAGAGGAGAATATCAATTGTATTAATGATAAACCAACTTAAGATTAAGGAATAAAAATATAATAGCTTTTACCTATATTTTTCCAATACTTTATCTCATATTTCAACTCTCCACCACCACATTCTCATCTCTGGTGTACAATTTTCCTTTGAGCATAATAGGTATCACAAATAACTAACTGTTTTAGGGGGCTGAGCCTAAAAAGTTAGGCCCCTAAAATATATTTTATGGGATCAAAAATTTTAAAAATAAATGAGCCCTAAAATATATAAGGTCTTTAGAGTGAAGGTCCCTAAGAGCCTAAAAATCCCTATATTTTTAAAAATTGACTTTTTCCATCAAACAAATTTGATTTTTTTTTTCAAAAAAATTGATATTTTTTATTTTTGAAAAAAAAATCGATTTTTTTAATTTTAAAAAATTGGTATTTTTTTCAAAGAAAAAAATCGAATGTTTTTTATTTTCAAAAAAATCAACTTTATTTATTGAAAAAATCGGTTTTAGAAATATCGAGTTTTTTTTCTTTTTTTTCAAAAAATTAATTTTTTTTCCTAAAAATCGAATATTTTTCGAAAAATCAAGTTTTTTTCGAAAAATCGAATATTTTTTGAAAAGTCAAATATTTTCCAAAAAATTGAGTTTTTTTTTCGAAAAATAGAGTTTTTTTCAAAAAATCAAATTTTTCAAAATCGAATATGTTTCGAAATATCGAGTATTTTTCAAAAATCAAGTTTTTTTTTTCCTAAAAACGTATTTTTTTTCCTAAAAACGTATTTTTTTCAAAAATCGTATTTTTTTCCTAAAAATCGAATATGTTACGAAATATCGAGTATTTTTCAAAAATCAAGTTTTTTTTTTGAAAAAACGAGTTTTTTTTTTTTTAAAATCAAGTTTTTTTTCCAAAAAATAGAGTTTGTTTTGGGAAAATGAGTTTTTTTTAGAAAAAAGTTTTTTTTCGGAATATTGAGTATTTTTCTAAAAATCGAGTTATTTTTCGAAAAATCGAATTTTTTTTCGAAATATCGAGTTTTTTTTTTAAGAAAATCAAATATTTTTCGAAAGAATTGAGTTTTTTTTTAAAAAATCATTTTTTTATTAAAAAAATAAAATATTTGATTTATTATATTTTGAGCCCTTACTAGATCCCATAAAAAACAAAAATACGAAGGGGACCAAGAAAATATTAGTAGGGGGCCTAAAAAAATACCAAATAGAAGCATAAATATTAGGGTCTTATAAGTTTTTTTTTTTTACCCCTCTACAAATAACACCCAAAACATATCTTCATTTCATCACCAACTTGATCATATGACCTACATCTTCTTCTTGTACATATCAAAAGTACCTAACCATATAACTTTTGGTGTAGCATGATCTTCATTCTTCAACTTTCAACTTTAAGTGAAAGCTAGCATGTCTTGCTAAACTTGCATTGTATTCACTGCACCTTACATCTAGTATACCAATTAAGGGTCAATTGGTAGAATTTAATTAGTGTGTCTTGTTTTGTGATAATAAAAATTGATTTTAAATTAATTGATTTTGTAAAATTGATTCAAGATAAAAGTGAGTTGAATATAATAGAGAAAGCAAAGGATAAACTGATTATGAGATAGCTATTGAGTGGTTTTGGGTGGGAGATACCAAGACTCTCGAATTTCTTGGATAGGAATTGCTTTATAACTATTCTATCACTTTCTCTGATGTATAGGTGTGTTTAATTTGTATCAATAATATAAAAAGTTGTTCTAGACAAATTCTGCAAAGGATTGTACTATCATTTCTGTTTTCTTTTTCTTAATTCATTCACTATAGGTCCAGTTTCTATCACATTCATGCATATTTCAAATAACTTATGACTAGCTTATACAAAAGAACTTATCATATATGCTTAAGACTAGTTCATTTTAAAATCAACTTGACAAAATAAGTTTAAAACATACTCTTTGGTGAGTTTCTACAATAAAAAAATTTCAAATCTGAAAAGGCACAAAATGCACACTTATTAGTAAAAATAACATACTAAGAAATCTGATTTAGATCACGTGCCTTTGTTGTGAGAAGCTATAAGATTAAAAATTTATTAGAAACTTAGATGACATAAGAAGGCAACTTAAGAAGTTGAAATCAGTATGCATTCACTATAAATGTCAAAGTACTTTGAAATCGTGCAATAGATCCACAAACCTCATTTAGCCATGAACAGGCTTCCTAGAACCATGTTAGCTGCGAGCAACTGCAAAAAAAATGTCAACCAAAGAAACCACGGCACTTTGCTGATCCACACAAGCATTTCGTTTTCCTTCTGAGTGCACTACTACCCTCGGCATGACCAGCAAGGACAAATCCATAATCATATGTTAACTCTGCCATAGGAGGAATATGTTTAAGGGCGAAAAATGCAATGTGGAGAAAGGATTGATTGTTTTCCGCATATAGGACCGGCTGCCAAAACACATTTGGGGAGCAACTATGGTTCATGAATCTACCCACATTTCCCACATTCTTGGCACTTATAATGAGAGGAGATGGTATAGTATAATCTTCACTCAAAACATTTGAACTTACTTCTTCCAGTAAACCAGGTTCATGATTCCACCTGAATGGTTGATAAATACGGCTTGTGTCGAAAATATATTCATCATCATCTCCTTCACCATTCTGACATACCTTAGCTCTGTCAATAACTTCTCCTGCATACTCGCAAATAAAGCTACCAGCACGAATAGGATCCAGTGTCCGAAGCCCCCAGCCCCTATCCTTTGTTTTGAAAACTTCCATCTGTTGCTTTAAACCAGTCTGCGATACTCGATTTTTGCAGTTAGGAAGACACCGACACATAGGGCCACATTCGTGAATCAGTGGCTTCCGACTCACTAGAATACTATTTGCAGTATACGGAAAATCACCTTCGTTTCTTTGAATGCAAGAACAGTTCAAATCACCAGGGATGCATGCTTTGCTACAATTGCAGCCAAGCGAAGGCTGCACTAAACCAAAAGGTTTCGGTTTTTTGAGAGACATGAAATAAGTGAAAAAGGCAGGACCTTTTTCATCATCAACATCATTGACAAGTGATACTGGAATACTTTCAACTCCATTGGAGAGGTCAGCAAGGATAAAACCATTCCTTGAAGCAGAACCTGCTTTCCACTTTTGAGCCAATTTCCAAGCAGCAAAAGCACTTTTTTGTCCAGGCAACCTCACCAACTTATACTTAAATATACCACCACCAGATTTCCCTCTTTCAATCCAAGAATCTTGGATTCTATACAAACCATCATACATATAGATTTTTGCACTTTTATTCGTAGCATCTCTCAATCCTCGAATGACTCTAACTTCGTCGTGACGTTGCGCACTTCTGTCCAAAGCAAGATTACCCCTTTGGAGCTTCTGATCAGTCACATGCTTATCTTTCTTGTTGAAATTCTCACCTTGACCACTATAAACTAAAACATCATTATCCTCTGTATCATCACCATATACTCCTGATGAAACAACACTTAATGCCACAGTATCCTCCTTAGACCCGTCCTTGATGTTCATGTAATCAATTCCACCCATCGATTGAGCGTGTAAACCCACAAGACACATTTCCATTCGAAAAAAGAAAATGTCCCCAATCTCAATCCCAGGCACCACCCCCGCTCTTCTCCTCAAGTTTGTTTTAACCCCTTTACATGTCAAAGCATTGCTTGCTCTGAGATCCGCACGCTTGATAGCAAGCGAATTGGTCAGTTCCTTCGAATCTTCAAGCTGGCATAGCCTTCTCCGAATCGAATCAAATGTCATGAGCACATGATTAACCGATTCACAGTCACCGTCGTCATTTCGAGACGGGTTAACACCAAGATTAGAACTTTGACCGTCACCGGCCGCCTCCCGTCTTTTCTTATTCTTCTTCCTTTTAAGAAACTCTTTACAATTCTGTATATTCTCTGTACCTCGCTTCCGTGTAGCATCAACACAATTGTCACCGTTCAACCCTTCTGAAAACGAATTAACACTTCCATCCCCTCGTGGATTCACTTCTTCATCAACTGAACTCTTGTAGAACCTAATTGGAGTCACTTCAGCAGCAACGGGAGTTTCTTGAGTCGTTTCTTTGGCAGAAACGGGAATTTCCTCGGCTGTTTCGGCATCAACAGGAACTTTTTCAGCTTCTTTTGGATGAGGAATTTCTTGGGACTTCTCAAATGAATAAAATGGAGGAAACCCAGATGGATATTGGGCAGGAAAACAAGATTGAATATTTCCCGGCAATACAGGAGCTAAACTACGCAAGGGTTTCACTTCTACAATCCTAGATTTATCAACTGAATCTGAAGCATGAAAGGTGTTGTTGCCTTCCATCAAAATACCTAAAAAAATCAACTTTTTAGTATGAAATTTCACAAATTTTGCTCAAAAATTATACCGTTGTAACTCTTGGAAGGAAAGATGGTACAATAAATGAGAAAAATTACCGAAAGTTGCATATGGTTGAAGGCGCTTGAAATTGACAAGGAGAGAAACTGAGAAGAAAGGAGAGTCAGAAGAGTGAAAATATACTTAGAAGTAACGATTTCAATTGGCTTTTCCAGTTTTCCAGAAGAGTTATTATTATTATTATTATTATTATTATTATTATTATTTATTATTGTTCTTCATCCAAGAGTTGCTATTACATTACTTTTTCTTCCATTTTTTTATTTTGTGAAAATCATTAGCATCTATTCCATTTTTTATTTTATGAAAATCAATTATTTAATATTTTTTCCTTAAAAGTAAATATAGTTTTTAAACTTTCCAAAAACATATTTAGCAAAACATATAAAAAGGAAAAATGAAAAAAAAAACATATAAGGCATTAAAGATTAAAAATATATGTTTTGTTATCATTCTCTCAAAAAGAATATATGTATGTTGCGTTCATCATTTTTGGTTCGGCATTATCACTTTTTTAGAGGAGTGTTTTGACTGTGTCCTCGGAATATGATCTTCAGAACCGACAGCTCAACTGAGATAGCTCCACCGTTGTGGGAAACCCACATGGTAGAATTCTCCCAAAAGAACCACGTCTAAGTTGTGGTATTTCACGTCATAGCATCGTACTAAACAACACGTGTAACAACATGAATATTCATTCTAATCAAATGTGTATACTCGAGCCGGTATAGTGGGTTCATCTCACATAACACCCTGTCCCACCAAACAGAAACCCACTACAGCCAACCAACATATATATGACAATGATAATATACAATAAAGTAAATGTGGTAAGCAAATAAATAAAGCAGAAAGTAGGTAAACACGTAAAGATAAACACTCAATGAACGTAAAACAAACAAGCACTAGAATTGACTCGCATAGGGGAGTGTCCTCAGCAGAGTCGCCAGTTGTCGCAACGCGAAAATAACCGACGAAAAACTAACAGAAGAGTCGCCACCAAACGTTATTTATCCCAACGGGAAAAGGAAACGATCGAAGAAAAACTGGGGGAAAGGAAAGACGAGGTCATCGCAACCAAGTCGGGATTCGGGAGTCGGTTACATGAAGATAAGGTATTAGCACCTCTTCGTATCCATCGTACTCAATAGGATCCACGCTTGTTGTTTTGCTTAACGGATGTAAGAAAAAAGGGGGGAAAGAAAGAAGTTGACTCGGTAGGAAATAACATCTTAGGCCTACGTATCTCGTCCGCAATGAGAATCAGAGTCGACGTAGTTCTAAACAGAACGGGGAAGTTTGGGAAGTATGCTCGCCAAGACATCGCGTATTGTGCCTACGTATCTCGTATGGAATGAGAATTGGAGCTATCGTAGTTAGATTCACTACGGGTGACCAATTACTTTTTGTGTTTTTTAGGTGGATAATATCAATGTACGCATTCTAGCAGTTTAGGTGTTGTCGCTCGCTACGTGGAGACTTATAAATATACATGTTTGTGGTATAACGAACTTGACATATCTTTTACGTCTAGTACAAAATGAGATGAGGAGAGAAAAGACGATTGATTTGTTTATGTTTTTTTAAAATAAATGTTTACATTTGTTTAGTTTATGGTATGTATAGTGCTAAAGACTATGACATAGGAGCGAGTACTTGACACATCGCCCCGAGACGGGACGCGCACAAAGCACCCTGGATAAGTTTAGGATAGATTCCCTCTTATCATTTCCCATGTTATTAAGGCTCATGGCATACCATACATACTTTAGTTGTTATATGTTTGACTTTTGATTTGAAGGAGAGAAGAAAGAGACTCAAATGGTGTAAAAGAAAAGACTAAGGGGAAATTATCATCCTAAAAGTTATCATGCATTGTTAATCCTATAGTTGAGGTTAGAAAGAGGACTTCTATCTAAGTTAGCATGCAAAAGATTACTCAAAAGTCTATCCTACTCCAAGCTTAATCAAAAATTAAGTTGGACTAGGTACTCTTAATGTCTATCCTACTCCAAACTTAATCGAAAATTAAGTTGGACTAGGTGGCCCTAAAGGAACATACAAAGAAGAAACAAGAGATAAATATGGAAAGAGGTTACATAAATGTAAGCAAAAAATTAATAACAAAGCAAATTAGTACAAGAGTTCTTATCGTTTGACACAAGCTCAACTAATTAATAGTTGAAGACACAATTCAAAACTAGGTCCTAATGCACATGTAAAAGTCCTAAAACTATCTCAAGGATAAATTCAATCAACATACAACATAAAAAGACCTCAAATGAGGAAATAGACCATACAAGTCAGTAGCAATAACATGTTAATGTTAACTCAAGTTAATGATTCAAAGATGATTCTAAAATGTCAAGTTACGTTCCACTTTAGCACCCAATTAATTGTCATCTTGCCTCTAAAGGTCATGCAAGTGAAATGAAACCTTATATGAATTGTAGATGTTTTAGATTGGCACTATTTTATGGTCAAACATGTTTCTAATTTTGTATGTCATATGTGATGTTATGACATGTGATTTAAGCATTATGCAGGTGTGAATGTTATTGTTTACAGTTGTTTTAGCCGGATGTCAAGACTGATGTCATGACATCTCTGACTGGGCCTGAAGACCTAGATGAATCATTATTTCATGCACGCGTTTTGCTGTTATTAATTGTATGATTTGTTGAGTATCAACTAGTGCGGTTTATTAGAAGGAAATGAGTCATCTTGGAGATATATTAGCAGAACAATATTTGTTGTTATTTTCATTTCTTTATTTAAGGAAATATTGTATTTGTTTTGTGCAAGTTCAGAAGGTCCATGCCCATGTTTCAAGACTCTATTAAAAGGTTACATTACCCTAGTTTGCATACGAAGACAGATAGAGAGAATAAGGATTGTCGTATTCAGCGTTTTCGTGTGTTTGTTAGTTTTCTTGTGAGCCAAAAAATTATCATGTTGATGGTTGTTTTGGACTAGGTTTATTGAGTTGTATTGTTATCCACTCAAAGATTTTAAGCAATAGTGTTTGTACTTGACCGAAGCTTTGAAGCAAGGTCAAGGATTGTTTCTTGAAGTGTGTCTTCACTCTTACTGAATTGTTTGTCTATTATCACTGTGGTAATTGAGGGGGAGTGAGAGGTGTCTCATATTTAGGAGTTCCTAAATAGAACTAGCATTGGGTAGTGATTAAGTGAGAAGATCTTAAACTGGGATGTTTGTTGAGGGTCTTTGAATTGATACTACTGATAGTGGAGTTCCTTCCTGGCTTGGTATCCCCCAAAGTAGGTGTGTTTGCACTGAACTGGGTTAACAATTCCTCGTGTTCTTTATTTCTGTTTTGTTTATTTATCTTTTTGCTTTTAACCTTGTCAGATATTATGACATCATATTCGACATCGTATATTTGTTTCCAGAATTTCAATTAGCATCCGAGTAGGCACCCTGCTTGCTTTTCTGGGTGAGATCTAGGGGCAATATTTTCTGGTACTATGGACAAGGATGGAGGATTTGGGAATAAACCACCCATTTTGGATGGATCTAATTATGATTATTGGAAACCTCGCATGATTACTTTCTTGAAATCTCTGGACAAAAAGGCATGGAAAGTTGTTTATAAAGGATGGGAACATCCTATCACTACTGATAATGATGGAAATGTGACTTTAAAGCCTGAAGAGGATTGGAGCAAAGATGAGGATGAGTTGGCGCTATGGAATTCTAAAGCCTTGAATGCTTTGTTCAATGGTATTGATAATAACATATTCAAATTGGTGCATCATTATGAATTGGCCAAGGAAGTTTGGGATATTATTAGAACCACTCATGAAGGAACTTCCAAAGTCAAGATGTCAAGAGTTCAAATACTTACTACTAAGTTTGAGAATCTAAGAATGAAAGAAGATGAGACTATTCATGACTTTCACATGAATATTCTTGATATTGCTAATGCCTCAGGAGCTTTAGCAGAAAATATGTCTGATGAAAAGCTTGTGAGGGAAATTCTCAGATCACTTCCCAAAAGATTTGATATGAAGGTGACTGCTATAGAAGAGGCACGTGACATCTGTAATATGAAGGTTGAAGACCTTATTAGATCTCTTCATACATTTGAAATTGGATTCAGTGATGTTCCTGAAAAGAAGAATAAAAGCATAGATCTTGTGTCAAATACTGAGGGAGAAGTAGAAAAAGGTGAAGTGGAGAATGAAGAAAGCCTGAAAGAAGTTGTTGCCATTATGGAAAGACAATTCAACAAGGTCATGAAAAGGATGGATATTAACTCAAGACCAAATGTCAGGAACACTTCATCTGACATCGGAAGATCAAATGAGTCTAGGACAAAGCTTGAAGAGAAGTCAAGTCAAAGCAAAAGAGTGCATTGTCATGGATGTGAGAGTTTTAGCCACATTATAGTTGAATGTCCTACCTATTTGAAGGGACAAAAGAAAGGCCTCTTTGTTACATGGTCTGATGGAGATTCTGAAATTGACTTTGAAGAGGAATCAACTAAACATATCATTGTTTTGACAGGGACACGTATGTCTGATGAAGACTCTAGTGAAGATGAACTAACCTTTGAAGAACTTGTTGATACTTATCAAAAGCTATGTATAAGATGTGTACAAGTAATTCAAGAAGGATAAAACTAGAAGAATATCACAGCAACACTGGAGAATGAAAAGGAAAAGCATTTGTCAACAATATTTAATCTGAATAATGAAGTCACCATGCTGAATTCCAAGCTGGATCAGATGACCAAATCCATCAGAATGTTGAACAGTGGATCTGAAACACTTGATGATATTATTCAGACTGGAAGAAGTGTAGGAGACCTAACTGGGATATGATTTAATGGTTCTAAAAACAACTCCTTAAGTAGCAGCCAACCTGAGCTCAAGAATAATGTTTTAAAATAGATGTCGAAATCAGTGTCTCAACATCATGGAACAAAAAGATCAACTCATCAAAGGAGAAGATATCAAAGATGGAGGTGCCACTATTGTGGTAGGTTTGGTCACATAAAACCTTTCTGTTACAGACTTCATGGATATCCTGATCATAATCTATAGCCAAAACCTAAACAAAATATGGTCATCAAAAAACAACAGTGGGTTCCGAAGCATGTTGCCTTGATAGCTCATACTTCACTTAGAGTATCAGCTAAAGATGATTGGTATTTTGGTAGTGGTTGTTCCAAGCATATGACTGGAATAAAAAATCTGTTGGGTGATATCAAACCTCATTCTACAAGTTATGTAACTTTTGGTGATGGAGCTAAAGGAGAAATCAAAGGAGTTGGAAAACTTGAAGGTTCAAGTGTTCCAAATCTTGATGGTGTACTACTTGTGGAAGGATTGACTGCTAATCTCATTGGCATCAGGAAATTGTGTGATCAAGGATTCATTGTCAATTTCACAAAATTAAAATGTATTGTCACAAATGAAGAAAAGGTAGTAATCATGAAGGGAGTCAGATCTAGAGATAATTGTTATCTTTGGGTTAATCAAGATCTATTTTACTCCAAAAAAAGGTACAAAAGAGAAGATCATGATTACTCAAGATAATGTGGATGGAACTGTGAGACATGAAGGGTGTTTTGAATAATGTCAAAAACTTGGGTATTTGAAATGGTGTGTGGTAAGACAAGCAAGAAGGGATGACCTCATGAAGAAAAGTTTTCATGAGATATTTGACTGCATGAGTCGACTCATGCTCCTCAACAGGTCGACTTAATATGTACATTTAATTTGAGTTAACTCATGGCTTATTATAGGTTGACTTATACAATGTGATTTTTCCTTTAAGACTCTCGGGTCCCAATAGGCTGACTAAGCAAGGATTTTAGGTCGACTCATTGACTTAGTACAGGTCGACTCATCCATATGGAGAGGTCGACGCATTACTGACTTATGCGCCCATTCTGTTATTTTTTTCACTTACTTTTACTTTTACTTTCTATTCTTTTCTAACCAATTTAAATAGTTGTTTTCATGTTTTATGATAAAATAACAAGAAAAGTGAAATAGATACATAGCTTTCTCTTCATCTTCTCCTTCTTTGCATCAATCAACAATCACACACAACAATCTTTGTTGATCAAGGTGCGAATTAAGGTGATAACGTCCAATCGTGAGATCGAGATTTCAGCTTGGATAGAGAATGTGTGGGTTTTTTTTTGTAAAAAAACCTAAAAGGTTTTCTCCTCCAAGATCGTAGAAGATTTGGGGGTTTTGCACGCAATTATCGTTCGTAGATTCAGCTGAGTGAGGGAGTTTGAAGATCAAGGGAATCGTTCATTCATATCATGTTAACCGGAGGATTATGAAGATAGTTGTGGGTTCACAAGCATTGAAGAAAATCAGCCGTGCTCAAAGTTTGAAGGATTGTATATTCTTGCAAGAAGGGAGTTATTAATCAAAGGTTTTCTCGACGCGCATGAAGAACTTGGTTCTTCTCGAATCAAGGGACAAGAAGAGTTATTGCAACAATCGCAATTCTGATTGGTTTGTTGTTCCAATTTTCTTCTTGTATAAAAAATTACAATATTAATGAAATATCCCAATTCGATTGAGAATTAGGGGGAGAGTACTTTTAGCGAGGACGGTGAAGGAACTACCTAAACAAATCTATTGTGTTCTTTATTAGTTTCATTCTAATATTTTCTACATTGCTTGAATTTGTGTGGTTTGAAAAATTTTGTTTTGGTTTAGTATGTGCACACCAACTATTTGATAAATTGTTGCTACCAATTTTGACTGCAACCTTGTAAAAATTATACACTACTTTAACATACAAATAACATTTTGTGTGGGTGCACACCAAGTGTTTGAGAAAAAGTCAAACCACACCAATTCATAATTTTTGTGCTTATTTCTCATTCATAATTCATTGTTGAGAGTGAGGTATCAAGTGTGCTGGATTTTAGTGGTTTATTTGCATTGTTTTAATTCTTCTTATCATCTATTATTTCTGTAGATGTTTAGAATTGGCAGAATTTTTGACCAACAAGAAATATTGAATTCAGTTCAGAATGTCCTATCAGATGTTGGGACATTATCAAACAGAGTATAAGAACTTATTTCAGTATGTCACACCAGATGTTGGGACATTGTGTAAATGACTTAAGTTCAGTTTTTCAGGATGTCCCAACAGATGTTGAGGCATCTCAAACCTGCTACCAGAATTAATTAATGACTAACTGATCTGAGATATTTAAGGAGAGTTATCTGGAATTAATTATGGATGGATAAAAACAGAACAAGGCGCATCTGTAGGAAGTTTTATTATGAGGCTTCAGATTAATCAGAAGAACTAAATCACCTAGAATCTAGGAAGTAACAAACCCTAATTCAAGGTGGAAGCTGCATGTGTTTTAGGACTGGATTAACCTACAGAAAGCCCAAATTACAAACACCTATTTAATCAACAGAAACTCACAAAATTGAGTACGAATTTCAGAAGACAAAATAGGGTGTTGTGTTTTAATAGCAGGTTGTTTTTAATTGTACCACTTAATGAGCTTTTAAGCATAAGTGCATTTGTGACTTGATTGAAACTGTGAAGTAAGATCAAGCTGTTTTGTTTGAAGAATGTCTTCAATTTTATTAAACTTGTAAACAAGATCACTGTGTGATTGAGGGGGAGTGAGTTGGTACTCATATCTAAGTTGTGTCTTAGGTAGAAATTGCATTGGGTAGATATTAAGTGAAAGATTAAACTGGGTTGTTTAAGTCTAGAATTAATATTACTTATAGTGGATTTCCTCCTGGCTTGGTAGCCTCCAGATGTAAGTGTGGTTATACACTGAACTGGGTTAACAAACTACTGTGTTGTTTAATTTTCTTGCACTTTAAGTTTTGGTTAAATCTGTCAAGTGTTGGAACATCTCATAGGACATCTCATACCTGATCACAGAATTTCAATTGGCATCAGAGCAGGCACCCTGCCTGTTTATACTGGGTGAGATCTAGGGAATACAAATTCTGGAAACATGGACAGAGATATAGGATCAGTAAATAGACCACCTATACTGGATGGATCTAATTATGACTACTGGAAGCCAAGAATGATTGCATTCTTAAGATCACTTAACAACAGGGCCTGGAGAGCTGTCAACACTGGATGGGAACATCCTGTCCAAGACACCAAAGATGGATCAAAAGTGTTGAAACCTGAAGAAGAATGGAGTAAGGAGGAAGAAGATTCAGCACTAGGCAACTCCAAGGCCTCAAATGCTTTATTCAATGGCATTGATAGAAACATCTTTAGACTTGTGCATCACTGTGAGCTAGCCAAAGATGTTTGGGACACTCTCAAAACAACTCATGAAGGAACATCAAAGGTAAAAATGTCAAGACTTCAACTTCTCACCACCAAGTTTGAAAACTTGAGAATGAAGGAAGATGAGTCAATTCATGAATTCTACATGAACATCTTAGATATAGCCAATACTTCTGGAGCCTTGGGAGAAAAGATGACTGATGAAAAGCTTGTAAGAAAGATTCTCAGATCTTTGCCAAAAAGATTTGACATGAAAGTCACAGCAATAGAAGAAGCTCAAGACATATGCACAATGAAAGTTGAAGAGCTCATTGGTTCCCTTCAAACATTTGAGATGGGAATGAATGACACAAATGTAAAGAAGAACAAAAGCATAGCCTTGGTGACAAATACTGATGAAGAAGAAGATGATAAATCAGAAACTGGTGAAAGTTTATCAGACAACATTGCTATGCTTGGAAGACAATTCAAAAAGATTCTCAGAGGAATGGAAGGCAAATCCAAACCCAGTGGAAGATACACAAACTCTTCTGAGAACAAAAGATCTTATGATGCTAACAGAAGGTCAAATTATGATGAAAAGACCAGTCAAGAAAAAGGAATTAAATGCCATGGATGTGAAGGATATGGACACATCAGGAATGAATGTCCTACCTACTTAAAAAGGCAAAAGAAAGGACTCTCTGTAACCTGGTCTGATGAAGACTCAGGAGGTGATTCAGAAGAAGAATCAGCTAAGCATATCACTGCTCTAGCTGGATTATGTGAATCTGAAAGTGAATCCAGTGATGGGGAGCTTACTTTTGAAGAACTTGAGCAAGCATACAAAGATCTATACAAAAGAAGCACTGAAATATGCAGTGAGGTTATAAAGCTAAAGAAGCAGAATGAGGCACTAGAAGATGAAAAAGCAAGTGATCAAGAGATCATTGACACCTTGAAAAGTGAAGTAAGTCTTCTCAACTCCAAGTTGGAGCACATGTCCAAATCTGTTAGAATGCTGAACAGCAGCTCAAATACACTGGATGTTATTCTCAACAACAATAAGCATTCAGGGGATAAAAGTGGACTGGGATTTAACAGAGTTCATAAGGATGAAGCTAGCTCTAGCAAAACTACTTCAAAGTCCATTCAGTCAAACAAGATGTCCCAACAGATGCTTCAACATCAGGAAAAGAACACAAAGTCAAACATAATGTTCCAACAGATGTCTCAACATTCTGAAAAGAACAAAATGAAGAAGAAGTATCAAAGATGGAGATGTCATCATTGTGGAAGATTTGGACATATCAAACCTCATTGCTATAAGTTACATGGATATCCAAATCAGATGTATCAGCAACCTTCTAAGCAGAAAATAGAAGTTACTAAGAAAGTGATGCATAGACATCAAAGAAATCAGCAACCTCCTAAGCAGAAGACAGAGGTCATCAAGAAGGTATGGAGACCAAAAGCCAGCATTCAGGCTGATCAAAGCTACATACCTAAGAACAAGATCAACAATCAATCTTGGAGATCTACTGATGAACAATACACAGGGCAGAGGCATCAAAAGAAATCTCAACTCAAATGGTCAAATAAAAGTGTTGCATATATAGCACATACATCACTAAGAGTATCAGCTAAAGAAGACTGGTACTTTGACAGTGGATGTTCAAGACACATGACTGGATTGAAGAATCTGCTAGTAGACTTAAAGTCACATTCATCCAGATATGTAACCTTTGGAGATGGAGCTAAAGGAGAAATCAAGGGAGTTAGGACCTTGGACTGTCAAGATGTTCCAAGACTAAATGATGTGCTGCTAGTTAAAGGTTTAACTGCTAACCTGATCAGCATAAGTCAATTATGTGATCAAGGGTACAATGTAAACTTTACCAAAACTGAATGCATAGTGACTAACAAAGAACAAGAGGTTGTCATGAGAGGAGCCAGATCTAAAGACAACTGTTACATGTGGGAATCTCAAGACTTCAGTCTCACTTCAACTTGCTCTTTAGCTAAAGAAGAAGAAGTGAAACTATGGCACCAAAGACTAGGTCATCTTCATTTCAGAGGCATAAAGAAGATAATATCTATGGATGCTGTAAGAGGTATTCCTAAACTAAAGATTGATGATGGCAAAATATGTGGTGAATGTCAAATAGGCAAGCAAACCAAGATGTCCCATCCAAAGCTCCAACATCTGACAACTTCCAAAGTTTTGGAACTATTGCATATGGATCTTATGGGACCTATGCAGGTTGAGAGCCTTGGTGGCAAGAGGTATGCCTATGTGGTGGTTGATGACTTTTCAAGGTATACATGGATAAATTTCATCAAAGAAAAGTCTGATGTATTTGATGTATTCAAAGACTTATGCCAAAGAATACAAAGGGAAAAAGCCAGCTGTGTGATCAGAATAAGAAGTGATCATGGAAAAGAATTTGAGAACCAAAAGTTCTTAGATTTCTATTCTTCAGAAGGAATCAATCATGAATATTCTTCTCCTATCACTCCTCAACAGAATGGGATTGTTGAGAGGAAGAATAGAACTATTCAAGAATCAACAAGAGCTATGATCCATGCTAAAAAGTTACCTTTGTACTTCTGGGCTGAAGCTATGAACACAGCTTGTTACATCCACAACAGAGTTACTCTAAGGAAAGGAACTTTGTCCACAATCTATGAAGTCTGGAAGGGAAGAAAACCCACAGTTAAGTACTTCCATGTGTTTGGAAGTAACTGTTATATTCTGGCAGATAGGGAGCAAAGAAGTAAAATGGATCCTAAAAGTGATGAAGGGATTTTTCTTGGATACTCTATAAACAGCAGAGCATATAGAGTATTTAATTCTAGAACCAAGGTTATCATGGAGTCCATAAATGTGATAATTGATGATGCTCCTACAGATGTCCCAGAAGATGTTGGAACATCTGCTGATATCAAGATTGAAGCTGAAGAAAAGAGTGATCATTATGACTTCACTCAAACTGATGCAAAGACAGAACAATCCAGCAAACCTCCCTCCATCAGAATACAGAAGGATCATCCCAAAGATTTGATAATTGGTGATCCCAACAGAGGTGTAAGCACTAGATCAAGAGAAGTGATTTCAGGTTCCTGTTTTGTTTCTAAAATAGAACCTAAAAACATCAAGGAAGCTCTTACTGATGAATACTGGATTTGTGCTATGCAAGAGGAATTAGGTCAATTCACAAGGAATGAAGTGTGGAATCTTGTTCCTAGACCTGATGACATAAATGTGATTGGAACAAAATGGGTGTATAAGAACAAGTCAAATGAACAAGGAGTTGTTACAAAGAACAAAGCTAGACTTGTAGCTCAAGGATACACACAAATTGAAGGAGTAGACTTTGATGAAACCTTTGCACCAGTATCAAGGCTTGAATCAATCAGACTACTTTTAGGAATTGCTTGTATCTTAAAGTTCAAGCTATTTCAAATGGATGTGAAAAGTGCCTTTTTAAATGGTTATCTAAATGAAGAGGTATATGTAGAACAGCCTAAAGGATTTGTTGATCCAAGCTGTCCAAATCATGTATACAAACTAAAGAAGGCTCTTTATGGTCTGAAGCAAGCTCCAAGAGCATGGTATGAAAGGCTGACTACTTTTCTTGTCAAGCAAGGGTACAGGAAAGGAGGAATTGACAAAACCTTGTTTGTTAAAGATGAAGAAGGAAATGTCATGATTGCTCAAATATATGTAGATGACATTGTCTTTGGTGGGATGTCTGACAGGATGGTCAAACATTTTGTCAACCAAATGGAATCTGAATTTGAAATGAGCCTAGTAGGAGAATTAACCTACTTTCTTGGACTGCAAATAAAACAAATGGAGGACTCCATGTTCATTTCCCAAAGCAAGTATGCTAAGAACATAGTCAAGAAATTTGGAATGGACAGTGCTACTCATAAGAGAACTCCTGCCCCCACACATTTAAAGCTGACTAAAGATGAAAAGGGTGAGAATGTAGATCAAAGCATGTACAGAAGTATGATTGGAAGCTTGTTATATCTGACTGCTAGCAGACCAGACATAGCATTTGCAGTAGGTGTATGTGCAAGATATCAAGCTGATCCAAAAGTCAGTCATCTTAATCAAGTCAAGAGAATTCTGAAATATGTTAATGGTACTTGTGACTATGGCATAATGTACTTTCATGGATGTAAACCAATTCTCACTGGCTTCTGTGATGCTGATTGGGCTGGAAGTGCTGATGACAGAAAAAGCACTTCAGGAGGATGCTTCTTTCTAGGAAACAATTTGATTTCTTGGTTCAGTAAGAAACAAAATTGTGTATCCTTATCTACAGCTGAAGCTGAATACATAGCAGCTGGAAGCAGTTGTTCTCAGTTGGTTTGGATGAAGCAAATGCTCACTGAGTACAATGTCCCACAAGATGTCATGACATTGTACTGTGACAACTTAAGTGCAATTAACATATCAAAGAATCCTATCCAACATAGCAGGACCAAGCATATTGATATCAGACATCATTTCATCAGAGATCTTGTAGAAGAAAAAGTGATTTCATTGGAACATGTAGCTACAAATCTGCAGTTGGCTGATATCTTTACCAAAGCATTGGATGCTACACAATTTGAGAACTTAAGGGGCAAATTGGGAATCTGCTTATGTGAGATTTAGCAGTTATGGAAATGTGCCAACATGTCATATGACATTGTGTGGCATAAGAACCAGATGGAAACACCAGTCTGGTCAAGGACTTTGAGTATTCCTTTCCTAAAAAGTCTCAAAGTAACTGCTACTTTTATTATATCAGCTTGCTTCCAGCTATCCATATTCTCATCACACTCTCAAAAACAACTTACATTCTCTAACTGTTCTTCAGAAATCATCAAACCTAAAACTCTTCATCCATCTTCTTTGAAAATGTCTCAAAACCCTAACATTCCTGAAGAAATTCTCAACAAATAAGATGTGGTTCATGCAACCCCCATTTCTGTGGTACCCATGGAGTCAACCCCAATGGACGAAATCAGAGGAAGTGTTCCTCATGCTAAAAAGCCAAGAACTCCAAAAAGAACAAAAGATCAAGTTTGCAGCAAATCCAAAGGCATTCCTTCACCAGCAAACATGCCTCCAAAATCTTCTGAATATGTGGATGATTCCATTAAGGAGTTGGTAAACAGGATTCTTTCTGAACAAAGAGTGGTTAGTGGCATTTCTATCCCTTTGAGCACCATGCCAGCTCCACAAGAAGATCAACAACCTCAGGCTGCAAAGGACACTCCTGCTCAACAGGATGTCCCAATAGATGTTGAAACATCTGAGGATCAACAAAAGGTCTCATTTGATGCTGCTGTAGAAGAATCTGAGGACCAGCAAAAGGCCTCAAATGATAGTGATGAAGAAGAATCTGAGGATCAGACCAAAGCCTCAACTGAAGAGCATATCTCTGCTGATCAACCAGCTGAAGAGGAGACTGCTCAATCTCCTCCTGTTGTGAACCTAGAGCAGGATTCTGATACAGAAATCATTGCCTCTGTAAGACCTAGTGTAACACGGTGGGAGAACTGACTTTAGTTACGTTGCGGATAGCAAGAGTCGCCACCGACTTTTATTTTATCCAAAGGAAAGGCATAAAAGAACAGGAAAGACCTTTTAAAAGATTTTTGGGTCCGGGGGGTAGGTTATGTAAAGGGAAGGTGTTAGCACCCTTTACATCCATGGTTATCCATGAGCTCTTAGTTACTTAGCTCACTTTAAAATGTTTTTGAAAATGTGAAGTGTGTGAATAGAAATTTTCATAAGAGTTTGATAATGATCCATGTACGGATGCGTAAAAAACTTGTGTTTGAAAATTGTTTGAAATTTGTGAAGTGTTTGAAAAGCTTTTGAATGGTGAGCAAGTAACTATGAGGAACCTACCCTAAAGTTTTAAGTCTTCCTGTTCTTGAATCCTTTAAATGGTAAGACTATCCCTATTATTAAGGAATAGGTAGTCATTACCTTGGATGTAAGGGACATATGAAGGGACATCTGTTTATGTAGGCAACTGTAGGGTGAATTAAGCAATTTTGGAGGGACTGTCATCTTTATTCGGAAGGGACAAGATCATTACGAAGGCAACCATTAAGGGACTTGATCTTTTATTGTTAAGGGACTAGATGACTTTACTTTGAGGGAATTTTTGCTTTATACACCCTACTTAACCTTATGATTAGGCAACAATGAGAGGTAACCCTAGAAAGTGAGATGGCGATCAAAGATCGACTTACGTGTGTGAGTGTTCAACTTTGATATTTATCTTTTGAATTAAGTGATCTAAATTAATTTTAAATAACATACATGTTACACTCCCTATTTTTACTAACCATGGCATAAAATAAATAATTTAAATATTACAAAATATTACAACCAGGAGCAATTACAATAATAATAAAGCAATTTAAAATAATAAGCAACATAAGTAAATAAGCAAAATAAATAAGCAATTATAATTGGGGTTAGTGAAAATAATAATAATAATCACAATTAAAAAAAATAAATGGGGTTAGTGACAAAATAATTATAAGAAAGAAAGGTTAGTACAAATATACAAAAATTTATAGAATTTAAAAAGAACATTTTTAAATTAAATAAGCAATTTTTAAGAATTGTTAAGAAATAAATAAAGGAATTATAATAATGATAATAAACAATATAATAATTATTTACAAAAAGAACAAAATTAATTATTTAATTAAGTATTAGAAAAATTAATTAAGTTAATATTTAAAATTAAATAAGAATTAGGGTTAGAGATTTTAAAAATAAAATTAGGGTTTATAATTTGAATTACCATATTAATTTGATTATTTACAAAAATCAATATATAATAATAATATATACATATACTTATTGTTAAAAATAAAATACAAAGTTTTTCTATTTTTATTTTTTTTTATTAGAATTATTATACTATTATTTTTTTTTTAAAAAGAAATTAATTTATAAAATATATAATTGAATAAATAATAGGAAAATAGAAGAAAAATTAGGTTTTTAAAAAAATTGGGGAGGCCTGGATTTGAACCCAGGACCTCCCCTTTACCTAAGGGAGTCAAAACCACTGGGCTGCGCACGCAGCTGGTGACCTAGAATCATCAAACAAATATTATATGACAAAACAAGTGAAATAGTTGAAAAAGATAAAAAAAATGCTGAAGGCTGGACTTGAACCCACGCCCTGATGTCTAGAACCAGCAATGACTCACCAACTGAACCACGCGCGTTAGCTGAAATATAATGAAAACAAATTCTAAAAATATTAAGTCACAATTCAAATTTCCAGATGGCGCCAAGACTTCATCTTCCTCGTTTGAATTTCCTGCGAAAATAGCTAGGGATTTTGCTGCGCGTTTTCCTGCGAGTTTCAAAATACAGAAACCTACGAATTTGAACAAGCATCAAAACAGCAAAATTTCTTAACAATGATTAGAGTTTCATAATCCCCAAGGTCCATAGAGTTGTCCTATGTTCTTAGAATTTGTTTATATTAGGGTTAAATCAAAGCCCCAAATCCATGGCCGAAACCCTAGCAATGGTGGCTTCCTATTCCTGCATCGAAAATCAAATTACTTTGTCCAGAAACATTCACAAGCTCAATACAAACATGAATCCAGCATCAAAATCAATTTATATTACATGTATGTATGAAAACTAAAAAGATAAATGTCTCAATGTTTGAATTCGGTTTGAGTGATTCATGATGCTTTTGATGCAAATAAGAGTTGGGATCGCATCTGGGATGTTCAAGGAGTGTTGCTATGTTCTCAAATTACCTTCAAATGCCCTGGAAGATTGAAACCGAATGTGAGTTTTTGAGAGGTTTTTTGGTTTGTGAAACTTACTCTTGGGAGGCAGAAAATTCGTGGCTTGGCATTGTGTTATGTTTGTATATATGTAGTGAACTAAATTAGGTCAAAATAACATGGATTTATGGGCCTTGTCTTGATTACTTGATCATGAAGTTTTCTCCTTTCAAATATTGAAAAATATCTTATCTAACCCTTCCAAATTAGGCTAGCACGAATTTGTGTGATATCAATCAGCTTTGAATGGTTTTTAAGACTTTCTAGAAGAAGAATCACTTTTAAATATTCAATTTTCATATTTTATTTAGATTTAATTTGATTTTTAATGAATAAAATTCAAATAAATACTAAATAAAAAATAGAAATCATGAAAATGCTTGGATTGGGTCGTGTGGATAATATCTCAAGGATTGGGTTGCACAATGGTAGGCCCATTTGGAAAAAATTGATTATAAGACCCCTTTTGTTCAATATTCTTCTCAAAAATTTCCCAACTTTGCAAGGACACAACTCCTTCAATTTTAAGGCTATGAGGGTGTTCTTGGACATTTTGGAAAGCTCGAAGAGTCCTCTAACCAACCCCACTGGTTTCATGTCCATATCTTTTACCATTCTCAAGTTATGCTCTTTTGAAGTTGTTGACTTTTTGTTGACTTTCAAAAGGACCTATAATGTCTTAGCTCATACCTTCCAAATGAAGCATTTTTGGGCTTGGCTTGTGAGACACAAAGTTGTAGAGAATTTAATTTCCTTCAAAATGAGCTTTGGATGGAGACTTGGTGATGAAGTATGTGAAAGTTATGGCTGGTCAAAGTTCAGTTGACTTTTACTAAGGAAACCCTAATTTAGAAACTCCTGATTCTTGATGATCTGAAATCTCCTTGATGAATCATGATCAACCCTTGATCAAATGATGAATTTTACTTCATATACTTGATGTTGGCAAAAAATTATGAAGTTTGACTTTGGTTTGACCACAGTTGACCTCAGTTTGACTTTTTAACTACTTTGACTGATTTTGACTTATCTGATTATCTGACTGAGAAAACTTTTGAGAAAAGTCTTGAAACTTGTCATGGGGGTTCTTACACACATATAAGATGTTATGAAGCTCACTTGAAGTCTTGGAAATTCACTTAGCCTGATTAAAGTCAAAACCCTAGTTTTGGATGCACTGCTTAGGAGGTGCATTGTTTGAGGGAATTGTCAACTCTTCTGACCAATTGTGAACTTTGTGAACCTTGTGAACCATCATAAGATGTCTTGTGAACCTTGTGAACCTCATGGGAGGTCTTGTGAACCTTGTGAACCTCATAAAGGGACTTGTAGACTTCATGAACCTCATGAAAGGTCTTGTAAGCATGGTGAATCTTGTGAACCTTGTGAACCTTCTCAGCACACAAAGTCTTGTATTTGTGAGGGCAAATTTTGGGGTGCAACAGCTGCCCCTGTTCAATTTTCTGAAACCTGAGGGGTTAGATTGGTATATTTTCCAGTCGTGACCTGGAAGGTTGAAGGGGATTAAACACAAAAGCCCAAAAATTTGCACTCACCGGTGCGTAGAGTAGTATTGATGATTGGGTGTATATGCTTGAGTGGGCTTAAAGATGCCACTTGGAGAAACATTCTTCAGGCACATTTCTTGGAGGATAAAGCAGTCCAAAATGTAATGATAGCTTTCAAGAGGATAAAGCAATCCTGAGGTAATAATATGCTTTCAGGAGGATAAAGCAGTCCTGAGGTAATAATATGCTTTCAAGAGGATACAACAGTCCTGAGGTAATGATATGCTTTCAGGAGGATAAAGCAATCCTGAGGAGATAAGAAGCTTTCAGGAGGATAAAGCAGTCCTGAGGGATTAATATGCTTTCAGAAAGATAAACAACGTTCTGAGGTATGAATATGCTTTCAGGAGGATGAAGCAGTCCTGAGGTGGTGATATGCTTTCAGGAGGATAAAGCAGTCCTGAGGGATTAATATACTTTCAGAAAGATAAACAACGTTCTGAGGTAATAATATGCTTTCAGGGGGATAACAACGTCCTGAGGAAGTGATGATATGCTTTCAGAAAGATGAACAACGTTCTGAGGTATGAAGAAGCTTTCAGGAGGATAAAGCAGTCCTGAGGTGTTGATATGCTTTCAGGAGGATAAAGCAATCCTGAGGTATAAGAAGCTTTCAGGAGGATAAAGCAGTCCTGAGGGATTGATGATATGCTTTCAGGAGGATAAAGCAGTCCTGAGGTGGTGATATGCTTTCAGGAGGATAAAGCAGTCCTGATGAGATAATAAGCTTTCAGGAGGATAAAGCAGTCCTGATGTAGTGATGCTTTCAGGAGGATAAAGCAGTACTGATGTACTAGAAGCTTTCAGGAAGATAAAGCAATCCTGAGGGATGATATGCTTTCAGGAGGATGAAGCAATCCTGAGGGACAAGAAGCTTTCAGGAGGATAAAGCAATCCTGAGGGATGATAACTTTCAGGAGGATAAAGCAGTCCTGATAATCACAAGTCTGTTTGCTGGAGAATTAACCTGAAAACAAGGTAGCATTCTGTATAACAATATTAGTTTATGCATTATGTATGCATGTATGATATGATGCACTTAAATAATGTATTATGTATCTATGGATATGTATATTATGATATGATGTAAATGATGTATGTATGATATGATACTGCCGGAAGCGTCTGGATATCTTCGTATAACAACTGCTGGCCAGGGAAAATAAATCCCGATTCGCTGTTGAAGAATATGAGGAACTCATTCTCGTCTTGTGTGATAAGAAGGTATACATAACCTCCCGTATGCTGGGGATAGCAAGGTATATATAACCTCCCGTATGCTGGGGATAGCAAGGTATACAACCTTCGTCTTCGTTTGATAGTAGGGTAGATATAACCTCCCGTCTTCGTTCGTCGTACCCTTATTGGAAAGTAAATTCCCAAATATCCGTTTGAGGATAAAAGAGATGGATATAAATTCCAGGGGAGATGTGACTTTATGAAGATGGACTTGCCCTACTGAGGGTTTGTAACTATTTTGTAGAGATGAACTGACGAAGCTTCATTGAAATCCTTCCCTCGTTCGTCCTTAGTAAATACTATTACTGCATTTTTATGCATTTCTGGTAAACATCAATCATATTAAGCATACATGCATTTCTGGTAGACATCAATCATATTCAAAAGCATACATACATTCAAACATAACCAATGGACGTTTCGCTTATGTAAATAGGGTAAAAGTAAATCAGGATTCAAAAATGGAATTTTATTTATATCAAAGAGTGACCTATACATGGGTAAGTTTATACAAGGAGACATAAACCCTAGTAAGAGGATTTTGTCATAAAATTTTACAAAACAAAGAAAATCAGCTATGTGAGAAATAATCCTATTGAGTTTCAATTCTACTATTGCCATTATCTTCAAGTATCTCATCTTCTGCTGTGGAGACGAAAACGATTGGATTGAGCTTTATCTGTTCGAGCTTGAGTAAGTAACACAACTGATTGCAGTTTCATGGGTGACCCAAACGAGACATAGTCATACGCTTTAATCCCTAACTTTTGCCTGGATTGCCCTTTTAGGTTTTCAATCCACCGGGATACCCTTTTTTGCCCAAGCCGCCTTTTTAGGTTTTCGACTTGCCGGGTGTACATCTTTTTATATATATCCCTAATTTTTGCCCAAACCCTTTTGGTTTGCCGGGATGCCCTTATTTTTGCCTAGGCCTGTCAACCTAGCGGGTCTCTTTTCATGCGTAGTATTTTTTAACTATGTCTGCGTTTACAGGCTGTGGGAAATCTTCACCATCCATAGTAGTGAGTATCATAGCACCTCCTGAAAACACTGTCTTGACTACAAATGGTCCTTCATATGCAGGAGTCCACTTGCCCCTAGGATCACCCTGTGGTAATATGATACGCTTGATTACCAAATCACCAGCCTGATATACCTTTGGCTTAACCTTCTTGTTAAAAGCTTTGATCATTCGTTTCTGGTACATCTGGCCATGACAAACTGCTGCTAATCTCTTCTCATCAATCAAATTTATCTGGTCAAGTCGAGTCTGAATCCACTCATCTTCATCCAAGCCTGCATCCTTCATAATTCTTAAGGAGGGAATCTGAACTTCAATGGGCAGAACTGCTTCCATACCATAGACTAAGGAGAATGGGGTTGCCCTTGTTGAAGTACGTATTGTGGTACGATAACCATGAAGAGCAAATGGTAACATCTCATGCCAATCTTTGTAAGTAACAGTCATCTTCTGTACAATCTTCTTAATGTTCTTATTAGCAGCTTCAACTGCCCCATTCATCTTTGGACGATACGGAGAAGAGTTATGATGCTTAATCTTGAACTGCATGCAGAGATCAGTAATCATAGTGTTGTTCAGATTAGAGCCATTGTCAGTAATAATCCTTTCAGGGATGCCATACCTACATATGAGATTATTCTTAATGAATCGAGCCACAACATTCTTGGTAACAGATGCAAATGAAGCTGCCTCCACCCACTTCGTGAAGTAATCAATAGCAACCAGGATGAAACGATGTCCATTAGAAGCAGTAGGCTTGATCTCACCAATCATATCAATGCCCCACATGGCAAAAGGCCAAGGAGCAGTCAACACATTCAGGGGTGATGGAGGTATATGTACTTTATCAGCATAGATTTGACACTTGTGACATGTTCTGGAGTGTTGGTAGCAGTCGGTTTCCATGGTAGACCAATAGTAACCTGCTCTCAATATCTTCTTTGCCATAGTATGACCACTAGAATGAGTGCCAAAGATTCCATCATGCATATCTTCCATAATCTCAATTGCTTCCTTCTTATCCACACAATGAAGCAAAGTTGAATCATGATTGCGCTTGTACAAAATTCCATTACTCAAAAAGAACTTAGCAGAAAACCTTCTCAGAAATTTCCTATCTTTGACAGATGCCCCTTCAGGGAACTCCTGAGCTTCAAGATATCTTTTTACTTCATAGAACCAAGGTTTCTCCTCTGCCCCTTCTGTGTTAATTTCATTGCAGTATGCAGGCTTCTCAAATCTATCAATAGTAATCTTGGGAGCTTCATCATCCCAACTGATCTCAAACATGGATGCCATGGTGGCCAAAGCATCTGCCAACTGATTCTCTCTTCGTGGAATATGTTCAAAGGTAATCTCTTTGAAATGTGGGATCAAAGAAAACACATGCTCTTTGTAAGGAATGAGATTATCATGCTTGGTATCCCAATCTCCTTTAATCTGACTAACTACCAGGGCTGAATCTCCATATACGTCAAGGAACTGAATCTTCATATCAATAGCAGCTTTAATACCCAGGATACATGCCTCATACTCAGCCATGTTATTGGTACAATAGAAACAAAGTCTGGCAGTAATCGGGGTATGACAACCTTCAGGGGAACTAATCACAACACCAACACCATTACCAAGTGCATTAGAGGCACCATAAAAAACCATAGTCCATCGGGATCCTTGTTCAGGTCCGTCATATTGTCCAGGTTCTTTGGTAATAATCATAATGTCTTCATCAGGGAACTCAAAACTCATTGAATGGTAATCATCTACTGCTTGATGAGCCAAATGATCTGCTACAACACTTCCCTTAATGGCCTTCTGAGTGGTATACTGTATGTCATATTCTGTCAAGATCATTTTCCATCTTGCAATTCTTCCGGAGAGAGCAGGTTTCTCAAATATGTACTTGATTGGATCCATCTTCGAAATCAACAAGGTAGTATGAGTCAACATATACTGTCTTAGTCGGCGAGCAGCCCATGCCAAAGCGCAGCAAGTTTTCTCGAGCAGTGAGTATCTTGTTTCACAGTCGGTAAACTTTTTGCTAAGGTAGTATATTGCCTGCTCTTTTCGACCAGACTCGTCATGTTGCCCCAACACACACCCCATTGAGTTGTCTAACACTGTTAAGTACATAATCAAGGGTCTTCCATCAACTGGTGGTATCAAAATTGGTGGTTCCAGCAGATATCTCTTGATTTCATCAAAGGCAATCTAGCACTCATCATTCCATTCCATCACCTGATCTTTCTTCAACAATTTGAAGATTGGCTCACAGATGGCAGTTAATTGGGAAATTTAATCGTCCCAAGAAACCTCTAACCTCTTTCTCAGTGCGGGGAGCTGGCATCTCTCGTATAGCTTTCACTTTTGCAGGATCCACTTCAATACCTTTTCCACTGACTATGAAGCCCAGGAGCTTACCAGATCTAACTCCAAAAGTACACTTGTTTGGGTTCAATCTTAGCTTGTACTTCTTCAACCTCTCAAACAATTTATGCAAATGATCAAGATGTTGTTCTTCATTCTGAGATCTGGCTATCATATCATCCACATATACCTCTATCTCATGATGAATCATATCATGAAACAAAGCCACCATAGCACGCTGATATGTTGCCCCTGCATTCTTCAAACCAAATGGCATTACCTTATAACAAAAAGTGCCCCACTGTGTAACAAATGTTGTCTTCTCCATATCTTCAGGAGCCATCTTGATTTGATTGTAACCAGAGAAACCATCCATAAAAGAGAATACCTTGTGCTGAGCAGTGTTGTCTACCAGAACATCAATATGAGGAAGCGGAAAGTCATCTTTGGGGCTAGCCTTGTTCAAATCTCTGTAGTCCACACACATACGTACCTTACCATCTTTCTTAGGAACTGGTACCACATTTGCAACCCACTGAGGATAAGAAGTCACAGCTAAGAACCTTGCATTGAACTGTTTCATTACCTCTGCTTTGATCTTCTCTGACATTTTAGGACGCATACGACGAACTTTCTGCTTCTTTGGACGACAATCTTCTTTTACTAGTAACCGGTGAACCACAATGTCTGTATCCAACCCTGGCATATCTTCATAAGACCAAGCAAAGATCTCCACGTAGTCACGTAACATCTGAATCAATCTGCTCTTGACACTATCCTCTAATTCAGCCCATATCTTGACTTCTTTCCTGTTTTCTTCAGTTCCCAGATTCACAACTTCGACTGGCTCTTCATGTGGCTGTATGGCTTTCTCTTCTTGTTGTAACAACCTAGCAAGCTCTACAGGTACTTCACAATCGTCCTCATTTCCGTCTTCAGTTTGATAGATCGGATTCTCGAAATTGTAATTGGCAATAGTAGAACTGTTATCAACAGGATCCAGAGTGGATGAGGATCTGCATTTTAGTGATGTGGGTGTGTGTAAGAACACATAGCTGATAAAACAAGAATAAAAGAAAATAAAGACAAGGAACACAATATTTACGAAAACTAAACATCCACTGATTTTTATTGAATGAAGTATGCAAATGAAATGACAGCCCGTAACAAGCACACCATTGTGCCCCGGGTAAGGCACAAGGCTTGAAAGTTCAATTGTTCAAAAAATTACAAACTTAAAAAGCGACAACACAGTAATAGTATTTACTCCTGACTAAAGGAGATAGGGATAACATCTTCAGCTTTCCAATTATTGAGTCCAGCACCCACAGTAGGAAAAATCCAAGCATCCAGATTGTAGTCTTCTTCATAGTCACCCACAACATTGATCTGATCTTTCATAACCCCTTGATTGGTGATACGAACAGCACGAGCACGACGAACAGCCTTCTGGGACTCTGCAGTGAAACCCAAACCAAATTTGTCAGACTTGTATGGGATATCAGGAAGCTGACCCCAAATAGTACAACCACCTTCATCCACCACAGCTCTAGCATCATTGAGGGAGGCCATTGCCATTGTTGGAGGTACTCTGGTGACCACAGGAACTTTCTTGACAACCGGAGGAGCTACATAATCATTAACAATCCAAGGAACCACTTCAAATGTATGACACGGAGTTTCAACATATTCACCTTCCATTTCCAGATACTTGAAGGTATTCACATGGCTGACAAAATATTCTTCTTCTCCATAGACAGTAACAACCTTTCCTTCTACCGGATATCTCAACTTCTGATGTAATGTAGAAGTTACAGCACCTGCCCCATGGATCCAGGGACGACCAAGCAAACAAGAGTACGAAGGACGAATATCCATAACATAAAATGTAGCATTAAAAACCTGAGAACCAACTTTGATGGGCAGGTCAATTTCCCCATGCACTACTCTTCTAGAACCATCAAAAGCCTTCACCACAATACTACTGGGCTTCAGCACAGCATCTTCAGGACTCAGCTTATTCAGGACTTCCTTGGGCAACACATTCAGAGAGGAACCATTGTCTATTAATACATGTGACAGGGTAGTGCCCCTGCATTCAATTGAGACATGCAAGGCCCTGTTATGATCCCTCTTGGCAGGGGTCAAATCAGCATCAGAAAACCCTAACCCATTATCATAGGTCAGGTGGGCAACACAATTCTCAAACTGGTCAACAGAAATTGCATTGGGTACATGAGCAGTCTTCAGAAACTTGATCAAAGCTTTTGCATGAGCTTCAGAACATAACAACAAAGACAGCATGGAAATCTTGGAGGGAGTATGCCCCAACTGATCAACAATGTCATAATCACTCTTGCAAATGATTTTTAGTACTTCTTCCATCTACTTAGAGAGATCATCAGCAGCTGGCACATTAGTAGGTACAGGTTCAATAACAGGACCTTTGCCCCGAGCATCAGTGGTAGAGGTAGCAGTAGGAGTAACTGCATTCTTGGAAGTCACTAGAGGGGAGAAGACTCTTCCACTTCGTGTGATCTTACTAGACCCAGCAATATTATCAACATCAACAAGCACATCAGCTAAGGGTTCCTGCTTAACTCCATGGATATAAACATCAGACCCATAATGCCAAGGCACAACTTTATCAGACGTATACGGAATAGGACCAGGAGTGGTAATGACCATAGGAGCCACTCTAGCTTCAGCAACAACCTTCACAGGGCCTTCAGCAGTAATCTTGATTGGACCCCTATGAGTGATTTTAATAGGTCCCTTTGAAGTGATCCTTACCGGTACTTTATCAACCATGTCAACCTCTTCAATCTTCCTACCTTTAGTAATATGATCCACCATACTCTCCACAGAAGGTGGTCTCCTTTCAAACACTATGGTGTAATTATTCATGAGACATTGAATTCCGTCCTTCAACCTCCAACAACTATCTGGATTATACTCACAATAAACACAATCTTCACGACAACCCGGAAAGAACCCAGCTTGTACTAACTTCTTCCTGATGACAGACAATGGTGTGGTCAACTCCGCAACTGAATAGATATGTAAATCTTCATCAATGGCATTGACAGTCTTCTCGTGATTTGGCATTGGAGCAGTAATCACATTTGGAGTACCCGGAGGATCAAACTCAATCTCTCCAGCCTCAATCATATCTTGAATTTTGTTCTTCAAGACCCAACAGTTATTAGTATCATGTCCCTGACAGTTTGAATGATATGCACATCGTGCATTGGTATTGTACCTGAGAGAGGTAACATTAGGATTCTGAGGAGCCTCTTTCAAAGTAGTAAGTTCAGCCTTCAACAAGTGTTGCAATGCCTGAGCCATTGACATGTTGATCTTTGTGAACTGCCTTCTAGCCCTCTGTTGGTTGCCCTGTGGCTGCTCTGTTATTGCAGGAGTTGGATTTGAAATATGAACTGCACTAACAGACTGATGCCTTCTATTACGATCAGGCTGACCATAAACAACATTGGATTCTTTCTTCCCAGTGGGAGACTTCTTTGCAGTACCTGATGAAGAAGTACCCACTTGGATCTTGCCACTCTTTATACCATTTTCCACGCGCTCTCCTGTCATTATCAACTCAATGAAGCCAGATGATGAGCTTCCAATGAGATGACTGTAAAACGGACCATTCAGCGTGCACATGAACATATCAACCAATTCCCTGTCAGTTAAAGGGGGTTGAACTCTTCCAGCTAAATCTCTCCACTTCTGAGCATACTCCTTGAAACTTTCTTTGGCACCCATAGACATGCTTTGAAGTTGCATGCGAGTGGGAGCTAAATCAGCATTGTATTGATACTGCTTGTAGAAAGCTTCAGCAAGATCATTCCAATCCCTGATGTTGACACTCTCCAATTGATAATACCACTTCAACTGAGCTCCAGATAAGCTCTCTTGGAAAAAGTGGATCCACAACTTCTTATCAGCAGTGTGAGGTTGAATTCTTCTGACATAAGACCTCAGATGCAGCTTGGGACAAGAGACCCCATCATAAATAACAAAGGTAGGAACCTTGAAACCAATGGGTATGATCACCCCAGATATCAGACTCAAATCTTCAAAATCCAGCCCAGAAGATTTCTGCAACTCCATAGCATCCATTCTATCCACCAGCATTTTGAATTTGTCTTCATTAAGCTCATGGTAATAATTAGCCTCAGAATCAGAGTCCCCCATAGTGTTGTGGAGACTGCCTCCCTCTTTTTCAGATTCTTCAGATTCATAGTCTTCAACTGGTTCTTTGGTCTTGGCAAGACCTTTGAACCTTCTTCCCATGTTGATTAGGCCACCTGACCTTCTAGTCTTCTTAGTCTTCTTGGCCAGCAGTGTCTTCAATTCATCCTGCCCCTTGGTTAGGTTCAGGATCAGCTCTTGGAACTGTGCATTTTGTGTCTGGAGATCCTTAACTGTTTGTTCAAGAGCCATTGCTGAAATAAACAGCGAGAAGATAAGAAACCTGTGCACAATTATAAACCTGTGATGCAATGATATGATATGTGAATGCATATGCAATGTTTTCAAGGACCGCAGGATTTAAATTTGCTTAAACAAACAAGAAGGTAAACTTTTATTAGTAATAAATTTGTTTTGCCTCTTGGGCTTACAAAAAGTGAAATGAAATAAGTACAAAAGATGGGGTTTTAAGTCTCCCATGGACGTTTCCTCTTTGTGTTGAGGTATGAGTTGAGATTCCGTTCCTCGTGAAGTTGCTTTGTTAGTTCCAGGATTCTTTCTTGGCTTGTTTTGTAATGAGCCTCGAAAGTATCCCTTTGCTCCTTCAGTTGGATCCAGGATCTTTGCAAGTCTTCCATGTCAGTAGGCATGTCTGGGTGAAGGATGGTATAAGCAGTGTCTCCTTCAGCAACAGGTTCCATGGTAACTGGCAGGATAGCAGGATATGGCATCATGAGAGTCTGAGCACGAGATCGCACCCATCTGAGATAAGCTTCCATAGGAATAATGTATTTAGGCTCCAGTGTCTTGCTGTCAACCCTGTTTACTTTTCCCCAGGCTCGTATGAATCTCTGACGGTAACCTTGAAGATCATTGTCGTAATCAAACACAATGCCCTGAATCAACATGTCATGTGGACCATCACTCCGAGCGTAACCAAACTGTCGTAAAGCTAGAGAGGGGTTGTAGGTGATGCCTCCTCTTATGCCTAGAAGTGGCACATTAGGAAACTCCCCACAACGGTCAATGATAGTGACATTCTCCATAGATCTGGAGCACCAATGGATATCTGAATGCGAGAGTGACATGATCCTCTTGGACCACCTGAACCCTTGCTCATTCTTCATTACTGAGCGAGGAAGGTGAGAAATAAACCACTTAGAAAGCAAAGGTATGCAGCACATCAAAGTTCCTCTTGCTCTTGTAGTACGGGTATGAAGAGAATGTAGGATGTCTCCAAGCAATGTAGGCACTGGATTATGACTCAGGAATATGTTGATGGCATGAACGTCTATGAACTGATCTGGATTGGGGAACAAGACTAAGCCATAAATCAGCAAGGCTAAGATCTCCTCAAAAGCATCATAGCTCATAGCTTTCAAGAACACTTGATCTTTATCCATTAATACCTTAGCAAGAATACCCTTAACTCCGCTTCTCGTTTCTAGAACAATGTCTGACTTCTTCAGATGTAGAGCTGCAGCAATAACCTCTGGTTTAACCTCTTTCTCCAAGCCTGTGAAGGGTCTTTGATTAAGAACAGGTATACCCAGAAGTTTAGAGAACTCTTCCATTGTGGGAACCAGCTGATAGTCGGGGAATGTAAAGCAATGGTGCTTAGGGTCAAAGAACTGAAACAGAACACTCATCATGTCTTCATTGAACCCTGAAGTGACTAGATCCAATAGGTGACCATGTCTCTTGATGAACTGGGAATGATTAGACACTTGAGAAACCAACTCTTTAAGCTTAGCAGGTATGCCCACAAAGTTGATCCTGATGGTGTTTCTACGAGCAGAAGCCATGACCTGCAACAAATAACAAAGATAAATCCTTTGGTCCTTGAAATGGTTAGTGAAAATGCTATGCTTATGATGCATGATGATGTTATGATGTTATGCTCAATCACAAACATGTGGCACACACAAACAAGTCACACCATAGCCCTAGGTTTAAAGGCTTGCATGAAGTTCAAAGGTAAGTACCCTCCCCTGAAGTTAGATGGTTCATCCTGTCCTATAAAGTAACCAGGTTCTAAGGGATCTCAATATCATTGATCCTTCACAAGGGTGGTTGTTCAGTAGGCAACTTACTTGCCAACCAAAACCCTCCAAGTTTAAGATCTCAATGAGCGTAGCATCGAGTATCAACCAACTCCAGTCTGCACCAAAGCCGGTTATCTCACTACTTTCTAAAGGCCAAGATGGGATAACTAGGGTTCTAAAAGTTAGTTAGTGCATTGACAACATATGGCAACCTCATATTATCCTCAACTTGACTTAAGGAACATAAGCACCAACCAAGAAGTCACACTAACTATGGCCACCAGATCAACCATATCGGTATACGCCGTACAGTTTCCTTGGTCTATTGCCATTTACCTAAGGTACACTAGATCCGGGTTAGGATCTTTCACACATAAAAGCACCCCAACAGATAAGTATAAAGCAAACAAGGCAAACAATTTTAAAGTGATCTAATTCCTAAGGGTGCCCCTCTTTTATTAAATCCCCAGCAGAGTCGCCAGTTCTGTAACACGGTGGGAGAACTGACTTTAGTTACGTTGCGGATAGCAAGAGTCGCCACCGACTTTTATTTTATCCAAAGGAAAGGCATAAAAGAACAGGAAAGACCTTTTAAAAGATTTTTGGGTCCGGGGGGTAGGTTATGTAAAGGGAAGGTGTTAGCACCCTTTACATCCATGGTTATCCATGGGCTCTTAGTTACTTAGCTCACTTTAAAATGTTTTTGAAAATGTGAAGTGTGTGAATAGAAATTTTCATAAGAGTTTGATAATGATCCATGTACGGATGCGTAAAAAACTTGTGTTTGAAAATTGTTTGAAATTTGTGAAGTGTTTGAAAAGCTTTTGAATGGTGAGCAAGTAACTATGAGGAACCTACCCTAAAGTTTTAAGTCTTCCTGTTCTTGAATCCTTTAAATGGTAAGACTATCCCTATTATTAAGGAATAGGTAGTCATTACCTTGGATGTAAGGGACATATGAAGGGACATCTGTTTATGTAGGCAACTGTAGGGTGAATTAAGCAATTTTGGAGGGACTGTCATCTTTATTCGGAAGGGACAAGATCATTACGAAGGCAACCATTAAGGGACTTGATCTTTTATTGTTAAGGGACTAGATGACTTTACTTTGAGGGACTTTTTGCTTTATACACCCTACTTAACCTTATGATTAGGCAACAATGAGAGGTAACCCTAGAAAGTGAGATGGCGATCAAAGATCGACTTACGTGTGTGAGTGTTCAACTTTGATATTTATCTTTTGAATTAAGTGATCTAAATTAATTTTAAATAACATACATGTTACACTCCCTATTTTTACTAACCATGGCATAAAATAAATAATTTAAATATTACAAAATATTACATCCAGGAGCAATTACAATAATAATAAAGCAATTTAAAATAATAAGCAACATAAGTAAATAAGCAAAATAAATAAGCAATTATAATTGGGGTTAGTGAAAATAATAATAATAATCACAATTAAAAAAAAATGGGGTTAGTGACAAAATAATTATAAGAAAGAAAGGTTAGTACAAATATACAAAAATTTATAGAATTTAAAAAGAACATTTTTAAATTAAATAAGCAATTTTTAAGAATTGTTAAGAAATAAATAAAGGAATTATAATAATGATAATAAACAATATAATAATTATTTACAAAAAGAACAAAATTAATTATTTAATTAAGTATTAGAAAAATTAATTAAGTTAATATTTAAAATTAAATAAGAATTAGGGTTAGAGATTTTAAAAATAAAATTAGGGTTTATAATTTGAATTACCATATTAATTTGATTATTTACAAAAATCAATATATAATAATAATATATACATATACTTATTGTTAAAAATAAAATACAAAGTTTTTCTATTTTTATTTTTTCTTATTAGAATTATTATACTATTATTTTTTTTTAAAAAAAGAAATTAATTTATAAAATATATAATTGAATAAATAATAGGAAAATAGAAGAAAAATTAGGTTTTTAAAAAAATTGGGGAGGCCTGGATTTGAACCCAGGACCTCCCCTTTACCTGAGGGAGTCAAAACCACTGGGCTGCGCACGCAGCTGGTGACCTAGAATCATCAAACAAATATTATATGACAAAACAAGTGAAATAGTTGAAAAAGATAAAAAAATGCTGAAGGCTGGACTTGAACCCACACCCTGATGTCTAGAACCAGCAATGACTCACCAACTGAACCACGCGCGTTAGCTGAAATATAATGAAAACAAATTCTAAAAATATTAAGTCACAATTCAAATTTCCAGATGGCGCCAAGACTTCATCTTCCTCGTTTGAATTTCCTGCGAAAATAGCTAGGGATTTTGCTGCGCGTTTTCCTGCGAGTTTCAAAATACAGAAACCTACGAATTTGAACAAGCATCAAAACAGCAAAATTTCTTAACAATGATTAGAGTTTCATAATCCCCAAGGTCCATAGAGTTGTCCTATGTTCTTTGAATTTGTTTATATTAGGGTTAAATCAAAGCCCCAAATCCATGGCCGAAACCCTAGCAATGGTGGCTTCCTATTCCTGCATCGAAAATCAAATTACTTTGTCCAGAAACATTCACAAGCTCAATACAAACATGAATCCAGCATCAAAATCAATTTATATTACATGTATGTATGAAAACGAAAAAAAGATAAATGTCTCAATGTTTGAATTCGGTTTGAGTGATTCATGATGCTTTTGATGCAAATAAGAGTTGGGATCGCATCTGGGATGTTCAAGGAGTGTTGCTATGTTCTCAAATTACCTTCAAATGCCCTGGAAGATTGAAACCGAATGTGAGTTTTTGAGAGGTTTTTTGGTTTGTGAAACTTACTCTTGGGAGGCAGAAAATTCGTGGCTTGGCATTGTGTTATGTTTGTATATATGTAGTGAACTGAATTAGGTCAAAATAACATGGATTTATGGGCCTTGTCTTGATTACTTGATCATGAAGTTTTCTCCTTTCAAATATTGAAAAATATCTTATCTAACCCTTCCAAATTAGGCTAGCACGAATTTGTGTGATATCAATCAGCTTTGAATGGTTTTTAAGACTTTCTAGAAGAAGAATCACTTTTAAATATTCAATTTTCATATTTTATTTAGATTTAATTTGATTTTTAATGAATAAAATTCAAATAAATACTAAATAAAAAATAGAAATCATGAAAATGCTTGGATTGGGTCGTGTGGGATAATATCTCAAGGATTGGGTTGCACAATGGTAGGCCCATTTGGAAAAAATTGATTATAAGACCCCTTTTGTTCAATATTCTTCTCAAAAATTTCCCAACTTTGCAAGGACACAACTCCTTCAATTTTAAGGCTATGAGGGTGTTCTTGGACATTTTGGAAAGCTTGAAGAGTCATCTAACCAACCCCACTGGTTTCATGTCCATATCTTTTACCATTCTCAAGTTATGCTCTTTTGAAGTTGTTGACTTTTTGTTGACTTTCAAAAGGACCTATAATGTCTTAGCTCATACCTTCCAAATGAAGCATTTTTGGGCTTGGCTTGTGAGACACAAAGTTGTAGAGAATTTAATTTCCTTCAAAATGAGCTTTGGATGGAGACTTGGTGATGAAGTATGTGAAAGTTATGGCTGGTCAAAGTTCAGTTGACTTTTACTGAGGAAACCCTAATTTAGAAACTCCTGATTCTTGATGATCTGAAATCTCCTTGATGAATCATGATCAACCCTTGATCAAATGATGAATTTTACTTCATATACTTGATGTTGGCAAAAAATTATGAAGTTTGACTTTGGTTTGACCACAGTTGACCTCAGTTTGACTTTTTAACTACTTTGACTGATTTTGACTTATCTGATTATCTGACTGAGCAAACTTTTGAGAAAAGTCTTGAAACTTGTCATGAGGGTTCTTACACACATATAAGATGTTATGAAGCTCACTTGAAGTCTTGGAAATTCACTTAGCCTGATTAAAGTCAAAACCCTAGTTTTGGATGCACTGCTTAGGAGGTGCATTGTTTGAGGGAATTGTCAACTCTTCTGACCAATTGTGAACTTTGTGAACCTTGTGAACCATCATAAGATGTCTTGTGAACCTTGTGAACCTCATGGGAGGTCTTGTGAACCTTGTGAACCTCATAAAGTGACTTGTAGACTTCATGAACCTCATGAAAGGTCTTGTAAGCATGGTGAATCTTGTGAACCTTGTGAACCTTCTCAGCACACAAAGTCTTGTATTTGTGAGGGAAAATTTTGGGGTGCAACACCTAGCATAGCCAAAAGGCTCAGGACTAGGAAAGAAAAGATGCAAGCAGGACATGCAATTCCTGAGAAGAAGCAAGCTACCCCAAAGAAGGACAAAGCTAAAGCTGTCTTTGGTCCTACCAAACAATGGAGCAAGGTGCAAACACAAAAGAGGAAAAATGTCACTCCTCCAGATTCAGATGTTGAAGCAGATGTCCCAACATCTCCTCCAAAGAAGAAACCAGCACCCTCAAGGGCATCAGCTGCTGTTCCTGAAGCTCCCTTGGACAACATCTCCTTTCATCATGTTTCAAGTGTGAACAGATGGAAGTTTGTCTATCAAAGAAGGGTAGTACTTGAAAGAGAGCTGAGCAGTAATGCACTTGAGTGCACTGAGTTAATTGATCTCATATCTGCTGCTGGTCTCTTCAAAACAGTCTCCAATCTCTCTCCCTGCTATGAGCTACTTGTCAAGGAATTCATAGTCAATCTTCAGGAAGATTGTGCCAATGGTAAGTCTGCTGAATTTAGAAAAGTCTTTGTTAGAGGCAGGTGTGTAGAGTTCTCTCCTCAGATCATCAACCAATACCTTGGAAGAGAATCTGATGGACCAAATGAGCTAGGGAAGACTGATAACCAGGTCTACAAGGTTATCACTACTAACCAGGTCAAAGCTTGGCCAGTTAAAGGAAAGCTCTCAGTGAGCATGCTGACAAGGAAATATGCCATGCTGAACAGGATTGGTACAGCAAACTGGGTGCCTACCAATCACACATCTTCAATATCCACTGGCTTGGGCAGGTTTATTTATGCTGTGGGCACTCAAACTAAGCTGGATTATGGAGCCTACATCTTTGATCAGACTTTGAAGCATGCTAGCTCATCTGCAACAAAGCTGCCAATAGCTTTCCCTTCCTTGCTGTGTGGTATAGTGCTGAGTCAGTACCCTGGGATCCTCACTGAGAAGGACACAGTTTGCAAAAGAGAAAGCCCTCTGGCCTTTCACTACAAGCTGTTCCTGAGTCATCATGCAGCAGATGTTGAAGCACCCTCTGGGACATCTGCAGGTCCTTCAAATGCAAAGTCTCCAATCTCCAAGGCTGCATTGATTGCTGAACTGAAGAGCACTTGCAAAGAACTTGAAGCAAGGAAGCAGAAGCTTGAGGAGATTATCCAAAGGCTGGAGAGTGAAGGTGATCAGAAAGCTGCTTCTGATGAGGAAACTGAGGATGATGAAGAAACTGAATGTGAGGAGTCTGAGTGAATAATTGTATGTGAGGACAAATGTAATGACAGCTGCATTGTAATTTAGAACTAGTCTCTTTGGCCCAAAATTTATGTCTAACAAGGGGGAGAACAACAACAACAACAACAATGTGTAATGCTGTTTGATTATGAATGAAAAATCTGTTTGTCTCTGAACTGAATCAGTGTGTTTTTAATAAAAATTTCTGTTGCAACAAGACTGGATACATGTATGTTTGAGGGGGAGTAATCTCAAATATGATTCAACAGAAAAGTAATGCTATACTATGATAAAAGAACTTCTGCTGCACTCTGAAAAATCAGAAAAGAATGTTAGCCAAAAATTAGCCAAAGGGGGAGTTTGTAGATGTTTAGAATTGGCAGAATTTTTGACCAACAAGAAATATTGAATTCAGTTCAGAATGTCCTATCAGATGTTGGGACATTATCAAACAGAGTATAAGAACTTATTTCAAGATGTCACACCAGATGTTGGGACATTGTGTAAATGACTTAAGTTCAGTTTTTCAGGATGTCCCAACAGATGTTGAGACATCTCAAACCTGCTACCAGAATTAATTAATGACTAACTGATCTGAGATATTTAAGGAGAGTTATCTGGAATTAATTATGGATGGATAAAAACAGAACAAGGCGCATCTGTAGGAAGTTTTATTATGAGGCTTCAGATTAATCAGAAGAACTAAATCACCAAGAATCTAGGAAGTAACAAACCCTAATTCAAGGTGGAAGCTGCATGTGTTTTAGGACTGGATTAACCTACAGAAAGCCCAAATTACAAACACCTATTTAATCAACAGAAACTCACAGAATTGAGTACGAATTTCAGAAGACAAAATAGGGTGTTGTGTTTTAATAGCAGGTTGTTTTTAATTGTACCACTTAATGAGCTTTTAAGCATAAGTGCATTTGTGACTTGATTGAAACTGTGAAGTAAGATCAAGCTGTTTTGTTTGAAGAATGTCTTCAATTTTATTAAACTTGTAAACAAGATCACTGTGTGATTGAGGGGGAGTGAGTTGGTACTCATATCTAAGTTGTGTCTTAGGTAGAAATTGCATTGGGTAGATATTAAGTGAAAGATTAAACTGGGTTGTTTAAGTCTAGAATTAATATTACTTATAGTGGATTTCCTCCTGGCTTGGTAGCCTCCAGATGTAAGTGTGGTTATACACTGAACTAGGTTAACAAACTACTGTGTTGTTTAATTTTCTTGCACTTTAAGTTTTGGTTAAATCTGTCAAGTGTTGGAACATCTCATAGGACATCTCATACCTGATCACATAATTTCAATTTCCCATTTGGTTTCAAATGCATATCTGATCACCGATGACTTTAATTTGTTTTTAGACGTGTTCCGTCTAATACGGAGCATAATCATAGCATTCGCATTATTCCTCCCTAAACAGAGCATAGCATTATGTCTAATACGGAGCATTACGGCAAAAATCAAACATTTGCATGATCATAAGCCAGGTTCGAGCCAGTCACCTGCAAATACCAAAATTACTCCTCCAGCAATATGCAAAAAACTTATCCGCTGCAGATAAAAGCCAAAATGTCCTTTTGCACTCTCAATACAAATACTTGTACATACTTATACACAATCTTTCTGATACTCATCCGTATCATACTTATACATAATTCTTTGATACTCGTCTGTATCTTATGCATCTCCCCAGCAGATCAACACTCGTCCGTGTTCCTTGTTCAAACCGTTGATACTCGTCTGTATCATCACTCCTTAAACATGTGTCGTTGTTTGCTTCTATCGATACGCGTCCGTATCGTGGTCCTAAGGATACTCGTCCATATCTTTTAATCTATACACACTGTCGAAACACTTATACCATTTTATTTTTAGGGCTTAAACACTCGTCCGTGTTTATCTATCCCAGAAGTCGCCAACAAAACACCTTTCTATCCGAAATTCGTCCTATATCGTGATATTTTCAGCAGTCGTACCCTGCTAGGTGATCTTCCTTCACCTTTTGATGACCGTACCTTGTAACAACCTTCTACCCAAAACATAATACTTAAATACTATCAGAGTAATCATCAAAAAGGGTATCACATTTTCATCATAAATAAACACAAACAGTGTCATGTCCCGTAACACGGGTTAATCAGCATCAAAATATCATAAACATTTCACAGCGGAATTTTATTTCATAATTCAAAAATTTCATAATAATAATTTTCACCATCCTGAATTTAACATCATATAAGTATGAAAACATTTATCCAATAATAACATAACTGAAACAGTTAACATAATAAAACCCATCCCAGTGTTACATCACACAGAGCAGGACACATAACCAGAACCACTCCTAAGGGACACTAAAGCACGCTCCGAGACTCATGCATTACTCCTATTGCACTGCAGGACTATTCTTCGACATCTGCAAGTTACCCACGAAAGAGGCAACATTTCCAAGCAGGCGGGGTGAGTAATCATAATAAATCATAAATTTACAAGAATATAGAATCATAAATAAATTAGTACACATATCATGACATCGTCAACTACAAAATTCAGCATCAACCACAACACTATCATGAAATCAATCAACACCAACACAATCATGAAATTCATCCAGAATATGCAATTCTACATCCTGATATGCAATATGCATGTGGTACCATTTCACCATAAGATGGATACATGACCATCAACCCTCCACAAGGGAGCACACCATAATCATCGAGACACTTCAATCCACACAATGGGATTGAAGCAAAAAAATAGGCCGAAGCCCCATCGTGAATGTTATGAAATGCAATGATGCGTTACACCGTAAATATTCATCGAGAAGTCAAATGCGCATCATTAATTTCATATCTAACAGTTCAAACATCAAATAATTTCATCATGAAAATACACCGAAGCCTCATCTCGTTAGCTATCTCAACTCATCAAGACATAACCATTCATTTCATGTTCATCAATTAACCATCGTAAAATAATATCTTTCATCATGACAACACATCAACAACAAAACACCAATTAATCTTATATATATCATCATGACATTACACCCTGAACACTGATTTTCTAACCACTCTGACATATCTAGAATTAACCCGTACCCGGTAATTTATAAGGTAATTATAAGGTTATTTCACAAATTCATTTATCAAAAACTATTGCATTTTTCTCGTTTCTGTTCATCAAAATAAAGTTCAGTTTGTACTCTTTCCGACACTTCAAACGGAATGCGAATCGGACTTACGGTTTAAAAGATACGACTTTTCAAATGAATTAAAATTTGTCATTCCAACAGTGTTAACCGGTTAACCAAAGCGTTAACCGGTTAACGCCTGCGTAATTTCAGAAAATACCCCAAAATTTCAAATGGTTAACCGGTTAACGCACGCGTTCCAGCAGTCTTTTGCTACACAATTGCAGACTGTTCCAAATTTTCAAAAATCCCCAAACCCCATTACGGATTTCACATCATAACACCCAAAAACAATTCAAAAACAGAATTAACCCTCAACAACATCCAGACAACAATTATACAGACAAACATACGATTGTAACTCATTCTAATCGCTCTAATTCATCAAGATTTCTCCTAAAACTCAACCTAACTCAAAACCCCAAAACTCCTAAAATTCATACCATCATATTCCATTCATATTCCAATTCCTATACATTTATCATAGATTATGAAAACTCCCCATACCTTAGAGAATTTCGACGCTTTACACGCTTCTCTTGGGTTCTCCACAGCCTCCTGAGTCTGAGTTCCTCTTTTCTTCAGAGCACTTCCAAAACACGATAGAAACAACAAAAATGAGAAAACTGATCGTATTCTCTTCTTTGGCTATAATATCCCAGTTTAGCCTTTTCCCATATTACCCTCATGATTTCACAAAAGGACCATCTTACCCTTTTCTTCAATATTTTATATTAAATAATACTAATATAATAATACACTAATTATTCATATTATATAAAATTACTCCTTATACTCCCAAATGACCAACATAACCTCCACACTTCCATTTCTATAATTATTAAATAATAAACAATAATTTCGAATAATGCTACATGATTATTCTTATTATTAATATTATTAAAATAATATCACCACAATGCATCGGGCCACATAACCACCTATTTTTCCAAAATCATCATATATCCTCAAATAAGCAACAATTACTCATAATCGAATTTGGGGTGTTACATACCTCATCATTCATCCGATGGCCATCCTCATCGTCGATCTTTTTATCCGGCATTCGTCATATGTCGAGATAATCCCCAACATAGCAGTCGTCCCCTGCTAGGTGATCGTTCTTCACCTTTTGATGACCGTCCCTCATCAGTTTATCCGATGGACGTCCCCATCATTGATCTTTTCTATCCGGCATCCGTCTTACGTCGTGATATTTTTAGCAGTTGTCCCCTGCTAGGTGATCGTCCTTCACCTCTTGATGATTGTTCCTCATCATTTATCCAATGGTCGTCCCCATCGTTGATCCTTTATGTCCGACATTCGTCCTATGTCGTGATACTTTTAGTAGCCGTCCCCTGCTAAGTGATCGTCCTTCACCTTATGATGATCGTCCCTCATCACTATTTCATTTATTCTTTACCTGATAGTCGTCCCCGTCGTGGTCTCCTTCTTTACCCTGATGATCGTCCTTCATCAGTTTGCCCGATGGTTGTCCCCATCGTGGATTCCTTATTCTTTAGCCCGTCAGTCGTCCCCGTCGCGGATTTTTCTTTATTCCCTATCCTGATGGTCGTCCCCGTCAGTGCATTTCTCACCGATTTTATTCCTCAGCAGTCGTCCTCTGCTCGATGACCGTCCTCCGTCGCTATCATTTGATATTCAGTCTATACTGTCTATTACAATTTATATCCCTTTTTTTCTTATAATAAAGAGTGCAAATTTTGGATTGTCTTGGTATTCAACCACAAGTTATCTTGTTTTTCTGTTAAGTCAGGCGCTTACATCCTACACAGATAACTCATGCTTGAATAGGGGCAGTTGTAAACACCCCAAATTTGCCCTCTCTTTTTTCTCACACATTGGCTTGTGGTCCTTCATATTGCATTGCATAAGCATACCATCTCACACTGCATAACTAGGGTTTGTGATCAAATGAATCTTAGAAATGGTTTGAGCTATCTCAGAGGCCATGAAGCATTCCAAGAGGGTCCATGAGTGTTCTATGATCATATTATACCTCCAAGTTTTTTTAAAGTCACAAAATCTCATAGGATTGCACAACTACCCAGGCAGGCTCAGGGCTCCTACACAGATGACCATAAATTAGGGATTTGGGTTTGAGGCCCTTACACTCAAAATTTTTGGCCATTCTTGATTCTATTGGTCTATATATGTTATAAGGAGCATGTGTATCAAATTTGAAGCAAAAATTCCTTGTGGAAGTCATCTGATCAAATGGTAACTTGTTGTGCAAGAAAAGTCAGAATCAGGGCATCTGAGGCCACCAACAAGGATTCCAAAGGGTCATCATCATCAATTTGAGGTCCTATGATATTTATTTGATCTTAGGAATGCTTGGAAGTTCAAAAGATTGAAGAATTTTGAGCCATTGCAAAAGTTGCCATTTTTGGACATGACTTGTAATGAAAACTTTCCATTTTGGGAAAGATTTTCAACCTCCTCTTGAAAGTTGTAGATTGGATCTTCCCATTTTCAAAAATTACAAGAACTCCTCTTGATTCATCCTAGAACTCAAGTTATGATGGATCAAAGTTGGCAAAAATCACATAATTTTCAAGTTCATGCCAAAGAGGGAAATGTGCAATTTTACTTTCCAAGCCTTCTCATGACCTCTAATGCACTTCTACACATCATAGAAACATAATGCAACTTGTTTATACCAGAATTGAGCCAAGAACCAAGGCATTTCATGGCTAATTTTCATAAACTTCACAAAGTTGGAAATTTGCAAAATCACTTCAAACTTGTGTTCCAAGCATCACAACTCACCACATTTGATCCAAAGGTCATCCTTGAAGCCAGTTGAGTATAATCCAGCCAGAAAATCGGCTATGCCATGGCCCATACCTCAAGTACACAAACTTTTGACTTTTTGGCCAATTGAGCCATGTCATTCCCACAGTGCACAACCACTCTTCTGATCAATCCCAATTGTTTATACAAACCCTAGGCATCATAAAACATATCACAGCAAGCCTTGAACAAAAACCACAAACTCAGATTGCAAAAATCCTCTCAAAACTTCATTTCTTCGAAACTCATTGCACAACCATCAAACATCACATTTTCTTTCACCATTCAACTCTTTATCACTCAAGGAATAAAACCCACCCATCACCATGACCTGAAACAACCTTAAACATAAACACGATTTCTGTCATATCAAAACTGTATCACACGAACTAGCCAAAATAAACTTCATCCAAGCATCTCAATACTTTCAGGAGATCCAAAGGAGTTGGTTTGCACAAAGGGAAGGCCTTGAAAGCTCCAGTTTAAAGAACTTTAGCTCAAGTATCCCTCAAGAAACAATTTTTCCAGAACCTTAATTTCTTGTTAAAATGTGAATCTACATGTTATGTTGGTCATGTTGATGTGTTTAAAACTGAAAATGAGTGAAAAATAAGCATGTTATGATGTTCTGAAAGTTTGACCTAAAAAATGTTTGGTTTCGATTCAGCTTGTTCATGCAATATAAATGATTTTTGTTTGTGAATTCGTGTTTTATGTGTCGCACCTCGAAAAATACGACCTCGCGATAAAAAAAATACCGCGGATAAAAATTAAAACAATAGAGTCGCCACCGAACTTATTTTATTCCAATTAAGGAAAAGGAAAATATCGAGAAAACTTTTTAAAAAAGCAGATAGAACAAGGTCTTTGAAACCAGATTCTAGGTTCGGGAGTCGATTCCGTAAGGGGAAGGTATTAACACCCCTTACGTCCGTTGTACTCAACGGGAACCTCTTAGTTTAATTTACGATTTAATGTTGACTTATGCTTTTTGTTTTCTTCGAATAAAATAAATGCGAACGATTCTAAATTAGGGTTAAGGGGAAATGGATGGTTTTATTCCTAGGATGCTCGACAAGGAGTAAGATTCGTGTGCCTACGTATTCTCTTGTGAAATGGGAAAGTCAGAGCCTCGTAGTTCGTGGTGCTAAGGTTGGTTGGTTGGTTTGTGTTATTGAACGATTATTTAGACCGTATTCTAACTGCTAAGCGTTGACTTGTCTGCTCGCGATAGGAGGCGGAAGCGCTAGCTTGTTTGCATGATAGAAAGGATTTCAATAATGTTCATTTTAAAACAGTTTAATTCGATTAGTGTTTTAGGAACGAAAGGGCGAATGAACTACGTCCCGTGGGGAGAGCCTCAGGAGCGTTCATTCAAGAATTCGAGGAATGCTAGACTCCAGAATTCAATTTTTTCGTTATTTAATGTGTAGATTAAGCGTTTTGATTACGGAAGGTCAAATGAACCACGTCCCGTGGGGCGAGCCTCAGGAGCGTTCATTCAAGAATTCGAGGAATGCTAGACTCCAGAATTCAGTTTTTCCGTTATTTAATTATAAAAAGATATTTGAATATTCGAGTTGGAAGGATTTGATGGCGAGGCACGGTGCGCTCGGCTTACATGGGTTTGCGAATCGATTAAATCGATAAAATGCGGCGAAAAATAAATTAACGACAACTATTCGGAGGCGTTGGACCTTTTATTCGGACATGTCGAAATATAGTTCGTTTACTTCCTTAGAGCCGATTTAAAATTGAAATCGTTCTATGAGGAGTCGAAACAATTTGTTGGAATGCGATAAATAAATTGAATAAATTGACTAAATTAAATTGCGGAAATAGAATAATAAATATGAAATAATAAATTAAATTGATGAATAGTCGGAATAATACAATAAATAAATTAAACTAAGTTAAATAATTGAAATAAAAAAAAATTGTAATTAGAAAATAAATCTAACTACCTAGGCCTCATATTAATCAAGTTCTAACGATTTAATGAAATCGGGTAGATCACTTGATTTTTTATAATATCATTGGCCCGGAATAATTAAAATAAAAAATATAAATGCACTAAGCCAAAATACTCCTAATAAGAATGAATTCAAATCATATTCTAAAAACATAAATCTAAAAAGAAATTAAAAGGAGATAATAAACTAACTTAATACTAAAAATAAAATAAAATAAAATAAACACACATAAAAAAAATGCTATGTAGTAATTTTGGATGAGCCTAAGCCCTTTAACAATACCAATAAATGGTTTTAACAAAAATAGGATAAATAAAATCACAGTAAATAAATAAAATGAGAAATAACAGCATGAGATTGGGGTGAGGTTTTTTTCTTAGAGAAATCTAACAAACAGTTTATTTTAACAAATAAATAATAAATAACAAAAACCATATCAATACCATGTTGTCATTCAAAAGAAGAACAAGTCCTCTACCTTTTAAATCTCAGAATACGACTCTGAAAAGACAACATAAAGAGAGAAAACCCACCCACTCAATGTCGCCTCCTTCACGGTTTCCTTTCCGTCTCTCTCTCTCACTGGGTTTTGGCTTTTGGTTTCGTCGGAAACGGTGGTTTACGGTTATAAGCTGGTGGTCCGTCGGATTTAATGGCTTGTCTCGCGGTGGTTTCAGATTTTCGCGTTTGGGTTTCGAATTTCTCACTCGGTTTTGCGACGCTCAAACTCGGATTTGTCTCTGCTCTCGGCTGCTCTCGGATTCTCACCGGTTCAAGTTTTTCAGTTCTCTATTTTTCTTCCGGGTACGATTTGGTGTTTATGGGTTTTTGTTTTGTGGTTGTTTTCTGAGATAGTTTTGGATTCTGAAGTTATGTGAGAGTTCTGGTTTTGCTTTGGTTTGTGAAATGGTTTATGTGTTCTTCTTCTTCTTCTATTTTTATTTTCGTTTTTTCTGTTTTTGTTGGTCTTTTGGTTTTTGTGTTAATGGTGATGAAAAATGGTGGTAAGAAACATAGTGGTTTGAAGGGTTATTCGGTGGAGGAAATAATGCGGTTTATGGATATGAGTGAATGAATGAGTTTATGGAAAATGAAATTTATTTTTTGTTTATGATTTGTGAAGAGTTAAAGAAGATGGTTGTTCTGTTTTATTGCAGGTTTTGGTGAGATGGTTTTTATTGAAGGTTAAATGAAGATATTGAAGGTATATGAATGGTTTTGTGAGTGAAGCTTGGTTTTTTTTTTTTTTTTTTTTTTTTTTTTTTAATTTTGCAGAGTGATTTTATGGTTTTTCCAAGCTTCTTTATGAATGATAGAAAGTATCTTTAAATAGAGATTGAATTGAGGGTAAAATAGAGAGACTTGGGGAAAAAGATTATTGAGGATAAGGATAAGCAATGAGCTGGAAATTTGTTTTTGTAAAAGATTTGTTGTGATTTGTTTGAGGAAGCAAATGGTAGTGGAGATTTGGGATTGATATGGGAAAATTCTGTTTGAGTGGAATATTGCTGATAAAAGAGTGATGTTATGTGGTTTAGCATAATGGTAAAAAAAATAATAAAAAAAACAAATAATAATAATAATAATAATAATAACAAAGATTAATAATAATAATAATAGGATACTATTTAATAATAATAGAAAACAAATAATGACTACTAAGAGTAAAATAATAATAATAATAATGCTAATGTTAAGGAATAAAAATAGGAAATAAAACAAAAAAGGTGAATAATAATAATAATAATAATAATAATAATAATAATAATAATAATAATAATAAAAATAATAATAGTGAGAAATAGAAATAACAAAAAATAAAAATTAAGAATAATAATGATAATAAAAGAAATGGAAAATAAAATAATAATAACAAATGAAGTTATAAAGAGTTAGTAATAATAACAAGACATCTAAAAAAGAATAAAAAAGAGTTAGTAGTAATAATAACAAGTTTTTTTTGTGTTTTTTTTGGAATAAATAATAATAAATGAAATAAAAGTGAAATAAAGTAGTAACAGATATTAAAAATAAAATAAAAAATAAAATAAATAAAAGAGATATTGATTTTTTTTTGTAGATTTTGTTATGATAGAAAAATTGTGATAGGAATAGCTAATGAAAAATGAAAGTGATAAAGGGGCAAAAACGTCCACACAACACCGGCTTTTAACATTGCGCAAGCACGCACTAACAGACTTAAATAAACTCTGATTTCGCACAAATCTTGAAGAAACGAAAATGCATATTTTTTGGATTTTTTTTATAAAGGTGAAAAAGAAAATAAAACAATATGACAAAATTGGGGTATAATAGCATGTGATATATTGTGCTGGTAGAAAAATAAAGAAAGTGATAGAAAAATAACTATATGAAATTAATAATAATAATTATAATAATAATAATAATAATAATAATAATAATAATAATAAATATAAAATAAAAATAAAAATAATAGAAATAATAATAACACTAAGAATAGAGATAATAAACTAGTAATAGTAATAAAAAGATTTTTTTTGTGATCTTGTTTAAATAATAGTAAATGGATTTAAGAAGAGAGATAATGGGCTTATGAGATATTTACAAATGGGGCTTATGAGATATTTACAAATGGGCTTATGTGAAATTTTTGTGATGGTTGTATTGGTTAAGTAGTGGTGTTGAAAAAATAAGAAACGTATGAAGGTGGTGTCTTGGTTGTAGAAAGTGTGAGCTGTGAAATTGTGATGCTATAATAATAACCGAAAATAATAATAAATATAATATAAAAAATAATTAAAATAAAAAAAAGTAATACTAATGATAATAATAAAATAGTAACAATGATAGAATATTTTAATAAAATGTGGTAGTATGAAAAATGATAATAATAATAATAATATGTGATGAATTTTAAAAGTAATGGTTAAAATGAATTAAAAATGGATAGTAAGTATTTAAAATAGTGAATAAAATAAAAAGGGATTAAAATTTTTTTATTTTAAAAAGAAATAAATGCATTTTTTATTTTATTTTTGGTAATTAATTTTTTTTTGAATAAAATACAAAAGGATATTGGATATGGACAAAATCGGGTATAAAAATAAAATAAAAACAAGTGACATATTTTGGATTTTTTAATATCTGTTAGACAGTAAAATAAAATGGTACGGGTAGGACAAATTTGGGGTATGACAGTTGCCCCTATCGAATTGGCTTAGACCGAGTAAGATGAGCTGACTTGCGTTCAAACTTTCAAGGTATAAGACAATTAGATATTAACAGACTCCGAATTTGTCCTACAAAAGAAAATGTGTAATGATAAAAGCTAATGATTTTAAACTGGAAAAACAGGTGACACAACGAAAAAAACAAGTTGACTGAAAGTAAATAAATCGCTATCACCAAAAGGATGATAAGGCGACCCCATCACTCAAACTAGGTCGATATGGATGCCGAGTGACAGAAAATTAAATAATTGTTACCACCAAAAGGATGATAAGGCGACCTCGACACTCGAACTTGTTCGATATGGATGCCGAACGATAGAAAATTAAATAATCACTACCACCAATGGATGATAGGCGAAATCAGCACTCGAACTAGGTCGATATGGATGCCGAAAGACAGAAAATTAAATAATCACTACCACCAAAGGATGATAGGCGAACTCGGCACTCAAACTAGGTCGATATGGATGCCGAAAGACAGAAAATAAAATAATCACTACCATCAAAGGATGATAGGCGAACTCGGCACTCGAACTAGGTCGATATGGATGCCGAAAGACAGAAAATTAAATAATCACTACCACCAAAGGATGATAGACGAAATCGACACTCGAACTAGGTCGATATGGATGCCGAACGACAGAAAATAAAATAATCACTACCATCAAAGGATGATAGGCGAACTCGGCACTCGAACTAGGTCGATATGGATGCCGAAAGATAGAAAATTAAATAATCACTACAACCAAAGGATGATAGGCGAAATCGACACTCGAACTAGGTCGATATGGATGTCGAACGACAGAAAATAAAATAATCACTACCACCAAAGGATGATAGGCGAACTCGGCACTCGAACTAGGTCGATATGGATGCCGAAAGACAGAAAATAAAATAAACGACCCCCCGCCACCAAAGGGAAAATCGGGTGACTGAAAATAAACGATCTGGTTGAGGAATACTGGTAAAATGAGTAAAATGATTGGGGAGCAAAAGGTTGAAGATAATTATCCAATGGGGGACGACCACTGAATAATGTTTGGTAAAAAGATTATTTTGAGAAATAAAACTGAAGCTGAGGATCGGAGCTTTATTAACAAAAAGTAAAGAGAAAAGTTCCATGGGGAACGCCCACTAGAATTGCTGAGGAGATGCCTGAAACCTTCGATCGATCCTGGATCCTGACTTATGCATGTTTGCATGTTTGATTTTTTGAAGTGGCATTCCATAACGATGGAAATGCAATGCAAATGTTTATGCACTAGAATGAAAGTTGAAATGTTAGGGATATGAAAAGCTGATTTATTTAGGTATGCAAATGATGTGTATGTTGTAAATGATTGATGTAAATGATGTGTAATGATGCATATGAGGTGATTGGAAAATGAAAGGTGCCAGCTGTAAACACCCCAAATTTGCCCTCACTCATTTCATCATGGCTTATGATCTTTTCATTTGCATAAGTTCAATCATAGCATCTCATACTACATTTTTGGCTTCACTGCATTGATTCAAAGCCATCTGCATCTAGGGTTTGTGATCTGAGCCTCTCCTGAGCCATTTGAGCCACTCCAAAGGTCATCAATCACGTCAAAGGGGTACATGTATGTTCAAGCATCATATTATATCCTCACAAGGTCAAGGAAGTCAAAGAATCACAAGAATTGAGAAAGGCATGGAAGCAGAGCCAGGTTTAACTGCACAGATGACCTAAAATTAGGGTTTTGGTTTCAGAGGCCATAACTCCAATTTTTTTGGCCATTCTTGTTTCTATTGGTCCCTATATGATATGAGGATCATGCTTACCAATTTTCATGAAGAAATTCAATGGGGAAGACATCTGATCACAAGATGACTTCTTGAGCAAGTCAGTGCAAAATCAGGGCATCTAAGGCCCCCAATCATCCAACCAAGGGGTTTATCCATCATTTTGAATGTGTATGATCTTTATTTGATCATAGAAGATGTTAGAAGTTCACAAAATTGAAGTATTTCAAGCCATTTGCAAAGTTGCCTTTTTGGGAAAGTGACTTATAATGAAAACTTGCCATTTAGGGAAAGTTTTTCAACCTCCTCTTTTTGATTCAAAAATGCTTCAAATGAAAAATCTTTGGTCATGAAAGTTGTAGATTGGATCTTACCATTTTCAAAAAGTACAAGAACTCATTCTAATTCATCTTGGATCAAAAGTTATGGCCTTGCAAAGTTGGGAAAAATCATGAAATTTCACTTATGCACCAAAGAGGGAAGCTTGCAAAAACCCTTGCCAAACCAATTTGTGACTTCAAAGTAACTTCTAATCATCATACAAACATAACACATGACTTAAAACTCAGAATTGGCCCAAGAATCCCAAGGTTCCATAACTTGCACATGAAGAAATTTCAAAAAGGCCAAAAGTTCACAAATTTGCAAAACCTCCCACAACTTCTCACAAACTTGCTAATTGGCCTCAATCTCATTTCCATGGTCATCCTTGAATCAAGCTGCAGCAGACATGCCTTTGTTCTAGCCCTGAAACAGCCCATACCTCAAAGGACACATAGACTTGACTTTTTGCAAAAGGGACCAGGCCAATCACACTGTGCCACCACCAACCCTCTGCCCTATCACAGCTTGATATGTGGACCAAATGGAACTAAAAACACATAAGGGGCAAGCCTGAAACCACAGCATCACCATAGCTCACAAAAATCCCTCCTTTTGCATTTTCTATCGAATCTCTCAACTCAGCAACAAAAACTTAAAACTTCTTCCACCATTCATCTTAGAATGCATCACTGATCACAAACCACCCTTTACTTTGCCTTAAAAGCCATCACACACCAAATACAATTTTTCTCCCTTTTGAACTGAACTGAATCAATCTCCCAAACCAGCCATAAGAAACTCCAAACAAGCTTTGCAAACTCTTGAGGGAAGTCAGTAGAGGTGATTGGAAGCAAGGAACTGGCCAGAAAGCTCCAAAAGCAAAAGCTCCATCTCAGGTATCCTCTTGAAACTTTTTTCCAGAACTTGTTTCTTTGGTTATAGAATGGTAGAGCATGTTCCACTGGTCACAATGAACCTTGAATGATGAAAAATGGTTGAGTTTTGAGGATGTATGCGTGTTCTGAAATTTTGTTCAGTTTTAGATTTTTTGTTCGAATCATGTTGTTGATGAAAAATAAATGAAGTTTGATGTTTAATTCTTGTTCCTTGATGTTTGTTGAGTGATTCTGGAGCTTTAGGGGGCTTGGGGTGAGGTTTTGAGAGAGATAGCATTTTTCAGGGGAGAGTGTGGCCGGAGAAGATGACCGGAGGTCATTTCCGGCCACCTGAAAGTCATTAATGCCTTAATCTGGATTAGGGCTTAGTTTGAATGTGAGCCGTAGATCTTGTTGACCCGCGCGCGAATGAACGAACCAGATTCATCATTAAACCCTAATTCTGATTTATTAATTTAATTAATTGGGATTAAATTTGAATTTTGCCAGAATCAATCCTAGCCACTGAATAGCGCGCGGGTTAACTCCGTCCAATTCTATTTGAATTCCAGCCATAGGATCTGCATACTTTCCCTTTTATTTAATTTTATTTCATTCTATTTGTATTTTATTTACACGAATTTTTAAAAATAGTAAAATGCATTAAAAAATTCTGAAATTTTTTATCAAATCTTTTATTAATTTTCAGAACCTAAAAATATTTTTATTTTTATTTTTTGCATCAAAAATTATTTTTAAATCATTTAAATGTTTATTTTTAATTAGTTAATGGAAATTAATTAATTAAAAATGCATTTAAGTATTTAAAAATCACCAAAAAATTCACATTACATTTTGATACATTTAGAAACATTGTCCAACTCTTCAAACAAATTTATTTTTGGTTCTTGACCTACTTTGATAATTTTCATTGGAATTAAAGTTATTTAAAGGCAATATTTTGGTCCTAACTTAGAAAAATTCATTCTGCCTAACCATGAAGAGTTTGATGATGGTTCTTCTTGAATTGCATTCTTCATAGCATGTAGTTTCTAGGGTAAAATTGGTTTGAATTTATCTTTCATTTTCAATTTGATGTGCATTTTCCCCTTTGAAGTGCCTTGAAACCCTAGTTGACTTGAGAAAATCATAACTCCCATTAGGTTAAGAGTTAGGTCCCCTCCTTTAGGCAGGGAACTTGTGTAGGGTTAGGGTTCCTTTAATCCCATTTTCAATTTTTTATCATGTCATGTGCTTCTGATTTTGAATTTTGCATTGCATATTGTATATAAACCCTAATTCATGCTTTCCTTTGCATCCATCTCTCATATGCTTGCATTCAAGAACTTGCCATGACATTTTGTGCATCCATATGACATATAAGACATCTTAGGACATACTAGAATCATGTTTGATCATTGCATCATTCATTTGCCATGTTATATGTTCATTCCATTTCATAAACTTTCATGAATCTTTATGGTTCAAAGCATGCTTCATTTGCATCATCATCCTTGTATGATCATCCACAACTCTTGACATGTGTTTGCATCATCTCTTAGCATCATTAACATCATGTTCATGCTTCTGACTTTGTCTTGCATCATGGCATTTCATCTCATTTTTATTGCATTTCATTTCTTTTGCTAACTTTTCAGGTGGTAGGTTGTTCTGAGAAGTGAATTTGCCTTCACTCCTCACAAATCTCTTTTCATCTCTCTTGCATCATTGCTGCATTTTATATTTGTATTGGAGTGAGCTTGCTCATTCATGCCTCTTCCTCCTCTTTATTTCTTCAAGCAACTTATCTTCTTAAGTGAAGTAAGTTGTTTTGCTTCTTTTTGCTTCTCCTCCTTTCATCCTGTTTCTTCCATGGTGGCTTCTCCTTGAAGATCTTTTGCAAGCCTCATAAACCCTAGGAACATCCATGTATGATCACAATTAGGGTTTGATTAGTCCCCCCATTAGTTTTACCTTTGTGTCATCTTTGAGTCTTCTCTTCTCATCTCTTAATCAAGGACTAAACCTTAAAGGATTTAAGGCTTTGTGATTAAGCTTATGCCTACATCCTTCTATTAGGATGGAGTGTATAACTTTAATCCTAAGTGCTAAACCCTTGAAGTATTTAAATCCTTTAATCAATCCATCTAATAATCACTAAGACATCAAGCTTGTAACTTGGGCCTTGCATTAGGGTTCTAATTCTTCCTTAATTGGTTAAGAAGGACTAACCCTAGTGTTAATGGACAAGTCCCCCTCAAGTTGTCTTACAAACCATAAAATCCATTTCTTAATCTTATCATTAACTAAAATCCACTTTAATAAGGGCTTTGTTTTGTCATGAGGTTAATCCCTAATCATGGATTAAGTTGAGGAGCCTTCCTCAGCTTAAATGTTCTCATCTATCATCCTTCTATTAGGATGGTGTAATGGGTCCATTAAATCCCTGATTATGGCTTAAACTCATTACTTAACACTAAATCAAAACCACAAGAACGTCTAAATAATTACAAGTAGGTTAATGATCTTAAACCTACATCATGGTGATTAAGTGTGAGGTGCTTACTTCATACTTAAGGTATTCTCATTACCCCTAATCAGAGGGAGGATGTGATGAGTTTATTAACCCCTTGGTTCAGGCTTAAGCTCATTTTCTTATGACAAATTCAAAAAGCAATAAAAGACTGAAAATACCAAAAAACAAACAATAATCATCTCCTTCGGGATTCTTTTCTCACCTCATTCAATCACAAACGAGAACTCGCTTCTTCCGTCTAATGCAAGACAGTTTGCACCTGAGCCAGACAGGTCATACACTTGAGCATAGACTAGTAAGCAGTTCACAAGTCAATTTATCTTTCAGTCTCTTTGAGTCGAACTACGTTGTTCTGACTTCCTCATTGCACGAGAGGATACGTAGGCATAACTTAACAGTTATCGAACAAAAGTCTCTGTATATTCCCCCTCCTTCCAGCATTATTCTTTGAGCCTCATGGTCTTGAGCATTTCACTCTTATTCTTACACTGACACTTCACATATTTCACTTCACTTTCTTTTAACACTGACACTTGCATTCTTTCCAGATTTGATACACAAATTGCACTGACACTACCCCTTTAAACACAAATCTTTTAAGCGTGGATCCCGTCGAGTACGACGGACAATCTGGGTGCTAATACCTTCCCAGGTTGTAACCAACCCCCTTTCTCAGTTTCTCTGGTTCGCGACCGTCTTATCCATATCTTTCTAGGTCTATGCAGCATTACCTTTCCTTCGGGATAAAAATGCCTAGCTGGCGACTCTTTTCTTCCTGAGTTCACCCTTGTGTGTTCTCATTCTCTTCGCCGACCGTTCGCGTCTGTACCCCTTCTGGCCCTGGTGTCATTTGGTGGGAGCGACAGCTTGGCGACTCTGCTGGGGATCCTTATACTGTAACCAGTGCTTCTGGTTCTTTTTATGGGTTCCTCCTAGCGCTTGTTTGATTTGTGTTTACTGGGGTGTTATATGCTAATTGTGTTTATTTATTTGCTTTATTTAATGCTTTATGTACAACTTTATTTATTGCTTTCCTTTACAGCTTTTCATATTTCATACTGTCATTATCATTGCTGGATCTGGTTTTCTATTTTGATGGGTGGGGTTCCATTGAGAGTTTGAGGTCCTATACCTAGGACCTGAGTGACACCTAGGCTAGAGTGGTTCATATTCTTTCCCATTCCATTTCGGTCTGGTGCGGGAATATGAAACACGGTTCAGATGTGGGTTTCTTCTTGAGAACTCTGTGCTACAGATTTCTTGTAGTGCTAGGGCTATCTGGGAAGCCTGCTAAGTCTGGATGACCTTTATTATGACCTTCAGAAACTGAGGTGAATTAGAGGAGTATCTTTTATGGTTATTGTAAAACACTATACCTCCAGGTTAGAAGTGTTTACACTTCTCATAACTGATCCAAGTCTGAGGATCCTTGTTTTAGAACATTACCTGTGAGGGGGTTGGGACTGTTTACAGGTTTGCAGGTAGCCTTGGCCACATCATACCCTGCTACTATTTGGTTTAAGAGTACCTCATTTTGGACAGTTCTTGTGATTAACCTTGGACATGTGACTCTTTATTTGAGTCCCTCACCCTGGTTACTAAATTTCTAAACCTCCATCTGGACCTTCTTTGAACATACATGGGCTTCATATCAAGACAGATAATCAGATCCAGCTTGATCACAAACCCTTGCATATAATTTGCATATGTCATCATTTGCATCATTTAACATTTGTTTATTTGTTTTTCAGGGTATCCACATTATATCTGGTTTGGTTTTGACCCCCTCTTCTACATAGACCTTTGCTTCATCAGTTATCTGCTTCAGCTATTTTCATCATCACCAGCATCAGCCTATCAGTGGCTCATCCCTAGTATCAGCCTTGATCTTCATCAGCACCTATCTTCCTCCTCTTCAGCATTTATGACTACTCCCAGGAAGAGCAACATATCCTACCATTTCTTTGAGCCTGTGCTGACTGACATCAGGCAGGTCCAGTCACTTATCACTCCTGACCACATCCCATTGTTCAGGGAACACTATGGAGGTATCCTGGATATGGTTATGGACCTGGACCCTTCTCAGAGGAGCATGATCCACACATGCTTGCAGTTTTATGACCCTCCTTTGAGATGCTTCACATTCTCAGACTTTCAGTTAGGGCCTATACTGGAAGAGTTTTCCTCATTGACTGGAGTACCTATCAGAGGTGGACTCCCTTTCATCCCAGAAATGACTTTTCCCAGCAATGGAGAAGTAGCAAAAGCACTGTACCTGGAGCCTGCCTTGATTGAACAAAGCATGACAACAAAAGCTGGAATCCCTGGTCTTCACTTGGACTTCTTGATTTCTCAGGCCATTCTGAAGGCTTCATTGGGAGAGTGGAGGGCAGTTTGTGCACAGTTAGCCCTCAACATATATGGGATTATACTGTTTGCAGATGAGCCCAAATTTATCAGCAAGAATGCCATTCATCTTTTCCTTCTAAGGAACCCAGTACCCACATTGCTGGGAGATTTCTATTACTCCATTCATCAGAGGAATGAGAAGCAAAGAGGGAAGTTGGTAAGATGTTGTGCTCCTCTGTTTCACACCTGGCTGCTCAGACATCTACCTAAAACAGATGCCTTCTTGAATCCTCACCAGCAGAAGAATTGGGCTAAGAGGCTCATTGCTTTGACTTCAGATGATATTAGGTGGTGCACTCAGAGCACCAAAGGCAAAGACATTATCACCAGCTGTGGGCAATACCCAAATGTGCCTCTGATAGGAGTAAAGGGTTGCATCAACTACAATCCTTTGCTGTTTAAGAGACAACTGGGCTATGCTTTGGTTCACCCTCCCAGAGTGCAAGATTTAGCTGAGACCCTGTATTGTGAAGTGAAGCCTAACTCAGCTGCTGTCAGACAAGCATCTTGGGCTTGGGACAACATCCAGACAAAAGGGATGGCTATTCTAGGGAGGTGTAATAATGTTGCTTCCGCTCAATACTATGATTGGTCTCGTACTAGAGCTCAGATTACTGGAATGCCTTTCACCATTGAGGATATACCTGGACCATCTACAGCACAGCCAACAGCAACTGTCAGCCTGGAAGAATTTGAGAAGCTGAAGGAAAGGAATGAGAATCTGTCTCAAGGTTTGAAGAAGACCCTTTGGGAAAGGAGTGATGGTCGTCTGGACATTGAGAGGTTGGAAAAGCTTAGGGTGGAGCATCTTGCCAAAATTGAGAAGACAGAGGACTATATCAGGAAAGCAAGGGTTGGGGAACAAATACTGAAGAATGCCTGTAAAGAAGCCAAGTTTCAGAAGGCTAGGACTGAGCTTTATCTGCAAGAGAGCCAGGCTAGGTGGGTCAGAATCACTGAAGCCCGGACACAGGAAGACCAGAAAACTCAAGCTAAGATTGAACAGCTAGAGGCCAATGAGAAGAAGCAGCAGGAAGCTTTGTTGGCAGCCCAAAAGGAGATTTCAGAGTTAAAGCTCAGAGCAGGATTGAAAAGATCAAAGGACCAGGACAGGCATAAAAAGCTGACCACTGCCATTGCTACCAGGAACCTCCTCATTAGGACCATTACAGAGCACCCAGGTGGTCCAGTGACTGAGGCACTCCTGAAGGAGGTCAGAGAGGATGAGTTTGGACTGGATGTCTGACTCTTTGTTTGTTGTTGTTTTCATTTGATGTACTTTTTCTTTTTGATGTATTTTGACCCTCCAGGGGCATGTGTTGTATAACAAACTATGTATTGTTCATCATTTGTAATATATTAGTTTGCTTTCATTGGGTTTCTTTTCTCAAGCAACATCAAGCATCTTCCTCGAGGTCTGGAAAGGTCAAAACCAAGAACCAAGCCGGATACCTTGGAAAACAAATAAGCATACTGCATTGCATACTAACCTTGTTTTGTTTTGTAGGTTTTGTTATTATTTGTTTCTAACTCTGTTGTGATCTCAGGAAATATTGCTCGTCGCCGAGTGTTCCCTGTCAACCGCACGCACCGGTACCCTACTCGCAACAACCTTCCTGGTATCCAAATGGAGCAAGTACAGCAGGACCTGACTGAGGTCAGAACTCAGATGGCTAATGAAAGAGTGGAGATGAGGAACCAAATGACTCAATTCATGGCTGTAATGACTGGCTTGGCCCAGAGTCAAGAAAGGTTAAGGGAACTAGTGGAAAGACAAACTCCCGAGGAACCTCATCTTGGAACTGGAGGAACAAGTAACAATGAGCGGGGCCAGCCTCATGTTAATCCACCAGTATTTGGGCCTCATCTAGATCCGGAAGTCAACATCCCGAGAAATGTACAACGAAATACTGCTAGGGGGAGAATCTTGCAGGAAGATCCCCAAGAAGAGCAGTTTACTGTTATGGGAGCAGGAGATGAAGTCTATGACCGGAGGTTAGATGAAATTGCTGAGAAATTGAGATCTCTGGAGTCTCAGAATTCCGTGGGCTTCGATGTAATGGACATGGGGCTGGTGGATGGGGTGAGAATTCCCCACAAATTCAAACCCCCGTGCTTTGAGAAATACAATGGAACCTCTTGTCCACGAACTCACCTGCAGTCTTCCCTGGGAAGACTAAAAGCTTATACTATGGATGAGAAGCTGTGGATGTTCTACTTTGAAGACAGTCTGACTGGGGCTTCAAGAGAGTGGTATTCACACTTGACCAGGGCTACTATTAGATGCTGGAAGGACTTAGCTGAAGCCTTCATCAGGCAATATCAATACAATCTGGACATGGCTCCTAACAGGACCCTCCTGATGGGAATGTCCCAGTCCTCCAGAGAAAGCTTCAGGGAATATGCCCAAAGGTGGAGACAACTTGCTGCTGCTGTCCAACCACCCATGTCAGAAAGAGAGATGGCCGACATGTTCATGAATACTCTGTAGGGAACATATATTGATAGACTGACTGCCTTTTCCTCTACCAGCTTTGCTGATGTCGTCATAGCTGGTGAAAGGATTGAAAGCCTTTTAAAAATGGGCAAGATTTCTGACAGCGGTGCAAGTTCATCCAGTAATCCCAGGAAGCCTTTCGTGGGACCCCGAAGAGCCGGTGAGACCAATTCCATTCATACAAGCAGGGGCAGACCTCAGTATGTTCACAGATCAATAGCAGTTGTTACCATTCCAGCTCTGATTCCTCAACAATCAGCATATCCTCAACAACAACAACCACAGTATCAACAACAAGTTCAGTATCCGCAAAAGAGAACCTACAACAACAACAATAGCAACCAACAACAACGTCCTTTCCAGCAAAGACCATCACAGGCAAACAGGGTGATTAACCCCATCCCTATGCCTTATGCTGCCTTATTGCCACAACTCCTGAAGCTTAATTTGGTTGAGTTAAGGACGTTAGCAGCACCAGATCCCCTCAATCTCCCAAGGAATTATGATGTCAACGCCAGGTGTGCTTTCCACTCCAATGCACCTGGACACAATACTGAAAAATGCAGGGCCTTACAAATGAAGGTCCAAGATCTGGTGGATTCTAAAGCCCTCAACTTCGCACCTCCTTCGAATGTCAACAAAAATCCTATGCCTAATCATTGCGGGCCAATGATTAATGCCATTGAGGAAGACAAGCCATCTACCTTGATCACCAGTTGTAATACCTCAAAATTTGCCCTCATATTCATTCCCTCAACTGGTGTATCATTTCGCACTCATCTGCATTTCTCACCAGGTCATTAACATCACAGTAGTTCATTTCATTGTTTCATAAGGCATGTGATCAGGGCTCAAGGAAATTAGGGTTTTGTACCTTATACGTATCTGGCAAGGATTGAAATGACAGAGAATATTCACTGGACTATGATTCCACTCCAAATGCGGTTGCTCAGTTGTGTCTCAATCCAGATAGAAGCTTGACCTAATTTTGGTCAAAATTGTCAAAAGATCACTGCAATTGCAAGTTTATTTGAGTCGTGGGTTTATTTCTCAGGCAATGCATATTCAAGGTTCAGGTTGTCGCGTGTTGAGGTTCATTAATTCGAATGGTCATGGCATGTTTCAGACGATCCAAAGGGACGTGATTTATCTGGGAATTTATTCAATGGTTCAGAAGTGGCCGTGTTCATGGGCTTGTGGAAAGAATTCAAAATAGATCTTGGGTTGAAATAGAGATTTCATATCCATTCATTGCTTTGTTTTGTTCTTCATTTTCATAAACCATTCCCGATCATTCCACTTCACTTTAATTTTCTCAATTTCCGTTATTCTCTGTGCTTTCATTAATCCATTTTTAATTTCTTTTGTTCATCTTGCCATTTATTTTTATTCTTATTCATATCCAATTACTCATATAATTCTCCTTTAATGAGTTCCATCTTTTCCAATATTCAAAACTGTCACATTTTTTTTCTTCTTTCTTAGCTACAAATATAGGCCCATTGCAAAGTTTTGGGTAGAATTGCTCTAAGCACATTTGGAACCATGTTTGTTTCAAGCCCACGTCCATTTCAAAGAGTGAAGCCCAATTCTATACTTTTTAAACCATTTCTAAAACCTAATTTCATTTTAATTTCTTATGTCCAAAATCCTTTGATTGTCCATTATCCAATTCAAATCCTTTGTCTAATATCCCTCATGGGTTATTCCGCCCCATTCTTTACCAAATCTTCAAGACAGGAAAAGAGAACAATTCATTTGAATATAAGGATAACAGAATCCGCAAACTAGCCATGAGAAATTCACATAAAAATAAATAAATTATGAGGGCATGATCCAGTTACAAATTCAGAATTTTACATATCAAATTTATACAAAAAAAAGGAGACAAAACTTAATCCTCCATCAACCACTTCCAATCTTCAAGCTGCCGCCCTTCTATTCTTCTACACTCCTCCATCATCATCAAGAATCCGCAGCCTTCTATCAACACCTTCATCAACTCAATTGTTTCGAGTTCCATTTGCATCAAACATCACGCATTTTCCCTTTGACCAACCTGCTAGCAAAGAAAAATCAGCACCACATATGTGTCATTACAAGGACAAAAATGAATAAAAAAAAAACTAATTAACATTCAATAGATCATATCATAGATCTAATCCCTTTTCTCGTTTGTTGAATTTCAAATTACTTCGATTGATTGAGAATGGCGGGTGATTCTCAGCAGAATTGGGTACTGATGGTTACGGCTCAGACTCCCACAAACATTGTTGTCATCAAGTATTGGGGGAAGAGAGGTGAAACTCTAATCTTACCTGTCAATGATAGTATCAGTGTTACTCTTGATCCCAATCACCTTTGCACTACCACCACTGTCTCTGTAAGTCCCTCCTAGATTCGTGCTCGCGCTTGTGATGTTGAGGATGATAGAAAGGGTGTTAAGATCAGTAAAGAGGATTGAAGTAAATTGCACATACATATTGCTTCATACAACAACTTTCCCACTGCAGCTGGACTGGCTTCATCAGCCGCGGGTTTCGCTTGTCTTGTTTATGCCTTTGGAAGCTAATGAATGACAAAGAAGGTGAAAGCCAACTATCTGCTATTGCAAGGCAAGGACCCGGCAGTGCTTGTCGCAGCTCATTCGGGGATTTGTGAAGTGGATAATGAGGCAAGAGGAGGATGGAAGCGATTGTCTTGCAGTTCAACTTGTTGATGAAAAGCATTGGGATGAACTTGTTATTGTTATTGCCGTGGCTAGTTCTCGGCAAAAGGAAACAAGCAGCACCTCAAAGATGTTGGGATCAATGGAATACAGGACATAGAAGCTTTGCCACCACCTCCAGAAGTCAAAGATAATATATTCCCTGCATAAAACCAATGCTTGAACAAATTCTTCATGACTCTCTTCATAATTCTGGAACTCGCATTAAAGCTGGTCCTGCGAATCATATAAGAAAATCAAACCAGAAGCCAGATAACACTCATGACGAAGTTTGAAAATATTTAACAAAAAAAGCTCTCAGGATTAACTCTCCCACAGAACCGAAACTCGGTGAATATTGGAGAAAAGCAAACAGAATATTGGAGAAAAGCAAACAGATTGAAATTGGAGAAAAGCAAACAGAATGGAATTCGGTTACAAATCAGTTATAAACCCTAACAACCATAACCGAATTCGATAACTGTATTTTACCTGAAGAACTTTCTAGATCAGAAAAATTCATCCCTATAAATCAGCAATTGCTTCAACCATTTTGCTTCTTCCAGAATTTTTGATAGAACCCTTTCCTTCCACCATTGTTCTTCTTCTTCAATTTCTGAACCAACCTCTTCTCAATTCTTCTTCTGAACCTCAATACGAATCTTCTTCTTCCAACCCCTTTTTCGCCCTGACTGCAAGACCCGTATCCCTCACCACATGGTAGCCATGATCTTGGTAGCCATGATTCTTCACCTCCTTCGCTGATAACCTGCAAGTATAACAGATTCAGGATACACGTTATCTCTAACAATCATCACATATTCAGAGTTCAAAGAAAGAGAGGAACGGGACAGTGAAGTTGGAAAAACGCAGGGGAAGTTTAACAGAAAAGAAAGCTAACCAGAATGAGCTTCTCGCAACTGTTCGGCAAAGGCAAAATCCAACGATCGTTCCGTCAATAACCTTCATTTCATAGATTCATTATAGAGTCTTATCTCTGATCGTTATCACCATCTCCAACATTTCCTGCGAGATTCGGTAATGTGTTCAACAAAAAGGAAAGGAGTTAGAAGCCTTGGGAGAGATTAAAAACAGAAGTGTTTCGCGGCGGGCTTGAAAGTACGATAACGGCACAATCAGACTCGGGTAGCTTGCAGGAATCCAGAAGAATCAGGAAGGGAGTGGAGCGTCGAAGCTTTCTTTTTCTCTTCACGAGCGTCATCCTTACGGCTCCGATTCAAGGTACGAAATTGCGTCCCTCTTGCGCTTGGTTGCCTTGCGTTTAGGTTGTTATTGAGGTTGTTTGAGTATAGGAAATTTTTGATTTAGGGTTTGGAGAAAGTCTAGGTTAGAGAAAGAATCCATGTTATGTTGGATTGAGAGAGAGGAGCAAGATGTAGGGCTCAGTTTCGGTTTCGCCGGTAGGAAATGGTGGCGGATTGCACGGGAAGGAGGTGGCGGCGGCGATTTCATGAAGAAGAGGGGAAAAAGGAAAGTTGCGGCGAGGGGAGAAGGGAAAGAAGGGGATTAGGGTTCTTATTTTTTCAGATTTTTATATATTATCCTTTTTATTTTATTTTCTTTTATTATTTTATTTATTATTGTAATCATAAAGATTTGGAGTAATAGGGTCATTAAGAGTTTTGGATTTAAGTGTGTTTAATATTAATAAAATCTCAGTCAATGTTGGGAAAACAAGCATTAATCCATAATTAAGTAAATTAATTTTCAAGACCCCAATTAGTGCATTTTAAGAGAAATTAAGGAAAATATGTTAAGAAATTCCAAATTAATCCCTTATCATTGATACCTGCACCCCCATTAAGCCCATTAAGAAAATAATAAGCAAATAAATCTTCTCTTTACACCCCCAAGAAAGCCTGCGAAGTGGGCCCAAGAATTTGTGCTATTCCAACCTCCCTTTCAGCACACCAAGAAAATTAACATAAGAATTCCTTTCCTGCACCTCCCCCTCATTCCTGCGCATGGGCTTAGCCCCTCTGCTAATCACACTCCCCTTTTAGGCCCAGATTAGAAAAATAACTATAAAGTTGCTTAATTCACCCCTCGCCAGATTCTTTAATTGTTAGTTTTCATATAATTAGAAAATAATATAAATAAAAATATAAAAGTCATAGAAAAATTCCCTAAAAATTCAAGTATATTCTTAATTCATATTAGAATAGATTAGAATTTTATTTTTCTAGTTTTGCTTTATTTTTGGTTTCATATGGAATTTTTTATGAAGATGTTTCTTATTGAGTTTCTTTTAATTGTATGTGTATTTGTTCATTTTATTTTAGTAACTTCCAGTAGGATTTTTAATTCACTCTTTTTACTATAGTTATAAGACTTATAAAATTACTTAGGATAATTTTTGTAGATTTTTTAGACCATTTTATCTTAAGTTTTAGAGGTTAGTTTCTTAGAAATTAGGGATTAATTTGTAGCTGAAAATAATCAATTTTTAGGCCTAGTTAAATTCTGAATTTTTAAGATTCCTTTTGACACAATGTTATATGTAATTTTAGGACCCTATAGATTTAATTCCATAATTTTTCCAGGAGTTTAGATATTTTTTTAGAATATTAATTCTTAGGCTTAGTTATGTGTAATTCCCATTAGTTTAGGTCATAAAAATAAAGTCCAAAAAAAATATAGTTTAGATTAGATTTAATACTAGAATCTAATATAGACTTAGGTTAGTTTTAAATTGAGTTTTAGAATGAAAGTATTAGGTTTGACTTTAGTTTAAGACTTAGGATCAAAGTTCCATTTTAATTAGGATTAGAATAAATAAATAGGATTATTTTTCATGCCTTTAATGTTTTGTTTAGAATTTTATTTCTTAATCCAATTTTTATGTTTTGCCATATCACTTGATTTCATAACTTGCATAGGCTTCCCCATTGTTCTTAGAATCAACTTAACTTCCTTAGGAAGTAATTTGAATTCTAGTAGTTTCTAGTTTTTCTCATTAGGCTTAGAAACCTCATTAACCATAGGCTGTCCTTTGTAAATAAACGAAATTAGGGTTGTGTCTTAGTTCCCCACTAGTTTTTTCCCTTTTTGCAACTTGAGTCATTCTTTCTCATCTTCAAACAAAATCCAAAAAAAGCAATTAACAAATAAATGAAAGGATCCTTTGAGTATAGCCTTATTCCATGAAGCACTTGCACTCATTCCATATTGGAGTGGTGTAAGCTTGTCTAGCATGATGTACAAGTCTCATCAAGGGGTTGTTTCACAAAGAAAAACTTAAAAGATACTTCTTCACAAAAGCAACAAAAGCACTTAATAAGGTTCAACAAGCTAGTGAACTTGAGCCCTGACCCTAGGAAACCAGTCTTGGATAAATTCTCCTTGCTGGGTGTGCTTGTTCTATTATTCCATCTTGGAATGTAGTAGCAAGTACACATTCCATGGAAAAGAGTTTGAATTCACTTCCTTGTGCCAAATTCATACAAAACTCATAAAAGACAAAAAACAAATAACAAGCGACTATCCTGCGGGAACTTCTTTTCTCACCTCATTCACTCACAACGCGAACTCGCGGCGACTTGTCTCATTTGCAAGACGGTAAACGCACTCGTACCAGACGAGCCTGCAACACCTGAGCATAGACATACGCAGTTCCAGCATAAAAAACACAAACAAATAGTTCCCGCCTTAGTTAGGCGAACTACGTCGACTCTGATCCTCATTATCCCGATGAGGTACGTAGGCAGCGGGGTAGGGCCCGTTCGAGCACATTCTTTATTTTCCCTACATTTCCCCATTGTTTTCCATTTTCTTATTCCTTTTCTCATTTCATTTCTATTCCAGTTAGCGGTTCATTAGTTCAGCAGCATATTATTTCTCACCCATTGAAACAAGCAAGCAAGCGTGGATCCCGTCGGGTACGACGGACGATCTGGGGTGCTAATACCTTCCCAGGTCGTAACCGACTCCCGAACTCAGATCTTTGGTTCACAAGGCCTTGTCCTTTCCTTCTTCCTCAGGTTTATGCAACATTACCTTTCCCATTCATTCAGGATAAAAATGTCTGGCTGGCGACTCTAACTTTTTCGCGCCACTTTCACGTTTGTACTAGGATGAAAATCCCGGGAGCGGCAGCTGGCGACTCTGCTGGGGAATATTCGTGATTCTTCCGGTTTCCCTTGTAGAGTCAATCCTAGCGCCTATTTGGTTTTGTTTCTTTGGGTGTATATTTGTTTGCTGCTGTGTGCTTTAGTTTAGCTTTACTGTTTTTATTTACAATTTTATTTACAGCTTTACTTTATCGCATTTATTTATCGCTTTCAGTATTTTATTTTCCATGCATCATATTATACTGGACTGTCTGGCTGTGCTGGTTTTCATTTTTTCTGTGGGATGGGGTTACTGTGAGATGAGCTCGTAGCCGGGGCTCGAGTGCACCATAGGACTTAGAGTGGTTCCACTTTGGCTTCATGGCATCTTGCTATGTTGGTAGTAGTGAGTTCCACACCTTGACTTGCGACCTTCTCGGGAATGTATTGATACCAAAATCTTTCTGGGTTGATGCGCTACCTTGATAGTTATGTGCAGTCAGGGGACCGATCATTGAGAACCTTTGTGGAAACATCCCTCTCCAGTGATGACAGTGGCAGACCACATTTGTTGGCAAACCCACTCGCATCCGAGGGCCCACTGGGAACTCGCATAGGATGGCCTGGTTCTCTCATAGGAATTCAGCTAAAGCAAACTGATCGTATGACGATAGTATTGTACCCTTCGGGATGAATGTACTATTGTTTCTCGACTCAGTGCTTGAAGCTGGAGACTTGTGAGGGATGCTTGTTTTTTCCGGACTCAACTGAGGCCTCCCTGAGTAGTACATAATGCCAAACCGATTCCCTGATTTGGTCATGAGCCATTTCTCGGAAATGGTGAACGTATTATTGCTATTCGGCTTTGAGAGTCCGTGATGTTGACCCGAGTAGCACACCCGTGAGATTGGGAGGGGTTTACAGGTTTGCAGGAACCCTGATACCTTCAGCATACCCACTTTGCCTTTGGTTCAGTTTTATGGTCTGGATTTCTGTTCTTAAGATATGGATACCGGATCAGAGGGATAATTATTGTGATATATGGATTTTGAGACCTGGCACCGACACCTGATTACTTGATTGGCACATCACAGACACTTCACTGATCACATGCCTTGTCTTGCATAAGCATCATATCATCATTAATCATTTTGTGTTCTTTTTATTCTCAGGGTTCATTACCTCCTAGGTCCTGGTCGTATTTGCTGCTTCAGCATGGAGATTCCAAGGAAGAGAAATGTTCATTATACTTTCCCGCAGCCAGAGACAGAGAGTGTTCAGGGTTTGATTAGCTTGATGGGTGACCGAGTCCTTGATGATTTCAGGAAAGAGTATGGCAAGATACTGAATTATGTGAGCAAGCCCACAGTCGACCAGAAAGATAGCTTGCATTCTTTGTTGCAGTTCTATGATCCACAGCTGAGGGTCTTTGTTTTCCCTGATTATATCCTGGCACCTACATTAGAGGAGGTTTCTAGCATGATGAATATTCCTGTTAAGGAAGGTATACCTTATTATGTTTCAGAGAGGATCCCTTCTCATGAGGATATCACTATTGCCTGTCATTTGAGTATGCTTAGACTCAAGATGGGATTAGAGGCTGGCCAAAGTAAAGGGATCCCTTTGGACTTTCTTATTGCAGAGGCACATGTCATGGCATCGGGAAAGAAGTGGGCAGACTTCAAAGCACTGTTAGCCATGATAGTATATGGAATCAGTTTGTTTCCAGGAGAGAAAGGGCTAATTAGCATGAAGGCCATCACCATCTTCGTCAAGAGAAATCATGTTCCTACATTGCTAGCTGACTTTTATTATGGAGTTCACCACAAAAATGAAAAGAGGAAGGGACATGTAAACTGTTGTGCTCCCATATTTGCTGATTGGTTTGTAAGGCAACTCCCTAAATCAGGACCCTTTCAGGATTCGAAACAATCTTGGAAGTGGTCCAAAAGATTAATGGGCTTAACCTCAGCTGACATTGCTTGGGGATGCAACAGAGACTTGGTGGGCAAAGAAATGTTGGTTAGTTGTGGTAGCTTTCCAAATGTGCCTTTAATGGGAAGGAAAGGTGGGATTAGCTACAATCCTATCTTGTCCAGGAAACAGTTCGGCTATCCTTTAAGAGACGTACCTTTGATCGACGATGCAAATGAGTCCTTATATTTTCCAGCAGAGGGAAACTCCAAGATGAGCATGCTAGCATCCCAAGCTTGGGAAGTTAGGGTGATGAAAGGAAAGAAAGATTTTGGAAGAGTAGATCCTAATACCTATGATCCTTTCGCCAGCTGGTTGGAGGATCATGTGAAGACTCATCTTCTACCATTTTCTAGAGAGACACCTCTCTACCCTAAAGAGGTAGCACCAAGGACTTCGGTACCTTTGGAGGAATATCAGAAGTTAGAAGCTTTGGTTAAGCAACTTAGGGTTGAAAATCAAGAGGCTCTTAACTCTTGTCAAAAACTGATGATCCAGAACCGTCGATTTGAAGATAGAGCTGTACAAGCCGAGGAAATAGTCCGTCTCAACCAGAAGGACTTTGAAGATAAAGAGCTCTACTTCTGAAAGAAAGGGTTAGCTGAGACTCACAAGACTGCGCAGCGCCGAAGAGAGAAGAAAGATCTTAGTGAAGCCAATGAAGCTGTCACATTATGGCAGGAGAAATGGGACGACAATTTGAAGAAACAAAAGGAGTTAGACGCCAAGCACAAGCAGGAAATCAAAAGTCTTCAAGATTCTTTGGATGGGCAGAAAGAACTTCTCAGGAAGGCTTATCATCAGGAGAAGGGCCGTCTCCAATGTTTAGCAGAAAGCCAACAAGCATTGAAGGAAGCTCAAAAGGAAATTGAAGACTTGAAGTTGAAAGCTGATGTGAAGAGGTCGAAGGCCGAGTCGAGTCAAAGCAAGGAGAATGAGGCAGCATTCCTACAGCAGATTGAGGAGTTACACGCTTCTTCTGATACAAGGGACCTCCTCATCCAGAAGCTCATCCAGGAGCCCGGTCATCCAGATGTAGCTCAGCTGTTCCAGAACGTCAAACGCCTTAGCTGGAGATTGCAGGATATAGAGTTCCCTAGGGTTTAATTTCATGTTATTGTACTTGGATTACCCACAGGCTTGTTGTGGGATTCCCTATATTTGATGTACTTTTGTTATTGTGATTGGCACCCTTCGGGGACTTTGTATTTTCAAACTCCAATTTATATGATTGATTTGTTCTGGATTTCTTGTTCGTTATTTGCACCGACACGGAATAATGAGCACCAATTCTCCACGACCATCATTATGTTTGAATATTACTTGGGTCTTCTTCCCAATTCTTATCTTCTTAATGCCAGGACCAGAAATGGGAAAAGTCTCGGGAATAAAAGGAACACATTGCATTGCATACGCATCATTTGCATTTTGTCTTTGTCTTTGCAGGTTTTTCTTCGGGATGTTTAATTTATCTGTGTTCAACAGGCAAAGATTGCGAGGGCCGCCAAGACCCGGTACCTTCGACAAGATATCCCTCATCGGTACGCGACCCGCATCAATCAAAGAACAACAATGGACGCTATGCAGACAGAACTCAATGAAGTCCGTACCAAGATGGCAGAATTTATGACCCTGATGCAAGGGATGGCCCAGGGGCAGCAGGAGCTGAGAAATGCAATTCAAGGGTTAACTCCTCCTAATACTAATGCTCAGGCAACCACTTCCGGCGGGCTAGGGGCTCCTCCCAACACTAACAACGGCCCGGGTGGACCTCATGTTCCAGATCCAGCTATGGCAACGTTCGTTCCTGTGCACGATAGGCAGGAGGACCAATTCCAGTATTTCAATAATGATATGGGTTTCGGCGGTGATGGAAATCTTAATGACTTCTTGGTGCTTGCGGAGAAGGTCAAGGCCCTCGAGTGCAAAGACACTTTGGGGATTGACGTGTCAGACATGGGTTTAGTACCTGGGGTGGTCATTCCACACAAGTTCAGACCACCAGCATTTGATAAATACAACGGCAGCTCTTGCCCGAAAACTCACCTACATGCCTTCTACAGGAAGATTGCGGCCCACACGCGAGACGAGAAACTCTGGATGTACTATTTCCAGGATAGTCTCTCTGGAGGATCCTTGGAGTGGTACATGAAGCTGGAGAGGAGCTCTATTAGAAGCTGGAAGGATTTGTGAGAAGCCTTCCTTAGACAATATCAATACAACATTGACATGGCACCCAGCCGCACTCAGCTTCAGAGCTTGACACAGAGGAGCTCGGAGAGCTTCAAAGATTATGCACAGAGGTGGCGTGAGGTAGCCGCCCGAGTGCAACCACCTTTATTGGAGAGAGAGATGGTCGACCTTTTCCTGAATACCCTCCCAGGGCATTTCATGGAAAGATTGGCTGGTTGTTCCTCAAGTGGTTTCTCGGACATTATCTTGACTGGAGAAAGAATTGAAAGCTGGCTCAAACAGGGTAAAATTCAGAATGGAGGCGCTTCAGTGTCTGGTATCAAGAAACCTTTTGTGAAAAGGAGGGAAGGAGAAACAGGTGTAGTATACGCACAGAGGAGAATGATTAACCAAGGATATTATCAGCAAGTGGCCCCTGTCACTATTTCAACACCACCCGTTCAACAGCAGGTCCAGCCTCCGCAGCCGCAGCGCTCACAAGGGTATCAGCCAAGAGCCCCTCGTCCATACTACTCTCAGAGGCCGAAGGATAGACATATTGAAGCCCCACCAATGTCTTACTCCCAACTTTTGAAGAATCTCCTACAGCTTCAAATGATTCAGCTCCGAACCTTGCAACCTCCGAAGCCAGGCCAAATTCCTGAGGGTTATGACTTAAATGCTAGATGTGAGTTTCATTCCGGAGCTCCCGGCCATAGTACTGAGAATTGTAAAGCATTGAAGCATGTTGTTCAGGACTTGTTGGATTCTAAAGCGATCAATTTTGCTCCTTCTCCTAATGTGCTTCAGAACCCCATGCCTCCTCACAGGGGTACAGTTGGGGCAATTGATGAAGAGGAGAACTTGAATTTGGTGGATGACGTTGATGACTTGAAGACTTCATTGGTTGCTATCAAGGTTTGCTTGTTGAAGAAAGGTATCTTCCCTGGATGCGAGGAAGATTGTTCGAAATGTGCTGAAGCTACCAACGGTTGTGAATGGTTGAAGGAGTGCTGCAGTTTGACAAGATTGTGAAAGAAAGTGAAGTCTCCACAGTAACTATCTTTTATGATCCATCTCAAGTTCCTTCACGGGCCAGAGTGGCACCAATAACCATTACCACTGCTGGACCCATAATGTACCAAAGTGACAGAGCTGTTCCTTGGAATTATGGTGGTGAAGTGTACTACAACGGCCAGAGGCAAGAGTTGGCCACGACTAGTATAACCCCGACTCAAGTAGAAAATGTTGGAGTAGGGGGTTTTACTCGAAGTGGAAGATTGTTTGCGCCGGAAACACTGAGAAACAATGTGATACCACCCAGAGATACTGCCGAAGCCCAAGCTAGAGCCAGAGGAAAGCAACCCGTAGTTGTCAATGATCCAACGCCATCAACTGATCCAGACCTCACCTTTGATAAAGAAGCTGAAGAATTCCTGAGGATCATCAAGAAGAGTGACTACAAGATTGTAGACCATTTGCAGCAGACGCCGTAGAAGATCTCCATCTTGTCCTTGCTCATGTGTTCTGACTCTCACAGGAAAGCTCTCCTAAATATTCTGAACAAGGCATACGTGCCTCAGGATGTTTCTGTAAATCAGTTAGAAACGGTGGTGTCCAGCGTCAATGCCAGTCATGGATTGGGTTTCACAGACTTGGATTTGACTTCTGACGGGCGTGCTCATAATCGGGCATTGCATATATCTCTGGAATGTAAGGGTGCAGTACTCTCCCATGTGTTAGTAGATACTGGATCATCGTTGAACGTCTTGCCCAAGAAAGCACTGATGAAGCTGGACTATGATGGAGTGGTTCTAAAGCCCAGTGATCTAGTAGTTCGAGCATTTGATGGGTCAAGAAGATCGGTGTTTGGAGAGGTGGAGTTACCTATCAAGGTAGGTCCACAGGTCTTCAATACCACGTTCTACGTGATGGATATACAACATGCATATAGCTGTTTACTCAGAAGACCTTGGATACATTCGGCAGGAGCGGTGTCGTCTACACTCCATCAAAAGCTAAAGTTTGTATGGGAGGGTCAAATTGTGAATGTCAGTGGGGAAAAAGATATCTTTGTTAGTCATCTAGCCTCATTCAAATATGTGGAGATGGATGGTGAAATAGTTGAGACCCCATGTCAGGCTTTTGAGCCCTTGAAGTCTGAGCAAGCATCCGCAGTGGCAACTTCTCCTGAAGTACCGAAGAAAGGGGTTTCCATAGCCTCTTATAAACAAGCGCTTGAATTGGTAGAATCTGGAATACGAGAAGGCTGGGGCAGTCTGGTAGAAGTGCCAGAGAAGAAAGACATGTTCGGGATTGGCTATCACCCTGGAAGATCTTCGTCTGAAACAAGTGCTAAAGGTTGTCAGAGCTCGGTTACTTTCACAAGCGCGGGAGTGGTAGACTACGAAAACATCAGTGTTGTGCAGGATGACATTGTCGATAGTGATTGTGACTTAGATGAATGGATCAGGCCTGCCGCTCCAGGAACTCAGCTTAGCAACTGGACATCGGAAAGGCTTATTTCGGTCACCTCTTTCGAAGAGTAATAATGTTTTGTTTCTATTTTTCCTGTATTAAAGCACTATGTTTTGCCCGAGGCATAGTGGCTCTTTGTAAGGGTTCATTTGTTCATTAACACAATCATAAATAAAATTGACGTTTCACATTCATTCATGTTGTTCTCTGTCTTTCGTTTTTTACTTTTGTTTTTCAAAAAGAAAGAAAAGTTTTAAAATGGCAATGTTTCTCATTTTCTCAAGTTGTTGCTAAAGCCTTGCATGAATCATCATTCATGCAGGTGCTCGTCACCGGATCTTATCAATGACGACCCTGTTATGGTTGAGTATGATTTCGACAATCCAATTTATCAAGCCGATGAGGAAGGTGAAGAGGATTGCGATTTACCCGAAGAACTGGCCAGACTGCTTAAATAGGAGGAGAAGATGATTCAGCCGCACGAAGAAGATGTCGAAGTAATAAACCTGGGTACTGAAGAAGACAAGAAAGAAGTCAAGATCGGAGCTGCATTAGAAGAATCTGTCAAGACTCGTTTGATGGCTATGCTTCGAGAATACGTTGACGTCTTCGCGTGGTCCTACTAAGATATGCCTGGTTTAGACACTGACATTGTGGTATACAAGCTACCTCTCAGAGAAGGTTGTCCTCCGGTAAAGCAGAAGTTGAGGCGCACGCGTCCAGACATGGCAATTAAAATAAAAGAAGAAGTACAAAAACAGTTTGATGCTGGCTTCTTGGCCGTGACCAGTTATCCTCCGTGGATTGCTAACATTGTCCCGGTTCCCAAGAAAGATGGCAAAGTCAGGATGTGTGTGGATTATAGGGATTTGAATAGGGCCAGCCCCAAAGATGATTTCCCTCTACCTCACATAGATGTACTAGTCGATAATACTGTTCAGTTTTCCGTGTTTTCCTTCATGGACGGATTCTCAGGCTATAACCAGATCAAGATGGCTCCCGAGGACATGGAAAAGACAACTTTCATCACTCCTTGGGGCACCTTTTGTTACAAGATCATGCCATTTGGTTTAAAGAATGCAGGAGCTACCTATCAACGAGCAATGGTGACGTTATTTCACGACATGATCCATCATGAAATTGAGGTTTATGTTGATGACATGATAGCAAAATCCCAGACAGAGGAAGAGCACTTGGTCAACCTAGCAAAGTTGTTTGATAGGCTTCGAAAGTTCAGATTGAGGTTAAATCCGAATAAGTGTACCTTCGGGGTTCGTTCTGGCAAGTTACTCGACTTCATTGTTAGTGAACGAGGAATTGAGGTTGATCCGGCCAAGGTGAAAGCTATCCAAGAAATGCCTGAGCCGAAGACTGAAAAGCAAGTGCGTGGTTTCTTAGGGAGGCTAAACTACATTGCACGGTTTATTTCTCACCTAACGGCCACGTGCGAGCCCATCTTTAAGCTTCTGAGGAAGAATCAGGCCATTAAATGGAACGAAGACTGTCAGCAAGCCTTTGACCGAATCAAGGAATACTTGTTAGAACCACCAATTCTTATGCCTCCAGTGCCAGGGAGGCCTCTGATTATGTATCTTACTGTGCTTGAAGGATCGATGGGATGTGTACTGGGTCAGCAGGACGAGTCTGGTCGAAAAGAGCACGCCATTTATTACCTTAGCAAAAAGTTTACCGATTGTGAGACGCGATACTCACTACTCGAGAAAACTTGCTGCGCTTTGGCATGGGCTGCTCGCCGACTAAGACAGTACATGCTGACTCACACTACTCTATTAATTTCCAAGATGGATCCTGTGAAATACATTTTTGAGAAGCCGACTTTGACAGGAAGAGTGGCCCGTTGGCAGATGATACTAACGGAGTATGACATACAATACACTTTGCAAAAGGCAATCAAGGGGAGTGTGTTGTCAGAATACTTGGCCCAGCAGCCGATTGATGATTATCAACCCATGAGGTTTGAGTTTCCGGATGAGGACATCATGTTCCTCAAGTCTAAAGACTACGAAGAACCACTTCCGGAGGAGGGGCCCGACCCCGAATCCAAATGGAGGTTGATGTTTGACGGGGCTGTAAACATGAATGGGAGTGGAGTAGGTGCTGTTATTATCTCACCAGAAGGAGTCCACACACCTCTCGCCGCTCGGTTGACCTTTGAGTGCACTAACAATGAGGCAGAGTATGAAGCTTGTATCATGGGGATCGAAGAGGCAATAGACTTGCGAGTCAAGAACCTTGAGATCTTCGGAGATTCTGCTTTGGTGGTAAATCAAGTCAATGGCAAATGGCTAGTTGATCAAGCTCGTTTGATTCCTTACAGAGATTATGTCAGGAGGCTGTTAACTTTCTTTACCAAAGTCAAGCTGAGCTATGTTCCTAGAGACGAAAACCAGTTCGCCGATGCTCTCGCAACTTTGTCGTCCATGATTAAAGTTTGTCGAGAGAATTTCGTGCCTCGAATTTCGATTTCCCGGCTGGAAAGACCTGCTTATGTCTTTGCAGTTGGTGATGGTGAAGATAACAAGCCTTGGTACCACGACATCAAGCAATTCCTGAAGGCTCAAGAATACCCGGCTGGGGCATCTAGTAAGGATAAGAAGACCCTTAGAAGGCTGGCAGGAGGTTTCTTCTTGAATCAAGATGGTGTGTTGTACAAACGGAACTTCGACATGGTGCTGCTCAGATGCGTGGATAGACACGAAGCAGATCTGTTAATGCAGGAGGTTCACGAAGTCTCCTTTGGTACCCATGCTGGAGGACATGCCATGGCCAAGAAATTATTGAGATCGGGATACTATTGGATTACCATGGAATCTGATTGCTGTAAGTACTCCCGTAAATGCCATAAGTGTCAAATTTATGCCGACAAGGTCCATGTGCCTCCAAATCCGTTGAGTGTCATGTCTTCACCATGGCCGTTCGCTATGTGGGGCATCGATATGATTGGAAAGATTGAGCCAACAGCTTCTAATGGTCATCGCTTCATCCTAGTTGCTATTGATTATTTCATGAAGTGGGTTGAAGCAACATCCTATACCAATGTCACTAAACAAGTGGTCGCCCGATTTATTAAGCGGGACATCATCTGCCGATACGGAGCTCCTGAAAGGATCATTACTGATAATGGTTCTAACCTCAACAACAAGATGATGGCTGACTTGTGTCAAGACTTCAAAATAGAACACCACAACTCTTCTCCATATCATCCGAAGATGAACGGCGTCGTCTAGGCGGCTAATAAAAACATCAAGAAGATTGTGCAAAAGATGGTTGTGACATACAAAGACTGGCACAAGATGTTACCATTCGCGTTGCATGGGTACAGGACATCAATACGCACTTCAACTGGGGCAACTCCATTCTCATTGGTGTATGGTATGGAGGCAGTCCTACCAATCGAAGTGGAAATCCCCTCATTGAGGTTGATGATGGATATCAAGCTAGAGGAAGCTGAGTGGCTCCGATCCAGATATAATCAATTGAGCCTCATCGAAGAGAAACGTCTAGCAGCTGTATGCCATGGACAGTTGTATCAGCGACGAATGAAGCAGGCTTTTGACAAGAAAGTGCGACCACAGAGGTACACGCCAGGAGATGTAGTGCTAAAAAGGATTCTTCCTCCTCTCAACGATCACAGGGGCAAGTGGACACCCAACTATGAAGGACCGTTCGTGGTTAAAAAGGTTTTCTCAGGCGGAGCCTTAATGCTGACAACCATGGACGGAGAAGACTTCCAATCCCCTGTCAACGAAGACGCAGTAAGAAAATACTTCGTGTAAAAAGGACCCGCTGGATAAAAACAGAATAATAATCCAGGAAAAAATGGGCATCCCGGCGAGCCAAAAACAGAATAAAAGGCTCGGGCAAAAGTTAGGGAAATCTTGAAAAAAAATGTACACCCGCTGAGTTGAAAAGCCACATCGGACAACTCAGGCAAAAAAGGGTATCCCGGTGGATTGAAAACCTGAAAGGGCGATCCACGCAAAAGAGGGATTAACACGAACGACTGCGATCTGCGAGATCCATGACCCACCTACAGTTGGGGCTATCCTAAGGGTTGAAGATCAGTTCATTTACTTTTTCTCAAGAGGCAGAGCGAGCGGAGCGTCTTGAAGATATACGAGTCATAACTGGGTTGAGACTTGATGAGATTCACTTCTCACATTGCCAATAGGATAGTTTGTTTTTCTTTTTGGTTGTTCCCTCATTCTAGGGAACTGCTTCCTTTGTATTGCCTATTCAGGGCCACCTTTCCAAATCAATAAGAATTCAACTTCATTCAATTGACTATTTTGTTTCTTTGTTCTTACTTTTTTTCATCTAGCATCGATTGATTGTGAAAACGTCTAGCAAATGGTAACTTGCATTGTGTTATGAACATTTGAATGCTTTCTAACTCGTGCAGGAGAATAGAAACATTTAATACAACTCTGAAAGGGTATCGAGATGCCCAGACAATGATTCATGCTATGAGCTTGGGGCAAGTAGGTCCCAAACTAATTCTCTATGTTGCAGGTACTATCGATTGTGTTCGTGCAGGTACAGGTACTGGTGTTGCTAACAGAGCTAAAGATTATTATCCAGGATGGGCATTCCCTTTTGTTTGAACATAAACAAGTATCTCCTAGGGTGTTTCCAATCATCCCCAGCCATGTGGAAGTTGAAATTTCACCCAGAAAGGTAGCAGAGAGTGGGATTCGTCCCCAAACAGAAAGTTCCCTTCAGACAGGGGCAATCCTCAGCAGTACAAAGAGTTCTTTCCTCCCCAGCAAGGTGTTTCCCCAGCAGTGTCATGCCTTTGATTCCCAGCCAAGCCAGGGGGTCCTCACTTCCCCACCAGAGTTCAAGAAGGGTCCATCTCCAGCAGGGTCTTGGCACTCCAATCTCAAAGTCCAATTTATTTTTGGCAGTGGCGGATGTTCGGAGCCGGTGAATTATTAACAGCTTTCCCCGCAGAGTTGTTTCCTCCTCATCAGGATGAACCAGATCAATGCAGTGATCATCGTTTCTCCCCAGCCAAGTTCTCTGGGATACCTGCAGTCTCCTTATCAGGAGATCTCCTTGCATTTGCATATGTATAATCATCATCACATTTGCATCCTCCAAAGTGTAGCATTTCCATCGTCATGGAGCATTACGTCATAAATTCAAACATATGCATACCAGCATGGGCCAGTTTTGAGGTATATTACATAAGACCTGTTACATCTCCAATCATATTGAAGTGTTCCCCGCAGAATGCAACTTCATTTCCCAGGGTGGATGCTTCTACCAAGTCTTGTTGTTATCCCCAATTGAGTCTTGTTTCCGTACAACAGTCTCATTTTTTCGCGTCTCCGTTTCAGTACAACGGTCGCGTCTTGGGTTATCATTTAAGTACAATGATCCCATTCCTTTCGAGTATCATTTAAGTACAATGGTCTCGTCTTTGAGTCTTGTTTCAATACAACAATCTCATTTTTTCGCGTCTCCGTTTCAGTACAATGGTCGCGTCTTGGGTTATCATTTAAGTACAATGATCCCATTCCTTTCGAGTATCATTTAAGTACAATGGTCTCGTCTTTGAGTCTTGTTTCAATACAACAATCTCATCTCTTCGCGTCTCCGTTTCAGTACAACGGTCACATCTCGGGTCATCATTTAAGTACAATGATCCCGTTCCTTTCGAGTATCCATTTAAGTACAATGGTTTCGTCTTTGAGTCTTGTTTCAGTACAACAGTCTCATTTTTTCGCGTACCCGTTTCAGTACAACGGTCACGTCTTGGGCTCTCGTTTAAGTACAACGATCCTATTCCTTTCGAGTCTCCATTTAAGTACAATGGTCTCGTCTTTGAGGCTTGTTTCAGTACAACAGTCTCATTTGTTCACATCTCCGTTTCAGTACAACGATCGCGTTTCAGGTTATCATTTAAGTACAATGGTCTTGTTTGCTTGGGCTCTCGTTTATGTACAACGATCCCGTTCCATCTTGTCCTATTTTCTTTGTTTCTGGTTACCGCCTGCGGCCGGTATACCTCTGCGTCTCCATTCGAGGATGGTTTCGTGTTAGATCTGAGGATTTTTTGAATGTTCATTCGAGGATGGCATTCTTCCCAGCACATTTCCACCTGGTTCTATTTTCTCTACCTATTCAGAGGTCAAAATAAAAAATACACAAATAAATAAATGGGCAGATGGCATTTCTGTTGCCCTCAGTGTACAAATTTTCAGGTTTTATTCGAGTATTCAATCACTTCACACCTTGAACGTCTAAAAGCTGTTGCAATTATTCGTTCAGGTTTACAGTTGATTGAATAGGGGCAGCTGTAATACCTCAAAATTTGCCCTCATATTCATTCCCTCAACTGGTGTATCATTTCGCACTCATCTGCATTTCTCACCAGGTCATTAACATCATAGTAGTTCATTTCATTGTTTCATAAGGCATGTGATCAGGGCTCAAGGAAATTAGGGTTTTGTACCTTATACGTATCTGGCAAGGATTGAAATGACAGAGAATATTCACTAGACTACGATTCCACTCCAAATGCGGTTGCTCAGTTGTGTCTCAATCCAGATAGAAGCTTGACCTAATTTTGGTCAAAATTGTCAAAAGATCACTGCAATTGCAAGTTTATTTGAGCCTTGGGTTTATTTCTCAGGCAATGCATATTCAAGGTTCAGGTTGTTGCGTGTTGAGGTTCATTAATTCGAATGGTCATGGCATGTTTCAGACGATCCAAAGGGACATGATTTATCTGGGAATTTATTCAATGGTTCAGAAGTCGTCGTGTTCATGGGCTTGTGGAAAGAATTCAAAATAGACCTTGGGTTGAAATAGAGATTTCATATCCATTCATTGCTTTGTTTTGTTCTTCATTTTCATAAACCATTCCCGATCATTCCACTTCACTTTAATTTTCTCAATTTCCGTTATTCTCTGTGCTTTCATTAATCCATTTTTAATTTCTTTTGTTCATCTTGCCATTTATTTTTATTCTTATTCATATCCAATTACTCATATAATTCTCCTTTAATGAGTTCCATCTTTTCCAATATTCAAAACTGTCACATTTTTTTTCTTCTTTCTTAGCTACAAATATAGGCCCATTGCAAAGTTTTGGGTAGAATTGCTCTAAGCACATTTGGAACCATGTTTGTTTCAAGCCCACGTCCATTTCAAAGAGTGAAGCCCAATTCTATACTTTTTAAACCATTTCTAAAACCTAATTTCATTTTAATTTCTTATGTCCAAAATCCTTTGATTGTCCATTATCCAATTCAAATCCTTTGTCTAATATCCCTCATGGGTTATTCCGCCCCATTCTTTACCAAATCTTCAAGACAGGAAAAGAGAACAATTCATTTGAATATAAGGATAACAGAATCCTCAAATTAGCCATGAGAAATTCACATAAAAATAAATAAATTATGAGGGCATGATCCAGTTACAAATTCAGAATTTTACATATCAAATTTATACAAAAAAAAAGGAGACAAAACTTAATCCTCCATCAACCACTTCCAATCTTCAAGCTGCTGCCCTTCTATTCTTCTACACTCCTCCATCATCATCAAGAATCCGCAGCCTTCTATCAACACCTTCATCAACTCAATTGTTTCGAGTTCCATTTGCATCAAACATCATGCATTTTCCCTTTGACCAACCTGCTAGCAAAGAAAAATCAGCACCACATATGTGTCATTACAAGGACAAAAATGAATAAAAAAAACTAATTAACATTCAATAGATCATATCATAAATCTAATCCCTTTTCTCGTTTGTTGAATTTCAAATTACTTCGATTGATTGAGAATGGCGGGTGATTCTCAGCAGAATTGGGTACTGATGGTTACGGCTCAGACTCCCACAAACATTGTTGTCATCAAGTATTGGGGGAAGAGAGGTGAAACTCTAATCTTACCTGTCAATGATAGTATCAGTGTTACTTTTGATCCCAATCACCTTTGCACTACCACCACTGTCTCTGTCAGTCCCTCCTAGATTCGTGCTCGCGCTTGTGATGTTGAGGATGATAGAAAGGGTGTTAAGATCAGTAAAGAGGATTGAAGTAAATTGCACATACATATTGCATCATACAACAACTTTCCCACTACAGCTGGAATGGCTTCATCAGCCGCGGGTTTCGCTTGTCTTGTTTATGCCTTTGGAAGCTAATGAATGACAAAGAAGGTGAAAGCCAGCTATCTGCTATTGCAAGGCAAGGACCCGGCAGTGCTTGTCGCAGCTCATTCGGGGATTTGTGAAGTGGATAATGAGGCAAGAGGAGGATGGAAGCGATAGTCTTGCAGTTCAACTTGCTGATGAAAAGCATTGGGATGAACTTGTTATTGTTATTGCCGTGGCTAGTTCTCGGCAAAAGGAAACAAGCAGCACCTCAAAGATGTTGGGATCAATGGAATACAGGACATAGAAGCTTTGCCACCACCTCCAGAAGTCAAAGATAATATATTCCCTGCATAAAACCAATGCTTGAACAAATTCTTCATGACTCTCTTCATAATTCTGGAACTCGCATTAAAGCTGGTCCTGCGAATCATATAAGAAAATCAAACCAGAAGCCAGATAACACTCATGACGAAGTTTGAAAATATTTAACAAAAAAAGCTCTCAGGATTAACTCTCCCACAGAACCGAAACTCGGTGAATATTGGAGAAAAGCAAACAGATTGAAATTGGAGAAAAGCAAACAGAATGGAATTCGGTTACAAATCAGTTATAAACCCTAACAACCATAACCGAATTCGATAACTGTATTTTACCTGAAGAACTTTCTAGATCAGAAAAATTCATCCCTATAAATCAGCAATTGCTTCAACCATTTTGCTTCTTCCAGAATTTTTGATAGAACCCTTTCCTTCCACCATTGTTCTTCTTCTTCAATTTCTGAACCAACCTCTTCTCAATTCTTCTTCTGAACCTCAATACGAATCTTCTTCTTCCAACCCCTTTTTCGCCCTGACTGCAAGACCCGTATCCCTCACCACATGGTAGCCATGATCTTGGTAGCCATGATTCTTCACCTCCTTCGCTGATAACCTGCAAGTATAACAGATTCAGGATACACGTTATCTCTAACAATCATCACATATTCAGAGTTCAAAGAAAGAGAGGAACGGGACAGTGAAGTTGGAAAAACGCAGGGGAAGTTTAACAGAAAAGAAAGCTAACCAGAATGAGCTTCTCGCAACGGTTCGGCAAAGGCAAAATCCAACGATCGTTCCGTCAATAACCTTCATTTCATAGATTCATTATAGAGTCTTATCTCTGATCGTTATCACCATCTCCAACATTTCCTGCGAGATTCGGTAACGTGTTCAACAAAAAGGAAAGGAGTAAGAAGCCTCGGGAGAGATTAAAAACAGAAGTGTTTCGCGACGGGCTTGAAAGTACGATAACGGCACAATCAGACTCGGGTAGCTTGCAGGAATCCAGAAGAATCAGGAAGGGAGTGGAGCGTCGAAGCTTTCTTTTTCTCTTCACGAGCGTCATCCTTACGGCTCCGATTCAAGGTAGGAAATTGCGTCCCTCTTGCGCTTGGTTGCCTTGCGTTTAGGTTGTTATTGAGGTTGTTTGAGTATAGGAAATTTTTGATTTAGGGTTTGGAGAAAGTCTAGGTTAGAGAAAGAATCCATGTTATGTTGGATTGAGAGAGAGAAGCAAGATGTAGGGCTCAGTTTCAGTTTCGCCGGTAGGAAATGGTGGCGGATTGCACGGGAAGGAGGTGGCGGCGGCGATTTCATGAAGAAGAGGGGAAAAAGGAAAGTTGCGGCGAGGGGGAGAAGGGAAAGAAGGGGATTAGGGTTCTTATTTTTTCAGATTTTTATATATTATCCTTTTTATTTTATTTTATTTTATTATTTTATTTATTATTGTAATCATAAAGATTTGGAGTAATAGGGTCATTAAGAGTTTTGGATTTAAGTGTGTTTAATATTAATAAAATCTCAGTCAATGTTGGGAAAACAAGCATTAATCCATAATTAAGTAAATTAATTTTCAAGACCCCAATTAGTGCATTTTAAGAGAAATTAAGGAAAATATGTTAAGAAATTCCAAATTAATCCCTTATCATTGATACCTGCACCCCCATTAAGCCCATTAAGAAAATAATAAGCAAATAAATCTTCTCTTTACACCCCCAAGAAAGCCTGCGAAGTGGGCCCAAGAATTTGTGCTATTCCAACCTCCCTTTCAGCACACCAAGAAAATTAACATAAGAATTTCTTTTCTGCACCTCCCCCTCATTCCTGCGCATGGGCTTAGCCCCTCTGCTAATCACACTCCCCTTTCAGGCCCAGATTAGAAAAATAACTATAAAGTTGCTTAATTCACCCCTCGCCAGATTCTTTAATTGTTAGTTTTCATATAATTAGAAAATAATATAAATAAAAATAGAAAAGTCATAGAAAAATTCCCTAAAAATTCAAGTATATTCTTAATTCATATTAGAATTGATTAGAATTTTATTTTTCTAATTTTGCTTTATTTTTGGTTTCATATGGAATTTTTTATGAAGATGTTTCTTATTGAGTTTCTTTTAATTGTATGTGTATTTGTTCATTTTATTTTAGTAACTTCTAGTAGGATTTTTAATTCACTCTTTTTACTATAGTTAGAAGACTTATAAAAGTACTTAGGATAATTTTTGTAGATTTTTTAGACCATTTTATCTTAAGTTTTAGAGGTTAGTTTCTTAGAAATTAGGGATTAATTTGTAGCTGAAAATAATCAATTTTTAGGCCTAGTTAAATTCTGAATTTTTAGGATTCCTTTTGACACAATGTTATATGTAATTTTAGGACCCTATAGATTTAATTCCATAATTTTTCCAGGAGTTTAGCTATTTTTTTAGAATATTAATTCTTAGGCTTAGTTATGTGTAATTCCCATTAGTTTAGGTCATAAAAATAAAGTCCAAAAAAAATATAGTTTAGATTAGATTTAATACTAGAATCTAATATAGACTTAGGTTAGTTTTAAATTGAGTTTTAGAATGAAAGTATTAGGTTTGACTTTAGTTTAAGACTTAGGATCAAAGTTCCATTTTAATTAGGATTAGAATAAATAAATAGGATTATTTTTCATGCCTTTAATGTTTTGTTTAGAATTTTATTTCTTAATCCAATTTTTATGTTTTGCCATATCACTTGATTTCATAACTTGCATAGGCTTCCTCATTGTTCTTAGAATCAACTTAACTTCCTTAGGAAGTAAGTTGAATTCTAGTAGTTTCTAGTTTTTCTCATTAGGCTTAGAAACCTCATTAACCATAGGCTCTCCTTTGTAAATAAACGAAATTAGGGTTGTGTCTTAGTTCCCCACTAGTTTTTTCCCTTTTTGCAACTTGAGTCATTCTTTCTCATCTTCAAACAAAATCCAAAAAAAACAATTAACAAATAAATGAAAGGATCCTTTGAGTATAGCCTTATTCCATGAAGCACTTGCACTCATTCCATATTGGAGTGGTGTAAGCTTGTCTAGCATGATGTACAAGTCTCATCAAGGGGTTGTTTCACAAAGAAAAACTTAAAAGATACTTCTTCACAAAAGCAACAAAAGCACTTAATAAGGTTCAACAAGCTAGTGAACTTGAGCCCTGACCCTAGGAAACCAGTCTTGGATAAATTCTCCTTGCTGGGTGTGCTTGTTCTATTATTCCATCTTGGAATGTAGTAGCAAGTACACATTCCATGGAAAAGAGTTTGAATTCACTTCCTTGTGCCAAATTCATACAAAACTCATAAAAGACAAAAAACAAATAACAAGCGACTATCCTGCGGGAACTTCTTTTCTCACCTCATTCACTCACAACGCGAACTCGCGGCGACTTGTCTCATTTGCAAGACGGTAAACGCACTCGTACCAGACGAGCCTGCAACACCTGAGCATAGACATACGTAGTTCCAGCATAAAAAACACAAACAAATAGTTCCCGCCTTAGTTAGGCGAACTACGTCGACTCTGATCCTCATTATCCCGATGAGGTACGTAGGCAGCGGGGTAGGGCCCGTTCGAGCACATTCTTTATTTTCCCTACATTTCCCCATTGTTTTCCATTTTCTTATTCCTTTTCTCATTTCATTTCTATTCCAGTTAGCGGTTCATTAGTTCAGCAGCATATTATTTCTCACCCTTTGAAACAAGCAAGCAAGCGTGGATCCCGTCGGGTACGACGGACGATCTGGGGTGCTAATACCTTCCCAGGTCGTAACCGACTCCCGAACTCAGATCTTTGGTTCGCAAGGCCTTGTCCTTTCCTTCTTCCTCAGGTTTATGCAACATTACCTTTCCCATTCATTCGGGATAAAAATGTCTGGCTGGAGACTCTAACTTTTCCGCGCCACTTTCGCGTTTGTACTAGGATAAAAATCCCGGGAGCGACACCAGTGTTGCACAAATTCGAACACCTTTGGTCGAAATTAAAGCTCAGCTCCTAGAGTGCCAAGTGTTCCCCGGGTGTGAGCTCGGTTGTGGGTATTGCAACATTGCACTCAGTGGGTGTGAAAGGTTGAGAGACGGCATAGACGGTCTTATCAAGGATGGTATCCTTCAGATTTCAACAACGGCGCCTACAAACCCAGTAATTCCTTTAACAAAAATTCCCGATTCTTCTACAACAGCAGCAACAATCATTCCTACCGATTCATCAATATCATCAGCAATGGCTCCGTCCATCACTTCAACAAATCAAGTGTCAACAACCCTTTCTTCTACAACATCAGCATCCATGTTATTAGCATAATCTTCTACAACGCCAGCAAAAAGTAACGAAGATGTTTCAACAGTCACAATCTATTATGACCCATCAGATGTTCCTCCCAGCAGCAATTTCCAACAACAAATCATGGCACCTCCTACCAGATCACCAGTCACAATTTACTATGATCCGCACACCATTACAGTACCCTCCCCTGCAACAGTCAGTCTAATTACTATTATGGTGCCTGGACCCGTTCCTTATGAAAGCAGTAATGCCATACCTTGGCATTATGGCTCTGACCTCTACTGCAACGGGGAGAAGATCACTCTGGATTCATCAACCTCTTCTCCACAAATTGATAATGTTGGGGGAGGCGGAGGCTTCACCAGAAGCGGACGCCTTTTTGCCTCACAAACACAAAGACCTAATGTTGAAGCAGAGGCTGCTGCCAAAGCAAAGGGAAAGAGTGTGGTACCTGAAGAGCCGACTGCCAAGGAAACTCAGAAAACATCTTTTGAACAAGATGTAGACGAGTTCATGAGAATCATAAAAAGAAGTGATTACAAGGTGGTGGACCAGCTTCACCAAACCCCCTCCAAAATCTCCATATTATCACTGTTGATGTGTTCTGAGGCTCACATGAACGCACTGTTGAAAGTCTTGCACGCAGCATACGTGCCAGAAGAGATTACCGTTAATCAGCTAGAAATTGTGGTTGCAAATGTCAATACCAGTCATGGACTGGGTTTTACCAATGCTGACTTAACAACAGAGGGACGCAACCATAATAAGGCTTTGCATATCACCTTGGAATGCAAGGGTGCTGTTCTATCTCATGTACTGGTGGACACTGGGTCATCGCTCAATGTTCTACCAAAGAAAACCTTAGTGAAGCTGGAGTATGATGGCTTGGCATTGCGTCCGAGTAATTTGGTGGTGAGAGCATTTGATGGCTCTAAGAGATCAGTGCTTGGAGAGATTGATTTGCCTGTGTTGATTGGCCCGCAGACCTTCAAAACTACCTTCTTTGTGATGGACATACAGCCGGCCTACAGCTGTCTGTTGGGTAGACCTTGGATCCACGCCGCTGGCGCTGTTATGTCTACCCTTCACCAGAAGTTAAAATTCGAGTGGGAAGGCCAAATCATCACCATCTGTGGGGAGGAGGACATCTTTGTTAGCCAACTGGCTACGTATAAGTACATTGAGATGGATGGGGAGATCCATGAAACCATGAGCCAAGGGTTTGAGGCCTTGAACATTAATGAAGCATCTGCTGTACTGGGAACTTCCATAACATCATACCAGCAAGCCCGGAAGGTTGTTGAGGAAGGTACCGCCCAAGGCTGGGGCAAGCTGTTGCCCGTGGAGAAGAAAGAAGACCGATTTGGGTTGGGTTAAAGACCAACTCAACAAGATCAATCAGAGGCTGCCAAGGAGCCCAAGTTTGTCAGCGGGGGAATTCTCACCCCGGATGTTGTGAACAATTTGGAAGATGAGTCGGAAGATGAGCGCAACCTGGAAAGATGGATACGTCCAAGGACCCCGGGGAGCCATGTCTCAAACTGGTCTTCCCAGGAAATTATAAGGGTTACTCCTGCAGAGTAATTATTATTTCCTGTATTTTAAAGCATGCATCAAGTCTTGCATCTTGCCCAAGATGTCAAGACTCATTTTGTAATCGGGTCATCTTGTATTTTGTGCAAAGATCAAATTAATGAATATCAGGACATCTTTTGCAAATGAGTCTTTTCTTTTTCGCTCAATGTTTTTCATTTTTCATTTTTTGTACAAAAATAAAATGGCAATGTTTTTCAAAATAAATAACTTCATTTTCACTTTTTCTAAACAAGATAAAACTGATCACTAAAATGAACAAATCTAAACCCTTGCAGAAAGTGCCCTCCAGACTGCACCGACAACAACACCGCTATGAATTTGTATGACTTTGACAATCCGATTAATCAAGCCGATGAAGGGGTTGAAGAAGATTATGAGCTACCTGAAGAGTTAGCCAGGTTGTTAAGGCAAGAGGAGAAGGTTATCACCCCTCACCAGGAGGAGGTCGAGACGGTTAATCTTGGTACAAAAGAAGAAGTGAAAGAAGTTAAGATCGGGGCCTGCTTGCAAGATTCGGTAAAAAAGCAGCTGATTGATATGCTTCGAGAATATGTGGATGTTTTTGCTTGGTCTTATCAGGATATGCCAGGGTTGGACACCAACATTGTCACGCACAAGCTGCCTCTGAAAGAAGACTGTCCGCCAGTAAAACAGAAGTTGCGCCGTACTCGCCCAGATATGGCAATGAAGATAAAAGAAGAGGTACAAAAGCAGTGGGACGTCGGTTTCCTTGCTGTAACTAGCTATCCGACGTGGGTTGCTAACATTGTACCTGTGCCTAAGAAGGACGACAAGGTGAGGATGTGTGTGGATTACCGGGATCTGAACAGAGCCAGCCCGAAAGGAGACTTCCCTTTACCTCACATTGACGTATTGGTTGATAATACGGCTTAGTTCTCGGTGTTCTCCTTCATGGATGGATTTTCAGGATACACTCAGATCAAAATGTCACCTGAAGACATGGAGAAGACAACTTTTATCACACCCTGGGGCACGTTCTGTTATAAGGTGATGCCATTCGGACTGAAGAATGCGGGTGCCACTTATCAACGGGCTATGGTAACATTATTCCATGACATGATCCACAAAGAAATTGAATGTTATGTGGATGACATGATTTCCAAGTCCCTCACAGAAGAAGACCACCTGGTAAATCTATTGAAGTTATTCAAGCGTCTGAGGAAGTACCAATTGAAGCTAAACCCCAACAAGTGCACATTCGGGGTGCGATCTGGTAAGCTGCTGGGATTTATTGTAAGTGAGAAAGGGATTGAAGTTGACCCTGATAAAGTCAAAGCCATTCAAGAAATGCCTGCACCAAAGTCAGAAAAAGAATTTCGGGGGTTTCTAGGTAGATTGAACTACATTTCAAGGTTCATATCTCATCTTACTGCAACCTGTGAACCTTTGTTCAAGTTGTTAAGAAAAGAACAAACGGTCAGGTGGAATGAAGACTGCCAAAGGGCTTTTGACAAAATCAAGGAATATTTACAAGAACCTCCAATCCTTATGCCTCTAGTTGAAGGAAGACCTCTGATCATGTACTTGACAGTATTAAAAGAATCAATGGGGTGTGTATTGGGCCAGCATGACGAGTCTGGTCGAAAAGAGTATGTGATATACTACCTAAGCATAAAGTTTACCGACTGTGAACAACGTTATTCACTGCTCGAGAAAACCTGATGTGCTTTAGCGTGGGCTGCTCGCCGACTGAGACAGTATATGTTGACCCACACTACTTTATTGATATCGAAGATGGACCCAGTCAAGTATATTTTTGAGAAGCCAACACTTACCGGACGGGTTGCAAGATGGCAAATGATTCTCACAGAATATGACATTCAATACACATCTCAAAAGGCCATCAAGGGCAGTGTGTTGTCTGATTACCTTGCAGAGCAACCCATTGATGATTACCAGCCTATGAGATTTGACTTCCCTGATGAAGACATCATGTTCATAAAAGCAAAAGATCATGAAGATCCTATTCACACTGAAGGGCCTGACCCGGAAGAAGAATGGACTATGATGTTTGATGGGGCTGTTAATATGAATGGTCGTGGTGTTGGTGCAGTACTCATTACATCTAAGGGAGTTCACATGCCTTTCTCGGCAAAGCTCACCTTTAACTGCACTAACAACGAAGCTGAATACGAAGCTTGCATTATGGGTCTTGAGGAAGCCATTGACCTCAGGATCAAGACTTTGACTGTGTTCGGAGATTCAGCTCTGGTAATTAATCAAACCAACGGCAAATGGTACACCCACCAAGATCATCTGATACCTTACCGGGATTATACAAGGAGGTTATTGAATTTCTTCACAACGGTCAAGCTTGAGTATATCCCTCGAGATGAAAATCAGTTTGCGGATGCTCTGGCTACCATTTCATCCATGATCGAAGTTCAAGCTGCCAACTTTGTGCCTCGGATTTCAGTATCCAGACTTGACAGACCAGCATACGTGTTCTCAGCAGATGTTGTTAAAGATGATAAGCCTTGGTTCCATGACATTAAGTGCTTCTTGGAGGATCAAACATACCCACCTGGGGCATCATCCAATGATAAGAAGACATTGAGAAGGTTAGCTGGGAGTTTCTTCCTGAATACTGATGGTTCCTTGTACAAGCGGAACTTTGATATGGTACTTCTTAGATGTGTTGATAAGGCAAAAGCAGACTTGTTGATGCACGAGGTACACGAAGGATCTTTTGGTACCCATGCTGGAGGACATGCCATGGCGAAAAAGTTGTTAAGATCAGGCTATTACTGGATCACACTGGATGCAGACTGTTGTGCCTATGCCAGAAAATGCCATAAATGCCAGATTTATGCGGATAAAGTGCATGTGCCTCCCAATCCTCTGAATGTGATGTCTTCACCCTGGCCCTTTGCCATGTGGGGCATTGATATGATTGGCAAGATTGAGCCGATTGCTTCAAATGGCCACAGATTCATCCTGGTAGCCATTGACTATTTTACCAAGTGGGTCGAAGCAGCTTCTTATGCAAATGTCACCAGACAAGTGGTAGCCCGATTCCTGAAGAGAGACATCATCTGTCGGTATGGAGTGCCCGAGCGAATCATTACTGATAATGGTTCCAACTTAAACAACAAAATGATGGCAGAACTGTGCTGGGACTTCAAAATCCAACACCACAATTCTTCTCCTTACAGGCCAAAGATGAATGGCGCTGTTGAGGCAGCTAACAAGAATATCAAGAAGATTGTGCAGAAGATGGTAGTCACCTACAAAGATTGGCATGAAATGCTACCATTTGCTTTACATGGGTACCGAACGTCAATCAGAACATCCACCGGGGCAACGCCGTATCAGCTTGTGTACGGTATGGAGGCAGTCTTACCTATTGAAGTTGAATTACCCTCCCTGCGGGTACTGATGGATGTCAAATTGAAAGAAGCAGAATGGGTCCGATCCCGATACGAACAACTGAGTCTGATTAAAGAGAAGAGATTAGCTGCGATCTGTCATGGGCAGCTGTATCAGAAAAGAATGAAGAAAGCCTTCGATCAGAAAGTCAGGCTCCGAGAATACCAAGCAGGAGATCTTGTGCTGAAAAGACTCCTCCCTCCTCATACAGACCACAGGGGCAAGTGGACTCCGAATTATGATGGGCCATTCATAGTAAAAAAAGTTTTCTCAAGTGGAGCCCTGATGCTCAGTACTATGGATGGTGAAGACTCCCTGTCCCTTGTGAATTCAGATGCAGTTAAAAAATACTTCGCGTAAAAATGACCCGCTGGACGTAAAAACAGAATGTAAGTCCAGGCAAAAATAGGGCATCCCGGCGAGTCAAAAACAGAATAAAAGACTCGGGCAAAAATAAGGGAAAATAAATAAAAAATGTACACCCACTGAGTTGAAAAGCCATATTGGACAACTCAAGCAAAAATGGGTATCCCGGTGGATTGAAAACCCGAAAGGGCGATCCACGCAAAATAAGGGAATAAGCGAACAACTGCATTCTGAATTCGTCTGTATCACCTACAACACGGCAAACTTCGAAAGATTCAATCATCGGTCAGAATCAGCCTTCTTCAAAAAGCAGGATGAGAAGAACGTCAATGTCATATGGGTCATAGCAAAAGGGAAGCTCCTTGAAGCGTCATCAACATTGCCACCATCCTTTTGGTTTCTCAATTTGTAACAATCTCTTCATTTCAGGGGATATGTTTCTTTGACTGTACTTGCCAATTCAGGGCACACAAATTAATAAAATTAGATTTTCAGTCACATTTCGTCTCGTACGTTTTATTTTTATTTGCAAAATGTCCGATGTCCTTAAGATGTTGATTTGCATAAGTACAAATGCGCCTTTTCTAAATTACGTGCTTACAGGAAATACATTACTCCCGGGAGTGTCTAAATTCCTATGATGGAATCCAGTAGGGGATACCTCGGGGTACTTGTGCGTTTTTTCGTCATAACAGGATTGCAGGTGTTCAAAGCGCAACATGGGGCATGAAAGCTTCTCCCCAGCAGGCCACTAAATCATTATCTACTCAGCTCATTCTCCAAATGGCACCAGAGATGCTTTATCCCCAGCTGAGTTGCCGAATCATCATTCCTCCCCAGCCAAGTGTCAGACAGGGAACTATCTCCCTGCAGAGTTTCAGTCTTTGTACAGAAGGGCAATGCCTGAGGATCTCACAACAGAGTGACGAAAGCTCCCACAGACCCCAGCTGGGTCCCTCATTAATAAGATAGGTCTATCAGTGATCTATTTCCTCAAGCAGAATCATATATGTCAGATCTACCAATGATCTCATCCCCAACTGGGATACCCACTTCAAAGTAGATCAGCCAAAAATCTCCACAGCAACGGGATCCGAATCCCGGATCGGTATCTTTGCATAAACATAGCATTCACATCATATTTTCCCCCAGAGCGTAGCATTCTGTCTAATACAGAGCATTACAGCAAAAATCAAACATATTGCTGTCGCTCCCGACAAGTGAGGCTAAGTCAAATGAAGGTACAGACGCGAACGGTCGGCGAAAGGGACAATGAGAACACACAGCCGTGAACTCACTGGAGATGAATAGAGTCGCCAGCTAGGCATTTTTATCCCGGAGGAAAGGCAATGCTGCATAGACCTAGAAAAAGAATGGATAAGACGGTTGCGAACCAGAGAGACTGAGAAAGGGGGTTGGTTACAACCTGGGAAGGTATTAGCACCCAGATTGTCCGTCGTACTCGACGGGATCCACGCTTAAAAGATTTGTGTTTGAAAGGGGTAGTGTCAGTGCGATTTGTGTGTAAAATAGTTGGAAAAGAATGTACAGGTGTCAGTGTAAAAGGAGTGAAGTGTAAAAATGTATAGTGTCAGTGTAAGGATAAGAGTGAAATGCTCATGACTATGAGGCTTAAAAGAATGAAGCTGGAAGGAGGGGGAATATACAGAGACTTTTGTTCGATAACTGTTAAGTTATGCCTACGTATCCTCTCGTGCAATGAGGAAGTCAGAACACCGTAGTTCGACCCAAAGAGACTGAAAGATGAATTGACTTGTGAACTACTTACTTGTCTATGCTCAAGTGTATGACCTGTCTGGCTCAGGTGCTACTGTCTTGCATTAGACGGAAGAAGCGAGTTCTCGTTTATGAGTGAGGATGATGAGAAAAGAATCCCGAAGGAGACGATTATTGTTTGTTTTTTGTATTTTCAGTCTTTTATTGCTTTTGGATGTTTGTCATAAGTTAATGAGCTTAAGTCTAAACCAATGGATTTAGTAAACTCATCACATCTTCCCTCTGATTAGGGGTAATGAGAATACCTTAAGTGTGAAGTCAGATTCTCACACTTAATCACCTTTGGTGCAGGACTAAGATCATTAACCTACTTGTGATTATTTAGATGTTTTTTGGTGTTTTTGTTTAGTGTTAAGTAATGAGGTTAAGCCATAATCGAGGATTAAACAGACTCATTACACCATCCTAATAGAAGGATAATAGATGAGAATGTTTAAGCTGAGGAAAGCTCCTCAACTTAATCCATGATTAGGGATTAAACTCATGACAAAACAAGCCTTTGATTAAGTGGATTTTATTTAATGGTATGATGATGAAGTGATTTTTAGGGTTTGTAAGACTTTTTCAGGGGGACTTGTCCATTAACACTAGGGTTAGTCCTTCTTAACCAGTTAAGGAAGAATTAGAACCCTAATGCAAGGCCCAAGTTACAAGTGTAATGTCTTGATACTTATTAAGTGGATTGATTAAGAGATTTAAACACATTAAGGGTTTAACACTTAGGATTAAAGTTATACACTCCATCCTAAGAGAAGGATGCAGGCATAAGCTTAATCACAAAGCCTTAAAGCCTTTAGGGTTTAGTCCCTGATTATGAGATGAGGAGAGAAGACTCAAAAGAGACACAAAGGTAAAACTAAGAGGGGAAAATAATCAAAACCCTAATCATTATCATGCTTGGTTGTTCCTAGGGTTTGTGAGGTTTTCAAGAGAAGTCTTCAATGGAACCACCAGGAAGCAAATGAAAGGATCAAGAGAAGCAAAGTAACTTGCTTCATTCAAGAAGTCAAGTCACTTGAAGAAAGAAGGTGGGAAGAAGAAGAATGAGCAAGCTCAAACTCAAACACATATAGAAATGCAGCATGGATGCAAGAGAGATGAAAAGAAAAAGTTATGAGAAGTGAAGGCAAATTCACTTCTCAAATTTACTTACCACCTGAAAAGTTAGTGAGAAAGATGCAATGCAATGCAAGATGAGGTGAAATGACATGATGAGAAACAAAACCAGAAACATACACATGATGAAAATGATGTTATGAGGTGCTACAAACATGAGGCAGCATATGGAAATGATCATACAAGATTATGAATGCAAATGAAGCAAGCTAAGAAGCATGGACATGCATGGAAAGTTATGAGATGCATATGGCATACAACATGGAAAATGAGGGATGCAATGATCAAACATGCTTTCTATATGTCTTATGATGTCAAATGAATCACATGGATGCTTGAAATGTCATGGCAAGTCATGTTATGCAAGAGAATGCAAGATGGATGCATATGGAAGCCCAAAATTAGGGTTTATGAATCAAACATCAAACAAAAACCAAAACAGAAGCAAACCCTAAGATAAAAAATGGAAAATGCCACTCAAAAGACCCCTAATCCTATACTAAACCAATGCCCAAAGGGGAGGTTTCAACTCCTAACCAATCTCAAGTTATGATTTTTACAAGATTTTAGGGTTTTTAGGGTTCCTAAACAAAAGAAATGTCAAACAATATGAAAATGGAAGATCAAATCATGGCCATTTAATCTCAAAAACTACATGCTAAACACAATGCAATGCAAGAAGAATCAATGTCCAACTCTTCATAAATAGGCAGAAATGATTTTTTGAACTTTGGATCAAAATAATGCACAAAAATGATTTTAATTCAATGAAAAATTCTCAAAATGCATCAAGATCAAAAAAGAAATTTGGTTTGAAGGTTGGACAATGTTTCTAAATGTCTTAGAACATTTCATGAATTTTTTGGTGATTTTTAAATACCTAAAAGTATTTTTAATAAATTAATTTCCATTAATCAATTAAAAATAATCTTTTAAATATTTAAAAATACATTTTTTAATGATAAAAATGAAAATAAAAATATTTTTGTGTCATAAAAATTATTAAAACTCATGAGAAAAAGTTTCATAATTTTTATACATTTTTTACTATTTTTAATAAAATAGACAAGTTAAATGAAAAAGAAATGAATAAAAATAAAGAAAAAGGAAAAGTAATCAGAAGGGATGGCCAGGATTGATTCTGGATTTGAATTGGTTGACCACGCGCGTTATCCAAGGGTCCAGGTTGCTTCTGAGTTAATTAATTTAATTATAATTAATTAAACCTAATTAAGTGGATTAGGGCTAATTGGGAAGATCCAGGCCACACATGCGCGCGGGTAGTCAACGGGTCAAAGGCATCCAACGCACGAAATTCAAATGGGAGTTAATGACTGTAATTAGGGCAAATGATTTTCAGGTGGCCGGAGAGGACCTCCGGTCGTCTTCTCCGGTGGGAAGTCCACCTGAAAATCTCCAAACTCTCTCAAATCGTAACAAAAACAAAATCTAAAAACAGGGAAATGATTCCCATGATCCACTGAATCAAAACCCCATGCCCAAATTCATTTATTTTTCCCCAGAAGCATGAATCGAAACAAACAATTTTTAGGGCAAACCAGTTTCAGAGATCAATTAAATGTTCATTTCATCATCATTTCAAAAACTAAAAGCATCAGGATACTCAGTGAAGCATGGAGAACATGTTTAGGACATAAAAAATGATTTCTGGAAAAATATTTCTTGAGCTACCTGAGATTCGAAGCTTTCACTTCAGCAACTTTCAGACCCTTTCTCCTTGTGCAATCCACTCCTTAGGACCTCTTGATGATGTTTGAATGCTTTGGAGAATTTTATGTTGGCTGTGTGAAGAGTTTGAGCAGCTTCTGCTCAAGCTCAGTTGAACATGGCAATGGTGATTCAGACTATTTCTGGCAAGGGTGAAGGGTTGTTTGTGGTCCAGATGATGAGTAGAGAAGGTTTATGGAGTTTGTTTGGATGTTTGTGAGCTGTGGAGTGAGTTTCGAAAGAAACTGCAAGTTGGTGTGAAAATGGTGAAATGGTGTTATGGCTTGTTTCAGGCTTGGTTCTTTGCTGGTTTCTCCTCAATGGAACATGGTAGGATGATTGGTGAAAATGGTTTGGATGTTTGAAGTTTGTGGAGGCAGATTCGAAGAGTTTTTGCACAAGGGAGTGTTTTTGAGTATGTGATGTTGTGTGTTGTTTCAGCCTTGCTTCTTGAGTGTTATGGCCAGCATTTTCCTTGCATAAAGAACTCCCATTGGTCAGGTGATGTGACCTGGCCTGCTGTGATTGGGATGTCCACTTTTGCAAAATGTCAACTTGTTTGTAAGAGAGGCATGGGCTTGGTTCTAGCTTGGTACAAGGGCTAGGGCTGGCGCAGCATGGTGTGGTGAGAGACTATGGCTGGTTCAAAGGCCAATGCAGCAAGTGGTGAGAAGCATAATGATGGTTTTGCAAGTTGGCACACTTTTGAAACTTCATGGAAAAGTCTTGTTACACAAACCATAACCATGTGAAACCTTGGTCCAATTCTGATTTTTAGGTCACATAGAATGTTTGTGTAATGGTTTGAAGTGAATTAGAAGTTACAAATGGCATTGGTTCATGATCTTGCAAAATTCACATTTGGTGCACATCTTGAAAATCAATGATTTTAGCCAACTTTGTCACACCATAACTTTTGATCCAAGAAGAATTTGATCATGTTCTTGTACTTTTTGAAAAGGGAAAAATGTATCCTACAACTTTCATGACCAAAGTTTTTTCCATTTGAAGCATTTTTGGATCAAGAATCAAGGCTTAAAAAATGACCTAAAATGAAGCATTCTTGAAAAGTCAACTATGCCAAAAAAGTCAACACTTGCAAAAACTCCAAATTCTTGATTTTTGTGAACTTCAACCTTCTTCCATGATCAAATAAAGATCATATACACTCAAAATGATGAAGATCACCCATTGGTTGGGTCATTGGGGGCCTCAGATGCCCTGATTTTGCACTGACTTGTCTGAAAAGTCAACTCTTGATCAGATGACTTCCCCATGGAATCTCTTCATGAAAATTGATATGCATACTCCCTATACCATATAGAGACCAATGGAAACAAGAATGACCAAAAAATTTGGAGTTATGGCCTCTGAAACCAAAACCCTAATTTTAGGTCAACTGTGCAGTCTATCCTGGCTCTGCATCCATTCCAAACCCAGTTCTTGTGATTCTTTTGAAATCTTGACTTTGAGATGATGTAATATGATATAAGAACACATATGGATCCCTTTGAAGTGATTGGTTGCCTTTGGAGTGGCTCAAGAAGCCCTTGGATTGCTCAGGTCATAAACCCTAGGTGCAGATGACTTAGAAACTATGCAGTGAAACAAAAATGGGATATGAGATGATATGATTGTGTTTATGCATATGAGAATGATCACAAGCCATGGTGTGAATGGGTGAGGGCAAATTTGGGGTGTTTACAGCTGCCCCTATTCAAACATGAGTTAGCTGTGCAGGATGTAAGCGACGGCTTAACAGGCAAACAAGATAACTTGTGGTTGAATACCAAAGACAATCCAAAATTTGCACTCACAGAATGAAGAAGAAAAGGGATATAGATTGTAAAAGGAAAATAAAGTATATTGTAAAGTGTGGGCGACGGAGGACGACCGTCGAGCAGAGGATGACTGCTGGGTAAAAGAGCAATGACGGGGACGGCCGACATGCTGGGGATAAAAGGTAAAGCCAAGACGGGGACGGCCGACTAGCTGGGAAAAAGTGCGGAAAATAAAGCAATGACGGGGACGGCTGACATGCTGGGGATAAAAGGTAAAGTCAAGACGGGGACGGCCGACTAGCTGGAAAAAAATAAAAGATCAAGATGGGGACGGCCATCAAGTAAAGCTGTAAAATTCTCTGGGGATTAATGAAACATGACGGGGACGGCCATCAAGTTCATAAAATAAAGTAAACCACGACGGGGACGGCCATCGGGATAAAAAGAAAAGGGACCACGACGGGGACGGCCATCGGGTTAAAGAATAAATGAAATAAACAGATGATGGGGTACGACCATCAAAAGTGAAGGACGATCACCTAGCAGGGGACGGCTGCTCTGTCGGGGAATAAAGGAATTATGATGGGGACGGCCATCAAAGGTGGAGGACGACCACCAGGCAGGGTACGGCTGCCGAAAATATCGCGACATAGGACGAATGCCGGATAAAAAGGGTCAACGATGGGGACGGCCATCGGACGAGCATGATGGAGGACGACCATCAAGAAGTGGAGGACGACCACTCAGCAGGGTACGGCTGCTCTCGAGGTTTCTCATGACATAGGACGAATGCCAGATAACCAAAAATCAACAATGGGGACGGCCATTGGATAAAAATGATGAAGGAAAATCATCACGAGGTGGAGGACGACCACCTAGCAGGGGACGGCTGCTAAAATCAACGATGGGGACGGCCATCGAATGAGCATGATGGAGGACGACCATCAAGAAGTGGAGGACGACCACTCAGCAGGGTACGGCTGCTCTCAGGGTTTATCATAACACAGGACGAGTGTCAGATAAAAAGAAAATGCTTACTTGGCGATCTACTGGGGATATAGTGAACACGGACGAGTGTTCACAACCAAGAAAGGAAAGTATAAGTGCTTAGATGTTGTGTATAGATTAAAGATGCGGACGAGCATCCTTAAGATTATGATACGGACGAGTATCATGTAGAAACAAATACTGACACGCGTTCCAAGATGATGATACGGACGAGTATCAACTGGTTAACAAGGAACACGGACGAGTGTTGAATCTGAAGGGACTCTTCTAGGGAAAAGTAGATATAGACGAGTATCTATATTCATGAAGACAAAAGTGTTTGACACAGTGTATGGATTAAAGATGCGGACGAGCATCCTTAAGACTATGATACGGACGAGTATCATGTAGAAACAAACTCTTGACGCATGCTCTGAGACGATGATACGGACGAGTATCATCTGGTTAGCAAAGAACAAGGACCGAAGTCGAATCTGTGGGGATATGAATGGTATATACAAGATACGGACGAATATATGTATGAGTGTAACATGAGTAGCGAGTATGAGTATTGCATAGGTGAGTGTTTATCTGCTGGGGAGAGTGACACGGACGAGTGTCAGAAGGAGAAAAGTATGATATCAACAAGTATATGGGCTGTAAAAGTGTAAGCGACTGCACTGGGGATATGTCACGGACGAGTGCCACGGAAATTATAAGTATATGTGAGTGCAAAGAGGATGTCTTTGGCTTTCTGCTGGGGATGTGACACGGACGGGTGTCAGGAAGTATCTGTAATATGAGCGATCTTGTTCGCAAAGAGTGTTCAGGCGACCTGATTGGGGAGTGATGACACGGACGGGTGTCACAAAATGAGTATATACTGGTGTTTGTGGTTTGCGAGGCAGCTGCCTTTGCTGGGACTCTGGTGGGGACTCAGGGGGAAAGTATCCTGCATTCTGATGAATGGTCACTAGTCACAAGTGCTGATTCAAAACATGGCTTATGATTATGCTATGTGTTTGATTTTTGCCGTAATGCTCCGTGTTAAAACGGAATGCTACGCTTTGGGGGTAAATATGATGCAAATGCTATGATTGTGCAAAGACACAAAACCGGGCCCCCAGCTCCCGTTGCTGCGAAGATCTCTGGCCGATCTGCTTGAAATGGACATCCCAGCTGGGGATGAGGTCATTAGTAGATCTGATGACATGATATCTGCTTGGGGATTCGGGCCATTGATAGGCCTATCCTTTATAAATGAGAGACCCAGCTGGGGTTTGTAGAAGCTTCCTTCACTCTGTTGTGATCTTCTATGCGCTGCTCTTCTGGATAGAGGCTGGAACTCTGTGGGGAGATAATTCCCTGACTTTTGTGCTCGGCCGAGGGCGAGATGGCAACTCGGCTGGGGAGAAAAAGAGGAATCACCGAAAGACCTCCCTAGGGATTCTGTTGAAGAGGATCCTTGACTCAGCCGGGGATATGGGCATCTCCTGTGATACCTGCCCATTCTGATGGGGATAAGTAATAAGTGGCAACTCAGTCGGGGGAAGTCATGGGAGACAACTCAGCTGGGAGTAGAGCACTTCGGGTGCTAAAATTGAGTGTTGATTTGCCAGCTTGTTGGGATGAAGCTTACATGCCCCAAGTTGCATTCTGGATACCTGCAATCCTGAAAAAGATAGAGAAACACGCAAGGTAATCCCGAGGTATCCCTTACTGGATTCCGTCATAGGAGCTTAGATACTTCTGCGAGTAAATATATTTCCTGCAAGCATGTTTTTATTTGAAGATAAGCATCTGTATTCTTATGCAATCAGTTTTTTTCTTTTAAGACATCAGACATTTTTTGCAAATAAAACGAGACATGACTGAAAATCTGATTTTATTAATTCATATGCCCTGAATTGGCGAGATACAGTCAAAGGAACATATCCCCTGAAATGAGGAGATTGTTACAAATTGAAAAACAAAATGTTGGCAGTGTTGATGACGCTTTGAGGAGCTTCCTCTTCTGCTATGACTTCGTATGACAACGACGTTCTTCTCGTCTTGCTTTCTGAAGAAGGCTGATTCTGATTGAAGCTTGATCCTTTCGAAGCTTACCAAGTTGTAGGTGATACAGACGAATTCAGAATGCAGTTGTCCGCTTATTCCCTTATTTTGCATGGATCGCCCTTTCGGGTTTTCAATCCATCGGGATACCCATTTTTGCCTGAGCTGTCCAATGCGGCTTTTCAACTCAGCGGGTGTACATTTTTGTTTATTTTCCCTTATTTTTGCCCGAGTCTTTTATTCTGTTTTTGACTCGCCGGGATGCCCTATTTTTGCCTGGACTTACATTCTGTTTTTGTGTCCAGCGGGTCATTTTTATGCGAAGTATTTTTTAACTGCATCTGAATTCACAGGGGACGGGAAATCTTCACTATCCATGGTGCTGAGCATCAGTGCTCCATCGGAAAAAACTTTCTTTACCACAAATGGTCCTTCATAATTTGGAGTCCATTTGCCCCTGTGGTCTGTATGAGGAGGGAGGATTCTTTTCAACACAAGATCTCCCACTTGGTACTCTCGGTGCCTGACTTTCTGATCGAAGGCTCTCTTCATTCTTTTCTGATACAACTGCCCATGACAGATTGCAGCTAATCTTTTCTCTTCAATCAGACTCAGTTGTTCGTACCGGGCCCGAACCCATTCTGCTTCGTTCAGCTTAACATCCATTAGTATCCGTAGAGAGGGTAATTCAACTTCGACAGGTAGGACTGCCTCCATACCATACACAAGCTGATACGGCGTTGCCCCAGTGGATGTTCTGATTGACGTGCGGTACCCATGCAAGGAAAACGGTAGCATTTCATGCCAGTCTTTGTAAGTGACTACCATCTTCTGCACAATCTTCTTGATATTCTTATTAGCTGCCTCAACAACGCCATTCATCTTTGGCCTGTAAGGAGAAGAATTGTGGTGTTGGATCTTGAAGTCCTGGCACAGCTCTGCCATCATTTTGTTGTTTAGATTGGAACCATTATCAGTAATGATTCGCTCGGGCACTCCATACCGACAGATGATATCTCTTTTCAGAAATCTGGCTACCACTTGTCTTGTGACGTTTGCATATGATGCTGCTTCAACCCACTTGGTGAAATAGTCAATGGCGACCAGGATGAATCGGTGGCCGTTTGAAGCAGTTGGTTCAATCTTGCCAATCATGTCAATGCCCCACATGGCAAAGGGCCATGGTGAAGACATTATGTTCAAAGGATTGGGAGGCACATGCACCTTATCTGCATAAATCTGACATTTATGGCATTTTCTGGCGTAAGCAAAACAGTCTGCATCCATTGTGATCCAATAATACCCTGATCTTAACAGTTTCTTAGCCATGGCATGCCCTCCAGCATGGGTACCAAAGGATCCTTCGTGCACTTCATGCATCAACAAGTCTGCTTCTGTCTTATCAACACATCTGAGGAGTACCATATCAAAGTTCCTTTTGTATAAAGACCCATCAGTGTTCAGAAAGAAACTACCAGCAAGCCTTCTCAAAGTCTTCTTATCATTGGAAGATGCCCCAGGTGGGTATGTTTGATCCTCCAAGAAGCTCTTAATGTCGTGGAACCAGGGCTTATCATTTTTAACAACATCTGCTGCGAATACGTATGCTGGCCTGTCGAGTCTGGATACTGAAATCTGAGGTAAAGTTAGCAGCTTGAACTTTGATCATGGATGAAATGGTAGTAAGAGCATCTGCAAACTGATTCTCGTCCCGAGGGATATACTCAAGCTTGACTGTTGTGAAGAAAGTCAATAACCTCCTTGTATAATCCCTGTAAGGTATCAGATGATCCTGGTGGGTGTACCATTTGCCGTTGGTTTGATTGATTACCAGAGCTGAATCTCCGAATACAGTCAATGTCTTGATCCTGAGGTCAATGGCTTCCTCAAGACCCATAATGCAAGCTTCGTATTCAGCTTCGTTGTTAGTGCAGTTGAAAGTGAGTTTTGCCGAGAAAGGCATGTGAACTCCTTTAGGTGTAATGAGTACTGCACCAACACCACGACCATTCATGTTAACAGCCCCATCAAACATCATAGTCCATTCTTCTTCCGGGTCAGGCCCTTCAGTGTGAATAGGCTCTTCATGATCTTTTGCTTTTATGAACATGATGTCTTCATCAGGGAAGTCAAACCTCATAGGCTGGTAGTCATCAATGGGTTGCTCAGCAAGATATTCAGATAGTACACTGCCCTTAATGGCTTTCTGAGACGTGTACTGGATGTCATATTCTGTGAGGATCATCTGCCATCTTGCAACCCGTCCGGTAAGAGCTGGCTTCTCAAATATGTACTTAACTGGGTCCATTTTTGAGATCAATAAAGTGGTGTGGGTCAACATATACTGCCTCAGTCGGCGAGCAGCCCACGCTAAAGCACAACAAGTTTTCTCGAGCAGTGAATAACGTTGTTCACAGTCGGCAAACTTTTTGCTTAGGTAGTATATTGCATACTCTTTTCGACCAGACTCGTCATGCTGGCCCAACACACACCCCATTGACTCTTCTAATACCGTCAAATACATTATCAAAGGTCTTCCTTCCACTGGAGGCATAAGGATTGAAGGTTCTTGCAAGTATTCTTTGATCTTGTCAAAAGCCTTCTGGCAGTCTTCATTCCACCTGACCGTCTGTTCCTTTCTTAACAGCTTGAACAAGGGCTCACAGGTTGCTGTAAGGTGGGAGATGAACCGTGAAATGTAGTTCAATCGACCTAAGAAACCTCGAACTTCTTTCTCAGTTTTCGGTGCAGGCATCTCTTGGATGGCTTTGACTTTATCAGGGTCAACTTCAATCCCTTTCTCACTTACAATAAATCCCAGCAGCTTACCGGATCTTACCCCGAATGTGCACTTGTTGGGGTTCAACTTCAGTTGGTACTTCCTCAGACGCTTGAATAACTTCAGTAGATTCACTAGGTGGTCTTCTTCAGTAAGGGACTTGGCAATCATGTCATCCACATAACACTCTATCTCTTTATGAATCATATCGTGGAATAATGTTACCATAGCCCGTTGATATGTTGCACCGGCATTCTTCAGTCCAAATGGCATCACCTTGTAACAGAACGTGCCCCAGGGTGTGATGAATGTTGTCTTCTCCATGTCTTCAGGTGACATCTTAATCTGATTGTATCCCGAAAATCCGTCCATGAAGGAGAATACCGAGAACTGAGCCGTATTATCCACCAATACATCAATGTGAGGTAAAGGGAAATCATCCTTCGGGCTAGCTCTGTTCAGATCCCGGTAATCAACACACATCCTCACTTTGCCGTCTTTCTTAGGCACAGGCACAATATTAGCAACCCACGGCGGATAGCTAGTTACGGCAAGGAACCCGACGTCCCATTGCTTTTGTACCTCTTCCTTGATTTTCATTGCCATGTCCGGGCGAGTACGGCGCAGTTTCTGCTTAACCGGCGGACATTCTTCTCTTAAAGGCAGCTTGTGCACAACAATGTCGGTATCCAACCCTGGCATATCTTGATAAGACCAAGCAAACACATCCACATACTCTCGAAGCAGGTCAATCAGTTGCCTCTTCACTGAGTCTTGCAGGCAGGCCCCGATTTTGACTTCTTTCACGTCTTCATCCGCACCAAGATTGATCACTTCAACTTCCTCCTGGTGAGGAGTAATAACCTTCTCCTCTTGTCTCAACAATCTGGCTAGCTCTTCAGGAAGCTCATATTCTTCTTCAACCCCTTCATCAGCTTGATTGATTGGATTGTCAAAGTCATACGAAGTCATAGCCGTGCTGTTGTCGGTGCAGTCTGGAAGGCACTCTCTGCAAGGGTTCAGTTTGTTCATTTTAGTGGTTTGATTTTAATCTTGTTTTAGAAAAGTGAAATAAAGTTGTCATTTTGAAAACACTGCCATTTATTTTTTGTACAAAAAGAAAAATGGAAAAACAGTGAGCGGAAAAGAAAAAGACTCATTTGCAAAAAGATGTCTGATATTTCATTGATTAATCTTGTTTGCACAAAAAGTACAGATGGCCCGATTACAAAATGAGTCTTGTCATCTTGGGCAAGATGCAAGACTTTGATGCATGCTATAAAAATACATGAAATAATAATTACTCTGCATGAGTAACCCTTATAATTTCCTGGGAAGACCAGTTTGAGATACTGCTCCCCGGGATCTTTGGACGAATCCAGCTTTCCAGGTTGCGTTCTTCTTCCAGCTCGTCTTCCAGACAGTTGACAGCATCAGGGGTGAGCATCCCCCCACTCACAAAGTTGGGCTCTTTCGCAGCCGCTGCTTGATCTTGTTGAGTTGGTCTGTAACCCAACCCAAATCTGTCCTCTTTCTTTTCTACCGATAACAGTTTGCCCCAGCCTTGGGCGTTTCCTCTCTCAACAACCTTCCGGGCTTGTTGGTATGATGATATTGAAGTACCAAGTACAGCAGATGTTTCATTCACATTCAAGGCTTCAAACCCCTGGCTCATTGTTTCATGGATCTCCCCATCCATCTCAATGTACTTATAAGTAGCCAGGTGGCTGACAAAAATGTCCTCCTCTCCGCAGATTGTAACGATTTGACCCTCCCACTCATATTTTAACTTCTGGTGAAGGGTAGAGGTCACGGCGCCAGTAGCGTGAATCCATGGTCTACCCAACAAACAGCTGTAGGCAGGCTGAATGTCCATCACATAGAAGATAGTTGTAAAGGTCTGTGGGCCAATTGTCACAGGTAACTCAATCTCTCCCAGAACCGATCTCTTTGAACCATCAAAGGCTCTCACCACCAGGTTGCTGGGTCTCAACGCCAATCCGTCATATTCTAGCTTCACCAGGGCCTTCTTAGGTAAGACATTGAGGGATGACCCCGTGTCTACCAGCACATGGGAAAGGACAGCACCTTTGCATTCCATGGTTATGTGCAAGGCTTTGTTATGGTTGCGGCCTTCCGTTGTCAAATCAGTATTGGTGAACCCTAGTCCGTGACTAGCATTAACATTCCCCACTACAACTTCCAGCTGATTGACAGTGATCTCTTCAGGCACGTAAGCTGCGTGCAAGACTTTGAGTAGTGCATTCCGATGGGCTTCGGAGCACATAAGCAATGATAGGATTGAGATCTTGGAAGGCGTCTGATGAAGCTGATCCACTATTTTATAATCACTCTTTTTGATGATTCGCATGAACTCATCAACCTCTTGATCGAATGGTGTCTTCAAAGCTTCCTTAACAGCTTGATCTTCCTGCACAGGGCTCTTCCCTTTTGCCTTGGCAGCAGCTTCTGCTTCGGCAGTGGGTCTCTGAATTTGTGGAGCGAAAAGACGTCCGCTTCGAGTGAAGCCTCCGCCTCCGCCCACATTGTCTATCTGTGGTGCAGGGGTTGATGATTCAAAAGTGATTCTTTGTCCTTCACAGTACAGGTCAGAGCCATAATGCCAGGGGATGGCATTACTGCTTTCATAAGGTACTGGTCCAGGCACCGTGACAGTGACTGGACTGATTGCAGCTGCGGAAGGAACCGTGATAGTCTGTGGATCGTAATAAATTGTGACTGGTGCTCTGATGGGAGCAGCACCTTCTGAGTTGTAGACAGAGTTGTTTTCAGGATCATAAAATATGGTGATAGTTGAGACATCTTCATGATTTGTTGCTGGTGTTGTAGGAGGCATTGTCGGGAGTATGGATGTTGTTGTTGTAGGAGTTTCAAAATGGAGTGGTGCTGGAGTTGTAGAAGGAACATTTGTTGATATCTGATCAGTTGAAATGACAGATGAAGTACTTGTTGATGAAGCCGAAAAATTGTCAGGAACAATAGTTGTTGCAGTTGCAGGAGGTTCTGGAATTGTTGCTGATGAGGTTGCTGGATTTGTTGGAGATGATGTGGTGATCTGAAGCTGGCCACTCTGAATGAGGCCATCTATGCCATTCCTCAAATTATCGCACCCATTGACTGAAATATTGCAGTAAGCACACCCCAACTCACACCCTGGGAACATTTGACATTCGAGGAGTTGAGCCTTGATTTCTACCAACGGTGTCCTGATCTGACCCACACTGGTTATTAAATAAGACGGCTTGTCTTCTTCAATAGCGTTAATTCTGGGACCACCGTGATTTGGCATGGGGTTCTTATTGACATTAGGTGGTGGTGCGAAATTCAGAGCTTTTGAGTCCACCAGGTCTTGTACCTTCATGTGCAGGGCTCTGCACTTTTCTGTACTGTGGCCAGGTGCATTCGAATGAAAAGCACATCTGGCGTTGGAGTCGTAATTCCTGGGTAGGCTGTTGGGATCTGGAGGTGCCAATGTCCTTAGCTCAACTAGGTTGAGTTTCAGGAGTTGTGGCACCAATGTAGCATATGGCATAGGGATCGGATCGATTACCCTGTTGGCTTGAGATGGCCTCTGCTGGAATGGCCTTTGCTGGTTATTGTTGTTGGTGTTGCTGTTGTTGTAATTTCTCGGAGGATACTGATTCTGTTGATGGTACTGAGGTTGCTGCTGAAAGTTTTGTTGCGGAGGTTGATAGACTGGTTGAGGGTGAGCTGGAGCGGGAATGGTGACTGCTGCCACGGATCTATGAACATATGGAGTCATGCCCCTGTTGGTGTGGATGGCATTGGTCTCGCCAGTTCTTCTTGGGCCTGCAAAAGGCTTTCTTGTACTACTGGACGAGCTTGCACCGTTGTCTGAGATCTTACCCATCTTCAATAGGCTTTCAATTCTTTCCCCGGCTATGACAACATCTGCAAAGCTGGTAGATGAGAAGGCAGCTAGCCTGTCAATATAAGTTCCCTGAAGGGTGTTCATAAACATATCTGCCATTTCCCTTTCAGACATAGGTGGTTGAACAGCAGCAGCCAATTGCCTCCATCTCTGGGCATATTCTCGGAAACTTTCCCTTGACGACTGTGACATTCCCATTAGGAGAGTCCTGTTGGGTGCCATGTCTAAGTTGTACTGATACTGTCTGATGAAGGCCTCTGCCAGGTCCCTCCAGCATCTGATAGTTGCCCTTGTCAAGTGAGAGTACCATTCTCTTGACGCTCCAGTCAAGCTATCTTCAAAATAGAACATCCAGAGCTTCTCATCCATAGTATAGGCCTTCAGCCTCCCCAGAAATGATTGTAAATGAGTCCGGGGGCATGAAGTCCCATTGTATTTTTCAAAACAAGGAGGCTTGAACTTATGGGGAATCCTGACCCCGTCTACCAAGCCCATGTCCATGACATCGAAACCCAGAGAGTTTTGAGACTCTAAGGACCTCAATTTCTCAGCTATCTCATCCAGCCTTCTATCATAAGCTTCTTCCCCAGCACCCATTACCGTGAACTGGTCCTCTTGGGGGTCTTCTTGAAGTACCCTGGCTGCAGCGGCAGTCCCTTGAACATTTGCAGGAATATTGACCTCTGGATGGAGGTGTGGTCCAAATACAGGGGGGTTAACATGAGGTTGGACCCTTTCATTGTTGCTGGTGCCGGCAGTCCCTATATGTGGATCTTCTTGATTCTGCCTTTCCACCATGGCCCTCAATCTTTCCTGGCTCTGAGCCATGTTGTTCATCACTTCCATAAACTGAGCTATCTGCGTTCTCATTTCCAATCTTTCATTTGCCATTTGAGTCCTGACCTCAGTAAGGTCCTGCTGCATCTGATCCATATGAATGCCCGAAAGGTTGTTACGGGTCGGATAACGGTGCGGACGGTTGAGGGGAAATACCCGGCGCCGAGCAATAGTTCCTGAGTATCACAACAGAGTTAGTGGCAATAAAACAAGAACCTACAAAACAAACAAAAGGGTTAGCATGCAATGCAGTTATGCTTATTTGTTCTCAAGGTATCCGGTTTGGCATTCAGTTTTGACCCTTCCAGACCCTTGAAGATGCTGTTGATGTTGCTTTCGAAGTGAAACTTGGATGGAACAAACTAACACATATATTACAAAAGCAAAATGGTACATAGTTTGTTTACAGATACAAGCCCTCTGAGGGGTCAAAATACATTTCAGGAAAATAAAAGTACATGAAATGAAAGCAACAACAAACAAAGGGTCAAACACCAAGACCAAACTCATCCTCACGAACTTCCTTGAGAAGTGCTTCGGTCACAGGATCAGCCGGACGCTCCGTGAGATTCCTGATGAGGAGATTCCGGGTTGTAACAGCTGCTGTTAGCTTCTTGTGCTGAGTTTGCTCTTTTGACCTCTTCACCCCTGCTTTGATCTTCAGTTCTGATATCTCCCTCTGGGCTGCTGCCAGGGCTTCTTGCTGCACTTTTACATTAGCTTCCATCTTGTCTCGAACTCTCTTGTCCTCCAGAGTACGAGCCTCGGTGATCCTGACCCACCGAGCTTGACTCTCCTTTAAATACAAGTCTGTCCTTGCTCTCTGGAACTGGGCTTCTTTGCAAGCATTCTTCAGAATTTGTTCTCCAGCTTTAGACTTTTTGATATAATCCCCAGACTTCTCAATCTTAGTCAGATGCTCTACTCTCAACTTCTCCAACCTCTCAATCTCCCTCATACCATCACTCCTCTCCCGGAGGGTCTTCTGCAAAGCTTGAGTTAACTTCTCATTTCTTTCTTTCAAACTCTCAAACTCCTCCAAACTGACAGTGGCAGGAGGTGGTGCTGAAGATGATTCAGGCATATCTTCTATGGTAAAGGGCATTCCAGAGAATTGAGCCCTGGCATAGGACCACTCATAATATTGTGCTGATGCCACATTGTTGCACTTTCCCAAGATAGTTACTCCCTTGGTTTGAACATTATCCCAGGCCCAAGCAGCCTGCCTAACAATATCCAGATTAGGCTTGTTCTCACAATAAAGAGTCTCAACCAAGTCCTGTGCCTTAGGGGTGTGGACCAGTGCATAGCCCAGTTGTCTTCTGAACAGCAGAGGGTTGTAATTGATACTACCCTTAACTCCTATTAGGGGCACATTGGGAAAATTCCCACAGCTGGTGATGATATCCCTGCCTTTGGTGCTTTGAGTGCACCATCTGATATCTGCTGAAGTTAGAGCAGTGAGTCTCTTAGCCCAGTTGCTCTGCTGATGAGGATTCAAAAATGCATCTGTCCTGGGTAGGTGCCTGAGGAGCCAAGTATGGAATAATGGAGCACAACACCTCACTAATCTTCCCCTCTGCTTCTCATTCCTCTAATGCACTGAGTAGTAGAGGTCCCCCAATAAAGTGGGCACTGGGTTCTTCAAGATGAAAAGATGGATTGCATTCTTGCTAATGAATCGAGGCTCATCTGCAAACAACACAATTCCATATATGCTCAAGGCCAATAAAGCACAGACAACTTTCCACTCTCCTAAAGAGGCTTTCAGGGTAGCTTGAGAGATCAAGAAATCCAGATGGAAACCTGGGATCCCAGCTTTAGAAGTCATATGCTGCTCAATCAGAACAGGTTCCAGATGCAAAGCCTTTGCTACTTCTCCATTACTAGGAAAGACCATCTCAGGGTTGAAAGGAATTCCACCCTTGATAGGCATACCAACCAATGATGAATATTCTTCTAATAGAGGGCCCAACTGAAAGTCTTGGAAAGTGAAACATCTTAGTGGGGGATCATAAAACTGAATGCAAGTGTGGATCAGGCTCCTTTGTGAAGGGTCCAGATCCATAACCATATCAAGTATATCCCCATAATGCTCCCGGAACAATGGTATGTGATCTGGAGTGATCAGGGTCTGAATCCTCCTGATGTCTGATAACTCTGGCTGGAAGAAGTGATAGGTGATGTTGCTCTTTTTAGGAGCCATGATGCCGAGACTGAGTAGAGACAAGTGCTGATGATAACACTGAAGAAAAGGCCACTGATTGGCTGGTGCAGGTGATAGTTGAAGCAAATAGCTGAAGCAACTGCTGATGAAGATAGGTCAATACTGAAGATGGGGTCAAAACCAAAACCAAATGAAGATGGATACCCTGAAACACAAATAAGCAAATGTCAATATGATGCAATGATTATGTATGCAAATGATATGCAAGGGTTTGTGACTGAGCTGGATCTGATCAAAAACTCCGATATAGGTCCAGGTATGTTCAAGAAATCCAGATGGAGGTCTATAAATCCAGTAACCAAGGTGGGGGGCTCAAATAAAGAGCCACATGTCCAGGGTTTAGAATCACAAGAACTGTTCCAACATGGAGTATTCTTAAATAAACAAAGTAACAGGGTATTCTGAGGTCAAGGTACCTGCAAACCTGTAAACAACCCAACCCCCTCACAGGTGGTGCTCTAGAACAAGGATCCTCAGACTTGGATCATTTATGAGAAGTGTAAGCACTTCTAACCCGGAGGCACAGTGTTTACAATAACCATAAAAGTCCCTCCTCTAATTCACCTCAGTTTCTGAAGGTCAAAACTAAAAGGTCATCCAGACTTAGCAGGCTTCCTAGATAGCCCTAGCATTGCAGGAAATCTGCAACACAGAGTTCTCAAGAAGAAACCCATATCTGAACCGTGTTTCATATTCCCGCACCAGACCGAGATGGAATGGGAAAGAATATGATTCACTCTAGCCTAGGTGTCACTCAGGTCCCAGGTATAGGACCTTAACACTCAATGAATCACCCACCCACCAAAACAAAAAACCAGATCCAGCCAGCAGCATGACAGTATGATATATACAAAAGCAATAAAGAAAGCAGTAAAGCAACTGTGCATAAAGTAGTAAAAATAAAACAAGTATACAAACACAAATAGCACATAACACCCCAGTAAACACAAATCAAACAAGCGCTAGGAGGAACCCACAAAAAGAACCAGAAGCCCTGGTTACTGTATAAGGGTCCCCAGCAGAGTCACCAAGCTGTCGCTCCCGACAAGTGAGGCTAAGTCAAATGAAGGTACAGACGCGAACGGTCGGCGAAAGGGACAATGAGAACACACAGCCGTGAACTCACTGGAGATGAATAGAGTCGCCAGCTAGGCATTTTTATCCCGGAGGAAAGGCAATGCTGCATAGACCTAGAAAAAGAATGGATAAGACGGTTTCGAACCAGAGAGACTGAGAAAGGGGGTTGGTTACAACCTGGGAAGGTATTAGCACCCAGATTGTCCGTCGTACTCGACGGGATCCACGCTTAAAAGATTTGTGTTTGAAAGGGGTAGTGTCAGTGCGATTTGTGTTTGAAAGGGGTAGCTCCTCAACTTAATCCATGATTAGGGATTAAACTCATGACAAAACAAGCCTTTGATTAAGTGGATTTTATTTAATGGTATGATTATGAAGTGGATTTTATGATTTGTAAGACAACTTGAGGGGGACTTGTCCATTAACACTAGGGTTAGTCCTTCTTAACCAATTAAGGAAGAATTAGAACCCTAATGCAAGGCCCAAGTTACAAGTGTAATGTCTTGATACTTATTAAGTGGATTGATTAAGAGATTTAAACACATTAAGGGTTTAACACTTAGGATTAAAGTTATACACTCCATCCTAAGAGAAGGATGCAGGCATAAGCTTAATCACAAAGCCTTAAAGCCTTTAGGGTTTAGTCCCTGATTATGAGATGAGGAGAGAAGACTCAAAAGAGACACAAAGGTAAAACTAAGAGGGGAAACTAATCAAAACCCTAATCATTATCATGCTTGGTTGTTCCTAGGGTTTGTGAGGTTTTCAAGAGAAGTCTTCAATGGAACCACCAGGAAGCAAATGAAAGGATCAAGAGAAGCAAAGTAACTTGCTTCATTCAAGAAGTCAAGTCACTTGAAGAAAGAAGGTGGGAAGAAGAAGAATGAGCAAGCTCAAACTCAAACACATATAGAAATGCAGCATGGATGCAAGAGAGATGAAAAGAAAAAGTTATGAGAAGTGAAGGCAAATTCACTTCTCAAATTTACCTACCACCTGAAAAGTTAGTGAGAAAGATGCAATGCAATGCAAGATGAGGTGAAATGACATGATGAGAAACAAAACCAGAAACATACACATGATGCAAATGATGTTATGAGGTTCTACAAACATGAGGCAGCATATGGAAATGATCATACAAGATTATGAATGCAAATGAAGCAAGCTAAGAAGCATGGACATGCATGGAAAGTTATGAGATGCATATGGCATACAACATGGCAAATGAGGGATGCAATGATCAAACATGCTTTCTATATGTCTTATGATGTCAAATGAATCACATGGATGCTTGAAATGTCATGGCAAGTCATGTTATGCAAGAGAATGCAAGATGGATGCATATGGAAGCCCAAAATTAGGGTTTATGAATCAAACATCAAACAAAAACCAAAACAGAAGCAAACCCTAAGATAAAAAATGGAAAATGCCACTCAAAAGACCCCTAATCCTATACTAAACCAATGCCCAAAGGGGAGGTTTCAACTCCTAACCAATCTCAAGTTATGATTTTTACAAGATTTTAGGGTTTTTAGGGTTCCTAAACAAAAGAAATGTCAAACAATATGAAAATGGAAGATCAAATCATGGCCATTTAATCTCAAAAACTACATGCTAAACACAATGCAATGCAAGAAGAATCAATGTCCAACTCTTCATAAATAGGCAGAAATGATTTTTTGAACTTTGGATCAAAATAATGCACAAAAATGATTTTAATTCAATGAAAAATTCTCAAAATGCATCAAGATCAAAAAAGAAATTTGGTTTGAAGGTTGGAAAATGTTTCTAAATGTCTTAGAACATTTCATGAATTTTTTGGTGATTTTTAAATACCTAAAAGTATTTTTAATAAATTAATTTCCATTAATCAATTAAAAATAATCTTTTAAATATTTAAAAATACTTTTTTTAATGATAAAAATGAAAATAAAAATATTTTTGTGTCATAAAAATTATTAAAACTCATGAGAAAAAGTTTCATAATTTTTATACATTTTTTTACTATTTTTAATAAAATAGACAAGTTAAATGAAAAAGAAATGAATAAAAATAAAGAAAAAGGAAAAGTAATCAGAAGGGATGGCCAGGATTGATTCTGGATTTGAATTGGTTGACCACGCGCGTTATCCAAGGGTCCAGGTTGCTTCTGAGTTAATTAATTTAATTATAATTAATTAAACCTAATTAAGTGGATTAGGGCTAATTGGGAAGATCCAGGCCACACATGCGCGCGGGTAGTCAACGGGTCAAAGGCATCCAACGCACGAAATTCAAATGGGAGTTAATGACTGTAATTAGGGCAAATGATTTTCAGGTGGCCGGAGAGGACCTCCGGTCGTCTTCTCCGGTGGGAAGTCCACCTGAAAATCTCCAAACTCTCTCAAATCGTAACAAAAACAAAATCTAAAAACAGGGAAATGATTCCCATGATCCACTGAATCAAAACCCCATGCCCAAATTCATTTATTTTTCCCCAGAAGCATGAATCGAAACAAACAATTTTTAGGGCAAACCAGTTTCAGAGATCAATTAAATGTTCATTTCATCATCATTTCAAAAACTAAAAGCATCAGGATACTCAGTGAAGCATGGAGAACAAGTTTAGGACATAAAAAATGATTTCTGGAAAAATATTTCTTGAGCTACCTGAGATTCGAAGCTTTCACTTCAGCAACTTTCAGACCCTTTCTCCTTGTGCAATCCACTCCTTAGGACCTCTTGATGATGTTTGAATGCTTTGGAGAAGTTTATGTTGGCTGTGTGAAGAGTTTGAGCAGCTTCTGCTCAAGCTCAGTTGAACATGGCAATGGTGATTCAGACTATTTCTGGCAAGGGTGAAGGGTTGTTTGTGGTCCAGATGATGAGTAGAGAAGGTTTATGGAGTTTGTTTGGATGTTTGTGAGCTGTGGAGTGAGTTTCGAAAGAAACTGCAAGTTGGTGTGAAAATGGTGAAATGGTGTTATGGCTTGTTTCAGGCTTGGTTCTTTGCTGGTTTCTCCTCAATGGAACATGGTAGGATGATTGGTGAAAATGGTTTGGATGTTTGAAGTTTGTGGAGGCAGATTCGAAGAGTTTTTGCACAAGGGAGTGTTTTTGAGTATGTGATGTTGTGTGTTGTTTCAGCCTTGCTTCTTGAGTGTTATGGCCAGCATTTTCCTTGCATAAAGAACTCCCATTGGTCAGGTGATGTGACCTGGCCTGCTGTGATTGGGATGTCCACTTTTGCAAAATGTCAACTTGTTTGTAAGAGAGGCATGGGCTTGGTTCTAGCTTGGTACAAGGGCTAGGGCTGGCGCAGCATGGTGTGGTGAGAGACTATGGCTGGTTCAAAGGCCAATGCAGCAAGTGGTGAGAAGCATAATGATGGTTTTGCAAGTTGGCACACTTTTGAAACTTCATGGAAAAGTCTTGTTACACAAACCATAACCATGTGAAACCTTGGTCCAATTCTGATTTTTAGGTCACATAGAATGTTTGTGTAATGGTTTGAAGTGAATTAGAAGTTACAAATGGCATTGGTTCATGATCTTGCAAAATTCACATTTGGTGCACATCTTGAAAATCAATGATTTTAGCCAACTTTGTCACACCATAACTTTTGATCCAAGAAGAATTTGATCATGTTCTTGTACTTTTTGAAAAGGTAAAAATGTATCCTACAACTTTCATGACCAAAGTTTTTTCCATTTGAAGCATTTTTGGATCAAGAATCAAGGCTTGAAAAATGACCTAAAATGAAGCATTCTTGAAAAGTCAACTATGCCAAAAAAGTCAACACTTGCAAAAACTCCAAATTCTTGATTTTTGTGAACTTCAACCTTCTTCCATGATCAAATAAAGATCATATACACTCAAAATGATGAATATCACCCATTGGTTGGGTCATTGGGGGCCTCAGATGCCCTGATTTTGCACTGACTTGTCTGAAAAGTCAACTCTTGATCAGATGACTTCCCCATGGAATCTCTTCATGAAAATTGATATGCATACTCCCTATACCATATAGAGACCAATGGAAACAAGAATGACCAAAAAATTTGGAGTTATGGCCTCTGAAACCAAAACCCTAATTTTAGGTCAACTGTGCAGTCTATCCTGGCTCTGCATCCATTCCAAACCCAGTTCTTGTGATTCTTTTGAAATCTTGACTTTGAGATGATGTAATATGATATAAGAACACATATGGATCCCTTTGAAGTGATTGGTTGCCTTTGGAGTGGCTCAAGAAGCCCTTGGATTGCTCAGGTCATAAACCCTAGGTGCAGATGACTTAGAAACTATGCAGTGAAACAAAAATGGGATATGAGATGATATGATTGTGTTTATGCATATGAGAATGATCACAAGCCATGGTGTGAATGGGTGAGGGCAAATTTGGGGTGTTTACAGCTGCATAATCATAAGCCATGTTCTGAATAAAACACTTGTAAATACTGACATTCCATCAACAATATACAAAATACTTCTCAGATTCCCCGGCAGAATATTAAGGCATTTTCCTTTACACTCACAAATACAGATACATGCTCCTTTTGGCACTCGTCCGTGTCATCATTCCCCAGTAAGTCGCCCGAGCGCTCTCTGCAAATAGATGTTTATACGATACAGATGCTTCTTGACACTCGTCTGTGTCACATCCCCAGCAGAAAGCCAAAGCGTCCCCTTTGCACTCACAAACACATGTTTACATATATCTACACGCTTCCCTGTCACCCGTCCGTGTCACCTCCCCCAGCATAGTTGCCTAAACACTTTATAGACCAAATACTTGTTTATAATACACTTCTTCCGACACCCGTCCCTGTCATGCTCTCCCCAGCAAGTTGAACACTCATATGTGTCTCACCCATGTTTACTTGTTTCAGATACTCGCTCGTATCTCGTATATACCACTTAAATCCCCTCAGAGTCGACACTCGTCCGTGTTCTTTGTTAACCAGTTGGTACTCGTCTGTACCATCATCTCTAAACACGCGTCAGCGTTTGTTTCTACCTATACTCGTCTGTATCATAGTCTTAAGGATGCTCGTCCGCATCTTTAATCTATACACAGTGTCAAACACTTATATCTTCTTGAACTTAGACACTTGTTTGCGTCTGCTATTCCCCAGAAGAGTCCCCGGCAAATCCCGAATAAATTATTTCCTTTCTATCTGACATTCGTCCTATGTCATGATATTTCTGGCAGCCGTACCCTGCCAGGTGATCGTCCTTCACCTTTTTGATGATCGTCCTTCATCACCCCCCAGCGGAGTCTCTATTCATTAGAACCCCGTTCCCATCCGACATTCGTCCTATGTCGTGATATTTTTAGCAGCCGTCCCCTGCTAGGTGATCTTCCTTCACCTCTTGATGATCGTCCTTCATCATTTTATCCGATGGTCGTCACCATCGCTGATCTTTGTTATCTGACATTCGTCCTATGTCATGATACCTTCCGGCAGCCGTCCCCTGCTAGGTGATCGTCCTTCACCTCTAGATGATCGTCCTTCATCATTTTTATCCGATGGTCGTCCCCATCGTCGACCTTTTTATCCGGCATTCGTCCTATGTCGTGATACTTTCGGCAGCCGTACCCTGCTAGGTGATCGTCCTTCACCTTGGATAACCGTCCTTCATCCTTATCCCCAACAGAGCAGCCGTCCCCTGCTAGGTGATCGTCCTTCACCTTTGATGACCGTTCCTCATCATCTATTTCTTCAACCCGATGGTCGTCCCCATCATTTACCTTTAATCCCCAGAGAGTCTTATTTCTTTACTTAATGGCCGTCCCCATCTCTCTGTTTCCCCAACATGTCGGCCGTCCCGTCATTGTTTCACCCCCAGCAGTCGTCCTCTGCTCGACGGTAGTCCTCCGTCGCCCGCACTTTATAATCATACTTTATTTTACAATCTATATCCATTTTCTTCTTCATTCAGTGAGTGCAAATCTTGGACTGTCTTTGGTATTCAACCACGAGTTATCTTGTTCGCCTATTAAGTCGTTGCTTACATCCTGCACAGCTAACTCATGCTTGAATAGGGGCAGCTGTAAACACCCCAAATTTGCCCTCACTCATTTCATCATGGCTTATGATCTTTTCATTTGCATAAGTTCAATCATAGCACCTCATACTACATTTTTGGCTTCAATGCATTGATTCAAAGCCATCTGCATCTAGGGTTTGTGATCTGAGCCTTTCCTGAGCCATTTTAGCCACTCCAAAGGTCATCAATCACGTCAAAGGGGTCCATGTATGTTCAAGCATCATATTGTATCCTCACAAAGTCAAGAAAGTCAAAGAATCACAAGAACTGAGAAAGGCATGGAAGCAGAGCCAGGTTTAACTACACAGATGACCTAGAATTAGGGTTTTGGTTTCAGAGGCCATAACTCCAAATTTTTTGTCCATTCTTGTTTCTATTGGTCCCTATATGATATGAGGATCATGCTTACCAATTTTCATGAAGAAATTCAATGGGGAAGGCATCTGATCACAAGATGACTTCTTGAGCAAGTCAGTGCAAAATCAGGGCATCTAAGGCCCCCAATCATCCAACCAAAGGGTTTCTCCATCATTTTGAATGTGTATGATCTTTATTTGATCATAGAAGATGTTAGAAGTTCACAAAATTGAAGGATTTCAAGCCATTTGCAAAGTTGCCTTTTTGGGAAAGTGACTTATAATGAAAACTTGCCATTTTGGGAAAGTTTTTCAACCTCCTCTTTTTGATTCAAAAATGCTTCAAATGAAAAATCTTTGGTCATGAAAGTTGTAGATTGGATCTTCCCATTTTCAAAAAGTACAAGAACTCATTCTAATTCATCTTGGATCAAAAGTTATGGCCTTGCAAAGTTTGGAAAAATCATGAAATTTCACTTATGCACCAAAGAGGGAAGCTTGCAAAAACCCTTGCCAAACCAATTTGTGACTTCAAAGTAACTTCTAATTATCATACAAACATAACACATGACTTAAAACTCAGAACTGGCCCAAGAATCCCAAGGTTCCATAACTTACACATGAAGAAATTTCAAAAAGGCCAAAAGTTCACAAATTTGCAAAACCTCCCACAACTTCTCACAAACTTGCTAATTGGCCTCAATCTCATTTCCATGGTCATCCTTGAATCAAGCTGCAGCAGACATGCCTTTGTTCTAGCCCTGAAACAGCCCATACCTCAAAGGACACATAGACTTGACTTTTTGCAAAAGGGACCATGCCAATCACACTGTGCCACCACCAACCCTCTGCCCTATCACAGCTTGATATGTGGACCAAATGGAACTAAAAACACACAAGGGGCAAGCCTGAAACCACAACATCACCATAGCTCACAAAAATCCCTCCTTTTTCATTTTCTATCGAATCTCTCAACTCAGCAACAAAAACTTAAAACTTCTTCCACCATTCATCTTAGAATGCATCACTGATCACAAACCACCCTTTACTTTGCCTTAAAAGCCATCACACACCAAATACGATTTTTCTCCCTTTTGAACTAAACTGAATCAATCTCCCAAACCAGCCATAAGAAACTCCAAACAAGCTTTGCAAACTCTTGAGGGAAGTCAGTAGAGGTGATTGGAAGCAAGGAACTGGCCAGAAAGCTCCAAAAGCAAAAGCTCCATCTCAGGTATCCTCTTGAAACTTTTTTCCAGAACTTGTTTCTTTGGTTATAGAATGGTAGAGCATGTTCCACTGGTCACAAGGAACCTTGAATGATGAAAAATGGTTGAGTTTTGAGGATGTATGCGTGTTCTGAAATTTTGTTCAGTTTTAGATTTTTTGTTCGAATCATGTTGTTGATGAAAAATAAATGAAGTTTGATGTTTGATTCTTGTTCCTTGATGTTTGTTGAGTGATTCTGGAGCTTTAGGGGGCTTGGGGTGAGGTTTTGAGAGAGATAGCATTTTTCAGGGGAGAGTGTGGCCGGAGAAGATGACCGAAGGTCATTTCCAGCCACCTGAAAGTCATTAATGCCTTAATCTGGATTAGGGCTTAGTTTGAATGTGAGCCGTAGATCTTGTTAACCCGCGCGCGAATGAACGAACCAAATTCATCATTAAACCCTAATTCTGATTTATTAATTTAATTAATTGGGATTAAATTTGAATTTTTCCAGAATCAATCCTAGCCACTGAATAGCGCGCAGGTCAACTCCCTCCAATTCTATTTGAATTCCAGCCATATGATCTGCATACTTTCCCATTTATTTAATTTTATTTCATTCTATTTGTATTTTATTTACACGAATTTTTAAAAATAGTAAAATGCATTAAAAAATTCTGAAATTTTTTATCAAATTTTTTATTAATTTTCAGAACCCAAAAATATTTTTATTTTTATTTTTTGCATCAAAAATTATTTTTAAATCATTTAAATGTTTATTTTTAATTAGTTAATGGAAATTAATTAATTAAAAATGCATTTAAGTATTTAAAAATCACCAAAAAATTCACATTACATTTTGATACATTTAGAAACATTGTCCAACTCTTCAAACAAATTTATTTTTGGTTCTTGACATACTTTGATAATTTTCATTGGAATTAAAGTTATTTAAAGGCAATATTTTGGTCCTAACTTAGAAAAATTCATTCTGACTAACCATGAAGAGTTTGATGATGGTTCTTCTTGCATTGCATTCTTCATAACTTGTAGTTTCTAGGGTAAAATTGGTTTGAATTTATCTTTCATTTTCAATTTGATGTGCATTTTCCCCTTTGAAGTGCCTTGAAACCCTAGTTGACTTGAGAAAATCATAACTCCCATTAGGTTAAGAGTTAGGTCCCCTCCTTTAGGCAGTGAACTTGTATAGGGTTAGGGTTCCTTTAATCCCATTTTCAATTTTTTATCATGTCATGTGCTTCTGATTTTGAATTTTGCATTGCATAATGTATGTAAACCCTAATTCATGCTTTCCTTTGCATCCATCTCTCATATGCTTGCATTCAAGAACTTGCCATGACATTTTGTGCATCCATATGACATATAAGACATCTTAGGACATACTAGAATCATGTTTGATCATTGCATCATTCATTTGCCATGTTATATGCTCATTCCATTTCATAAACTTTCATGAATCTTTATGGTTCAAGCATGCTTCATTTGCATCCTCATCCTTGTATGATCATCCACAACTCTTGACATGTGTTTGCATCATCTCTTAGCATCATTAACATCATGTTCATGCTTCTAACTTTGTCTTGCATCATGGCATTTCATCTCATTTTCATTGCATTTCATTTCTTTTGCTAACTTTTCAGGTGGTAGGTTGTTCTGAGAAGTGAATTTGCCTTCACTCCTCACAAATCTCTTCTCATCTCTCTTGCATCATTGCTGCATTTTATCTTTGTATTAGAGTGAGCTTGCTCATTCATGCCTCTTCCTCCTCTTTCTTTCTTCAAGCAACTTATCTTCTTAAGTGAAGTAAGTTGTTTTGCTTCTTTTTGCTTCTCCTCCTTTCATCCTGTTTCTTCCATGGTGGCTTCTCCTTGAAGATCTTTTGCAAGCCTCATAAACCCTAGGAACATCCATGTATGATAACAATTAGGGTTTTATTAGTCCCCCCATTAGTTTTACCTTTGTGTCATCTTTGAGTCTTCTCTTCTCATCTCTTAATCAAGGACTAAACCTTAAAGGTTTTAAGGCTTTGTGATTAAGCTTATGCCTGCATCCTTCTATTAGGATGGAATGTATAACTTTAATCCTAAGTGCTAAACCCTTGAAGTGTTTAAATCCTTTAATCAATCCATCTAATAATCACTAAGACATCAAGCTTGTAACTTGGGCCTTGCATTAGGGTTCTAATTCTTTCTTAATTGGTTAAGAAGGACTAACCCTAGTGTTAATGGACAAGTCCCCCTCAAGTTGTCTTACAAACCATAAAATCCATTTCTTAATCTTATCATTAACTAAAATCCACTTTAATAAGGGCTTTGTTTTGTCATGAGGTTAATCCCTAATCATGGATTAAGTTGAGGAGCCTTCCTCAGCTTAAATGTTCTCATCTATCATCCTTCTATTAGGATGGTGTAATGGGTCCATTAAATCCCTGATTATGGCTTAAACTCATTACTTAACACTAAATCAAAACCACAAGAACGTCTAAATAATTACAAGTAGGTTAATGATCTTAATCCTACATCATGGTGATTAAGTGTGAGGTGCTTACTTCATACTTAAGGTATTCTCATTACCCCTAATCAGAGGGAGGATGTGATGAGTTTATTAACCCCTTGGTTCAGGCTTAAGCTCATTTTCTTATGACAAATTCAAAAAGCAATAAAAGACTGAAAATACCAAAAAACAAACAATAATCATCTCCTTCGGGATTCTTTTCTCACCTCATTCATTCACAAACGAGAACTCGCTTCTTCCGTCTAATGCAAGACAGTTTGCACCTGAGCCAGACAGGTCATACACTTGAGCATAGACTAGTAAGCAGTTCACAAGTCAATTTATCTTTCAGTCTCTTTGAGTCGAACTACGGTGTTCTGACTTCCTCATTGCACGAGAGGATACGTAGGCATAACTTAACAATTATCGAACAAAAGTCTTTGTATATTCCCCCTCCTTCCAGCATTATTCTTTGAGCCTCATGGTCTTGAGCATTTCACTCTTATTTTTACACTAACACTTCACATATTTCACTTCATTTTCTTTTAACACTGACACTTGCATTCTTTCCAGCTTTGATACACAAATTGCACTGACACTACCCCTTTAAACACAAATCTTTTAAGCGTGGATCCCGTCGAGTACGACGGACAATCTGGGTGCTAATACCTTCCCAGGTTGTAACCAACCCCCTTTCTCAGTTTCTCTGGTTCGCGACCGTCTTATCCATATCTTTCTAGGTCTATGCAGCATTACCTTTCCTTCGGGATAAAAATGCCTAGCTGGCGACTCTTTTCTTCCTGAGTTCACCCTTGTGTGTTCTCATTCTCTTCGCCGACCGTTCGCGTCTGTACCCCTTCTGGCCCAGGTGTCATTTGGTGGGAGCGACACCAGCTTGGTGGACTTTGGTCTGGTAGTTGCCAATAATGATTGGACTTTGGGTGGGTAAAGGGTTTGATTCCCTGACACACAATCTTCGACAGCGTACGGTTAGAAGATGAATCAGAATACTCAAAGTTCAGTCACTTATTGATGAGCGGAGCGACTTAATTGACGCATGATAACTGAATTTTCTTTGAAAAGTTGCCTATGTCTGGCAAGATCTGCTTATTTAGCTAGGGAGTAGAGATATGAAGATTTTCTCCTTGTTTGCTTGCCCCTACCCATAGAGTATCTGAAATAAATCTAGTAGGGAAGCTTTGAGAGTGACCCTGACATGATCTGCCCCTGTATCTGGATTTGGTAGGCGTCTGCCCCTAATTGAGTTGCTTGAAGATGATTTCCCCCTGATTGAGCTGATTTTGAAGAAGTATTGATTCAAGTTCCTCTTTTAATTAGCCCTTGTTGGGATTGCACTGATGTCAAGAACTGAATTGCAATTAAATTATTCATACAGAAATGGTAGTGTTAATGTAACGTTCATGCGAGTTTTGAAAAAAAGTTAATTTATTTGAATGTTGTGATAGTGTGACGAATGGACCGTTGGTCCAAACGTGGTGCTGGTTTAGAAAGTGCGTGAAAGACGCAGTAAGAATAATGTGCAAACGAGATTGAAGATTAGAAAATATATGGGAGTCAGTTTACGCAACCTTGTTGGTAGCATGCTTTTAGAATAAATCGTGCCTCAATTAGGTCTTGTGAGGGTTGTAACGCGGTCTGGTTAATGGTTTGAGAAACAAAGGTATAAGGCTCAAAATTTTGATTTGTACCCACCCCTCTTCGTGATATTCTCCAGTCCTACGTTCAGTTAACTCTACACATGCATTTGTTTTGATGTTGTAAGAGCGAAGATGAAGCTTCAAAGTTTGCTTGGAGTGGCAGTCATCTTATTTTGCTAGTGACACTTTGATTCTTGATTTGGTGGTCACTGATATTTGTTTTGCTTTTGCTGATGATTTGGGCTCCTCTTTTGATTTGTTCTATTTTTTTTGTCGACTAAGTATCCCTTTGGGTTCTCAACTTAGTGGTCTTTTCTATTTTTTTTTTGTATTTTGAATGTCGTGACTGCCAATTCATTTGTTGATGGTCCTCCGACGGGATGTCTCATCTTGCGATTTGAGGTGCATTCAGGTTAACTGAACAACTACCCTGCCCCGGGTTAAATGTAAGGGTTTTTATCCGAAAGAAACTCCTACTTCTAGGCTCGAAGTGGTTGACTAGGGATTAACACCTTATCTCTCCAGTGTTTGGAGATTTGAAGGAATGCATGTACATCATTGACGAGGTTTTATCCGAAAGCATACCGCAACATTTATGGTTATTTCGTTTTCATCATCCTCCCTCAAATATTTGCTAAAGTGAAGTGAGGAAGTATTTTTGTGTTAAATGAGAAATAATGAGCGAATGTAAATAGACTGATTCAAAACATGCATAAACATAATATTAACAAAACCAAGTACAAACGATAATGTTCAAAGCAAATAGTACTTAACAAACAGTACAAAATAACAAGAATGCGAAAATGATAAATGGCGATGACTGCCTTGATTTGAGGAATGAACTTCTCTTGATTTGAATTACTTCAAAGTTAGAGACTACTCAGATTGGTCTTCAACAAACCCTTCAAAAGCTTTTACTTGTTGGCACCGTACGGCGGCATTGGATTGTTCTAGACATTTGGATTCTTCTGAGTGAAGGTGAGATCCTTATAGTCGATCAGGTCTTGAACTTTGTGCTTGAACACTCTACAGTTCTCGATTGTGTGACCTGAAGCATCTTTGTGATAATCACAGTGAGCATTGGCGTCATAGTCTCGGGAGGTACCAGTCTGAGGTGGCATATCTCTCAAAGTAAGAGATCCTTTTTACATTAGTCCATTAAAGATTTCCCTGTATGACATAGGCAGTGGATCAAAATTTCTTTCAGGCCTTCTTTGTTGATATGGTGGGCGCTGTTGAGGAGCGCGTTGTTGTTGTTGACCAGGCTATGGTGGATAAGCCGGATGCTGGTATGGATTGGATTCATATTGCGCAACTGCAATTAAAGGATATGGACGTGGTTGATAAGCCATATGAGGCGGAAATGGAGCTTGAACGGCCTGCTGATAAGGCATTGGAGGAAATGGCTGATATGGCATATGTGCATATTGTGCAGCAGCAATATAAGGATATTGATAGTAGGGTAATGAAGTAGGTGCACTTTGTTGAGGTGTCCCGCTTGCAGTAGAAATGGCGTTTGTTTTGCCCTTTTTGTACCCGTTGAAAGGTTTCTTGACATTGGTTTGGTTGCTAGAACCTCCTTGGATCTTTCCACTTTTCAAACCTTCTTTAATTCTTTCTCCGACGATTACCATGTCTGAAAATCCAGAAGATACGCTGCTGATCAGCTTTTCGTAGTATTGCCCTTGCAAGGTACCCATGAAGATATCGATCAGTTCACGATCAACCAAACGTGGATGAACTCTGGCAGCTAGATCCCTCCAGTATTGTACGTATTCTTTGAAAGATTCGTTCTCCTTTTGAGTCATACTTTGAAGTTGAGTAGGGTTCGGAGCTAAGTTAGTGTTGTACTTGTATTGCTTTTTGAGTGAATCAGATAGATCAAGCCAAGTACGCACGTTGCTACACTCAAGTTGCATGTACCATTCTAGAGACGCTCCAGACAGGCTGTCTTGGAAGCAATGGATCATGAGTTTATCATCTTTGGCATGAGCGGCCATTTTTCTGCAATACATCCTCAAATGGAGTTCAGGACAACTGAGGCCTTTGTATTTTTCGAATTCTGGCAGTTTGAACTTAGTAGGGATCACAACATCTGGAACTAAGCACATGTCTAAGGCACTCAGAGAAGTTGAGTTGTGTCCTTCCATGATTCGGAGTTTTTCAGCTAACTCGCGACACATCTTCATTGCTTCAGAATCTTGAACAACATTAGGGTTTGTTATTGGAACAGCAGTATGCATCTCATACTCAACTTGTTGATCCTCTTCAGCATGAGGAAACTGGACTTGGGTTGGAATAGGTTGATCTTGAGGAATAGCACCAACAGTAACACCAGAGGTAGGTATTAGTTGATAAGTGGCTTCTTCAACAGCAGGAGTGAAGCCTGGAGGCAAACCATAGACCAAAGGATTTGGAACAGGAACTGAAGGCATTGTACGTGAGGCAGATCCTTGCATGATGATCAGTGATATTTAGTTGTAGTTTTCAAGCCGGTTTTCATTGTCCTTTGAGTTTAATTTCGTTCGTTTGAAGTATTTCGTTCATGTTTCGTCGTAGTTTTCTTAATGTAGCATGCAAGTTTAGTTTTAATCGTTTTATTTGTTTTTATCTTTGGTATGGGTTATGTGGTTGTTTTTGATGTGTTTTCAGGTCAATATCTAATCGGTTGTTCGAAGCATTCGAAAAGATGATCCGAGCGTGATAAAATGACAGCAAAATAGGATATCAGAAGCACAACACGGGTGCCAGTTTTGTACAACACGACCCGTGTTGTGAAGACCAGCTGAAGAGGAAGTTTGTGAAAGAAAAAGGAGAAACCAGTGCTGTGACACGGGTGCCCGTGTTGTATGACACAGCCTGTGTCATAGCATCTGAAGAAGAGGCTGAATTAAGAAGACCCAGAGGCACAATACGGGTGCCCGTGTTGCACAACACGGTCCGTGTTGTGAAGACCAGAAGAAAATCTGATATTTTGTTGCTGCAAGGGCATTCTGGACTTTTCGCGGTGTTTTTGGAAGACTGATTTATATTAGATGATTATGACTGTAAAACTTTTTTTTTATTTGGGGATTTTGGGATTTGAACGATAATGGGAGAAGAAGGATTGATCAAGAGCGGAAGCGATTGACAATCCAACGAATCCTACGTTAATTGTAATGTCTCTATATTCTTGCTCTGTTTTTATTTTCATTATGAACATGAGTGGATAAACCCCCCAATGCCAGGGGGTGTCCCTGATTTGCTTTATGTAATGACAATTTGAATTCTTAATTTTGAGATTATGCGATTAAATCCGTTTCTTTATTTTATGCAACGTTCTTAATGCTTTGTCTTTGTTGGAAAATTGGATAATTGATCGTGGTTAGGATTTGGTCTGACCAACCATCCTAACCTTGTTGCATAAATTTTATCACGGTAAATATTACTGAGGAATTGGAATATTTTGTGAATACCTTTTTATGTCAGAATTATTGCTTGATATTCTTCTTTGACCGTTGAGGAATCAAGGTCGAGGAAGAATACCAATGGTTTTTCTCTAAAGGAATTTTGGAAAAACATTATCGACATAGGAAAGACACTTTTTAAAGCATGTCTCTGTAAAATTGAGAAATTATTAAGTCATTGCATTGCAGATTATACACCGTCCCTGACATTATTCTCATACACCGTCCCTGAAATTATTAAGTCATTGCATTGCAGATTATACACTTTCAGTTGCATCCATCTACTATCCGCCAGTTAGAGAGCAAGCCTTTCTCCGGAAGAATCAATGAGGATGAAAATAAGCATCTTCAGAGATTTCTTACTACCACCACTTCTCTGAAGATCGAAGGTCATTCAGAGGAGGCAAAACGACTTGTGATGTTTCCATTCATACTTACCGACGATGCAGAAGAGTGGTTCTACTCTCTTCCCGCAGCAAGTATCACAACATGGCAAGAGATGGAAACAACATTCCTTAATGAATACTTTCCTACTTCAGTGTTCATCCGGAAGAGATATGATATAGTCAACTTTAAACAAAAAGAGGGTGAATCACTTGGAGATGCTTATAAAAGATTCAAAAGGTGTTTGACTGCGTGTCCTACTCATAATATGGACGCGACCGAGCAGATGCAAAACTTTGTGAATGGGTTGCGACTCAAGACAAAGCAACTTATTGATACTGCTGCAGGTGGCTCAACAAACTTTTCAACAGCCACAGGTATTAAAAGAATCATAGAAGCCATTGCTGCCAATGAACACCTTGAATTATACGATCGTACAGTGAGTCAACCAGATGGAAAAATTAATCTAAAGCTTACAGAGCAGGTTGTAAAAATGGAAGATCAAATTGCCACAGAAGTTGAAAGAAGATTAAAGAAGATGAATCTTGGAACTCAAACAGTTGCTCAGGTTGAACCTGTTCAAGCTGTGATTTGCGAGATATGTTGTGGACCTCACTTTGCCATGCACTGTTTGGCAACTCAAGAACAGGTTGAACAGATTAATATGTTGAGGCAGAACAATCCGTATGCCAACACGTATAATCCGGGGTGGAAAAATCACCCAAATTTCTCTTGGAAAGATCAACAAGGGAACATCCAAAAACCGGTTCAAGGCCAACAACAATATCAGCCCCAACAACAACCATATCAGCCCCCAGTTCCAAGAAAAGCTGATTGGGAAATTGCCATTGAAAAGATGGCAGCTCACAATTGTCAATTTCAAGAAGAAACAAGGAGTAACTTCAAGAATACTGGAGCCTCTATCAAGAATCTTGAAGTGCAAATGAGCCAAATTGCCCAACACCTTGCCATTCCACAAACTCCAGGGACTCTTCCTAGTGCTACTGTAACAAATCCAAGAGATAATCACAAAGTAAATGCAGTCACAACACGAAGAGGTAAAGTTAGTGAGGAGGTTCAAGAAAATTCTGAAAGTGAAAATCAAATGATTGAGGTGGAACTGGAAATCAAAGAAAATGAAGTGGTTGATAAAGAAAAAGAAGTTACCTCAACACCGGACATCAAAGAAAAAGCGGTTGAACCAAAACCGGTGATTAAACTTCTGTATCCTACAAGAAACAAGAAGAAAGGGAAGCAAGAAAAGAATTTTGAGAAATTCCTTGAGTTGTTCAAGAAGCTGGAGTTGAATATTCCATTGCTTGAAGCACTTGAGCAAATGCCCACTTATGCCAAGTTCATGAAAGACATCATTGCTAAAAAGAGAACTATGGGAGCTAAACCTATTATTCTAACTGAAACTTGTAGTGCTATTTTGCAGGGACTAAAGATTCCAGTGAAGAAAAAAGATAGAGGAGCTGTCACCATTCCATGCACCATCGGTGACCGGTCATTCAAGAGAGCTCTCATTGACTTGGGAGCGAGCATCAGTTTAATGCCTTTATCCATTTACAAAAAGTTGGGTATTGGTGTTGTTCAAGACACTCGGATGACTCTCCAATTCGCGGACCATTCGGTGAAGCGGCCATATGGAGTTGTCCATGATGTCCTGGTTAGAGTGGACAAATTTGTGTTTCCAGTTGACTTTGTGATCCTTGAAATGCCTGAAGATGAAGAAATCCCCTTGATTTTGGGAAGACCTTTCTTAGAAACCGGGAGAGTCATGATAGATATGGAAGGGGGAACACTCACGTTGAAGGTGTACGATGAAGAGTTGAAAATTGATGTTAGGAACACTTTGAAGTATAAAGATGATGTGGGCACTAGTAGTAACATACAAGTGTTAGAACAAATGGAAGCTAGTGAGCATTTAGAAAGTGTGTCCCAATTGCCTCTAGAGAGGGTGCTGAGTATGTCCATTTTTGAAGATGATAAGGAAGTTGGAGATAGTGATAGGGAAGTGGTAGCTATGCTTGAAACTCAACCTATCCTTAAAAGAGTTTGAATGCACCAGTGGGAAGAGTTAAGACAACCTATAGCGGTTGATGAAGGCAAAGACAAGCCAAAGATATCAGAATTGAAGCAACTACCCGAGAATCTCAAATATGTCTTTCTTGACATGGAAGAAAAATGTCCCGCTATTATTAGCGCTAATTTGAAAAGTGTGCAAGAAGACAATTTAATTGAAGTTCTTAAGAAATTCAAGGGAGCAATTGGGTGGAAGATTGAATACCTTAAAGGTATAAGTCCTACGGTGTGTATGCATAAAATACTTATGGAAGAAGATCACAAACCGGTCGTGCAGCCCCAAAGGAGATTGAACCCGGTGATGAAGGAGGTAGTGCAAAAAGAAGTTGTTAAGCTATCGGATGCAGGATTGATCTATCCTATATCCGATAGTGCTTGGGTGAGTCTGGTACATGTGGTGCCCAAAAAGGGGGGAACAACTGTTATAACAAATGAAAAAAATAAGTTGATTCCTACTAGAACTGTTACTGGATGGAGAGTTTGCATTGATTATAGAAGATTGAATTTGGCTACGAGAAAAGACCATTTTCCGTTGCCATTCATTGACCAAATGTTGGAAAGACTAGCGGGACATGATTACTATTGTTTTCTAGATGGTTACTCCAGATACAATCAAATTGCTTTTGCGCCAGAAGACCAAGAGAAGACGGCGTTTACATGTCCCTATGGCATTTTTGCATATATAAGGATGCCATTTGGGCTATGTAATGCCCCCACTACATTCCAAAGATGCATGACATCCATTTTTGCGGACATGTTAGAAAATCACATGGATGTGTTCATGGACGATTTCTCCATGTTCGGATCCTCATTTGATCACTGTTTGTCTAACCTTTCACTTGTTTTGCAGCAATGTCAAGAAAGCAATTTAATATTGAACTGGGAAAAATGTCATTTCATGGTGCGAGAAGGCATTGTTCTTGGTCACAAGATCTCACAAAAAAGGATCGAAGTTGATCAAGCCAAAGTGGAAGTGATCTCGAAGCTACCACCGCCGATTAATGAGAAAGGTATAAGAAGCTTCTTGGGACATGCGGGTTTTTACCGCAGGTTCATAAGAGACTTCTCGAAGATAGCCAAACCTTTAACTACCCTGTTGGTTAAAGATAAGGCTTTTGTTTTCAATAAGGAGTGCACCGATGCTTTTGAAACACTTAAAAAGGAATTAGTGTCTGCACCTATTGTTATTGCTCCTGATTGGTCCCTACCCTTTGAAATTATGTGCGATGCTAGTGATATTGCGGTAGGGGCTGTTCTCGGACAGAGAAGAGGAAAATTGCTTCATGTGATTTATTATGCTAGTCACGTTTTGAACCCCGCACAGATAAACTATGCAACTACCGAGAAGGAGTTGCTAGCTGTTGTGTATGCCTTCGATAAATTCAGGCAATATCTGTTGGGTTCAAAGGTGATTGTTTACACTGATCATGCTGCTTTGAAATATCTTTTTGCTAAGCAGGATTCAAAGCCCAGTATTTTGAGGTGGATTTTACTTCTCCAGGAATTCGATGTAGAGATCCGCGACAAGAAAGGGTGTGAAAACACTGTTGCAGATCATCTTTCTCGGATGTCACCAATTGAGGAGACTGAAGAGCAGTGTCCCATAAAGGATGAGTTTGCTGACGAACACATCCTAGCTGTTATTGGGGTGCCTTGGTTTGCAGATTATGCAAACTACCTCGTTGGCGGTATTATACCCGACGATTTTGATTCTAACAAAAGGAAAAAGTTTGTTCATGACTGCAGGTTTTACTTATGGGACGATCCGTTTCTCTACAAAAGAGGGGTGGATGGCCTTGTAAGAAGATGTGTACCCGACGAAGAACAAAAAGATGTGCTGAAAGCATGTCACAACTCTGAGTATGGTGGACATTTCAGTGGTGATCGGACAGCAGCTAAAGTCCTTCAATCTGGACTATACTGGCCATCTTTATTTAAGGATGCTCAAGAATTAGTGAAAGAGTGTGACAAATGTCAGAGGACTGGGAATATATCAAAAAGAAACCAGATGCCCCAAAACTCTATGCTAGAGGTTGAGTTATTCGATGTATGGGGGATAGACTTCATGGGGCCGTTTCCACCGTCATTCGGAAAAAACTATATCTTGGTTGCAGTGGACTATGTGTCCAAATGGGTAGAGGCTGTTGCATTGCCCACCAATGATGCTAAGGTTATGGTGAGATTCCTGAAAGAGAACATTTTTGCAAGGTTTGGTGTCCCGAGAGCATTGATAAGCGACGAAGGAACACATTTCCTGAATCACCTCATGGAGAACCTTCTGCAAAAGTACAATGTTAAACACCGGATAGCTACTCCATACCACCCCCAAACAAGCGGCCAAGTTGAGGTGTCAAATAGACAACTGAAATAAATCCTGGAAAAAACAGTGAATTCATCTAGAAAGGATTGGTCGATTAAGTTGGATGACGCTTTATGGGCGTACCGAACGGCTTTCAAAACGCCTATCGGTATGTCACCATATCAACTGGTATACGGAAAGGCATGTCACCTACCATTGAAACTTGAACACAAAGCTTTTTGGGCGTCTAAGTATCTTAATATGGATTTGTCAAAAGCTGGAAGTTCGAGGATTCTTCAACTTCATGAGTTAGAAGAATTCAGGAATCAGGCGTATGAGAATGCTAAAGTTTACAAAGAGCAAACGAAAAAATGGCATGACAAGAGAATTCAAAGAAAAGAGTTTTGGGAAGGACAAATGGTCCTTCTGTACAATTCGAGGTTGAAGCTATTTCCAGGAAAACTAAGGTCTAAATGGTCGGGACCTTTTGTAGTTCACAAGGTATTTCCTCACGGAGCTGTCGAAATTAAAAATCAGACCAATGGAGATATTTTCAAGGTGAACGGGCAGAGATTAAAGCCGTACTTCAAAGGCCAAACTACTGGTGATGTGAATGTCACTCGTCTTACTCAGTAGGATGACGGACCGTCGAGCCATGCGACATTAAACGCAGCGCTATGTGGGAGGCAACCCACGATTTTATCATTCTTACTCTTGTTTGTTTCAGTTTTTGTAGGTTGTGTGTTTTTGTGTATCACTGGTTCTGTTAAGGAAAGAAATAGGTTGGATGTTCGGGCAAGAAAAAAAAAAAACCAAGAAAAAGTGAAAAATCAGGGGTGCAACACGGCCCGTGTTGCAAGGTCTGAAGAAGATTGGCTTTTGAAGAGAATTTCAAGCGATCCAGGGGTGCAACACGGGTGCCCGTGTTGTGCAACACGGCCCGTGTTGCAAGGTCTGAGCAAGCCATTGTTTGATGCAAATTTGATCTCCATTACAGGGGCCTGACACGGGTGCCCGTGTTGTGCAACACGGCCCGTGTCAGGCATGCGGGCAGCCAAATTTTGAATTTTTTCAACTTCCCAATTTTTAATGCAGTGGGCCCACGTGTTTATTATTTTAATTTATCATTAGTGGCTCATTTACCACTCATTCCCCTAATCTTTCATCTTCTTCAACCTCCATTCTCTTAAAAACAACCCTAACCCCATTTTTCTTCTTCATAAAAGCTTCAATTTCTCCAATACCCACTCACTAAAACACCCTACCCCGTTCACAAAAAGTGTTCTCCTTGCCTCCATCTTCACTTCTACGGTGACGGATTTCACTAATCATTTTATCAAATTGTGTGTTTATTTTGTGCAGGTGATAACAATGCCTCCTCGCAAAGATACCAGAAAGAGTGTTGCCGAATCTTCTCGCCCCCGTAAGCGAGCACACCGAATGCCTAATGCTCATGGCATTTTGTTTGAGGATCCGGAGCATCAAGTCAAATATTCAAAGTTGGTAAGGCGTAAATTGATACCGGCCCGATATATGTGTAATGAAACTCTTGAGAATCTAGGGCTTAAATTTGAAGTACATAGAATGTTTCACAATATTGGCATGCTAAATTTTATGCTTTATGAAGCGCCGACTTTCGAGCGCATAAATTTGGAATTTTTGAGTTCTTTGCATTTTCAGCTTAAGCATACGTGGACAGGGTCAGACACAGAGTACTACGATACTTTGAAATTTTGCCTCTTTGACACGGATCATGTGATGTCGGTTGCTGATTTGGGAAAGATATTAGATCTTCCAATTTACGGGCCTGGTGCACCGCCGAGTACATTTGTGGCAGGAGAATTCTAGAGAGATATCACCGGCAATACCGATTATGTCGCATCGGCGACAAAAGCTTCGGGGGATTCATAACCCGTGCTTTAGGTATGCTTAGAAGGGGTTGGCTTATACCCTTTTCTGCCGAGGCGATAACACAGGAGTAGCTACGCAGAGAGAGCTGTACTTCCTATATGGTATGGCTAATGATGAGCTGATCAACATTGCGGCCTTCGCAGCAGACCACCTAAAGCGGGTAGCCAATGCTGCCTCTGGGGAGATCTCTGTAGGAGGGATGATTACGCAAATTGCTGAAAAACTTGGGTATGGTGAGAGGTTGCTTGAAGTACCTGCAGTGGCAGGTAAGAACAAAATTGATCTTGAAACCTTAATCAACAGGGGTATGATAAAGAGCTGTCATAATTATTACTCTGTGTTGACCCATAACCGGCATTTGATTTCTTTGCCTGCTCCTAATTTGATTACTATAGACAATAGAGCTAACTGGTTGTATGAGGACCCTATGCAGGGCGGAAACGATAAGTTTGATGAATATTTTTCAGGTGATGAGGATGAGGGGAACCAAGCTGAAGAGGTCCCGGTTCAAACTGCTGGTGGATCATCAAACCAAGCAACCGGTCAGTGGAGTGTGACCAAGGAGGAGTGGGACGAAATGATAAGAGAGCAGACCCGGCAAGGGGACCTCATCGATGAGTTGCATTCATGGATGCAGCAGATGAGGCTTCATGGATTTCCACCAGAACAGTGATAGTTGTGAGTTCCCTCCGACATTGGTTCATCAACAGTGTGGACACTGTTGAGTTCAAGTGTGGGGGGGGGGGGGGGTTAGTTTTCATGTTTTCCTTTTGTTTTGTTTTAATCTATGTTTATTTTTAGTAGTGTCGGCTTGAAAATTATAGCTATGTGTTATTTGAAAAAAACACCCCTGAGTTGACCTATTATGTGTTGCGAGTGAATAATGAGAAAGTATATAGGATTTGAGTGAAAAGAAACCCGATGAGCAAAAATGGAAAAATTTTGATGTTTAGGTACAACATGAACACACTGAGTCTCCTGAATTAGGAACGAGTTCAACGTGTAGATTCGTGCCATGGTACTTTGATCTGAGAAGTAAACCCGAAGTAGTTTCTATTGACATATCTGGCTTTATCTATAATAATTGTTTGTGTAGAGTTGATCCAAAAGAGAAAAAGGCTTGAAGGCACCGAAAAAAATGAATAAAAACATTAGAACGATCGATCCTTCTAAGTTGGGTAACCCTCACCAGGTTATTCAACCTAACGGCGGTTGAACATAAATGTTTCCCCTAAAGGACAAAGAAATATCGGTGCCAACAATAAAAAAAGGGGATCAATTTTGTACACATAGTGAAAATCATAAAAAGCCTTAAAAGGGATTGTCCGAATGAAAAGGGTGGAAAATCGAAATATAAGACCTAAGCCCGAAGCATAGTCGGAGAGGTTACCGAAAAGGAGATTCAGGTCCGGGGTTTTCCGCGGTGTAGTGTTTGTGTGATACCTTTACTGAGAGAGAAGTACCAAAAGAACTTATTGGGTGACTTGGAACAAAGGATCCACGTATGAGTATCGTAATTCATCTTGCTAGTGTTGAATGTATAAATACAGGATCTTTGCTTGAGGTCAAGCAAGAGTTCAAGTTCGGGGGAGTTTGATCAGTGATATTTAGTTGTAGTTTTCAAGCCGGTTTTCATTGTCCTTTGAGTTTAATTTCGTTCGTTTGAAGTATTTCGTTCATGTTTCGTCGTAGTTTTCTTAATGTAGCATGCAAGTTTAGTTTTAATCGTTTTATCTGTTTTTATCTTTGGTATGGGTTATGTGGTTGTTTTTGATGTGTTTTCAGGTCAATATCTAATCGGTTGTTCGAAGCATTCGAAAAGATGATCCGAGCGTGATAAAATGACAGCAAAATAGGATATCAGAAGCACAACACGGGTGCCAGTGTTGTACAACACGGCCCGTGTTGTGAAGACCAGCTGAAGAGGAAGTTTGTGAAATAAAAAGGAGAAACCAGTGTTGTGACACGGGTGCCCGTGTTGTATGACACGGCCCGTGTCATAGCATCTGAAGAAGAGGCTAAATTAAGAAGACCCAGAGGCACAACACGGGTGCCCGTGTTGCACAACACGGCCCGTGTTGTGAAGACCAGAAGAAAATCTGATATTTTGTTGCTGCAAGGGCATTCTGGACTTTTCACAGTGTTTTTGGAAGACTGATTTATATTAGATGATTATGATTGTAAAACTTATTTTTTTTTTGATTTGGGGATTTTGGGATTTGAACGATAACGGGAGAAGAAGGATTGATCAAGAGCGGAAGCGATTGACAATCCAACGAATCCTACGTTAATTGTAATGTCTCTATATTCTTGCTCTGTTTTTATTTTCGTTATGAACATGAGTGGCTAAACCCCCCAATGCCAGGGGGGTGTCCCTGATTTGCTTTATGTAATGACAATTTGAATTCTTAATTTTGAGATTATGCGATTAAATCCGTTTCTTTATTTTATGCAACGTTCTTAATGCTTTGTCTTTGTTGGAAAATTGGATAATTGATCGTGGTTAGGATTTGGTCTGACCAACCATCCTAACCTTGTTGCATAAATTTTATCACGGTAAATATTACTGAGGAATTGGAATATTTTCTGAAAACCTTTTTATGTCAGAATTATTGCTTGATATTCTTCTTTGACCGTTGAGGAATCAAGGTCGAGGAAGAATACCAATGGTTTTTCTCTAAAGGAATTTTGGAAAACCATTATCGACATAGGAAAGACACTTTTTAAAGCATGTCTCTGTAAAATTGAGAAATTATTAAGTCATTGCATTGCAGATTATACACCGTCCCTGGCATTATTCTCATATAAGTAAAAACTCCCTGTTTTAGTTTACGTTTTAATAATTTCATTTTACTTAATTAAAAATCAAACTTTTAACCATAACTTTTGTCCAATTGAAATCAATCCATTAGAACTTATTTTGTTAAGCAGTCCTTGAGATCGATATTCGGGGGTTACTCCCTTCTATTACTACATCGGTAAAAATAGTACACTTGCTATTTTCCGATCACACGAGAATATTGTTTCTTGCGGCAGCAGCTTCACGACGTTCTTCCATTCTGGACAAAGTTTGTAAAGTCTCAAAAATCTGGTCAATCTTGCTCTTGACCGAGTCAATCTCTTCCCTCATAGCATCTTGTTCATCTTGAATCACGTCCATCAGTCTTCTAGTGTTGGCCCGAGTTAGATACGGGCATCGAGAACGATACAGGTGTCGGGAAACCAGCTTGATTTACTGAAGATGAAGGAACATGCAATGAGTTTACGACTTTGGAATGAAATGCAAGATGAACAATTATGCAAATGAAATTAATATGCGCATGGATGCAATGCCAGATCCAGGATCACGAGTATAATCTGCTCTGAGGTTAACCATAGTAACGAGTAAATAACCGGTATCTCTGATAAAAGTAACCTTAACAGGTAGACTCTTATAGGATTGTTCTAAGTTCTTTACCCGTAAAACCACTCACAGGATAGTTTCTACGGTTATGGATGAGATACTCAAGGTCACGGACGCTGATCGTACTAACGTCCTGCCACAGGCTAGGTGTATTATGACGATAATAACGATAAGGTCTACCTTGAGTGGAATTATCATGTTAACCGTATGAGGAGCGGGTCCTCAGAGACTAACACTACGTAACTGCCAACATTGAAACCGGTTCTAAAAGTGGTCCCAAAGTCACAGCCCTTTCATGAATCAAGTCATGCGACAGGCTAGCTGTGTTATGACGAGATCTGTGAATATGTCTACTCTCTGGGGGGAGCTTTCATGCTAGGCTTGCAAGGAGCGAGTCCTTGGAGACTAACACTAATAACTTCCAATTCTAAACTGGGTGTTCCCTATTCTTTTTCGAAAACTCAGATATCGTCCCAGGATCCAACAAGCAAGTATGATAATGATCATAATTAGAAGAGCAAATAAATAAGCATAAATAAAAAGCGTGAAGAAAACATATAAGCAAAGTCAACATTGATTGCAAAGTAAACTAAGTTAGGCTTGACTCTCTAGCTCTCCCCAGCAGAGTCGCCATCTGTCGCACCTCGAAAAATACGACCTCGCGATAAAAAAAATACCGCGAATTTATTTTATTCCAACTAAGGAAAAGGAAAATACCGAGAAACCTTTTTGAAAAAGCAGATAGAACAAGGTCTTTGAAACCAGATTCTAGGTTCGGGAGTCGATTCCGTAAGGGGAAGGTATTAGCACCCCTTACGTCCGTTGTACTCAACGAGAACCTCTTAGTTTAATTTGCGATTTAATGTTGACTTATGCTTTCTGTTTTCTTCGAATAAAATAAATGCGAACGATTCTAAATTAGGGTTAAGGGGAAATGGGTGGTTTTATTCCTAGGGTGCTCGACAAGGAGTAAGATCCGTGTGCCTACGTATTCCCTTGTGCAATGGGAAAGTTAGAGCCTCATAGTTCGTGGTGCTAAGGTTGGTTGGTTGGTTTGTGTTATTGAACGATTATTTAGACCGCATTCTAACTGCTAAGCGTTGGCTTGTCTGCTCGCGATAGGAGGCGGAAGCGCTAGCTTGTTTGCGAGATAGAAAGGATTTAAATAATGTTCGCTTTAAAAAGTTTGATTCGATTAGTGTTTTAGGAACGAAAGGGCGAATGAACTACGTCCCATGGGGTGAGCCTCAGGAGCGTTAATTCAAGAATTCGAGGAATGCTAGACTCCAAAATTCAATTCTTTCGTTATTTAATGTGTAGATTAAGCGTTTTGATTACGGGAGGTCAAATGAACCACGTCCCGTGTGGCGAGCCTCAGGAGCGTTCATTCAAGAATTCGAGTAATGCTAGACTCCAGAATTCAGTTTTTCCGTTATTTAATTATAAAAAGATATTTGAATATTCGAGTTGGAAGGATTTGATGGCGAGGCATGGTGCGCTCGACTTACATGGGTTTGCGAATCGATTAAAGCGATAAAATGCGGCAAAAAATAAATTAACGGCAACTATTCAGAGGCGTTGGACCTTTTATTCGGACATGTCGAAATATAGTTCGTTTACTTCCTTAGAGCCGATTTAAAATTGAAATCGTTCTATGAGGAGTCGAAACAATTTGTTGGAATGCGATAAATAAATTGAATAAATTGACTAAATTAAATTGTGGAAATAGAATAATAAATATGATATAAGAAATTAAATTGATGAATAGTCGGAATAATACAATAAATAAATTAAACTAAGTTAAATGATTGAAATAATAAAAAAAACGGTAATTAGAAAATAAATCTAACTACCTAGGCGTCATATTAATCAAGTTCTAACGATTTAATGAAATCAGGTAGATCACTTGATTTTTTATAATATCATTGGCCCGGAATAATTAAAATAAAATACATAAATGCACTAAGCCAAAATACTCCTAATAAGAATGAATTCAAATCATATTCTAAAAACATAAATCTAAAAAAGAAATTAAAAGGAGATAATAAACTAACTTAATACTAAAAATAAAATAAAATAAACACACATAAAAAAAACTGCTATGTAGTAATTTTGTATGGGCCTAAGCCCTTTAACAATACCAATAAATGGTTTTAACAAAAATAGGATAAATAAAATCACAGTAAATAAATAAAATAAGAAATAACAGCATGAGATTGGGGTGAGGTTTTTTTCTTAGAGAAATCTAACAAACAGTTTATTTTAACAAATAAATTATAAATAACAAAAACCATATCAATACCACGTTGTCATTCAAAAGAAGAACAAGTCCTCTACCTTTTAAATCTCAGAATACGACTCTGAAAAGACAACATAAAGAGAGAAAACCCACCCACTCAATGCCGCCTCCTTCACGGTTTCCTTTCTGTCTCTCTCTCGCTGGGTTTTGGCTTTTGATTTCGTCGGAAACGGTGGTTCACGGTTATAAGCTGGCGGTTCGTCGGATTTAATGGCTTGTCTCGCGGTGGTTTCGGATTTCCGCGTTTGGGTTTCAGATTTCTCACTCAGTTTTGCGACGATCAAACTCGGATTTGTCTCTGCTCTCGGCTGCTCTCGGATTCTCACCGGTTCAAGTTTTTCAGTTCTCTGTTTTTCTTCCGGGTACGATTTGGGGTTTATGGGTTTTTGTTTTGTGGTTGTTTTCTGAGATAGTTTTGGATTCTGAAGTTATGTGAGAGTTCTGGTTTTGCTTTGGTTTGTGAAATGGTTTATGTGTTCTTCTTCTTCTTCTATTTTATTTTCGTTTTTTTTGTTTTTGTTGGTCTTTTGGTTTTTGTGTTAATGGTGATGAAAAATGGTGGTAAGAAACACAGTGGTTTGAAGGGTTATTCGGTGGAGGAAATAATGCAGCTTATGGATATGAGTGAATGAAAGAGTTTATGGAAAATGGAATTTATTTTTTGTTTATTATTTGTGAAGAGTTAAAGAAGATGGTTGTTCTGTTTTATTGCAGGTTTTGGTGAGATGATTTTATTGAAGGTTAAATGAAGATGTTGAAGGTATATGAATGGTTTTATTAGTGAAGCTTGGCTTTTTTTTTTTGCAGAGTGATTTTAAGGTTTTTCCAAGCTTCTTTATGAATGATAGAAAGTATCTTTAAATAGAGATTGAATTGAGGGTAAAATAGAGAGACTTGGGGAAAAAGATTATTGAGGATAAGGATGAGCAATGAGCTGGAAATTTGTTTTTGTAAAAGATTTGTTGTGATTTGTTTGAGGAAGCAAATGGTAGTGGAGATTTGGGACTGATATGGGAAAATTCTGTTTGAGTGGAATATTGCTGATAAAAGAGTGATGTTATGTGGTTTAGCATAATAGTAAAAAAAAACAATAAAAAAAACAAATAATAATAATAATAACAAAGATTAATAATAATAATAATAGGATACTATTTAATAATAATAGAAAACAAAGAATGACTAATAAGAGTAAAAAAAATAATAATAATGCTAATGTTAAGGAATAAAAATAGGAAATAAAAAAAGGTGAATAATAATAATAATAATAAAAATAATAATAGTGAGAAATAGAAATAACAAAAATAAAAATTAATAATAATAATGATAATAAAAGAAAAGGAAAATAAAATAATAATAACAAAAGAAGTTATAAAGAGTTAGTAATAATAACAAGACAATAAAAAAGAGTTAGTAGTAATAATAACAAGTCTTTTTTGTGTTTTTTTTGGAATAAATAATAATAAATGAAATAAAGTAGTAACAGATATTAAAAATAAAATAAAAAATAAAATAAATAAAAGAGATATTAATTTTTTTTTGTAGATTTTGTTATGATAGAAAAAATGTGATAGGAACAGCTAATGAAAAATGAAAGTGATAAAGGGGCTAAAACGTCCACACAACTCCGGCTTTTAACATTGCGCACGCACGCACTAACAAACTTAAATAAACTCCGATTTCGCACAAATCTTGAAGAAATGCATATTTTTTGGATTTTTTTTTATAAAGGTGAAAAAGAAAATAAAACAATATGACAAAATTGGGGTATAATAGCATGTGTTGTATTGTGCTGGTAGAAAAATAAAGAAAGTGATAGAAAAATAACTATATGGAATTAATAATAATAATAATAATAATAATAATAATAATAATAAATATAAAATAAAAATAAAAATAATAGAAATAATAATAAAAAGATTTTTTTGCTAATAAAAAGATTTTTTTGTTAATAATAATAATAATAGAGATAATAAACTAGTAATAGTAATAAAAAGATTTTTTTGTGATCTTGTTTAAATAATAGTAAATGGATTTAAGAAGAGAGATAATGGACTTATGAGATATTTACAAATGGGGTCTGATAAAATATTGTAACACGTGAAATTTTTGTGATGGTTGTATTGGTTAGGTAGTGGTGTTGAAAAAATGAAGGCTTTATCCTATACCCCCAACATCTATACTTTTAGCCCTACAAATTTTTCAAAATGCCTATTATAACCTAATTATATTTTATTATTTTATTATTTAATTTTTTTACCATTTATGTTAGACCGTCAGAATTTAGAAAAAGTGATCCAAAAAAACACGATCCGGAAGACTTAAAAAATGAGTTCCGGTACGTTAATTTTCAAACCGAAAGACTTTGGGAAAGTCTTCCGATTTTGTTATTTTTGTTCACCGGAAGACTTAATAAAAGTGTTCCGGTACCGGAACACTTTTATTAAGTCTTCCGGTAGCCATGTGTATGTGTACCGGAACACTTCATGTAAGAGTTCCGGTTTGTTCCAAATACACTACCAGAAGACTTACGTGAAGTGTTCTGTTTTTTTTTTTAATTTTTTAATTTTCTTTATAATTCCTTAATATACAATTAAGGAAAGAAAAATTATTTGACATTAACAACATAACAAATATTTATTACAAATTAAAATATTTGACATTAACAACTAAATATACAATAAAGGAAAAACTATTTGACATTAACAACATAACAAATATTAATTACAAATTAAAATTTATAGCATTTAAATGATGATTTATTTAAATATGTGTTTTTGATGTAAATACTAAAATATGAATATTATATATTAATTATTCAAATACAATAAAAATAAATATTATATATTAATTATTTAAAAGAAAATTATAAAAAATCAGTTTTATAAATATTAAACATTGAATAAAAGTACAAAATAAATAAAAATATTATGAGAAACAAAGTTATTTAATGTCATTTATACCATTGAATCATTATTATAAGATAAATAAAATTTATTACTCTTTATAATATATTTTTTTTAATACCATTCAATACTTAGAACTTAATTACATTTAATTTTTTTCTCCCTAACAAATAATTAAAAGTATATTATTTATAAAAGAGAAATTATTTTAATTTAAAATGATGGTTAATGTACGTTTAAACTTTAAATTACTATTTAATTCAATGAACCTATACAAGCAATTAAATTTTTTAAACGAAAAAAAATAATTCAAAATTATTTTTAACATATGATAAAATATTTTTTAAATAAAATAATCATATTATTCTATTTTAAAACAATAATATATATATATATATATATATATATATATATATATATATATATATATATATATATATATATATATATATATATATATATATATATATATATAAATAGTGTAGAATACCAAAAAATAAATAATAAATAAATAAAATAGTGTATAGAGTTTTTAATATGAGTTGATATGAGAATCACACCCGTCGAATTTTTAAAATGTATATAGGCCGATGATAACCAATTTATATAATTAAATAAATAATCAAACAAAATGTTTTTGGTACAAAATAAACATACAATTTAAATGAATTAAATGAACTTTAATATAAATACTAATAGAATGAAACATAAGTAATGCATGAATAAATAGTATCAAAATTGTATGATATTTTATTAATCATACAATCTTTTTGTCATTTATAAAAGGAGAAAACCTAGATACAATTCTTTATGTGTGTTTTATAACACCTAGAATTGTATCTAGGTTTTCTCCTTTTATAAATGACAAATAGATTTCATGATTGATAAAAAATATCATACAATTTTGATACTATTTATTCATACATTACTTATGTTTCATTCTATTAGTATTTATATTAAAGTTCATTTAATTCATTTAAATTGTATATTTATTTTGTACCAAAAACATTTTGTTTGATTATTTATTTAATTATATAAATTGGTTATCTTCGGCCTATATACATTTTAAAAATTCGACATGTGTGATTCTTATATCAACTCATATATATATTATTGTTTTAAAATAGAATAATATGATTATTTTATTTAAAATATATTTTATCATATGTTAAAAATAATTTTGATTTTTTTTTTTTAATTTAATTGCTTGTATAGGTCCATTGAATTAAATAGTAATTTAAAGTTTAAACATTCATTAACCATCATTTTAAATTAAAATAATTTCTCTTTTATAAATAATATACTTTTAATTATTTGTTAGGGAGAAAAAAATTAAATGTAATTAAGTTCTAAGTAATGAATGGTATTAAAAAATATATATTATAAAGAGTAATAAATTTTATTTATCTTATAATAATGATTCAATGGTATAAATTACATTAAATAACTTTGTTTCTTATAATATTTTTATTTACTTTATACTTTTATTCGATGTTTAATATTTATAAAACTGATTTTTTATAATTTTCTTTTAAATAATTAATATATAATATTTATTTTTATTGTATTTGAATAATTAATATATAATATTCATATTTCAGTATTTACATCAAAAACACATATTCAATAAATCATCATTTAAATGCTATAAATTTTAATTTGTAATAAATATTTGTTATGTTGTTAATGTCAAATAATTTTTCCTTTATTGTATATTTAGTTGTTAATGTCAAATATTTTAATTTCTAATAAATATTTGTTATGTTGTTAATGTCAAATAATTTTTCTTTCCTTAATTGTATATTAAGGAATTATAAAGAAAATTAAAAAATTAAAAAAAAAACAAACTGGAACACTTCACGTAAGTCTTCTGGTAGTGTATTTGGAACAAACCGGAACTCTTACATGAAGTGTTCCGGTACACATACACATGGCTACCGGAAGACTTAATAAAAGTGTTCCGGTACCGGAACACTTTTATTAAGTCTTCCGGTGAACAAAAATAACAAAACCGGAAGACTTTCCCAAAGTCTTCCGATATGAAAATTAACGTATCGGAACTCATTTTTTAAGTCTTCCGGATCATTTATTTTTTGGATCAATTTTTCTAAAATCTGACGGTCTAACATAAATGGTAAAAAAATAAAATAATAAAATAATAAAATATAATAAGGTTATAATAGACATTTTGAAAAATTTGTAGGGATAAAAGTATAGATGTTGGGATATAGGGTAAAGCCTTCTGAAAAAATAAGAAACGTATGGAGGTGGTGTCTTGGTTGTAGAAAGTGTGAGCTGTGAAATTGTGATGCTATAATAATAACCGAAAATAATAATAAATATAATATAAAAAATAATTAAAATAAAAAAAAGTAATACTAATGAAAATAATAAAATAGTAACAATGATAGAATATTTTAATAAAATGTGGTAGTTTGAAAAATGATAATAATAATAATAATAATAATATGTGATGAATTTTAAAAGTAATGGTTAAAATGGATTTAAAATGGATAGTAAGTATTTAAAATAGTGAATAAAATAAAAATGGATTAGAATTTTTTTATTTTAAAAAGAAATAAATGCATTTTTTATTTATTTTTGGTAATTGATTTTTTTTTAATAAAATACAAAAGGATATTGGATATGGACAAAATCGGGTATAAAAATAAAATAAAAACAAGTGACATATTTTGGATTTTTGAATATCTGTTAGACAGTAAAATAAAATGGTACGGATATGACAAATTTGGGGTATGACACTATGATGTTTGGGGTTTGATTCTGGGCATGTTTGATGCGTTTTAGTAGCTTGTAGGTGAAGTTGAGGTTGAGAGCTCACCGAAGAAGACGACCGGAGCTTATCTCTGATCGCCTGAGATTAATTAGGGTTAATCCTGTTTATATTTCCAGTTTGAACCACAACCATTAGATCCTGATTAGGTTAGCGCACGAACGACCCAAATATGTCATTAAACCCTAATCTTAATTAATTAAATTAATCCTAATTAATTAAATCAGAGTGAATAATGGCCCTTGGATCACGCACGTATATGAAGTTTGAGTCTAGACCCTTGGATCCTCATACCTCAAGTCAAGCTGACTTGCAATCTCATCCTTTGATCCAGTTCCCACGCAATCTGAACCATCCCTTTCAATTACTTTTCATTTTTATTTTATTTATTTCATTTTTGTTTCCTTTATTTATTTAAAATAGCAAATCATCTTATAAAAATATAATCTTTTGCACTTTCACTTTAAATAATTTTTCAGAAACCAAAAAAATTTTTATTTTTTATTTTTGCATTAAAAATATATTTTTAAATAATTTAATTGTATTATTTAATTAATTAATTCATTTTAATTAATTAAAAATATTTTTAGGTATTTAAAAATCACCAAAAAAATCATGAAGAATTCTTACATATTTAGAACAATTTAAAAACTCGTCTTACAAATTTCTTTTAGGGTTTGATCATGTTTTGACAATTAACCATGAATTAGGGTTTCCAAATTTCCTATTTTTCTAACCCTAACTTCAAAAATCCATTTCTGATCAACCAAGATGAGTTTGTACATGGTTCTTTTTGCATTCTTTCATACTTTGCATGTAGTATCTAGGGCATTTAACTCATATTTTTAAATTGCATTTTCTATTTGTTTGGCAGTTTTCCTGAAGAAGTACCCAAAACCCTAGCCTAACTTAGAAAAATCATAACTTGACTTTGGTATAGCTTCTGACCTCCATCTTTGGTGAGTGATCTTATGTGTGTTTAGGGTTGATTGGTTGCATTTTCAAATTTTTATCATGTGTTATCCTTTTGTTGTGGACATGTGCATCCCATACTTTCTTAAAACCCTAATTTTCCATGATCATTAGCATTCATCTTTGCATACCTTCATCATATGAACTTGGCATGACATCTCATGCATTTGTATGTCATCTTAGATACCTTAGGACATGTATGAACATTGGTTGATCATTGTTGCATCTATTTGGCATGTTTTGCATTCATTACTTCTTATGTGTATTCATGTGATTTCAAGCTTCTAATTTGCCTTCCTTTGCATCCCATCTCTTGTATGATCATGCATAAACATTGTACATGTATTTGCATCATTTCATAATACATTTTCATTGTGTTTGCACTTCTGGTCTTGTTCATTGCATCTTCATTTGTCTTATTTTCTTTTGTTTCACATCTTATGCATTCATACTAACCATTTTAGGGGCTTCAAGTAAGTTGTTTAGGATGTGGATTTGCCTCCACATCCAACCTCTTTTTATCTCTTCATTTGCATCTTTATTTGTCTTTGAAGTGAGTTTGACTCACTTATGCTCTCTCTTGCTCCCATTCTTTCTCTTAGGTTACTTAACTTCTTCAGGAAGTAAGTAACATATTCTCCTTACTTTTTCATCTGCTTCTCCTTCCTTGGTGGCCATCTGAAGACTTTCTGAAGATCTTTCTTTATGCCTTACAAACCATAGGAACTACCAAGCATGATAACTTTAGGGTTGTGCATAATCTCCCCTAGTTTTTACCTTTGAGTCTCCTTGAGTCTCTGCTTCTCATCTCATAATCAAGGCTAAACAGTTAAAGTTTTAAGACTCTGAATTAAGGTTATGCCTGTATTCTTATCTTAGGATGGAGTGTATAACTTTAATACTTAGTGATAAACCTTTAAGTTGTTTACACCTTATAATCAAAACACCTAATAATCATTAAGACTTAAGCTTGTAACTTGGGCCTTATATTAGGGTTACATCTCTGCCTATTGGTTCAGAGGGACTAACCCCAGTGTTCAATGGACAAGTCCCCCTCAGGTTTAGTCTTACAAACATAAAATCTATTTCTTAATCACACCTTTAATTAAAATCCACTTTAATAAAGGCTTGTTATATAATGATGTTAATCCCTAACCATGTATTAAGTTGATGAGTCTTCCTCATCTTAAGTGTTCTCATCTATTATCCTTCTCTTAGGATGGTGTAATGAGTTCATTAATCCCTGATTAGAGATTAAACTCATTACTTAACACAAAACAAAATCCAAAAGCACTTAATAATCACAAGTAGGTGTCGCTCCCGAAAAGACTTACGTCCCGGTGCAAACGCGAACTGTCGGCGATGTTGGAGGTTGAGGTTGAAATAGAGTCGCCAACTAGGCATTTTTATCCCGAAGGAAAGGTAATGCTGCATAAACCTGGAAGGGTATGGATAAGACGGTTGTGAACCAGAGAAACTGAGAAAGGGGGTTGGTTACGACCTGGGAAGGTGTTAGCACCCAGATCTTCCGTTGTACTCGACGTGATCCATGCTTACAAGATTGCGTTTAAAAGGGGATAGTGTATATGCTGAGTGTGTAGAAAAAAGCTAGGGATCAATGTACAGTGTGTCAGTGCAAAAGAAATGGGTGAAATGCTCAAGACTGAGGCTTAGAAAGAACGCTGGAATGAGGGGGGAGACATAGAGACTTTTGTTCGATAACTGTTAAGTTATGCCTACGTATCCTCTCGTGCAATGAGGAAGTCAGAACACCGTAGTTCGACTCAAAGAGACTGGATGATTTGACTGTGAACTGCTTACTTATCTATGCTCAAGCATATGACTCGTCTGGCTCGAGTGCTAACTGTCTTGTATTAGACGGGAGAAGCGAGTTCTCGTTTATAGAATGAGTGTGATGAGAAAAGAATCCCGGAGGAAACGATTATTGTTTGTTTTTTGTGTTTTCAGTTTTTTATTGTTTTTGGTGTTTTGCATAGGATAATGAGCTTAAGCCTAAATCAAAGGTTGTAAACTCATTATATCCTCCCTGATTAGGGATAATGAACCTAGTTAAGTGTGAGATAAGTATCTCAACTTAATTACCATGATGATGTAGGATTAAAATCATTAACCTACTTGTGATTATTAAGATGTTTTTGTTTTTTTTGTTTAGTGTTAAGTAATGAGTTTAATCTCTAATCAGGGATTAATGGACTCATTACACCATCCCAAGAGAAGGATGATAGATGAGAACACTTAAGCTGAGGAAGATACCTACACTTAACCCATGGTTAGGGATTAAATTCATTATATAACAAGCCTTTATTAGATATGAATTTTAATTAAATATGAGATTAAGAAGTGAATTTTATGTTTGTAAGACAAACTTGAGGGGGACTTGTCCATTAAACACTAGGGTTAGTCCCTCTTAACCATAAGGAAGATATGGAACCCTAATGTAAGGCCCAAGTTACAAGCTTAAGTCTTAATAGTTATTAGGTGTTTTGATTAAGAGGTGTAAACAAATTAAAGGTTTAACACTAAGGATTAAAGTTATACACTCCATCCTAATATAAGGATGCAGGCATAACCCTAATTCAAAGTCCTAAAGCTTTTAAGTGTTTAGCCTCTGATTATGAGATGAGAAGAGAGACTCAAGGAGACTCAAAGGTAAAAACTAAGGGGAGACTATATTCAACCCTAAAAATTATCATGCTTGGATATCCTATGGTTTGTGAGGCTTAAATAAAGATCTTCAAGAAGCCACCAATGGAAGAGAAGCAGATGAAAAGGCAAGGAGAGAAAGAATAAGTTACTTACTTCCAGAAGAAGATAAGTAACTTAAAAGAAAGAAAGTAAGAATGAGGGAGCATAAGTGAAGCAAGTTCACTCCAAAGACAAGTAAATAATGCATATGAATAGATGAGAAGAGGTGGGACGTGAAGGCAAACCCACATCCCAAACAACTTACCATAAGCCCCTGAAATGTTAGTATGAAATGCAAAAGACATAAAGCAAAAGGAAATGAGATGAATAAAGATGCAAAGACCAAAACCGTAAGTGTATATGCAAGGCAAATGTGTTATGAGATGATGCAAAGTTATACATAATGCATGTGAATATTCATACAAGGATGAGATGCAAAGGAAGCATGAAAGAAGCTTGAAAACACATGAATGTTCATGGAATGTAATGAATGCAAAACATAGCAAATGAATGAAGAAATGATCAAGCAATGTTCAAGCATGTCTTAAGATGTCTAAGATGTCATACAAATGAATGAAATGTCATGACAAGTTCACATGATGATGAGATGCAAAGATGAATGCAAATGAAAATGAGAAATTAGGGTTTTAAGGCAACATGAGGTGCATATGACCAAAACAGAAGCATACATCATGATAAAAATTTGAAATTGAACTCAAACAAAACCTAATCATGCACAATATTACTACCCAAAGGAGACGGTCAGAAGCTAAACCTAGTGAAAGTTATGAATTTCCTAATTTAACTAGGGTTTTTGGATACTTCTAAAGGAAAAATGCAAATCAAATTGAAAATGCAATGAAAAAATATGATATAAATAACCTAGATACTAGATGCAATATGTGAAACAATGCAAAAAGAATCAAGTTCAAACTAATCATTGTTAGGTAGAAGTGATTTTTTCAAGTTAGGGTTAGAAAAGTGTGATTTTTATGAACCTTAATTTAAAGATAATCGTGAAAATGTGATCAAACCTAAAAAGAAATTTGTATGGTGAGTTTTAAAATGTTTCAAAATGTATGAGAATGCTTTATGAATTTTTTGGTGATTTTCAGAAACCTAAATGCATTTTTAATTAATTAAAATCAATTAATTAATTAAATATAACATTTAAATGATTTAAAAATACCTTTTTAATGCAAAAATTAAAATAAAAAATGTTTTTTGAGTTAAGAAAAATATTTTAAATGCAAATGCAAATGCAAAGTTTGAGATTTTTTAAAAGTCTTTTGCTATTTTAAAATAAATATGGAAAAGAAATGCAAGAAAATGAAATAAAAATCAAATAAATGAGAAGTCAACATGATCTATGGCTATGATTTGAACCTGGGGTGACTGCGTGCGCTATCCTAGGGTTCAGATCAAATCTGGCTAATTAAACTTAATTAATTTAATTAATTATGTTTAGGGTTTAATGATCTAATTCTAGCCATTCAAACGCGCGGGCAAAACAGATCCAAGGGCCACCTTTCAAACTGACACCTAAACCCTAATTAAAACCCTAATCACTTTCAGGTGATCGGAGAAAGCTCCGGTCATCTTCTCCGGTCACCCTTCTCACCTGAATCCATCAAAACGCCACCCCAAGCCTTCTAAAGCTCCAGAATCAACCATTTAATAACCCTAAACATGAATCCAGCCCCAAAATTCATTTATTTTGCATCAACAACAAGAATCGAAGCCAAACGGAAAATGTGTAAAAAATTCAGAAGTTGAATACATCCTACATACTCAACCATTTTCAGTGATTCAAAGTTCATAATGATCAGGGAAACATGCTTTATCACATTGTAACTTAAAATCAAAGCTCTGAGAAAAATGTTCTTGAGCTATACCTAAGCTGGAGTTGAGCAAATGTGGACCTCCAAAGTCTGTCTCTTGTGCTAGACACCTCCTTTGATCACCCTGATGCTATTTAGAAGCTTTTCAAAAGTTTAAATGGCCTTCTTTTGAAGATTCAGTTCTGAGAGGTGGAAAATTGTGTTTGAGTTTAAGTGACTTTCAGGCCATGGCAATGGGTGGTTTGTGATCTTTATGATGTGTGGAGATGATTGGTGGAAGAATATTTGAGGTTTAATGCTTGTGTGATGAGATTAAAAGAGATGAATGTCTTTGAGTTTTTTTGTGAAACTGAGCTTAGGGCTTGATTCAGACTTGTGTGTGTTGTGTAATGAGCTCCTTGATGTCCACATAAACAATGCTGATTGGCCAGAGAGTTGTTGTGGCACAAGCTGATTGGTATGGGAGGTTTTGCAAAAAAGTCAAGATTGTGTACTATGAGGTATGGGCTCGGGTCAGAGGTGATCTAAAGGGTGGATTTTCCTCAACTGACTTTGTGGAGGACCTTTAGATCAAATTTCATGAGCTGGAACACTTGGATCATGTGATAACATAGATTTTACAACTTTCCCTCTTTGAGAATTTTGTGAAAATGGCTTATAGAAACTTGCAATCCAAGGCATAATTCTGATCAAGGCAAGTCATGTGATGTTGTTATGATGCTTAGAGGTCAATTAGAGGTCATGAAAATGCTTAGAACTTGAATTTGCAAAAATCCCTCTTTGGCACATACTTGAAAATTACAAGATTTTTCCCAACTTTGAAAGATCATATCTTGAGTTCTAGAATGAACCAAGAGGAGTTCTTGTACTTTTTGAAAATGGGAAGATACAATCTACAACTTTCATGTTTAAGGATTTTTCATTTGAAGCATTTTTGATAAAGAAAGAGGAGGTTGAAAATCTTTCCCAAAATGGAAAGTTTCCATTACAAGTCATGTCCAAAAATGGAAAGTTTGTAAATGGCTTGAAATTATTCAATCTTGTGAACTTATAACCACTTCTAAGATCAAATAAAGATCATAGAACCTAAAATTGATGAAAATGATCCTTTAGTTCCATTGTTGGGGGCCTCATATGCCCTAATTCTGACTTTTCTTGCACAACAAGTTACCAGTTGATCAGATGACTTCCACAGTGAATGTTTTCATCAAATTTGGTACACATGCTCCTTATAACATATTAAGACCATTAGGAACAAGAATGACCAAAAACATTGAGGTTAAGGGTCTCAAACCCAAAACCCTAATGTTAGGTCATCTGTGTAGGAAATCCTCAGTCTGCCTCTATGCCTTTGCCATGCTTTGTGATTTTTTTGACTTTAATGAACTTTGGGGAGCATATTATGATCATGGAACACACATGGAACATCTTGGAATGCTTCAATACCATTGGGATGGCTCATATCACTTCTGGGATCTCCTGATCACAAACCCTAGCTATGCAGATGAAATGGACTATGCAGATGAAATAAACTATGTAGTGTAAGATGTAATGAGATGTTTATGCAATGCAATATGAAAGGATCATAAGCCATGGTGTGAGAAAAAGTGAGGGCAAATTTGGGGTGTTTACAACTGCCCCTATTCAAGCATGAGTTAGCTGTGTAGGGTGTAAGCTCCTGGCTTAACAGACAAACAAGATAACTTGTGGTTGAATACCAAAGATAGTCCGAAATTTGAAATCATTGGGGAGGAGAAGAAAAAGGATATAAATTGTAACAGATAGTATAGTATGAGTGTTAAATAAAAGCGATGGAGGACGACCATCGAGCAGAGGACGACTGCTGGGGATAAAAACGGTAAGCAAAGCAATGACGAGGATGACCATCATGCTGGGAAATAAAGAGACCGTGACGAGGATAGCCATCGGGTAAAGAAATATAATTTTATGGGGATTAAAGAAACGAGGCAAGCACTGACGGGGACGACCATCAGGTTAAAGGGTAAATAAACCGCGACGGGGAAAGAATAAGTGAAATAATGATGAGGGACGATCATCAAAAGGTGAAAGACGATCACCTGGCAGGGGACGGTTGCTGAAAATATCACGACATAAGACGAATGTCGGATAGAAAAGATCATCGATGGGGATGGCCATCGGATAAGCACGATGAAGGAAGATCATCAAGAGGTGAAGGACGATCACCTAGTAGGGTACTGCTGCTCTTGGGAATTATCTCGACATAGGACGAATGCCGGATAACAAAGGTCGACGATGGGGACGACCATCAGATAAATGATGAGGGAAGGTCATCATAAGGTGAAGGACGATCACCTAGTGGGGGACGACTGCTAAAAAGATATCGCGACATAGGACGAATGCCAGATAAAAAAGATCAACGATGGGGACGACCATCGGATAAGCATGATGAAGGACGACAATCAAAAGGTGAAGGACGATCACCTGGCAGGGGAAGACTACCGAAAATATCGCGACATAGGACGAATGTCGGATAGAAAGAGATTATTTTGTTGGTGACTTACTGGGGAACGATAAACACAGACGAGTGCTTACGTTTTGAAATAAAAGGTATAAGTGTTTGACAGTGTATAGACTAAATATGCGGACGAGCATCCTTAGGAGCACGATACGGGGGAGTATCGATAGAAGCAAATGCTGACACGTGTTTAAGGATGATGATACAAACGAGTATCAATCGGTTAAGCAAGGGACACGGACGAGTGTTGACCTGCTGGGGAGGTGATATATGTGAGATACGGGCGAGTATCATAGGATTGTGTATAAGTATGTACAAGTGTTTTGACCTGCTGGAGGATATATGTGCAAGACACGGACGAGTGTCAGAAGTATTGAGCAAGGGACACTGACGAGTGCTTGACTTGCTGGGGAAGTATAACACGAGCGAATGTCAAAAAGAATGTGTATCAGTATGAACAAGTATCTGTATTGAGAGTGCAAAAAGTATTTTGTCTTTGTCTGCAGGGATAAATTTTGTATATTGCTGGTGAAGTGATTTTGTATTTACAGGTGACTAGCTCGAACCTGGCTTATGTTCATGCAAATGTTTGATTTTTTCGTAATGCTCCTTATTAGACGGAATGCTACACATATTTTGGGGAATATGATGCGAATTCTATGATTATGCAAAATGAGAGAACCGATCCGAGATCCGGATCCTGCAGGGAGAAAGATATCTGGGTGATTTGTCTGGTGGGAGAACTCCGTTGGGGAAAGAGATCATCGGCCGATCTGCGGGGAGAGAGGATCACCGAACGATCTTCTTAGGGAACTCTGTGGTGCTCTAGGGGAAGAAATCTGTGGGGATTCCGGCTGGGGAAACTTCTGTTGAAGAGGCTAATGTTGGGGATGATGAGGCTTTGGTAACTCCGTTGGGGAACAGAAAACCCTGGCAACTCTACTGGGGAAAAACTAGCAACTCTGTGGGAAAGCGATTCTACCGACTCTGCTGAGGATGAGAAAATCCTGGCAACTCTGATGGGGAAGAGCAGTTTAAGCACTGCTCAGGAGATTCTGCTTGGGGAGAAGAGTACTCCTGGGAAGTAATCTGTGGTAACTCTTTCGCCCGAGCGACACGCTAGGGATTCAATGAGTTTCTCAGAGGATCCTCTGAGGGGATGACGGCTTCGTGGGGGAATACTTCTGTCAAGTAACCATGCTGATGAGGTGATTGCTGACTTGGCTGGGGATATAATGCCTGATATGCCCCATGGTGTGAGAGATTGTCTGCCTTGAGTACCTACAACCTGTTAAAAAAAACGAAACGCACAAGTGTCCCAAGGTATCCTCAACTGGATTCCATCATAGGAGTTAGATTTACTCAAGAGCGCATATTTCCTGCAAGCATATATTGAAAATGGCTTATATGTTTTCATGTAAGTGTTGTATTTTGAACTTTGGACATTTTGCAAACGAAACAAAAATGTACAAGACAAAGTGTGACTGAAAATTCTGATTTTATTGATTTGTGTGCCCTGGACGGGTAAGTGTCGCTCCCGACAAATGAAACTGGGTCAGATGAAGGTACAGACGCGAACGGTCGGCGAAGGGAACAGTGAGAACACACAGCCGTGAACTCACTGGAGAATGAATAGAGTCGCCAGCTAGGCATTTTTATCCCGGAGGAAAGGTAATGCTGCATAAACCTAGAAAAAGATGGATAAGACGGTTTGCGAACCAGAGAGACTGAGAAAGGGGGTTGGTTACAACCTGGGAAGGTATTAGCACCCAGATTGTCCGCCGTACTCGACGGGATCCACGCTTAAAAGATTTGTGTTTTAAAGGGGTAGTGTCAGTGCAATCTGTGTGTAAAATAGCTGGAAAAGAATGTACAGGTGTCAGTGCAAAAGAAGTGCAAAGTGTGATATATACAGTGTCAGTGTAAAAGAGAAAGAGGTGAAATGCTCATGATAATGAGGCTAAAGAATGAAGCTGGAAGGAGGGGGAATGTACAGAGACTTTTGTTCGATAACTGTTAGGTTATGCCTACGTATCCTCTCGTGCAATGAGGAAGTCAGAACACCGTAGTTCGACCCAAAGAGACTGAAAGGTGAATTGACTGATGAACTGCTTGCTTATCTATGCTCAAGTGTATGACCTGTCTGGCTCAGGTGCAAACTGTCTTGCATTAGACGGAAGAAGCGAGTTCTCGTTTGTGAGTGAAGGTGATGAGAAAAGAATCCCGGAGGAGACGATTATTGTTTGTTTTTGAGTTTTCAGTCTTTTATTGCTTTTGAGAATTTGTCATAAGTTAATGAGCTTAAGCCTAAACCAATGGATTTAGTAAACTCATCACATCTTCCCTCTGATTAGGGGTAATGAGAGTACCTTAAGTGTGAAGTCAGATTCTCACACTTAATCACCTTTGGTGTAGGATTAAGATCATTAACCTACTTGTGATTATTTAGATGTTTTTGGTGTTTTTGTTTAGTGTTGAGTAATGAGGTTAAGCCATAGTCAAGGATTAAACAGACTCATTACACCATCCTAATAGAAGGATAATAGATGAGGGTGTTTAAGCTGAGGAAAGCTCCTCAACTTAATCCATGATTAGGGATTAAACTCATGACAAAACAAACCTTTGATTAAGTGGATTTTATTTAGTGGTATGATGATGAAGTGATTTTTAGGGTTTGTAAGACAACTTGAGGGGGACTTGTCCATTAACACTAGGGTTAGTCCTTCTTAACCAATTAAGGAAGAATTAGAACCCTAATGCAAGGCCCAAGTTACAAGTGTGATGTCTTGATATTTATTAAGTGAATTGGTTAAGAGATTTAAACACACTAAGGGTCTAACACTTAGGATTAAAGTTATACACTCCATCCTAATAGAAGGATGCAGGCATAAGCTTAATCACAAAGCCTTAAAGCCTTTAGGGTCTAGTCCCTGATTATGAGGTGAGAAGAGAAGACTCAAGAGACACAAAGGTAAAATCTAAGAGGAAAAAGTCTAATCCTAATATTCACATGCTCGGATGGTCCTAGGTTAGTGAGGCTCACTATCCTAAAGAAGAAAGAAAGAAGAAGAGAAAGATGAAAGGAGAAGCTCCATGGTGGCCTAAGCACACCTCAAGTTAAGAACGAATAGAAGATGAGGAAGAAAAATAAGGTAAGAAGAAGAATGCAATGGAGATGAACAATGAATAAGATAAGGAGATGAGAATGCGAAATGGAGATAAGATGAATAATGAACAAACAGAGCCTACACCAGTAGGACTTCCAGATGCAACAACATGTAGTGATTAATATCGGGCCATAGCGTTACCTAACGGAGAAGGTCCGTTGCCTTTTCAATGCGCGCAACAACGAAGTCTAAGTTCAGACTGCGTCCGAAGTTCCTACTTGCCCGAACAAAATTATGAAAAAGCAAATAGTCACAAAGTCATTTCCACGCTTTATCCTTCATCATCAAATTCGAACAAATGACCTACAAAATAACGAGCGCAAACTACGACCAAAATTAAGCACAATCCGACTTAAATGAACTAAATTAGTCAAAATAAACTACATGAAGATTAAACAAAAATCTATTTAATTAAACCAAAGTAAACGAGATTACAAGATCAAAGTCATATTAAAAGTCTAATAAAGTTCTAAACTAAAAAATATTAATAAAATCAATTAGCAATCCTATTTTAAAATTCTAAATCAAAATTAACAAAACTAAATTTATTAACCAAATATTAACAAAGACAAATATAATTAAAGAAAACTATAACCAATTTTTAAAAAAAGAAAAAGAACCTAAATACATCTAACGATATTCTAAAATCAAATGAAAAATAGAAAGGGAGGGAGGCTGGTGCCACACGCGGGCTTGTGATCCAAAGAGGAGTCTTCCTGGGCCCAGCTGTTGGCCCAACAGCAAGACAGCATCATGAGAGAGGGAGAGAGCGCAGGCACTGGGGGTGCAGGATGAAACAGAAACACCTTGGGCTCATAGCCCAAACCAAACTGCAAAGAGTAAACAAAATAAAACAAAACAATTAGGGTTTGTTTGAATAAAAGGAAAACAGTAGCAACATCACATGCTACCGTCTCCCTCAACCTCAACAACACACGGCCGCCAATCTCCTTCTTTCTCTTTCTTCACAAACATCGTCGGTACCGCGGCTTCTCTAAGAAAACCGCCATCGGAGACTTCAGAAATCCGTCGTCACTGTTCAAAGTCGTTCTTCCTCTCTGTTTCTTGTTCAAACACGGTCCACTAGAGAAGAAATCCGAACGACATCCGCAACTTCTTCTCCGTTAAATCGCACCGGCCCTCTTTGTTCTCAAAGCAAAATAACAGAGAAACGAGCGATCATCATCTTTAATCGGCGTCGGCCGCGGCTTTCTGTCGTGGTTTGATCCTTAGCACATCTCCAGCTCTACAAACCCTCAACGGTGACGGCTCGCGGCGGATCAAGGGTGTTCGCCACCATGTCTATCTCGATTTAGTTCCTCCGTCTCGTTCTCCTTTGAATTGCAAGAAAAGGTTGTTGACGGTGAGTGTTCAACCTCTGCTTCATCTCAAGTGTTTCGACAATCTTTCCTTCTTCTATTTCTGTTTCGTTGTTTTTTTTTGATTTCTCTCCATCTCTTTCAGGTTTGCGTGTTGTTGTCGTTGTTGATGAGTGCTGGAGGTTGAAGCCGGTTGTTGCGGTTTTGTCGGCTGTGCTTCAAATGAAGTTGTTGTGGTGACCAAAATGAAGCTTCGGGAGGAATTGTCACGGTTTGTGAGTTGGTTTGATGCAAGTTTTTTTTATGGAGTGTTGCTGTTTGAGGTTTGAAGAAGAAAAGGTTTGGTTGTGATTTGGCTGGTGAGGTTGGCTTGCTGTTTGGCTTGTGATGATGAAGGTTGATGAAGGTTGAGAGTTGAAGGGGAGTTAAGGTTGGCTGTGTGTGTTGTGCAGGGTGGTGTGAAGGGTCGGCTTGAAGAAGAGGTGAGATGAATTTGGTATCAATTGAAAGGTTTTTTTTTCCGTCTCCCCCTGCTGTTATGGCCCTCCCTTATATCAATAGATTCAATTTTTTCATCCAATTGCTTTCCCCCCCAAAAGTACTGATTTGATATTTGCTTTAATCTCTGGTGTTGTCCTTCTGGTGCAGGTTTTGTCTCATTTGGAGCAATAGTGGCAAAAGTGATAGAGACAGGGTTGACAATGGCTGTACTTGCAGCCGTTTTGACTTTAGCCACAGCAGGTCTTTTTCTTCCCTTTTCTGACTGTCCTTTTCTTGTTCAAAACAAACTGAGGTAGTTGAATCTAGATTGAATTGAGAGTTGGTTTTTTAATCTGAATTGAGTCTGCATTTTTACTGTTAAGATATCTTTGCTTCACTGTCTTATCCTCCCCTTTAACCATAGTAAATAAAAACTCTTCTTGCAGGGTGGGAAAAACAGTTGGAGATAGTATTCCTCCAAGTAAAACATAGGCTAGACAAATGGTGCATTATGGAACCGATGTTGCCTGTTCTGATAACTAGGTAAGTAGCAGGATTAGAACTATACTTCTCATTATTCGTTCCCTTAGTTTCCTTTGATAAATGCCTTTTTATTGTTTTTCTTGTACTCAGGTCTGCACTTAAGTATCTCAGATATGCTTGATGCAAAATCTTCATCAAATGTCTCACTGAAACGTCACGCACGCAAGCGGACCTTGCAACCTCTATTCGAAGATTTCCTTCTCCTTCTTGACTTGAACGGCTTGTGATCAATGCTACCTGTCGCGAAAATGAATGAAGATGGAAAGTAGGGAACTGAAGTGTCCTGTTATCGCTTATGAGGTATGATGCGATCCTATATGTATTACTGCATATTGTCCGCCTTCAAAATCGCTCGAACATGAGGCAGCATCATGCCTACTTATCTCTTAAAAGAATTTCTTGGACGAATTGTTCAACATTACGTATTCATGATGCTCCACTATCATTCTTGCCCTTTCTTTAAAACTGAATTGGATCTTCTATCTTTATTGCAGATCCCTGAATTTGGATGGATCTGCACCATCTGCGTGCGAGGAAATGAACGTGAGAACAACTAAGTCAGCAAATGATAGGATCCTAAGATAGAGTAATCCCAAACACAGCAATCGCAGCATTGAATGCCAAGTCTTCCGCAGTTTAAAAGGTAATGTTTATTGGCTTTTGTTCTCAAATTCTCTTGCTGACCTGCGGTTCATGCTTTAATTCCGTGATTTTATCTCAATTTCATGTTTACCGTGGCTGGAGCTTGGGACTGGGAATCGGAGGATACTCTGATGGATGTGTTGATATGAAGTATGCATTTGTGAAAAATGCTGTTGTTGCATTTGTTGCTGCATCCATTTCAATACTGCAGGTGGGAGGCACCAGAGTCGGGCCTTTAGATCTTGTGGCCGGTATAACAGAGAAGTAAACAAAGATGCCAGATTGTGCCCATTCTTTGATCAATAGGCGAGGCCAGCAATTTTATGAGGAGTCGTAACTGTTCATATATATTACAATTTCTGCCAATAGCTACCATATGTATTGCACCTTGAAATTTCTTGGACATTATGTACTTTTATACACAGCAACATACATTGCTCGAACATCCCTATTTTTAACAAAGCTATTTTCAATAATGCTCCACTGTTCGCAACACTAGGAGGTTTTGGGATATATGGTAGAATGTTACATGGAAAGAAATAATTCAGAAACAGAAACATTGTAAGGTATGGCACCAAAGCCTTGTAACCAACTAGAGTCAAATAAAAGACACATGCAAGTGAGGCAGTTGAACAACACTTGTTTTTTTTAATGCTCCCACATTACGCAGTAACCATGAGAAGTAAAAAAAACAAAAGCAGCTATCTGGAAGAGCACACCACCAAATGACATCCACAAAGAGCATGCCTTGAAGTCAACTATGGTTAAGAACAAACTTGAACCGAATTCGTAATGTAGAAAATGCGACACAAAACTTGGAACTAGATATGAGGATTGAATTCAAAAAGTGAATTGGTAGAGATAAGAAAAACAAAGGTATGGAATTTGAGCCTAGAATTACATTTGAAACTTATCAATTGAAATAAAATTGAAATTAAAACTTGGGACTGTAAATGACTTGGAATTTGGAAATAAAATGAGAGAAAGGAAGAAGAAAGAAAAAAAAAAAGAATTAAAATGGATTGAACAGAGGCCTTTGAAATAAATTAGAACTAAAACAAGAAAATTAGAAAAAATGGGAAGTGAACTTAGAGATGAGAATGTGAATAGAAATTTAAATAAGACGCGAAACTTGGAATTTGCTTAGAAGTTGATTTGCACTTTAAGAATTGAAACATGACAAAGAAAAACTTGGAATTAACTCGATGGTTGAAACCGAAGCTTGAAACAAGATTTGAAGCTAACATTAATTCTCCCAACAGCCACCAGAAAAAAACAAAGTCCATAATCCAACCTCAAAATTCCAGAATCCAAAACTTACAATATCAGTCCACCAATCCAAATTTCAAAACACATCAAACCCTAATAACCTTTTACAGACCCCAAATATGTGTTACTCGGCCCCAAACAGATCACTCTTGCCAATCCTGTAAAACTTCACAATATTTGGTATGCACCTGGGTATGCTGATGACGAGACGAAAGATGTGCAAAAATTAGGGGTAAATTTAGGGTGTCTACAGCTGCCCCTATTCAAGCAACTGTTAATCTGAAGAGGATGAGAGCAACGGCTATTAGACGTTCAAGATAAGCAGTGATTGAATACCAAAAAGACCCCGAAATTTGCACTCACAGAATGAAGAAGAAAAGGGAGATAGATTGTAAAAGAGAGATAAAGTATATTGTAAAGTGTGGGCGACGGAGAACGACCGTCAAGCAGAGGACGACTGCTGGGTAAATAGCAATGACGGGGACGGCCGACATGCTGGGAAAAGTGTGGGAAATAAAAGCAATGACGGGGACGGCCGACATGCTGGGGATAAAAGGTAAAGCTAAGACGGGGACGGCCGACTAGCTGGGAAAAATAAGATTACGATGGGGACGGCCATCAAGGTAAAGCTGTAAAATTCTCTGGGGATTAATGAAACATGACGGGGACGGCCACCAGGTTCACAAAGGTAAAGCAACCAACGATGGGGACGGCCATCGGGCTAAAAGGAAAAGGGACCACGACGGGGACGGCCATCGGGTTAAAGAATAAATGAAATAAACAGATGATGGGGTACGGCCATCAAAGGTGAAGGACGATCACCTAGCAGGGGACGGCTGCTCTGTCGGGGATAAAAGAAATATGATGGGGACGGCCATCAAAGGTGGAGGACGACCACCTGGCAGGGTACGGCTGCCAAAAATATCACGACATAGGACGAATGCCGGATAGAAAAGGTCAACGATGGAGACGGCCATCGGACGAGCATGATGGAGGACGACCATCAAGAGGTGGAGGACGACCACCTAGCAGGGGACGACTGCTCTCAGGGTTATCATAACACAGGACGAGTGTCATATAAAAAGAAAATTTGCTTTGTTGGTGATCTACTGGGGAATAGTAAACACGGACGAGTGTCTATAACCAAGAAAAGAACGTATAAGTGTTTAGATGTTGTGTATAGGTTAAAGATGCGGACGAGCATCCTTAAGACTATGATACGGACGAGTATCATGTAGAAACAAACTGACACATGTTCAGAGATGATGATACGGACGAGTATCAGCGGGTTAACAGAGAACACAGACGAGTGTTGAATCTGAGAGGACCCTTCTAGGGAATAGTAGACACAGACGAGTATCTATATTCAAGAAGACACAAGTTTTTGACACGGTGTATGGATTAAAGATGCGGACGAGCATCCTTAAGACTATGATACGGACGAGTATCATGTAGAAACAAACACTAGACGCAATGTTCTGAGATGATGGTACGGACGAGTACCAACTGGTTAACAAAGAACAAGGACTACTATCGAATCTGTGGGGATATAGACAGTGTATACAAGATACGGACGAGTATCTGTATGAGTGAGATAAGTATGAGTGGTGTATAGATGAGTGTTTTAACTGCTGGGGAGAGTGACACGGACGAGTGTCAGGAGAGAAAAGTATAGTATAAACAAGTATCTGATGTACAAAGTGTTTGGGTAATTGTGCTGGGGAAGGTGACACGGACGGGTGTCGAGGAATCGTATATATGAGTATCTGTGAGTGCAAAGGGGATTCTCTGGCTTTCTGCTGGGGATATGACACGGACGGGTGCCACAAGGAGTATATACTGATGCTTGGGAGTGTAAGGCAACTGTTTTAGCTTTAAATCTCCGTTGGGGAATTTGGGAAGCATTCTGTATACTGCTGACGGGTTGAAAGCTTTTAACTCTGATGGGAACGAAGTGTTGGCAACCTGATGCTTGTTGGAGAGGTTTTCACTGGAGGAAAGACGACTCTGCGTGAGGTATACCTCGTTTAACTGCTTTGAACATCTGCCGAGGATCTGATCATCCTGCTCTGACTCCACTGGGGAGAATTTCTTCTTGCTCTGCTGGAGAAATCCCTTGGAAATGAGAATCCCGGTGGCTCTATGGGGAAAGATCATCTTTAGACTTGGCTAGGGAAGATGCTTGATCACACAATCCTGCTGAGGAGGGAATTCTGATAATTCTAACTTTGTGGGGAAGCAAGGCCTTCAGCTGCCTGTTGGGAAAACTTCATTGTGGGCAGATAAGTCCGCTTGGGGATGAGAACGATTCAATTAGCCTTGAAGTTCTGTTGGGGTTATCATCTGTTCTAACTCAGCTGGGGATGTCAACCTTCTGGCATGGTTGAGAAAAGATTTGGCAATGCTCTACTGAGGAGAGACCTTGCTGGAGAATCAAAATATGCCCCAAGTATAGCATAACAGCTGTGTTGGGAAGATATGCCAATGAAAATTGGCTTTGACTGAATGCGAATAAACAACTCCTCATGAGGGAATCTTGTTGGATGAAAGAAGATCTTTACGCTCGGGGAAGAAATAAACTTCCGATGCCCTGCTGGTAAAATAAATACCAGACATTCCCCGAGAATTAACACAGTGCTTCAAACTTCTGAGCTCAACAAAAGCATTACTGATCATCCTGAGTGAACAAGCATCCCTTTACTCTTCAAATGGCCTCAGATTGCATCGTTTATAAAAGATCGTCTTCAGAGGATTTTACAGAAGACTTGGCATCCAGAATTGCCCCAGTGCCTTCAAACTCTCGCAGCAATTCAACAAGTCTTGAGATAACTGCCCCAGATTACGTCTTGAAACGATTCTTGCCCCACATCAGAGCTAAAACAGAAACCATGCGGTATGAAGATGCAATGCAAATGATGTACAATGCAGACGTATGCTCAATGCCAAGGATATGAAACAAGGATGGTTGGGCGCTAGGGCCAGGTTGATAGACATATATTTTTGGCTGCCAAGCAATTGGACTTTTGAAGGTGAAATACCAGACGAGAACTGGTTTGTTAAAGGTAGGCCAACAGACGAGAACTGATGGGCAAGGAATAAGTCGTCAGATGAGAAATGACTCCTTAGGTTCGTTGTCAAATGAGAATTGACTCTGAAAAAAGAATGACTACCAGACGAGAACTGGCATTCAACAGGTTAAATGAAAAGGTGACCAGACGGGAACTGGTTAAAAGATTCGCCTACCAGACGAGAACTGGTATTTGAAGTTGGTTTGCCAGACGAGAACTGGACTTTGGGTTTGTCTGCCGGACGAGGACTAGACTCTGAAAGGGTTTGCCAGACGGGAACTGGGCTTTGCAAAGGCTTGCCAGACGAGAACTGGACTTTGAAAGGTTGATAAGTTGGGGTTACGAGGCCCTGGGTGTGAGATTGATGTTCGGGGGGGTAGGATGACCAATGCACTTATGATGCATATGCTCTATATGCTCGAGCGAAGCGACATGAATAACATATGCAAATGATTTATGCAATGATTATGAAAGGCCAGAAAAAAACTCCCGAGGATGGGGGAAAAAGTCATAGGTGACACAGCTTCTGGTTGAGAAGGGTGACAAAGGCGACGGTGGGTAGCATGATTTCCCGACACTCGTCTTGAACTCAAAGATCACTGATACAAATTGCTCTGCGTAGCTAAAATTTGCCCCTGTTGGGTGAGTCTCTGAACAGACTGTTGCTGATTATCCAATTTCTGGAATAGCAAACTTGGATGTTCTCTCGAAGAGAGTTGCACTTAGTGATCTCTGGAAGTGTCCTGCCCCGGTATGAGCGTGGAAGCGAATTGACTCATTCTGACTGTGCATTGGAAGAATTCATCCTTGGTTCACAGAAAATTAGGGCGGCCTGCCCCTGCTTGGTAGACTCAGCTCTGATCAACTGACTTTGAATGATGTTCCTTGATCAACGGATGCTTGGGAACTTGCTTTACCCTGACAGATACCTTGGTCGACAAAGCCACTGGATAACATGCCCCTGATTCATAGGCTGACAAGATGCTCTTGATTCTGGTCATCATTGTTGAATGATCAAGTTCCCTCGCGATTGCTCTTTGTAGGAATTTCCCTGGTGACACAGGCTGACTTGCAATTAAAACTGTTCATTTACAAATGGTAATTTTAATGCAGTACTCATGCAAGTTTTTGAAAATTTATTTATTTTGATGTTGTGACAGTGTGTGACGAATGGACGATTAGTCCAAACGTAGTGTTGAGTTGGCAAATTGTTAGGAGTCAGTTTACGCAACCTTGTCGTAATATGCTTTCAGAATTGAACCCGATTCAATTAGGACTTTCAAGGGTTGTAACGTGGTCTGGTTCACGGTTTTAGAAGGAAAAATTTATGGCTCAAAGTTTATCTGTGCCCACCCATTCTCCTTGATGTTCTCCGGTCCTATATTCAGCTAATTGGACTTAAGCGCTCGCCTCTCACAAGGTTCTTGTAATGATTGAGGAACCAATGACGTTGATGGTTTACGCACCAATGAGGTTTCTTGGAGTAACAGTCACCCCTTCTGACTTTGTGTCCGGTCACACGGCTTTGTTCTAATGGAACTTCTTCCTTCATCATTTTTTTTTACTCCCTAACTTTTGCCTGGACTGGTTCCCTTTTTTTTTGAATTTTCCAATTTTGAAGTCCAGCGGGATGCCCTAACTTTTGCCTAAGTCATATGTTTTCACACATTTTTCGACTTAGCGGGCTTTATTTCTTTTTTTCCTTGATTTTTGTTGAACAAATCGTGTGACACTGGCTTGTCATGACTTGCTGAAAGGGTTGACTGCCTCATCCCTTTGTGAGTGAGGGATAACCATTGTGGTTTCACGTCCCTTGACCTCTTGAGGTGTAATGAATAAAGGTAATGGATCCTCGGATGCACACTACTTTTGAACGCTCGGTCAAATTAACTGATGACTACCCTGCCCCGGGTTAAATGTGAGGGTTTTTTCGTTTAGAAAAGAAACTCCTGCTTCAAGGCTCGAAGGGGTTGACAAGGGTCTATCTCCCTTATATCTCCGGTGTTTGGGAATTGAAACAATGCCTGTACATCGTCAGCAGGTTCTACCCTGAAAGCATACCTTCAACAGTTATGGGTATTCAGTTGTCATCATCCTCCCTCAAACCTGCTAAACAACAGTGAAATAAATGGGAGGTATATGGATGCATATATTTTTTTTATTTTTCGTTTTTGATGCAAGGAAAGAAAAAATGAGCGAATGCGACATAATTGATTCAAAAATGCAAGATCACTACATTAACATTACCATTCAAAAAATAACATTGCTTAAAAGACAAGTAGCTGCTAACAGGAAAGAAACTACAATGCAAATGATAAAAGGATACAGTGATCACCAACTCTGATGACATTTTGTCCGAGCCACTGAATCAGGAGACGCTTCTCTGAAGTTTTTGAACTCAATCAAGTGAGAGGTTGACGTGCACAACCAAACTTCCTTCTGGAAAGGATATGTAGCCCTTGTCAATCAATTGTTGTACTTTGGCTTGAAAAGCTTTGCAATCTTCAGTTGAATGCCCAATCGATCCACCATGATACCCGCACTGCTCATGAGGATTGTACCCTGGAGGGTACGGCCCTGGTAACGGCTTGAGAAGCTTAGGAACCACCAAAGAGCTCTGAACTAGATGTGGCAAGAGTTCACTGTATGCCATGGGGACTGGATGAAGAGGAGCAATCCTTCTTTCCAGGTTGTTACGAGGCCTATGCTGGCTCTGAAGTTGATTCTGAGGTCTTCGACCATGAGCTTGCAAATTTGGACGAGGAGGAGTCCAGGATTTCTGACATGGTGTTCTGAACATTGCCGAATGCCCATAAGAGTGACCAGACACGGGAATAGATGATCTCTGAGAAGATGTTGGTCTAGAATATTCAATATTTGCCATGACTGCACTGACGTCATCCCATTCTTCCTCTTGGGAGCCAACAACAGACCCACCTTCACTAGCTGGGATATTCGAAAAGTCCTGGATCTTTCCACTTTTGAGCAGGCTCTCAATGCGTACTCCAACTATCATCAAATCAGAGAAGCTTGTCATCCCAATGCTACTCATTCTTTCCAAGTATGGACCCTGCAAGGTGCCCACGAACAGGTCAATTAATTCTCTATCTGAAAGTGGTGGTTGCACTTGGGCTGCCAATTCTCTCCACCGCTGTGCATATTCTCTGAAAGATTCACCACTCCTCTGGGATAGGCTCTGCAAGTGCGTGCGATTGGGCGCCACGTCCATATTGTACTGGTATTGCCTTACGAAAGCTCTGGATAAATCATTCCAAGATCGGATATGACTGCCTTCCAAATCCATGTACCAACTTAAAGATGCCCCACTTAAACTGTCCTGAAAACAGTGAATCATCAACTTATCATTGCGGGCATGAGAAGTCATTTTTCTGCAGAACATCACCAAATGACGCTTCGGGCAACTGACACCAGTGTACTTTTCGAACTTCGGAGTCTTGAAATCTGGAGGAATGACAAGACCAGGAACCAAACACAGGGTTAGAGCATCAAAACCAAAGGCATCAGGATCTGCTAAGGCTTTGAGTCGCTCGTCCAACACACGAAATCTTTCAGCAGGATCAAAAGCTGGGGGATCCTTGGTTTTCACAAGAGGGATTGCCCCTTGGAAGCCTGGCATAGGGAAGGCAAAACTCTGATAATCTGTAGAAGATGAAGGTCCACCTCGGGCAACAGATGGTTCAGGTACATTCTGATTCACAATCGGGGCCTGTACAGGCTGAGCTTGAGCAAGATTGTTCACTTGTGGAAGATCTTCATACAACGGATTGGTCGTTGAAGTGAAACCAAGTGGAAACTCAACATTCTGACGATTGTTCTCTGACATAGCTACTGATGGCTTTCAAACTGACCCTTCTTAACTCTTGACACTGTTCAGTCTAGCTTCACACACTCTGTCGTCCACTTGTTCAAACTGAGTATCGGGAAATCAACTGGCTGGTCATGGGCAAAAGAGGAAGGATGAGATCTCTGGTGGAGGAAAATGCAATGCAGATGCAAATGTAAAATGCAATATGATGATGCAAAAGATGCAAAGACATGGGATCACAACTAGAAACTGCCTGGAATCTGGAATACTGCCAAGAATCAAGTGTCTGTAACCACAAGATCTCTGTATAGTAACCCGAAATAGTAACTGAAAACCAGAGGTTGAAGAACTCCAGGATCATAGTGACCGGATCAACCAATTGTACTGGTAATGAGGGTATGTTGAGGTCAAGGGTTCCTGCAAACCTGTAAACAGCCCAACCCCCTCACAGGTGGTGTTCTAAAACAAGGATCCTCAGACTTGGATCAGTTATGGGAAGTGTAAACACTTCCAACCCGGAGGTACAGTGTTTACAATAACCATAAAAGTTCCTCCTCTAATTCACCTCAGTTTCTGAAGGTCAATACTAAAGGTCATCCAGACTTAGCAGGCTTCCCAGATAGCCCTAGCATTGCAGGAAATCTGCAACACAGAGTTCTCAAGAAGAAACCCATATCTGAACCGTGTTTCATATTCCCGCACCAGACCGAGATGGAATGGGAAAGAATATGATTCACTCTAGCCTAGGTGTCACTCAGGTCCCAGGTATAGGACCTTAACTCTCAATGAAACACCCACCCACCAAAGCAAACAAACAGATCCAGCCAGCAGCACAGTATGACAATATGATATAATGCAAAGCTATAAAGAAAGCAGTAATCAACTGTACATAAAGCAATAAATAAATACAAATATACAAACACAAATAAGCACATAACACCCCAGTAAACACAAATCAAACAAGCGCTAGGAGGAACCCACAAAAAGAACCAGAAGCCCTGGTTGCAGTATAAGGATCCCCAGCAGAGTCGCCAAGCTGTCGCTCCCGACAAATGAAACTGGGTCAGATGAAGGTACAGACGCGAACGGTCGGCGAAGGGAACAGTGAGAACACACAGCCGTGAACTCACTGGAGAATGAATAGAGTCGCCAGCTAGGCATTTTTATCCCGGAGGAAAGGTAATGCTGCATAAACCTAGAAAAAGATGGATAAGACGGTTTGCGAACCAGAGAGACTGAGAAAGGGGGTTGGTTACAACCTGGGAAGGTATTAGCACCCAGATTGTCCGCCGTACTCGACGGGATCCACGCTTAAAAGATTTGTGTTTTAAAGGGGTAGTGTCAGTGCAATCTGTGTGTAAAATAGCTGGAAAAGAATGTACAGGTGTCAGTGCAAAAGAAGTGCAAAGTGTGATATATACAGTGTCAGTGTAAAAGAGAAAGAGGTGAAATGCTCATGATAATGAGGCTAAAGAATGAAGCTGGAAGGAGGGGGAATGTACAGAGACTTTTGTTCGATAACTGTTAGGTTATGCCTACGTATCCTCTCGTGCAATGAGGAAGTCAGAACACCGTAGTTCGACCCAAAGAGACTGAAAGGTGAATTGACTGATGAACTGCTTGCTTATCTATGCTCAAGTGTATGACCTGTCTGGCTCAGGTGCAAACTGTCTTGCATTAGACGGAAGAAGCGAGTTCTCGTTTGTGAGTGAAGGTGATGAGAAAAGAATCCCGGAGGAGACGATTATTGTTTGTTTTTGAGTTTTCAGTCTTTTATTGCTTTTGAGAATTTGTCATAAGTTAATGAGCTTAAGCCTAAACCAATGGATTTAGTAAACTCATCACATCTTCCCTCTGATTAGGGGTAATGAGAGTACCTTAAGTGTGAAGTCAGATTCTCACACTTAATCACCTTTGGTGTAGGATTAAGATCATTAACCTACTTGTGATTATTTAGATGTTTTTGGTGTTTTTGTTTAGTGTTGAGTAATGAGGTTAAGCCATAGTCAAGGATTAAACAGACTCATTACACCATCCTAATAGAAGGATAATAGATGAGGGTGTTTAAGCTGAGGAAAGCTCCTCAACTTAATCCATGATTAGGGATTAAACTCATGACAAAACAAACCTTTGATTAAGTGGATTTTATTTAGTGGTATGATGATGAAGTGATTTTTAGGGTTTGTAAGACAACTTGAGGGGGACTTGTCCATTAACACTAGGGTTAGTCCTTCTTAACCAATTAAGGAAGAATTAGAACCCTAATGCAAGGCCCAAGTTACAAGTGTGATGTCTTGATATTTATTAAGTGAATTGGTTAAGAGATTTAAACACACTAAGGGTCTAACACTTAGGATTAAAGTTATACACTCCATCCTAATAGAAGGATGCAGGCATAAGCTTAATCACAAAGCCTTAAAGCCTTTAGGGTCTAGTCCCTGATTATGAGGTGAGAAGAGAAGACTCAAGAGACACAAAGGTAAAATCTAAGAGGAAAAAGTCTAATCCTAATATTCACATGCTCGGATGGTCCTAGGTTAGTGAGGCTCACTATCCTAAAGAAGAAAGAAAGAAGAAGAGAAAGATGAAAGGAGAAGCTCCATGGTGGCCTAAGCACACCTCAAGTTAAGAACGAATAGAAGATGAGGAAGAAAAATAAGGTAAGAAGAAGAATGCAATGGAGATGAACAATGAATAAGATAAGGAGATGAGAATGCGAAATGGAGATAAGATGAATAATGAACAAACAGAGCCTACACCAGTAGGACTTCCAGATGCAACAACATGTAGTGATTAATATCGGGCCATAGCGTTACCTAACGGAGAAGGTCCGTTGCCTTTTCAATGCGCGCAACAACGAAGTCTAAGTTCAGACTGCGTCCGAAGTTCCTACTTGCCCGAACAAAATTATGAAAAAGCAAATAGTCACAAAGTCATTTCCACGCTTTATCCTTCATCATCAAATTCGAACAAATGACCTACAAAATAACGAGCGCAAACTACGACCAAAATTAAGCACAATCCGACTTAAATGAACTAAATTAGTCAAAATAAACTACATGAAGATTAAACAAAAATCTATTTAATTAAACCAAAGTAAACGAGATTACAAGATCAAAGTCATATTAAAAGTCTAATAAAGTTCTAAACTAAAAAATATTAATAAAATCAATTAGCAATCCTATTTTAAAATTCTAAATCAAAATTAACAAAACTAAATTTATTAACCAAATATTAACAAAGACAAATATAATTAAAGAAAACTATAACCAATTTTTAAAAAAAGAAAAAGAACCTAAATACATCTAACGATATTCTAAAATCAAATGAAAAATAGAAAGGGAGGGAGGCTGGTGCCACACGCGGGCTTGTGATCCAAAGAGGAGTCTTCCTGGGCCCAGCTGTTGGCCCAACAGCAAGACAGCATCATGAGAGAGGGAGAGAGCGCAGGCACTGGGGGTGCAGGATGAAACAGAAACACCTTGGGCTCATAGCCCAAACCAAACTGCAAAGAGTAAACAAAATAAAACAAAACAATTAGGGTTTGTTTGAATAAAAGGAAAACAGTAGCAACATCACATGCTACCGTCTCCCTCAACCTCAACAACACACGGCCGCCAATCTCCTTCTTTCTCTTTCTTCACAAACATCGTCGGTACCGCGGCTTCTCTAAGAAAACCGCCATCGGAGACTTCAGAAATCCGTCGTCACTGTTCAAAGTCGTTCTTCCTCTCTGTTTCTTGTTCAAACACGGTCCACTAGAGAAGAAATCCGAACGACATCCGCAACTTCTTCTCCGTTAAATCGCACCGGCCCTCTTTGTTCTCAAAGCAAAATAACAGAGAAACGAGCGATCATCATCTTTAATCGGCGTCGGCCGCGGCTTTCTGTCGTGGTTTGATCCTTAGCACATCTCCAGCTCTACAAACCCTCAACGGTGACGGCTCGCGGCGGATCAAGGGTGTTCGCCACCATGTCTATCTCGATTTAGTTCCTCCGTCTCGTTCTCCTTTGAATTGCAAGAAAAGGTTGTTGACGGTGAGTGTTCAACCTCTGCTTCATCTCAAGTGTTTCGACAATCTTTCCTTCTTCTATTTCTGTTTCGTTGTTTTTTTTTGATTTCTCTCCATCTCTTTCAGGTTTGCGTGTTGTTGTCGTTGTTGATGAGTGCTGGAGGTTGAAGCCGGTTGTTGCGGTTTTGTCGGCTGTGCTTCAAATGAAGTTGTTGTGGTGACCAAAATGAAGCTTCGGGAGGAATTGTCACGGTTTGTGAGTTGGTTTGATGCAAGTTTTTTTTATGGAGTGTTGCTGTTTGAGGTTTGAAGAAGAAAAGGTTTGGTTGTGATTTGGCTGGTGAGGTTGGCTTGCTGTTTGGCTTGTGATGATGAAGGTTGATGAAGGTTGAGAGTTGAAGGGGAGTTAAGGTTGGCTGTGTGTGTTGTGCAGGGTGGTGTGAAGGGTCGGCTTGAAGAAGAGGTGAGATGAATTTGGTATCAATTGAAAGGTTTTTTTTTCCGTCTCCCCCTGCTGTTATGGCCCTCCCTTATATCAATAGATTCAATTTTTTCATCCAATTGCTTTCCCCCCCAAAAGTACTGATTTGATATTTGCTTTAATCTCTGGTGTTGTCCTTCTGGTGCAGGTTTTGTCTCATTTGGAGCAATAGTGGCAAAAGTGATAGAGACAGGGTTGACAATGGCTGTACTTGCAGCCGTTTTGACTTTAGCCACAGCAGGTCTTTTTCTTCCCTTTTCTGACTGTCCTTTTCTTGTTCAAAACAAACTGAGGTAGTTGAATCTAGATTGAATTGAGAGTTGGTTTTTTAATCTGAATTGAGTCTGCATTTTTACTGTTAAGATATCTTTGCTTCACTGTCTTATCCTCCCCTTTAACCATAGTAAATAAAAACTCTTCTTGCAGGGTGGGAAAAACAGTTGGAGATAGTATTCCTCCAAGTAAAACATAGGCTAGACAAATGGTGCATTATGGAACCGATGTTGCCTGTTCTGATAACTAGGTAAGTAGCAGGATTAGAACTATACTTCTCATTATTCGTTCCCTTAGTTTCCTTTGATAAATGCCTTTTTATTGTTTTTCTTGTACTCAGGTCTGCACTTAAGTATCTCAGATATGCTTGATGCAAAATCTTCATCAAATGTCTCACTGAAACGTCACGCACGCAAGCGGACCTTGCAACCTCTATTCGAAGATTTCCTTCTCCTTCTTGACTTGAACGGCTTGTGATCAATGCTACCTGTCGCGAAAATGAATGAAGATGGAAAGTAGGGAACTGAAGTGTCCTGTTATCGCTTATGAGGTATGATGCGATCCTATATGTATTACTGCATATTGTCCGCCTTCAAAATCGCTCGAACATGAGGCAGCATCATGCCTACTTATCTCTTAAAAGAATTTCTTGGACGAATTGTTCAACATTACGTATTCATGATGCTCCACTATCATTCTTGCCCTTTCTTTAAAACTGAATTGGATCTTCTATCTTTATTGCAGATCCCTGAATTTGGATGGATCTGCACCATCTGCGTGCGAGGAAATGAACGTGAGAACAACTAAGTCAGCAAATGATAGGATCCTAAGATAGAGTAATCCCAAACACAGCAATCGCAGCATTGAATGCCAAGTCTTCCGCAGTTTAAAAGGTAATGTTTATTGGCTTTTGTTCTCAAATTCTCTTGCTGACCTGCGGTTCATGCTTTAATTCCGTGATTTTATCTCAATTTCATGTTTACCGTGGCTGGAGCTTGGGACTGGGAATCGGAGGATACTCTGATGGATGTGTTGATATGAAGTATGCATTTGTGAAAAATGCTGTTGTTGCATTTGTTGCTGCATCCATTTCAATACTGCAGGTGGGAGGCACCAGAGTCGGGCCTTTAGATCTTGTGGCCGGTATAACAGAGAAGTAAACAAAGATGCCAGATTGTGCCCATTCTTTGATCAATAGGCGAGGCCAGCAATTTTATGAGGAGTCGTAACTGTTCATATATATTACAATTTCTGCCAATAGCTACCATATGTATTGCACCTTGAAATTTCTTGGACATTATGTACTTTTATACACAGCAACATACATTGCTCGAACATCCCTATTTTTAACAAAGCTATTTTCAATAATGCTCCACTGTTCGCAACACTAGGAGGTTTTGGGATATATGGTAGAATGTTACATGGAAAGAAATAATTCAGAAACAGAAACATTGTAAGGTATGGCACCAAAGCCTTGTAACCAACTAGAGTCAAATAAAAGACACATGCAAGTGAGGCAGTTGAACAACACTTGTTTTTTTTAATGCTCCCACATTACGCAGTAACCATGAGAAGTAAAAAAAACAAAAGCAGCTATCTGGAAGAGCACACCACCAAATGACATCCACAAAGAGCATGCCTTGAAGTCAACTATGGTTAAGAACAAACTTGAACCGAATTCGTAATGTAGAAAATGCGACACAAAACTTGGAACTAGATATGAGGATTGAATTCAAAAAGTGAATTGGTAGAGATAAGAAAAACAAAGGTATGGAATTTGAGCCTAGAATTACATTTGAAACTTATCAATTGAAATAAAATTGAAATTAAAACTTGGGACTGTAAATGACTTGGAATTTGGAAATAAAATGAGAGAAAGGAAGAAGAAAGAAAAAAAAAAGAATTAAAATGGATTGAACAGAGACCTTTGAAATAAATTAGAACTAAAACAAGAAAATTAGAAAAAATGGGAAGTGAACTTAGAGATGAGAATGTGAATAGAAATTTAAATAAGACGCGAAACTTGGAATTTGCTTAGAAGTTGATTTGCACTTTAAGAATTGAAACATGACAAAGAAAAACTTGGAATTAACTCGATGGTTGAAACCGAAGCTTGAAACAAGATTTGAAGCTAACATTAATTCTCCCAACAGCCACCAGAAAAAAACAAAGTCCATAATCCAACCTCAAAATTCCAGAATCCAAAACTTACAATATCAGTCCACCAATCCAAATTTCAAAACACATCAAACCCTAATAACCTTTTACAGACCCCAAATATGTGTTACTCGGCCCCAAACAGATCACTCTTGCCAATCCTGTAAAACTTCACAATATTTGGTATGCACCTGGGTATGCTGATGACGAGACGAAAGATGTGCAAAAATTAGGGGTAAATTTAGGGTGTCTACAGTAAGTACAGTGAAGAAGTGAATCCCTAAAAGGAGGAGATTGCTGAAAATTGAGAAAATAAAAGTGTTTGGAAATGTTGAAGTTGACGCTCTAGTGAGCTTCCTTTGCTATGACCTGTACGACCTTGACGTTCTTCTTTATCTTGCTTTCTGAAGAAGGTTGATTCTGACTGATGCTTTATCCTTTCGAAGCTTGCCATGTTGTGAGTGATACAGACAAAGTCAGAATGCAGTTGTTCGCTTATTCCCTGATTTTGCGTGGATCTCCCTTTCGGGTTTTCAATCCATCGGGATACCCATTTTTTCCTGAGTTGTCCGATGTGGGTTTTCAATCCACCGGGATACACATTTTTTTCAATTTTCCCTTATTTTTGCCCGAGTCTTTTATTATGTTTTTGACTCTCCGGGATGCCCTTTTTTGCCTGGATTTACATTCTGTTTTTGTGTCCAGCGGGTCATTTTATGCGAAGTATTTTTTTAACTGCATCTGAATTCACAAGAGATAAGAAGTCCTCGCCATCCATAGTAGTGAGCATCAATACCCCCCTAAGAAAACCTTTTTTTACTATGAATGGGCCTTCGTAATTCGGCGTCCATTTTCCACTGTGGTCTATATGAGGAGGAAGAAGTCTTTTCAGCACAAGCTCTCCCACTTGGTATTCTCGAGGTCTGACTTTCTAATCGAAGGCTTTCTTTATTCGCTTCTGATATAACTGCCCATGACAGATGGCTGCTAATCTCTTTTCTTCAACCATACTCAGTTGATTATATCGAGATCGGACCCATTCTGCTTCATCCAGTTTCACATCCATCATTACATGTAAGTGCCGCTCCCCCGAAAAGACACCTGATCAGATAGGGTACATACGCGAACGGTCGGCAAAAGGAGATATGAAAATGAAGGTGAATAGAGTCGCCATCTAGGCATTTTTATCCCGAAGGAAAGGTAATGCTGCATAAAGCTAGAAAAGATGGATAAGACGGTCGCGAACCAGAGAAACTGAGAAAGGGGGTTGGTTACAACCTGGGATGGTATTAGCACCCAGATTGTCCGTCGTACTTGACGGGATCCACGCTTAAAAGATTGTGTTTAAAGGGGTAGTGTATGTGCTATCTGTGTGCCAAAGCTGGAAAAGAATGTACAGGTGTCAGTGCAAAAGAGAAGTGAAATACTCAGGAATTGAGGCTTAGAAAGAATGATGAAAGAGGGGGAAGACAGAGAGACTTTTGTTCGATAACAGTTAAGTTATGCCTACGTATCCTCTCGTGCAATGAGGAAGTCAGAATACCGTAGTTCAACTCAAAGAGACTGAAAATAAATTGACTGTGAACTGCTTACTTGTCTATGCTCAAGTGTAATGACTCGTCTGGCTCGAGTGCTAACTGTCTTGCATTAGACCGAAGAAGCAAGTTCTCGTTTGTGAATGAGTGTGATGAGAAAAGAATGTCGAAGGAGACGATTATGTAAGTATACGAGTGCGCCTAAGAGGGGGGGGGGGGTGAATTAGGTTCTTAGAATTTTTTCGATTCTTTTTCTTTGATGGATGGATTATGCTTTTTACGGTTTATGTTTTGAAAACGGTAAAGCAGGAAAGTAAAAATGACACAGAGGTTTATCCTGGTTCCCTTCACAATCCGAAGGTACATCCAGTCCTCTTTCAAAATGAAAGAGATTTCCACTAGTTTTTATAGAACAGTAAAACCTATCACACCTTCAATGGTGAGGCCTACTTTCTAACAAACTAAATAATCAAGTGTGCAAGAACAATCCTCTTGCCACACTAACCCTTATGTCCAAACAATCCTAGGAACACAAGTCACAAATAGAAAACAATTTCTATAATTTGTTTAAGTGAGTAATACAATGATTGATATCAATATAAATTGATCTTCTCTTTCTTTTAACAATTATTCACAATCATAAAATATTAGATAGCTCAAGAATTTTTCAATTATGTGATATGAAGAATGTAGAAAAATTCTTGTCAAAAGTTTAAGAGTTTTGTGAATATTTTATGAAAAATATTTTTGAAAGAGGTTACAAAATATTTGAAAAAGTTTGGATTTTATATGCACATAACACCCTTATGAAACAATGTAATTAACAGTAAAATATCATGAACAAATGCCAATGCATTATGAAAAGGTTTCATGAAAGGTTACATGAAGAGGTGTTATGAAAAATACTGATTTTTCAAAATTGTACAGACTGCAATCGATTGCACTATAATGCAAATCGATTGCACATGCATACGTTTCCCAATTTTTCAAAATTTTGAAACATGCAATCGATTGCACCAAGTTAAAATTGCCAGAAAACTTAAAACAAACAGATGCAAATCGATTGCATGATAATGCAAATCGATTTACACAGGTTTAACTTTGAACAATGCAATTTTAAATGATGTTAAAGTTAAGAGATGATTATGCCATGAAATAGGTATTTGATTGAGCATCTAAGATTTTAATATTTGTGTATAATTGCTAAAATACCTTCATGAAGCTTCTTCTTGAGGAAATAAGTCTTTGAAGCATGATGCATCAAACTTGAATATCATCTTTGCCTTCTTTATCACATTGTAGCTAAGAGACGTGTCTTCATCAAAACAAGTGTTGACCATGGAGAAGCTTGACTTCACATTCTCCCCCTTTTTGATGATGACAAACAATCTTCTTAGATGCTTTAACATTTTCGGAATGCTTCTCCCTCTAAGATGCATATCTCCCTTTTTGAATGTGAATTGGAGTTTTGTACCTTTAGGAAATTCAAAAACAAGAAAATGTACAAGCATAACATCTTTCTCCCCCTTTGACATTATCAAAAAGAAGGGAAAGATAGGTGAAAATAATAAAAGCCATAAACAAGAAATAATAAAAAGAAATAACATAGCATAAATTAAAACTTGAGTTACATACATAGCATAAATGCAGAATTTTACATTGCAAAGAAACATAATGAGACATACAGAGACAAAGGAAATAGAAATGAAACATTACAACTAGTAAGCATTAACGACTACATAACGAACATCCAAACATTAAAACATGAAAAATTGCCCTAGGAAATGATGTGATTTGATGTATAAGAGTTTATGATACCAAGGATCAAAGAAAATAAGAGGGAACAATTAAAAATAAATTTTTTTCAGAAAGCTCCAGACTGCAATCGATTTGCATTGTCATGCAATCGATTGCACCAAGACAAAATTACGTAAAAAGTCATTTTTTCCAGACTGCAGTCGATTGCAGTAAACATGTAATCGATTGCAAGTTTAAAAATTTGCAAAAATATGAAAAAATAAGCATTCTAAGACATTTTTAAACAAGTTTAATGAAACATATTCATATATGGCATAATTATAAGAAGAAAAACATATTGAAATCTTTTGCTTAAGATAAGAAAAGAATGAATATTGTGCACCTTTGTTAATGGATGATTTATATATCTTTTTCATCTAAGATTCCAAGTTCTCTTCTAATCTTGTAAAAAGGTTCTCTTGCGAGTGGCTTTGTGAAAATATCCGCTAATTGATTATGCGTATCCACGAAGGTAACATCTACGTCTTCGTTAAGAACGTGATCACGAAGGAAATGGTGCCGAATATCTATGTGTTTTGTTCTTGAATGCATGACCGGGTTCTTTGTGATGTTGATGGAACTTGTGTTGTCACATCGAAGAGGATTGCAACCGAGATCTACGCCATAGTCAAGAAGTTGCTGCTTGAGCCACAAAATTTGTGCACAACAACTGCCAGCCGCAATGTATTCTGCTTCGGCCGTGCTAAGTGCGACACAAGCTTGCTTCTTGCATGCCCATGATACTAGTGCATTTCCAAGAATATGACAAGTGCCACTTGTGCTTTTTCTATCGGTCTTACATCCTGCATAATCAGCGTCAGAATAACCAATTAAAGAACATGTACTACCTTTTGGATACCATAGACCGACATTCGTTGTTCCTTTGAGATACTTCATAATCCTCTTTACGGCGGTGAGATGCGATTCCTTCGGATTTGCTTGAAAGCGTGCACACAAACAAATACTAAACATAATGTCAGGACGACTTTCCGTCAAATATAATAATGAACCGATCATACCTCGATACTTTGTGATATCAATTGAAGTGGCGGATTCATCTTGATCAACGTACATTCTGGATCCCATAGGAGTGGACATTACTTTGCAACTATCCATATCGAATCTTTTTAATAATTCCTTGAAATACTTGGATTGGTTGATGAAGATGCCATCCTTTGTTTGCTTGATTTGTAAACCAAGGAAGTAGTTCATCTTTCCCATCATGGACATCTCGAATTCGCCTTGCATCATAAGAGAGAATTCGTTGCAAATATCTTTTTTCGTTGAACCGAAGATGATGTCATCGACATAGACTTGAACAAGTAAGGTGTTGCCCTTGAGATTCTTGATGAACAAAGTCTTGTCAACCTTTCCTTTCGTAAAACCTTTCTCACATAGGAAGTTGCTAAGGCGATCATACCAAGCCCTTGGTGCTTGCTTTAAGCCATAAAGAGCCTTCTTCAACTTGTAGACATGAGAGGGATTCTTGAAGTCTTCAAAACCCGGAGGTTGTTTGACGTAGACTTATTCATTGATGTAACCGTTTAGGAAAGCGCTTTTGACATCCATCTGGTACAACTGAAAATTCATTGAACAAGCGTAAGCGAGTAATAATCTAATAGCTTCTAACCTTTCTACCGGAGCGAATGTTTCATCAAAGTCAATTCCTTCTTCTTTGTTGTAGCCATGTGCGACCAATCTTGCTTTGTTACGATCTATGATCCCATTTTCGTCAAGTTTGTTCTTGAACACCCATCTTGTGCCTATGATATGTTTGTTGTCCGGTCTTGGTACAAGATTCCAAACTTGGTTCCTTTCGAATTGGTTGAGTTCTTCTTGCATATCTATTATCCATTGATCGTTGCCTAAGGCTTCATCAATTTTTGTTGGTTCAATTTGAGATACGAACGCCATGTTGAGACAAGCATCCTTGAGATTGAGTCGAGTTGCAACGCCTTAGCTAATATCACCAATCACTTTATCTATCGGGTGATCTCTATGAGTTCTCCATTCTTTTGGAAAAACTTGATGTTCTTCAATGGTTGGTGAGTCATCTTCTTGTGATATTGCTTGTTCTTTTGATGTCTCCTTTTGTTGTTGTGAAAGATCTACTACATCATCATCATCATCCACAATAATATTATCCTCTTTCGAGGGGTTAGTCTCATCAAACGAAACATGTATAGATTCTTCAATAGTAAGTGTTCATTTATTGAAAATTCTAAAAGCTTTACTTGATAGAGAATAGCCAAGAAATATACCTTCATCGGATTTCTCATCAAACTTACCAAGGTTGTCCTTGCTGTTGTTGAGAACGAAGCATTTGCATCCGAATATGTGGAAGAAAGATATGTTTGGTTTCCTTCCCTTGAACAACTCATATGGGGTCTTCTTGAGAATAGGTCGAATATTGACACGGTTACATACAAAGCAAGCCGTGCTAACCGCATCCGCCCAAAAATATTTAGGAAGATTTGAGTCGCTAAGCATTGTCCTTGCAAGTTCCACTAATGCCCTATTCTTCCTCTCTATGACACCATTTTGTTGAGGAGTCCTTGGTTCAGAGAAATTGTGAGAGATTCCATGCTCTTCACAAAAATCTTCAAATGATGAATTTTGAAATTCGCCACCATGGTCGCTTCTTATGGAAACAATTGAGAGTGACTTCTCATTTTGAATTTGCTTGGCATACTTCTTGAATGCTTTAAAGGCATCACTTTTCTGCACTAAAAACAACGTCCAAGTGTATCTAGAGAAATCATCAACAATAACTAGTGCAAAAACGTTACCTCCGAAGCTTTTTGTTCTTGATGGACCGAAAAGATCCATATGTAAAAATTGTAGTGGTCTTGAAGTAGATATCACTTTCTTCGTCTTGAAGGATGTTTTGGTTTGCTTCCCCTTTTGACATGCGTCACAAAGCTTATCCTTGATAAACTTTATCTTCGGAAGACCAACAACTAGATCATGCTTTAATAATTTGTTCAAATGCTCCATGTGAATGTGAGTAATCCTCTTATGCCAAAGCCATTCCTCGTTGTTGTTTGCCATTAAGCACTTCACCTTCAAGGAAGAGTCATCGAAAGAAATCATAAAAATGTTATAAATCGTTTACCTTTTAGCAAGAGTTCATGAGTGACTTCGTGTTCTATCAAACATTCCTCCTTTGTGAAGTTGATTCGGAACCCTTTGTCACACAATTGACTTATGCTAAGAAGGTTGTGTTTAAGGCCTTCCACATAAAGGACGTCTTCGATGATTGTATGAGGAGATGCACCAATGGTTCCAACTCCAAGAATTCTTCCTTTATTATCATCACCGTAAGTAACGTATCCTTTGTCCTTAAGTGTTAGACTTGAAAATTTGTTGATATTGCCCGTCATATGCTTTGAACAACCACTATCGATATACCATTGAGTAGAAGTTGTTTTCAAGCATACCTCGTCATTTTCTTCATCGGAGTGATGTGACGCCATTAACGCCATATTTGCGCATTCATCGCTTTCCGATTCCGATGAGGAACTAACTTCATTGTCATCCCACGCGACATAAGCCTTTTTATTTTTGAAGTCCTTCTTGCCTTTGAATCCTCCTTTCTTCACAAGTCTTGGACAATCCGGTTTTATGTGACCTTGCTTCCCACATTCATAGCATGTAACTTCTTGAATCGATGTGGATGCATCCTTCTTCCTGAAATGTTTATTTTTTTTAGGAAAAGAGAAATTATTATTTTTGTTAAAAAACTTACCAAGCTTCTTAACAAGAAGCATGAAGTTCTCATCTTCGGAAATCTCATCATCTTTGTCATCCTTCGTGTCAATCTTCAAAGAAATTCCTTTGGACTTTTTCTCTTGACTTTCGTGCTTCTCGAGCCTTCCAAGTTCCAACTCGTGCTCTTGAAGTTTGCCGAATAGAGATGCGGATTTCATCGTTGAGAGACTTTTCTTCTCCGAAATAGCGGTCACCTTCGGTTGCCATTCCCTTGTTAAAGACCTTAGGAATTTCAAATTGAGATCGTCGTTGGTGAAGGTCTTTCCGAGTGCAATCAAATGGTTGGTTAGATGAACAAATCTTTTTTGTAAGGCCACAATAGATTCTCCGGGCTGCATGCGGAACATTTCATATTCTTGACTCAACGTGTTAAGCCTTGATCTTTTTACTTCTGTTGTTCCTTCATGTGTTTCTACCAAAGTATCCCAATTCTCCTTTGCCGATTTACATTGTGATACGCGAAAGAATTCGTCCATACTAAGAGCGCTTTGAAGTATGTTGATTGCCTTCTTCTCATTTAGGATCTTCTTTTTATCATCTTCATCATACATATTCTTCAACTTTGCGGTTCCAACACCATTGATCACATTAACAGGATTATGAGGACCTTCTTCTATTGCTTCCCATATGCCTTCTCCTTGGGCTTCAAGATGTGCCCTCATTCTGATTTTCCAAAAATCAAAGTATTCGCCGGAGAAGAGCGGAGGCTTGTTGCTACTTCCACCATCTTTGAAAACAGGATTCGAGTTTGCGGAAGCCATACAAGATCTTGTAGGAATAGGTTACCTAAACCTGCTCTGATGCCAATTGTAAGTATACGAGTGCACCTAAGAGGGGGGGGGGGTGAATTAGGTTCTTAGAATTTTTTCGATTCTTTTTCTTTGATGGATGGTTTATGCTTTTTACGGTTTATGTTTTGAAAACGGTAAAGCAGGAAAGTAAAAATGACACAGAGGTTTATCCTGGTTCCCTTCACAATCCGAAGGTACATCCAGTCCTCTTTCAAAATGAAAGAGATTTCCACTAGTTTTTATAGAATAGTACAACCTATCACACCTTCAATGGTGAGGCCTACTTTCTAACAAACTAAATAATCAAGTGTGCAAGAAAATTCCTCTTGCCACACTAACCCTTATGTCCAAACAATCCTTGGAACACAAGTCACAAATAGAAAACAATTTCTATAATTTGTTTAAGTGAGTAATAAAATGATTGATATCAATATAAATTGATCTTCTCTTTCTTTTAACAATTATTCACAATCATAAAATATTAGATAGCTCAAGAATTTTTCAATTATGTGATATGAAGAATGTAGAAAAATTCTTGTCAAAAGCTTAAGAGTTTTGTGAATATTTTATGAAAAATATTTTTGAAAGAGCTTACAAAATATTTGAAAAAGTTTGGATTTTATATGCACATAACACCCTTATGAAACAATGTAATTAACAGTAAAAAATCGTGAACAAATGCCAATGCATTATGAAAAGGTTTCATGAAAGGTTACATGAAGAGGTGTTATGAAAAATACTGATTTTTCAAAATTATACAGACTGCAATCGATTGCACTATAATGCAAATCGATTGCACATGCATACGTTGCCCAATTTTTCAAAATTTTGAAACATGCAATCGATTGCATGAAAGTGCAAATCGATTGCACCAAGTTAAAATTGCCAGAAAACTTAAAACAAACAGATGCAAATCGATTGCATGATAATGAAAATCGATTTACACAGGTTTAACTTTGAACAATGCAATTTTAAATGATGTTAAAGTTAAGAGATGATTATGCCATGATATAGGTATTTGATTGAGTATCTAAAATTTTAATATTTGTGTATAATTGCTAAAATACCTTCATGAAGCTTCTTCTTGAGGAAATAAGTCTTTGAAGCATGATGCATCAAACTTAAATATCATCTTTGCCTTCTTTATCACATTGTAGCTAAGAGATGTGTCTTCATAAAAAAAAGTGTTGACCATGGAGAAGCTTGACTTCACAGATTGTTGTTTGTTTTCGTGTTTTCAGTATTTTATTGTTGTTTGGAGTTTGTCATAAGTTAATGAGCTTAAGCCTAAATCAAGGGGCTTGTAAACTCATTATATCCTCCCTGATTAAGGATAATGAGAATACTTAAGTATGAGATAAGCATCTCAACTTAATTGCCATGATGATGTAGGATTAAGATCATTAACCTACTTGTGATTATTAAGATGTTTTTGGGTTTTTGTTTAGTGTTAAGTAATGAGTTTAATCTCTAATCACAGATTAGTTGGCTCATTACACCATCCTAATAGAAGGATAAAAGATGAGAACACTTAAGCTGAGGAAGATACCTCAACTTAATCCATGGTTAGGGATTAAATTCATGACAACGCAAGCCTTTATTATGTGGATTTTAAATAAGGATAAGATTAAAAAGTGAGTTTTATGGTCTGTAAGACAACTTGAGGGGGACTTGTCCATTAAACACTAGGGTTAGTCCCTCTTAACCATAAGGAAGAGATAGAACCCTAATGTAAGGCCCAAGTTACAAGTTAATGTCTTAGTGATTATTAGATGGATTGATTAAAAGGTTTAAACAAATTAAAGGTTTAACACTTAGGATTAAAGTTATACACTCCATCCTAAGAGAAGGATGCAGGCATAAACCTAATTCCAAAGTCCTAAAACTTTAAGAGTTTAGTCTCTGATTATGGAGATGAGAAGAGAGACTCAAGGAGACTCAAAGGTAAAAAGCTAAGGGGGACTAATCACAACCCTAATTATTGTCATGCTTGGATGTTCCTATGGTTTGTAAGGCTTGAGAAAGATCTTCAAGGAAGCCACCCATGGAAGAAACAGATGAAAGGAAGAAGAAGCAGAAGAACAAGTTACTTACTTCATTGAAGAAGATAAGTAACTTGAAGAAAGAAAGTGAGAAAGAATGAACATAAATGAACAAGTTCACTCAAATACAAACAAAAATGCAGCAAGGATGCAATATTACATGATGAGTAAAGGTGGGAGGTGAAGGCAAATCCACCTCCCAAACAACTTACCATTAACCTGAAAAGTTAGCACAAGATGCATAAGGAAAGAAGTGAAATGAAACAATGCTTATGCAAGGGAAAAGGCCAAAACCAGAAGCATTTACATGATGAAAATGATGCTATGATATGATGCAAAGGCATACAAGTTGCATATGTGGGATCATACAAGAGAATGAATGCAAATGAAGCATGTAGGAAGCATGTAAATACATGGATGTTTATGGAATGAAATGGATGCAAAGCATAGCAAATGTATGAATAAATGATCAAGCAATATTCAAGAAATGTCTTAAGATGTCTATGATGGCATACAAATGCTTAGAATGGCATGGCAAGTTCATATGTTCATGCAATGCAATGTAAGATGTAAGTAAAGATGCAAAATTAGGGTAACATGGAAGGATGAGATGCAAATGGCAAAGACAGAAGCAAATGACATTATAAAAAATTGAAAAATGCACTAAAAGGAACCCTAAACCTATACTAGGTTACCATCCAAAGGGAGAGGTCATAAGCTAAACCTAGAAGGAGTTATGAATTTCCTAAGTTTCTAGGGTTTTTTGGGTGATCCTCAATGTAAAATACCAAACAAATTGAAAATGCAAGATGAATTCATGCCAAAAATATCCTAGATACTACATGATATGTGTAAAACAATGCAAAAAGAACCAACTTCAGACCCTTCACGGTTAGGCAGAAAAGATTTTTCAAAGGTTAGGGTTTAAAAATGTGATTTTATGAACCCTAAATTCAAAGCAAATTGTCAAATGATGGTCAAAACCAAAATGAAATTTGTATGAAGGGTTTGAAAATGTTTCTAAATGTGTTAAGATGCAACATGAATTTTTTGGTGATTTTTAGAAACCTAAATGCTATTTTAATTAATTAATTTCCATTAATTAATTAAAATAAACATTAAAATATTTTAAAAATACTTTTTATGTGCAAAAAATAAAATAAAAATCATTTTCTGATTAAGAAAAAAATTTGGAACAAAATTACAAAAGGAAATATTTTTGGGATTTTTCTAAGTATTTTAAATAAATATGCAAGAAAAATGAATAAAAATGAAATAAAAATGAATAAAAGAGGAAGTCAACGCATCTGATGGATGAGATTCAAAGGGAAAAGGGAGGGAATTTACTGCGCGCCAGATCCAAAGGCCCATATTCAAACTGGCCTTAATTATTTGATTAATTTAATTAAACTGAATTAACCCTAAGTGAAATGATCCTAGCCACTCGTTCCTAATTTAATCCAGATCCAAGGGCCTAGAACGCATCTGGCAATTAAAACCCTAATTAAGCCCTAATCATTTTCAGGTGGCCGGAGAAGACCTCCAGTCATCTTCTCCGGCAGCCCCTTCATGCTATCTCTCTCAAAACGCAACCCCAAGCTCTCAAACTTTCCAGAATCAAACATCTAACAACCCTAAACATGAATCCAGCCCTAAGACTCATTTATTTTACATCAAGAACACGAATCAAAGCAAAACGAAAAATTTCATAAAACTTTCAAAAGCACGATACATCCTTATTTCTCAATCATTTTCAAAAGTAAACATATCATGATGATCAGGGGAGTTCATAGATTCATTTAGAAACTTAAAAACACATTTCTGGAATACAAATTCTTGAAGTTACCTGAGTTGAAGCTTTCGAAACTGGAGCTTTCTGGCCACTTCTTTGATGCTTTTCCACTCCAATGAACCCCTTGATGCTTCTGGTAAGCTTGAGACAAGTTTATATGGACTGTTTTTGAGGTTTCAGTTCAGTGGGGGGTGAAATCGTGTTTTTGTTTTAGGGGGTTTCAGGATTATGTAAGGGGTGGGAAATGATCTGGAGGATGTATGGAGATGATTGGTGAAAGAATTTTTAAGTTTGGCTGAGTGGTTTGAGAATTTCGAAGAGGTGAAGTTTCTTTAGGATTTTGGCAATCTGAATGTGTGGGATGATTCAAGCTCCAAGATGTTATGAAATGTGATCCTTAGGACATGTATGTGAAGCTGTGATAGGTCAGAAGAGTTGTTGTGGGCTATGCTGATTGGTATGGTGTGAAATGCAAAAAGTCAAGTTTGGTTGTACTTGAGGTATGGGTCATGGCAGGCCTGGTTGCAAGGGGTGTCTGGCCTCAGCCGAGTTCAAGGAGGACCATGGAAACAGATTTGGCATGCTGGCACAAGTGTATGGAAAGATCTATACCATTTTGCAAATTTGAGAAGTTTTGGCCCTTTTCAAATTTCTTGAAGTTCAAGGCATGAAAATGCATAATTCTTGGGCCAATTCTGATCAAAATGAGTTGTACTATGATGGTATGATGTTTAGAGATGCATTAGAGGTCAAGAAATGGCTTGGCATGAGAAATTGCAAAATTCCCTATTTGGCATGAATGTGAAAATTATAGGATTTTTGCCAACTTTGAAGGACCATAACTTGAGTTCCATAATGAATTATAACATGTTCTTGTACTTTTTGAAAAGGGAAAGACCTAATCTACAACTTTCATGACCAAGATTTTTTCATTTGAAGCATTTTTGGATGAGAAAGAGGAGGTTGAAAAACTTTCCCAAAATGGAAAGTTTCCATTACAAGTCATTTCCATTTTTGGAAACTTTTGATTTAGCTCAAATTTCTTCAATTTTGTGAACTTACAAGCACTTAAATGATCAAATAAAGATCATATAACTTCAATTTGATGAAAATACCGCTTTGGTTCCATTGTTGGGGGCCTCAGATTCCCTGATTTTGACTTAACTTGCTCAAGAAGTTACCTAATGAACAAATGACTTCCACAATGAATTTCTTCATCAAACTTGGTACACATGATCCTTATAACATCTTAAGAACATTAGAAACAAGAATGGCCTAAAAATTTAGAGTTAAGGCCTCTTAAACCAAAACCCTGATTTTGGTCATCTGTGTAGTGAAAATCTTGGCTTTGCTTCCATGCCTTGCCAGTTCTTGTGATCTCTTGACTTCCATGAACTTTGAGAGACATAATATAATGATAGAACACAAATGGACCCTCTTGGAACACTTGGAGGCCTTTGGGTTGGCTCAGATAGAATCTTTGGATTGCTTAGATCACAAACCCTAGATGCAGATGAACTTGAACTTATGCAGATGAAACAAATATGCAATATGAGGTAGTATCTTATGTTAATGCAAAGATGAAAGATCACAAACCATGGTGTGATGAAGAGTGAGGGCAAATTTGGGGTGTTTACATCTTCCCCTATTCAAACATGAGTTAGCTGTGTAGGATGTAAGCGTCGGGCTTAACAGACAAACAAGATAACTTGTGGTTGAATACCAAAGACATTCCAAAATTTGCACTTGCTGGATAGAAGAAGAAAAAGGATATAAATTGTAAAAGGCAGTATAGTATGATTGTTAAATGAAGGCGATGGAGGACGACCATCGAGCAGAGGACAATTGCTGGGGATAAAACGGTAAGCAAAGCACTAACGGGGACGACCGACAAGCTGGGGAAATAAAGGGATTATGATGGGGACGGCCATCGGGTAAAGAAAAATAATTCTATGGGATTAAAGTAAAGGCAATGATGGGGACGACCATCAAGCTTCCGACAGTAAAGTAAACACTGATGGGGATGACCATCGGTTTAAATAATAAATGAAATAAATGATGAGAGACGGTCATCAGAGGTGAAGGACGATCACCTAGCAGGGGACGGATGCTCTTTACCACGACATAGGACGAATGTCGGATAGGAAAGGCCGACGATGGGGACGGCCATCGGATAAGCATGATGAAGGATAATCATCAAGAGGTGAAGGACGATCACCTAGTAGGGTACGACTGCTCTCGGGGTTTATCACGACATAGGACGAATGCTGGATAGAAAAGTTCCAATAATGGAGATTCCACTGGGGAAAGGGATGAGGGACGGTCATCCAAAGGTGAAGGACGATCACCTAGCAGTGGAAGGCTGCCGAAAGTATCACGACATAGGACGAATGTCGGATGGAAACAGGTTGTTCTACTGGGGGATGGTAAACACGGACGAGTGCTTACGCTTAAGAATAAAAGGTATAAGTGTTTGACGCTGTGTATAGTTTAAAGATGCGGACGAGCATCCTTAAGACCATGATATAGATGAGTATCTGTAGAAACAAACGCTGACGCGTGTTTAGAGATGATGATACGGACGAGTACCCACTGGTTAACAAAGAACACAGACGAGTGTTGAATCTGCTTGAAGGGTGATATATATAGAAAGAGGATACGGACGAGTATCGAAGACTTCTGTATAAGTATGAGTGAGTGTTGTTGGTGAAGTATGAGCAAGACATGGATGGGTGTCAAAAGAGAATGTGTATAAATTATGAACAAAGATTTGCATGTGAGGGTGTAAAAGGTGTTCCGGCAACCTGTGGGGATGACACGGACGGGTGTCGAAGGGAGTGTGTTATAAACAAGTGTTTGATTGGCAACAAGTGTTTTGGCAACCGTGCTGGGGAAAAGTGACACGGGCGAGTGTCAAAAAGGTATGTATAGGTATTTGTATTTGAGAATGAAAAGAGGATATTTTGGCTTATATCTGCAGGGGAATGATATGACACGGACGAGTGTCGAAAGAGTATAAATAAATAGGCATTTGTGTTGGAGAGTGCAAACGTGACGCTTTGGCTTTTATTTGCAGGGGATGTGAGCTTTTATATACTGCTGATGAAATACTGATGGTAATTGCATGTGACTGGCTCGAACCTGGCTTGCGATTATGCAATATGTTTGATTTTTTTTCCGTAATGCTCTGTATTAGACGGAATGCTACGCTTATTTTGGTGTTTTATGATGCGAATGCTATGATTATGCAAAAGAGAAACCGATCCGGGATTCGGATCCCACTGAAGATTGGATCTTTGGCCGATCTGCTTGGAGGGATATCCCAGCTGGGGGAAATCAATGGTAGATTTGTTAGGATATATAGCTCTGCTTGGGGAAATAGATCATTGATAGACCTATCCTGTAAGGAGAACCTCAGCTGGGGAGACAGAAGCTTTCGTTACTTTGTTGTGTAGGAGTTTCAAGCATTGCTCTTCTGAGGAGAGGATGGAAACTCTATGGGGAACTTGGCTGGGGATGCTCCTGTTGATTAGATATGTGCTAGGGATGAGGTAACTTTGACAATTCCGTTGGGGAAAAGCATTTCAGATATTGCTTGGGGAGGAGGTATGCTGGGGAAGTGTGCTTAGCATGCCCCGTGCTGCGTATTGAACACCTGCAATCTGTTAAGACAAGAGAAACGCACAAGTATCCCGAGGTATCCCTTACCGGATTCCGTCATAGGAGTTAGATATTCCTGAAAGTAAATATATTTCCTGCAAGCATTTATTAAGAATGGCTCATTTGTTTTTTTTAATGCAAGTATTTATTATGAACATTGGACATTTTGCAAACGAAACAAAATAGTACGAGAAGAGGTGTGACTGAAAATCTGATTTTATTAATCTGGGTGCCCTGAATTGGCAAATACAGTCAAAGAAACAAATCCCCTGGAATGAGGAGATTGCTATAAATTGAGAAAAGTAAAAGTGCTGGCAATGTTGACGACGCTCCGGTGAGCTTCCTTTGCTATGACCTATATGACCTTGACGTTCTTCTCATATTGATTTCTGAAGAAGGTCGATCCTGACTGATGTTTTATCCTTTCGAAGTTTGCCATGTTGTGAATGATACAGACGAATTCAGAATGCAGTTGTTCGCTTATTCCCTGATTTTACGTGGATCGCCCTTTCGGGTTTTCAATCCACAGGGATACCCATTTTTGCCTGAGCTGTTGTTGCTCCCACCAAATGACAACCGGGCCAAGAGGGGTACAGACGCGAACGGTCGGCGAAAAGGGGAATGAGAACACACAGGAGTGAACTCAAAAAGACAAGAGTCGCCAGCTAGGCATTTTTATCCCGGAGGAAAGGCAATGCTGCATAGACCTAGAAAGATATGGATAAGACGGCCGCGAACCAGAGAGACTGAGAAAGGGGGTTGGTTACAACCTGGGAAGGTATTAGCACCCAGATTGTCCGCCGTACTCGACGGGATCCACGCTTAAAAGATTTGTGTTTTAAAGGGGTAGTGTCAATGCAATTTGTGTATAAAAGAGCTGGAAAAGATGTACAGGTGTCAGTGTAAAGACAAGAGTGAAATGCTCATGATCATGAGGCTAAGAATAATGCTGGAAGGAGGGGGAATATACAGAGACTTTTGTTCGATAACTGTTAAGTTATGCCTATGTATCCTCTCGTGCAATGAGAAAGTCAGAACACCGTAGTTCGACCCAAAGAGACTGAAAGATGAATTGACTTGTGAACTGCTTACTTGTCTATGCTCAAGTGTATGACCTGTCTGGCTCAGGCGCAAACTGTCTTGCATTAGACGGAAGAAGCGAGCTCTCGTTTGTGAGTGAATGAGATGAGAAAAGAATCCCGGAGGAGACGATTATTGTTTGTTTTTGTGTTTTCAGTCTTTTATTGTTTTTGGATTTTGTCATAAGTTAATGAGCTTAAGTCTGAACCAATGGATTTAGTAAACTCATCACATCTTCCCTCTGATTAGGGGTAATGAGAATACCTTAAGTGTGAAGTCAGCTTCTCACACTTAAACACCTTTGGTGTAGGATTAAGATCATTAACCTACTTGTGATTAATTAGATGTTTTTGTTGTTTATGTTTAGTGTTAAGTAATGAGATTAAGCCATAATCAGGGATTAAACAGACTCATTACACCATCCTAATAGAAGGATAACAGATGAGAATGTTCAAGCTGAGGAAGACTCCTCAACTTAATCCATGATTAGGGATTAACCTCATGACAAAACAAAGCCTTTATTAGATGGATTTTAATTAATGATAAGATGAAGAAGTGAATTTTATGGTTTGTAAGACAACCTGAGGGGGACTTGTCCATTAACACTAGGGTTAGTCCTTCTTAACCAATTAAGGAAGAATTAGAACCCTAATGCAAGGCCCAAGTTACAAGCTTGATGTCTTGATAATTATTAAGTGATTTGATTAGAGGAGTTAAACACATTAAGGGTTTAACACTTAGGATTAAAGTTATACACTCCATCCTAATAGAAGGATGCAGGCATAAACTTAATCACAAAGCCTTAAAGCCTTTATGGTTTAGTCCTTGATTATGAGGTGAGAAGAGAAGACTCAATGAGACACAAAGGTAAAAACTAAGAGGGGAGACTAAACAAAACCCTAATCATTGTCATACATGGTTGTTCCTAAGGTTTGTGAGGTTTTCAAGAGAAGTCTTCAATGGAACCACCAGGAAGCAGATGAAAGGATCAGGAGAAGCAAGGTAACTTGCTTCATTCAAGAAGTCAAGTCACTTGAAGAAAGAAAGTGAGAAGAAGAAGGATGAGAAAGCTCAAACTCACTCACATACAAAAATGCAGCAAGGATGTAAAAAAGAGGTGAAGAGAAGTTATGAGAAGTGAAGGCAAATTCACTTCTCAAAGTCACTTACCACCTGAAAAGTTAGTGAAAGAAATGCAATGCAATGCAAAATGAAATGAAATGGTTTGATGTGAACCAAAACCAGAAGCACATATATGATGTTAATGATGCTACAAACATGAGACAAGACATGAGGATGATCATATGAACATATGGATGCAAGAGAAGCATGCTTGGAGCCATGATCATACATGAAAAGTTATGAAATGCAAATGACATACAACAGGGCAAATGAAAGATGCAATGATCAAACATGATTCTCATATGTCTTAAGATGTCAAATGAATCACAAGAATGCATAAAATGCCATGGCAAGTCAAGGTATGAATGCAAATGCAAGATGGATGCATATGGAAGCCCAAATTAGGGTTTATGATCAATGCATCAAACACAAACCAAAATCAGAAGCAAACAACATTATAAAAAATTGAAAATGCCCTCAAAGGATCCCTAAACCTATACTAACCCAAAGCCCAAAGGATAAGTCCCAACTCTTAACCTAGTTCAAGTTATGATTTTTCTAAGTTTTCTAAGGTTTTAGGGTTCCTTGACAAGAAAAATGCCAAACAAATGGAAAATGGAAGATCAAATCATGGCCATTTAATCTCACAAACTACATGATATGCTAAACACAATGCAAAAAGAATCAAAGTCCAACTCATCATGGTTAGGCAGAAGTGATTTTTTGAAGTTTTGATCAAAATAATGCATCAAAATGATTTTAATTCTATGAAAAATTCTCAAAATGCATCAAGATCAAAAAATAAATTTGGTTTGAGGGTTGGACATTGTTTGTAAATGTTTTTAAATGTTTCATGAATTTTTTGGTGATTTTTAAATTCCTAAAAGTATTTTTAATAAATTAATTCTCATTAATTAATTAAAAAGAAACTTTTAAATATTTAAAAATACTTTTTTAATGCAAAAAATAAAAATAAAAATATTTTTGTGTTCTGAAATTAAATAATAACTTGCATAAAAAATTTCAGAATTTTTGAATGGATTTTACTATTTTTAAATAAATGTACAAAAGAAATGCAAAACAAATGAATTAATATTAATAAAAATGAAAAGTAAACACAATGGATGGCCAGGATGGATTCTGGGGATGAAGCCGTTGACTACGCGCGCAGATCAATGGTCCATATTCAAACTTCCTAATTTCTGATTTATGAATTAATTAATTGAGATTAGGGCTTAATGAGTGCATCTGGGCCACACGTACACTCGCCAAGTCAAACAAGTCAACAGATCCAACGCACAAGATTCAAACTTCCTTAATTACACTGGTTAACCCTAATCTTTTTCAGGTGGCCGGAGAAGACCTCCGGTCGTCTTCTCCGGTGGGAACCCCACCTGAAAATTCCTAGAATCTTCAAAACGCAACTAAAATGAAATCTAAACAAACAGAAATCCTTCCCATACTTCACTGAATCAAAACCCTAACATAAACATCATTTATATTGCATCAATCACATGAATCGAAACAAAAGAAATTTTAGGGCAAAACTTTCAGAACACGATTAAACTCTCATCTCTTCACCATTTTCAAAACCAACAACATCAGAGTGATCAGGGAACTACAAAGAACAACTTAGGAACTTTAAAAATCATTTTTGGAAAAAAAGTTCTTGAGCTACCTGAGTTTTGAAGCTTTCAGTTTACAGCTTTCTGGCCTTTCTCCTTTGTGCAATCCACTCCTTATGGTCCCTTGATGATGTTTGGATGCTTAGAAGGAGTTTGTGTTGGATGGTTTGAGAGTTTGAACAGGTTCTGTTCAAGCTCAGGTGAGAATCGTGTTCTTGATTCTTTGAGTTTCAGGTTGATTTTAGGGATGCTTTGTGATCAGGGTGATGTGTTGAGAAGGTCTGTGCAGTTTGTTTGAGTGTTTGTGAGTTGTATGAATTGTTTCGAAAGCTTTTGCTTCAAGGGTGGAAAATGAGAATGCTGTGCTCTTGTGTGTTTCAGGCCTGTGTCTTGTGATGTTTAGCTTGCATTTTGTTTGTATAAACTAATCCTATTGGTCAGATGACATGACATGTCCTTTTGTGATAGGTATGGGTGCTTTTTGCAAATTGTCAACTTTGTGTAAGAAGGGCATGGGATACTTTGCTAGCTTGGTACAAGGGGCTTGTCTTGCGCAGCATGAGGTGAGGAGAGGGCTAGGGTGGTTCAGCAACCAAGGCAACAAGTGGATGAGATGTTATGATGGATTTTGCAACTTGGTTCACTTTGGTTCTCATGAAAAGATCTTGTTCCAAAAGCCATACAAATGTGTGATCCCTTGGTCCATTCTGAACTTTTGATGTTACATGATCATGTTATGTGAATTAGAAGTCCATTTGATAGCCTTAGAACACTTGATCAAGTCATATTGCAAAATACCTCTTTGGTAGAAACTTTGAAATTTTGTGATTTTTACCAACTTTGACAAGCCATAACTTTTGATCCAAAATGAATTAGGTCATGTTCTTGTACTTTTTGAAAAGGGAAAGATCTATTCTACAACTTTCACGACCAAAGTTTTTCCATTTGAAGCTTTTTTTGATCAAAAAGTAAGGGTTGAAAAAGTTGCATAAAATGACATTTTCATAAAAAGTCAAACTTGCCCAAAAAGTCAACTTTGCAAAAGACTTGAAATTCTTGAATTTTGTGAACTTCCAACTTCTTCCATGATCAAATAAAGATCATATACACTCAAAATGATGAAGATCACCCCTTGGTTGGGTCATTGGGGGCCTCAGATGCCCTGATTTTGCACTAACTTGTCCAGAAAGTCAACATTTGATCAGATGACTTCCCCATGGAATTTCTTCATGAAAATTGATATGCATACTCTATATACCATATAGAGACCAATAGAAACAAGAATGACCAAAAAATTTGGAGTTATGGTCTCTGAAACCAAAACCCTAATTTTAGGTCAACTGTGCAGTCAAACCTGGCTCTGCTTCCACACCAATCCCAGTTCTTGTGATTCTTTGACATTCTTGACTTTGAGAGGATATAATATGATGCTTGAACACACATGGACCCCCTTTAAGTGATTGATGACCCTTGGAGTGGCTCAAGAGGCTCTTGGATTGTTCAGATCATAAACCCTAGATGCAGATGACTTTGAATCTATGTAGTGAATCAAAACTGTGATACGAGATGCTATGATTGAGTTTATGCATATGAAATGATCACAAGCCATGGTGTGAATGGGTGAGGGAAAATTTGGGGTGTTTACAGCTGCCCCTATTCAAACATGAGTTAGCTGTGCAGGATGTAAGCAACGGCTTAACAGGCAAGCGAGATAACTTGTGGTTGAATACCAAAGACAGTCCAAAATTGGCACTCACAGAATGAAGAAGAAAAGGGATATAGATTGTAAAAGAAAATAAAGTATATTGTAAAGTGTGGGCGACGGAGGACGACCGTCGAGCAGAGGACGACTGCTGGGTAAAGAGCAATGACGGGGACGGCCGACATGCTGGGAAAAGAATTATGATGGGGACGTCCATCAAGATAAAGCTGTAAAATTCTCTAGGGATTAATGAAACATGACGGGGACGGCCATCAAGTTCATAAAGTAAAGTAACCAACGATGGGGACGGCCATCGGGCTAAACTGATGAAGGACGATCATCAGGAAAAAGAAAAAGGGACCACGACGGGGACGACCATCGGGTTAAAGAATAAATGAAATAAACAGATGATGAGGTACGGTCATCAAAGGTGAAGGACGATCACCTAGCAGGGGACGACTGCTCTATTGGGGATAAGATGAGGGACGGTCATCTAAGGTGGAGGACGACCACCTGGCAGGGTACGGCTGCCGAAAATATCGCGACATAGGACGAATGCCGGATAAAAGGTCAACGATGGGGACGGCCATCGGATGAGCATGATGGAGGACGACCATCAAGAGGTGGAGGACGACCACCTAGCAGGGGACGGCTGCTCTCAAGGTTTATCATGACATAGGAAGAATGCCAGATAACCAAAACCAACAATGGGGACGGCCATTGGATAAAATGATGAAGGACGATCATCAAAAGGTGGAGGACGACCACCTAGCAGGGGACGACTGCTAAATATCACGACATAGGACGAATGTCGGATAGAAAATCAACGATGGGGACGGCCATCGGATGAGCATGATGGAGGACGACCATCAAGAGGTGGAGGACGACCACCTAGCAGGGTACGGCTGCTCTCAGGGTTTATCGTGACACAGGACGAATGTCAGATAAAAAGAAAATTGCTTTGTTGGCGATCTCCTGGGGAGTAGTAAACACGGACGAGTGTTTACATCTAAGAAATAAAAGGGTAAGTGTTTAGATGTTTGTGTATGGATTAAAGATGCGGACGAGCATCCTTAAGACTATGATACGGACGAGTATCATGTAGAAACAAATAAACTGACACGCGTTCAGAGATGATGATACGGACGAGTATCAACTGGTTAACAGAGAACACGGACGAGTGTTGAATCTGAAGGGCCTCTTCTGGGGATTAGTAGACACAGACGAGTATCTATATTCAAGAAGACAAGAGTGTTTGACACAGTGTATGGATTAAAGATGCGGACGAGCATCCTTAAGACTATGATACGGACGAGTATCATGTAGAAACAAACTCTTGATGCATGTTCTGAGATGATGGTACGGACGAGTACCAACGAGTTAACAAAGAACAAGGACTAGTGTTGAATCTGCGGGGATATATAAATGGTATATAGAAGATACGGACGAGTACCTGCATAAGTGTGAGTGGTGTATAGATGGGTGTTTAATCTGCTGGGGAGAGTGTGACACAGACGAGTGTCAAAGGAGAAGAGAATAGTATAAACGAGTATCTGGTATACAAAGTGTTTAAGTTACTGTACTGGGGAGTGATGACACGGACGGGTGTCAAAGGGTATATACACTGGTGTTGTGAATGTAAGGCAACTGCTTTGCTGGGGAATCTTCGCTGGGGATTTTGGGGGAGTATTCTGTATGTTGATGAATTGTCATTATTTACAAGTGTTTGATTCAAAACATGGCTTATGATTATGCTATATGTTTGATTTTTTCCGTAATGCTCCGTACTGAACGGAATGCTACGCTTTGCGGGTGAGTATGATGTGAATGCTATGATCATGCAAAGATACCCAACCGGGACTCGGATCCCGTTGCTGCAAAGATCTTGGTCGATCTGCTTGAAATGGACATCCCAGCTGGGGGTGAGATCGTTGGTAGATCTGATGGGAAGCATTTGCTTGGGGATATAGGTCATTGATAGACCTATCCTTGTACTGAGGGACTCAACTGGGGTTTGAAGAAGCTTTCCTCACTCTGTTGTGATCTTTCATGCACTGCTCTTTCTGAATAGAGGCTGAAACTCTGTGGGAGGGGGCTCCTTGACTTTTGTATTTTGGCTGAGGACGAAATGGCAACTCGGCTGGGGGGGAAAACACTTCAAGTGTTAAGACGGAGCGAGCACTGATTTGCCAGCTTGCTGAGATGAAGCTTACATGCCCCAAGTTGCGTTCTGGATACCTGCAATCCTGCAAAGATAGGGAAACGCACAAGTAATCCCGAGGTATCCTTTACTGGATTCCGTCATAGGAGTTAGACACTTCTGGGAGTAAGTATATTTCCTGCAAGCACGTGTTTTTATTTTTGAAGATAAACATCTGTATTTTATGCAATCAGTTTTTCTCTTAAGACATCAGACATTTTTGCAAATAAAAAAATGTACAAGGCGAGACATGACTGAAAATTTGTTTTTATTAATTCATATGCCCTGAATTGGCGAGATACAGTCAAAGAAACATATCCCCTGAAATGAGGAGATTGTTACAAATTGAGAAACAAAATGCTGGCAATGTTGATGACGCTTTAAGGAGCTTCCTCTTTACTATGACTCGTATGACTTTTGACGTTCTTCTCATCTTGCTTTCTGAAGAAGGCTGATTCTGATTGAAGCTTGATCCTTTCGAAGCTTACCAAGTTGTAAACGATACAGACGAATTCAAAATGCAGTTGTTCGCTTATTCCCTTATTTTGCATGGATCGCCCTTTCGGGTTTTCAATCCATCGGGATACCCATTTTTGCCTGAGTTGTCCAATGCGGATTTTCAACTCAGCGGGTGTACATTTTTGTTTATTTTCCCTTATTTTTGCCCGAGTCTTTTATTCTGTTTTTGACTCGCCGGGATGCCCTATTTTTGCCTGGACTTACATTCTGTTTTTGTGTCCAGCGGGTCATTTTTATGCGAAGTATTTTTTAACTGCATCTGAATTCACAGGGGACGGGAAGTCTTCACCATCCATAGTGCTGAGCATCAGTGCTCCACCCGAGAAAAATTTCTTTACTACAAATGGTCCTTCATAATTTGGAGTCCACTTGCCCCTGTGGTCTGTATGAGGAGGGAGGATTCTCTTCAGCACAAGATCTCCTACTTGGTACTCTCGGTGCCTGACTTTCTGATCGAAGGCTTTCTTCATTCTTTTCTGATACAACTGCCCATGACAAATTGCAGCCAATCTTTTCTCTTCAATCAGACTCAGCTGTTCATATCGGGACCTGACCCATTCTGCTTCGTTCAGCTTAACATCCATCAATACCCGTAGGGAGGGTAATTCGACTTCGACAGGTAGGACTGCTTCCATACCATATATAAGCTGATACGGTGTTGCCCCAGTGGATGTTCTGATTGACGTGCGGTACCCATGCAAGGCAAATGGTAACATTTCATGCCAGTCTTTGTAGGTGACTACCATCTTCTGCACAATCTTCTTAATATTCTTATTAGCTACCTCAACAGCGCCGTTCATTTTTGGCCTGTAAGGAGAAGAATTGTGATGTTGAATCTTGAAGTCCCGGCACAGCTCTGCCATCATTTTGTTGTTCAAGTTGGAACCGTTATCAGTAATGATTCGCTCGGGAACTCCATATCGACAGATGATATCTCTTCAGAAATCTGGCTACCACTTGTCTTGTAACATTGGCATAGGAGGCTGCTTCAACCCACTTGGTGAAATAGTCAATGGCAACCAAGATGAATCTGTGGCCGCTCGAAGCAGTTGGCTCAATCTTGCCGATCATGTCAATGCCCCACATAGAAAAAGGCCAAGGTGAAGACATCACATTCAAATGATTGGGAGGCACATGTACTTTATCCGCATAAATCTGGCATTTATGGCATTTTCTGGCGTAAGCACAAGAGTCAGCATCCATTGTGATCCAGTAATAGCCTGATCTTAGCAACTTTTTAGCCATGGCATGCCCTCCTGCATGGGTACCAAAGGATCCTTCGTGCACTTCATGCATTAACAAGTCTGCCTCGGTTCTATCGACGCATCTAAGGAGCACCATATCAAAATTCCTTTTGTACAGGGAACCATCAGTGTTCAGAAAGAAACTACCAGCAAGCCTTCTCAAAGTCTTCTTATCATTGGAAGATGCCCCAGGTGGGTATGTTTGATCCTTCAAGAAACACTTAATGTCATGGAACCAAGGCTTATCATCCTTGACAACATCTGCCGCGAACACATATGCTGGTCTGTCAAGTCTGGATACTGAAATCTGCGGTACAAAGTTGGCAGCTTGAACTCTGATCATAGATGAAATGGTAGCCAGAGCATCTGCGAACTGATTCTCGTCCCGAGGGATATACTCAAGCTTGACTGTTGTAAAGAAAGTCAATAGCCTCCTTGTATAATCCCTGTAAGGTATCAGATGATCCTGGTGGGTGTACCATTTGCCATTGGTCTGATTAACTACCAGAGCTGAATCCCCGAATACAGTCAACGTCTTGATCCTGAGGTCAATGGCTTCCTCAAGACCCATAATGCAAGCTTCGTATTCAGCTTCGTTGTTAGTGCAGTTGAAAGTGAGCTTTGCCGAGAAAGGCATGTGAACTCCTTTAGGTGTAATGAGTACTGCACCAACACCTCGACCATTCATATTAACAGCCCCATCAAACATCATAGTCCATTCTTCTTCCGGGTCAGGCCCTTCAGTGTGAACAGGCTCTTCATGATCTTTTGCTTTTATGAACATGATGTCTTCATCAGGGAAGTCAAACCTCATAGGCTGGTAATCATCAATAGGTTGCTCGGCAAGATATTCAGACAATACACTGCCCTTGATGGCTTTCTGAGATGTGTATTGGATGTCATATTCTGTGAGAATCATTTGCCATCTTGCAACCCGTCCGGTAAGTGCTGGCTTCTCGAAAATATACTTGACTGGATCCATCTTTGAGATCAACAAAGTGGTGTGGGTCAACATATACTGTCTCAGTCGGCGAGCAGCCCACGCTAAAGCACAGCAAGTTTTCTCAAGCAGTGAATAACGTTGTTCACAGTCGGTAAACTTTTTGCTTAGGTAGTATATTGCATACTCTTTTCGACCAGACTCGTCATGCTGGCCCAGCACACACCCCATTGACTCTTCTAATACTGTCAAGTACATTATCAGAGGTCTTCCTTCAACTGGAGGCATAAGGATTGGAGGCTCTTGTAAGTATTCCTTGATCTTGTCAAAAGCCTTCTGACAGTCTTCGTTCCACCTGACCATCTGTTCTTTTCTCAACAATTTGAACAAGGGCTCACAGGTTGCTGTAAGGTGAGATATGAACCTTGAGATGTAGTTCAATCGACCTAAGAACCCTCGAACTTCCTTCTCTGTCTTTGGTGCAGGCATTTCTTGAATGGCTTTGACTTTATCAGGGTCAACTTCAATCCCTTTCTCACTTACAATAAATCCCAGCAGCTTACCAGATCGCACCCCGAACGTGCACTTGTTGGGGTTCAACTTCAATTGGTACCTCCTCAGACGCTTGAACAGCTTTAGCAGATTTACCAGGTGGTCTTCTTCAGTGAGGGACTTGGCAATCATATCATCCACGTAACATTCTATCTCTTTATGGATCATATCGTGGAATAACGTTACCATAGCCCGTTGATACGTTGCACCAGCATTCTTCAACCCGAATGGCATTACCTTGTAGCAGAACGTGCCCCAGGGTGTGATGAAAGTTGTCTTCTCCATGTCTTCAGGTGACATCTTAATCTGATTATATCCTGAAAATCCATCCATGAAGGAGAATACCGAGAACTGAGTCGTATTATCCACCAATACATCAATGTGAGGTAAAGGGAAGTCATCTTTCGGGCTGGCTCTGTTCAGATCCCGGTAGTCAACACACATTCTTACTTTGCCGTCTTTCTTAGGCACAGGTACTATGTTAGCAACCCACGGCGGATAGCTAGTTACAGCAAGGAACCCGGCGTCCCACTGCTTCTGTACCTCTTCTTTGATTTTCATTGCCATATCTGGGCGAGTACGACGCAGTTTCTGTTTAACCGGCGGGCATTCTTCTCTTAAAGGCAGCTTGTGCACAACAATGTCGGTGTCCAAACCTGGCATATCTTGATAAGACCAAGCAAACACATCCACATACTCTTGAAGCAGGTCAACCAGTTGTCTCTTCACCGAGTCTTGTAAGCAGGCCCCGATTTTAACTTCTCTCACGTCTTCATCTGTACCAAGATTGATCGTCTCTACCTCCTCCTGATGAGGGGTGATAACCTTCTCCTCCTGTCTCAACAATATGGCTAGCTCTTCAGGAAGCTCATACTCTTCTTCAACCCCTTCATCAGCTTGATTGATTGGATTGTCAAAGTCATATGAAGTCATAGCCGTGCTGTTGTCGGTGCAGTCTGGAAGGCACTCTCTGCAAGGGTTCAGTTTGTTCATTTTAGTGATTTAATTTTAATCTTGTTTAGAAAAGTGAAATAAAGTTGTCATTTTGAAAACACTGCCATTTATTTTTTGTACAAAAAGAAAAATGGAAAAACAGTGAGCAGAAAAGAAAAAGACTCATTTGCAAAAGATGTCTGATATTTCATTGATTAATCTTGTTGCACAAAAATTACAGATGGCCCGATTACAAAATGAGTCTTGTCATCTTGGGCAAGATGCAAGACTTTGATGCATGCTATAAAATACAGGAAATAATAATTACTCTGCATGAGTAACTCTTATAATTTCCTGGGAAGACCAGTTTGAGATACTGCTCCCCGGGATCTTTGGACGGATCCAACTCTCCAGGTTGCAGTCGCTTTCATCCTCGTCTTCCAAATTGTTGACAGCATCAGGGGTGAGCATCCCCCCACTAACAAAGTTGGGCTCCTTAGCAGCCTCTGCTTGATCTTGTTGAGTTGGTTTGTAACCCAACCCAAATCTATCCTCTTTCTTCTCCACAGGTAACAGTTTGCCCCAACCTTGGGCATTTCCTTCCTCAACAACCTTCTGGGCTTGTTGATAGGACATTATTGAAGTTCCAGGTACAGCAGATGTTTCATTTATGTTCAAGGCCTCGAACCCCTGACTCATTGTTTCGTGGATCTCTCCATCCATCTCAATGTACTTGTAAGTAGCCAAATGGCTAACAAAAATATCCTCCTCTCCACAGATAGTAACGACTTGGCCCTCCCACTCGAATTTTAACTTCTGGTGAAGGGTTGAGGTCACGGCGCCAGCGGCGTGAATCCATGGCCTACCCAATAGACAACTGTAGGCAGGCTGTATATCCATCACATAGAAGGTCGTTTTGAAAGTTTGCGGGCCAATCGTTATAGGCAACTCAATTTCTCCCAGAACCGATCTCTTAGAACCATCAAAGGCTCTCACCACCAGGTTGCTGGGACGTAATGCCAATCCGTCACACTCTAGCTTCACAAGGGCTTTTTTAGGTAAGACATTGAGGGATGACCCTGTGTCTACCAGCACATGGGAAAGAACTGCACCTTTACATTCCATGGTGATGTGCAAAGCCTTGTTATGATTGCGGCCTTCCGTAGTCAAATCAGTGTTGGTGAACCCTAGTCCATGACTAGCATTAACATTTCCAACCACAGCTTCCAACTGATTGACGGTGATCTCTTCAGGCACATAAGCTGCGTGCAAGACTTTTAGTAGTGCGTTCCGATGAGCTTCGGAGCACATAAGCAATGATAGAATAGAGATCTTGGAAGGCGTCTGGTGAAGCTGATCCACTATTTTGTAATCACTTTTCTTGATGATTCTCATGAACTCATCAACTTCTTGATCAAAGGGTGTTTTCAAAGCTTCCTTAACAATCTGCTCTTCCTGCACCAAGCTTTTCCCTTTTGCCTTGGCAGCAGCTTCTGCTTCGGCAGTGGGTCTTTGAGTTTGTGGAGCAAAGAGACGTCCGCTTCGAGTGAAGCCTCTGCTTCCTCCCACATTGTCTATTTGTGGTGCAGGGTTTGATGATTCAAGAGTGATTTTCTGTCCGCAGTATAGATCAGAGCCGTAATGCCAGGGGATGGCATTACTGCTTTCATAAGGTACTGGCCCAGGCACCGTGATGGTGACTGGACTGATGGAAGCTGCAGAAGGGACTGTGATAGTCTGTGGATCATAGTATATTGTGACTGGTGCTCTGATGGGAGTAGCACTTTGTGAGTTGTAAGAAGAATCATTTTCAGGATCATAATAAATCGTAACCGTTGAGACATTTGCTGCTGAAGTTGTAGGAGACATTGTTGGAAGGATGGGTGTTGTTGTTGTAGGAGGTTCTGAATGAAGTGGTGCTGAAGTTGTAGAAGGGATGTTTGCTGATATCTGGTTCGTTGAAGTAACAGATGAAGCATTTGTTGATGAGATTGAAGATTTGCTTGGAACAATGGTTGTTGCATTTGTAGAAGACTCGGGAACTGTGGCTGATGAGATTGCTGGATTGGTAGGAATTGACGTCGTGATTTGAAGCAGGCCACTCTGGATGAGACCATCTATGCCATCTCTCAAATTATCACAACCATTCACTGAAATGTTGCAATAAGCACACCCTAGCTCACATCCCGGGAACATTTGACATTCAAGGAGTTGAGCTTTGATCTCTACCAACGGTGTCCGAATCTGACCCACACTGGTTATTAAGTAAGACGGTTTGTCTTCTTCAATAGCATTGATTCTGGGACCTCCGTGGTTTGGCATAGGGTTCTTGTTGACATTTGGTGGTGGTGCAAAATTCAGAGCCTTAGAGTCTACCAAGTCCTGTACCTTCATGTGCAGAGCTCTGCACTTTTCTGTACTGTGACCAGGTGCATTTGAGTGAAAAGCACATCTGGCGTTGGAGTCGTAATTTCTGGGTAGACTGGTGGGATCCGGAGGTGCCAACGTCCTTAGCTCAACCAGGTTGAGTTTCAGAAGTTGTGGCAGTAATGTGGCATATGGCATAGGGATCGGATCGATCACCCTATTGGCCTGAGAAGGTCTCTGTTGGAACGGTCTTTGCTGATTGTTGTTGTTGGTGTTGTTGTAATTTCTCTGAGGAGGATACTGAGTCTGTTGCTGATAATTTTGTTGCTGTGGTTGATAAACTGGTTGTGGATGAATTGGAGCGGGAATGGTGACTGCTGCCACGGATCTATGAACATATTGGGGTCTGCCCCTGTTGGTGTGGATAGCATTGGTCTCACCAGTTCTTCTTGGGCCCACAAAAGGCTTCCTTGTGTTGCTGGATGAGCTGGCACCGTTGTCAGAAATTTTGCCCATCTTTAACAGGCTCTCTATTCTTTCTCCAGCTATAACGACATCTGTAAAGCTGGTAGAAGAGAAAGCAGTCAGCCTGTCAATGTATGTTCCTTGGAGGGTGTTCATAAACATATCTGCCATCTCCCTCTCTGACATAGGTGGCTGGACAGCAGCAGCCAGCTGCCTCCACCTCTGGGCGTACTCGCGGAAGCTTTTTCTAGATGACTGTGACATCCCCATCAGGAGGGTCCTGTTGGGTGCCATATCCAAATTATACTGGTATTGTCTGATGAAGGCCTCTGCCAAGTCTTTCCAACACCTGATGGTCGCTCTAGTCAGATGGGAGTGCCATTCCCTTGACGCTCCAGTTAAACTATCCTCAAAATAAAACATCCATAGCTTCTCGTCCATGGTATATGCCTTCAACCTTCCCAAAAAGGATTGTAAGTGGGTCCGTGGGCAAGAAGTCCCGTTGTATTTCTCAAAACAAGGAGGCTTAAACTTATGGGGAATCCTGACCCCGTCCACTAAGCCCATGTCCATAACATCAAAACCCAAAGAGTTTTGAGACTCCAAGGATCTTAACTTTTCAGCAATTTCATCCAGCCTTCTGTCATAGGCCTCCTCCCCAGCACCCATTACTGTGAACTGATCCTCCTGGGGGTCTTCTTGCAGCACTCTGCCTGCAGTGGCAGTCCCTTGAACATTAGCAGGAATGTTGATCTCTTGATGAAGGTGGGGTCCAAATACAGGGGGGTTGACGTGAGGTTGGACCCTCTCATTGTTGCTTGTCCCAGCAGTCCCTATATGGGGATCTTCCTGATTCTGCCTTTCTACCATTGCTCTCAATCTTTCTTGGCTCTGAGCCATGTTGTTCATCACTTCCATAAACTGCGTCATCTGAGTTCTCATTTCCAATCTTTCGTTGGCCATTTGGTTCCTGACCTCTGCAAGGTCCTGTTGTACCTGGTCCATTTGTATGCCCGGAAGATTGTTACGGGTTGGATATCGGTGTGGACGGTTGAGTGGAAATACCCGACGTCGAGCAATAGTTCCTGGGTTACACAACAGAGTTAGCAACAACAACAAAATAAACCTACAAAACAAACAAAAGGGTTAGCATGCAATGCAGTATGCTTATTTGTTTCCAAGGTATCCGGCTTGGCACTCGGTTTTGACCCTTCCAGACCCTTGAAGATACTGTTGATGTTGCTTGAAAAGAACTTAAATGGAACAAACTGATACATATATTACAAAAAAGCAAATGATACATAATTTGTTCTTTACAAAACATGCCCTCTGAGGGGTCAAAATACATCACAGGAAAATAAAAGTACATGAAATGAAAGCAACAACAAGCAAAAGTCAAACACCAAGACCAAACTCATCCTCCTGAACTTCCTTGAGAAGTGCTTCAGTCACAGGATCAGCTGGACGCTCCGTGAGATTCCTGATAAGGAGATTCCGGGTAATAACAGCTGCAGTTAGCTTCTTGTGTTGACTCTGGTCCTTTGACCTCTTCACTCCAGCTCTGATCTTCAGCTCTGATATCTCCCTCTGGGCTGCTGCCAGGGCTTCCTGCTGCTCTTTTGCACTAGCTTCCAGCTGCTCAATCTTGTCCTGAGTCCTCTTATCTTCCAGAGTACGAGCTTCGGTGATCCTGACCCACCTAGCTTGACTCTCCTTCAGATACAAATCAGTCCTGGCTTTCTGGAACTGGGCTTCTTTGCAAGCATTCTTCAAGATTTGCTCCCCAGCCTTAGACTTCTTGATGTAATCCTCAGACTTCTCAATTCTGGCTAAATGTTCCACTTTCAACTTTTCCAACCTTTCAATATCCAGCCTACCATCACTCCTCTCCCAGAGGGTCTTCTGTAGGGCCTGAGTCAACTTCTCATTTCTTTCTTTCAAACTCTCAAACTCCTCTAAGCTGACAGTGGCAGGAGGTGGTGCTGAGGATGGCCCAGGCATATCCTCCATGGTGAAGGGCATCCCAGAAAATTAAGCTCTGGCATGGGACCACTCATAGTACTGTGCTGATGCCACATTGTTGCACTTCCCCAGAATGGTTACTCCTTTAGTTTGAACATTGTCCCAGGCCCAGACCGCTTGCCTGACAATAGCCAGATTAGGCTTGTTCTCACAGTAAAGAGTCTCAGCCAGATCTTGTACCTTAGGAGTGTGGACCAGTGCATAGCCCAGTTGTCTTTTGAATAGTAGAGGGTTGTAGTTGATGCAACCCTTAACTCCTATCAGGGGTACATTGGGAAACTGCCCACAACTGGTAATGATGTCCCTGCCTTTTGTGCTTTGAGTGCACCACCTGATATCAGCTGAGGTCAAAGCAGTGAGTCTTCTAGCCCAGTTTCTCTGCTGATGAGGATTCAAAAATGCATCTGTCTTGGGCAAATGCTTGAGAAGCCAAGTATGGAACAAAGGAGCACAGCACCTCACTAATCTTCCCCTCTGCTTTTCATTCCTTTGGTGCACTGAGTAGTAGAAATCCCCCAATAAAGTGGGCACTGGGTTCCTCAGAATGAAAAGGTGGATTGCATTCTTGCTGATGAATCTAGGCTCATCTGCAAATAATATAATCCCATATATGCTCAGGGCCAACAAAGCACAGACTGCTTTCCACTCTCCCAAAGAAACTTTCAGGGTAGCTTGAGAGATCAAGAAATCCAGATGCAGGCCAGAGATTCCAGCCTTAGTAGTCATATGCTGCCCAATCAGAACTGGTTCCAGATGCAATGCCTTTGCTATCTCCTCATTGCTTGGGAAAGCCATCTCCGGGTTGAAGGGGACTCCACCCCTGATAGGTATACCAACCAATGATGAGTATTCCTCCAATAAAGGTCCCAACTGGAAATCTTGAAAAGTGAAACACCTCAGTGGGGGATCATAAACTTGCAGGCAAGTATGAATCAGGCTCCTCTGTGAAGGGTCCAAATCCATAACCACATCAAGTATGTCTCCATAGTGTTCCCTGAACAGTGGTATATGGTCTGGAGTAACCAGGGTCTGAATCCTCCTGATGTCAGCTAGCTCAGGCTGAAAGAAATGGTAGGAGATATTACTCTTCTTAGGCGCCATGTTATTGAAGAAGAGTTGAGACAGGTGCTGATGATAACACTGAAAATGGGCCACTGACAGGCTGAGACTGATGATGCAGGTGACTGAAGCAAGTAGCAGACAACTGAAGAAGATACTGATGAAGATAGGTCTATACAGATGATGGGGTCAAAACCAAGCCAAAAATAAAGGATGGATACCCTGAAAAACAAATAAGCAAATGTCAAAATGATGCAATGATGATGTATGCAAATGATATGCAAGGGTTTGTGACTGAGCTGGATCTAATCAAGTGCTCTGATATAAGTCCATATATGTTCAAGAAATCCAGATGGAGGTCTATAAGTCCAGTAACCAAGGTGGGGGAATCAAATAGAGAGTCACATATCCAGGGTTTAGAATCACAAGAACTGTTCCAACATGGAGTACTCTTAATCAAATCAAAGTAATAGGGTATGCTGAGGTCAAGGGTACCTGCAAACCTGTAAACAGCCCAACCCCCCTCACAGGTGGTGTTCTAAAACAAGGATCCTCAGACTTGGATCAGTTATGAGAAGTGTAAACACTTCTAACCCGGAGGTACAGTGTTTACAATAACCATAAAAGATCCTCCTCTAATTAACCTCAGTTTCTGAAGGTCAATACTAAAGGTCATCCAGACTTAGCAGGCTTCCCAGATAGCCCTAGTATTGCAGGAAATCTGCAACACAGAGTTCTCAAGAAGAAACCCATATCTGAACCGTGTTTCATATTCCCGCACCAGACCGAGATGGAATGGGAAAGAATATGAACCACTCTAGCCTAGGTGTCACTCAGGTCCCAGGTATAGGACCTCAACTCTCAATAGAACACCCACCCACAAAAGCAAACAAATAGATCCAGCCAGCACAGTATGACAATATGATATAATGCAAAGCTATACAAAAAGCAGTAAAATAACTGTACATAAAGCAAAAATAAATACAAATATACAAACACAAATAACACATAACACCCCAGTAAACACAAATCAATCAAGCGCTAGGAGGAACCCACGAAAATAACCAGAAGCCCTGGTTGCAGTATAAGGGTCCCCAGCAGAGTCGCCAAGCTGTCGCTCCCACCAAATGACAACCGGGCCAAGAGGGGTACAGACGCGAACGGTCGGCGAAAAGGGGAATGAGAACACACAGGAGTAAACTCAAAAAGACAAGAGTCGCCAGCTAGGCATTTTTATCCTGGAGGAAAGGCAATGCTGCATAGACCTAGAAAGATATGGATAAGACGGCCGCGAACCAGAGAGACTGAGAAAGGGGGTTGGTTACAACCTGGGAAGGTATTAGCACCCAGATTGTCCACCATACTCGACGGGATCCACGCTTAAAAGATTTGTGTTTTAAAGGGGTAGTGTCAATGCAATTTGTGTATAAAAGAGCTGGAAAAGATGTACAGGTGTCAGTGTAAAGACAAGAGTGAAATGATCATGATCATGAGGCTAAGAATAATGCTGGAAGGAGGGGGAATATACAGAGACTTTTGTTCGATAACTGTTAAGTTATGCCTATGTATCCTCTCGTGCAATGAGGAAGTTAGAACACCGTAGTTCGACCCAAAGAGACTGAAAGATGAATTGACTTGTGAACTGCTTACTTGTCTATGCTCAAGTGTATGACCTGTCTGGCTCAGGTGCAAACTGTCTTGCATTAGACGGAAGAAGCGAGCTCTCGTTTGTGAGTGAATGAGATGAGAAAAGAATCCCGGAGGAGACGATTATTGTTTGTTTTTGTGTTTTCAGTCTTTTATTGTTTTTGGATTTTGTCATAAGTTAATGAGCTTAAGTCTGAACCAATGGATTTAGTAAACTCATCACATCTTCCCTCTGATTAGGGGTAATGAGAATACCTTAAGTGTGAAGTCAGCTTCTCACACTTAAACACCTTTGGTGTAGGATTAAGATCATTAACCTACTTGTGATTAATTAGATGTTTTTGTTGTTTTTGTTTAGTGTTAAGTAATGAGATTAAGCCATAATCAGGGATTAAACAGACTCATTACACCATCCTAATAGAAGGATAACAGATGAGAATGTTCAAGCTGAGGAAGACTCCTCAACTTAATCCATGATTAGGGATTAACCTCATGACAAAACAAAGCCTTTATTAGATGGATTTTAATTAATGATAAGATGAAGAAGTGAATTTTATGGTTTGTAAGACAACCTGAGGGGGACTTGTCCATTAACACGAGGGTTAGTCCTTCTTAACCAATTAAGAAAGAATTAGAACCCTAATGCAAGGCCCAAGTTACAAGCTTGATGTCTTGATAATTATTAAGTGATTTGATTAGAGGAGTTAAACACATTAAGGGTTTAACACTTAGGATTAAAGTTATACACTCCATCCTAATAGAAGGATGCAGGCATAAACTTAATCACAAAGCCTTAAAGCCTTTATGGTTTAGTCCTTGATTATGAGGTGAGAAGAGAAGAATCAATGAGACACAAAGGTAAAAACTAAGAGGGGAGACTAAACAAAACCCTAATCATTGTCATACATGGTTGTTCCTAAGGTTTGTGAGGTTTTCAAGAGAAGTCTTCAATGGAACCACCAGGAAGCAGATGAAAGGATCAGGAGAAGCAAGGTAACTTGCTTCATTCAAGAAGTCAAGTCACTTGAAGAAAGAAAGTGAGAAGAAGAAGGATGAGAAAGCTCAATCTCAATCACATAAAAAAATGCATCAAGGATGTAAAAAATAGGTGAAGAGAAGTTATGAGAAGTGAAGGCAAATTCACTTCTCAAAGTCACTTACCACCTGAAAAGTTAGTGAAAGAAATGCAATGCAATGCAAAATGAAATGAAATGGTATGATGTGAACCAAAACCAGAAGCACATATATGATGTTAATGATGCTACAAACATGAGACAAGACATGAGGATGATCATATGAACATATGGATGCAAGAGAAGCATGCTTGGAGCCATGATCATACATGAAAAGTTATGAAATGCAAATGACATACAACAGGGCAAATGAAAGATGCAATGATCAAACATGATTCTCATATGTCTTAAGATGTCAAATGAATCACAAGAATGCATAAAATGCCATGGCAAGTCAAGGTATGAATGCAAATGCAAGATGGATGCATATGGAAGCCCAAATTAGGGTTTATGATCAATGCATCAAACACAAACCAAAATCAGAAGCAAACAACATTATAAAAAATTGAAAATGCCCTCAAAGGATCCCTAAACCTATACTAACCCAAAGCCCAAAGGAGAAGTCCCAACTCTTAACCTAGTTCAAGTTATGATTTTTCTAAGTTTTCTAAGGTTTTAGGGTTCCTTGACAAGAAAAATGCCAAACAAATGGAAAATGGAAGATCAAATCATGGCCATTTAATCTCACAAACTACATAATATGCTAAACACAATGAAAAAAGAATCAAAGTCCAACTCATCATGGTTAGGCATAAGTGATTTTTTGAAGTTTGGATCAAAATAATGCATCAAAATGATTTTAATTCTATGAAAAATTCTCAAAATGCATCAAGATCAAAAAATAAATTTGGTTTGAGGGTTGGACAATGTTTCTAAATGTTTTTAAATGTTTCATGAATTTTTTGGTGATTTTTAAATTCCTAAAAGTATTTTTAATAAATTAATTCTCATTAATTAATTAAAAAGAAACTTTTAAATATTTAAAAATACTTTTTTAATGCAAAAAATAAAAATAAAAATATTTTTGTGTTCTGAAATTAAATAATAACTTGCATAAAAAATTTCAGAATTTTTGAATGGATTTTACTATTTTTAAATAAATGTACAAAAGAAATGCAAAACAAATGAATTAATATTAATAAAAATGAAAAGTAAACACAATGGATGGCCAGGATGGATTCTGGGGATGAAGCCGTTGACTACGCGCGCAGATCAATGGTCCATATTCAAACTTCCTAATTTCTGATTTATGAATTAATTAATTGAGATTAGGGCTTAATGAGTGCATCTGGGCCACACGTACACGCGCCAAGTCAAACAAGTCAACAGATCCAACGCACAAGATTCAAACTTCCTTAATTACACTGGTTAACCCTAATCTTTTTCAGGTGGCCGGAGAAGACCTCCGGTCGTCTTCTCCGGTGGGAACCCCACCTGAAAATTCCTAGAATCTTCAAAACGCAACTAAAATGAAATCTAAACAAACAGAAATCCTTCCCATACTTCACTGAATCAAAACCCTAACATAAACATCATTTATATTGCATCAATCACATGAATCGAAACAAAAGAAATTTTAGGGCAAAACTTTCAGAACACGATTAAACTCTCATCTCTTCACCATTTTCAAAACCAACAACATCAGAGTGATCAGGGAACTACAAAGAACAACTTAGGAACTTTAAAAATCATTTCTGGAAAAAAAGTTCTTGAGCTACCTGAGTTTTGAAGCTTTCGGTTTACAGCTTTCTGGCCTTTCTCCTTTGTGCAATCCACTCCTTATGGTCCCTTGATGATGTCTGGATGCTTAGAAGGAGTTTGTGTTGGATGGTTTGAGAGTTTGAACAGGTTCTGTTCAAGCTCAGGTGAGAATCGTGTTCTTGATTCTTTGAGTTTCAGGTTGATTTTAGGGGTGCTTTGTGATCAGGGTGATGTGTTGAGAAGGTCTGTGCAGTTTGTTTGAGTGTTTGTGAGTTGTATGAAGTGTTTCGAAAGCTTTTGCTTCAAGGGTGGAAAATGAGAATGCTGTGCTCTTGTGTGTTTCAGGCCTGTGTCTTGTGATGTTTAGCTTGCATTTTGTTTGTATAAACTAATCCTATTGGTCAGATGACATGACATGTCCTTTTGTGATAGGTATGGGTGCTTTTTGCAAATTGTCAACTTTGTGTAAGAAGGGCATGGGCTACTTTGCTAGCTTGGTACAAGGGGCTTGTCTTGCGCAGCATGAGGTGAGGAGAGGGCTAGGGTGGTTCAGCAACCAAGGCAACAAGTGGATGAGATGTTATGATGGATTTTGCAACTTGGTTCACTTTGGTTCTCATGAAAAGATCTTGTTCCAAAAGCCATACAAATGTGTGATCCCTTGGTCCATTCTGAACTTTTGATGTTACATGATCATGTTATGTGAATTAGAAGTCCATTTGATAGCCTTAGAACACTTGATCAAGTCATATTGCAAAATACCTCTTTGGTAGAAACTTTGAAATTTTGTGATTTTTACCAACTTTGACAAGCCATAACTTTTGATCCAAAATGAATTAGGTCATGTTCTTGTACTTTTTGAAAAGGGAAAGATCTATTCTACAACTTTCATGACCAAAGTTTTTCCATTTGAAGATTTTTTTGATCAAAAAGTAAGGGTTGAAAAAGTTGCATAAAATGACATTTTCATAAAAAGTCAAACTTGCCCAAAAAGTCAACTTTGCAAAAGACTTGAAATTCTTGAATTTTGTGAACTTCCAACTTCTTCCATGATCAAATAAAGATCATATACACTCAAAATGATGAAGATCACCCCTTGGTTGGGTCATTGGGGGCCTCAGATGCCCTGATTTTGCACTGACTTGTCCAGAAAGTCAACCTTTGATCAGATGACTTCCCCATGGAATTTTTTCATGAAAATTGATATGCATACTCTCTATACCATATAGAGACCAATAGAAACAAGAATGACCAAAAAATTTGGAGTTATGGTCTCTGAAACCAAAACCCTAATTTTAGGTCAACTGTGTAGTCAAACCTGGCTCTGCTTCCACACCAATCCCAGTTCTTGTGATTCTTTGACATTCTTGACTTTGAGAGGATATAATATGATGCTTGAACACACATGGACCCCCTTGAAGTGATTGATGACCCTTGGAGTGGCTCAAGAGGCTCTTGGATTGTTCAGATCACAAACCCTAGATGCAGATGACTTTGAATCTATGCAGTGAATCAAAACTGTGATACGAGATGCTATGATTGAGTTTATGCATATGAAATGATCACAAGCCATGGTGTGAATGGGTGAGGGAAAATTTGGGGTGTTTACAGCTGTCCAACGTGGCTTTTCAACCCAGCGGGTGTACACATTTTTTTTCTTCAATTTTTCCCTTATTTTTGCCCGAGCCTTTTATTCTGTTTTTGACTCGCCGGGATGCCCTATTTTTTCCTGAACTTACAATCTGTTTTTATGTCCAGCGGGTCATTTTATGCGAAGTATTTTTTAACTGCATCTGAATTCACAGGGGATAGGAAATCTTCACCATCCATAGTAGTGATCATCAATGCTCCACCAGAGAAAACCTTCTTTACTATGAATGGACCATCGTAGTTTGGAGTCCACTTGCCCTTGTGGTCTGTATGAGGAGGAAGAAGTCTTTTCAGCACAAGATCTCCCACTTGGTATTCCCGAAGCCTGACTTTCTGATCGAAGGCTTTCTTCATCCTTTTCTGATATAGCTGCCCATGACAAATTGCAGCTAATCTCTTTTCTTCGATCAGATTCAATTGATTGTACCGAGACCGAACCCATTCTGCTTCATTCAGCTTTACATCCATCAGTACCCGTAAGGAGGGTAGCTCAACTTCAACAGGTAAGACTGCCTCCATACCATACACACGATGATAAGGCGTTGCCCCATTAGATGTTCTGATTGAGGTTCAATATCCCATGCAAGGCAAATGGTAGCATTTCATGCCAATCTTTGTAAGTAACCACCATCTTCTGCACAATCTTTTTAATGTTTTTGTTAGCTGCCTCAACAGCGCCATTCATCTTTGGCCTGTACGGAGAAGAGTTGTGATGTTGGATCTTGAAGTCCCGACAAAGTTCTGCCATCATTTTGTTGTTCAAATTGGAACCATTATCAGTAATGATTCGCTCGGGAACTCCATATCGACAGATGATGTCTCTCTTTAGAAATATGGCTACCACTTGTCTGGTGACGTTTGCATACGAAGCTGCTTCAACCAATTTGGTGAAGTAATCAATGGCTACCAGGATGAATCTGTGGCCATTTGAAGCAGTGGGTTCGATATTTCCAATCATGTCAATGCCCCACATGGCAAAGGGCCAAGGTGAAGACATCACGTTTAAAGGATTTGGAGGCACATGCACCTTATCTGCATAAATCTGGCATTTATGGCACTTTCTGGCATAGGCACAACAGTCTGCATCCATTGTGATTCAGTAGTAACCTGATCGTAACAATTTCTTTGCCATCGCATGTCCTCCTGCATGGGTACCGAAAGATCCTTCGTGCACCTCGTGCATTAGCAAGTCTGCTTCTTTCTTGTCAACACACCTGAGGAGAACCATGTCGAAGTTTCGCTTGTATAATGAACCGTCAGCATTAAGGAAGAAACTACCGGCCAACCTTCTTAGTGTCTTTTTATCATTGGATGATGCCCCAGGTGGGTATGTTTGATCCTCTAAAAAGCTTTTGATATCATGGAACCATGGCTTGTCATCTTTAGCAATGTCCACAGAGAACATGTATGTTGGTCGGTCTAGTCTTGATACCGAAATCCGAGGCATATAATTTGCAGTCTGAACCTTGATCATGGAGGAAATGGTGGCTAAAGCATCTGCGAATTGATTTTCGTCTAAAGCGATGTACTCAAGTTTGAATGTTGTGAAGAAAGTCAATAATCTCCTCGTATAGTCACGGTACGGAATCAGATGCTCTTGGTGAGTGTACCATTTGCCATTGATCTGATTGATTACCAAAGTTGAATCTCCGAATACAGTCAAAGTCTTGATCTTGAGGTCAATGGCTTCCTCAAGACCCATGATACAGGCTTCATATTCAGATTCGTTGTTAGTGCAGACAAAGGTGACTTTTTACGAGAAAGGCATATGAACTCCTTTAGGTGTAATGAGCACTGCACCAACTCCTCGACCATTCATATTGACAGCCCCATCAAACATCATTGTCCATTCTTCTTCTGGGTCAGGCCCTTCAGTGTGAACAAGCTCTTCATGATCTTTTGCTTTTAGGTACATGATGTCTTCATTAGGGAAGTTGAATCTCATGGGCTGGTAATCATCAATGGGTTGCTCAGCTAGATAGTCAGACAGTACACTGCCTTTGATGGCCTTTTGAGATGTGTATTGAATGTCATACTCTGTAAGAATCATTTGCCATCTTGCAACCCTTCCGATAAGTGCTGGCTTCTCAAATATGTACTTGACGGGGTCCATTTTTGAGATCAACAAGGTAGTGTGAGTCAGCATATACTGTCTTAGTCGGCGAGCAGCCCACGCTAAAGCACAACAAGTTTTCTCGAGCAGTGAATAACGTTGTTCACAGTCGGTAAATTTTTTGCTTAGGTAGTATATTGCATACTCTTTTCGACCAGACTCGTCATGCTGGCCCAACACACACCCCATTGATCCTTCTAATGCTGTCAGGTACATTATTAGAGGTCTTCCTTCAATCGGAGGCATGAGAATTGGAGGTTCTTGTAAGTACTCCTTGATTTTGTCAAAAGCCTTTTGACTATCTTCGTTCCACCTGACCGTTTGTTCCTTTCTTAACAATTTGAACAGGGGCTCACAGGTTGCAGTAAGGTGAGATATGAACCTTGATATGTAGTTCAATCTACCTAAGAACCCCCGAACTTCCTTTTCAGTCCTAGGTGCGGGCATTTCCTGAATGGCCTTGACTTTGTCAGGATCAACTTTGATTCCCTTTTCACTTACGATAAATCCCAGCAACTTACCGGAACATACCCCGAATGTGCATTTGTTGGGGTTTAGCTTCAGCTGATACTTTCTCAGACGCTTGAACAACTTCAGCAGATTTACTAGATGGTCTTCTTCAGTGAGGGACTTGGAAATCTTGTCATCCATGTAGCATTCAATTTCTTTGTGGATCATGTCGTGGAATAACGTTACCATAGCCCGTTGATAAGTTGCACTGACGTTCTTTAGTCCGAAAGGCATTACCTTGTAACAAAATGTGCCCCAAGGTGTGTTGAAGGTGGTTTTCTCCATGTCTTCGGGTGACATCCTGATCTGATTATACCCAGAAAAACCATCCATGAAAGAAAATACCGAGAACTAAGTTGTGTTGTCGACCAATACATCGATATGAGGTAATGGGAAGTCATCCTTTGGGCTATCTCTGTTCAGATCCCGGTAATCCACACACATCCGTACTTTGCCATCCTTCTTAGGCACTGGTACAATGTTAGTGACCTACGGCGGGTAACTAGTTACAGCTAGGAAACCGGCGTCCCACTGTTTTTGTACTTCTTCCTTAATCTTCATGGCCATATCTGGACGAGTACAGCGTAGCTTCTGTTTCACTGGAGGGCAATCTTCTTTCAAAGGCAGCTTGTGCACAAAAATGTCCGTATCCAGACCTGGCATGTCTTGATAGGACCAAGCAAAGATGTCGACGTATTTTCGAAGCATATCAATGAGCTGTTCTTTTACTGAAGCCTACAGACCGGCCCCAATCTTCACTTCTTTTAAATCCTCTTCGGTACCAAGATTCATTGTTTCAACCTCCTCCTGATGAGGCGTAATCACTTTCTCTTCTTGCATCAACAACCTGGCTAACTCTTCAGGTAACTCATAGTCTTCTTCAACCCCTTCATCGGCTTGATTAATTGGATTGTCGAAGTCATACAAGGTCATAGCAGTGTTGTTGTCGGTGCAATCTGGAGGATAATCTCTGCAAGGGTTGAGATTTGTTCGTTTTAGTGATCAATTTTAATCTTGTTAAGAAAAAGTGAAAATGAAGTTATTTATTTTGAAAACATTGCCATTTTATTATTTTGTACAAAAGTAAAAAATGAAAAGACAGTGAGTGAAAAAGAGACTTGTTTACAAAAGATGTCCGATATTCATTGATAATTCATTTGCACAAAATTACAATATGGCCCTATTACAAAATGAGTCCTGACACCTTGGGCAAGATGCAGGACTTGATGCATGCTGAAAAGACAGGAAATAATAATTACTCTGCAGGAGTAACCCTTATAATTTCCTGGGAAGACCAGTTAAGGACTTGGTGCCCCGGGATCCTTGGACGTATCTAGCTCTCCAGGTTGTGGTCGCTTTCCGCCTCGTCTTCCAGGTTGTTAACAACATCTGGGGTGAGCATCCCCCCACTGATGAACTTGGGCTCTTTTGCAGCCTCTGATTGATCTTGTCGGAATGGTCTGTAACCCAAACCAAATCTATCTTCCTTCTTCTCCACTGGCAGCAGCTTGCCCCAGCCTTGGGCATTACCATCTTCAACAACCTTTAGGGCTTGCTGTTAGGAGACAATTGAAGTACCCATCCTATCTTCCTGGGATGCAGCAAATACTTCAGTCGTCGCCTCATTGACATTCAAGGCCTCGAACCCTTTGCTCATAGTTTCATGGATTTCACCATCCATCTCAATGTATTTGTATATAGCCAGATGGCTAACAAAGATGTCCTATTCACCACAGATGGTGATAATCTGTCCTTCCCACTCATATTTCAATTTCTGGTGAAGGGTCGACGTTACTGCGCCAGCGGTGTGAATCCATGGTCGACCCAACAAACAGTTGTAGGCCAGCTGTATGTCCATCACATAGAAAGTAGTCTTAATGATCTGCGGACCGATTATCACTGGCATCTCCACCTCTCCAAGAACAGATCTGTTGGAGCCATCAAAAGCTCTGACCACAAGGTTGCTTGGTCAGAGAGCTATACCATCATATTCGAGCTAGATAAGAGCTTTCTTCGACAAGACGTTGAGTGAAGACCCAGTGTCCACAAGAACATGAGAGAGTACATCCCCTTTGCACTCCAGGGTTATGTGCAAAGCTTTGTTGTGGTGACGTCCTTCTGTTGTCAAATCAGCATCAATGAAACCTAGCCCATGGCTAGTATTGACATTAGACACCACTGTTTCAAGCTGATTCACCGTGATCTCTTCTGGCACGTAGGCAGCGTCAAAACTTTGAGTAGTGCATCCCGATGTGCTTCGGAACACAACAGCAGGGATAATATAGAGATCTTAGAAGGAGTCTGGTGGAGCTGATCCACAACTTTGTAGTAACTTCTTTTAATTATCCTCATAAATTCATCCACATTCTGATCAAAGGATGATTTATGAGTCTCTTTTGATGTAGGTTCTTCATGTGCCACACTCTTCCCTTTGGCTTTGGCAGCAGTCTTTGCCTCAGTATTGGTTCTTGGAGCTTGTGATGCGAAGAGGCGTCCGCTTCGGGTGAAGCCTCCGCCTCCCCCGACATTATCCACATGGGGAGTAGGAACTGAAGAATCAAGAAGGACTTTTTCTCCGTTGCAGTAAAGGTCAGCACCATAATGCCATGGTACAACACTGTCTTTATCATATGGAATTGGCCCTGGCATCGTGATGGTGACTAGGCTCACTACAGCAGAGGTTGGGACCATTATTATCTGTGGATCATAGAAAATGGTGACAAGACTCCTTGTGGATGTTGGTGGTGATGAATTGAAGCTTGATTGTTGCTGAAATTGTTGCTGAGATTGTTGAAAGTTGCTGGAGTTCGGGACCGTTGTCGGGTCATAATAAATAGTAACTGTGGAGACGTCGTTGTTGGTGGTTGCTGGAGTTGTAGAAGGAGATGAAATGGAACTGTTTTTTGTTTAAGTGAAGGAAAAAATGATTGCTGAAGTTGTAGATGAATCAGTAGGAACAATGGTTGTTGCAGTTGTAGAAGAATCACTTGTTGTTGACAAAAGAGTTGCTGGTGTTGTAGAATCAGTTGTTGTTATTTGCAGAATGCCTTCTCTGATCAAGCTATTGATGCCATCCCTTAAGCATGCACACCCATTCTCAGAAACCTTGCAAGATTCACAACAGGCCTCACAACCTGGAAACACTTGGAATTTCAAAAGCTGAGCTTTAACCTCTGCCAGAGGTGTCTGAATACTTGCAATATCTTCTATTAAACTCATGGGTGAGCCTTCTTCTATAGCATTAATCCTTGGTCCACTGTGGCTTGGCATAGGATTTTTCATGCCGTTGGGAGGTGGTGGAAAGTTTAGGGCCTTTGAATCTACCAGATCCTGGACCTTCATATGCAGAGCTCTGCATTTTTCCGTGGAGTGACCAGGTGCATTAGAATGAAAAGCACACCTAGCGTTGACATTGTAGTTTCTCGGAAGGTTCTGAGGATCAGGTGGAGCCAATGTCCTCAACTCAACAAGATTGAGATTTAGGAGTTGTGGCAGCAATGTAGCATATGGCATTGGAATAGGGTCAATCACCCTGTTGATCTGAGATGGCCGCTGTTGAAAAGGGCGTTGTTGTTGATTGTTGTTATTGTTGTAGTAAGATCTTTATTGAGGGAACTGCGTATGTTGAGGAAAGTGTTGTGGTTGTTGAGTATACTGAGGAGGTGGAGCGGGGATAATTACAGTAGCAACTGATCTGGGCAGATATTGGGGTCTCCCTCTTCCCGTGTGTACAAAGTTTGTTTCACCAGATCTTCGGGGCCCAGCAAATGGCTTCCTTGCACTGCTTGAACTGACACCGTTGTCGGAGATCTTTCCCATCTTCAACAAGCTCTCAATTCTCTCCCCAATTATCACCACATCTGCAAAGCTGGTGGAGGAAAATGAAGCCAATCTGTCAATATAGGTACCCTGGAGAGTATTCTTGAACATGTCTGCCATCTCCCTTTCAGACATCGGGGGTTGAATGGCAGCAGCTAGTTGCCTCCACCTTTGGGCATACTCTCTAAAGCTTTCACGGGAAAACTGAGACATTCCCATTAGAAGGGTCCTGTTTGGAGCCATGTCCAGATTATATTGATACTGACGGATGAAAGCTTCAGCCAAATCTTTCCAGTTTCTTACTGTGGCTCTGGTCAAGTGGGAGTACCATTCTCGGGATGCCCCTGTCAAGCTATCCTCGAAGTAAAACATCCACAACTTTTCATCCATGGTGTATGCTTTCAATCTCCCCAGGAAAGACTGAAGGTGGGTGCGTGGGCAGGATGTGCCATTGTATCTTTCAAAACACGGGGGTTTGAACTTGTGAGGAATTCTCACCCCTTCCACCAATCCCATGTCCATGACATCAAAACCTAGAGAGTTTTGGGATTCAAGAGACCTTAGCTTATCTGCAATTTCATCCAACCGACGGTCGTAAACTTCATCTCCAGCCCCGACCACAGTAAACTGCTCTTCTTGAGGATCCTCCTGCAAGACCCTTCCTCCAGTAGTGTTACCCTGGGTATTTCTTATGGCGTTGATGTCTGGGTTCAGATGAGGTCCAAACTCTGGTGGATCAGTGCGAGGTTGTACGTGATCGTTGTTACTGGTACCTCCTATACCTAGATGGTGTTCCTCGGGAGTTTGTCGCTCAACTAACTCCCTCAGTCTTTCCTGGATTTGAGCTAGACCAGTCATCACTGTCATAAATTGATTCATTTGGGCCCTCATCTCTGTCCTTTCATTGGCCATCTGGGCCCTAACTTCAGTCAAGTCTTGTTGAACCTAATCCATCTGTAGTCTCGGAAGGTTGTTTCTTGTCGGATACCGGTGTATTCTGTTGACAGGGAACACTCTTCTACGAGCAATGTTTCCTGAAACCACAACAAAGTGAGAAAAAGCAATAAACAAAAACCTACAAAACAAAGAACAATGTTAGTATGCAATGCAGGATGCCTATTTGTCTTCCAAGGGTATCTGGTTTGGTTCTTTGGTTTTGACCTTTCCAGACCTCGGGGAAATGCTGATGATGTTGCAGAGAGAGATAAAGCCCACAAAAATAATACAAACCATATATATTACAAAGAGTGAAGATACATAGTTTGATTACAATAACATTCCCATGACGGGTTAAAACACATCAACAAAAGGAAAATACAATGAAAATGAAGTACAAACAAAAAGAGTCAAACATCCAATCCAAAGTCATCTTCTCTGACTTCCTTAAGGAGGGCCTCAGTCACTGGACCAACCGGGTGCTCTGTGATAGTCCTGATGAGGAGGTTCCTGGTGGAAATGGAACTGGTCAACTTCTTATGCTTATCCTGATCCTTTGACCTCTTCAACCCCGCCCGAAGTTTTAATTCAGAGATCTCCTTCTGTGCTTCTAATAATGCCTCCTGATGCTTCTTCTCACTAGCCTCCAGTTGCCCTATCTTATCTTGAGTTCTCTGATATTCTTGTGCACAGGCCTCAGTGATCCTGATCCACCTAGCCTGGCTCTCCTCTAAGTAGTGTTCTGCCCTAGCCTTCTGAGTCTTTGCTTCCTTGCAAGCATTCTTCAGTACTAACTCCCCTGCTCTAGCCTTTCTGATGTAGTCATCCATCTTCTCAATCTTGGTCAAGTGCTCAATCCATAGCTTCTCTAACCTCTCATTATCTAGACGGCTATCATTCCTCTCCCAGAGGGTCTTCTTCAAGGCTTCAGAGATATGAGTATTCCTTTCCTTCAGCTTTTCAAACTCCTCTAAGATGATAGTAGTTGTAGGCTGCACTACTGATGGTCCAAGTGTATCCTCTAAAGTGAATGGCATTCGGGTAATCTGTGCCCTGGTACGAGACCAATCAAGATACTGTGCCGAAGCAATGTGTAAGCACCCCAAATTTGCCCTCACCCATTCACACCATGGCTTGTGATCATCCTCATATGCATAAGCACAATAATATCATCTCATATCTCATTTTTGATTCACTGCATTGGCTCTGAGTCATTTGCATCTAGGGTTTGTGATCTGAGCAACCTCAGGGCATCTTGAGCCACTCCAAAGGCCACTAATCAACTCAAAGGGGTCCATGTGTGTTCTTATGTCATATTCCATCTCTTCAAAGTCAAAAATGCAGAGGAATCACAAGGACTAGGGTTTGGGTGGATGCAGAGCCAGGCCAAACTGCACAATTGACTGAAAATTAGGGTTTTGGTTTCAGAGGCCATAACTCCAAATTTTTTGGTCATTCTTGTTTCCATTGCTCTTTATATGGTATAGGGAGTATGCATATCAATTTTCATGAAGAAATTCCATGGGGAAGTCATCTGATCAAGGGTTGACTTTTCAGACAAGTCAGTGTAAAATCAGGGCATCTGAGGCCCCCAATGACCCAACCAATGGGTGATCTTCATCATTTTGAGTGTATATGATCTTTATTTGATCATGGAAGAAGGTTGAAGTTCATAGAAATCAAGAATTTAGGGTTTTTGCAAATGTTGACTTTTTGGGCATAGTTGACTTTTCAAGAATGCATCATTTTAGGTCATTTTTCAAGCCTTGATTCTTGATCCAAAAAGGCTTCAAATGGTAAAACTTTGGTCATGAAAGTTGTAGATCTCATTTTTCCCTTTTCAAAAAGTACAAGAACATGATCAAACTCTTCTTGAATCAAAAGTTATGGCAATGCAAAGTTGGCTAAAATCATTGATTTTCAAGGCATGCCCTAAGTGAGAATTTTGCAAAATCTTGGACCAATGCATATTGCAGCCTCTAGTTCACTTCAAACCAGCACATAAACATTCTCTAAGTCCTAAAAATCAGAAATGAACCAAGAATGCCCATGGTTTTATGTTTGGTTGGACAAAAAAGGTCACATGTGAACAAAAAGTCACAAGTTGCAAAACTCATGATCATGCTTCCTCCTACTTGCAGCCTTGGATGCTGAGCTTTGCTAGACCTCTCCCTCACCCTTGCTGCGCCAGCCCATGCCTTGTACTTGCCTAGCACCTCACCATACTTGCCTTACACAAAAGTTGACCTTTTTGCAAAAGTAAACTTACCTATCACCACAGGCCATGTCACATCCTCTGGCCACTTGGATTAAAATAACATATCATTTTGCAAGCCATTCCATGTACTAAGCAAGGCTGAAGCTCTCTCATTCGACACATTCACAAAAACACTCCCATTTGCATTTTGCTTCGAATCCCTCTGCCCAGCCACCAAACACTCAAGCCAACTTCACCAATCATCTCACCTTGCCTCATTGAGTAGAAAGCACCAAGAGCCAGGCTTGATTTGAGAAAGAATCCCCCATTGCCATTCTTCACCTCAGCCTGCATTTTCTATCGAATCTCTCTCCACAAGCCATGAACACTTAAACAAACTCCACACACCAACTCACCTTGCTTCACTGACCAGAAACCACCCATTACCTTGGCCTGAAACACCCCATATCTCAAATACGATTTTCACACTTCCTTGGTCAGAGCTTCTGCAAACTCTCTCAGGAGGTTGTTTAAACTCCAACTAAGCATTCAAAGCTTCAAAGGGAGATCATTGGAACCTGTTTGAGCCAAAGGACCATCCAGAAAGCTCCTGAATCAGAAGTTCAACCTCAGGTGACTCCATGAACTTTTTTCCCAGAACTCATTTCTCTTGTTAAAATCATGTTGTGCATGTTACACTGATCATTGGGATCTCTTTACTTTTGAAAATAAGCCAGAAATGAGCATGTAATGGTCTTCTGAAAGTTTGACCTAGAATCTTCATTGCTTCGATTCTTGTTTGTGTGTGAATTTTAATGTGATTTGATGCTGGATTCGTGTTTAGGGTGAGTGGAAGATGATTTCTGGAGAGTTAGGGCTCTTAAAATGGCCTAGAGAGAGAGATTGGTTTTGGGGATGGCCGGAGAAGACGACCGGAACACTGTTCCGGTCGCCTGAATGTCATTAGGGCACAATTAGGGTTTAATCAGGGTGATTAGCAAGTTTGAATTTGAGCCGTGAGATGTGGCGGGGAGTCAATGCGCGCGCTGGCCAGTTTAAATCTCAACCCTAGGATTTGATTACTTCTCATTAATTCAGTTTAATTCATTTATTTTCTTTTATTTTTCTTTTGTTTTGCATAATTATTTAAAAATAGCAAAAAATACATAAAGATTATGAAACTTTTTTCTCTGAGTTTCATTAATTTTTAAGACCCAAAAATATTTTTATTTTATTTTTTATCATTAAAAAAGTATTTTTAAATATTTAAAAGATTATTTTTAATTGATTAATGGGAATTAATTAATTAAAAATACTTTTAGGTATTTAAAAATTACAAAAAAATTCATGAAATGTTCTAAGACATTTAGAAACATTGTCCAACCTTCAAACCAAATTTCTTTTTTGATCTTGATGCATTTTAAGAATTTTTCATTGAATTAAATCATTTTTTATGCATTATTTTGATCATGGGTTCAAAAATTCATTTCTGCCTATTGGAGAAGGTTTGGACATTGATTCTTTTTGCTTTGTTTTGTGTTTAGCATATAGTTTCTAAGATAAAATGGCCATGATTTGTTTCTTCATTTTTTCAATTGTTTGGCATTTCTTTTGTTAAGAACCCTAAAAAACCCTAATAACTTAGAAAATTCATATCTTGAGATTGGTTGAGAGTTGGGACCTCCCCTTTGGACTTTGGTTTAGTATAGGGTTAGGGTTTCTTTGAGTGCCATTTTCCATTTTTTATCTTAGGGTTTGCTTCTGTTTTGGGTTTTGTCTGTTGTTTGATCCATGAACCCTAATTTGAGCTTTCATTTGTATCCCCCTTACTTTCTCTTGCATAACATGACTTGCCTTTGCATTTTGTGCATGCCTATGATTCATTTGACATCTTAAGACATATAAAAAACATGTTTGATCATTGCATTGCATATTTGCCATGTCATTTGTCTTGTATGCTTCACAACTTTTCATGTTCATTCATGCTCCTTAACTTGCATCATTTGCATCCATAATCTTGTATGAGCATCTCCATGTCTTGCCTCTTGTTTGCAGCACCTCATAGCATCATTTTCATCATCAACATGCTTCTGGTTTGGTCTAGCATCATACCATTTCATCCCATCTTGCATTGCATTGCATTTCTTTCTAACATTTCAGGTGGTAGGTAAACTTGAGAAGTGAATTTGCCTTCACTTCTCATAACTTTTCTTTTCATCTCTCTTGCATCCATTGCTGCATTCCTATATGTGTTTGAGATTGAGCTTGCTCATTCTTGTTCTTCCCACTTTCTTTCTTCAAGTGACTTGACTTCTTGAATGAAGCAAGCCACTTTGCTTCTCTTGATCTTGTTCATCTGCTTCCTGGTGGCTCCTCTGAAGATTGTTCTTGAAAACCTCACAAACCTTAGGATCAACCAAGCATGACAATGAATTAGGGTTTTGATTAGTCTCCCCTCCTAGTTTTACCTTTGTGTCTCTCTTTGAGTCCTCTCTTCTCACCTCATAATCAGGGACTAAACCCTAAAGGCTTTAAGACTTTGTGATTAAGCTTATGCCTGCATCCTTCTCTTAGGATGGAGTGTATAACTTTAATCCTAAGTGTTGAACCCTTTATGTGTTTAAATCCTTTAATCAATCCATTTAATAATCATCAAGACATCAAGCTTGTAACTTGGGCCTTGCATTAGGGTTCTAATTCTTCCTTAAGTGGTTAAGAAGGACTAACCCTAGTGTTAATGGACAAGTCCCCCTCAAGTTGTCTTACAAATCATAAAAATCACTTCATCACCATATAATTAATTAAAATCCACTTGATAAAGGCTTTGTTTTGTCATGAGTTTAATCCCTAATCATGGATTAAGTTGAGGAGCTTTCCTCAGCTTAAACACTCTCATCTATTATCCTTCTATTAGGATGGTGTAATGAGTTTGTTTAATCCTTGATTATGGCTTAATCTCATTACTCAACACTAAACAAAAACACCAAAGACATCTAAATAATCACAAGTAGGTTAATGATCTTAACCCTGCACCAAAGGTGATTAAGTGTGAGAATCTGACTTCACACTTAAGGTATTCTCATTACCCCTAATCAGAGGGAAGATGTGATGAGTTTGCTAACCCATTGGTTTAGGCTTAAGCTCATTATCTTATGACAAACTCCAAAAAGCAATAAAAGACTGAAAACATCAAAAACAAACAATAATCGTCTCCTTCGGGATTCTTTTCTCATCACCTTCACTCATAAACGAGAACTTGCTTCTTCCGTCTAATGCAAGACAGTTTGCATCTGTGCCAGACAGGTCATACACTTGAGCATAGGCAAGTAAGCAGTTCACAAGTCAATTCATCTTTCAGTCTCTTTGGGTCGAACTACGGTGTTCTGACTTCCTCATTGCACGAGAGGATACGTAGGCATAACTTAACAGTTATCGAACAAAAGTCTCTGTATATCCCCCCCCTTCCAGTTTCATTCTTTTAAGCCTCATGGTCATGAGCATTTTATTCTTGATCTCACACTGGCACATCATTTACACACTTCACATTCTTTTACACTGACACCTGTACATCTCTTTCCAGCTATTTTTATACGCAGATTGCACTGACACTACCCCTTTAAAACACAAATCTTTTTAAGCGTGGATCCCGTCGAGTACGACGGACAATCTGGGTGCTAATACCTTCCCAGGTTGTAACCAACCCCCTTTCTCAGTCTCTCTGGTTCGCAACCGTCTTATCCGTATCTTTCTAGGTCTATGCAGCATTGCCTTTCCTCCGGGATAAAAATGCCTAGCTGGCGACTCTTTTCATCTCCAGTGAGTTCACGGCTGTGTGTTCTCATTGTCCCTCTCGCCGACCGTTCGCGTCTGTACCTTCATTTGATCTATTTTCATTTGTCGGGAGCGACACAATGTTGTTACACTTGCCAAGGATAGCTGTCCCCTTAGTCTGAATGTTGTCCTAGGCCCAGGCTGCTTGTCTGACAATAGCAGAGTTGTGCTGGATGTCACAATAGAGGGTCTCTGTCAAGTCTTGCCCTCTTGGGGGATGAACCAAAACATATCCTAACTGTCTCTTGAAGAGCAAAAGATTGTAGTTGATGCAACCTTTTACTCCAATCAATGGCACATTAGGGTATTTCCCACAGCTAGTAATGATGTCCTTGCCCTTGGTGCTTTAAGTGCACCATCTGATGTCTTCTGATGTAAGGGAAATCAATCTCTTATCCCAATTCCTTGGCTGATGAGGGTTCAGGAAAGTGTCTGACTTCGGCAAGTTTCTTAACAACCAACAGTAATAGAGGGGTGCATAGCATCTGACTAATCTTCCTCTTTGCTTCTCATTCCTTTGGTGCATTGAATAATAGAAGTCTCCAAGAAGGGTGGGAAATGGGTTTCTCAATAAGAATAGGTGAATAGCATTCTTGCTTACAAACTTTGGCTCGTCTACAAACAAGATAACTCCATATATGCTAAGGTCTAGAAGTGCACAAACATCATCCCATTTCCCTTCTGCAGCATGCAGGGTGGCCTGAGAGATCAAGAAGTCTAAGTGAAGGCCTGGAATCCCAGCCTTGGTGGTCATGCTCTGATCAATGAGGGTAGGCTCCAAGTGCAAGGCCTTAGCTATGTCTTCATTCTTGGGAGCAACCATCTCATGGTTAAAAGGAATCCCTCTCCTGATGGGGACACCTAACAATATGGAGAACTCTTCTAGCAAAGGTTCCAACTGAAAATCAGGGAATATGAAGCATCTGAGAGGAGGATCATAAAACTGCAAGCAAGTGTGGATCAAGCTCATTTGGGATGCATCCAGGTCTATGATCATGTCCAATATGCATCCATAATGTTCCCTGAATAATGGGACATGATCAGGAGTAATGAGAGACTGGATCTGTCTGATGCCTGTCAGGGTAGGCTCAAAGAAATGGTATGTGATGTTGCTCTTCCTGGAAGTGTCCATGCTGATAATGGATGCAGGTGAAGGAGACTGAGAGCAAATGCTGATGAAGGCTACTGAAATAGATGCTGAAGATGAGTCTCTGCTGAAGACAACTAGAGAATGGTCTCTGATGAAGACAAGATGATGAAGGTACTGAAGAAGGAACTCTGATGAAGATGCTGCTGCAGATAACCGAAGAAGTCTGAGCAGCAGAACATGTCAAAACCAAACCAACGATAATAAGGTTGATACCCTGTAAAACAAATAGGCAAATGTTAAATGATGAAAAATGATGTATGCAGAATGATATGCAAAGGGTTTGTGATCAAGTGCTGGATCCGTTATCTGCCTTGATAGGGTCCATGTGTTTATAAGTCCGGATGGAGGCTTGGAAAACTAGTAACCAGGTGGGGGGACTCAAATAAAGAGTCACAAGTCCAGGGTTTCACAAGAACTATCCAAAGTGATGCATTCTTAAAACAAAACTGTTAACAGGGTATGATGAGGCCATAGGTTCCTGCAAACCTGTAAACATCCCAACCCCCTCACATGTATTGTTCTAGAACAAGGATCCTCAGACTTGGATCAGTTATGAGAAGTGTAAACACTTCTAACCCGGAGGTACAATGTTTAAAATAACCATAAAAAATCCTCCTCTAACTCACCTCAGATGCTGAAGGTCATAAAAGGTCATCCAGACTTAGCAGGCTTCCCAAATAGCCCTAGTACTACAGGAAATTCGTAGCTAAGAGTTCTCAAGCAGAAACCCATGTCTGAACCGTGTTTCATATTGAAATTCTGGTATGACAGACTCAGATGTCGAATATGATGTTGAGACATCTTATCTGTTACTTATAAACATGGTAAGGCATACATATCAGTACTTAAATAATTCTGATATATCAAATTCAAACATACTTCAGGATGTTGTGACATCTGATAGGACATTCAGTTCAGGTACTGCGTAAAACATAAAACAGAAAAGATATAAAGAACACAGCAGAATTGTTAACCCAGTTCGATCAAATCAATCTACTCTGGGGGCTACCAAGCCAAGAAGGAAATCCACTATGTAGTATCAATTCAAAGACTTCTTAGCAAACACCTATAGTTTACAGTCTTCTCACTTAATCACTACCAATTCAACTTCTACTTAGGAACTCCTAAATATGAGAAACTCATCCTCACTTCCAATCACCTCAGTGATGTCTCACAGTTCTCAACTCTCAGTTGCTGATATTGACGACTTCATACCTATACAACAATTCACACATAGAATCCATGCTTCCATGACAACAACTTAACCTTGCTTAGTAGCTTCAATTAAGTACAATACTTCTCTTGCTTACAAGCTTCGAGAATCACAGGTGAAACAGCCACAATAGGGTTCCTTGTTACGCACGGCTGCCACAAGAACACAACCCTAATAATGTTTACATTTTTGGTTGATTGGGTTGATTCTAAACTAGGTTACATGGTTTCTTTTATAACCTATTCCCTAATAGATTTGGGCCTAAACAATTACAACAATAGCTGCTACAAATATGCAGATACAATCTGCTACAAATATACCAAAAGATCTTCAAATCTAAAAACTCCTAAAATATCTCTAAATATAGAAACTCTATATTTTTAAATATTTGTCTTCAATTTAAATTGAGTCTTTAAGATCTTCTAAATCAGCACCCTTTAAATCAGCGCCACATATTGCTTGGTTTGTGGGCTTTTTGCAAATTATCTAGACCTGATAAATTCCACTGTCATCACCTTGAATTAGGGTTAGTTAGTTTGTTACCTCCTTGATTCAAGGTGAGTTAGTTATTCTGTTATACTGAAGTCAGATAACTAAGCTCCCGAAAGATGCGCCTTGGAGTGCTTATCTATTCACAATTAATTCCAGATAAATTCTCCTGAATTTACTCACTTCTGTTATGCATCATTTAAGTCTGGTAGCAAGTTTACGATGTCACAACATCTGGTGTGACATCCTGATGTCTTGACTTAATTCATTAACTTTTACTCTGTTTGTCAATGTCACAACATCTGGTGTGACATCCTGAACTAAGTTCAACATTTCTTGTTTGTCAAAAATTCTGCCAATTCTTGATTGCATAATATCTCCAGAATATTCTGCATCTTTAAAAAATAATTCCACCTCGAATCTCCTAGTCTTTAAAATAACTCCACCTGTGATATCAGAATATTTTGTAGAATATTCTGCATAATTCAGATCATAAACCCATTACTCCACAGACCAAGACTTCATGATATTTGTCTTTGATATCTATCTGTAACACATGACAATAATGTTGTCATGACAGTTGCAGATGTTTCAACATTTTCTTTGACATCTGTCTGTAACATATGACAGTAATTCTGTCATGACAGTTGCAGATGTTTCAACATTTTCTTTGAAATCTGTCTGTAACATATGACAGTAATTCTGTCATGACATTTGCAGATGTTTCAACATTTTCTTTGACATCTGTCTATAACATATGACAATAATTTTGTCATGACATTTGCAGATGTTTCAACATCTTCTTCAGTATCTGCCAATTATTATAACCACATTTATCTGTGCCACCATGTCAGGACATCATGTTTGACATGTTCTTCCAGAATCTATACCATGTTAATTTAACATATGGAACTTCTTATTCAACATTTTCCAGCCATATTAGTTTTACTAAACATAATGCCAATCATAAAATAATAGGATTAACAATCTCCCCATTTGGCTTATTTTGGCTAAAACTAATTTACATACAGGTGTAGCAGTACCTCATGTAGAAGTTCCTTAGCATCACATCTTCATATCAGACCTCAATAGTACACACTATTAATTCTCCCCCTTTTTAGCCATAAAAAGACAAAGGCACGATAATAACCATAGACTATCTGCTAGAAGTGCAACAATATGGTTCACAATTCCTCAAGAATCAAACATAAACTGCAGAGAGCAGCTTTATACAATATAACCTTCTAGACTCCTAGGATACTCCTTATCTGGTTAAGGTATTACTCCCCCTTAACTCCACAAAATCAGTTGCACATACTTGTAACACACTCCCCCTGTCTAGGATACTCCATGCTTCTCTGTACATTGATGAAAGGAAAACATAAGACGCATATTCATGTCTTCAAGAGCTCACCCTCTGTTCAATTCCCAATTGAACACATTCACTTCTTGTACCAAAGCATACCTGATTCCTTTCTTGGTTTGTAGTTACCACAGACTACACAAGATGAACATCTTCTGGCACACAGGTTCTTGACACTAAGCCTTTACACACCAAAGGCCATACAATCCAGATAAAACACATCCAAACTAATTATGACATTAGAATGAATGTCCACAAACAAACTTCCAAGCAATCAATACCTGATATACTTCAGTCTCTTCTACATGTTTCTTCCAATATAGATCATCTACTTCATCATTCTCCCATATGATTAGGTAGTCTAATAATAGAAACCATGTAGATAAACACCCCAGATAATGTACTAACACTTAGTTAGAACATTTTTCATACACCAAGACCTTATCACCATGATCCTAGATGTGCTCCACCAACTGGACTTACAATAGCATAGTAATCCAAGAACTGAAAATCTTCAACTACACTGTGCCACCAGTTAGAATCAGAAATCCAGAAAGAGTGATAAACTCTCATCCACCTTCAAGAAGAATAAATCCTCTTGAGTCTTCAACTCATCACTCCTCTGCCCAAGAGCAATTTGTTCCAAGACAATCCTCAAGAACAACCAGCTGCCACACTCTGATTATCTTGATTCTTCGAATCCACTTTAAAGATCAACCAATTACCACATTTTGATAACCTCCTTTATGAATCCTCATATGAAAAAGCCAATTGCCACTTTTGTCTTCTTCACGTTTATAATAAATCTTCCAAAGATATCCTGATCAATAAAGTTGATCTTCACCAAGCTGTCAAGATAAAAGGCCTTATGAAGCATTCAATCCCTATAGATCATTCTATCTTAATTTATGTGTCACTTCACCAATTAGACTCTGATGTTGAACTAGATGTTTGAACATTATTAGCCCACATCCATCTGTTAAATTCAGGTCCTTCTTCTGCCACTTGAAAGAACCTCCTTCCTTTATAGAACAAGAGTTACATGCTCTCATAGACTTGATTTATCCATCAAGTTTGAGTAAACAATCTCCATTCTATTGGTTTTGCAGAAATTCCTACCGATAACACATATTGATGAGAAACTTCCAATGTTTCTCCAAAGTCTTCAAACCTGCCACTGTCTGATTATTCAGAAGGAATAGTTAAGAACTACACCTCATAACTATACCAAGGATGCCACCTTTCCTTGAGTAAGGCTGTCTTAACAAATTTATGATATCGCCACCTATCTTAACTCCATGATGAACATTTTGGACTGCACCTAGATCAGAAATAAACCAATCCAAGTAGTCATAAAGATTATGATGTGTTCATGGTCTTTCATCTCCATCTTCAGAATCAACAATATCCAGACTAGTTCTTGCCAAGAAACTTTCCAGAAATACACAACTCCTGTCACACAAGACTGAAGCCAATTCTCAAGCTAACTCCCACGAAATAACAGATGCTACAGCTTATGCAATACTCCTCCCATGATTCTGCACAAACTCTGATGATAAGATGTTCCAAACATCTTTTTGAACATCACCAATCTTGAATCACAAGGATAATTAATCAAATATTTGTGAACTCCACAAACAACAATTGATCTTAAATCCTTGTATAATAACCCTATTTTATTAATCCACACCACCTATCACTTCAAATAAGGTAAGTGGCTTGACCTGATATTCCACCATGAGCACAACTAACTTCCTTGGTTGAAGACTCAACATTTTTGAGATGATGTTCCAACATCAGATCTGACAACAATCTCAAACAATTTGATTTGACACTTACTATGGTTTTGGGGGTAACATCAGTAGTAATCCATGTACAACTCTTTGCAGAGGGTACGAGAGTTCACCAGAAGTTAATCATCCTTTTCTATCAGACCCAAATACATGCAGTGACTTGCATGATACATACCATTAACATGCCTGCATATTATACTCTTCATACGGGGACATCACATAATTGGGCCTAAGCTTGATGAAGAATTCCCTTGATCATACACCAATAACTATGGTTATTAGCAACACACTCCCACTTTCTTAAACTTGAGACCTTCAACACATAGCATAGATTCCCCCTCTTCCAGGTTAGGAGTAGGTTCCAAACATATGTGATCATCACACATATGTCTAGCACCCAAAGCATCCATCATGTTAGCAGGATATCACACCAGTTTCCTTCTTCTGGAACACAAAACTAAGCTTGGTTCTGAAACATTACTGCTTTCAAGATTACTACCTTTTCTTCAATCAACTCCAATTGAAGTGCTATAACATTATGAAAGATACTTTGCATAAATACAATCGTCAGTAGCATCTCAAAGAGTATTCAACTTCATAGCTTCAGAGATCCTTAAAAAAACCACAATCTTTTAGGTCTTTGACTAAACATTTACCATAAACTACTGATGTGTAGCGTGGTGTCAAGACATTAGGATTGACATATCAACTCAGCTTCTTTCTTGATGAAACTTCCTTCAGTTCATGATTTAGACAATCAGAAACATGTATCTTCACAAGAGAGATTTTCTTCAGCTATACCTAAACAACATTGGACACCATAACCAGGAAGAATATCCTCATTAGGTCACCATAAATAAGCTTAAGAGATAACTTATCAAGATCTTCACTCCCGCATGAAATATTTGATAATTATACTCTTTTGCTCCAACCTCTTCTTTCATCAAGAACCACAACATTCTGAACTAAGTGTTCTCCAGTTCTGTAATCACATGATAGAACATCAAACTTGACATTATGAACTGAAGTTTTACAACAGCCTTTGTAGGAAGTACTGGGGAACCACTATCAAACACAACAACAATCAAACATAACACATCATAAATAATAGAGCAATTCCTTGGAGATAAATAAACTCCTCCACAGTAAGATCCTCCAAAAGATATTGAAACACGATGTCAAGACATCTTATCTGACATCAGCAACCCTATGTGAATAAAACACCATTAAACCATATTCCTTATAAATTGTATGATCAACAATTCAAATACATATATAACTCCCCATACAAGAACAACCAGAACATTTCCCAACCACAGTGCATCTAATCCAAGTAACACACAAACTTGGTATAACTTCAGAATATATCAGAGGCACATGCAGCAGTACATAAGTTGAACCCAAACCTCACAGAAAACAAAACACAAGCCTTCTTCAAATATAGAATTCTCTGAACCAAGATGTCAGGACATTCTATCTGACATCATAGCTACACAACAATTCACCGACAATTTTCCAGCCCTGATAACACCAGACCGGTCCAATATACACCATATGATGAATAGTCCATCCTCCACTTCTAGGGACCATTCAAATGCCAATATGAACCTCTCAAGTTCCAACAACTTTTCATTATATCATCCTTCTTCCTTTACCATGAACCAGAAAGTATCCCCCTTAGATCTCATCCAGAAATAGACCAGGATGCCTGCTCTGATACCAATTGAAATTCTGGTATGACAAACTCAGATGTCGAATATGATGTTGAGACATCTTATCTGTTACTTATAAACATGGTAAGGCATACATATCAGTACTTAATTCATTAAATATTTGTCTTCAATTTAAATTGAGTCTTTAAGATCTTCTAAATCAGCACCCTTTAAATCAGCGCCACATATTGCTTGGTTTGTGGGCTTTTTGCAAATTATCTAGACCTGATAAATTCCACTGTCATCACCTTGAATTAGGGTTAGTTAGTTTGTTACCTCCTTGATTCAAGGTGAGTTAGTTATTCTGTTATACTGAAGTCAGATAACTAAGCTCCCGAAAGATGCGCCTTGGAGTGCTTATCTATTCACAATTAATTCTAGATAAATTCTCCTGAATTTACTCACTTCTGTTATGCATCATTTAAGTCTGGTAGCAGGTTTACGATGTCACAACATCTGGTGTGACATCCTGATGTCTTGACTTAATTCATTAACTTTTACTCTGTTTGTCAATGTCACAACATCTGGTGTGACATCCTGAACTAAGTTCAACATTTCTTGTTTGTCAAAAATTCTGCCAATTCTTGATTGCATAATATCTCCAGAATATTCTGCATCTTTAAAAAATAATTCCACCTCGAATCTCCTAGTCTTTAAAATAACTCCACCTGTGATATTAGAATATTTTGTAGAATATTCTGCATAATTCAGATCATAAACCCATTACTCCACAGACCAAGACGTCATGATATTTGTCTTTGATATCTATCTGTAACACATGACAGTAATGTTGTCATGATAGTTGCAGATGTTTCAACATTTTCTTTGACATCTGTCTGTAACATATGATAGTAATTTTGTCATGACAGTTGCAGATGTTTCAACATTTTCTTTGACAACTGTCTATAACATATGACAGTAATTCTGTCATGACATTTGCAGATGTTTCAACATTTTCTTTGACATCTGTCTGTAACATTTGACAGTAATTCTGTCATGACATTTGCAGATGTTTCAACATCTTCTTCAGTATCTGCCAATTATTATAACCACATTTATCTGTGCCACCATGTCAGGACATCATGTTTGACATGTTCTTCCAGAATCTATACCATGTTAATTTAACATATGGAACTTCTTATTCAACATTTTCCAGCCATATTAATTTTACCAAACATAATGCCAATCATAAAATAATAGGATTAACACATATTCCCGCACCAGACCGAAATGGAATGGGAAAGAATATGAAGCCACTCTAGCCTATGTGTCACTCAGGTCCCCGGTATGGAACCTTAATCACTCAATGATCCCCACCCACCAAAACAGACAAGAGATCCAACACCAGTGATATGATAGCAAAATGAAATGCATAAAAACTGTAAATGGAAAACAATAAATAAAGTTGTACATAAAGCAATAAATACAATAATAAATGAGCACAAGTAGCACATAACACCCCCGTAAACACAAATCAAACAAGCGCTCTGAGGAACCCACAAAAAGAACCAGAAGCCCTGATTACAATATAAGGATCCCCAGCAGAGTCGCCAAGCTGTCGCTCCCCCGAAAAGACATCTGGTCAGATAGGGTACAGAGGCGAACGGTCGGCGAAAGGAGAAATGAAAATGAAGGTAAATAGAGTCGCCATCTAGGCATTTTTATCCCGAAGGAAAGGTAATGCTGCATAAACCTAGAAAATATGGATAAGACGGTCGCGAACCAGAGAAACTGAGAAAGGGGGTTGGTTACAACCTGGGAAGGTATTAGCACCCAGATTGTCCGTCGTACTCGACGAGATCCACGCTTAAAAGATTGTGTTTAAAGAGGTAGTGTATGTGTTATCTGTGTGCCAAAGCTGGAAAAGAATGTACAGGTGTCAGTGCAAAAGAGAAGTGAAATACTCAGGAACTGAGGCTTAGAAAGAATGCTGAAAGAGGGGGAAGACAAAGAGACTTTTCTTCGATAACAGTTAAGTTATGCCTATGTATCCTCTCGTGAAATGAGGAAGTCAGAACACCGTAGTTCGACTCAAAGAGACTGAAAATAAATTGACTGTGAACTGCTTACTTGTCTATGCTCAAGTGTAATGACTCGTCTGGCTCGAGTGCTAACTGTCTTGCATTAGACGGAAGAAGCAAGTTCTCGTTTGTGAATGAGTGTGATGAGAAAAGAATCCCGAAGGAGACGATTATTGTTTGTTTTTGTGTTTTCAGTCTTTTATTGTTGTTTGGAGTTTGTCATAAGTTAATGAGCTTAAGCCTAAATCAAGGGGCTTGTAAACTCATTATATCCTCCCTAATTAAGGATAATGAGAATACTTAAGTATGAGATAAGCATTTCAACTTAATTTCCATGATGATGTAGGATTAAGATCATTAACCTACTTGTGATTATTAAGATGTTTTTGGTTTTTTTAGTGTTAAGTAATGAGTTTAATCTCTAATCACAGATTAGTGGGCTCATTACACCATCTTAATAGAAGGATAATAGATGAGAACACTTAAGCTGAGGAAGATACCTCAAATTAATCCATGATTAGGGATTAAATTCATGACAAAACAAGCCTTTATTAAGTGGATTTTAAATAAGGATGAGATTAAGAAGTGAGTTTTATGGTTTGTAAGACAACATGAGGGGGACTTGTCCATTAAACACTAGGGTTAGTCCCTCTTAACCATAAGGAAGAGATAGAACCCTAATGTAAGGCCCAAGTTACAAGTTAATGTCTTAGTGATTATTAGATGGATTGATTAAAAGGTTTAAACAAATTAAAGATTTAACACTTAGGATTAAAGTTATACACTCCATCCTAATAGAAGGATGCAGGCATAACCCTAATTCCAAAGTCCTAAAACTTTAAGAGTTTAGTCTCTGATTATGGAGATGAGAAGAGAGACTTGAAATTCTGTGATCAGGTATGAGATGTCCTATGAGATGTTCCAACACTTGACAGATTTAACCAAAACTTAAAGTGCAAGTAAATTAAACAACACATTAGTTTGTTAACCCAGTTCAGTGTATAACCACACTTACATCTGGAGGCTACCAAGCCAGGAGGAAATCCACTATAAGTAATATTAATTCTAGACTTAAACCACCCAGTTTAATCTTTCACTTAATATCTACCCAATGCAATTTCTACCTAAGACACAACTTAGATATGAGTACCAACTCACTCCCCATCAATCACACAGTGATCTTGTTTACAATTTTAATAAAATTGAAGTCATACTTCAAACAAACCAGCTTGATCTTACTTCACAGTTTCAATCAAGACACAAAATACACTTTTGCTTAAAAGCTCATAAAGTGGTACAATAAAAACAACCTGCTATTAAAACACACAACACCCTATTTTGTCTTCTGAAATTCGTCCTCAATTCTGAGATATTCTGTTGCTTAAATAGGTGTATGGATTTTGGGCTTTCTGTAGGTTAATCCAGTCCTAAAACGCATGCAGCTTCCACCTTGAATTAGGGTTTGTTACTTCCTAGATTCTAGGTGATTTAGTTCTTCTGATTATGCTGAAGTCTCATAACAACACTCCCTACATATGCGCCTTATTCTGTTTTTGTCCATCCATAATTAATTCCAGATAACTTTCCTTAAATTTCTCAGACAGTTAGTCATTAATTAATTTTGGTAGCAGGTTTGAGATGTCACAACATCTGTTGGGACATCCTGAAAAACTGAACTTAAGTCATTTACACAATGTCCCAACATCTGGTGTAACATCCTGAATTAAGTTCTTATACTCTGTTTGATAATGTCCCAACATCTGATAGGACATTCTGAACTGAATTCAACAATTCTTGTTGGTCAAAAATTCTGCCAATTCTAAACATCTACAAACTCCCCCTTTGGCTAATTTTTGGCTAACATATTTTTCTGGTTATCAGAGTGCAGCAGAAGTTCTTTTATCAGAGTATAGCAGATCTTTTTTGTTGAGTCATGTGTGAGTTTACTCCCCCTCAAACATACATGTATTCAGATTTGTTGCAACAGAAATTTTTATTAAAACACACTGATTCAGTTCAGAAGCAAACATAAGTCTTTCATTAATAGTTAAACAGCATCATACATTGTTGTTGTTGTTCTCCCCCTTGTTAGACATAAAATTGGGGCCAAAGTTACTGATTCAAAATTACAATGCAGCAGTCATTACATTTTTCCTCACATACAATTTTTTTTCACTCAGACTCCTCATAGTCAGTTTCTTCATCTTCCTCAGTCTCCTCATCAAAAGTGGCAGCTTTCTGAGCACTTTCTTCAATCTCCAGCCTTTGGATAATCTCCTCAAGCTTCTGCTTCCTTGCATCCAGTTCTTTGTAAGTGCTCTTCAGTTCAGCAATCAATGCAGCTTTGGAGATTGGAGACTTTGCCTTTGAAGGACCTGCAGATGTCCCAGAGGGTGCTTCAACATCAGCTGCATGATGACTCAGAAACAGCTTGTAGTGGAAGGCCAGAGGGCTTTCTCTTTTTCACATTGTGTCCTTCTCAGTGAGGATGCCAGGATACTGACTCAGTATTATTCCACACAGCAAGGAAGGGAAGGCAATTGGCAGCTTTGTTGCAGATGATCCAGCATGCTTCAATGTCTGATCAAAGATATAAGCTCCATAATCCAGCTTTGTTTGTGTGCCTACAGCAAATATGAACCTGCCCAATCCAGTTGATATTGAGGGTGTATGATTGGTAGGTACCCAGTTTGCTGTACCAATCCTATTCAGCATGGCATATTTCCTTGTCAGCATGCTAACTGAGAGCTTCCCTTTAACTGGCCAAGCCTTGACCTGGTTAGCAGTGATAACCTTGCAAACCTAGTTATCAGTCTTTCCTAATTCATTTGGGCCATCAGATTCTCTTCCAAGGTAGTTGTTGATGATCCTAGGAGAGAATTCTACACACCTTCTTCTTACATATACTTTCCTAAAGTCAGCAGACTTACCATTAGCACAATCTTCTTGGAGGTTGACTATGAATTCCATGACCAGCAGCTCATAGCAAGGAGAGAAGTTTGAGACAGTTTTGAAGAGGCCAGCAGCAGATATGAGATCAATTAACTCTGTGCACTCAAGTGCATTACTGCTCAGCTCTCTTTCAAGTGCTACCCTTCTTTGATAAACAAACATCCATCTATTCACACTTGAAACATGATGAAAGGAGATGTTGTCCAATGGAGCTTCTGGAACAGCAGTTGATGACCTTGAGGGTGCTGATTTCTTCTTTGGAGGAGATATTGGGACATCTTCTTCAACATCTGAATCTGAAGGAGTGACAGCTTTCCTCTTTTGTGTTTGCACCTTGCTCCATTGTTTTGTAGGACCAAAGACAACTTTAGCTTTGTCCTTCTTTGGTGTAGCTTGCTTCTTCTCAGGAATTGTATGTCTTGCATGCATCTTTTCTTTCCTAGTCCTAAGCCTTTTGGCTATGCTAGGATTTACAAAAGCAATGATTTCTGTATCAGAATCATGCTCTAGGTTTACTACAGGAGGAGGTTGAGCAGTCTCCTCTTCAGCTGGTTGATCAACAGTGATGTGCTCTTCAGTGGAGGCCTTGTTCTGGTCCTCAGATGCTTCTTCATCACTATCAGTGGAGGCCTTTTTCTGGTCCTCAGATATATCATCAGCAGTATCAGATGATACCTTTTGCTGGTCTTCATATGCTTCAACATCTATCGGGACATCCTGTTGAGCAGGAGTGTCCTTTGCAGCCTGAGTTTGCTGATATTCTTATGGAGCTGGCATGGTGCTCAAAGGGATAGAAATGCCACTTACCACTCTTTGCTCAGAAAGAATCCTGTTTACAAACTCCTTTATGGAATCATCCACATATTCAGAAGATTTTGGAGTGATGTTTGCTGGTGAAGGTATGCCTTTGGATTTGCTGCAAACTTGATCTTTTGTTCTTTTTGGAGTTCTTGGCTTTTTAGCAAGAGGAACACTTCCTCTGATTTCGTCCATTGGAGTTGAATCCATGGGTACCACAGAAATGGGGGTTGCATGCACCACATCTTCCTTGTTGAGGATTTCTTCAGGAATGTTAGGGTTTTGAGACATTTTCGAAGAAGGTGGATGAAGAGTTTTAGGTTTGATGAGTTCTGAAAAACAGTTAGAGAATGCAATTCGTTTTTGAGAGTATGATGAGAAGATGGATAGCTGAAAGCAAGCTGGTATTTTATAAGTAGCCGTTACTTTGAGACTTTTTAGGAGAGGAATACTCAAGGTGCTTGACCAGACTGGTGTTGCCATCTGGTGCTTATGCCACACAATGTCATATGACATGTTGGCACATCTCCATAACTGCTAAATTTCACATAAGCAGATTCCCAATTTGCCCCTTAGGTTTTCAAATTGAGGAGCATCCAAGGCTTTGGTAAATATATCAGCCAACTGCAGATTTGTAGCTACATGTTCCAGTGAAATCACTTTTTCTTCTACAAGATCTCTGATGAAATGATGTCTGATATCAATATGCTTGGTCCTGCTATGTTGGATAGGATTATTTGATATGTTAATAGCACTTAAGTTGTCACAGTACAATGTTATGACATCTTGTGGGACATTGTACTCAGTGAGCATTTGCTTCATCCAACCAACTGAGAACAACTGCTTCCAGCTGCAATATATCCAGCTTCAGCAGTAGATAAGGATACACAATTTTGTTTCTTATTGAACCAAGAAATTAAATTGTTTCCTAGAAAGAAGCATCCTCCTGAAGTGCTTTTTCTGTCATCAGCACTTCCAGCCCAATCAGCATCAGAGAAGCCAGTGAGAATTGGTTTGCATCCATGAAAGTACATTATGCCATAGTCACAAGTACCATTAACATATTTCAGAATTCTCTTGACTTGATTAAGATGACTAACTTTTGGATTAGCTTGATATCTTGCACATACACCTACTGCAAATGCTATGTCTGGTCTGCTAGCAGTCAGATATAACAAGCTTCCAATCATACTTCTGTATAGGCTTTGATCTACATTCTCACCCTTGTCATCTTTAGTTAGCTTTAAATGTGTGGGGGCAGGAGTTCTCTTATGAGTAGCACTGTCCATCCCAAATTTCTTGACTATGTTCTTAGCATACTTGCTTTGTGAAATGAACATGGAGTCCTCCATTTGCTTTATTTGCAGTCCAAGAAAGTAGGTTAATTCTCCTACTAGGCTCATTTCAAATTCAGATTCCATCTGGTTGACAAAATGTTTGACCATCCTGTCTGACATCCCACCAAAGACAATGTCATCTACATATATTTGAGCAATCATGACATTTCCATCTTCATCTTTAACAAACAAGGTTTTGTCAATTCCACCTTTCCTGTACCCTTGCTTGATAAGAAAAGTAGTCAGCCTTTCATACCATGCTCTTGGAGCTTGCTTCAGACCATAAAGAGCCTTCTTTAGTTTGTATACATGATTTGGACAGCTTGGATCAACAAATCCTTTAGGTTGTTCTACATATACCTCTTCATTAAGATAACCATTTAAAAAGGCACTTTTCACATCCATTTGAAATAGCTTGAACTTTAAGATACAAGCAATTCCCAAAAGTAGTCTGATTGATTCAAGCCTTGCTACTGGTGCAAAGGTTTCATCAAAGTCTACTCCTTCAATTTGTGTGTATCCTTGAGCTACAAGTCTAGCTTTGTTCTTTGTAACAACTCCTTGCTCATTTGACTTGTTCTTATACACCCATTTAGTTCCAATCACATTTATGTCATCAGGTCTAGGAACAAGGTTCCACACTTCATTCCTGGTGAATTGACCTAATTCCTCTTGCATAGCACAAATCCAGTATTCATCAGTAAGAGCTTCCTTGATGTTTTTAGGTTCTATTTTAGAAACAAAACAGGAACCTGAAATCACTTCTCTTGATCTAGTGCTTACACCTCTGTTGGGATCACCAATTATCAAATATTTGGGATGATCCTTCTGGATTCTGATGGAGGGAGGTTTGCTGAATTGTTCTGTCCTTGCATCAGTTTGAGTGAAGTCAGAATGATCACTCTTTTCTTCAGCTTCAGTCTTGATATCAGCAGATGTTCCAACATCTTCTGGGACATCTGTAGGAGCATCATCAATTATCACATTTATGGACTCCATGATAACCTTGGTTCTAGAATTAAATACTCTATATGCTCTGTTATTTATAGAGTATCCAAGAAAAATCCCTTCATCACTTTTAGGATCCATTTTTCTTCTTTGCTCCCTATCTGCCAGAATATAACAGTTACTTCCAAACACATGGAAGTACTTAACTGTGGGTTTTCTGCCCTTCCAGACTTCATAGATTGTGGACAAGGTTCCTTTCCTCAGAGTAACTCTGTTATGGATGTAACAAGTTGTGTTCATAGCTTCAGCCCAGAAGTACAAAGGTAACTTTTTAGCATGGATCATAGCTCTTGCTGATTCTTGAATAGTTCTATTCTTCCTCTCAACAATCCCATTCTATTGAGGAGTGATTGGTGAAGAATATTCATGATTGATTCCTTCTGAAGAACAGAAATCTAAGAATTTTTGGTTCTCAAATTCTTTTCCATGATCACTTCTTATTCTGATCACACAGCTGGCTTTTTCCCTTTGTATTCTTTGGCATAAATCTTTGAATACATCAAATACATCAGACTTTTCTTTGATGAAATTTATCCATGTATACCTTGAAAAGTCATAAACCACCACATAGGCATACCTCTTACCACCAAGGCTCTCAACCTGCATAGGTCCCATAAGATCCATATGCAATAGTTCCAAAACTTTGGAAGTTTTCAGATGTTGGAGCTTTGGATAGGACATCTTGGTTTGCTTGCCTATTTGACATTCACCACATATTTTGCCATCATCAATCTTCAGTTTAGGAATACCTCTCACAGCATCCATAGATATGATTTTCTTTATGCCTCTGAAATGAAGATGACCTAGTCTTTGGTGCCATAGTTTCACTTCTTCTTCTTTAGCTAAAGAGCAAGTTGAAGTGAGACTGAAGTCTTGAGGTTCCCACATGTAACAGTTGTCTTTAGATCTGGCTCCTCTCATGACAACCTTTTGTTCTTTGTTAGACACTATGCATTCAGTTTTGGTAAAGTTTACACTGTACCCTTGATCACATAATTGACTTATGCTGATCAGGTTAGCAGTTAAACCTTTAACCAACAACACATCATCTAGTCTTGGTACATCTGGACAGTCCAAGGTCCCAACTCCCTTGTTTTCTCCTTTAGCTCCATCTCCAAAGGTTACATATCTGGATGAATGTGACTTTAAGTCTACTAGCAGATTCTTCAATACAGTCATGTGTCTTGAACATCCACTGTCAAAGTACCAGTCTTCTTTAGCTGATACTCTTAGTGATGTATGTGCTATATATGCAACACCTTTCTTTGACCATTTGAGTTGAGATTTCTTTTGATACCTCTGCCCTGTGTATTGTTCATCAGTAGAGCTCCAAGGTTGTTTGTTGATCTTTTTCTTGGGTATGTAGCTTTGATCAGCATGAAGACTAGCTTTTGGTCTCCATACCTTCTTGATGACCTCTGTCTTCTGCTTAGGAGGTTGCTGATCTCTTTGATGTCTATGCAGCACTTTCTTGGTAACTTCTATCTTCTGCTTAGGAGGTTACTGATACATCTGATTTGGATATCCATGCAACTTATAGCAATGAGGTTTGATATGTCCAAATCTTCCACAATGATGACATCTCCATCTTTGATACTTCTTCTTCATTATGTTCTTTTCAGAATGTTGAGACATCTGTTGGAACATTATGTTTGACTTTGTGTTCTTTTCATGATGTTGAAGCATCTGTTGGGACATCTTGTTTGACTGTATGGACTTTGAAGTAGGTTTACTAGAGCTAGCTTCATCCTTATGAACTCTGTTAAATCCCAATCCACTTTTATCCCCTGAATGCTTATTGTTGTTGAGAATAACATCCAGTGTACTTGAGCTACTGTTCAACATTCTAACAGATTTGGACATGTGTTCCAACTTGGAGTTGAGAAGACTTACTTCACTTTTCAAGGTGTCAATGATCTCTAGATCACTTGTTTTTTCATCCTTTAGAACCTCAATCTGCTTCTTTAGCTTTATATTCTCCCTGCATATTTCAGTGCTTCTTTTGACTAGTTCTCTGAATGATTGCTCAAGTTCTTCAAAAGTAAGCTCCCCATCACTGGATTCACTTTCAGATTCACATAATCCAGCTAGAGCAGTGATATGCTTAGCTGATTCTTCTTCTGAATCACCTCCTAAGTCTTCATCAGACCAGGTTACAGAGAGACCTTTCTTTTGCCTTTTTAAATAGGTAGGACATTCATTTCTGATGTGTCCATATCCTTCACATCCATGGCATTTAATCCCTTTTTCTTGACTGGTCTTTTCATCATAAGTTGACTTTCTATCATAAGGTCTTTTGTTCTCAGAAGAGTTTGTGTATCTTCCACTTGGTCTGGACTTGTTTTCCATATTTCTGATAATCTTTTTGAATTGTCTTCCAAGCATAGCAATGTTGTCTGATAAGCTTTCACCAGTTTCTGATTCATCATTTTCTTCTTCTTCATCAGTATTTGTTACCAAGGCTATGCTTTTGTTCTTCTTTACATTTGTGTCATTCATTCCCATCTCAAATGTTTGAAGGGAACCAATGAGCTCTTCAACTTTCATTGTACATATGTCTTGAGCTTCTTCTATTGCTGTGACTTTCATGTCAAATCTTTTTGGCAAAGATCTGAGAATCTTTCTTACAAGCTTTTCATCAGTCATCTTTTCTCCCAAGGCTCCAGAAGTATTGGCTATTTCTAAGATGTTCATGTAGAATTCATGAATTGTCTCATCTTCCTTCATTCTCAAGTTTTCAAACTTGGTGGTGAGAAGTTGAAGTCTTGACATCTTTACCTTTGATGTTCCTTCATGAGTTGTTTTGAGAGTGTCCCAAACATCTTTGGCCAGCTCACAGTGATGCACAAGTCTAAAGATGTTCCTATCAATGCCATTGAATAAAGCATTTAAGGCCTTGGAGTTGCCTAGTGCTGAATCTTCTTCCTCCTTACTCCATTCTTCTTCAGGTTTCAACACTTTTGATCCATCTTTGGTGTCTTGGACAGGATGTTCCCATCCAATGTTGACTGCTCTCCAGGCCCTGTTGTCAAGTGATCTTAAGAATGCAATCATTCTTGGTTTCCAGTAGTCATAATTAGATCCATCCAGTATAGGTGGTCTATTTACTGATCCTATATCTCTGTCCATGTTTCCAGAATTTGTATTCCCTAGATCTCACCCAGTATAAACAGGCAGGGTGCCTGCTCTGATGCCAATTGAAATTCTGTGATCAGGTATGAGATGTCCTATGAGATGTTCCAACACTTGACAGATTTAACCAAAACTTAAAGTGCAAGAAAATTAAACAACACAGTAATTTGTTAACCCAGTTCAATGTATAACCACACTTACATCTGGAGGCTACCAAGCCAGGAGGAAATCCACTATAAGTAATATTAATTCTAGACTTAAACCACCCAGTTTAATCTTTCACTTAATATCTACCCAATGCAATTTCTACCTAAGACACAACTTAGATATGAGTACCAACTCACTCCCCCTCAATCACACAGTGATCTTGTTTACAAGTTTAATAAAATTGAAGTCATACTTCAAACAAACCAGCTTGATCTTACTTCACAGTTTCAATCAAGACACAAAATACACTTTTGCTTATAAGCTCATAAAGTGGTACAATAAAAACAACCTGCTATTAAAACACACAACACCCTATTTTGTCTTCTGAAATTCGTCCTCAATTCTGAGATATTCTGTTGCTTAAATAGGTGTATGGATTTTGGGCTTTCTGTAGGTTAATCCAGTCCTAAAACGCATGCAGCTTCCACCTTGAATTAGGGTTTGTTACTTCCTAGATTCTAGGTGATTTAGTTCTTCTGATTATGCTGAAGTCTCATAACAACACTCCCTACATATGCGCCTTATTCTGTTTTTGTCCATCCATAATTAATTCCAGATAACTTTCCTTAAATTTCTCAGACAGTTAGTCATTAATTAATTTTGGTAGCAGGTTTGAGATGTCACAACATCTGTTGGGACATCCTGAAAAACTGAACTTAAGTCATTTACACAATGTCCCAACATCTGGTGTAACATCCTGAATTAAGTTCTTATACTCTGTTTGATAATGTCCCAACATCTGATAGGACATTCTGAACTGAATTCAACAATTCTTGTTGGTCAAAAATTCTGCCAATTCTAAACATCTACAAGACTCAAGGAGACTCAAAGGTAAAAAGCTAAGAGGGACTAATCTCAACCCTAATTATTGTCATTCCTGGATGTTCCTATGGTTTGTAAGGCTTGAGAAAGATCTTCAAGGAAGCCACCCATGGAAGAAACAGATGAAAGGAAGAAGAAGCAGAAGTACAAGTTACTTACTTCATTGAAGAAGATAAGTAACTTGAAGAAAGAAAGTGAGAGAGAATGAACATAAGTGAACAAGTTCACTCAAAGACAAACAAAAATGCAACAAGGATGCAATATGAAATGATGAGAAAAGGTGGGAGGTGAAGGCAAATCCACCTCCCAAACAACTTACCATTAACTTGAAAAGTTAGCACAAGATGCATAAGGAAAGAAGTGAAATGAAACGATGCTTATGCAAGGGAAAAGGCCAAAACCAGAAGCATTTACATGATGCAAATGATGCTATGATATGATGCAAAGGCATACAAGTTGCATATGTGGGATCATACAAGAGAATGAATGCAAATGAAGCATGTAGGAAGCATGTAAACACATGGATGTTTATGGAATGAAATGGATGCAAAGCATAGCAAATGTATGAATAAATGATCAAGAAATGTCTTAAGATGTCTATGATGGCATACAAATTCTTAGAATGGCATGGCAAGTTCATATGTTCATGCAATGCAATGTAAGATGTAAGTAAAGATGCAAAATTAGGGTAACATGGAAGGATGAGATGCAAATGGCAAAGACAGAAGCAAATGACATTATAAAAAATTGAAAATGCACTCAAAGGAACCCTAAACCTATACTAGGTTATCATCTAAAGGGGGAGGTCAGAAGCTAAACCTAGAAGGAGTTATGGATTTCCTAAGTTTCTAGGGTTTTTTGGGTGATCCTCAATGTAAAATACCAAACAAATTGAAAATGCAAGATGAATTCATGCCAAAACTATCCTAGATACTACATGATATATGTAAAACAATTCAAAAAGAACCAACTTCAAACCCTTCATGGTTAGGCAGAAAAGATTTTTCAAAGGTTAGGGTTTAAAAATGTGATTTTATGAACCCTAAATTCAAAGAAAATTGTCAAATGATGGTCAAAACCAAAATGAAATTTGTATGAGGGGTTTGAAAATGTTTCTAAATGTGTTAAGATGCAACATGAATTTTTTGGTGATTTTTAGAAACCTAAATGTTATTTTAATTAATTAATTTCCATTAATTAATTAAAATAAACATTAAAATATTTTAAAAATACTTTTTATGTGCAAAAAATAAAATAAAACTCATTTTCTGATTAATAAAAATATTTGGAACAAAAATGCAAAAGAAAATATTTTTGGGATTTTTCTAAGTATTTTAAATAAATATGCAAGAAAAATGAATAAAAATGAAATAAAAATGAATAAAAGAGGAAGTCAATGCATCTGATGGATGAGATTCAAAGGGAAAAGGGAGGGAATTGACTGCGCGCCAGATCCAAAGGCCCATATTCAAACTGGCCTTAATTATTTGATTAATTTAATTAAACTGAATTAACCCTAAGTGAAATGATCCTAGCCACTCGTTCCTAATTTAATCCAGATCCAAGGGCCTAGAACGCATCTGGAAATTAAGACCCTAATTAAGCCCTAATCATTTTCAGGTGGCCGGAGAAGACCTCTGGTCATCTTCTCCGGCAGCCCCTTCATGCTATCTCTCTCAAAACGCAACCCCAAGCTCTCAAACTCCCCAGAATCAAACATCTAACAACCCTAAACATGAATCCATCCCTAAAACTCATTTATTTTACATCAAGAACACGAATCAAAGCAAAACGAAAAATTTCATAAAACTTTCAGAAGCACGATACATCCTTATTTCTCAATCATTTTCAAAAGTAAACATATCATGATGATCAGGGGAGTTCATAGATTCATTTAGAAACTTAAAAACACATTTCTGGAAAAAATGTTCTTGAAGTTACCTGAGTTGAAGCTTTCGAAACTGGAGCTTTTTGGCCACTTCTTTGATGCTTTTCCACTCCAATGAACCCCTTGATGCTTCTGGTAAGCTTGAGACAAGTTTATATGGACTGTTTTTGAGGTTTCAGTTCAGAGGGGGGTGAAATCGTGTTTTTGTTTTAGGGGGTTTCAGGCTTGTGTAAGGGGTGGGAAATGATCTGGAGGATGTATGAAGATGATTGGTGAAAGAATTTTTAAGTTTGGCTGAGTGGTTTGAGAATTTCGAAGAGGTGAAGTTTCTTGAGGATTTTGGCAATCTAAATGTGTGGGATGATTCAAGCTCCAAGATGTTATGAAATGTGATCCTTAGGGCATGTATGTGAAGTTGTGATAGGTCAGAAGAGTTGTTGTGGGCTATGCTGATTGGTATGGTGTGAAATGCAAAAAGTCAAGTTTGGTTGTACTTGAGGTATGGGTCATGGTAGGCCTGGTTGCAAGGGATGTCTGGCCTCAGCTGAGTTCAAGGAGGACCATGGAAACATATTTGGCATGCTGGCACAAGTGTATGGAAAGATCTATACCATTTTGCAAATTTGAGAAGTTTTGGCCCTTTTGAAATTTCTTGAAGTTCAAGGCATGAAAATGCATAATTCTTGGGCCCATTCTGATCAAAATGAGTTTTACTATGATGGTATGATGTTTAGAGATGCATTAGAGGTCAAGAAATGGCTTGGCATGAGAAATTGCAAAATTCCCTCTTTGGCATGAATGTGAAAATTATAGGATTTTTGCCAACTTTGAAGGACCATAACTTGAGTTCCATAATGAATTAGAACATGTTCTTGTACTTTTTGAAAAGGGAAAGACCTAATCTACAACTTTGATGACCAAGAATTTTTCATTTGAAGCATTTTTGGATGAGAAAGAGGAGGTTGAAAAACTTTCCCAAAATGGAAAGTTTCCATTACAAGTCATTTCCATTTTTGGCAACTTTTGGTTTAGCTCAAATTTCTTCAATTTTGTGAACTTCCAAGCACTTCAATAATCAAATAAAGATCATATAACTTAAATTTGATGAAAATACCCCTTTGGTTCCATTGTTGGGGGCCTTAGATGCCCTGATTTTGACTTAACTTGCTCAAGAAGTTACCTAATGAACATATGACTTCCACAATGAATTTCTTCATCAAACTTTGTACACACGATCCTTATAACATCTTAAGAACATTAGAAACAAGAATGGCCCAAAAATTTAGAGTTAAGGCCTCTGAAACCAAAACCCTAATTTTGGTCATCTGTGTAGTGAAAATCTTGGCTCTACTTCCATGCCTTGCCAGTTCTTGTGATCTCTTGACTTCCATGAACTTTGAGAGACATAATATAATGATAGAACACACATGGAACCTTTTGGAACACTTGGAGGCCTTTGGGTTGGCTTAGATAGAATCTTTGGATTGCTTAGATCACAAACCCTAGATGCAGATGAACTTGAACTTATGCACATGAAACAAATATGCAATATGAGGTAGTATGCTTATGTTAATGCAAAGATGAAAGATCACAAGCCATGGTGTGATGAAGAGTGAGGGCAAATTTGGGGTGTTTACAGTAAGGAGGGTAGTTCAACTTCAATAGGTAGGACAACTTCCATACCATACACAAGCTGATAAGGTGTTGCCCCAGTAGATGTTCTGATAGAGGTTCGGTACCCAAGCAAGGAAAATGGTAGAATTTTGTGCCAATCTTTGTAGGTGACTACCATATTTTGCACAATCTTTTTAATATTTTTGTTAGCTGCCTCAACAGCGCCATTCATCTTTGGCCTGTAAGGAGAAGAGCTGTGATGTTGAATTTTGATGTCACAGCAAAGTTCTGCCATCATCTTGTTGTTCAAATTGGAACCATTATCATTAATGATTCGTTCGGGAACTCCATATCGACAGATGATATCCCTTTTCAGAAATCGAGCTACCACTTGCCTGGTGACATTTGCATACGAAGCTGCTTCAACCTATTTGGTGAAGTAATCAATGGCTACCAGGATGAATCTGTAACCATTTGAAGCAGTCGGTTCAATCTTTCCAATCATATCAATGCCCCACATGGCGAAGGGCCAAGGTGAATACATTACATTCAAAGGATTCGGAGGCACATGTACTTTATCTATGTAGATCTGACATTTGTGGCATTTTCTAGCATAAGCACAACAGTGTGCATCCATTGTGATCCAATAGTAACCCAATCTTAATAACTTCTTTGCCATTGCATGTCCTTCGGCATGGGTACCGAAAGAACCTTTGTGTACTTCGTGCATCAATAGGTCTGCTTCCTTCTTGTCAACACATCTGAGCAAGACCATGTCGAAGTTTCACTTGTATAAGGAGCCATCAGTATTGAGGAAGAAACTATTGGCTAGCCTTCTTAATGTCTTCTTATCATTGGACGATGCCCCAGGTGGGTGTGTATGAGTTTCCAAGAAGCATTTGATGTCATGTTATCAAGGCTTGTTATCAGTGACAGTGTCCACAGAGAATACGTATGCTGGTCTGTCCAGTCTGGATACTAAAATCCGAGGTACATAATTGGCAGCTTGTACTTTGATCATGAACGAAATGGTAGCCAAAACGTCTGCAAACTGATTCTCATCTCGAGGGATGTATTCAAGCTTGACTGTTGTGAAGAAGGTCAACAATCTCCTCGTATAGTCACGGTAGGGAATCAGATGCTCTTGATGAGTGTACCATTTGTCGTTGGTCTGATTGATTACCAAAGCTGAATCTCCGAATACATTCAAGGTTTTGATCCTGAGGTCAATAACTTCCTCAAGACCCATGATACAAGCTTCGTATTCGGCTTCATTGTTAGTGCAGGCAAATGTGAGCCTTGATGAGAAAGGCATATGAACTCCTTTGGGTGTAATAAGCACTGCACCAACTCCACGACCATTACAATTAACTGCCCCGTCAAACATCATAGTCCATGCTTCTTTTGGATTAGGCCCTTCAGTGTGAATAGGCTCTTCACAATATTTTGACTTTATGAACACGATGTCTTCATCAGGGAAATCAAATCTCATAGGCTGGTAGTCATCAATGGGTTGCTCAGCCATATAGTCATACAATACACTACCCTTGATGGCTTTCTGAGAGGTGTACTGAATATCATATTCTATTAGAATCATTTGCCACCTTACAACCCTTCCGGTAAGTGCTGGCTTCTCAAATATGTACTTGACGAGGTCCATCTTCGAGATCAACAAGGTAGTATGAGTCAACATATATTGTCTTAGTCGGCGAGCAGCCCACGCTAAAGCATATCAAGTTTTCTCGAGCAGTGAATAATGTTGTTCACAGTCGGTAAACTTTTTGCTTAGGTAGTATATTGCATACTCTTTTCGACCAGACTCGTCATGCTGGCCCAACACACATTCCATTGACTCTTCTAATACTGTCAGGTACATAATTAGAGGTCTTCCTTCGACTGGAGGCATGAGAATTGGAGGTTCTTGCAGATATTCTTTGATCTTGTCAAAAGCTCTCTGACAGTCATTGTTCCACCTGACTGTTTGCTCTTTTCTTAAGAGCTTGAACATGGGTTCGCAGGTTGTAGTGAGATGAGATATGAACCTTGAGATGTAGTTCAATCTAACTAAGAACCCTCGAACTTCTTTCTCAGTCTTAGGTGCAGACATTTCCTAAATAGCTTTGACTTTATCAGGATCAAACTCAATTCCTTTTTCACTTACAATAAAACCCAGCAGCTTATCAGAACGTACCCCGAATGTGCATTTGTTGGGGTTCAACCTTAACTGATACTTTCTCAGATGCTTGAACAACTTCATCAGATTCACCAGATGATCTTCCTCTATAAGGGACTTTGCAATCATATCACCCATATAGAACTCGATTTCCTTATGGATCATATCATGGAATAATGTTACCATAGCCCGTTGATATGTTGCACCGACGTTCTTCAGACCGAACGAAATTACCTTGTAATAGAACGTTCCCTAAGGTGTGATGAAGGTTGTCTTCTCCATGTCTTCAAGTGACATCTTGATCTGGTTGTATCCATAAAATCCATCCATGAAAGAGAATACCGAGAACTGAGTTGTGTTATCTACTAATACATCAATGTGAGGGAATGGGAAATCATCTTTCGGGTTTGCTTTGTTCAAATCCCGGTAATCTACGCAGATACACACCTTGCCATACTTCTTAGGTACGGGTACAATGTTAGCAACCCACGGCGGGTAACTAGTTACAGTAAGAAAACCTGCGTGCCACTGCTTTTGTACTTCCTCTTTGATTTTTATGGCCATGTCTGGGTGAGTACGACACAACTTTTGTTTAACTGGTGGACAATCCTCTTTCAATGGCATCCGGTGCATGACAATGTCTGTATCCAGACCCGACATATCTTGATAGGACCAAGCAAAGACGTCGACATACTCTCGAAGCATACTGATGAGTTGTTCTTTCACTGGAGCTTGCATACTGGCCCCGATCTTCACCTCTTTCACATCTTCCTCGATACCAAGATTGACGGTTTCAACCTCCTCCTGATGAGGAGCAATCACTTTTTCCTCTTGTCTCAACAACCTGGCTAACTCTTCAGGCAAATCATAGTCTTCATCAACCCATTCATCTGCTTGATTAATCGGATTGTCGAAGTCATACGAGGTCATAGCAGTGTCGTTGTCGGTGCAATCTGGAGGATTATCTCTGCAAGGGTTGAGATTTGTTCATTTTAGTGATTGATTTTATCTTATTTAGAAAAAGGTGAACGAAGTTATTGTTGAGAAAAACATTGCCATTTATTGTTTTGTGTGAAAATAACAAAAATGAAAGACAGTGAGCGAAAAAGATTGTTTGCAAAAGATGTCGATTGTTCATTAATCATTCATTTTCACAAAATACATATATGGACCTATTACAAAATGAGTCCTGACACCTTGGGCAAGATGCAGGACTTGATGCATGCTTAAACAAGAAATAATAATTACTCTGCAATAGTAACCCTTATAATTTCCTAGGAAGACCAGTTGAGGACTTGTTGGCCTGGGACTCTTGGACGAATCCAGCTTTCCAGGTTGAAGTCGCTTTCAGCCTCGTCTTCCACATTGTTGATTGCATCCGGCGTCAACATCCCCCCACTGATTAACTTGGGAGCTTCAGCAACCTCCTCTTGGACCTGTCGGGATGGTCTGTAACCCAAACCGAACTTATCTTCCTTGATCTGAACTTTAAGCAGCTTTCCCCAGCCTTGGGCATTCCCGTCTTCAATAACCTTCCGAGCTTGTTTGTAAGAAGCAATTGAAGTGCCAGACGCTTCAGTTGTTGCTTCATTGACATTGAGGGCCTCAAAACCCTGACTCATTGTTTCATGGATCTCCCCATCCATCTCGATGTACTTGTACGTAGCTAGATGACTAAAAAAGATGTATTCCTCTCCACAGATGGTGATAACTTGGCCCTCCCACTCGTATTTTAACTTCTGGTGAAGGTTTGATGTCACGGCGCCAGCGGCATGAATCCAGGGTCGACCCAACAAACAGCTGTAGGCAGGCTGAATGTCCATCACATAGAAGATAGTTTTGAAAATCTGTGGGCCAATTACCACAGGCAACTCAATTTCTCCAAGAACCGATCTCTTAGAACCATCGAAGGCTCTCACAACTAGGTTACTCGGGCGGAGTGCAAGACCATCATACTCCATTTTGACTAAGGCTTTCTTTGGAAGAACGTTGAGAGATGACCCAGTGTCAACCAAGACATGAGAAAGCACAACACCTTTACACTCTAAGGTGATATGTAAAGCATTATTGTGGTTACGGCCCTCCATAGTCAGATCAACATCGGTGAACCCTAGTCCATGACTAGTATTGACATTTGAAACCACCGTTTCTAGATGATTAACTGTACTCTCTTCTGGCACGTAAGCTGCGTGCAGGACTTTGAGAAGTGCATTCATGTGAGCTTCGGAACACATGAGCAATGATAGTATAGAGATTTTGGAGGGTGTCTGATGGAGCTGGTCCACAACCTTGTAGTCACTCTTCTTGATTATTCTCATGAACTCGTCTACATCCTGATCAAAGGGTGTCTTCTGAGCTTCTTTAGCAATTGGTTCTTCAGGCACCACACTCTTGCCTTTAGCTTTGGTAGCAGCTCCTGCTTCAGCATTAACTCTTGGGAACTGCAACGCGAAGAGACGTCCGCTTCGAGTGAAGCCTCCGCCTCCTCCGACATTATCAATTTATGGTGTAGTTGAAGAATCAAGAGTGACTTTCTTTCCGTTGCAATAAAGATCTGAGCCATAGTGCCAAGGCACGACACTGTTGCTATAATATGGAACTAGTCCAGGTACCGTGATGGTTACCAGACTGATTGCTGCGGAAGGAGTGGCGACAGTTTATGGGTCATAATAAATTGTGACAGGAGGTTTGATTGGAAGTGATGCGGGTGCAGGAAGTTGTTGATGTTGTTGTGAGTTGTTGAAACAATCTAGGACATGAACTGTTGTCGGATCATAATAAATGGTGATTGTTGAGATGTCTTCACTGATAGTTGCTGTTGTTGTAGAAGATGCTACTGCATTGATGTCTGTTGAAGTTGAAGAAGGGAAGTTTGTTGATGTTGTAGAAGAATCTGTTAGAATGATTGCTGTTGAAGTTGTAGGAGGGATGTCTGTTATATCTGATGAAGTGACGTTTGCTGGTGTTGTAGGAGGAATGGTTGTTGATGTTGTAGGAGATGGAACTGTTGAAGTGATCTGTAAAATGCCTTCTCTGATAAGACTGTTGATACCGGTCTTCAAACTTGCACAACCTTTGGTAGAAATATTGCAAGCTTTTCAATGGGCCTCACAACCTGGAAACACTTGGCACTTCAAAAGTTGGGCTTTAAGGCTTACTGGTTGGTCCTCCTCAATGACATTTATCCTAGGCCCACCATGGCTAGGCATAGGATTCTTGGTAACACTTGGAGGGGGAGCGAAGTTGACTGCCTTAGAATTAATCAAATCTTGAACCTTCATGTGCAATGCCCTACACTTCTCTGTTGTATGGCCAGGTGCATTGGAGTGGAAGGCACATCTGGCATTGACATCATAGTTTCTTGGGAGATTCTGAGGATCTGGTGGAGCCAGAGTCCTCAATTCGATCATATTGAGCTTTAATAACTGTGGAAGTAAGGCAACATAGGGCATCAGAATGGGATCGATAACCATGTTGATTTGAGAAGCCCTTTGCTGGAACGGACGTTGTTGTTGGTTATTGTTGTTATTATAAGATCTCTATTGCGGAGGAAACTGTTGTTGCTATGGGAAGTGTTGTTGATGTGGATACTGTGGTTGCTGAGGTGTTGGAGTGGGAATGGTGACAGCAGCTACTGATCTTTGCATGTATTGAGGCCTACCTCTTCTCATATGCACCGAGTTAGTTTCACCTGTCCTACGAGGTCCTGAGAAAGGTTTCCTTGCATTACTGGAGCTAGCACCATTGTCAGAGATCTTACCCATCTTCAAAAGACTTTCAATTCTCTCACCAGCTATAACTACATCAGCAAAACTGGTGGAAGAGAAAGCAGCAAGTCGGTTAATGTAGGTTCCCTGTAATTTGTTCATAAACATGTCGACCATATCCCTTTCCGACATAGGTGGCTGGACAACAACAATAGGTTGTCTCAACCTTTGGGCATATTCCCTGAAATTTTCTCTCGAAGATTGGGACATACCCATCAACAAAGTTCTATTGGGTTCCATATCCAGGTTGTACTGATATTGGCGTAAGAAAGCTTCGACCAAGTCCTTCCAGTTTCTGACTGTTGCTTTGGATAGGTGAGAATACCATTCACGGGATGCCCCGGTCAAGCTATCTTCAAAGTAAAACATCCACAACTTTTCTTCCATGGTATATGCTTTCAATCTCCCCAGGAAAGATTGAAGGTGGGTACGAGGACAGGAGGTACCATTATACTTCTCAAAGCAAGGACCTTTGAATTTGTGAGGAATTCTGACTCCTTCCACTAAACCCATATCCATCACATCAAATCCCAATGAGTTTTGGGATTCCAAGGATCTTAGCTTCTCTGCTATTTCATCTAGATGATGATCATAAGCTTCATCCCCAACACCAATTACTGTGAACTGTTCATCCTAAGGATCTTCCCACAGAGCACGATCTCTAGTGTTTCTCTGAGTATTTCCAATGACATTAACCTCAGGGTTGATGTGGGGTCCAAATTCTGGTGGATTTGCTTGCGGCTGATCACGCACGTTGTTACTTTTACCCCCAGTACCAGCATGGTTCTCTTCTGGAGTTTGCCGCTTAACTAACTCCCTCAATATTTCTTGGGTCTGTGCTAGCCCAGTCATCACAGCCATGAACTGATTCATCTGAATCCTCACTTCAGTCCCCACATCAGTCATCTGGGTTCTTACATCTATCAATTCTTGCTGAAGTTGATCCATCTGTAAGCTCAGAAGGTTGTTTCTGGTCGGATACCGGTGGATGCGGTTGACGGGAAAGACTCTCCTACGAGCAATATTTCCTGAAACAACAACAAAGTGAGAAAGCAACAAAAACAAAAAAACACCTACAAAACAAAGAATGAGGTTAGCATGCAATGCAATATGTCTATTTGTCTTCAGAGGGTATCCTGGTTTGGTTCTTATGTTTTGACCTTCCAGACCTCTTGGAGCAAACGAAGTCTATGAAAAAATCCAATACATAACCATAAAAATACAAGTGGCAATGCCAAAGTACATATAGTTCATGAATTACAACCAAACAAACTCCCATGGTGAATTAAAAATACAAATCAAATTCGAGAATGCAACAGACAAAATCACCATGGTGAGCTAAAGTACAATCAAACAGATACAAGTAAAGAAAATCAGACATCCAGTCCAAAAGCATCCTCATTGACTTCCTTCAGAAGAGCATCAGCTACTGGTCCAACAGGGTACTCTGTAATGGTTCTGATGAGAAGGTTTCTGGTTGCAATGGCATTTGTCATCTTCTGATACTTGTCATGTTCTTTGGATCTCTTCAACCCCGCTCGGAGTTTCAACTCAGAGATTTCCTTCTGTGCTGCTAATAGGGCTTCCTGACTCTTCTTCTCATTGGCTTCCAGCTGCTCTATCTTAGCCTGTGTCTTCTGATCTTCTTGCAAACGAGCTTTAGTGATCCTGATCCATCTAGCTTGACTCTCCTCTAGGTAGTTCTCAGCTCTGGCCTTCTGAATCTTGGCCTCTTTGCAAGCATTCTTCAATACCAACTCCCCTGCTCGGGCTTTTCTAATGAAGTCTTCTGTCTTTTCTATCTTGGTTGCATGCTCGATACGGAGCTTCTCTAACCTCTCAATTTCCAAACGACCGTCATTCCTTTCCCAAAGGGTCTTCTTCAAGGCTTCAGCTAACTGGGCATTTCTTTCTTTCATCTTCTCAAACTCTTCAAAACTTACTGTAGCCACAGACTCTACTGCTGATGGCCCTGGCACATCTTCCAGGGTGAATGGCATACGAGTAATCTGTCCTCTGATGCGCGACCATTCAATGTATTGAGCTGAAGTTATGTTGTTACACTTGCCAAGAATAGCAGTCCCTTTTATTTGTATGTTGTCCCAAGCCCAGACTGTTTGTCGGACGGTGGCATGATTGTTCAGAATGGCACAGTAGAGAGACTCTGCTAAGTCCTGCTTCTTTGGTGGATGTACCAAGGCATACCCTAATTGTCTTCTGAATAGCAAAGGATTGTAATTGATGCAACCTTTCACTCCAATAAGTGGCACATTAGGATAATGTCCACAACTTGTTATTATGTCCTTGCCCTTGGTGTTCTGAGTACACCACCTGATGTCTTCTGATGTGAGGGCAATCATCCTCTTAGCCCAGTTCCTTGACTGATGTGGATTTAGGAAAGCTTCCGTCTTTGGCATATGTCTTATCAACCAACTGTAGAAAAGGGGTGCACAACATCTCACAAATCTTCCCATCTGCTTCTCATTCCTCTGATGAACTGAGTAGTAGAAATCTCCTAACAAGGTGGGAACTGGATTCTTGAACATGAAAATATGAATAGCATTCTTGCTTACAAACTTAGGCTCGTCTGCAAACAAGATGATACCATATATACTGAGAGCCAGGAGAGCACAAACAGTTTCCCACTTCCCTGCTGCAGCATGACTGATAGCCTGAGCGATTAAGAAGTCCAACTGAAGGCCTGGGATTCCAGCCTTGGTGGTCATATGTTGATCAATAATGGTTGCTTCCAGATGCAGAGCCTTAGCTATGTCTTCATTCTTTGGAGTAGTCATCTCAGGGTTGAAAGGAATTCCTCTTCTGATAGGGAAACCCAACAACATCGAAAACTCTTCCAATAGAGGGCCTATCTGAAAGTCTGGGAAAGTGAAGCAACGGAGAGGAGGGTCATAGAACTGAAGATAGGTGTGAATCATGCTCCTCTGCAAAAGTGTCCAAATCCATGATCATGTCCAAAATACCACCAATATGCTCTCTGAATAAGGGAACATGATCAGGAGTGATAAGGGCCTGAATCTGCCTGATGCCTGCTAGAGGGAACTCAAAAAAGTGGTAAGTGATATTGCTCTTCCTAGTTGAATCCATGCTGACAATGGGTGATGATGAAGATAACTGAAGAAGATAACTGATGCAAATAGTTCAAGAAGACAGCTGAAGAAGTGTTGGAGAAGATATATGAGCAGAAGAACGGTCAAAACCAAACCAAAGAATATGTGGATACCCTGTAAAACAAATAGACAAATGTTAAATGATGCAAAATGATGTATGCTGAAAGACATGCAAGGGTTTGTGATCAGGTGCTGGATTATCAGTTGCTTTTGATAGGGTCCATGAGTGTTCAGAAGTCCGGATGAAGGTCTGAGAACTAGTAACCATGTGGGGGACTCAGATAAAGAGTCACAAGTCCAAGGTTTCATAAGATCAATCCAAAATAGCGTAACCTTAAAACAATATCAGTAACAGAGTATGTTGAGGCCAAAGGTTCCTGCAAACCAGTAAACAACCCCAGCCACTCACAAGTATTGTTCTAGAACAAGGATCCTCAGACTTGGATCTATTATGAGAAGTATAAACACTTCTAACCCAGAGGTAAAATGTTTACATTAATCATAAAGGATCCTCCTATAATTCACCTCAGATGCTGAAGGTCATCCAGACTTAGCAAGCTTCCCAGATAGCCCTAGCACTACAGGAAATCTGTAGCACAGAGTTCTAAAGAAGAAACCCATGTCTGAACCGTGTTTCATATTCCCGCACCAGACCGAAATGGAATGGGAAAGAATACGAAGCCACTCTAATTCTATGTTTTTCACTCAGACCTTTGTGTTGGACCCTTCTCACTGGAATACCCCTCCCACCAAGGCAAACCAACAAGCCAACACAGATGATATGATAATAGAATGAAATGCATAAAGCGGTAAATGAAAGCGAAAAATAAAACAGTAAATAAAGCTGTACAGAAAGCGGTAAATAAAGCAAAAAAAAAAACACACTTAGCACATAACACCCCCATAAACACAAGCAGACAAGCGCTTAGTAGAAACCCGCAAGAGAACCAAAAGCCCTGGTTGCAAAGCTTCCCCAGCAGAGTCGCCAAGCTGTCGCTCCCGAAAAGACTTACGTCCCGGTGCAAACGCGAACTGTCGACGATGTTGGAGGTTGAGGTTGAAATAGAGTCGCCAGCTAGGCATTTTTATCCCGAAGGAAAGGTAATGCTGCATAAACCTAGAAGGGTATGGATAAGACGGTTGCGAACCAGAGAAACTGAGAAAGGGGATTGGTTACGTCCTGGGAAGGGGTTAGCACCCAGATCGTCCGTCGTACTCGACGGGATCCACACTTATAAGATTGCGTTTAAAAGGGAATAATGTATGTGGTAACTGTGTAGAAAAAAGCTAGGGATCAATGTACAGTGTGTCAATGCAAAAGAAATGGGTGAAATGCTCAAGACTGGGGCTTAGAAAGAATGCTGGAATGAGGGGGGAGACATAGAGAGTTTTATTCGATAACTGTTAAGTTATGCCTACGTATCCTCTCGTGCAATGAGGAAGTCAGAACACCGTAGTTCGACTCAAAGAGACTGGATGATTTGACTGTAAACTGCTTACTTGTCTATGCTCAAGCGTATGACTCGTCTGGCTCGAGGGCTAATTATCTTGCATTAGACGGGAGAAGCGAGTTCTCGTTTATAGAATGAGTGTGATGAGAAAAGAATCCCGGAGGAAATGATTATTGATTGTTTTTTGTGTTTTTCAGTTTTTTATTGTTTTTGGTGTTTTGCATAGGATAATGAGCTTAAGCCTAAATCAAAGGTTGTAAACTCATTATATCCTCCCCGATTAGGGATAATGAGCCTAGTTAAGTGTGAGATAAGCATATCAACTTAATTACCATGATGATGTAGGATTAAGATTATTAACCTACTTGTGATTATTAAGATGTTTTTGGTTTTTTTGTTTAGTGTTAAGTAATGAGTTTAATCTCTAATCATGGATTAGTGGACTCATTACACCATCCCAAGAGAAGGATGATAGATGAGAACACTTAAGCTGAGGAAGATACCTCAACTTAATCCATGGTTAGGGATTAAATTCATTATATAATAAGCCTTTATTAGAGATGGATTTTAATTAAAGATGAGATTAAGAAGTGAATTGTATGTTTGTAAGACAAACTTGAGGGGGACTTGTCCATTAAACACTAGGGTTAGTCCCTCTTAACCATAAGGAAGAGATGGAACCCTAATGTAAGGCCCAAGTTACAAGCTTAAGTCTTAATAGTTATTAGGTGTTTTGATTAAGAGGTGTAAACAAATTAAAGGTTTAACCCTAAGGATTAAAGTTATACACTCCGTCCTAAGATAAGGATGCAGGCATAACCCTAATTCTAAGTCCTAAAGCTTTAAGTGTTTAGCCTCTGATTATGAGATGATAAGAGAGACTCAAGGAGACTCAAAGGTAAAAACTAAGGGGAGACTATATTCAACCCTAAAAATTATCATGCTTGGATATCCTATGGTTTGTGAGGCTTAAATAAAGATCTTCAGGAAGCCACCAATGGAAGAGAAGTAGATGAAAAGGGAAGGAGAGAAAGAATAAGTTACTTACTTCCAAAAGAAGATAAGTAACTTAAAAGAAAGAAAGTAAGAATGAGGGAGCGTAAGTGAAGAAAGTTCACTCCAAAGACAAGTAAATAATGCATATGAATATATGAGAAGAGGTGGGATGTGAAGGCAAACCCACATCCCAAATACCTTACCATAAGCCCCTGAAATGTTAGTATGAAATGCAAAAGACATAAAGCAAAAGGAAATGAGATGAATAAAGATGCAAAGACCAAAACCCTAAGTGTATATGCAAGGAAAATGTGTTATGAGATGATGCAAAGTCATACATAATGCATGTGAATATACATACAAGGATGAGATGCAAAGGAAGCATGAAAGAAGCTTGAAAACACATGAATGTTCATGGAATGTAATGAATGCAAAGCATAGAAAATGAATGAAGAAATGATCAAGAAATTATCAAGCATATCTTAAGATGTCTAAGATGTCATACAAATTAATGAAATGTCATGACAAGTTCACATGATGATGAGATGCAAAGATGAATGAAAATGAAAATGAGAAATTAGGATTTTAAGGCAACATGAGGTGCATATGACCAAAACAGAAGAATACATCATGATAAAAATTTGAAATTGAACTCAAACGAAACCTAATCATGCACAATATTACTACCCAAAGGAGAAGGTCAAAAGCTAAACCTAGTGAAAGTTATGAATTTCCTAAGTTAACTAGGGTTTTTGGATACTTCTAAAGGAAAAATGCAAATCAAATTGAAAATGCAATGAAAAAATATGAGATAAATAACTTAGATACTAGATGCAATATGTGAAACAATGCAAAAATAATCAAGTTCAAACTCATCATGGTTAGGCAAAAGTGATTTTTTCAAGTTAGGGTTAGAAAAGTGTGATTTTTATGAACCCTAATTCAAAGATAATTGTGAAAATGTGATCAAACCTAAAAATAAATTTGTATGGTGAGTTTGAAAATGTTTCTAAATGTATGAGAATGCTTTATGAATTTTTTGGTGATTTTTAGAAACCTAAATGCATTTTTAATTAATTAAAATCAATTAATTAATTAAATATAACATTTAAATGATTTAAAAATACTTTTTTTAATGCAAAAATTTAAAAATGATTTAAAAATACTTTTTTGAAATGAAAATGCAAAGTCTGAGATTTTTTAAAAGTCTTTTGCTATTTTAAAATAAATATGGAAAAGAAATGCAAGAAAATGAAATAAAAATCAAATAAATGAGAAGTCAACATGATCTAAGGCTGGGATTTGAACCTGGGGAGATTGCGTGCGCTATCCTAGGGTTCAGATGATATCTGGCTAATTAAACTTAATTAATTTAATTAATTATGTTTAGGGTTTAATAATCTAATCCTAGCCATTCACACGCGCGAACAAAATAGATCCAAGGGCCACCATTCAAACTGACACCTAAACCCTAATTAAAACCCTAATCACTTTCAGGTGACCGGAGAAAGCTCTAGTCATCTTCTCCGGTCACCCTTCTCACCTGAATCCCTCAAAATGCCATCCCAAGCCCTCTAAAGCTCCAAAATCAACCATCTAATAACCCTAAACATAAATCCAGCCCCAAAATTCATTTATTTTGCATCAACAACAAGAATCGAAGCCAAACGAAAAATGTGTAAAAATTTCAGAAGTTGAATACATCCTACATACTCAACCATTTTCAGTGATTCAAAGTTCATAATGATCAGGGAAGCATGCTTTATCACATTGTAACTTAAAATTAAAGCTCTGAGAAAAATGTTCTTGAGCTATACCTGAGCTGGAGTTGAGCAAATGTGGACCTCCAAAGCCTGCCTCTTGTGCTAGACACCTTCTTTGATCACCCTAATGCTATTGAGAAGCTTTGCAAGAGTTTAAATGGCCTTCTTTTGAAGATTTAGTTCTGAGAGGTGGAAAATCGTGTTTGAGTTTAAGTGACTTTCAGGCCATGGCAATGGGTGGTTTGTGATATTTATGATGTGTGGAGATGATTGGTGGAAGAAGATTTGAGGTTTGATGCTTGTGTGATGAGATTCAAAGAGATGAATGTCTTTGAGTTTTTTTTTTAAACTGAGCTTATGGCTTGATTCAGACTTGTGTGTGTTGTGTAATGAGCTCCTTAATGTCCACATAAACAATGCTGATTGGCCAGAGAGTTGTTGTGGCACAGGCTGATTGGTATGGGAGGTTTTGCAAAAAGTCAAGATTGTGTACTATGAGGTATGGGCTCGGGTCAGAGGTGATCTAAAGGGTGGATTTTCCTCAGCTGACTTTGTGGAGGACCTTTGGATCAAATTTCATGAGCTGGAACACTTGGATCATGTGATATCATAGATTTTGCAACTTTCCCTCTTTGAGAATTTTGTGAAAATGGCTTATAGAAACTTGAAATCCAAGGCATAATTCTGATCAAGGCAAGTCATGTGATGTTGTTATGATGCTTAGAGGTCAATTAGAGGTCATGAAAGTGCTTAGAACTTGAATTTGCAAAAATCCCTCTTTGGCACTGTCGCTCCCCGGATTTCCATCCTGGTACAAACGCGAAAGTGGCGCGGAAAAGGTAGAGTCGCCAGCCAAGCATTTTTATCCCGAAGGAATGGGAATGGTAATGCTGCACAAACCAGAAGAAAGAAGAGGAAGGACACGGGTCCTGCGAACCAAAGAGACTGAGTTCGGGAGTCGGTTACGACCTGGGAAGGTATTAGTACCCCAGATCGTCCGCCGTACCCGACGGGATCCACGCTTGCAAAGAAACTGTTTCAAAGGGTGAAGAAATGAAAGTTGCTGCAAAAAAATGAACTGAACTGGATAAAGAAAAGAAAAGGGAACTGAAAGAGAAATGAAAAGGAAAAATGTAGGGAAAATAAAGATTGTGCTCGAACGGGCCCTACCCCGCTTCCTATGTACCTCATCTGGACATGAGGATCAGAGTCACCGTAGTTACCCTAACTAGAGATGGAAAAGATTGCTTGTGTCTTAAGGCTTGAACTGCCTATGTCAATGTTCAGGTGTTGCAGGCTCAGACGACGAGTGCGTTACCGTCTTGCAAAATGACAAGTAGGAGCAAGTTCGCGGACGGAGCGAAGGAGATGAGAAAAGAATTCCCGAAGGAGAGACGATTATTATTTATCCAATGTTTTTTATGAGCTTTTTATTTGAGTGTGGCACAAGGAAGTGAACTCAAGCTCTTTTCCATGGAATGTGTACTTGCTACTACATTCCAAGATGGAATAATAGAACAAGCACACTCAAGTAAGGAGAAGATCCCCAAAACTTAGTTCTAGAGATTAGGGCCTAAGCTCACTAACTCATTGAATTATTAAGTGTTTTTGTATTTTTGATGAAGAAGTGTGTTTTATGATTTTCTTGATGAAGATGGTCTCATGATCAGACTTGTGCATCATGATGAACAGGCTTGTACTATCCCAAGATGGGAAGACTACAAGTGCTTCATGGAATAAGGCTATTGCACATGAGACCACTTCAATCCTTATTAAGATGTTTTTTAGGTTTTTATTTTGGGATGAGAAGAGAAAGAAACAAAAGGATCTTAAAGGTAAAAGTCTAATGGGGGACTAACACCTAATTGTTATCATGCATAGAATATCCTAGGTTAGTGAGGTTTACTATCCTGAAGAAGGAAAAGATAAGAAGAGAAAGAAGAGAATGAAGAAGGGAAGAAGAAAGAAAGGATGGCCTAAGCCCCTCAAACACAAATAAGAGAATACCATGAAAAGAGAAGAGATAAGAATTGGAGATGTGGGAATCACATCCACACCTCTCACTTACCAGAGCCCCTGAAATGGTTAGTAACATAAGCAAGCATCATGAAAAAAGCAAATGAGAACAAATGAAACACCAAATGGGCATAAGATCAAACCAAAGCAACACAACCAGAATTGGGATCTCAATTACAAATGTCAAGATCAAACAATAATGAAAAATGGATTAAACAATTCAACATGAAGCATTATGGATTATCATGACAAAGCAAAACAAACATGAGATAACACAAAGCAAACCAAGCAAACAAACATCACAAACTTCAAGACCAGAACCCTAACATGTCAAGAATGTGCCTGAGCAACACAAGAGATGAAGAGTAGAATCATACAAACTTAAACATTATCAATATGGGAAACAAATGATCATAAGAAGTGAGGTGAACATGTACAAAAGTGAATGAACTTCAAAGGTAAGCAACCACAAAATTTCTCAAAGTACACACATCCTTCAAAGACCAGAAGGGTATCCTTATCCTAAAGGGTTCTAAACAACCTAAGGGAGTTGGCACAAGTGCCCTCCCAACCTAAGGACTAAACATATGACCAAAAAGGATGCAAAAGAAGATAAGCAAAGAACAAAATTCAAATCAAATCAAGCATTCATCCAAAAATTCCACAAGTTTGCACAAATACTCTTCAAACATATAGTATTAACAAGCCAAAAGAGCAGGACCAAAAACAGAAGCTAAGTAGGTCAAATATATGCCTAAACATGGATTAGGGTTATGAAACTTCATGCACAAGTTAAGGATCAAGAATAATCAAGAAAACTTCTAAAAATCAGAAAAAAAATCATCAAAAAACTATATTTCAATGTGAATCTAGAGCAAAAAGAATCAATTCAAAATTCAAATTAATGATCAAGATATAAATTCTACAAGACAACATGCTTTAAAAGTGAATAAAAAACAAATAATAAAAGAAGAAATTAATTCCAGCGTGGAAAATGAAAATAAATGGAAAATAAAATATCAAAAATTAAAGAAAACTCAAAATATCACTTATGAATTTTTTTGGAATTTTTAATAACTTCTAACTATATTAATTAATTAAAAATCAAACTGAAATGAAATAAAAATAAAAAAAGAATTAAATGAGCCAGGGGTGTGATTAGCAAGGAAATCAGTTCAATTTGTTTGGGCTTAATGGAATAGGGGTGAATAGCACTACAGGCCCAGTGGATTCAGCGCAGGTTCATATAAACTATGGTGGAAATTCAAATAATCAGGAAAAATAAAGGACCAATGGATCAAATGGAAGCACCAGATCAAGTCAAACATTACAACCAAGTCAAATATCTAGTGGATCAGCGCGTGTGTGCACATTAGTTATGGTGTGGTGCGAAACAAAATGAATTATTCAGATTCAAATTATAAAATGAAACACGTGCAAGGGAGGATGTGATTTTAATGTGCTGGCAAGTTGTGACACGTCCAGATCAAAGATCCAAGGGTGGAGAACTCATCTTCTTCCTTTTGAATTTCCAGAATCCGGTGACAGAGCCCTAGCTCCGGTCACCAGAATATTCATACACAAGAACAAAACACCATGAACAGAGCTACAAACCTCCAGATCAATCAATTATCTCAAATATGCATTCAGAATTTTCATTAGATCCAAGAATCAAACAAATCGAACACAATCAGTTCTATGCATCAAACTTCAGATCAACATAACAAACTCAATATCCACTCATTTTCAAATCTAAACATCATAGAATCATCCGCACAACAAGCAAAACACAATGCAAACATCTAATTTCAAATCCAAATCTCAAAATTCCAGAGCATACCTGAACTCGAAAATCCTTCAAAACACCAAAAGAAGATCCCTCAAGCTGCAGATCTACGTATTTTGACCTCCTCTTGCAAAATAAATGCAATATGGATCTTGAGAGAAGCTGGATCTTGGAACTAGAATGCTTTTGATCTTGAATGGAACCTCAAGTATTCTTCACTCTTAGCTTGAATCAATGAGTGCAATGTGATCCTCAGAGCTCAAGGATGGTGATTATGTGAAGAGATTAGGAAATGAGAGCTTGAGGAGAGAGTTTCGAAAGAAAATGCAAGAGATGCAAGAGATTTTGAATCTGGAAAATGAGGGTGTGTGTCCACGAATTCAGTGCATGTTTGGCTTTTATATGGTTGATCTTTTCACCTGATTAGGGTTTCTGAAGTAATGGTGGCATGAGAAGTGTGTTGAGGGTGAATTTTCAAAAATGCATGAAAGTTGTGAATGCTTCATACACGCGTGAAATGCTTCCCTCATGTGCACCTTCTGACTTCATTTCATTCCCTCATTACCTTTGGATCAATCCTGACCCTTAGATGTGAGAGTAACATGCCTTTCTTGTGATTTTGCAAAAAATGCATTTCATGGAATATCCCTTAACCCATGCACGAATTTGTTGAACTTTCTTGAGCCAAATGTGTCTCATGTAATGCCTTGTGATGTCATGATCTCAATTTGTCCATAGGTCAGCTTAGAAATGACTTGCAATGCTTTTTGCAACTTAGTGTAAAATGATAATCCATGTAAAACCCTAAAAACAAGTGAACTTTCGAAGGCCATAACTTTTGATCCATGAAGGCTATGAAAATGTACTTGTACTTTCTGAAAATGGGAGAATCTACCCTACAACTTTGATGTTTATTGGAAATTCAAATGAGATCATTTTCACCATGAAAGAAGCCTTTGAAAATTAGGGCAAAAGTTGCCAAAAATGGAAAGTTTCAAAACAAACCATATGCCAAATATGGAACGTTCTTCAAAACCCTTTGATTCTTGATCCTTGACTTTGCCAAACCTCTTCTAAGGTCTTAAGGACATCCCTTGATTTGAAACATGGGGTTGGACCCCTTGAATTCTCACAGTTGACTTTTGAATTGCATAGTTGACCAATTTCTTCTTATGCAAGCAACTGATGAAATAACTGCCTTCCACAAGGAATTTTCTTACCAAATTTCATCCATAGGAACCTCTTATCATATGAGAGACTTTTCCCAGATGAAATGGCCAAATTCACAAAGGATTCATGCTTGAAGGTGAAACCCTAATTTGAGAACCATTGTGTAGGAGCTTGCCCTAGCTTGGATTCCCTGATGATCTCCCAACCTCCTGGGCTTTTGTAAAGGATCTTGAACTTGTGAGTGTCATGTAGACTCTTCATGGGACTTAGATAAGTCCACTGGGCCTCTTTCTATAGCTTGTAATGCCTCAAATCCACCAATAGTTGATCATATGCCTAATGCTAGAACATGAGAATGTTATGCTTTAGTTTTCCATGCAAAGATGCCAAGGATATGATATGCTTATGATGATTATGATGATGATGCTTAAAAAAGAAGAGGGCAAATTTGGGGTGTTACAGCTGCCCCTATTCAAACAACTGTTAATCTGAAAAGGACGGTAGCACGGGCTATCGACCGTTCAAGATGAACTGTGGTTGAATACCAAGAAAACCTGAAATTTGCACTCTACTGGAGAATGCAAGCAATGGGAAATAATCCCAACCATATGACGCTTTGGCGACTGAAGTGGGGAGAAAGCAGATGAGTTCCTTCCAAGTTGAACTGCTACACCAGGTAAGGAAAACTTAGACAGACGAGTCTTCTTCGAACAAACCTGTTACGCCAGGTGCTGGACATACGAGCCCTCATCACATATACCTGTTACGTCAGGAACTGGACACACGAGCCCTCTTCATACATTTCATAAAAATATATGACTTGAGATAGACGAATATCCTTCGGATAAACCTGTTACGCCAGAATCGGTGATGCACTTAAAGTTTGTGGGATAGACATGCATAATCAGGATAGACGAACCCTCTTCATATATCCTCCGTAGATATATGGTCTAAGACAAACGAGCCTTCTTCGAGCAAACCTGTTACGCCAGGTGCGACATTAGAATTGGATGAACCCTCTTCACAAATCTTGTGTAGATAAGCGGTGTCTGAGACAGACAAACCTCCTTCGGATAACCTGTTACGCTAGGACCGGTAACCATTTTGACGTTTTAACCCCACCTTCAGGACTTCAAACTTCTTCAACATTGTCGCTCCCACCAAAATGACACCCAAGGTCAAGAGGGGTACAGACGCGAACGGTCGGCGGAAGAGGAGAGAACACACAAGGGTGAACTCAAGAGAAAAGAGTCGCCAGCTAGGCATTTTTATCCCGGAGGAAAGGTAATGCTGCATAAACCTGGGAAAGATATGGATAAGACGGTTGCGAACCAGAGAGACTGAGAAAGGGGGTTGGTTACAACCTGGGAAGGTATTAGCACCCAGATTGTCCGTCGTACTCGACGGGATCCACGCTTAAAAGATTTGTGTTTTAAAGGGGTAGTGTCAGTGCTATTTGTGTATCAAAACTGGAAAGAATGAAAGTGTCAGTGTAAAAGAAGTGTGAAGTGTATAAGTGAAGTGTCAGTGTAAGAATAAGAATGAAATGCTCAAGACCATGAGGCTTAAAGAATAAGGCTGGAAAGAGGGGGAATATACAGAGACTTTTGTTCGATAACTATTAAGTTATACCTACGTATCCTCTCGTGCAATGAGGAAGTCAGAACACCGTAGTTCGACCCAAAGAGACTGAAAGATGAATTGACTGATGAACTGCTTACTTGCCTATGCTCATGTGTATGACCTGTCTGGCTCAGGTGCAAACTGTCTTGCATTAGACGGAAGAAGCGAGTTCTCGTTTGTGAGTGAAGATGATGAGAAAAGAATCCCGGAGGAGACAATTATTGTTTGTTTTTGAGTTTTCAATCTTTCATTGCTTTTTGGAGTTTTTCATAAGTTAATGAGCTTAAGCCTAAACCAAGGGTTAGTAAACTCATCACATCCTCCCTCTGATTAGGGGTAATGAGAATACCTTAGGTGTGAAGTCAGCATCTCACACTTAATTACCATGATGTAGGATTAAGATCATTAACCTACTTGTGATTATTTAGATGTTTTTGTTGTTTTTGTTTAGTGTTAAGTAATGAGTTTAAGCCATAATCAAGGATTTAATGGACTCATTACACCATCCTAATAGAAGGATAATAGATAAGAACATTTAAGCTGAGAAAGACTCCTCAACTTAATCCATGATTAGGGATTAACCTCATGACAAAACAAAGCCTTTATTAAAGTGGATTTTAATTAATGATAGGATGAAGAAGTGATTTTTATGGTTTGTAAGACAACTTGAGGGGGACTTGTCCATTAACACTAGGGTTAGTCCTTCTTAACCAATTAAGGAAGAATTAGAACCCTAATGCAAGGCCCAAGTTACAAGTTTGATGTCTTGATGATTATTAGATGGATTGATTAAAGGATTTAAACACATTAAGGGTTTAACACTTAGGATTAAAGTTATACACTCCATCCTAATAGAAGGATGCAGGCATAAGCTTAATCACAAAGCCTTAAAGCCTTTAGGGTTCAGTCCTTGATTATGAGATGAGAGGAGAAGACTCAAAGATGACACAAAGGTAAAACTAAATGGGGGACTAATCAAACCCTAATTGTTATCATACTTGGTTGTTCCTAGGGTTAATGAGGCTTGCCAGAAGATCTTTAGAGAAGCCACCAGGAAAGAAACAGATGAATGGAGAAAGAAGCAAAGAGAAGCAAAACAACTTGCTTCACTTAAGAAGACAAGTTGCTAGAAGAAAGAAAGTAAGATGAACATGAATGAGCAAGCTCACTCTAATACACAAGATAAATGCAGCAAAGATGCAAGAGAGATGAGAAGAGATTGTGAGAAGTGAAGGCAAATTCACTTCTCAAAACAACTTACCACCTGAAAAGTTAGCAAAAGAAATGAAATGCAATGCAAATGAGATGAAATGCAATGAGGGAAACCAAAAGCAGAAGCACAAACATGAAGTTAATGATGCTAAGAGATGATAGAAACATGAGGCAAGGCATTGGAATGATTAAACAAGCATAAAGATGCAAATGAGGTATGCATTGAACCATGAATGTACATGAAAAGTTATGAAATGTAATGGACATACAACATGGTAAATGAAATATGCAATGATCAAACATGATTCTAATATGTGCTAAGATGTATTATGGATCATGAGGATGCACAAAATGTCATGGCAAGTCATGGTATGCAAGCAAATGGGAGATGAATGCTAAGGAAGGCACAAATTAGGGTTACATGCATCATGCAAAGAAAAAATCCCAAAACCAGAAGCAAATGACATGATACAAATTTGAAAATGCAATCAAAGATACCCTAAACCTATACAAACTCACTGCCCAAAGGAGAGGATCCAACTCTTAACCTAATGAAAGTTATGAATTTCCTAAGATTGCTAGGGTTTTAAGGTACCTTGCCAAGAAAAATGCTAAACAAATTGAAAATGCAAGATCAAATCAAACCAATTTTATCCTATAAACTACATGCTATGCAAGATGTAATGCAAAAAGAATCATCATCCAATTCTCAATGATTAGGCAGAAAGGAATTTTTGAAGTTTGAAGCAAAATATTGCCTTAAAATGAAATTAAATCCAATGAAAATGATCAAAAGGCATCAAGAACAAAAAAGAAATTTGGTTTGAGAGTTGGACAATGTTCCTAAATGTTTCTAAATGCAATGTGAATTTTTTGTGATTTTTAAATACCTAAATGTATTTTTAATTAATTAATTTCGATTTTCTAATTAAAAATAAACATTTAAATGATTTAAAATTAATTTTTAATGCAAAAAATAAAATAAAAATCATTTTCTGATTAAGAAAAATATTTGAAACAAAAATGCAAAGGGAAATATTTTTAGAATTTTTCTAACTATTTTAAAATAAATATGAAAGATAAATGAATAAAAATGAAATAAAAATAAAAATGAATGAAAGTATGCAAAGGGGAGGGCCAGGATTTGATCTGGGTTTGGACTAGTTGACTGCGCGCCAGATCCAAAGGCCCAGATACAAGGGAGAATACCATTTGTAACTCCGTTGGGTATTAGAACATTCTGACTAGCATTCTGCTGAGGAGATGACCAAGATATCTTGGAAGTACTTGGTTGAGGAATGAAATGTGAACAAACGTCTGCATTACTTTGTCACACTGGCCAAAAATAAATTGGCGACCTCACTGGGGATATTTCAATGATGGTTGTATTTTGATCATGAAACTCTGCGGGGAAATGACAATCTTCCACCATGGCTGGGGAGATGCTTGGTCAAATAACCTTTGCTAGGAAAAGAATTCTGACAGTTATAAACTCTGTGGGGAATTGCGCATCCAGCTGCCTGCTGGGCATACTCCACTTGTGGAAATATAATCTGCTTGGGGATTCCACCTGCCCTAACTCAGCTGGGGAAAATTCTGCTTGGGAAAATGTGACACCCTCCTGCAAAACCTGCAACAACAGAATACACATATGTGCCCCGGGGACTTGCATGGTATGATCTGTTCATCCATCGCCACCCGACACTCAAAGATGGTTTTAAATGTTTCCCTGCAATGTCATTTTTTCATTTTTGTTTAGAAAACAAACACCATGTTTTAAATGCAATGTTCTTTTTTTTTTTACCAAAACTTCAGGACATTTTTGCAAACAAAAATAAACACAACACAACTTTTTGACTGTATATTCTTTTATTGAAAGGCCTCTGAATAGACAGAGTTTTACATCAGGAAGCAACCACCTGGAAAGAGGTAGCTACCATAAAATTGAGAAAATAAACTATCCTAATGGCAATGGGCACGACATCCCAATGAGTTTCCTTCTTGCTATGACCAGCATGTCTTCAAAACTTTCCATTCTTGCCTTTGCTTTCTGAAAAGATGAGGGGACTGATTCATATCCTTCTGATATTGTTTTGCTATCGAAACAATGATTTGTTTCAGATTACCCGGATCGCAGTTGTTCGCTTATTCCCTTGTTTTGCGTGGATCGCCCTTTCGGGTTTTCAATCCACCGGGATACCCTTTTTTGCCTGAGTCGTCCGATGTGGCTTTTCAACTCAGCGGGTGTACATTTTTTATTTGTTTTCCCTAACTTTTGCTCGAGCTTTTTATTCTGTTTTTAGCTCGCTGGGATGCCCTTTTCTTTCCTGGACTTTAATTCTGTTTTTGTGTCCAGCGGGTCTTTTTATGCGAAGTATTTTTTAATTACGTCTGAGTTAACAGGGGATTGGAAATCTTCTCCATCCATAGTGGTGAGCATCAGTGCTCCTCCCGAGAAAACTTTCTTCACTATGAATGGTCCTTCGTAGTTTGGGGTCCACTTGCCCCTGTGATCTGAACCTGGAGGAACAATCCTCTTGAGCACAAGCTCGCCCGCTTGATACTCCCGAGTACGTACTCGTTGGTCGAATGCTCGCTTCATTCTCCTCTTATAAAGCTGACCATGACAGATAGCTGCTAATCTCTTTTCCTCAATTAGACATAACTGGTTGTATCGAGCACGTACCCACTCAGCCTCATCAAGCTTTACATCCATCACCACACGCAACGAAGGAATTTCTACCTCAACAGGAAATACTACCTCCATGCCATATACTAATGAGAAAAGAGTTGCCCCGGTTGACGTCCTGACTGACATTCGGTACCCATGCAACACAAACGGTAACATCTCATGCCAATCCTTGTAAGTGACAACCATCTTTTGCAAAATCTTCTTAATATTCTTATTAGTCGCTTCTACCGCACCATTCATCTTTGGTCGGTAAGGAGAAGAATTGTGATGCTGAATCTGGAAGTCCCAACACAATTCTGCCACCATCTTGTTGTTCAAATTGGAACCATTGTCAGTAATGATTCGCTCGGGCACTCCGTATCTGCAAATGATGTCTCTTTTCAAAAATCTAGCTACCACTTGATGAGTGACATTGGCATATGATGCTGCTTCAACCCACTTAGTGAAGTAATCGATCGCAACCAAAATGAAATGATGACCATTTGAAGCAGTAGGCTCTATTTTCCCGATCATGTCAATGCCCCACATAGAAAAGGGCCAAGGAGATGACATGATGTTGAGCGGGCTGGGAGGAACACGCACCTTGTCTGCATAAATCTGGCACTTGTGGCACTTACGAGCGTACGAGCAACAGTCTACATCCATTGTTATCCAATAGTACCCCGATCTCAACAACTTCTTAGCCATTGCATGTCCTCCTGCATGAGTACCGAAAGATCCCTCGTGGACTTCTTGCATTAACAGGCTTGCTTCGTGTCTATCCATGCATCTGAGCAAGACCATGTCAAAATTCGTCTTATACAAAACCCCATCTGTATTCAAGAAGAAGCTAGCAGCAAGTCGTCTTAAGGTCTTCTTGTCGTTGGATGATGCCCCGGTTGGGTATTCCTGTCTTTCCAGGAAGAGCTTGATATTGAAGTACCAAGGTTTCTTGTCAGACACTGCGTCTACAGAGAAAGCATAAGTTGGTGCATCAAGCCGGGAAATGTCAATCCTGGGTACATAGTTCCAACACAAGACTTTGATGGACGAAGAAAGAGTAGCCAATGCATCGGCAAATTGATTCTCATCTCGTGGTATATACTGAAGCTTAACCATTGTAAAGAACGTCAACAGTCTTCTGGCATAATCCCTATAAGGAACTAAGTGTTCTTGATGTGTATACCACTTTCCGGTAATCTGATTGATAACGAGGGCTGAATCTCCGAATATATCGAGGGTCTTAATCCGAAGATTAATAGCCTCTTCTATCCCCATTATGCACGCCTCGTATTCCGCTTCATTGTTGGTGCAGCCAAAAGTAATTCTGGCAGCGAAGGGAAAGTGAACACCTTCAGGAGTGATAAGAACATCACCAACTCCACGTCCGCTGATATTGACTGCCCCATCAAACATCAACTTCCATTTGGATTCAACGTCTGGCCCCTCCTCCGGAAGTGGTTCCTTGCAATCTTTTTCTTTGAGGTACATGATGTCCTCATCAGGGAAATCAAATTTCATTGGCTGATAGTCATCTTCTAGTGGCTGTTGTGCAAGTTAATCTGACAATACACTTCCTTTGATGGCTTTCTGAGAAGTATATTGTATGTCATACTCTGTTAAGATCATTTTCCACCTTGCAACCCTTCCGGTTAATGCTGGTTTCTCGAAAATATACTTGTCAGGATCCATTTTTGAGATTAGCAGTGTGGTATGGGTCAACATATACTGTCTCAGTTGGCGAGCAGCCTATACAAAAGCGCAGCAAGTTTTTTTGAGCAGTGAGTAACGAGATTCACAGTCGGTAAACTTTTTGCTAAGGTAGTAAATAACATACTCTTTTCGACCAGACTCGTCATGTTGGCCTATAACACACCCCATTGACCCTTCTAGCACAGTCAAGTACATGATCAGTGGCCGTCCTGGAACTGAAGGCATTAGAATCGGAGGTGTCTGCAAATATTCTTTTATCTTTTCAAAGGCTCTTTGACAGTCCTCATTCCACCTGACCGTTTGCTCTTTTCTTAGCAATTTGAATATTGGCTCACACATGGCAGTTAGATGAGATATGAACCGTGAAATGTAATTCAATCTCCCTAAAAACCCACACACTTCTTTTTCTGTTTTCGGTGCAGGCATATCTTTTATTGCTTTTACTTTTGCAGGATCCACCTCGATTCCTTTCTGGCTAACAATGAAACCCAACAATTTTCCGGAACGCACTCCAAAAGTACACTTGTTTGGATTCAACCTCAGCTTATACTTTATCAGTCTATCAAACAACTTTTTGAGATTGACCAAATGCTCTTCTTCGTTTCGGGACTTGGAAATCATGTCGTCCATATAGCATTCAATTTCCTTGTGTATCATGTCGTGGAACAATGTGACCATAGCCCGCTGATACGTTGCCCCGACGTTCTTCAACCCAAAGGGCATCACCTTGTAGAAGAATGTACCCCACGGGGTAATGAACTTTGTTTTCTCCATGTCTTTCGGTGCCATTTTAATCTGATTATACCCGGAGAAGCCATCCATGAAAGAAAATACCGAGAATTTAGCGGTGTTATCTACCAGCACATCAATGTGAGGTAACGGAAAGTCATCCTTTGGACTTGCTCTGTTTAGATCCCGATAATCAACGCACATCCGAACTTTGCCGTCTTTCTTTGGTACATGCACAATATTAGCTACCCAAGGTGGGTAACTAGTTACGGCAAGGAATCCGGAATCCCACTGTTTCTGAACTTCCTCCTTGATCTTCATCGCCATGTCAGGACGAGTTCTTCGCAGCTTTTGTTTTACCAGAGGACAGTCTTCTCTTAGTGGCAGCTTATGCACAACAATGTCAGTATCTAGCCTTAGCATATCTTGATACGACCAGGCGAAGATATCCACATATTCACGTAGCATACCAATCAACTCCTTCTTTACCTCGGCCTGCAGACTGGCCCCAATCTTTATCTCTCTCTTTACAACTTCAGTCCCGATGTTGATGATCTCTATCTCTTCCTCATGAGGCTGAATGACCCTTTCCTCTTATAACAACCTGACCAATTCTTCGGGGAGTTCACAGTCTTCCTCAACCCCTTCATCAGCTTGGTAGATAGAATTGTCGAAGTCATGCATGGTCATAGCAGGAACGTTATCACTAGAATCTGGATGATCAACACTGCACAAATGATGTGCTTATTTCAGAATCTATTATTTTTCAAAAGAGACGCAAACACACAAACACAAGAAAAGGAAAAACATTGCCATTTTATTTTTGTGTGAAAAATTTTAAAACGAAAGAAAGAGAACACAATTTTCTTGAAAAAATGTCCTTTATTTCATGGAAAAATAAATGCATTAAAAGCATGGTGGCCCTACAAATGGATTCGTGCACCTTGGGTAGAGTGTAGGATTGACATGCAGCATGATAAAACGGAAACAAGTAAATTACTTTGATTGCCAAGTAACTTGAACGAAATCCTCGGCAGACCAGTTCCAGAGCTCCTCCTCAGGTGCACATGGGTGAATCCAGCTATCCCAGTCGCAGTCATTGTCCCCTTCTTCACTTGTTGCACAAATATTGTTGCGATCGAGCATCCCGGTGCTTGTGAAAGTTATGAATTTATTACCCTGAGGCCAGTTGGACCCACCAGGCTGGTAACCAAGACCAAACTTGTCATCCTTATTTTCCATCTCTAGCAACTTGCCCCAGCCCTGGGCGCTTCCGGATTGGACCACTTCTTTGGCTTGCTTGTAGGAGTAGATAGAGGTCCCTTCCTTCTCGTTGTTCCGATCTGCCGGAGCCAAAATACTAACATTGACTGCTTTAAAAGCCTGACACAACATTTCATGAATTTCTCCGTCCATTTCCACGTACTTGAAAGTTGACAGATGATTCACAAAAATATACTCTTCTCCACACACAGTGATCACCTGACCATCTACCACATACTTCAGCTTCTGATGCAATGTGGATGTCACTGCGCCTGCAACATCGATCCAGGGACGTCCTAGCAAACAACTGTAAGCAGGTTGAATATCCATGACATAGAAAGTGCTCTTGAACACTTGAGATCCTATCTCTACAGGTAGCTCAACCTCCCCGAACACAGACCTCCGGGACCCATCAAAGGCTTTCACGATTAAATCACTGGGTCTTAACACAATGCCATCAATATTCAGCTTCATCAAGGCCTTCTTAGGGAGCACATTGAGAGAAGAGTCTGTATCGACCAGGACATGTGACAGGACAACACCCTTACACTCCATGGTGATGTGCAGGGCCTTGTTGTGATTGAGGCCTTCAGAAGTAAGATCTCTATCCGTGAAGCCCAACCCATGGCTGGGCATTTACACTGCCTACTACAGCCTCCAATTGGTTAACCGTTATTGTAAACACCCAAAATTTTCCCTCACTAAGTTCACACCATGGCTTGTGATCTTTCATATTTGCATTAGTTTAATCATATCATCTCATATTGCATTTTTGCTTCACTACATTGGTTCAAGTTCACCTGCATCTAGGGTTTGTGATCTGAGCAATCCAAGATCCATATGAGTCACTCCAATGTATGTTCAATCATCATATTTTATCCTCCAAATATCAAGGAAGTCAAAGAATCACAAGAATTGGCAAAGCATGGAAGCAGAGCTAGGGCTTAACTACACAGATGACCTAAAATTAGGGTTTTGGTTTCAGAGGCCATAACTCCAATTTTTTTGGTCATTCTTGTTTCTATTGGTCTCAATATGATATAAGGATCATGCATACCAAGTTTGATGAAGAAATTCGTTGTGGAAGTCATCTGATCACTGGGTAACTTCTTGAACATGTCAGAGCAAAATCGGGGCATCTGAGGCCCCCCAACATGGAACCAAATTGGATTTTTCATCAAATTGAAGTTATATGGTCTTTATTTGATCATTGAAGTGCTTAGAAGTTCACAAATTTGAAGAAAAGTGGGCTAAACCAAAAGTTGCCAAAAATGGAAATGACTTGTAATGTAAACTTTCTATTTTGGGAAATTTTTTCAACCTCCTCTTTCTCAATCAAAAATGCTTCAAATGAAAAATTGTTGGTCATGAAAGTTGTAGATTGGATCATTCCCTTTTCAAAAAGTACAAGAACAAGATCTAATTCATTTTGGAACTCAAGTTATGGCTTTCCAAAGTTGGCAAAAATCACATAATTTCATGTTTTATGCCAAAGAGGGATTTTTGCAAATTCACTTACCAAGCTTCTAAGTGACCTCTAATTGACTTCTAAACATCATAACAACGTTACATGACTCATTTTGCTGCAAATTGCCCAAGAATTCACAAGATTTCATGCCCTGGTTCACAAGAAACTTCAAAGAGGGCAAAATGCAAAACCTATGCCATCTTGCTATCCAAGCCATCCAGCTGCATTCTTTTGATCCTAGGGCTCACCATAAACCATGCTGAAGCAAGACACCCCATTGAACCACTTCTGTTCCAGCCCATGCTTGTGGTACACATACTTTTGACTTTTTGCATTTTCACCCATACCAATCAAGCTGTGACATTACCAACTCTCTGGCCAATCAGCATATGTTATGTAGACCTCATGGACCTAAAACAACACAACACACAAGCTGAGAACCTCCCATAAGCCAGGATTCACAAAACTTGTCAAAAACTTCATTCCTTCGAAACTTTCAAACCAGCCAACAAAAATCACAAATTCTTCCACCAAACAACTCAGCATCATCCCAGGATCAAAAACCACCCTTCACTTTGCCCTGAAAGTCACTCAAACTCAAACACGATTTTCCCCCTCTCAGAACTGAACCTTCAAAAGGAGGCCATTTAAACACTTGCAAAGCTTCTCAATAGCATCAAGGTGATCAAAGGAGGTGTCTAGCACAAGAAGCAGGCCCTGGGGATCCACATTTGCTCAACTCCAGCTCAGGTATAGCTCAAGAACTTTTTCCTCAGAGCTTTGATTTTAAGTTACAATGTGATAAAGCATGTTTCTCTGATCATTATGCACTTTGAATCATTGAAAATGGTCAAGTATTTAGGATGTATTTAACTTCTGAAAATTTGGTCAGTTTTCCGTATGGCTTCGATTCTCTCTTTTGGTGCAAAATAAATTGTTTTTGTTTGTGGAATCTTGTTGTTTGATGTTAGAGGATGGATTCTGGAGATTTTGGCATGTTTTTATGGCCTGGGGAGGGAGATAGGAATTTGGCCTGCCGGAGAAGATGACCAGAGCTTAGCTCCGGTCACCTGAAAATGTTTAGCTCTAATTTGGGTTTAGTTGCCCAGATTGATTTTGGACCCTTAGATCCTGATTAGTTTAGTGGATGGATGGCCCAGATTAGTTTGTTAGCCCTAATTCCCAATTAATTAAGTAAATCACAATTAATTAGCCAGAAGCAATCCAGGCCCTTAAAAAACGCGCCAGTCAACCAAAAACTCCCAACTTTGAATCTGGAGCCTTGGATCAGCATACCTTTCATTAAATTAATTTTTATTTCACATTTTTCTTATTTATTTTGTACGAATTTTTAAAAATAGTAAAAACCATGAAAAAAATTCTGAAAATTTTTATCAAACCTTTTATTAATTTTCAAAACCCAAAAATATTTTTATTTTTATTTTTTTGCATTAAAAAAGTATTTTTAAATCATTTAAATATTTTATTTAATTAATTAATGAAAATTAATTAATTAAAAATACATTTAAGTATTTAAAAATCACCAAAAAAATCAGAGAGCATTCTTGGACATTTAGAAACATTTACAAACTCACCATACAAATTTCTTTTTGGTTTTGATCATGCTTTGACATTTTTCAATGAATTAGGGTTATTAAAATTGTCCATTTTCTAACCCTAACTTCAAAAATTCATAACTTTTAAACCAAGTTGAGTTTGTGAATGGTTCTTTTTACATTGTTCTATGAATGGCTTCTAGTTTCTAAGAACATTTTTGTTTCATTTTTATCTTTCATTTTCAATTTTTTGGCATTTTACATTGAGGATCACCCAAAAAGCCCTAGAAACTTAGGAAATTCATAACTCCTTCTAGGTTTAGCTTCTGACCTCTCCCTTTGGATGGTAACCTAGTAGAGTCTTAGGGTTCCTTTGAGTCCATTTTCAATTTTTTATCTTGTCATTTGCTTCTGGTTTTTTGAGTTTTGCATCTCATGTTGCATGTAAACCCTAATTTCACATCTTCATTTGCATACCTCTTGCATATGCTTGCATCCATAAACTTGCCATGACATTTTATGCATTCACATGACTTCTAAGACATATTAGGACACATTAGAATCATGTTTGATCATTGCATCATCCATTTTCCATGTTATGCATTCATTTCATTTCATGTGCATTCATGAACTTTCATGTTTCCTTTATGCTTCATTTGCATCCTCATTACTTGTATGATCATTTCCATCTCTTGACATACATTTTCACCATCTCTTAGCATCATTTGCATCATGAATGTGCTTCTGGTTTTGACTTTCATCCTTGCATTCATTTCATTTTCATTTCATTTCATTTCCTTTCACTAACTTTTCAGGTGGTAAGTTACTTTAAGAAGTGAATTTTCCTTCACTTCTGATAATCTTTTCTCATCTCTCTTATGCATTCATTGCTGCATTTTGTATTTTTATTAGAGTGAGCTTGCTCATTCATATTCCTTCTTCACTTTCTTTCTTCAAGCAACTTATCTTCTTAAGTGAAGTAAGTTGACTTGTTTCTTCTGCTTCTCCTCCTTTCATCTGCTTCTTCCTTGGTGGCTCTTCTTGAAGATCTCTTGCAAGCCTCATAAACCCTAGGAATACCCAAGCATGATAACAATTAGGGTTTGATTAGTCCCCCATTAGTTTTACCTTTGTGTCATCTTTTGTGTCTTCTCTTCTCATCTCATAATCAGGGACTAAACCTTCAAGGTTTTAAGGCTTTGTGATTAAGGTTATGCCTGCATCCTTCTCTTAGGATGGAGTGTATAACTTTAATCCTAAGTGTTAAATCCTTAATGTGTTTAAATCTCTTAATCAATCCACTTAATAATCACTAAGACATCAAGCTTGTAACTTGGGCCTTGCATTAGGGTTCTAATTCTTCCTTAATTGGTTAAGAAGGACTAACCCTAGTGTTAATGGACAAGTCCTCCTCAAGTTGTCTAACCAAACATAAAACCCACTTCTTAATCCTACCATTAACTAAAATCCACTTTAATAAAGGCTTTGTTTTGACATGAGGTTAATCCCTAATCATGGATTAAGTTGAGGAGCCTTCCTCAACTTAAATGTTCTCATCTATTATCCTTCTATTAGGATGGTGTAATGGGTCCATTAAATCCTTGATTATGGCTTAAACTCATTACTTAACACTAAACAAAAACTCCAAAAAGAATATAAATAATACAAGTAGGTTAATGATCTTAATCCTACATCATGGTGATTAAGTGTGAGGTGTTAACCTCATACTTAAGGTATTCTCATTACCCCTAATCAGAGGGAGTATGTGATGAGTTTACTAACCCATGGTTTAGACTTAAGCTCATTTTCTTATGACAAACTCCAAAAGCAATAAAAGATTGAAAACACAAAAACAAGCAATAATCGTCTCCTTCGGGATTCTTTTCTCACCTCATTCACTCATAAACGAGAACTTGCTTCTTCCGTCTAATGCAGGACAGTTTGCTCCTGAGCCAGACAGGTCATACACTTGAGTATAGATAAGTAAGCAGTTCACAAGTCAATTTATCTTTCAGTCTCTTTGAGTCGAACTACGGTGTTCTGACTTCCTCATTGCACGAGAGGATATGTAGGCATAACTTAACAGTTATCGAACAAAAATCTCTGTATATTCCCCCCTCTTCCAGCTTTATTCTTTTAAGCCTCATAGTCTTGAGCTTTGCACTCTTTCCTTACACTGACACTCCTTTATTTCACTTCACACTTCTTTTGCACCGACACTTGCATCCTTTTCCAGCTTTTGCACACAGAATAGCACTGACATTACCCCTTTAAACACAAACTTTCAAGAGTGGATGCCGTCGAGTACGACGGACAATCCGGGTGCTAATACCTTCCCAGGTTGTAACCAACCCTCTTTCTCAGTTTCTATGGTTCGCGATCGTCTTATCCATCTTTTCCTAGGTTTATGCAGCATTACCTTTCCTTCGGGATAAAAATGCCTAGCTGGTGACTCTTTTAAGTTCACCCTCATCTTCTCCTTTTGCCGACCGTTCGCGTCTGTACCCCTCTTGGCCCGATGTCATCAGGTGGGAGCGACAGCTTGGCGAATCTGCTGGGGACCCTTATACTGCAACCAGGGCTTCTGGTTCTTTTTGTGGGTTCCTTCTAGCGCTTGTTTGATTAGTGTTTACTGGGGTGTTATGTTCTAATTGTGTTTATTTATTTTGCTTTATTTATTGCTTTATGTACAACTTTATTTATTGCTTTCTTTACAATTTTTATACATCATACTGTCATTATCATTACTGGATCTGGTTTTTGTTTAGGTGTGGGGGGGGGGGGGTTCCACAGAGTGATTAAGGTCCTATAACTGGGACCTGAGTGAAACCTAGGCTAGAGTGGTTCATGTTCTTTCCCATTCCATTTCGGTCTGGTGCGGGAATATGAAATACGGTTCAGATGTGGGTTTCTTCTTGAGAACTCTGTGCTACAGATTTCCTGTAGTGCTAGGGCTATCTGGGAAGCCTGCTAAGTCTGGATGACCTTTATTTTTACCTTCAGAATCTGGGGTGAATTAGAGGAGGATTTTTTATGTTTATTGTAAACACTGTACCTCCGGTTTAGAAGTGTTTACACTTCTCATAAGGGATCCAAGTCTGAGGATCCCTGGTCTAGAACATTACATGTGAGGGGGTTGGGTGTTTACAGGTTTGCAGGAACCCTTGGCCACATCATACCCTGTTACTGTATTGTTTGAGAGTACCTCACTTTGGACCGTTCTTGTGATTAACCCTGGACATGTGACTCTTTATTTGAGTCCCCCACCCTGGTTACTAGATTTCTGAGCCTCCATCCGGACCTTTGAACATACATGGACCTTATTTCAAGACAGTTAATCAGATCCAGATCTTGATCACAAACCCTTGCATATCATTTGCATATATCATCATTGCATCATTTAACATTTTTTTATTTTTTTTCCAGGGTATCCACCTCATTATATCTTGGTTTGGTTTTGACCCCTTCTACTGCTTAGACCTCTGCTTCATCTATCTTCTTTAGCATCTGCTTCAGCTATCTCCTTCATCACCTGCATCAGTCTGTCAGAGATTTCCCTCCAGCTCCTCAGTCAGTGATCTTCATCAGCATTTGACTTCAGCTTCTTCATCAGCACTCATGGATGTTCCAAGGAAAAACAACATATCTTATCACTTCTTTGAGCCCATATTGACTGGTATCAGGCAAGTCCAGTCACTCATCACACCTGACCACATCCCACTGTTCAGAGAGCACTATGGGGGTATTTTGGACATGGGTATGGATCTTGATTCTTCTCAGAGAAGCATGATCCACACATGCTTGCAGTTTTATGACCCTCCACTTAGATGCTTCACCTTTCCTGATTTCCAGATAGGGCCTCTGCTAGAAGAATTTTCTTTGTTGATTGGAGTGCCTGTCAGAGGAGGGATCCCTTTTAACCCAGAGATGACAGCTCCCAGAAGTGAAGAAATAGCAAGGGCATTGTACTTGGAGCCTGCCCTTATTGAGCAAAACATGACAACAAAAGCTGGGATTCCTGGTTTACATCTAGACTTTTTGATTTCTCAAGCCATCCTGAAGGCTGCAGTGGGAGAATGGAGGGAAGTCTGTGCACTATTAGCCCTCAGCATATATGGGGCTATATTGTTTGCAGATGAGCCTAAATTTGTTAGTAAGAATGCCATCCACTTGTTTCTACTGAGGAACCCAGTGCCTACATTGCTAGGAGATTTTTACTACTCCATCCATCAGAGAAATGAAAAGCAGAGAGGGAAGTTAGTCAGATGCTGTGCTCCTTTGTTTTACTCTTGGCTGCTCAAACACTTGCCTAAATCAGATACCTTCTTAAACCCACACCAGCAGAAGAATTGGGCCAAGAGGTTCATTGCCTTAATATCAGATGATATCAGATGGGGCACTCAGAGCACCAAAGGCAAATAGATTATTACCAGCTGTGGGCAATACCCTAATGTGCCTCTAATAGGAGTAAAAGGTTGCATCAACTACAACCCTTTACTATTTAAGAGACAATTGGGATATGCCTTGGTTCACCCTCCTAGAGGACAATATTTAGCTGAGACTCTATACTGTGAAGTTCAACCTAATTCAGCTGTTGTCAGACAAGCTGCCTGGGCTTGGGACAACATCCAGACCAAAGGGACAGCCATCCTTGGAAGGTGCAACAATATTGTTTCAGCCCAGTACTCTGACTGGTCCCGTACTAGAGCTCAGATCACCAGGATGCCTTTCACCTTGGAAGACACACATGGACCTTCTACAGTACAGCCTGCATCAACTGTTAGCCTGGAGGAATTTGAAAAGCTGAAAGAGAGGAATAATCAGTTATCTGAAGCTCTGAAGAAGACTCTCTGGGAGAGAAATGATAGTCGTCTGGACATTGAGAGATTGGAAAGGCTCAAGACTGAGCATCTGACCAAGATTGAAAGGACAGATGACTACATAAGAAAGGCAAGAGCAGGAGAGTTGGTTTTGAAGAATGCATGTAAGGAGGCCAAAATTCAGAAGGCTAGGGATGAGCATTACCTGGAGGAAAGCTAGGCCAGGTGGATCAGGATCACCGAAGCCCATGCACAAGAAGACTAGAGAACTCAAGACAAGATTGAGCAGGTGGAGGCCAATGAGAAGAAGCAGCAGGAAGCTTTGTTGGCAGCTCAGAAGGAGATATCATAATTAAAGCTCCGAGCGGGGTTAAAGAGATCAAAGGATCATGATAGGCATAAGAAGATGACTAATGACATTGCTACCAGGAACCTCCTCATTAGGACCATTACAGAGCACCCAGCTGGTCCGGTGACTGAGGCACTCCTGAAGGAAGTCAGGGAAGATGACTATGGACTGGATGTCTGATTCCTTTTGCTTGTGTTTCCTTTCTTTTGATGTACTTTTCCTTTTTGTTGTTTTTTTGACCCACCATGGGCATGTATTGTGAAACAGACTATGTATTTTCATTATTTGTAATATATCAGTTTGTTTTTATTTTGATGAGCTTTCTCTCAACATCATCAAGCATCTCCTCGAGGTCTGGAAAGGTCAAAACCAAGAACCAAACCGGATACCTTGGAAGACAAATAAGCATACTGCATTGCATACTAACATTTTTATTTGTTTTGTAGGTTTTTGTTTATTCTTTGTTTCTCACTTTGTTGTGCTTTCAGGAAACATTGCTCGTCGCCGAGTGTTCCCTGTCAACCGCACACACCGGTACCCAACGCGTAACAACCTTCCAGGCATTCAGATGGAGCAGGTATAGCAAGACCTGAATGAAGTAAGAAATCAGATGGTAAACGAAAGGGTCGAGATGAGAAACCAAATGTATCAGTTTATGGCAGTGATGACTGGCTTAGCCCAGAGCCAAGAGAGGCTGAGAGAGCTGGTAGAAAGGCAGACACCAGAAGAGCCCCATCTTGGAACAGGGGGAACTAACAATAATGAACGGGGACAACCTCGTATCGACCCACCAGAGTATGGGCCCCATTTGAACCAAGATGTTAATGGCACAAGGAATGTTCAAGGTAATACTGCTGGGGACAGAATCCTGCAAGAGGATCCCCAAGAAGAACAGTTCACAGTTATTGGGGCTGGGGATGAGGTGTATGACAGAAGACTGGATGAGATTGCTGAAAAGCTAAGGTCTTTGGAATCCCAAAATTCTTTAGGCTTTGACGTAATGGATATGAGGTTGGTAGATGGGGTGAGGATTCCCCACAAATTCAAACCCCCTTGCTTTGAGAAATATAATGGTACCTCTTGCCCGCGTACTCATCTGCAATCCTTCTTAGGAAGACTCAAGGCTTATACCATGGACGAGAAGTTATGGATGTTCTATTTTGAGAATAGCCTGACTGGAGCATCAAGAGAATGGTATTCGCATCTGACAAGGGCCACTATAAGATGTTGGAAAGACTTGGCCGAAGCCTTCATCCGGCAATACCAGTACAACCTAGACATGGCTCCCAATAGAACTCTTCTAATGGGCATGTCTCAGTCTTCAAGGGAAAGCTTTCGGGATTATGCTCAGAGGTGGAGACAGCTTGCTGCTGCTGTCCAGCCAACCATGTCTGAAAGAGAAATGGCCGACATGTTTATGAACACCTTGCAGGGAACTTATATTGATAGACTTGCTGCTTTCTCTTCCACCAGTTTTGCCGATGTAGTTATAGCTGGTGAGAGAATTGAGAGTCTTCTGAAGATGGGCAAAATCTATGACAATGGTGCCAGTTCCTCCAACAACTCTAGAAAACCTTTTGCAGGACCCCGAAGGGCGGGTGAAACAAATGCTATCCATGCAGGCAGGGGCATACCCCAGTATTCTCACAGATCAGTAGCAGCCGTTACTATCCCGGCTCTGGTTTCACATCAACCACTTTATCCTCAACAACAGCAACAACAATATCAACAACAATCTCATTTTCCGCAACAAAGAACGTACAACAATAACAACAACAACCAACAGCAGCGCCCCTGTCAACAGAGGCCATCTCAAGCAAATAGGGTGATTGACCCCATTCCTATGCCTTATGCTGCTTTACTGCCACAACTCCTGAAGCTTAACCTGGTTGAGTTAAGGACGTTGGCTCCACCAGATCCTCTCAATCTCCCGAAGAATTATGATGCTAATGCCAGGTGTGCCTTTCATTCCAACGCACCTGGTCACAATACTAAGAAGTGTAGAGCCTTGCAAATGAAGGTTCAAGATCTGGTCGACTCCAAAGCTCTCAATTTCGCACCTCCTCCAAATGTTAACAGAAATCCTATGCCCAATCATTGTGGGCCCAGGATTAATGCCATTGAGGAAGATCAACCATCTGCACAGATTGACAATGTTGCACAGATTCAGACACCATTGGCTGAAGTCAAGATTCAACTTTTAAGATGCAAGGTGTTCCCGAGCTGTGAGGCCTGCTGTGAATTATGCAAGACTGCTATTAATGGTTGTGAGAAGCTAAGGTTTGGCATAGATGGCCTCATCAGAGATGGAATCTTGCAATTACTACAACAGCTCCATCAACAACTCTTTCTTCAGCAACAATGGAATCTCCTACAATATAAACATTTCTTTCTTCAGAGATATCAGATCCTCCTACAACAGCAACAACTATCATTCCCACTGATTCATCCACAACTTCGGCAATCACTCCATCCATTATTTCAACAAACCATAGTTCAACAACATTCACTTCTACAACATCAGCTCCCATCATATCAACGGAAACACCTACAACACCAAAAACACTAACGAAGATGTCTCAACGGTCACGATCTATTATGACCCGGCAAATGTTCATCCCAACAACAGTTTCCAACAACAAACTGCAACACTTCCTGTCAGATCTCCAGTCACAATCTACTACGACCCGCATACCATAACAGTTCCTTTCGCTGCAGTAATCAGTCCGATCACCATTACGGTGCCTGGACCAGTTCCTTATGAAAGCAGCAATGCCATACCTTGGCACTATGGCTCTGATCTCTACTGCGACGGGAAGAAAATCACTCTAGATTCATCTACCTCTTCACCACAAGTTGACAATGTTGGGGGAGGCGGAGGCTTCACCAGAAGCGGACGCCTTTTTGCCTCACAAACACCAAGACCCAATGCTGAAGCAGAAGCTGCTGCTAAGGCAAAAGGGAAGAATGTGGTACTAGAAGAGCCAATTGCTAAAGAAACTCCGAAGACGTCTTTTGAACAAGAGGTGGAAGAGTTCATGAGAATAATCAAAAAGAGTGATTAAAAAGTGGTGGACCAGCTTCATCAGACACCCTCCAAAATCTCTATATTATCATTGCTAATGTGTTCCGAAGCCCACAGGAATGCATTGTTGAAGGTCCTGCACGCAGCATATGTGCCGGAAGAGATTATAGTTAATCAGCTAGAAATAGTGGTTGCAAATGTAAACACCAGTCATGGACTGGGCTTCACAAATGCTGATTTAACAACGGAGGGACGCAATCATAACAAGGCTTTACATATTACCTTAGAATGCAAAGGTGCTATTCTTTCTCATGTGCTGGTGGACACTGGGTCTTCGCTCAATGTCCTCCCAAAGAAAGCCTTGGTGAAGCTAGAGTATGATGGTTTGGCATTACGTCCAAGTAACTTGGTGGTGAGAGCATTTGATGGCTCTAAGAGATCAGTGCTTGGAGAGATTGATTTACCTGTGTTGATTGGCCCACAGACCTTTAAAACTACCTTCTTCTTGATGGACATACAGCCAGCCTACAGCTGTTTGTTGGGTAGACCCTGGATTCACGCCGCTGGCGTTGTTACGTCTGCCCTTCACCAGAAGTTAAAATTTGAGTGGGAAGGCCAGATCATCACAATCTGCGGAGAGGAAGATATCTTTGTTAGCCAGCTGGCTACTTACAGGTATATAGAGATGGATGGGGAGATCCATGAGACTATGAGTCAGGGGTTTGAGGCCCTTAACATCAATGAAGCCACTGCTGTGTCTGGAACTTCATCACTTCATATCAACAGGCCCGGAAGGTTGTTGAGGAGGGTACCGCTCAAGGCTGGGGCAAGCTGCTGCCAGTTTAAAAGAAAGAAGACAGATTCGGGTTGGTTACAGACCAACTCGACAAGATCAACCAGAGGCTGCAACAGAGCCCAAATTTGTCAGCGGGGGAATGCTTACCCCGGATGCTGTAAACAGTCTGGAAGACGAGGAAGAAGACGAACACAACCTGGAAAACTGGATACGTCCAAGGATCCCGGGGAACCAAGTCTCAAACTGGTCTTCCCAGGAAATTATAAGAGTTACTCATGCAGAGTAATTATTATTTCCTGTCTTTAAGCATGCATCAAATCCTGCATCTTGCCCAAGATGTCAAGATTCATTTTGTAATCGGGCCATCTTGTATTTTGTGCAAATGATCAATTAATGAATATCAGGACATCTTTTGCAAATGAATCTCTTTTTTCCCGCTCACTGTTTTTCATTTTTCATTTTTTGTACAAAAATAAAATGGCAATGTTTTTTTTCAAAATAATAACTTCATTTTCACTTTTTCTAAGCAAGATAAAACTGATCACTAAAATGAACAAATCTAAACCCTTGCAGAGAGTGCCCTCCAGAGTGCACCGACAACGACACTACTATGACTTCGTATGACTCTGACAATCCGATTAATCAAGCCGATGAAGGGGTTGAAGAAGATTATGAGCTACCCGAAGAGCTAGCCAGATTGTTAAGGCAAGAGGAGAAGGTTATCACTCCTCATCAGGAGGAAGTTGAGACGATTAATCTTGGTACCGAAGAAGACTTGAAAGAAGTGAAGATCGGGGCCCGTCTGCAAGATTCAGTGAAGGAACAACTTATTGACATGCTTCGGGAGTATGTGGATGTTTTTGCTTGGTCTTATCAAGATATGCCAGGTCTGGATACCGACATTGTTATGCACAAGCTGCCACTAAAAGAAGACTGTCCTCCAGTAAAACAGAAACTGCGCCGTACTCGCTCGGATATGGCCATGAAGATAAAAGAAGAGGTACAAAAACAGTGGGACGCCGGTTTCCCAGCTGTAACTAGTTACCCGTTGTGGGTTTCTAACATTGTACCTGTGCCTAAGAAGGATGGCAAAGTACGGATGTGTGTGGATTACCGGGATCTGAACAGAGCTAGCCCAAAGGATGATTTCCCTTTACCTCACATTGATGTATTGGTCGACAACACGGCTCAGTTCTCGGTGTTCTCCTTCATGAATGGATTTTCAGGATATAATTAGATCAAGATGTCACCTGAAGACATGGAGAAGACAACTTTCATCACACCCTGGGGCACATTCTGTTATAAGGTAATGCCATTCGGACTGAAGAATGCTGGTGCCACTTATCAACGGGCTATGGTAACATTATTCCACGACATGATCCACAAAGAAATTGAATGTTATGTGGATGACATGATTGCCAAGTCCCTCACAGAAGAAGACCATCTGGTAAATATGTTGAAGCTGTTCAAACGTCTGAGGAAGTACCAGCTGAAGCTAAACCCCAACAAATGCACATTTGGGGTACGGTCCGGTAAGCTGCTAGGATTTATTGTAAGTGATAAGGGAATTGAAGTTGACCCTGAAAAAGTCAAAGCCATTCAAGAGATGCCTGCACCAAAGACAGAAAAAGAAGTTCGGGGGTTCCTAGGTAGATTGAACTACATTTCAAGGTTCATATCTCATCTTATAGCAACTTGTGAGCCCCTGTTTAAATTGTTAAGGAAAGAACAAACGGTCAGGTGGAATGAAGACTGCCAGAGGGCTTTTGAAAAAATCAAGGAGTACTTACAAGAACCTCCAATCCTTATGCCTCCAGTTGAAGGAAGACCTCTAATAATGTACTTGACAGTATTAGAACAGTCAATGGGGTGTGTGCTGGGCCAGCATGACGAGTCTGGTCGAAAAGAGTATGCAATATACTACCTAAGCAAAACGTTTACCGACTGTGAGCAACGTTATTCACTGTTCGAGAAAACTTGTTGTGCTTTAGCGTGGGCTGCTCTCCGACTAAGGCAATATATGTTGACCCACACTACCTTGTTGATCTCAAAGATGGATCCAGTCAAGTACATATTTGAGAAGCCAGCACTTATCGGAAGGGTTGCAAGATGGCAAATGATTCTCACAGAGTATGACATTCAGTACACATCTCAGAAAGCCATCAAGGGCAGTGTGTTGTCTGACTATCTGGCTGAGCAACCCATTGATGATTACCAGCCAATGAGATTCGACTTCCCTGATGAAGACATCATGTTCATAAAAGCAAAAGATCACGAAGAGCCTATTCACACTGAAGGGCCTGACCCAGAAGAAGAATGGACAATGATGTTTGATGGGGCTGTTAATATGAATGGTCGTGGAGTTGGTGCAGTACTTATTACACCTAAGGGAGTTCACATGCCTTTCTCGGCTAAACTCACCTTTAACTGCACTAACAACGAAACTGAATACGAAGCCTGTATCATGGGTCTTGAGGAAGCCATTGACCTCAGGATCAAGACGTTAACTGTATTCGGAGATTCAACTCTGGTAATCAATCAACCAACGACAAATGGTACACTCACCAGGAGCATCTGATTCCATACCGGGATTACATGAGGAGATTACTGACTTTCTTCACAACAGTCAAGCTTGAGTATATCCCTCGAGATGAAAATCAGTTTGCAGATGCTCTGGCTACCATTTCCTCCATGATTAAAGTTCAAGCTGCCAACTTTGTACCTCAGATTTTAGTATCCAAACTTGACAGACCAGCATACGTATTCTCAGTAGACATTGCTAAAGATGATAAGCCTTGGTTCTATGACATCAAATGCTTCTTAGAGGATCAAACATACCCACCTGGGGCATCTTCCAATGATAAGAAGACATTAAGAAGGCTAGCTGGTAGTTTCTTCCTGAATGCTGATGGTTCATTGTACAAGAGAAACTTTGACATGGTACTTCTCAGATGTGTTGATAAGACAGAGGCAGACTTGCTGATGCATGGGGTGCACAAAGGATCTTTCGGTACCCATGCTGGAGGACATGCCATGGCTAAGAAGTTACTACGGTCAGGTTACTACTGGATCACAATGGATGCAGACTGTTGTGCTTATGCCAGAAAGTGCCACAAATGCCAGATTTATGCGAACAAAGTGCATGTGCCTCCGAATCCTTTGAATGTGATGTCTTCACCTTGGCCCTTTGCCATGTGGGGCATTGATATGATTGGAAAGATTGAGCCGACTGCTTCGAATGGCCACAGATTCATCTTGGTAGCCATTGATTACTTCACCAAGTGGGTTGAAGCAGCTTCGTATGCAAATGTCACCAGGCAAGTGGTAGCCCGATTCCTAAAGAGAGACATCATATGTCGGTATGGAGTGCCCGAGCGAATCATTACTGATAATGGTTCCAATTTGAACAATAAAATGATGGCAGAACTGTGCCGGGACTTCAAAATCCAGCATCATAACTCTTCTCCTTACAGGCCAAAGATGAATGGCGCTGTTGAGGCAGCTAATAAGAACATTAAGAAGATTGTGCAAAAGATGGTGGTCACCTACAAGGACTGGCATGAAATGATACCATTTGCCTTGCATGGGTATCGCACCTCAATCAGAACATCCACTGGGGCAACACCGTATCAGCTTGTGTATGGTATGGAGGCAGTCCTACCTGTTGAAGTTGAATTACCCTCGTTGCGGGTACTGATGGATGTCAAGTTGAATGAAGCAGAATGGGTCCGTTCTCGGTACAATCAACTGAATCTGATCGAAGAAAAGAGATTAGCCACAATCTATCATGGGCAGCTATATCAGAAGAGAATGAAGAAAGCCTTCGATCAGAAAGTCAGGCTTCAGGAATACAAAGTGGGAGATCTCGTGCTGAAAAGACTCCTCCCTCCTCATACAGACCACATGGGCAAGTGGACTCCGAATTATGATGGTCCTTTCATAGTAAAGAAAGTTTTCTCTGGTGGAGCACTGATGCTCACTACTATGGATGGTGAAGATTTCCTGTCCCCTGTGAATTCAGATGTAGTTAAAAAATACTTCGCGTAAAATGACCCGCTGGACATAAAAACAGAATGTAAGTCCAGGCAAAAATAGGGCATCCCGGCGAGTCAAAAACAGAATAAAAGACTCGGGCAAAAATAAGGGAAAAATAAAAAAAATGTACACCCGCTGAGTTGAAAAGCCGCATTGGACAGCTCAGGAAAAAATGGGTATCCCGGTGGATTGAAAACCCGAAAGGGCGATTCACGCAAAATAAGGGAATAAGCGAACAACTGCATTCTGAATTCGTCTGTATCACTCTCAACATGGCAACCTTCGAAGGGTTAAAGCATGGGTCAGAATCAGCCTTCTTCAGAAAACAGGATGAGAAGAACGTCAAGGTCATACGGGTCATAGCAAAAAGGGAAGCACTGAAGTATCTTCAACATTGCCAGCACCTTTTTGTTTCTCAATTTTGTAACAATTCCTCATTTCAGGGGATCTGTTTCTTTGACTGTACTCGCCAATTCAGGGCACACAAATTAATAAAACCAGAATTTTCATACATCTTATCAGATCTACCAATGATCTCATCCCCCAGCTGGGATATCCTTTCAAGAAGATCAGTCAGAGATCTCCACAACGGCGGGATCTGAATCCCGGATCGGTATCTTTTGCATAATTATAGCATTCGCATCATTTTCCCTCAGAGCGTAGCATTCCGTCTAACACGGAGCATTACGACAAAAATCAAATATATTGCATAAATCCCAAGTCATGTTTTGAATCAGCCGCTTGTAAATACCGTTACCACATCAGCAATGTACAAATACCTCTCAAAATCCCCGCAGAAATCCAAAGCATCCCCTTTGCAAAATACAGATACATGCTCCTTTTGGCATTCGTCCGTGTCATCTTTCCCCAGTAAAGCCACCATAACACTCTCTACAAATAGATACTTATACATAACCTGTTGTCCCGACACTTTTCCGTGTCCTCTCAATTTCCCCACAGAAAGCCAAAGCGTCCCCTTTACACTCATAAATACATGTTTATATACACTCACTTGACACTCGTCCGTGTCATATTCATTCCCCTGCAGATATAAACTACCAACAGATATCTATATACTCTCCTGACACCCGTCCGTGTCACCCACCCCCAGCATGGTTGCAAACCAAACGCTTGTTTATAATACATTTCTTTTAACACTCGTTCGTGTCATCCTATCCCCACAGATCTCCAGAATATCTTTTACACCTATAAGTTCATAACTTATACACTTTCTCTTTCGACATTCGTCCGTGTCGCACTCTCCCCAGCAAGTTGAACACTCGTCTGTGTCTCACCAATGCTAAGCTTTACTCATACAGATACTCGTCCGTATCTTGTATACACCACTTATCTCCCCTCATATTCAACACTCGTCCGTGTTCTTTGTTAACCAGTTGATACTCGTCCGTATCATCATCTCTGAACATGCGTCAGTGCTGTTTCTACCGATAATCGTCCGTATCATAGTCTTAAGAATGCTCGTCCGCATCTTTAATCTATACACAGCGTCAAACACTTATACCTTTTATTTCTTGGATGCAAACACTCATCCGTGTTTACTATTCCCCAGCAAATCCCCAGTAAAATTACTTTTCTTCTATCTGACATTCGTCCTATGTCATGATACTTTCGGCAACCGTACCCTGCCAGGTGATCGTCCTTCACCTTTTTGATGATCGTCCCTCATCATTCCCCCAGCGGAGTCTCCATTATTGGAACCCTTTTCTATCCGACATTCGTCCTATGTCGTGATATTTTAGTAGTCGTCCCCTGCTAGGTGATCGTCCTTCACCTTCCTGATGATCGTCCATCATCATTTTATCTGATGGTCGTCCCCATCGTTGATCTTGTTGTCTGACATTCGTCCTATGTCATGATAAACCCCGAGAGTAGCCGTACCCTGCTAGGTGATCATCCTTCACCTCTTGATGATCGTCCTTCATCATGCTTATCCGATGGTCGTCCCCATCGTCGACCTTTTCTATCCGGCATTCTTCCTATGTTGTGATATTTTCGGCAGCCGTACCCAGCCAGGTGATCGTCCTTCACTTTGGATGACCGAACCTCATCCTTATCCCCAACAGAGCAGCCGTCCCCTGCTAGGTGATCGTCCTTCACCTTTGATAACCGTCCCTCATCATTTATTTCTTTAAACCGATGGTCGTCCCCATCGTTGTTTACCTTACTTTGCAAACCTGATGGCCGTCCCCATCCTTTCCTTTACCTTAATCCCCAGAGAATCTTGTTTCTTTACCCGATGGTCGTCCCCATCATGGTCTCTTTATTTCCCCAGCATGTCGGCCGTCCCCGTCATTGCTTTATCCCCAGCAGTCGTCCTTTGCTCGATGGTCGTCCTCCATCGCTCGCACTTTACAATCATACTATACTTTCATCTTACAATCTATATCCCTTTTCTTCTCCCTAGTGAGTGCAAATTTCGGACTGTCTTTGGTATTCAACCACAAGTTATCTTGTTTGTCCGTTCAGCCCATCGCTTACACCCTGCACAACTAACTCATGTTTGAATAGGGGCAGCTGTAAACACCCCAAATTTTCCCTCACTAAGTTCACACCATGGCTTGTGATCTTTCATATTTGCATTAGTTTAATCATATCATCTCATATTGCATTTTTGCTTCACTGCATTGGTTCAAGTTCACCTGCATCTAGGGTTTGTGATCTGAGCAATCCAAGATCCATATGAGCCACTCCAAAGGTCATCAATCATCTCAAGAGGGTCCATGTATGTTCAATCATCATATTTTATCCTCCAAAGATCAAGGAAGTCAAAGAATCACAAGAATTGGCAAAGCATGGAAGCAGAGCTAGGGCTTAACTGCACAGATGACCTAAAATTAGGGTTTTAGTTTCAGAGGCCATAAATCTAACCTTTTTTGTCATTATTGTTTCTATTGGTCTCAATATGATATAAGGATCATGCATACCAAGTTTGATGAAGAAATTCATTGTGGAAGTCATCTGATCAATAGGTAACTTCTTGAACAAGTCAGAGCAAAATCAGGGAATCTGAGGCCCCCCAACATGGAACCAAAGTGGATTTTTCATCAAATTGAAGTTATATGATCTTTATTTGATCATTGAAGTGCTTAGAAGTTCACAAATTTGAAGAAAAGTGGGCTAAACCAAAAGTTGCCAAAAATGGAAATGACTTGTAATGTAAACTTTCTATTTTGGGAAAGTTTTTCAACCTCCTCTTTCTCAATCAAAAATGCTTCAAATGAAAAATTGTTGGTCATGAAAGTTGTAGATTGGATCATTCCCTTTTCAAAAAGTACAAGAACAATATCTAATTCATTATGGAACTCAAGTTATGGCTTTCCAAAGTTGGCAAAAATCACATAATTTCATGTTTTATGCCAAAGAGGGATTTTTGCAAATTCACTTACCAAGCTTCTAAGTGACCTCTAATTGACTTCTAAACATCATAACAACATCACATGACTCATTTTGCTGCAAATTGCCCAAGAATTCACAAGATTTCATGCCTTGGTTCACAAGAAACTTCAAAGAGGGCAAAATGCAAAACCTATGCCATCTTGCTATCCAAGCCATCCAGCTGCATTCTTTTGATCCTAGGGCTCACCATAAACCATGCTGAAGCAAGACACCCCATTGAACCACTTCTGTTCCAGCCCATGCTTGTGGTACACATACTTTTGACTTTTTGCATTTTCACCCATACCAATCAAGCTGTGACATTACCAACTCTCTGGCCAATCAACATATGTTATGTGGACCTCATGGACCTAAAACAACACAACACACAAGCTGAGAACCTCCCATAAGCCAGGATTCACAAAACTTGTCAAAAACTTCATTCCTTCGAAACTTTCAAACCAGCCAACAAAAATCACAAATTCTTCCACCAAACAACTCAGCATCATCCAGGGATCAAAAACCACCCTTCACTTTTCCCTGAAAGTCACTCAAACTCAAACACGATTTTCCCCCTCTCAGAACTGAACCTTCAAAAGGAGGCCATTTAAACACTTGCAAAGCTTCTCAATAGCATCAAGGTGATCAAAGGAGGTGTCTAGCACAAGAAGCAGGCTCTGGGGATCCACATTTGCTCAACTCCAGCTCAGGTATAGCTCAAGAACTTTTTCCTCAGAGCTTTGATTTTAAGTTACAATGTGATAAAGCATGTTTCTCTGATCATTATGCACTTTGAATCATTGAAAATGGTCAAGTATTTAGGATGTATTTAACTTCTGAAAATTTGGTCAGTTTTCCGTTTGGCTTCGATTCTCTCTTTTGGTGCAAAATAAATTGTTTTTGTTTGAGGATTCTTGTTGTTTGATGTTAGAGGATGGATTCTAGAGATTTTGGCATGTTTTTATGGCCTGGGGAGGGAGATAGGAATTTGGCCTGCCGGAGAAGATGACCGGAGCTTAGCTCCGGTCACCTGAAAGTGTTTAGCCCTAATTAGGGTTTAGTTGCCCAGATTGATTTTGGACCCTTAGATCCTGATTAGTTTAGTGGATGGATGGCCCAGATTAGTTTGTTAGCCCTAATTCCCAATTAATTAAGTAAATCACAATAAATTAGCCAGAAGCAATCCAGGCCCTTAAAAAACGCGCCAGTCAACCAGAACTCCCAACTTTGAATCTGGAGCCTTGGATCAGCATACCTTTCATTAAATTAATTTTTATTTCACATTTTTCTTATTTATTTTGTATGAATTTTTAAAAATAGTAAAAACCATCAAAATAATTCTGAAAATTTTTATCAAACCTTTTATTAATTTTCAGAACCCAAAAATATTTTTATTTTTATTTTTTTGCATTAAAAAAGTATTTTTAAATCATTTAAATGTTTTATTTAATTAATTAATGAAAATTAATTAATTAAAAATGCATTTAAGTATTTAAAAATCACCAAAAAAATCAGAGAGCATTCTTGGACATTTAGAAACATTTACAAACTCACCATACAAATTTCTTTTTGGTTTTGATCATGCTTTGACATTTTTCAATGAATTAGGGTTATTAAAATTGTCCATTTTCTAACCCTAACTTCAAAAATTCATAACTTTTAAACCAAGTTGAGTTTGTGAATGGTTCTTTTTACATTGTTCTATGAATGGCTTATAGTTTCTAAAAACATTTTTGTTTCATTTTTATCTTTCATTTTCAATTTTTTTGGCATTTTACATTGAGGATCACCCAAAAAGCCCTAGAAACTTAGGAAATTCATAACTCCTTCTAGGTTTAGCTTCTGACCTCTCCCTTTGGATGGTAACCTAGTAGAGTCTTAGGGTTCCTTTGAGTCCATTTTCAATTTTTTATCTTGTCATTTGCTTCTGTTTTTTTGAGTTTTGCATCTCATGTTGCATGTAAACCCTAATTTCACATCTTCATTTGCATACCTCTTGCATATGCTTGCATCCATAAACTTGCCATGACATTTTATGCATTCACATGACTTCTAAGACATATTAGGACACATTAGAATCATGTTTGATCATTGCATCATCCATTTTCCATGTTATGCATTCATTTCATTTCATGTGCATTCATGAACTTTCATGTTTCCTTTATGCTTCATTTGCATCCTCATTACTTGTATGATCATTTGAATCTCTTGACATACATTTTCACAATCTCTTATCATCATTTGCATCATGAATGTGCTTCTGGTTTTGACTTTCATCCTTGCATTCATTTCATTTTCATTTCATTTCATTTCCTTTCACTAACTTTTCAGGTGGTAAGTTACTTTAAAAAGTGAATTTGCCTTCATTTCTCATAATCTTTTCTCATCTCTCTTATGCATTCATTGCTGCATTTTGTATTTGTATTAGAGTGAGCTTTCTCATTCATGTTCCTTCTTCACTTTCTATCTTCAAGCAACTTATCTTCTTAAGTGAAGTAAGTTGACTTGTTTCTTCTGCTTCTCCTCCTTTCATCTGCTTCTTCCTTGGTGGCTCTTCTTGAAGATCTCTTGCAAGCCTCATAAACCCTAGGAATACCCAAGCATGATAACAATTAGGGTTTGATTAGTCCCCCATTAGTTTTACCTTTGTGTCATCTTTTGTGTCTTCTCTTCTCATCTCATAATCAGGGACTAAACCTTCAAGGTTTTAAGGCTTTGTGATTAAGGTTATGCCTGCATCCTTCTCTTAGGATGGAGTGTATAACTTTAATCCTAAGTGTTAAATCCTTAATGTGTTTAAATCTCTTAATCAATCCACTTAATAATCACTAAGACATCAAGCTTGTAACTTGGGCCTTGCATTAGGGTTCTAATTCTTCCTTAATTGGTTAAGAAGGACTAACCCTAGTGTTAATGGACAAGTCCTCCTCAAGTTGTCTAACCAAACATAAAACCCACTTCTTAATCCTACCATTAACTAAAATCCACTTTAATAAAGGCTTTGTTTTGACATGAGGTTAATCCCTAATCATGGATTAAGTTGAGGAGCCTTCCTCAGCTTAAATGTTCTCATCTATTATCCTTCTATTAGGATGGTGTAATGGGTCCATTAAATCCTTGATTATGGCTTAAACTCATTACTTAACACTAAACAAAAACTCCAAAAAGAATATAAATAATACAAGTAGGTTAATGATCTTAATCCTACATCATGGTGATTAAGTGTGAGGTATTAACCTCATACTTAAGGTATTCTCATTACCCCTAATCAGAGGGAGTATGTGATGAGTTTACTAACCCATGGTTTAGACTTAAGCTCATTTTCTTATGACAAACTCCAAAAGCAATAAAAGATTGAAAACACAAAAACAAGCAATAATCGTCTCCTTCGGGATTCTTTTCTCACCTCATTCACTCATAAACGAGAACTTGCTTCTTCCGTCTAATGCAGGACAGTTTGCTCCTGAGCCAGACAGGTCATACACTTGAGTATAGATAAGTAAGCAGTTCACAAGTCAATTTATCTTTCAGTCTCTTTGAGTCGAACTACGGTGTTCTGACTTCCTCATTGCACGAGAGGATATGTAGGCATAACTTAACAGTTATCGAACAAAAATCTCTGTATATTCCCCCCTCTTCCAGCTTTATTCTTTTAAGCCTCATAGTCTTGAGCTTTGCACTCTTTCCTTACACTGACACTCCTTTATTTCACTTCACACTTCTTTTGCACTGACACTTGCATCCTTTTCCAGCTTTTGCACACAGAATAACACTGACACTACCCTTTTAAACACAAACTTTCAAGCGTGGATGCCGTCGAGTACGACGGACAATCCGGGTGCTAATACCTTCCCAGGTTGTAACCAACCCCCTTTCTCAGTTTCTATGGTTCGCGATCGTCTTATCCATCTTTTCCTAGGTTTATGCAGCATTACCTTTCCTTCGGGATAAAAATGCCTAGCTGGTGACTCTTTTAAGTTCACCCTCATCTTCTCCTTTTGCCGACCGTTCGCGTCTGTACCCCTCTTGGCCCGGTGACATCAGGTGGGAGCGACAGTTATCTCCTGTGGAACATATGCCATATGTAAAACTTTCAGTAAAGCTTCCCTATGAGCTGGAGAACACATTAACAAAGACAAAATATATATCTTGGATGGAGTTTGATTCAGCTGTTCAACCACTTTATAGTCGCTCTTCTTTATTATCCTCATAAACTCTCCGACTTCCTTTTCAAAAGTACCTTGCTCAGCAGCAGGAGTTGTCACTTCTTCGGTCGCTATCTGTTTACCTTTAGCCTTTGCAACAACTTCAGCTTTAGGATCTCCTCTGGGAGCTTGAGGAGCAAAAAGACGCCCGCTTCTTGTAAATCCACCAACTCCTCCGACATTCACCACAGTCGGGTCAATTGTCACTGCCTTACTCTATACCTTCTGACCTTATACATACACATCCGAGCCATAATGCCACGGGATGGCTTTGTCATCAGCATAAGGAACTGGCCCTGGAACATTAATGGTAACATGACTAACCTCTGGAACATAGATAGTCACCGGCTCCCTCCGGACAGGAACTTCAACAGGATCGAAGTAAATTGTTATGGTAGACACACAATCACTTCTATCATCAACCCTAACAAACTTTAGCGACCCCTTGTCAATCAGATCTTGTAACCCATCCTTCAAGTTTTCACATCCATTAACTGAACTCAGACACCCCTCATAGTCATAACCACACACTGGGAATACTTGACCTTCCAACAATCTGTCTTTCACAACCAGCAATGAAGTCTTCACCTCTTCCACATTCAAAATCAAGCTTTACCTCTCAACATCTTCCACGGCATTTATCCTTTCCCATCCATGTTTTGGAATGGGATTTGATGTAACATTAGGAGGTAGTGCAAAGTTAATCGCCTTTGAATCAATCAAGTCTTGAACTTTATGCTGCAATGCCCTGCACTTCTCTGTTGAGTGCCCGGTGTAACACTCCAAATTTTCCCTCTTCTTTTTTAAGCATCATCATCATATCATAATCATCATAAGCACATCATATCCTTGTCATCTTTGCATGGAAAAGTAAAGCATAACATTCTCATGTTCTAGCATTAGGCATATGATCAACTATTGGTGGATTTGAGGCATTACAAGCTATAGCAAGAGGCCCAGTGGACTTGTCCAAGTCCCATGAAGAGTCTACATGACATTCACAAGCCCAAGATCCTTCACAAAAGCCCAGGAGGTTGAGAGATCATCAGTGAATTCAGGCTAGGGCAAGCTCCTACACAATGATCCCAAATTAAGGTTTCACTTTCAAGCATGAATTCTTTGTGACTTTGGCCATTTCATGTGGGCAAAGTCTTTCATATGATAAGAGGATCCTAGGGATGAAATTTGGTGAGAAAATTCCTTGGGGAAGTCAGTTATTTCATCAGTTGCTTGCATAAGAAGAAAGTGGTCAACTGTGCATTTTAAAAGTCAACTGTGAGAATTCAAGGGGTCCAACCCCATTTTTCAATTCAAGGGATGTCCTTAAGACCTTAGAAGAGGTTTGGCAAAGTCAAAGATCAAGAATCAAAGGGTTTTGAAGAAGTTTCCATTTTTGGCATATGGTTTGTCATGAAACTTTCCATTTTTGGCAACTTTTGCCCTAATTTTCAAAGGCTTATTCCATGGTGAAAAAGACTTCAAATGAACTTCCAATAAACATGAAAGATGTAGGGTAGGTTCTCCCATTTTCATAAAGTACAAGTACATTTTCATAGCCTTCATGGATCATGAGATATGGCTTTCGAAAGTTCACTTAGGGTTTACCCTAAATTTCAAGTTTCCACCAAGTGCAAAAACGCATGCAAGTCATTTCCAAGCTGTTGTATGGACAAGATGAGGTCACAACATTACAAGGCATTGCTTAAGAGGCATTTTGCTCCAAAGAGATCACTAAATTCGTGCATGGGAAGTGAATATTTTCATAAGGTGCAAAAAATGCAAGATCACATGAAAAGCATGATGCATTCATCCAAGGGCCAAGATTGTTCCATTTTTGAATTAGTGAATCACAAGGGATCAGCATGTGCAAAGGATGGGAAGAGAGCATGAGCAAATCACCTCATCACACTCTTCATGCCAATTTTGCAAATTCTTTCTCCCACTCATTCCTCACGTGCATTCCCTCCCATTTTGCATCAGTGTTCATTTAACATCATATATAAGCAGCTAGGGTTTCTATTTGCTCAGATTGGATAATATTTTCATCACCCTCAAGTTCTTGCATCTCTTGCATTTCTCTTCGAATCCTCTGATTCTCTCACTCATTCACCAAACAAACTTCATATTCTTCTTCCTTGAACCCTAAGGATCATTAATTCACCATCAATTCAAGCTGAAACTCCAGATTTCATAAGGTGCCATTCAAGTGTAGTTGCTTTCGAATCTCAAGATCTAGGAGAATTCAAGACTTCTTTTGCATTTATTTTGCAATAAGAAGTTAAAAGGAGCAGATCTGCAGCTGGAGGGATCTTATCTTGGTGTTTTGAAGGATCTTCGAGTTCAGGTATACTCTGAAATTTTGAGATCTGGATTAGGAATTAAATGTATGCATTGTGATCTGCTTGTTTCACTGATGATTCTGTGATGATTAGATTTGGAAATGAATGAATATTGAGTGTTTTATGTGGATCTGAAGTTTGATATGTAAAACTGTTTGTCTTCGATTTGATCTGCTCTTTGATCTATGATGATTTTTAATGTCATATTTGGATTCAACATGGTTTAATTAGTTGATCTGGAGTTTTTGATTGATTTTGGTGATGATTTGTTCTTGCTGTTGAATTTTCCGGTGACTGGAGCTAGGGCTCCGTCACCGGATTCTAGAATGTGATAAATGAAGAAGATGATGTGTGAGCCGTTGGATATTTGATCTGGATGGTTGTGAGCTTGCCAGCGCATTAAATGGATACCCTCTCTCTCACGTGCTTTATGTTTTATAATTTCATCTGAATAATGCAATTTGTTTTGCACCACACCATAACTAATGTGCACACATGCACTGATTAACTGGATTGGTTGACTGGTTTTAATGATTGACTTGATCTGAAGCGTTCACTGGATCCACTGGCTCTTGTTTTTCCCTGTTTTTCCTGATTTTCCGCCATAGCATGTTGTGACTTGCGCAGATCCAATGGGCCTCCCTTGCTATTCCCACCCCCTATGTTGTAAGCCCAAATGAATTGAATTGGAGTCATCACTAATTGCACCCATGGCCTCATTTGTTTCTTTTATTATTTCATTTTATTTTCAGTTTGGTTTTTAATTTTTAAAAATAGAAATAAGTTCATAAAAATTCCAAAAAAATTCATGAGTGATACTTTGAGTTTTCTTTAATTTTTGACATTTTCATTTTTCATTTATTTTCATTTTCCACGCTGGAATTAATTTCCTCTATTATTAATTGCTTTTATTTCACTTTTAATGCATGCTGTCTTGTACTACTTCTATCTTGATCACTAATATGAATTTTGAATTGATTCCTTTTGCTCTGGATTCATGTTGGCATGTAGTTTGTTGATGATTTTTATTCTGATTTTTAGAAGTTTTCTTAATTGGTTTTGGTCTTTAACTTGTGCATGAAGTCTCCTAACCTTAATCCATGTTTAAGCCCATACTTGACTTGTTTAGATTCTGATTTTGATTCTTTCCTTTTGGCATGTTAACATTGTATGTTTGAAGAGTATTTGTGCAAGGTTGTGGAATTTTTGAATGTATGTTTGATTTGATTTGAATTTTGTTCCTTACTTGTCTTCTTTTGCATCCTTTTTGGTCATATGTTTAATCCTTAGGTTGGGAGGGAACTTGTGCCAACTCCCTTAGGTTGTTTAGAGCCCATTTAGGATGTGGATCCATCTCTGGTCTTGAGTTGATGTTGGTACCTTGAGAAATTTTATGATTGTTTGCTTTTGAAGTTCATTCACTTTTGTACATGTTCACCTCACTTCTTTTGCTTCTTTGCTTCTCATTATGTTAATACTTGAGTTTGTATGCTTCTTTCCTTCATCTCTTATGATCCTTAGGCACATTCTTTACATGTTAGGGTTCTGGTCTTGAAGTTTGTGATGGTGTTTTGTTTAGTTTGCTTTGTGTTCTCTCATGTTTGTTTTGCTTTGTCATGATAATCCATAATGCTTCATGTTGAGTTGTATAGTCCTTTTCTCATTCTTATGTTGTGTATTTGTATTTGACATTTGTGATTGAGATTCCACTTCTGGTTGTGTGGCTTTGGTTTGATCTTATGCCCATTTGGTGTGTCATTTGTTATCATTTTCTTTTGTCATGATGTTTACTTATGTTACTAACCATTTCAGGGGCTCTGGTAAGTGAGAGGTGTGGATGTGATTCCCACATCTCCAATTCTTATCTCTTCTCATGTTATTCTCTTACTTGTGATTGTTGGGGCTTAGGCCTTACTTCCTCCTTCTTCTCTTCCTCATCTTTCTCTTTCTTTTCTTATTTTCTCCTCCTTTAGGATAGTAAACCTCACTAACCTAGGTTTTCCTTTGCATGATAACATTAGGATTTGTTAGTTCCCCATTAGACTTTTACCTTTAAGATACTTTTGTTTCTCTTCTCTTCTCATCTCAAAACCCTAAAAAGCACTTAATAAGGATTGAAGTGGTCTCTTGTGCAATAGCCTTATTCCATGAAATACTTGTAGTTTTCCCATCTTGGGATGGTACAAGCTTGTTCATCATGATGCACAAGTCTGATCAGGATACCATCTTCATCAAGAAAGTCATAAAAAAGACTTCTTCATCCAAAAATACAAAAAAACACTTAATAAATTCAATGAGTTTGTGAGCCTAGGCCCTAATCTCTGGAATCAAGTTTTGGGGATCTTCTCCTTACTTGAGTGTGCTTGTTCTATTATTCCATCTTGGAATGTAGTATCAAGTACACATTCCATGGAAAAGAGCTTGAGTTCACTTCCTTGTGACACACAATAAAAAGCTTCTAAAAAACACAAACAAACAATAAGCGTCTCTCCTTCGGGAATTCTTTTCTCATCTCCTTCGCTCTGTCCGTGAACTTGCTCCTACTTGTCATTTTGCAAGATGGTAACGCACTCGTCGTCCGAGTCTGTAACACCTGAGCACTGACATAGGCAGTTCAAGCCTTAATTTACAAGAAATCTTTTCCACCCCTAGTTAGGGGAACTACGGCGACTCTGATCCTCATTGTCCAGATGAGGTACGTAGGCAGCGGGGTAGGGCCCGTTCGAGCACACTCTTTTATTTTCCCTACATTTTTTCCTTTTCATTTCTTTTTCAGTTCCCTTTTCTTTTCTTTTATCCAGTTCAGTTCCCTTCCTTCCCAGTAGCTTTCATTTCCTCACCCTTTGAAACAGATTTCTTTGCAAGTGTGGATCCCGTCGGGTACGGCGGACGATCTGGGTGCTGATACCTTCCCAGGTCGTAACCGACTCCCGAACTCAGTCTCTTTGGTTCGCAGGACCTGTGTCCTTCCTTTTCGTTTCTTCTGGTTCGTGCAGTATTACCATTCCCGTTCTTTCGGGATAAAAATGCTTGGTTGGCGACTTTACCTCTTTCCGCGCTACTTTCTCATTTGTACCAGGATGGAAATCCGGGGAGCGACAGCTGGAGACTCTGCTGGGGACCGAACCCAGTATCTCTGGTTCACCTGAGAGTCTCTCCTAGCGCTTGCGTGTTTCTATTTCTTTGGGTGTTGTTTGTCTGCTGTTGTGTGTTGTATTTTATTGTTGTTTTATTTACAGTTTATTTACAGCTTTATTTACAGTTTTCAGTATTTATTTCCTGCATCATATATTATACTGGACTATCTGGACTGGATTTTTCTGTTTGGTGGGACTTGGGTGATACTGTTATTGTGAGATGAGCTCATTACCAAGGCTCGAGTGCACCCTAGGACTTAGAGTGGTTCCACTTTGGCCTCATGAGATCTTGTCATGGGGGTAGTAGTGAGTTCCACGCCCAGATTTGCGACTGTCTTGGAAATGTCTTGATTTGGGGATCTTCCTCTCTCATTTCATAACCTTGATAGTTATGTGCAGCTGGGGACCGATCATTGAGAACCTTGTGGAAACATCCCTCTTTAGTGGTGACAGTGGCAGACCACATTATGTGGCAAACCCATTCGCACCCGAGGGCCCACCTGGAACTCACATAGGATGACCTTGTTTTCCTGGACTCAGCTGAGGCCTCCCTGCGTAGTATATAATACCAAACCAATTCCCTGATTTGGTCATGAGCCATTTCTCAGAAATGGTGAAAGTATTATTGCTATTCGGCTTTGAGAGTCCGTGATGTTTGACCCGGAGCACACCAGTGAGATTGGGAGGGGTTTACAGGTTTGCAGGAACCCTTGACCTCTACATACCCTCATTATCAGTATGGTCTTTGTTATGATTTGGTCCTTATGGTTCTGGATTTCTTGGTCTTTTGGTTCTGAGGGTTTCTATCAGATGATTATGGCTCAGAGAATCTTGGTTTTCAGTTATCAGTGGGTCCTAATATCCAGTCTCCAGATGGTCCCAGATTGATCATATGCCTGCATTGAATTTGCATCGCATCATACTTGCATTAACTATTTGTGTTTCCATTTTTCAGGTTGTTGTTTACAGTTTAGCACCCAGTTCTAGTAATTGTAAGCTTTTAGGATGGCAGAAGTTAAGAAAATCACAAGAAAGAAGAATGTTCATTACACTTTTCTCCAGCCAGAAGTCAAGAGTGTTCAGAGGCTAGCAGGGCTGATGAATGATCAAGTTTTTGGGAACTTCAGAAAAAGGTATGTTCAGATTTTGAAGTACATGGATAAACCTACTGCAGACCAGAAGGATAGCTTGCACACTTTGCTTCATTTCTATGATCCTTTGTTGCGGTGTTTTGTATTTCCAGATTATATCTTGGCTCCTACCTTGGAGGAGATTTCTAGCATTTTGGGTGTTCCTGTCAGAGATACTTTACCTCCTTATGGATCAGAAATAGTTCTCAAGGAAGAAGACATATCCAGAGTCTGTCGTATACCAGCTGCTAAGGTCAAGAAAGCTTTGAAGGATAGTGAGGGCAGAGGACTTCCTTGGGATGTGCTTATACCAGAGGCTGAAGGATATGCCAAAGAGGGTAAGTGGGGAGATTTTGGTGATGTGGTGGCCCTGATGGTATATGGATCTAGTCTTTTCCCGGGAGAAAAGGAGTTTGTAAGCTTGGAGGTGATTTCCATTTTTGCTAAAGGTAATCATGTACCAACCTTGTTGGGAGATTTTTACTACAGTGTTCATTACTGGAATGAGAAAGGCAGAGGTGGACCAGTGGGCTGTTGTGCTTCATTATTTGCTGATTGGTTTGCGAAGCAATTGCCAAAGTCAGGCCCTTTCAAAGAGATGAGAGATGAATGGAGGTGGTCCAGGAGGATAATGGGACTAACTTCCGAGGATATAGCTTGGGGTTATGACAGAGATTTGTTGGGGAAGGAGTTACTGGTTAGTTGTAGAAGATTTTCTAGTGTACCTTTGCTAGGAAGAAAGGGTGTGATCAGTTACCATCCAGCCTTAGCCAGGAAAAAATTTGGCTATCCTCTGAGGGATCCACCAAGAATGGAGGAATTTGCTGAGTCTTTGTACTTTCCTGTGGAGGGAAACAAAGAGTTGGTCATACAAGCATCTCAGGCTTAGGCTCATAAGGTGAAGAAAGGAAAAAAGGATTTTGGAAGGGTAGATCCCAAGACATATCCTCCTTTTGCTACATGGTTGCAGAAGCATGTAGAGGAAGTGCTCATGCCATTTTCAGTGGAAGCTCCATTGTATCCTAAAGAGATGCCATGTCAGGATACTGTCCCTCTGGAAGAATATAAGAAATTGGAAGCTCAGTTGCACGAGATCCGGATAGAGAATGCTGAAATGGTCACCTTGTACCACCTTGCCAATCACGCTAAGAATGAAGTAGAGGAAAATATGCAGAAGATGCAGGTTACTTTAGGAGCTAAGGAAAAGGAGTTTGCTGGAAGAGAAGCCCACTTTCAGAGATTGGGTCTAATGGAATCAAAAAGAGAAGCGGAGCGTAAGAAGACTTTGAAGACTCTTAAAGAAGCTCGCCAGTCCATTGTTTGGTTGCAAGGCCAAAGGGAACAGGAGCAGAAGAAGTATAAAGAAACGGAAGAGTTTTTCGAGGTACAGATGGCCTTCAAGAAAGAAGAAGTGGAACAAGTTCACAAAATACGAAGGGAAAAGACTCAATAGTTGGCACAGAGCCAGATGGCCTTGGAGGAGGCATTGAAAGAGATTGCAGAGCTTAAGCTGAGAGCAGGCGTGAAGAAGAACCGGACAGAGGTGATAGCTGCAGAAGAAGAACCTGAGTCTTTAGTCTAGATTTTTATTGTACTGTTGTTCGGATTACCTACAGGCTTGTTGTAGGAGTCTTGTTTTATTTACCTTTATTCATGTATTGACTGGTTACCCTTTGGGGAATTTGTTTGTGCTCTAACTTTGGCCGTCAGTGGGTTATCCATGTTATGCAATGTTAAATTCCAATTACCATTTTTGAGTACGCGAAGCTTGTTTATCTGAAACTGCTAAGATCTGAACACTCTTCAAGAGGGAGAATTTGAAAATTAATGCTCAAAGTGGCTATCTGGAGCAAATACCAGAACTGGGGCACATAAATGCCTAAACTTGGAAACATGAATAGTTACATTGCATGCATATAACGTGTTTGTTTGTTTTGCAGGTAGTTTATCAGTTTTCTAACATTTATGTCATTTCAGGCACTATAGCTCCCAGGAAGGTTCGAGAATAGCCAATCGTACACAGATATCCCACAAGAGTAAACAGAGAAAGAGTGATGGATCAGATGCAGGCAGATTTAGCTGACTTGAGAACGAGAATGGACAATTTCATGACCCTTATGGCTGGGATGGGTCAGACTCAGGAGTGCTTGCGCGAGATGGTGGAAAACAATCAGGCCAGAAACAATGGGACCACAGATGGAGGTAACCGCAATGGGGCTGACGCCCGTCACGTTGAAATCCCTGTGGCACAACCAAGGATCACTATTATCAATGATGGACTGAACAACGTACAAATGGATGGTCAAGATGAACAGTTTACTTTGCTGGACGAGGCAGAAGGCCAAGGGGCTGAAATGAGCAGAAAGTTTGAAGAAATGGCTGAGCAGATCCATGCCATTCAATCTCAGAGCTCCCTGGGGTTTGATATTACTGACTTGGGCTTGGTGCCAGGGGTTAGAATCCCCTATAAGTTCAAGGTTCCTACTTTCGATAAGTACAATGACACGGCTTGCCCAAAGACTCACCTCCAGTCCTTTGTAGGAAGAATTGCTGCCCATATTGATGACGAGAAGCTATGGATGTATTACTTCCAGGATAGCCTGGTGGGGGCCTCCTTGGAGTGGTATATGAAGTTGAGCAGGGTTAACATTCGAAGCTGGAAGGATTTAGCAGAGGCATTCGTGAAGCAATATGAGTACAATTTGGATATGGCTCCAAATCTTACTCAGCTGCAGATCATATCTCAAAATGCTAAGGAGGGGTTCAAGGAGTACGCTCAAAGGTGGCGTCAGCTTGCTGCCAGAGTACAACCTTCCTTGCTGGAAAATAAGATGGCTGATATGTTCATGGGAACTCTACAAGGGGTGTTTATCGAGAGGTTGGCGTCTTGTTCAACAACAAAGTTCAATGATATAGTGATAGCAGGAGAGAGAATTGAAACTCTTTTGAAGATGGGGAAGATTCAGGACACCGGTGCGGGTAGCTCAAGCGGTGTAAGAAAAGCTTTTAATGGACCTCCGAGAAGAAGAGAAGGGGAAACTAATGATGTGTACGGCCGAGGATAGGGCCGGGGATATAGAAGATCTTATGAGCAAGTAGCAGTTGTCACTATTCCTTCAAGTCTTGTGTAACTGGCTCAACCTCAACCATAGCAACAACAACCACAGCCGCCGCGTAACAATTATCAGCAAAGATCCTATCAACTGAGACAAGCTCGTCCGGCTAATAGGGTACTTGAAGCCATTCCCATGACGTACACGACACTGCTGCAGAGGTTGCTAGACTTGAACTTGGTACAATTGAGGACACTAGCACCACCTCCACCTGGAGAGCTTCCAGTGGGGTATGATGCTAACGCGAGATGCACATTCCATTCAGGAGCACCCGGGCACTCAACTGAGAAGTGCATGGCGCTATAGCATAAAGTTCAAGATTTGATCGATTCAAAAGCGATTAACTTTGCACCGCCTCCTAATGTTACATCAAACCCTATTCCAAACCATGGAGGGCGAGGATAAATACTGTTGATGGTAGTGAGAAGTTAAGCTTGACTCTGAAAGTAGAAGAGGTGAAGACTCCATTGCTGGTGGTGAAAGAAAGATTGTTGAAAGGACAAGTTTTCACGGGGTGTGAGTATGCTTGTGAATAGTGTTTGAGTTCAGTGAATGGCTGTGAAGACTTGAAGGTTGGGTTGCAACATCTGATTGACGAGGGGTCGCTGCAGTTTGATAAGGTTGATGATAGAAGTGATTGTGTGTCTACCATAACAATTTACTTTGATCCAGCTGAAGTACCTGCCCGGAGGGAGCCAGTGACTATCTATGCTCCGGAAGTTAGTCCTGTTACTATCACTGTTCCAGGGCCTATTCCTTATGCTGATGATAAAGCCATCCTGTGGCATTATGGCTCAGATGTGTATGTGGAAGGTCCGAAGGTGGAGGGTAAGGCAGTAAAAATTGACCCGACTGTGGTGAATGTCGGAGGAGTTGGTGGTTTTACAAGAAGCGGACGTCTTTTTGCTCCTCAAGCTCTCAGAGGGGATCCCGAAGACGAAGCTGTTGAAAAGGCTAAAGGAAAGCAGATAGCGACCGAAGAAATGACAACTCCAGTTGACGGGCAAGGTACTTTTGATAAAGAAGTTGAGGAGTTTATGAGGATAATAAAGAAGAGTGACTATAAAGTAGTTGAGCAGGTTTTGCAGGATGGCGTCTGTTGCACCCCAAAATTTGCCCTCAACAAGGCAAGTCATTGTGCACTAAGAGGCTCACAAGGTTCACAAGGTTCACAAGACATATCATGAGGTTCACAAGGTTCACAAAGTTCACAATTAGTCAGAAAGTTTGACAATTCCCTCAGACAAGCATCCTCCTAAGCAATGCATCTTAAACTAGGGTTTTGAATTTTATCAGGCTAAATGGACTTCCAATACTTCAAGTGAGCTTCATAACATCCTATATGTGTTCAAGAATCCCCATTTCAAATTTCAAGACTTTTCCCAAAGATTTGCTCAGTCAGATGATCAGATAGGTTAAAATCAGTCTAAGCAGTTAAAAAGTCAAACTGAGGTCAACTGTGGTCAAACCAAAGTCAAACTTCATGATTTTTTGCCAACATCAAGTATATGAAGTAAAATTCATCATTTGATCAAGGGTTGATCATGATTCATCAAGGAGATTTCAGATCATCAAGAATCAGGAGTTTCTAAATTAGGGTTTTCACAAGAAAAGTCAACTGAACTTTGACCAGCCATAACTTTCACATGCTTCATCAAACATTTTCCATCCAAAGCTCATTTTTAAGGAAATTGAATTCTCTACAACTTTGTGTCTCACAAGCCAAGCCCAAAAATGCTTCATTTGGAAGGTATGAGCTAAGACATTATAGGTCCTTTTAAAAGTCAACAAAAAGTCAACAACTTCCAAAGAGCATAACTTGAGAATGGTAAAAGATATGGACATCAGACCAAAGAGGTTGGTTAGATAACTCTTCAAGCTTTCCAAAATGTCCAAGAACACCCTCATATCATTAAAATTGAAGGATTTGTGCCCTTGCAAAGTTGGGAAATGTTTGAGTGGTTTATGAAGTAAATGGGGTCTTAAAACAATAATTCTTCAAATGGGCTTACTTTTTTGTGACCCAATTGATTCCATGACATCATGCACGAAATTAACTTAATATTTTCATAATTTTCATAATTTTATTTTTATTTATTATGATTTTTATATTAAAAATCATTTTAAATTCAAATAAAATATAAAATGGTGAAGATTTAAATTGATTTGTCTTCTAGAATGTCATAAAGTTTATTTGGATCTAATTGATACAAGAATTATGAGAATCATCTTAAAATAGCAAGCTTATATCAAGAATATTCAAAATTTAAAGGCTAATCTTTTTCAATCTCAAACTATCAAAATATCCAAAGTGTGATGCAATTTTCTGACCTAATTCAATTATATCATATATATACAACCTTTAGCAAGCAAGAGAACACGAATTCACAGCCTCCAAAGTCATCTTCAAACTTCAAAAATTTCATCCAAAACTCAAATTCGGTTTGATACTTCTAGCCACTCTCAAGACAAACTAAAGGTTGCAAATTGTTCCTTGAAGGTCACTGATTGTTTCTGGATCATAAAACCATCCATCCCTGCACTAAATCATGAAAACCGAATCCATGTTCATGCTCATCTTACAATTTTTCGATTTTACATATTCACTCATGATTAATCATATTTGACTGATGTTTTGTGTTTGTTATGATACAAGGAACGTTTCTGGATGAATCAATTGGATTTTAGGTACACGAATGAAGATTAGCCATGGCTAGGGTTTGGACCTTCGAATTAGGGTTCTGTTATTTACTTAATTTAAATGATTTTAAAAAACATAGCAAGACTGTATAAACTGTGGGAAATCGTTTTATGCTAGCAATTGGATCCAATTTTACATGTTTCATAGGCGTCCAAAAACCTAGGTTCTTCTGTAAAAATATGTGCAGGAAATTTCGCAGGAATACTGGTGGGAAAATTCGCAGGAAAATGTGCAGGTCTGGAGGAAGAAGAAGGAGATTGGCGCGCAGCTGGAAATTCAAAATTGTTTTTATATTATATAGTTTTATTTGTATTATAATTATTGAATGATGTTGATGGTGTAGTGGTAAGTGTGTGCGCGTGTGAAGACAATGGCCTGGGTTCGACACCAGCCAAAACGCATTTTTTTGTTCAATTTGTTTCATTTTCTAGGATGAGAACAAAACCAAATGGAGGTGGGATATTATCAGCCAGCGCGCACAGCCCAGTGGTCATGCTCTTGCTTGTCCAGGTAAAGGACCTGGGTTCAAATCCCAGGTCCTGTTTTTTGGCTTTTTGTTTTATTTGTTTTATTAATTCTTTGTTTTTTTAATTAAGATAATTTCTAAAAAATATCAAAAATCATTTTTTCTAATTAAATTCATTTTCTTGTCAAATTTATATTATTTTTATCAAAAAAAACTTAAATTAGTATATTTATTTCTTTATATGCTTTTAATAATATTTATTTATATGTATATATTTATTTAACTATTAGATTAATATTGTAAATTAAAATTAATATTTTCATATATAAAACCCTAATTTTCTTTTTTTTTAAACTTTAATTTCTCACTTTATTTATTTTGTTTAATTATACTTAATAAATATTTCTAATATATATAATTAAAATATTAATCATGTTTATTTTATAATGTAATATATGACTTATCATTATTATCTTTAAAAAATTCAAAAAAATGTTTATTTAATTTTAGTTAGCTTGTATATATATTTTTTTTTGTGCTAACCCTTTTTTGTCATAATTTTATTACTAACCCTCTTATTTATTATTTATGTTTATTATTTTATTTTATAATTATTATTTAAATTGCTTTATGATAATGTAACTGTACAAGCTATGTAATAGTTGTAGTATTTAAATTATTTATTTTATAAATTGCTATGGTTAGTAAACTAGGGAGTGAAAACATGTTTGTGTTTAAAAATCAATTTAGATCACTAATTTTAAGATAAATATATGAATTTGTACACGCACACACGTAAGTCGATCTTGGATCGCCATCTCACTTCCTTAAGGATATCCCTCATGTTGCCTAAATAAAAAGGTCAAGTAAGTGTCGCTCCCGAGATTTTCATCCTGGTACAAACGCGAAAGTGGCGCGGAAAAAGAATAGAGTCGCCAGCCAGGCATTTTTATCCCGAAGAAAGGGAATGGTAATGCTGCACAGACCAGAAGAAAGAAGAGGAAGGACACGGGTCCTGCGAACCAAAGAGACTGAGTTCGGGAGTCGGTTACGACCTGGGAAGGTATTAGCACCCAGATCTTCCGTCGTACCCGACGGGATCCAGGCTTGCAAAAAAGAAAATATTTCAAAGGGTGAGGGTATGAAAACTGCAGCTAAAGAAATGAAAATGAAAGGAAAACTGGAACTGGAAAGAAATGAAATAAGAAACAAAGGGAAAAATGTAGGGAAAATAAAGATTGTGCTCGAACGGGCCCTACCCCGCTGCCTACGTACCTCATCAGGACAATGAGGATCAGAGACTCCGTAGTTCCCCTAACTAGGGGTACTAAAAGGAAATAGCTTGTGAATTAAGGCTTGAACTGCCTATGCCATTGCTCAGGTGTTGCAGACTCGGACGACGAGTGCGTAACCGTCTTGCAAAGTGACAAGTAGGAGCAAGTTCGCGTACGGGGCGAATGAGGTGAGAAAAGAATTCCCAAAGGAAAGACGCTTATTGTTTGTTTGTGTTTTTTAGGAGCTTTTATGATTGTGTCACAAGGAAGTGAACTCAAGCTCTTTTCCATGGAATGTGCACTTGTCACTACATTCCAAGATGGAATAATAGAACAAGCACACTCAAGTAAGGAGAAGATCCCCAAAACTTGAAACCAAAGATTAGGGCATAAGCTCACTAACTTGTTGAATTATTAAGTGTTTTGGTATTTACAGATGAAGAAGCGTTTTTTATGCTTTTCTTGGTGAAGAAGATACCTTGATCAGACTTGTACATCACAAGGTACCTAAGATGAAAAATGCACAAACAGAGCCTACACCAGTAGGACTTCCAGATGCAGCAGCATGCAATAAGCAAAATCGGGCCTTAGTGGTACCTAACGGAGATGGTCTGTTGCCTCTTCAATAAACGCAAGAAGAAATATCAAGTCTAGAATAATTTCAATAGTCAAGCACAATTGTCCATATCAAGATATGAAGCAAGCATCCATCATCCAAAGCCAATCGACAAATATAACCAGAGTTAATATCAAGAATTGGTCCAAACGGTATCAGGGACTAAATACAATCTGCATCCAAAAACTCAACAGTCTACACAAAGTTATGAAAATTAATCACAAGATAATAAATAATCGCACATTCTAAATTCAAGAGGTAATCACAAATCTTAGACCAAAAGAAATTAATCATGAACTAACAAAAACAAAATATTTTATTCTAATCTTTAATAAGAAAAAAAACTATGAAAGATTAATAATGGCGTCTTAACTTAAAACTAGAATAAAAATGAACAAACTCTAATCCAAAATTAAAACATAGGCCAAAGCTTAAACCAAAATTAAAGCTATTAAACAAAAAAATTAAACAAACAAAAAAGAAGAAGATGAAAATAGAAACAGGGGGGAATGTTTAATGATTTGGTGGTGTGAATAAAAATCAGACCCAAGCTGATGAAGTTTCACGCAAGGGAAAGTGAGTTAAGGAAAATAAGGGTGCGAAAATGAATCTCATGGTGCCTTGAAGAAAGCTCGACCCAAATCCTCTTTGTCCTAAAATATGCTCAGCAACACAAAAACAGTAAAAAAAAACAATCCTCATCTCTTTCACGAAACCATGCGGTCTCCGCCATCTCTTCTCGTAGCACCGTCAGACACCACCATTCGCGATCTCCTTCTTCAAAGAAACAGACACCGCCATCAAATCCCTTTTCTTCAGATGCAATCGCTTGACCTAAAAGCTTGTTCTTCTCTGTTCATCACCTCCGACGAATCTCTCTCACGGTTTGTGACCGATCTTCGATCTCGATCGCGTTTGGCCCGCTCTTCCCTCTCAATCTCACGGCCGTCTCACGGAAAAAGCCAATATGACGAATTCGTCCTCATTGCGATGGCTCTCACTTCTCGGTCCATCGTTGGTGTTCGTTGTTCAAGAAAGGAAGAAGGGTGGAGATTCTGAGTGTGTTCATGGTGTGCTTGATGGCGGTGGAAGGTTTATGGAAGATTGAAATGCGAGTTGAAGAATGTGTCTCTGTGTTGTTGTTGTTTGCGTGATGCAGAAGAGGTGATTGAGGTGAGTGTTTGCGGTGATAGTTTGTGTTTGGATTAGGTGTGTTGTTGATTGAAGATGATTTGCGTGAAGGTTGAATGGAGTGATGGTTGGAGATTGTTGCTGGCTTTTTGTTGTTGTGTGAGCAGGGTCGAGAACGGAATGAAGGAAGTTAGTTTGTGGTGAAGTTCTGAGATTACAGAGAAAGGATTTAGAAAAGTGTGAGAGATTTCTTTGTTGTTGGTTCTTGCGGAGGGAGAGTCAAAAGGCTAGTTATAATATGGATAGTGAAAATGGCATCTAGATGGATTAAAAATATTAAAATGGAATTGAATTCTATACGAATAGAATATAAGAACAAAAAGAATGTGGTAAAATTGGATATAATATGTTGAATAATGATAAAAAAACAAAGAAGAAGAAGAAAAATGAAATGGATCGGAAAATTGATGAGAGGATAATGGAAAAAACGGAAAAAAAACAAAAGAAAGAAAAAGAAACTTGAATGAACCTCACAACTTGGTTTAATTTAAATCCACAGCTACATTTCTAGACTTTTCACAACTTCTGATCAAAAACAAATCCAAACCTGATGCACTGAATAATCAGCAACTAAAATACAACCATATGAGTAAACCACCTCCTAAGTTTCCGACCAAATAAATCTTGAAGAATTCCACACACAACAACTTGGCTTTGGATGCACATTAAGAAATCAACCCCTGAGACAAATAAACTTGCAGCTGAAGAAATCTTCTGAAACCACTTATTCAGGGAGATAAACCCTAGTCTGGTGATACTGGCATACGAGAATGAGACCAAAGCTGGCTGGAAGCCAGAGCCTTGAATTTTCCTGATACTCTGCAAATAAAGGCGTGAAACCCCAATCCTTCAGAAAATAGCGATCCCATGTCTTAGGAGCTTATGCAAATGGTATGCAAAATGCGTATGAATGCAAAACGAAAAGCTGAAAAAGATAGAAAACCAGAGGGCAAATTTGGGGTGTCTACAGCTGCCCCTATTCAATCAACTGTTAATGCGAAAAGGATGAAAGCAACGGCTATCAGACGTTCAAGATAAACAGTGATTGAATACCAAAAGACCCTTAAATTTGCACTCTGACGAAGAATGCAACATCGGGAAATAAACCCAACCAGATGACACTCTGGGGATATGAAAGGGAGGAAAAGCAGACGAGCTTCTTCCGAGTTGAAACTGATATCTGGAATAAGAACATGTTGACAGACGAGTGTTCAAATAATCCTGTGACGCCAGGAGCTGGACATACGAGTCCTCAAACACTTCAAGAACATAAACTTAGACAGACGAGTCTCCTTCGGATTTACCTATTATGCCAGGACCGACAATGCACTTAAGTCTGTGGAATAGACATGCAATCAAGGTAGACGAACCTTCTTCATATATTATCCGTGGATATATGGTATAAGACAGACGAGTCTTCTTCGAGAAAACCTGTTATGTCGGGTGCAACAAACATAAGTGCCTGAGACAGACGAGCCTCCTTCGGATTTACCTGTTATGCCAGGACCGGTAACCATTTTGACATTAATTCCCACAGTCAGGATTAGAAACCTCTTTAATACAGACGAGTATTGGATGATCATCAAGATAACACAGACGAGTACCATAAGTCCATGATACAAACGAATATCAGACGGTGATCAAAGGAACGCAGACGAGCGCTTCAGGCGATGATACAGACGAATATCATCCACTGATACGTACGGATATCAGAAATCCAACACAGACGAGCATTTGGAGTAGCAATACAGACGATTACCCGAGTGGCTATCAAATCAACACATATGGATATAAACCAACACAGACGAGTGCGAGGGATGATACAGACAAGTATCCAAACAATGCAGACGAGCTTCAAACAGATAATGAACACAGACGAGTACTGAGGAATGCAGACGAGCAGCAAGCCAATGTCAAACACAGACGAGTGATGGGGAGTGCAGAAGAGTAAAAGCAAAGTGCCCTGATTGGAAGTAAGAATCACAACTCTGCAGGGGAAGACAAGTCAAGAGGTCTGAATACCTGACTGACTGAGGTGATGAATACCTGACTGTATCATCAACTTGTCCCAAAAGTATGGCAACTTTGCTGGGGAATATTTCACTGACAGAGGTGAAAATTCAAATATGAACTCTGCGGGGAAAGATCATCTTCAGACTTGGCTGGGGAAGATGCTTGATTAAAGTAACCCCTGCTTGGAAACAAAATTCTGACATTCTGAACTCTGTGGGGAGGCAATGCCTTCTGCTACTTGCCGGGAATACTTTACTGTGGAAAGGTAATTCCGCTTGGGGATGAGAATAATTCAATTAGCTTTGAAGTTCCGCTGGGGATATCATCTGCTTTAAATCAGCTGGGGAAATTTCAACCTTCTGGCCTGGCTGAGAAACATATTTGGCGATGCTCTGATGAGGAGAGACTTTGCTGGAGAATCAAGTAAGTCAAAATATGCCCCAAGTATAGTATGACGACTGTGTTGGAAAGGTATGCCAATGAAAATTGGACCTTGACTGAACACGAATAATCAACTCCTCATGAGGAAACCTTGTCGGCTGACAGAAAAATTCTCTGCTCGGGGAAGGAAATAAACTTCCGATGCCCTGTTGGTAAAATAAATACCAGACATTCCCTGAGACTTGAGTCAGTGCCTTAAGCTTCTGAGCTCGACAATTGCATACTGATTACCATGAGTGAAGAAGTATTCCCTACTCCTTAAACTGTGCCTCAACTTGCATCGTCTATGAAAATAGATCGTCTCCAGAGGATTTTACAGAAGACATGGCATCCAGAATTTCCCCAATGTCTTCAAACTCCCGCATGAATTCATCAGATCTTGAGATAACTGCCCCAGACTGCGTCTTGTAACAATCTTGCCCCACATCAGAGCTAAAACAGAAACCATGCAGTATGAAGGTGCAATGCAAATGATGCAAGATGTAAACATATGCTTAAGATGCTGAGGACACGATGATATGCAAGCTGCGGGCGATGAAACAAGTATGGTTGGGCGGAAGGCCAGATTGAGAGATTTTGATATTTTTGTTTTGGTTGCCAAGCGATTGGACTTTAAAGGTGAAGTACCAGACGAGAACTGGTTTATTAAAGTTAGGCCAATAGACGAGAACTTATGGGCAAAGAAAAAAGTCGTCAGGCGAGAACTGACTCCTTGGGTGTTCATTGTCAAACGAGAATTGACTCTGAAAAAGAATGACTACCAGACGGGAACTGGCGTTCCACAGGCTAAATGAAAAGGTGACCAGACGAGAACTGGTTAAAAGATTCGCCTACCAGACGAGAACTGGTATTTGAAGTTGGTTTTCCAGACGAGAACTGAAATTTGGGTTTGTCTTCCAGACGAGGACTAGACTGTGAAAAGGTTTGCCAGACGAGAACTGGTTTTGAATTGGTTCGCCAGACGAGGCCCTCTGGATGTGAGACTGATGTTTGAGGGGAATGATCAATGCAACTGTGATGCATATGCTCTATGCTCGAGCGACATGAGTAACGTATGCAAATGACTTATGCAATGCTCATGAAAATCTAGAAAAACTCCCAAGGATGGGAAGAAAGGTCTTAGTGACAAGGCTTCTGGTTGAGAAGGGTGACAAAGGCGACGGTGGGTAGCATGATTTCCCCACACTCGTCTTGAACTCCGAGATTACTGATATACTTGCTCTGCGTATCTAAAGTTTCCCCTGTTGGGTGAGTCTCTGAACAGACTATCACTGATTATACAATCCTTGGAACGGCGGACCTGGATGTCCTCTCGTGAAGAGTTTCACTTAGTGATATCTGGAAGTGTCTTTCCCCGGTATGAGCGTGGAAGCGACTTAACTCATCCTGACCGAGCGTTGGAAGAATATATCTTGGGTCAATAGAAATTCTGGGTGCCCTGTCCCTGCTTGGCAGATTCAGCTCTGATCAACTGACTTTGAATGATATTCCTCAATCAACTGATGCTTGGGAACTACTTTACCCTGACAAATTCCTTGGTCAATGAAATGACTGGACAACATGCCCCTACTTCATAGGCCTACACGATGCTCTTGATTTTGATCATCATTGTTGAATGATCAAGTTCCCTTGTGATTGTTATTTGTAGGAACTTCCCTGATGACACAGGCTGACTTGCAATTAAAATTGTTCATTCACAAATGGTAATTTTAATGCAGTGCACATGCAAATTTTGAAAACATATTTGCTTTAATACTGTGACAGTGTGCGACGAATGGACGATTAATCCAAATGTAGTGCTGAGTTAGCAAATCGTTAGGAGTCAGTTTACACAACCTTGTCGCAGTATGCTTTCAGAATTGAACCTGATTCAATTAGGACTTTCAAGGGTTATGACGTGGCTTGGTTCACGGTTTTATAAGAAAGGTTTATGGCTCAAAGTTTATCTGTGCCCACCCATTCTCCTTGATGTTCTCCAGTCTTATATTCAGCTAATTCGACCTATGCGCTCGCCTCTTGACAGGGTTTTGTAATGGTTGAGGAACCAATGACGTTGACGTTTAAGCACCAATGAGGTTTCTTGGAGTAACAGTCACCCCTTCTGACTTCGTGTCTGGTCACACAACTTTGTTCTTATGGAAGATTCTCTTTCTTTTTTTTTACTCCCTAACTTTTGCCTGGACTGATTCTTTTTTTTTTTGAATTTTTCGATTTTGAAGTCCAGCGGGATGCCCTAACTTTTGCCTATGTCGTTTTATTTCACTTTTTTTTCCCGACTTAGCGGGCTTTATTTCTCTTTTTTTTCTTGATTTTTTTTTGTGAACAAATCGTGTGACACTGGTTTGTATGACTTGCTTGAAAGGGTAATGACTGCCTTATTCCTTTGTTGGTGAGGGATAACCATTGTGGTTTCACGTTCCTTGACCTCTGGAGGTGTAATGAATAAAAGTAATGGATCCTCGTATGCACACTCCTTTGGAAATTTGAACGCTCGGTCAAATTAACTGATGACTACCCTGCCCCGGGTTAAATGTGAGGGTTTTTTCATTTAGAAAAGAAACTCCTACTTCAAGGCTCAAAGGGGTTGACGAGGGTCTATCTCCCTTATATCTCCGGTGTTTAGGGATTGAAACAATGCTTGTACATCGTCAGCAAGCTCTACCCTGAAAGCATACTTTGAACAATTATGGATATTCAGTTGTTATCATCCTCCCTCAAACCTGCTAAACAACAGTAAAATAAATGGGAGGTAAATGGATGCATTTTTTTTCAATGCAAGTAAAGAAAAATGAGCGAATGCGACATAATCGATTAAAAAATGCAAGATCACTACATTAACATTACCATTTAAAACAACAATGCTTAAAAAACAAGTAGCTGCTAACAGTAAAGAAACTACAATGCAAATGATAAAAGGATACAATGATCACCAATTTTGATGACATCTTCTTGTCTGGACCGCTGAAATCAGGATATGCCCCTTCGAAGTCTTTGAACTCAATCAGGCGAGAGATTGACGTGCACAACCAAGCTTCCTTCTGTAAAGGATATGTAGCCCTTGTCGATCAACTGTTGTACTTTGTCTTGAAAAGATTTACAATCGTCGGTTGAATGCCCCATTGATCCACCATGATACCCACACTGCTCATGAGGATTGTACTCTGGAGGGTACGACTCTGGCAACAGCTTGAGAGGCTTAGGAACCACCAAAGAGCTCTGAATTAGATGTGGCAATAGTTCACTATATGCCATGGGAACTGGATGAAGAGGAGCATTCCTTCTTTCCAGATTGTTGCGAGGCCTATGTTGGCTCTGATGTTGATTCTGAGGTCTTCGACCATGAGCTTGCAGATTTGGACGAGGAGGAGTCCAGGGTTTCTGATATGGTGCTTTGAGCATTGTCGAATGCCTATAAGAGTAACCAGGCACAGGAACGGATGATCTCTGAGAAGATGTTGGTCTAGAATATTCGATATTGGCCATGACTGCACTGGCGTCATACCATTCTTCCTCTTGGGAGCTAACAATAGATTCACCTTCACTAGCTGGGATGTTCGAAGAGTCTTGGATCTTTCCACTTTTTAGCAGGCTTTCGATGCGTACTCCAACTTTTATCAAATCAGAGAAGCTTGATGTACAAATGCTACTCATTCTTTCCAAGTACGTTCCTTGCAACGTGCCCACAAACAGGTCCACTAATTCTCTGTCTGAAAGTGGTGGTTGCACTTGGGCTGCCAATTCTCTCCACCGTTGTGCATATTCTCTGAAAGATTCACCACTCCTCTGAGATAGGTTGTGCAAGTGCGTGCGACTGGGCGCCACGTCCACATTGTACTGGTATTGCTTTACGAAAGCTCTGGATAAATCATTCCAAGATCGGATATGACTGCTTTCCAAATCCATATACCAACTTAAGGATGCCCCACTCAAACTGTCCTGAAAACAGTGAATCATCAACTCATCGTTGCGTGCATAAGAAGTCATTTTTCTACAGAACATCACCAAATGACGCTTCGGGCAACTGACACCAGTGTATTTCTCAAACTTCGGAGTCTTGAAATCTGGAGGAATGACAAGACCAGGCACCAAACATAGGTTTAGAGCATCAAAACCAAAGGCGTCAGGATCTGCTAAGGCTTTGAGTTGCTCATCCAGCACACGAAACCTTTCAGCAGGAACAAAAGTTGGTGGATCCTTAGTTTTCACAAGAGGGATTGCCCCTTGGAAGTTCGGCATAGGGAAAGCAAAACTCTGATAATCCGTAGAATTAGAAGAAGATGAAGGTCCACCTCGGACAACAGATGGTTCAGGTACACTCTGATTCACGATTGGGCTCTACGCAGGCTGAGCTTGAGCAAGATTGTTCACTTGTGGAAGATCCTCATCAGGAGAAAGACCATACAGAGGATTGGTCACCAAAGTGAAACCAGGTGAAAACTCAACATTCTGACGGTTTCTCTCTGACATAGCTACTGATGGCTTTCAAACTGACCCTTCTTAACTCTTGACACTGTTCAGTCTAGCTTCACACACTCTGTCGTCTTCTAACTATTACCACTTGTTCAAACTGAGTACCGGGAAATCAGCTGGCTGGTCATGGACAAAAGAGGAAGGATGAGCTCTCTGGAAGAAGGAAATGCAATGCTGATACAAATATGAAATGAAAAATGATAATGCAAAAGATGCAAAGACATGGGATCACAGCTGGAAACTGCTTGGTATCTGGGATACTGAACCAAGAATCGAGTGTCTGTAACCACAAGATCTCTGTATAATAACCCAAAATAGTAGCCGAGAACCAAAGGTCAAGAACTTCAGGATCATAGTGACCGGATCAAAACATAGAACTGCACTGGCAATGAGGGTATGTTGAGGTCATGGTTCCTGCAAACCTGTAAACCCCTCCCAATCTCACTGGTAGGCTCCGGGTCAGACATCACGGACTCTCAAAGCCGAATAGCAATAATACTTTCACCATTTCCGAGAAATGGCTCATGACCAAATCAGGGAATCGGTTTGGCATTATATACTACGCAGGGAGGCCTCAGCTGAGTCCAGGACACAAGGTCATCCTATGCGATCCCCAGGTGGGCCCTCGGATGCGAATGGGTTTGCCACAAAATGTGGGCTGCCACTGTCATCACTAAAGAGGGATGTTTCCACAAGGTTCTCAGTGATCGGTCTCCAGCTGCACATAACTGTCAGGGTTATGTAATGAGAGAGGAAGATCCCCAAATCAAGACATTTCCAAGACAATCGCAACCTGGGTGTGGAACTCACTACTACCCTCATGACAAGATCTCATGAGGCCAAAGTGGAACCACTCTAAGTCCTATGGTGCACTCGAGCCGGGTACTTGGCTTATCTCTCAAGAACAAGTAACACCCATCCCACCAAACAGAAAACCAGTCCGGACAGTCCAGTATATATACATGATGCAGTAAATAAAGACTGAAAACTGTAAATAAAGCTATAAATAATGCTGTAAATAAACAACAATAAAATACAACAAGCCACAACAAACAAACATCACCAAATGAAACAGAAACACACAAGCACTAGGAGAGACTCACAGGGGAACCAGAGATCATCTGGTGTGCAGTCCCCAGCAGAGTCGCCAGTTGTCGCTCCCGAGATTTCCATCCTGGTACAAACGCGAAAGTGGCACGGAAAAAGAATAGAGTCGCCAGCCAGGCATTTTTATCTCTAAGAAAGGGAATGGTAATGCTGCACAGACCAGAAGAAAGAAGAGGAAGGACACGGGTCCTGCGAACCAAAGAGACTGAGTTCGGGAGTCGGTTACGACCTGGGAAGGTATTAGCAGCCAGATCGTCCGCCGTACCCGACGGGATCCACGCTTGCAAAAAAGAAACTATTTCAAAGGGTGAGGGTATGAAAACTGCAGCTAAAGAAATGAAAATGAAAGGAAAACTGGAACTGGAAAGAAATGAAATAAGAAACAAAGGGAAAAATGTAGGGAAAATAAAGATTGTGCTCGAACGGGCCCTACCCCGCTGCCTACGTACCTCATCAGGACAATGAGGATCAGAGACGCCGTAGTTCCCCTAACTAGGGGTACTAAAAGGAAATAGCTTGTGAATTAAGGCTTGAACTGCCTATGCCATTGCTCAAGTGTTGCAGACTCGGACGACGAGTGCATAACCGTCTTGCAAAGTGACAAGTAGGAGCAAGTTCGCGTACGGGGCGAATGAGGTGAGAAAAGAATTTCCGAAGGAAAGACGCTTATTGTTTGTTTGTGTTTTTTAGGAGCTTTTATGATTGTGTCACAAGGAAGTGAACTCAAGCTCTTTTCCATGGAATGTGCACTTGTCACTACATTCCAAGATGGAATAATAGAACAAGCACACTCAAGTAAGGAGAAGATCCCCAAAACTTGAAACCAAAGATTAGGGCCTAAGCTCACTAACTTGTTGAATTATTAAGTGTTTTGGTATTTACAGATGAAGAAGTGTTTTTTATGCTTTTCTTGGTGAAGAAGATACCTTGATCAAACTTGTACATCACAAGGTAAACTTGTACTATCCCAAGATGGGAAGACTACAAGCATACCTCATGGGATAAGGCTATGGATCAAGACATCACTTCAAACTTATTAAGATGTATTTTAAGAGTTATGAGATGAGAGGAGAAGAAGAACCAAAAGGATCATAAAGGTAAAAGCTAACGGGAAAAGTCTAATCCTAATATTCACATGCTCGGATGGTCCTAGGTTAGTGAGGCTTACTATCCTAAAGAAGAAAGGAAGAAGAAGAGAAAGATGAAAGGAGAAACTCCATGGTGGCCTAAGCACACCTCAAGCAAGGCAAGAGATAAAGAAGATGAGGAAGAAATAAGATGAAAAAGATGAATTGTATGAAACAGAAATAAGATAAGGAGATGAGAATGCGAAATAGAGATAAGATGAAAAATGCACAAACAGATCCTACACCAGTAGGACTTCCTAATGCAGCAGCATGCAATAAGCAAAAACGGGCCTTAGTGGTACCTAACGGAGAAGGTCCGTTGCCTCTTCAATAAACGCAAGAAGAAATATCAAGTCCAGAATAATTTCAATAGTCAAGCACAATTGTCCATTATCAAGATATGAAGCAAGCATTCATCATCCAAAGCCAATCGACAAATATAACCAGAGTTAATATCAAGAATTGGTCCAAACGGTATCAGGGACTAAATACAATCTGCATCCAAAAACTCAACAGCCTACACAAAGTTATGAAAATTAATCACAAGATAATAAATAACCGCACATTCTAAATTCAAGAGGTAATCACAAATCTTAGACCGAAAGAAATTAATCATGAACTAACAAAAACAAAATATTTTATTCTAATCTTTAATAAGAAAAAAAAACTATGAAAGATTAATAATGGCGTCTTAACTTAAAACTAGAATAAAAATGAACAAACTCTAATCCAAAATTAAAACATAGGCCAAAGCTTAAACCAAAATTAAATAAGAATTAAAGCTATTAAACAAAAAAATTAAACAAACAAAAAAAAAAAGAAGATGAAAATAGAAACAAGGGGGAATGTTTAATGATTTGGTGGTGTGAATAAAAATCAGACCCAAGCTGATGAAGTTTCACGCAAGGGAAAGTGAGTTAAGGAAAATAAGGGTGCGAAAATGAATCTCATGATGCCTTGAAGAAAGCTCGACCCAAATCCTCTTTGTCCTAAAATATGCTCAGCAACACAAACACAGTAAAAAAAAACAATCCTCATCTCTTTCACGAAACCATGCGGTCTCCGCCATCTCTTCTCGTAGCACCGTCACACACCACCATTCGTGATCTCCTTCTTCAAAGAAACAGACACCGCCGTCAAATCCCTTTTCTTCAGATGCAATCACTTGACCTAAAAGCTTGTTCTTCTCTGTTCATCACCTCCGACGAATCTCTCTCACGGTTTGTGACCGATCTTCGATCTCGATCGCGTTTGGCCCGCTCTTCCCTCTCAATCTCACGACCGTCTCACGGAAAAAGCCAATATGACGAATTCGTCCTCATTGTGATGGCTCTCACTTCTCGGTCCATCGTCGGTGTTCGTTGTTCAGGAAAGGAAGAAGGGTGGAGATTCTGAGTGTGTTCATGGTGTGCTTGATGGCGGTGGAAGGTTTATGGAAGATTGATATGCGAGTTGAAGAATGTGTCTCTGTGTTGTTGTTGTTTGCGTGATGCAGAAGAGGTGATTGAGGTGAGTGTTTGCGGTGATAGTTTGTGTTTGGATTAGGTGTGTTGTTGATTGAAGATGATTTGCGTGAAGGTTGAATGGAGTGATGGTTGGAGATTGTTGCTGGCTTTTTGTTGTTGTGTGAGCAGGGTCGAGAACGGAATGAAGGAAGTTAGTTTGTGGTGAAGTTCTGAGATTACAGAGAAAGGATTTAGAAAAGTGTGAGAGATTTCTTTGTTGTTGGTTCTTGCGGAGGGAGAGTCAAGAGGATTGAGTTTTTGTTTCTCTTGTTTTTGTTGTCAATGGAAAGAGAGTGAGCAGGGTGGTTATTTGGAAAAAATGAAGGGGAAAACGCGTTGTTGCTGTTGTGCTGTGAGAGGAAAATGCGTGGGCGGTTTTCATGAGGGCTGGATGTGCGGAGAGGTGAGGAATTTCCAAAATGGAATTGGTGAGAAAAAAGTGGTTGTATGCTGCGTTTTTTCAGAAAAAGTGAAAAGAAGAAAATGTTATTGTTGTGCAAACTTGTTGGGTGTGAAATTCGCGTGTGGGGCCTAGTGAGTTGGGTGGAAAAGGCATGACGTTGGGTGTGTATGTTGTGGGAATTCTTGTTGTGAGAGGAAAATTGTACCAAGATTTTTGTGAGGTAAAATGTGGGGCCTCATAATAATTTTCTTTTAAAACGCTACAGGATGCAGTGCACATAATGCCCTTTTTTTTAGCTAGCAAAGTATTGGCTTTATTGTATTTCTAAATTTCTAAAAAAAAGATAATGGTGCAAAAAGATAAAAAGAAATAATTAAAAAAACAAATGATCATTTGGTCATAAAAAGAAAGGTGGATTTGAGAAAAGGATAGTTATAATATGGATAGTGAAAATGGCATCTAGATGGATTAAAAATATTTAAATGGAATTGAATTCTATACGAATAGAATATAAGAACAAAAAAAATGTGGTAAAATTGGATATAATATGTTGAATAATGATAAAAAAACAAAGAAGAAGAAGAAAAATGAAATGGATCGGAAAATTGATGAGAGGATAATGGACAAAACGGAAAAAAACAAAAGAAAGAAAAAGAAACTTGAATGAACCTCACAACTTGGTTTAATTTAAATCCACAGCTACATTTCTAGACTTTTCAAAACTTATGATATAAAACAAATCCAAACCTGATGCACTGAATAATCAGCAACTGAAATACAACCATATGAGTAAACCACCTCCTAAGTTTCCGACCAAATAAATCTTGAAGAATTCCACACACAACAACTTGGCTTTGGATGCACATTGAGAAATCAACCCCTGAGACAAATAAACTTGCAGCTGAAGAAATCTTCTGAAACCACTTATTCAGGGAGATAAACCCTAGTCTGGTGATACTGGCATACGAGAATGAGACCAAAGTTGGCTGGAAGCCAGAGCCTTGAATTTTCCTGATACTCTGCAAATAAAGGCGTGAAACCCCAATCCTTCAGAAAATAGAGATCCCTTGTCTTAGGAGCTTATGCAAATGGTATGCAAAATGCGTATGAATGCAAAACGAAAAGCTGAAAAAGATAGAAAACCAGAGGGCAAATTTGGGGTGTCTATAGCAAGGTGTATAAAGCAAAGTCCCTTCTCTTATTAATATCATCTTGTCCCTTTACGATTATAAGATCAAGTCCCTTCAAATGTTGCCTTCATGAATGATCTTGTCCCTTTCGAATAAAAGATGATAAGTCCCTTCGAATTGCTAATATACCTTACAGTTGCCTAAACACAGATGACCCTTCACTTGTCCCTCATTACATCCAAGGTAATGACTACCTATTCCTTAATAATAGGGATAGTCTTACCATTGAAAGAACATTCAAGAACAGAAAAGATTCAAATTAGGGTAGGTTCCTCTTAAGTGCTTGCTCACTCATTCAAAACATTTCATAAACACTTCACATTTTCAAACAATTTTCAAAACAAAGTCTTTATATATATCCGTACAAGGATCATTATAAAGTACTTAAGAAAATTTTTAATCACACACTACACTTCTCAAAACAGTTTAAAGTGAGCTAAGTAACTAAGAGCCCATGGATAACCATGGATGTAAAGGGTGCTAACACCTTCCCTTTACATAACTTACCCCCGAACCCAAAAATATTTTAAGGTCTTTCCTGTTCTTTATGCCCTTTCCTTTGGATAAAATAAAAGTCGGTGGCGACTCTTGCTATCCGCAACATTTAACTAAAGTCAGTTCTCCCACCGTGTTACAACGTCACATTCTCCCAAACGGATTATCCCCAGCTGAGATAGAGCAGGTGGAATCCTCAAGCAGATTATTTTTCCACAAGTGGAGTATGCCCATCAAGCAGCTGGATGTCCAAATTCCCCACAGAGTCAGAATTGTCAAAACTCTTTTCCTAGCAAAGGATATCTGACCAAGCATCTCCCCAGCCGTGTTGGAAGATCGTCATTTCCCCACAGAGTTTCAGGATTGGTATACAACCCTCATTGAAATATTCCCAGCGAAGTTGCCAATTTATATTTGGTCATTGCGATGATACAAACAGTTATTCATCCCCAGTCAGAATTAGGCATGGTCAAAGCCTCTTGATCTGGGTCTCTCCTGCAGAGTTGTGATTCTTGTTGCCCATCAGGCATTTGTTTGATGCTCGTATGCATCTCCCAGCACTCGTTTGTGTTTGATAATTGCTCTTGCTCTTCTGCATTCCCCAACGCTCGTCTGTGTTTGATGTTTGGTATTGCTCGTCTTCATTTCTCAACGCTCGTCTGTGTTCACACTTTGTTATTGCCCGTCTGCTTTCCCTAGCAGTCGCCTATGATTGGTAGATGTTGTTGCTCGTCTGCACTTCCCAACACTCGTCTGTGTGTAACTTCTTTTTGGTACTCGACACTCATCTGTGTTTGAACTTAGGTGATGCTCGTATGCGTTTTCCAGCGCTCGTCTGTGTTTGTTATCTGTTTGAAGCTTGTTTGCATTGTTTGGATACTCGTCTGTATCATCCCTCCCACTCATCTGTGTTAGCTTATATCCATATGTGTTGATTTGATAACCACTCTGGTACTCGTCTGTATCGCTACTCCAATTACTCGTCTGTGTTGGATCTCTGGTATTCGTCTGTACCAGTGTTTGATATTCGTTTGTATCATCGCCTGAAACGCTCGTCTGTGTTTCTCAGATCATCGTCTGATATTCGTTTGTATCATTGACTTATGGAACTTGTTTGTGTTCTCTTGATGATCGTCTAATGCTCATTTGTGTTGAAGAGGTTTGAAGTCCTGACGGTGGGATTAAGCGTCAAAAATGGTTATCGGTCCTGGCGTAACAGGTTATCCGAAGGAGGTTTGTCTGTCTCAAACACCGCTTATCTACACAAGATTTGTGAAGAGGATTCGTCAAATCCTAATGTTTCACCTAGCGTAACAGGTTTGCTTGAAAAAGGGCTCGTATGTCTTGGACCATATATCCGCGGATAATATGTGAGGAGGGTTCGTCTATCCTGATTATGCATGTCTATCGCACAGACTTAAGTGCATCACCGGTCCTGGCGTAAAGGTTTATCCGAAGGAGATTCGTCTGTCTCAAGTCATATATTTTTGTAAACATATGAAGTGGGCTCGTGTGTCCAGTTCCTGACGTAACAGGTATATGTGATGAGGGCTCGTATGTCCAGCACCTGGTGTAACAGGTTTGTTCGAAAAAGACTCGTCTGTCTAAGTATCCTTATCTGGTGTAACAGTTCAACTTGGAAGGAGCTCGTCTGCTTTCTCCCCACTCCAGTCACCAAAGCGTTGTTTGGTTGGGTTTATTTCCCATTGCTTGCATTCTCCATCAGAGTGCAAATTTCAGGTTTTCTTGGTATTCAACCACAGTTCATCTTGAATGGTCGATAGTCCGTGCTACCGTCCTTTTCAGATTAACAGTTGCTTGAATAGGGGCAGCTGTAACACCCCAAATTTTCCCTCTTCTTTTTTAAGCATCATCATCATATCATAATCATCATAAGCACATCATATCCTTGGCATCTTTGCATGGAAAAGTAAAGCATAACATTCTCATGTTCTAGCATTAGGCATATGATCAATTATTGGTGGATTTGAGGCATTACAAGCTATAGCAATAGGCACAGTGGACTTGTCCAAGTCCTATGAAGAGTCTACATGACATTCACAAGCCCAAGATCCTTCACAAAAGCCCAGGAGGTTGAGAGATCTTTAGTGAATTCAGGCTAGGGCAAGCTCCTACACAATGATCCCAAATTAGGGTTTCACTTTCAAGCATGAATTTTTTGTGACTTTGGCCATTTCATGTGGGCAAAGTCTTTCATATGATAAGAGGATCCTAGGGATGAAATTTGGTGAGAAAATTCCTTGGGGAAGTCAGTTATTTCATCAGTTGCTTGCATAAGAAGAAAGTGGTCAACTATGCATTTTAAAAGTCAACTGTGAGAATTCAAGGGGTCCAACCCCATTTTTCAAGTCAAGGGATGTCCTTAAGACCTTAGAAGAGGTTTGGCAAAGTCAAAGATCAAGAATCAAGGGGTTTTGAAGAAGTTTCCATTTTTGGCATATGGTTTGTCATGAAACTTTCCATTTTTGGCAACTTTTGCCCTAATTTTCAAAGGCTTATTCCATGGTGAAAAAAAGTTCAAATGAACTTCCAATAAACATGAAAGATGTAGGGTAGGTTCTCCCATTTTCAGAAAGTACAAGTACATTTTCATAGCCTTCATGGATCATGAGATATGGCCTTCTAAAGTTCACTTGATTTTTAGGGTTTACGCTAAATTTCAAGTATCCACCAAGTGCAAAAACTCATGCAAGTCATTTCTAAGCTGTTGTATGGACAAAATGAGGTCACAACATTACAAGGCATTGCATAAGAGGCATTTTTCTCCAAAGAGATCACTAAATTCGTGCATGGGAAGTGAATATTTTCATAAGGTGCAAAAAATGCAAGATCACATGAAAAGCATGATGCATTCATCCAAGGGCCAGGATTGTTCCATTTTTGAATTAGTGAATCACAAGGGATCAACATGTACAAAGGATGGGAAGAGAGCACGAGAAAATCACCTCATCACACTCTTCATGCCAATTTTTCAAATTCTTTCTCCCACTCATTCCTCACGTGCATTCCCTCCCATTTTGCAGCAGTGTCCATTTAACATCATATATAAGCAGCTAGGGTTTCTATTTGCTCAGATCGGATCATATTTTCATCACCCTCAAGTTCTTGCATCTCTTGCATTTCTCTTCGAATCCTCTGATTCTCTCACTCATTCACCAAACAAACTTCATATTCTTCTTCCTTGAACCCTAAGGATCATTAATTCACCATCAATTCAAGCTGAAACTCCAGATTTCATAAGGTGCCATTCAAGTGCAGTTGCTTTCGAATATCAAGATCTAAGAGAATTCAAGACTTCTTTTGCATTTATTTTGCAATAAGAAGTTAAATGGAGCAGATCTGCAGCTGGAGGGATCTTATCTTGGTGTTTTGAAGAATCTTCGAGTTCAGGTATGCTCTGAAATTTTGAGATCTGGATTTGGAATTAAATGTATGCATTGTGATCTTCTTGTTTCACTGATGATTTTGTGATGATTAGATTGGGAAATGAATGAATATTGAATGTTTTATGTGGATCTGAAGTTTGATATGTAAAACTGTTTGTCTTCGATTTGATCTGCTCTTTGATCTATGGTGATTTTTAATGTCATATTTGGATTCAGCATGGTTTAATTAGTTGATCTGGAGTTTTTGATTGATTTTGATGATGATTTTTTCTTGCTGTTGAATTTTCCGGTGACCGGAGCTAGGGCTCCGTCACCGGATTCTGGAATGTGATAAATGAAGAAGATGATGTGTGAGCCGTTGGATATTTGATCTGGATGGTTGTGAGCTTGCCAGCGCATTAAATGGATACCCTCTCTCTCACGTGCTTTATGTTTTATAATTTCATCTGAATAATGCAATTTGTTTCGCACCACACCATAACTAATGTGCACACACACACTGATTAACTGGATTGGTGTAAACACCCCAAATTTGCCCTCACCTATTCACACCATGGCTTGTGATCATTTCATATGCATATACTCAATCATATCATCTCACATCTCATTTTTGATTCACTGCATAGATTCTAAGTCATCTGCACTTAGGGTTTGTGATCTGAGCAATCCAAGAGCCTCTTGAGCCACTCCAAAGACCATCAATCACTTCAAAGGGATCCATGTGTGTTCAAGTATCATATTACATCCCCTCAAAGTCAAGATTGCAAAAGAATCACAAGAACTGGGTTTGGTATGGATGCAGAGCCAAGTTTGACTGCACAGTTGACCTAAAATTAGGGTTTTGGTTTCAGAGGCCATAACCCCAAATTTTTTGGTCATTCTTGTTTCCATTGGTCTATATATGGTATAGGGAGTATGCATATCAATTCTCATGAAGAAATTCCATGGGGAAGTCATCTGATCAAGAGTTGACTTTTCAGACAAGTCAGTGCAAAATCAGGGCATCTGAGGCCCCCAATGACCCAACCAATGGGCATTCTTCATCAATTTGAGTGTATATGATCTTTATTTGATCATGGAAGAGGTTTGGAGTTCATAAAAATCAAGAATTTGAAGTTTTTGCAAAGTTGACTTTTTTTGGGCATAGTTGACTTTTCAAGAATATGTCATTTTGTGCCATTTTTCAAGCCTTGCTTTTTGATCCAAAAATGCTTCAAATGAGAAAACCTTGGTCATGAAAGTTGTAGAATACATTTTTCCCTTTTCAAAAAGTACAAGAACATGATCTAATTCATTTTGGATCAAAAGTTATGGTGTGACAAAGTTGCCAAAAATCACTTATTTTCAAGATGTGCACCAAATGAGAATTTTGCAAAACCATGAACCAAGGCTGTTTGTGACCTCTAGTTGACATCAAACCATGACACAAACATTCTATGTGACCTAAAAATCAGAATTGGACCAAAGATCACATGTGTATGGTTTGTGTAACAAGGCATTTTCCATGAAGTTTCAAAAAGAGCCAACTTGCAAAACCACTCATCACACTTCCTACAACTTGCAACATTGGATGCTGACTTTGGCTAGCCTTTCCCCTCACCCTTGCTGCGCAGCCCCATGCCTTGTACTAGCCTAGAACCAAGCCATACTTCCCTTACACAAAAAGTGGACTTTTGGCAAAAGCAAACTTACCAATCAATAGAGGCCATGTCAAATCATCTGACCTATAGGATTAAAATATACTATCCAAATGCTGGCCATAACACTCAAGAAGCCAAGCTGAAACAGACCATAACATCACATACACAAAAACACCCCATTTTGCAAAACCATTCGAATCTGCCTGCACAACTCACAAACACTCAAACAAATTCCTCTAATCATCTCACCTTGCCTTATTGAGTAGAAACCACCAAGAGTCAGGCCTGATTTGAGCAAGAACACCCCATCACCATTTTTCACCTCAACCTGCATTTCTCTTCGAATCACCTTCCACAGTCATCAAATATCCAAACTTCTTTCACCAACAGATCAAGCACATCAAAAGGAGTCAAAACCACCCTTCACATTGACCTGAAACAGCCTATACACAAACTGCATTTTCTGCTACACCAGAAATGGATTGCTCAAGGCAGCTTGTCTAAGCTCATATCAAGCCTTCCATTAGCATCAGGGGAGTCAAGGGAGTCCATTTGCACGCAAAGGAAGCCCTGGAAGCTCAGTTTTGAAGCTTTCCAGCTCAGGTATGAACATGAACACTTTCTCCCAAAGCTTGCATTTTAAGTTATAATATGATTGCTTATGCTTTCAGAATCAAAAATAAGTGAGAAATGAGTTTGTATGATCCCTCTGAAATTTTGCCCGTGGATCTTGTTTCTTTCGATTCGTTTGATTCATGGTGTTTAAATGATGTTTGAGCATAGATTCGTGTCCTAGGATGTTAGAGGATCACTTAGGTGTGTTTAATTTGTGGAATAGATGCCTGAATCATGTTTTAGGGTTTTTGGGGTGCCGGAGAAGATGACCGGAGCTTCTCTCCGGTCACCTGAGGGTGATTAGCCCTAATCTCAGGTCATTAAGTGTGTTTGAATCTGGAGCGTGCGATTGCTTTGACTCGTTGACCTCCCGCGCGCATGAAGGGCCCAGATCACTTTGTTTAGCCCTAATCCACTTTCTTTAATTAATTAAATCATAATTAAGTTAATTAATCTGAACCAATCCTGGCCACTAGATCTGGCGCCAGTCAACGTATTCAAATCCAGGGCTCATCCCAGCCTTCCATCTGTTTGACTTTCCTTTTATTTTAATTTATTTTCATTTCTTTTTCATTTAACTTGCATATTTAATTTAAAATAGAAAAAAATGTCTAAAAATTATGAAACTTTTTCTCAAGAGTTTCATTAATTTTTAAGACACAAAAATATTTTTATTTTTATTTTTAGCATTAAAAAAGTATTTTTAAATATTTAAAAGATTATTTTTAATTGATTAATGGAAATTAATTTATTAAAAATACTTTTAGGTATTTAAAAATCACCAAAAAATTCATGAATTGTTCTAAGACATTTAGAAACATTGTCCAACCTTCAAACCAAATTTCTTTTCTGATCTTGATGCATTTTGAGAATTTTTCATTGAATTAAAATCATTTTTGTGCATTATTTTGATCCTAAGTTCAAAAAATCATTTCTGCCTATCCATGAAGAGTTGAACATTGATTCTTCTTGCATTGCATTGTGTTTAGCATGTAGTTTTTGGGATTAAAAGGCCATGATTTGATCTTGCATTTTCTAATTGTTTGACATTTCTTTTGTTTAGAAGCCCTAAAAACCCTAATAACTTGTAAAAATCATAACTTGAGATTGGTTAAGAGTTGAGACCTCTCCTTTGGGCATTGATTTAGTATGGGATTAGGGGTCCTTTGTGTGGCATTTTCCATTTTTTATCTTAAGGTTTGCTTCTGGTTTTGGTTTGTGTTTGATGTTTGATTCATAAACCCTAATTTGGGGCTTCCATATGCATCCATCTTGCACTCTCTTGCATAACATGACTTGCCATGACATTCCATGCTTCCATTTGATTCATTGAACATAATAAGACATATCATAAGCATGTTTGATCATTGCATCATGTATTTGCCATGTTGTATGCCATATGCATCTCATAACTTTTCATGTATGTTCATGGTTCCTAACTTGCTTCATTTGCATTCATGAACTTGTATGATCATTTCCAGGTGCTGCCTCATGTTTGTAGCATCTCATAGCATCATTAGCATCATGTATATGCTTCTGGTTTTGTTTCCCATCATGTCATCTCATCCCATTTTGCATTGCATTGCATTTCCTTTCTAACCTTTCAGGTGGTAAGTGATTCTGAGAAGTGAATTTGCCTTCACTTCTCATAACTTTTCTTTTCATCTCTCTTGCATCCATGCTGCATTTCTATTTGTGTTTGAGTTTGAGCTTGCTCATTCTTCTTCTTCTCACTTTCTCTCTTCAAGTGACTTGACTTCTTGAATGAAGCAAGTTGCTTTGCTTCTCTTGATCCTTTCATCTGTTTCTTGGTGGTTCCATTGAAGACTTCTCTTGAAAACCTCACAAAACTTAGGAACAACCAAGCATGACAATGATTAGGGTTTTGATTAGTTCCCCTCTTAGTTTTACCTTTGTGTCTCTCTTGAGTCTTCTCTTCTCATCTCATAATCAGGGACTAAACCCCTAAGGCTTTAAGGCTTTGTGATTAAGCTTATGCCTGCATCCTTCTCTTAGGATGGAGTGTATAACTTTAATCCTAAGTGTTAAACCCTTAATGTGTTTAAATCTCTTAATCAATTCACTTAATAAGTATCAAGACATCACACTTGTAACTTGGGCCTTGCATTAGGGTTCTAATTCTTCCTTAATTGGTTAAGAAGGACTAACCCTAGTGTTAATGGACAAGTCCCCCTCAAGTTGTCTTACAAACTCTAAAACTCACTTCATCATCATACCATTGAATAAAATCCACTTAATCAAAGGCTTGTTTTGTCATGAGTTTAATCCCTAATCATGGATTAAGTTGAGGAGCTTTCCTCAGCTTAAACATTCTCATCTATTATCCTTCTATTAGGATGGTGTAATGAGTCTGTTTAATCCTTGATTATGGCTTAACCTCATTACTCAACACTAAACAAAAACACCAAAAACATCTAATCAATCACAAGTAGGTTAATGATCTTAATCCTACACCGAAGGTGATTAAGTGTGAGAATCTGACTTCACACTTAAGGTATTCTCATTACCCCTAATCAGAGGGAAGATGTGATGAGTTTACTAAATCCATTGGTTTAGACTTAAGCTCATTAACTTATGACAAAATCCAAAAACAATAAAAGACTGAAAACTCAAAAACAAACAATAATCGTCTCCTCCGGGATTCTTTTCTCACCACCTTCACTCACAAACGAGAACTTGCTTCTTCCGTCTAATGCAAGACAGTTTGCACCTGAGCCAGACAGGTCATACACTTGAGCATAGACAAGCAAGCAGTTCGTCAGTCAATTCATCTTTCAGTCTCTTTGGGTCGAACTACGGTGTTCTGACTTCCTCATTGCACGAGAGGATACGTAGGCATAACTTAACAATTATCGAACAAAAGTCTCTGTATATTCCCCCTCCTCCCAGCTTCATTCTTTAAGCCTTATACTCCTGAGCATTTCACTCTTGTCCTTGCACTGACACTGTACATTTATACACTTCACTTTTCTTACACTGACACCTGTACATCCTTTTCCAGTTATTTTATACACAGACTGCACTGACACTACCCCTTTAAAACACAAATCTCCTAAGCGTGGATCCCGTCGAGTACGACGGACAATCTGGGTGCTAATACCTTCCCAGGTTGTAACCAACCCCCTTTCTCAGTCTCTCTGGTTCGCAACCGTCTTATCCATCTCTTTCTAGGTCTATGCAGCATTACCTTTCCTCCGGGATAAAAATGCCTAGCTGGCGACTCTATTCATCTCCAGTGAGTTCACGGCTGTGTGTTCTCATTGTTCTTTTCGCCGACCGTTCGCGTCTGTACCCTATTTGACCCGGTTTCATTTAGTGGGAGCGACAGCTTGGCGACTCTGCTGGGGACCCTTATCCTGTAGCCAGGGCTTCTGGTTCTTTTTGTGGGTTCCTCCTAGCGCTTGTTTGATTTGTGTTTACTGGGGTGTTATGTGCTTATTTGTGTTTGTATATTTGCTTTATTTACTGCTTTCTGTACAGCTTTATTTATTGCTTTCTTTACAGTTTTTTTCATATATCATACTGTCATGCTGTCTGGCTGGATCTGGTTTTACCTTGGTGGGTGGGGTTCTATTGAGAGTTAAGGTCCTATACCTGGGACCTGAGTGACACCTAGGCTAGAGTGAATCATATTCTTTCCCATTCCATCTCGGTCTGGTGCGGGAATATGAAACACGGTTCAGATATGGGTTTCTTCTTGAGAACTCTGTGTTGCAGATTTCCTGCAATGCTAGGGCTATCTGGGAAGCCTGCTAAGTCTGGATGACCTTTAGTTTTGACCTTCAGAAACTGAGGTGAATTAGAGGAGGAACTTTTATGGTTATTGTAAACACTGTACCTCCGGGTTAGAAGTGTTTACACTTCTCATAACTGATCCAAGTCTGAGGATCTTTATTCTAGAACACCACCTGTGAGGGGGTTGGGCTGTTTACAGGTTTGCAGGTACCTTGACCTCAGAATACCCTTGTTACTTTGACTTAATTAAGAATACTCCATGTTGGAACAGTTCTTGTGATTCAAAACCCTGGACATATGGCTCTTTATTTGAGTCCCCCACCTTGGTTACTGGACTTATAGACCTCCATCTGGTTTTCTTGAATATGTCTTGGACCTATATCAGAGCTCTTGATCAGATCCAGCTCAGTCACAAACCCTTGCATATCATTTGCATACATACTCATTGCATCATATTGACATTTGCTTATTTGTGTTTCAGGGTATCCATTTTCATTTGGTTCTGGTTTTGACCCCATCTTCAGTATCGACCTATCTTCATCAGCACCTGCTTCAGTTATCAGCTATCTACCTCAGTCACTTGCACCAGCCAATCAGTGGCCCATTCTTCAGTGTTATCATCAGCACCTGTCCCCACTCATCTTCAGCATCATGGCTCCTAAAAAGAGCAACATCACCTACCACTTCTTCCAGCCAGAGCTATCTGACATCAGGAGGATTCAGACCCTGATCACTCCAGATCACATACCATGGTTCAGGGAACATTATGGAGATATACTTGATATGGTTATGGATCTGGACCCTTCACAAAGAAGCCTGATCCACACCTGCATTCAGTTTTATGATCCCCCATTGAGGTGTTTCACTTTCCAAGACTTCCAGTTGGGCCCTCTATTAGAAGAATACTCATCATTGGTTGGTGTGCCTATCAGGGGTGGAATCCCTTTCAACCCTGAGATGGTCTTTCCTGGTAATGGAGAAGTGGCAAAGGCTTTGCATCTGGAACCCATACTGATTGAGCAGCATATGACTTCTAAAGCTAGAATCCCTGGCTTCCATCTGGACTTCTTGATCTCTCAAGCTACCCTGAAAGCTTCTTTAGGAGAGTGGAAAGCTGTATGTGCTTTATTGGCTTTGAGCATATATGGAATGGTATTGTTTGCAGATGAGCCTCGATTCATCAGCAAGAATGCAATCCATTTGTTCATCCTGAAGAACCCAGTGCCCACTTTATTGGGGGATCTCTACTATTCAGTGCATCAGAGGAATGAAAAGCAGAGGGGAAGATTAGTGAGGTGTTGTGCTCCTTTGTTCCATACTTGGCTTCTCAGGCATCTACCCAGGACAGATGCATTTTTGAACCCTCATCAGCAGAGAAACTGGGCTGGAAGACTTACTACTCTAACTTCAGCTGATATCAGGTGGTGCACTCAAAGCACCAAAGACAGGGATATCATCACCAGCTGCGGGCATTTTCCCAATGTGCCCCTAATAGGAGTTAAGGGTAGCATTAATTACAACCATCTGCTGTTCAAAAGACAACTGGGCTATGCACTGGTCCACACTCCTAAGGCACAGGACTTGGTTGAAACTCTTTATTGCGAGAACAAGCTTAATCTGGCTATTGTTAGGCAGGCAGCCTGGGCCTAGGATAATGTCCAAACCAAGGGAATAACCATTCTGGGGAAGTGCAGCAATGTGGCATCAGCACAATATTACGAATGGTCCCGTGCCAGGGCTCAATTCTCTGGAATGCCCTTTACCATAGAAGATATGCCTGAATCATCTTCAGCACCACCTGCCACTGTCAGTTTGGAGGAGTTTGAGAGTTTGAAAGAAAGAAATGAGAAGTTAACCCAGGCTTTGCAGAAGACCCTCCGGGAGAGGAGTGATGGTATGATGGGGATTGAGAGGTTGGAGGAGCTGAGAGTGGAGCATCTGGCTAAGATTGAGAAGTCTGGGGATTATATCAAGAAGTCTAAAGCTGGAGAACAAATTCTAAAGAATGCTTGCAAAGAAGCCCAGTTCCAGAGAGCAAGGACAGACTTGTATTTGAAGGAGAGTCAAGCTCGGTGGGTCAGGATCACCGAAGCTCGTACTCTGGAGGACAAAAGAGCTCAAGACAAGATGGAGCAACTGGAAGCTAGTGTAAAAGAACAGCAAGAAGCCCTGGCAGCAGCCCAGAGGGAGATATCAGGGCTGAAGATCAGAGCAGGAGTGAAGAGGTCAAAGGACCAAAGTCAGCACAAGAAGTTAACAACAGCTGTTACGACCCGGAACCTCCTCATCAGGAACCTCACGGAGCGTCCAGCTGATCCTGTGACCGAAGCACTTCTCAAGGAAGTTCGTGAGGATGAGTTTGGTCTTGGTGTTTGACCATTTGTTTGTTGTTGCTTTCATTCCGTGTATTTTTCATTTTTTTTTCTTGTAATGTATTTTGACCCCTCCGAGGGCTTGTAAAACAAACTATGTACCTTTTGATTTTTGTAATATATGTATCAGTTTGTTCAATCCGGGTTTCACTTCGAAAGCAACATCAACAGCATCTTCAAGGGTCTGGAAGGGTCAAAACTGAATGCCAAACCGGATACCTTGAGAACAAATAAGCATAACTGCATCGCATGCTAACCCTTTTGTTTGTTTTGTAGGTTTTTGTTTTATTGCCACTAACTCTGTTGTGAATCTCAGGAACTATTGCTCGGCGCCGAGTATTTCCCCTCAACCGTCCGCACCGTTATCCGACCCGTAGCAATCTTCCGGGCATTCAGATGGATCAGGTACAGCAGGACCTTGCAGAGGTTAGAAATCAAATGGCAAACGAAAGATTGGAAATGAGAACGCAGATGACTCAGTTTATGGAAGTGATGAACAACATGGCTCAGAGCCAGGAAAGATTGAGGGCCATGGTGGAAAGGCAGAATCAAGAAGATCCACATATAGGGACTGCCGGCACCAGCAACAATGAAAGGGTCCAACCTCATGTAAATCCCCCTGTATTTGGCCCACACCTCCATCCTGAGGTCAACATCCCTGCAAATGTTCAAGGGACTGCCACTGCAGCCAGGGTACTTCAAGAAGACCCCCAAGAGGACCAGTTTACAGTAATGGGTGCTGGGGAAGAGGCTTATGATAGGAGGTTGGATGAGATAGCTGAGAAGTTGAGGTCCTTAGAGTCTCAAAACTCTTTGGGATTCGATGTCATGGATATGGGCTTGGTAGACGGGGTCAGGATTCCCCACAAGTTCAAGCCTCCTTGTTTTGAAAAGTACAATGGGACTTCATGCCCCCGGACTCATTTACAGTCATTTCTGGGAAGGCTGAAGGCCTATACTATGGATGAGAAGCTCTGGATGTTCTATTTCGAAGACAGCTTGACTGGAGCGTCAAGAGAATGGTACTCTCACTTGACAAGGGCGACTATTAGATGCTGGAAGGACCTGGCAGAGGCCTTCATCAGACAGTATCAGTATAATCTGGATATGGCACCCAACAGGACTCTCCTAATGGGAATGTCACAGTCATCTAGAGAGAGTTTCAGAGAATATGCTCAAAGATGGAGACAGCTTGCTGCTGCTGTCCAGCCACCTATGTCTGAAAGAGAGATGGCTGATATGTTCATGAACACCCTTCAGGGAACCTATATTGATAGGCTAGCTGCCTTCTCATCCACTAGCTTTGCAGATGTTGTCATAGCAGGGGAGAGAATTGAAAGCCTATTGAAAATGGGGAAGATCTCAGACAATGGTGCAAGCTCATCCAGTAATGCCAGAAAGCCTTTTGCAGGCCCGAGAAGGACTGGTGAGACTAATGCCATCCACACCAGCAGGGGTAGGCCCCAATATGTTCACAGGTCAGTGGCAGCAGTCACCATCCCTGCTCCAGCTCATCCTCAACCAGTTTATCAACCTCCGCAGCAAAATTATCAGCAGCAACCTCAGTACCATCAACAAAATCAGTATCCTCCAAGAAATTACAACAACAGCAACACCAACAACAATAATCAGTCAAGGCCATTCCAACAGAGGCCTTCTCAAGCCAATAGGGTAATCGATCCGATCCCTATGCCATATGCTACATTGCTGCCACAACTCCTGAAACTCAACCTAGTTGAGCTAAGGACGTTGGCACCTCCAGATCCCAACAGTCTACCCAGGAATTATGACTCCGACGCCAGATGTGCCTTTCATTCGAATGCACCTGGCCACAGTACAGAAAAGTGCAGAGCTCTGCATATGAGGGTACAAGACCTGGTAGACTCAAAAGCGCTGAATTTCGCACCACCACCTAATGTCAATAAGAACCCCATGCCAAACCACGGTGGTCCCAGAATTAACGCTATTGAAGAAGACAAACCGTCTTATTTAATAACCAGTGTGGGTCAGATCCGGACACCATTGGTAGAAATCAAGGCTCAACTCCTCGAATGTCAAATGTTCCCGGGGTGTGAGTTAGGGTGTGCCTACTGCAATATTTCAGTAAATGGGTGCGATAACCTAAGGAATGGCATAGATGGTCTCATTCAGAGTGGCCAGCTTCAGATCACCACATCATTTCCAACAAATCCAGCAATCTCACCAGCAACGGTTTCAGAACCTCCTACAACTGCAGCAACCATTGTTCCTGACAATTCTTCGGTTTCATCAACAAGTACTCCATCTGTCGTCTCAACTGATCAGTTATCAGCAAATTTTTCTTCTACAACTTCAGCTTCACTCCATTTTGAAACTCCTACAACAACAACATCCTTTCTTCCGACAATATCTCCTACAACACCAGCAACAAATCATGAAGATGTCTCAACTGTCACCATATTCTATGATCCTGAAAGCAACTCTGCCTACAACTCAGAAGGTGCCGCTCCCATCAGAGCACCGGTCACAATTTATTATGATCCGCAAACTATCACAATCCCTTCCACAGCTGCAGTCAGTCCAGTCACTATCACGGTGCCTGGACCAATACCTTATGAAAGCAGCAATGCCATCCCCTGGCATTACGGCTCTGACCTGTACTGTGAAGGACAAAGAATCACTTTTGAATCATCAACCCCTGCACCGCAAGTAGACAATGTGGGCGGAGGCGGAGGCTTCACTCGAAGCGGACGTCTTTTCGCTCCACAGATTCAAAGACCCGCTGCCGAAGCAGAAGCTGCCGCCAAGGCAAAAGGGAAGAGCCCTGTGCAGGAAGATCAAGCTGTTAAGGAAGCTTTGAAAACACCCTTCGATCAAGAGGTTGATGAGTTCATGCGAATCATCAAAAAGAGTGATTATAAAATAGTGGATCAGCTTCATCAGACGCCTTCCAAGATCTCAATCCTATCATTGCTTATGTGCTCCGAAGCCCATCGGAATGCACTACTCAAAGTTCTGCACGCAGCTTACGTGCCTGAAGAGATCACTGTCAATCAGCTGGAAGCAGTAGTTGGAAATGTTAATGCTAGTCACGGACTAGGGTTCACCAATACTGATTTGACAACGGAAGGCCGCAACCATAACAAAGCCTTGCACATAACCATGGAGTGCAAAGGTGCTGTCCTTTCCCATGTGCTGGTAGACACGGGGTCATCCCTCAATGTCTTACCTAAGAAGGCCCTGGTGAAGCTAGAATATGACGGATTGGCGTTGAGACCCAGCAACCTAGTGGTAAGAGCCTTTGATGGTTCAAAGAGATCGGTTCTGGGAGAGATTGAGCTACCTGTGACAATTGGCCCACAGACCTTTACAACTATCTTCTATGTGATGGACATTCAGCCTGCCTACAGCTGTTTGTTGGGTAGACCATGGATTCACGCTGCTGGCGCCATGACCTCTACCCTTCACCAGAAGTTAAAATATGAGTGGGAGGGTCAAATCGTTACAATCTGCGGAGAGGAGGACATTTTTGTCAGCCACCTGGCTACTTATAAGTACATTGAGATGGATGGGGAGATCCATGAAACAATGAGCCAGGGGTTTGAAGCTTTGAATGTCAATGAGACATCTGCTGTACCTGGTACTTCAATATCATCATACCAACAAGCCCGGAAGGTTGTTGAGGGAGGAAACGCCCAAGGCTGGGGCAAACTGCTATCGGTGGAGAAGAAAGAGGACAGATTTGGGTTGGGTTACAAACCAACTCAACAAGGTCAAGCAGAGGCTGCGAAAGAGCCCAACTTTGTGAGTGGGGGGATGCTAACCCCTGATGCTGTCAACTGTCTGGAAGACGAGCTGGAAGAGGAACGCAACCTGGAAAGCTGGATTCGTCCAAAGATCCCGGGGAGCAGTATCTCAAACTGGTCTTCCCAGGAAATTATAAGAGTTACTCATGCAGAGTAATTATTATTTCCTGTATTTTTTATAGCATGCATCAAAGTCTTGCATCTTGCCCAAGATGACAAGACTCATTTTGTAATCGGGCCATCTGTACTTTTTGTGCAAACAAGATTTATCAATGAAATATCAGACATCTTTTTGCAAACGAGTCTTTTTCGCTCACTGTTTTTCCATTTTTCTTTTTGTACAAAAAATAAATGGCGGTGTTTTCAAAATGACAACTTTATTTCACTTTTCTAAAACAAGATTAAAATCAAATCACTAAAATGAACCAACTGAACCCTTGCAGAGAGTGCCTTCCAGACTGCACCGACAACAGCACGGCTATGACTTCGTATGACTTTGACAATCCAATCAATCAAGCTGATGAAGGGGTTGATGAAGAATATGAGCTTCCTGAAGAGCTAGCCAAGTTGTTAAGACAAGAGGAAAAGGTTATTAATCCTCACCAGGAGGAGGTCGAAGTGATCAATCTTGGTACAGATGAAGACGTGAAAGAGGTTAAAATCGGGGCCTGCCTGCAAGACTCAGTGAAGAGACAACTGATTGACCTGCTTCGAGAGTATGTAGATGTGTTTGCTTGGTCTTACCAAGATATGCCAGGGTTGGATACCGATATTGTCGTGCACAAGCTACCTTTGAGAGAAGAATTCCCGCCGGTTAAACAGAAGCTGCGCCGTACTTGCCCAGACATGGCTATGAAGATCAAGGAAGAGGTACAAAAGCAATGGGACGCCGGGTTCCTTGCTGTAACTAGCTATCCACCGTGGGTTGCTAACATAGTACCTGTGCCTAAGAAGGACGGCAAAGTAAGAATGTGTGTTGATTACCGGGATCTGAATAGAGCTAGCCCGAAAGACGATTTCCCTTTACCTCACATTGATGTATTGGTGGATAATACGGCTCAGTTCTCGGTATTCTCCTTCATGGACGGATTTTCAGGATATAATCAGATCAAGATGTCACCTGAAGACGTGGAGAAGACAACCTTCATTACACCTTGGGGCACGTTCTGCTACAAGGTAATGCCATTCGGACTCAAGAATGCCGGTGCGACATATCAACGGGCTATGGTAACATTATTCCACGATATGATCCATAAAGAAATTGAATGCTATGTGGATGACATGATTGCCAAGTCCCTTACAGAGGAAGACCACCTGGTGAATCTGTTGAAGCTGTTCAAGCGTCTGAGGAAGTACCAACTAAAGTTGAACCCCAACAAATGCACATTCGGGGTGAGATCTGGTAAGCTGCTGGGTTTTATTGTAAGCGAGAAAGGGATTGAAGTTGACCCTGATAAAGTCAAAGCCATTCAAGAAATGCCTGCACCAAAAATAGAGAAAGAAGTTCGAGGTTTCTTAGGTCGATTGAACTACATTTCAAGGTTCATATCTCACCTTACAGCAACCTGTGAACCCTTGTTCAAACTGCTGAGAAAAGAACAGACGGTCAGGTGGAACGAAGACTTCCAGAGGGCTTTTGACAAGATCAAGGAATACTTACAAGAACCTCAAATACTTATGCCTCCAGTTGAAGGAAGACCTCTGATAATGTACCTGACAGTATTAGAAGAGTCAATGGGGTGTGTGCTGGGCCAGCATGACGAGTCTGGTCGAAAAGAGTATGCAATATACTACCTAAGCAAAAAGTTTACCGACTGTGAACAACGTTATTCACTGCTCGAGAAAACTTGCTGTGCTTTAGCGTGGGCTGCTCGCCGACTGAGACAGTATATGTTGACCCACACTACTTTATTGATCTCAAAAATGGACCCAGTTAAGTACATATTTGAGAAGCCAGCTCTTACCGGACGGGTTGCAAGATGGCAAATGATCCTTACTGAATATGACATCCAGTACACATCTCAGAAAGCCATCAAGGGCAGTGTATTGTCTGAATATCTTGCTGAGCAACCTATTGATGATTACCAGCCTATGAGATTTGACTTCCCGGATGAAGACATCATGTTCATAAAAGCAAAGGATCATGAGGAGCCTGTTCACACTGAAGGACCTGACCCGGAAGAAGAGTGGACTATGATGTTTGATGGGGCTGTTAACATGAATGGTCGTGGTGTTGGTGCAGTGCTCATTACGCCTAAAGGAGTTCACATGCCTTTCTCGGCAAAGCTCACTTTCGACTGCAGTAACAACGAAGCTGAATACGAAGCTTGCGTTATGGGTCTTGAGGAAGCCATAGACCTCAGGATCAAGACATTGACTGTATTCGGAGATTCAGCTCTGGTAATCAATCAGACCAACGGCAAATGGTACACCCACCAGGATCATCTGATACCTTACAGGGATTATACAAGGAGGTTATTGACTTTCTTCACAACAGTCAAGCTTGAGTATATCCCTCGGGACGAGAATCAGTTTGCGGATGCTCTGGCTACCATTTCGTCCATGATCAAAGTCCAGACTGCCAACTTTGTACCTCAGATTTCAGTGTCCAGACTTGATAGACCGGCATATGTGTTCGCAGCAGATATTGTTAAAGATGATAAGCCTTGGTTCCATGACATTAAGTGCTTCTTGGAGGATCAGACATACCCACCTGGGGCATCTTCCAATGATAAGAAGACTTTGAGAAGGCTTGCTGGTAGTTTCTTCCTGAACACTGATGGGTCTTTATACAAAAGGAACTTTGACATGGTACTCCTCAGATGTGTTGATAAGACAGAAGCAGGTTTGTTGATGCATGAAGTGCACGAAGGATCCTTTGGTACCCATGCCGGAGGGCATGCCATGGCTAAGAAATTGTTAAGATCAGGGTATTATTGGATCACGATGGATGCTGACTGTTGTGCCTACGCCAGAAAATGCCATAAATGCCAGATTTATGCAGATAAGGTGCATGTGCCTCCCAATCCTCTGAACATCATGTCTTCACCATGGCCCTTTTCCATGTGGGGCATTGATATGATTGGCAAGATCGAGCCAACTGCTTCAAATGGCCACAGATTCATCCTGGTCGCTATTGATTACTTCACCAAGTGGGTCGAAGCAGCCTCATATGCAAACGTTACAAGGCAAGTGGTAGCCAGATTTATGAAAAGAGATATCATCTGCCGATACGGAGTGCCCGAGCGAATCATTACTGACAATGGTTCCAATCTTAAAAACAAAATGATGGCAGAGCTGTGCCGGGACTTCAAGATCCAACATCACAATTCTTCTCCTTACAGGCCAAAGATGAATGGTGCTGTTGAGGCAGCAAATAAGAATATCAAGAAGATTGTGCAGAAGATGGTAGTCACTTACAAAGACTGGCATGAAATGCTACCATTTGCCTTGCATGGGTACCGCACGTCAATCAGGACATCCACTGGGGCAACACCGTATCAACTTGTGTATGGTATGGAAGCAGTCCTACCAGTTGAAGTTGAATTACCCTCTCTGCGGGTACTAATGGATGTTAAACTGAGTGAAGCAGAATGGGTTCGGGCCCGATACGAACAACTGAGTCTGATTGAAGAGAAAAGATTAGCTGCAATTTGTCATGGGCAGTTGTATCAGAAAAGAATGAAGAGAGCCTTCGATCAGAAAGTCAGGCACCGAGAGTACCAAGTAGGAGATCTTGTGTTGAAGAGAATCCTCCCTCCTCATACAGACCACAGGGGCAAATGGACTCCGAATTATGAAGGACCGTTCGTGGTAAAGAAAGTTTTTTCCGGTGGAGCACTGATGCTCAGTACCATGGATGGTGAAGATTTCCCGTCCCCTGTGAATTCAGATGCAGTTAAAAAATACTTCGCATAAAAATGACCCGCTGGACATAAAAACAGAATGTAAGTCCAGGCAAAAATAGGGCATCCCGGCGAGTCAAAAACAGAATAAAAGACTCGGGCAAAAATAAGGGAAAATAAATGAAAATGTGTACACCCGCTGAGTTGAAAAGCCGCATTGGACAACTCAGGCAAAAATGGGTATCCCGATGGATTGAAAACCCAAAAGGGCGATCCATGCAAAATAAGGGAATAAGCGAACAACTGCATTCTGAATTCGTCTGTATCACCTGCAACTTGGTAAACCTTGAAAGGATCAAGCTTCAATCAGAATCAACATTCTTCAAAAAGCCAGATGAGAAGAACGTCGAAAGTCATACGGGTCATAGTGAAGAGGAAGTCCCTCAAAGCGTCATCAACACTGCCAACATTTTGTTTCTCAATTTGTAACAACCTCCTCATTTCAGGGGACTTGTTTCTTTGACTATATCTCGCCAATTCAGGGCATACGAATTAATAAAATCAGATTTTCAGTCATGTCTCGTCCTGTACATTTTCATTTATTTGCAAAAATGTCTGATATCTTAAAAGAAACACTGATTGCATAAGAATACAGATGTGTGTCTTCAAATAAAAACATGCTTGCAGGAAATATGCTTACTCTCAGAAGTATCTAAACTCCTATGACGGAATCCAGTAAGGGATGCCTCGGGATTATCTTGTGCATTTCTCTATCTTTTTCAGGATTGCAGGTATCCAGAATGCGACTCGGGGCATGAAAGCTTTATCCCAGCAAGCTGGCAAAACCACACTCAATTTTAGCACCCGAAGTGCTTTCTCCCCAGTTGAGTTGCCTCTCATGACTTCCCCAGCTAAGTTGCCACGTATTACTTATCCCCATCAGAATGGGCAGGTATCACAGGAGATGCCCATATCCCCGGCGGAGTCAAGAATTCACTTCAGCAGAATCCCTAGGGAAGTCTTTCAGTGATTCCTCTCTTTCTCCCCAGCCGAGTTGCCATCTCGCCCTCAGCCGAGCGCAAAAGTCAGGGAACCATCTCCCCACAGAGTTCCAACCTCTATCCAGAAGAGCAACGCATAGAAGATCATAACAGAGTGAAGAAAGCTTCTACAAACCCCAGCTGGGTCCCTCATTACCGAGATAGGTCTATCAGTGACCCAAATACCCAAGCAGACATCATCTCACCAGATCTATCAATGATCTCATCCCCAGCTGGGATGTCCACTTCAAACAGATCGACCAGAGATCTTCATAGCAAAGGGACCCGGATCCCGGTGTGGTATCTTTGCACAGTCATAACATTCGCATCATATTTACCCACGAAGCGTAGCATTCCGTCTAGTACGGAGCATTATGGCAAAAATCCAACACAAAGCATAATCATAAGCCATGTTTTGAATCAGCACTTGTGACCAGTAACCATTCATCAGAATACGGAATACTTTCCCCAAAATCCCCCAGAGTCCCCAGCAAAAGCAGTTGCCTCACAAATCACAAACACCAGTATATACACCTTCTTGACACCCGTCCGTGTCACCACTCCCCAGTAGGTCGCTTGAACACTCCTTGCAAACAAGATCACCCGTATTACAGATACGTCCTGACACCCGTCTGTGTCATACCCCAGCAGAAAGCCAAAGACATCCTCTTTGCACTCGCATGTACCTATATACACCTTCTTGACACCCGTCAGTGTCGTATCCCCAGCGCAGTCGCCTACACTTTTACAACCCATATACTTGTTGATGTTATTATACTTTTTGACGCTCGTCCGTGTCACCCCCCCAGCAGATAAACACTCATCTATACAATACTCATACTCACTACTCATACAGATACTCGTCCGTATCTTGTATATACCATTCATAATCCCCACAGATTCAACACTAGTCCTTGTTCTTTGTTAACCAGTTGGTACTCGTCCGTATCATCATCTCAGAACATGCGTCAAGCGTTTGCTTCTACATGATACTTGTCCGTATCATAGTCTTAAAGATGCTCGTCCGCATCTTTAATCCATACACTGTGTCAAACACTTATGTCTTCTTGAATATAGACACCCGTCCGTGTCTACTTTTCCCCAGAAGAGTCCTCTCAGATTCAACACTCGTCCGTGTTCTCAGTTAACCAGTTGATACTCGTCCGTATCATCATCTTTGAACACGCGTCAGTTTTTGTTTCTACCCGATACTCGTCCGTATCGTAGTCTTAAGGATGCTCGTCCGCACCTTTAATCTATACACAATACCAAACACTTATACCTTTTGTTTCTTGGATATAAACACTCGTCCGTGTTTACTACTCCCCAGTAGATCGCCAACAAAGCAAATTTTCCTTCTTATCAGACACTCGTCCTGTGTCATGATAAACCTGAGAGCAGCCGTACCCTGCTAGGTGGTCGTCCTCCACCTCTTGATGGTCGTCCTCCATCATGCTTTTCCGATGGCCGTCCCCATCGTTGATTTTAGCAGCCGTCCCCTGCTAGGTGGTCGTCCTCCACCTTTTGATGATCGTCCTTCATCATTTTATCCAATGGCCGTCCCCATTGTTGATTTTGGTTATCTGGCATTCGTCCTATGTCATGATAAACCATGAGAGCAGACGTCCCCTGCTAGGTGGTCGTCCTCCACCTCTTGATGGTCGTCCTCCATCATGCTCATCCGATGGCCGTCCCCATCGTTGATATTTTCGGCAGCCGTACCCTGCCAGGTGGTCGTCCTCCACCTTTGATGGCCGTCCCCATCATATTTCTTTTATTCCCAACAGAGCAGCCGTCCCCTGCTAGGTGATCGTCCTTCGCCTTTGATGGCCGTACCCATCATCTGTTTATTCCATTTATTCTTTAATCCGATGGCCGTCCCCGTCGTGGTCCCTTTTCCTTTTTAGCCCGATGGCCGTCCCCATCGTTGTTTACTTTGCTTTATGAGCTTGATGGCCGTCCCCGTCATGTTTCATTAATTCCCAGAGAATCTTACTTTATCTTGATGGCCGTCCCCATCATAATTTCTTACTTTTCCCAGCTAGTCGGCCGTCCCCGTCTTGGCTTTACCTTTTATCCCCAGCATGTCGGCCGTCCCCGTCATTGCTTTATTTTCAGCACTTTCCCCAGCATGTCGGCCGTCCCCGTCATTGCTCTTTACCCAGCAGTCGTCCTCTGCTCGACGGTCGTCCTCCGTCGCCCGCACTTTACAATATACTTTATTTTCCTTTACAATCTATATCCCTTTTCTTCTTCATTCTGTGAGTGCAAATTTTGGACTGTCTTTGGTATTCAACCACAAGTTATCTCGTTCGCCTGTTAAGCCATTGCTTACATCCTGCACAGCTAACTCATGTTTGAATAGGGGCAGCTGTAAACACCCCAAATTTTCCCTCACCTATTCACACCATGGCTTGTGATCATTTCATATGCATATACTCAATCATATCATCTCACATCTCATTTTTGATTCACTGCATAAATTCTAAGTCATCTGCACTTAGGGTTTGTGATCTGAGCAATCCAAGAGCCTCTTGAGCCACTCCAAAGACCATCAATCACTTCAAAGGGATCCATGTGTGTTCAAGTATCATATTACATCCCCTCAAAGTCAAGATTGCAAAAGAATCACAAGAACTGGGTTTGGTATGGATGCAGAGCCAAGTTTGACTGCACAGTTGACCTAAAATTAGGGTTTTGGTTTCAGAGGCCATAACCCCAAATTTTTTGGTCATTCTTGTTTCCATTGGTCTCTATATGGTATAGGGAGTATGCATATCAATTCTCATGAAGAAATTCCATGGGGAAGTCATCTGATCAAGAGTTGACTTTTCAGACAAGTCAGTGCAAAATCAGGGCATCTGAGGCCCCCAATGACCCAACCAATGGGCATTCTTCATCAATTTGAGTGTATATGATCTTTATTTGATCATGGAAGAGGTTTGGAGTTCATAAAAATCAAGAATTTGAAGTTTTTGCAAAGTTGACTTTTTTTGGGCATAGTTGACTTTTCAAGAATATGTCATTTTGTGCCATTTTTCAAGCCTTGCTTTTTGATCCAAAAATGCTTCAAATGAGAAAACCTTGGTCATGAAAGTTGTAGAATACATTTTTCCCTTTTCAAAAAGTACAAGAACATGATCTAATTCATTTTGGATCAAAAGTTATGGTGTGACAAAGTTGCCAAAAATCACTTATTTTCAAGATGTGCACCAAATGAGAATTTTGCAAAACCATGAACCAAGGATGTTTGTGACCTCTAGTTGACATCAAACCATGACACAAACATTCTATGTGACCTAAAAATCAGAATTGGACCAAAGATCACATGTGTATGGTTTGTGTAACAAGGCATTTTCCATGAAGTTTCAAAAAGAGCCAACTTGCAAAACCACTCATCACACTTCCTACAACTTGCAACATTGGATGCTGACTTTGGCTAGCCTTTCCCCTCACCCTTGCTGCGCAGCCCCATGCCTTGTACTAGCCTAGAACCAAGCCATACTTCCCTTACACAAAAAGTGGACTTTTGGCAAAAGCAAACTTACCAATCAATAGAGGCCATGTCAAATCATCTGACCTATAGGATTAAAATATACTATCCAAATGCTGGCCATAACACTCAAGAAGCCAAGCTGAAACAGACCATAACATCACATACACAAAAACACCCCATTTTGCAAAACCATTCGAATCTGCCTGCACAACTCACAAACACTCAAACAAATTCCTCTAATCATCTCACCTTGCCTTATTGAGTAGAAACCACCAAGAGTCAGGCCTGATTTGAGCAAGAACACCCCATCACCATTTTTCACCTCAACCTGCATTTCTCTTCGAATCACCTTCCACAGTCATCAAATATCCAAACTTCTTTCACCAACAGATCAAGCACATCAAAAGGAGTCAAAACCACCCTTCACATTGACCTGAAACAGCCTATACACAAACTGCATTTTCTGCTACACCAGAAATGGATTGCTCAAGGCAGCTTGTCTAAGCTCATTTCAAGCCTTCCATTAGCATCAGGGGAGTCAAGGGAGTCCATTTGCACGCAAAGGAAGCCCTGGAAGCTCAGTTTTGAAGCTTTCCAGCTCAGGTATGAACATGAACACTTTCTCCCAAAGCTTGCATTTTAAGTTATAATATGATTGCTTATGCTTTGCTGGTCATGGGGATGCTTTCAGAATCAAAAATAAGTGAGAAATGAGTTTGTATGATCCCTCTGAAATTTTGCCCGTGGATCTTGTTTCTTTCGATTCGTTTGATTCATGGTGTTTAAATGATGTTTGAGCATAGATTCGTGTCCTAGGATGTTAGAGGATCACTTAGGTGTGTTTAATTTGTGGAATAGATGCCTGAATCATGTTTTAGGGTTTTTGGGGTGCCGGAGAAGATGACCGGAGCTTCTCTCCGGTCACCTGAGGGTGATTAGCCCTAATCTCAGGTCATTAAGTGTGTTTGAATCTGGAGCGTGCGATTGCTTTGACTCGTTGACCTCCCGCGCGCATGAAGGGCCCAGATCACTTTGTTTAGCCCTAATCCACTTTCTTTAATTAATTAAATCATAATTAAGTTAATTAATCTGAACCAATCCTGGCCACTAGATCTGGCGCCAGTCAACGTATTCAAATCCAGGGCTCATCCCAGCCTTCCATCTGTTTGACTTTCCTTTTATTTTAATTTATTTTCATTTCTTTTTCATTTAACTTGCATATTTAATTTAAAATAGTAAAAAATGTCTAAAAATTATGAAACTTTTTCTCAAGAGTTTCATTAATTTTTAAGACACAAAAATATTTTTATTTTTATTTTTAGCATTAAAAAAGTATTTTTAAATATTTAAAAGATTATTTTTAATTGATTAATGGAAATTAATTTATTAAAAATACTTTTAGGTATTTAAAAATCACCAAAAAATTCATGAATTGTTCTAAGACATTTAGAAACATTGTCCAACCTTCAAACCAAATTTCTTTTCTGATCTTGATGCATTTTGAGAATTTTTCATTGAATTAAAATCATTTTTGTGCATTATTTTGATCCTAAGTTCAAAAAATCATTTCTGCCTATCCATGAAGAGTTGGACATTGATTCTTCTTGCATTGCATTGTGTTTAGCATGTAGTTTTTGGGATTAAAAGGCCATGATTTGATCTTGCATTTTCTAATTGTTTGACATTTCTTTTGTTTAGAAGCCCTAAAAACCCTAATAACTTGTAAAAATCATAACTTGAGATTGGTTAAGAGTTGAGACCTCTCCTTTGGGCATTGATTTAGTATGGGATTAGGGGTACTTTGTGTGGCATTTTCCATTTTTTATCTTAAGGTTTGCTTCTGGTTTTGGTTTGTGTTTGATGTTTGATTCATAAACCCTAATTTGGGGCTTCCATATGCATCCATCTTGCACTCTCTTGCATAACATGACTTGCCATGACATTCCATGCTTCCATTTGATTCATTGAACATCATAAGACATATCATAAGCATGTTTGATCATTGCATCATGTATTTGCCATGTTGTATGCCATATGCATCTCATAACTTTTCATGTATGTTCATGGTTCCTAACTTGCTTCATTTGCATTCATGAACTTGTATGATCATTTCCAGGTGCTGCCTCATGTTTGTAGCATCTCATAGCATCATTAGCATCATGTATATGCTTCTGGTTTTGTTTCCCATCATGTCATCTCATCCCATTTTGCATTGCATTGCATTTCCTTTCTAACCTTTCAGGTGGTAAGTGATTCTGAGAAGTGAATTTGCCTTCACTTCTCATAACTTTTCTTTTCATCTCTCTTGCATCCATGCTGCATTTCTATTTGTGTTTGAGTTTGAGCTTGCTCATTCTTCTTCTTCTCACTTTCTCTCTTCAAGTGACTTGACTTCTTGAATGAAGCAAGTTGCTTTGCTTCTCTTGATCCTTTCATCTGTTTCTTGGTGGTTCCATTGAAGACTTCTCTTGAAAACCTCACAAAACTTAGGAACAACCAAGCATGACAATGATTAGGGTTTTGATTAGTTCCCCTCTTAGTTTTACCTTTGTGTCTCTCTTGAGTCTTCTCTTCTCATCTCATAATCAGGGACTAAACCCCTAAGGCTTTAAGGCTTTGTGATTAAGCTTATGCCTGCATCCTTCTCTTAGGATGGAGTGTATAACTTTAATCCTAAGTGTTAAACCCTTAATGTGTTTAAATCTCTTAATCAATTCACTTAATAAGTATCAAGACATCACACTTGTAACTTGGGCCTTGCATTAGGGTTCTAATTCTTCCTTAATTGGTTAAGAAGGACTAACCCTAGTGTTAATGGACAAGTCCCCCTCAAGTTGTCTTACAAACTCTAAAACTCACTTCATCATCATACCATTGAATAAAATCCACTTAATCAAAGGCTTGTTTTGTCATGAGTTTAATCCCTAATCATGGATTAAGTTGAGGAGCTTTCCTCAGCTTAAACATTCTCATCTATTATCCTTCTATTAGGATGGTGTAATGAGTCTGTTTAATCCTTGATTATGGCTTAACCTCATTACTCAACACTAAACAAAAACACCAAAAACATCTAATCAATCACAAGTAGGTTAATGATCTTAATCCTACACCGAAGGTGATTAAGTGTGAGAATCTGACTTCACACTTAAGGTATTCTCATTACCCCTAATCAGAGGGAAGATGTGATGAGTTTACTAAATCCATTGGTTTAGACTTAAGCTCATTAACTTATGACAAAATCCAAAAACAATAAAAGACTGAAAACTCAAAAACAAACAATAATCGTCTCCTCCGGGATTCTTTTCTCACCACCTTCACTCACAAACGAGAACTTGCTTCTTCCGTCTAATGCAAGACAGTTTGCACCTGAGCCAGACAGGTCATACACTTGAGCATAGACAAGCAAGCAGTTCGTCAGTCAATTCATCTTTCAGTCTCTTTGGGTCGAACTACGGTGTTCTGACTTCCTCATTGCACGAGAGGATACGTAGGCATAACTTAACAGTTATCGAACAAAAGTCTCTGTATATTCCCCCTCCTCCCAGCTTCATTCTTTAAGCCTCATACTCCTGAGCATTTCACTCTTGTCCTTGCACTGACACTGTACATTTATACACTTCACTTTTCTTACACTGACACTTGTACATCCTTTTCCAGTTATTTTATACACAGACTGCACTGACACTACCCCTTTAAAACACAAATCTCCTAAGCGTGGATCCCGTCGAGTACGACGGACAATCTGGGTGCTAATACCTTCCCAGGTTGTAACCAACCCCCTTTCTCAGTCTCTCTGGTTCGCAACCGTCTTATCCATCTCTTTCTAGGTCTATGCAGCATTACCTTTCCTCCGGGATAAAAATGCCTAGCTGGCGACTCTATTCATCTCCAGTGAGTTCACGGCTGTGTGTTCTCATTGTTCTTTTCGCCGACCGTTCGCGTCTGTACCCTATTTGACCCGGTTTCATTTAGTGGGAGCGACAGCTTGGCGACTCTGCTGGGGACCCTTATCCTGTAGCCAGGGCTTCTGGTTCTTTTTGTGGGTTCCTCCTAGCGCTTGTTTGATTTGTGTTTACTGGGGTGTTATGTGCTTATTTGTGTTTGTATATTTGCTTTATTTACTGCTTTCTGTACAGCTTTATTTATTGCTTTCTTTACAGTTTTTTTCATATATCATACTGTCATGCTGTCTGGCTGGATCTGGTTTTACCTTGGTGGGTGGGGTTCTATTGAGAGTTAAGGTCCTATACCTGGGACCTGAGTGACACCTAGGCTAGAGTGAATCATATTCTTTCCCATTCCATCTCGGTCTGGTGCGGGAATATGAAACACGGTTCAGATATGGGTTTCTTCTTGAGAACTCTGTGTTGCAGATTTCCTGCAATGCTAGGGCTATCTGGGAAGCCTGCTAAGTCTGGATGACCTTTAGTTTTGACCTTCAGAAACTAAGGTGAATTAGAGGAGGAACTTTTATGGTTATTGTAAACACTGTACCTCCGGGTTAGAAGTGTTTACACTTCTCATAACTGATCCAAGTCTGAGGATCTTTATTCTAGAACACCACCTGTGAGGGGGTTGGGCTGTTTACAGGTTTGCAGGTACCTTGACCTCAGAATACCCTTGTTACTTTGACTTAATTAAGAATACTCCATGTTGGAACAGTTCTTGTGATTCAAAACCCTGGACATATGGCTCTTTATTTGAGTCCCCCACCTTGGTTACTGGACTTATAGACCTCCATCTGGTTTTCTTGAATATGTCTTGGACCTATATCAGAGCTCTTGATCAGATCCAGCTCAATCACAAACCCTTGCATATCATTTGCATACATACTCATTGCATCATATTGACATTTGCTTATTTGTGTTTCAGGGTATCCATTTTCATTTGGTTCTGGTTTTGACCCCATCTTCAGTATCGACCTATCTTCATCAGCACCTGCTTCAGTTATCAGCTATCTACCTCAGTCACTTGCACCAGCCAATCAGTGGCCCATTCTTCAGTGTTATCATCAGCACCTGTCCCCACTCATCTTCAGCATCATGGCTCCTAAAAAGAGCAACATCACCTACCACTTCTTCCAGCCAGAGCTATCTGACATCAGGAGGATTCAGACCCTGATCACTCCAGATCACATACCATGGTTCAGGGAACATTATGGAGATATACTTGATATGGTTATGGATCTGGACCCTTCACAAAGAAGCCTGATCCACACCTGCATTCAGTTTTATGATCCCCCATTGAGGTGTTTCACTTTCCAAGACTTCCAGTTGGGCCCTCTATTAGAAGAATACTCATCATTGGTTGGTGTGCCTATCAGGGGTGGAATCCCTTTCAACCCTGAGATGGTCTTTCCTGGTAATGGAGAAGTGGCAAAGGCTTTGCATCTGGAACCCATACTGATTGAGCAGCATATGACTTCTAAAGCTAGAATCCCTGGCTTCCATCTGGACTTCTTGATCTCTCAAGCTACCCTGAAAGCTTCTTTAGGAGAGTGGAAAGCTGTATGTGCTTTATTGGCTTTGAGCATATATGGAATGGTATTGTTTGCAGATGAGCCTCGATTCATCAGCAAGAATGCAATCCATTTGTTCATCCTGAAGAACCCAGTGCCCACTTTATTGGGGGATCTCTACTATTCAGTGCATCAGAGGAATGAAAAGCAGAGGGGAAGATTAGTGAGGTGTTGTGCTCCTTTGTTCCATACTTGGCTTCTCAGGCATCTACCCAGGACAGATGCATTTTTGAACCCTCATCAGCAGAGAAACTGGGCTGGAAGACTTACTACTCTAACTTCAGCTGATATCAGGTGGTGCACTCAAAGCACCAAAGACAGGGATATCATCACCAGCTGCGGGCATTTTCCCAATGTGCCCCTAATAGGAGTTAAGGGTAGCATTAATTACAACCATCTGCTGTTCAAAAGACAACTGGGCTATGCACTGGTCCACACTCCTAAGGCACAGGACTTGGTTGAAACTCTTTATTGCGAGAACAAGCTTAATCTGGCTATTGTTAGGCAGGCAGCCTGGGCCTAGGATAATGTCCAAACCAAGGGAATAACCATTCTGGGGAAGTGCAGCAATGTGGCATCAGCACAATATTACGAATGGTCCCGTGCCAGGGCTCAATTCTCTGGAATGCCCTTTACCATAGAAGATATGCCTGAATCATCTTCAGCACCACCTGCCACTGTCAGTTTGGAGGAGTTTGAGAGTTTGAAAGAAAGAAATGAGAAGTTAACCCAGGCTTTGCAGAAGACCCTCCGGGAGAGGAGTGATGGTATGATGGGGATTGAGAGGTTGGAGGAGCTGAGAGTGGAGCATCTGGCTAAGATTGAGAAGTCTGGGGATTATATCAAGAAGTCTAAAGCTGGAGAACAAATTCTAAAGAATGCTTGCAAAGAAGCCCAGTTCCAGAGAGCAAGGACAGACTTGTATTTGAAGGAGAGTCAAGCTCGGTGGGTCAGGATCACCGAAGCTCGTACTCTGGAGGACAAAAGAGCTCAAGACAAGATGGAGCAACTGGAAGCTAGTGTAAAAGAACAGCAAGAAGCCCTGGCAGCAGCCCAGAGGGAGATATCAGGGCTGAAGATCAGAGCAGGAGTGAAGAGGTCAAAGGACCAAAGTCAGCACAAGAAGTTAACAACAGCTGTTACGACCCGGAACCTCCTCATCAGGAACCTCACGGAGCGTCCAGCTGATCCTGTGACCGAAGCACTTCTCAAGGAAGTTCGTGAGGATGAGTTTGGTCTTGGTGTTTGACCATTTGTTTGTTGTTGCTTTCATTCCGTGTATTTTTCATTTTTTTTTCTTGTAATGTATTTTGACCCCTCCGAGGGCTTGTAAAACAAACTATGTACCTTTTGATTTTTGTAATATATGTATCAGTTTGTTCAATCCGGGTTTCACTTCGAAAGCAACATCAACAGCATCTTCAAGGGTCTGGAAGGGTCAAAACTGAATGCCAAACCGGATACCTTGAGAACAAATAAGCATAACTGCATCGCATGCTAACCCTTTTGTTTGTTTTGTAGGTTTTTGTTTTATTGCCACTAACTCTGTTGTGAATCTCAGGAACTATTGCTCGGCGCCGAGTATTTCCCCTCAACCGTCTGCACCGTTATCCGACCCGTAGCAATCTTCCGGGCATTCAGATGGATCAGGTACAGCAGGACCTTGCAGAGGTTAGAAATCAAATGGCAAACGAAAGATTGGAAATGAGAACGCAGATGACTCAGTTTATGGAAGTGATGAACAACATGGCTCAGAGCCAGGAAAGATTGAGGGCCATGGTGGAAAGGCAGAATCAAGAAGATCCACATATAGGGACTGCCGGCACCAGCAACAATGAAAGGGTCCAACCTCATGTAAATCCCCCTGTATTTGGCCCACACCTCCATCCTGAGGTCAACATCCCTGCAAATGTTCAAGGGACTGCCACTGCAGCCAGGGTACTTCAAGAAGACCCCCAAGAGGACCAGTTTACAGTAATGGGTGCTGGGGAAGAGGCTTATGATAGGAGGTTGGATGAGATAGCTGAGAAGTTGAGGTCCTTAGAGTCTCAAAACTCTTTGGGATTCGATGTCATGGATATGGGCTTGGTAGACGGGGTCAGGATTCCCCACAAGTTCAAGCCTCCTTGTTTTGAAAAGTACAATGGGACTTCATGCCCCCGGACTCATTTACAGTCATTTCTGGGAAGGCTGAAGGCCTATACTATGGATGAGAAGCTCTGGATGTTCTATTTCGAAGACAGCTTGACTGGAGCGTCAAGAGAATGGTACTCTCACTTGACAAGGGCGACTATTAGATGCTGGAAGGACCTGGCAGAGGCCTTCATCAGACAGTATCAGTATAATCTGGATATGGCACCCAACAGGACTCTCCTAATGGGAATGTCACAGTCATCTAGAGAGAGTTTCAGAGAATATGCTCAAAGATGGAGACAGCTTGCTGCTGCTGTCCAGCCACCTATGTCTGAAAGAGAGATGGCTGATATGTTCATGAACACCCTTCAGGGAACCTATATTGATAGGCTAGCTGCCTTCTCATCCACCAGCTTTGCAGATGTTGTCATAGCAGGGGAGAGAATTGAAAGCCTATTGAAAATGGGGAAGATCTCAGACAATGGTGCAAGCTCATCCAGTAATGCCAGAAAGCCTTTTGCAGGCCCGAGAAGGACTGGTGAGACTAATGCCATCCACACCAGCAGGGGTAGGCCCCAATATGTTCACAGGTCAGTGGCAGCAGTCACCATCCCTGCTCCAGCTCATCCTCAACCAGTTTATCAACCTCCGCAGCAAAATTATCAGCAGCAACCTCAGTACCATCAACAAAATCAGTATCCTCCAAGAAATTACAACAACAGCAACACCAACAACAATAATCAGTCAAGGCCATTCCAACAGAGGCCTTCTCAAGCCAATAGGGTAATCGATCCGATCCCTATGCCATATGCTACATTGCTGCCACAACTCCTGAAACTCAACCTAGTTGAGCTAAGGACGTTGGCACCTCCAGATCCCAACAGTCTACCCAGGAATTATGACTCCGACGCCAGATGTGCCTTTCATTCGAATGCACCTGGCCACAGTACAGAAAAGTGCAGAGCTCTGCATATGAGGGTACAAGACCTGGTAGACTCAAAAGCGCTGAATTTCGCACCACCACCTAATGTCAATAAGAACCCCATGCCAAACCACGGTGGTCCCAGAATTAACGCTATTGAAGAAGACAAACCGTCTTATTTAATAACCAGTGTGGGTCAGATCCGGACACCATTGGTAGAAATCAAGGCTCAACTCCTCGAATGTCAAATGTTCCCGGGGTGTGAGTTAGGGTGTGCCTACTGCAATATTTCAGTAAATGGGTGCGATAACCTAAGGAATGGCATAGATGGTCTCATTCAGAGTGGCCAGCTTCAGATCACCACATCATTTCCAACAAATCCAGCAATCTCACCAGCAACGGTTTCAGAACCTCCTACAACTGCAGCAACCATTGTTCCTGACAATTCTTCGGTTTCATCAACAAGTACTCCATCTGTCGTCTCAACTGATCAGTTATCAGCAAATTTTTCTTCTACAACTTCAGCTTCACTCCATTTTGAAACTCCTACAACAACAACATCCTTTCTTCCGACAATATCTCCTACAACACCAGCAACAAATCATGAAGATGTCTCAACTGTCACCATATTCTATGATCCTGAAAGCAACTCTGCCTACAACTCAGAAGGTGCCGCTCCCATCAGAGCACCGGTCACAATTTATTATGATCCGCAAACTATCACAATCCCTTCCACAGCTGCAGTCAGTCCAGTCACTATCACGGTGCCTGGACCAATACCTTATGAAAGCAGCAATGCCATCCCCTGGCATTACGGCTCTGACCTGTACTGTGAAGGACAAAGAATCACTTTTGAATCATCAACCCCTGCACCGCAAGTAGACAATGTGGGCGGAGGCGGAGGCTTCACTCGAAGCGGACGTCTTTTCGCTCCACAGATTCAAAGACCCGCTGCCGAAGCAGAAGCTGCCGCCAAGGCAAAAGGGAAGAGCCCTGTGCAGGAAGATCAAGCTGTTAAGGAAGCTTTGAAAACACCCTTCGATCAAGAGGTTGATGAGTTCATGCGAATCATCAAAAAGAGTGATTATAAAATAGTGGATCAGCTTCATCAGATGCCTTCCAAGATCTCAATCCTATCATTGCTTATGTGCTCCGAAGCCCATCGGAATGCACTACTCAAAGTTCTGCACGCAGCTTACGTGCCTGAAGAGATCACTGTCAATCAGCTGGAAGCAGTAGTTGGAAATGTTAATGCTAGTCACGGACTAGGGTTCACCAATACTGATTTGACAACGGAAGGCCGCAACCATAACAAAGCCTTGCACATAACCATGGAGTGCAAAGGTGCTGTCCTTTCCCATGTGCTGGTAGACACGGGGTCATCCCTCAATGTCTTACCTAAGAAGGCCCTGGTGAAGCTAGAATATGACGGATTGGCGTTGAGACCCAGCAACCTAGTGGTAAGAGCCTTTGATGGTTCAAAGAGATCGGTTCTGGGAGAGATTGAGCTACCTGTGACAATTGGCCCACAGACCTTTACAACTATCTTCTATGTGATGGACATTCAGCCTGCCTACAGCTGTTTGTTGGGTAGACCATGGATTCACGCTGCTGGCGCCATGACCTCTACCCTTCACCAGAAGTTAAAATATGAGTGGGAGGGTCAAATCGTTACAATCTGCGGAGAGGAGGACATTTTTGTCAGCCACCTGGCTACTTATAAGTACATTGAGATGGATGGGGAGATCCATGAAACAATGAGCCAGGGGTTTGAAGCTTTGAATGTCAATGAGACATCTGCTGTACCTGGTACTTCAATATCATCATACCAACAAGCCCGGAAGGTTGTTGAGGGAGGAAACGCCCAAGGCTGGGGCAAACTGCTATCGGTGGAGAAGAAAGAGGACAGATTTGGGTTGGGTTACAAACCAACTCAACAAGGTCAAGCAGAGGCTGCGAAAGAGCCCAACTTTGTGAGTGGGGGGATGCTAACCCCTGATGCTGTCAACTGTCTGGAAGACGAGCTGGAAGAGGAACGCAACCTGGAAAGCTGGATTCGTCCAAAGATCCCGGGGAGCAGTATCTCAAACTGGTCTTCCCAGGAAATTATAAGAGTTACTCATGCAGAGTAATTATTATTTCCTGTATTTTTTATAGCATGCATCAAAGTCTTGCATCTTGCCCAAGATGACAAGACTCATTTTGTAATCGGGCCATCTGTACTTTTTGTGCAAACAAGATTTATCAATGAAATATCAGACATCTTTTTGCAAACGAGTCTTTTTCGCTCACTGTTTTTCCATTTTTCTTTTTGTACAAAAAATAAATGGCGGTGTTTTCAAAATGACAACTTTATTTCACTTTTCTAAAACAAGATTAAAATCAAATCACTAAAATGAACCAACTGAACCCTTGCAGAGAGTGCCTTCCAGACTGCACCGACAACAGCACGGCTATGACTTCGTATGACTTTGACAATCCAATCAATCAAGCTGATGAAGGGGTTGATGAAGAATATGAGCTTCCTGAAGAGCTAGCCAAGTTGTTAAGACAAGAGGAAAAGGTTATTAATCCTCACCAGGAGGAGGTCGAAGTGATCAATCTTGGTACAGATGAAGACGTGAAAGAGGTTAAAATCGGGGCCTGCCTGCAAGACTCAATGAAGAGACAACTGATTGACCTGCTTCGAGAGTATGTAGATGTGTTTGCTTGGTCTTACCAAGATATGCCAGGGTTGGATACCGATATTGTCGTGCACAAGCTACCTTTGAGAGAAGAATTCCCGCCGGTTAAACAGAAGCTGCGCCGTACTTGCCCAGACATGGCTATGAAGATCAAGGAAGAGGTACAAAAGCAATGGGACGCCGGGTTCCTTGCTGTAACTAGCTATCCACCGTGGGTTGCTAACATAGTACCTGTGCCTAAGAAGGACGGCAAAGTAAGAATGTGTGTTGATTACCGGGATCTGAATAGAGCTAGCCCGAAAGACGATTTCCCTTTACCTCACATTGATGTATTGGTGGATAATACGGCTCAGTTCTCGGTATTCTCCTTCATGGACGGATTTTCAGGATATAATCAGATCAAGATGTCACCTGAAGACGTGGAGAAGACAACCTTCATTACACCTTGGGGCACGTTCTGCTACAAGGTAATGCCATTCGGACTCAAGAATGCCGGTGCGACATATCAACGGGCTATGGTAACATTATTCCACGATATGATCCATAAAGAAATTGAATGCTATGTGGATGACATGATTGCCAAGTCCCTTACAGAGGAAGACCACCTGGTGAATCTGTTGAAGCTGTTCAAGCGTCTGAGGAAGTACCAACTAAAGTTGAACCCCAACAAATGCACATTCGGGGTGAGATCTGGTAAGCTGCTGGGTTTTATTGTAAGCGAGAAAGGGATTGAAGTTGACCCTGATAAAGTCAAAGCCATTCAAGAAATGCCTGCACCAAAAATAGAGAAAGAAGTTCGAGGTTTCTTAGGTCGATTGAACTACATTTCAAGGTTCATATCTCACCTTACAGCAACCTGTGAACCCTTGTTCAAACTGCTGAGAAAAGAACAGACGGTCAGGTGGAACGAAGACTTCCAGAGGGCTTTTGACAAGATCAAGGAATACTTACAAGAACCTCAAATACTTATGCCTCCAGTTGAAGGAAGACCTCTGATAATGTACCTGACAGTATTAGAAGAGTCAATGGGGTGTGTGCTGGGCCAGCATGACGAGTCTGGTCGAAAAGAGTATGCAATATACTACCTAAGCAAAAAGTTTACCGACTGTGAACAACGTTATTCACTGCTCGAGAAAACTTGCTGTGCTTTAGCGTGGGCTGCTCGCCGACTGAGACAGTATATGTTGACCCACACTACTTTATTGATCTCAAAAATGGACCCAGTTAAGTACATATTTGAGAAGCCAGCTCTTACCGGACGGGTTGCAAGATGGCAAATGATCCTTACTGAATATGACATCCAGTACACATCTCAGAAAGCCATCAAGGGCAGTGTATTGTCTGAATATCTTGCTGAGCAACCTATTGATGATTACCAGCCTATGAGATTTGACTTCCCGGATGAAGACATCATGTTCATAAAAGCAAAGGATCATGAGGAGCCTGTTCACACTGAAGGACCTGACCCGGAAGAAGAGTGGACTATGATGTTTGATGGGGCTGTTAACATGAATGGTCGTGGTGTTGGTGCAGTGCTCATTACGCCTAAAGGAGTTCACATGCCTTTCTCGGCAAAGCTCACTTTCGACTGCAGTAACAACGAAGCTGAATACGAAGCTTGCGTTATGGGTCTTGAGGAAGCCATAGACCTCAGGATCAAGACATTGACTGTATTCGGAGATTCAGCTCTGGTAATCAATCAGACCAACGGCAAATGGTACACCCACCAGGATCATCTGATACCTTACAGGGATTATACAAGGAGGTTATTGACTTTCTTCACAACAGTCAAGCTTGAGTATATCCCTCGGGACGAGAATCAGTTTGCGGATGCTCTGGCTACCATTTCGTCCATGATCAAAGTCCAGACTGCCAACTTTGTACCTCAGATTTCAGTGTCCAGACTTGATAGACCGGCATATGTGTTCGCAGCAGATATTGTTAAAGATGATAAGCCTTGGTTCCATGACATTAAGTGCTTCTTGGAGGATCAGACATACCCACCTGGGGCATCTTCCAATGATAAGAAGACTTTGAGAAGGCTTGCTGGTAGTTTCTTCCTGAACACTGATGGGTCTTTATACAAAAGGAACTTTGACATGGTACTCCTCAGATGTGTTGATAAGACAGAAGCAGGTTTGTTGATGCATGAAGTGCACGAAGGATCCTTTGGTACCCATGCCGGAGGGCATGCCATGGCTAAGAAATTGTTAAGATCAGGGTATTATTGGATCACGATGGATGCTGACTGTTGTGCCTACGCCAGAAAATGCCATAAATGCCAGATTTATGCAGATAAGGTGCATGTGCCTCCCAATCCTCTGAACATCATGTCTTCACCATGGCCCTTTGCCATGTGGGGCATTGATATGATTGGCAAGATCGAGCCAACTGCTTCAAATGGCCACAGATTCATCCTGATCGCTATTGATTACTTCACCAAGTGGGTCGAAGCAGCCTCATATGCAAACGTTACAAGGCAAGTGGTAGCCAGATTTCTGAAAAGAGATATCATCTGCCGATACGGAGTGCCCGAGCGAATCATTACTGACAATGGTTCCAATCTTAAAAACAAAATGATGGCAGAGCTGTGCCGGGACTTCAAGATCCAACATCACAATTCTTCTCCTTACAGGCCAAAGATGAATGGTGCTGTTGAGGCAGCAAATAAGAATATCAAGAAGATTGTGCAGAAGATGGTAGTCACTTACAAAGACTGGCATGAAATGCTACCATTTGCCTTGCATGGGTACCGCACGTCAATCAGGACATCCACTGGGGCAACACCGTATCAACTTGTGTATGGTATGGAAGCAGTCCTACCAGTTGAAGTTGAATTACCCTCTCTGCGGGTACTAATGGATGTTAAACTGAGTGAAGCAGAATGGGTTCGGGCCCGATACGAACAACTGAGTCTGATTGAAGAGAAAAGATTAGCTGCAATTTGTCATGGGCAGTTGTATCAGAAAAGAATGAAGAGAGCCTTCGATCAGAAAGTCAGGCACCGAGAGTACCAAGTAGGAGATCTTGTGTTGAAGAGAATCCTCCCTCCTCATACAGACCACAGGGGCAAATGGACTCCGAATTATGAAGGACCGTTCGTGGTAAAGAAAGTTTTTTCCGGTGGAGCACTGATGCTCAGTACCATGGATGGTGAAGATTTCCCGTCCCCTGTGAATTCAGATGCAGTTAAAAAATACTTCGCATAAAAATGACCCGCTGGACATAAAAACAGAATGTAAGTCCAGGCAAAAATAGGGCATCCCGGCGAGTCAAAAACAGAATAAAAGACTCGGGCAAAAATAAGGGAAAATAAATGAAAATGTGTACACCCGCTGAGTTGAAAAGCCGCATTGGACAACTCAGGCAAAAATGGGTATCCCGATGGATTGAAAACCCGAAAGGGCGATCCATGCAAAATAAGGGAATAAGCGAACAACTGCATTCTGAATTCGTCTGTATCACCTGCAACTTGGTAAACCTTGAAAGGATCAAGCTTCAATCAGAATCAACATTCTTCAAAAAGCCAGATGAGAAGAACGTCGAAAGTCATACGGGTCATAGTGAAGAGGAAGTCCCTCAAAGCGTCATCAACACTGCCAACATTTTGTTTCTCAATTTGTAACAACCTCCTCATTTCAGGGGACTTGTTTCTTTGACTATATCTCGCCAATTCAGGGCATACGAATTAATAAAATCAGATTTTCAGTCATGTCTCGTCCTGTACATTTTCATTTATTTGGAAAAATGTCTGATATCTTAAAAGAAACACTGATTGCATAAGAATACAGATGTGTGTCTTCAAATAAAAACATGCTTGCAGGAAATATGCTTACTCTCAGAAGTATCTAAACTCCTATGACGGAATCCAGTAAGGGATGCCTCGGGATTATCTTGTGCGTTTCTCTATCTTTTTCAGGATTGCAGGTATCCAGAATGCGACTCGGGGCATGAAAGCTTTATCCCAGCAAGCTGGCAAAACCACACTCAATTTTAGCACCCGAAGTGCTTTCTCCCCAGTTGAGTTGCCTCTCATGACTTCCCCAGCTAAGTTGCCACGTATTACTTATCCCCATCAGAATGGGCAGGTATCACAGGAGATGCCCATATCCCCGGCGGAGTCAAGAATTCACTTCAGCAGAATCCCTAGGGAAGTCTTTCAGTGATTCCTCTCTTTCTCCCCAGCCGAGTTGCCATCTCGCCCTCAGCCGAGCGCAAAAGTCAGGGAACCATCTCCCCACAGAGTTCCAACCTCTATCCAGAAGAGCAACGCATAGAAGATCATAACAGAGTGAAGAAAGCTTCTACAAACCCCAGCTGGGTCCCTCATTACCGAGATAGGTCTATCAGTGACCCAAATACCCAAGCAGACATCATCTCACCAGATCTATCAATGATCTCATCCCCAGCTGGGATGTCCACTTCAAACAGATCGACCAGAGATCTTCATAGCAAAGGGACCCGGATCCCGGTGTGGTATCTTTGCACAGTCATAGCATTCGCATCATATTTACCCACGAAGCGTAGCATTCCGTCTAGTACGGAGCATTATGGCAAAAATCCAACACAAAGCATAATCATAAGCCATGTTTTGAATCAGCACTTGTGACCAGTAACCATTCATCAGAATACGGAATACTTTCCCCAAAATCCCCCAGAGTCCCCAGCAAAAGCAGTTGCCTCACAAATCACAAACACCAGTATATACACCTTCTTGACACCCGTCCGTGTCACCACTCCCCAGTAGGTCGCTTGAACACTCCTTGCAAACAAGATCACCCGTATTACAGATACGTCCTGACACCCGTCTGTGTCATACCCCAGCAGAAAGCCAAAGACATCCTCTTTGCACTCGCATGTACCTATATACACCTTCTTGACACCCGTCAGTGTCGTATCCCCAGCGCAGTCGCCTACACTTTTACAACCCATATACTTGTTGATGTTATTATACTTTTTGACGCTCGTCCGTGTCACCCCCCCCAGCAGATAAACACTCATCTATACAATACTCATACTCACTACTCATACAGATACTCGTCCGTATCTTGTATATACCATTCATAATCCCCACAGATTCAACACTAGTCCTTGTTCTTTGTTAACCAGTTGGTACTCGTCCGTATCATCATCTCAGAACATGCGTCAAGCGTTTGCTTCTACATGATACTTGTCCGTATCATAGTCTTAAAGATGCTCGTCCGCATCTTTAATCCATACACTGTGTCAAACACTTATGTCTTCTTGAATATAGACACCCGTCCGTGTCTACTTTTCCCCAGAAGAGTCCTCTCAGATTCAACACTCGTCCGTGTTCTCAGTTAACCAGTTGATACTCGTCCGTATCATCATCTTTGAACACGCGTCAGTTTTTGTTTCTACCCGATACTCGTCCGTATCGTAGTCTTAAGGATGCTCGTCCGCACCTTTAATCTATACACAATACCAAACACTTATACCTTTTGTTTCTTGGATATAAACACTCGTCCGTGTTTACTACTCCCCAGTAGATCGCCAACAAAGCAAATTTTCCTTCTTATCGGACACTCGTCCTGTGTCATGATAAACCTGAGAGCAGCCGTACCCTGCTAGGTGGTCGTCCTCCACCTCTTGATGGTCGTCCTCCATCATGCTTTTCCGATGGCCGTCCCCATCGTTGATTTTAGCAGCCGTCCCCTGCTAGGTGGTCGTCCTCCACCTTTTGATGATCGTCCTTCATCATTTTATCCAATGGCCGTCCCCATTGTTGATTTTGGTTATCTGGCATTCGTCCTATGTCATGATAAACCATGAGAGCAGACGTCCCCTGCTAGGTGGTCGTCCTCCACCTCTTGATGGTCGTCCTCCATCATGCTCATCCGATGGCCGTCCCCATCGTTGATATTTTCGGCAGCCGTACCCTGCCAGGTGGTCGTCCTCCACCTTTGATGGCCGTCCCCATCATATTTCTTTTATTCCCAACAGAGCAGCCGTCCCCTGCTAGGTGATCGTCCTTCGCCTTTGATGGCCGTACCCATCATCTGTTTATTCCATTTATTCTTTAATCCGATGGCCGTCCCCGTCGTGGTCCCTTTTCCTTTTTAGCCCGATGGCCGTCCCCATCGTTGTTTACTTTGCTTTATGAGCTTGATGGCCGTCCCCGTCATGTTTCATTAATTCCCAGAGAATCTTACTTTATCTTGATGGCCGTCCCCATCATAATTTCTTACTTTTCCCAGCTAGTCGGCCGTCCCCGTCTTGGCTTTACCTTTTATCCCCAGCATGTCGGCCGTCCCCGTCATTGCTTTATTTTCAGCACTTTCCCCAGCATGTCGGCCGTCCCCGTCATTGCTCTTTACCCAGCAGTCGTCCTCTGCTTGACGGTCGTCCTCCGTCGCCCGCACTTTACAATATACTTTATTTTCCTTTACAATCTATATCCCTTTTCTTCTTCATTCTGTGAGTGCAAATTTTGGACTGTCTTTGGTATTCAACCACAAGTTATCTCGTTCGCCTGTTAAGCCATTGCTTACATCCTGCACAGCTAACTCATGTTTGAATAGGGGCAGCTGTAAACACCCCAAATTTTCCCTCACCTATTCACACCATGGCTTGTGATCATTTCATATGCATATACTCAATCATATCATCTCACATCTCATTTTTGATTCACTGCATAGATTCTAAGTCATCTGCACTTAGGGTTTGTGATATGAGCAATCCAAGAGCCTCTTGAGCCACTCCAAAGACCATCAATCACTTCAAAGGGATCCATGTGTGTTCAAGTATCATATTACATCCCCTCAAAGTCAAGATTGCAAAAGAATCACAAGAACTGGGTTTGGTATGGATGCAGAGCCAAGTTTGACTGCACAGTTGACCTAAAATTAGGGTTTTGGTTTCAGAGGCCATAACCCCAAATTTTTTGGTCATTCTTGTTTCCATTGGTCTCTATATGGTATAGGGAGTATGCATATCAATTCTCATGAAGAAATTCCATGGGGAAGTCATCTGATCAAGAGTTGACTTTTCAGACAAGTCAGTGCAAAATCAGGGCATCTGAGGCCCCCAATGACCCAACCAATGGGCATTCTTCATCAATTTGAGTGTATATGATCTTTATTTGATCATGGAAGAGGTTTGGAGTTCATAAAAATCAAGAATTTGAAGTTTTTGCAAAGTTGACTTTTTTTGGGCATAGTTGACTTTTCAAGAATATGTCATTTTGTGCCATTTTTCAAGCCTTGCTTTTTGATCCAAAAATGCTTCAAATGAGAAAACCTTGGTCATGAAAGTTGTAGAATACATTTTTCCCTTTTCAAAAAGTACAAGAACATGATCTAATTCATTTTGGATCAAAAGTTATGGTGTGACAAAGTTGCCAAAAATCACTTATTTTCAAGATGTGCACCAAATGAGAATTTTGCAAAACCATGAACCAAGGATGTTTGTGACCTCTAGTTGACATCAAACCATGACACAAACATTCTATGTGACCTAAAAATCAGAATTGGACCAAAGATCACATGTGTATGGTTTGTGTAACAAGGCATTTTCCATGAAGTTTCAAAAAGAGCCAACTTGCAAAACCACTCATCACACTTCCTACAACTTGCAACATTGGATGCTGACTTTGGCTAGCCTTTCCCCTCACCCTTGCTGCGCAGCCCCATGCCTTGTACTAGCCTAGAACCAAGCCATACTTCCCTTACACAAAAAGTGGACTTTTGGCAAAAGCAAACTTACCAATCAATAGAGGCCATGTCAAATCATCTGACCTATAGGATTAAAATATACTATCCAAATGCTGGCCATAACACTCAAGAAGCCAAGCTGAAACAGACCATAACATCACATACACAAAAACACCCCATTTTGCAAAACCATTCGAATCTGCCTGCACAACTCACAAACACTCAAACAAATTCCTCTAATCATCTCACCTTGCCTTATTGAGTAGAAACCACCAAGAGTCAGGCCTGATTTGAGCAAGAACACCCCATCACCATTTTTCACCTCAACCTGCATTTCTCTTCGAATCACCTTCCACAGTCATCAAATATCCAAACTTCTTTCACCAACAGATCAAGCACATCAAAAGGAGTCAAAACCACCCTTCACATTGACCTGAAACAGCCTATACACAAACTGCATTTTCTGCTACACCAGAAATGGATTGCTCAAGGCAGCTTGTCTAAGCTCATTTCAAGCCTTCCATTAGCATCAGGGGAGTCAAGGGAGTCCATTTGCACGCAAAGGAAGCCCTGGAAGCTCAGTTTTGAAGCTTTCCAGCTCAGGTATGAACATGAACACTTTCTCCCAAAGCTTGCATTTTAAGTTATAATATGATTGCTTATGCTTTGCTGGTCATGGGGATGCTTTCAGAATCAAAAATAAGTGAGAAATGAGTTTGTATGATCCCTCTGAAATTTTGCCCGTGGATCTTGTTTCTTTCGATTCGTTTGATTCATGGTGTTTAAATGATGTTTGAGCATAGATTCGTGTCCTAGGATGTTAGAGGATCACTTAGGTGTGTTTAATTTGTGGAATAGATGCCTGAATCATGTTTTAGGGTTTTTGGGGTGCCGGAGAAGATGACCGGAGCTTCTCTCCGGTCACCTGAGGGTGATTAGCCCTAATCTCAGGTCATTAAGTGTGTTTGAATCTGGAGCGTGCGATTGCTTTGACTCGTTGACCTCCCGCGCGCATGAAGGGCCCAGATCACTTTGTTTAGCCCTAATCCACTTTCTTTAATTAATTAAATCATAATTAAGTTAATTAATCTGAACCAATCCTGGCCACTAGATCTGGCGCCAGTCAACGTATTCAAATCCAGGGCTCATCCCAGCCTTCCATCTGTTTGACTTTCCTTTTATTTTAATTTATTTTCATTTCTTTTTCATTTAACTTGCATATTTAATTTAAAATAGTAAAAAATGTCTAAAAATTATGAAACTTTTTCTCAAGAGTTTCATTAATTTTTAAGACACAAAAATATTTTTATTTTTATTTTTAGCATTAAAAAAGTATTTTTAAATATTTAAAAGATTATTTTTAATTGATTAATGGAAATTAATTTATTAAAAATACTTTTAGGTATTTAAAAATCACCAAAAAATTCATGAATTGTTCTAAGACATTTAGAAACATTGTCCAACCTTCAAACCAAATTTCTTTTCTGATCTTGATGCATTTTGAGAATTTTTCATTGAATTAAAATCATTTTTGTGCATTATTTTGATCCTAAGTTCAAAAAATCATTTCTGCCTATCCATGAAGAGTTGGACATTGATTCTTCTTGCATTGCATTGTGTTTAGCATGTAGTTTTTGGGATTAAAAGGCCATGATTTGATCTTGCATTTTCTAATTGTTTGACATTTCTTTTGTTTAGAAGCCCTAAAAACCCTAATAACTTGTAAAAATCATAACTTGAGATTGGTTAAGAGTTGAGACCTCTCCTTTGGGCATTGATTTAGTATGGGATTAGGGGTACTTTGTGTGGCATTTTCCATTTTTTATCTTAAGGTTTGCTTCTGGTTTTGGTTTGTGTTTGATGTTTGATTCATAAACCCTAATTTGGGGCTTCCATATGCATCCATCTTGCACTCTCTTGCATAACATGACTTGCCATGACATTCCATGCTTCCATTTGATTCATTGAACATCATAAGACATATCATAAGCATGTTTGATCATTGCATCATGTATTTGCCATGTTGTATGCCATATGCATCTCATAACTTTTCATGTATGTTCATGGTTCCTAACTTGCTTCATTTGCATTCATGAACTTGTATGATCATTTCCAGGTGCTGCCTCATGTTTGTAGCATCTCATAGCATCATTAGCATCATGTATATGCTTCTGGTTTTGTTTCCCATCATGTCATCTCATCCCATTTTGCATTGCATTGCATTTCCTTTCTAACCTTTCAGGTGGTAAGTGATTCTGAGAAGTGAATTTGCCTTCACTTCTCATAACTTTTCTTTTCATCTCTCTTGCATCCATGCTGCATTTCTATTTGTGTTTGAGTTTGAGCTTGCTCATTCTTCTTCTTCTCACTTTCTCTCTTCAAGTGACTTGACTTCTTGAATGAAGCAAGTTGCTTTGCTTCTCTTGATCCTTTCATCTGTTTCTTGGTGGTTCCATTGAAGACTTCTCTTGAAAACCTCACAAAACTTAGGAACAACCAAGCATGACAATGATTAGGGTTTTGATTAGTTCCCCTCTTAGTTTTACCTTTGTGTCTCTCTTGAGTCTTCTCTTCTCATCTCATAATCAGGGACTAAACCCCTAAGGCTTTAAGGCTTTGTGATTAAGCTTATGCCTGCATCCTTCTCTTAGGATGGAGTGTATAACTTTAATCCTAAGTGTTAAACCCTTAATGTGTTTAAATCTCTTAATCAATTCACTTAATAAGTATCAAGACATCACACTTGTAACTTGGGCCTTGCATTAGGGTTCTAATTCTTCCTTAATTGGTTAAGAAGGACTAACCCTAGTGTTAATGGACAAGTCCCCCTCAAGTTGTCTTACAAACTCTAAAACTCACTTCATCATCATACCATTGAATAAAATCCACTTAATCAAAGGCTTGTTTTGTCATGAGTTTAATCCCTAATCATGGATTAAGTTGAGGAGCTTTCCTCAGCTTAAACATTCTCATCTATTATCCTTCTATTAGGATGGTGTAATGAGTCTGTTTAATCCTTGATTATGGCTTAACCTCATTACTCAACACTAAACAAAAACACCAAAAACATCTAATCAATCACAAGTAGGTTAATGATCTTAATCCTACACCGAAGGTGATTAAGTGTGAGAATCTGACTTCACACTTAAGGTATTCTCATTACCCCTAATCAGAGGGAAGATGTGATGAGTTTACTAAATCCATTGGTTTAGACTTAAGCTCATTAACTTATGACAAAATCCAAAAACAATAAAAGACTGAAAACTCAAAAACAAACAATAATCGTCTCCTCCGGGATTCTTTTCTCACCACCTTCACTCACAAACGAGAACTTGCTTCTTCCGTCTAATGCAAGACAGTTTGCACCTGAGCCAGACAGGTCATACACTTGAGCATAGACAAGCAAGCAGTTCGTCAGTCAATTCATCTTTCAGTCTCTTTGGGTCGAACTACGGTGTTCTGACTTCCTCATTGCACGAGAGGATACGTAGGCATAACTTAACAGTTATCGAACAAAAGTCTCTGTATATTCCCCCTCCTCCCAGCTTCATTCTTTAAGCCTCATACTCCTGAGCATTTCACTCTTGTCCTTGCACTGACACTGTACATTTATACACTTCACTTTTCTTACACTGACACTTGTACATCCTTTTCCAGTTATTTTATACACAGACTGCACTGACACTACCCCTTTAAAACACAAATCTCCTAAGCGTGGATCCCGTCGAGTACGACGGACAATCTGGGTTCTAATACCTTCCCAGGTTGTAACCAACCCCCTTTCTCAGTCTCTCTGGTTCGCAACCGTCTTATCCATCTCTTTCTAGGTCTATGCAGCATTACCTTTCCTCCGGGATAAAAATGCCTAGCTGGCGACTCTATTCATCTCCAGTGAGTTCACGGCTGTGTGTTCTCATTGTTCTTTTTGCCGACCGTTCGCGTCTGTACCCTATTTGACCCGGTTTCATTTAGTGGGAGCGACAATTGGTTGACTGGTTTTAATGATTGACTTGATCTGAAGCGTTCACTGGATCCACTAGCTCTTGTTTTTCCCTGTTTTTCCTGATTTTCCACCATAGCATGTTGTGTCTTGCGCAGATCCAATGGGCCTCCCTTACTATTCCCACCCCCTGTGTTGTAAGCCCAAATGAATTGAACTGGAGTCATCACTAATTGCACCCATGGCCTCATTTGTTTATTTTATTATTTCATTTTATTTTCAGTTTGGTTTTTAATTTTTAAAAATAGAAATAAGTTCATAAAAATTCCAAAAAAAATCATGAGTGATACTTTGAGTTTTCTTTAATTTTTGACATTTTCATTTTTCATTTATTTTCATTTTCCACGCTGGAATTAATTTCCTCTATTATTAATTGCTTTTATTTCACTTTTAATGCATGTTGTCTTGTACAATTTCTATCTTGATCACTAATATGAATTTTGAATTGATTCTTTTTGATCTGGATTCATGTATGGATGTAGTTTGTTGATGACTTTTATTCTGAGTTTTAGAAGTTTGCTTAATTGGTTTTGGTCTTTAACTTGTGCATGAAGTCTCATAACCCTAATCCATGTTTAAGCCCATACTTGACTTGTTTAGATTCTGATTTTGATTCTTTCCTTTTGGCATGTTAACATTGTATGTTTGAAGAGTCTTTGTAAAAGGTTGTGGAATTTTTGAATGTATGTTTGATTTTATTTGAATTTTGTTCCTTACTTGTCTTCTTTTGCATCCTTTTTGGTCATATGTTTAATCCTTAGGTTGGGAGGGCACTTGTGCCAACTCCCTTAGGTTGTTTAGAGCCCATTTAGGATGTGGATCCATCTCTGGTCTTGAGTTGATGTTGGTACCTTGAGAAATTTTACGATTGTTTGCTTTTGAAGTTCATTCACTTTTGTACATGTTCACCTCACTTCTTTTGCTTCTTTGCTTCTCATGATGTTAATACTTGAGTTTGTATGCTTCTTTCCTTCATCTCTTATGATCCTTAGGCACATTCTTGACATGTTAGGGTTCTGGTCTTGAAGTTTGTGATGGTGTTTTTTTTAGTTTGCTTTGTGTTCTCTCATGTTTGTTTTGCTTTGTCATGATAATCCATAATGTTTCATGTTGAGTTGTATAGTCCTTTTCTCATTCTTATGTTGTGTATTTGTATTTGACATTTGTGATTGAGATTCCACTTCTGGTTGTGTGGCTTTGGTTGGATCTTATGCCCATTTGGTGTTTCATTTGTTATCATTTTCTTTTGTCATGATGTTTACTTATGTTACTAACCATTTCGGGGGCTCTGGTAAGTGAGAGGTGTGGATGTGATTCCCACATCTCCAATTCTTATCTCTTCTCATGTTATTCTCTTACTTGTGATTGTTGGGGCTTAGGCCTTACTTCCTCCTTCTTCTCTTCCTCGTCTTTCTCTTTCTTTTCTTATTTTCTCCTCCTTTAGGATAGTAAACCTCACTAACTTAGGTTTTCCTTTGCATGATAACATTAGGATTTGTTAGTCCCCCATTAGACTTTTACCTTTAAGATCCTTTTTTTTCTCTTCTCTTCTCATCTCAAAACCCTAAAAAGCACTTAATAAGGATTGAAGTGGTCTCCTGTGCAATAGCCTTATTCCATGAAACACTTGTAGTTTTTCCATCTTGGGATGATACAAGCTTGTTCATCATGATGCACAAGTCTGATCAGGATACCATCTTCATCAAGAAAATCATAAAAAAGACTTCTTCATCCAAAAATACAAAAAAAACACTTAATAAATTCAATGAGTTAGTGAGCCTAGGCCCTAATCTCTGGAATCAAGTTTTGGGGATCTTCTACTTACTTGAGTGTGCTTGTTCTATTATTCCATCTTGGAATGTAGTATCAAGTACACATTCCATGGAAAAGAGCTTGAGTTCACTTCCTTGTGACACACTCAATAAAAAGCTACTAAAAAACACAAACAAACAATAAGCGTCTCTCCTTCGGCAATTCTTTTCTCATCTCCTTCGCTTTGTCCGCGAACTTGCTCCTACTTGTCATTTTGCAAGACGGTAACGCACTCGTCGTCCGAGCCTGCAACACCTGAGCACTAACATAGGAAGTTCAAGCCTTAATTCACAAGCAATATTTTCCACCCCTAGTTAGGGGAACTATGGCGACTCTGATCCTCATTGTCCATATGAGGTACGTAGGCAGCGGGGTAGGGCCCGTTCGAGCACACTCTTTTATTTTCCCTACATTTTTTCCTTTTCATTTCTTTTTAAGTTCCCTTTTCTTTTCTTTTATCCAGTTCAGTTCCCTTCCTTCGCAGTAGCTTTCATTTCCTCACCCTTTGAAACAGATTTCTTTGCAAGCGTGGATCCCGTCGGGTACGGCAGACGATCTGGGTGCTAATACATTCCCAGGTCGTAACCGAATCCCGAACTCAGTCTCTTTGGTTCGCAGGACGTGTGTCCTTCCTTTTCTTTTCTTCTGGTTCGTGCAGCATTACCATTCCCGTTCTTTCGGGATAAAAATGTCTGGCTGGCGACTCTACCTCTTTCCGCGCCACTTTCGCGTTTGTACCAGGATGAAAATCCGGGGAGCGATAGCTGGGAGCTCCTGAATGAAACGCGCATCTTGTGTTAGCATCATACCCCACTGGAAGCTCGCCAGGTGGAGGTGGTGCTAATGTCCTTAATTGAACCAGGTTCAAATCTAACAACCTTTGAAGTAGTGCCGTGTACGTCATTGGAATGACTTCCAACACCCTGTTAGCTGGACGAGCTTGTCTCGATTGATAGGGTCTTTGCTGATAATTATTGTGCGGCGGCTGTTGTTGTTGTTGTTGCTGTTGTGGTTGAGTTTGTTGCACAGGGCTTGATGGAATAGTGACAGCTGCCACTTGCTCATAGGATCCTCTGTATCCCCGGCCCCGACCTCGGCCGTACACATCATTAGTTTCTCCCTCTCTTCTTCTTGGAGGCCCATTAAAAGCTTTTCTTACACCGCTTGAGCTACCTGCACTGGTGTCCTGAATCTTCCCCATCTTCAAAAGAGTTTCCACCCTCTCTCCTGCTATCACAATGTCATTGAACTTTGTTGCTGAACAAGATGCCAACCTCTCAATAAACACCCCCTGTAGTGTTCCCATGAACATGTCCTCCATCTCATTTTCCAACAAGGGAGGTTGTACTCTAGCAGCAAGCTGACGCCACCTCTGAGTGTACTCCTTGAACCCTTCTTTAGCATTCTGAGACATGGTCTGCAACTGAGTACGATTTGGAGCCATATCTAAATTGTACTGATACTTTTTCACAAATGCCTCTTCTAAATCCTTCTAGCTTCGAATGTTAACCCTGCTCAGCTTCATGTACCATTCCAAGGAGGCCCCCACAAGGCTATCCTGGAAGTAATACATCCACAACTTCTCATCATCTGTATGTGCAACGATTCTTCCGACAAAAGACTGGAGGTGAGTCTTTGGGCATGTCGTGCCGTTGTACTTATCTAAAGTAGGAACCTTGAACTTGTAGGGAATTCTAACCCCTGGCACCAAGCCCAAGTCAGTGATATCGAACCCCAGGGAACTCTGAGATTGAATGGCACGAATCTGCTCAGCCATCTCTTCAAACTTTCTGTTCATGTCAATTCCTTGGCCTTCTGCCTCATCCAGCAAAGTAAATTGTTCATCCTGCCCATCCATCTGCACGTTATTCACTCCATCATTGACAATAGTAAACCCTGGTTGCACCACAGGGATCTCTATGTGACGGGCGCCAGCCCCATTGCGATTACCTCCATCTACAGTCCCATTGTTCCTGGTCTGGTTGTTTTCCACCATCTCGCGCAAGCACTCCTGAGTTTGACCCATCCCAGCCATGAGGGTCATGAAGTTGTCCATTCTTGTTCTCAAGTCAGCCAGATCTGCTTGCATCTGATCCATTACTCTCTCTCTGTTTACTCATGTAGGATATCTGTGCACCGTTGGCTGTTCTCGAACCTTCCTGGGAGCTATAGTGCCTGAAAGGACATAAACGTTAGAAAACTGATGAACTACCTGCAAAACAACAAACACGTTATATGCATGCAATGTAACTATTCATGCTTCCAAGTTCAGGCATTTATATGCCCCAGTTCTGGTATTTGCTCCAGATAGCCCCTTTGAGCATTAATTTTCAAATTCTCCTTTTGAAGAGTGTTCAGATCTTAGCAGTCTCAAACAAGTTTTGCGTACTCAGAAATAGTAATTGGGATTTAACATTGCATAACATGGATAACCCACTGGCAGCCAAAGTTAGAGCACAAACAAATTCCCCGAAGGGTTACAAGTCAATACATGAACAAAAAGATAAAGCAGGACTCCTACAACAAACCTGTAGGTTGTCTGAACAATCATAAATTAAAAATCTAGACTAAAGGAAAGACTCAGGTTCTTCTTCTGCAGCTATCACCTCTGTCCGGTTCTTCTTCACGCCTGCTCTCAGCTTAAGCTCTACAATTTCTTTCAATGCCTCCTCCAAGGCCATCTGGCTCTGTGCCAATTGTTGAGTCTTCTCTCTTCGTATTTTGTGAAATTATTCTACTTCTTCTTTCTTCAAGGCCCTTTGTACCTCGAAAAACTCTTCCTTTTCTTTATACTTCTTCTGCTCCTGTTCCCTTTGGCCCTGTAACCAAACAATGGACTGGCGAGCTTCTTTAAGAGTCTTCAAAGTCTTCTTACGCTCCGCTTCTCTTTTGATTCCATTAGACCCAATCTCTGAAAGTGAGCTTCTCTTCCAACAAACTCCTTCTTTTTAGCTTCTAAGGTAACCTGCATCTTCTGTAGCTTTTCCTCTGCTTCATTCTTAGCACGATTGGCAAGGTGGTACAAGTTAACCATTTCAGCATTTTCTACCCGGACCTCGTGCAACTGAGCTTCCAACTTCTTATACTCTTCAAGAGAAATAGTATTCTGACATGGCACCTCTTTGGGATACAATGGAGCTTCCACTGAAAATGGCATGAGCAATTCCTCTACCCGCTTCTGCAACCATGTAGCAAAAGGAGGATATGTCTTGGGATCTACCCTTCCAAAATCCTTCTTTCCTTTCTTCACCCTATGAGCCCAAGCCTGAGATGCTTGTATGACCAACTCTTTGTTTCCCTCCACAGAAAAGTACAAAGACCCAGCTAATTCTTCCATACTTGGTGGATCCCTCAAAGGATAACTGTAGATGTTTAAGAATTGGCAGAATTTTTGACCAAACAAGAAATGTTAAATTCAGTTCAGAATGTCCTATCAGATGTTGGGACATTATCAAACAGAGTATGTGAATTTATTTCAGGATGTCTCATCAGATGTTGGGACATTGTGTGAATAAATTAAGTTCAGTTTTTCAGGATGTCCCAACAGATGTTGAGACATCTCAGACCTGCTACCAGAATTAATTATTGATTAACAGATCAGAGATATTTAAGGAGAACTATCTGGAATTAATTAATGCTGGATAAAAACAGAACAAGGCGCATCTGTAGGGAGTTTTAAATTGAAGATTCAGATTAAAACAGAAGACCTAATGCACCTAGAATATAGGAGGTAACAAACCCTAAATTCAAGGTGACAGTTGCTGCACATTAGGGCTGGATCATTCTACAGAAAGCCCAAAATTCAGATACCTATTTAAACAACAGAAACTCATAGAATTGAGCATGAATTTAAGAAGACCAAATAGGGTGTCTAGTGTTTTAATAGCAGGTTGTTTTTATGTACCACTTTATGAGCTTTTAAGCAAAAGTGCATTTGTGACTTGATTGAAACTGTTAAGTAAAATCAAGCTGTTATTGTTTGAAGGATGTCTTCAACTTTTGTAAACTTGTAAACTTGATCACTGGGTGATTGAGGGGGAGTGAGTAGGGTACTCTTATCTAAGTGAGTCTTAGGTAGAAATTGCATTGGGTAAGTATTAAGTGATAGATTAAACAGGGTGGTTTAAGTCTAGAATTAATATTACTAATAGTGGATTTCCTCCTGGCTTGGTAGCCTCCAGATGTAGGTGTGGTTATACACTGAACTGGGTTAACAAACTTCTGTGTTGTTTATTTTTCCTGCTGTTTAAAGTTTTGGTTAAATTTGTCAAATGTCCTATTAAGTGTTGGAACATCTCTTAGGACATCTCATTACAGAATTTCAATTGGCATCAGAGCAGGCACCCTGCCTGTTTATACTGGGTGAGATCTAGGGAAAACAAATTCTGTAACATGGACAGAGATATAGGGTCAGTAAATAGACCACCTATACTGGATGGTTCTAATTATGACTACTGGAAGCCAAGAATGATTGCATTCTTAAAGTCACTTGACAACAGGGAATGGAGAGCAGTAAATGTTGGATGGAAACATCCTGTTCAAAACACCAAAGATGGATCAATAGTTCTGAAACCTGAAGAAGAATGGAGTAAAGAGGAAGAAGATTCAGAACTAGGCAACTCAAAAGCCCTAAATGCTTTATTCAATGGCATTGATAGAAATATTTTCAGACTGGTGCATCATTGTGAGCTGGCCAAAGATGTGTGGGATACCCTCAAGACAACTCATGAAGGAACATCAAAAGTAAAAATGTCAAGACTTCAACTTCTCACCACCAAGTTTGAAAATTTGAGAATGAAGGAAGATGAATCAATTCATGAGTTCTACATGAACATCTTGGATATAGCCAATACTTCTGGAGCCTTGGGAGAAAAGATGACTGATGAAAAGCTTGTAAGGAAGATTCTCAGATCTTTGCCAAAAAGATTTGACATGAAAGTCACAGCAATAGAAGAAGCACAAGACATATGCTCCATGAAAGCTGAAGAACTAATTGGTTCCCTTCAAACTTTTGAGATGGGAATGAATGACACACATGCTAAAAAGAACAAAAGCATTGCCTTGGTTTCAAATGCAGATGAAGAAGAAGATGATGAACTAGCAAATGATAAAAGCTTATCAGAAAACCTTGTATTGATTACAAGACAGTTCAAACAGATTCTCAGAGGTATGGAAGGTAAATCAAATTCCAGTGGAAGATTCACAAACTCTTCTGAAAACAAGAGAACCTATGATGCTAACAGAAGATCAAATCTTGCTGAAAAGACCAGTCAAGAAAAAGGAATCAAGTGCCATGAATGTGAAGGATATGGACACATCAAGAAGGAATGTCCTAACTTCTTAAAAAGACAAAAGAAGGGACTATCTGTAACCTGGTCTGATGAAGACTCAGGAGATTCAGAAGAAGAATCAGCTAAGCACATTGCTGCTTTAGCTGGACTGTGTGAATATGATAGTGATTCCAGCTGTGGAGAGCTTACTTATGCAGATCTTGAGCAAGCCTTCAAGGATCTGTACAAGAGTAGTACTGAAGTATGCAGTGAGGTCATAAAGCTAAAGAAGCAGAATGAAGTACTAGAAGAAGAAAAAGCAAGTGATCAAGTAATCATTGATACCTTAAAAAGTGAAGTAACTCTTCTCAATTCTAAGCTGGAACATATGTCCAAATCTGTGAGAATGATGAACAGCAGCTCAAATACACTGGATGCTATTCTCTGCAATAATAAACATTCTGGGGACAAAAGTGGACTGGGATATAGCAGAGATGAAGCCAGCTCTAGCAAAGCTACTTCAAAAATTACACAGTCAAACAAGATGTCCCAACAGATGCTTCAACATCAGAACACAAAGACAAACATAATGTTCCAACAGATGTCTCAACATTCTGAAAAGAACAAGATGAAGAAGAAGTATCAAAGATGGAGATGCCATCACTGTGGAAGATTTGGACATATCAAACCTCACTGTTATAAGCTACATGGATATCCAAATCAGATGTATCAGCAACCCTCCAAACAGAAAGAAGAAGGTACCAAGAAAGTGCTTAGACATCAAAGAAATCAGCAACCTCCTAAGCAGAAGACAGAGGTCATCAAGAAGGTTTGGAGACCAAAAGCTGACATTCAGACTGATCAAAGCCACAGTCCCAAGAACCAGATCAACAATCAAGCTTTGAGATCAGCTGAACAACACACAGGGCAGAGGCATCAAAAGAAATCTCAACTCATCTGGTCAAAGAAAAGTACTGCATACATAGCACATACATCACTGAAAGTATCAGCTAAAGAAGACTGGTATTTTGACAGTGGATGTTCAAGGCACATGACTGGGTTGAAGAATCTGCTAGTGAACTTAAAATCACATTCATCCAGGTATGTAACTTTTGGAGATGGAGCTAAAGGAGAGATCAAAGGAGTTGGAACCTTGGACTGTCAAGATGTTCCAAGACTAGATGATGTATTGCTAGTTAAAGGGTTAACTGCTAACCTGATCAGTATAAGTCAACTATGTGATCAAGGATACAGTGTAAACTTTACAAAAACTGAATGCATAGTGACTAACCAAGAGCAAGAAGTTGTCATGAAAGGTGCAAGGTCAAAAGACAACTGTTACATGTGGGAGCCATTAGACTTCAGTCCCACTTCAACTTGTTTTCTAGCTAGAGAAGAAGAAGAAGTAAAACTATGGCACCAAAGGCTAGGTCATCTTCATTTCAGAGGCATAAAGAAGATCATATCTATGGATGCTGTAAGAGGTATTCCCAAACTGAAGATTGATGATGGCAAAATATGTGGTGAATGTCAAATAGGCAAACAAACCAAGATGTCCCATCCAAAGCTCCAACATCTGACAACTTCCAAAGTTTTGGAACTTTTACATATGGATCTTATGGGACCTATGCAGGTTGAAAGTCTTGGTGGTAAGAGGTATGCCTATGTTGTGGTTGATGATTTTTCAAGATATACATGGATAAACTTCATCAAAGAAAAGTCAGATGTATTTGATGTATTCAAAGAATTATGTCAAAGATTGCAAAGGGAAAAATCCAGCTGTGTGATCAGAATAAGAAGTGATCATGGAAAGGAATTTGAGAATCAAAAGTTCTTAGATTTCTGCTCTTCAGAAGGAATCAATCATGAGTATTCTTCTCCTATCACTCCTCAACAGAATGGGATTGTTGAAAGGAAGAATAGAACTATTCAAGAATCAGCAAGAGCTATGATCCATGCTAAAAAGTTACCTCTGTATTTCTGGGCTGAAGCTATGAACACTGCCTGCTACATCCATAACAGAGTTACCTTGAGAAAAGGAACCCTGTCCACAATATATGAAGTCTGGAAGGGCAGAAAACCCACTGTGAAGTACTTTCATGTGTTTGGAAGTAAATGCTATATTCTGGCAGATAGGGAGCAAAGGAGAAAAACGGATCCTAAAAGTGATGAAGGAATTTTCCTTGGATACTCTATAAATAGCAGAGCATATAGAGTATTTAACTACAGAACAAATGTTATCATGGAGTCCATAAATGTGATAATTGATGATGCTCCTACAGATGTCCCAGAAGATGTTGGAACATCTGCTGATATCAAGATTGAAGCTGAAGAAAAGAATGATCAATATAACTTCACTCAAAATGATACAAAGTCAGAAGATTCAAGCAAACCTCCCTCCATCAGAATACAGAAGGATCATCCCAAAGATTTAATAATTGGTGATCCCAACAGAGGTGTGAGCACTAGATCAAGAGAAGTGATTTCAGGTTCTTGTTTTGTTTCCAAAATAGAACCAAAAAATGTCAAGGAAGCTCTCACTGATGAATACTGGATTTGTGCTATGCAAGATGAATTAGGTCAATTCACAAGGAATGAAGTGTGGAATCTTGTTCCTAGACCTGATGACATAAATGTGATTGGAACAAAATGGGTGTATAAGAACAAGTCAAATGAACAAGGAGTTGTTACAAAGAACAAAGCCAGACTTGTAGCTCAAGGATACACTCAAGGAGTAGACTTTGATGAAACCTTTGCACCAGTAGCAAGGCTTGAATCAATAAGACTACTGTTGGGAATTGCTTGTATCTTAAAGTTCAAGCTATTTCAAATGGATGTGAAAAGTGCCTTTTTAAATGGCTATCTTAATGAAGAAGTATATGTAGAACAGCCTAAAGGATTTGTTGATCCAAGCTGTCCAAATCATGTATACAAACTAAAGAAAGCACTTTATGGTTTGAAGCAAGCTCCAAGGGCATGGTATGAGAGACTAACCACATTTCTTATCAAGCAAGGATACAGAAAAGGTGGGATTGATAAAACCCTGTTTGTTAAAGATGAAGAAGGAAATATCATGATTGCTCAAATATATGTTGATGACATTGTCTTTGGTGGGATGTCTGATAAGATGGTCAAACATTTTGTCAAGCAGATGGAATCTGAATTTGAAATGAGTCTAGTAGGTGAATTAACCTACTTTCTTGGTCTGCAAGTAAAGCAAATGGAAGACTCAATGTTTATTTCCCAAAGTAAGTACTCCAAGAACATAGTGAAGAAATTTGGAATGGAAAATGCTTCTCATAAAAGAACTCCTGCTCCCACACATTTAAAGCTGACTAAAGATGAAAAGGGTGAGAATGTAGATCAAAGTTTATATAGAAGCATGATTGGAAGCTTGTTATACTTGACTGCTAGCAGACCAGACATTGCATTTGCAGTAGGAGTTTGTGCAAGATATCAAGCTGATCCAAAAGTCAGTCATCTCAATCAAGTCAAGAGAATTCTTAAATATGTTAATGGTACTTGTGACTATGGCATAATGTACTTTCATGGTTGCAAACCTATTCTCACTGGCTTCTGTGATGCTGATTGGGCAGGAAGTGCTGATGACAGAAAAAGCACTTCAGGAGGATGCTTCTTTCTAGGAAACAATCTGATTTCTTGGTTCAGTAAGAAGCAGAATTGTGTATCTTTATCTACAGCTGAAGCTGAGTACATAGCAGCAGGTAGCAGTTGTTCTCAGTTGGTTTGGATGAAGCAGATGCTCACTGAATACAATGTCCCACAGGATGTCATGACATTGTACTGTGACAACTTAAGTGCAATCAACATATCTAAAAATCCTATCCAACACAGCAGGACAAAGCATATTGATATCAGACATCATTTCATCAGAGATCTTGTAGAAGAAAAGGTGATTTCATTGGAGCATATAGCTACAGATCTGCAGTTAGCTGATATCTTTACCAAGGCATTGGATGCTACACAATTTGAGAACTTAAGGGGAAAACTTGGAATCTGTTTATGTGATATCTAGCAGTTAATGAGATGTGCCAACATGTCATATGACATTGCATGGCATAAGTTCCAGATGGCAAAGCTAGTCTGGACTAGATCCTTGGGAATTTCATTCCTAATCATTTGGACTGTAACGACTACTTATTTAGTAATTCCTTATAAGCAGCTATCAAGAGTCTCATCACACCATCACAAGCGAATCACATTAACTAGTAATCCTTCAGAAATCAAAAACCCTAAAGCTGCACATTCATCTTCCTCTACAATGTCTCAAAACCCTAAAACTACTGAGGAAGTTCTCAACCAGGAAGACGTGGTTCATGCCACTCCTATTTCTATGGTGCCAATGCAATCAACACCATTAGACGAGCTCAGGGGAAATGCCTCTCACACTAAGAAGGCAAGAACACCAAAAAGAGGTAAAGATCAAATCAGAAGCAAAGCTAAAGAAATTCCTTCACATGTTAAATACTCCAAATATGTTGATGATTCCATCAAGGAGATTGTCAACCAAGTTTTCTCTGAACAAAGAGTAGTGAAAGGAATCTCTGTTCCCTTGAACACCATTCCTGCACCTCAAGAAGAACCTGCTCAAGATACAAAGAACACTGCTGCAGAACAAGATGTCCCAACGGATGTTGGAACATATGCAGATGAGAAAGCAAACTCATCTGATGCTGATACTGAACAGACTGAGGACAAGAAAGAGGTCTCAAGTGAAAGTGATAAAGAAGTTTCTATGGAACAGGCTAAAGACTCAAATGAAGATCAATCTTCTACTGATCAACAAGCTGATGAGGAGACTGCTCAATCCCCTCCAATAGTCAATCTGGAACAGGATTCTGATGCAGAGATCATATCATCTGTGAATCCCAGCATTGCCAAAAGGCTAAGGTCCAGGAAAGGAAAGATGCAAGATGAACCTGTCATTCCTGAGAAGAAGAAGGCTAGTCCAAAGAAAGGCAAGGCTACAGCCACTTTTGGTCCAGCAAAACCATGGAGCAAGGTTCAAACTCAGAAGAGAAAAGCTGCAACACCATCAGATTCAGATGTTGGATCAGATGTCCCAACATCTCCTCCCAAGAAAAGACCAACATCAGCAAGAGCTTCAACTGCTGTTCCAGAAGCTCCATTGGACAACATATCATTTCATCGTGTATCTAGTGTCAACAGATGGAAGTATGTGTTCCAAAGAAGGGTTGCCCTGGAAAGAGAACTGAGCAGCAAAGCACTTGAGTGCACATAACTCATTGACCTAATCTCTGCTGCAGGACTATTCAAGACAGTCTCAGAGTTCTCTCCCTGCTATGAACTTCTTGTCAAAGAGTTCATTGTGAATCTTCAGGAGGATTGCTCAAATGGTAAGTCCTCAGAGTTCAGAAAGGTGTTTGTAAGAGGTAAGTGTGTTGAGTTCTCTCCCCAAATCATTAATCAGTATCTAGGAAGGGACACAGATGGACCCAATGAGCTAGGGAAAACAGATAATCAAATCTGTAAGGTGATCACTGCAAATCAGGTCAAAGCTTGGCCTGTGAAGGGAAAGCTCTCTGTGAGCATGCTTACTAGAAAGTATGCCATGCTTAACAGGATTGGAACTGCAAACTGGGTGCCTACCAACCACACTTCATCAATCTCAACTGGTCTGGCCAGATTCATCTTTGCTGTGGGGACTCAAATCAAGATGGATTATGGAGAATATATTTTTGATCAGACTATGAAGCATGCCATCTCTACTGCAACAAAGCTACCAATAGCTTTTCCATCATTGCTGTGTGGTATTGTTCTAAGTCAATACCCTGGAATTTTAACTGAGAAGGACATTGTCTGCAAGAGAGAGAGCCCCCTGGCTTTTCACTACAAATTATTTCTCAGTCACCATGCTGCAGATGTTGAAACACCTGCTGGGACATCTGCTGGTCCCTCCTCTGCTAAGAATCCAATCTCCAAGAAAGAATTAATTACTGAGCTAAAGTGCACCTGCAAAGAGCTTGAAGCTAGAAAGAAGAAGCTGGAGGAAATAATTAAGAGGTTGGAAAGTGAAGAAGATCAGACAGCTGCATCTGATGAAGACAGTGAAGCTGCAAGTGAAGCTGATAAAGATGAAGACACTGAAGTGGAGGAAGCAACTGAGAGTGATGATTCTGAGTGATCAAATGTATGTGAGGCAAATGTAAAGACAACAATGTAATGACTGAAATAGTGTCTTTGGCCCCTAATTTTGTGTCTACCAAGGGGGAGAACAACATCAAATGTAATTGCTGTTTAAATGAATGAAAAAAATTCTGTTTGTTTGCTTCTGAACTGAATAAGTTTTTCTGTTGGAACAAGACTGGATAAAGACAAAGACTGGATAAAGACAGGACACATGTATGTTTGAGGGGGAGTAAAACTCAAATATGAATCAACAGAAAAGTAATGATATACTCTGATAAAAAGAATTTCTGCTGCACTCTGAAAACCAGGAAAGATGTTAGCCAAAAATTAGCCAAAGGGGGAGTTTGTAGATGTTTAAGAATTGGCAGAATTTTTGACCAAACAAGAAATGTTAAATTCAGTTCAGAATGTCCTATCAGATGTTGGGACATTATCAAACAGAGTATGTGAATTTATTTCAGGATGTCTCATCAGATGTTGGGACATTGTGTGAATAAATTAAGTTCAGTTTTTCAGGATGTCCCAACAGATGTTGAGACATCTCAGACCTGCTACCAGAATTAATTATTGATTAACAGATCAGAGATATTTAAGGAGAACTATCTGGAATTAATTAATGCTGGATAAAAACAGAACAAGGCGCATCTGTAGGGAGTTTTAAATTGAAGATTCAGATTAAAACAGAAGACCTAATGCACCTAGAATATAGGAGGTAACAAACCCTAAATTCAAGGTGACAGTTGCTGCACATTAGGGCTGGATCATTCTACAGAAAGCCCAAAATTCAGATACCTATTTAAACAACAGAAACTCATAGAATTGAGCATGAATTTAAGAAGACCAAATAGGGTGTCTAGTGTTTTAATAGCAGGTTGTTTTTATGTACCACTTTATGAGCTTTTAAGCAAAAGTGCATTTGTGACTTGATTGAAACTGTTAAGTAAAATCAAGCTGTTATTGTTTGAAGGATGTCTTCAACTTTTGTAAACTTGTAAACTTGATCACTGGGTGATTGAGGGGGAGTGAGTAGGGTACTCTTATCTAAGTGAGTCTTAGGTAGAAATTGCATTGGGTAAGTATTAAGTGATAGATTAAACAGGGTGGTTTAAGTCTAGAATTAATATTACTAATAGTGGATTTCCTCCTGGCTTGGTAGCCTCCAGATGTAGGTGTGGTTATACACTGAACTGGGTTAACAAACTTCTGTGTTGTTTATTTTTCCTGCTGTTTAAAGTTTTGGTTAAATTTGTCAAATGTCCTATTAAGTGTTGGAACATCTCTTAGGACATCTCATTACAGAATTTCAATAACCAAATTGTTTCCTGGCTAAGACTGGATGGTAATTGATCACCCCCTTTATCCCTATCAAGGGCACATTGGTAAATCTTCCACAACTAACTAGTAACTCCTTCCCCAACAAATCTTTGTTATAACCCCAAGCTATATCCTCAGAAGTTAGTCCCATTAGCCTCCTGGACCACCTCCATTCATCTCTCATCTCTTTGAAAGGGCCTGACTTTGGTAATTGCTTAGCAAACCAATCAGCAAATAATGGAGCACAACAACCCACTGGTCCACCTCTGCCTTTCTCATTCCGGTAATGAACATTGTAGTAGAAATCTCCCAACAAAGTTGGTACAGGGTTACCTTTAGCAAAAATGGAAATTACCTCCAAGCTTACAAACTCCTTTTCTCCTAGGAAAAGACTAGATCCATATACCATCAAGGCCACCACAACACCAAAGTCTCCCCACTTACTCTCTTTGGCATACTCTTCAGCTTCTGGTATAAACACATCCCAAGGAAGTCCTCTGCCCTCACTGTCCTTCAAGGCTTTCTTGACCTTAGCAACTGGTATACGACAGACTCTGGATATGTCTTCTTCCTTGAGAGCTATCTCTGATCCGTAGTAAGGAAAAGTATCTCTAACAGGAACACCCAAAATGCTAGAAATCTCCTCCAAGGTAGGAGCCAAAATATAATCTGAAAATACAAAACACTGCAACAAGGGATCATAGAACTGAAGCAAAGTGTGCAAGCTATCCTTCTGGTCTGCAGTAGGTTTATCCATGTACTTCAGAATCTGACCATACCTCTTTCTGAATTTCCCTAAAACTTGATCATTCATCAGCCCTGCTAGTCTCTGAACACTATTGACTTCTGGTTGGAGAAAAGTGTAATGAACATTCTTCTTTCTTGTAATTTTCTTAACTTCTGCCATCTGGAAAGCTTACAATTACCAGAACTGTGTGCTAAACTATAAACAACAACCTGAAAAATGGAAACACAAATAGTTAATGCGAGTATGATGCGATGCAAATGCAATGCAGGCATATGATCAATCTGGGACCATCTGGATACTAGATATTAGGACCCCCCAAACAACTGAAAACCAGAATTCTCTGAGCTATAACCATCTGATAGAAACCCTCAGAACCAAAAGATCAAGAAATCCAGAATCATAAGGACCAAATCATAACAGAGACCATACTGATAATGAGGGTATGTAGAGGTCAAGGGTTCCTGCAAACCTGTAAACCCCTCCCAATCTCACAGGTGTGCTCCGGTTCAAACATCACGGACTCTCAAAGCCGAATAGCAATAATACGTTCACCATTTCCGAGAAATGGCTCATGACCAAATCAGGGAATCGGTTTTGCATTATGTACTACTCAGGGAGGCCTCAGCTGAGTCCGGGAAGACAAGGTCATCCTATGTGAGTTCCAGGTGGGCCCTCGGGTGCGAATGGGTTTGCCACACAATGTGGTCTGCCACTGTCACCACTAAAGAGGGATGTTTCCACAAGGTTGTCAATGATCGGTCCCCAGCTGCACATAACTATCAAGGTTATAAAATGAAAGAGGAAGATCCCCAAATAAAGACATTTCCAAGACGGTCGCAAATCTGGGCGTGGAACTCACTACTACCCCCATGACAAGATCTCATGAGGCCAAAGTGGAACCACTCTAAGTCCTAAGGTGCACTCGAGCCTTGGTAATGAGCTCATCTCATAGTAATAGAACCACCCAAGTCCCACCAAACAGAAAATCCAGTCCAGACAGTCCAGTATAAAATATGATGCAGGAAAATAAATACTGAAAACTATAAATAAAGCTGTAAATAAACAATAGTAAAATAAACACGCAACAGCAAACAATCAACACCCAAAGAAACAGAAACATGCAAGCGCTAGGAGAGACTCTCAGGGGAACCAAAGATTCTGGGTTCGATCCCCAGCAGAGTCGCCAGCTGTCGCTCCCCGGATTTCCATCCTGGTACAAACGCGAAAGTGGCGCGGAAAAGGTAGAGTCGCCAGCCAGGCATTTTTATCCCGAAGGAATGGGAATGGTAATGCTGCACAAACCAGAAGAAAGAAGAGGAAGGACACGGGTCCTGCGAACCAAAGAGATTGAGTTCGGGAGTCGGTTACGACCTGGGAAGGTATTAGCACCCCAGATCGTCCTCCGTACCCGATGGGATCCACGCTTGCAAAGAAACTATTTCAAAGGGTGAAGAAATGAAAGTTGCTGCAAAAAAAAAGAACTGAAATGGATAAAGAAAAGAAAAGGGAACTGAAAGAGAAATGAAAAGGAAAAATGTAGGGAAAATAAAGATTATGCTCGAACGGGCCCTACTCCGCTGCCTACGTACCTCATCTGGACATGAGGATCAAAGTCGTCGTAGTTCCCCTAACTAGGGATGGAAAAGATTGCTTGTGTCTTAAGGCTTGAACTGCCTATGTCAATGCTCAGGTGTTGCAGGCTCGGACGACGAGTGCGTTACCGTCTTACAAAATGAAAAGTAGGAGCAAGTTCGCGGAAGGAGCGAAGGAGATGAGAAAAGAATTCCCGAAGGAGAGACGATTATTGTTTGTCCAGTGTTTTTATGAGCTTTTTATCTGAGTGTGGCACAAGGAAGTGAACTCAAGCTCTTTTCCATGGAATGTGTACTTGCTACTACATTCCAAGATGGAATAATAGAACAAGCACACTCAAGTAAGGAGAAGATCCCCAAAACTTGGTTCCATAGATTAGGGCCTAAGCTCACTAACTCATTGAATTATTCAGTGTTTTTGTATTTTTGATGAAGAAGTGTGTTTTATGATTTTCTTGATGAAGATGGTCTCATGATCAGACTTGTGCATCCTGATGAACAGGCTTGTACTATCCCAAGATGGGAAGACTACAAGTGCTTCATAGAATAAGGCTATTGCACAGGAGACCACTTCAATCCTTATTAAGATGTTTTTTAGGTTTTTGTTTTGGGATGAGAAGAGAAATAAACAAAAGGATCTTAAAGGTAAAAGTCTAATGGGGGACTAACACCTAATTGTTATCATGCATAGAAAATCCTAGGTTAGTGAGGTTTACTATCCTGAAGAAGGAAAAGATAAGAAGAGAATGAAGAAGGGAATAAGAAAGAAAGGATGGCCTAAGCCCCTCAAACACAAATAAGATAATACCATGAAAAGAGAAAAGATAAGAATTGGAGATGTGGGAATCACATCCACACCTCTTACTTACCAGAGCCCCTAAAATGGTTAGTAACATAAGCAAGCATCATGACAAAAGCAAATGAGAATAAATGAAACACCAAATGGGCTTAAGATCAAACCAAAGCAATACAACCAGAATTGGGATCCCAATTACAAATGTCAAGATCAAATAAGAATGAAAAATGGATTAAACAATTCAACATGAATCATTATGGATTATCATGACAAAGCAAAACAAACATGAAATAACACAAAGCAAACCAAGCAAACAAACATCACAAACTTCAAGACCAGAACCCTAACATGTCAAGAATGTGAGTAAGCAACACAAGAGATGAAGAGTAGAATCATACAAACTTAAGCATTATCAATATGGGAAACAAATGATCATAAGAAGTGAGGTGAACATGTACAAAAGTGAATGAACTTCAAAGGTAAGCAACCACAAAATTTCTCAAAGTACACACATCCTTCAAAGACCAGAAGGGTATCCTTATCCTAAAGGGTTCTAAACAACCTAAGGGAGTTGGCACAAGTTCCCTCCCAACCTAAGGACTAAACATATGACCAAAAAGGATGCAAAAGAAGATAAGCAAAGAACAAAATTCAAATCAAATCAAGCATTCATCCAAAAATTCCACAAGTTTGCACAAAGACTCTTCAAACATATAGTATTAACATGCCAAAAGAGCAGGACCAAAATCAGAAGCTAAGTATGTCAAATATATGCCTAAACATGGATTAGGGTTATGAAACTTCATGCACAAGTTAATGATCAAGAATAATCAAGAAAACTTCTACAAATCAGAAGAAAAATCATCAACAAACTACATTTCAATGTGAATCCAGAGCAAAAGAATCAATTCAAAATTCAAATTAATGATCAAGATATAAATTCTACAAGACAGCATGCTTTAAAAGTGAATAAAAAACAAATAATAAAAGAAGAAATTAATTCCAGCGTGGAAAATGAAAATAAATGGAAAATAAAAATATCAAAAATTAAAGAAAACTCAAAATATCACTTATGAATTTTTTTGGAATTTTTAATAACTTCTAACTATATTAATTAATTAAAAATCAAACTGAAATGAAATAAAAATAAAAAAAAAGAATTAAATGAGCCAGGGGTGTGATTAGCAAGGAAATCAGTTCAATTTGTTTGGGCTTAATGGAACAGGGGGTGTGAATAGCCCTACAGGTCCAGTGGATTCAGCGCAGGTTCATATACACTATGGTGGAAATTCAAATAATCAGGAAAAATAAAGGACCAATGGATCAAATGGAAGCACCAGATCAAGTCAAACATTACAACGAAGTCAAATATCCAGTGGATCAGTGCGTGTGTGCACATTAGTTATGGTGTGGTGGGAAACAAAATGAATTATTCATATTCAAATTATAAAATGAAACACGTGCAAGGGAGGATGTGATTTTAATGTGCTGGCAAGTTGTGACGCGTCCAGATCAAAGATCCAAGGGTGGAGAACTCATCTTCTTCCTTTTGAATTTCCAGAATCTGGTGACGGAGCCCTAGCTCCGGTCACCGGAATATTCATACACAAGAACAAAACACCATGAACAGAGCTACAAACCTCCAGATCAATCAATTAGAACACACTGATCTCAAATATACATTCAGAATTTTCATTAGATCCAAGAATTAAACAAATCGAACACAATCAGTTCTATGCATCAAACTTCAAATCAACATAAGAAACTCAATATCCACTCATTTTCAAATCTAAACATCATAGAATCATCAGCACAACAAGCAAAACACAATGCAAACATCTAATTTCAAATCCAGATCTCAAAATTCCAGAGCATGCCTGAACTCGAAAATCCTTCAAAACACCAAAAGAAGATCCCTCCAGCTGCAGATCTACGTATTTTGACCTCCTCTTGCAAAATAAATGCAAGATGGAGCTTGAGAGAAGCTGGATCTTGGAACCAAAATGCTTTTTCTCTTGAATGGCACCTCAAGTATTCTTCACTCTTAGCTTGAATCAATGAGTGCAATGTGATCCTCAGAGCTCAAGGATGGTGATTATGTGAAGAGATTAGGAAATGAGAGCTTGAGGAGAGAGTTTCGAAAGAAAATGCAAGAGATGCAAGATATTTTGAATCTGGGAAATGAGGGTGTGTGTCCACGAATTCAGTGCATGTTTGGCTTTTATATGGTTGATCTTTTCACCTGATTAGGGTTTATGAAGTAATGGTGGCATGAGAAGTGTGTTGAGGGTGAATTTGCAAAAATGCATGAAATTTGTGATTGCTTCATACACGCGTGAAATGCTTCCCTCATGTGCACCTTCTGACTTCATTTCATTCCCTCATTACCTTTGGATCAATCCTGACCCTTAGATGTGAGAGTAACATGCCTTTCTTGTGATTTTGCAAAAATGCATTTCATGGAATATCCCTTAACCCATGCACGAATTTGTTGAACTTTCTTGAGCCAAATGTGTCTCATGTAATGCCTTGTGATGTCATGATCTCAATTTGTCCATAGGTCAGCTTAGAAATGACTTGCAATGGTTTTTGCAACTTGGTGTAAAATGATAATCCATGTAAAACCCTAAAAACAAGTGAACTTTCGAAGGCCATAACTTTTGATCCATGAAGTCTATGAAAATGTAATTGTACTTTATGAAAATGGGAGAACCTACCCTACAACTTTCATGTTTATTGGAAATTCAAATGAGATCATTTTCACCATGAAAGAAGCCTTTGAAAATTAGGGCAAAAGTTGCCAAAAATGGAAAGTTTCAAAACAAACCATATGCCAAAAATGGAAAGTTCTTCAAAACCCTTTGATTCTTGATCCTTGACTTTTCCAAACCTCTTATAAGGTCTTAAGGACATCCCTTGACTTGAAACATGGGGTTGGACCCCTTGAATTCTCACAGTTGACTTTTGAATTGCATAGTTGACCAATTTCTTCTTATGCAAGCAACTGATGAAATAACTGCCTTCCACAAGGAATTGTCTTACCAAATTTCATTCATAGGAACCTCTTATCATATGAGAGACTTTTCCCAAATGAAATGGCCAAAGTCACAAAGGATTCATGCTTGAAGATGAAACCCTAATTTGAGAACGATTGTGTAGGAGCTTGCCCTAGCTTGGATTCCCTGATGATCTCCCAACCTCCTGGGCTTTTGTAACGGATCTTGAACTTGTGAGTGTCATGTAGACTCTTCATGGGACTTGGACAAGTCCACTTGGCCTCTTGCTATAGCTTGTAATGCCTCAAATCCACCAATAGTTGATCATATGCCTAATGCTAGAACATGAGAATGTTTTGCTTTACTTTTCCATGCAAAGATGCCAAGGATATGATATGCTTATGATGATTATGATATGATGATGATGATGCTTAAAAAAGAAGAGGGCAAATTTGGGGTGTTACAGGCACATACTTGAAAATTACAAGATTTTTCCCAACTTTGAAAGATCATATCTTGAGTTCTAGAATGAATCAAGAGGAGTTCTTGTACTTTTTGAAAATAGGAAGATACAATCTACAACTTTCATGTTTAAGGATTTTTCATTTGAAGCATTTTTGATCAAGAAAGTGGAGGTTGAAAATCTTTCCCAAAATGGAAAGTTTCCATTACAAGTCATGTCCAAAAATGGAAAGTTTGCAAATGGCTTGAAATTATTCAAACTTGTGAACTTCTAACCACTTATAAGATCAAATAAAGATTGTAGAAACTCAAATTGATGAAAATGATCCTTTGGTTCCATTGTTGGGGGCCTCAGATGCCCTGATTCTGACTTTTCTTGCACAACAAGTTACCAGTTGATCAGATGACTTCCATAGTGAATTTCTTCATCAAATTTGGTACATATGCTCCTTATAACATATTAAGAACATTAGGAACAATAATGACCAAAAAATTTGAGGTTAAGGGTCTCAAACCCAAAACCCTAATTTTAGGTCATATGTGTAGGAAATCCTCAGTCTGCCTCTATGCCTTTGCCATTCTTTGTGATGTTTTTGACTTTAATGAACTTTGGGGAGCATATTATGATCATGGAACACACATGGAACCTCTTGGCATGCTTCAAGACCATTGGGATGGCTCAGATCACTTCTGGGATCTCTTGATCACAAACCCTAGCTATGCAGATGAAATGGACTATGCAGATGAAATAAACTATGTAGTGTGAGATGTTTATGCAATGCAATATGAAAGGATCATAAGCCATGGTGTGAGAAAAAGTGAGGGAAAATTTGGGTGTTTATAGAACCCTAAACCCTAAACCCTAAACATAAAATCCATTTCTTAATCACACCTTTAATTAAAATCCACTTTAATAAAGGCTTGTTATGTAATGATGTTAATCACTAACCATGGATTAAGTTGAGGAGTCTTCCTCATATTAAGTGTTATCATCTATTATCTTTCTCTTAGGATGGTGTAATGAGTTCATTAATCCCTGGTTAGAGATTAAGCTCATTACTTAACACAAAACAAAATCCAAAAACACTTAATAATCACAAGTAGGTTAATGATCTCAATCATGCATCATTAGGGTAATTAAGTTGAGGTTTTCATATCATACTTAAGTAGACTCATTATCCCTAATCAGGGGTGATATAATGAGTTTACGACCCTTGATTAAGGCTTAAGCTCATTATCTTATGCAAAACACCAAAAACAATAAAAAACTGAAAACACAAAAACAAACAATAAACGTCTCCACCGGGATTCTTCTCTCATCACATTCACTCTGAAAACGAGAATTCGCTTCTTCCGTCTAATGCAAGACAGTTAGCACTCGAGCCAGACGAGTCATACACTTGAGCATAGACAAGCAAGCAGTTCACACCAAAATATCCAAGTCTCTTTGAGTCGAACTACGGTGTTCTGACTTCCTCATTGCATGAGAGGATACGTAGGCATAACTGAACAGTTATCGAACAAAAGTCCCCAGGTCTCCCCCCTCTCCTCTTTCTAACTGTCTTTTCTTAGCCTCAGTTTTGAGCACTCACTTTCTTCTTGCACTGACACTCTGTACATCCATTTCTCCATAGCTTTTTATACACAGTTTAGCACATACACTATCCCCTTTTAAACACAATCAGGTATGTGTGGATCCCGTCGAGTATGACAGACGATCTGGGTGCTAATACCTTCCCAGGTCGTAACCTACCCCCTTTCTCAATCTCTTTGGTTCACAACCGTATTATCCATATCTTTCTAGGTTTATGCAGTATTACCTTTCCTTCGGGATAAAAATGCCTAGCTGGCGACTCTATTCAACCTCAACCTTCAACATCGCCGAAAGTTCGTGTTTGCACCGAGATGAAAATCCAGGGAGCGACAGCTTGGCGACTCTGCTGAGGACTTTGCAACCAGGGTTTCTGGTTCTCTTGTGGGTTTCTCCTATCGCTTGTTTATTTGTGTTTATCGGGGGTGTTATGTGCTATTTGTGTTTATGTGTTTTGCTTTATTTATTGCTTCCTGTACAACTTTATTTATTTCATTTACTTTATCGCTTTCATTTATTTCTTTTTGCATTTCATTTATTATTATCATATCATTGTGCTGGATTTCTGGTTTGCTTTGGTGGGAGGGGTATTCCAGTGAGAAAGGTCCAACACAAAGGCCTGAGTGACACATAGGATTAGAGTGGATTTTTATTCCATCCCATTCCATCTCTGTGCTACGGATTTCCTGTAGTGCTAGGGTTATCTGGGAAGCCTGCTAAGTCTGGATGACCTTTTTAGATGACCTTCAGCATCTGAGGTGAATTAGAGGAGGATCCTTTATGAATAAGGTAAATATTGTACCTCCGGTTTAGAAGTCTTTACACTTCTCATAATAGATCTGAACCTGAGGATCCTTGTTCTAGACAATACCTGTGAGTGGGTTGGGATGTTTACAGGTTTGCAAGAACCCTTGGCCTCAACATACCTTGCTACTGGAATGCTATAAGGTTGTATTATTTTTGGACTGATTCTTTGAAACCCTGGACTATTGACTCTTTATTTGAGTCCCCCACCCAGTTACAGGTTCTCAAACCTTCATCTGAAACTTTGAACACTCAAGGATCCCACCAGGAGAAACTGATAATCCAACACATGATCACAAACCCTTGTATATCATAAGCATACATTATATTGAATCATTTAACATTTGTCTATTTATTTTACAGGGTATCCATCTTCCCTTGGTTTGGTTTTGACCGTTCTTCTGCTCAGCTTATCTGCTTCAACACTTCTTCATCTATCTTCTTCAGTTATCCTCTTTAGTTATCTCCTTCAGCACACATCTTCAACATGGATTCAACAAGGAAAAGCAACATCACCTACCTCTTCTTTGAGTATCCTCTAGCAGGCATCAGGAAGATACATGCCCTTATCACCCCTGATCATGTTCCCTTATTCAGAGAGCATTATGGTGGAATCCTGGACATGATCATGGACCTGGATGCATCACAAAGGAGCATGATCCACACATGTCTTCAGTTTTATGACCCTCCTCTACGTTGCTTCACTTTCCCAGATTTTCAGATAGGTCCTTTGCTGGAAGAATACTCTATGCTATTGGGTGTCCCTATTAGAAGAGGAATTCCTTTCAATCCTGAAATGACTCCTCTAAAGAATGAAGACATAGACAAAGTACTACATCTGGAAGTAACCACAATTGATGAGCACATGACTTCTAAATCTGGAATCCCAGGCTTTCATCTGGATTTCTTGATTACTCAGGCTACAAAGCAAGCTGCAGTAGGGAATTGGGAAACTGTGTGTGCTCTCCTAGCCCTCAGCATTTATGGTATCATTTTGTTTGTAGACGAGCCTAAGTTTGTAAGCAAAAATGCCATCCACATCTTCATGCTAAAGAACCCGGTTCCCACCTTGTTAGGAGACTCTTACTACTCAGTTCATCAACAGAGAGGAAAACTGGTAAGATTTTGTGCCCCTCTCTTCTACAGTTGGTTGATGAAGCATATGCCGAAGACGGAGGCTTTCCTAAACCCACTTCAGTCAAGGAATTGTGCTAAGAGGATGATTTCTCTTACTTCAGAAGATATCAAATGGTATACTCAGAACACCAAGGGTCGAGACATAAGAACAAGTTGTGGGCAATACCCAAATGTTCCACTTATTGGAGTAAAGAGTTGCATCAATTACAATCCTTAACTTTTTAAAAGACAGTTGGGGTATGCCTTGATACATCCACCTAGAGAGCAAGACTTAGCGGAGTCTCTTTATTGTGATATTCAGAACAATCATGCCATTGCCCGACAAGCAGCCTGGGCTTGGGACCACATACAGACTAGAGGGACTGCTATTCTAGGGAAGTGCAACAACATAGCCTCTGCTCAGTACACTGAATGGTCCCGCATTAGAGAACATATTACTCGTATGCCATTCACCCTGGAAGATGTACCAGGGCCATCAGCAGTTGAGCCCCTAGCCACAGTGAGCCTAGAAGAGTTTGAAAAGTTGAAGGAAAGAAATACCCAGCTCGCCGAAGCTTTAAAGAAGACCCTTTGGGAAAGGAATGATGCTCACTTGGACATTAAGGTTAGAAAAGCTACGCATCAAGCATGTAACCAAGATTGAGAAGACTGAAGACTTCATCAGGAAAGCCCGAGCAGGAGAACTTGTGTTGAAGAATGCATGTAAGGAAGCAAAGATTCAAAGGGAAAGAGCTGAGCATTATCTGGAGGAGAGTCAGAATAGATGGGTCAGGATAACTGAGGCTCGTCTGAAAGAAGACCAGAAGATGCAAGCCAAGATAGAGCAGTTAGAGTCTAATGAGAAAAGAAGCCAAGAAGCACTGCTAGCAGCTCAGAAGGAGATCTCAGAGTTGAAACTCCGGGCGGGGTTAAAGAGATCCAAAGAACAAGACAAATATCAGAAGATGACAAATGCCATTGCAACCATAAACCTTCTCATCGGGACCATTACAAATCACCCAGTTGGACCGGTAACTGATGCTCTCCTAAAGGAAGTCAGGAAGGATGCATATGGGTTGGATGTTTGATTTTCTTTGTATTTGTTATGTATTTCGGCTCACCATGGTGATTTTGTTTGTTGTATTCTTGAATTTGGTTGTACTTTGATTCACCATGGGAGTTTGTTTGGTTATAATTCATGAACTATTTATATTTTGGCATTACCACTTGTATTTTTATGGTTATGTATTGGATTTTCTTATGGACTTCGTTTGCTTCAACATTGTCATCTCCCAGAGGTCTGGAAGGTCAAAACCAAGAACCAAACCGAATACCCTCTGAAGACAAATAGACATATTGCATTGCATGCTAAACTCATATCCTTTGTTTTGCAGGTGTTTTGTAGTTGACTTCTCACTTTGTTGATTATTTTAGGAAATATTTCTCGCAGAAGGGTCTTTTTCGTCAACCGAGTCCACAAATATCCAACTCGACACAACCTTCCGAGTCTACCAATGGATTAGCTACAACAGGAACTGACAGATGTGAGGACTCAGATGATAGATGTGAGGACAGAAGTGAGGACCCAAATGAATCAATTCATGGTTGTGATGACTGGACTGGCCCTGACCCAGGAAAGATTGAGGGAGTTGGTCGAGCGGCAAACCCCAAAAGATAACCATGCAGGCACTGGAGGTACTAGTAACAATGAGCACGAGCAAGCACGAACGACTCCAGTAGTATTTGGACCCGACAACAATCCTGAAGCTAATATCCTTGGGCATGGCCAAAGGAACACTAGAGATCGTATTCTGCAGGAAGGTCCTCAAGATGAGCAGTTTACAGTGTTAGGTGCTGGGGCTGATGAAGCTTATGATCGTCGTCTGGATGAGATATCTGAGAAACTGAGATCCTTGGAAACCCAGAACTCTTTGGGGTTCGATGTGATGGATATGGGCTTAGTGGAAGGGGTAAAGATTCCCCACAAGTTCAAGCCTCCATGCTTTGAAAAGTATAATGGTACCTCCTGTCCTTGTACCCATTTACAGTCTTTTTTGGGAATATTGAAAGCATATACCATGGATGAAAAATTGTGGATGTTTTACTTTGAAGACAGTTTAACCGAGGCATCAAGAGAATGGTACTCACACTTGTCAAAGGCTACTGTCAGAAACTAGAAAGACTTAGCTGAGGCCTTTGTACGCCAATATCAGTACAACCTGGAAATGGCACCCAATAGGACCCTCTTGATGGGTATGTCTCAGTCCTCGAGTGAAAGTTTCCGCGAATACGCTCAAAGGTGGAGACAGCTCGTTGCTGTTGTCCAGCCACCTATGTCTGAAAGGGAAATGGCTAATATGTTTATGAATACCTTAAAAGGGACCTACATTGATAGAATTGCTACCTTCTCTTCTACAAGTTTTCCTGATGTGGTCATAGCGGGAGAGAGAATTGAAAGTTTGTTGAAGATGGGTAAGATTTCTGACAATGGTGCTAGCTCCAGCAATGAAAAGAAACCCTTCTCAGGACCTAGAAGGACAGGGGAGACTAATGTAGTGCATGTTAGTAGAGGTAGACCCCAGTACTTGCAAAGATGAGTGGTTGCAGTCACCATCCCTACTCCAGCACCTCAACAATAACAATATCCTCAACAACAACAAAGATCTTACAATAACAACAACCAACAACAACATCATTTCCAACAAAGGCCTTCTCAGATTAATAGGGTGATCGATCCCATCCCGATGTCCTATGCATTCTTACTCCTGCAACTATTGAAGCTTAACCTGACTGAACTGAGGATGTTGGCTCCACCAGATCCTCTGAATCTTCCAAGGAATTATGATGTCAACGCCAGATGTGCTTTTCACTCCAATGTGCCTGGTCATTCAATAGAGAAGTGTAGGTCCCTGCACATGAAAGTCCAAGATTTGATTGACTCCAAAGCTTTGAATTTTTCACCTCCACCAAATGTCACAAGGAACCCAATACCAAATCATGGTGAGCCAAAGATCAATGCCATTGAAGAGGACCAACCAACAATTATGATTAATGACATTGCAAGTATTCAAACACCACTGGCTGAAGTAAAAGCTCAGCTATTGAAGTGACAAATGTTTCTGGGTTGTGAGGCCCGTTGTGAAGCTTGCAAAGTTTCTACCAATGGTTGTGCAAATCTGAAGAATGGTATTAGCAGTCTTATCAGAGAAGGCATTCTGCAAATCACATCAACAGTTCCATCTTCCACGAAGGCAACAAAAATCTCTCCTACATCACCAACAAACATTATCTCAACAGAATCTTCTACAACGCCAACAAAAGTCATTCCAACAAAATCGACTACAACAACAACCAACACCAGTAGTGACATTTCAACGGTTACCATCTATTATGATCCAGAAGCCATCCATGTTCCGAATTCTCTCAACAACAACTTTCAGCAACACCCTCATCAACATCAACAACTTCCTGCACCTGCACCATCTTCAATCAGACCTTCTGTTACCACCTATTATGATCCAACAACCATCCATGTTCCGGATTCTCTCAACAACAACTTTCAGCATCAACATCAACAACTTACTGCACCTGCACCATCTTCAATCAGACCTCTTGTCACCATCTACTATGATCCACAGACTATCACAACTCTTTCTTCTGGTGCAATTAGTCCGGTAACCATCATGGTGCCTGGGTCAATTCTCTATGACAACAATAGTGTCATGCCTTGGCACTATGGCTCAGATATTTACCGCCACGGAAGGAACGTTACCCTTGACGCTTCAGCTTCTACACCACAAATTGACAATGTCGGGGGAGTCGGAGGCTTCACTCGGAGCGGACGTCTCTTTGCTTTACAGTTTCCAAGAATTAATGCTGAAGCAGAAACTACTGCCAAAGCAAAAGGCAAAAGTGTGGTGCCAGAAGAACAGCGGAAAAAGAAACTCAGAAGACGTCCTTTGATCAGGATGTGGACGAGTTCATGAGGATTATCTAGAAAAGTGATTACAAAGTTGTGGATCAATTCCACCAAACACCCTCCAAGATCTCCATACTATCTCTGCTCATGTGTTTCGAGGCTCACCGGAATTCACTACTCAAGGTCTTGCACGCAACTTATATGCCGGAAGAAATCACGATCAATCAGTTAGAAACGGTGGTCGCAAATGTCAATACTAGTCATGGACTAGGTTTCACCAATGCTGACTTGACTAAGGAGGGCCATAACCACAACAAGGCTTTGCATATCACTTTGGAATGTAAAGGTGTTTTACTTTCTCATGTCCTTGTTGATACCGGATCATCACTCAATGTGTTGCCAAAGAAAGCTTTAGTCAAGCTGGAGTATGATAGTCTTGCACTCCGTCCGAGTAACCTAGTTGTCAGAGCTTTTGATGGTTCAAAGAGATCGGTTCTCGGAGAGATTGATATGCCCGTTGTAATTGGCCCACAAGTTTTAAAAACTACCTTCTATGTGATGGACATACAGCATGCCTATAGCTGTTTATTGGGTCGACCCTGGATCCACGCCACCGGCGCGGTAACTTCGACCCTTCACCAGAAGTTAAAATATGAGTGGGAAGGCCAAATTATCACCATCTGTGGAGAAGAAGACATCTTTGTCAGTCACCTGGCTACATACAAGTACATAGAAATGGATGGGGAGATCCATGAAACCACGAGTCAGGGTTTTGAAGCCTTGAATGTCAACGAAGCTACAAATGAGGTGTTTGCTGCATCCCAAGAGGAAAGGATGGACACTGTAACACGGTGGGAGAACTGACTTTTAGTCATGTTGCGGATAGCAAGAGTCGCCACCGACTTTTATTTTATCCAAGTGGAAAGGACATAAAAGAACAAGAAAGACCTATTTTTAAAAGACTTGGGTTCGAGGGGTAGGTTATATAAAGGGAAGGTGTTAGAACCCTTTATATCTATGGTTATCCATGGGCTCTTAGTTACTTAGCTCACTTAAATTGTTTTTGAAGAGTGTAATGTGTGATTAGAAATTTTTCTAAGTACTTTGTAATGATTCTCGTATGGATGTATACAAAGCCTTATTTTGAAAAATGTTTAAGAAAGTGAGGTGTAAAAAGTAATTTTAAGAAGTGAGCAAGTAACTAGGAGGTACCTACCCTAGACTAAGTCATTCATGTTCTTATATGTTCTTTCAAGGGTAAGACTATCCCTATTATTAAGGAATAGTGTAACACCCCAAATTTTCCCTCTTCTTTTTAGGCATCATATCACATCATATTCATCATGAATATATCATATTCTTGGCATCTTAGCATGGAAAGATGAGGCATAACATTCTCATGACCTAGCATTAGGCATATGATCATCTGTGGAGGGTTTTGAGGCATCACAAGCTATGACAAGGGGCCCAATGGATTTTTTCAAGTCCTGTGGGGGGTCTACATTGCATTCACAAGTTCAAGTTCATTTACAAAAGCTCAGAAGGTTGGAAGATCATCAGGGAATCCAGGCTAGGGCAAAGCTCCTACACAAGGATCCCAAATTAGGGTTTGAGTTTCAAGCAAGAAAACCTCAATACTTTGGCCATTTCATTTAGGCAAAGTCTTTCACATGTTAATAGGATCCTAGGTATGAAATTTGGTGATAAAATTCCTTTTGGAAGTCAAGCATTTCTTCAGTTGCTTGTAAATGAAGAAACTGGTCAACTGTGCCTTAGAAAAGTCAACTGTGAGATTTCAAGGGGTCCAACCCCATTTTTCTAGCCAAGGGATGTTCTTATAAAGTTAAAAGAGGTTTGTCAAGTTCAAAGATCAAGAATCATGAGATTTTGAGGTGTTTTGCAAAATTGGTGTGAAGTTGGTTATGGAAAATGCCATTTTTAGCAAGTTTTTGCCCTAAATTTCAAGTGATCATAACTTGGTGAAAAATTCTTCAAATGGACCAAAGTCAAACATGAAAGTTGGAGATTAAAGCCTCCCATTTTCAAAAAGTACAAGTAATTTTTCATAGCCTTCATGGTTAAGAAGATAGGGTCCTCGAAAATTAGGGCAAAACTAGGGCAAAACTTGATTTTTTCATTTGTGCACCAAAGCAAAAAGTCATGAATCTCATTTTTGGGTGTTGGTATGAATCAAATAGTGTTCCAATATTACAATTCAATGCAAATAGGTCATTTTTCTCCAAGAATTACACCAAATTCGTGCATGATGAGAATTTCATTCCATAAGTGTAATTTTTGCATGATCATGAGAAGTGTGTGATACTTTCATCCAATGGCCAGGATCTGTTTGGTTTGAAATCAAGGGTGAGATATGGAGTACACATGGGCAAGAAGCAAGGCAATGCATGAGGTTTTCATGAGATAACAACAAATTTGCAAATTTTTCAAAATCTCTCACATTCTCTCTTCACACGTGCAAAGCCTCTCATTTCTTCAGCATTTCCTCATGACCTCATTTATAAGCAAATTAGGGTTTTAGAAGGGTCCAGATATCTCTCATTTCATCACTCTCAAGTTTTGGCTCAATTTGCAATTTCTTTCGAATCTTTCTCTACACTTGCTCTCTTCACAAACCAACCACATATCCTTCATCCTTGAGAGCTCAGGATCACAAATCCCTCCATTGTTCAAGCTAATTCTCAAGATTCATCACCTTGCCATTTCAGGGCAGCAAGCCTCAAACTCTTAGATCCAACAAGTTTCAAGGCTCTAGTTGCATTTATTTTGCAACTAGAGTGCATTTGGAATGGATTGGCAGCATTTTCTTGGCTTATCACAAGCTATTTCAAGATCTGCAAGTTCAGGTGAGTTCAAAATTCTTAGATCTAGAAATGAAAATGGATGTGTGCTTTGTGATCTTCTGTTTGTGCTGAGCATGCTGCTTACTTTAGATTTGAATTTGGTGCCTTATTGAGCTTGATATGATGATTTGAATTTTTATGGTGAGAACTGTTTGCCTTCGATCCAGACTATTCAGTGTTCATGTGAGATTTTCATGGCCAAATTCGAATTCAGGATGACTTAATTACTTGATCTGGAGAATTTGGTGTTTTATTATTGATGTTTGTTTATGTTTTGAGTTTTCCGGTGCTGGAGCCCAAGCTCCGGTCACCGGATTCTGGACTGCGTGTTTGCTAGGGTTTTCATGGAGAAGATGATCTCCTCACCCTCAGATCATTTCATCTGGACGCATGAGATGGTGCCACCTCAATTAATGAGGCGTCCTCCCCCTCACGTGCATCTGATTTCTATTTTAATTATTTGTGTTTCGCATCCCACAATAACTCATGTGTTCCTTCACTCTGAGCCTATCATTTGGCCACGTCAATTTATGAGATGACCCCCAGGATGCGTCTGTTTAATCCTATGGCTTGTGTTTTTCCAGTATTTTTGTGAATTTCCACCCCAGGTATTGTGATACTGCGCAGACCTAGTGGGCTTAGACCACTATCCACACCCCCTCTTTACTTGGGCCCAAATCATTGAACTGACTTTCCCTTCTATTTGCACCCTCCTGGCTTTATTTCATTTTATTTCTTTTCTTTTATTTCATTTTCATATCATTTTGTTTTTTAATTTTTAAAAATACTTCTAAGCGTCAAAAAATTATGAAATAATTCATGGATGTCACTTTGAGTTTTCTTTAATTTTTCATATTTTTATTTTCCATTTATTTCTTGCTGACACGTGGATATTAATTCCCTCATTTAATTAATTCATTTTAATTCCTTTTTGTGCATGTTGTCTTGTCCATTTTCCATAGTGATCCTCATTTTGAATTTCTTGTTGGTTCTTTTTGTTCTGGATTCATAAGAAGATTTAGTTCATGTGTGATTTTTTCCCTGATTTTTAGAATCTTGTTTATTTGGTTTTGGCCTTTGACTTGTGAATGAAGTTTCTTAACCCTAGTTGATGTTTGAGCCCTCTTTTGACTTGCAAAGCTTCTGAATTTCTTCCTATCCTTTTGGAATGTTGTTATATCATGATTGAAGATCATTTCTCCAAGGTTGTGGAATTTTTGGATGCATTGTTGATTTGATTTGAATTTTGGTTCTTAACTTGTCCCATTTTGCTTCCTTTTGATCATAAGTCCTCTCCTTAGCTTAGAAGGGCACTTGTGCCAATTTCTTCATCTTATTTGGGGTCTCTTTAGGGCATTGGTACCTTTCTGATCTTGGTTGGGGGTTTGTGCTTTGGAAATTTTGTGATTTGCTTACCTTTGAAGTTATTCCTTTCTTATGTGCATCCACCTCATCTCTTTGCTTCTTTCTTTCCCATTATGTGATTGTTTAGCTTTGTGTGTAAACACCCCAAATTTTCCCTCACCCATTCACCATGGCTTGTGATCATGTCATATGCATAAAACTCAATCATAGCATCTCATACCACATTTTTGATTCACTGCATTGGTTCAAAGTCATCTGCATCTAGGGTTTGTGATCTGAACAATCCAAGAGCTTCTTGAGCCACTCCAGAGGTCATCAATCACTTAAAAGGGGTCCATGTGTGTTCAATCATCATATTATATCCTCTCAAAGTCAAGAATGTCAAAGAATCACAAGAACTGAAAATGGTGTGGAAGCAGAGCCAGGTTTAACTGCAGATGACCTAGAATTAGGGTTTTGGTTTCAGAGGCCATAACTCCAAATTTTTTGGTCATTCTTGTTTCTATTGGTCTCTATTTGGTATAGGGAGTGTGCATATCAATTTTCATGAAGAAATTCCATGGGGAAGTCATCTGATCAAGAGTTGACTTTTCAAGCAAGTCAGTGTAAAATCAGGGCATCTGAGGCCCCCAATGACCCAACCAAAGGGTGTTCTTCATCATTTTGATGGTATATGATCTTTATTTGATCATGAAAGGAGTTGTAAGTTCACAAAATTGAAGAATTTCAAGTCTTTTGCAAAGTTGACTTTTTGGGCAAGTTTGACTTTTAATGAAATTGTCATTTTAGGCAACTTTTTCAACCCTTACTTTTTGACTCAAAAAAGCTTCAAATGGAAAAACTTTGGTCATGAAAGTTGTAGAATGGATCATTCCCTTTTCAAAAAGTACAAGAACATGACCTAATTCATTTTGGATCAAAAGTTATGGCTTGTCAAAGTTGGCAAAATTCACTAAATTTCAAGTTATACACCAAAGAGGCAAAGTTGCAAATTCACTTCTCAAAGCCAATTAAGTCATCAAATGGATTTCTAAACTTCATCACATGATCATACAAGTCCTAAAAGTCAGATTGCATCCAAAGGATCACATGTTTTATGACTTATGGATCAAGATATTTCACAAAGAACCAAAGGCAAGGCAAGTTGCAAAACTCATCATAGCTTCTCATCCACTTGCTGGCTAGCTTGCTGATCAATCCTAGGCCTTTCCTCACATCATGCTGCGCAGGACATGCCTTTTGTACTTAGCTAGCAAGTAGCCCATGCCCTTCTTACACAACTTTGACATTTTGGCAAAAGGACCCATACCAATCAATAAAGCACACATCATGTCATCTGACCAATGGTATTTGTTTATACTAATCAAATGCAAGCCAAACATAACAAGAAGCAAGCCTGAAACACTTCATAGCACAGCATTCTCATTTTCCACCCCTTGTGCAAGAGCTTTCGAAACTCATCACACAAGTCATAAATACACAAACTAACTTCACAGATCAACTCAACACATCTTCCTGGTCACAAAGCACCTATCACCATTGCCTTAAACTCCCAGAATCACAAACACGATTCCCACCTACCATTGAACAGAACTCTTGCCATCTCTCAAACCAGCCATTGCAAACTTCAAACAAACATTGCAAGCTTCTCAGGGGGATCATTGGAGTGCATTTGAACCAAAGAAATAGCCAGAAAGCTCCTGAATCGAAAGCTTCAGTTCAGGTAGTCAACTCAAAACTTTTTTCCAGAAGCATGTTTTTAAGTTCTTAATAGCTTCTATGCACTCCCCTGATCATGAATATGTGATTATTTTTGAAAATGGTTGAGAAACCAGGGTGTATACAATGTCTGAAACTTTTGCCCTAAAAAATGTTTTGTTTCGTTTCAGCTGATTGATGAAGGATAAATGAGATTTGAGTGGGGGTTTTGATTCAGTGAGGTGTGGGAATGATTTATGGGCTTTTAGTTTTCGTTTTAGTGAAGTTTTGAGGATTTTGGAGATTTTCAGGTGGGAGTCCCACCGGAGAAGATGACCGGAGGTCTTCTCCGGCCACCTGAAAATAATTAGGGCTAATCCCTGTAATTAATGAGAGTTTGAATTGTGAGCGTTGGATGAGTTGACTTAGTCCATTCCCGCGTGCGTTCAATGGCCTGGATTGCTTCACTTAACCCTAATCCACGTCATTATCATAATTAATCCAGTTTAATTAATTTAAATAGGATTTAGCTCAGTTTGAATGTCAGCCTTTAGATTGCGCGCGCAGTCAACTTTTTATTTCCCAGATTCAATCCTGGCTCTCCATTGCGTTTACTTTTCATTTTCTTTAATTTTAATTCATTTATTTTGTATTTCTTTTCTCCATTTATTTTAAAATAGCAAAACCATTTTAAAAATTCTGAAAATTTTTGTGTAAACTTTCATTAATTTTCAGAAACCAAAAATATTTTTATTTTTATTTTTTGCATCAAAAAATATTTTTAAATCATTTAAAAGTTTATTTTTAATTAATTAATGAGAATTAATTAATTAAAAATACTTTTAGGCATTTAAAAATCACCAAAAAATTCATGAAACCTTCATAATCATTTAGAAACATTGTCCAACCCTCAAACCAAATTTCTTTTTTGATCTTGATGTCTTTTGAGAATTTTTCATGGAATTAAAATCATTTCAAGGCATTATTTTGATCAAAACTTCAAAAAAATCATTTCTGCCTAACCATTGAGAGTTGGACTTTGATTCTTCTTGCACTGCATTGTGTTTAGCATGTAGTTTGTGAGAGTAAATTGGTTTGATTTGATCTTTCATTTTCCATTTGTTTGGCATTTTTCTTGTTAAGGTACCCTAAAACCCTAGAAAACTTAGGAAATTCATAACCCTAATTAGGTTAAGAGTTAGAACCCCTCCTTTGGGCAGTGAGTTAGTATAGGTTTAGGGTTCCTTTGAGAGCATTTTCAATTTTTTATCTTGATATTTGCTTCTGATTTTGGTTTTTGTTTGATGCATGGATCATAAACCCTAATTTGGGCTTCCTTTTGCATCCATCTTGCATTTGCATTCATACCATATCTTGCCATGACATTTTGTGCATCCATTTGATTCATAATACATCTTAAGACATATTAAAATCATGTTTGATCATTGCCTCATTCATTTGCCATGTTGTATGTCATTTGCATTTCATAACTTTTCATGTATGTTCATGGTTCTAAGCATGCTTCCATTTGCATCCATTTGTTCATGTGATCATCCCCATGCCTTGTTTCATGTTTGCATCATCTCATAGCATCATTATCATCTCATATATGCTTCTGGTTTTGGTTTGCATCATGCCATTTCATTCCATTTTGCATTGCATTGCATTCCTTTCACTAACTTTTCAGGTGGTAAGCAACTTTGAGAAGTGAATTTGCCTTCACTTCTCACAATTTCTTTTCATCTCTTTCATGCATCCTTGCTGCATTTTGTTATGTTTTTGAGATTGAGCTTGCTCATTCTTCTTCTTCTCACTTTCTTTCTTCAAGTGACTTGTCTTCTTAAATGAAGCAAGTTACTTTGTTTCTCCTGATCCTTTCATCTGCTTCCTGGTGGTTCCATTGAAGATTTCTCTTGTTAACCTCACAAACCTTAGGAACAACCAAGCATGACAATGATTAGGATTTTGATTAGTCTCCCCACTTAGTTTTACCTTTGTGTCTCTTTGAGTCTTCTCTTCTCATCTCATAATCAGGGACTAAACCCTAAAGGCTTTAAGGCTTTGTGATTAAGCTTATGCCTGCATCCTTCTATTAGGATGGAGTGTATAACTTTAATCCTAAGTGTTAAACCCTTAATGTGTTTAAATCCTTTAATCAAATTCACTTAATAATCATCAAGACATCAAACTTGTAACTTGGGCCTTGCATTAGGGTTCTAATTCTTCCTTAATTGGTTAAGAAGGACTAACCCTAGTGTTAATGGACAAGTCCCCCTCAAGTTGTCTTACAAACCCTAAAATTCACTTCATCATCTTACCATTAACTAAAATCCACTTAATAAAGGATTTGTTTTGTCATGAGTTTAATCCCTAATCATGGATTAAGTTGAGGAGCTTTCCTCAGCTTAAACATTCTCATCTATTATCCTTCTATTAGGATGGTGTAATGAGTCTGTTTAATCCCTGATTATGGCTTAATCTCATTACTCAACACTAAACAAAAACATCTAAATGATCACAAGTAGGTTAATGATCTTAATCCTACATCAAAGGTGATTAAGTGTGAGAATCTGACTTCACACTTAAGGTATTCTCATTACCCCTAATCAGAGGGAAGATGTGATGAGTTTACTAACCCATTGGTTTAGGCATAAGCTCATTAACTTATGACAAATTTTCAAAAGCAATAAAAGACTGAAAACATAAAAAAACAAACAATAATCGTCTCCTTCGGGATTCTTTTCTCATCTCATTCACTCATAAACGAGAACTTGCTTCTTCCGTCTAATGCAAGACAGTTTGCATCTGTGCCAGACAGATCATACACTTGAGCATAGGCAAGTAAGCAGTTCACAAGTCAATTCATCTTTCTGTCTCTTTGAGTCGAACTACGGTGTTCTGACTTCCTCATTGCACGAGAGGATACGTAGGCATAACTTAACAGTTATCGAACAAAAGTCTTTGTATATCCCCCCTCCTTTCAGTTTCATTCTTTTAAGCCTCATGATCTTGAGCATTTCACTCCTGTTCCTACACTGACACTGTATATATCACACTTTGCACTTCTTTTACACTGACACCTGTACATCTTTTCCAGCTCTCTTTATACACAAATTGCACTGACACTACCCCTTTAAAACACAAATCCTTTAAGCGTGGATCCCGTCGAGTACGACGGACAATCTGGGTGCTAATACCTTCCCAGGTTGTAACCAACCCCCTTTCTCAGTCTCTCTGGTTCGCAACCGTCTTATCCATATCTTTTCTAGGTCTATGCAGCATTGCCTTTCCTCCGGGATAAAAATGCCTAGCTGGCGACTCTATTCATTCCCTGTGAGTTCACTCCTGTGTGTCCTCACATCTCCTTTCGCCGACCGTTCGCGTCTGTACCCCATTTGACCCGGCTTCATCTAGTGGGAGCGACAGCTTGGCGACTCTGCTGGGGACCCTTATACTGTAACCAGGGCTTCTGGTTCTTTTTGTGGGTTCCTCCTAGCTCTTGATTGATTTGTGTTTACTGGGGTGTTATGTGCTATCTGTGTTTGTATATTTGTTTTGTTTATTGCTTTACGTACAGTTTGTTTTACTGCTTTCTTTATAGCTTTACATATATCATACTGTCATACTGTGCTGGCTGAATCTGTTTTATTGCTTTGGTGGGTGGGTGTTCTATTGAGAGTTGAGGTCCTATACCTGGGACCTGAGTGACACCTAGGCTAGAGTGGTTCATGTTCTTTCCCATTCCATTTCGGTCTGGTGCGGGAATATGAAACACGGTTCAGATATGGGTTTCTTCTTGAGAACTCTGTGCTACAGATTTCCTGTAGTGCTAGGGCTATCTGGGAAGCCTGCTAAGTCTGGATGACCTTCAGTATTGACCTTCAGAAACTGAGGTGAATTAGAGGAGGATCTTTTATGGTTATTGTAAACACTGTACCTCCGGGTTAGAAGTGTTTACACTTCTCATAACTGATCCAAGTCTGAGGATCCTTGTTTTAGAACACTACCTGTGAGGGGGTTGGGCTGTTTACAGGTTTGCAGGAACCCTTGACCTCAGCATACCCTGTTACTTTGTTTTGATTAAGAGTACTCCATTTTGGAACAGTTCTTGTGATTCTTAACCCTGGACATGTGACTCTTTATTTGAGTCCCCCACCTTGGTTACTGGACTTATGAACCTCCATCTGGATTTCTTGAACATACCTGGACTTATATCAGAGCACTTGATCAGATCCAGCTCAATCACAAACCCTTGCATATCATTTGCATACATCATCATTGCATCATTTTAACATTTGCTTATTTGTTTTTCAGGGTATCCATACTTTATTTTGGCTTGGTTTTGACCCCATCATCAGAATAGACCTATCCTCATCAGCATCTACTTCAGCTATCAGCTACCTGCTTCAGCCACCTGCACCAGCCTGTCAGTGGCCCATTTTCAGTGTTATTCTCAGCATCTGTCTAAGCTCTTCTTCAGAAACATGGCACCCAAGAAGAGTAATATCTCCTATCATTTCTTTTGGCCTGAGCTAGCTGACATCAGGAAGATTCAGACCCTGATTACTCCAGATCATATACCACTATTCAGAGAACACTACGGAGGCATACTTGATGTGGTTATGGATTTGGACCCTTCACAAAGGAGCCTGATTCATACTTGCCTGCAGTTCTATGACCCCCCTCTGAGGTGTTTTACCTTTCAGGATTTTCAGTTGGGGCCTTTATTAGAGGAGTATTCATCATTGGTTGGTGTACCTATCAGAGGTGGAGTCCCCTTCAACCCTGAGATGGCTTTTCCCAGTAATGAAGAGATAGCAAAGGCATTACATCTGGAACCAGTTCTGATTGGGCAGAATATGACTACCAAGGCTGGGATTTCTGGTCTACACTTGGATTTCTTGACCTCTCAGGCTATTCTGAAAGCCTCCTTGGGGGAGTGGAAGGCAGTCTGTGCATTATTAGCCCTTAGCATATATGGGGTTATATTATTTGCAGATGAGCCTAAGTTTATTAGCAAGAATGCAATCCATCTTTTCATCCTGAGGAACCCAGTGCCCACCTTACTGGGAGACTTCTACTACTCTGTCCACCAAAGGAATGAAAAGCAAAGAGGAAGATTGGTGAGGTGCTGTGCTCCCCTGTTCCATACCTGGTTGCTCAGACACTTGCCCAAGACTGATGCATTTTTGAACCCTCACCAGCAGAGGAACTGGGCCAGAAGACTCACTGCTTTAACTGCAGCTGATATCAGGTGGTGCACTCAGAGCACCAAGGGCAGGGACATCATTACCAGTTGTGGGCAGTTTCCCAATGTACCCCTGATAGGAGTGAAGGGTTGCATCAACTACAACCCTCAGCTATTCAAAAGACAACTGGGCTATGCATTGGTCCACACTCCTAAGGCACAAGACATGGCTGAGACTCTTTACTGTGAGAATAAGCCTAATCTGGCCATTGTCAGGCAAGCATCCTGGGCTTGGGACAATGTCCAGACTAAAGGAGTAACCATTCTTGGGAAATGCAATAATGTGGCCTCAGCACAGTACTATGAGTGGTCCCATGCCAGGGCTCAAATTTCTGGAATGCCTTTCACCATTGAGGATGCACCGGGACCCTCCACAGCACCACCTCCTGCCACTGTCAGCTTAGAGGAGTTTGAGAATTTGAAAGAAAGAAATGAGAATTTGACTCAGGCTCTGCAGAAGACCCTCTGGGAGAGGAGTGATGGTCGGCTGGACATTGAAAGGTTGGAAAAGCTTAAGGTGGAGCATCTGGCCAGGATTGAAAAGTCAGAGGATACATCAAGAAGTCGAGGGCTGGAGAGCAGATCTTGAAGAATGCCTGCAAGGAGGCTCAGTTCCAGAAGGCCAGGACTGATTTGTATCAGTAAGAGAGTCAAGCCAGGTGGGTCAGGATCACCGAAGCTCGTACTCTGGAAGATAAGAGGACTCAGGACAAGATTGAGCAGTTGGAGGCTAGTGCAAAGGAGCAGCAGGAAGCCCTGCTAGCATCCCAAAGAGAGATCTCAGAGTTAAAGATTAGAGCTGGTGTGAAGAGGTCAAAGGACCAGAGTCAACACAAGAAGCTAACTGCAGCTGTTACTACCAGGAATCTCCTTATCAGGAATCTCACAGAGCGTCCAGCTGATCCTGTGACTGAAGCACTTCTCAAGGAAGTTCGGGAGGATGAGTTTGGTCTTGGAGTCTGACTTTTGCTTGTTGTTGCTTTCATTTCATGTACTTTTACCTTTTATGTTGTATTTTTGCCCCTCAGAGGGCATGATTTGTAAGAAACAAACTATGTATCATTTACTTTTTGTAATATATGTATCAGATTATTGGATCAGAGTTTCTTTCAAGCAACATCACAAGCATCTTCCTCAAAGGTCTGGAAAGGTCAAAACCAAGTGCCAAGCCGGATACCTTGGAAACAAATAAGCATACTGCATTGCATGCTAACCTTTGTTTGTTTTGTAGGTTTGTTTTGTTTTTTGTTACTAACTCTGTTGTGATCTCAGGAACTATTGCTCGACGTCGGGTGTTCCCACTCAACCGTCCACACAGATATCCAACCCGCAACAACCTTCCGGGTATACAGATGGACCAGGTACAACAGGACCTTACAGAGGTCAGGAACCAAATGGCCAACGAGAGGTTGGAAATGAGGAATCAGATGACACAATTTATGGAGGTGATGAATGGTTTAGCACAGAGCCAAGAGAGATTGAGGGCTTTAGTAGAGAGGCAGACTCAGGAAGATCCCCATCTAGGGACTGGTGGGACAAGCAACAATGAGAGGGTTCAGCCTCATATCAACCCACCTGTATTTGGACCCCACCTTCATCCGGAAATCAACATCCCTGCTAATGTACAAGGGAATGCTACCACAGGCAGAGTGCTGCAAGAAGACCCCCAGGAAGATCAGTTCACAGTGATGGGAGCCGGGGATGAGGCCTATGACAGAAGGCTGGATGAAATTGCTGAAAAATTAAGGTCCTTGGAGTCTCAAAATTCCTTGGGTTTTGATGTTATGGACATGGGCTTAGTGGATGGGGTCAGGATTCCCCACAAATTTAAACCACCGTGCTTTGAGAAGTACAACGGGACTTCCTGCCCACGGACCCACTTGCAATCCTTTCTGGGGAGGCTGAAGGCATACACCATGGACGAAAAGCTGTGGATGTTTTATTTCGAAGACAGTTTAACTGGAGCATCAAGGGAATGGTACTCCCATTTGACTAGAGCAACCATCAGATGCTGGAAGGACTTGGCTGAGGCCTTCATTTACAATACCAGTATAATTTGGATATGGCACCCAACAGGACCCTCCTGATGGGGATGTCACAGTCATCCATGGAAAGCTTCCGGGAGTACGCCCAGAGGTGGAGACAGCTAGCTGCTGCTGTCCAGCCACCCATGTCAGAGAGGGAGATGGCTGATATGTTTATGAACACCCTCCAAGGGACATACATTGATAGGCTAGCTGCCTTTTCTTCTACCAGCTTTGCGGATGTCGTTATAGCTGGAGAAAGAATTGAGAGCCTATTAAAGATGGGCAAAATTTCTGACAACGGTACCAGCTCATCCAGCAACACAAGGAAACCTTTTGTGGGCCCAAGAAGAACTGGTGAGACCAATGCTATCCATACCAGCAGGGGCAGACCCCAATATGTTCATAGGTCTGTGGCAGCAGTCACCATTCCCGCTCCAGTTCATCCACAACCAGCTTATCAACCACAGCAACAAAATTATCAGCAACACACTCAGTATCCTCCTCAGAGAAACTACAACAACACCAACAACAATCAGCAAAGACCATTTCAACAGAGACCGTCTCAGGCCAATAGGGTGATCGATCCGATCCCTATGCCTTATGCCACATTATTGCCATAACTCCTAAAACTCAACCTGGTTGAGCTAAGGACGTTGGCACCTCCAGATCCTGCCAGTTTACCCAGAAATTATGACGCCAGCGCCAGATGTGCTTTTCATTCGAATGCACCTGGCCATAGTACAGAGAAGTGCAGAGCTTTGCACATGAAGGTACAGGACTTGGTAGATTCTAAGGCTCTAAACTTTGCACCACCACCGAATGTTAACAAGAACCCTATGCCAAACCATGGTGGCCCCAGAATCAATGCTATTGAAGAAGACAAGCCGTCTTACTTGATAACCAGTGTGGGTCAGATTCGGACACCCTTGGTAGAGATCAAAGCTCAACTCCTTGAATGTCAAATGTTCCCTGGATGCGAGCTAGGGTGTGCTTATTGCAACATTTCAGTGAATGGATGTGATAACTTGAGAGATGGCATAGATGGTCTCATCCAGAGTGGCCTGCTTCAAATCACAACATCAATACCTACCAATCCAGCAATCTCCTTAACAACAGTTCCCGAGTCTTCTACAACTGCAACAACCATTGTTCCAAATAACTTTTCAATCTCATCAACGAATGTTTCATCTGTTGCTTCGACGGACCAAATATCAGCAAACATCCCTTCTACAACTTCAGCACCCCTTCATTCAGAATCTCCTACAACAACAACACCCATCCAGTCAACAATGTCTCCTACAACATCAACAGCAAACAATGAAGATGTCTCAACTGTTACAATTTATTATGATCCTGAAAATGATTCTGCCTACAACTCACAAAACGCCACTCCTATCAGAGCACCAGTCACAATATACTATGATCCACATACTATCATGGTCCCTTCTGCAGCTGCTATCAGTCCAGTCACTATCACAGTGCCTGGGCCAGTACCTTATGAAAGCAGTAATGCCATCCCTTGGCATTACGGCTCTGATCTATACTGCGAAGGACAGAAAATCACTCTCGAATCATCAACTTCTTCACCACAAATAGACAATGTGGGAGGAGGCGGAGGCTTCACTCGAAGCGGACGTCTCTTTGCCCCGCAAATTCAAAGACCCCCTGCTGAAGCAGAAGCTGCCGCCAAGGCAAAAGGGAAGAGTATGGCGCAAGAAGAGCAAATTGTTAAGGAAGCTTTGAAAACACCTTTTGATCAAGAAGTTGATGAATTCATGAGAATCATCAAGAAAAGTGATTACAAGATAATGGACCAGCTTCACCAGACGCCTTCTAAGATCTCCATTCTATCATTGTTAATGTGCTCCGAGGCTCACCGGAACGCACTACTAAAAGTCTTGCACGCAGCTTATGTGCCGGAAGAGATCACAGTCAATCAGTTGGAAGCTGTGGTTGGGAATGTAAATGCTAGTAATGGACTAGGATTTACCAACACTGATTTGACTACGGAAGGCCGCAATCACAACAAGGCTTTGCACATTACCATGGAATGTAAGGGTGCAGTTCTTTCCCATGTACTGGTAGACACAGGATCATCCCTCAATGTCTTGCCTAAGAAAGCCCTTGTGAAGCTGGAGTATGAAGGATTGGCATTGCGTCCCAGCAACTTGGTAGTAAGAGCCTTTGACGGTTCTAAGAGATCAGTTCTGGGAGAAATTGAGTTGCCGATAACGATTGGCCCACAAACTTTCAAAACGACCTTCTACATGATGGACATTCAGCCTGCCTACAGCTGTTTGTTGGGTAGACCATGGATTCATTCCGCTGGCGCAGTTACGTCTACCCTTCACCAGAAGTTAAAATTCGAGTGGGAGGGCCAAGTCGTTACTATTTGTGGAGAGGAAGATATTTTTGTTAGCCATCTGGCTACATACAAATACATTGAGATGGATGGGGAGATCCATGAAACTATGAGTCAAGGGTTTGAGGCCTTGAACATAAATGAAACATCTGTTGTACCTGGAACCTCAATGACATCTTATCAACAAGCCCGAAAGGTTGTTGAAGAAGGGACTGCCCAAGGCTGGGGCAAGCTGTTACCTGTGGAGAAGAAAGAGGATAGATTTGGGTTGGGTTACAAACCAACTCAACAAGATCAATCAGAGGCTGCTAAGGAGCCCAGCTTTGTTAGTGGGGGGATGCTCACCCCTGATGCTGTCAACAATTTGGAAGACGAGGATGAAAGCGACTGCAACCTAGAGAATTGGATTCGTCCAAAGGTCCCGGGGAGCAGTATCTCAAACTGGTCTTCCCAGGAAATTATAAGAGTTACTCCTGCAGAGTAATTATTATTTCCTGTATATTTTTAGCATGCATCAAGTCTTGCATCTTGCCCAAGATGACAAGACTCATTTTGTAATCGGGCCATCTGTAATTTTTGTGCAACAAGATTAATCAATGAAATATCAGACATATTTTGCAAATGAGTCTTTTTCTTTTCCGCTCACTGTTTTTCCATTTTTCTTTTTGTACAAAAAAATAAATGGCAATGTTTTCAAAATGACGACTTTATTTCACTTTTTTAAACAAGATTAAAATCAATCACTAAAATGAACAAACTGAACCCTTGCAGAGAGTGCCTTCTAGACCGCACCGACAACAACACGGCTATGACTTCGTATGACTTTGACAGTCCAATCAATCAAGCTGATGAAGGGGTTGAAGAAGAATATGAGCTTCCTGAAGAGCTAGCCAGGTTGTTGAGACAAGAGGAAAGGGTTATCACTCCTCATCAGGAGGAGGTCGAAACAATTAATCTTGGAACAGATGAAGACGTGAAAGAAGTTAAAATCGGGGCCTGCTTACAAGACTCAGTGAAGAGACAACTGATTGCCTTGCTTCAAGAATATGTGGATGTGTTTGCTTGGTCTTATCAAGATATGCCAGGGTTGGACACCGACATTGTTGTGCACAAGCTGCCTTTAAAAGAAGATTGCCCACCGGTTAAGCAGAAACTGCGCCGTACTCGCCCAGACATGGCAATGAAAATCAAGGAAGAGGTACAAAAGCAGTGGGACGCCGGGTTCCTTGCTGTAACTAGCTATCCACCGTGGGTTGCTAACATAGTACCTGTGCCTAAGAAAGACGACAAAGTAAGGATGTGTGTCGACTACCGGGATCTGAACAGAGCCAGTCCGAAAGATGACTTCCCATTACCTCACATTGATGTATTGGTGGATAATACAGCTCAGTTCTCGGTATTCTCCTTCATGGACGGATTTTCAGGATACAATCAGATCAAGATGTCACCTGAAGACATGGAGAAGACAACCTTCATCACACCTTGGGGCACGTTCTGTTACAAGGTGATGCCATTCGGACTGAAGAATGCTGGTGCAACGTATCAACGGGCTATGGTAACATTATTCCACGATATGATCCATAAAGAAATCGAATGTTATGTGGATGATATGATTGCCAAGTCCCTCACTGAAGAAGACCACCTGGTAAATCTGCTGAAGTTATTCAAGCGTCGGAGGAAGTACCAACTGAAGTTGAACCCCAACAAGTGCACATTCGGGGTGCGATCTGGTAAGCTGCTGGGTTTTATTGTGAGCGAGAAAGGGATTGAAGTTGACCCTGATAAAGTCAAAGCCATTCAAGAAATGCCTGCACCGAAGTCTGAAAAAGAAGTTCGAGGGTTCTTAGGTCGATTGAACTACATTTCACGGTTCATATCTCACCTTACAGCAACCTGTGAACCTTTGTTCAAATTGTTGAGAAAAGAACAAACGGTCAGGTGGAACGAAGACTGCCAGAAGGCTTTCGACAAGATCAAGTAGTACTTGCAAGAACCTCCAATCCTTATGCCTCCAGTTGAAGGAAGACCTCTGATCATGTATTTGACAGTTTTAGAAGAGTCGATGGGGTGTGTGTTGGGCCAGCATGACGAGTCTGGTCGAAAAGAGTATGCAATATACTACCTAAGCAAAACGTTTACCGACTGTGAACAACGTTATTCACTGCTCGAGAAAACTTGTTGTGCTTTAGCGTGGGCTGCTCACCGACTGAGACAGTACATGTTGACCCACACTACTTTATTGATCTCCAAGATGGATCCGGTCAAATACATATTTGAGAAGCCAGCACTTACCGGACGGGTTGCAAGATGGCAAATGATCCTCACGGAATATGACATCCAATACACATCTCAGAAAGCCATCAAGGGCAGTGTATTGTCTGAATATCTTGCTGAGCAACCCATTGATGATTACCAGCCAATGAGATTTGACTTCCCTGATGAAGACATCATGTTCATAAAAGCAAAAGATCATGAAGAGCCTGTTCACACTGAAGGGCCCAACCCGGAAGAAGAATGGACTATGATGTTTGATGGGGCTATTAACATGAATGGTCGTGGTGTTGGTGCAATACTCATTACACCTAAAGGAGTTCACATGCCTTTCTCGGCAAAACTCACCTTTAACTGCACTAACAACGAAGCTGAATACGAAGCTTGCATTATGGGTCTTGAGGAAGCCATTGACCTTAGGATCAAGACATTGACCGTGTTCGGAGATTCAGCTCTGGTAATCAATCAAACCAACGGCAAATGGTACACCCACCATGATCATTTGATACCTTACAGGGATTATACAAGGAGGTTATTGACTTTCTTTACAACAGTCAAGCTTGAGTATATCCCTCGGGACGAAAATCAGTTTGCAGATGCTCTGGCTACCATTTCATCCATGATCAAAGTTCAAGCTGCTAACTTTTTACCTCAAATCTCAGTGTCCAGACTCGACAGATCAACATATGTATTCGCAGCAGATGTTGTCAAGGATGATAAGCCTTGGTTCCATGACATTAAGTGCTTCTTGGAGGATCAAACATACCCACCTGGGGCATCTTCCAATGATAAGAAGACTTTGAGAAGGCTTGCTGGTAGTTTCTTCCTGAACACTGATGGTTCCCTGTACAAGAGAAACTTTGATATGGTGCTCCTCAGATGCGTTGATAGAACAGAAGCAGACTTGTTGATGCATGAAGTGCACGAAGGATCCTTTGGTACCCATGCGGGAGGACATGCAATGGCTAAGAAGTTGCTAAGATCAGGTTATTACTGGATCACAATAGATGCAGACTGTTGTGCCTATGCCAGAAAATGCCATAAATGCCAGATTTATGCAGATAAGGTGCATGTGCCTCCCAATCCTCTGAATGTGATGTCTTCACCCTGGCCCTTTGCTATGTGGGGCATTGACATGATTGGCAAAATTGAACCGACCGCTTCGAATGGCCACAGATTCATCCTGGTTGCCATTAACTATTTCACCAAGTGGGTCGAAGCAGCATCCTATGCAAATGTTACCAGGCAAGTGGTAGCCATATTTCTGAAGAGGGATATCATTTGTCGATATGGAGTTCCCGAGCGGATCATTACTGATAATGGTTCCAACTTGAATAATAAAATGATGGCAGAGCTATGCCGGGACTTCAAGATCCAACACCACAATTCTTCTCCTTACAGGCCAAAGATGAATGGCGCTGTTGAGGTAGCTAATAAGAATATCAAGAAGATTGTGCAGAAGATGGTAGTCACCTACAAAGACGGGCATGAAATGCTACCGTTTGCTTTGCATGGGTACCGCACGTCAATCAGAACATCCATTGGGGCAACACCGTATCAGCTTGTGTATGGTATGGAAGCAGTCCTACCTGTTGAAGTTGAATTACCCTCCCTACGGGTATTGATGGATGTTAAGCTGAACGAAGCCGAATGGGTCCGGTCCCGATACGAACAACTGAGTCTGATTGAAGAGAAAAGATTGGCTGCAATCTGTCATGGGCAGTTATATCAGAAAAGAATGAAGAAAGCCTTCGATCAGAAAGTTAGGCACCGAGAGTACCAAGTAGGGGATCTTGTGCTGAAAAGAATCCTCCCTCCTCATACAGACCACAGGGGCAAGTGGACTCCGAACTATGAAGGACCATTTGTAGTAAAGAAAGTTTTTTCTGGTGGAGCACTCATGCTCAGTACTATGGATGGTGAAGACTTCCAGTCCCCTGTGAATTCAGATGCAGTTAAAAAATACTTCGCATAAAATGACCCGTTGGACATAAAAACAGAATGTAAGTCCAGGCAAAAATAGGGCATCCCGGCGAGTCAAAAACAGAATAAAAGACTCGGGCAAAAGTAAGGGAAAATAAACAAAAAATGTACACCCGCTGAGTTGAAAAGCCGCATTGGACAACTCATGCAAAAATGGGTATCCCGATGGATTGAAAACCCGAAAGGGCGATCCATGCAAAATAAGGGAATAAGCAAACAATTGCATTCTGAATTCGTCTGTATCACTTACAACTCGGTAAACTTCGAAAAGATCAAGCTTCTATCAGAATCAGCCTTCTTCAGAAAGCAAGGTGAGAAGAACGTCAAATGTCATACGAGTCATAGCAGGAGGGAAGCTCCTTTAAGCGTCGACAACATTGCCAATATTTTATTTCCCAATTTGTAGCAATATCCTCATTTCAGGGGATATGTTTCTTTAACTGTATCTCGCCAATTCAGGGCACATGAATTAATAAAAATCAGATTTTCAGTCATGTTTCGTCTTGTACATTTTTTTATTTGCAAAAATGTCTGATGTCTTAAGAGAAACTGATTGCCTGAATACAGATGCTTATCTTCAAAAAATAATGATAATGACAAAAGTCACATGCTTGCAGGAAATATACTTACTCTCAGAAGTGTCTAAACTCCTATGACGGAATCCAGTAGAGGATACCTCGGGATCACTTGTGCGTTTCCCTATCTTTGCAGGATTGCAGGTATCCAAAACGCAACTTGGGGCATGAAAGCTTCACCCCAGCAAGCTGACAAATCAACACTCAGTCTTAGCACCCAAAGTGTTTTCTCCCCAGCTGAGTTTCCACTTGCTATTTCTCCCTAGCTAAGGTGCCAATCATTCTTCCTCAGCCAAATACAAAAATCAGGGAACCATCTCCCCACAGAGTTTCAGCCTCTATCCAGAAGAGCAGCGCACGAAGGGATCACAACAGAGTGAAGAAAGCTTCTACAAACCCCAGCTGGGTCCCTCATTATTGGAATAGGTTTATCATGGACCCATTCCCCAAGCAGATATCATCTCATCAGATCTACCAATGATCTCATCCCCAGCTGGGATGTCCATTTCAAGCAGATTGGCCAGAGATCTTCATGGCAACGGGATCCGAATCCCGGTTTGGTATCTTTGCATAATCATAGCATTCACATCATATTCACCCACAAAGCGTAGCATTCCGTCTAGTACGGAGCATTATGGAAAAAATCAAACATATTGCATAATCATAAGCCATGTTCTAAATCAAACACTTGTGAATATTGACAATCCATCGGCAATATACAGAAAGCTCCCCAGATTCCCCAGCAAAAGCAGTTGCCTTACATTCACAAACATCAGTATGTACTCCTTGTGGCACCCGCCCGTGTCATATCCCCAGCAGAAAGCCAAAGCATCCCCTTTGCACTCACAGATGCTTGTATATATATACATTTCCTTGACATCCGTCCATGTCATTTTCCCCAACACAGTAACATAAACACTTTGTATATCAGATATTTGTTTATACTATACTTTTCTCCTTTTGACACTCGTTCGTGTCACTCTCCCCAGCAGGTTAAACACTCATATATACATCACTCATACTTACCACTCATGTTACTCTCATACAGGTACTCGTCCGTATCTTGTATATACTACTTAAATCCCCGCAGATTCGACACTAGTCCTTGTTCTTTGTTAACCAGTTGGTACTCGTCCGTACCATCATCTCAGAACATGTGTCAAGCGTTTGTTTCTACCTGATACTCGTCCGTATCATAGTCTTAAGGATGCTCGTCCGCATCTTTAATCCATACACTGTGTCAAGCACTTTTGTCTTCTTGAATATAGACACTCGTCTGTGTCTACTATTCCCCAGAAGGGTCCCTTCAGATTCAACACTCATCCGTGTTCTCTGTTAACCAGTTGATACTCGTCCGTATCATCATCTCTGAGCACGTGTCAGTATTTGTTTCTACCCGATACTCGTCCGTATCGTAGTCTTAGGGATGCTCGTCCGTATCTTTAATCTATACACAAACATCTAAACACTTATGCCTTTTGTTTATTGGATGTAAACACTCGGCTGTGTTTACTATTCCCCAGTAAATCGCCAACAAAGCAATTTTCTTTTTATCTGACATTCGTCCTATGTCATGATAAAATTTGAGAGCAGCCGTCCCCTGCTAGGTGGTCGTCCTCCACCTCTTGATGATCGTCCTTCATCATTTTATCCAATGGCCGTCCCCATTGTTGATTTTGGTTATCTGGCATTCGTCCTATGTCATGATAAACCCTGAGAGCAGCCGTCCCCTGCTAGGTGGTCGTCCTCCACCTCTTGATGATCGTCCTTCATCATGCTCATCTTATGGCCGTCCCCATCGTTGACCTTTTATCCGGCATTCGTCCTGTGTCGCGATATTTTCGGCAGCCGTACCCTGCCAGGTGGTCGTCCTCCACCTTAGATGACCGTCCCTCATCTTATCCCCAACAGAGCAGTCGTCCCCTGCTAGGTGATCGTCCTTCACCTTTGATGACCGTCCCTCATCATCTGTTTATTTTATTTATTCTTTAACCCGATGGACGTCCCTGTCGTGGTCCCTTTTCCTTTTTTCCTGATGATCGTCCATCATCAGTTTAGCCCGATGGCCGTCCCCATCGTTGGTTACTTTGCTTTATGAACTTGATGGCCGTCCCCGTCATGTTTCATTAATCCCCAGAGAACTTTATAGCTTTATCTTGATGGCCGTCCCCATCATAATTCTTTTATCCCCAGCATGTCGGCCGTCCCCGTCATTGCTTTATTTTCCGCACTTTTCCCAGCATGTCGGCCGTCCCCGTCATTGCTCTTTACCCAGCAGTCGTCCTCTGCTCGACGGTCGTCCTCCGTCGCCCACACTTTACAATATACTTTACTTTCTTTTACAATCTATATCCCTTTTCTTCTTCATTCTGTGAGTGCAAATTTTGGACTGTCTTTGGTATTCAACCACAAGTTATCTTGTTTGCCTGTTAAGCCGTCGCTTACATCCTGCACAGCTAACTCATGTTTGAATAGGGGCAGCTGTAAACACCCCAAATTTGCCCTCACCCATTCACCATGGCTTGTGATCATGTCATATGCATAAAACTCAATCATAGCATCTCATACCACATTTTTGATTCACTGCATTGGTTCAAAGTCATCTGCATCTAGGGTTTGTGATCTGAGCAATCCAAGAGCTTCTTGAGCCACTCCAAAGGTCATCAATCACTTCAAAGGGGTCCATGTGTGTTCAAGCATCATATTATATCCTCTCAAAGTCAAGAATGTCAAAGAATCACAAGAACTGAAAATGGTGTGGAAGCAGAGCCAGGTTTAACTGCAGATGACCTAGAATTAGGGTTTTGGTTTCAGAGGCCATAACTCCAAATTTTTTGGTCATTCTTGTTTCTATTGGTCTATATATTGTATAGGGAGTGTGCATATCAATTTTCATGAAGAAATTCCATGGGGAAGTCATCTGATCAAGAGTTGACTTTTCAAGCAAGTCAGTGTAAAATCAGGGCATCTAAGGCCCCCAATGACCCAACCAAAGGGTGTTCTTCATCATTTTGATGGTATATGATCTTTATTTGATCATGAAAGGAGTTGTAAGTTCACAAAATTGAAGAATTTCAAGTCTTTTGCAAAGTTGAATTTTTGGGCAAGTTTGACTTTTAATGAAATTGTCATTTTAGGCAACTTTTTCAACCCTTACTTTTTGACTCAAAAAAGCTTCAAATGGAAAAACTTTGGTCATGAAAGTTGTATAATGGATCATTCCCTTTTCAAAAAGTACAAGAACATGACCTAATTCATTTTGGATCAAAAGTTATGGCTTGTCAAAGTTGGCAAAAATCACTAAATTTCAAGTTATACACCAAAGAGGCAAAGTTGAAAATTCACTTCTCAAGGCCAATTAAGTCATCAAATGGATTTCTAAACTTCATCACATGATCATACAAGTCCTAAAAGTCAGATTGCATCCAAAGGATCACATGTTTTATGACTTATGGATCAAGATATTTCACAAAGAACCAAAGGCAAGGCAAGTTGCAAAACTCATCATAGCTTCTCATCCACTTGCTGGCTAGCTTGCTGATCAATCCTAGGCCTTTCCTCACATCATGCTGTGCAGGACATGCCTTTTGTACTTAGCTAGCAAGTAGCCCATGCCCTTCTTACACAACTTTGACATTTTGGCAAAAGGACCCATACCAATCAATAAAGCACACATCATGTCATCTGACCAATGGTATTTGTTTATACTAATCAAATGCAAGCCAAACATAACAAGAAGCAAGCCTGAAACACTTCATAGCACAACATTCTCATTTTCCACCCCTTGTGCAAGAGCTTTCGAAACTCATCACACAAGTCACAAACACACAAACTAACTTCACAGATCAACTCAACACATCTTCCTGGTCACAAAGCACCCATCACCATTGCCTTAAACTCCCAGAATCACAAACACGATTCCCACCTGCCATTGAACAGAACTCTTGCCATCTCTCAAACCAGCCATTGCAAACTTCAAACAAACATTGCAAGCTTCTAAGGGGGGTCATTGGAGTGCATTTGAACCAAAGAAACAGCCAGAAAGCTCCTGAATCGAAAGCTTCAGTTCAGGTAGTCAACTCAAAACTTTTTTCCAGAAGCATGTTTTTAAGTTCTTAATAGCTTCTATGCACTCCCCTGATCATGAATATGTGATTATTTTTGAAAATGGTTGAGAAACCAGGGTGTATACAATGTCTGAAACTTTTGCCCTAAAAAATGTTTTGTTTCGTTTCAGCTGATTGATGAAGGATAAATGAGATTTGAGTGGGGGTTTTGATTCAGTGAGGTGTGGGAATGATTTATGGGCTTTTAGTTTTCGTTTTAGTGAAGTTTTGAGGATTTTGGAGATTTTCAGGTGGGAGTCCCACCGGAGAAGATGACCGGAGGTCTTCTCCGGCCACCTGAAAATAATTAGGGCTAATACCTGTAATTAATGAGAGTTTGAATTGTGAGCGTTGGATGAGTTGACTTAGTCCATTCCCGCGTGCGTTCAATGGCCTGGATTGCTTCACTTAACCCTAATCCACGTCATTATCATAATTAATCCAGTTTAATTAATTTAAATAGGATTTAGCTCAGTTTGAATGTCAGCCTTTAGATTGCGCGCGCAGTCAACTTTTTATTTCCCAGATTCAATCCTGGCTCTCCATTGCGTTTACTTTTCATTTTCTTTAATTTTAATTCATTTATTTTGTATTTCTTTTCTCCATTTATTTTAAAATAGCAAAACCATTTTAAAAATTCTGAAAATTTTTGTGTAAACTTTCATTAATTTTCAGAAACCAAAAATATTTTTATTTTTATTTTTTGCATCAAAAAATATTTTTAAATCATTTAAAAGTTTATTTTTAATTAATTAATGAGAATTAATTAATTAAAAATACTTTTAGGCATTTAAAAATCACCAAAAAATTCATGAAACCTTCATAATCATTTAGAAACATTGTCCAACCCTCAAACCAAATTTCTTTTTTGATCTTGATGTCTTTTGAGAATTTTTCATGGAATTAAAATCATTTCAAGGCATTATTTTGATCAAAACTTCAAAAAAATCATTTCTGCCTAACCATTGAGAGTTGGACTTTGATTCTTCTTGCACTGCATTGTGTTTAGCATGTAGTTTGTGAGAGTAAATTGGTTTGATTTGATCTTTCATTTTCCATTTGTTTGGCATTTTTCTTGTTAAGGTACCCTAAAACCCTAGAAAACTTAGGAAATTCATAACCCTAATTAGGTTAAGAGTTAGAACCCCTCCTTTGGGCAGTGAGTTAGTATAGGTTTAGGGTTCCTTTGAGAGCATTTTCAATTTTTTATCTTGATATTTGCTTCTGATTTTGGTTTTTGTTTGATGCATGGATCATAAACCCTAATTTGGGCTTCCTTTTGCATCCATCTTGCATTTGCATTCATACCATATCTTGCCATGACATTTTGTGCATCCATTTGATTCATAATACATCTTAAGACATATTAAAATCATGTTTGATCATTGCCTCATTCATTTGCCATGTTGTATGTCATTTGCATTTCATAACTTTTCATGTATGTTCATGGTTCTAAGCATGCTTCCATTTGCATCCATTTGTTCATGTGATCATCCCCATGCCTTGTTTCATGTTTGCATCATCTCATAGCATCATTATCATCTCATATATGCTTCTGGTTTTGGTTTGCATCATGCCATTTCATTCCATTTTGCATTGCATTGCATTCCTTTCACTAACTTTTCAGGTGGTAAGCAACTTTGAGAAGTGAATTTGCCTTCACTTCTCACAATTTATTTTCATCTCTTTCATACATCCTTGCTGCATTTTGTTATGTGTTTGAGATTGAGCTTGCTCATTCTTCTTATTCTCACTTTCTTTCTTCAAGTGACTTGTCTTCTTAAATGAAGCAAGTTACTTTGTTTCTCCTGATCCTTTCATCTGCTTCCTGGTGGTTCCATTGAAGATTTCTCTTGTTAACCTCACAAACCTTAGGAACAACCAAGCATGACAATGATTAGGATTTTGATTAGTCTCCCCACTTAGTTTTACCTTTGTGTCTCTTTGAGTCTTCTCTTCTCATCTCATAATCAGGGACTAAACCCTAAAGGCTTTAAGGCTTTGTGATTAAGCTTATGCCTGCATCCTTCTATTAGGATGGAGTGTATAACTTTAATCCTAAGTGTTAAACCCTTAATGTTTTTAAATCCTTTAATCAAATTCACTTAATAATCATCAAGACATCAAACTTGTAACTTGGGCCTTGCATTAGGGTTCTAATTCTTCCTTAATTGGTTAAGAAGGACTAACCCTAGTGTTAATGGACAAGTCCCCCTCAAGTTGTCTTACAAACCCTAAAATTCACTTCATCATCTTACCATTAACTAAAATCCACTTAATAAAGGCTTTGTTTTGTCATGAGTTTAATCCCTAATCATGGATTAAGTTGAGGAGCTTTCCTCAGCTTAAACATTCTCATCTATTATCCTTCTATTAGGATGGTGTAATGAGTCTGTTTAATCCCTGATTATGGCTTAATCTCATTACTCAACACTAAACAAAAACAACAAAAACATCTAAATGATCACAAGTAGGTTAATGATCTTAATCCTACATCAAAGGTGATTAAGTGTGAGAATCTGACTTCACACTTAAGGTATTCTCATTACCCCTAATCAGAGGGAAGATGTGATGAGTTTACTAACCCATTGGTTTAGGCATAAGCTCATTAACTTATGACAAATTTTCAAAAGCAATAAAAGACTGAAAACATAAAAAAACAAACAATAATCGTCTCCTTCGGGATTCTTTTCTCATCTCATTCACTCATAAACGAGAACTTGCTTCTTCCGTCTAATGCAAGACAGTTTGCATCTGTGCCAGACAGATCATACACTTGAGCATAGGCAAGTAAGCAGTTCACAAGTCAATTCATCTTTCAGTCTCTTTGAGTCGAACTACGGTGTTCTGACTTCCTCATTGCACGAGAGGATACGTAGGCATAACTTAACAGTTATCGAACAAAAGTCTCTGTATATCCCCCCTCCTTTCAGTTTCATTCTTTTAAGCCTCATGATCTTGAGCATTTCACTCCTGTTCCTACACTGACACTGTATATATCACACTTTGCACTTCTTTTACACTGACACCTGTACACCTTTTCCAGCTCTCTTTATACACAAATTGCACTGACACTACCCCTTTAAAACACAAATCCTTTAAGCGTGGATCCCGTCGAGTACGACGGACAATCTGGGTGCTAATACCTTCCCAGGTTGTAACCAACCCCCTTTCTCAGTCTCTCTGGTTCGCAACCGTCTTATCCATATCTTTTCTAGGTCTATGCAGCATTGCCTTTCCTCCGGGATAAAAATGCCTAGCTGGCGACTCTATTCATTCCCTGTGAGTTCACTCCTGTGTGTCCTCGCATCTCCTTTCGCCGACCGTTCGCGTCTGTACCCCATTTGACCCTGCTTCATCTGGTGGGAGCGACATTGTGCTTCTCTTCTCTTCATCTTCTTGTTTCTTGAGCACTTATTTAACTTGGGTTTGGTTCTGGTCTTGTGTCTTGAGTTCTTGTTTTGTGTATTTTTGCTTTGCATCTTCTTAAGTTTACCTTGCTTTGCCATGTGATTCATGTTGCCTCATTTTGACTTGTATGCTTCTTTTCTCATTCTTGTGACTTGCATTTGCATTAAGCATTTGTATGCATGACTTCATTTTTGTTTGTATGATGTTGGTATGGCATTTTATTCATTTTTTTTTGTTTGTATGCTTGTGTTGCTAACCTTTTCAGGGGCTATGGTAAGGGAGAGGTGTGGAAGTGATTCCCACATCTCCAAATCCCATCTCTTCTCTTCTTATTCTTACTTGTACTAACCTTGTGATTGTTGGGCTTAGGCTTTACCTCTCCTCTTCCTCTTCTTCTTCTTCTCTTCTTCTTTCTTTCTTCTTTAGGATAAGTTTTAAACCTCACTAACTTAGGTTCATCCATACATGACAACTTTTAGGATTCTAGTTCCCCTTAGATTTTTCACCTTTCTCAGATCCTTTTGGTGTTTTCTCTTCTCATCTTCAAACTCAATTTTAATCCATTCTAATAAAGGTTGAGTCTTCTCATGTGACATGAGACTTTGCTATGAGATACTTGCACGCGTTCCATTTCGGGGCGAGGTGTAGGTTATCCCTCGTGGTGGATAGGTCTTAGCATGAGATTACTTCACAAGGAAAATCTAAAAAACACTTCTTAACCAAAAATCACAAAAACACTTAATAAATGTTAAGTAGTTCAGTGTGTCTGAGCCTTCACTCGTGGGACTAGATATGGGGATTTCCTCCATAGATAGGTGTGCCTCTTGCGCATTCCATTTCGGGATGATGTGAGACGTACATATCCCAATGAGTAGGACTTAGGTACACTTACCTATGCAAATTTCACTCCTAAAAAGCTCTTAAAAACACTGAACAAACAATAAGCATCTTTCCTTCGGGAATTCTTTTCTCATCTCCTTCGCTCCGTACGCGAACTTGCTCCTACTTGTCATTTTGCAAGACGGTTACACACTCGTTGTCCGAGTCTGCAACACCTGAGCATTGGCATAGGCAGTTCAAGCCTTAATTCACAAGTAATTTCTTTTCTACCCCTAGTTATGGTAACTACGGCGTCTCTGATCCTCATTTTCCCGATGAGGTACGTAGGCAGCGGGGTAGGGCCCGTTCGAGCACAATCTTTATTTTCCCTACATTTCTTTTCCAGTTCTCTTTTCTTTTCTATTATCCAGTTCACTTCCTTTTCTTCGCAGCAGCTTTCATTTCTTCACCCTTTGAAACAATTTCTTTGCAAGCGTGGATCCCGTCGGGTACGGCGGACGATCTGGGTGCTAATACCTTCCCAGGTCGTAACCGACTCCCGAACTCAGTCTCTTTGGTTCGCAGGACCCGTGTCCTTCATTTTCTTTTCTTCTTGTTTGTGCAGCATTACCATTCCCGTTCCTTCGGGATAAAAATGCCTGGCTGGAGACTTTATTCTTTTCCGCGCCACTTTCGCGTTTGTACCAGGATGGAAATCCGGGGAGCGACAGCTGGCGACTCTGCTGGGGAACGAACCCAGAATCTCTGGTTTCCCTTGAGAGTCAATCCTAGCACTTGCGTGCTTCTGTTTCTTTGGGTGTTGACTATTTGTTGTTGTGTGTTGTACTATACTGTTGTTTATTTACAGCTTTATTTACAACTTTATTTACAGTTTTCAGTATTTATTTTCCGCATTATATATCATACTGGACTGTCTGGACTAGTTCTCTGTTTGGTGGGCTCGGGTGATACTGTTTATGAGAGATAAGCCAAGTACCCGGCTTGAGTGCACTATAGGATTAGAGTGGACATATTGTACTCACATGTGGCATGATGACTGGCGATGTGTTTCACGCCCAGATTGTGACCGTCTTGGAAATATCTTGTGTGGGGATTTCCTCCACTTCGGGATAGGACCTTGATAGTTATGTGCATCTGGGGACCGATCATTGAGAACCTTTGTGGAAACAACCCTCTCCAGTGGTGGCAGTGGCAGACCACATTTTGTGGCAAACCCATTCACACCCGAGGGTCCACTGGGGGCTCGCATAGGACGACCTGGTTCTCTTATAGGAACTCAGTCAAAGCATTTGGTCGTATGACATTAGTATTGTATCCTACGGGCTGAATGTACTATTGTTTCTAGATTTTAGCGCTCGAAGCTGGAGACTTATAAGGGATGCTTGTTTTTCACGGACTCAGCTGAGGCCTCCCTGCGTAGTATATAATGCCAAACCGATTCCTTGATTTGGTCATGTGCCATTTCTCGGAAATGGTGAAAGTATTATTGCTATTCGGCTTTGAGAGTCCGTGATGTTTGACCCGGAGCACACCCGTGAGATTGGGGATGGGTTTACAGGTTTGCAGGAACCCTTGACTTCATCATACCCTTGTTACCAGTGCAGTTTCATGTTCTGATACAGTTACTTTGGTTCCGGAGTTCTTGAGTTTATCTGGTTCTTGATTGGGTGTATCTGAGACTATCTGAGTGTTTGTGGGTTGTTATCTAGAGGATTTGGGTTTCTGATCACTTGGCTTTGGCATCCAGATTCCAGACAGTCCCAGATTGATCATATGTCTTTGCATTTGCATTGCATCATTTCATCATTAATCATGTTTTGTTTTCATTCACAGGTTCATATATTTGCTTCCGGTTCCGGTATCCTGGTCAGAGATGGAAGATCCTCGCAAGCAGAATATTCATTTCAAGTTTTTCGACACTAAGGTTGGCCTGTTAAAGAAGATGGTGAAGCTAATCACACCCAATCATGTAGAGAGGTTCAGGAAGGCTTATGGGAGTATTCTGGATGTGGTGGTAGAGTTAGATCCTTCTGAGAGAAGTTCCATTCACACCCTGCTTCATTACTATGATCCTCATCTTTGTTGTTTCACTTTTCCTGATTTTCAGTTAGGTCCTTTGCTGGAGGAGTATGCTTTGATCTTGGGAGTTCCTGTTCGAGACCAGATTCCGTTCAATGTTGAGATGAGTAGACCTGCACCTGAGGCAATTGCCAAGGCTCTTTATTTGAGCACTTCGGCTGTGAATTCTATGACCATCATTAAGGGAGGTGTACCTGGGTTTTCTTTAGAGGCTTTAGTAAAGAAGGTGGAAGAGTTGGCTGTTAAGGAGGAGTGGGATTCTGTCTGTGCTATATTGGCTCTTTCTATCTATGGCATCATTTTGTTTGCAGATATGGATAAGTTCATAGACATGAATGCCATTCATCTTTTCTTGCTGAAGAATCCCGTGCCTACGTTGCTCGGAGATTTGTATTACTCGGTGCACTACAAGACTGAGAAGAAAAGGGGAGGTTTAGTTCATTGTTGCGCTCCTTTATTTCATATGTGGTTCATGAGGCATCTGCCTAGTACTGGAGTGTTTAGTGATCATACCTTGGTATGGGCTCAGAAGTTGGAAAAGTTGCTTGCCAAGGATGTCAGCTGGATTACTCAGAGGCTTTAGGGTGCACGTTTCATCACTAGCTGTGGGAGTTATCTTAGTGTACCTTTATTGGGAGTGACTGGAGGGATCAACTACAACCCGATCTTGTTGAGAAGACAGTTGGGATATGCCTTGAGGGAGGTACCAGAAGAATTGAAGTTGACCCCTATTTTCTACTTCCCGGTAAAAGACAATATTCCTTTAGTGAGGAAAGTTGCTGGGGCTTGGAAGTGCATCAAGGGAGAAGGGATAACTAGCTTTGGAAAGTGCAACAATCAGACCTTCCCGGAGTATGAGGCTTGGTTGAAAGACAGAGCCAGAAAGGTATTGCTGCCATTCTCACCTCCAGTTCCTCTAGCTGCTGAGTCTAATGATACTGTGTCTTTAGAAGAGTTCAAGAAGTTGGAAGCCCAGCTGCATGAAGTCAGGGTGGAGAACACTGAAATGGTTAATTTGTATCATCTTGTCAACCGGGCCAAGAATGAAGCTGAAGAAAAATTGCTGAAGATGCGGACCACCTTGGAGGCCAAAGAGAAAGAGTTTGCTGGAAAGGAAGCCCATTTTCAAAGACTAGGTCTGATGGAATCCAAAAGAGAAGTAGAACAAAAGAAGAATTCGAAGACTTTCAAGGAAGCTCGTCAGTCAATTGTCTGGTTGCAGGGACTAAGAGAGCAGGAGTTAAAGAGATATAAAGAAAAAGAAGAGTTTTTCGAAGTGCAAATGACTTTCAAGAAGGAAGAAGTGGAACAAGCCCACCAGATTCGAAGGGAGAAGACTCAGCAGTTAGCAGATAGTCAACAAGCCTTAGAAACAGCACTTAAAGAGATTGAAGACCTCAAGTTGATGGCTGGAGTCAAGAAGGCTAGGTCTGGGTTGGGGCTTAGTGAGGGAGGTTCAGGGTCCTCAGGCAGTGGTCTTGCTTCTTAGTTTGTTTCCCTTGTATTTAGATTACCTACAGACATGTTGTAGGAATCTTGGTTGTTTGTTGTTCTTCCTATAACTTGTACCCTACGGGGAATTCTATTATTTGTGCATAATAGGCTGATTTATGTTATGCAGTTTTTCACCATTTTTTTGTACCTGCTGTTATGGTTTGAATGTGGTTTCTATGCGAAGGTTTCTGAAAGTCGAGGATCAACATCCATCGGGTTTTCTTTGCTAAATACCGGAACCGGGGCATGAATGACCTGGGATTGAACACATAAAAAACTACATTGCATACATATCACCTGTTTTCTTGTTTTGCAGGTATGGCCACCAGTTCCTAATGTCTTCTCTGTTTCAGGCACTATAGCTCCCAAGAAAGTTCGAGAACAACCAGTCATACACAGATATCCCACAAGATTCAACAGAGAAAGAGTCATGGATCAAATGCAAGATGATTTAGCTGACTTGAGGTTGAGGATGGACAATTTTATGACCCTTATGGTAGACATGGGTCAGAATCAGGAACATCTGCGGGAGTTGGTTGAAAATAGTCAAGCCAGGAACAACGGTACTATTGATGGAGGTAATCGTAACGGTGCGGGCGCCCGTCAGGTTGAAATCTCTGTAACACAGCCAGGGGTTACCATAATCAATGATGGACTGAACAATGTGCAAATGGACGGTCAAGACGAACAGTTCACTCTGCTGGACGAAACTGAAGGCCAGGGGGCTGAGATGAACAAGAAGTTTGAGGAGATGGAAGAACAGATCAGGGCTATTCAATCTCAGAACTCTTTGGGGTTCGAAATTACTGACTTGGGCTTAGTTCCAGGGGTTAGAATCCCTTACAAGTTCAAGGTCCACACTTTTGAGAAATATAACGGCACATCATGTCCAAAGGCTCACCTTCAGTCCTTTGTAGGAAGGATCGTTGCCCACACTGACGATGAAAAGCTATGGATGTACTATTTCCAAGACAACCTGGTTGGGGCCTCCTTGGAATGGTATATGAAGCTAAGTAGAGTTAATGTTAAGAGCTGGAAGTACCTGGCAGAGGCTTTCGTGAAGCAATACCAGTAAAATTTGGACATGGCTCCAAATCGCACTCAATTGCAAAACATGTCTCAAACTGCTAAGGAGGGGCTTAAAGAATATGCTCAAAGGTGGCGTCAGCTCGCTTCCAGGGTGCAACCACCACTGCTGGAGAATGAGATGGCTGATATGTTCATGGGGACATTGCAAGGTGTGTTTATCGAAATATTGGCGTCTTGTTCGGCTACCAAGTTCAATGATATAGTAATTGCTGGAGAGAGGGTCGAGACTTTGTTAAAGATGGGAAAGATTCAGGATACAAGTGCAAACAGTTCTAGCGGAATAAGAAAAGCTTTCAGCGGACCCCCGAGAAGAAGGGAAGGTGACACCAATGCTGTGTTTGGCCGTGGACGGGGCCGAGGGTATAGAAGATCATATGAGCAAGTGGCAGCTGTCACAATCCCTTCCAGTCCTGTGCAGTAGGTACAACCTCAATAACAACAGCAACAACAACATCCACAACGTAACAACTATCAACAAAGACCTTATCAGCCAAGGCAGACTCGCCCGGCTTATAGGGTGCTTGAGGAAATTTCTATGACATATGCTGCATTGCTACCAAGATTGCTGGACCTGAATTTGATACAATTGAGAACTTCGGCACCACCACCACCTGGAGAGCTTCCAATGGGGTACGATGTCAATGCTAGATGCGCTTTCCATTCAGGGGCACCCGGGCACTCAACTGAGAAGTGCAGGGTGCTATAACACAAAGTTCAAGATTTGATCGACTCCAAGGCAATTAACTTTGCACCACCACCGAATGTTACTTCAAACCCTATTCCGAATCATGGAGGGGCTAGAATATATGCTGTTGAGGGGGGTGAGAAGTTAAGTCTGATTCTAAGCATAGAAGAAGTGAAGACTCCGTTGTTGGTAGTGAAGGAGAGGCTGTTGAAAGGATAAGTGTTTCTGGGATGCAGTTATGATTGTGAGAAGTGTGTGAATTCAGTGAACGGTTGTGAAGACCTGAAGATGGGGTTGCAAAATCTGATCGATGAAGGACCATTGCAGTTTGACAAAGTGGATAATGAAGTTGATGATGTGTCCATTATAACCATATTCTATGATCCAGCTGAGATGCCTTCTAGAAGAGAACATATGACCATTTATGCTCCTGAAGTCAGTCCTGTGACTATTACTGTGCCTGGGCCTGTTCCTTATACAGATGATAAAGCCATCCCATGGCATTACGGCTCAGATGTGTACGTGGAAGGACAGAAGATCGAGAGTAAGTCAGCAACTATTGACCCGACTGTAGTGAACGTCGGAGGGGTTGGAGGTTTTACGAGAAGTGGTCGTCTATTTGCTCCCCCAGTTCTGAGAGGAAATCCTAAGGCTGAGGCTGAGGCAAAGGCTAAAGGAAAGAAAACAGCGACTGAAGAAGAGACAACTCCTGCGGATGGACAGGGTACCTTTGAGAAGGAAGTGGAGGAATTTATGCGCATAATCAAAAAGAGTGATTATAAGGTGGTCGAACAGTTGAACCAGACGCCGTCACATATATCAATTCTGTCTTTGCTAATGTGTTCTCCTGCACATAGAGAAGCCTTGCTGAAAGTGTTGCAGATGGCCTATGTTCCTCAAGAAATAACTGTTAATCAACTGGAAGCTGTAGTGGGCAGTGTGAATGCAAGCCACAGGCTGGGCTTTACAGATATGGACCTTACTTCAGAGGGCCGTAACCATAACAAAGAACTGCATATTACTATGGAGTGCAAGGGTGCTGTGTTGTCGCATGTCCTTGTTGACACAGGCTCTTCTCTTAATGTACTTCCGAAGAAAGCATTAATGAAGCTCAATGTTGATGGTATCGTCTTAAGACCCAGTGACTTGGTAGTTAAAGCTTTTGATGGGTCGAGAAGATCATTGTTTGGAGAAGTTGAGTTACCCGTGAAAATAGGTTCTCAAGTATTCAAAAGCACCTTCTAAGTCATGGACATTCAGCCCGCATACAGCAGCTTGTTGGGACGCCCATGGATTCATGCTGCCGGAGCCGTAACATCCACTCTGCATCAAAAGCTCAAGTACGTGGTTGATGGCCAAGTAATCACTGTGTGTAGAGAGGAAGACATCTTTGTGATCCATTTATCAACTTTCAAATATGTAGAGATGGACGAAGAGATCCACAAGACTCTGTATCAGGCCTTCGAAGCGATTAATGTCAGCATTTTGACTCCTGTAGAGAGGAGCAGTGAGAAAGAAGGTACCTCCATTCATTCTTGCAAGAAGGCGAATGAGGTGGTTCAGTCAGGAAGCGCCCAAGGCTGGGGCAAATTGCTGGAATTAGAGAAGAAAGACGACAAGTTTGGTTTGGGTTATCAGCCTAGTGGGTCTGATTGGTTGCCAAGTGGTAAATCCATTACTTTTACAAGCGCTGGGATACTCGACCGCAACCAAATATGTGCAACTAATGAAGAGGGATACAGTGATGGTGACTGGGACAACTGGATTCATCCGTGTGTGCCCGGAGAGGAGCTGAAGAACTGGTCTGCTGAAGACATCGTCCAAGTTACCTGGCACTCAGAGTAATTTATTTGTTTCTATTTCTTATCATGCTGCATTTGTCAAATCCAGCACTCTGCCCAAGGTGCTAGGATCCATTGTATGGGCCACCATGTTTGCTATACACTTATTTTACCATGAAATAAAGGACATTTTCAGACAAATTGTGTTCCCTTTCTTTTGTTTTAAATTTTTCACAAAAAATATAAAAAAATGGCAATGTGTTTTTCCTGTTTGTTTTTTGTGTTTGCATCTCTTTTTAAAAATAAACAGATTCTGAAATAAGCACATCATCTGTGCAGTGTTGATCATCCGGATTCCATTGATAACGTTCCTGCTATGACCACGCATGACTTTGACAATCCTGTCTACCAAGCTGATGAAGGGGTTGACGAAGACTATGAACTCCCTGAAGAATTGGTCAGATTGTTGAAACAAGAGGAACGAGTTATTCAACCTCATCAGGAAGAAATTGAGATCATCAACATCGGCACTGAAGATGTGAAGAAATAGATTAAGATTGGGGCCAGTCTGCAGGCCGAAGTAAAGAAAGAGCTGATTGGTATGCTGCAAGAGTATGTGGATATCTTTGCCTGGTCGTATCAAGATATGCCAGGGTTGGATACCGACATCGTTGTGCATAGGCTACCTTTGAGAGAAGATTGTCCTCCTGTGAAATAGAAGTTGAGAAGAACTCGTCCTGACATGGCGATGAAGATTAAAGAGGAGGTTCATAAGCAATGGGATGCCGGATTGCTTGCCGTAACTAGTTACCCACCTTGGGTAGCTAACATTGTACCTATACCAAAGAAGGACGGCAAGGTCCGGATGTGCGTTGACTACCGGGATTTGAATAGAGCGAGCCCAAAATATGACTTTCTGTTGCCTCACATTGATGTGCTGGTAGACAATACTGCTCAATTCTCGGTATTTTCCTTCATGGATGGCTTCTCCGGATATAATCAGATTAAGATGGCACCGGAAGACATGGAGAAAACAATGTTCATTACCCCGTGGGGTACATTCTGCTATAAGGTCATGCCCTTTGGTTTGAAGAACGCCGGGGCAACTTATCAGCGGGCTATGGTCACATTGTTCCACGACATGATACACAAGGAGATTGAGTGTTATGTGGACGATATGATTGCTAAGTCCCGAGACGAAGAAGAGCATCTGGTTAATCTCAAGAAGCTGTTTGATAGACTGATAAAATACAATCTGAGGTTGAATCCAAACAAGTGCACTTTCGGAGTGCGTTACGGGAAATTGCTGGGTTTCATTGTTAGTCAGAAAGGAATTGAGGTAGATCCTGCAAAAGTAAAAGCAATTCAAGATATGCCTGCACCGAGAATAGAAAAAGAAGTGCGCGGGTTTTTAGGGAGGTTGAACTACATTTCACGGTTCATATCTCATCTAACTGCCACGTGCGAACCAATATTCAAAATGCTAAGAAAAGAGCAAACGGTCAGATGGAATGAGGACTGTCAAAGAGCCTTTGATAAAATAAAAGAATATTTGCAGGAGCCTCCAATTATAATGCCTCAAGTTGAAGGAAGACCTTTAATCATGTACTTGACTGTGCTAGAAGGGTCAATGGGGTGTGTTCTAGGCCAACATGACGAGTCTGGTCGAAAAGAGTACGCTATTTATTACCTTAGCAAAAATTTTACCGACTGTGAATCCCGTTACTCACTGCTCGAGAAAACTTGCTACGCTTTGGTATGGGCTGCTCGCCGACTGAGACAGTATATGTTGACTCATACCACACTGCTAATTTCCAAAATGGATCCTATCAAATACATCTTTGAGAAACCAGCGTTAACCGGAAGGGTTGCTAGGTGGGAAATGATCTTAACTGAATATGACATACAATATACTTCTTAGAAAGCCATCAAGGGAAGTGTATTGTCAGATTACCTTGCACAACAACCTCTTGAAGATGTTTATCAGCCAATGAAGTTTGATTTCCCTGATGAGGACATCATGTACCTCAAAGCAAACGATTGCGAGGAACCACTTCCGGAGGAGGGGCCAGACCGTGAATCCAAATGGAAGCTGATGTTTGATGGGGCAATCAATATCAATGGACGTGGAGTTGGTGCCGTTCATATTACTCCTGAAGGTGTTCACTTTCCCTTCGCTGCCAGAATTACTTTTGGTTGCACCAACAATGAAGCGGAATACGAGGCATGCATAATGGGAATAGAGGAGGCTATTAATCTTCGGATTAAGAACCTCGATATATTCCGAGATTCAGCCCTCGTTATTAACCAGGTTACCGGCAAGTGGTATACGCATCAAGAGCATCTAATTCCATACATGGATTATGCCAGAAAACTGTTGAAATTCTTCACGACAATTAAGCTTCAATATATACCACGTGATGAAAATCAATTTGCTGACGCATTGGTCACTCTTTCTTCGTCTATCAAAGTCTTGTGTTGGAATTATGTGCCTAGAATTGACATTTCCAGGCTCGACGCACCCGCTCATGCTTTCTCTGTAGACGCAGTGTCTGATGAGAAACCTTGGTACTTTGATATCAAGCTATTCCTGGAAAAGCAAGAATACCCAGCTGGGGCATCTTCCAATGACAAGAAGACCTTAAGGCGACTTGCTGCTAGCTTCTTCTTGAATACAAACGGGTTTTTGTACAAGAGAAACTTTGACATGGTCTTGCTCAGATGCGTGGATAGACACGAAGCAAGCCTGCTAATGCAGGAAGTCCACGAGGGATCTTCCGGTACTCATGCAGGAGGGCATGCTATGGCTAAGAAATTGTTGAGATCGGGGTATTACTGGATGACAATGGATGCAGACTATTGTTCATACGCCCGTAAGTGCTACAAGTGCCAGATTTATGTAGACAAGGTGCATATTTCTCCTAGCCCGCTCAACGTCATGTCATCTCCTTAGCCCTTTTCTATGTGGGGCATTGACATGATCGTAAAGATAGAGCCTACTGCTTCAAATGGTCATCGCTTCATCTTGGTCGCGATTGATTACTTCACTAAGTGGGTTGAAGCAGCATCTTATTCTAATGTCACTCGTCAAGTGGTTGCCAGGTTTCTGAAAAGAGACATCATTTGCAGATACGGAGTGCCTGAAAGGATCATTACTGACAATGGTTCTAATCTCAACAACAAGATGATGGCAGAGTTGTGTCGGGACTTCAAGATTCAGCATCACAATTCTTCTCCTTACCGACCAAAGATGAATGGTGCGGTAGAGGCGGCAAACAAGAATATCAAGAAGATTGTGCAAAAAATGGTTGTCACTTACAAAGATTGGCATGAGATGTTACCGTTTGCACTGCATGGGTACCGAACGTCAGTCAGGATGTCAACTAGGGAAACTACCTTCTCTTTAGTATATGGTATGGAGGCAGTCTTGCCTGTGGAGGTGGAGATTCCTTCATTGCGTGTGATGATGGATGTGAAGCTTGAGGAGGCTGAATGGGTGCATGCTCGTTACAATCAGCTATATCTAATTGAGGAAAAGAGATTAGCGGCTATCTGTCATGGTCAGCTTTATCAGAGGAGAATGAAGCAAGCATTCGACCAACGAGTACGTACTCGGGAGTATCAAGTGGGAGAGCTTGTGCTCAAGAGGATTGTTCCTCCAGGTTCAGATCACAGGGGCAAGTGGACCCCAAACTACGAAGGAACATTCATAGTGAAGAAAGTTTTCTCAGGAGGAGCACTGATGCTCACCACTATGGATGGAGAAGATTTCCAATCCCCTGTTAACTCGGACGCAGTTAAAAAATACTTCGCATAAAAAGACCCGCTGGACACAAAAACAGAATTAAAGTCCAGGCAAGAAAAGGGCATCCCGGCGAGCTAAAAACAGAATAAAAAGCTCGGGCAAAAGTTAGGGAAAATAAATAAAAAAATGTACACCCGCTGAGTTGAAAAGCCACATCGGACAGCTCAGGCAAAAAAGGGTATCCCGGTGGATTGAAAACCTGAAAGGGCGATCCACGCAAAACAAGGGAATAAGTGAACAACTGTGATCTGAGTAATCTGAACCAAATCATTGATTCGTACAACCTGACAATATCAGAAGGATAGGAAGTAGTCTCCTCATCCTCTCAGAAAGCAAAGGCAAGAATGGAGAGTTTTGAAGACATGCTGGTCATAGCAGAAAGGGGACTCATTGGAATGTCGTGTCCATTGCCATTAGGATAGTTTATTTTCTCAATTTTATGGTGGCTACCTCTTTCCAGGTGGTTGCTTCCTGATGTAAAATCTTTGCCTATTCAGAGGCCTTTCAATAAAAGAATAGCATTGTGTTTATTTTGTTTGCAAAATGTCCTGAATTTTTGGCAAAAAATAGCATTGCATTTAAACATGGTGATCATTTGAAAGAAAAATGACATTGTAGGGAAACATTTGAAACCCCCTTTGAGTGTCGGGTGACGATGGATGAACAGATCATACCATGCAAGTCCCCGGGGCACATATGTGTTTTCTGTTGTTGCAGGTTGCAGGATGACATCACATTCTCCCAAGCAGGATCTTCCCCCAGCTAAGCCTTGGCAGGTAGCCCAAGCAATTTATCTTCCCTAGTGAAGTATACCCAGCAAGCAGTGGGAGGCCCATTCCCCACAGAGTTTGTTTGTCAGAACTCTTACCACAAGCAAAGGATATTTGAGGAAGTATCTCCCCAACTACCAGGGAATCATTATCCAGCACTCGTTTGTGTTCATACTTTATTGCCGCTCGTCTTCATCTCTCAACACTCGTCTATGTTGTCACTTTATTATTGCTCGTTTGCTTTCCCCAGCAGTGGCCCATGATTACTTTGTTGTTGCTCGTCTGCACTTCCCCAACACTCGTCTGTGTTCGATATCTAGTATTCATTGCTCGTTTGCACTTTCCAACACTCGTTTGTGTTTGAGATTTGTTGCTCGTCTACACTTTCCAACACTCGTCTATGTTTGAGATTTGTTGCTCGTCTGCACTTTCCAACACTCGTCTGTGTTTGAGATTTACTGCTCGTCGGCACTTCCCAACACTCGTCTGTGTTTGATATTTATTTGCTCGTCTGCATTCCCCGACACTCGTCTGCGTTCGTTATCTGTTTGAAGCTCGTCTGCATTCATATGGATACTCGTCGGTATCATCCCTAACACTCGTCTGTGTTAGCTTATATCTGTATGTGTTGATTTGCTGATTATCTTGGTACTCGTCTGTATCATCCCTTACACTCATCTTTATTGCTACTCCAAATGCTCGTTTGTGTTGGATTTCTGGTATTCGTCCATACCAGCAGCTGATACTCGTTTGTATCATTGCATGAAGCGCTCGTCTGTGTTTCTCAAATCATCGTCTGATACTCATGTGTATAATTGACTTATGGCACTCGTCTGTGTTCTCTTGATGGTCATCCAATACTCGTCTGTATTGAAGAGGTTTAAAATCCTGACTGTGGGAATAAACGTCAAAATGGTTACCGGTCCTGGCGTAACAGGTATATCTGAGGGAGGCTCGTCTGTCTCAGGCACCAATTATTAATGTTACACCTGGCGTAACAGGTTTGCTCAAAGAAGACTCGTCTATCTTATACCATATATCCACGGATAATATATGAAGAGGGTTCGTCTACCTTGTTTATGCATGTCTATCCCACAGACTTTAGTGCATCCCGGTCCTGGCGTAACAGGTATATCCGAAGGAGATTCGTCTGTCTCAGGTCATATATTCTTGCAAAGTATGTGAGGGCTCGTATGTCCAGCTCCTGGCGTAACAGGATTGTTCAAAGAAGACTCGTCTGTCAAAGTATTCTGATTCCAGATATTAGTTTCAACTTGGAAGGAGCTCATCTTCTTTCTCTCCACTTCAATCACCAAAGCGTCATTTGGTTGGGTTTATTTCCCAGTTTCTGCATTTTTTCGTCAGAGTGCAAATTTCAGGTCTTCTTGGTATTCAACCACAGTTTATCTTGAACGGTCGATAGCCCGTGCTACCGTCCTTTTCAGATTAATAGTTGTTTGAATAGGGACAGCTGTAACACCCCAAATTTGCCCTCTTCTTTTTAAGCATCATATCACAGCATATTCATCATGAACATATCATATTCTTGGCATCTTAGCATGGAAAGATGAGGCATAACATTCTCATGACCTAGCATTAGGCATATGATCATCTATGGAGGGTTTTGAGGCATCACAAGCTATGACAAGGGACCAAATGGATTTGTGCAAGTCCTATGAGGGGTCTACATTGCATTCACAAGTTCAAGTTCATTTACAAAAGCTCAGAAGGTTGGAAGATCATCAGGGAATCCAGGCTATGGCAAAGCTCCTACACAAGGATCCCAAATTAGGGTTTGAGTTTCAAGCAAGAAAACCTCAAGACTTTGGCCATTTCATTTGGGCAAATTCTTTCACATGTTAAGAGGATCCTAGGGATGAAATTTGGTGAAAAAATTCCTTGTGGAAGTCAAGCATTTCTTCAGTTGCTTGTAAATGAAGAAACTGGTCAATTGTGCCTTAGAAAAGTCAACTGTGAGATTTCAAGGGGTCCAACCCCATTTTTCTAGCCAAGGGGTGTTCTTATAATGTTAAAAGAGGTTTGGCAAGTTCAAAGATCAAGAATCATGAGATTTTGAGGTGTTTTGCAAAATTGGTGTGAAGTTGGTTATGGAAAATGCCATTTTTAGCAAGTTTTTGCCCTAAATTTCAAGTGATCATAACTTGGTGAAAACTTCTTCAAATGGACAAAAGTCAAACATGAAAGTTGGAGATTAAAGCCTCCCATTTTCAAAAAGTACAAGTACTTTTTCATAGCCTTCATGGTTAAGAAGATAGGGCCCTCGAAAATTAGGGCAAAACTAGGGCAAAACTTGATTTTTTCATTTGTGCACCAAAGCAAAAAGTCATGAATCTCATTTTTGGGTGTTGGTATGAATCAAATAGTGTTCCAATATTACAATTCAATGCAAATAGGTCATTTTGCTCCAAGAATTACACCAAATTTGTGCATGATGAGAATTACATTCCATAAGTGTAATTTTTGCATGATCATGAGAAGTGTGTGATACTTTCATCCAATGGCCAGGATCTGTTTGGTTTGAAATCAAGGGTGAGATGTGGAGTACACATGGGCAAGAAGCAAGGCAATGCATGAGGTTTTCATGAGATAATAACAAATTTGCAAATTTTGCAAAATCTCTCACACTCTCTCTTCACACGTGCAAAGCCTCTCATTTCTTCAGCATTTCCTCATGACCTCATTTATAAGCAAATTAGGGTTTTAGAAAGGTCCAGATATCTCTCATTTAATCACTCTCATGTTTTGGCTCAATTTGCAATTTCTTTCGAATCTTTCTCTACACTTGCTCTCTTCACAAATCAACAACATATCCTTTATCCTTGAGAGCTTAGGATCACAAATCCCTCCATTGTTCAAGCTAATTCTCAAGATTCATCACCTTGCCATTTCAGGGCAGCAAGCCTCAAAATCTTAGATCCAGCAAGTTTCAAGGCTCTAGTTGCATTTATTTTGAAACTGGAGTGCATTTGGAGTGGATTGGCAGCATTTTCTTGGCTTATCACAAGCTATTTCAAGATCTGCAAGTTCAGGTGAGTTCAAAATTCTTAGATCTAGAAATGAAAATGGATGTGTGCTTTGTGATCTTCTGTTTGTGCTAAGCATGCTGCTTACTTTAGATTTGAATTTGGTGCCTTATTGAGCTTGATATGATGATTTGAATTTTTATGGTGAGAACTGTTTGCCTTTGATCCAGACTATTCAGTGTTCATGTCAGACTTTCATGGCCAAATTCGAATTCAGGATGACTTAATTACTTGATCTGGAGCATTTGGTGTTTTATTATTGATGTTTGTTCATGTTTTGATTTTTCCGTTGCCGGAGCCCTAGCTCCGGTCACCGGATTCTGGACTGCGTGTTTGCTAGGGTTTTCATGGAGAAGATGATCTCCTCACCCTCAGATCATTTCATCTAGACGCATGAGATGGTGCCACCTCAATTAATGAGGCGTCCTCCCCCTCACGTGCATCTGATTTCTATTTTAATTATTTGTGTTTCGCATCCCACAATAACTCATGTGTTCCTTCACTCTGAGCCTATCATTTGGCCACGTCAATTTATGAGATGACCCCCAGGATGCGTCTGTTTAATCCTATAGCTTGTGTTTTTCCAGTATTTTTGTGAATTTCCACCCTAGGTATTGTGATACTGTGCAGACCCAGTGGGCTTAGACCACTATCCACACCCCCTCTTTACTTGGGCCTAAATCATTGAACTGACTTTCCCTTCTATTCGCACCCTCCTGGCTTTATTTCATTTTATTTCTTTTCTTTTATTTCATTTTCATATAATTTTGGTTTTTAATTTTTAAAAATACTTCTAAGTGTCAAAAATTATGAAATAATTCATGGATGTCACTTTGAGTTTTCTTTAATTTTTCATATTTTTATTTTCCATTTATTTCTTGCTGACACGTGGATATTAATTCCCGCATTTAATTAATTCATTTTAATTCCTTTTTGTGCATGATGTCTTGTCCATTTTCCATAGTGATCCTCATTTTGAATTTCTTGTTGGTTCTTTTTGCTCTGGATTCATAAGAAGATGTAGTTCATGTGTGATTTTTGCCCTGATTTTTAGAATCTTGTTTATTTGGTTTTGGCCTTTGACTTGTGAATGAAGTTTCTTAACCCTAGTTGATGTTTAAGCCCTCTTTTGACTTGCAAAGCTTCTGAATTTCTTCATATCCTTTTGGAATGTTGTTATATCATGATTGAAGATCATTTGTCCAAGGTTGTGGAATTTTTGGATGCATTGTTGATTTGATTTGAATTTTGGTTCTTAACTTGTCCCATTTTGCTTCCTTTTGATCATAAGTCCTCTCCTTAGCTTAGAAGGGAACTTGTGCCAACTTCTTCATCTTATTTGGGGTCTCTTTAGGGCATTGGTACCTTTCTGATCTTGGTTGGGGGTTTGTGCTTTGGAAATTTTGTGATTTGCTTACCTTTGAAGTTATTCCTTTCTTATGTGCATCCACCTCATCTCTTTGCTTCTTTCTTTCCCATAATGTGATTGTTTAGCTTTGTGCTTCTCTTCTCTTCATATTTCTTGTTTCTTGAGCACTTATTTAACTTGGGTTTGGTTCTGGTCTTGTGCCTTGAGTTCTTGTTTTGTGTATTTTTGCTTTGCATCTTCTTAAGTTTACCTTGCTTTGCCATGTGATTCATGTTGCGTCATTTTGACTTGTATGCTTCTTTTCTCATTCTTGTGACTTGCATTTGCATTGAGCATTTGTGTGCATGACTTCATTTCTGTTTGTATGATGTTGGTATGTCATTTTATTCATTTTGTTTTGTTTTTATGCTTGTGTTGCTAACCTTTTCAGAGGCTATGGTAAGGGAGAGGTGTGGAAGTGATTCCCACATCTCCAAATCCCATCTCTTCTCTTCTTATTCTTACTTGTACTAACCTTGTGATTGTTGGGCTTAGGCCTTACCTCTCCTCTTCCTCTTCTTCTTCTTCTCTTCTTCTTTCTTTCTTCTTTAGGATAGGTTTTAAACCTCACTATCTTAGGTTCATCCATGCATGACAACTTTTAGGATTCTAGTTCCCCTTAGATTTTTCACCTTTCTCAAATCCTTTTGGTGTTTTCTCTTCTCATCTTCAAACTCAATTTTAATCCATTCTAATAAAGGTTTAGTCTTCTCATGTGACATGAGACTTTGCTATGAGATACTTCCACGCGTTCCATTTCGGGGCGAGGTGTAGGTTATCCCTCGTGGTGGATAGGTCTTAGCATGAGATTACTTCACAAAGAAAAGCTAAAAAACACTTCTTAACCAAAAATCACAAAAACACTTAATAAATGTTAAGTAGTTCAGTGTGTCTGAGCCTTCACTCGTGGGACTAGATCTGGGGATTTCCTCCATAGATAGGTGTGCCTCTTGCGCATTCCATTTCGGGATGATGTGAGACGTACATATCCCAATGAGTAAGACTTAGGTACACTTACCTATTCAAATTTCACTCCTAAAAAGCTCTTAAAAAACACTGAACAAACATTAAGCGTCTTTCCTTCGGGAATTCTTTTCTCATCTCCTTCGCTCCTTACGCGAACTTGCTCCTACTTGTCATTTTGCAAGACGGTTACGCACTCGTCGTCCGAGTCTGCAACACCTGAGCATTGGCATAGGCAGTTCAAGCCTTAATTCACAAGAAATTTCTTTTCTACCCCTAGTTAGGGGAACTACGGCGTCTCTGATCCTCATTTTCCCGATGAGGTACGTAGGCAGCGGGGTAGGGCCCGTTCGAGCACAATCTTTATTTTCCCTACATTTCTTTTCCAGTTCTCTTTTCTTTTCTATTATCCAGTTCACTTCCTTTTCTTCGCAGCATCTTTCATTTCTTCACCCTTTGAAACAGTTTCTTTGCAAGCGTGGATCCCATCGGGTACGGCGGACGATCTGGGTGCTAATACCTTCCCAGGTCGTAACCGACTCCCGAACTCAGTCTCTTTGGTTCGCAGGACCCGTGTCCTTCCTTTTCTTTTCTTCTGGTTTATGCAGCATTACCATTCCCGTTCCTTCGGGATAAAAATGCCTGGCTGGCGACTCTATTCTTTTCCACGCCACTTTCGCGTTTGTACCAGGATGGAAATCCGGGGAGCGACAAATAGGTAGTCATTACCTTGGATTTTATTAATGGACGGACGTAGGGTCATCGTATGGTCATAGAAGGCAACAGGTGGGGGTGTCTTTAGCAATTCGTAGGGACTATCATCATTTATTCGAAGGGACAAGGTCATTATATCATAGGCAACCTCGTAGGGACTTGACCTTTTAAACTGGAAGGTACATGATGATTTATACTTGAAGGGACTTTGCTTAAGACACCCCTATATTCGAGGGACTTGACCATTTAAATAAGGCAACCAAGAGGGATACCCTAGGAAGTGCAAGATGGCGATCAAAGATCGACTTACGTGTGTGAGTGTTTTATTTCAAATATTTAATCTCTTTTAATTAATTATCTAATTTTATTTAATCACAATTAGTTTTTCACACCCTATTTACTAACCACGCAATTAAAAATTTATAAAGAAAATACAGACAAAAAAATAAATCTACAGATTATTACAAGGCTTTGACAGATACATAATAATTAGATAAAAATAAATAATAAGGATAATAAAGCAAATATAATAATAAAGCAAGAATAGTAAACGTAAATAAGTAATAATAATAAATAGAGCAATAATAAAGTAATAATAATAAAAAGATTAGAATTTTAAAAGAAATTGTTTTAAGTTAAATAAATTAAAATTTTAGTGATTATTAGAAAAATCCAAGTTTAAAATGGTTTAATAATAATAAGAATAATATGTTAAAAATCTATACAAATCATAAGAAAAATAGTATTTATTTAGGGTTTAAAAATATTTAGGGCTAATTTAAAAAATATTAGTTTTTTACAATTTAGAAAAGAATTAAGTTAATCATGGATTATGCTAAATTTACAAGAATATATATATATATATATATATATATATATATATATATATATATATATATATATATATATATATATATATATATATATATAAGATTAAAAAAAAATTGAAAGTCTTTATTTATTTTTTAATTATTAAAACAAAATTAGAAAATACATACTTGATTATTATTTATTTACAAATAAAAAAAACGATAAACAAACTAATATTATTAAAAAAAGTTGTGATGGAGGGATCAGCCAAGGATCGAACCCACCCCAATTACCTCATACGCTTCACATTTGACCGCTGGGACAAGCTGCATGCTTGTGTTAAAGGAATGAACCAAAATCCATAAAAAAGAATGAGCTTTTTTGAATTTCAAAAACGCGCCAAAACCCGTCTTCTACCTCCAACTGTCCGGTTAGCCTATAGTGATGCTTCGTCCATCACAAAAGGTTGTAGTGACAGATCTTTTCCGTCACTAAAAATCCTGCATACTTAAACATGAAAAATACAAGGATGAAAAATACGAAAAATTGAAAAACGCAAGGTTATGAGGATTCAATTTATGCATATGAGGGCGATTTTGATGATGTAAAGCATTGTGATAGCATCAAGGATGATCAAAGATCATGTTTAGACCTTCAAATTGCTTTGAGATTGCCTCTAAGTGAAAATCCGATTGTCACTTTTTTCTGGAAATTTCGAGGTTGTTCTTAGTGTTCTTGGCTGCAAATTTCGTCCTCCATGCTTGTCTTGAGTTCATGTACTTATAAGGATTGAATTTAGGTCAAGAAACTTATGGATTTGTGGGCTTATGAGATAACTTGAGTGTGAAGGAAACCATGATCATAAATGTGAGAAAAATCAAATGATACCTTGATATTTTTGATCCAATCTGATTTCAATTGACTTCCAATCATTCCAAATATGATTTAAATGATTTCCAATCAAATATCTTGACCATTGTTTGATTTTTCATATTTAATTTATATTTAAATTGAATTTTAATGAATAAAATCCAAATAAATAATAAATAAATAATAAAAATCAAAACTCTTTGGTTGTGGGTCGTGCTTGATGTCATCATAAAGATTGGATTGCAAAATGATAGGCCCATTTGGAAAAATTTAGTTTTAAGGCCTTATTTTCTTCATACTCCCCTAAAAAATCTCCCAACTTTGACAAGGCACAAATCCTTCAATTTTAAGGGTATTAAGGTGTTCTTGGACATTTTGGAAAGCTTAAAGAGTCTTCTAACAAACCTCTTTGGTCTCATGTCCATACCTTTTACCATTTTCAAATTATGCCCTTTGGAAGATGTTGACTTTTTGTTGACTTTTGAAATGACCTGTAATGATTTAGCTCATACCTTCCAAATGAAGCATTTTTAGGTTTGGCTTGTGATACAAAAAGTTGTAGATAATTCAATTTCCTTCAAAATGAGCTTTGGATGGGAAATTTTTGATGAAGCATGTGAAAGTTATGACTGGTCAAAGTTCAATTGACTTTTCTTAAGAAAACCCTAATTTAGAAATTCCTGATTCTTGATGATCTGAAACTTCCTTGATGAATCATGATCAACCCTTGATCAAATGATGAATTTTACTTCATAAACTTGATGTTGGCAAAAAAATCTTGAAGTTTGACTTTGATTTGACCATAGTTGACCTCAGTTTGACTTTTTAACTACTTTGACTGATTTTTGCATATCTGATCATCTAACTGGGCAACCTTATTGGGAAAGGGTTGAAACTTGACATGGGGATTATTGAATACATGTGGGATACCATGAAGCTCGCTTGAAGCCTTGAAAATCATTTTAACCTGATGAAACTCAAAACCCTAGTTTTGGACACTTTGCTTATGAGGAGGCATTGTCTGGGGAAACTTCCACACTTCTTGATTAATTGGGAATCTTGAGAACCTTATGATCATTTAGAAGTCTTGAGAGATATTGTCTTGATTGTGGGAGGGAAAAGTTTGGGGTATAACAGTTTCCCCTGTTCAATTTTCTGAAATCTTAGGAGTTAGATTGGCATGTACGCCATTCGTGACTTGCAGGTTGAAGAGGATTGAACACAAAAGCCCAAAAATTTGCACTCGCCAGTGTGAATGATACTGTTGATTGGTTGTGATGCTTGAATGGGCTTAAAGATGCCATTTGGAGAAAAAGTCTTCAGATATATTTCTTTGAGAGGGAAGCAATCCCAAATATGAAGATAGATTTTTTTTTGGAAGTATAAACGACGGCCCAAAAAATGAGATAACCTTCGGGAAGAATAAACGACGGCCCAAAAAATGAGATAACCTTCGGGAAGAATAAACGACGGCCCGAGGTAATAAGATAACCTTTAGGAAGAATAAACAACGACCCAAGGTATCAATATGGTTTTTGGGAAGAATAAACGACGACCCAAAATGAGATAACCTTCGGGAAGAAGAAACGACGGCCCGAGGTAACAAGATAACCTTTGGGAAGAATAAACGACGGCCCAAAATGAGATAACCTTCGGGAAGAATAAACGACGGCCCGAGGTAACAAGATAACCTTTGGGAAAAATATACGACGGCCCAAGGTAAGTTGTTGATGAAGTTTACCTGCTGGGGAATTAACTTGCAAAACAAGGTTAGTTCGGTGCAAATATAATGATATATATAACATTCTGCAAGATAATATTTTATGAGAATGCTGGTGATATGATATGATATGATATGATGTATGTATGAATGAATTATGTAGCTGAAACATATAAGTAGCTTCGTAGAACAACTGCCTACTGGGGAAAATAAATCCCAATTCGTTGCTGAGGAGTATGAAGACTTCGTTCCCGTCTTGTTTAAGAATATCGTACTTAAGAACTCCCATTTTTGTTCGTCGTACTTTTTATTGAAGGATTAAGTTACTGAATATCCTGACTGAGGATAAAATAGATCCGGGAAACCTATGTAGTTAAGTATCAATTCTTCAGAGGATATGGAACTGCTTGGAGATTTTGTAAAGTTGGAAGTGTAAGCTATTACTTGAGGTATTCTGTAAGGATATCTGTAAAGATTACTCTGTGGGGATGAACCGGCGAAGCTTCGCGGAATTCCTACCTCCCTTCGTTCTTAGTAAATGCTATTATTGTATTTTATGCATTTTTGGTAAACATCAATCATATTCAAAGGCATATATACATTCAAACATAATCAATGGACATTTTTCGCTTTAGTAAAAAAGGAAAAAGTAAAGCTGAATAAAGAGAGAAAAGTAAAGCTGAATACGAAAAATGGAGTTTTATTTATTTTAGAAATAGGCCTATAAATAGGCAGGTTTTAACACGGAGACGGAAATCCTAGTAAGAGGAATTCGTCAAAGAAAGTTTTACAAGATAAAATAGCTATGTGTAAATAATCCTATTGAGTTTCAACTTTGTTATTGCCATTATCTTCAATTATCTCATCTTAAGCTATCGGAGAAGAAACGATTGGACTAATCGGTATCTGTTGAACTTGACATAGATAACGCAACTAGTAGAGGTTACATGAGTGATCCAACGAGACATAGTCATACGTTTTAATCCCTAACTTTTGCCTAAATTTCCCTTTCAGGTTTTCAATCCACCGGGATACCCTCTTTTGCCCAAGTCACCTTTTAAGGTTTTCGACTTGCCGGGTGTACATTTTTATATATATATATATATATCCCTAATTTTTGCCCGAACCCTTTTTGTTCGCCGGGATGCCCTTATTTTTGACTAGGACAATCAACCTAGTGGGTCTCTTTTCATGCATAGTATTTTTTAACTATGTCTGTGTTCACAGGCTGCGGGAAATCTTCACCATCCATAGTGGTAAGCATCATGGCACCTCCAAAAAATACCCTCTTGACAACAAATGGCCCTTCATAGGTGGGGGTCCATTTTCCCCTGGGATCACCCTGTGGTAGTATAATAGGCTTGATTACCAAATCACCAGCCTGATACACTTGTTGTCTAACTTTCTTATTGAAGGCTTTGATCATCCGTTTCTGATACATCTGACCATGACAAACAGCTACTAATATTTTCTCATCAATCAAGTTTATATGGTCAAGTCGAGTCTGAATCCATTCATCTTCATCCAAGCCTGCATCCTTCATAATTCTCAAAGAAAGAATTTGAACTTCAATGGGTAAAACTGCTTCCATACCATAGACAATGGAAAATGGGGTTGCCCCTGTTGAATTACGTATGGTGGTACAAATCATGAAAAGCAAATGGTAACATCTCATGCCAATCCTTATATGTAACTGTCATCTTTTGCAAGATCTTCATAATATTCTTGTTGGCGGCTTCCACTACGCCATTCATCTTTGGATGATATGGATAAGAATTGTGATGTTTAATCTTGAACTGCGTGCAGAGATCAGTAATCATAGTGTTGTTCAAATTAGTACCATTATCTGTGATAATCCTTCAGGGATGCCATATCTGCATATAAGATTATAATTGATGAATCGAGCCACAACATTCTTGGTAACAGAAGCAAATGAAGCTGCCTCTACCCATTTTGTGAAGTAATCAATAGCCACAAGGATGAAACGATGTCCATTGGAGGCAGTAGGTTTAATCTCACCAATCATATCAATGCACCACATGGAAAAAGGCCATGGAGCAGTTAGAACATTCAACATAACTGGAGGCACATGAACCTTATCAGCATAAATCTGGCATTTGTGACAAGTTTTGGAGTGTTGATAGAAGTCAGTTTCCATGGTAGACCAATAATAACTTGCTCTTAGAATCTTCTTAGCCATAATATACCCACTAGAATGAGTACCAAAGATCTCATCATGCATGTCCTCCATAATATCTATTGCTTCTTTCTTATCCATACAGCGAAGCAAAGTTGAATCGTGGTTGCACTTGTACAAAATTCCATTACTCAGGAAGAATTTAGCAGAAAATCTCCTCAGAAACTTCTTATCATTGACAGATGCCCCTTCAGGGAAATCCTGAGCTTCAAGATACCTCTTAACTTCATTGAACCAAGGCTTTTCTTCTACTCCTTCAGTACCCACTTCATTGCAGTATGTAGGTTTATCAAATCGATCAATAGTAATTTTCGGAGCTTCATCATCCCAACCAATTTCAAACATAGATGCCATGGTAGCTAATGCATCTGCCAACTGATTCTCTTCTCGTGGAATATGTCCAAAGGTAATCTCTTCAAAGTACGAGATCAAAGACAACACATGCTCTTTGTAAGGGATGAGATTAGGATGCTTGGTGTCCCAATATCCTTTAACTTGACTAACTACCAGGGCTGAATCTCCATACACATTCAAAAACTGGATCTTCATCTCAATAGCAACCTTGATACCCATGATGCACGCTTCATTCTCAGCCATATTATTGGTACATTTAAAACAAAGCTTTGTAGTAACTGGTGTATAACAACCTTTAGGAGAGATAATCACAACACCAACACCATTACCAAGCGCATTAGAAGCTCCATCAAAAACCATAGTCCATCGGGATCCTTGTCCAGGTCCTTCATATTGTCCAGGTTCTTTAGTAACAATCATAATATCCTCATCTGGAAATTCAAAATTCATAGATTGATAATCATCCACTACTTGATGATCCAAATGGTCAGCTACTACACTTCCTTTGATTGCTTTCTGAGTAGTATATTGTATGTCATATTCCGTCAAGATCATTTGCCATCTTGCTATTCGTCCAAAGAGAGCAGGTTTCTCAAATATATACTTGATTGGATCCATTTTTGTAATCAATAAAGTGGTATGAGTCAACATATACTGTCTTAGTCGGCGAGCAGCCCATGCCAAAGCGCAACAAGTTTTCTCGAGCAGTGAGTATCTTGTTTCACAGTCGGTAAACTTTTTGTTAATGTAATATATTGCCTACTCTTTTCGACCAGACTCGTCATGTATCCCCAACACACACCCCATTGAGTTAACCAATACTGTCAAGTACATAATAAAGGGTCTTCCATTAACTGGTGGCATCAATATAGGAGGTTCCTGTAGGCACTTTTTGATCTCATCAAAAGCTACCTGACATTCTTCATTCCATTCTAATACTTGATCTTTCTTCAACAACTTGAAGATTGGTTCATGTAAACACCCCAAATTTTCCCTCACTAAGTTCACACCATGGCTTGTGATCTTTCATATTTGCATTAGTTCAAGCATACCATATCATATTGCATTTTTTGCTTCACTACATTAGTTCAAGTTCATCTGCATCTAGGGTTTATGATCTGAGCAATCCAAGATCCATCTGAGCCACTCCAAAGGTCTTCAATCATCTCAAGAGTGTCCATCATCATATTTTATCCTCCAAAGATCAAGAAAGTCAAAGAATCACAAGAACTGGCAAAGCATGGAAGCAGAGCTAGGGTTTAACTACACAGATGACCTAAAATTAGGGTTTTGGTTTCAGAGGCCATAACTCCAAATGTTTTGGTAATTCTTGTTTCTATTGGTCTCAATATGATATAATGATAATTCATACCAAGTTTGATGAAGAAATTCATTGTGAAAGTCATCTGATCACTGGGTAACTTCTTGAGCAAGTTAGAGCAAAATCAGGGCATCTGAGGCCCCCCAACATGGAACCAAAGTGGATTTTTCATCAAATTGAAGTTATATGGTCTTTATTTGATCATTGAAGTGCTTAGAAGTTCACAAAATTGAAGGAAAGTGAGCTAAACCAAAAGTTGCCAAAAATGGAAATGACTTGTAATGTAAACTTTCCGTTTTGGGAAAGTTTTTCAACCTCCACTTTCTTAACCAAAAATGCTTCAAATGAAAAATTGTTGGTCGTGAAAGTTGTAGATTGGATCATTCCCTTTTCAAAAAGTACAAGAACAAGATCTAATTCATTTTGGAACTCAAGTTATGGCTTTCCAAAGTTGGAAAAAATCACATAATTTCATGTTTCATGCCAAAGAGGGAATTTTGCAAAACCTCTTGCCAAACCATTTTGTGACTTCAAATTTACTTCTAAGCATCATAGTAACATAACACATTTCCTAAAACTCAAAATTGGCCCAAGAATTTCCAAATTCCATGACTTGCACATGAAGAAATCTCAAAAGGGCCAAACTTTGTCAAATTTGCAAAACCTCCCATAACTTCTCACAAACATGCTGAATTGCATCAAAATTATTTCCATGGACATCCTTAATCCTTGCTGCACCAGACACCCCTTTGTACTAAGCCTGAAACAGCCCATACCTCAAAGTACAACCAATGTTGACTTTTTACATTTTGCACCATACCAATCAACATAGCCCACACCAACTCCACAGACCTATCACAAGTTGATATGTAGACATTATGCAACTCATTTCACACAAGAACCAAGCCTGGATCCTCAACATTGCCATAGTTCACAAAAATACCCTCCTTTGCATTTTGCTTCGAAACTCTTAGCACACTTAACAAAACTTCAAACTTCTTCCACCATTCATCTTCAAATCAATCACTGATCACAAACCACCCCTCAAAACAGCCAAAAACACTTCACAAACAAAACACAATTTTATGACCAGATGAACACAAACTCACAAACCATCCATAAAAAACTCCATCCAAGCATCAAAGCTTCTTCAGGGAGGCCATTGGAGGCATTTTGAAGCAAGAAAGCAGTCAGAAAGCTCCAGGGTTGAAAGCTACATCTCAGGTAGCCATGCGAATTTTTTTTTCCAGAACCTTTATTTTAAGTTATTAAATGGTTAAGCTTGTTCCCCTGAGTGCAATGAACTTTGTATTTTTGAAAATGATGAAGAAATGAGAATGTATGGTCTGTCTGAAAGTTTCTCCATTTTTGTTCTTGGCTTCGAATCTTGAGATGGAGTGAAAATAAATTGTTTTTGAGGGTGGGGTTGATCTTAGGAGAGTGAGAGGAATCAATCAGGAGCTTTAGAGCTCCAGAAATGGCCTAGGGAGTGTTTTGGAAATTTTTCAGGGGAGGTGTGGCCGGAGAAGATGACCGGAGGTCATTTCCGGCTACCTGAAAGTAATTAATTTGATTAATTAGGGTTAGGGCATTTTTTAAATGTGGGCCGTTAGATCTTCAGTCCCGCGTGCATTGTGTAGCTAGGATTAGATCATTAGTGTTTAATTAGGATTATTAAATTAATTAATTCAGTTTAGTTAAGTTTGAATATGGGCCGTCCAGATGCGCGCCAGGTCAACCAGTCCCAAGCCCAGAATCAATCCCTACCACCCATTCAGCATACTTTCCATTTATTTAATTTTTATTGCATTTTTCTTATTTATTTTTATACGAATTTTTAAAAATAGTAAAAATCATCAAAAAATTCTGAAAATGTTTATCAAACATTTTATTAATTTTCAGGACCCAAAAATATTTTTATTTTTATTTTTTGCATTAAAAAAGTATTTTTAAATCATTTAAATGTTTTATTTAATTAATTAATGAAAATTAATTAATTAAAAATAAATTTAAGAATTTAAAAATCACCAAAAAAATAAGAGAACATTTTTAAACATTTAGAAACATTTACAAACTCACCATACAAATTTCTTTTTGGTTTTGATCATGCTTTGACATTTTTCAATGAATTAGGGTTCTTAAATTGTTCATTTTTTAACCCTAACTTCAAAAATTCATAACTTTTAAACCAAGTTGAGTTTGTGAATGATTCTTTTTGCATTGTTCTATGCATGTTTCTTAGTTTCTAAAAAAAATTTTGTTTCATTTTTACCTTTCATTTTCAATTTGTTTGGAATTTTGCATTGAAGATCACCCTTAAAATACTAGAAACTTAGGAAATTCATAACTCCTTTTAGGGTTAGCTTTTGACCTCCCCCTTTGGATGGTAATCTAGTATAGGTTTAGGGTTCCTTTGAGTGCATTTTCAATTTTTTATCTTATGATTTGCTTCTGTTTTTGAGTTTTGCATCTCACATGTTCATATAACCCTAATCTTGCATCTTCACTTGCCATGATAATTCATATATTCACAAACTTGCCATGACATTTCATACATTAACCCTAATCTTGCATAAGCTTGCATTCATAAACTTTCCATGACATTTAATACATTCACATGATATATAAGACATCTTAAGACACATTAGAATCATGTTTGATCATTGCATCATCCATTTGCCATGTTATGCATTCATTTCATTTCATGTGCATTCATGAACTTTCATGCCTCCTTTCATGCTTCATTTGCATCCTAATTGTTTGTATGATCATTCACATCTCATGACATACATTTGCATCATCTATTTGCATCATTAGCATCATGAACATGCTTCTGGTTTTGGTTTGGATCCTTGCATTCATTTCATTTTCATTTCATTTCATTTCCTTTTGCTAACTTTTCAGGTGGTAAGTTACTTTGAGAAGTGAATTTGCCTTCACTTCTCACAATCTCTTCTCATCTCTCTTATGCATTCATTGCTGCATTTTACTTTTGTATTAGAGTGAGCTTGCTCATTCATGTTCCTTTTTCACTTTCTTTCTTCAAGCAACTTATCTTCTTAAGAGAAGTAAGTTGACTTGCTTCTTTTGCTTCTCCTCCTTTCATCTGCTTCTTCCTTGGTGGCTCTTCTTGAAGATTTCTTGCAAGCCTCATAAACCCTAGGAATACCCAAGTATGATAACAATTAGGGTTTGATTAGTCCCCCATTAGTTTTACCTTTGTGTCGTCTTTTGTGTCTTCTCTTCTCATCTCATAATCAGGGACTAAACCTTAATGGTTTTAAGGCTTTGTGATTAAGCTTATGCCTGCATCCTTCTATTAGGATGGAGTGTATAACTTTAATCCTAAGTGTTAAACCCTTGATGTGTTTAAATCTCTTAATAAATTCATTTAATAATCACTAAGACAATAAGGTTGTAACTTGGGCCTTGCATTAGGGTTCTAATTCTTCTTTAATTGGTTAAGAAGGACTAACCCTAGTGTTAATGGACAAGTCCCCCTCAAGTTGTCTTACAAACCATAAAATTAACTTCTTAATCTTACCATTAACTAAAATCCACTTTAATAAATGTTTTGTTTTGTCATGAGGTTAATCCCTAATCATGGATTAAGTTTAGGAGCCTTCCTCAGCTTAAATGTTCTCATCTATTATCCTTCTATTAGGATGATGTAATGAGTCCATTAAATCCTTGATTATGGCTTAAAATCATTACTTAACACTAAACAATAACTCCAAAAACATCTAAATAAATGCAAGTAGGTTAATGATGTTAATCCTACATCATGGTGATTAAGTGTGAGGTGTTTACTTCATACTTAAGGTATTCTCATTACCCCTAATCAGAGGGAGGATGTGATGAGCTTACTAACCCTTGGTTTAGGCTTAAGCTCATTTTCTTATGAAAAATTCCACAAAAGCAATAAAAGATTGAAATCATCAAAAATAAACAATAATCATCTCCTTCGGGATTCTTTTCTCATCATCTTCATTCACAAAGGAGAACTCGCTTCTTCCGTCTAATGCAAGACAGTTAGCACTCGAGCCAGACGAGTCATACACTTGAGCATAGACAAGTAAGTAGTTCATTATCAATTCATTTTCAGTCTCTTTGAGTCGAACTACGGTGTTCTGAATTCCTCATTGCACGAGAGGATACGTAGGCATAACTTAACTGTTATCGAACAAAAGTATATGTATATTCTCCCCACTTCCAGCTTTATTCTTTTAAGTCTCATTGTCTTGAGCCTTGCACTCTTTCCTTACACTGACACTCCTTTTATTCACTTCACACTTCTTTTCACTGACACCTGGACATCCTTTTCCAGCTTTTGCACACAAAATAGCACTGACACTACCCCTTTAAACACAAACTTTCAAGCGTGGATCCCGTCGAGTACGGCGGACAGTCTGGGTGCTAATACCTTCCCAGGTTGTAACCAACCCCCTTTCTCAGTTTCTCTGGTTCGCAACCGTCTTGTCCATATCTTCCCAGGTTTATGCAGCATTACCTCTCCTTCGGGATAAAAATGCCTAGATGGCAACTCTTTTCACCTTCATTTCATTTTCTCTTTCACCGACCGTTCGCGCTTGTACCGGGATGCAAATCTTCGGGAGCGACAACTTGGCGACTCTGCTGGGGACCCTTATACTGCAACCAGGGCTTCTGGTTCTTTTTGTGGGTTCCTCCTAGCGCTTGTTTGATTTGTGTTTACTGGGGTGTTATGTGATAATTGTGTTTATTTATTTGCTTTATTTATTGCTTTATGTACAGCTCAATTTATTGTTTTCTTTTACAGTCTTATGCATATTTCATACTCTCATTGCTGGATCTGGTTTTCTGTTTTGGTGGGTGGGGTTCCATTGAGAGATTAAGGTCCTATACCTGGGACCTGAGTGACACCTAGGCTAGAGTGGTTCATGTTCTTTACCATTCCATTTCGGTCAGGTGCGGGAATATGAAACACGGTTCAAATGTGGGTTTCTTCTTGAGAACTCTATGCTACAGATTTCCTATAGTGCTAGGGCTATCTAGGAAGCCTGCTAAGTCTGGATGACCTTTATTATGACCTTCAGAATCTGGGGTGAATTAGAGGAGGATCTTTTATGGTTATTGTAAACACTGTACCTCCGGGTTAGAAGTGTTTACACTTCTCATAACTGATCCAAGTCTGAGGATCCTTGTTCTAGAACATTACATGTGAGGGGGTTGGGTTGTTTACAGGTTTGCAGGAACCCTTGGCCACATCATACCCTGTTACTGTTTTGTTTAAGATTACTTCACTTTGGACAGTTCATGTGATTAACCCTGAACATGTGACTCTTTATTTGAGTCCCCCACCTTAGTTACTGGATTTCTGAACCTTCATACGGACCTTTGAACATACATGGACTTTATATCAAGACAGATAATCAGATCCAGTTCTTGATCACAAACCTTTGCATATCATTTGCATATATCATCATTGCATCATTTAACATTTGTTTATTTGCTTTTCAGGGTATCCACCTCATTATATCTTTGTTTTGGTTTTGACCCCTTCTATTGCTTAGACCTCTACTTCAGCTATCTCCTTCAGCGTCTCCTTCAGTCTGTCAGAGACTCACTTGCATCAGTCTGTCAGAGACTCACCTCCAGCTTTTCAGTCTGTGATCTTCATCAGCATTTGACTTTAGTTTTCTTCATCAGCATTCATGGATATTCCAAGCAAGAGCAACATATCTTACCACTTTTTTGAGCCCATATTGACTGGTATCAGGCAGGTCCAGTCACTCATCACACCTGACCACATCCCACTGTTTAGAGAGCACTATGGGGGTATTTTAGACATGGTTATGGACCTTGATTCTTCTCAGAGAAGCATGATCCACACTTGCTTGCAGTTCTATGACCCTCTACTTAGATGTTTCACCTTTCCTGACTTCCAGATGGGGCCTCTGTTGGAAGAGTTTTCTTTGTTGATTGGAGTGCCTATCAGAGGAGGGATCCCTTTCAACCCAGAGAGGAATGCTCCCAAAAGTGAAGAAATAGCAAGGGCATTGTACTTGGAGCCTGCCCTTATTGAGCAAAACATGACAACAAAAGCTGGGATCCCTGGTTTACATCTGGACTTCTTTATTTCTCAGGCCATCCTGAAGGCTACATTGGGAGAATGGAGGGCAGTCTATGCACTTTTAGCCCTCAGCATATATGGGGCTATATTGTTTGCAGATGAGCCTAAATTTGTCAGTAAGAATGCCATCCACTTGTTTCTGCTGAGGAACCCAGTGCCTACATTATTAGGGGATTTTTACTACTCCATCCATCAGAGAAATGAAAAACAAAGGGGGAAGTTGGTCAGATGTTGTGCTCCTTTGTTCTATTCTTGGCTACTCAGACACCTTCCTAAATCAGATGCTTTCTTGAACCCACACCAGCAGAAGAATTGGGCCAAGAGGTTCATTGCCTTAACATCAGATGATATCAAATGGTGCACCCAGAGCACCAAAGGCAAGGACATTATCACCAGCTGTGGGCAGTACCCTAATGTGCCTCTAATAGGAGTAAATGGTTGCATCAATTACAACCCTTTACTGTTTAAGAGACAAATTGGGATATGCCTTGGTTCACCCTCCCAGAGGACAGGATTTAGATGAGACCCTATATTATGAAGTGCAACCTAATTCAGCTGTTGTCAGGTAAGCTGCCTGGGCTTGGGACAACATCCAGACCAAAGGGATAGCCATTCTTGGAAGGTGTAACAATGTCACTTCAACTCAGTACTCTGACTGGTCCCGTACTAGAGCTCAGATTACCAGAATGCCTTTTGCCTTAGAAGACACACCTGGACCATCTACAGTACAGCCTGCAGCAACTGTTAGCCTAGAGGAGTTTGAAAAGCTGAAAGAGAGGAATAATCAGCTATCTGAGGCCCTAAAGAAGACTCTTTGGGAAAGAAATGAGGGTCGTCTGGACATTGAAAGATTGGAAAGACTCAAGACAGAGCATCTGACCAAGATTGAGAAGACAGATGACTACATAAGGAAAGCAAGAGCTAGAGAGCAGATATTGAAGAATACCTGCAAGGAGGCCAAGATTCAGAAAGCTAGGGCTGAGCATTACCTGGAAGAAAGCCAGGCTAGGTAGATCAGGATCACCGAAGCCCGTGCACAAGAAGACCAGAGGACTCAGGCCAAGATTGAGCAGCTAGAAGCCAATGAGAAGAAGCAGCAGGAAGATTTGTTGGCAGCACAGAAGGAGATATCAGAATTGAAGCTCCGAGCAGGGTTAAAGAGATCAAAAGATCAAGACAGGCATAAGAAGATGACTAATGCCATTTCTACCAGGAACCTCCTCATTAGGACCATTATAGAGCACCCAGCTGGTCCGGTGACTGAGGCACTCCTGAAGGAAGTCAGAGAAGATGACTATGGACTGGATGTCTGATTCCTTTTGCTTGTATTTCCTTTCTTTTGATGTACTTTTCCTTTTTGTTGTATTTTTGACCCACCATGGGCATGTATTGTAAAACAGACTATGTATTTTTCATCATTTGTAATATATTTAGTTTGTTTCATTGGGCTTCTTTTCTCAACATCATCAAGCATCTCCTCGAGGTCTGGAAAGGTCAAAACCAAGAACCAAACCGGATACCTTGGAAAACAAATAAGCATACTGCATTGCATACTAACATTTTCTTTGTTTTGTAGGTTTTTGTTTATTTTTGTTTCTCACTTTGTTGTGCTTTCAGGAAACATTGCTTGTCGCCGAGTGTTCCCTGTCAATCGCACACACCGGTACCCTACGCGTAACAACCTTCCAGGCATTCAGATGGAGCAAGTACAGCAGGACCTGAATGAAGTGAGAAATCAGATGGTAAACGAGAGGGTCGAAATGAGAAACCAAATGTCTCAGTTTATGGCTGTGATGACCGGTTTAGCCCAGAGTCAAGAAACGCTGAGAGAGCTGGTGGAAAGACAGACACCTGAAGAGCCCCACCTTGGGACAGGAGGAACCAGCAATAATGAACGGGGGCAGCCTCGTATCGACCCACCAGAGTATGGGCCCCATTTGAATCCAGATGTTAATATCCCAAGGAATGTTCAAGGTAATACTACTGGGGGCAAAATCCTGCAATAGGATCCCCAAGAAGAACAATTCACTGTTATTGGGGTTGGAGATGAGGTGTATGACAGAAGACTGGACGAGATTGTTGAAAAGCTAAGGTCTTTGGAATCTCATAATTCTTTAGGCTTCGACGTGATGGATATGGGGCTGGTAGATGGGGTGAGGATTCCCCACAAATTCAAACCCCCTTGCTTTGAGAAATATAATGGTACCTCATGCCCGCGTACTCATCTGCAATCCTTTTTAGGGAGACTCAAGGCTTATACCATGGATGAGAAGTTATGGATGTTCTATTTTGAGGACAACCTGATTGGAGCTTCAAGAGAATGGTATTCGCATCTGACAAGGGGCAATATAAAGTGTTGGAAAGACTTGGCCGAAGCCTTCATCCGGCAATACCAGTACAACCTAGACATGGCCCCCAATAGAACTCTTCTAATGGGCTTGTCTCAGTCTTCAAGGGAGAGCTTTCGGGATTATGCTCAGAGGTGGAGACAGCTTGCTGCTGCTGTCCAGCCACCCATGTCAGAAAGAGAGATGGCTGACATGTTTATGAACACCTTGCAGGGAACTTATATTGATAGACTTGCTGCTTTCTCTTCTACCAGTTTCGCCGATGTAGTTATAGCTGGTGAGAGAATTGAGAGTCTTTTGAAGATGGGAAAAATCTTTGACAATGGTGCAAGTTCCTCCAACAACCCCAGAAAACCTTTTGCAGGACCCCGAAGGGCGGGTGAAACAAATGATATCCATGCAAGCAGGGGCAGACCCCAATATTCTCACAGATCCATAGCAGCTGTTACTATTCCATCTCCAGTTCCACAGCAACCACTTTATCCTCAACAACAACAACAACACTATCAAATCCAATCTAATTTTCCGCAACAAAGAACTTACAGCAATAACAACAACAACCAACAGCAGCGTCCCTTTCAGCATAGGCCATCTCAAGCAAATAGGGTGGTCGACCCAATTCCCATGCCTTATGCTGCTTTACTGCCACAACTCTTGAAACTTAACCTGGTTGAGTTAAGGACGTTGGCTCCACCAGATCCTCTCAATCTCCCGAAGAATTATGATGCCAATGCCAGGTGTGCTTTCCACTCCAATGCACCTGGTCACAATACTGAGAAATGTAGAGCCTTACAGATGAAGGTTCAAGATCTGGTCGATTCCAAAGCTCTCAATTTCGCACCTCCTCCGAATGTAAACAGAAATCCTATGCCCAATCATGGTGGGCCCAGGATTAATTCCATAGAAGAGGATCAACCATCTTCACTGATTGACAATGTTGCACAGATTCAAACACCGTTTGCAGAAGTCAAAACTCAACTCTTAAAATGCCAGGTGTTCCCGGGCTGTGGGGCCTGCTGCGAATCGTGTAAAACTGCTATTAATGGTTGTGAGAAGCTAAGGTTTGGCATAGATGGCCTCATCAGAGATGGAATCTTGAAAATTACTACAATGGCTCCTTCAACAACTCTTTCTTCAGCAACAATGAATTCTCCTACAACATCAACAATTCTTCCTTCAGCAGATCCTCCTACAATAACAACAATTATCATTCCTACTGATTCGTCAACAACTCCAGCAATCACTCCATCCATCATTTCAACAGATTAGAGTTCAGCAACATCTACTTCTACAACATCAGCATCCATTTTATCAACGGAATCTCCTACAACAGCAGCAAACACTAATGAAGATGTCTCAACGGTCATGATCTATTATGACCCGGCAAATGCTCATTCCAATAACAATTTCCAACAATAAACTGCAACACCTCATGTCAGACCTCTAGTCACGATCTTCTACGACCCGCACACCATCACAATTCCTTCCGCTGCAGCAATCAGTCCGGTTACCATTACGGTACCTGGACCTGTTCCTTATGAAAGCAATAATGCCATACCTTGGCACTAAGGCTCTGATCTTTACTGCGACGGAAAAAAGATCACTCTAGATTCAGCAACCTCTCCACCACAAGTTGACAATGTTGGGGGAGGCGGAGGCTTCACCAGAAGCGGACTCCTTTTTGCCTCACAAACACCAAGACCCAATGCTGAAGCAGAAGCTGCTGCTAAGGCAAAAGGGGAAAATGTGGTACTTGAAGAGCCAACTGTTAAAGAAACTCCGAAGACGTCTTTTGAACAAGAAGTGGACGAGTTCATGAGAATAATCAAAAAGAGTGATTGCAAAGTGGTGGACCAGCTTCATCAGACATCCTCCAAAATCTCTATATTATCATTGTTAATGTGTTCCGAAGCCCATAGGAATGCATTGTTGAGAGTCCTGCACGCAGCGTACGTGCCAGAAGAGATTACGGTTAATCAGCTGGAAATAGTGATTGCAAATGTTAACACCAGTCATGGACTGGGCTTTACAAATGCTGATTTAACAACGGAGGGACGTAACCATAACAAGGCTTTACACATCACCTTAGAATGCAAAGGTGTCGTTCTTTCTCATGTATTGGTAGACACTGGGTCTTCACTCAATGTCCTCCCAAAGAAAGCCTTGGTGATGCTAGAGTATGATGGTTTGGCATTGCGTCCAAGTAATTTGGTGGTGAGAGCATTTGATGGCTCTAAGAGATTGGTGCTTGGAGAGATTGATCTACCTGTGTTGATCGGCCCACATACCTTTAAAACTACCTTCTTCGTGATGGCCATACAGTCGGCCTACAACTGTCTGTTGGGTAGACCCTGGATTCACGCCGCTGACGCTATTACATCTACCCTTCACCAGAAGTTAAAATTTGAGTGGGAAGGCCAGATCATCACAATCTGCGGAGAGGAAGACATTTTTGTTAGCCAGCTGGCTACTTACAAGTACATAGAAATGGACGGGGAGATCCATGAGACTATGAGTCAGGGGTTTGAGGCCCTTAACATCAATGAAGCAACTGTTGTATCTGGAACTTCGATCACTTCATATCAACAGGCCCGGAAGGTTGTTGAAGAGGGTACCGCTCAAGGTTGGGGCAGGCTGCTTCCAGTTGAAAAGAAAGAAGACAGATTCGGATTGGGTTACAGGACAACTCCACAAGATCAACCAGAGGCTGCAACGGAGCCCAAATTTGTCAGTGGGGGAATGCTTACCCCGGATGCTGTGAACAGTCTGGAAGACGAGGAAGAAGACGAACGCAACCTGGAAAACTGGATACGTCCAAGGATCCCGGGGAACCAAGTCTCAAACTGGTCTTCCCAGGAAATTATAAGAGTTACTCCTGCAGAGTAATTATTATTTCCTGTCTTTAAGCATGCATCAAGTCCTGCATCTTGCCCAAGATGTCAGGGCTCATTTTGTAATCGGGCCATCTTGTATTTTGTGCAAACGATCAATTAATGAATATCAGGACATCTTTTGCAAATGAGTTTCTTGTTTTCCCGCTCGCTGGTTTTCATTTTTCATTTTTTGTACAAAAATTAAATGGCAATGTTTTTCAAATTAATAACTTCATTTTCACTTTTTCTAAACAAGATAAAACTGATCACTAAAATGAACAAATCTAAACCCTTGCAGAGAGTGCCCTCCAGACTGCACCGACAACAACGCTGCTATGACTTCGTATGACTTTGACCATCCGATTAATCAAGCCGATGAAGGGGTTGAAGAAGATTATGAGCTACCCAAAGAGCTAGCCAGGTTGTTAAGACAAGAGGAAAAGGTTATCACTCCTCATCAGGAGGAAGTGGAGGCAGTTAATCTTGGTACAAAAGAAGACTTGAAAGAGGTGAAAATTGGGGCCCGTCTGCAAGACTCAGTGAAGGAACAACTTATTGACATGCTTCGGGAGTATGTGGATGTTTTTGCTTGGTCTTATCAAGATATGCCAGGTCTGGATACCGACATTGTCATGCACAAGCTTCCTCTAAAGGAAGACTGTCCTCCAGTAAAACAGAAGCTGCGCCGTAATCGCCCGGATATGGCCATGAAGATAAAAGAAGAGGTACAGAAAAAGTGGGATGCCGGTTTCCTTGCCGTAACTAGTTACCCTCCGTGGGTCGCTAACATTGTACATGTGCCTAAGAAGGATGGAAAAGTACGGATGTGTGTGGATTATCGGGATCTGAACAGAGCTAGCCCGAAGGATGACTTCCCTTTACCTCACATTGATGTATTGGTCGACAACACGGCTCAGTTCTCGGTGTTCTCCTTCATGGATGGATTTTCAGGATATAATCAGATCAAGATGTCACCTGAAGACATGGAGAAGACGACTTTCATCACACCCTGGGGCACATTCTGTTATAAAGTAATTCCATTTGGACTGAAGAATGCTGGTGCCACTTATCAACGGGCTATGGTAACATTATTCCATGACATGATCCACAAAGAAATTGAATGTTATATGGATGACATGATTGCCAAGTCCCTCACTGAAGAAGACCACCTGGTAAATCTGTTAAAGCAATTCAAACTTCTGAGGAAATACCAGTTGAAGTTAAACCCCAATAAGTGCACATTTGGGGTACGATCCGGTAAGCTGCTGGGATTTATTGTAAGTGAAAAGGGAATTGAAGTTGACCCTGACAAAGTCAAAGCCATTCAAGAGATGTCTGCACCAAAGACTGAAAGAGAAGTTCGGGGGTTTCTAAGTAGATTGAACTACATTTCAAGGTTCATATCTCATCTTACAGTAACCTGTGAACCCTTGTTCAAGTTGTTAAGGAAAGAACAAACGGTCAGGTGGAATGAAGACTGCCAAAGGGCTTTTGACAAAATCAAGGAATACTTACAAGAGCCTCCAATCCTTATGCCTCCAGTTGAAGGAAGACCTCTAATAATGTACTTGACAGTATTAGAAGAGTCAATGGGGTGTGTGCTAGGCCAACATGACGAGTCTGGTCGAAAAGAGTATGCAATATACTACCTAAGCAAAACGTTTACCGACTGTGAACAACGTTATTCACTGCTCGAGAAAACTTGTTGTGCTTTAGTGTGGGCTGCTCACTGACTAAGGCAGTACATGTTGACCCACACTACTTTATTGATCTCAAAGATGGACCCAGTCAAGTACATATTTGAGAAGCCAACACTTACCGGACGGGTTGCAAGATGGAAAATGATTCTCACAGATTATGACATTCAGTACACATCTCAAAAGGCCATCAAGGGTAGTGTACTGTCTGACTATCTTGCTGAGCAACCCATTGATGATTACCAGCCTATGAGATTTGACTTCCCTGACGAAGACATCATGTTCATAAAAGCAAAAGATCATGAAGAGCCTGTTCACACTGAAGGGCCTGACCTAGAAGAAGAATGGACAATGATGTTCGATGGGGCTGTTAATATGAATGGTCGTAGAGTTGGTGCAGTACTTATTACACCTAAGGGAGTTCACATGCCTTTCTCGGCAAAACTCACCTTTAACTGCACTAACAACGAAACTGAATACGAAGCTTGTATTATGGGTCTTGAGGAAGCCATTGACCTCAGGATCAAGACTTTAACTGTATTCGGAGATTCAGCTCTGGTAATCAATCAAACCAATGGCAAATGGTACACTCACCAGGAGCATCTGATTCCATTCCGGGATTATACGAGGAGATTATTGACCTTCTTCACCACAGTCAAGCTTGAGTATATCCCTCGAGATGAAAATCAGTTTGTAGATGCTCTGGCTACCATTTCCTCCATGATCAAAGTTCAAGCTGCCAACTTTGTACCTCGGATTTCAGTATCCATACTTGACAGACCAGCATACGTATTCTCAGTAGACATTGCTAAAGATGATAAGCCTTGGTTCTATGACATCAAATGCTTCTTAGAGGATCAAACATACCCACCTAGGGCATCTTCCAATGATAAGAAGACACTAAGAAGGCTGGATGGTAGTTTCTTCCTGAATGCTGACGGCTCCTTGTACAAGAGAAACTTTGACATGGTACTTCTCAGATGTGTTGATAAGACAGAAGCAGACTTGTTGATGCATGAGGTGCATGAAGGATATTTCGGTACCCATGCTGGAGGACATGCAATGGCTAAGAAATTACTACGGTCAGGTTACTACTGGATTACAATGGATGCAGACTGTTGTGCTTATGCCAGAAACTGCCACAAATGTCAGATCTATGCAGATAAGGTGCATGTGCCTCCGAATCCTTTGAATGTGATGTCTTCACCTTGGCCCTTTGCCATGTGGGGCATTGACATGATTGGAAAGATCGAGCCGACTGCTTCAAATGGATACAGATTCATCCTGGTAGCCATTGACTATTTTACCAAGTGGGTTGAAGCAGCTTCGTATGCAAACGTCACCAGGCAAGTGGTAGCCCGATTCCTAAAGAGAGACATCAGCTGTCAGTATGGAGTGCCCGAGCGAATCATTACTGATAATGGTTCCAACTTGAACAATAAAATGATGGCAGAACTGTGCCGGGACTTCAAGATTCAACACCACAACTCTTCTCCTTACAGGCCAAAGATGAATGACGCTGTTGAGGAAGCTAACAAGAATATCAAGAAGATTGTGCAAAAGATGGTGGTCACATACAAAGACTAGCATGAAATGCTACCATTTGCCTTGCATGGGTACCGTACCTCAATCAGAACATCCACTGGGGCAACACCGTATCAGCTGGTGTATAGTATGGAGGCAGTCCTACCTGTTGAAGTTGAATTACCCTCCTTGCGGGTACTTATGGATGTCAAGCTGAATGAAGCAGAATGGGTCCGATCTCGGTACAATCAACTAAATCTGATCGAGGAAAAGAGATTAGCTACAATCTGTCACGGGCGGCTATATCAAAAGAGAATGAAGAAAGCCATCGATCAGAAAGTCAGGCTTCGGGAATACCAAGTGGGAGATCTTGTGCTGAAAAGACTCCTTCCTCCTCATACAGACCACAAGGGCAAGTGGACTCCGAACTACGATGGTCCATTCATAGTAAAGAAAGTTTTCTCTGGTGGGGCACTGATGCTCACTACTATGGATGGCGAAGATTTCTTATCCCCTGTGAATTCAGATGCAGTTAAAAAATACTTCGCATAAAATGACCCGCTGGACATAAAAACAAAATGTAAGTCCAGGCAAAAATAGGGCATCCCGGCGAGTCAAAAACAAAATAAAAGACTCGGGCAAAAATAAGGGAAAATAAGGAAAAAAAATGTACACCCGCTGAGTTGAAAATCCACATTTGACAGCTCAGGAAAAACTGGGTATCCCGGTGGATTGAAAACCCGAAAGGGCGATCCACGCAAAATAAGGGAATAAGCGAACGACTGTATTCTGAATTCGTCTATATCATTCACAACACGACAAGCTTCGAAAGGTTAAAGCATCGGTCAGAATCAACCTTCTTCAGAAAGCAAGATGAGAAGAACGTCAAGGTCATACGGGTCATAGCAAAGGGAAGCTCACTAAAGCGTCGTCAACATTGCCAGTACTTTCATTTTTCTCAATTTGTAACAATCTCCTCATTTCAGGGGATCTGTTTCTTTAACTGTATTTTCTAATTCAGGGCACACAAATTAATAAAATCAGATTTTCAGTCACACTCCGTCTTGTACATTTTTTTTCATTTGCAAAATGTCAGATATCCTTGATATATTGGTTGCATAAAAACAGATGTGACTTTCTAATCACATGCTTGCAGGAAATATATTACTTACTCCCGGGAGTGTCTAACCTCCTATGAGGGAACCCGGTAAGAGATACCTCTGGATACTTGTGCGTTTCTTTGTCTTAACAGGTTTCATCTCATTCAAATCACAACATGGGACATGAAATGTTTTCCCCAGCAAAGTTACTAAATCATTTATTTCCTCAGCACATCTTCCAGACAGCACCAGAAGTGCTTTCTCCCCATCAGAGTGACCAGGCATCACTTCTCTAGCACCTCTTTCAGAGCAGCACCAGAAAGTGCTCATTTCCCCAGTTGAGTTGTCAGATATCATCATCCTCAGCAGGATCCCCGCAGAAATCTCTAGGAAGATCGTTCAAGAGATCTCTTCCTCCCCAAGCCGAGTGCTAGAAAGGGAATTATCCCCCACAGAGCTCCAGTCTCTCCCAGAAGAGCAATGTCTGAATTTCCCGCACAACAAAGTGACGAAAGCTTCCACATCCCCAGCTGGGCTCCTCATTACTAAGATAGGTCTATCCGTGACTTATTTCCCCAAGTAGAACCGTATATCAGATCTACCAATGATCTCATCCCTAGCTGGGATATTCTTTCAAGCAGATCGGTCGGAGATCTCCACAACAGTGGGATCCGAGTCTCGGATCAGTATCTTTTGCATAATCATAGCATTCACATCATATTTCCCCTTAGAGCGTAGCATTCCATCTAATACGGAGCATTACGGCAAAAATCAAACATATTGCATAATCACAAGTCAGGTTTTGAATCAGTCACCTGTAAATATCAATGGTACTTCATCAACAATATACAGAATACATCCCTTGTATATAAAGACTCACAGTCCCCACAGAACGCCAAAGCATCCCTTTGCACACTCAAAAACAGATACATGCTCCTTTTGGCACTCGTTCGTGTCATCATTCCCCAGTAAGATCGTCAGAACACTCTTTACAAACAAATACTTATACATAACCTGTTCTTCTCGACACTCGTCTGTGTCATCTCATATTTCCTCAGCAGAAAGCCAAAGCGTCCCCTTTGCACTCACAAATACATGTTAATATATACTCACCCGACACTCGTCTGTGTCATATCATCCCCTGCAGATATAGACCACAAACAGATATTTATACACTCTCTGGACACTCGTCCGTGTCACCACTCCCCAGCATGGTTGCCTAAACACTTATTATAATACACTCTTATTGACACCCGTCTGTGTCATCCTATCCCCACAGATCGCCAGAATATCTTTTACACTTATAAATTCATAACTTAATACACTGTCTCTTTTTGACACTCGTCCGTGTCATACTCTCCCCAGCAAGTTGAACACTCATATGTGTCCCTCTCATACTTGTTCTTACTCATACAGGTACTCGTCTGTATACACACTTATCTCTCCTCAGATCCAACACTCGTCTGTGTTCTTTGTTAACCAGTTGGTACTCGTCCGTATCGTCATCTCTGAACATGCATCAACGTTTGTTTCTACCGATACTCCTCCGTATCATGGTCTTAAGGATGCTCGTCCGCATCTTTAAATCTATACACAGTGTCAAAACACTTGTACCATTTCATTTCTTGGATGTGAACACTCGTCCGTGTTTACTATTCCCCAGCAAAGTCCTCAGCAAAATTTCTTTTCTATCTGACATTCGTCCTATGTCATGATACTTTAGAGAATCCGTCCCCTGCTAGGTGATCGTCCTTCACCTTTGGATGACCTTCCCTCATCATTCCCTCAGCGTAGTCTCCATTATTGGAACCCTTTTATATCCGGCATTCGTCCTATGTCGTGATATTTTAGCAGCCGTCCCCTGCTAGGTGATCATCCTTCACCTTTTTGATGATCGTCCTTCATCATTTTATCCGATGGTCGTCCCCATCGTTGATCTTGTTATCTGACATTCGTCCTATGTCATGATAAACCTTGAGAGCAGCCGTACCCTGCTAGGTGATCGTCCTTCACCTCTTGATGATCGTCCTTCATCATGCTTATCTGATGGTCGTCCCCATCGTTGACTTTTTTCTATCCGACATTCGTCCTATGTCGTGATAAAGAGCAGCCGTCCCCTGCTAGGTGATCGTCATTCACCTTTTGATGACCGTCCCTCATCATTACTTCGTTTATTCTCTAAACCTGATGGTCGTCCCCATCGTTGCCTTTATTTTTATCCCTAGAGAGTCTTGTTTCTTTACTTGATGGCCATCCCCATCATGATTTCCTTATTTCCCCAGCATATCGGTCGTCCCCGTCATCGTTTTCTCCCCAATAGTCGTCCTCTGCTCGATGGTCGTCCTCCATCGCCCGCACTTTATAATCATATTATACTTTCATCTTACAATCTATATTCCTTTTCTTCATCTCCCCAGTGAGTCAAATTTTGGACTGTCTTTGGTATTCAACCACAAGTTATCTTGTTTGCCTGTTAAATCGTCGCTTACATCCTGCACAACTAACTCATGTTTGAATAGGGGAAGCTGTAAACACCCCAAATTTGCCCTCACTAAGTTCACACCATGGCTTGTGATCTTTCATATTTGCATTAGTTCAAGCATACCATATCATATTGCATTTTTTGCTTCACTACATTAGTTCAAGTTCATCTGCATCTAGGGTTTGTGATCTGAGCAATCCAAGATCCATCTGAGCCACTCCAAAGGTCTTCAATCATCTCAAGAGTGTCCATCATCATATTTTATCCTCCAAAGATCAAGAAAGTCAAAGAATCACAAGAACTGGCAAAGCATGGAAGCAGAGCTAGGGTTTAACTACACAGATGACCTAAAATTAGGGTTTTGGTTTAAGAGGCCATAACTCCAAATTTTTTGTTCATTCTTGTTTCTATTGGTCTCAATATGATATAAGGATCATGCATACCAATTTTGATGAAGAAATTCATTGTGGAAGTCATCTGATCACTGGGTAACTTCTTGAGCAAGTCAGAGCAAAATCAGGGCATCTGAGGCCCCCCAACATGGAACCAAAGTGGATTTTTCATCAAATTGAAGTTATATGGTTTTTATTTGATCATTGAAGTGCTTATAAGTTCACAAAATTGAAGGAAAGTGAGCTAAACCAAAAGTTGCCAAAAATGGAAATGACTTGTAATGTAAACTTTCCATTTTGGGAAAGTTTTTCAACCTCCACTTTCTTAACCAAAAATGCTTCAAATGAAAAATTGTTGGTCGTGAAAGTTGTAGATTGGATCATTCCCTTTTCAAAAAGTACAAGAACAAGATCTAATTCATTTTGGAACTCAAGTTATGGCTTTCCAAAGTTAGCAAAAATCACATAATTTCATGTTTCATGCCAAAGAGGGAATTTTGCAAAACCTCTTGCCAAACAATTTTTTGACTTCAAATTGAATTCTAAGCATCATAGTAACATAACACATTGCCTAAAACTCAGAATTGGCCCAAGAATTTCCAAATTCCATGACTTGCACATGAAGAAATCTCAAAAGGGCCAAACTTTGTCAAATTTGCAAAACCTCCCATAACTTCTCACAAACATGCTGAATTGCCTCAAAGTGATTTCCATGGACATCCTTAATCCTTGCTGCACCAGACACCCCTTTGTACTAAGCCTGAAACATCCCATACCTCAAAGTACAACCAATGTTTACTTTTTGCATTTTGCACCATACCAATCAGCATAGCCCACACCAACTCCACAGACCTATCACAAGTTGATATGTGCATATTATGCAACTCATTTCACAAAAGAACCAATCCTGAATCCTCAGCATTGCCATAGTTCACAAAATTCCCCTCCTTTTCATTTTGCTTCGAAACTCTCAGCACACTCAACAAAACTTCAAACTTCTTCCACCATTCATCTTCAAATCAATCACTGATCACAAACCACCCCTCAAAACAGCCAAAAACACTTCATAAACAAAACACGATTTTTTGACCAGTTGAACATAAACTCACAAACCAGCCATAAAAAACTCCATCCAAGCATCAAAGCTTCTTCAGGGAGGACATTGGAGGCATTTTGAAGCAAGAAAGCAGCAAGAAAGCTCCAGGGTTGAAAGCTCCATCTCAGGTAGCCATGTGAATCATTTTTTCCAGAACCTTTATTTTAAGTTATTAAATGGTTAAGCTTGTTCCCCTTAGTGCAATGAACTTTGTATTTTTGAAAATGATGAAGAAATGAGAATGTATGGTCTGTCTGAAAGTTTCACCATTTTTGTTCTTGGCTTCGAATCTTGAGATGGAGTGAAAATAAATTGTTTTTGAGGGTGGGGTTGATCTTAGGAGAGTGAGAGGAATCAATCTGGAGCTTTAGAGCTCCAGAAATGGCCTAGGGAGTTTTTTGGAAATTTTTCAAGGGAGGTGTGGCCAGAGAAGATGACCAGAGGTCATTTCCGGCCACCTGAAATTAATTAATTTGATTAATAAGGGTTAGGGCATTTTTTAAATGTGGGCAGTTAGATCTTCAGTTCACGCGTGCATTGTGTGGCTAGGATTAGATCATTTGTGTTTAATTAGGATTATTAAATTAATTAATTAAGTTTAGTTATGTTTGAATATGGGCCGTCTAGATGCGCGCCAGGTCAACCAGTCCCAAGCCCAAAATCAATCCCTACCACCCATTCAGCATACTTTCCATTTATTTAATTTTTATTGCATTTTTCTTATTTATTTTTATACGAATTTTTAAAAATAGTAAAAATCATCAAAAAATTCTGAAATTTTTTATCAAACATTTTATTAATTTTCAGGACCCAAAAATATTTTTATTTTTATATTTTGCATTAAAAAAGTATTTTTAAATCATTTAAATGTTTTATTTAATTAATTAATGAAAATTAATTAATTAAAAATACATTTAAGTATTTAAAAATCACCAAACAAATCAGAGAACATTTTTAAACATTTATAAACATTTACAAACTCACCATATAAATTTCTTTTTGGTTTTGATCATGCTTTGACATTTTTCAATGAATTAGGGTTCTTAAATTGTTCATTTTTTAACCCTAACTTCAAAAATTCATACCTTTTAAACCAAGTTGTGTTTATGAATGATTCTTTTTGCATTGTTCTATTCATGTTTCCTAGTTTCTAAAAACATTTTTGTTTCATTTTTACCTTTCATTTTCAATTTGTTTGGCATTTTTCATTGAAGATCACCCTTAAAATCCTAGAAACTTAGGAAGTTCATAAATCCTTTTAGGGTTAGCTTCTGACCTCCCCCTTTGGATGGTAATCTAGTATAGGTTTAGGGTTCCTTTGAGTGCATTTTCAATTTTTTATCGTATGATTTGCTTCTGTTTTTGAGTTTTGCATCTCACATGTTCATATAACCCTAATCTTGCATCTTCACTTGCATTCTTCTTGCATATGCTTGCATTCATAAACTTGCCATGACATTTCATACATTCACATGATATATAAGACATATTAGGACATATTAGAATCATGTTTGATCATTGCATCATCCATTTTCCATGTTATGCATTCATTTCATTTCATGTGCATTCATGAACTTTCATGCCTCCTTTCATGCTTCATTTGCATCCTCATTGTTTGTATGATCATTCACATCTCATGACATACATTTGCATCATATCTTTGCAGCATTAGCATCATGAACATGCTTCTGGTTTTAGTTTGCATCCTTGCATTCATTTCATTTTCATTTCATTTCATTTCCTTTTGCTAACATTTCAGGTGGTAAGTTACTTTGAGAAGTGAATTTGCCTTCACTTCTCACAATCTCTTCTCATCTCTCTTATGCATTCATTGCTGCATTTTACTTTTGTATTAGAGTGAGCTTGCTCATTCATGTTCCTTCTTCACTTTCTTTCTTCAAGCAACTTATCTTCTTAAGAGAAGTAAGTTGAATTGCTTCTTTTGCTTCTCCTCCTTTCATCTGCTTCTTCCTTGGTGGGTCTTCTTGAAGATTTCTTACAAGCCTCATAAACCCTAGGAATACCCAAGTATGATAACAATTAGGGTTTGATTAGTCCCACATTAGTCTTACCTTTGTGTCATCTTTTGTGTCTTCTCTTCTCATCTCATAATCAGGGACTAAACCTTAAAGGTTTTAAGGCTTTGTGATTAAGCTTATGCATGCATCCTTCTATTAGGATGGAGTGTATAACTTTAATCCTAAGTGTTAAACCCTTGATGTGTTTAAATCTCTTAATCAATTCATTTAATAATCACTAAGACAATAAGCTTGTAACTTGGGCCTTGCATTAGGGTTCTACATCTTCCTTAATTGGTTAAGAAGGACTAACCCTAGTGTTAATGGACAAGTCCCCCTCAAGTTGTCTTACAAACCATAAAATTCACTTCTTAATCTTACCATTAACTAAAATCCACTTTAATAAAGGTTTTGTTTTGTCATGAGGTTAATCCCTAATCATGGATTAAGTTGAGGAGCCTTCCTCAGCTTAAATGTTCTCATCTATTATCCTTCTATTAAAATGATGTAATGAGTCCATTAAATCCTTGATTATGGCTTAAACTCATTACTTAACACTAAATAAAAACTCCAAAAACATCTAAATAAATGCAAGTAGGTTAATGATCTTAATCCTACATCATGGTGATTAAGTGTGAGGTGTTTACTTCATACTTAAGGTATTCTCATTACCCCTAATCAGAGGGAGGATGTGATGAACTTACTAACCCTTGGTTTAGGCTTAAGCTCATTTTCTTATGACAAATTCCACAAAAGCAATAAAAGATTGAAATCATCAAACACAAACAATAATCGTATCCTTCGGGATTCTTTTCTCATCATCTTCATTCACAAACGAGAACTCGCTTCTTCCGTCTAATGCAAGAAATTTAGCACTCGAGCCAGATGATTCATACACTTGAGCATAGACAAGTAAGTAGTTCATTATCAATTCATTTTCAGTCTCTTTGAGTCGAACTACGGTGTTATGACTTCCTCATTGCACGAGAGGATACGTAGGCATAACTTAACTGTTATTGAACAAAAGTCTCTGTATATTCCCCCCTCTTCCAGCTTTATTATTTTAAGACTCATTGTCTTGAGCCTTGCACTCTTTCCTTACACTGACACTCCTTTTATTCACTTCACACTTCTTTGCACTGACACATGTACATCCTTTTCCAGCTTTTGCACACAAAATAGCACTGACACTACCCCTTTAAACACAAACTTTCAAGCGTGGATCCCGTCGAGTACGGCGGACAGTCTGGGTGCTAATACCTTCCCAAGTTGTAACCAACCCCCTTTCTCAGTTTCTCTGGTTCGCAACCGTCTTGTCCATATCTTCCCAGGTTTATGCAGCATTACCTCTCCTTCGAGATAAAAATGCCTAGCTGGAGACTCTTTTCACCTTCATTTCATTTTCTCTTTCGCCGACAGTCCGCGCTTGTACCGGGATGCAAATCTTCGGGAGCGACAGTTCACAAGTAGCAGTTGTAACACGGTGGGAGAACTGACTTTTAGTCATGTTGCGGATAGCAAGAGTTGCCACCGACTTTTATTTTATCCAAGTGTAAAGGACACAAAAGAACAGGAAAGAACTATTTTTAAAACACTTTGAGTTCGGGGGGTAGGTTATATAAAGGGAAGGTGTTAGCACCATTTATATCCATGGTTATCCATGGGCTCTTAGTTACTTAGCTCACTTAAATTGTTTTTGAAGAGTGTAGTGTGTGATTAGAAATTTTCTAAGTACTTTGTAATGATCCTCGTATGGATCTATACAAAGCCTTGTTTTGAAAAATGTTTAAGAAAGTGAGGTGTAAAAGTATTTTGAAATGTGAACAAGCAATTAAGAGGTACCTACCCTAGATTAAGTCTTTCGTGTTCTCGTATGTTCTTTCAATGGTAAGACTATCCCTATTATTAAGGAATAGGTAGTCATTACCTTGGATGTGTTAAGGGACGGGTGTAGGGTCATCATATGGTCATAGAAGGCAACTTAAGGGATGTCCTTAGCAATTCGTAGGGACTATCATCATTTATTTGAAGGGACAAGATCATTATTCCATAGGAAACATCGAAGGGACTTGATCTTTTAAACTGTAGGGACTATGATGATTTATACTTGAAGGGACTTTGCTTAAGACACCCCTATATTCGAGGGACTTGACCATTTAGATAAGGAAACCATGAGGAATACCCTAGGAAGTGCAAGATGGCGATCAAAGATCGACTTACGTTTGTGAGTGTTTATTTTCAAATATTTATCTTTTAAAGTTAATTATCTAAATTAATTTTAATTACAAATAGTTTCCACACCCTATTTACTAACCACGCAATAAATATTTATAATGGAAATAATGACGGAAAATAAATCTAGAATTATTACATGGCTTTGGAATAGTTACATTATAATCGGATAAAAATAAATAATAAGAATAATAAAGCAAATATAAATAAGCAATAATAAAAAATAAAGCAATAATAATAAATATTAGAAAAAAGGAAATAATAATGAAGAAATAAAGAAAAATTAGAATTTTTAAAGAAATTATTTTTAAGTTAAATAAGTTAGAATTTTATGAGTTTATAAGAAAAATAATATAAGTTTAAAAGGATAAGGTATTAAAAATTCATAAAAAGTTATTAAAAAAAATATTTTAATTAGGGTTTAGGAAAATAAATTATGTTTTTAGGGTTAATAAAAAAAATTAGGGTTAGTTAAAGAAATTAGGGTTTTAAAATAATTAGTTAAAATAAATTAGTTTTTTATTTACAATATATATATATATATATATATATATATATATATATATATATATATATATATATATATATATATATATATATATAAGTTATATACAAAAATATTATTAGGAAAATAAAATTAATTAAAATAAATATTAAGAAAAATTATTATGAGTTTTAAAAAATTAAGATTTATAAAAAGACATTATTGGTTTTAAATTTGATAAATTAATTAATTAAAATAAAGAAAATAGAAAAATAAGAAATATGAAGAAAAAGTGAGAAAAATAGCCAAAAAGATAGGACCTGGGAATTGAACCCAGGTCCCTTACCTCAAGGGCATAACACAAACCAACAGGGCCAGCACGCGCTGGTGATAATGAGATGGGAATTCATCATTATATATTCAACCTGCAAAATGAATGAATTAAAAGCAAAAAACACAAAACCTGGGGATTGAACCCAGGTCTAAGAGCATTAACACGCGCCTCCTTGCCAACTGAGCTATTGGACCAATCTGAAATTATAATACAAATAATTCATAATAAAATAAACAAGATTTCAAATTCAAATTTCCGCGCCACACTTCTTCTTCTTCCTCTAGCTGTCATATTTGGCTTTAGTGACATTTTTCCGTCACTAAAGCTTATAGTGACGGATTCTTTGCGTAACTAAAAGTCCTGCAAGCTTAAACATCAAAAACACGCACGATAAATAATTTCTAAAGGTTCAAATCGATTAATATGAGTCCCTTAAGTCCAAATATCTTATTGATTTGGTCTAAAATCATCTCATTATAGAATCCCTAATTCACGATTTGAAGAAACCTAACCATGGCCGTTCTTGATACCTGCAATGAAACTCCATACAAACCAAACAAAAACCATCCACAGATCATGATAAACAACATTCAATTGTCAAAAACAACTTAAAACATCATAATCTATGCAATCGAAAAAATGAAAATTGTCTCAAAAGTGAGATGCAGTTTATGCATTTTGATGTGTTTTTTATGATGCAAAGCATTGAGATAACATCAAGGATGATCAAAGATCATGTTTAAACCTTCAAATTGCCTGAAAAACAACAAAAAGTGAGAATCTGAATTTGAATTTTCTTTGAAAAAAGTTGAAGATTGTTCTTGGTTCTTGGAGGCAGAAAATTCGTCCTTGTGCTTGTGTTAGGTTTGTCTATTTGTATGGAAAAGAATTAGGTCAAAATAGTTGTGGATCATTGGGCTTTTGAAGTAACTTGATCATGAAGAAACCAATCACCATAAAAGTTCAAAAATCATATGAATACTTGCTATTTTAGGTTCAATCTGACTTTAGTTGATTTCCAATCATTCTAAATATAATTTAAATGATTTTCAATCAAAGATTTCATGCTTTATTTGATTTTTCATATTTTATATATATTTAAATTGAATTTTAATGAATAAAATCCAAATAAATATAAAATAAACTATAAAAATCTGAAAAAATAAGCATTGGGTCATGCATGATGTCATTGTAAGGATTGGATTACAAAATTGCAAGCCCATTTGGAAAAAAATTGGTTTTAAGACCTCATTTGCTCAATATACCCCTTAAAAATTTCCCAACTTTGCCAAGGCATAAATCCCTCAATTTTAAGGCTATGAAGGTGTTCTTGGACATTTTGGAAAGATTAAAGAGTCCTATAACCAACCTCTTTGGTCTCATATCCATATCCTTTACCATTTTCAAATTATGCCCTTTGGAAGATGTTGACTTTTTGTTGACTTTTGAAATGACCTATAATGTTTTAGCTCATATCTTAGAAATGAAGCATTTTTAGGCTTGTCTTGTGAGATACAAAGTTGTAGAGAATTCAATTTCCTTAAAAATGAGCTTTGGATTGGAATTTTTTGATGAAGCATGTGAAAGTTATGGCTGGTCAAAGTTCAGTTGACTTTCCATAAGAAAACCCTAATTTAGAAACTCCTGATTCATGATGATCTGAAACTTCCTTGATGAATCATAATCAACCCTTGATCAAATGATGAATTTTAATTCATAAAATTGATGTTGGCAAAAAATATTGAAGTTTGACTTTAGTTTGACCACAGTTGACTTCAGTTTGACTTTTTAACTACTTTGACTAATTTTTGCATATCTGATCATCTGACTGGGAAAACTTATTGGGAAAGTCTTGAAACTTGACATGGGGATTCTTGAATACATGTGGGATGTTATGAGGCTCACTTGAGGCCTTGAAAGTCATTTTAACCTGAGGAAACACAAAACCCTAGTTTTGGACACTTTGCTTAGGAGGAGGCATTGTCTGAGGAAACTTCCACACTTCTTGGCTAATTGGGAGTCTTGAGGATCTTATGATCATTTAGAAGTCTTGAGAGAGGTTGTCTTGATTGTGGGAGGGCAACTTTTGGGGTACAACATCTGCCCCTTGTTCAATTTTATGGAATCTGAGGAGTTAGATTGGCATGTACGCCATTCGTGACTTGAAGATTGAAGAGGATTGAACACAAAAACCCAAATATTTGCACTTGCTGGTGTGTAGAATGATACTGTTGGTTGACTGTAATGCTTGAATGGGCTTAAAGATTCCATTTGAATAAAGAGTCTTCTGATATGTTTCTTAAATATGGAAATGACACTTTTGGGAAGAATAAACGACGGCCCAAAAATGAGATAACCTGCAGGAAGAATAAACGACGGCCCGAGGTAACAAGATAACCATTGGGAAGAATAAACGACGTCCCAAGGTAAGTTGACTTTTGGGAAGAATAAACGACGACCCAAAATGAGATAACCTGCGGGAAGAATAAACTACGGCCCGAGGTAACAAGATAACCATTGGGAAGAATAAACGACGGCCCAAGGTAAGTTGACTTTTGGGAAGAATAAACGACGGCCCAAAAATGAGATAACCTGCGGGAAGAATAAACGACGGCCCGAGGTAACAAGATAACCATTGGGAAGAATAAACGACGGCCCAAGGTAAGTTGACTTTTGGGAAGAATAAAGGACGACCCAAAATGAGATAACCTGCAGGAAGAATAAACGACGGTCCGAGGTAACAAGATAACCATTGGGAAGAATAAACGACGGCCCAAGGTAAGTTAACTTTTGGGAAGAATAAACGACGGCCCAAAATGAGATAACCTACGGGAAGAATAAATGACGGCCCGAGGTAACAAGATAACCATTGGGAAGAATAAACGACGACCCAAGGTAAGTTGACTTTTGGGAAGAATGAACGACGACCCAAAATGAGATAACCTGCGAGAAGAATAAACGACGGCCCGAGGTAACAATATAACCATTGGGAAGAATAAACGACGACCCAAGTTAAGTTGTTGATGAAATTTGTCTGCTAGAGAATTTAACCTGAAAAACAAGGTTAGTTTGGTGCCAGTATAATGATATATATAACAACCTGCAAGATAATATTTTATGAGAATGCATATGATATGATATGATATGATATGATGTATGTAGGAATGAATTATGTAGCTGAAGCGTATAAGTAGCTTCGTATCATAACTGTTGGCTGGGGAAAATAAATCCCGATTCGTTGCTGAAGAGTATGAAGACTTCGTTCCTGCCTTGTTTAAGAATATCGTACTTAGAACCTCTTGTTTTCGTTTGTCATACTTCTTATTGAAGGATTAGATTCCTGAATATCCTGATTGAGGATAAAAGAGATGGACATAGATCTAGGAGACTTATGTAGTTAAGTATCAATTCTTCGGAGGATATGAAACTACTTAGAGACTTTGTCAAACTGGAAGTGTAAGCTATTACTTGAGGTATTCTGTAAGGATCTCCGTAAAGATTACTCTGTGGGGATAAACCGGCGAAGCTTCATTGAATTCCTACCTCTGTTCGTTCTTAGTAAATGCTATTATTGTATTTTATGCATTTCTGGTAAACATCAATCATATTCAAAGGCATATATACATTCAAACATAATCAATGGACGTTTTCCGCTTTAGTAAAAAGGGGAAAAGTAAAGCTGAATAAAGAGGGAAAAGTAAAGTTATGTGTAAATAACCCTATTGAGTTCCAACTTTGCTATTGCCATTATCTTCAATTATCTCATCTTCAGCTATTGGAGAGGAAACGATTGGACTGATCGGTATATGTTGAACTTGACGTAGATAATACAACTAGCAGAGGTTGCATGGGTGATCTAACGAGACATAGTCATACGCTTTAATCCCTAACTTTTGCTTGGATTTCCCTTTCAGGTTTTCAATCCACCGGGATACCCTTTTTTGCTCAAGCCGCCTTTTCAGGTTTTCGACTTGTCGGGTGTACATTTTTATATATATCCCTAATTTTTTATCGAACCCTTTTGGTTCGCCGGGATGCCCTTATTTTTTCCTAGGCCAGTCAACCTAGCGGGTCTCTTTTCATGCGTAGTATTTTTTAACTATGTCTGCGTTCACAGGCTGCGGGAAATCTTCACCATCCATACTGGTAAGCATCATGGCACCTCTAGAAAATATTCTCTTAATAACAAATGGCCCTTCATAGGTGGGGGTCCATTTTCCCCAGGGATCACCATGTGGTAATATAATACGCTTAATTACCATATCACCAGCTTGATACACCTGCTGCCTAACTTTCTTATTGAAGGCTTTAATCATACGTTTCTGATACATCTGACCATGACAAAAAACTGCTAGTCTTTTCTCATCAATCAAGTTTATCTGGTCAAGTCGAGTCTGAATCCATTCATCTTCATCTAAGCCCGCATCCTTCATTATTCTCAAAGAGGGAATCTGAACTTCAATGGGTAAAACTGCTTCCATACCATAAACAAGGTAAAATGGGGTTGCCCTTGTTGAAGTACATATAGTGGTATGATAACCATGAAGAGAAAATGGTAACATCTCATGCTAATCCTTATATGTAACTATCATCTTTTTCAAGATCTTCTTAATATTCTTGTCGGCGGCTTCCACTGTGCCATTCATCTTTGGACGATATGGAGAAGAATTGTGATGTTTAATCTTGAACTACGTGCAGAGATCAGTAATCATAGTGTTGTTCAAATTAGTACCATTATCTGTGATAATCCTTTCAGGGATGCCATATCTGCATATAAGATTATATTTGATGAATTGAGCCACAACATTCTTAGTAACAGAGGCAAATGAAGCTGCCTCTACCCATTTTGTGAAGTAATCAATAGCTACAAGGATGAAACGATGTCCATTAGAGGCAGTAGGTTTGATTTCACCAATCATATCAATGGCCCACATGGCAAAAGGCCATGGAACAATTAGAACATTCAAAGGAACTGGAGGCACGTGAACCTTATCAGCATAAATCTGGCATTTGTGACAAGTTTTGGAATGTTGATAGCAGTCAGCTTCCATGGTAGACCAATAATAACCTGCTCTCAGAATCTTCTTAGCCATTGTATGCCCACTATAGTGAGTACCAAAGATCCCCTCATGCATGTCTTCCATAATCTCTACTATTTCTTTCTTATCCACACAACGAAGCAAAGTCGAATCGTGGTTACGCTTGTACGAAATTCCATTACTCAGGAAGAGTTTAGCAGAAAATCTCCTTAGAAACTTCTTATCATTGACAGATGCCCCTTCAGGGAACTCCTGAGCTTCAAGATACCTCTTCACTTCATGGAACCAAGGCTTTACTTCTACTTCTTCAGTACCCACTTCATTGCAGTATGCAGGTTTATCAAATCGATCAATAGTAATTCTCGGAGCTTCATCATACCAGCTGATTTCAAACATAGATGCCATGGTAGCTAATGCATCTGCCAACTGATTCTCTTCTCGTTGAATATGTTCAAAGGTAATATCTTCAAAGTACGGGATCAAAGACAACACATGCTCTTTGTAAGGGATGAGATTAGGATGCATGGTATCCCAATTTCCTTTAACCCGACTGACTACTGATAACGAGAAATCGTATCACATTATCACTACGTTTTAAGTCTGTTTTATCGCACATTGATCCTATTAACTCCCGATTGTTCGAGTTTTTTATGTCACATAGCAGGTATAACATGTCTAGAGCTAAATTATGAGAAAAAGATCAATTGAACCAAAACAAGCATGAAAAGAAGATGAAGAGAAGGATTCTGCTAAGTCTGCATATTTTGTAACACTCACGGTCGTTACATGTTACTCACGACCGTGACGCCCTACTTTGAGGTCTCACGACCATTACTCAATTGTCACGACCGTGACACGCTTGAATTGTAAAATCTGCCCGTTACGCCCTTGTCACGAACGTGACAAGGAAAATGTGTTTAAAGTAATTGAATTGTTCCTGAAGACGTGCACGCGAGTCAAATACGACTCCTACTTTTCCTCAGACCCAGTATGCCACCTTCCCTAAATTCTCTCATTTTGGACGATGCCCATGTTGATCAAATTCAACTGCCCAAGCCCAAAATTATGTTCTATAAATACCCTAGTTACAAATTGAAAGACACAGAGTATTATTTTAACTTTTCCGCGGAAGCTCTGCCGTAATTTTGTTGAACCCTTATTTAATTTTTCCAGCATTGTTCTTGTTTATTTTTCTGTTTCTATATCCAACCCAAATTCAATAACAATTTCCAACATTAGGAAATTGTTATTATTAATTTCTTTTTAGCCTTCAGAATTTGTTTAGTGTTATTTTTTATTCCGGTTCCGAACACTCCGAGCTTGCCAATCTGTGGAAGAAGGAGTTTTAAGATTTTAATCATACAGGTTTTTATATTATTGCATTTATATTAAGTTATTTATTTGTTTATGTTAAGATATTATTATTATTTTATAATGTATGTTTTAATTAATATTTGTTTATTTCCGCATCTGTCTGGTACAACAAAAATGAGTAGCTAAATTAATTAGGCGGTATGTAATAAACTAAACCAAACCGGTAAAATCGAATCTAAGCTAAAATAATTAAGAACTTATATTCTGGCTGTGACTTTTTATAATTAAAAATTAATCTTTTTGTTACGAGAGTAAGAAAAGTGTAATAGGTTAGGTCACGAGAGTGTGAGATTTTAACCGGATAGCTAAAGTTAGGCATTTGATTTAAATATAGAGAGAGCGCTTTAAAATGAATTAGACTTATTAAGTTTTCAAAAATTATCTTCTAAACACTTATGGGCTAGCGAGAGCAGGCATAGGGCTTTAGGAGTAAGATCTGAGATAAGACCACGAGAGTGTGAGTCGAGGGTATTTAAACTGATAATCTCTATAGAACAATTTAAGTGAACCATCTTTATAAGCTTAGGTTAGATTGACCCGCATAGGTTAATATAATTACATACCGACCGCCTTCTCATTATTTCCTTAAAACTAAATTTAATTCCCGTTTTTAATCCTTAAAACCAAAATCGTGACAAATATTCTCCTTAGCTAAACTAGTAGACCCTCTAGCACTATAGTGATTACAAAGTCCCTGTGGGATCGATAATCTTTTATATTACATTGATAGGTTGTGCGCTTGCCGTTCAGATACCGCTAGACACATATTGCGTCTTCGCCCCATCAAGTTTTTGGCGCCGTTGCCGGGGACCTTGATTTAGTCACTAGTGCACTAGTAGAGTAGCACTGTCTAGACTAAGGTAACAACTTATTCTTTTCCTAATCTAATTTCCCGACTGTATGCCAAGTACTCGCTCTCAAGGCGAAGACTTGCAACCTCCAGTCCAAGAATTAGAACGCTTCTTACATGTAAGAAGACGAATATTCGAATATGAACGAAAATACAACATTCCAGATCTTCAAGTTGATCCACCTAAACCAGTCGGAACATCAAAGGACGCAGAGATGGCTGAAGAACCAAATCACCCACTCAAATATTACGCTAGTCCTTCACAAGCTGAGCCACATTCCAGCATTGCTGCACCGGCTATCAACCGAAACGATTTCGAATTGAAACCTTCGCTGATATCAGTCGTGCAACAAAATCAATTCGCCGGAAATCCTACCGAGGATCCGAACCTTCATCTTTCGATCTTTGTGCAATACGCATATACCGTAAAAGCCAATGGAGTTACCCAAGAAGCTATTAGACTACGCCTTTTTCCTTTTTCACTTCAAGACAGAGCGAGAGCCTGGCTTCAATATCTACCCTCGAATTCAGTAACTATGTGGGAGGAACTAAAGAGAGTATTATTGACAAGATATTTTCCACCTAGTAAGACAGCTATGCTCAGAGCTCAAATCAACGGATTTAAGCAAAAGGAAAATGAATCACTTTTCGAAGCTTGGGAACGCTATAAAGATATGTTGAGACTTTGTCCACATCACGAATTAGTAGAATGGATGGTCATCCATACTTTCTACAATGGACTCTTGTACAACAAAAGAATGACAATTGACGCTGCCGCAGGCAGCGCACTAATGGACAAAGAATATAATGATGCTTATGCACTTATCAAGAGTATGGCTCAAAATCATTACCAATGGGGAAGCGAGAGAGTCGCAACTGAGAAACCAACAAAAGGAGGTATGTACGAAGTGAGTAGTATGGACCAAGTCAATGCAAAGTTTGACCAACTTAACCAAAAGATCGACAACTTGTCCATAACACCAACAGCCACCGTGGTTGCGGTAACACCTAACTGTGAGTTATGTGGAGTTCCAGGACATGCTGTCCCTGATTGTCAACTATTTGCAGGAATTCCCACAGATCAAGTGAATTATGCTCAAGGAAACCCATACTCAAACACATACAACCCAGGTTGGAAGAATCATCTGAACTTCTCCTATGAGAACAACAATGCTTTATACGCACCAGGTCAAGCACCAGCTACACCACCAGGATATCAAAAGACTGCTCCTAATGTTCCTAGAAAATCAAACCTTGAGTTGATGATGGAGAACTTCATAGCTACCAAATCTCAAACAAACAAGGATTTCTTAAACCAAAACATACACACTAGTGAGCAGATTAAGCAATTAGTGAGCAAGGTAGATGCGTTAGCTACACATAACAAAATGCTTGAAACTCAGATTTCACAAGTAGCTCAACAACAAGCACCTACCGCTGCACCAGCTGGAGTATTTCCTGGACAACCCCAACCTAATCCAAAAGGACAGGCTAATGATGTGATATTAAGAAGTGGCAAGGAACTTGACGGACCTGCCGATCCAGGACTTGACAATCCAGCCATGTACCAAAAACTAGATAAGCCGACTGAAAAGGAGAATGAACCAGAAGAAAAGGAAGATAATAATCAAGAGGCAATGGAGAAAGAAAAGCCTTATGTGCCTCCACCACCTTATAAACCACCAATTCTGTACCCTCAGAGATTAACAAATTCCAAGACGATGGGCCAGTTTAAGAAATTTGTTGAACTTCTGAAAACAGTTGAATATTACTATTCCGTTTACAGAAGCTATCACTCAAATGCCCTCGTATGCTAAATTTCTAAAGGAAATCTTATCCAATAAGAAAAAGATAGAGGATAACGGAACCGTTACACTTACTGCTGAGTGTAGCGCGATAATTCAAAACAATATGCCTCCTAAGTTAAAAGATCCAGGTAGTTTCTCTATACCCTGGGTAATAGGAAAATTCGTCATTGACAAAGCTCTATGCGATTTAGGAGCCAGTATCAGTGTTATGCCCTTAACAATCTGCAAAAGGCTAGACATGGGAGACCTAAGACCAACTAAAATGTCTGTTCAACTAGCTGACCGCTCTATTAAATATCCTGTAGGCATACTAGAAAATGTCCCGATACGTATAGGACAATTCTACATTCCTACTGATTTTATAATCATGGACATCTTTGAAGACTCCACTACACCTATTATACTAGGAAAACCATTCTTAGCTACCGCCGGAGCTATTATAGACGTAAAGAAAGGAAAGCTAACCTTTGAAGTAGGTGAAGAGAAAGTTGAATTTATTTTAACACAATTCTTACAATCACCAGCTATAGAGGATACATGCTATTTATTGGATGTAATTGACGAATGTGTAAGAGAAATGGAAATGAAAGAAACTACTTATTATGAAATTATGAAAATTCAAATCCCTCCGATTTTCGAAGATGACAATTGGCGTAAACCGTATCAGGATGATAGTCTAAGCGAAAGTTTAGCACTTACACCGGATCCCATGCCAAGTAAGAAGAAACCTACATTAGAGTTAAAAACTTTACCTAAGAACCTAAGATACGAATTCCTAGACACTGAATGTACAAGACCAGTTATAATCAACTCCAGTTTAGGAAAAATTGAAACAAAGAAACTTTTAGATGTCTTAAAGAAATACCCAACTGCATTAGGATATAACATATCTGATCTCAAAGGAATATGTCCTTCAATCTATATGCATCGTATTCTACTAGAAGAAGATTGCAAAACCTCCAGAGAATCTCAAAGAAGAATTAACCCAATCCTTAGCACTGTAGTAAAGGAAGAAGTTAAGAAACTACTAGACGCTGGAATAATATATCCAATCTCTGATAGTAAATGGGTTAGTCCAGTACACGTAGTACCAAAGAAAGGAGGTATCACTGTTGTGAAAAACGCTAAAGGCGAATCGATATCACAAAGAGTAGTGACCGGACATAGAGTGTGCATCGATTATCGTAAACTAAACAAAGCCACTCGAAAAGATCATTTCCCACTACCTTTTATAGATAAAATGTTAGAACGATTAGCCAAACACTCGTATTTCTGTTATCTTGATGGTTACTCAGGATTTTTCCAAATCCCGATCCACCCAAATGATCAAGAGAAGACTACATTCACATGCCCTTATGGAACGTTCGCTTATAGACGAATGCCCTTTGGATTATGCAACGCTCCTGCAACCTTTCAAAGATGTATGATGTTAATCTTCGCAGATTTCATAGACAACATCATGGAAGTGTTCATGGATGACTTCTCTGTATGCGGGCAATGTTTTGAAGGATGTCTATCAAATTTAGAAATGGTGTTAGAAAGATGTGTGAAAGTAAACCTCGTACTCAACTGGGAGAAATGCCATTTCATGGTCAGAGAAGGAATCATACTAGGACACGTTATATCTGATAAGGGAATTGAAGTTGATAAAGCTAAGATAGAAGTCATAAAAGATCTTCAACCCCCTAAGACCGTTCGAGAAATACGAAGCTTTTTAGGACACCCCGGTTTCTACCGACGATTCATCAAAGATTTCTCGAAAATCACTAAACCTCTTACCAGTTTATTAATGAAAGACGCTGAGTTCATATTCAATAAAGGTTGTCTTAAAGCTTTCGAAACTCTAAAAACAACCCTCATCACCGCACCAATCATACAACCACCTGACTGGAGATTACCTTTCGAAATTATGTGCGATGCGAGTGACTATGCTGTAGGCGCAGTTCTAGGACAAAGGAAGGACAAGAAAATTCACGCTATATACTATGCCAGTAGAACCTTAGATTCTGCTCAGATGAACTACGCCAATACTGAAAAAGAACTGTTAGCAGTTGTCTTTGCGCTTGATAAATTTTGTTCCTATCTAGTGGGAGCAAAAATAATCATCTACACAGACCACGCTGCTATCAGATATCTATTAACCAAGAAAGATGCTAAACCAAGACTCTTGAGATGGATCTTACTCTTACAAGAGTTTGATCTCGAAATCAAAGATAAGAAAGGTACTGAAAACGTCGTAGCGGACCATTTATCTAGAAGAGAAGGTATTAAACCCGAACAAGTGCCGATTAACGATGATTTTCCGTATGAACAGTTGATAGCACAAATAGGAAGCGACCCAGTTCAGTTAGACATAGATGAAACAAAAACCGTGGAAACAATACAAACAACCGTAGGACTGCCATGGTACGCTGACATTGTCAACTACTTAGCTGCAAGAGCACTTCCACCTAACTCAACCTATCAGCAGAAAAAGAAGTTCTTCCACAATCTCAAGCATTACTATTGGGACGAACCATTACTATTTAAAAGAGGACCTGACGGAATCTTTCGTCGATGTATTCCCGAAGAAGAAATAGAAGATGTCATTGCTCATTGTCATTCATCTCCTTAAGGTGGACATGCAAGCACTTCCAAGACTTGTGCAAAAATCATACAAGCCGGCCTATTTTGGCCTAATCTATGGAAAGATGTCCACATCGCTGTTATAAATTGCGATCGGTGTCAGCGTGTAATAGCCCGGGCCCCTCGCAAGGCAATCCCGGCACTGCCACCTCACGATCTTCTCTACCCCCCTCTCTAGTAGAGTTTTTGCCTTCCGTGGGAATCGAACCCTGTACCCTGGGGTTCAAGTACATGCTCAATCCATTCCCACTACCAATTGAGCTAGCCTTTTTTTTTGTAACAACCCAGACCCCTCGCAAGGCAATCCTGGCACTGCTACCTCATGACCTTCTCTACCCCCCTCACTAGTAGAGTTTTTGCCTTCCGTGGGAATCGAACCCTGTACCCTGGGGTTCAAGTACATGTTCATTCCATTCCCACTACCAATTGAGCTACTAGCTCAATTGGTAGTGGGAATGGAATGAACATGTACTTGAACCCCAGGGTACAGGGTTCGATTCCCACGGAAGGCAAAAACTCTACTAGTGAGGGGGGTAGAGAAGGTCATGAGGTAGCAGTGCCAGGATTGCCTTGCGAGGGGTCTGGGCTGTTACACAGCGCACCGGTAATATTTCAAGAAGAGATGAAATGCCTCAAAGAGGAATATTAGAAGTAGAGGTCTTTGACTTCTGGGGAATAGATTTCATGGGACCATTCCCATCATCTTTCGGTAATAAGTACATACTCGTAGATGTCGATTATGTTTCAAAATGGATTGAGGCTATAGCTTCTCCTACAAATGACACACGAGTAGTAATTAAGCTTTTCAAGAATATAATATTTCCAAGATTTGGTTTGCCTAAACTTGTCATAAGTGACGGTGGTTCGCATTTCATTTCGAAAATATTTGACAAATTACTATCTAAGTATGGAGTCAGACATCGTGTAGCAACACCATATCATCCACAAACAAGTGGACAGGTCGAAGTCTCGAACAGAGAAATTAAACAAATCCTAGAAAAGACGGTCGCCATATCTAGGAAAGATTGGTCATCTAAACTTAATGAAGCTTTATGGGCTTATAGGACAACCTACAAGACACCCATAGGAACTACACCTTTCAAACTAGTGTATGGGAAGGCTTGTCATCTCCCGGTAGAACTAGAACACAAAGCATATTGGGCGTTTAAAACACTCAATATAAACTACAATGCCGCTGGAGAAAAGCGAATCCTTGACATTAATGAATTAGAAGAATTAAGATTAGATGCTTATGAGAATGCTAAGATATATAAAGAAAGAACCAAGCGATGACACGATAAACGCCTATCTAGGAAATAATTTAGTGTGGGAGACGTTGTACTCCTCTTTAATTCAAGACTTAGGCTCTTTCCTGGAAAACTAAAATCTAGATGGTCAGGACCCTTTGAAATAACTAGAGTGTTCCCGAGCGGAGCAATAGAGATTAAGGGTAGGAATAGTGAACCGTTCACAGTAAACGGACAACGATTAAAACATTACCATAAAATTGAAAATAGAGATTATGCGAATAGTCTAAAGCTTTTAGAGTTGTCCACTAACTTCCCTGATTAATCTACCCCTAAGCATTACGTCAGGCTTTTGACGATAAAAACAGCGCTTAGTGGGAGGCAACCCATTTTTTCATTTTATCATTTTATCATTTTATTGTTTTTATTTCATTATTATTATTATTGACTTTATTTATGCATTTATTTTCTTATTTTCTTTATTTTAATTTTATTTTCTAAATCACTTTTAAATTTACTTTGCTACAGATTTTTCTAAAGTCTTTTCTACCTTCCCTTTCCCCCTGATTTGTTTCCTCCACATTAACACTAACTATGGCTAACCAACCAAGAAACATTATGGAAACCAAATTTAGAGGTAGGAACCAAAGAATGAAATTTGAGGAATTATCACAAAGACAAATGGATTTGACTCTGTACCATGATGAACTGACTATGGAAACTTTAGGTATACATGATAGCATCTTATACCTGTTTAACCAACTTGGATGGGAGAATGCTCTCATAAAACAAAAATTTGTAACTTACCGCGAGCTCACACTTGAGTTTTTAAGCTCCTTAGTTTACTTACCCGAGCGCGGATTTGGATTAAGGAAAGGATTTATTAGTTTCCGACTATTCGGGATCGAATATGACTTTAACCATAAGGAACTAGCTGACTTACTAGGATTCCCTAGTGAACCTTTTGCCTTTACTACCACCCAGGTAGAATTAATGGATATTGAGTTAGACTTATTTTGGGGAACCTTAACCGGAAATTACCACCCTGAGCCGGATAACATGAACAATGATGAAATACATAACCCTGCTATTCGCTACTTTCATAAGATCCTTGCCCACACCTTCTTTGGAAAGGAAAAGAACCTCACTGGAGTATCTAAAGATGAGATATTCATAATGTCCTGTTTGACCGAAGGAAAACTAGTTAATGCTGTACCATTCATGATGCAAACCTTTACCCGAATCTAAGAGGAACCTGATCTACCAATATTGGTAGGAGGCCTGGTCACCATGATTTCTGATGCCCTCGGACTTAGATACCAATTACACAAGTGCAACCGTTTAGGTACCATCCTCCCTATGAATCTGAACTTCTGCTTTAACCGCCAAATTATAAGAAACTTAGGACAAACACCTTACGAGTACCTAATCAGAAATGAAATAGTAACCCTGTTCACATTACCGAACCATGCTAAAGTCAGTGTTCACAATAGAGATAATTGGCTTTATGAGCTTACCCCTCCTGACTATCCATCAACACCTGAAACACCACAATCCTACCAAATTCGGGATGACCTAATGACTGATGTAGAAAGTGACCCTGAGACACCTCCCGGTTACCATGAAATTGACCAAACTGATGAAGTTATCGAAACCCCTGAAATAAATCAAGTAGGATATGCTGACAATCTAAAGAAAATCCTGAACACTCTTGAAGTTTACCAAGCTTATATTAATGTTGTTAAGGATGAAGTTAAAAGCATGCGATTGGACGTTATAGGTTTAACTGACATAACATGTGAACAATTCTATCATTTAAACTCCGCACTTGAAGATTTGAAGAAGCAACTTTGATAATGCTGTAGTGATTTGAATTTATTTTACTTTTCGTTTTTGTTTCTAGTTAGTTTTGATATTTCGCAACGTTTCATAGCTTATTTTTATCACTGTATTTCTTTCTATTAATGTCAAAAGCAAAGTACTGCTATTTTTTGCAATTTTCCAATTTAATCAATTTACATGATTTTCATTATTTGCTGCTATATTTGAATTGTTGGATATTTTATGAATTCTCGTGTGATGAAATCTACTGCTTATATATATATTTATGTTGATCCACTATTATGTATAATGTTAATGTTGGAATTAAATGAAAGTAATAAGAATTGCAATTGAACTGAACTGAGGTAATCCATTCTGTGAAAATTCCACATTTTGTGATCCTCACGGTCGTCACCATCCCCTCACGATCGTAACGGGCTATTTAGCGCGTCACGACCGTAAGACCCCCCTCACGACCATGACAACCCTATTTACGAATTCTGAAGTTACAGAACCGTTCACCTTCGCAGAACCCCATTTCCATTTTCATAAAAATCTCTAACCTCCCATTATCTCCTCTTCACCCGTAACCACCCATTACTCTCAATCAATTCCATAAACCCGTTCCACCTTTTCATTTATTCACAACTTCTCACATTCACTTCATTTCATTATAATCCGAACAATTTCTTCACTTTTCTCACAAAACCTCAAAAGCATTATCTCTCATTTTCCTCATTTGCATGCAATGGAGAATATTCAGTTTAGAGATGGAGACCAAGGAGAAGCACAAAGAGAGAAGTTTGTAAGGTTTCAAAACTGTGGCATCCAACCCACTCGGTACGTCGACCTCAATTGCTTGAGGGAGTTAGGATTTCTCGACGGAGTGAAGCTACTGCTTGAGCATGTTGGTTTGTGGGACTTGTGCAGTCAACCGCAACCGACATTCGAAAACCTCACCTTGGAGTTTCTAAGTTCGTTTCAGTATATCACACCATCCGGATCAACAAGTCAACTCACCGGCATTGCAAAATTCAGAATGCTCGAAAGAGAGTTCCAAATCACTCAAACAAGAATCGCTGAACTGTTAGGCTTCAGCCACGACGACGATGCTCATCTCCGCGTGCCCGACAACTTTAACGAAGCTGCTTTCACCTTGTGGCACAACATCACTAACAGTCGTGCTTCCGCCTACCAGAGTCTGAATGCCGCCCATATCCATAACCCAGCTATTCGATATTTCCATCGTATCATATGCAACACTATCTTTGCAAGAGAGAGCAACCACAAGCTCAATTCCAAAGAGCTCTTGTTCTTGCACTGTGCCCTGAATGAAGAACACATCAATGTTGCTCTGTTCCTTTTAGCGCATATTCAATCTGTAGAGCATAGAGGCGCCACTCCCTTCTATATTGGCGGGATTGTTACTACCCTTGCCATACAGCTGGAGCTTGGTGACCACCTCACCCATCTACCTCATAGAGCACCGGAGCTGCTTACCAAGAGCTATTGCAAGTCGGCTCATTTGATTTCTCAGAGAGAGGATGACAGGTTCAACCCTATGATCCAAGGAACCATCTATCATCACATCACTTTGCCTTGCAGGGACCGCATTGATCCATCGAACAGAGCCAATTGGCTATTTGATTTGCCGGATGCTGCAGGCCATGTTCCGATTATTGACGAGCAGACTGATGCACCTGCGGACGAGATGCAGGATGCGATGGATGCTGCTGAGCCAGTTCAGGACATCCCTGAGTCCTCCACCAGGAAACCACCTTCAGATGACATCACCCTTGAAGACATCCTCCGTGCCATTCATCAGCAGAATCAAATGAATGCCGCACTCGAGCGTAGGCAGAAAGCGCAATACGATGCACTCCTTTCAACTGTTGCCAATAACCAGAGGACGACAAATGAAAGCTAGGAGAGATTTTCAGTGAGCTGGAAGCTTTGCGTATAGATATCACTGCTCTCACCACCACCGGTTCTGATCAGCAAGCCATTCCTACAAAACGCTCCCGCACCAGAAGCCGAGGTCGTGGTCGTCAGCAGCATTAGTTTACTTTTTGTTTTTGCATTTCTGTTTTTGTATTGTATTTTCCCCGCTATTATATCACAACATTGAGGACAATGTCTGATATAGTGTGGGAGAGATACCTTTCCCTTTCCGCATTTTCCATTTCATTGTATTTCCCTTTCTGTATTTTAATCAAACAAAGTAATATTTATGTTATTTCTTCAGTTTCAATTCTTCCCCGTTTATTTAGCCATACCGAAATTTTTTTGCTTTATCTTCGCATTACTCGACTTACCTATGAAATCGTAGTTAGGAAACTGAGAAAGATCCAACAAGATCAATATAGTCTTGACACCTTAGAGTTCCTACTTAAGCATTCCATTTCGATAATTGTTACGACTACACCTTAAGTCTTAGTTCTAAAGTAACCCCTAGTAGTTTATACTAGCAGTCAGCACCGTCTGAACACAAACCACGTGGGGAGCCGATGAACATAAGTGTTTGATACCTAATCTATAAACGATCCTTCATATCTCGATGCCAATAAAAAGAAATTGCACCAAAGTACACGGTCGCATATAAGAGATGAGAAAAATAAGAAAAAGTTCATTGCGGGTTGGTTCAGAGGTACCTGGTTCTGAGCTTGGTAGGGCGTGCTACGGCTTGATCCCCCACAACCTCCAATTTGGATAATATGTAAAGGGTAACCACACTCGTGTACCAGACCCCGTGCTTATAAAGGATCAAAGTTACTAACCGGCTACTCCACTACGTGCGTGCTAAGGCAAAGGGCTTAATGTGATTGCGCTAGAATGAAACCGGGTGAAATAAGATCGAAGGACTCTAGGTAGAATCATAACGCAATTACCGAATGTTTCATTTAAACGGGAAGTCGACGACTTAGCTTGTTGCTTGTGTCATTAGTGTATCGTTAGTGTTCTATTCTAGTACCGGTTTATCTAACTAAATGATTTCTCGTATGGTTTGTTATGTGTATGCGTCCGATGAAAATTGTCTGATCATTTTTCAACTGACTATTTGCTTGAGGACAAGCAAAGGTTTATGTTTGGGGAAGTTTGATAACGAGAAATCGTATCACTTTATTACTACATTTTAAGTCCATTTTATCGCACATTGATCCTATTAACTCCCGATTGTTCGAGTTTTTTATGTCACATTGCAGGTATAACATGTCTAGAGCTAAATTATGAGAAAAAGATCAATTGAACCAAAACAAGCATGAAAAGAAGATGAAGAGAAGGATTTTGCTAAGTCTGCATATTTTGTAACACTCACGGTCGTTACATGTTACTCACGACTGTGACGCCCTACTTTGAGGTCTCACGACCGTTACTCAATTGTCACGACCGTGAAACGCTTGAATTGTAAAATCTGCCAGTTACGCCCTTGTCACGAACGTGACAAGGAAAATGTGTTTAAAGTAATTGAATTGTTCCTGAAGACGTGCACGCGAGTCAAATACGACTCCTACTTTTCCTCAGACCCAGTATGCCACCTTCCCTAAATTCTCTCATTTTGGACGATGCCCATGCTGATCAAATTCAACTGCCCAAGCCCAAAATTATGTTCTATAAATACCCTAGTTACAAATTGAAAGACACAGAGTATTATTTTAACTTTTCCGCGGAAGCTCTGCCGTAATTTTGTTGAACCCTTATTTAATTTTTCCAGCATTGTTCTTGTTTATTTTTCTGTTTCTATATCCAACCCAAATTCAATAACAATTTCCAACATTAGGAAATTGTTATTATTACTTTCTTTTTAGCCTTCAGAATTTGTTTAGTGTTATTTTTTATTCCGGTTCCGAACACTCCGAGCTTGCCAATCTGTGGAAGAAGGAGTTTTAAGATTTTAATCATTCAGGTTTTTATATTTTTGCATTTATATTAAGTTATTTATTTGTTTATGTTAAGATATTATTATTATTTTATAATGTATGTTTTAATTAATATTTGTTTATTTCTGCATCTGTCTGGTACAACAAAAATGAGTAGCTAAATTAATTAGGCGGTATGTAATAAACTAAACCAAACCGGTAAAATCGAATCTAAGCTAAAATAATTAAGAACTTATATTCTGGCTGTGACTTTTTATAATTAAAAATTAATCTTTTTGTTACGAGAGTAAGAAAAGTGTAATAGGTTAGGTCGAGACCACGAGAGTGTGAGATTTTAACCGGATAGCTAAAGTTAGGCATTTGATTTAAATACAACGAGAGCGCTTTAAAATGAATTATACTTATTAAGTTTTCAAAAATTATCTTCTAAACACTTATGGGCTAGCGAGAGCAGGCATAGGGCTTTAGGAGTAAGATCTGAGATAAGACCACGAGAGTGTGAGTCGAGGGTATTTAAACTGATAATCTCTACAGAACAATTTAAGTGAACCATCTTTATAAGCTTAGGTTAGATTGACCCGCATAGGTTAATATAATTGCATACCGACCGTCTTCTCATTATTTCCTTAAAACTAAATTTAATTCCCGTTTTTAATCCTTAAAACCAAAATCGTGACAAATATCCGCCATAGCTAAACTAGTAGACCCTCTAGCACTAGAGTGATTACAAAGTCCCTGTGGGATCGATAATCTTTTATATTACTTTGATAGGCTGTGCGCTTGCAGTTCAGATACCGCTAGACACATATTGCGTCTTCGCCCCATCAACTACTAAGGCTGAATCTCCATACACATCCAAAAATTGGATCTTCATTTCAATAGCAACCTTGATACCCATGATGCACGCTTCATACTCAGCCATATTATTGGTACATTTAAAACAATGCTTTGCAGTAACTTGTGTATAACAACCTTTAGGATAGATAATCACAACACCAACACCATTACCAAGCGCATTAGAAGCTCCATCAAAAACCATAATCCATCGGGATCCTTGTCCAGGTCCTTCATATTGTCTAGGTTCTTTAGTAACAATCATAATATCCTCATCTGGAAACTCAAAATTCATAGATTGATAATCATCCACTGCTTGATGATCCAAATGGTCAGCTACTACACTTCCTTTGATTGCTTTCTGAGTAGTATATTGTATATCATATTCTGTCAAGATCATTTTCCATCTTGTTATTCGTCCGGAGAGAGCAGGTTTCTCAAATATATACTTGATTGGATCCATTTTTGAAATCAATAAAGTTGTATGAGTCAACATTTACTATCTTAGTCGGCGAGCAGCTCATGCCAAAGTGCAACAAGTTTTCTCGAGCAGTGAGTATCTTGTTTCACAGTCGGTAAACTTTTTGCTAAGGTAGTATATTGCCTACTCTTTTCGACCAGACTCGTCATGTTGCCCCAACACACACCCCATTGAGTTATCCAATACTTTCAAGTACATAATCAAGGGTCTTCCTTCAACTGGTGGCATCAATATAGGAGGTTCCTGTAGGTACCTTTTGATTTCATCAAAGGCTGCCTGACATTCATCATTCTATTCCAATACGTGATTTTTTTTAACAACTTGAAGGTTGGTTCACAAGTAGCAGTCAACTGGAAAATAAATCTTGCAATGTAATTCAGTCGTCCCAGGAAACCTCTAACTTCTTTCTCAGTACGAGGAGCAGTCATCTCTTGTATAGCTTTTACCTTTGCAGGATCTACTTCAATACCTTTACCACTGACAATAAAACCCAGAAGTTTACCAGATCTAACTCTGAAAGTACACTTGTTTGGATTTAACCTCAACTTGTATTTCTTCAACCTCTCAAACAACTTGTGCAGGTGATCAAGATGTTCTTCTTCATTCTAAGATCTGGCTATCATATCATCCACATATACTTCTATCTCATGGTGAATCATATCATGGAACAAAGCTACCATATCATGCTGATATGTTGCCCCAACATTCTTCAAACCAAATGGCATTACCTTATAGCACAAAGTGTCCCATTGTGTAACAAATGTAGTCTTCTCCATATCTTCAGGTGCCATCTTAATCTGATTATACCAAGAAAAACCATCCATAAAAGAGAATACCTTATGTTGAGCAGTATTATCTACCAGAACATCAATATGTGGGAGTGGAAAGTCATCTTTGGGGCTGGCTTTGTTCAAATCCCTGTAATCTACACACATGCGTACTTTACCATCTTTCTTAGGCATCGGCACCACGTTTGCAACCCACTGAGGATAAGAAGTAACAGCTAAAAACCCTGCATTGAATTGTTTCATCACCTCTTCCTTAATCTTTTCTGACATATCAGGACGCATACGACGAACTTTCTATTTTATTGGACGAGAATCCTCTTCCACTGGTAGACGGTGAACCACAATATCTGTATCCAGCCCCGACATATCTTCATAAGACCAAGCAAAAATTTCCACATAGTTATGTAACATCTGAATCAACCTGTTCTTGATACCATCCTCCAGCTCAGCACCTATCTTGATCTCTTTCCTGTTTTCCTCAGTTCCCAAGTTCACAACTTCGATTGGTTCCTCATGTGGTTGTATAGTTTTCTCTTCTTGCTGTAGTAATCTAGCCAAATCTACGGGTACTTCACAATCTTCCTCCTTTCCATCCTCGGCTTGATAGATCGGATTCTCGAATTCATAAATGGCAATAGCAGAATTGTTATCAATAGGATCCAGAGTGGATGAAGATCTTCATTTTAGTGACGTGGGTGTGTGTAAGAACACATAGCTTTTTTTTTAAAAGGAAAAAAGTAAAAGAAATACAAAGAGCGTAATATTTACAAAAGCGAGAAACGTCCATTGATTTTATTGAATGAAAATATGCAAATGAAATGACAACCCTAACAAGCATACAATTGTGCCCCGAGCAAAGCACAAGGCTTAAATGTATTTAATTGTTCAAAGTTAGAAAAATGAAATAACATTTACTCCTGACTAAAGGAGATAGGAATAACGTCTTAAGCCTTCCAATTGTTGAGTCCATCACCCATGGTAGGAAAGATCCAATCATCCAGGTTGTAACCTTCATCACAATCTTCCACAACATTGACTTGGTCCTTTATGATTCCTTTATGAGTGATACGAGCAGCACGAGCACGACGAACAACCATCTGAGATTCTGCAGAAAAACCCAAACCAAACTTGTCAGACTTGTAAGGATTGTCAGGAAGCTGACCCCAAATAGTACAACCACCTTCTTCAACCACATCTCTAGAATCTTTGAGGGAGGCCATTGTAGGAGGCACTCTGGTAATCACAGTAACTCTTTTAACAACAAGGAGAGCTGCAGTAGTAGGAATGACTTGAGGAACCACTTCAAATATCTGGCAAAGAGTCTCAACACTTGGCACAGAGTTAGAGATATGAACTGGAGTAACAACAGTCTTTGAGGTGTCTTCTAGAGAGAAAATTCTTCCACTCCTGGTAACCTTACTGGATCCAGCAATATTGTCCACATTATATTAATATCAGTAACAAGTGCATCTGTCAAAGGCTCTTGTTTGACACCATGGGTATAAACATCAGAACCATAATTCCAAGGTATAGCCTTGTCAGAAGTGTATGGGATAGGACCAGGAGTAGTAATAATCATTGGAGCCACCTTTGGCTCAGCAGTAATCTTCACAAGACCCTTAGAAGTGATCCTCACTGGACCATTGGAAGTAATCTTCACAGGAATCTTGTTAACCATAGCCACATCTTTAGCTTTCAAATCTTGAGCCAAACCTCCACACAGACTCTCTATAGAATGGGTCCTCTCAAATAGTATAATATAGTTATCTATCAGGCGTTGAATACCTGACCTCTACCTCCAACAACTATCAGGTTTATAGGCACAGTAAAAACAATCTTCCCTGTAACCCGGAAATAAACTGGCTTGCATAACTTTATTCTTGACAATAGCTAGAGGAGTAGTTATTTCAGCCACATTATGAACACAAACAACCTCATCAACAACGTTAACAATCTTCTCATGTTTAGGCATAGGAGCAGTAATCACATTAGGAGTTTCCGGAGGGTCAAACTCAATTTCTCCATTCTCAATCATATCTTGGATTTTGTTCTTCAACGACCAGCAACTGTTAGTATCATGGCCAGGACTATTAGAATGATATGCACACCTTGCATTAGGATTGTAACGAGAAGAGGAAGTATTGATATTCTGTGGTGGGTCCTTTAAAGTAATCAATTCTCCTTTCAACATATGCTGCAAAGCCTGAGCTAATGACATATTGAGCTTAGTAAATTGCCTCCTAGAGTTGGGATGACTATTATGTTGCTGCTCTTGTGGTGGAGGTGTAGGATTAGAAATCAAAACAACTCCCACAGATTGGTTACGATCATTACGACCATGCTGGCCATACACAAAATTGGATTCCTTCTTCCCATGAAGGGGCTTCTTGGTGATACTTGAAGAAGAAACTATCTGAAGTTTTCCACTTCGTATCCCACTTTCCACACGTTCTCCAGTCATTATCAGCTCAGTGAAGCCAGATGATGAGCTTCCAATGAGATGACTATAGAAAGGACCAGTCAACGTACTCATGAACATATCAACTAATTCCCTGTCAGTCAAATGAGGTTGAACTCTACTTACCAGATCTCTCCATTTCTGAGCATACTCCTTGAAACTTTCTTTGGCATCCATGGACATGCTTTGGAGCTGCATGCGAGTTGGTGCTAAATCAAAATTATATTGGTACTGCTTGTAGAAAGCCTCAGCAAGATCATTCCAGTGTCGAATGTTGGTACTCTCCAGTTGATAATACCATTCCAGTTGGGATCCATACAAACTCTCTTGAAAGAAATGTATCCATAACTTCTTATCAGGAGTATGGGGTTGAATTCTTCTGACATAAGACCTTAAATGCAGTTTTGGGAAAGACACACCCTCATACACGAAAAAAGTAGGAACCTTGAAACCCATAGGGATGGAGACTCCAGAAATCAAACTCAAATCTTCAAAGTCAAACCCAGAATTCTTTTGTAGTTCCATAGCATTCATTCGGTCCACCAGTATCTTATTATTCTCTTCACTAGTAGGATCATGATAATAGTTCTCCTCAGAATCAAAATCTTCCACAGTATCATGGATACTACCTCCTTCTCTCTCAGAATTTTCAGACTCAAGATTCTCAACCTCTTCCTCTGTCTCGACGGGACCTCTGAATCTTCTACCCAAGTTGATGAAGCCCACTGATTTTCTAGTCTTCTTCTTTTTCTTGGTCAAAAGTGCCTTCAGCTAATCTTGTCCCCTGGACAAGTTCAGAATCATTTCTTGATATTGTGCATTCTGAGTCTGGAGATCCTTAACAGTTTGTTCGAGAGTCATTTCTGCTGAAATAAATAGCAAGAAGGTAAGATACATGTTCATTAGAAACTTGTGATGTAATGATATGGTATGTATATGTTTATGCAATGTTTTCAAGGACCGCATGATTTAAATTTGTTTAAAGAAAACAAAAAACAAAATTTTATTAGTAAATACTTAATATAAGTTTTGGCCCTTGGTCTTACAAAGAAATAACAATAAATTACAAAAGATAAATATATGGGGATTTAAGTCTCCCATGGACGCTTCCTCTTTGTGTGGAGGTACTTGTTGAGGTTTTTCTCCTCGTAAAGTTGTCTTGTCAGCTCCATAATTCTTTCTTGACTAGTTCTGAAATGAGTCTCAAAAGTATCCCATTGCTCCCGCAACTGAATCCAGGACTTTTGCAACTCTTCCAAATCAGTGGGCATGTCCGGATGAAGGATGGTATAAGGAACATCTCCTTCAGCAACAGGCTCCATAGTGATTGGTAAAACAGCAGGATATGGCATCATAAGAGTCTGAGCACGAGATCGCACCCATTTGAGATAAGGCTCCATAAGAATAGAATACTTTGGCTCCAAAGTCTTGCTATCAATCCTATTCACCTTGTTCCAAGCTCGTATAAACCTTTGATGGTAACCCTGAAAATCATTACTCCGAGCATAACCAAACTGACGTAGTGCTAAAGAAGGGTTGTAGGTAATGCCCACTCTTATGCCCAGAAGGGGTACATTAGGGAACTCCCCATAACGGTCAATGATAGTAACATTCTCCATAGACCGAGAGCACCAATTAATGTCTGAATAAGAAAGTGACATAATCCTCTTAGACCACCTTAACCCTTGGTCATTCTTCATCACTGATCGAGGAAAGTGAGAAATAAACCACCTAGATAGTAGAGGTATGCAACACATCAGAGTTCCCCTCGCCTTCATAGTACGAGTGTGAAGAGAATGTAGGATGTCTCCAAGTAATGTAGGCACTGGATTATGAGTCACAAATATGTTAATTGTGTGTACGTCTATGAACTGGTCTGGATTAGGGAACAACAATAATCCATAAATCAATAGGGCTAGGATTTCCTCAAAAGCATCATAGCTCATAGCATTCAAGAACACTTGAGCTTTCTCCATCAATACATTAGCAAGAATACCCTTAACTTCGTTTCTCGTTTCTAGGACAATGTCTGATTTCTTCAAATGTAGGGTTGCAGCAATAACATCAGGTTTAGGCTCCTTCTCTAAGCATGTGAAGGGTCTCTGATCAAGGATGGTTATACCCAGTAGTTTGGAGAACTCCTCCATTGTAGGAACCAACTGATAGTCGGGGAATGTGAAGCAATGATGTTTAGGATCAAATAACTAAAATAGGGCACTCATCATATCTTCATTGAACCCTGAAGTGACTAGATCTATTAGGTAACCATGCTTCTTGATGAATTGGGTGTTTTCAAAAACTTGAGAGACCAATTCCTTAAGCTTAGAAGGTATCCCTACAAAGTTGATCCGGATTGTATTCCTACGAGTAGAAGCCATGACCTGCAACAAAGAACAAAGATAAATCCTTTGGTCCTTGAAATGGTTAGTGAAAATGATATGCTTATGATGTCATGATGATTTTATGATGTTATGCTCAATCACAAACATGTGGCAAACACAAGCAAGTCACACAATAGTCCTATGTTTAAAGGCTTGCATGAGGTTTAAAGGTAAGTACTCTCCCCTGAAGTTTAGTTGGTTCATCATGTCCTACAAAAGTAACCAGGTTCTAAGGGATCTCAATATCACTGATCCTTCTCAATGGTGGTTGTTCAGTAGGCAACTTACTTGCCAACCAAAACCCTCTAAGTTTAGGATCTCAATGAGTGTAGTATCGAGTATCAACCAACTTTAGTCTTCACCAAAACTGGCTATCTCACTACTTTCTAAAGGCTAAGATGGGATAACTAGGGTTCTAAAAGTCAGTTAGTGTATTGAGAACATATGGCAGCCCCATATTATCCTTAACTTACTTAAGGAACATAAGCACCAACCAAGAAGTCACACTAACTATGGCCACCAGATCAACCATATCGGTATACGTCGTACTGTTTCCTTGGTTTATTGCCATTTACCTAGGGTACACTAGATTCGGGTTTGGATCTTTCACACATAAGCCCAACAGATAAATATAAAGCAAACAAGACAAACAATTTAAGTGATATAATTCCTAAGGGTACCCATCTTTTACTTAGTAACTCCCCAGCAGAGTCGCCAGTTCTGTAACACGGTGGGAGAACTGACTTTTAGTCATGTTGCGAATAGCAAGAGTCGCCACCGACTTTTATTTTATCCAAGTGGAAAGGACTTAAAAGAACAAGAAAGACCTATTTTTGAAAGACTTGGGTTCGGGGGGTAGGTTATATAAAGGGAAGGTGTTAGCACCCTTTATATCCATGGTTATCCATGGGCTCTTAGTTACTTAGCTCACTTAAATTGTTTTTGAAGAGTGTAATGTGTGATTAGAAATTTTTCTAAGTACTTTGTAATGATCCTCCTATGGATGTATACAAAGCCTTGTTTTGAAAAATGTTTAAGAAAGTGAGGTGTAAAAAGTAATTTTATGAAGTGAGCAAGTAACTAGGAGGTACCTACCCTAGACTAAGTCATTCATGTTCTTATATGTTCTTTCAAGGGTAAGATTATCCCTATTATTAAGGAATAGGTAGTCATTACCTTGGATTTTATTAAGGGACGGACGTAGGGTCATTGTATGGTCATAGAAGGCAACAGGTGGGGGTGTCTTCAGCAATTTGTAGGGACTATCATCATTTATTCAAAGGGATAAGGTCATTATATCGTAGGCAACCTCGTAGTGACTTGACCTTTTAAACTGGAAGGGACTTGATGATTTATACTTGAAGGGACTTTGCTTAAGACACCCCTATATTCGAGGGACTTGACCATTTAAATAAGGCAGCCAAGAGGGATACCCTAGGAAGTGCAAGATGACGGTCAAAGATCGACTTACGTGTGTGAGTGTTTTATTTCAAATATTTAATCTTTTTTAATTAATTATCTAATTTTATTTAATCACAATTAGGTTTTCACACCCTATTTACTAACCACGCAATTAAAAATTTATAAAGAAAATACAGACAGAAAAATAAATCTACAGATTATTACAAGGCTTTGGCAGATACATAATAATTAGATAAAAATAAATAATAAGAATAATAAAGCAAATATAATAATAAAGCAAGAATAATAAACGTAAATAAGTAATAATAATAAATAGAGCAATAATAAAGTAATAAAGTAATAATAATAAAAGATTAGAATTTTAAAAGAAATTGTTTTAAGTTAAATAAATTAAAATTTTAGAGATTATTAGAAAAATACAAGTTTAAAATGGTTTAATAATAATAATAAGAATATATGTTAAAAATCTATACAGATTATAAGAAAAAAAAGTATTTATTTAGGGTTTAAAAATATTTAGGGCTAATTTAAAAAATATTAGTTTTTTACAATTTAGAAAAGAATTAAGTTAATCATGGATTATGCTAAATATACAAGAATATATATATATATATATATATATATATATATATATATATATATATATATATATATATATATATATATATAAGATTTAAAAAAAATTGAAAGTGTTTATTTTTTTTAATTATTAAAACAAAATTAGAAAATACATACTTGATTATTATTTATTTACAAATAAAAAAAACTATAAACAAACTAATATTATTAAAAAAAAGTTGATTAATTCATAGATAAATCATGTTTATAAAAAATTAATATATTTTTATTATAAATTATTTATATAGAAAAATTAATTGATTCATTACTGATTTTATAAAAAATATATTAACAAAATATTGGTGAATTAATTAATTAGCATAATAAATAATTATAAAATAATAATAATTAGTTAAAAATATTAAAGAAAAAAAACAAGAAGAAAACAAAATGCTAAAAAAAAAGGGGGTGGAGTGATTAGCCAAGGATCGAACCCACCCCAATTACCTCATACGCTTCACATTTGACCGCTAAGACAAGTTGCATGCTTGTGTTAAAGGAATGAACCAAAATCCATAAAAAGAATGAGCTTTTTTGAATTTCAAAAACGCGTCAAAACCCGTCTTCTTCCTCCATGAGTGATACGAGCAGCACGAGCACGACGAACAACCTTCTGAGATTCTGCAGTAAATCCCAAACCAAACTTGTCAGACTTGTAAGGAATGTCAGGAAGCTGACCCCAAATAGTACAACCACCTTCTTCAACCACAGCTCTAGCATCTTTGAGGGAGGCCATTGTAGGAGGCACTCTAGTAATCACAGGAACGCTTTTGACAACAGGGGGAGCTTCAGTAGTAGGAACGACCCAAGGAACTAATTCAAATATCTGGCAAGGAGTCTCAACAAATTCACCCTCCATCTCAACATATTTAAAAGTATTCACATGACTGACCATGTATTCTTCTTCAATGTAAACAGTGACAATCTTTCCTTTCACCGGATATTTCAACTTCTGATGTAAAGTGGAAGTCACAGCGCCTGCCCCATGGATCCAGGGGCGCCCAAGCAAACAGGAGTACGTAGGATGAATATCCATCACATAGAAAGTGGAATAAAAAACTTGAGAGCCTACTATGACTGGAAGATCCACCTCTCCATGCACCATTCTTCTTGAACCATCAAAGGCCCTCACCACATCATTACTTGGTATTAACACTACATCATTCAAATTGAGTTTGTCTAGAACCTCCTTAGGTAATACATTTAATGAAGAACCATTATCCACCAATACATGAGACAAAGTAGTTCCCATACACTCGACGGAGACGTGCAAAGCTCTATTATGGTTTCTGCTGGCAGGAGTCAAATCAGCATCATTAAAACCCAAGCCATTATCTCTAGTTAGATGAGCAACACAATTTTCAAATTGGTCCACAGAAATTTCATGTGGTACATGAGCAGTCTTCAAGAGTTTGATTAAAGCCTTGGCATGGGCTTCAGAACATAATAGCAGAGATAACATGGAGATTTTGGAGGGATTATGCCCCAACTGGTCAACAACATTATAATCACTCTTGCGGATGATCTTCAGTACTTCTTCCATCTGCTTAGAGAGATATTCACTAACTGGTGCCTCAACTTGAACAGGTTCAATCACTGCTCCTTTTCCCCAAGCCTCGGTACTTGGCCCAGAGTTAGAGATATGAACTGGAGTAGCAGCAACTTTTGAGGTGTCTTCTGGAGAGAAAATTCTTCCACTCCTGGTAACCTTACTGGATCCATCAATATTGTCCAAATCAAGATTATCATCAGTAACAGGTGTATCAGTCAAAGATTCTTGTTTGACACCATGGATATAAACATTATAACCATAATTCTAGGGTAAAGCCTTGTCAGAAATGCATTGGTATTGCTTATAGAAAGCTAAATCAGAATTGTATCGGTACTGCTTATAGAAAGCAGTTGATACTCACTTATAGAAAGCAGTTGGTGCTAAATCAGAATTGTATCGGTACTGCTTATAGAAAGCTTCAGCAAGATCATTCCAGTTGCGAATGTTGGTACTCTCCAGTTGATAATACCATTCTAATTGGGATCCAGACAAACTCTCTTGAAAGAAATGCATCCATAACTTCTTATCAGGAGTATGGGGTTGAATTCTTCTGACATAAGACCTTAAATGCAGTTTTGGGCAAGACACACCATCATACACCACAAAGGTAGGAACCTTGAAACCTGTAGGGATGAAGACTCCAGAAATCAAACTCAAATCTTCAAAGTCAAATCCAAAATTCTTCAGTAGTTCCATAGCATTCATTCTGTCTACCACCATCTTATACTTCTCCTCACTAGCAGGATCATGATAATAGTTCTCCTCAGAATCAGAATCTTCTACAGTATCATGGAGACTGCCTCCTTCTCTCTCAGAATTTTTAGACTCAAGATTCTCAACCTCTTCCTCTGTCTTGACAGGACCTCTGAATCTTCTACCCAGATTGATGAGGCCCACTGATTTTCTAGTCTTCTTCTTTTTCTTAGTCAAAAGTGCCTTCAGCTCATCTTGTCCCTTGGCCAAGTTCAGGATCATTTCTTGAAATTGTGCATTCTGAGTCTGGAGATCCTTAACAGTTTGTTCGAGAGCCATTTTTGCTGAAATAAACAGCGAGAAGATAAGATACATGTTCATAAGAAACCTGTGATGCAATGATATGGTATGTATATGCTTATGCAATGTTTTCAAGGACCGCAGTATTTAAATTTGTTTAAACGAAAACAAGAACAAACTTTTATTAGTAAATACTTAATATAAGTTTTGCCCCTTGGGCTTACAAAGAAATAACAATAAGATAAAAAAGATAAATATATGGGGTTTTAAGTCTCCCATGGACGTTTCCTCTTTGCGTGGAGGTACTTGTTGAGGTTTTGCTCCTCGTGAAGTTGCCTTGTTAGCTCCAGAATTCTTTCTTGACCGGCTATGAAATGAGTCTCAAAAGTATCCCTTTGCTCCTTTAACTGAATCCAGGACTTTTGCAATTCTTCCAAATCAGTGGGCATGTCTGGATGAAGGATGGTATAAGGAACATCTCCTTCAGTAACAAGCTCTATAGTGACTGGTAGAACAGTAGGATATGGCATCATAAGAGTCTGAGCACGAGATCGAATCCATCTGAGATAAGGCTCCATGGGAATAGAATACATTGGCTCCAAAGTATTGTTGTCAATCCTTTTCACCTTGTTCCAAGCTCGTATAAACCTTTGATGGTAACCCCGAAGATCGTTGTCTTAGTCGAACACAATACCCTGAATAAGCATGTCATTAGGACCATTACTCCGAGCATAACTAAACTGACGTAGTGCTAAAGAATGGTTGTAAGTAATTCCTCCTCTTATACCAAGGAGTGGCACATTAGGGGATTCCCCACAATGGTCAATGATAGTAACATTCTCCATAGATCAAGAGCACCAATGAATGTCTGAATGAGAAAGTGACATGATCCTCTTAGACCACCTAAACCCTTGTTCATTCTTCATCACTGATCGAGAAAGTTGAGAAATAAACCACCTAGACAATAAAGGTATGCAACACATCAGAGTTCCTCTCGCCTTCATAGTACGAGTTTGAAGAGAATGTAAAATATCTCCAAGTAATGTAGGCACTGGATTATGAGTCAAAAATATGTTGATGGCGTGTACGTCTATGAACTTGTATGTATTAGGGAACAAAACTAAGCCATAGATCAATAGGGCTAGGATCTCCTCAAAAGCATCATAACTCATAGCCATCAGGAACACTTGAGCTTTCTCCATCAATACCTTATCAAGAATACCCTTAACTCCGCTTCTCGTTTCTAGGACAATGTCTGATTTCTTCAGATGTAGGGCTGCAGCAATGACTTCAGGTTTAGGCTCTTTTTCTAAGCATGTGAAGAGTCTCTGATCAAGGATAGGTATACCCCATATTTTGGAGAATTCTTCCATTGTAGGAACCAGATGATAGTCGGGGAATGTGAAGCAATGATGTTTAGGATCAAAGAACTGAAACAGGACACTCATCATGTCTTCATTGAACCCTGAACTGACTAGATCCAGTAGGTGACCTTGCCTCTTGATGAATTGGGAGTTTTCAGAAACTTGAGAGACCAATTCCTTAAGCTTAGGAGGTATTCCTACAAAGTTGATCCGGATAGTATTCCTACGAGCAGAACCCATTACCTGCAACAAAGAACAAAGATAAATCCTTTGGTCCTTGAAATGGTTAGTGAAAATGCTATGCTTATGATGCATGATGTCATGATGTTATGCTCAATCACAAATATGTGGCACACACAAACAAGTCACACAATATCCCTAGGTTTGAAGGCTTGCATGAGGTTTAAAGGTAAATACCCTCCCCTGAAGTTTAGTTGGTTCATCTTGTCCTACAAAAGTAACTAGGTTCTAAGGGATCTCAATATCACTGATCCTTCCCAAGGGTGGTTGTTCAGTAGGCGACTTACTTGCCAACCAAAATCCTCCAAGTTTAGGATCTCAATGAGTGTAGTATCGAGTATCAACCAACTTTAGACTTCTCCAAAGCCGGTTATCTCACTACTTTCTAAAGGCCAAGATGGGATAACTAGGGTTCTAAAACTCAGTTAGTGTATTGACAACATATGGCAGCCCCATATTATCCTTAACTTACTTAAGGAACATAAGCACCAACCAAGAAGTCACACTAACTATGGCCACCAGATCAACCATATCGGTATACGCCGTACAGTTTTCTTTGTCTATTGCCATTTACTTAGGGTACACTAGATCCGGGTTAGGATCTTTCACATAAAAATCCCAACAGAAAATTAAAGCAAACAAAGCAAATAATTTAAGTGATCTAATTCCTAAGAGTACCCCTCTTTTACTTAGTAATTCCCCAGCAGAGTCACCAGTTCTGTAACATGGTGGGAGAACTGACATTTAGTCATGTTGTGGATAGCAAGAGTCGCCACCGACTTTTATTTTATCCAAGTGGAAAGGACATAAAAGAACAGGAAAGACCTATTCTTAAAATACTTTGAGTTCAGGGGGGTAGGTTATATAAAGGGAAGGTGTTAGCACCCTTTATATCCATGGTTATCCATGGGCTCTTAGTTACTTAGCTCACTTAAATTGTTTTTGAAGAGTGTAGTGTGTGATCAGAAATTTTTCTAAGTACTTTGTAATGATCCTCGTATGGATGTATACAAAGCCTTGTTTTGAAAAATGTTTATGAAAGTGAGGTGTAAAAGTATTTTGAAATGTGAGCAAGCAACTAAGAGGTACCTACCCTAGATTAAGTCTTTCGTGTTCTCGTATGTTCTTTCAATGGTAAGACTATCCCTATTATTAAGGAATAGGTAGTCATTACCTTGGATGTGTTAAGGGACGAGCGTAGGGTCATCATATGGTCATAGAAGGCAACTTAAGGGATGTCTTTAGCAATTCGTAGGGACTATCATCATTTATTTTAAGGGACAAGATCATTATTCCGTAGGCAACCTCGAAGGGACTTGATCTTTTAAACTGTAGGGACTATGATGATTTATACTTGAAGGGACTTTGCTTAAGACACCCCTATATTCGAGGGACTTGACCATTTAGATAAGGCAACCAAGAGGAATACCCTAGGAAGTGCAAGATGGCGATCAAAGATCGACTTACGTGTGTGAGTGTTTATTTTCAAATATTTATCTTTTAAATTTAATTACCTAAATTAATTTTAATTACAAATAGTTTCCACACCCTATTTACTAACCACACAATAAATATTTATAATGGAAATAATGACGGAAAATAAATCTAGAATTATTACATGGCTTTGGGATAGTTACAATATAATCGGATAAAATTAAATAATAAGAATAATTAAGCAAATATAAATAAGCAATAATAACAAATAAAGCAATAATAATAAATATTAGAAAAAAGGAAATAATAATGAAGAAATAAAGAAATATTAAAATTCTTATAGAAATTATTTTAAGTTAAATAAGTTAGAATTTTATGAGTTTATAAGAAAAATAATATAAGTTTAAATGATAATAATGATAATAAAAGGATAAGGTATTAAAATCTCATAAAAAGTTATTAAAAAAAAATTTTAATTAGGGTTTAGGAAAATAAATTAAGTTTTTAGGGTTAATAAAAAAAATTAGGGTTAGTTAAAGAAATTAGGGTTTTAAAATAATTATTTAAAATAAATATGTTGTTTATTTACAATATATATATATATATATATATATATATATATATATATATATATATATATATATATATATAAATAAAAGTTATATACAAAAAAATTATTAGGAAAATAAAATTAATTAAAATAAATCGTAAGAAAAATTATTATGAGTTTAAAAAAAATAAGATTTATAAAAAGACATTATTGGTTTTAAATTTAATAAATAAATAAATTAAAATAAAGAAAATAGAAAAAAATAAGAAAATATGAAGAAAAAGTGAGAAAAATAGCTAAAAAGATAGGACCTGGGAATTGAACCCAGGTCCCTTACCTCAACAGCATAGCACAAAACCAACAGAGCCAGCACGCGCTGGTGATAATCAGATGGGAATTCATCATTATATATTCAACCTGCAAAATGAATGAATTATAAGTAAAAAACACAAAACCTGGGGATCGAACCCAAGTCTAAGAGCATTAACACGCGCCTCCTTGCCAACTGAGCCATTGGACCAATCTGAAATTATAATACAAATAATTCATAATAAAATAAACAAGATTTCAAATTCAAATTTTCGCGCCACACTTCTTCTTCTTCCTCTAGCTGTCGTATTAGGCTTTAGTGGCACTTTTCCGTCACTAAAGCTTATAGTGACGGATTCTTTGCGTAACTAAAAGTCCTGCAAGCTTAAACATCAAAAACACGCACAATAAATAATTTCTAAAGGTTCAAATCGATTAATATGAGTCCCTTAAGTCCAAATATCTTATTGATTTGGTCTAAAATCATCTCATTATAGAATCCCTAATTCACGATTTGAAGAACCCTAACCATGGTCGTTCTTGATACCTGCAATGAAACTCCATACAAACCAACTCGAAACCATCCACAGATCATGATAAACAACATTCAATTGTCAAAAACAACTTAAAACATCAGAATCTATGCAATCGAAAAAATGGAAATTGTCTCAAAAGTGAGATGCGGTTTATGCATTTTGATGTGTTTTTGATGATGCAAAGCATTGAGATAGCATCAAGGATGATCAAAGATCATGTTTAAACCTTCAAATTGCCTGAAAAACAAAAAAAAGTGAGAATCCGAATTTGAATTTTCTTTGAAAAAAGTTGAAGATTGTTCTTGGTTCTTGGAGGCAGAAAATTTGTCCTTGTGCTTGTGTTAGGTTTGTCTACTTGTATGGAAAAGAATTAGGTCAAAATAGTTGTGGATCATTGGGCTTTTGAAGTAACTTGATCATGAAGAAACCAATCACCATAAAAGTTCAAAAATCATATGAATACTTGCTATTTTAGGTTCAATCTTACTTTAGTTGATTTCCAATCATTCTAAATATAATTCAAATGATTTTCAATCAAAGATTTCATGCATTATTTGATTTTTCATATTTTATATATATTTAAATTGAATTTTAATGAATAAAATCCAAATAAATATAAAATAAACTATAAAAATCTGAAAAAATAAGCATTGGGTCGTGCATGATGTCATTTTAAGGATTGGATTACAAAATTGCAAGCCCATTTGGAAAAAATTTGGTTTTAAGACCTCATTTGCTCAATATACCCCTTAAAAATTTTCCAACTTTGCCAAGGCATATATCCCTCAATTTTAAGGCTATGAAGATGTTCTTGGACATTTTGGAAATCTTAAAGAGTCCTCTAACAACCTCTTTGGTCTCATATCCATATCATTTACCATTTTCAAACTATGCCCTTTGGAAGATGTTGACTTTTTGTTGACTTTTGAAATGACCTATAATGTTTTAGCTCATATCTTCTAAATGAAGCATTTTTAGGCTTGGCTTGTGAGACACAAAGTTGTAGAGACTTCAATTTCCTTAAAAATGAGCTTTGGATGGGATTTTTTTGATGAAGCATGTGAAAGTTATGGCTGGTCAAAGTTCAGTTGACTTTCCTTAAGAAAACCCTAATTTAGAAACTCCTGATTCTTGATTATCTGAAACTTCCTTGATGAATCATGATCAACCATTGATCAAATGATGAATTTTACTTCATAAACTTGATGTTGGCAAAAAATCTTGAAGTTTGACTTTAGTTTGACCACAGTTGATTTCAGTTTGACTTTTTAACTGCTTTGACTTATTTTTGCATATTTGATTATCTGACTGGGCAAACTTATTGGGAAAGCCTTGAAACTTGACATGGGGATTCTTGAATACATGTGGGATGTTATGAAGCTCACTTTAGGCCTTGAAAGTCATTTTAACTTGAGGAAACATAAAACCCTAGTTTTGGAAACTTTACTTAGGAGGAGGCATTGTCTGAGGTAACTTCCACACTTCTTGACTAATTGGGAGTCTTGAGGATCTTATGATCATTTAGAAGTCTTGAGAAAGGTTGTATTGATTGTGGGAGGGAAAATTTTGGGGTACAACAACAATCAAATCGAAAATAAATCTTGCAATGTAATTCAGTCATCCTAGGAAACCTCTAACTTCTTTCTCAGTACGAGGAACAGGCATCTCTTGTATAGCTTTTACCTTTGTAGGATCTACTTCAATACCTTTACCACTGATAATAAAACCCATAAGTTTACCAGATCTAACTCCAAAAGTACACTTGTTTGGATTTAACCTCAACTTGTATTTCTTCTTACCTCTCAAACAACTTGTGCAAGTGATCAAGATGTTCTTCTTCATTCTGAGATCTGGCTATCATATCATCCACATATACTTCTATCTCATGGTGAATCATATCATGGAACAAAGCTACCATAACACGCTGATATGTTGCCCCAGCATTCTTCAAACCAAACGGCATTACCTTATAGCAGAAAGTGCCCCATTGTGTAACAAATGTAGTCTTCTCCATATCTTCAGGTGCCATCTTAATGTGATTATACCCAGAGAAACCATCCATAAATGAGAATACCTTATGTTGTGCAGTGTTGTCTACCAGAACATCAATATGTGGAAGTGGAAAGTCATCTTTGGGGCTGGCTTTGTTCAAATCCCTGTAATCTACACACATGCATACTTTACCATCTCTCTTAGGCACCGACACCACGTTTGCAACCCACTGAGGATAAGAAGTAACAACTAAAAACCCTGCATTGAATTGTTTCATCACCTCTTCCTTAATCTTTTTTGAAATATCAGGACGCATACGATGAACTTTCTGTTTTATTGGACGACAATCCTCTTCCACTGGTAGACGGTGAACCACAATATCTGTATCCAGCCCCGACATATCTTCATAAGACCAAGCAAAAATTTCCACATAGTTATGTAACATCTGAATCAACCTGTTCTTGATACCATCCTTCATCTCAGCACTTATCTTGATCTCTTTCCTGTTTTCCTCAGTTCCCAAGTTCACAACTTTGATTGGTTCCTCATGTGGTTGTATAGTTTTCTCTTCTTGTTGTAGTAATCTAGCCAACTTTACAGGTACTTCACAATCTTCCTCCTTTCCATCCTCGGCTTGATAGATCGGATTCTCGAAGTCATAATTGGCAATAGCAAAATTGTTATCAATAGGATCCAGAGTGGATGAAGATCTGCATTTTAGTGACGTGGGTGTGTGTAAGAAGACATAGCTTTTTTTTTATAAAAGGAAAAAAGTAAAAGAAATACAAAGAGCGTAATATTTACGAAAGCGAGAAACGTCCATTGATTTTATTGAATGAAAATATGCAAATGAAATGACAACCCTAACAAGCATACCATTGTACCCCGGACAAGGCACAAGGCTTAAAAGTATTTAATTGTTCAAAGTTAGAAAAATGAAATAGCATTTACTCCTGACTAAAGGAGATAGGAATAACGTCTTCAGCCTTCCAATTGTTGAGTCCATCACCCATGGTAGGAAAGATCCAATCATCCAGGTTGTAACCTTCATCACAATCTTCCACAACATTGACTTGGTCCTTTATGATTCCTTTATGAGTGATACGAGCAGCACGAGCACGACGAAAAACCTTCTGAGATTCTGTAGTAAAACCCAAACCAAACTTGTCAGACTTGTAAGGAATGTCAGGAAGCTGACCCCAAATAGTACAACCACCTTCTTCAACCACAACTCTAGTATCTTTGAGGGAGGCCATTGTAGGAGGCACTCTGGTAATCACAGTAACTCTTTTAACAACAAGGAGAGCTTCAGTAGTAGGAATGACTTGAGGAACCACTTCAAATATCTGGCAAGGAGTCTCAACAAAATTCACCCTCCATCTCAACATATTTAAAAGTATTCACATGACTGACCATGTATTCTTATTCACCATAAATAGTGACAATCTTTCCTTTCACCGGATATTTCAATTTCTGATGTAAAGTGGAAGTCACAGCACCTTCCCCATGGATCCAGGGGCGCCCAAGCAAACAGGAGTACGCATGACGAATATCCATCACATAAAAAGTGGAATCAAAGACTTGAGAGCCTACTTTGATTGGAAGATCCACCTCTCCATGCACCATTCTTCTTGAACCATCAAAGGCCATCACCACCACATTACTTGGTCTTAACACTACATCCTTCAAGTTGAGTTTGTCTAGAACCTCCTTAGGTAATACATTCAACGAAGAACCATTATCCACCAATACATGATACAAAGTAGTGCCCCTACACTTAATGGAGACATGCATAGCTCTATTATGATTTCTTTTAGCAGGAGACAAATCAGCATCAGTAAAATCCAAACCATTATCCCTAGTTAGATGAGAAACACAATTTTAAAACTGGTCTACGGAGATTTCATGTGGCACATGAGCGGTCTTCAAGAATTTGATTAAAGCCTTGGCATGGGCTTCAGAACACAATAGCAATGATAACATGGAGATTTTGGAGGGAGTATGCCCCAACTGGTCAACAACATCATAATCACTCTTGCGGATGATCTTCAGTACTTCTTCCATTTTCTTAGAGAGGTCTTTACTAACTGGTGCTTCAACTTGAACAGGTTCAATTACTGGTCCTTTGCCCCGAGCCTCAGTACTTGGCCCAGAGTTAGAGATATGAACTGGAGTAACAACAGTCTTTGAGGTGTCTTCTAGAGAGAAAATTCTTCCACTCCTGGTAACCTTACTGGATCCAGCAATATTGTCCATATTAGATTAATATCAGAAACAATTGCATCTGTCAAAGGCTCTTGTTTGACACCATGGGTATAAACATCAGAACCATAATTCCAAGGTATAGCCTTGTCAGAAGTGTATGGGATAAGACCAGGAGTAGTAATAATCATTGGTGCCACCTTTGGCTCAGCAGTAATCTTCACAGGACCCTTAGAAGTGATTCTCACTAGACCATTGGAAGTAATATTCACAGGAATCTTGTTAACCATAGCCACATCTTCAACTTTAAAATCTTGAGCCAAACCTCCACACAGACTCTCTATAGAAGGGGTCCTCTCAAATAGTATAATATAGTTATCTATCAGGCGTTGAATACCAGACCTCAACCTCCAACAACTATCAGGTTTATAGGCACAATAAAAACAATCTTCCCTGCAACCCGGAAATATACCGGCTTACACAAGTTTCTTCTTGACAATAGCTAAAGGAGTAGTTATTTTAGCCACAATACGAACATAAACAACCTCATCAACAACATTAACAGTCTTCTCATGTTTAGGCATAGGAGCACTAATCACATTAGGAGTTTCCGGAGGGTCAAACTCAATTTCTCCATTCTCGATCATATCCTGAATTTTGTTTTGCAATGACCAGCAACTGTTAGTATCATGGCCAGGGCTGTTAGAATGGTATGCACACCTTGCATTGGGATTGTAACGAGAAGAGGAAATATTGATATTCTATGGTGGGTCCTTCAAAGTAATCAATTCTCCTTTCAACATATGCTTCAAAGCCTGAGCCAATGACATATTGAGCTTGGTAAATTGCCTCCTAGGCTTGGGATGACTATTCTGTTTCCGCTCTTGTGGTGGAGGTGTAGGATTAGAAATCAAATCAGCTCCCACAAATTGGTTACGATCATTATGACCATGCTGGCCATACACAACATTGGATTCCTTCTTCCCATGAGGGGGCTTCTTGGTGATACTTGAAGAAGCAACTATCTGAATTTTTCCACTTCGTATCCCACTTTCCACACGTTCTCCAGTCATTATAAGCTCAGTGAAGCCAGATGATGAGCTTCCAATGAGATGACTATAGAAAGGACCAGTCAACGTACTCATGAACATATCAACTAATTCCTTGTCAGTCAAAGGGGGTTGAACTCTACTTGCCAGATCTCTCCATTTCTGAGCATACTCCTTGAAACTTTCTTTGGCATCCATGGACATGCTTTGGAGCTGCATGCGAGTTGGTGCTAAATCAAAATTGTATTGGTACTGCTTATAGAAAGCCTCGGCAAGATCATTCCAGTTGCGAATGTTGGTACTCTCCAGTTGATAATACCATTCCAGTTGGGATCCAGACAAACTCTCTTGAAAAAATGTATCCATAAATTCTTATCAGGAGTATGGGGTTGAATTCTTCTGACATAAGACCTTAAATGCAGTTTTGGGCAAGACACACCCTCATACACCACAAAAGTAGGAACCTTGAAACCCATAGGGATGGAGACTCCAGAAATCAAACTCAAATCTTCAAAGTCAAACCCATAATTCTTTTGTAGTTCCATAGCATTCATTCGGTCCACCAGTATTTTATACTTCTCTTCACTAGTAGGATCATGATAATAGTTCTCCTCAGAATCAGAATCTTCCACAGTATCATGGAGATTGCCTCCTTCTCTCTCAGAATTTTCAGACTCAAGATTCTCAACCTCTTCCTCTGTCTCGACGGGACCTCTGAATCTTCTACCCAGGTTGATGAAGCCCACTGATTTTCTAGTCTTCTTCTTTTTCTTGGTCAAAAGTGCCTTCAGCTCATTGATGGGGCGTGAAACGCAATATGTGTCTAGCGGTATCTGAACTGCAAGCGCACAACCTATCGAAGTAATATAAAAGATTGTCGATCCCACAGGGACTTTATGATCACTTAGTGCTAGAGGGTTTACTAGTTTAGCTAAGGTGGATATTTGTCACAATTTTGTTTTTTTAAGAATTAAAGACGGGAATTAAATTTTAGTTTTAATAAAATAATAAGAAGGCGGTCGGTATGTAATTATGTTAACCTAGGCGGGTCAATCTAACCTAAGCTTATAAGGATGGTTCACTTAATATATTCTGTAGAGGTTATCAGTTTAAATACCCTTGACTCACACTCTCGTGGTCTTATCTCAGATCTTACTCCTAAAGCCCTATGCCTGCTCTCGCTAGCCCATAAGTGTTTAAAAGATAATTTTTGAAAACTTAATAAGTCTAATTCATTTTAAAGCGCTCTCGCTGTATTTAAATCAAATGCCTAACTTTATCTATCCGGTTAAAATCTCACACTCTCGTGGTCTCGACCTAACCTATTACACTTTTCTTACTCTCGTAACAAAAAGATTAATTTTTATAATAAAAAGTCACAGCCAGAATTTAAGTTCTTAATTGTTTTAGCCTAGATTTGATTTTACCGAGTTGGTTTATTTTAATTACATACCGCCTAAATTATTTAGCTACTCATATTTGTTGTACCAGACAGATGCAGAAACATATAGCTATTAAATAAAATATGCATTATAAAATAAAAACAATTTCTTAACATAAATAAATAAATAAATTAATATAAAGGCGAAATTATTAAAAACCTGAATAATATAAATCGTAAAACTCCTTCTTCCACAGTCTGGCAAGCTCGGAGTGCGGAACCGGAATCGAAAATAAAATAAACGAATTTCTGAAGGCTGAAAAGAAATTAATAATAACAATTTCCTAATGTTGGAAATTGTTATTTAGTTTGGTTGGGATATAGAAACAGGAAAACAAACAATTGCTGGAAAAATAGTAAAATAGGGTGCAACAAAAATATGGTAGAGCTTCCGCGAGAAATGCTAAAATAATACTCTGTAGTTTGTAATTCGTATCAAGGCTATTTATAGAAAACAATATTGGGCTTGGCAGTTGGAATCCATTGCGTGGGCTTCGTTGTTGAAGAGAGAATCTAGGAGAAAGTGTGTTACTGAGTCTGCGGAATAATAGGAACACTTTTGACTTCACGTTGCACGTTTCATGACCAATTCATTCCAAGTAACCTATTTTCCCTTTGTCACGTTCGTGACAAAGGTGTCACGGTCATTATCTTCATTTAAAGCGCGTCACGGTCGTGACAGCTTGGTAACGATCGTGAGTGTCCCACGTTGGGCGTCACGGTCGTGACAGCTTGGTAACGACCGTGGTTGTTACAAATTATGCAGCATTTGCAGAATTCCTTTCTACTTCTTCTTTTCATGCTTGTTTTTGTTCATTTCACTTTTGGCTCATGATATAGCTCTAGAAATGTTATACCTGCAATATGACATAGAAAACTCGAAGAATCGGGTGTTAATACGATAAATGTGCAATAAAACGGCATTGAAACATAGTAATAAAACGATACGATTTCTCGTTATCAAACTTCCCCAAACTTAAACCTTTGCTTGTCCTCAAGCAAATAGTCGGTTGAAAAATGACCGGACAATTTTCATCGGACGCATACACATAACAAACCCTACGAGGAATCGTTTAGCAAGATAAACTGGTACTAGAATAAAACACTAACGATACACTAATGACACAAGCAACAAGCTAAGTCGTCGACTTCCCGTTAAACGAAACATTCGGTAATTGCGTTACGATTCTACCTAGAGTATTTCGATCTTATTTCACCCGGTTTCATTCTAGCGCAATCACATTAAGCCCTTACCCTTAGCACGCACGTAGTGGAGTAGCCGGTTAGTGACTTTGATCCTTTATAAGCACGGGGTCTGGTACACGAATGTGGCAACCCTATATATATTATCTGAATTGGAGGTTGTGGGGGATCGAGCCGTAGCACGCCCTACCAAGTTCAGAACCAGGTACCTCTGAACCAACCCGCAATGGACTCCTCCTTATATTTCTTGTTTCTTATATGCGACCGTGTACTTTGGTGCAATTTCTTTTTATTGGCATCGATATATGAAGGATCATTATAGATTAGGCATCAAACACTTATGTTCATCGGCTCCCCACGTGGTTTGTGTTCAGACGGTGCTGACTGCTAGTATAAACTACAAGGGGTTACTTTAGAACTGAAACTTAAGGTGTATTCGTAACAATTATCGGAACAGAATGCTTAAGTAGGAAGTCTAAGGTGTCAAGATTGTATTGATCTTGTTGGATCTTTCTCAGCTTCCTAACTACGATTTCATAGGTAAGTCGGGTAATGCAAAAAATAAAAATTTTCGGTATGGCTAAACAAACGGGGAAAATTCGAAACTGAAGAAATAGAACAAATATTACTTTGTTTAATTGAAATACGGAAAGGAAAATACAACGAAATGGAAAATGCGGAAAGGGAAATGCGGAAAAGGAAAGGTATCCCTCCCACACTATATCAGACATTGTCCTCAATGTTGTGATATAATAGCGGGGAAAATACAATACAAAAATCGAAATGCAAAAACATAAACATAAATATAAACTAAGGCTGCTGACGACCACTGCCTCGGCTTCTGGTGCGGGAGTGTCTGGTCGGAGTGGCTTCTGGATCAGAACCGGTGGTGGTGAGAGCAGTGATATCAATACGCAAAGCCTCTAGCTCGCTAAAAATCTCTCCTAGCTTCTCATCTGTCGTCCTCTGGTTACTGGCAACAGCTGAAAGTAGGGCATCATATTGCTCTTTTTGCCTTCGCTCGAGTGTGGCATTCATCTGATTCTGCTGATGAATGGCACGGAGGACGTCTTCAAGTGTGATGTCGGGTGTAGGTGGCTGCCTGGTGGAGGACTTAGGGATGTCCTGTACTGGCTCAGCAGCATCCATGGTATCCTGCATCTCATCCACTGGTGCATCTGTCTGCTCATCAATAATGGGGACGTGGCCTGCAGCATCCGGTAAAGCAAATAGCCAGTTGGCTCGGTTCGACGGATCGATGCGGTCACGGCAAGGCAAGGTGATATGATGATAAACGGTGCCTTGGATAACAGGGTTGAACCTTCCATCCTCTCTCTGAGATATCAAATGGGCGGACTTGCAATAACTCTTTGTAAGCAATTCTGCGGCTCTGTGAGGCAAATGAGTAATCTGGTCACCAATCTCCAGCTGAATGGCAAGGGTGGTGACAATCCCGCCTATGTAGAAGGGGGTTGCACCTCGATGCGCTACAGACTGGATATGGGCTAAAAGGAATGGGGCAGCATTGATGCGCTCCTCATTCAAGGCACAGTGCAAGAACAAGAGCTCTTTGGAGTTCAGCTTGTGATTGCTCTCTCTTGCGAAAATAGTATTGCAGATGATGCGATGGAAATACCGAATCGCCGGGTTATGGATGTGGGTAGCATTCGGGCTCTGGAAGGCAGTAGCACGGGTGTTGGTGATGTCGTGCCACAAAGTGAAAGCAGCTTCGTTGAAGTTGTCGGGCACGCAGAGATGAGCATCATCGCCGTGATCGAAACCTGACAGTTCGGCGATCCTTGTTTGCGTGATTTCATACTCTCGTCCAATCATTCTGAACTTTGCAATGTCGGTGAGTTGACTTGTTGAACCGGGAGGTGTAAAATACTGAAACGAACTCAAAAATTCCAAGGTGAGGATTTCTAATGTCGGTTATGGTTGACTACAAGAGTGCCACAAACCAACATGCTCAAGCAGGAGCTTCACGCCGTCTAGCAGGCCTAACTCCCTCAAGTAGTCAAGGTCGACATACCGAGTGGGTTGGACGCCACGGTTCTGAAACCTGATAAACTTTTGTCTTTGTGCTTCTCCTTGGTCACCATCTCTGAATTGGATATTCTCCATTGCATGCAAGTACGGGAATGAGAGATGAGAGGTTTTTGAGTTTTTGTGAGAAAATGAAAAATGTGAAGAATTCTGTTCGGATTATAATGAATGAGTGAATGTGAGAGGTTTGGAATAAATGGAGAGAGTTAATGAAATTGATTGAGGGTAATGGGAGGTTACGGGAGAATGAGGAGATAATGGGAGGTTTCTTATTTTGTGAAAATGGAGAGTGGGTTCTGCAAAGGTGAACAGTTATGTTTCTCAGAATTCATATAACAAGGTGGTCACGGTCGTGAGGGATGTCTTACGGTCGTGACGCGCTAAATAGCTCGTCACGATCGTGAGTGATGAGTGACGACCGTGATGTCTTTAAAACTTATAATTTTTCACAGAATGCATTATCTCACTTCAGTTCAATGCAATTTTTATCAGTTCTCATTTAATTCCAACACAAACAGTATATATAATATTGGATCAACATATATTAGCAGTAATTTCATCACACGAGAATTCATAAAATATCAAGCAATTTAAATATAACAGTAAGTAATGAAAAGCATAGAAATTGATTAAATTAGAAAGTGGCAAAACTAGAAGTACTTTGCTTTTGATATAATGGAAGGAAAATTACATTGATAAAAATAAACTACGAAAATGTTTGCAAAATGTTAAACTAACTAGAAACAAAAACGAAAAGTAAAATAAATTAAATCACTACAGCATTTTCAAAGTAGCTTCTTCAAATCTTCAAGTGCGGAGTTTAAATGGTAGAATTGTTCACAAGTTATGTCAGTTAAACCTATAACGTCCAGTCGCATGCTTTTAACCTCATCCTTAACAGCATTAATATCGGCTTGGTAAACTTCAAGAGTATTCATAATTTTCTTTAAGTTGTCAGTATATCCTACTTGATTTACTTTCGGGGTTTCAATCACTTCATCAGTGTGGTCAATATCATGGTAACCAGGAGGTGTCTCAGGGTCACTTTCTACATCGGTCATTATGTCATCCCTTATTTTGTAAGATTGTGGTGTTTCGGGAGTGGATGGATAGTCAGGAGGGGTAAGCTCATAAAGCCAATTATCTTTATTATGAACACTGACTCTAGCATGGTTTGGTAATGTGAACAGGGTTACTACTTCATTCCTGATTAGGTACTCGTAAGGTGGTTGTCCTAAATTTCTTATGATTTGGCGGTTAAAGCAAAATTTCAGATTCATAGGACGGATGGTTCCTAAACGTTTACACTTGTGTAATTGGTATCTAAGTCCTAAGGCATCAGCAATCATGGTGACCAGGCCTCCTACCAATATGGGTAGATCAGGTTCCTCTTGGATTCTGGTGAAGGTTTGCATCATGAAAGGCACACCATTAACTGGTTGTCCATTGGTCAGACAGGACATAATGAATATCTCATCTTTAGATACTCCAGTGAGGTTTTCTTCTTTTCCAAAGAAGGTGTGGGCAAGGATCTTATGGAAATAGCGGATAGCAGGGTTATGTATTTCATCATTGTTCATGTTATCTGGCTCAGGATGGTAATTTTCGGTTAAGGTTCCCCAAAAGAAGTCTAGCTCAATGTCCATTAATTCTACCTGGGTGGTAGTAAAAGTAAAGAGTCCACTAGGGAATCCTAATAAGTCAGCTAGTTCTTTATGGTTAAAATCATATTCTATTCCGAATAGTCGGAAACTGATAAATCCTTTCCTGAATCCAAAACCGCGCTCGGGTAAGTAAACTAAGGAGCTTAAGAACTCAAGGGTGAGCTCGCGGTAAGTCACAAACTTTTGTTTTATTAGTGCATTCTCCCATCCAAGTTGGTTAAACAAGTATAGGATGCTATCATGTATACCTAAAGTTTCCATAGTCAGTTCATCATGATACAGAGTCAAATCCATTGGTCTTTGTGATAACTCCTCAAATTTCATTCTTTGGTTCCTACCTCTAAATTTGGTTTCCATAATGTTTCTTGGTTGGTTAGCCATAGTGAGTGTAAATGTGGAGGAAACAAATCAGGGGGAAAAGGAAAGTGGAAAAGACTTTAGAAAATCTGTAAAAGTGATTTAGAAAATAAAAATTAAAAGAAAATAAGAAAATAAATGCATAAACGAAATCAATAATGATAATTATGAAATAAAACAACAAAACAATAAAATGATAAAACAATAAAATGATGAATGATAAAATGATAAATGATAAAATGGGTTGCCTCCCACTAAGCGCTGTTTTTATCGTCATAAGCCTGACGTAATGCTTAGGGGTAGATTAATCAGGGAAATTAGTGGGCAAATCTAAGAGCCTTAGACTATTTGCATAATCTCTATTTTCAATTTTATGGTAATATTTTAATCGTTGTCCGTTTACTGTGAACGGTTCACTATTCCTACCCTTAATTTCTATTGCTCCGCTCGGGAACACTTTAGTTATTTCAAAGGGTCCTGACCATCTAGATTTTAGTTTTCCAGGAAAGAGCCTAAGTCTTGAATTAAAGAGGAGTACAACGTCTCCCACACTAAATTCTTTCCTAGATAGGCGTTTATCATGCCATCGCTTAGTTCTTTCTTTATATATCTTAGCATTCTCATAAGCATCTAACCTTAACTCTTCTAATTCATTAATGTCGAGGATTCGCTTTTCTCCAGCGGCATTGTAGTTTATATTGAGTGTTTTAATAACCCAATATGCTTTGTGTTCTAGTTCTACCGGGAGATGACAAGACTTTCCATACACTAATTTGAAAGGTGTAGTTCCTATGGGTGTCTTGTAAGCTGTCCTATAAGCCCATAAAGCTTCTTTAAGTTTAGATGACCAATCTTTCCTAGATATGGCGACAGTCTTTTCTAAGATTTGTTTAATTTCTCTGTTTGAGACTTCGACCTGTCCACTTGTTTGTGTATGATATGGTGTTGCTACACGATGTCTTACTCCATACTTAGATAGTAATTTGTCAAAGATTTTCGAAATGAAGTGCGAGCCACCGTCACTAATGACAAGTCTAGGCACACCAAATCTTGGAAAGATTATATTTTTGAAAAGCTTAATTACTACTCGTGTGTCATTTGTAGGAGAAGCTATAGCCTCAATCCATTTTGAAACATAATCGATAGCTACGAGTATGTAATTATTACCGAAAGATGATGGAAATGGTCCCATGAAATCTATTCCCCAGACATCAAATACTTCTACTTCTAATATTCCTCTTTGAGGCATTTCATCTCTTCTTGAAATATCACCGGTGCGTTGACACCGATCGCAGTTTATAACAGAGATGTGGACATCTTTCCATAAATTAGGCCAGAATAGGCCGGCTTGTAATATTTTTGCACAAGTCTTGGAAGTGCTTGCATGACCACCATAAGGAGATGAATGGCAATGAGCAATGACATCTTCTATTTCTTCTTCGGGAATACATCGACGAAAGATTCCGTTGGGTCCTCTTTTAAATAATAATGGTTCGTCCCAATAGTAATGCTTGAGATTGTGAAAGAATTTCTTTTTCTGCTGATAGGTTAAGTCAGGTGGAAGTGCTCCTGCAGCTAAGTAGTTGACAATGTCAGCGTACCATGGCAGTCCTACGGTTGTTTGGATTGTTTCCACGGGTTCTGGTTCATCTATGTCTAACTGAACTGGGTCGCTTCCTATTTGTGCTATCAGCTGTTCATACGGAAAATCGTCGTTAATCGGCACTTGTTCGGGTTTAATACCTTCTATTCTAGATAAATGGTCCGCTACGACGTTTTCAGTACCTTTCTTATCTTTTATTTCGAGATCAAACTCTTGTAAGAGTAAAATCCAACTCAAGAGTCTTGGTTTAGCATCTTTCTTAGTCAATAAATATCTGATAGCAGCGTGGTCTGTGTAGACGATTATTTTTGCTCCCACTAGGTAGGAACGGAATTTGTCAAGCGCAAAGACAACTGCTAACAATTCTTTTTCAGTAGTGGCGTAGTTCATCTGAGAAGAATCTAAGGTTCTACTGGCATAGTAAATTGCGTGAAGTTTCTTGTCCTTCCTCTGTCCTAGAACTGCGCCTACAGCATAGTCACTCGCATCGCACATGATTTCAAAAGGTAATCTCCAGTCAGGGGGTTGCATGATTGGTGCGGTAATTAGGGCTGTTTTTAGAGTTTCGAATGCTTTAAGACAATCTTTATTGAATATGAACTCAGCGTCTTTCATTAATAAACCGGTAAGAGGTTTAGTGATTTTCGAGAAATCTTTGATGAATCGTCGGTAGAAACCGGCGTGTCCTAAAAAGCTTCGTATTTCTCGAACGGTCTTAGGGGGTTGAAGATCTTTTATGACTTCTATCTTGGCTTTATCAACTTCAATTCCCTTATCAGATATAACGTGTCCTAGTACGATTCCTTCTCTGACCATGAAATGACATTTCTCCCAGTTAAGCACGAGGTTTACTTTTACACATCTTTCTAATACCATTTCTAAATTTGATAGACATCCTTCAAAACTTCCATGATGTTGTCTATGAAATCTGCGAAGATTGACATCATACATCTTTAAAAGGTTGCAGGAGCGTTGCATAATCCAAAGGGCATTCGTCTATAAGTGAACGTTCCATAAGGGCATGTGAATGTAGTCTTCTCTTGATCATCTGGGTGGATAGGGATTTGGAAAAATCCTGAGTAACCATCAAGATAACAGAAATATAAGTGCTTGGCTAATCGTTCTAACATTTGATCTATAAAAGGTAGTGGGAAATGATCTTTTCGAGTGGCTTTGTTTAGTTTACGATAATCGATGCACACTCTATGTCCTGTCACTACTCTTTGGGATATCGATTCGCCTTTAGCGTTTTTCACAATAGTGATGCCTCCTTTCTTTGGTACTACATGTACGAAACTAACCCATTTACTATCAGAGATTGGATATATTATTCCAGCGTCTAGTAGTTTCTTAACTTCTTCCTTTACTACAGTACTAAGGATTGGGTTAATTCTTCTTTGAGATTCTCTGGAGGTTTTGCAATCTTCTTCTAGCAGAATACGATGCATATAGATTGAAGGGCATATTCCTTTGAGATCAAATATGTTATATCCTAATGCAGTTGGATATTTCTGTAAGACATCTAAAAGTTTCTTTGTTTCAATTGTTCCTAAACTGGAATTGATTATAACTGGTCTTGTACATTCAGTGTCTAAAAATTCGTATCTTAGGTTCTTAGGTAAATTTTTTAACTATAATGTAGGTTTATTCTTGTCATACCCTAAATTTGTCCCATCCGCATATTTACTTTATTTATTTAGAAAATCCAAAAAATATATGTTTAAGATCCATCAGCAAAGAATCAGGATTTCATTTGAGACAGTCTATGCATCCATGTGTGGAAGTCCGATCATCAACTTTAATCAGAGAAGGTTCGAGTGCTCATATGGTCGTGAATTAGTTAAATTGAGAAAAAGTCAACTGTGCAAAGAAAAAGTCAACTCTTGATTTTTCGGTCAAAATGGTGTCACACGAGTCAAACATAATTAATGGATGAGATTTGATCAACAAAAGTCAAGAGAATATTAAAAAATCAAGGATTATGAAAAATTACTATTTTTGGAATTTTAGAATTTTAGAACTTTCCATTTTTGGCAAGTTTCTTAAGTTTTTTCCTCACTTTAAAGGCAAATTTCTCATTGATCCAAGACTTTTCTCACTTTTTCCTTAGAGATAAAAGTTGTAGATTTTTCTCTAAGCTTTCTTTTGGTACCAAGAACGCATCATTTCATTGCTCCTACCTCAAGTTATGTTCACCCAAAGAAACTTTCATGCACCTTTTTTTCATGTCAAAAAATGCAAATTTCATAAATTTTAAACTTGGTCAGCAAGTAGCATTTGTGCCAGCTCATAGTGAACGAATTTTACACCTTATCCAACCCTAAACATGTGCACATGGCATGGTTTCCAAACCTCCATCAAAACCACCATCACTTATGTGTTAATTTCCACATTTCTCACTCCCAAACCTATTTACCAAACCACAAGCCTCTTGATTCGTTTCCAACCCTCATTCATACCCTAAGAATCATTTCTCTATAAATAGAGACTCATTCCACCTCATTTTGCAAGCTTGGAGAGCAAAGAAAATTCTGTCAAAATATTGCCAAACACCTCTGGTTTTTGATCTCGTGTGAGCTGTACAAGCAACCATAGCAAGAGTTCTTTACCCATATTTCAAGAAGAGAGGACAAGGAAGAGATAGCAAAAACAACCAGATCAAACGGAGCACTGTGGAGGGAGAACGAATCACATCTTCAGAGCAATTTATCATTGCGGTATCAGTAACTTTCGTGAGCTTTTCTATTTTTCTTGATGTTATGATGTTCACCATGCTTCTCTGATTTTAGATCTATATTTATTTTTCATTATCCATGCTTACAAGTCATGTAATTGGTTGATTTAGTTTTGGTGTGTTTTCTAGTTTGTGCGAAATCTTAAAAATGGTTCGAGATCTTTGAAAACCGATTGCATATTTGGAATCTATGCGAAATTTCGATTCAGGAAATGTTATCATTTTGCATTTTTATGATGTTGCTTGGAGCTCCATTTTTTGCATTTTAATGGTGGTAGTGTTATGTAGTTCATTGTGTTTGCATGGTTATTTCATTTATATTATTTTAATGTTTTTTACTTATTTCATGCCATGAGAGTCTACGCCACTTTACTGCTAGAATATTTGCACTAGTAGTCTATTATTGGCATAGTAGTACATAAAGCATAAGCATGTCATTACTACTTTTTGGTTTCCATTTCATAAAAATAGGATGACATTTTTCCTTGTTTCCTGTGCATTTCAATTAGTGATGAAATAATTTAATGGATGTGAATCATGATGCTAGCCTAAGTAGTACAAGTGATGATCTTTTTTTTATTTTTAAATTACATGCTGATATTTATGATTTACATTTCATTAATTTAGTTCATTGGCTAGCATGTACTACTAATTGATGGCTTCATGTCACATTTTTTGTGAAGTTTCTCTCTCTCATATTTTCCAGCATGAAAAATGGGGGTGGTGGGTATTAAATTATTGTAATAGCATGGTAGAAGTTACTACTTATTTTAGTGAAATTGATATGGACATTTTTCTAGCTTCCTGTGCCATTTAATCTATTGGGTGGAGTTCTTGATTTTTTTTATTTTTTTTATTTTTGTTAATTGTCATTTAGTAATATTATTTTTTTTCCATTTAATAAAATCATGTTGGTAATTCTCTTGTATGTTGCGCTAATAACTGTTGATGCTGTCAGTGTTTTTTTTTCCCAATGATATCTTTTAATGTGTTGGCACTTGGTGACATCCTGCGCATATCATAATAAGTGCTAGAATTTTTTTCTCTTAACTTTTTACTATTACAAATCATGCGCCTTGTTTAATATTAGCATGTACTTGTTGTTTTATTTTCTAATACATCATGATCTTTTTATATAACATAATCATCACTCACATATTCATCAATGGGCCAATGATATAACTAACGGCCAATTTATCGCCCGATTCTAATCGGTGATTTTTGGTCAATATGAGGCCCCCCTTTGTATTTAATTTTTCATTTTATTATTCCGACAAACAAACATGTAATCTAATTCAATTTATTTATTCTTGATTTTATTTAATTCATTTATTATTCATATTCATTTTTATTTTTATTTTTTTTCGATTCTAACAATTCAATTCATTTAATTTATTTATTTTTGCATCAAATTACGATTCGACTCCTTATAGAATGGTTCCCATTTTGAACCGATTCTAAGGCAGTAAACGAACAAAATTTCGTCGCGTCCCAAAAAGGTCCAACGCCTTCGAATAGTTGTTTTCGCTCGAAAAAGGTCCAACGCCTTCAAATAGTTGCGTCCCGAATAAACAGGTCGAACGCCTTCGAATAGTTCAAACACACTGCACACACGCTTTCTCTTGGGCTAATTACAACGAGACCTCTTTATTTCTCGCAATCCCCTGTATTTATTTTGTACCCCTCTCCCTTTATTTTGTACGCATTTTATTTCTCGTATTTTATTTAATTCTGAATCCTTGGTCCAACGCCAAGCGATTGCACTTGCACACTTGCACTTTATTATTCAGTTATTGTTTCGTTTATTAGGATCCGCCTTCCTTTGCGAGCCGAACGCATTGTGCCTCGCTGACAAACCACAAAAATAACCTCCACTTGCATTTACCCTTTTAACCTCAAAGAACCAAAACGTTTCGATTAGATCCAAACCCTTGATCCAACGTCAAGCGGCTTTAGGAAATAAAACACTTTAATAATACGAGAAGATCTGTACGCCACGAGCCTTAAGCGGTAGAAAGGGGGATAACGAGCTTTCGTTACTCGCTCCGATTATTTCGATGCAGGACACTCGTCTTGTTGGGCGAGATAAACTATCCATAGTCTTTAGTACATTCGACTCCTAAACCCTTTCATCAACGAAAGGTAATAAAATCGAACAACCACTACCCTTAGTAGGCCGAACTACGAGGCTCTGACTTTCCCATTGCACACGGGAGTACGTAGGCACGAGGATCTCAATCCTTGCCGAGCACCTAGGTTCAATCTAACTTATAATTCAACTCATTTCCCTCTAGCAAGCAATTCATTTAAGCATAGACATCCTTTCTCGCGCGTTAACTTAGATGGTTCCCATCGAGTACGATGGATGTAGGGGGTGCTAATACCTTCCCCCTGCATAACCGACTCCCGAACCCAGGCAATGGTTCCGTTGACCTTTGTCCTATCCTTTTCCTCCTGGGTTGTATCTATATCTCCCCTTTCCCTATTCGGGAATAAATAGAATTAGGTGGCGACTCTTCAGTCCGTCCAGCGCGCGGCTCCGTCCTATTCGGATCGCGTGAGGTCGTATTTTTCGGGGTACGACAGCTGGCGACTCTGCTGGGGACTGGTTCACCCCTATGCGAGTCAAGCCTAGTCTAGGTTCCCGTGTTTGTTTGGATGTTTATTTTTATGCTTTGCTTGTTTATTTCTATCGCTTTCTTTATCGCATTCCATCTTATATATCTTGTGGCTCCTTGGTACTATAATTTGGATCGATACTTTGCAAAAGAATTTGAGGGAAAAGCTCTATACCCGGGCTTTCGAGTACAAACTTAAGTTAGCGAGGTTGTGTAGTATGGGCTCCCGAGAGAACCTCTCTCGTGGGTTGTCGATACGAAAACCTCACTCGGAGTAGATTTTAATGGAAATACTGACAACCGTCAAGCTCTTGGCGTGTGTGCTCAGTTATTTTCATTAAAGTCGTCGACTCTGAGGACCTTTAGAACCTTTTGGTTAAAACATCGGTTGATGGTTGCGTAGTATTGGGCACCAGGGTTCGCCCTCGCGTGGCTCGATACGAAAACCTCACTTGGAATAGACTTACTCAATGGAGTTGATTGACTGTCAAGAATGTATGAAATTGACACGTGCATCAAACAGTTGAGAAAGTTCCATAACTCCAGGACTTTGTTTTAAACCTTGTGTCGGTGATCACGTAGTATGGACTCCCGAGAAAATTTTCTCTCGTGGGTTGTCGATACGAAGATCTCACCCAAAATAGATTCATGTGGCGGAGTCAATCAACCGTCATGCTTATGGCGCGTGTGATGAACAGCCATATGAATTGATAACTTTGGGATCCCTAAACTTTAGAGTCTACCCAGTGAGTTCCTGATCAGAGTATCTTCCGGCTGTACCTTGGACTCATGAGACCCTGATCTTGTGATCCTGGATTCTGACATTGCATATCATCTCATTTGCATTATTTATTCATCTTGCATTTCATTCCAAAATCCGAGAACTTATTTCATGTTCCTCCATCTTCAGTAAATCAAGCTGGTTTCCCGACGCCCGTATCGAGCTAGACGACCGTATCTAACTAGAGCCAACACTAGAAGACTGATGGACGTGATTCAGGAAGAACAAGCTGCCATGAGGGAAGAGATTGACTCGGTCAAGAGCAAGATTGACCAGATTTATGAGACACTGCAATCTTTGGCAAGAATGGAAGAACGTCGCGAAGCTGCTGCCGCAATGAACAATGCTCAAGTGCAAGGATCTACCTCACGAGCAATGCCTTCAGTTTCCGTTCCAAATCCTCTGGTCTATGGTTTGCCTCCAGGCTTCACTCCTGCTGTTGAAGAGGTCACTTCCCAACCAATACCTGCTTCTGGTGTCACTGTTGGTGCAATTCCTCAAGCTCAACCTATTCCAACTCAAGTCCAGTTTCCTCAAACTGAAGAAAACCATCAAGTTGAGTATGAGATGCATACTGCTGTTCCAATCACCAATCCTCATGCTGTTCAAGAATCTGAAGCTATGAAGATGTGTCGCGAGTTAGCTGAGAAACTCCGAATCATGGAAGGACACAACTCAACTTCTCTGAGTGCATCAGACATGTGCCTAGTTCCAGATGTTGTGATCCCTGCTAAATTCAAACTGCCAGAATTCGAGAAATACAAAGGTCTCAGCTGTCCTGAGCTTCATTTGAGGATGTATTGCAGGAAAATGGCCGCTCATGCCAAAGATGATAAACTCATGATCCATTGCTTCCAAGACAGCCTGTCTGGAGCATCTCTAGAATGGTACATGCAACTTGAGCGCAACAATGTTCGTACTTGGCTTGATCTATCTGATGCATTCAAAAAGCAGTACAAGTACAACACTGACCTTGCTCCTAACCGTACTCAACTTCAGAGTATGTCTCAAAAGGAAAGCGAATCCTTTAAAGAGTACGCCCAACGCTGGAGAGAGCTAGCCGCCAGAGTGCATCCTCCATTGGTTGACCGTGAATTGATCGACATCTTCATGGGTACCCTACAGGGGCAATACTACGAGAAGCTGATCAGCAGCGTATCATCTGGTTTCTCAGACATGGTAATGGTCGGAGAAAGAATCGAAGAAGGTCTGAAAAGTGGAAAGATCCAAGGAGGTTCTAGCAGCCAGAACAATGCCAAGAAACCTTTCAACGGGTACAAAAAGGGCGAAACAAACGCCGTCTCCGCTACAAGTGGGAATTTTCAACAGAGTGCACCTGCACCAGTTCCTTACTATCAGTATCCCTATGTTGCTGCTGCACAATATGCTCCTATGCCATATCAGCCAGCTCCTCCAATGCCTTATCAGCAGGCCTTTCAAAATCTATTTCCACCTCAGATGGCTCATCATTCACGTCCACCTCCAATGGTTGCAGCTGCGCAGTATGCGGCCAATCCATACCAGCAACAGGCTTATCCACCACGGCCTGGTCAACAGCAACAGCGCGCTCCTCAACAGCGTCCACCATATCAGCCAAGAAGGCCTGAAAGAACCTTTGATCCCTTGCCTATGTCATATGGAGAAATCTTTAACGGACTGATGGCAAAGGGAACTCTTGTTTTAAGAGACTTGCCACCACAAACTGGTACTGCCCGAGACTATGATGCCAATGCTCGTTGTGAGTATCACAAGGGTGCTCCAGGTCACACGCTCGAGAACTGCAAATCGTTCAAGCACAAGATTCAAGATCTGATCGACTCTAAGGATCTCACCTTCACTCCGAGAAATCCAAATGTCCAGAACGATCCCATGCCTTCACACGGTGCCAACAAGTGAAGACATCTGAAGAGTTTGTTGAAGACCAAGCTGAGTAGTCTCCAACTTTGAAGTATTCAATCAAGAGAAGTTCAATTCCTCAAATCAAGGCAGCCATCGCCATTTATAATTTCTGCGTTCCTGTTGTTTTGTATTGTTTGTTTAAGTACTATTTGCTCTGAACATTGTTATCATTTGTACTTGGTTATGTTAATGTTATGTTTATGCATGTTTTGAATTAATCTATTCGCATTCGCTCATTATTTATCATTTATCACAAAATCACAAAAATATTTCCCTCACTTCACTTTAGCAAATATTTGAGGGAGGATGATGAAAACAAAATACCCATAACTGTTGCGGTATGCTTTCGGATAAAACCTTGTCAATGATGTACAGGCATTTTTTCAAATCCCCAAACACTGGAGATATAAGGAGTTAATCCCTAGTCAACCACTTCGAGCCTAGAAATAGGAGTTTCTTTCGGATACAACCCTTACATTTAACCCGGGGCAGGGTAGTTGTTCAGTTAACCTGACTACACTTCAAATCGCAAGATGAGACATCCCATCAGAGGACCATCAACAAATGACTTGGCAGTCACAACGTTCAACAAAATACAAAAAAAAATAGAAAAGAAAAAATCACTAAGTTGAGCACCCGAAGGGAGACTTAGTTGACAAAAAAAAAGTCAAAAGAGGAACTCAAATCCTCAGCAAAAAACAAAACAAATATCAGTGACCACCAAATCAAAAAAATCAATCAAAGGGTCACCAGCAAAAAGATGACTGCCACTTCAAGCAAACTTTGAAGTTTCACTCTTACAAAGTCAAAACAAATGCATGTGTAGATTTAACTGGACGTAGGACTGGAGAATATCACGAAGAAGGGATGGGTACAAATCAAACTTTGAGCCTTATACCTTTGTTTCTCTAATCATTAACCAGACCATATTACAACCCTCAAAAGACCTAATTGAGGCGCGGTTTATTCTGAAAGTATGCTACCAACAAGGTTGCGTAAATTGACTCCCATATATTTGCTAATATTCAATCTTGTTTGCACATTATTCTTGCTGCATCTTTCACACATTTTCTAAATCAGCACCTCGTTTGGGCTAACGGTCCATTCATCACACTATCACAATCATTCAAATAAATTGAATTTTTCAAAACTTACATGAACTTTACATTAACACTACCATTTGTGTATGAATAATTTAATTGCAATTTAGCGCTTGACATTAGTGCAATCCCAACAAGGGGCAGTCAAAAGAGAAGCTTGAACTTCATCGCCAACATGAATCAAGACTACCTCAACAGTCCAACCAGGGACAAAACATCTTCAATAGCCCAATCAGGGGCATTTCATCTTCAAACAGCCCAATCAGGGGCAAGAATCACCTTCAAAAGCTCAATCAGGGGCAGGTCATGTCGTGGTCGTTGTCAAAGCTTCCCCATCAAATTTATTTCAAATACCCTACAGGCAGGGGCAAGCAGACAAGGAGCAAATCTTCCTCTCTCTACTCCCCATCTGAACAAGCAGACCTTGCCAGACATTGGCAATCGTTCAAAGCAGAATCAGTCTTCATACGTCAATCAAGTCGCTTCGCTCATCAGCAGATAATCAAACTTGGAGCTCTCAGATCCATCTTCTGATCATACATCGTTGAAGATCGAGTGTCGGGGAATCAAACCCTCCACCCACCCAAAGTCCAATTACCATTGGCAACTACCAGACCAAAAGTCCACCAAGCTGGCACCTTTACATTTCAACTACTCATATGCATCATTATGCATCATCAAACGTCATAAAGCATCATTACATTAATCATTCGCAACGTGTGCATCATATGCATACCTCAATAAATCAGCTTTCCATATCCCCAACATTATCGAATTTATATCTCAGTGCATAAGCATTTGCATCGTATCTCCATCGCTATGGGATACCATTTCAAAACAATCAAACATACGTGCATAATTCAAGATCCAGGATCAATCCAAGATTCCAGGACTTCCCCCAGCAGAAGTTAGAATCCAAGGTCGGCCGAAGATTCCAAAGATTCGCTTAGGTGTTATTCAGGGGATGTCCTGGTGGATATTTCTCTTCCAGATTATTTTAATTTTCTATGTCTCGTCATCCTTTTGGTGTCGGGGTCGCCTTATCATCCTTTTGGTGATAGCGATTTGTTTAATTTTTTGTTACTCAGCATCCTTTTGGTGTCAGGGACGCTTTATCATCCTTTTGATGATAGCGGTTGTTTAATTTTCTGTTTCTCAGCATCCTTTTGATGTTGGGGTCGCCTTATCATCCTTTTGGTGATAGCGATTATTTAATTTTCTGTTACTTATCATCCTTTTGGTGATAGCGATTATTTAATTTTCTGTTACTTATCATCCTTTTGGTGATAGCGATTTGTTTAATTTTCTGTTACTCAGCATCCTTTTGGTGTCGGGGTCGCCTTATTATCCTTTTGATGATAGCGATTATTTAATTTTCTGTTACTCAACATCCTTTTGGTGTCGGGGTTGCCTTATCATCCTTTTGGTGATAGCAATTTTATTTTTCAGTCAGTTTTCCTTATCATCCTTTTGGTGATAGCGATTGTTTAATTTTTCTGTGTCTCAGCATCCTTTTGGTGTCGGGCTCGCCTTACCATCCTTTTGGTGATAGCGATTGTTTAATTTTCTGTGTCTCGTCATCCTTTTGGTGTCGGATGTCTTTATCATCCTTATGGTGATAACGATTTTATTTTCAGTTATTTGCCTTATCATCCTCTGGTGATAAGTGATTTATTTTGTTAATTTGTTTTGCTGTGTTACCCATCATTTCCATCTTATTTCATTTGCCATTTTCAAATTCTTTCTTTGTCGGACAAATTTGGAGTCTGTTAATATCTAATTATCTTATACCTTGAAAGATTGAACGCGAGCCAGTTCATCTTACTTGGTCTAAGACAATTCGATAGGGGCATCTGTCATACCCTAAATTTGTCCCATCCGCATATTTACTTTATTTATTTAGAAAATCCAAAAAATATATGTTTAAGATCCATCAGCAAAGAATCAGGATTTCATTTGAGACAGTCTATGCATCCATGTGTGGAAGTCCGATCATCAACTTTAATCAGAGAAGGTTCGAGTGCTCATATGGTCGTGAATTAGTTAAATTGAGAAAAAGTCAACTGTGCAAAGAAAAAGTCAACTCTTGATTTTTCGGTCAAAATGGTGTCACACGAGTCAAACATAATTAATGGATGAGATTTGATCAACAAAAGTCAAGAGAATATTAAAAAATCAAGGATTATGAAAAATTATTATTTTTGGAATTTTAGAATTTTAGAACTTTCCATTTTTGGCAAGTTTCTTAAGTTTTTTCCTCACTTTAAAGGCAAATTTCTCATTGATCCAAGACTTTTCTCACTTTTTCCTTAGAGATAAAAGTTGTAGATTTTTCTCTAAGCTTTCTTTTGGTACCAAGAACGCATCATTTCATTGCTCCTACCTCAAGTTATGTTCACCCAAAGAAACTTTCATGCACCTTTTTTTCATGTCAAAAAATGCAAATTTCATAAATTTTAAACTTGGTCAGCAAGTAGCATTTGTGCCAGCTCATAGTGAACGAATTTTACACCTTATCCAACCCTAAACATGTGCACATGGCATGGTTTCCAAACCTCCATCAAAACCACCATCACTTATGTGTTAATTTCCACATTTCTCACTCCCAAACCTATTTACCAAACCACAAGCCTCTTGATTCGTTTCCAACCCTCATTCATACCCTAAGAATCATTTCTCTATAAATAGAGACTCATTCCACCTCATTTTGCAAGCTTGGAGAGCAAAGAAAATTCTGTCAAAATATTGCCAAACACCTCTGGTTTTTGATCTCGTGTGAGCTGTACAAGCAACCATAGCAAGAGTTCTTTACCCATATTTCAAGAAGAGAGGACAAGGAAGAGATAGCAAAAACAACCAGATCAAACGGAGCACTGTGGAGGGAGAACGAATCACATCTTCAGAGCAATTTATCATTGCGGTATCAGTAACTTTCGTGAGCTTTTCTATTTTTCTTGATGTTATGATGTTCACCATGCTTCTCTGATTTTAGATCTATATTTATTTTTCATTATCTATGCTTACAAGTCATGTAATTGGTTGATTTAGTTTTGGTGTGTTTTCTAGTTTGTGCGAAATCTTAAAAATGGTTCGAGATCTTTGAAAACCGATTGCATATTTGGAATCTATGCGAAATTTCGATTCAGGAAATGTTATCATTTTGCATTTTTATGATGTTGCTTGGAGCTCCATTTTTTGCATTTTAATGGTGGTAGTGTTATGTAGTTCATTGTGTTTGCATGGTTATTTCATTTATATTATTTTAATGTTTTTTACTTATTTCATGCCATGAGAGTCTACGCCACTTTACTGCTAGAATATTTGCACTAGTAGTCTATTATTGGCATAGTAGTACATAAAGCATAAGCATGTCATTACTACTTTTTGGTTTCCATTTCATAAAAATAGGATGACATTTTTCCTTGTTTCCTGTGCATTTCAATTAGTGATGAAATAATTTAATGGATGTGAATCATGATGCTAGCCTAAGTAGTACAAGTGATGATCTTTTTTTTATTTTTAAATTACATGCTGATATTTATGATTTACATTTCATTAATTTAGTTCATTGGCTAGCATGTACTACTAATTGATGGCTTCATGTCACATTTTTTGTGAAGTTTCTCTCTCTCATATTTTCCAGCATGAAAAATGGGGGTGGTGGGTATTAAATTATTGTAATAGCATGGTAGAAGTTACTACTTATTTTAGTGAAATTGATATGGACATTTTTCTAGCTTCCTGTGCCATTTAATCTATTGGGTGGAGTTCTTGATTTTTTTTATTTTTTTTATTTTTGTTAATTGTCATTTAGTAATATTATTTTTTTTCCATTTAATAAAATCATGTTGGTAATTCTCTTGTATGTTGCGCTAATAACTGTTGATGCTGTCAGTGTTTTTTTTTCCCAATGATATCTTTTAATGTGTTGGCACTTGGTGACATCCTGCGCATATCATAATAAGTGCTAGAATTTTTTTCTCTTAACTTTTTACTATTACAAATCATGCGCCTTGTTTAATATTAGCATGTACTTGTTGTTTTATTTTCTAATACATCATGATCTTTTTATATAACATAATCATCACTCACATATTCATCAATGGGCCAATGATATAACTAACGGCCAATTTATCGCCCGATTCTAATCGGTGATTTTTGGTCAATATGAGGCCCCCCTTTGTATTTAATTTTTCATTTTATTATTCCGACAAACAAACATGTAATCTAATTCAATTTATTTATTCTTGATTTTATTTAATTCATTTATTATTCATATTCATTTTTATTTTTATTTTTTTTCGATTCTAACAATTCAATTCATTTAATTTATTTATTTTTGCATCAAATTACGATTCGACTCCTTATAGAATGGTTCCCATTTTGAACCGATTCTAAGGCAGTAAACGAACAAAATTTCGTCGCGTCCCAAAAAGGTCCAACGCCTTCGAATAGTTGTTTTCGCTCGAAAAAGGTCCAACGCCTTCAAATAGTTGCGTCCCGAATAAACAGGTCGAACGCCTTCGAATAGTTCAAACACACTGCACACACGCTTTCTCTTGGGCTAATTACAACGAGACCTCTTTATTTCTCGCAATCCCCTGTATTTATTTTGTACCCCTCTCCCTTTATTTTGTACGCATTTTATTTCTCGTATTTTATTTAATTCTGAATCCTTGGTCCAACGCCAAGCGATTGCACTTGCACACTTGCACTTTATTATTCAGTTATTGTTTCGTTTATTAGGATCCGCCTTCCTTTGCGAGCCGAACGCATTGTGCCTCGCTGACAAACCACAAAAATAACCTCCACTTGCATTTACCCTTTTAACCTCAAAGAACCAAAACGTTTCGATTAGATCCAAACCCTTGATCCAACGTCAAGCGGCTTTAGGAAATAAAACACTTTAATAATACGAGAAGATCTGTACGCCACGAGCCTTAAGCGGTAGAAAGGGGGATAACGAGCTTTCGTTACTCGCTCCGATTATTTCAATGCAGGACACTCGTCTTGTTGGGCGAGATAAACTATCCATAGTCTTTAGTACATTCGACTCCTAAACCCTTTCATCAACGAAAGGTAATAAAATCGAACAACCACTACCCTTAGTAGGCCGAACTACGAGGCTCTGACTTTCCCATTGCACACGGGAGTACGTAGGCACGAGGATCTCAATCCTTGCCGAGCACCTAGGTTCAATCTAACTTATAATTCAACTCATTTCCCTCTAGCAAGCAATTCATTTAAGCATAGACATCCTTTCTCGCGCGTTAACTTAGATGGTTCCCATCGAGTACGATGGATGTAGGGGGTGCTAATACCTTCCCCCTGCATAACCGACTCCCGAACCCAGGCAATGGTTCCGTTGACCTTTGTCCTATCCTTTTCCTCCTGGGTTGTATCTATATCTCCCCTTTCCCTATTCGGGAATAAATAGAATTAGGTGGCGACTCTTCAGTCCGTCCAGCGCGCAGCTCCGTCCTATTCGGATCGCGTGAGGTCGTATTTTTCGGGGTACGACAATTCTTACTTGGCATGGGATCCGGTGTAAGTGCTAAACTTTCGCTTAGACTATCATCCTGATATGGTTCACGCCAATTATCATCTTCGAAAATCGGAGGGATTTGAATTTTCATGATTTCAGAATAGGTAGTTTCTTTCATTTCCATTTCTCTTACACATTTGTCAATTACATCCAATAAATAGCATGTATCCTCTATAGCTGGTGATTGTGAGAATTGTGTTAAAATAAATTCAACTTTCTCTTCACCTACTTCAAAGGTTAGCTTTCCTTTCTTTACGTCTATAATAGCTCCGGCGGTAGCTAAGAATGGTCTTCCTAGTATGATAGGTGTAGTGGAGTCTTCAGAGATGTCCATGATTATAAAATCAGTAGGAATATAGAATTGTCCTATACGTACTGGGACATTTTCTAGTATGCCTACAGGATATTTAATAGAGCGATCGACTAGTTGAACAGACATTTTAGTTGGTCTTAGGTCTCCCATGTCTAGCCTTCTGCAAATTGTTAAGGGCATAACACTGATACTGGCTCCTAAATCGCATAGAGCTTTGTCGATGACGAATTTTCCTATTACACAGGGTATAGATAAACTTCCTGGATCTTTTAGCTTAGGAGGCATATTATTCTGAATTATTGCGCTACACTCAGCAGTAAGTGTAACGGTTCCGTTATCCTCTATCTTTTTCTTATTGGATAAGATTTCCTTTAAAAACTTAGCATACGAGGGCATTTGAGTGATAGCTTCTGTAAACGGAATAGTAATATTCAGCTGTTACAGAAGTTCAACAAATTTCTTAAACTGGCCCATCGTCTTAGAATTTGTTAATCTCTGAGGGTACGGAATTGGTGGTTTATAAGGTGGTGGAGGCACATAAGGCTTTTCTTTCTCCACTGCCTCTTGATTATTATCTTCCTTCTCTTCTGGTTCATTCACCTTTTCAGTCGGTTTATCCGGTTTTTGGTACATGGCTGGATTGTCAAGTCTTGGATCGGTAGGTCCGTCAAGTTCCTTGCCACTTCTTAATATCACAGCATTAGCCTGTCCTTTCGGATTAGGTTGAGGTTGTCCAGGAAATACTCCAGCTGGTGCAGCGGTAGGTGCTTGTTGTTGAGCTACTTGTGAAATCTGAGTTTCTAGCATTTTGTTATGTGTAGCTAACGCATCTACCTTGCTCACTAATTGCTTAATCTGCTAACTAGTGTGTACGTTTTGGTTTAAGAAATCCTTGTTTGTTTGAGATTGGGTAGCTATGAAGTTCTCCATCATCAACTCAAGGTTTGATTTTCTAGGAACATTAGGAGCAGTCTTTTGATATCCTGGTGGTGTAGCTGGTGCTTGACCTGGTGCGTATAAAGCATTGTTGTTCTTATAAGAGAAGTTCGAATGATTTTTCAAACCTGGGTTGTATATGTTTGAGTACGGGTTTCCTTGAGCATAATTCACTTGATCCGTGGGAATTCCTGCTAATAGTTGACAATCAGGGACAGCATGTCCTGGAACTCCACATAACTCACAGTTAGGTGTTACCGCAGCCACGGTGGCTGTTGGTGTTATGGCCAAGTTGTCGATCTTTTGGTTTAGTTGGTCAAACTTTGCATTGACTTGATCCATACTACTCACTTCGTACATACCTCCTTTTGTTGGTTTCTCAATTGCGACTCTTTCGCTTCCCCATTGGTAATGGTTTTGAGCCATACTCTCGATAAGTGCATAAGCATCATTATATTCTTTGTCCATTAGTGCACCGCCTGCGGCAGCGTCAATTGTCATTCTTGTATTGTACAAGAGTCCACTGTAGAAGGTATGGATTACCATCCATTCTACTAATCCATGATGTGGACAAAGTCTCAGCATATCTTTATAGCGTTCCCAAGCTTCGAAAAGTGACTCGTTTTCCTTTTGCTTAAATCCGTTGATTTGAGCTCTTAGCATAGCTGTCTTGCTAGGTGGAAAATATCTTGTCAAGAATACTCTCTTTAGTTCCTCCCACGTAGTTACTGAATTCGAGGGTAGAGATTGAAGCCAGGCTCTCGCTCTTTCTCGAAGTGAAAAAGGAAAAAAACGTTATCTAATAGCTTCTTGGGTAACTCCATTAGCTTTTACAGTATTTGCATACTGCACAAATATCGAAAGATGAAGATTCAGATCCTCGGTAGGATTTCCGGCGAATTGATTTTGTTGCACGGCTGATATCAGCGAAGGTTTCAATTCGAAATCGTTTCGGTTGATAGCTGGTGCGGCAATGCTGGAATGCGGCTCAGCTTGCGAAGGACTGGCGTAATATTTGAGTGGATGATTCGGTTCTTCAGCCATCTTTGCGTCCTTTGATGTTCCGACCGGTTTAGGTGGATCAATTTGAAGATCTGGAATGTTGTAATTTCGTTCGTAATCGAATATTCGTCTTCTTACGTGTAAGAAGCGTTCCGATTCTACGACTGGAGGTTGCAAGTCTTCGCCTTGAGAGCGAGTACTTGGCATACACTCGGGAAATTAGATTAGGAAAAGAATAATTTGTTACCTTAGTCTAGACAATGCTACTCTAACAGTGCACTAGTAACTAAATTAAGGTCCCCGGCAACGACGCCAAAAACTTGATGGGGCGCGAAACGCAATATGTGTCTAGCGGTATCTAAACTGCAAGCGCACAGCCTATCGAAGTAATATAAAAGATTGTCGATCCCACAGAGACTTTATGATCACTTAGTGCTAGAGGGTTTACTAGTTTAGCTAAGGTGGATATTTTTCACGATTTTGTTTTTTTAAGAATTAAAGACGGGAATTAAATTTTAGTTTTAATAAAATAATAAGAAGGCGGTCGGTATGTAATTATGTTAACCTAGGCGGGTCAATCTAACCTAAGCTTATAAGGATGGTTCACTTAATATATTCTGTAGAGGTTATCAGTTTAAATACCCTTGACTCACACTCTCGTGGTCTTATCTCAGATCTTACTCCTAAAGCCCTATGCCTGCTCTCGCTAGCCCATAAGTGTTTAAAAGATAATTTTTGAAAACTTAATAAGTCTAATTCATTTTAAAGCGCTCTCGCTGTATTTAAATCAAATGCCTAACTTTAGCTATCCGGTTAAAATCTCACACTCTCGTGGTCTCGACCTAACCTATTACACTTTTCTTACTCTCGTAACAAAAAGATTAATTTTTATAATAAAAAGTCACAGCCAGAATTTAAGTTCTTAATTGTTTTAGCCTAGATTTGATTTTACCGAGTTGGTTTATTTTAATTACATACCGCCTAAATTATTTAGCTACTCATATTTCTTGTACCAGACAGATGCAGAAACAGACAGATATTAAATAAAATATGCATTATAAAATAAAAACAATTTCTTAATATAAATAAATAAATAAATTAATATAAAGGCGAAATTATTAAAAACCTGAATAATATAAATCGTAAAACTCCTTCTTCCACAGTCTGGCAAGCTCGGAGTGCGGAACCGGAATCGAAAATAAAATAAACGAATTTCTGAAGGCTGAAAAGAAATTAATAATAACAATTTCCTAATGTTGGAAATTGTTATTTAGTTTGGTTGGGATATAGAAACAGGAAAACAAACAATTGCTGGAAAAACAGTAAAATAGGGTGCAACAAAAATACGGTAGAGCTTCCGCGAGAAATGCTAAAATAATACTCTGTAGTTTGTAATTCGTATCAAGGCTATTTATAGAAAACAATATTGGGCTTGGCAGTTGGAATCCATTGCGTGGGCTTCGTTGTTGAAGAGAGAATCCAGGAGAAAGTGTGTTACTGAGTCTGCGGAATAATAGGAACACTTTTGACTTCACGTTGCACGTTTCATGACCAATTCATTCCAAGTAACCTATTTTCCCTTTGTCACGTTCGTGACAAAGGTGTCACGGTCATTATCTTCATTTAAAGCGCGTCACGGTCGTGACAGCTTGGTAACGATCGTGAGTGTCCCACGTTGGGCGTCACGGTCGTGATAGCTTGGTAACGACCGTGGTTGTTACAAATTATGCAGCATTTGCAGAATTCCTTTCTTCTTCTTCTTTTCATGCTTGTTTTTGTTCATTTCACCTTTGGCTCATGATTTAGCTCTAGAAATGTTATACCTGCAATATGTCATAGAAAACTCGAAGAATCGGGTGTTAATACGATAAATGTGCGATAAAACGGCATTGAAACATAGTAATAAAACGATACGATATCTCGTTATCAAACTTCCCCAAACTTAAACCTTTGCTTGTCCTCAAGCAAATAGTCGGTTGAAAAATGACCGAAAAATTTTCATCGGACGCATACACATAACAAACCCTACGAGGAATCGTTTAGCAAGATAAACCGGTACTAGAATAAAACACTAACGATACACTAATGACACAAGCAACAAGCTAAGTCGTCGACTTCCCGTTAAACGAAACATTCGGTAATTGCGTTACGATTCTACCTAGAGTCTTTCGATCTTATTTCACCCGGTTTCATTCTAGCGCAATCACATTAAGCCCTTTGCCTTAGCACGCACGTAGTGGAGTAGCCGGTTAGTGACTTTGATCCTTTATAAGCACGGGGTCTGGTACACGAATGTGGCAACCCTATATATATTATCCGAATTGGAGGTTGTGGGGGATCGAGCCGTAGCATGCCCTACCAAGTTCAGAACCAGGTACCTCTGAACCAACCCGCAATGGACTCCTCCTTATATTTCTCATTTCTTATATGCGACCGTGTACTTTGGTGCAATTTCTTTTTATTGGCATCGAGATATGAAGGATCATTATAGATTAGGCATCAAACACTTATGTTCATCGGCTCCCCACGTGGTTTTGCTGAAATAAACATCGAGAAGATAAGATACACGTTCATAAGAAACCTGTGATGTAATGATATGGTATGTATATGTTTATGCAATGTTTTCAAGGACCGCAAGATTTAAATTTGTTTAAAGAAAACAAAAAACAAAATTTTATTAGTAAATACTTAATATAAGTTTTGGCCCTTGGGCTTACAAAGAAATAACAATAAAGTACAAAAGATATATATATGGGGTTTTAAGTCTCCCATGGACGCTTCCTCTTTGTGTGGAGGTACTTGTTGAGGTTTTGCTCCTCGTGAAGTTGTCTTGTCAGCTCCATAATTCTTTCTTGACTAGTTTTGAAATGAGTCTCAAAAGTATCCCATTACTCCCGCAACTGAATCCAGGACTTCTGCAACTCTTCCAAATCAGTGGTCATGTCCGGATGAAGGATGGTATAAGGAACATCTCCTTCAGCAACAAGCTCCATAGTGATTGGTATAACAGCAGGATATGGAATCATAAGAGTCTGAGCACAAGATCGCACCCATTTGAGATAAGGCTCCATAGGAATAGAATACTTTGGCTCCAAAGTCTTGCTATCAATCCTATTCACCTTGTTCCAACCTCGCATAAACCTTTGATGGTAACCCTGAAAATAGTTGTTGTAGTCGAACATAATACCCTGAATAAGCATGTCATGAGGACCATTACTCCGAGCATAACCAAACGGACGTAGTTTGATCAGTGTTCTTTAGTTGTAGTTTTCAAGCCCTTTTCGTTGGTCTTTGCGTAGACTTTCGTTTGTTTGAAGTATTTCTTTCACGCTTTCGTCGTAGTTTTCTTAATGTAGCATGCAAGCCTAGTTTTAGTCTTTTTATCAATTTTTATCTTTGGTATGTGTTATGTGGTTGTTTTGTTGATGTGTTTTCAGGTCAGCATCTAATCGGTTGTTTGAAGCCTTCGCAAAGATGATCCGAGTGTTTAAAAAACAGCAAAATAGGGATATCAGAAGCACAACACGGGTGCCAGTGTTGCACAACACGGCCCGTGTTGTGAAGGCCTTTTGAAGATGAAGTTTGTGGATAAAAAGGAGCAAACTAGTGGTATGACACGGGTGCCCGTGTTGTACAACACGGCCCATGTAATGGCCTCTGAAGGAAAGCAGCTTTTGAGAAGACTCAGTGGCACAACACGGGTGCCCGTGTTGCACAACACGGCCCGTGTTGTGAAAACCAGAAAAAATCCTGATGTTTGTACGATGCTGTGATATTTTCAGAGGGCATTCTGGACATTTCAAGGAGTTTTTGGAAGACTGATATATTAGATGATTAAGACTGAAATAGTTTTTTGTGACTTTTGATTTGGGGATTTTGGGATTGAACGATAGGAGGAGAAGAAGGATTGATCAAGAGCGGAAGCGATTGACGATCCAACCGATCCTACGTTAATTGTAATGTCTCTATATTATTGCTCAGTTTTTATTTTTGTTATGAACATGAGTGGCTAAACCCCCCAATTCCAGGGGGCGTCCCTGATTTGCTTTATGTAATGACATTTTGAATTCTTAATCTTTGAGATTATGCGTTTAAACTTGTTTCTTTATTTTATGCAACGTTCTTAATGCTTTATCTTTTTGGAAAATTGGATAATTTATCGTAGTTAGGTTTTGGTCTGACCAACCATCCTAACTTTGTTGCGTAATTTTTATCACGGTAAATATTACCGAGGAATTGGAATATCCTGTGAAAACCATTTTTATGTCAGAATTATTGCTTGATATTCTTCCTTGGCCATTGAGGAATTAAGGTCGAGGAATAATACCAAAGATTTTTCTCTAAAGGAATTTTGGAAAAACAATATTGAACATAGGAAAGATAATGTTTGAAGCATGTCTCTGTAGAATCGAGAAATTATTAAGTCATTGCATTGCAAATTATACACCGTCCCTGGCATTATTCTCATATTCGTGCAACTTCTGTTTGTGTTTACGTTTTAGTTATTTTAATTCTATTTCATCGAAAAACAAACTATCAACCAAAACTTTTGTCCAATTGAAATCAATTCATTAAAACTTATTTCGGTACGTAGTCCTTGAGATCGATATTTGGGATAAATCCCTTCTATTACTACATCGGTAAAAATAGTACACTTGCTATTTTTCCGATCAAGTTTTTGGCGCCGTTGCCGGGGACTGTCTAAGTTCTAAGTTGTCTTGTATTATATCAATTGGAATTTTGTTGCTCTGCGACTAAAATATTATTGTTTTCTCTGTATATCATTTTAGTGTTATTGAAATTTTGTTATCTAACTTGTGTCTAACTGTTTATGCGAGGTCAGGCCTCAGCTAAATTTTCTTTTGACACAGAACCAGAAAGAGCTTTGCACGAGAGACGCCGCAAGGCAAGAGTTGATAGACTGGCTGAAACTGGTTCAAGTGTCCCGAATCAGGAAACGGGGGACGATATATCTGTGCACTCTGAGCATAGTGACTCTGACTCAGACAGAGAAACTGATCCAGGATTTGATAACATGGCAGGGAATCAACCTGTTACAGAGAGACTTTTAGGGGACTATGGAGGGGAAAATGCTCAACCTAACAGGATGACTATTGTTAATCAACCGGTGAATGTAGCACACTTTCAGTTGCATCCATCCACTATCCGCCAGTTAGAGAGCAAGCCTTTCTCCGGAAGAATCAATGAGGATGCAAATAAGCATCTCCAGAGATTCCTCACCACCACCACTTCTTTGAAGATCGAAGTTCATTCAGAGGAGGCAAAACGTCTTGTGATGTTTCCATTCACACTTACCGATGATGCAGAAGAGTGGTTCTACTCTCTTCCAGCGGCGAGTATCACAACATGGCAAGAGATGGAAACAGCGTTCCTTAATGAATATTTTCTTGCTTCAGTGTTCATCCGGAAGAGATATGATATAGTCAATTTTAAACAAAAAGAGGGTGAATCACTTAAAGATGCGTATAAAAGATTCAAAAGGTGTTTGACCGCGTGTCCTACTCATAATATGGACTCGACCGAGCAGATGCAAAACTTTGTGAATGGGTTGCGACTCAAGACAAAACAGCTTATTGATACCGCTGCAGGTGGCTCAACAAACTTCTCAACAGCCACTGGTATCAAAAGAATCATTGAAGCCATTGCTGCCAATGAACACCTTGAATTATATGATCGCACAGTGAATCAACCAGATGGGAAAATTGATTTAAAGCTGACAGAGCAGGTTGTGAAAATGGAAGATCAAATTGCTGCAGAAGTTGAAAGAAGGTTAAAGAATATGAATCTTGGAACACAAATAGTAGCTCAGGTGGAACTTGTTCAAGCTGTGATTTGCGAGATCTGTTGTGGACCACACTTCGCCATGCAGTGTTTGGCAACTCAAGAACAGGTTGAACAGATTAATATGTTGAGGTAGAACAATCCGTATGCCAACACGTATAATCCGGGGTGGAAAAATCACCCCAATTTCTCTTGGAAAGATCAACAAGGGAACATCCAAAAATCGGTTCAAGGCCAATAACAATATCAGCCCCAGCAGCAACAATATCAGCCCCAGCAACAACAATATCAGCCACCAGTTCCAAGAAAAGCTGATTGGGAAATCGCCATTGAAAAGATGGCAGCTCACAATTCTCAATTCCAAGAAGAAACGAGGAGTAACTTCAAGAATATTGGAGCCTCCATCAAGAACCTTGAAGTGCAAATGAGCTAAATTGCCCAACACCTCGCAATTCCACAAACTCCAGGGACTCTTCCAAGTGCTACTATAACAAATCCAAGAGATAATCACAAAGTCAATGCAGTCACAACATGAAGAAGTAAAGTAATTGAAGAGGTGAAAGAAAATTCTGAGAGTGAAAATCAAATGATTGAAGTGGAACTGGAAATAAAAGAGAATGAAGTTGTTGATAAAGAAAAAGAAGTTACCCCAGCATCGGAAATCAAAGAAAAAGCGCTTGAACCGAAACCGATGATCAAACTTTCGTATCCAACAAGAAACAAGAAGAAAGGGCAGCAAGAAAAGAATTTTGAGAAATTCCTTGAGTTGTTCAAGAAGCTAGAGCTGAATATTCCATTACTTGAAGCACTTGAGAAAATGCCCACTTATGCCAAATTCATGAAAGATATCATTGCTAAAAAGAGGACCATGGGAGCTGAACCCATTATTCTAACCGAAACTTGTAGTGCTATTTTGCAGGGACTAAAGATTCCGGTGAAGAAAAAAGATAGAGGACCTGTCACCATTCCATGCACCATCGGTGACCGGTCATTCAAGAGAGCTCTCATTGATTTGGGAGCGAGCATCAGTTTAATGCCTTTATCCATCTATAAAAAGTTGGGTATTGGTGTTGTTCAAGATACTCGGATGACTCTCAAATTCGCAGACCATTCTGTGAAGCGGCCATATGGAGTTGTCCATGATGTCCTGGTTAGAGTGGACAAATTTGTGTTTCTGATTGACTTTGTGATCCTTGAAATGCCTGAAGATGAAGAAATTCCTTTGATTTTGGGAAGACCTTTCTTAGAAACCGGGAGAGTCATGATAGATATGGAAGGGGGAACACTCACTTTGAAAGTGTACGATGAAGAGTTAAAAATTGATGTTAGGAACACTTTGAAGTATAAAGATGATGTGGGCACTAGTAGTAACATACAAGTGTTAGAACAAGTGGAAGCTAGTGAGCATTTAGAGAGTGTATCCCAATTGCCTCTAGAAAGAGTACTGAGTATGTCTATTTTTGAAGATGATAAGGAAGTCGAAAGTAGTGATATGGAAGTGGTAGCTATGCTTGAAACTCAGCATATCCTGAAAAGAGTTAGAATGCACCGGTGGGAAGAGTTAAGACAACCTATAATGGTTGATGAAGGCGAAGACAAGCCAAAGATATCAGAATTGAAGCAACTACCCGAGAATCTCAAATACGTCTTTCTCGACACGGAGGAAAAATGTCCCGCTATTATTAGCGCTAATTTGAAAAGTGTGCAAGAGGACAAGTTAATTGGAGTTCTCAAGAAATTTAAGGGAGTAATTGGGTGGAAGATTGAAGACCTTAAAGGTATAAGTCCTACGGTGTGCATGCACAAAATACTAATGGAAGAAGATCACAAACCGGTCGTGCAGCCCCAAAGGAGATTGAACCCGGTGATGAAAGAGGTAGTGCGAAAAGAAGTTGTTAAGCTATTGGATGCGGGATTGATCTATCCTATATCTGATAGTGCTTGGGTGAGTCCGGTACATGTGGTACCCAAAAAGGGAGGAACAACAGTTATAACTAATGAAAAAAATGAGTTGATTCCTACTAGAAATGTTACTGGATGGAGAGTTTGCATTGATTATAGAAGATTGAACTTGGCTACGAGAAAAGACCATTTTCCGTTGCCATTCATTGACCAAATGTTGGAAAGACTAGCGGGACATGATTACTATTGTTTTTTAGATGGTTACTCCGGATACAATCAAATTGCTGTTGCACCGGAAGACCAAAAGAAGACGGCGTTTACATGTCCCTATGGAATTTTTGCTTATAGAAGGATGCCATTTGGGCTATGTAATGCCCCCGCTACATTTCAAAGATGCATGACATCCATTTTTGCTGACATGTTAGAAAAGCACATGGAAGTGTTCATGGATGATTTCTCCGTGTTCGGATCCTCATTTGATCACTGTTTATCTAACCTTTCACTTGTTTTGCAGCGATGTCAAGAAAGTAATTTAATCTTGAACTGGGGAAATGTCATTTCATGGTGCGAGAAGGCATTGTTCTTGGTCACAAGATCTCACAAAAATGGATCGAAGTTGATCAAGCGAAAGTGGAAGTGATCTCGAAGCTACCACCACCGATTAATGAGAAAGGTATAAGAAGCTTCTTAAGACATGCGGGTTTTTACCGCAGGTTCATAAGAGACTTCTCGAAGATAGCTAAACCTTTAACTACTCTGTTGGTTAAAGATAAGGCTTTTGTGTTCGATAAGAAGTGCATCGATGCTTTTGAAACACTTAAAAAAGAATTAGTGTCGGCACCTATTGTTATTGCTCCCGATTGGTCCCTACCCTTTGAAATTATGTGCGATGCTAGTGATATTGCGGTAGGGGCTGTTCTTGGACAGCAAAGAGGAAAATTGCTTCATGTGATTTATTATGCTAGTCACGTTTTGAACCCCGCACAGATAAATTATGCAACTACCGAGAAGGAGTTGCTAGTTGTTGTGTACGCCTTCGATATATTCAGGCAATATCTGTTGGGTTCAAAAGTGATTGTTTACACTGACCATGCTACTTTGAAATATCTTTTTGCTAAGCAGGATTCAAAGCCCAGGCTCTTGAGGTGGATTTTACTTCTCCAGGAGTTTGATGTTGAGATCCGCGACAAGAAAGGGTGTGAGAACACTGTTGCAGATCATCTTTCTCGGATGTCACCAATTGAGGAGACTGAAGAGCAGCGCCCAGTAAAGGATGAGTTTGCTGACGAACACATCCTAGTTGTTATTGGAGTGCCTTGGTTTGCAGATTATGCAAACTACCTTGTTGGCGGTATTATACCTGACGATTTTGATTCTAACAAAAGGAAAAAGTTTGTTCATGACTGCAGGTTCTACTTATTGGACGATCCGTTTCTCTACAAAAAAGGGGTGGATGGCCTAGTCAGAAGGTGTGTACCCGACGAAGAGCAAAAAGATATGCTGAAGGCATGTCACAACTCCGAATACGGTGGACACTTCAGTGGTGATAGGACAGCAGCTAAAGTCCTTCAATCCGGACTATACTGGCCATCTTTATTTAAGGATGCTCAAGAGTTAGTGAAGGAATGTGACAGATGTCAGAGGATTGGGAATATATCAAAAAGAAATCAGATGCCCCAGAACTCTATGCTAGAGGTTGAGTTATTCGATGTATGGGGGATAGACTTCATGGGGCCGTTTCGACCGTCATTCGGAAAAAACTATATTTTGGTTGCGGTAGACTATGTTTCCAGATGGGTAGAGGCTGTTGCATTGCCCACCAACGATGCGAAGGTTGTGGTGAGATTCCTGAAAGAGAATATTTTTGCAAGGTTTGGTGTTCCGAGAGCATTGATAAGTGACGAAGGAACGCATTTCCTGAATCACCTCATGGAGAAGCTTCTGCAAAAGTACAATGTGAAACACCGGATAGCTACTCCATACCACCCCCAAACAAGCGCCCAAGTAGAGGTGTCAAATAGACAACTAAAACAAATTCTGGAAAAAACAGTGAATTCCTCTCGAAAGGATTGGTCGATTAAGTTGGATGATGCTTTATGGGCGTATCTAACGGCTTTCAAAATGCCTATCGGTATGTCACCATATCGACGGGTATACGGAAAGGCATGTCACCTACCATTGGAACTTGAACACAAGGCTTTCTGGGCGTCTAAGTATCTTAATATGGATTTGTCAAAAGCTGGAAGTTCTAGGATTCTTCAACTTCATGAGTTAGAAGAATTCAGGAATCGGGCGTATGAGAATGTTAAGGTTTACAAAGAGCAAACAAAAAAATGGCATGACAAGAGGATTCAAAGAAAAGAGTTTTGGGAAGGACAACTGGTCCTTCTGTACAATTCAAGGTTGAAGCTATTCCCAGGAAAATTACGGTCTAAATGGTCGGGACCTTTTGTAGTTCACAAGGTATTTCCTCATGGAGCGGTCGAAATTAAAAATCAGACCAATGGAGATATTTTCAAGGTGAATGGGCAGAGATTAAAGCCCTACTTTAGAGGCCAAACTACTGGTGATGTGAATGTCATTCGTCTTACTCAGTAGGACGACGGACCGTCGAGCCATGCGACGTTAAACGCAGCGCTACGTGGGAGGCAAACCCCGATTTTTTCATTCTTACTTTTGTTTGTTTCAGTTTTTGTAGGTTGTGCGTTTTTATAAATCACAAATTCTGCTAAGGAAAGAGGGAAGTTGGATAGTCGAGCAAGAAAAATCAAGAAAGTTTGAAAAAGTAGAAAATCAGGCCCCTGACACAGGTGCCTATGTCCCATGACACGGCCCGTGTCAGGAGGATGGAAGTTAACTGATGTTTTTGAGAAATGCAGGGGTGCAACACGGGTGCCCGTGTTGTGCAACACGGCCCGTGTTGCAAAGTTCGAGAAGCCTTTGGTTTTGAATTGTTTTTGAGAAATGCAGGGGTGCAACACGGGTGCCCGTGTTGTGCAACACGGCCCGTGTTGCAAAGTCTGAGAACCCCTTGGTTTTTGATTCATTTTTTTTGCAATACAGGGGCCTGATACGGGTGCCCGTGTTGCGCAACACGGCCCGTGTCAGGAGTGCGGGCAGTTTTTTTCAAACTTTTTCAACTTCCACACATTTTTAATGACATGGGGCCCACGATTTAATTCTCTTAACTTATAATTACTAGCTTCATTACCACACATTTCTCCTAATCATTCATCTTCTACAACCTTCATCCTCTAAAAACCCCTAACCTCCATTTTTCTTCTTCACAAAAGCTTCCATTTCTCCAATACCCACTCACTAAAACACCATACTCCCTTCACAAAAAGTGTTCTCCTCGTCTCCATTGTCACTTCTACAGTGACTGATTTCACTAATCCCTCTGTCAAAATTTTGTGTCTATTTGTGCAGGTAATAACAATGCCTCCTCACAGAGAAACTGGAAAGAATGTGGCCGAGTCGTCTCGCCCCCGTAAGCGAGCGCACCGCATGCCTAATGCCCACGGCATTTTATTCGAGAATCCGGAGCACCAAGTCAAATACTCTAAGTTGGTAAGGCGTAAGTTGATACCGGCTAGATATATGTGTAATGATACTCTTGAAAACCTAGGGCTGAAATTTGAGGTACATAGGATGTTTCACAATATTGGTATGCTCAATTTTATGCTTTATGAAGCGCCAACTTTCGAGCGCATAACATTGGAATTTTTGAGTTCTTTGCAATTTCAGCTTAAGCACAGGTGGACCGGGTCAGATACAGAGTACTACGGTACTTTGAAGTTTCGCCTTTTTGACACTGATCATGTGTTATCGGTTGTTGAATTGGGAAAGATGTTAGATCTTCCAATCTACGGGCCTGGTGCACCGCCTAGTACATTTGTTGCAGGAGAATTCTTGAGGGACATTACCGGCAGTACTGACTATGTCGCATCTGCGGCGAAGGCTTCGGGGATTCATAACCCGTGCTTTAGGTATGCTCAGAAGGGGTTGGCTTATACCCTTTTCTGCCGAGGTGATAGCACAGGAGTAGCTACGCAAAGAGAGTTGTACTTTCTCTATGGTATGGCTAATAATGAACTGATTAATGTTGCAGCCTTCGCAGCAGATCACCTCAAGCGGGTAGCCAATGCCGCTTCTAGTGAGATCTCTGTAGGAGGAATGATAACGCAGATAGCTGACAAACTTGGTTATGGTCAGAGGTTTCTTGAAGTACCTTCAGTGGTAGGTAAGAGCAAAATTGATTTAGACACCCTCACCAACCAAGGTATGATTAAGAGCTTTCATAATTACTACTATGTGCTTACCCGTAACTGGCATTTGATATCTTTGCCTGCTCCCAATTTGATTACCATTGACAATAGAGCTAATTGGTTGTATGAGAACCCTATGCAGGGCGGCAACGATCAGTTTGATGAATTTTTTTCAGGTGAGGAGGATGAAGGGTACCAAGCTGAGGAGGTCCCTGTACAAACTGCCGGCGGCTCATCAAATCAGGAGACCGGTCAGTGGAGCTTGACCAAGGAAGAATGGGATGAGATGATAAGAGAGCAGACCCGGCAAGGGGACCTCATTGATGAGTTGCATGAGTGGATGCAGCAGATGCGGCTGCATGGATTTCCCCCGCCTCAGTGATGTTTGTGAGTTCCCTCCGACATTGGTTCTTCAACAGTGTGGACACTGTTGAGTTCAAGTGTGGGGGGGTTTAGTTTTCATGTTTTTCTTTTGTTTTGTTTTTATCTGTGTTTATTTCTAGTAGTGTCGGCTTGAAAATTATAGTTATAAGTTATTTGAAAAAAAACACCCCTGAGTTGACCTGTTGTGTTGTTGCGAGTGAATAATGAGAAAGTATATAGGATTGAGTGAAAAGAAACCCGATGAGAAAAATGGAAAATTTTTGATGTTTAGGTACAACACGAACACACTGAGTCTCCTGAATTAGGAACGAGTCTGACGTGTAGATTCGTGCCATGGTACTTTGATCTGAGAAGTAAACCCGAAGTAGTTTCTACTGACATATCTGGCTTGATCTATAATAATTGTGTATGCAGAGTTGATCAAAAAGAGAAAAGGGCATGAAGGCACCGAAAAAAAAATGAATAAAAACATTAGAACGATCGATCCTTCTAAGTTGGGTAGCCCTCACCCCGGTTATTCAACCTAACGGCGGTTGAACATAAATGTTTCCCTTAAGGGACAAAGAGATAACGGTGCCAATAAAAAAAAGGGATCAATTTTGTACACACGGTGAAAATCATAAGAAGCCTTAAAAAGGATTGTCCAAATGAAAAGGATGGAAAATCGAAACAGAATACCTAAGCCCGAAGCATAGTCGGAGAGGTTACCGAAAAGGAGATTCAGGTTCGGGGTTTACCGCGGTTTAGTGTTTGTGTGATACCTTTGCAGAGAGAGAAGTACCACAAGAACTTGTTGGGTGACTTGGAACGAAAATCCATGTATGAGTATTGTAATTCATCTCGCTAGTGTTTGAATGTGTAAATGCAGGATCTTTGCTTGAGGTCAAGCAAAAGTTCAAGTTCGGGGGAGTTTGATCGGTGTTCTTTAGTTGTAGTTTTCAAGCCATTTTTGTTGTTCTTTGCGTAGACTTTCGTTTGTTTGAAGTATTTCTTTCACGCTTTCGTCGTAGTTTTCTTAATGTAGCATGCAAGCCTAGTTTTAGTCTTTTTATCAATTTTTATCCTTGGTATGTGTTATGTGGTTGTTTTGTAGATGTGTTTTCAGGTCAGCATCTAATCGGTTGTTCGAAGCCTTCGCAAAGATGATCCGAGTGTTTAAAAAACAGCAAAATAGGGATATCAGAAGCACAACACGGGTGCCAGTGTTGCACAACATGGGTGCCAGTGTTGCACAACACGGCCCATGTTGTGAAGGCCTTTTGAAGATGAAGTCTGTGGATAAAAATGAGCAAACCAGTGGTATGACACGGGTGCCCGTGTTGTACAACACGACCTGTGTCATGGCCTCTGAAGGAAAGCATCTTTTGAGAAGACTCAATGGCACAACACGGGTGCCCGTGTTGCACAACACGGCCCGTGTTGTGAAAACCATAAAAAATCCTAATGTTTGTACGATGCTGTGATATTTTCATAGGGCATTCTGGAAATTTCACGGAGTTTTTGGAAGACTAATATATTAGATGATTAAGACTGAAATAGTTTTTTTGGGACTTTTGATTTGGGGATTTTGGGATTGAACGATAGGAGGAGAAGAATGATTGATCAAGAGCGGAAGCGATTGACGATCCAACCGATCCTACGTTAATTGTAATGTCTCTATATTATTGCTCAGTTTTTATTTTTGTTATGAACATGAGTGGCTAAACCCCCCAATGCCAGGGGGTGTCCCTGATTTGCTTTATGTAATGACATTTTGAATTCTTAATCTTTGAGATTATGCGTTAAACATGTTTCTTTATTTTATGCAACGTTCTTAATGCTTTATCTTTTTGGAAAATTGGATAATTGATCGTAGTTAGGTTTTGGTCTGACCAACCATCCTAACTTTGTTGCGTAATTTTTATCACGGTAAATATTACCGAGGAATTGGAATATCCTGTAAAAACCATTTTTATGTCATAATTATTGCTTGATATTCTTCCTTGGCCATTGAGGAATTAAGGTCGAGGAAGAATACCAAAGGTTTTTCTCTAAAGGAATTTTGGAAAAACAATATTGAACATAGGAAAGATAATGTTTGAAGCATGTCTCTGTAGAATCGAGAAATTATTAAGTCATTGCATTGCAAATTATACACCATCCCTGGCATTATTCTCATATTCGTGCAACTTCTGTTTGTGTTTATGTTTTAGTTATTTTAATTCTATTTCATCGAAAAACAAACTATCAACCAAAACTTTTGTTCAATTGAAATCAATTCATTAAAACTTATTTCGGTACGTAGTCCTTGAGATCGATATTTGGGATAACTCCCTTCTATTACTACATCGGTAAAAATAGTACACTTGCTATTTTTCCGATCATAGTGCTAAAGAAGGGTTGTAGTTAATGCCCCCTCTTATGCCCAGAAGTGGCACATTAGGGAACTCCCCATAACGGTCAATGATAGTAACATTCTCCATAGATCGAGAGCACCAATGAATGTCTGAATGAGAAAGTGACATAATCCTCTTAGACCACCTTAACCCTTGGTCATTCTTCATCACTGATCGAGGAAGGTGAGAAATAAACCACCTAGATAGTAGAGGTATGCAACACATCAGAGTTCCCCTCGCCTCCGTAGTACGAGTGTGAAGAGAATGTAGGATGTCTCCAAGTAATGTAGTTACTGGATTATGAGTCAGAAATATGTTAATGGCGTGTACGTCTATGAACTGGTCTGGATTAGGGAACAACACTAAGCCATAAATCAATAGGGTTGGGATCTCCTCAAAAGCATCATAGCTCATAGCATTCAAGAACACTTGAGTTTTCTCCATCAATACCTTAGCAAGAATACCCTTAACTCCGCTTCTCGTTTCTAGGACAATGTCTGATTTCTTCAAATGTAGGGCTGCAGCAATAACTTCAGGTTTAGGCTCCTTCTCTAAGCCTGTGAAGGGTCTCTGATCAAGGATAGGTATACCCAGTATTTTGGAGAACTCCTCCATTGTAGGAACCAACTGATAGTCGGGGAATGTGAAGCAATGATGTTTAGGATCAAATAACTTAAATAGGACACTCATCATATCTTCATTGAACCCTGAAGTGACTAGATCCATTAGGTAACCATGCTTCTTGATGAATTGGGAGTTTTCAGAAACTTGAGAGACCAATTCCTTAAGCTTAGAAGGTATCCCTACAAAGTTGATCCGGATTGTATTCCTATGAGTAGAAGCCATGACCTGCAACAAAGAACAAAGATAAATCCTTTGGTCCTTGAAATGGTTAGTGAAAATGCTATGCTTATGATGTCATGATGATGCTATGATGTTATGCTCAATCACAAACATGTGGCACACACAAACAAGTCACACAATAGTTCTATGTTTAAAGGCTTGCATGAGGTTTAAAGGTAAGTACCCTCCCCTGAAGTTTAGTTGGTTCATCATGTCCTACAAAAGTAACCAGGTTCTAAGGGATCTCAATATCATCGATCCTTCCCAAGGGTGATTGTTCAGTAGGCAACTTACTTGCCAACCAAAACCCTCCAAGTTTAGGATCTCAATGAGCGTAGTATCGAGTATCAACCAACTTCAGTCTTCACCAAAACCGGCTATCTCACTACTTTCTAAAGGCTAAGATGGGATAACTAGGGTTCTAAAAGTCAGTTAGTGTATTGACAACATATGGCAGCCCTATATTATCCTTAACTTACTTAAGGAACATAAGCACCAACCAAGAAGTCACACTAACTATGGCCACCAGATCAACCATATCGGTATACGCCGTACAGTTTCCTTGATCTATTGCTATCTACCTAGGGTACACTAGATCCGGGTTTGGATCTTTCACACATAAGCCCAACAGATAAATATAAAGCAAACAAGACAAACAATTTAAGTGATCTAATTCCTAAGGGTACCCCTCTTTTACTTAGTAACTCCCCAGCAGAGTCGCCAGTTCTGTAACACGGTGGGAGAACTGACTTTTAGTCATGTTGCGGATAGCAAGAGTCGCCACCGACTTTTATTTTATCCAAGTGGAAAGGACATAAAAGAACAGGAAAGACCTATTTTTAAAAGACTTGGGTTCGGGGGGTAGGTTATATAAAGGGAAGGTGTTAGCACCCTTTATATCCATGGTTATCCATGGGCTATTAGTTACTTAGCTCACTTAAATTGTTTTTGAAGAGTGTAGTGTGTGATTAGAAATTTTTCTAAGTACTTTGTAATGATCCTCGTATGGATGTATACAAAGCCTTGTTTTGAAAAATGTTTAAGAAAGTGAGGTGTAAAAAGTAATTTTAATAAGTGAGCAAGTAACTAAGAGGTACCTACCCTAGACTAATTCATTCATGTTCTTATATGTTCTTTCAAGGGTAAGACTATCCCTATTATTAAGGAATAGGTAGTCATTACCTTGGATTTTATTAAGGGACAGACGTAGGGTCATCGTATGGTCATAGAAGGCAACAGGTGGGGGTGTCTTTAGCAATTCGTAGGGACTATCATCATTTATTCGAAGGGACAAGGTCATTATATCGTAGGCAACCTCGTAGGGACTTGACCTTTTAAACTGGAAGGGACTTGATGATTTATACTTGAAGGGACTTTACTTAAGACACCCCTATATTCGAGGGACTTGACCATTTAAATAAGGCAACCAAGAGGGATACCCTAGGAAGTGCAAGATTGCGATCAAAGATTGACTTACGTGTGTGAGTGTTTTATTTCAAATATTTAATCTTTTTTAATTAATTATCTAATTTTATTTAATCACAATTAGGTTTTCACACCCTATTTACTAACCACGCAATTAAAAATTTATAAAGAAAATACAAACGGAAAAATTAATCTACAAATTATTACAAGGCTTTGGCAGATACATAATAATTAGATAAAAATAAATAATAAGAATAATAAAGCAAATATAATAATAAAGCAAGAATAGTAAACGTAAATAAGTAATAATAATAAATAAAGCAATAATAAAGTAATAATAATAAAAAAATTAGAATTTTAAAAGAAATTGTTTTAAGTTAAATAAATTAAAATTTTAGAGATTATTAGAAAAATACAAGTTTAAAATGGTTTAATAATAATAAGAATAATATGTTAAAAACCTATACAAATTATAAGAAAAAAAGTATTTATTTAGGGTTTTGAAAAAATTAGGGTTTAAAAATATTTAGGGCTTATTTAAAAAATATTAGTTTTTTACAATTTAGAAAAGAATTAAGCTAATCATGGATTATGCTAAATTTACAAGAATATATATATATATATATATATATATATATATATATATATATATATATATATATATATATATATATATATATATATATATATATATATATATATATATATATATATATATATATATATATATATATATATATATATATATAAGATTAAAAAAATGAAAGTCTTTATTTTTTTAATTACTAAAACAAAATTAGAAAATACATACTTGATTATTATTTATTTACAAAAAAAAAACTATAAACAAACTAGTATTATTAAAAAAAAGTTGATTAATTCATAGATAAATCATGTTTATAAAAAATTAATATATTTTTATTATAAATTATTTATATAGAAAAATTAATTGATTCATTACTGATTTTATAAAAAAAATATTAACAAAATATTGGTGAATTAATTAAGTAGCATAATAAATAATTATAAAATAATAATAATTAGTTACAAATATTAAAGAAAAAAACAAGAAGAAAACAAAATTCTAAAAAACAATGGGGTGGAGGGATCAGCCAAGGATCGAACCCACCCCAATTACCTCATACGCTTCACATTTGACCGTTGGGACAAGCTGCATGCTTGTGTTAAAGGAATGAACCAAAATCCAAAAAAAAGAATGACCTTTTTTTAATTTCAAAAACGCGCCAAAGCCCGTCTTCTACCTCCAGTTGTCCGGTTAGCCTATAATGATGCTTCGTCCATCACAAAAGGTTGTAGTGGCAGATCTTTTCTGTCACTAAAAATCCTGCATACTTAAACATGAAAAATACAAACAAGAAATCCAATTTAATGACTCAGATCAATCAAAGGCAACCTAGTAAACCTAAATATGTCCTTAATTTGGTCTAAAATTAGTTCTTGAACGAAATCCCAAATTACAACTTTCGGAACCCTAATCATGGTGGTTCACGGATTCAATGGTGGAATTCCAAGAAAACTGCCCAGAAACGTCCTAAGGATCATCACAAACAACAATATAAGGTCAAAAATCATTAACAAAGCATAAACAAACAGAATTGAAAAATTGAAAAACGCAAGGTTATGAGGATTCAGTTTATGCATATGAGGGCGATTTTGATGATGTAAAGTATTTGGATAGCATCAAGGATGATCAAAGATCATGTTTAGACCTTCAAATTGCTTTGAGATTGCCTCTAAGTGAAAATCCGATTGCCACTTTTTTCTTGAAATTTTTGAGGTTGTTATTAGTGTTCTTGGCTGCAAATTTCGTCCTCCATGCTTGTCTTGAGTTCATGACCTTATAAGGATTGAATTTAGGTCAAGAAACTTATGGATTTGTGGGCTTATGAGATAACTTGAGTGTGAAGGAAACCATGATCATAAATGTGAGAAAAATCAAATGATACCTTGCTATTTTTGATCCAATCTGATTTCAATTGACTTCCAATCAGTCCAAATATGATTTAAATGATTTCCAATCAAATATCTTGACCATTATTTGATTTTTCATATTTAATTTATATTTAAATTGAATTTTAATGAATAAAATCCAAATAAATAATAAATAAATAATAAAAATCAGAACTCTTTGGTTTTGGGTCGTGCTTGATGTCATCATAAAGATTGGATTGCAAAATGATAGGCCCATTTGGAAAAATTTAGTTTTAAGGCCTTATTTTCTTCATACATCCCTCAAAAAACTCCCAACTTTGACAAGGCACAAATCCTTCAATTTTAATTCTATGAAGGTGTTCTTAGACATTTTGGAAAGCTTAAATAGTCTTCTAACAAACCTATTTGGTCTCATGTCCATATCTTTTCCATTTTCAAATTATGCCCTTTGGAAGATGTTGACTTTTTGTTAACTTTTGAAATGACCTGTAATGTTTTAGCTCATACCTTCCAAATGAAGCATTTTTAAGCTTGGTTTGTGATACACAAAGTTGTAGAGAATTCAATTTCCTTCAAAATGAGCTTTGGATGGGAAATTTTTGATGAAGCATGTGAACGTTATGGCTGGTCAAAGTTCAGTTGACTTTTCTTAAGAAAACCCTAATTTAGAAATTCTTGATTCTTGATTATCTGAAACTTCCTTGATGAATCATGATCAACCCTTGATCAAATGATGAATTTTACTTCATAAACTTGATGTTGGCAAAACAAATCTTGAAGTTTGACTTTGATTTGACCATAGTTGACCTCTGTTTGACTTTTTAACTACTTTGACTGATTTTTGCATATCTGATCATCTGACTGGGCAACCTTATTGGGAAAGGCTTGAAACTTGACATAGGGATTCTTGAATACATGTGGGATACCATGAAGCTCACTTGAAGCCTTGAAAATCATTTTAACCTGATGAAACTCAAAACCCTAGTTTTTTACACTTTGCTTAGGAGGAGGCTTTGTGTGGGGAAACTTCCACACTTCTTGTTTAATTGGGAATCTTGAGAACCTTATGATCATTTAGAAGTCTTGAGAGATATTGTCTTGATTGTGGGAGGGAAAATTTTGGGGTATAATAGACACCTCAATTGCTTCCTACAAACAAGCTCGTAAGGTTGTGGAAGAAGGGAATGCCCAAGGCTGGGGCAAGTTGCTGAAGGTTCAGATGAAAGAAGACAAATTCGGTTTGGGTTACAAACCATCCCGACAAGTTCCAGAGGAGGATGTTGAAGATCCCAAGTTCATAAGTGGGGGAATGTTGGCCCCAGATGTTATCAACACTTTGGAAGACGAGGCTGAGAGCGACTACAACCTGGAAAACTGGATCCGTCCAAGAATCCCAGGCCGACAAGTCCTCAACTGGTCTTCCCAGGAAATTATAAGGGTTACTGCTGCAGAGTAATTATTATTTCCTGTTTTAAGCATGCATCAAATCCTGCATCTTGCCCAAGATGTAGGGACTCATTTTGTAATAGGGCCATATGTATTTGTGCAAATTGAATATTAATGAACAATGGACATTTTTTGCAAACAATCTTTTTTCGCTCACTGTCTTTTCATTTTTGTTATTTTCGCACAAAACAATAAATGGAAATGTTTTTCTCAATAATAACTTCATTCACTTTTTTCTAAATAAGATAAAATCAATCACTAAAATGAACCAAATCTCAACCCTTGCCGAGATAACCTTCCAGATTGCACCGACAACGACACTGTTATGACCTCGTATGACTTCGACAATCTGATTAATCAAGCAGATGAATGGGTTGAAGAAGACTACGATTTACCTGAAGAGTTAGCCAGATTATTGAGAAAAGAGGAAAAGGTGATTGCTCCTCATCAGGAGGAGGTTGAGACTATTAATCTTGGTACCGAGGAAGTTGTGAAATAAGTGAAGATTGGAGCCAGTCTGCAAGCTCCGGTAAAAGAACAACTTATCAGTATGCTGCAAGAATATGTCGATGTCTTTGTTTGGTCTTACCAAGATATGTCGGGATTGGATACAAATATTGTCATGCACAGGTTGCCATTAAAGGAGGATTGTCCGCCAGTTAAACAGAAGTTGCGCCGTACTCGCCCAGACATGGCTATGAAAATCAAAGAGGAAGTACAAAAGCAGTGGGACGCCGGTTTTCTTGCTGTAACTAGTTACCCGCTGTGGGTTGCTACCATTGTACCCCTACCTAAGAAGGATGGCAAGGTGCGTATGTGTGTCGATTACCGGGATCTGAACAGATCAAGCCCGAAATATGACTTCCCATTACCTCACATTGATGTATTGGTGGATAACACGGCTCATTTCTCGATATTTTCTTTTATGGATGGATTTTCTGGATACAATCAGATCAAGATGTCACCTGAAGACATGGAGAAGACAACCTTCATCTCACCATGGGGCATGTTCTTCTACAAAGTAATGTCGTTTGGTCTGAAGAACGCCGGTGCAACATATCAACGGGCTATGGTAACATTATTCCATGACATGATCCACAAAGAAATTGAGTGCTACGTGGATGACATGATTGCCAAGTCCCAAAGAGAAGTAGACCATTTGGTAAACCTGTTGAAATTGTTCAAGCATCTGAGAAAGTATCAGCTAAGGTTAAACCCCAACAAATGCACATTCGGGGTACGTTCAGGTAAGCTACTGGGTTTTATTGTAAGCAGAAAAGGAATTGAGGTTGATCCCAACAAAGTCAAAGCAATTCAAGAAATTCCTGCACCTAAGACTAAGAAAGAAGTTTGAGGGTTCTTAGGTAGATTGAACTACATTTCAAGGTTCATATCTCATCTCACTATAACCTGCGAGCCCTTGTTCAAAGAGCTTTTGACAAGATCAAAGAGTATTTGCAAGAACCTCCAATTCTCATGCCTCCAGTTGAAGGAAGACCTCTAATAATGCACCTGACGGTATTAGATGAATCAATGGGGTGTGTGTTAGGTCAGCATGACGAGTCTGGTCGAAAAGAGTATGCAATATACTACCTAAGCAAAAAGTTTACCGACTGTGAACAACGTTATTCACTGCTTGAGAAAACTTGTTAAGATCAGGTTACTACTGGATCACAATGGATACAGACTGTTGCCCCTATGCCAGAAAATGCCATAAAGGCTAGATCTACGCAGACAAAGTGCATGTACCTCCCAATCCTTTGAATATATTGTCTTCACCCTGGCCCTTCTCCATGTGGGGCATTGATATGATTGGAAAGATCGAGCCAACTGCTTCAAATGGTCACAGATTCATCCTAGTAGTCATTGATTACTTCACCAAATGGGTTGAAGTAGCTTCGTATGCAAATGTCACCAAGCAAGTGGTAGCCCGATTTTTGAAAAGGGATATCATTTGTCGATATGGAATTCCCGAGTGAATCATTACTAATAATGGTTAAAACCTTAACAACAAGATGATGGCAGAATTGTGTCGAGACTTCAAAATTCAACATTACAACTCTTCTCCTTATAGGCCAAAGATGAATGGCGCTGTTGAGGCGGCTAACAAGAACATTAAGAAGATTGTGCAAAAGATGGTAGTCACATACAAAGACTGGCATGAAATGTTACCATTCACCTTGCATGGGTATCGGACTTCCATCAGAACATCTATCGGGGCAACACCTTATCAGCTCGTGTATGGTATGGAAGCAGTCCTGCCTGTTGAAGTTGAATTTCCCTCCTTACGGGTAATAATGGATGTGAAACTGGACGAAGTAGAATGGGTCCGATCTCATTATAACCAACTAAGCCTGATTGAAGAAAAGAGATTAGCAGCTATCTGTCATGGTCAGTTATATCATAAACGGATGAAGAAAGCCTTCGATCAAAAAGTGAGACCTCGGGAATATCAAGTGGGAGAGCTTGTACTGAAAAGGATCATTCCTCCTCATACAGACCACAGGGGAAAGTGGACACAAAACTATGAAGGTCCCTACGTGATAACTAAAGTTTTCTCAGGAGGAGCACTGATGCTCGCAACCATGGATGGTGAAGATTTCCCATCTCATCTGAATTCAGATGCAGTTAAAAAATACTTCGCATAAATGACCCGTTGGACATAAAAACAGAATGTAAGTCCAGGCAAAAATAGGGCATCCCGGCGAGTCAAAAACAGAATAAAAGACTCAGGCAAAAAAAATGTGTACACCCGCTGAGTTGAAAAGCCACATGGGACAGCTTAGGCAAAAAAGGGTATCCCGGTGGATTGAAAACCCGAAAGGGCGATCCATGCAAAATCAGGGAATAAGCGAACAACTGCATTCTGAATTTGTGTGTATCACTTACATAACCTGGCAAGCTTCGAAAAGACAAAGCGTCGATCAGAATCAACTCTCTTCAGAAAGCAAGATAAGAAGAGCGTTCAAAGTCATACAGGTTATAGCAAAAGGAAGATTGAAGCATAAACTTCAGCATTGCCAAATAGGACTTTTATTTTCTCAATTTTGTAGCAATCTCCTCTCTTCAGGGATTAGCTTCCTCACTGTACTCGCCTGTTTAGGGCACACAAATCAATAAAGTCAAATATTCATTCACACTTTGTTTTGTACCTTTTTGTTTTGTTTGCAAAATGTCCAAAGTTCGCAATACAACATTTGCATGAAAACATATAAGCCATTTCCAATAAATGCTTGCAGGAAATATGTGCTCTTAAGCGAACCTAACTCCTATGACGGAATCTGGTTAAGGATACCTCAAGGCACTTGTGCGTTTCCTTTGTTTGACAAGTTTCAGGTACTCAAGGCGGACAACCTTTCACAGCATGAGGCATATCAGGCACTATATCCCCAGCCAAGCCGGCAGTCACATCATCAGAAGGACTACTTGACGAAAGTATTCCCCCACGAAGCTTTTTATCCCCTCAGAGTATCCCCCACGAAGCTGATCCTCCGACAGATTACTTCCCAGGAGTTCTCTCCTCCCCAAGCAGGATCTCCAAAGCAATGCCTAAATCACTTTTCCCCAGCGAGTTGCCAGATCTTCTCATCCCCAGCATTGGATCCCCACAGAGTTCTTCCCCCAGAATTCTCTAGAAAGATCGTGCAATGATCCTTTCTCCCCACAAATCGCCCAGTGATCCGTCCTCCCAGCAGATTTCAGATCTCGGATCTCGTTCCTCTCATTTGCATAATCATAGCATTCGCATCATTCCTCCCCAAACAGAGCATAGCATTCTGTCTAATACGGAACATTATGGCAAAAATCAAACATTTGTATGATCATAAGCCAGCTTCGAGCCAGTCACCTGCAAATACCAACATTACTCCTCCAGCAATACGCAAAAAAACTTATCCCCTGCAGATAAAATCCAAAATGTCCTTTTGCACTCTCAATACAAATACTTGTACATACTTATACACAATCCTTCTGATACTCGTCCGTATCCTACTTATACATAATTATTTGATACTCGTCTGTATCTTACGCATCTCCCCAGCAGATCAACACTCATCCGTGTTCCTTGTTCAAACCGTTGATGCTCGTCCGTATCATCACTCCTTAAACACGTGTCTTTGTTTGCTTCTATCGATACGTGTCCGTATCGTGGTCCTAAGGATACTCGTCCGTATATTTTAATCTATACACACTGTCGAAACACTTATACCATTTTATTTTTAGGGCTTAAACACTCGTCCGTGTTTATCTATCCCAGAATTCGCCAACAAAACACCTTTCTATCCGACATTCGTCCTATGTCGTGATATTTTCAGCAGCCGTACCCTGCTAGGTGATCGTCCTTCACCTTTTGATGATCGTACCTCATCATTCATCTGATGGCTGTCCCCATCGTCGATCTTTTTATCCAGCATTCGTCCTATGTCGAGATAATCCCCAACAGAGGAGTTGTCCCGTGCTAGGTGATCGTCCTTCACCTTTTGATGACCGTCCCTCATCAGTTTATCCGATGGCCATCCCCATCGTTGATCTTTTCTATCCAGCATTCGTCCTACGTCGTGATATTTTTAGCAGCCGTCCCCTGCTAGGTGATCGTCCTTCACCTCCTGATGATCATTCCTCATCATTTATTTGATGGTCGTTCCCATTGTTGATCCTTTCTGTCCGACATACGTCCTATGTCGTGATGTTTTTAGCAGCCGTCCCCTGCTAAGTGATCGTTGTAAACACCCCAAATTTTCCATCACCCATTCACACCATGGCTTGTGGTCATCTCATATTCATAAACACAATCATATCATCTCATATTGTATTTTTGAATCACTGCATAGTTTCTAAGTCATCTGCATCTAGGGTTTGTGATCTGAGCAATCCAAGAGCTTCTTGAGCCACTCCAAAGGTCAACAATCACTTCAAAGGGGTCTACATGTGATCAAGTATCATATTACATCCTCTCAAAGTCAAAAATGCAAAGGAATCACAAGAACTGGGATTGGTATGGATGCAGGGCCAAGTTTGACTGCACAGTTGACCTAAAATTAGGGTTTTGGTTTCAGAGGCCATAACTTCAAAATTTTTGGTCATTCTTGTTTCCATTGGTCTCTATATGGTATAGGGAGTGTGCATATCAATTTTCATGAAGAAATTCCATGGGGAAGTCATCTGATCAAGGGTTGACTTTTCAGACAAGTCAGTGCAAAATCAGGGCATCTGAGGCCCCCCAATGACCCAACCAATGGGTGATCTTCATCATTTTGAGTGTATATGGTCTTTATTTGATCATGGAAGAAGATTAAAGTTCACAAAAATCAAGAATTTGGAGTTTTTGCAAATGTTGACTTTTTGGGCATAGTTGACTTTTCAAGAATGCTTCATTTTAGGTCATTTTTCAAGCCTTGATTCTTGATCCAAAAATGCTTCAAATGGAAAAACTTTGGTCATGAAAATTGTAGATTACATCTTTCCCTTTTCAAAAAGTACAAGAACATGATCAAACTCTTCTTGGATCAAAAGTTATGGTGTGACAAAGTTGGCCAAAATCATTGATTTTCAAGGCATGCCTCAAATGAGAATTTTGCAAAATCATGAACCAATGCCTTTTGTAACTTCTAGTTCACTTCAAACCAGTATGCAAACATTCTATAAGTCATAAAAATCAGAATTGAACCAAGAATGCTCATGTACTATGGTTTGTGGGTTAAGGAAATCACATGTGAACCATAAAGCAACAACTTGCAAAACTCATGATCATTCTTTCCCCCACTTGCTGCATTGGTTACTGCACTTTGCTAGCCCTTCCCCTCACCCTTGCTGCATAGCCCATGCCTTGTACTAAGCCTAGAACCACACCATACTTTCCTTACACAAAATTTGACTTTTTGCAAAAGCAAACTTACCTATCACTGCAGGCCATGTCACATCATCCAGCCAATGGGATTAGTTTATACTTTTCATTTGCAAGCCATTCCATACATCTAGCAAGGCTGAAACACTTCACACGAAGACATTCACAAAAACACACCCCAGCTGCATTTTGCTTCAAAAACTCTCTGCCTAACACACAAACATCCAAACCATTTCCACACTTCAACTCACCATACTTCATAGACCTCAAACCACCAAGAGCCAGGCCTGAAACAAGCAAGAACACCCCATTGCCATTTCTCACCTCAACTTGCAGTTTCATTCGAAACTCTCTCCATAGCTCACAAACATCCAAACAAACTTTACAAAGCTTCTCCCTTCACCATCTGGATCACAAAGAACCAATCACAATGGCCTGAAGCCACCAGAATCACCATAGCCATTTTTGACTGAGTTGAAGCAGAAGCTGTCTAAACTCCTTATCCAGCCAACATAAATTCCTTTTGAGCATCCAAGCATCCTCAGAGGGTTAAGTGGAGTGGATTGCACTGAAGGAAGTGGCCAGAAAGTCATCAGAGTGAAAGCCTCGAATCTCAGGTAGCTCCAAAATTATTTTTCCAGAAATCGTTTTTCATGTTATAAACTTGTTCTTTATGCTTCACTGAGTATCCTGGTGCTTTTGGTTTTTGAAATGGTGTTGATTTGAGAGTTTAATTGCTCTCTGAAACCTGCGTGCCCTAATTCTTTCTTGCTTCGATTCAGCTTTGTTAGGAAATATAAATTTGTTTTGAGTGAGGGTTTTGGTTCGTGAGTGGTTAAGGATCATTTCCCAATTCTTAGATTTCATTTTAGTTAGTTTTTTGGGGTTTTGGGGATTTTCAGGGGAGATGCTGGCCGGAGAAGACGACCGGAAGTCTTCTCCGGCCACCTGAAAGTCATTTGTGCCCTAATCATGTAATTAGTGCCATTTGAATTTGGACCTTTGGATGCCGTTGACTGGTTGACTCCCCGCGCGAATGGAAGGCTCAGATGCATCCAATTAGCCCTAATCCATGTGTTTAGTTTAATTAATCATAATTTAATTAATTTAATCAGAAAGAACCACAGCCCTTGGATAACGCGCGTGGTCAATGCATTTGAATCCAGACCCAATCCTGGCCCTCCATTCTGATTACTTCTCCTTTTATTTAATTTTAAATTCATTTTCTTTTCATTTAATTTGCACAATTTATTAAAAATAGTTAAAAATTCCTAAAAATTATGAAACTTTTTCTCATAAGTTTTATTAATTTTTATGACCCAAAAATATTTTCATAATTTTTTTTATCATTGAAAAAGTATTTTTAAATATTTAAAAGATTATTTTTAATTGATTAATGGAAATTAATTAATTAAAAATACTTTTAGGTATTTAAAAATCACCAAAAAATTCATGAAATGTTCTAAGACATTTAGAAACATTGTCCAACCTTCAAACCAAATTTATTTTTTGATCTTGATGCGTTTTGAGAATTTTCCATTGAATTATATCATTTTTTATGCATTATTTTGATCATAAGTTCAAAAAAATCATTTCTGCTTATCTAAGAAGAGTTGGACATTGATTCTTTTTGCTTTGTTTTGTGTTTAGCATGTAGTTTCTAGGATTAAATGGCCATGATTTGATTCCTCATTTTCAATTTGTTTGGTATTTCTTTTGTTTAGGAACCCTAAAAACCCTAATAACTTAGAAAAATCATAACTTGAGATTGGTTAAGAGTTGAGACCTCCCCTTTGGACCTTGGTTTAGTATAGGTTTAGGGTTTCTTTGAGTGGCATTTTCCATTTTTTATCCTAGGGTTTGCTTCTGTTTTGGTTTTTGTTTGATGTCTGATTCATAAACCCTAATTTGGGCTTCCATTTGCATCCTTCTTGCATTCTCTTGCATAACATGACTTGCCATGACATTCCATGCTTCCATTTGATTCATTTGACATCATAAGACATATAGAAAGCATGTGTGATCATTGCATCTTGCATTTGCCATGTTGTATGCCATGTATGTTTCATAACTTTTCATGTGTATCCATGCTTCTAAGCTTGTTTCATATGCATTCATAAACTTGTATGATCATCTCCATGGCTTGTCTCATGTTTGTAACATCTCATAGCATCATTATCATCATCAACATGTTTCTGGTTTTGTTTACCATCATGACATCTCATCCCATTTTGCATTGCATTGCATTTCTTTCTAACATTTCAGGTGGTAAGTAAACCTGAGAAGTGAATTTGCCTTCACTTCTCATAACTTTTCTTTTCATCTCTCTTGCATTCATTGCTGCATTCTTACATGTGTTTGAGTTTGAGCTTGCTCATTCTTCTTCTTCCCACTTTCTTTCTTCAAGTGACTTGACTTCTTGAATGAAGCAAGTCACTTTGCTTCTCTTGATCCTTTCATATGCTTCCTGGTGGCTCCTTTGAAGATCTTCTTGTTGAAACCTCACAAACCCTAGGAACAACCAAGCATGACAATGATTAGGGTTTTGATTAGTCTCCCCTCTTAGTTTTACCTTTGTGTCTCTTTTGAGTCTTCTCTTCTCACCTCATAATCAGGGACTAAACCCTAAAGGTTTTAAGGCTTTGTGATTAAGCTTATGCCTGCATCCTTCTCTTAGGATGGAGTGTATAACTTTAATCCTAAGTGTTAAACCCTTAATGTGTTTAACTCCCTTAATAAATTCACTTAATAATCATCAAGACATCACACTTGTAACTTGGGCCTTGCATTAGGGTTCTAATTCTTCCTTAATTGGTTAAGAAGGACTAACCCTAGTGTTAATGGACAAGTCCCCCTCAAGTTGTCTTACAAATCATAAAAATCACTTCATCATCATACCATTAAATAAAATCCACTTAATAAAGGCCTTGTTCTGTCATGAGTTTAATCCCTAATCATGGATTAAGTTGAGGAGTTTTCCTCAGCTTAAACATTCTCATCTATTATCCTTCTATTAGGATAGTGTAATGAGTCTGTTAAATCCCTGATTATGGCTTAACCTCATTACTTAACACTAAACAAAAACCACAAAAACATCTAAATAATCACAAGTAGGTTAATGATCTTAATCCTACACCAAAGGTGATTAAGTGTGAGAATCTGACTTCACACTTAAGGTATTCTCATTACCCCTAATCAGAGGGAAGATGTGATGAGTTTACTAACCCATTGGTTTAGGCCTAAGCTCATTAACTTATGACAAAATCCAAAAGCAATAAAAGACTGAAAACACAAAAACAAACAATAATCGTCTCCTCCGGGATTCTTTTCTCATCATCTTCACTCACAAACGAGAACTCGCTTCTTCCGTCTAATGCAAGACAGTTTGCACCTGAGCCAGACAGGTCATACACTTGAGCATTGACAAGCAAGCAGTTCACAAGTCAATTCATCTTTCAGTCTCTTTGGGTCGAACTACGGTGTTCTGACTTCCTCATTGCACGAGAGGATACGTAGGCATAACTTAACAGTTATCGAACAAAAGTCTCTGTACATCCCCCCTCTTTCCAGCTTTATTCCTTAGCCTCATTCTCTTGAGCATCCCATTCCTGTTCCTACACTGACACTGTACATTTATACACTTCACTTCACTTACACTGACACCTGTACATTCTTTTCCAGCTCTTTTACACACAAATTGCACTGACACTACCCCTTTAAAACACAAATCTTTTAAGCGTGGATCCCGTCGAGTACGGCGGACAATCTGGGTGCTAATACCTTCCCAGGTTGTAACCAACCCCCTTTCTCAGTCTCTCTGGTTCGCAACCGTCTTATCCATCTCTTTCTAGGTTTATGCAGCATTACCTTTCCCTCGAGATAAAAATGCCTAGATGGCGACTCTATTCATTCTCCAGTGAGTTCACGGCTGTGTGTTCTCACTGTCCCCTTCGCCGACCGTTCGCGTCTGTACCCCTTTTGACCCGGTGTCACTTGGCGGGAGCGACAATCGTCCTTCACCTTATGATGATCTTCCCTCATCATTATTTCATTTATTCTTTACCCGATGGTCGTCCCCGTCATGGTCTCCTTCTTTACCCTAATGATCGTCCTTCATCAGTTTGCCCGATGGTTGTCCCTATCGTGGATTCCTTATTCTTTAGCCCGTCGGCCGTCCCCGTCGCGGATTTTTCTTTATTCCCCAGCATAATGGCCGTCCCCGTCAGTGTATTTCTCACCGATTTTAATCCTCAGCAGTCGTCCTCTGCTCGATGGTCGTCCTCCGTCGCTATCATTTGATATTCAGTTTATACTGTCTATTACAATTTATATCCCTTTTCTTCTTATAATAAAGAGTGCAAATTTTGGACTGTCTTGGTATTCAACCACAAGTTATCTTGTTTGTCTATTAAGTCAGACGCTTACATCCTACACAGCTAACTCATGCTTGAATAGGGGCAGCTGTAAACACCCCAAATTTCCCTTTCTTTTTTCTCACATCTTGGCTTGTGGTCCTTCATATTGCATTGCATAAGCATACCATCTCACACTGCATAACTAGGGTTTGTGATCAAATGAATCTTAGAAATGGTTTGAGCTATCTCAGAGGCCATGAAGCATGCCAAGAGGGTCTATGAGTGTTCTATGATCATATTATACCTCCAAGTTTTCTTTAAAGTCACAAAATCTCAGAGGATTGCACAGCTACCCAGGCAGGCTCAAGGCTTCTACAGATGACCAGAAATTAGGGTTTTGGGTTTGAGGCCCTTACACTCAAAAAATTTGGCCATTCTTGATTCTATTGGTATGTGTATCAAATTTGAAGCAAAAATTCCTTGTGGAAGTCATCTGATCAAATGGTAACTTGTTGTGCTAGAAAAGTTAGAATCAGGGCATCTGAGGCCACCAACAAGGGTTCCAAAGGGTCATCATCATCAATTTGAGGTCCTATGATCTTTATTTGATCTTAGAAATGCTTGGAAGTTCACAAGATTGAAGAATTTTGAGCCATTGCAAAAGTTGCCATTTTTGGACATGACTTGTAAGGAAAACTTTCCATTTTGGGAAAACTTTTCAACCTCCTCTTGAAAGTTGTAGATTGGATCTTCCCATTTTCAAAAAGTACAAGAACTCCTCTTGATTCATCCTAGAACTCAAGTTATGATGGATCAAAGTTGGCAAAAATCACATAGTTTTCAAGTTCATGCCAAAGAGGGAAATGTGCAATTTTGCTTTCCAAGCCTTCTCATGACCTCTAATGCACTTCTACACATCATAGAAACATAATGCAACTTGTTTAGACCAGAATTGAGCCAAGAAACAAGGCATTTCATGGCCAATTTTCACAAACTTCATAAAGTTGGAAATTTGCAAAATCACTTCAAACTTGTGTTCCAAGCATCACAGCTCACCACATTTGATCCAAAGGTCATCCTTGAAGCCAGCTGAACACAATCCAGCCATAAAATCAGCTCTGCCATGGCCCATACCTCAAGTACACAAACTTTTGACTTTTTGGCCAATTGATCCATGCCATTCCCATAGTGCACAACCACTCTTCTGATCAATCCCAATTGTTTATACAAACCCTAAGCATCATAAAACATATCACAGCAATCCTTGAACAAAAATCACAAGCTCAGATTGCAAAAATCCTCTCAAAACTTCATTTCTTCGAAACTCATTGCACAACCATCAAATATCACATTTTCTTTCACCATTCAACTCCTTATCACTCAAGGAATAAAACCCACCCATCACCATGAACTGAAACAGCCTTAAACACAAACACGATTTTTATCATATCAGAACTGTATCTCACGAACTAGCTAAAATAAACTTCATCCAAGCATCTCAATAGTTTCAGGAGGTCCAAAGGAGTTGGTTTGCACAAAGGGAAGGCCTTGAAAGCTCTAGTTTGAAGAAATCCATCTCAGGTATCCCTCAAGAACAATTTTTCCAAAACCTTAATTTCTTGTTAAAATGTGAATCTACATGTTATGCTGGTCATGTTGATGTGTTTAAAACTGAAAATGAGTGAAAAATAAGCATGTTATGATGTTCTGAAAGTTTGACCTAAAAAATGTTTGGTTTTTATTTGTGAATTCATGTTCTATGATGTTTGGGGTTTGATTCTGGGCAGGTTTGATGCGTTTTGCTGGCTTGTAGGTGAAGTTGGGGTTGGGAGCTCACCGGAGAAGACGACCGGAGCTTATATCTGGTCGTCTGAGATTAATTAGGGTTAATCCTGTTTATGTTTCCAGTTTGAACCACAATCATTAGATCTTGATTAGTTTAGCGCACGAACGGCCCAGATATGTCATTAAACCCTAATCTTAATTAATTAAATTAAACCTAATTAATTAAATCAGAGTGAATACTGGCCCTTGGATCACGCGCGTATTGGAAGTTTGAATCTAGACCCTTGGATCCTCATACCTCAAGTCAAGCTGACTTGCAATCTCAGCCTTTGATCCAGTTCCCACGCAATCTAAACCATCCCTTTCAATTACTTTTCATTTTTATTTTATTTATTTCATTTTTGTTTCCTTTATTTATTTAAAATAACAAATCATCTTATAAAAATATAATCTTTTGCACTATTACTTTAAATAATTTTCAGAAACCAAAAACGTTTTTAATTTTTATTTTTGCATTAAAAATCTATTTTTAAATCATTTAATTGTATTATTTAATTAATTAATTCATTTTAATTAATTAAAAATACTTTTAGGTATTTAAAAATCACCAAAAAAATCATGAAGCATTCTTACACATTTAGAACAATTACAAACTCATCTTACAAATTTTTTTAGGGTTTGTGTTTTGACAATTAACCATGAATTAGGGTTTCCAAATTTCCTATTTTTCGAACCCTAACTTCAAAAATCCATTTATGATCAACCAAGATGAGTTTGCACATGGTTCTTTTTGCATTCTTTCATAATTTGCATGTAGTATCTAGGGCATTTAACTCATATTTTTGCATTGCATTTTCTATTTGTTTGGCATTTTTAATGAAGAAGTACCCAAAACCCTAGCCTAATTTAGAAAAACCATAACTTGACTTTGGTATAGCTTCTGACCTCCATCTTTGGGGAGTGATCTTATGTGTGTTTAGGGTTCATTTGGTTGCATTTTCAAATTTTTATCATGTGTTATCCTTCTGTTGTGGACATGTGCATCCCATACTTTCTTAAAACCCTAATTTGCCATGATCATTAGCATTCATCTTTACATACCTTCATCATATGAACTTGGCATGACATCTCATGCATTTGTATATCATCTTAGATACCTTAGGACATTTATGAACATTGGTTGATCATTGTTGCATCCATTTGGCATGTTTTGCATTCATTGCTTCTTATGTGTATTCATGTGATTTCAAGCTTCTAACATGCCTTCCTTTGCATCCCATCTCTTGTATGATCATGCATAAACATTATACATGTCTTTGCATCATTTCATAGCACATTTTCATTATGTTTGCACTACTGGTCTTGATCATTGCATCTTCATTTGCCTTATTTCCTTTTGTTTCACGTCTTATGCATTCATACTAACCATTTCAGGGGCTTCAGGTAAGTTGTTTAGGATGTGGATTTGCCTCCACATCCAACCTCTTCTTATCTCTTCATTTGAATATTTATTTGTCTTTGAAGTGAGTTTGACTCACTTATGCTCTCTCTTGCTCCCTTTCTTTCTCTTAGGTTACTTAACTTCTTCAAGAAGTAAGTAACCTATTCTCCTTCCTTTTTCATCTGCTTCTCCTTCCTTGGTGGCCATCTGAAGACTTTCTGGAGATCTTTCTTTATGCCTCACAAACCATAGGAACTACCAAGCATGATAACTTTAGGGTTGTGTATAGTCTCCCCTAGTTTTTACCTTTGAGTCTCCTTGAGTCTCTGCTTCTCATCTCATAATCAAGGCTAAACAGTTAAAGTTTTAAGACTCTGAATTAGGGTTATGCCTGTATCCTTATCTTAGGATGGAGTGTATAACGTTAATACTTAGTGTTAAACCTTTAAGTTGTTTACACCTCCTAATCAAAACACCTAATAATCATTAAGACTTAAGCTTGTAACTTGGGCCTTATATTAGGGTTAAATCTCTTCCTGTTGATTCAGAGGGACTAACCCTAGTGTTCAATGGACAAGTCCCCCTCAGGTTTAGTCTTACAAACATAAAATCCATTTCTTAATCACACCTTTAATTAAAATCCACTTTAATAAAGGCTTGTTATATAATGATGTTAATCCCTAACCATTGATTAAGTTGAGGAGTCTTCCTCATCTTAAGTGTTCTCATCTATTATCCTTCTCTTAGGATGGTGTAATGAGTTCACTAATCCCTAATTATAGATTAAACTCATTACTTAACACAAAACAAAATCCAAAAGTACTTAATAATCACAAGTAGGTTAATGATCTCAATCCTACATCATTAGGGTAATTAAGTTGAGGTTTTCATCTCATACTTAAGTAGACTCATTATCCCTAATCAGGGGTGATATAATGAGTTTACGACCCTTGATTAAGGCTTAAGCTCATTATCTTATGAAAAACACCAAAAACAATAAAAATTTGAAAACACAAAAACAAACAATAAACGTCTCCTCCGGGATTCTTCTCTCATCATATTCACTCTGAAAACGAGAATTCGCTTCTTCCGTCTAATGCAAGACAGTTAGCACTCGAGCCAGACGAGTCATACACTTGAGCATAGACAAGCAAGCAGTTCACACCAAAATATCCAAGTCTTTTTGAGTCGAACTACGGTGTTCTGACTTTCTCCTTGCACGAGAGGATATGTAGGCATAACTTAAAAGTTATCGAATAAAAGTCCCCATGTCTCCCACCTCTCCTCTTTCTAGCTTTCTTTTCTTAGCCTCAGTTTTGAGCACTCACTTTCTTCTTGCACTGACACTCTATACATCCATTTCTCCCTAGCCTTTTATACACAGTTTAGCATATACACTATCCCCTTTTAAACACAATCAGGTATGTGTGGATCCCGTCGAGTAGGACGGATGATCTGGGTGCTAATACCTTCCCAGGTCATAACCTACCCCCTTTCTCAATCTATTTGGTTTGTAACCGTCTTATCCATATCTTTATAGGTTTATGCAACATTACCTTTCCTTCGGTATAAAAATGCCTAGCTGGCGAATCTATTCAACCTCAACCTTCAACATCGCCGACAGTTCGCGTTTTCCGGGATGAAAATCTGGGGAGCGACAAAAATACCTAAACCTGAAGCACAATGGGATGAAAAAGATGAAAAGAACTATAGCTATGATTGGTAAGCTAGAAATATGATTATTGCTTCTTTGGGAGCGGATGAGTATTTCAGAGTTTCTCATCATACTACGGCAAAAGATATGTGGGAAGCGTTACAGGTTGCCCATGAGGGAACTGATGACGTGAAGCTTGCCAGAATTAACACTTTGCAACAAGAGTTTGATCGCTTTCACATGAACCAAGGGGAAACCATTGGTGAATTGGGAAAGAGATTCTCTAATTTATTAAATCCCTTAAATGCTCTTGGCAAAACCACTCCCAACGATGTAGCTACTAAAAAAATTTTAAGGTGTCTTACTAGGGAATGGTTACCAAAGGTAAAGACAATCAAAGAAGCCAATAATGTAATAACATTGGATTTGACAAAGTTGATTGGGAAGCTACAAGAGCATGAGCAAGAGCTCTTAAATCTACATGAGCATGAAGAAAATGAGAAGAACGAAAAGAATGAAAAATCAAAGGACAATGAGACGAATAAGAAGTCTATTGCATTGAAGACTTCTACTTCAAAATCATCCACCAACAAAGAATGTGAGAGTGAGTCAAGTGAAGAAGACGATGAATCCAATAAGGATATGGGACTGTATTTTAGAATATACAATAGGTATCTTAGAAAGAATGAAATATCTCATTCGGAAAAGCGCCTTGTCAACTATAGAAGGCAATCTAACTCCTCCAAGCAAGAACCAAACAAAAGTACCAAAGTGAAAGGATCATGTTATAATTGTGGAAAAACCGGTCACTACAAACCGGAATGCCCAATGTTAAAGAAATACAAAGGCAAAGACAAATATCAAAAGAAAGGCAACAAATCAAGAAGGGCATATATCGCATGGGAAAGCGATAGTGAAGCTTCTAGCAAAGCAAGCTCAAGTGACGAGGAAGAGAAAGTGAATCTTTGTCTTATGGCTCGCACCAAGGGAAAAAAGCAAGTAAGTCATTCTAAATATGATAATGTTGAAAAATTATCGTATCTTGAATTGCTTAGTAGTTTTAAGGTTCTCCATCATGAAGCTAAAAACACCTTTAAGCGATTAGCCTCCGATAAGCTTATTTTTAAGCATTTGGAGAAAAGGGTATCCGATTCTCAAGAGGAATTGGAGGCCCTTAAATCTTTTATGGTGGAATCAATTAAAGAAGACAAACAAGGATGGTTTAATTTTCATGGTTATGAAACTTGTTGGATTTGGAAAAAACAAGTTAAAACACTTAAAGCCAAACTAGACAAAATAGCACAACCCAAAATGACATTTGCTATTGATCATTCAAATTTTAGAAATTCTATGAACAATCCATATCAAAGATACACATATGTGGTGAAGGATCAAAATAGAAAATGGAACTCTAAACCATCCTTGGAATGTCTTTATTGTTTCAAGAGGGGTCACACTATTTCTAAATGTCGATTTAGAAGATTCTTGGTCCCTAAAGGAATTTTTCAATGGTTGCCTAAATGCAACCAAAGTTTCACTCACACACAAGGACCCAATGAAAATTGGGTACCTCTTTCCCTTGTTTAATATGTAGGTGGAGTGTCTTGAGACTATGGAGAAAAGATGGTTTCTCGATAGTGGTTGCTCAATACATATGACGGGTGACATCTCTCTATTATATGACTTTGTGGCTAAGAAGAAAGGCTTTGTTACCTATGGTGATAACAACAAGGGAGCTATACTCGGTAAATGTAGTGTAGGTAATCCCTCTTCTACATCTATCTCTAATTTCCTTTTAGTGGAAGGCCTTAAACATAATCTCCTTAGCATTAGTCAATTATGTGACAAGGGATACAAAGTCTCTTTTTCAAAAGAACGTTGCATAATTGAACATGAAGATAAAAAGGATGATGTGTTTAAGGGCTTGAGGGTTAATAATGTATACATGCTTGACTTGAATGCGGTGTCCATTAACGATCCTAAATGCCTAGTCTCTAAGAGTGATGACTCTTGGCTTTGGCATAGACATTTAAAACAGATTAACTTTGACTTGCTCAACAAAATTTTTTCCAAAAACTTGGTAGTTGGTTTACCAAAAATAAAATTCACCAAACATCATTTTTGTGATGCTTGCCAAATGGGTAAGAAAACAAAGGAATATTTTAAATCCAAAAATTTAGTTTTTAAAACTATACCTCTTGAACTTCTACACATGGATCTATTTGGTCCATCTAGAATCAAAAGTCTAGGAGGTAATTATTATGGTTTATTTATTGTGGATGACTAATCAAGATTTTGTTGGACACTTTTCTTAGCAAGTAAAAGTGACACCTTCTCGGCATTTGAAACATTTTCCAAGTTGTCTCAAAACAAACTTAACACTAACACTGTAACAATTCGAAGTGATCATGGAGGTGAATTTGAAAATCATCTTTTTGAAGAATTTTGTGAAAAACATGGAATTGAGCATAATTTTTTTGCACCTAGAACTCCGCAACAAAATGGTGTTATGGAATGTAAAAATCGTGTGTTTGAGGAGCTAGGAAGAACTATGATCAATGATAATGGTCTTCCTAAATATATTTGGGTTGATGCAATAAGTATTGCATGCTATGTGTTGTATAGGGTAATTATTCGACCCATTCTAAATAAAACGCCCTATGAACTTTTAAAATGAAGGAAGCCCAATGTATCACATTTCCATGTCTTTGGATGTAAACTTTTTGTGTTAAATAATGGTAAAGAAAATCTTGGCAAATTTGACTCAAAAGCAGATGAAGGTATCTTTCTTGGATACTCTAATTCAAGTAAATCTTATAGAGTATACAACAAAAGATTACTTATTTTCGAAGAATATGTGCTTGTCTCCTTTGATGAATCTTGTCCGAAAATTGTCGGAAAAGGGAGTTGTGTTATTGGTGCAAGTGCTTCTTCTGAAGAGATAATTAAAGATCATGATGTGTCTCATGTTAAACCCATTTCGGATAAAGCTGAGGAGGAGCCGATTAAAGGATCTGAACTCAAAGATGAAGATCAAGCATCAATTCAAAATGATCTACCGTTGGAGTGGAAAACTTCCAAAGACCACCCCATCAACAATATTCTTGGAGATATCTCAAAGGGTGTCACCACTCGATCAAGGATAAGTAATTTTTGTTTTCATTACGCTTTTGTCTCTCAAATTGAGCCTAAAAACTCCAAAGAGGCTTTACTCGATGAAAATTGTTTCTTGGCTATGCAAGAAGAACTTAATCAGTTTAAAAGAAATGAGGTTTGGGACCTTGTTCCACCTCCACGAGGTCATCGAGTAATTGACACAAAATGGGTGTTTAGGAACAGTATGGACGATAACAGTATCATTACTCGCAACAAGGCTCGTCTTGTTGCTCAAGGGTATAACCAAGAGTAAGGCATAGATTATGAGGAAACTTATGCTCCTATTTCCAGACTCGAGGCTATACGCCTTTTACTTGCATTTGCATGCTCACAAAATTTTAAGCTATATCAAATGGATGTAAAGAGTGCTTTCCTTAACGGATACATAAATGAAGAAGTGTATGTTTGTCAACCACTCTAGTTTGAAAACCATGAAAAGCCTAATCATGTTTACAAGCTAAAACGTGCCTTGTATGGTCTCAAACAAGCTCCTAGAGCTTGGTATGAACACCTAAGTAAATTTTTGATAAATCAAGGTTTTTCAAGAGGAAAGGTTGACACTACTATTTTCATTAAATGAGAAGGAAATCACTCAATATTAGTACAAGTGTACATAGATGACATTATTTTTGGGTATACTAATATGAAGTTAGTCAAGGAGTTTTCAAGTTCTATGCAAGGTGAATTTGAGATGAGTATGATGGGGGAGTTTAACTACTTTCTCAGACTCCAAATTAGAAAACTTGGAGAAAGCACCTTCATAAGTCAAACAAAGTATTGCAATAAACTTCTCAAAAGGTTTGATATGACAAATTCGAAACCTATCGATACATCAATGCATATGGCAACAAGTCTTGATCGTGATGAAAACAGTAAGGATGTAGACATAAAAAGATATCAAGGTATGATCGGATCTCCTCTTTATCTTACCTCATCTCGTCCCGATATAATGTTTAGTGTTTGAATGTGTGCTAGATTTCAATCTTGCCCCAAGGAATCACATATAAATATGTTAAACGCATTATTAGATATCTTTGTGGTACTTCTAAGTTTGGTGTTTGGTATCCTAAGGGAAGTGATTGTTCATTGGTAGGTTTTTCCGATTCCGACTTTGCCGGTTGAAAAGTAGATAGGAAAAGCACTAGTGGCACTTGTCACTTTTTATCTAACTCTCTTATAAGTTAGCATAGCAAAAAGCAAGTTTATGTTGCTTTGTCAACTGCAGAGGCGGAATATGTTGCGGCCGGAAATTGTTGTGGCTAAATTTTATGGCTAAAATAATAATTGCTCAACTTCAACATTGTTCTAAAAAATATTCCAATCCTTTGTGACAACACTAGTTCAATAAACCTTACCAAAAATCTAATCTTACACTCACGCGCTAAGCATAATGAAATTCGATGTCATTTTCTGCAAGATCATGTAGAGAAAGGTGACGTGGTATTTGAGCACGTTGAAAGTTCTAATCAACTTGCTGATATTTTACAAAAACCACTTGCCACAGAGTCCTTCTTTCATATTCGTAGGGAACTTGGTATACTCGATATTTTGGATCGATCTTAACCTTAAATGAATTCATTATATATTATTGTTTGAATTACTATATTACTACATTAACCAATTGTATATTGGAGTGCTTTATTTGATTATTCATCTCACACCTTCACATGTGAGAGGTAATATCATTCCCTCTATGAAAATCTCAATATGTTTGTCTCAAATATCTTTATATATATATATATATATATATATATATATATATATATATATATATATATATATGGTATAAAAGAAACAAATGTGAGTATGCTTTTGTATGTGTTCTTATTTATCTCTTATTTTGTTCAAAATATCAGAATAGTAATGTGTATGTCATTTGGGTGAATTGTGGTGTGATATTATGATGATTTGGTATGATATTGTTGAAGATTGTGGTGTATTTTTCATCTGAACGTTTGGGTCCCAACATGCCAACCAACGCGTCGGCTCATGGACCTGTCTGCGTTCACCTTTAGCTTTGACGAGTCGACTCATTTCAAATTTTGAAATGCGTCGAATCACTAACATGTTTGAGTCGACTCATTATCGATTTAGCTGCCTCATACACGTTGAAACGTGCGTTTGTCTGCGTGTTTATGTTTCCTTGGTCGGCTCATCTTCTTTTTTACCAGAAAATTAATGGTGTTTTAAATGTATTTATTCTCTTAATCAACTTAATTACATAAACTACATTTTATTTCATATTCATTTCATCTTCATCATACATTTCTATTAATCTCTCAAGAACCCTAATTTCCCAAAATCTCATTCCATCTTCTTCAACTCTTCATCAATGGCATCAAGAGCAACTGGAAAAAGAACATTAAGGGGCTCTTCGTCTCAATCATCAATACTGGTAACTGCTTTATCTCTTCTTCTGACCGATCTTGTTGGTACTTATGATAGGAAATTCATAAATAGGAAGATTATTCCACAATATGTGTACTCCAAGAGAACTGTCAATCATATGCATATTCCTCACATTGTTGAATTGATTGATTTTCAAGAAATCAATCCTTTCTTATCCTGTCAAGTAGATTATAATGAGGATATGATTATGATGTTTTATGCTGGTCTTGTTGGTAAATTCAAAGGTTTTGAGTTCAATTTCCGGATGGGTGAAAGGATGATAGCGGTTACTACACAGGTTCGTTCAGTTTAACATCCATCAGTACCCGTAGAGAGGGTAATTCAACTTCAACTGGTAGGACTGCCTCCATACCATACACAAGTTGATACGGTGTTGCCCCAGTGGATGTTCTGATTGACGTGCGGTACCCATGCAAGGCAAAAGGTAGCATTTCATGCCAGTCTTTGTAGGTGACTACCATCTTCTGCACAATCTTCTTGATATTCTTATTAGCTGCCTCAACAGCGCCGTTCATCTTTGGCCTGTAAGGAGAAGAATTGTGGTGTTGGATCTTGAAGTCCCGGCACAGCTCTGCCATCATTTTGTTGTTCAAGTTGGAACCATTATCAGTAATGATTCGCTCGGGAACTCCATATCGACAGATGATATCTCTCTTCAGAAATCTGGCTACCACTTGTCTTGTAACATTGGCATAGGAAGCTGCTTCGACCCACTTGGTGAAATAATCAATGGCAACCAGGATGAATCTGTGGCCGTTTGAAGCAGTCGGTTCAATCTTGCCGATCATATCAATGCCCCACATGGCAAAGGGCCATGGTGAAGACATCACGTTTAGAGGATTTGGAGGCACATGCACCTTATCTGCATAAATCTGGCATTTATGGCATTTTCTGGCGTAGGCGCAACAGTCGGCATCCATTGTGATCCAGTAATAACCTGATCTTAGCAGTTTCTTAGCCATGGCATGTCCTCCAGCATGGGTACCAAAGGATCCTTCGTGCACCTCGTGCATCAACAAGTCTGCTTCTATCTCATCAACACATCTGAGGAGTACCATATCAAAGTTCCTTTTGTATAAAGACCCATCAGCGTTCAGAAAGAAACTAACAGCAAGCCTTCTCAAAGTCTTCTTATCATTGGAAGATGCCCCAGGTGGGTATGTTTGATCCTCCAAGAAGCATTTAATGTCATGGAACCAAGGCTTATCGTCTTTAACAACATCTGCTGCAAATACATATGCTGGTCTGTCGAGTCTGGACACTGAAATCTGAGGTACAAAGTTGGCAGCCTGAACTTTGATCATGGATGAAATGGTAGCAAGAGCATCTGCGAACTGATTCTCGTCCCGAGGGATATACTCAAGCTTGACTGTTGTAAAGAAAGTCAATAACCTCCTTGTATAATCCCTGTAAGGTATCAGATGATCCTGGTGGGTGTACCATTTTCCGTTGGTTTGATTAACTACCAGAGCTGAATCTCCGAATACAGTCAATGTCTTGATCCTGAGGTCAATGGCTTCCTCAAGGCCCATAATGCAAGCTTCGTATTCAGCTTCGTTGTTAGTGCAGTTGAAAGTGAGTTTTGCCGAGAAAGGCATGTGAACTCCTTTAGGCGTAATGAGTACTGCACCAACACCACGACCATTCATATTAACAGCCCCATCAAACATCATAATCCATTCTTCTTCCGGGTCGGGCCCTTCAGTGTGAATAGGCTCTTCATGATCTTTTGATTTTATGAACATGATGTCTTCATCAGGAAAGTCAAATCTCATAGGCTGGTAGTCATCAATAGGTTGCTCAGCAAGATATTCAGATAGTACACTGCCCTTGATGGCTTTCTGAGAGGTGTACTGGATGTCGTATTCTGTGAGAATCATTTGCCATCTTGCAACCCGTCCGGTGAGAGCTGGCTTCTCAAATATGTACTTAACTGGGTCCATCTTTGAAATTAATAGAGTAGTGTGGGTCAACATATACTGTCTCAGTCGGCGAGCAGCCCACGCTAAAGCACAGCAAGTTTTCTCGAGCAGTGAATAACGTTGTTCACAGTCGGTAAACTTTTTGCTTAGGTAGTATATTGCATACTCTTTTCGACCAGACTCGTCATGCTGGCCCAGCACACACCCCATTGACTCTTCTAATACTGTCAAGTACATTATTAGAGGTCTTCCTTCAACTGGAGGCATAAGGATTGGAGGCTCTTGTAAGTACTCCTTGATCTTGTCAAAAGCCCTTTGGCAGTCTTCATTCCACCTGACCGTCTGTTCCTTTCTTAACAGCTTGAACAAAGGCTCACAGGTTGCTGTGAGGTGAGATATGAACCGTGAGATGTAGTTCAATCGACCTAAGAACCCTCGAACTTCTTTCTCTGTTTTCGGTGCAGGCATCTCTTGAATAGCTTTGACTTTATCAGGGTCAACTTCAATCCCTTTCTCGCTTATAATAAAGCCCAGCAACTTACCGGATCGTACCCCGAATGTGCATTTGTTGGGGTTTAACTTCAATTGGTACTTCCTCAGACGCTTAAACAACTTCAGCAGATTCACCAGGTGGTCTTCTTCAGTAAGGGACTTGGCAATCATGTCATCCACATAACATTCTATTTCTTTATGGATCATATCGTGGAATAATGTCACCATAGCCCGTTGATATGTTGCACCAGCATTCTTCAGTCCGAATGGCATTACCTTGTAACAGAACGTGCCCCAAGGTGTAATGAATGTTGTCTTCTCCATGTCTTCAGGTGACATCTTGATCTGATTATATCCTGAAAATCCGTCCATGAAGGAGAATACCGAGAACTGAGCCGTGTTATCTACCAGTACATCAATGTGAGGTAATGGGAAATCATCTTTCGGGCTAGCTCTGTTCAGATCCCGATAGTCAACACACATTCTTACTTTGCCGTCTTTCTTAGGCACAGGCACTATATTAGCAACCCACGGTGGGTAGCTAGTCACAGCAAGGAACCCGGTGTCCCACTGCTTTTGTACCTCTTCTTTGATCTTCATTGCCATGTCTGGGCGAGTACGGCGCAACTTCTGTTTGACCGGTGGGCACTCTTCTCTCAAAGGCAGCTTGTGCATGACAATGTCGGTGTCCAACCCTGGCATATCTTGATACGACCAAGCAAACACATCCACATATTCTTGAAGCAGATCAATCAGTTGTCTCTTCACTGAGTCTTGCAGGCAGGCCCCGATTTTAACCTCTTTCACGTCTTCATCTGTACCAAGATTAATCACTTCAACCTCCTCCTGGTGAGGAGTAATAACCTTTTCCTCTTGTCTTAACAACCTGGCTAGCTCTTCAGGAAGCTCATATTCTTCTTCAACCCCTTCATCAGCTTGATTGATCGGATTGTCAAAGTCATACGAAGTCATAGCCGTGCTGTTGTCGGTGCTGTCAGGAAGGCACTCTCTGCAAGGGTTCAGTTTGTTCATTTTAGTGATTGATTTTAATCTTGTTTAAAAAAGGTGAAATGAAGTTATCATTTTGAAAACATCGCCATTTATTTTTTGTACAAAAAGAAAAAATGGAAAAACAGTGAACGAAAAGGAAAAAGACTCATTTGCAAAAAGATGTCTGATATTTCATTGATTAATCTTGTTTGCACAAAAAGTACAGATGGCCCGATTACAAAATGAGTCTTGTCATCTTGGGCAAGATGCAAGACTTTGATGCATGCTATAAAAATACAGGAAATAATAATTACTCTGCATGAGTAACTCTTATAATTTTCTGGGAAGACCAGTTTGAGATACTGCTCCCCGGGATCTTTGGACGAATCCAATTCTCCAGATTGCGCTCCTCTTCCAGCTCGTCTTCCAAATTGTTGATAGCATCAGGGGTGAGCATCCCCCCACTGACAAAACCGGGCTTCTCAGCAGCCTTTGCTTGATGTTGTTGAGTTGGTCTGTAACCCAACCCAAATTTGTCTTTCTTCTCCTCCACAAATAAAACCTTGCCCCAGCCTTGGGCAGTTCCTTCCTCAACAACCTTCCGGGCTTGTTGGTAAGATGACATGGAGACTCCAGATACAGCAGATGCTTCATTAACATTCAGGGCCTCAAACCCTTGGCTCATTGTTTCATGGATCTCCCCATCCATCTCAATATACTTATAAGTAGCCAGATGGCTGACAAATATATCCTCCTCCCCACAGATAGTAACAACTTGGCCTTCCCACTCAAATTTTAACTTCTGGTGAAGGGTAGACGTTACTGCGCCAGCGGCATGAATCCATGGTCTACCCAACAAACAGCTGTAGGCAGGCTGAATGTCCATCACATAGAAGATCGTTTTAAAGGTTTGTGGGCCAATTGTCACAGGTAGCTCAATCTCTCCCAGAACCGATCTCTTAGAACCATCGAAGGCTCTTACTACCAGGTTACTGGGACGCAATTCTAATCCTTCATACTCTAGCTTCACCAGGGCCTTTTTCGGTAAGACATTAAGGGATGATCCTGTGTCTACCAGCACATGGGAAAGGACTGCGCCTTTACATTCCATGGTGATGTGCAAGGCCTTGTTATGGTTGCGGCCTTCCGTTGTCAAGTCAGTATTGGTGAACCCTAGCCCGTTGCTAGCAGTAACATTTCCAACCACGGTTTCCAATTGATTGACAGTGATCTCTTCAGGCACGTAAGCTGCGTGCAAGACTTTGAGTAGTGCATTCCGATGGGCTTCGGAGCACATAAGCAGTGATAGGATAGAGATCTTGGATGGCGTCTGGTGAAGCTGATCCACTATTTTGTAATCACTCTTTTTGATGATTCTCATGAACTCATCAACTTCCTGATCGAATGGTGTTTTCAAAACTTCTTTAGCAGCTTGATCTTCCTGCACCAGGCTTTTTCCTTTTGCCTTGGCAGCAGCTTCTGCTTCGGCAGTGGGTCTCTGAATTGGTGGAGCAAAGAGACGTCCGCTTCGAGTGAAGCCTCCGCCTCCTCCCACATTGTCTATTTGTGGTGCAGGTGTTGATGTATCAAGAGTGATTCTCTTTCCTTCGCAGTATACGTCAGAGCCGTAGTGCCAAGGGATGGCCCTACTGCTTTCATAAGGTACTGGTCCAGGTACTGTGACAGTGACTGGACTGATGACATCTTCAGAGTTCGTTGCTGGAGTTGTAGGAGACATTGTCGGAAGGATGGATGTTGTTGTTGTAGGAGATTCAAATTGGAGTGGTGTTGAAGTTGTAGAAGAAAAATTTGTTGATAACTGATCAGTTGAGATGATAGATGAAGTACTTGTTGATGAAGCCGAAGAATTGTCAGGAACAATGGTTGCTGCAGTTGTAGGAGATACTGGTACTGTTGCTGGTGAGATTGCTGGATTTGTTGGAAATGATGTGGTGATCTGAAGCTGGCCACTCTGAATAAGACCATTTATGCCATTCCTCAGGTTATCGCACCCATTTACTGAAATATTGCAGTAAGCACACCCTAACTCACACCCCGGGAACATTTGACACTCGAGGAGCTGAGCCTTAATCTCTACCAACGGCGTCCGAATCTGACCCACACTGGTTATTAAATAAGACGGCTTGTCTCCTTCAATAGCGTTGATTCTGGGACCACCGTGGTGTGGCATAGGATTTTTGTTGACATTGGGTGGTGGTGCGAAATTCAGGGCCTTAGAGTCTACCAGGTCTTGTACCTTCATGTGTAAGGCTCTGCACTTTTCTGTACTATGGCCAGGTGCATTCGAATGAAAAGCACATCTGGCGTTGGAGTCGTAATTCCTGGGTAGACTGTTGGGATCTGGAGGTGCCAATGTCCTTAGCTCAACTAGGTTGAGTTTCAGGAGTTGTGGCAGCAATGTAGCATATGGCATAGGGATCGGATCGATCACCCTGTTGGCTTGAGATGGCCTCTGTTGGAATGGCCTTTGCTGGTTATTGTTGTTGGTGTTGCTGTTGTTGTAATTTCTCGGAGGATACTGATTTTGTTGGTGGTACTGAGGTTGTTGCTGATAGTTTTGCTGCGGAGGCTGATAAGCTGGTTGTGGATGAGCTGGAGCGGGAATGGTGACTGCTGCCACAGATCTATGCACATATTAGGGCCTTCCCCTGTTGGTGTGGATGGCATTAGTCTCACCAGTCCTTCTTGGGCCTGTAAAAGGCTTTCTTGCATTACTGGATGAGCTTGCACCGTTGTCTGAGATCTTTCCCATCTTCAATAGGCTTTCAATTCTCTCCCCTGCTATGACTACATCTACAAAGCTGGTAGATGAGAAGGCAGCTAGCCTATCAATGTAAGTCCCCTGAAGGGTGTTCATGAACATATCAGCCATCTCCCTTTCTGACATAGGTGGCTGGACAGCAGCAGCAAGCTGTCTCCATCTTTGAGCATACTCTCGGAAGCTCTCTCTAGATGACTGTGACATTCCCATCAGGAGGGTCCTGTTGGGTGCCATATCCAGATTATATTGATACTGTCTGATGAAGGCCTCTGCCAGGTCCTTCCAGCATCTAATAGTCGCTCTTGTCAGATGGGAATACCATTCCCTCGAAGCTCCAGTCAAGCTATCCTCAAAATAGAACATCCACAGCTTCTCGTCCATGGTATAGGCCTTTAGCCTCCCGAGAAAAGATTGTAGATGGGTTCGGGGACAGGAAGTCCCATTATACTTCTCAAAACATGGCGGCTTAAACTTGTGGGGAATCCTGACCCCGTCCACCAAGCCCATATCCATAACATCAAAACCCAAAGAGTTTTGAGACTCTAAGGATCTTAATTTCTCAGCTATCTCATCCAACCTTCTATCATAAGCTTCTTCCCCGGCTCCCATTACTGTGAACTGGTCTTCTTGAGGGTCTTCTTGCAGTACCCTCCCTGCTGTGGCAGTCCCTTGTATATTGACAGGAATGTTGGCCTCTGGATGGAGGTGGGGTCCAAAGACTGGGGGATTGACATGAGGTTGGACTCTTTCATTGTTGCTAGTCCCAGCAGTCCCCGGCTGATGATCTTCCTGATTTCTCCCTTCCACCAGTGCTCTGAGCCTCTCCTGGCTTTGGGCCATGTTGTTCATTACTTCCATAAACTGTGTCATTTGGTTCCTCATTTCCAACCTCTCGTTGGTCATTTGGTTCCTGACCTCAGTAAGGTCCTGCTGCATCTGATCCATCTGTATGCCCGGAAGATTGTTACGGGTTGGATATCGGTGCGGACGGTTGAGGGGAAATACTCGGCGCCGAGCAATAGTTCCTGAACATCACAACAGAGTTAGCAACAATAAAACAAAAACCTACAAAACAAACAAAAGGTTAGCATGCAATGCAGTATGCTTATTTGTTTTCAGGGTATCTGGCTTGGCATTCAGTTTTGACCCTTCCAGACCCTTGAAGATGCTGTTGATGTTGCTTTCGGAGTAAACTCGGATGGAACAAACTAAATACATATATTACAAAAGGCAAATGGTACATAGTTTGTTTACAAATACAAGCCCTCTGAGGGGTCAAAATACATTACAAGAAAAAAATAAAAATACATGGAATGGAAACAACAACAAGCAAATGGTCAAACACCCAGACCAAACTCATCCTCCCGAACTTCCTTGAGAAGTGCTTCGGTCACAGGATCAGCCGGACGCTCCGTGAGATTCCTGATAAGGAGGTTCCGGGTAGTAACAGCTGCAACTAGCTTCTTGTGTTGACCTTGGTCCTTTGACCTCTTCACTCCAGCTCTGATCTTTAGCTCTGATATCTCCCTCTGGGCTGCTGCCAGGGCTTCTTGTTGCTCTTTTGCACTAGCTTCCATCTGCTCCATCTTGTCTTGGACCCTCTTGTCCTCCAGAGTACGAGCCTCGGTGATCCTGACCCACCTAGCCTGACTCTCCTTCAAATACAAGTCTGTCCTGGCTTTCTGGAATTGGGCTTCTTTGCAAGCATTCTTCAGGATTTGTTCTCCAGCCCTAGACTTCTTAATGTACTCTTCAGACTTCTCAATTCTAGCCAAATGCTCTTTCTTCAACTTTTCCAACCTTTCAATATCCAATCTTCCATCCCTCCTCTCATAGAGGGTCTTCTGCAAAGCTTGAGTCAACTTCTCATTTCTCTCTTTCAACTTCTCAAACTCCTCTAAGCTGACAGTTGCTGGAGGTGGTGCTGTGGAAGGCCCAGGCATATCTTCTATAGTAAAGGGCATCCCAGAGAATTGAGCCCTGGCATGGGACCAATCATAGTATTGTGTTGATGCCACATTGTTACACTTCCCCGGGATGGTTACTCCCTTAGTCTGCACATTGTCCCAGGCCCAGGCTGCCTGCCTAACAATTGCCAGATTAAGCTTGTTCTCACAATAAAGAGTCTCAACCAAGTCCTGTGCCTTAGGAGTGTGGACCAGTGCATAGCCCAGTTGTCTTTTGAACAGCAGAGGGTTGTAATTAATACTACCCTTAACTCCTATTAGGGGCACATTGGGAAAATGCCCACAGCTGGTGATGATATCCCTGCCTTTTGTGTTTTGGGTGCACCAACTGATATCAGCTGAAGTTAGGGTAGTAAGTCTTCCAGCCCAGTTTCTCTGCTGATGAGGATTCAAAAATGCATCTGTCCTGGGCAAATGCCTGAGAAGCCAAGTATGGAACAAAGGAGCACAACACCTCACTAATCTTCCCCTCTGCTTTTCATTCCTCTGATGCACTGAATAGTAGAGATCCCCTAATAAAGTTGGCACTGGGTTCTTCAGGATGAAAAGATGGATTGCATTCTTACTAATGAATCGAGGCTCATCTGCAAATAATACAATCCCATATATGCTCAGGGCCAATAAAGCACAGACTGCTTTCCACTCTCCTAGAGAAGCTTTCAAGGTGGCTTGAGAGATCAAGAAATCCAGATGCAAGCCAGGGATTCCAGCCTTAGAAGTCATATGCTACCCAATCAGGATTGGTTCCAGATGTAATGCCTTTGCTACCTCTTCATTACCAGGAAAGACCATCTCAGGGTTGAAAGGGACTCCACCCCTGATAGGTATACCAACTAATGATGAGTATTCTTCCAATAAGGGGCCCAGCTGAAAGTCCTGAAAAGTGAAACATCTCAGTGGGGGATCATAAAACTGAAGGCAAGTGTGGATCAGGCTTCTCTGTGAGGGGTCCAGATCCATAACCATATCAAGTATATCTCCATGGTGTTCCCTGAACAGTGGTATATGGTCTGGAGTGATCAGGGTCTGAATCTTCCTGATGTCTGCTAGCTCTGGATGGAAGAAGTGGTAGGTGATGTTGCTCTTTTTAGGTGCCATGATGTTGAGACTGAGTAGAGACAAGTGTTGATGCTGATACTGAAGAATGGGCCACTGGTTGACTGAAGTAGATAGCTGATAGCTGAAGCAAGTGCTGATGAAGATAGGTCAATACTGAAGATGGGGTCAAAACCAAAACCAAATGAAGATGGATACCCTGAAACACAAATAAGCAAATGTCAATATGATGCAATGATTATGTATGCAAATGATATGCAAGGGTTTGTGACTGAGCTGGATCTGATCAAGTGCTCTAAAATAAGTCCATGTGTGTAAGAAATCCAGATGGAGGTCCATAAGTCCAGTAACCAAGGTGGGGGACTCAAATAAAGAGTCACATGTCCAGGGTTTAGAATCACAAGAACTGTTCCAACATGGAGTATTCTTAATCAAATCAAAGTAACAGGGTATTCTGAGGTCAAGGTACCTGCAAACCTGTAAACAACCCAACCCCCTCACAGGTGGTGTTCTAAAACAAGGATCCTCAGACTTGGATCAGTTATGAGAAGTGTAAACACTTCTAACCCGGAGGTACAGTGTTTACAATAACCATAAAAGTTCCTCCTCTAATTCACCTCAGTTTCTGAAGGTCAAAACTAAAAGGTCATCCAGACTTAGCAGGCTTCCCAGATAGCCCTAGCATTGCAGGAAATCTGCAACACAGAGTTCTCAAGAAGAAACCCATATCTGAACCGTGTTTCATATTCCCGCACCAGACCGAGATGGAATGGGAAAGAATATGATTCACTCTAGCCTAGGTGTCACTCAGGTCCCAGGTATAGGACCTTAAACTCTCAATAGAACACCCACCCACCAAAGCAAACAAACAGATCCAGCCAGCAGCACAGTATGACAATATGATATAATGCAAAGCTATAAAGAAAGCAGTAAACAACTGTACATAAAGCAAAAATAAATACAAATATACCAACACAAATAAGCACATAACACCCCAGTAAGCACAAATCAATCAAGCGCTAGGAGGAACCCACAAAAAGAACCAGAAGCCCTGGTTACAGTATAAGGGTCCCCAGCAGAGTCGCCAAGCTGTCGCTCCCGATAAAATGGGACCGGCCCATATAAAGGTACAAACACGAACGGTCGGCGAAAGGGACAATGAGAACACACAGCCGTGAACTCACTGGAGATGAATAGAGTCGCCAGCTAGGCATTTTTATCCCGAGGGAAAGGTAATGCTGCATAAACCTAAGAAAAGATAGATAAGACGGTTGCGAACCAGAGAGACTGAGAAAGGGGGTTGGTTACAACCTGGGAAGGTATTAGCACCCAGATTGTCCGCCGTACTCGACGGGATCCACGCTTAAGAGATTTGTGTTTTAAAGGGGTAGTGTCAGTGCAATTTGTGTATAAAGAGCTGGAAAAAGGATGTACAGGTGTCAGTGTAAAAGAAGTGAAGTGTAATAAGTGAAGTGTCAGTGTAAGGAAAGAGTATGCTCATGATCATGAGGCTAAGAGAATGATGCTGGAAAGAGGGGGAATATACAGAGACTTTTGTTCGATAACTGTTAAGTTATGCCTACGTATCCTCTCGTGCAATGAGGAAGTCAGAACACCGTAGTTCGACTCAAAGAGACTGAAAGGTGAATTGACTTGTGAACTGCTTGCTTGCCTATGCTCAAGTGTATGACCTGTCTGGCTCAGGTGCAAACTGTCTTGCATTAGACGGAAGAAGCAAGTTCTCGTTTGTGAGTGAATGAGATGAGAAAAGAATCCCGGAGGAGACGATTATTGTTTGTTTTTGAGTTTTCAATCTTTTATTGCTTTTGAGAGTTTGTCATAAGTTAATGAGTTTAAGCCTAAACCAATGGGTTAGTAAACTCATCACATCTTCCCTCTGATTAGGGGTAATGAGAGTACCTTAAGTGTGAAGTCAGATTCTCACACTTAAACACCTTTGATGTAGGATTAAGATCATTAACCTACTTGTGATTATTTAGATGTTTTTGGTGTTTTTGTTTAGTGTTGAGTAATGAGGTTAAGCCATAATCAAGGATTAAACAGACTCATTACACCATCCTAATAGAAGGATAATAGATGAGAATGTTTAAGCTGAGGAAAGCTCCTCAACTTAATCCATGATTAGGGATTAAACTCATGACAAAACAAGCCTTTGATTAAGTGGATTTTATTTAATGGTATGATTATGAAGTGGATTTTATGATTTGTAAGACAACTTGAGGGGGACTTGTCCATTAACACTAGGGTTAGTCCTTCTTAACCAATTAAGGAAGAATTAGAACCCTAATGCAAGGCCCAAGTTACAAGTGTGATGTCTTGATGGTTATTAAGTGAATTGATTAAGAGAGTTAAACACATTAAGGGTTTAACACTTAGGATTAAAGTTATACACTTCATCCTAATAGAAGGATGCAGGCATAAGCTTAATCACAAAGCCTTAAAGCCTTTAGGGTTTAGTCCCTGATTATGAGATGAGAAGAGAAGACTCAAAGAAGATACAAAGGTAAAACTAAGAGGGGAGACTAATCAAAACCCTAATCATTGTCATGCTTGGTTGTTCCTAAGGTTTGTGAGGTTAAACAAGAAAGATCTTCAATGGAACCACCAGGAAGCAGATGAAAGGATCAAGAGAAGCAAAGCAACTTGCTTCATTCAAGAAGTCAAGTCACTTGAGGAAAGAAAGTGGGAAGAAGAAGAATGAGCAAGCTCAAACCCAAACACATATAAAAATTCAGCATGGATGCAAGAGAGATGAAAAGAAAAGTTGTGAGAAGTGAAGGCAAATTCACTTCTCAAAATCACTTACCACCTGAAAGGTTAGAAAAGAAATGCAATGCAATGCAAAATGGGATGAGATGACATGATGAGAAACAAAACCAGAAGCATTTACATGATGCTAATGATGCTATGAGATGCTACAAACATGAGGCAGCACATGGAAATGACCATACAAGTTCATGAATGCAAATGAAGCAAGTTAGGAAGCATGGACATACATGAAAAGTTATGAAGTGCACATGGCATACAACATGGCAAATACATGATGCAATGATCAATCATGATTTCAATATGTCTTATGATGTCAAATGAATCAAATGGATGCTTGGAATGTCATGGCAAGTCATGTTGTGCAAGAGAATGCAAGATGGGTGCATATGAAAGCCCAAACTAGGGTTTATGAACAATACATCAAACAAAAATCAAAATCAGAAGCAAACCCTAAGATAAAAAATTGAAAATACCACTCAAAGGACCCCTAACCCTATACTAAACCAATGCCCAAAGGAGAGGTCTCAACTCTTAACCAATTTCAAGTTATGATTTTTCTAAGTTTGCTAGGGTTTTAGGGTTCCTAAACAAGAAAATTACTAAACAAATTGAAAATGAAAGATCAAATCATGGCCATTTAATCTTACAAACTACATGCTAAACACAATGCAATGCAAAAGGAATCAATGTCCAACTCCTCATGGATAGGCAGAAATGATTTTTGGAACTTTGGATCAAATTAATGCATAAAAATGATTTTAAATCAATGAAAAATTCTCAAAATGCATCAAGATCAAAAAATAAATTTGGTTTGAAGGTTGGACATTGTTTCTAAATGTCTTAGAACATTTCATGAATTTTTTGGTGATTTTTAAATACCTAAAAGTATTTTTAATAAATTAATTTTCATTAACCAATTAAAAATAAACTTTTAAATATTTTAAAATACTTTTTAGATGCTAAAAATGAAAATAAAAATATTTTTGTGTTTTAAAAATTAATGAAACTCTTGAGAAAAAGTTTCATAATTTTTAAAACAATTTTGCTATTTTAAATAAATTATGCAAAAACAAATGAATTAAATGAAAATAAAAATGAATTTAAACTGAATTAATGAGAAGTCAACAGATCTGATGGCCTGGATTCAAACAAAAACACGCGCGCATTGACCTGGCGCCAAATCCCACGGCCAGCATTCAAACTCAGCTAATCAATGCTTATGCCCTAATCCCACCGTTAATTACTTTCAGGTGACCGGAACAGTGTTCCGGTCATCTTCTCCGTTCATCCCAAAGTTCAATCTCACTCCATACGTTTCCAAAATGAAATCTAAGCACACAGGAATGAACCCCACTCACTCACGAATCAAAACCCCAAATCAAAACAAATTTATTTTTCCTACAAAGGCTGAATCGAATCAATCTATTTCTAGGGCAAAAAGTTTCAGAAGCATGGTAAACTCTCATCTCTCCACCATTTTCAAAACTAAAGACATATTCATGATCAGGAAGGCATATAGAACAACTTAAGAACTTAAAAAATGATTTCTGGAAAAAATGTTCTTGAGTTACCTGAGTTTCGAAGCTTTCAATCCAGCAACTTTCTGCCCTCTCCCTTTGATGCAATCCACTCTACTTGGTCCCCTGATGATCCTTGAATGCTTAGAAGGAGTTTATGTTGGCTGGTTTGAAAGATTGAACAAGTTCTGTTCAAGCTCAGGTGTGAATCGTGTTTATGATTCAGGCTGTTTCTGGCAATGGTGAAGGGTTCTTTGTGATCAGGATGATGAGTGGAGAAGGTTTGTGGAGTTTGTTTGAGTGTTTATGGCATGTGGAATGAGTTTCGAATGGTTTTGCTCTTGGGAGTGAAAATGGAGAAATGGTGTTCTTGCCTGGTTCAGGCCTAAGTCTTGTTGGTTTTGGCTCAGTGAAGCAAGGTGAGTTGATCAATGGATTTGGTTTTTGTGTTTGTGAGTTGTGGAGACAGATTCGAAGAGAAATGCTTGATGGAGTGTTTTTGTGAATGCTGTCTTAGGGCTTGTTTCAGGCTGGCTTCATGTTATGTTTAGCTTGCAAATGGATAGTATAAACAACTCCAATTGGTCAGATGATGTGACCTGGCCTGCTGTGATAGGTAAGTCACCTTTTGCAAAAAGTCCACTTTGGTGTAAGGAAAGCATGGGCTTGGTTCTAGGCTAGTACAAGCATGGGGCTGGCACAGCATGGTATGTAAGTGAGGCTAGGGTGGTTCAATGGCCAATGCAGCAAGTGGTAGGAAGTATCATGATGGTTTTGCAACTTGGTTATCTTTTGGTTCATATGGAAAGATCTTGCTATACAAGTCATGAACATGAGAAATTCTTGGTCCAATCTGAACTTTAGGACTTACATGATGCTTGTGTAATGGTTTGATGTCAATTAGAAGTCACAAGAATGCTTGACACATGAAATTGCAAGTTTCTCATTTGAGGCATATCTTGAAAATTAGTGATTTTTGCCAACTTTGACACACCATAACTTTTGATCCAAAATGAATTAGGTCATGTTCTTGTACTTTTTGAAAAGGGAAAAATGTATTCTACAACTTTCATGACCAAATTTTTTCCATTTGAAGCATTTTTGGATCAAAAAGTAAGGTTTGAAAAGTGACCTAAATTGACAAATTCCTTAAAAGTCAACTATGCCCTAAAAAAGTCAACTTTGCAAAAACTTCAAATTCTTGAATTTTGTGAACTTCAACCTTCTTCCATGATCAAATAAAGATCATATACACTCAAAATGATGAAGATCACCCCTTGGTTGGGTCATTGGGGGCCTCAGATGCCCTGATTTTACACTGACTTGTCTGAAAAGTCAACTCTTGATCAGATGACTTCCCCATGGAATTTCTTCATGAAAATTGATATGCACACTCCCTATACCATATAGAGACCAATGGAAACAAGAATGACCAAAAAATTTGGAGTTATGGCCTCTGAAACCAAAACCCTAATTTTAGGTCAACTGTGCAGTCAAACTTGGCTCTGCATCCATACCAATCCCAGTTCTTGTGATTCTTTTGCATTTTTTACTTTGAGAGGATGTAATATGATATAAGAACACTCCTGGATCCCTTTGAAGTGATTGATGGCCTTTGGGAGTGGCTCAAGAGGCTCTTGGACTGCTCAGATCACAAACCCTAGGTGCAGATGACTTAGAAACTATGCAGTGAATCAAAAATGAGATATGAGATGATATGATTGTGTTTATGCATATGAAATAATCACAAGCCATGGTGTGAATGGGTGAGGGCAAATTTGGGGTGTTTACAATCTTTGGTATCTTGGACAGGATAATCCCATCCAATGTTGACTGCTCTCCATGCCCTGTTGTCAAGTGATCTTAAGAATGCAATCATTCTTGGCTTCCAGTAGTCATAATTAGATCCATCCAGAATAGGTGGTCTATTTACTGACCCTATATCTCTGTCCATGTTACAGAATTTGTATTCCCTAGATCTCACCCAGTATAAACAGGCAGGGTGCCTGCTCTGATACCAATTGAAATTCTGTGATCAGGTATGAGATGTCCTAAGAGATGTCCCAACACTTGACAGATTTAACCAAAACTTAAATAGCAAGAAAAGTAAACAACACAGAAGTTTGTTAACCCAGTTCAGTGTATAACCACACTTACATCTGGAGGCTACCAAGCCAGGAGGAAATCCACTATAAGTAATATTAATTCTAGACTTAAACCACCCTGTTTAATCTATCACTTAATAACTACCCAATGCAATTTCTACCTAAGTCACAACTTAGATAAGAGTACCCTACTCACTCCCCCTCAATCACACAGTGATCAAGTTTACAAGTTTAATAAAATTGAAGACATTCTTCAAACAAAACAGCTTGATCTTACTTCACAGTTTCAATCAAGTCACAAATGCACTTATGCTTAAAAGCTCATAAAGTGGTACAATAAAAACAACCTGCTATTAAAACACTAGACACCCTATTTGGTCTTCTGAAATTCGTACACAATTCTATGAGTTTCTGTTGCTTAAATAGGTATCTGTAATTTGGGCTTTCTGTAGGATGATCCAGCCCTAATGCGCATGCAGCTTCCACCTTGAATTTAGGGTTTGTTACCTCCTAGATTCTAGGTGATTTAGGTCTTCTGTTTTAATCTGAATCTTCAATATAAAACTCCCTACAGATGCGCCTTGTTTTGTTTTATCCATCATTAATTAATTCCAGATAACTCTCCTTAAATATCTCTGATTAGTTAGTCAATAATTAATTCTGGTAGCAGGTTTGAGATGTCTCAACATCTGTTGGGACATCCTGAAAAACTGAACTTAAGTCATTTACACAATGTCCCAACATCTGGTAAGACATCCTGAAATAAGTTCATATACTCTGTTTGATAATGTCCTAACATTTGATAGGACATTCTGAACTGAATTCAATAATTCTTGTTGGTCAAAAATTCTGCCAATTCAAGACATCTACAAAACAAATCGGTTTTATCTCTTAAAAACACTACTAAGGTGTGATATCCTTCCGAGGGAGAATTTTAAAGAAGTTTTCCAAATTCACTTCTAGAATAACTCTCAAGTGTGCTTATTTATTACCAACTTAATGGTAACAATCATTTCCAATTCCACACTAGACCTTTCCTTTTCCACAGAAGAGAAGAGAATGAGGAAAAAAAACGGAGAATGATCTATCCATTATTCATGGAGACCGCGCCGCTACACTCGCAAAATTTCCATATTTTTTTCTCATTTAGCTGTTTCAGGAACTTGTTTTTGCAATATACATCTTTAATTGACAGTCACTGTTTTATAACTTCAGACCGTAGTTATGTTGAGGTTACAAGATTTAATCATATTTACCTCAATGGTTGGATTAGTAAAACTCAATAACATTACTAGGAGAGTTACTCATGAAATAACTTAGAGAAAAAGGAAAAGATAATTACAAATATCGGTGTGTCGACGTCCGACCCGGGCTTGTTATTTTTTAGAGGTGTTGATGCTTCATAGCTAATACTATTCTCTTAGTCCATCCGATAAGAAACAAATTATGAACATGTATTAGAAAAAAAAAATCTTGTTTGAATCATACATACTTTCGATAAATTAATATTTTAAATAATGGAGTGTAGTAAATAGAAAGAGTTCATTCCCATACACAATATAAAGTTATACAAAATGTTAAAAATAAAAATACAATCAGGTAAGTATAACTATATATGTAATCTATTCAAATATGTGTATGTGTGTGTGAAAAATTATTCCACTTTGACTGCAAACACTGTATGAACATAGTGTCTACCATCAAGCCATGTTAGAGACCCAAAATTGTATCCACCATGAGCTTCCTTGGCATAGAATGACACTTTATAGGTAATTCTTTCAACATTCTCTGAAAACACAAGTTTGTTTGGTAAGACATTAACAACCATTCCTTCAGGTGCATGCACCTTTGCAACATATGTGGTATTAGAGGCTCCCACATTGGTGACTGTTCTTGTGACCACTTTTACCTTTTGATTTCTTTTAAGTGTTTGTATAGAGATTGATGGGTAATTGATGTTGGATATAAGATCTTGAGAGGTTTTTGGGCAAGTTACATTCGTTTTAGACACTGAGCTTATGATTTTCTTTGAGTAGCCGTAATAACAAAGGAATCTGATGTAGTCTTCGATATTCGTTTCGAAGACTAAACCAGGGTTGAGAGCTTTCAGTGGATTGATTTCTCCAACTCCCATTTCGTGTGGATTGGCGATGTAGTTTGAGCTGTTGGTCACCGGCTTCTTCATGTTATTGTAGGTTGTAGCTGAAAAAACCGATCAACAAAACAACGTAAGTATATGAAATGCAGACATCAGACACATGTTTGATACTAGACTTGACACTGATATTGACACTGATAATCATATGAGAAAATAGAAGTGATTGAATATAACTACGTACGTGCATATATTAGTGTCGTGTTGGTATTTGACAGAGATACATGTCATCGCACTTAACACAGGTGGTAAATTAAAATATTAGAAAAAGATTTTGGTTTAGAACCTGTTGTCATTAATGCTGATTTGATCATTGAAGGACTCCATCTTCCATGTACTGATTTGATGAATGCTGCAGCACCTGTCACGTGAGGGCAAGCCATAGATGTACCGGATTTTATGCCAAATAAGGATGGCTTTTCTCCAATTGGAACGCTTCCTGGCTCATCACTTTTGGGAACCATGGCACCCAAAATGGCAACTCCAGGAGCCATGACATCAGGCTTCACAACAGATTGGTGAAAATAGTTAGTGCATTGTTCTCAACATGGAGGGCCGTGTTTTTTGAGGCCCTGTATAAGTTAACCACGACTGAAGTGTGGCAAATCAAATAGGGACTCTATTTTGTCATGGTTTAAAAGTGACAAATACTTTTAATATGCCTTTTTTATCTACAGTTTAAACGTGTCAAACTTTAGACCTGTGCGGTAGCCCGCCTTCAAAGACAACTGTGTCGATATGCTTATGTATTCTTGATACATAGCTAAATGAACTTCTTGTAGGAACAAAATGCAGAAAGTTTACCTTGAGAATATTTTCTGTAAGGCTAGAAGGACCTCTGGATGAAAAGGACGCAACGATTGGTGCAGGTCTAAATCTAGGAACTTCTATTGTTGGAAGAATTGTTGCAGTTGGATTCCTGTAACAAAAACATGATAGACTGAGAATATAGCTAGCATATTATTTCTCTACTATTTACATCCAACACAAAGATGAAAAATTATTACTGTAAAAGAGTTTGTGTAAAGATTGATCATGCTTACTTGGTAGAGTTTATGTACCGAAGGATCTGATGCCATTCAAGATTTCCAATCTCTGTGAAGGGAAATGCACCTGCATCAAAGGAAACATCTCTATTGTTCTCGTCGACGAGTAACATCCCCATGGCTCTTGCATCTTGTAAAACTAGCTTCTTGACTCGCCTTGAAATATTCGGATCATCGTTAACACAAACAACAATTTTGCCTGCTACTTTGGTATAATCTAGTGATCCAGGATAACAGTTACTGCAGTTCACAGAACACTTAGAATACGTTTCTTATGTCGGGATCTTTAAAGCCAAACAGTTGTTGTTAATGAGTACTATTAGAAATCATACCTAGCTTCTGATGTTGGTGCGAATTTGGCAGCAATTTCCTCTCCAAAGACAAGAGAATACATTGTTGAGCGAGTAAGGTTTGAGAAGTTAATGCCAGCGCCCTGACGACATATGAAAAGACAAAATTGACACTCTAGGTTGAAGGTATGTCTGGTATCGAACATTGACATGTACTGACACATGTAATTGCACTCAATCACTTCCAATTCCTTAAACTATTATCGGAACCTACATATCAATATCAGTGTCGTGTTTATTGTCCGTGTCTGTGTCTTGTGTCTGTGCTTCATAGATAGTTAAGTCTACAGTATTTCTTTTGGCATGGAAGCACTTGAGATAAAGAAACTTACTTGAAAAGTTTTTCCATTTCCAAGAACAACGGCCGACCGAAAGTTCCTATCAATATTAGAAGCTGAAACTGTAAATATCCACGGTGCTGTGTTCACAACAGTATAAGGATCAGGACCATCATTCCCAGCCGAACACACCACCATAACCCCCCTTTCTTCAGCATGAAATGCTCCAATGGCTATGGGATCATTCAAATAATCCGATTGCATTAGTGAGTTAAGTCCAATAGAGATCGAAATTATATCCACTCCATCCCTGATAGCATCGTCCATAGCCTTTAGAATCGTCGAACCCGAACAACCTTCTTCAGAACATGTTTTATAGGCTGCAATTCTAGTAGAAGGTGAACCACCTCTTGCTATTCCTCTTGCTAAACCATAATAACTAGCATTGTTTACAAATACACCTGCTGCGGTTGACGCGGTGTGAGTTCCATGTCCAATGGAATCTCTTGGTGAACCTTTGGCTCCTTCAGTACGAGTCTTGTTGCTATTTAAAGTATCTTGTGTATTATAGTATCTCGCACCTATAAGTTTCCTGTAGTTTTTCTCAAAAGAATTTAAATCTAGCTTATAATAAATTAGCATTTTTTTAACATTTGTAAGATAAGGAGAGTGATGACCTGTTGCAATTAGATTTCTTGAAATCATGACCCTCCATGCAAACTCCTTTCCATCTTGAAGGGATCTTGCCTATACCCTCATCTCTGAAACTGGGTGACTCTGGCCATATCCCTTGATGCAGAACACAGATAAGTATTATATAATTGAATAATATTCAAACAAATTGTTCATAATATTCAACAGGAAAACTCTAGTAAGGTCTTTGAAATTCATGAATTAGTAATTGATGAAGATGATGGACCGTCTTTGAAAGCGTGAAGGTGGATCAACGCGCAGGGTTCAAAATTTATTAATGTTAAATTGTGGTTAAATAATACCTCATAAAATATTATCATGATTAAATTGTAATTAAATAAAGTTTTTATCGGTCATGTCACAGATAAACTGCATCTGTCCTTTAAAGATGACCTTCAAAAACTTAAAGTTAGAAAAATACAACATATGACCATCTTTGAAGACGTGTAAGACGAATACGTAATCTCAAATTTGTCAGAGATAAACTATATAAGACCTCAGAAAATATATGTGAAGTTAAATCTTGATTAAATAGTAACTCTATTTGCTTTTTTTGTGATTAAACTATGATTAATTTACAAAGGTCTTCAAAATCGACTTGCATACACGATCCGCACTGCTTTATTTTCAACATGAAAAAATATTCACTTGTCAAATCAAAGGAATCCATAATATAGAAATGCATCACCTCCTGCTCTTATGTCCAGTCTTTTCTCCTGTGTTTATCAATGGCTGAGAGTTCATAAAAAACAACTCAATAAAAAATACAGTTTTTGAAAAGAGATAAAATATGGATGAACGGTTGTGCCAATGGATGAACGGTTGTGATGATGGCAGCAGAGACAACAGGAGAGAGCCGTAGGAGAGGATCCATATTCCATGATATATGATGTAATTTGCCAAGGTTTCAATGTGCAGCTTATTAAAAAAAAAGTTTTCAATGTGCATGAAGGGTAAATAGTTATTATTGATTGTCTCAATGAAAAACCATTTGACGTATAGTTAGGTATGCAATCGGTTCGGTTTGGATCGATTTTTAATCAAAAAAAGGTCTGAACCGATGATATCTTCATCGGTTTGGTTTGATTTGGTTTTTATCATTTTTCAAAAATAGAACTGAACCAAATTAACTGGTTTAGTTCGGTTTGGTCTGGTTCATCGGTTTATAATATTTTTTTTTTCAAATATTATATTCATGAGTATATTATTTACTATCGTATTTTTTAGTATATTTTATGCTATTATTTTTAAAATAATACATTTCATATAATCTTTATTTAATGTTCTATTTTTTCAAAACAATTACAAGTTTATCTTAATCCACACGAAACAATTAATTGATTTTCATCGCACACGAAATAAGTTGACTATTAAATATAAAAGTTGACACTTGACATCAAAAGATTGGAAATAAATTTGAAAGCTTAACAAATAAAACACAACAAAACACACATCAATTAACATGTTTCACACCTAAAACACACATAAAAACTATTTTTTAACAAGATTATAAGAAATTTTGTTGAAAAAGAAAAAACAAAAAAGATTAAAAAAAAAATAAAAAAAAAAGAATTATGAAAATTAACAAAGAGAACTTGAACACAAAAAAGAACATAATATATCATAACGACACTATAGAAAACAATAATTACGACAGACAACGAGAGCACAATTCAGTGAAAGCAGATTTTTTTTACTTATGTTTTCTACTTTATATGTTTTGGAGTTTGGTTCTAAATGTGTGTTTTGTTGAAAGTAAGGAAATGTAAACAAAGATGGAGAATTGTTAGAGCGATACAAAATTTAGGCTTAAGAGCAATGCTATTTAGTACGAATGAATTTGAAGAAGAAATGTAAGAATGCACATATGTCACTATTTTAGAGGTTAATTTTAAATTTAACTTCATTTTTAATAGGGATCATAGGGTAATGGTGATAATGAATGGTTGAGATTTATTCTTGCATTTCTTGTTTTCATATTTTCTTACTATTAAACATTTTCCTAGGCTTAATGATGGGTGAAAAAAAAGATTTATAGCGTAATTATATCTATTGGTTCGGTTCATCGGTTTGACAATTCCTAAAAATAAAAACCGAGAAACTAACCAAATCACAACGATTTTCATTGGTTCGGTTCGGTTTTAGAACGAACCATAAATATTTGATTTTATTTCGGTTTAATTTTGTTTGAATTGTCGATTTAATTGGGTTTTTTCTGATCCACATGCACCTCTAATAATTGTAATCATAATAACTAGTTGTAGCAATCATACTAGCAATCATAATAGCTAGTTGTCACAATGGATGATGTTGATGCTTCAACCATCAATAGGAAGTGAATACTCAAAAGAGGTGTAATAAGTTATGACAAATCTTTTTCTTATGATAACACTATTTGTTTTGGGTTTATATTTAATGAATTTGTAATTCTAGGGTGTGTTTCGTTTTAAAAAAATGTGAAGACAGAAATATGTAAGAGACACGGTTAAGAAAAAAATTAAATTTAAATTATTGATTAGTATAAAAAAAATTAAAATATTGATTAGTATAAAAAAAATTAAATTTAAAATATTGATTAGTATAAAAAAATAAAAAGAAAGAAGAAAACAATATTTTACTTTATTTAAAAAATATTAAATGTTTGTGCTAAATTACTTTCGGTCATATTACTTTTTTCGGTTTTCACCGCCAGTTTAATCTGGTTTGAAGGTCAGTTCTGACATCAAGTGGTTCCAGTATCCTCTTATTGCAGTTGCGGAAAATCAAACAATAATTCTTCACTATGTCAAAATTGACATTTAACAGCGCACCTTAGACAACGCTTTATAAAGAAAGCGCTGCTATAGGTCAAAATTAAAAGAAAGCTTTATAAAGGAAGCTTCCTACCAATTTCAACATCAATTATCACTGGACCAATTAACGATTGATTTACTTCCAATCATATTTATTAAAAATAATTTATTTTTAAATTTATTGAATAATTAATATGTCTGATCTAATTATATATTAGATAATATTAATTATTCAATGAATCTAAAAATATAAATTATCTCATATTAGAGTATTCTTCAATTAAAATTAATTTATTTTTTATATTTAATTTAAATTAATTAATTAAATAATACACTTGGGATTATTAACTTTTAAGTATAATTAATAATAATATATTTTAATAATTATACAATGTGAAATAATTATCTTATATTCAATTTTTTAAAATGACAAGTTAAATAAAAACTAAGACCGGAGGTCTATTTCATATTAAACAAAAATAATCTAGAGATGCATTTCAGTCTATTATTTAGATATATCTTAATATGCATATCCAAAATAACATGTATTTATTTGAACGTTTTTATTCACTGAGCCGATTTTATTAAGGATTCAATGATATTTCTGAAGATGCATAACCAAAAATGTCAAGCGTAAAATTGGATAAAACACAGCCTTGCATGATCTTCTTCATGCTGAGAAAAGTCTTCATTTTTCAAAACTCTTAAAATTTTTCTCTCATTCTCAATTAACTTTTCAACACCAAAATATTATTATTGTATTTCATCACATCAATCAAAGGGAGTCAAAGAAGTTGGAATTGCAAGTAAATTTCATTCATTTCATATCTCATTCCTTGCATTAATTTGGTTTCTGAGCTGAAAAAGAACGTTGAGTCAGAATATGCATCTCCAGACGAAGTTTGACGTGGTCCGAGTATGCATATCCGAATTGTCCTGTTTGTTTGAGTTTTAAATATGTTCTTATGTTTTTGGTATTATTAGATATGATGCACTCAAATATGTTTCCCAAAGTTATTGTTAGTGTGGATGTTAAAAACTGTTGAAGTGAAGCAAGGTGTTAAACCATGTGAAGTGGATGATGATGTTAAATTGTATGCTCAGTCAATCATTGTTGAGGTAAATGTTTGAGTTGTTTTAGATTTACTCGGTAAAGGAGAGGATAACTGCCAATTTTTCCTATTGTCATCTTATACAAGAGATAATGATGCATAAGGAATCATACATAAAGTTATACGGGAACAAAGAAAATTAAGATGCAATTATCAATGCTCGCATTCCTTGCTTAGTGATGGTCTAACACCATTTGAAAAATGGACGCGCTTCTCGGAAATGTGATATCATATAGCAAGTGCTTACGATATGGTGTGTATTGATTTAACACGATATGATTTCTCAAAAATATTCATTCCACTTCAGAGTAAGCCACCTCAAAATTCATCTGAACGCATCATGTGTATTGGTTAACTATGAAAAAAATAACATTTTGTACATATTTACTTGAAATCGAGATGTCTTATACCAAAGACATCATCAGTGTGGGTAACACATTTCACACAAGATGATAAAACTTGGTCAAATCACTTTATGGAAAGGATGGAAGTGTTCAACACGTTGAGCGACATTGAAAGGAAATACAAATAAGGAAATATCAAAGAAGGAACCACCAAAATTTAGGTAGTAACATATCTTTTAATGTAACTTAATGTTAATATAACAATTTAACTCATTTTTTTATGTAACGCATAACGTATTTTATATAAAATTTGATGGTAATTTTTTTGACAATTTTTGTTCTTCTAATTTTTTGTATTGCATAATACACTAATTCTTGATTCTGTGTGAACAATGGGTTGGGAGGGTTAGGAGATGCTTCTTATGACACCCATTTTAATTATTAAAAACAATATAGGGGACATTACGAATGTACATCTCTGTAAATCTCCTTATTTCTAGAAAAATATGGCATAATTGGAGATGCATCTCCGAACACACCTTTAAATTATAAAAACAAACGCAATAGAGGACTACACAGATCTGCATCTCTGTAAATCCCCATGATGATATAATAGGGTGTGTTAGGTCCTTATTGATCTACAACTTCTAAAATCGGGGTCACTCATTTCATTTTCTTTACACAAACCAGAATGAATGCATATCCCCATCTTGCATTTGTGTATTTCAATGGCGTAAAACACTCATTTCAATTTTCTTTAAAGAACTGTCCTCCTAAAAAGAATCATCCACACTTTTAGTTCCTTCTGCTAAAATCGTCGCTAATCCAATCGCTTAGTAAATTGCTGCTAAAATCATCGTTAATTATGTCGCTAAGTTGTAAAAATCGCCGATAAATTACAGGAGGGACAAAAAATGTGGATGAAAAATTATAGAAAGATCATTCTTTAAAGAATGGTTTTTGAAGAATTAAAAATGAAATATGAGATATATAAGAGGACCATAAACCTAATTTAACCATAAATAAATAATAATATAAGAGAATCCAAATTCATATATCATGTTAGTGAGACATGGTATGCAATTTTTTTATTACTAATAAAAAATGATTTAATTGAAATGCACTGATAATATAAAATGATTTTACACTGTTATTTAATCATAGACGTTGAATTTAAGAAGAAGATTTACTTTTATTTGAATAACCTGTAAAGTAATATAAACAGATGACGGTGATGAATCGACAATGTAAATTTTTTTACATTATCAATGCATAGTAATTCATCTAAAAAAATCTAATTTTGTTAATCATATGTTATACCATATATTAGACATGTCAATAAATCATTAGTATTTAAAGACCGAGTATACATGACAATGACATGGATTTATTTATGTCACTCCTGTAACTATATCATTTTTAGTGTCCGATTGAGTCCGTAACTAAATCAAATAGAGAACCATAAATATAGATTTTTAAAAGAAGCATTAAAAGAAACACCATTTAGTGATTCATTTTCTTTGTCAGTAAATCGGTCAAGATACTATACAAACTCCAATCCTTTAACGCGCTCATAAAAGTCTATAAATGCAAAAAAATACATACATGACTGATTATATAAAGGGAAATGCTAACGAGTGCCCTCAGGGAGAGATTAAAATGGCAAGTTGAAAATTATTTAATAGATTAAAAAAACATGTTTCTTTCTAAATATATGTGTATTCAATGCTTTGAAAAGAGAAATAAACAATTTTTAAAAGTATATTATGTGCATTGAATAAATTGAACACGATATATTTTTCTTATTTAGAATTCTTAACATGGCACTGGTTAGCATGACCATTATATAAATTATGCAAAACACTTACTAAGCATTAATATAGCACACAAACCAATCAACTCGTTTTAATTAGCTCTCACACACACACACACACAAAAAAAAAAGACCACACAAATCAACCAAATTCAAAGTTTTAAAATTGGACCGGATCGATTGAATCGGAAACCAAAGTGGTAACTGGTCAGATTCAATTATTGGATCAGATATGTAATTCAACTGACGAGAACCGGTGTAAACCAGTAAAAACCGACAAACCGACAGTTTTGAAAAATTGACGATTCAAATGCATTTAAAAAAAAATTAAAACGACATCATTTTCCATTATTTAAAAAAAGAAAATAAAAATATAAGAGAAAATTGATATTCTTTCCTTAAAAAATTGGTGACAACAGTGTTAAATATATTAAATAGAGGCTATTGTAGTATTATACAATGATAGGTTGTGAAATTTGAACATACACTATTTTCTCTCTTATATGATTCATATCATTGATTTTTTATTAGTTGTGTTGAGGTGTTGAATAAAATAAATGGTAATGTTTGATTGATAGACAACAAACATAAATTTATATTTGAGATTGATACTTTGATTAAATTATTAAATCAATTACAATATTTAACTCAACTTTATAATTGATTCAAATTTGAATTTAAATTATAAACTTGTAAAATTATGATATTTTTAAATTTTTTAGGTATTAGTGATTTTTTTCCGACACAAAGTTATCTGGTTTAACCGATTTAATATCTATATAATTTTGTTATAGTGACAAGTTTATTCAACCGAGTTATCCGGTTTTATTCATTTTAGTCATACGGTTTGACCAGTGACTCGATGGTTTGACCAATAAACCAGTGATCTAATACCTTCACCGATTCGATAATCGGTTATGTGTCCAAATATTTATAAATCAAATGATAACAAGCATTCAATCATAAGATGGATAATGAATGACATCAATAAATACTTGGTTGAGTAAATTTTTTTTATCATGTATCATTTATAAATAGTCATGCCAATGGAACAGGGCAATGACACTTTTTACTTTTCTCTTACCCAAACTCGATTTTCGTAATAAGTCTTTATCCCTCGCCTCAATTTCCAACATAGACGAATAATTAAACTTTAACCCCATCCAAAATGAGTTTAGGTATCTCCTCCCACTCAATCACAAAAATAATTCAAACATATATTTCAAATAATAAACTACTAATCAAAATAGTAGTGCATTAACCATACAAATAATATTTCAAATAATCAAAATTAAATAAGAATGTGTAACATCGTAACATTGTGATAGCTCACATAAGCATGTTAGATTCTTCACTTTCTTTATGCGCTTATTACATATTCTTTAAATCTAAACTCTCAAATTTAAAAAATCCTAAAATTATGTTACTTAGTTTATTATCGATATAACTTATACCATTATATTATCTAATTAATAATATTTACATCACTCCTAATACGACTTCTTCAATTTTCTATTTATGGTAAGGATAACCATATCAATATAATATATGTACGTTTTGTTGGAACTGATGAAAAAATTAGGGTTTCAAGAAAAAAGAAGAAAAATAAGAGACAAAACTGAATTGTCAAAACAAAATCCTTATTGACAGAAGTTGTTATTTACATAATTCCATTCCTTTTATATAAGTAATAAAACCCCAGATCCAAAACTTACAAAGTGAAAAATATAAAGCTACGAGTTATACTTTGACACAACAACTAAAATCTGTATTCGACAAAGTCGAATACAACCATCTCTAAACAACTCATTTCGACTGATTTGAACACACCACAATCGAACTCAAACTTGAAGCACTAAAATTATCAGCTTCTAACACACCTTCCAATTCATGCTTTCAAGGCTTCTCATTATGATACTTTTCTTCAACTCATCAAACCTGGATTTTTTCAGAGGCTTAGTGAGTATATCAATTACTTGTCATTCTGCATTGCAGTGCTCAAGTTCAAGCTTTCCTTTGTTAACTTGATCCATCAAAAAATGATACTTTATCTTTATGTTCTTACGTCGATCTTCACATAGGATGATTCATCAGGTCGATAACTGACTTGTTATCCACAAACAACTTCATTTTCTTAGGATCCATTATCTTGATCTCTTCGAGCAATATCTTTATACATGTTACTTGACATGCTTCATATGATGCAACCACATACTCAGCTTCATAAGATGACAAAGCCACAATGTTTTTCTTTCTTGAAATCCATGAGATTGGCACACTTCCAACCGTTAATATGTAGCCTGCAAGACTTTTTTTTTCTTATCTTGATCTCCATTGAAATTTGAATCACTGTAGCCACATACATATGTATCTGTGTTGGTATTCTTTTTCTTATACGTCAACACACAATGATCAATCGTACCTTTGATGTATCTTAGCACTCTCTTGACTACTATTAAATGACATTTTGAGGTTTTTTCATAAACCTGCTCAATAATCTGATACTTTGACAAATGTTTGGCTTGGTATTGAAAAGATATCTGAAGGATCCAATTATTTGTTTGTCCAATGTTGCACTTAAAAACTCATCATTTGTTTCCTTTCTCAACTTTGCTCTAGTCTCTAATGGTGTAACATATGCATTACAATTACTCATCTTGAACCTCTTCAAGATGTCTTGGTCATACTTCGTCCGGTGCAGAAACATTCATTCACTTGTGTCTTTAAATTCCACCCCTCAGAAATATGAGAAAATTTCATATGTCATACATTCCAAACTCATGCATCAACTTCGACTCAACTCCTTTGATTTATGCATCTTCTGCCCCTATAATCAGCATATCGTCCCATACAAGAATATGATGACTTGACTAAGCCTGCTTGCATTATTGATATACACTCCATATTCTGAGACACATTTTGAGAAACTTTCATCACTTAGGAAGCTATCTATTGTTTTGTTTCAAGCTCTTAGGGCTTGATTTAAACTATAAAGATCATTTCTCAATCTATATACCTTCGACTCATGTTTTTTAATTTCGAATCCTGGTGGTTGAATGACAGAATTCTTCTTCCAAAGGTGAATTTAGAAATGTTGACTTTACATCTAGTTGATTTATTTTCCATACTTTATATGATACAGTCGACACAACAATTCTGATGGTTTCCAGCCTTGCCACAGGAGCATAAACTTCGTCGAAATCAATACCTAGTTTTTACAGAAAACCTCTTTCCACCAATCTCTCTTTTTTCTTAGCAATCTCACTATTTGTCTTTATCTTCAACTTGTAGACCCATTTCACATCAATTAGCTTCTTGATTGCTTTTTCAACAAGTTCCCAAGTCTTGTTCTTCTCTATTTCCCCAAGTACTTCTTGTATGGATGCTAACCAATTCAAATCATTTATGGCTTGATCCAAGTCGACTGGTTCTAATTCATCCATTATCATTACGTCTTCTATTAAATCACCATCTGAATTGAATGATTGATATGGAAGTCTCTCATATCCAGCTAGTCTTGTCGACTTAGTTCTTGCTCTAGTTGATTTCCTAACATTATGCCCAAGTGGTTCTTCATTTCGATTGGTTGTGACTTCAGTCTATTGGTCTTCATCAAGCACAATTATGATTATTTCTTTCTCATGTCGAATTGACCATTTACTCCAACCCCACCTTTTGCTTTCATCCATTAGAATATCTCGATTGACCACAAGTTTATCATCATTTGGTGAATACAGTTTGTATGCACCAGCCGAATGATAACTTGTGAGTACCACAACCTGACTTCAATCATCTACTTTCTTCCTTAAGTGTTCAGGTACATGCTTGAAACACGTTGATCAAAAGACTCTAAGATGACTAACATTTGGATTTTGTCCTGTCCAGGTCTCATAAGGTGTCTTCTCGACTATCTTCTTTGTTAAACATCTATTTAGAATGTATATTGTTGTCGATGTTGTTTCACCCCAAAATCTCTCTAGCACTTCTTTAGCTTTTAATATGCTCTTAGTCATGTTCGATATACTTCTTTTTTTCTCTCATCTATACCATTATGCTTAGGTGTATAGGGTGAAATGACCTCAAGCTCTATACCTTCATCCTTACAAAATCTTGGAAAATCTCTAGAGGTGTATTCACCATCTCCATCAGTTCTCAATTTGTTTAACTTGCATCCACTTTGCTTCTCGGCATGCAATTTAAACTTCATGAATTGTGTGAATACCTCACTTTTCCTTTCAATAAGGTAAATCCACATATATCTAGTGAATTCATCTATGAAGGTTAGGAAATAACAATTACCTTCACTTGACCTTTTATTAAAAGGTCCACACACATCAGAGTGAACAAGCTCCAGCTTTTCTCTCAACTTCATGTAAAATTCATGTTTAAATGCCTTCCTAGCTTGCTCTTCCTTGCAGTATTCCTCACATGCTTGCCTTGGTTCTTTCACTTGAGGTAAGCCATACACAATATTCTTTTGTTGAGCTTACCTATACCTCTTCAATTTAGGTGTCCATACCTGTGATGCCATAGTCAGTTCCTGTCTTTGACAAAAGTCGAACAAAGATATTGATGATCAACCGTGTTGATCTCAATCTTGAAATTTTTGTCATCTTCTAATGGTGCCTTCGGGATCATCCTTTCTTCACCATTATACAACTTCATAAGATTTTCTTCCAACTTCATGTTATACCCTTTGGCAAGTAATTGACCTATGCTTATCAAGTTCCTTGTGCGTAGCTTGCTAAACATCGCCCATATTCACTTCCAATACAAGCACTACAAAGTTCACGATTTCAACTACATCTTGAAAGCTGAAGATAACCTTCATCTGCGCAATCCATCTCTCGTAGCTCTTCCCTTTGAAAACCGGTAGGTTGGCTAGAAATTGGGTTGAAGTGGTATTTTGTGTTTTCCATTATAGATTCTTTCTAAATCATAATCGGGTTCGTGTTACCAATTTGTTGGAACCGATGGAACAATTAGGGTTTCAAGAAGAAGAAGAATAAGAGAGAAAAGAGTGAAAACTGAATTGTAAAAACGAAATCCTTATTGAGTGAAGTTGTTATTTATATCATACCATGCCCTTTAGATAGACAACAAAAACTCAAACCCGAAACTTACAAAATCCAAAATTTAAAACTACGAGATACACTTCAACACAACAACTATAAACTGTATTCGACTCCATCGAATACAATCATCTCTAAATAACTCAGTTCGACTGAATCGAACACACCACATTCAAATTTTGACTTGAAGCACTAAATTATCAACTTCTAATATCAACTTCTAATATGTTTACACTATCTTTTTATAATTCTCTTTAACACACATTTTCTTATTGACTTAAATAGATTTGACTCATTTTTTTAGAAACGAAGTTCACATGTTAACAAGAGTGTTTTAACACTTATCTTTGATATAGGTAATATTCTTTCTATCATTGATATGCAATTTATATGAATTAATCAATTACATACTCATTTTAAAATGAAGGAATCATAATATAATTAAAATGAATATCTTTCTAACTTGAATCTATAAAATACTTTCTCTCATTCTATTTACTATAGATTTTTTTATAAAATTAATTGAATAATTAATAGTATATTGAATTTATAATAGATTGGATATACAAATATACATATTGACATTTTTTTCATCAAATTAACATTTTTCAACTGAATTGATTAATTTAATTCGAAGATGAATTTAAATATAATGTTGGCAGAATAAAAATAAATATTGCTCACCTGTGTCAATGAGAGCAATGATTATATCATTTGATGAATGTTTGGGAGTAGTGACAGAAGGTTTCATTCCCAAATCTGAATCTAAAAAATCCCAAGATCTTGTTGTATGCAATTCTAGAACTGGATCTGGGAACACTGACACCACACCATCGTGCCCTGTTTACCAATCACAAACTTATAGTTACCTCTATATCAGACAAATTCATTTATATTATACAGCCTGTTTATTTATTTAAAATTTATATGATTTATCAACTAAATAAATTACATTCTAAATAATTAATTGTATTCTTTGTATTATTAAAAATATTTCACTTTTACTATAACTTATGCAGAGTAGTTATTATAGATATTATAGAGTTAGACATCATAATTCATTTTTATTCTCTTTAATTATTAATTATTAGTACTAATCGGGACAGATTTTGCTTAAAGCAAAGAATCACTATAATTAAATTGACACTATGTAAATTTTAATTACAATTAAAATAAAATTTGATTTTCTTATTCATTCAACAAATTGATGTATCCCTCATTAAAATAAAATATAATTTTTTATATATAAATATAATTTTATTAGCACGGTTTAAAATATAGATAAATAAAAAAGAGAGTAAAATGTGTTGAAATGTCTTAAAAAAAAAAGGAGGAAAAGTCAATGAATCATAGAAATTAAGAATAAAAAAGAAAGAAAGGAAAGAGAAGATGAAATACCAGATAATGCAGAAGCTTCATTCTCTGTAAGCATGGCAGAAAATCCACTAAAAGCATGACTGTAGTGGTGAATAAGTTTTATTCTCTCACTTTCTTCACTGAGAAAATTAAAAACATTTCCATTCCATTAGTTCGATTAATCAAAATATCGATTTTAATTTAAGGATAAAAATGAATTAGTATTGTAAATAACCTTGGAATGATTGATGATAGTAACTGAAGATGAACTGATTCAGGTATTTGTCCATCGTCTACATCAATGTTGTTTTGTGGTGAAATTGAATTTCCCATATAAACAACATAAGGCTATATATAAAAGAAACAATAATTTGATCACTCAATTATCATAAAATAATACAGATGAAAAGAAAGAAAGTGTTATAATATGAACCTTAGTAATTTGATCTGCAATTATAGTATTGCAGATATAAAGAGAAGCTAAAAAGAGGAAAAGAAGAAATTGAAGAAGACACAACTCCATTGTAGATGAGGTTCAATTGTTGTTGTTAATGAAGAGAATTTCTTGTGCAATTGTTCATTTTATAAGCTACTTGGTGTGTGTATTTTTCTTGCTTAAAGAATGAAGCATGTGAGAGCATATTTGTTACTTGCTTCTTTGGATGTAATGGTATAACTACGGTTACTACTAGTACTATTTTATTATTGTTTTTTTTCTTTTTTCCCTTTATTCTCTCTGCCATTAACTAGTTCTATACCAATGGATAATGCTAATATTGAGTAAAAAAAACACTGATGCTGATTGAAGAATAATTTCACACTCATTATTGCTTGTCAAGATCAATTAAACTATATAGGATTTTTTTTCTTTTTATATGAACCGTTGGAAATGGAAGGTTTTGTTAGAAATTGAAAATAATACTTGGTTTAAAATTGGTAAGAAATTAATAAGCATGAATATGAGACGAATATGAGCTAGTGTGTGAATAGATGAATTTAAAAAAGCTCTTTAAAGTCATATAATGGAGAGATATTACATTTTTGTAGTGCTTATTTTAATAGAGGTTGATTATGTAATACCCTTCTATTCCACAAACAATTATAGAAAAATATTTTATATTATTAGAGTAAAATAAATGAGAAATGTGTCACATATAATCAAAACATCATTAGTATTCATTATCCTGTCCCATAACACGGATTACATGTCCATCATTAACATAATAATCGACAACTATGTAGCGGAATCTTACTTTCAATTCAAGTCACTAAACAAATTGCTTCATAAAAGAAATACATCCAAATCAAAATAACATCAACAATGTGAAAATTCTAACATAAACCAAAAGAACACGAGGTTCGCACACAATTCCCAACTGTTATCCCTGAATTTTAACGCTAGCAATTAATGAGGTCATTTGGCTTAATAAAGAGTTTTCTCATTATGAGCTAAAAGTGAGGTTTTCGACCTTACTCATTAAAAGGATGAGAGTCGAAGGAGCCTACTTAACAATTTGGTACTTAGAGAAATTCTAAGTTAAAATAATTTCTAAGTGTTGGGATGATTCGACCATGTTGAGTTTCGACAAAAATGGCAGTTACACGAGTTTAACATGTTCAAGTTTGGAGGGAAGTTATGTAATTTTCAATTCAAATGTAGAGACAAGTGGCGCAAGATCAAGTTTCTTCAACACATTAGTGGTACAAGGGTTATCATCTTAGGATAGTCTTAGGAATAACCGTAAAAAACGGTTACTTTGTAATGTATATAAATAACTTAGTCTAGTGTTATAATAAGTGTGTGAAAATCATATGTACTAGTAACTCCGTATACTCAAAGTATCCGCGTGTAGAGAAAAGAGTGTAGTGAGAATGTACGTGATTGAAACACCACCAAATTTATCTTCAATGTCAAATTTATCTTTGAAGTCATTTATCCTTTACAAGCCTTTATTTTAAAGCATTTATCTTTCAGAGTCATTTACCTTTTCAAGCACTTTTACTGCAATTCTTTTACAATTATTGCCTTTACTTTTCCAGCACTTTAACATTTTGCCTCACATTTATCATCTCTTTACATTTTCATCCATTTACGTTTCCAAGCTTTGCCTTTCTTTTATTTACTTTTGAAAGTTCTTGCTTTACTTTATTTCTTTTATGTATAAACACCTTCTGAATCCTGTTGAAGGATTCAAGACCCTTTTTCCCAAAAACATTATAACACCAAATCAACCTTTTTTAGCACATGTCCTAGGATCAATCTGGTCGATCATGCGAGTAACTGAGGATATTTTGGTATCTTCAGAGAACCAACAATTATTTATCAATTTTGGGGGTAAACACCAACCCGATGTTACATGACACAGATCAGGACACCTTTAAAATATTACTAAAAATGATAAATGAAAATGCTCCAAGACTACATCCTCCAGCACCACATATCTACTCTTGATTATTTGCAAGTTATTCACATAAGAGACAACATTTCCAAGCAGACGGGGTGAGAAAATCATAGTTCATTATGAAAATATATTGACATGGAAAATAAACAGAACAAGAAACAACAATGTCATGGCATCATCAACAAATCTTCACAACACATTCACATTTACATCATTCATATGCAATGTAAACAAGAATGAAATGCAAAGAATGCATGTGGTACCGATCTCCATGGATGGACACTGACCATCAACCCTCCAAACAAGAGCACAACATAATCAACATATTACTTCAATCCGCACAATGAGATTGAAGCTACCAATGAACCGAAGTCCCAACATAATATGTTGTGAAATGCAATGATACTAAATTCTTCACAATGGTCCAACCTAGATACTTTAGTGAGGATTGAGCTAAAGTGAAACACATCATGTACTTCCTCAACTGTGGCACATGAAACACATCATGTAAATTCGCAAGTGACGGTGTTAAAGCCACCCGATAGGCAACCTTTCTTATCCTCTGCATAATCTGATACAAACCAACAAAATGAGGAGTGAGCTTTCTAGAATTCAAAGCTCGGTCCACACCTGTCATTGGAGTAACTCTTAAGAACACGTGATCTCCCTCCTGGAATTCAAGTTCTTTTCTTCTCTTATCATGGTAACTCTTCTGACGACTGTGCGATGTTTTCATCCTTTCCTGAATCATCTTAATCTTCTCCATTGTCTCTTGAACAATCTCAGGTCTGAGTACATAACTCTCTCTTGACTCATACTAACACAATGGAGTTCGACATCGTCTACCATACAACGCTTCATAAGGAGTCTGAAAGGAAATTAGCGATCTAAACACAGCAGAAAACAAAAATTTACCTTTAGAGATCCTTAGAAAAGGTCATGATCTGTGATAGAAAGGTTACCTATTGCGGAGATGGTTAAAACAACCTTGTAACTTTTGTATCACTTGTAACTTTGTAACCTAGATACTTTGTAAAATAAGGGTTTAGGGTTTGAGAGTCGTGGCTCTCTTAGGAGTTAGAAGTCTCCAATCTACAGTATAGGATGCAAGGTGGAAGGCATAGGTACATGGTCCAACTAGAAGCCTTTAGGAAATGGTTGTTCTTGGACAAAGTTTTGAAGCAAGTCTGGGATAACTTGTAGGTCAACAAACCATGACAGGTTCTGGATATCAGTAGAAGACAGAGTCATCACAGATGGTTATAAAGGATGTGAGAAAGAGTCTCATATCAAAGGTTTTAAACGACTAGAGTTTAGTCTTAGATAAAGATGTTCATTGAAGGTAGTGATTAGGATAAAGTTATAAACGAGAGAGTTTAACTTTAGGGTAACACTACAAGATAGTGAAGTCTTCATCCTATATTGGTATCCCCCAGGTGTAGGTTTGTTAACATTGAACTGAGTCAAAATATTTTGTGTACTTTACATTCTACTATTTACAATTTTCTGTATTGTGTTCTTGACTGAGATGTCCCAACATTATGTCATAACATATGTTGGTTATTGTGCTGCCTCACTTCAAAACAACAGCTGTGTATTCATCCTTGTTTCCTAAAGTGCAGTAATAATTGTTTTAACATTAAGATAGGATACTGGAGTATCTGCATAACCAGAATTTCATATGCATCTACTGAACTTCTTTTACAGATGCATCTTCAGAAGCATTCAGTGGAAAAACAAGTGTTGCGTCTGGATATGTATCTCCAAAAGTAGGGGGCATAAAAGGAAATGCATCAGGTGGCTGAGCGTATTATGAGGTGGATTAATAAATTCACAAATTTAGATGTTTTTCTTTCCTTGAACATTTTTCTTTCAGAGTAATAGTTTCTACCATTATTTTCTAGATGTTTAATGGTTACAATTTCACGAAAATTTTACTCTGCATCCCCATATCCATATATATTTTTAAAAATTCCAATTTTATCCTTTTCATTTTTTATTTAATTATTTTTACTTTTTACCGCGAAATCAGATGATTCCAAAATTACTTTTAGGCCGTACACAACGAGAATCAGAAGTAATAAGGAAAGGATGTCTGAATTGTATTACTTTCAAACTAGAACTAGCAAGGTGATTATTTTTGATGCTTAATGTTTCTAAACTGGAAGTAGCAACAAAATGATTTCCGATTTGTAATTGATAAGAGCAGACATAAACCAGAAGTAGTGATGTTGTGTTATCCTGTTGGTATATTTTGCAATACTGGAAATCCTGATGTTAGGTTATCCGGTTATATTTGTTTGTAAACCAGATAACTTGGAGGTGAGTTATCTGAAGCGTGTTGTTTTATTTTATGTTTAATTTATGTTTGTCACTTTTGTTAGGAGACATGGACATTCCTTTGATGATATGCGGCAAAGACCAGACAAGTGTAGATACAACATAAATATTCTCAACTACAAAAAAATTTCCTACAATAGAAGAGGCGACTCGGTGGATCAGGGAGGTTGGACTTAGAAATAGAGTCACTGTTATAATAATCTGTTCAGACACCAATACTAGCAAGAGAGAAAGAAGTGAAAAAGTTATATTTGACTGCGATAGAGGTGAAAAATACAAAGAAGAGAATAACGAAACAAAAAGTGCTTCCAAATAATGTAATTGTCATTTCAAAGTTAGATCAACACATTCAAAAGATGGTTCTGGTTGAATTGATGTAAGATGTGGAGTTCACAACCATAGTTTACCTGATAGATTTGAAGGTCAATCATTTATGAGTCAACTCAATGATGATGACCAATAACATATTGTTGATTTGTCAAAATGTCATGTTCCTCTAAGGCACATATTGTTGTCATTGAAAGAACGAGATCTGAACAATGTGACTCGAATCACCCAAATATATAAACATAAGAGTAAGATTTAGAGAAAAAAATCAGGGGACCTAGAATGAAAATGCAATAGTTGTTTAAGTTGATAGAGGAATCTGATTATGTTTATTATAGTAGGAAAAAAAATGAGTCAGAAGTTGTGAGAGATATCATCTGGGCCCATCCAGACTCAATGAAGTTGTTAAATATGTTCCCGATTGTGTTGATTATTGATAGTACTTATAAAACCAATAAGTATAGGCAACCTTTGTTTGAAATAGTTTGTGTCACATCAGCTGAGTTAACATTTGCCATTGCATTTTCCGTTGCATTTGCCTATATGGAGTCTGAGCAAACAAAGACTTTATGTTAGGTACTAGATAAATTAAAATTGTTATTCACTAAACAAGGGTTATGGCCACAAGTAATTTTAACGTATATAGATCTTTCTTTGATAAAAGTAATTGAAATAGTATTTCCTACGACAATTAATTTGCTTAGACAACTATTGCATTTTGTCAGATAAATAAAGAACAGATGTACCATACCATCGCAAGCCACCCCTCTATAAAGTAATATTATCAAATGGTACGGACTATCTATGATCCTCAAAAGGGAACCAAATGACATCAGTATGTGTCAATCCATCCAGCACAACCCTAATATCATCAACCTTCTGAGTAGATTTCTTGTAGCACCACTTCTTCCCCTTCAGAAGTGGACTATTAACCCCAACAATCTTCGAAAATCTTCTCTTCCCAACAGTTGAAAAATACTCATAAATCCAACATTGTTAAACAATATAAATATTAGCAATTAAAGGTATTATAAATAACATAATACAATTATAAATTAAATTAAAATAAAACATTTGTACTTGTAGTAGAGAGACATATCCACCAAGTTGTCTGCAACTATAGTATGAAGCATCTCCGAGACATCTATACAGTGTGACAAGTGCAGCATCCCCCCAACAGTATTGCCACATCTATCAAAGTCCTCAAAGAGTGGTATATACTTTGCCTCTACAAGAGTAAAGGTCTTATCTGTAAGAATAATGCATCCAAGTAATAACATCATATACACCCTAGCTGCCCAATCAAATATGCTCTCAGCTTGCAGTTGGACAAATAGCTTCATCAACCAGTCTAGCCTATAATAGGAGCATCTACAAAGATGAATCTCCTCAGCTGCATCCTCTAGTGAAGCACCTATAAGACTAATATCCCGAGTAATAACATCCAAGTCAGTAAACTCTTGTGTAGGGTTACATAACTCCCCTACACGGTATATGAAGGAGACAAGAAACATCGTCCAAAGTAATAGTCATCTCGCTAAACGACATACAGAAAGACGATGTCTCTGGATGCCAGTTTTCAACAAAATCAAATATCAAGTTAGTATCTATCCTCGATAAACTGGTTCTCTTCAGAGAAGATAGACCAGAACCAGATAACCATTGCTCAATCATATATGGGAGAATATGTGGAACTCATCCAATCAGTTTACTGCCATGTGCAACAACCTTCAACTCCTTCTTCAGATATCTCTTCTGAAAATAATTGATAATATATGTCATAAAGCATAAATAATTAAAATTACATTTATTTACCATAGAAAGGTCATTTATTTACTTACTTGACCATCCCACAGATGACGAGCGACATGATTTTGATACCTCACCAAAAACGACGTATCAGACGGTCCTCTAGGAAATATGGATGAGGTGGAATGTGAGCCGCTACGGGATCAACAACCCGATCTTCCTGCTTGAAAGTCTACTTTGGAACTGTCATTCCATCAGACAATCGTCGATGTATAAGTCCATCGCGTCCCCTAATGCGAGACACTGAAAAAATAATTATTTAGCGAAACACAACTGGAAATAACACACATGTGACTTTTGGTGAAGAAAGTTCAAGAACCGGAAGTAACGCATATGTTACTTCCGGTGTGTAAAAAAAATCAACCCAAACCGGAAGTAGCAACATAGTTAGTACTGGGGTGTAAAATAAAATAAAAATAAAATCAGAGCTAGGTTAATTTGGATTTCCGAAGTGTAATATTTGCTGAACCGAATGTAGTCTGTAGGGGTTTTTTAGGAGGAAATTTGAGTTGTGTGAAATGTTACCGTTCGTACAATGAAAAAATGAGGAGGAAAAAAAGTCAACCTTTTGAAATATAAACTATTTATATGAGGATATTTTCGTCCAAAAATTTGATATGTAAGGATATGGGTATAGGGTAAAATTTTCCAACTTCACTATTAAAGATAATCAATCCATTATTTCTCTATTATTAATTCAAATGTTTGCTAATCCGAATTAAATCCTTAATCAAATGCTTAATTGAATCAAATATATGTTACACCATGGTTTTTGTAAAGGCATGTTACACCATTATAGTATTGTGTTAGACTGTTAGTACATTTGTGGATAGTGAACTAGTATTAATTGTCAATTCAAAATACTCAAAGAAAAGAAAAGTAGGATTCTGGTAACCTGTATGTATAGATGCTCTCTGGCTCTTTAATAAGATGGGTATGAGTGAAATAAATTAAAGTAGATCATATGCTTCAAATGCAAGTAAATTAGCCTCCTTTTGTACAAAAGAATTGTTACATACTTCCATAGCAATGCTTAATTATCTTATTTGATTCCTTTCACTCCCTTTTTCTCATTCCCATTAACTAATTTCTTCGTCTTTAAGCATTTTCTGTTCTATTGGTATCTTCTTTCTTTCTCTCTTGTGCTTTTTTGGCCAATTAGCAACCTCTACAGACTCTAAAGCCTATAGGGTCTATCTTGACAATGTTTGAGTACTCACAATAAATTACTAGTATAAAGCTTTTTACGTCATACTAACTCAAATTGTAACCAACTTTATCATATTTATTAGGTACAAAATTAAATCAAATTATCACTTTTTTCACCATTTTTTTTAGCATTAGCATTAACTGCGTCGTTTGATATGTTGTGCTTTCTATAGCATAATTTCAGTTTCATCGTATGAATGTAGCCTTAGTTGGAAAGTCTTTATAGTGTTAATTTGAAAATTTAAGAAAATTTAGAATTTTAAATCATTTAAATATTTTAATTAAATTCTATTTATTTTTAAATCCTTTTGTTTGAATATAATGATAATTATTTATTTTTAAATTCTTCTTTTTAAATATAATATGACAGTTATTCGTTTTAATTTTTTTTGGGTTATTTCTATAAATTTTAATTTTTTTTAGTCAAATTTATATAATATAAGAATCAATTTGTAAATTTAAAAAATTTAAAGGATTAAACTGTAAAATTTGAAAATTAATAAATATCAATTTGCAATTTGTAAAAATTTTAGGAGTCAAATTTAAATTTTCAAAAAAAGAAATGATGACCAATTTACAAAATTTAAATGATTAATGATAATCTGTATCCACTTGTTGTGTTCCTCATTTTTGCATCTGAAATACTAATACTAGTACTTTACATCTATTATAACTTGCGAACCCCTCCTGTTGAATTCTATCTAGATGCTTCTCAAAATTCTTCAGTTTGTTGATAGACTAAACCGTGGATTGGAATTCTTGATATGACTCTTTTTAACTCCGGATAAAATTAGAATTTGACTTAACTCATCCTATAAAATTAATTAATAAGATAAAGTATCACTAAATATAAACTCGATAGGCTCGTGCAGGACCGATTAAGAAAGGATGCAAACAGACCTTTTGCACAGGGCCTCACATTTTGTGGGGCCTCAAATTTTCATTTCCTTTTATTTTTCTACTAGTTAATGATGTTTAATGTGTTCTCTTAAATATTAGTTTATATTTATATCCAACAATCCACTTGTTAATGACTTTCCTAACATATTTTTAATTATTTAATACTGACTATTGATATTACTACTAATAATATTGCTACTTTTATTTTATATATGTGGATATTTATTACTACTTCTATTTTAAATGCTACTAGTATTACTACTATTTTAAATACATTTCTATATTCATAACAACTCAAAAGTATAAAATTAACTTGATAGCCACTCTACTCACTCTCTAAGGAATTTTTTTTTCTTTCTAAAATGTTGTTTATCCTTTTATTTATATTAAATTCCTTTAAATTGTTTATTTTTTATAAAATATTTTAAACAATTTTATATATAAAAATTATAAATTTTATTTTTTCTTTTGAAAATTAATAGGAACATTACAAAGAACAAAACAGTGAAATTTTAAGACTAATAATTAAAAACAATTTTGGAAAAATAATGTACACTATTTATATATTTATTATTATCAATTAAATTAATAAACTTTTTTTTTATAAATATTAAAAACTCTTTTTAATACTATCGTGGATAAATTAGTCTTATATCAAAGAAATAATGAGTACAAGTTAGTACAAAATTTTCTATATCATTTGATTAATCTAAACCTTTAAAATGTTAAAAAATTTAGATTTTTTTACACAATTAAAATTTAATTATCATATAATTAAAAAATAAATATATTTATTATGTTTTTAGCACTTTTTTTACTTGATTGATCGATTTGATTTAAAAATTATTAGTATCATATTCTTTTTAAATAGATAGGAGATTGAAAAATTATTTATGTTATTTATAAAGTTATATATATATATATATATATATATATATATATATATATATATATATATATATATATATATATATATATATATATATATATATATATATATATATATATATATATATATATATGGTATTGATGGTATTGATACCATAAATATATATATATATATATATATATATATATATATATATATATATATATATATATATATATATATATATTTATGGTATTTATGGTATTGATGGTATTCATAAATTCTTTATATAATTTGAATAAAAGATAAATCTATTTTAATATTTGTGTTTTTTTTATCAAGGCTCTAAGATTAGAACAGGGCCTCCGATCAAGTTAAGACGACCTTGGGCTCGTGATACGATAATATAATTAGAGTTTGACTTAACTCGTCCCTACAAAACCGGATGGTAAGGTGAGGGATGTCACTTTTATTTATTTATTTATTTATAAAGGGGTGTTATCTAAATAAACTCTTTATGAGTTCTATTTTTAACTAATGTGAGACTTATGTTTTTTCAAATACTCTCCAGTAGCCTCCTTCACCTCTATACTCACCTTGTTTCCCGCTTGCATCCCTCTTTATCAATCATACGTTCAAATAAATTTTATAAAGTTTGCATTCTTCTCCTTTTCTGTAGTATGTCCTGGATCTTTTTTTCTGGAATTATGTCATACCGATCTAATATAGGTATGCATTCTTTTTCTCCTTTTCCAAACAGATTATAACCTACTACCTCCAAGGCCGGTGGGAGCCTAGAAGCATAACATAATGGAGTCAGTAGCATACATGATGTGTAATGTAAATGAGATGAAGATATGAATATGTTAGATGCACACAAACAAGCATAAGAAGAATAGTAAGAAAAGGCATGGAAGACTTAGGTCAAGCATGAACATGAATGCATACACTCAAACAAGAGGCAAGCACAAATCACAATGTACCTATAAGTGATCAAAGGAGTCCTATAAACATCTAAAAAAACCAAGAAACCCCTTACAGGAGACCTCACACAATGGCATAAATGCCTCCAAGCAATTAGGGTAGGAAAAACAAGGAAAGATAATGAAAAATGCCTTCAATTACAAGCAAGAAAACACATATCAAGCAATGTTCAAAAATTGTGAAATTGTAAATCAAGTAACCTAAGTCATAGGCTAATCACTTGTTAAAAGTTCATGCAAAAATTCAATATCAAACTAGGTCAAACAATGGATTAAAGTTTCATAAGGATCAAGAAACAAGTATGCAAAAGGAAGGGACCAAAATGAAATTAAAATGATTCAAAAAATGTGTAAAAAATATTTTTATGATGTTTACAATGTTAATGAATGGATTCAAAAAGAAGAGATACAAAATGTTTGTTATGCTATGCAAAATAAATGTTCAAAGTTGAGATGTTAAAATGGAAACAAATCCTAAAGAAAATAAAAGAAAATTATGAAAATAATATGAAAAATAATTAAAATCAAAAACAAAAAATTAAAAAAATTAGTTAAATGTGTAAAAAGGTTCCATGAATTTTTGTATGATTTTTAGATGATTAAAGTATTTTAAAAAATTAGAAATTGAAACTATATGAAAAGAAAATAAAATTAAAAGAAAACTAGCCAGGGGGTTCAACATAAGCAAAACACGCGTTCAAAATCCAAACTGGGCTCAACAAGAGTGTGTCAAGAGCAAGCCCAGTCTAAATATGGAGTCAGCGTAAGTCAATAATATATTGTGGAACTTAGTCAAAATATTGACTGAATCTAAACCCTAGGATTAATCACACACGCAGCAACCAGTCAATAGATCAAGAAAGTAAGTGAAATGGAAGGCTAAGATCCAGTACACACCACATGAAACATAAGGTGCCACACATAAAGTGTAATCAGGTTTTAGAATTATAAAACACGCACGTGACATCCCACCCCCAATTTTAATGCGCTGGAAGTTTAAAGGTCGTTTGATCAAGGAAATCCTAGGGCCGAGGTTTAAATTGGAGTTAGTTAGGGTTTGTTACACAGACACCGGAGCTCCGCTCCGGACGTCTTCTCCGGTGTATCACCACCATGATTCAACATACCAATTTCCAAAAATCACAAACAAAACTGTGGCTCAACTCATTTTGCTTCACTAATCAAGAATATCAACTTAGATTTTCCATACAATCACTCTATGATGCAATCCGAACCAAAACAACATTTAATCAAAAATCAAGATCTCATCCCTCTCACCCTAAATCTAACCATAAACATTGCCTCTACCAAGAGGACTTCAGATACAGCTAGGATACATGATCTTAGCCTCATATCTTGCTATAATGATGCATTTTAGTTCAAAAACATACTTGATCAAAATTGCAACAAAACACCTTCAGAAATCCTAGAATCCTTCAGCAATCCTCACAATCAACTCTCAGAAGCAAAATAAATGCTTATGAGGTCTCAAAATGGCTTGAACTTGGTGTTTTCTTCAAATTAGGGAAAAATTTCAATAGATTCAAGAACAATTCCAGATCGAATTTAATGCATACAGAAGGAGAAGGAAGTTGTGGTAATGATGATGATGTGATTTGCTTGTGGAAACTTCAAAAAATGGAGGAATTTTGAAGCTTCTTGTGTGTGAGAGAAAAATGGAGATTTTGGTGATTTGATCTGAAAAAATGGTGTAACTAAATCTGTTATGGGAAGAACAATGGTTATATATGACGAGTTAATGCTTTAAATGTGGTTAGAAGGTTAATCCATCCATCATTAGTGATAATGGATTAAAAATGAAAATGAGGTTATTTTGTGGTTTAGGGCACGTGTTCCTTGCATGGAGGTGCATGGTGTCATCATGGGGACTCAAAACCAATAGCCTTGATGAGTGGAATCATATGGATCAAAAGGCATTTGTTCCTTGAGCAATTATTCTCCTTTTCTTCAAATTTGACAAATGCGGTAAAAAATGGATTTTTGTATGGAAAGGCAAAACAATGCATGGTCATTTGTAGTAAGGTGAGAAGGACCTGAGGTATGCAACTCATCATATACCCTTGAAACATGACATAATATGCTTGGCAGTTCTACTTGACACGTGGTCATAAAGATTTAAGGTCATGTTTGTAGTTTCAGAGATAGCCTAAGAGGGGGGGGGGGTGGATTAGGTTTTATAAAACTTTCTCGGTTATTTTATACACTACGCCAAAAATGACTTTTAACAGCGCATCTTAGACAGCGCTTTTAAAAGAAAGCGCCGTCTAAGGTTAAAATTAAAATAAATCACGGAAAATGTTCCAAAAAAATAATGAAAGCGCTGTCTAAGGGGGGGTCTTAGACAGCGCTTTCTAAAAGCGCTGTCTAAGACCCCCCTTAGACAGCGCTTTTAGAAAGCGCTTTTAAATATAGACCTTAGTCAGCGCTTTTGATAAAGCGCTGTTTAAAGTCTTTAAATTAAAAAAAAAAAATTAAAACCAAAAGCGCTGTCTAAGGGGGGGTTTAGAAAGCGCTTTTGGAAAGCGCTGTCTAAGGCATACCTTAGAAAGCGCTTTCCACAAAAGCGCTGTCTAAGATCTAATTAAAATTAAATTTCAGACTTCTATTTTCGTTCTCTGTTCTTTTGTTTTCCCTCCTGCGAATGTTGAAACCCTAACAGCGAAACCCATAACAGCGAACACGAATACACTTCCATTTTTCGGTTTCAATCATTGAACGTGTTGGAAGAATCGTACGTGTCTCGACATTTGGGTGTTGACGTCGTTTTTCGTTTCTACTGTTCTTCATTTCTTGCGGTATGTTCTTCATTTCTTCATATTTCTTCGTTTCTACTGTATAATCTTGTTGAGAATGTTGAGAATGTTTATAATCTTGTTGAGAATGTTTATAATCTTGCGGTAGTTTACTAATGTTGAGAATGTGCATAATCTTGTTGACTGAGTTTAGTGTATTATTCTTGTTGAAGTTGTTTTGATTCATAAAAACTGAGTTTAGAAGTTGACAATAGAAAAATGTTGATGTTTGTAAGGAAAACAATAAGGTACATTGTTGTTGTTATGTTTGATTAGAAAACTGAGTTTGTAAAAACTGAGTTCATAAGGTACATTGTTGTTGTTATGTTTGATAAGTAATAATGTTGATAATAGAAAAATGTTGATAATAGAATAATGTTGATAAGAGAAAAGTAATGGAAGAAAAAGTTTGATTCTTGTAATAGAAAAAATGAAAGTGATGAGGTAATTAAAGTTGTTATGTTTGATAAGTAATAATGTTGTAATAGAAAAATGTTCTTCCTTGAAAAATGTTGTAATACAAAAATGTTTGTAATAGAAAATGTTTATAGGTATAGTTATAGGTATAGTTATAGGTATAGTTATAGGTATATTCTAATAGAAAATTAAAGTTAGTTATAGAAAAATTAACGTGTTATAGGTATAGTTATAGGTATATTGTAATAGAAAAAGTTTGATTCTTGTAATAGAAAAAATGAAAGTGATGAGGTAATTAAAGTTGGTATATCGGCGTATCGGATACGTTATTGAAGTTTATATTAACATTGGTTATGTATACGTTATTGAAGTTTAAAATGAATTGAACTTTAAAATTGTTAGAATATTCAAAGATACTACCTTAGTTATGTATTTTCGTCTGGATTGATTGTTTACCTTAATAAGTAGGAAAACCATGGATAAAACATGGATCTGTGCCGATCGAATGACCAAAGAGTACGAGAGTGGGGTTGAGGAATTCGTTAAGTATGTTGTTCAACACGCTGAAAACCCCAGACGAATGCATTGTCCTTGCTTGCGTTGTTGTTATATTGGTAAGGTTGACGCACATGGATTGAAATCGCATTTGCTGAGGCATGGAATTGATCAAAGTTATCAGTGTTGGATATTTCATGGTGAGAAAATTAACGAGAATGTTGAATCGAGTGGAAAAAGTAATACGACCTATGCTTCATACGACAAAGACACGGAAACATATGATTGTGATCGAGTTGAAGAGATTGTAGAAGCACTGGAAGAAGATCTTCATGATTGTCTTGAAATGTTTGAGAGGATGGTAAGCGATGCAGAGAAACCGTTGTACAAAGGTTGCACTAAATTCTCAAGACTGTCTGCGGTATTAAAGTTGTACAACTTAAAGGCGGGCAATGGATGGTCGGATAAAAGTTTCACAGAGTTGTTGGCCCTTATGAGAGAAATGCTACCGGATGATAATGTTCTTCCTAATCGAACCTATGAGGCAAAAAAAATGTTGTGCTCTATTGGCATGAGCTATGATAAAATACATGTTTGTCCTAACGATTGCATTTTGTTTCGTAACGAATATGCAACGTTAACTGAGTGCCCTAAATGCGGTTTATCTCGATATAAGAAAAGATTATCTCCCGAAAAAGTTTTATGGTATTTTCCGATAATTCCGAGATTTAGGCACATGTTTCGTAGTGAAACCGATGCAAGACATCTTACTTGGCATGCAGATGAAAGAATTATTGATGGAAAGTATCGGCATCCGGCTGATTCACCACAGTGGTCGAAGATTGATAATGATTATCCTGAGTTTGGATCAGAAGCAAGAAACCTTCGATTGGAATTATCTACTGATGGAATGAACCCACATGGTCTTCAAAGTATCTCACATACCACATGGCCTGTGATTCTTATGATTTATAACCTACCTCCGTGGCTATGTATGAAGCGTAAGTACATGATGTTATCTATGTTAATCTCTGGGCCTAAACAACTAGGGAATGACATAGACGTATACTTGACACCTTTGATCGAAGATTTAAAGATTTTGTGGGAGAACGGTGTGGAGGTTTATGATGGATATAGGAAAGAAAGTTTCAATTTGAGGGCGATGTTGTTTGGCACAATTAATGATTTTCCAGCATACAGGAATATATCTGGGTATAGCATTAAAGGTCAACGTGCGTGTCCTGTTTGTGAAGACGGAACCGATACGATTCGATTGGAACTTTGCCAGAAGAATGTGTTTCTCGGTCATCGTAGATTCTTACATTCTAAACATCACTACCGTGGGTGGAGAAAAGCATTCAATGGAGACACCGAACATCGTAGAGCTCCACCCGCATTGTCAGGTGAACAAGTTTTTGAAAAGGTGAAAGATGTGCGTACTGAGTTTGGCAAGCCTTTTGCACATAAGATTGTGAAAGGTGGGTGGAAGAAAAGGTCGATATTTTTTGAATTGCCATATTGGAAGTCTTTGTACGTGAGACATTTTCTCGATGTTATGCATATTGAAAAAAACGTATTTGAAAGTGTTATCGGTACATTACTCAATATAAAAGGCAAGTCTAAGGATGGCCTTAAAGCAAGGGAGGACATGTTAAAAATGGGAATGAGAACTGAATTAGCACTCGTGAAGAAAGGAAGACGAACATATCTACCACCTGCTGCTTTTACTTTATCTAGAAAGGAGAAATTTTTTGTGTGTAAGTCTCTGAGTGAAGTTAAGGTTCCAGAAGGATACTCATCAGATATCAGAAGACTTGTTTCTATGAAAGACCTCAAGTTGAATAATTTGAAGACACATGATTGCCATGTTATAATGGAACATTTTCTACCGATAGGTATACGTTCTATTTTGCCAGAAAAAGTAAGAAGTGCCATAACTAAATTGTGTTTTTTCTTTAGGTCAATCTGTAGTAAGGTGATCGATCCCGAGATCTTACCAACACTACAAAAAGAGATTGTAATTACCTTGTGTGAGCTTGAAATGTATTTTCCTCCGTCTTTTTTTGACATAATGGTTCATTTAGTTGTTCATCTTGTGAAAGAGACACAGTTGTGTGGACCAGCTTATATGAGATGGATGTACCCTGCTGAACGGTATATGAAAATATTAAAAGGGTACGTGAAATCCCGAAGTCGACCAGAGGGTTGTATTGTTGAACGATACATTGTTGAAGAAGCTGTTGAGTTTTGTACTGAATATTTGTCTAACGTTCAATCGATTGGACTCCCTAGAGCTCAGATTTTTGAAAAAATGGAAGGTAAAAAATTAATTGGGAATAAAATTGTGACAATATCAAGGGATGAACGAGATCAAGTTCATTTGTATGTTCTGCACAATAATAATGAGGTTGAGCCATATGTTGAAATGCACAAGGATGTACTCCGAAGGTTAAATCCGAACAGAAATGAAAATTGGATAGTTATAGAGCACAATCAAAGTTTCATACAATGGTTGAAGGATCATATTTATTCGAAGCGCTCTTCAGATCCTTCTTCGGTAACAGAAAGGTTGAGATGTTTGGCATATGGTCCAAGTTTGCATGTGTTTTCTCATAGCGCATACTCAATTAATGGATACACATTTTATACCAAAGAACAAGATGATAAGAGTACTATGCAAAATAGTGGTGTCACCGTGCTAGCTGAAGCAATGCATATATCAAGTATGAAGGACTTAAACCCCAAATATGCAAATTTGTCATATTTTGGAGTTATTGAGCACATTTGGGTGTTTGATTACGAGAAGTTTCAGATTCCCATCTTTGGTTGCAAGTGGGTGAATAGTAGTGGCATACGAATGGATAAGTCTGGATTTTTGCAAGTTGATCTTACTAGGGTGGGGTACAAAGATGAACCTTTTATTCTAGCATCTCAAGCTAAACAAGTGTTCTATGTGAATGACCCGAAGAGTACAGAATGGTCTATAGTGCTTTTCTCTAACAAAGTGACTGATGATAGCGGTGTCGATCAATGTGATATTGATGTTGTGAATGAGTCATGCGTTAGACGGAATGAGTTGAATAAAAATGATGAAGTTGAGGATCTTATACCGGATGAGTCATATATAAGAAACGATCATAATGAGGGAATTTGGATCAATTCATCCGTACGCATTGCTAAGAAACAAGTGATTAATATTCCAACAAAGAAAAGAAAGAGATGTTAGTGACTGAGGTAAATTATGCATGGTTTCTTTATTTTTTTGTTTTCAATTGCTTTGATTATAAGTTATATCTGATAATGCATGATTTCGTTATATTTTTGTTTTCAATTGCTTTGATTATAAGTTATATCTGATAATGCATGATTTCTTTATTTTTTTGTTTTCAATTGCTTTGATTATAAGTTATATTTGATAATGCATGATTTCGTTATATTTTTGTTTTCAATTGCTTTGATTATAAGTTATATCTGATAATGCATGATTTCTTTATTTTTTTGTTTTTAATTGCTTTGATTATAAGTTATATTTGATATTTGATGGTTTCCTTGGTTTATTACAGGTTAGACATGGCTGATAACCAACATGAGGAAGTTAGTAAAAAAGTATCCGCGGAAGAAGAGATTCAAAGAGGCATCACAGTAATGAGAAGGGTGGTCCAAGGAAGATCTCGAGGCATCATACTAGATGTCTATTGGAGCCACCAGGGACAGCTTGTAGAACCTAATGGGCATACCTTAACTAGTTTTATCGGTGCACTAGTAAGGAATGAAATTCCCATTACCTGTGATGATTGGAGAAACAAAGAGCTGAATGACTCCAAAGAAAAAATTTGGAGTGAGATAAAGGTACAATCATTTGGTCCTTAATTATACGGTATGAATTATGTTTTTTCAATTACCGGTACTAACTATCAATCTGTATGTTTTTCTTAGCGATGTTTTAACATCGAAGAAGAAAGAAGAGGTTTTTGTATGAAATTGGCCAGAAAGCTTTTAAGAGGGTTTCGAACATTTTTATCATCCAAGTTCCTTAGGGATGCGGATGGTAATTATGTGGATGCGGAGCTTCCTAAAAAATATGAAAGTTTGATATCAGCTGAAGATTGGGAAGCTTTCAAATCCAAACGACAAGACCCGATTTTTAAAAGAATAAGTGCCACAAATCAGGAAAGAGCATCAAGTCCCGCATATCCGTACCGAAAAGGACGTGTCGGATATGGACGCTTAGAACAATCCATGGTAAGTATTTATAAATTGCAATAACAAATTTGTTCATCATATATTAGTTTTATCTGATCAAATTGTATGACTTAATGTGTAGCTGCAGAAGGAGAAAAGTTCAGAAACATCTCTTCCTGCACATGTTTTGTGGAAGGAAGCCCGTGTGGGCAAATCTGGAGTTCCTCAAGAAGACGTTTTACACGTATACCAGAAATGTGTAAGTATAACATTTTTTCATTAATTGAATAACATTTTTATACACAAATATTTGACAAGTATACGGTATTCATCTGATTTTTCAGGAGGCACTATCTCAGTCTTTATCTCCCGATGATACTAGGAGCATACTTAGTCGGGCATTAGATGTCCCTGAGTATTCTGGTCGGGTGAGGGGTAAGGGATTTGGAGTCACTCCGACCTCCCTGAGTGTTAAAAAAGGAAAGACTCCTAGTAATCGGGAGCTTCATGCAAAATTGGAAGCCATGCAAGCTGAGCTTGATGCATTGAGGAGAGAAAGAGAGGCTAGCGCCTCAGCATGTTTCGAAGATGGTTCGGACAAAGACAATATCAATTGTACCTTTCAGCCGAACATTCCAGAGGTAATTACATATAATTGTCTTAAATTGAACTATTTGCTTAAATTATGTATTTGACATATATACACATTAACAATTTCTTGTTATTATTGGTTTTAGGGCATTTCCCATTGTCAGCTATATTTGTCGTCACCATACTATCAGATGGTTGGCAAGGGAAAAGTGCATAACGTTAGCGGAGTATTACTCCACACTAGAGAGCTCCCTGCTAGATGTTTGAAGGTATCAGTTGATATTGCAGTTGAGCCGAATGCATCATTACCATATCCTAATGATGATTCGGATGCAACAACGGTGGACGAAGCAGTAGGTTCGTTTGTTGCATGGCCGACAAACCTCATATGCGTAGGATATGAGGTATGCCTAAAACCTATGTTAACTTTAATGTGTATATTCAAAGTTTTTACGCGCATTTTACGTACATATTTTCCTTGGTTATGTTAAATAGACTCCCACAAAATCCAAATCAAAAGATAATGCGATTCCGCGGCATACCGAGTCCGTGGTTTCAAGAAAAGAGGTAATATACAATTATATGACATATATTCATGGAAGTTGTTACATTCTTAATTTGATCTAACTATTTATATGACATGTAGCTTCAAGAAAATGAGGTTAGCAACGCCTCCGCTCAACAAAAAAAGGAGGTTAGCAACGCCTCCACACGGGTAAAAAGTGCTGGTGCTAAGAAGACCGTAGCTAGGAAAAAACCTACCACCAAGTATAGGTCGTGCCTCAAGACATTTATAGAGATGACCGATATACCGACCGGAGGTGTTCGGAATGTACATATGGAGGTAGGGATTTTCGGCTTTGATTACGACCAAATGATTGGTAATGAAGACTTCATGCAAGTTTTTGGTCGTGAAGAAATCGGCGTCACCGTTGTCAATACATATATTAGGTAAATCCGATCTACTTTGTTATATTAATTGAACAACTTAGTTACTTTATGTTTCAAAAGAGGTGTCTAATGTTAATGATGTTTTTATATTAGGTTTTTGTATGACAAATTGATGCGCCCCAATGGTTTGGACGTGTCATTCAGATTCTTAGCACCCACGACCGTCAACTTAAGTTCAATCTTAAGTAGACCGGATACCGTGATGGAGTACGTTCTTCGGATTCCTCATGGCCAACAAAGATGCGGAGAAGTTGCTCTTTATACCGTTTAATACCGGGTTAGAATTTCATTCTAAATTCATCTATTATAATTTTTTTTCCAAGTTGACATCTAACATTTGCTTAATCATTACAGTGGACATTGGTTGTTGCTCGCAATCAATCCTATCCGAGAAATCGTGTATTATCTTGACTCGTTAGGAAATGATTGGACAACATACCCGGATATGAAGGTCATAATTGACACGTAAGTGAGAATGTTCAAAATATTTTTGTGTATATTTCTTAGTTTATGTGAATTGTTCTAATTACTTCATTTTTATTTTATTAGCATCCTACAAGCTTTTCGAGCCCAACGAGATATCCAAACCTCAAAGAGGGGCGCCAACTCCATTACATGGATTCGAGTGGCGGTATATTTTTAATTATCACATTTTTTATTATATTAGTGATGACACTTGATAAAACTTAGGATTTATCCATATTTTTTTTTCATATGTAGTGTCCTCAACAACGTAATCAAATAGATTGCGGGTATTTCATGTTGAGGTTTATGCGAGATACTCTTGTTTTGGGCCGATTAGAGATTCCCACCGATGTATGTATTTCTAACTTATGAGTTATTTTTATATTTACACATATCTCATATAATTAAATAGTTGAAATTAAATCAAACTATGTTATATTATTATGTAGTACTTTGATGAATTCAAGTGTGCATTTTATACAAAGGATCAAGTGGACGAAATCAAAGAGGAATGATATCAATTCATCATAGAGCTCAATGTTTTATGTAATGACTTGTAAATTTGTAGTATATTGTACATGACTTGTAAATTTGTACATAAATTTGTGTAATTAAATTGTACATTTGTAGTATATGTAATGACTTGTAAATGTGTACATAAATTTGTATATATTTTGATACATTTAAGGCAAAATTGGTTTGAATTGGTATATATATATTTGTTAGCCAAAAATTGGTAGAAAAAAGGCCAAAATGGTTTGAAATGGCATATATAAAATGTGATATTTGTCTGCCAAAATTTGGTTGAAAACAAGTAGAAATTCTGGTTTATAAACCTGGAAAAAATGTGGTTTAAAACAAAAGCTGCAAAAATTTTCGTATACCTTAGACAACGCTTTTGGCAAAAGCGCTGTCTAAGGGGGGGCTTAGAAAGCGCTTTTGACAAAAGCGCTGTCTAGGGGGGGGGGGCTTAGACAGTGCTTTTGAAAAGCGCTGTCTAAGGTATACCTAAAAAAATTAAAATAGGAGGGGATTAGACAGCGCTTTCACCAAAAGCGCTGTCTAAGGTATAGGGGCTTAGAAAGCGCTTTTTCAAAAGCGCTGTCTAAGGTATTCCTAAAAGCGTTGTCTAAGGGTACCTTAGATAGCTCTTAGACAGCGCTTTTAAGATTTAAAAAAGCGCTGTCTAAGGTCTTGTTTGGCATAGTGATAGGTGGATGGATTTTATCGTTTAAGTTTCTAAGAAATGAAAGCGGTAATGCAGAAAGTAAAAATACACAGAGATTTATCCTGGTTCCCTTCACAATCTGAAGATACATCCAGTCCCCTTACACCTCGTAAGATATTTTCACTATAGTTTTAGACTGTACAACCTATCGCACCATAAACCGGTGAGGCCTACTATCTAACAACTATACATCAAACAGTGTGCAAGAACAATCCTCTTGCAAACACTAACCCTTGCGTCCAACAATCCTGGATCACAAGTGAGAATAGAAATAATTTTATGAGTTTGTTTTTGAGAATAATGAATTGTAGAAATGTTGAAGTCTTGTAATATCAAGCAATGTTGATCTTCTCCTTTGATTGATATTTCTCACTCACAAACAATGGATATAAGTGTTCACTAAAGTGTATGAAAAGTTAAACTTTGTAGACAATTGAATTTAGTGCAATTTAGAAAGTTTGAGATTTTTGAGTAAGAAAATGTTTCATGAAAATTGTGTAGGAGGTGTCTCAAAATATTCTGTACAAAATAGTTTAAATATGATACAAGAGACCTCTTGGAAAAGGTATAAAAATATGAAGGGATGTCTCATTCCAATTTGAAAAACAACAGACAAAATTTAAAAAATTGAATAAATTAATTTCTGGAATTTGAACAATGATAACCGGTTACTACCCCATGGGTAGCCGGTTACTTGTTGTAACGTATAAAATATTTTTCAGAAAAGGGCTGAAGTAACCGGTTACTACCCCACGGGTAACCGGTTACTTGATCAAAAACCAGAAAAAATCTTTTAAGATTTAAGATCAGTAACAAGGCATGCACAAAGATTTGTTTTAGACAATAACAAGTGTGAGTGCATCCTAAGTTGAACACTTAATAAACATTATTGGTTCATGAGAAATGAATTATACCTTCCAATGAGAAACCTTGTCTTTATGAAGAATTTGAGTGAAGCTTGAACGATCCTTTTTGCTTGCTTTCAAGACTTGATGGATTTGTTGTTATCATCAAAATATGATTTGAGAAGCTTGCTTCTACAATCTCCCCCTTTTTGATGATGACAACCAAAAGTGAAAATGAAGTTTGCTTCTTGGTTTCTCCAAAAACTCCCCCTTTGAAGGTGCTCCCCCTCAAAGTGATACTAGGAGGTTTGTAAGAAAAATTCTGCATAATGAGAGAAACAAGAATGCATACTAGATACTTCTCCCCCTTTGTCATCCACAAAAAAGATGGGAAAAGTACTTTAATAATAAGTTAGCACATGAATTCTTTAAAAGGAATATAAGCCATAGAATAGACAATCATATAGAAACAAGTATCAAACATAAATTATACGTAACATGAGTTTTACGAACATAAACATAATTGAATTTTAAAGAGAAACACGGTACGGAAACGGTAAAAAGAAACTAACAACATAAAGACTTAAAGATAAGTCTTAAACTACGAACATAAATTAGAACATAAAGAGAACATGCACTAAAGCCTAGTCACTTCCGGAACCATCTTCATCCATATCATCTTCGTCACCATTCGAATTCCCCGCATTTGAAGGTTGAGAAGGAGAGAATTTCCGAAACATCTTCATTAATTTTCCGAGGCTACGGATGGTCTTTTGGTGATTATAGTTCATGGTGGTTTTGAGGCTTACAATTTCATTGTAGAGGAATTCATTTGTATAACCACCTTCCGGAGCGACTTGAGCGACAAAATCTTCTTTATATCCATACAACCCATTTGGACCACAAATGATACTGGTGTTCTTAGTAGTCGTGACCAAGTTGATTTCATTTTGTTTGACCGTCATCTCAAAGCGAGGTTCTCTTGAACTAGGGATACCAAAATGTTCCAAAATCTTTGACACAAAGCGGATGTACGGGAGACCTCTACCAAGACGAACTTGATGCTTTATATGATGAAAGATGACATAGGCCCAGTTGATTGGCCAATCCTCCTTCAAAGAACGGAACCGCATCAACTCAAGTTCACTAACCTAAGCAAAGTTTGAACGTTTTGACACCAACACATACGCCAAGATGTAATGAAGCATGCAGTCACTGATAGTTAATGATTTTGCATATTGATAACACTAAATTTCACCGTATTTCTGACTCCAATTTCACATGAATTCTAGGTCTTTATTTCTATTTAGTTATGTTATTACTTTTTTTTTCTTTTTTTTCCCCAGGTTTTTAATGTAATCGGGGCCTCAATCGAGAAAAGGAGCGAAAAAGGAGCTGAAAGAATAAAAATCAAGAAATTCAGCATTTTACACTTACGTCACCCACTGTGGCTGGCGCCATGGGGTCAGCCATGATGTGGCCACGTCTCAAGACCACTCCACAACTGCCATATGCCCACGATCCCCACTTTCTCCACCATTTTACACTCATGGCGGGTGCCATGAGCCTGTGGCGGGCGCCACAAGGCAAAAGTGGTTTCCCTCCACTTTTTAGTGGAGGGGGCATCCTAGTATTTTCCCATTTAAAGTTTGCCTATAAATAGGACTTTAGAATTTCGTTTTTATGATCCAAACTTAGAATCTCTTAGGCATATATCAGTTTTAAAGTAGTAATCACTTCACATCGGGGTGTTACTACAATCGAGTGATCGAGTATGTATATGTCTGTGTGATCGAGTCTTGGAGCACTTTGGAAGGAAGTTAATCCTGCCGCCATTTTAATTCCAGTTCATATTTTATTTTTCCGCAATCGCTTTATTTTCTTTATTACCTACATTGCTTTACTTTATTTATTTCCCGCACTCGCACTACTTTCGTTTATTTCTCGCACTCGCACTACTTTTATTTACCTTCCTGCACTCGCACTACTTTATTTATTACCCGCACTCGCTTTACTTTGTTTATTTCTCGCACTACTTTTATTTACTTTCCCGCACTCGCACTACTTTAATTTACTTTCCGCACTCACACTAAATACTTTTATGAAAAATATTAAAATGAACATTTACTTTACCATGTCTAACTAATTTTCTAAAGGTTAGAATGTAAGGATCATAATTGAACCGGTAATCCGTACAACTGTTCGTAGAAACGCTTAAGGGCTATTTTAACTTTCAATATAAGTTTAATGTTCTTTAAAGTCCCATTGGGTAAGATTGAAAGTCGTCGAACGCCTATTTAACTTAATTGTTTTAAACTATTTCAAAAACAGCCAAAAGCGCTTTGTCTAGTTCATTAGGAGTTTTTAGATTAAAAAGAAAAGAGATTTTAAAATTATTTTCGGACGCGTTAAGAAGTTTAGAGTCTGGTTCACGAGAACCACTTTTTGCTAAGAAATCCAGGTCAAAATACTTTTCAACTTAGTTAAGATACTATATTTCTTAAAAATAGGTTTACTACTCTAACGTAGTACATACCTTTTTATCCGTGACAATAGGAGGGTTTAATTAGGGAGTACAACTCGATTCTGAATACGCGAAAGCGACAGTTCCTGTTGTAATACCCCAAATTTGTCCTCTCCTGTTTAGCATCATCATCATATCACATTCATCATCAGCATTTCATGTCCTTAGCATATTGCATATAAAAATGAAGCATAACACTTGCATGTTCCCGCATAAGGCATATGATCAATCATCAGGGATATTCGAAGCTCACAAGGCAAGTTACAAGGTTGACATCAGGGTCAAAGCCTAAAGAAAGGATTGAGGATCAAAATCAGATCAAAACGGTTGGCGCCGGGTGATTCCTGAGGTTTCCCACCAAAAGGAGGGAAAATTTAAAATTCACTGGCGTTAACCGGTTAACGGATTGGTTAACCAGTTAACGGCCACGAATTTTGAATTTTCAGCAGCAAATTCAGCATGTGTGATTTGGTTCCAATTTCCATTTTCTGATTTTTATTAATTTGAATTAAAAAAGAAGGATCTAGAGCACTTGTCCAAGCCTAATCCCATTGCTACATCCTAATCTCTTTGCCAAACCATAATTATGGATCCCAAGCCTAATTTTTGGACCTCAAACCTAAACCATATTTAATCCATTTCTCTCCAAACCAAGGGGGGCTTTCTCTCATTTTTTGATGCTCATTCTGAATTTTCACTCCTCTCACTCACAATTCTCTCACTTTTCTCTCCCAATTTTCCAAATCACTCAAAGTTCCTCTTTGAAAATCACATAACCTTGCATTGAGGTGTGTAGATCTTGGAACTAGACCTCCATCCATAGCTTCATTGCATCTTTTTGCTAGTTTAATTGGTGATTCAGATCTGGTTTGGGATCTAGAAGTGCTTTTGGATCCAAAATTCTGCATCAAGATCTTGTTCTTGCATTTGTTTTGCACGGAGTGTGAAGCTTAGCACCGGATCTTCTAAGTCTTGCGCGAGATCTGTTGTTTTCAGCTCGATCAACAATTACCAAAGCATACCTCAGCTTTGTAGGTTGGTTAAATTCAGATCTAGCTCTATTTTAGCTTATTTGCATGCTTGTGCTTTAGATCCACCATGTGTTTGCATATTTGCTTGTGTTGCTTGATTTGATTGGTTGATTTGTGACCAGATCCATGTATTATTGTTCATGAGCTTAATGATTCCATTTAATGAGAATTGATACACTATTTTCATGCTTAATTGCTTGTTGGTCTGGTGCGAGATTAATCGGAAAAGCTGGTTTGAACTGTTTTTTTGGTGTAGGATTTGTTGCTGTCTTAACAGCGTTAACCGGTTAATGGATTGGTTAACCGGTTAACGCACCTGAATTGTGCTGTTTTTATGCAGGTTTTGGCATGGTTAACCGGTTAACGCTTTGGTTAACCGGTTAACACTGAAGCATTAAGCCATTTTTACCTTATTTTGGGCATGTTTGATCCCCATACTTGTTTTAAATGCCATGGATCGTTGTGTGATCATTAAATATGATTGTTTGGGTGATTCTCTTGCTGATTGATGCGTGCTTCCGTGTTCTCGACATGTAAATGTTTGTGTTTGCTACGTTTGGCATGATTGTTTGATCTTGGTTGGTATGAACTTTGAGCATGCTAATCCCATGATTTTATTGATGAACATGTGCTGGATTTTGCTAACACTTGCAGGGGCTCATGGTAAGAGAAGTGTGGAATTTCATCCACATTTCAAATCATCATCCTTCTCTCTTTTTAGGTGCTTTCTCCTTGTGTGTTTTGATGTGCCTTATGCCATCATGTGATTCAACTCTTTTCTTCCCCCTTTAGGAGCAACTTATCTCCTCTAGAGGAGTAAGTTGCTTGCTAGCTCTTGCTTCCTCTTCTTTCTTGCTCCTCTTTGGTTCTTCTTTTCTTCATCAGGATAGTTGAAACTTCACTAACCTTAGGACCACTTTTGCATGATAACATTAGGTTTAGTCTTTCCCCATTTTAGATTTTACCTTTTTTGATCATTTGATTTCTTTCTCTTCTCATCTCAAAACAAAAAACCTAAAAAACATTAATAAAGAAAGAAGTGTCTTCTTGTGTAAAAGCCTTATTCCATGAGGCATATGTATTCATTCCATCTTGGAATAATGCATTTGTCTAGTATGATGCACAAGTCGGATCATGAAGCCATCTTCATCAAGAAAAACCCTAAAAAATACTTCTTCATTTTTAATCACTAAAACACCTAATAAATTCAACAAGTCAATGAATTTGGGCCTTTGCCCTTGGAAACAAGTCTTGGATAAGTTCTCCTTGCTTGGTGTGCTTGTTCTATTATTCCATCTTGGAATGTAGTAGCAAGTACACATTCCATGGAAAAGAGCTTGAGTTCATTCTCTTGTGCCACACAAATAAAACACTCTAAAAAACACAAGCAAACAATAAGCGTCTTTCCTTCGGGAATTTTTTTCTCATCTCCTTCACTCCGTCCGCAAACCTGCTTCTTCTTGTCATTATGCAAGACGGTTACGCACTTGTCGTCCGAGTCTGCAACACCTGAGCATTGGCATAGGCAGTTCAAGCCTTAATTCACAAGCAATCTTTTCTACCCCTAGTTAGCGGAACTACGACGTCTCTGATCCTCATATCCAGATGAGGTACGTAGGCAGCGGGGTAAGGCCCGTTTGAGCGCAATCTTTATTTTCCCTACATTTTTCCTTTTCATTTTTTTTCAGTTCCCTTTTATTTTCTTTTCTCCAATTTCAGTTTCAGTTTTGCAGCAACTTTCATCCCATCACCCTTTTGATGCAGTTTCTTTGCAAGCGTGGATCCCGTCGGGTACGGAGGACGATCTGGGGTGCTAATACCTTCCTAGGTCGTAACCGACTCCCGAACCCAGTCTGTTTGGTTCGCAGGACCCGTGTCCTTCCTTTTCTTTTCTTCTGGTTTGTGCAGCATTACCATTCTCGTTTCTTCGGGATAAAAATGCCTGGCTGGCGACTCTTTTCTTTCCGCGCCACTTTTGCGTTTGTACCAGGATGGAAATCCGGGGAGCGACAGCTGGCGATTCTTTTGGGGACTTCCCAACCAGAGTATCTCTGGTTCCCCTAAGAGTCAATCCTAGCGCTTGCGTGTTTTTGCTTCTTTGGGGTGTTGATTGTTTGCTGTTGCGTGTTTATTTTACTGTTGTTTATTTACAATTTAATTTACAACTTTATTTACAGTATATTCATGCATAATATTTTATACTGGACTGTCTGGATGCTGGTTTCCTTTTTTTCTGTGGGATTGGGAATTGTTACTGAGAGATGAGCTTGTAACGGGGGCTCGAGTGCACCGTAGGACTTAGAGTGGATGATAACACTAAATTTCACCGTATTTCTGACTCCGATTTCGCATGCATTCTTAGGTTTTATTGTTATTTTGTTATATTATTACTTTGTTTTTCTTTATTTCCAGGTTTTCTATGTAATCGGGGCCTAAATCGAGAAAAGGAGCGAAAAAGGAGTGGAAACGGGCGAAAACCAAGAAATTCAGCTTTTTACACTTACGGCATCCACCATGGCTGGCGCCATGGGGTCTGCCATGACGTGGCAACGCCTCAAGACCACTCCACAACTGCCAAGACCCACGATCCCCACTTTCTCCAGCACCTTGCACTCATGGCGGGCGCCATGGCCCTGTGGCGGGTGCCACAAGGCAAAAGTGCTTCCCTTCACTTTTTAGTGGAGGGGGGCATCCTGGTCCTTTCCCATTTAATATTTGCCTATAAATAGGACTTTAGAATTTCGTTTTCTTGATCCAAACTTAGTATCTCTTAGGCATATATCAGTTTTAAAGTAGTTATCATTCCACATCGGGGTGTTACTGCAATCGAGTGATCGAGTCTGTATACGTCTGTGTGATCGAGTTTTGGAGCACTCTGGGAGGAAGTTAATCTTACCGCCATTTTAATTCCAGTTCGTATTTTATTTTTCCGAATTGCTTTACTTTTATTTACTTTCCGCATTGCTTTACTTTTATGTATTTTCCGCACTCGCTTTAAATACCTTTATTTCTCGCACTCGCACTACTTTTATTTACTTTCCGCACTCGCACTACTTTTATTTACTTTCCGCACTCGCACTAATTACTTTTATGAAAAATAATAAAAATAACTTTTACTTTACCATGTCTAACTTAATCCATAAAGGTTAGAATGTAAGGATCGTAATTGAACCAGTAATCCGTACAATTGTTTGTAGAAACACTTAAGGGCTATTTTAACTTTCAATATAAATTTAATTGTTTTTAACTATTTCAAAAACAGCCAAAAGCGCTTTGTCTAGTTCATTAGGATTTTTTAGATTAAAAATAAAAGGGATTTTAAAACAATTTTCGGACGCGTTAAGAAGTTTAGAGTCTGGTTCGTGAGAACCTCTTTTTGCTAAGAAATCTAGGTTAAAGTACTTTTCAACTTAGTTAAGTCACTATATTTCTTAAAAATAGGTTTACTACTCTAACGCAGTACGCACCTTTTTATCCGTGACAGTAGGAGGGGTTGATTAGAGGGTACAACTCGGTTCTGAATACGCGAAAGCGACAATTCCTATTAAATTAGTTCTTTTCAAAGTGGAAAACATTGCCCATAAGTAGTTCTATTAACAAGTACCGGAATATCTATTGATTACGTGAATTACATTCGAGCCTGTCTTTATTAATTGTTTAAAATTATTATTTTATTTACCATTGCGCACTCTTTAAAACCATTATATTCAGTTGCTTTAGATACACACCATAACAACAGGTACGATAGATTGACACTTGGTCTCTGTGGATTCGAAAATCTTTTATATTACTCTGACGTGTTCGTACGCAGTGCCGGAAGCTTAGTAGACCCTCTAGCTGAACCTGAACGTTACACTCGCGCACATTTGTTTTTCCATAGGAATAGGAGAGCTATGGATGAAGATCAAAACCGAAGACCTCTTAAGGACTTCGCCCAACCATCAAACGAGGAACCTAGTTCCAGTATAGTAAACTCCGCTAGCAGACACCTTTGAACTTAAACCATCCCTGCTGCAATTAGTGCAACAAAGACAATTCGCAGGTCTTGCTACTGAGAACCCAAACCAACATTTAAAAAACTTTCTTCAGTTAGCAGACACCTTTAAAACCAATGGAGCTCCTCCTGAGGCGATACGCTTAAGATTATTTCCCTTTTCCCTCAGAGATAAAGCTCTATCATGGTTAGATTCCCTTCCACCCAATTCCATAACAACTTGGGAAGACCTTAGAAAAGTTTTCCTTGCTAGATATTTTCCCCCAAGCAAGACCGCTCTTCTTCGAAACCTAATAACCAGATTTACCCAACACCAAGGAGAGTCGTTGTTCGAAGCCTGGGAGAGATATAAAGAGCTATTAAGAGCATGCCCACATCATGGCTTAGAGAATTGGCTAATCATTCAAACCTTCTATAATGGACTTCATTATAACACTAAGATGACCATCGACGTTGCCGCTGGTGGCGCACTGATGAACAAACCTTACCCTGAAGCTAGTGCCCTTATCGAAGATATGGCCCAAAACCATCAATCATGGGGAGTAGAACGAGCGACAATGGAAAAGAAGGAAGCCCAAGGAGGAATACATGAGCTAAGCTCTATGGACATGATGCAAGCTAAAATGGACGCGTTGGCCCTTAGAGTCGAACATATGTGTACAACCCCGAATACTGTAGCTGCAGTTTCTCCGAATTGTGAGATATGTGGGACGCAAGGACACCAATCCGCCGAATGCAATCTGTTAAATGAGACCAACCCTGAGCAAGTGAACTACACCCAAGGGAACCCATTTTCAAACACATACAACCCTGGATGGAGGAATCACCCAAACTTCTCCTATAAAAATAATAACCCTATCCAAAATACCGCACCTTCGAGACAACAAGGTTACCAAGCCCCAAGAACAAATCAACCTATGCAACCTGTACCACCAAGTCCGAGCCTTGAGAAAATTGTGGAAAATTTTATCACCGCTCAAACACAACAAAACAAAGAGTTCATGAACCAAAATGTCCATGTTAACGAACTAATTACCCAGTTAGGAACCAAGGTTGACCAAATTATTACTCATAATAAGATGCTTGAAACCCAGATCTCTCAGGTAGCTTTAAACCAAGCCCCTCAGACTACACCTGGAGGACAGTTCCCTGGACAACCTCAACAAAACCCGAAAGGGCAAGCAAATGTCATTACTCTACGAAGTGGAACCGCTTATAAGGAACCTTTAAACCCTAGATTAAGTGATCCTGAAACTTTTGAGAGAAATGAGGAGAAGGAACCAGAGGAATCTGAAAACCCGGAAAGTCAAGAAAAAGGAGAAGAACCTAAAAACAAAACCTATGTACCACCACCGCCATACAAACCACCAATACCATACCCTCAAAGATTAAAGAAAACCCAAATCGATAATCAGTATCAAAAATTCGTTAAGGTTATAGAAAAAATTCATGTAGAAATCCCCTTTACAGAGGCCATCACCCAAATACCTTCTTACGCTAAGTTTCTCAAAGACATACTTACAAATAAACGTAGACTTGAAGATCCGAAACCCGTGGAATGTAATTCTATTTCCGAAAATAGGTTAGCAAAGAAAGATAAAGATCCCGGAAATTTTTCCATTCCTTGTATTTTGGGGAATCATGTTATCGAAAAAGCTTTTCTAGACTTAGGAGCTAGTGTAAGCTTAATGCCTTTAGCAGTTTGTGAGAGATTAAACTTAGGAGAATTACAACCTACTAAGATGTCACTTCAATTAGCCGATAGATCCGTTAAATACCCTATAAGCATACTTGGAGACGTCCCTGTTAGGATAGGTCAGCTGTTTATACCTACTAATTTTGTTGTCATGGACATTAAAGAAGATGAGGACATACCAATCTTCCTAGGTAGACCATTCTTATTAACCGCTGGAGCCGTAATAGATGTTAAAAAAGGGAAACTAACCTTTGAGGTAGGTGACGAGAAGATAGAGTTTGTACTCTCGAAATTTCTTATGGCACCTGTAATAGGAGATGCTTGTTATGCCTTAGATATCATTGATGAATGCATTAGGGAATTAGAACAAGAAGAAGAAATGGAATCTATAAAATTGCCATCAACCCTTATTTGGGAAGATGACGGTTATAAAAAACCCTACATTAATGATAACCTTCACGAATGTTTATCTCTTACCCCAGATCCTATGCCTTGCCCTATGAAACCAACCGTAAAACTTAAGGAACTGCCTAAGAACCTGAGATATGAATTTCTTGATAAAGAAATAAACCGTCTAGTTATAGTCAGTGCTACCTTGAACCAAGAGGAAACAAACCAATTGTTAGATGTTTTACGAAGGTACCCCTCAGCCTTAGGATATAAGATCTCAGATCTAAAAGGAATAAGCCCATCTGTATGCATGCATCGGATTTTACTTGAAGAAGATTCAAAACCCTTTAGAGAACACCAACGAAGAATAAATCCTATGATGAGTGAAGTAGTTAAGACTGAAGTTCTTAAGTTACTAGAGGCAGGTATAATATATCAGATATTAGACAGTAAATGGGTGAGTCTTGTGCATGTAGTACCTAAAAAGGGATGCATCACAGTCGTGCAAAACGAGAAGGGTGAACCTGTAGCGAAAAGAACTGATGGAGGTTGGCGTATGTGCATAGACTATAGAAAATTAAATAAAGCAACTAGGAAGGACCATTTCCCATTACCATTCATAGACCAAATGTTGGAGCGCCTAGCCAGACACTCTTACTTTTGTTACCTAGATGGATATTCAGGATTCTTCCAAATACCTATTCACCCCGAAGATCAAGAAAAAACTACCTTTACATGCCCTGTTGGAACTTTTGCCTATAGAAGAATGCCGTTTGGACTCTGTAATGCCCCTGCCACTTTCCAACGCTGCATGATGTCTATCTTTGCAGACTATTTAGATGGAATCATGGAAGTATTTATGGACGACTTCTCGGTTTGTGGATCTGATTTCAAAAATTGTCTTATCAACCTTGAGAAAATCCTGGAAAGATGTGTGGAGGTAAACCTTGTGCTAAATTGGGAGAAATGTCATTTCATGGTCACCGAAGGGATTATTTTAGGACATATAGTTTCCGAAAAAGGTATAGAGGTAGAAAAAGCTAAAATAGAAGTCATAGAGAATCTAAAACCTCCGAAGACTATCAGGGAGATAAGAAGTTTTCTTGGACATGCCGGATTTTACCGACGTTTTATCAAGGACTTCTCCAAAATAACAAAGCCCTTAACTGGTCTTTTAATGAAAGATGCTGAATTCATCTTTGATGAAAAATGTACTGAAGCATTTAATCTTCTGAAGCAAGCTCTGATTTCAGCACCTATAATGAAACCCCATGATTGGTCAGAACCGTTTTAGATAATGTGTGACGCTAGTGACTATGCTGTAGAAGCTGTTCTAGGTCAGAGAAAAGACAAAAAGTTACACGTAATTTATTATGCCAGTAGAACCCTAGACGCTGCACAACTCAACTACGCAACAACCGAAAAAGAGCTCCTAGATGGAGTTTTCGCCATAGACAAATTTAGATCTTATCTAGTAGGAGCCAAAATTATAGTTTACACCGACCATGCTGCCATTCGTTATTTACTAAGTAAAAAGGATGCCAAACCTAGGTTACTTCGATGGATTCTGTTACTGCAAGAGTTTGATTTAGATATCCGTGATAAGAAAGGCACAGATAATGTAGTGACTGATCACCTTTCTAGGCTAGAATACCTGAAACCTGACTCAGTACCCATAAATGACGATTTTGCCTATGATAGACTGATAGCCCAACTAGAAACTATTGAAGATGATAACCCAGACCCACATGAGCATTCTCATAAATCCTTAGCTATAAGTAATGTACCTTGGTATGCAAACTTTGTTAATTACCTAGCCGCTGACATCATACCCCCGATCTAAACTACCACCAGAAGAAAAAGTTCTACAGTGATGTGAGAAACTTCTATTGGGACGAACCATTTCTTTTCAAGAGAGGTAAAGATGGAATTTTCCGCCGTTGTGTTCCAGAAGAAGAGGTACATAATATAATTGAGCATTATCACTCTGCACCCTATGGTGTAAATGCGAGCACATCTAAGACCTACACCAAGATTCTTCAAGCTGGCCTATTCTGGCCTACCATGTGGCGTGATGTCCATGCTTTCATTGTCAAATGTGACAGAAGCCAACGTACGGGAAATATTTCAAGACTTAATGAAATGCCTCTAAGAAATATCCAAGAAGTAGAAATCTTCGACGTATGGGGTATAGACTTCATGGGACCGTTCCCACCATCTTTAGGAAATCAGTACATCTTAGTAGCTGTTGACTACGTGTCTAAATGGATTGAAGCTATCGCTGCACCCAAGAATGACACCAGAGTAGTCATCAAATTGTTTAAAAACTATATATTTCCCAGGTTTGGAACCCCCCGTTTAGTCATAAGTGATGGAGGATCACACTTCATATCGAGAATATTTGATAAACTTTTAAACAAGTATGGAGTTAAGTATAGAGTAGAAACACCATACCACCCACAGACCAATGGACAAGGGGAAGTATCTAATAAGGAGATCAAACAAATTCTTGAGAAGACTGCCTCTATATCTAGAAAAGATTGGTCGCAGAAACTTCAAGAAGCATTATGGGCCTATAGAACCGCTTTCAAAACCCCTATAGGAACAACCCCTTATCAACTGGTCTATGGAAAATCATGTCACTTACCTTTTGAGTTGGAGCATAAGGCCTATTGGGCCATCAAAACTTTAAATTTGGATTACTTAACTGCTGGTGAAAAACGTATCCTTGATATCCACAAATTAGAAGAGCTCAGACAATCTTCCTACAAAAATGCCATCATATACAAAGAAAGAACAAAAGCTTGGCATGACAAAAGAATCATAAGAAAAGACTTCAAAATAGGCGATCTTGTTCTCCTGTTCGATTCTAGGTTACGACTTTTTCTAGGGAAGCTTCGTTCGAGATGGACTGGCCCTTTCGAAGTATCTAAGATTCTAAGATCTGGTGCTATTGAAATCAAGAACCAAACATGTAGACCGTTCATCGTCAATGGACAGAGGTTGAAGCCCTACGAAGGAGGTGACATCCCAACAACATACACCTTCCATACTCTGAGTGATCCACCATATCCTTCGAATGATGTGTAAAATCCGGCCGTCGAGCTAATGACGTTAAACAAGCGCTGCATGGGAGGCAACCCATGGTTTTCTTATTTACGTACTTTTTATTTATTTTTTCTTTATTTTAATTTGTTTACTTTATTATTCTGTCAGGACTAACGATTGAATGTTTTATGTGATTTCAGGACCCTTGTTTGCTAACCTTGTGCAGAATGAAGAACCCCGATGACATGCACGTGGCCTTTAGAGACGACGCACAAAGAGAGCGTTACTATGTCCACATGAGACACCCTATGGAACCTACCAGGTACCCAGACCAAGATTGCATGGATGCCTTGGGGATAGAGCCAAGCGTCAGATTCTTATGCCACCAACTCCAGTGGGACCAGTTTGACGATATGAACAACTCTTACAGGAACTTGACTCTAGAGTTCCTCAGCTCGTTTCATTATGATCCTTGGGCTGGACCCGATGGACATGCTGTTTTCAGGTTGTTCGGGACTGACTACTCCTTCTCTCACAAAGAGTTTGGTGATTTACTAGGTTTTCAGACTACTCCTGATGCTATTCCAGAGACACCGATGGGGTATTTTATGAGCAGAGAAGTGGAAAAGTTTTGGTCTAACATCTCAGGTGGAGGGAGCTAAGATCCTTCCACTCAGTTTTCTCAGGTAATCCACAACCCTGTGTTAAGGTACTTCCAGATGATTCTAGCACACTCTTTCCTCGGTTTTCTAGATACAGAGACTCTGCTGAGTGAAGAGGAGATTTTCCTACTGTTTTGTGCGACTCAGTCAAGCCCAGTTGCTTGTGGCAACTTCCTGTTGAAGGGCCTTGCCAGTGTTGCCAGTTCATCTGTAGGCATTATACATGTTGTGGGATTGTTACACATATTGCTACTGCATTGGGCTTGTCTCGCAAATTATTGCACCTCAGGACCTTCTGCTGCTACACCACCCTGGATGTTGACTTTTGTCTTGATAGAGGACTGATGAGGAGGGCCTCTTTTGAGCCCAACACGTTTAGATTACTGATCGACGGCGAAGTGATACATTACTTTACATTACCAGACCCGCTGATGACCAGTGTCCACGACCCTGCTAATTGGAGTTATGCTTTAGAGGGTTATAGAGAGACTGTCGAAGAGCCAAAATCACCTTCTGCCGCTTAGTACACTCCTACACCTCTTTCTCCCCGAATCACTGTTATGTCTAACAATATGTCTTTGCAGCCGCTTGATCTACAGACTCAGATTTATGAGCTCAGCAAGGAGACTGCCCTGCTCAAGCAGGAAGTAGCATACTTGGCATTACAGATCGAGGTATCTGATCTCACTCATGCCTCAGAGGCCGACGCTCTATATCAGGAGATTGAAGAGCTTCAGAGGGAGATAACTGAGATTCGTGGATCAAACCAGGAAGAGAGGCTTACCACATGATTCGTTTTACACTGACGTTATTACCCTAGTATTTAATTTCTTTTTCATGCTTTATTTTATTTCTCGCATCTCCAGACATATTTTATATTATTGCATCTATTACATTTTCTTTTTCATGTACTTTGATTTTATCTTATATATTATTTCATGCACTAATCCCATTTTTTCTCTTTTCTTTTCTTTTGTTTTATTTAATTTTATTTTTGTCGAATAAAGAAAAAAAAATATTTTCATTTTTGTGTCTTCATAAAAAAATATGCAAGTTTCATGGCTTAGAAGAGAGAAGAAAACGCTATCCGGACCCCCCGAAGACCGAAGGTGCAAAAGGGCCCAAAAGAAGAATTGAAAATTCCAAGGCCCAAAGGCAATTGGCCTTATGGCGGGCGCCATAGGCACATGGCGGGCTCCATGCCGTCCCCCTTTATTTCGGGGCTGATTCTCCATTTTCACCATTTTCACACCTTCAAACCTCAAAAACCCATTTTTCCAACTTCCAAAAACCCCATTGAACCCCATTAAAGCTCCCACATTTCCAAAACATTCACCATCTATAAAACCCATCCAAAATCCATTTTCATTTTCATCCACCACAAACCATAAAAATCCAACCTTTACCATTTCTCTCATAAACCATTTTCACCACTTTTCACTTCTCAAGGAGCAACAACAATGGAGTTCAATGGATATCTTCTTCGCGATGGAAGACCGAGTGATAGGCAAAGGAAAATTATTCAAAGGCTTCAGAGTCGAGAAATTCTCTCGACTAGGTACGTCGATGATATCTGTCTTTATGCTTTGGGTCTGTATCATAGTGTTTTTCATTTATTAGATTTTCTAGGCTTGCATGATATTTTTGTTAATCAGGAACCTACCTATGAGAGGCTGACAGTTGAGTTTTTAAGTTCATTGATATACACTGTCAGTCCTAACACTACTAGCACAGTCGGTACTGTTAATTTTAGACTGTTTGGAATTGAATACGAATACAGTACCGACGAACTAACAGGCTTGTTAGGAATCCCTCATAGGGAAGGTGCGATATGTGAGGCACCTTTAGATACAAAATGGTCGGCCGAAGTATTTTCCTTCTGGCAGAGGCTGTCAAGTACTTCAATAAATTCTTTTGAAGGAATACTTGCGTCGACCATCCATAACCCGACCATAAGAGTTTTCAGATATCTTTTGGCATGTACTATTTTTGGTCGGGAGAGTCCAAATAAGGTAAACACTAAAGAGCTCCTATTTTTGCAAGGATGCCTCACTAATACCCATATCAATCCGGTCCCGTTTATGCTTGCACACATGGATTTAACTACTAATAAAACATGACCGATTGTTTTTGGAGGACTTGTTACGTCTATTACTCGGGCTCTTGACCTGAACAATGAGATAGCTACTCTTAAACAACTACCTCCTCGCACAATTAATTTAAAATTTCTAAAAGACATGAAATTATGCCGAACGAGGAGAGCAGGTGGTTATAAGTTGATGGTTCATGGGGTAGCTATCCCATCTGTTGCTTTACCTTGTAGTAGACGTACTGATGTACGTAATGAAAGGAACTGGACCTATGATTTGAATGCACCACCTGTTTTGGGTCCACTTCCTCCTAATATTCCTGATGGGGAGGAACATGACACTGATGAAGAATATGATCAGAGAGAACAATCTCCCGTACCTCACATGTCCCCCAACTGTCCTTCACAGTCACACACCGCACCATTTTCCTCTAACCCTGTTGCAGGTGCTGCTCCTGGATTCTATGTCACTGAGGAGATGTGGTGTGATATGACGGCTAGAGAGGAAAGGCGAGACAGCCTACTCTCTACTATTTTACAACAACTGACGGACAACATGAGCTTCATGCAACAATCGCGATCGGTTTCGGATCGTGCCTACAGTAACGTTTGCCGTGCCTTGACCGACATCACATCAGAGCAGACCCGTCAGCGAGAAGTCAACCGCCGGCACTACCAGCTTATAGAGGCCACTCAGGGTTCCATCCTAGGTAACCTTCGAGAGGTCCGGGGTGCCCAGGCTGCCTTATCGGCACAACTTGACCAGAGGGACCAGCAGCGCAGTAGATCCCGTCGTTCCAGACCATCACAGCAGGACGGCGAGGGCACCAGTGCTCCTCCGCAGTAGTTTTCCAGGTTACTCTCCCTATCTTATTTCAAAACATTGGGGACAATGTTCTATTTAAGTGTGGGAGGGGATTTCATTGCTTTCTGTCATTTCCCTTTCTAGTTATTTATTTGCTTTCTGTTATTTCCCTTTCCAGTAAGTTATCTAGTTTAACTTTTCTTAGATAATGCATGAGTCTGACGAGTCACCAGTATAGTGCATCTTTAGTACATCCTCATTTTTTCCCATTTCCTTAGCCTTACCAAAAATATTTTAAAAAAGAAAACAATGTTGTTTCACATGTTTTTTGGGCTTTGAGACAGGTTTGGATTAAGATGTGGTGACTTAGTTCAACTTTTTGAAACATCAGTACCATTTTAGCATCATAGACCTCTTGAATATAGGAATCACTCCTAAACCCCGCACCATGGCCTTTATTATCATTCAAAAATTGTCCTAAGTAGTTTATTCCAGCAGTCAGCTCCGGCCTAAGCACGCTCTACGTAGGGGGCCGATGAACATAAGTGAATGATCCAGTGCTAATAAAAAAGAAAAAGGCAAACTCTGGGATAGGTGACCCTCACTAAGTCATTTAAACCGAAAAAAGAGAAGAAAATTTTTTTTTGCCACAAAAAGAAAAAAATTTCAGTCACCTATTGTTAGTTGGTTCAGAGGTATCTGGCACTGAACATGGTAGGGCGAATTACGATCCGATCCCCCGCAGCTACATTTAGATCAAAATAAAACGGGTTTACACATGCTTATGTGCCAGAAACCCTATGTTTTGGATCAGAATCACTAACCGGTCACTCTTCTATGAAGCATGTACAGATAACGAGCTTAATGTGATTGCGCCTGAATGAAAAGGACCCAAAAAGAGATGAGAAGATAGGCCTAGGTATTGTGGGATGACATGGGGTGGTTAATTTAGGATTGAAGTTTGTGTCTGTGTTATTATGGTGCCCTTGGTTCACTTAGTTAGTACCTGTCACTGCATCCTGACTTGAACTCAGAAGCCCTTTAGCCCAAATCACGTGTTGACACCAGTTTTCTTCATTTTTAAGCTTTAATGTTTGCTTGAAGACAAGCAAAGGTCTAAGTGTGGGAGGATTTGATAACACTAAATTTCACCGTATTTCCGACTCTGATTTCGCATGTATTCTTAGGTTTTATTGTTATTTTGTTATGTTATTACTTTGTTTTCCTTTATTTTCAGGTTTTCTATGTAATCGGGGCCTAAATCGAGAAAAGGAGCGAAAAAGGAGTGGAAACGGACGAAAACCAAGAAATTCAACTTTTTACACTTACGGCATCCACCATGGCTGGCGCCATGGGGTCTGCCATGACGTGGCCACGTCTCAAGACCACTCCACAACTGCCAAGACCCACGATCCCCACTTTCTCCAGCACCTTGCACTCATGGCGGGCGCCATGGCCCTGTGGCGGGTGCCACAAGGTAAAAGTGCTTCCCTCCACTTTTTAGTGGAGTGGGGCATCCTGGTCCTTTCCCATTTAATATTTTTCTATAAATAAGACTTTAGAATTTCGTTTTCTTGATCCAAACATAGTATCTCTTAGGCATATATCAGATTTAAAGTAGTTATCATTCCACATCGGGGTGTTACTGCAATCGAGTGATCGAGTCTGTATACGTCTGTGTGATCGAGTTTTGGAGCACTCTGGGAGGAAGTTAATCCTGCCGCCATTTTAATTCCAGTTCGTATTTTATTTTTCCGCATTGCTTTAATTTTATTTACTTTCCGCATTGCTTTACTTTTATTTATTTTCCGCACTCGCTTTAAATACCTTTATTTCTCGCACTCGCACTACTTTTATTTACTTTCCGCACTCGCACTACTTTTATTTACTTTCCGCACTCGCACTAATTACTTTTATGAAAAATAATAAAAATAACTTTTACTTTACCATGTCTAACTAAATCCATAAAGGTTAGAATGTAAGGATCGTAATTGAACCAGTAATCCGTACAATTGTTTGTAAAAACACTTAAGGGCTGTTTTAACTTTCAATATAAGTTTAATTGTTTTTAACTATTTCAAAAACAGCCAAAAGCGCTTTGTCTAGTTCATTAGGAGTTTATAGATTAAAAAGAAAAGGGATTTTAAAATGATTTTCGGACGCGTTAAGAAGTTTAGAATCTGGTTCGTGAGAACCTCTTTTTGCTAAGAAATCCAGGTTAAAGTACTTTTCAACTTAGTTAAGATACTATATTTCTTAAAAATAGGTTTACTACTCTAACGCAGTACGCACCTTTTTATCCGTGACAATAAGAGGGGTTGATTAGAGGGTACAACTCGGTTCTGAATACGCGAAAGCGACAGTTCCTGTTAAATTAGTTCTTTTCAAAGTGGAAAACATTGCCCATAAGTAGTTCTATTAACAACTACCGGAATATCTATTGATTACGTGAATTACATTCGAGCCTGTCTTTATTAATTGTTTAAAATTATTATTTTATTTACCATTGCGCACTCCTTAAAACCATTATATTCAGTTGCCTTAGATACACACCATAACAACAGGTACGATAGATTGACACTTGGTCTCTGTGGATTCGACAATCTTTTATATTACTCTGACGTGTTCGTACACTTGCGAAAAACACGCATCAGTGGACATTCACTTTGGCTTCATGGCATCTTGTTATGTTGGTAGTAGTGAGTTCCACACCCAGACTTGCGACCGTCTTAGAAAGGTATTATGCCGGAATCTTTCTGGGGTAATACATTACCTCGATAGTTATGTGCATCTGGGGACCAATCATTGAGAATATTTGTGGAAACATGCCTCTCCAGTGGTGATAGTGGCATACCATATTTTGTGGCAAACCCATTCGCACCCGAGGGCCCGCTTTGGAACTCGCATAGGATGGCCTGGTACTTTTATAGGAACTCAGTCAAAGCATCTGGTCATATGACGATAGTATTGTACCCTTCGGGATGAATGTATTATTGTTTCTTGATTCCAACGCTTGAAGCTGGGAACTTATAAAGGATGCTTGTTTTCCCGGACTCACGCTGAGGCCTCCCTGAGTAGTACATAATGCCAAACTGATTCCCTGATTTGGTAATGAGCCATTTCTCGGAAATGGTGAAAGTATTATTGTTATTCGGCTTTGAGAGTCCGTGATGTTTGACCCGGAGCACACCTGTGAGATTGGGAGGGGTTTACAGGTTTGCAGGAACCCTTGACCTCATCATACCTCATTGCCAGCACAGTTCTATGATTTGATAAGGCTACATGGATTTTGGGAATTCTTAAGACATCTGATATCTGATTTTTGGGGCTTATTTGAGACTGAATTCTCGTTCATGGGGCTTTATTCAGAGGATCTTGGTTCTTGATCACTTAGGTCCTGTGTTCCGCATCTAGACAGTCCCAGTTGCTGATCATATTCCTGCATTGCATTTGCATCGCATCATACTTGCATTAACTGTTTGTGTTTCCATTACAGGTTATCCTTCATCTCAGTACCCAATTTTGGTATTCATTGTTTCTTCAGATGACAGAAGTCCAAAAGGTACCCAGAAAAAGGAATGCTCATTACACTTTCCCGCAACCAGAAATTGAGAGTATTCAGAAACTGGTAGACTTGATGAGTTACAAGGTTTCAGATGATTTCAGATGATTTCAGAAGCCGGTATAGGAAGATCTTGGGTTACATGAATAAACCTACTGTCGATCAGAGAGATAGTCTTCATTCTTTGTTGCAATTTTATGACCCTCAATTGAGAATTTTTGTGTTTGCTGACTACGTCTTGGCTCCCACTATGGAAGAGATTTCTGACATCCTGAAGATTCCTATCAAGAATGGTGTTCCCTACTATGCTGCGGAGAGGTGTCCCCCGTACAAGGATATTGCAGGTGCTTGTCATTTGAGTATGCTTAGAGTGAAGATGGAGCTAGAAGCCAGTAAAGGGAAGGGATTTACTCTGGATTTTCTTATCACAGAAGCCCATGTGTTTGCTTTTGGAGGGAAATGGTTAGAGTTCAGTGCGCTGCTAGCGTTAATGGTCTACAGTACAAGTCTTTTCCCAGGAGAGAAAGGATGGGTGAGTTTGGAGGCTATCATTCTTTTCATCAAAGGGAACCCGGTGCCTACATTGTTGGGAGACTTTTACTTCGGCGTTCATCACAAGAATGAGAAGAGAAAAGGGTATGTGAATTGCTGTGCTCCCATGTTTGCTGAGTGGTTGTTAAGAAGCTTCCAAAGTCAGGACCATTTAAAGATCTTAAGCAAGATTGGAAGTGGGCTAGAAGATTGATGGGGTTAACATCTGATGATATAGCTTGGGGATGTAGCTGAAGCTTAGTAGGAAAGGAGTTTATTACAAGGTGTGGTGGGTTCCCTTATGTGTCGTTGTTAGGTAGAAAAAGAGTGATAAGTCATAACCCTGTGCTGTCTAGAAAGCAATTTGGTTATCTGCTGAAGGATCCTCCATCAGATGAAGGAATAGCTAAAACTTTGTATTTTCCAGCTGAAGATAATGAGCTGTTGGTCATTCAAGCATCCCAGGCTTGGGAAACAAAGGTTAGGGAGGGTAAGAAAGAATTCGGAAAGGTAGACCCTAAGACTTATCCCTCTTTTGCTGCTTGGATACAAGGGAGGGTTGATACTTTTTTCCTTCTGTTTTCGGTTGAGGCTCCGCTATATCCAAATGAGGTACCGGTACAAACCACTGTTTCTCTTGAAGATTACAAGAAGTTGGAAGCTCAGTTGCACGAGGTTCGGGTAGAGAATTCTGAAATGGCTAGTTTGTATCACCGTGCCAACCATGCTAAGCAAGAAGCAGAAGAAAAGATACAGATGATGCAGACTACTTTAGAAGCTAAAGAAAAGGAGTTTGCTGGGAGAGAAGCTCATTTTCAGAGATTAGGCTTGGCAGAGTCAAAGAGAGAAGTGGAGCATAAGAGGATTGTGAAGACTCTTAGAGAAGCTCGTCAATCCGTTGCTTGGTTACAGGGCCAAAGAGAACAAGAGCGGAAGAAGTACAAAGAAAAAGAAGAGTTCTTTGAAGCGCAGATGGCGTTCAAGAAGGAAGAGGTCGAACAAGCTCACAAGATACGGAGGGAAAAGACTCAGCAATTGGAACAGAGCCAACTAGCCTTGGAGGAAGCCATGAAGGAAATCGCGGATCTTAAGATGAGAGTAGGCTCAAGAAGAGCCGAACAGAGGTGGAGACTGCAAAAGAGGAACCTGGATCATCTTTTAGCCTAGGGTTTTAGTTTATTGTTGATTGTATCCAGACTACCTACAGGCTTGTTGTAGGAGTCTTGCTTTATCTTGCTGTCATTTGTATTGAATTGTAACCCTTTGGGGAATGCGGTTTTTGTCTATAACTCTGATGGTAGGTAGTTTGTTCATGCTATGCAATGATACTTTCCAGTTACCGTTTATGAATGAGCAAAGTTGTTTGTCCTAAGACACTAGGGTCTGAATACTACTCCTCAAAAGAGTTTGAAAAAGTCAGTTTCCAAAAGGTCATTTGAGCATTTTCTGTCAAAATACCAGAACTGGGGCATATTAATGCTTGAACATGGAAATATGAATAGTTACATTGCATGCATATAACATGTTTGTTGTTTTGCAGGTATTTCTCCAGTGTTCTAACGTTCATGTCACTTTCAGGCACTATAGCTCCCAAGAAGGTTCAGGGACAACCAACTGTACACAGATACCCTACAAAGGTGAACAGAGAGAGAGAGCAATGGATCAGATGCAAGAAGATCTGGCTGACTTAAGGACGAGAATGGACAACTTCATGACCCTCATGGCTGGGATGGGTCAAACTCAAGAGCGTTTGCGCGAGATGGTAGAGAACAATCAAGCCAGGAAAAATGGGAAAATAGATGGAGGTAATCGCACTGGGGCTGGCGCCCGTCATGTTGAAATCCCTGTGGTGCAACTAGGGGTCACTATTGTCAATGATGGAGTTAATAATCTGCAGATGGATGGGCAGGATGAACAATTCACTTTGCTGGACGAGGCAGAAGGCCAAGGGGTTGACATGAATAAAAGGTTCGAAGAAATGGCTGAACAAATTCGTGTTATTCAATCTCAGAGTTCTCTGGGGTTCGACATCACTGATTTGGGCTTGGTGCCAGGGGTGAGAATTCCCTACAAGTTCAAGGTCCCTGCTTTTGAAAAGTACAACGGCACGGCGTGCCCGAAAACTCACCTCTAGTTTTTTGTGGGAAGGATCGCTACACATACGGACGATGAGAAGCTGTGGATGTATTACTTCTAGGATAGTCTTGTGGGAGCTTCCTTGGAATGGTACATGAAGCTTAGCAGGGTCAATATCCGAAGCTGGAAGGATTTAGCTGAGGCATTCGTGAAATAGTATCAGTATAATTTAGATATGGCTCCAAATCGTACTCAGTTGCAGGCAATGTCACAGAGTGCTAAAAAAGGGTTCAAAGAGTATGCCCAGAGGTGGCGTCAGCTTGCTGCTCGAGTGCAACCTCCCTTGTTAGAAAATGAAATGGAAGACATGTTTATGGGAACACTGCAAGGGGTGTTTATTGAAAGACTGGCATCATGTTCGGCAACAAAGTTCAACGACATCGTGATAGCTGGAGAGAGGGTTGAGACTCTTCTGAAAATGGGAAAGATTCAAGACACTAGTGCAAGTAGCTCAAGCGGTGTGAGAAAGGCTTTCAGTGGACCTCCAAGAAGAAGGGAGTGTGAGACTAATGTTGTGTACAATCGAGGTCGAGGCCGCGGATATAGAGGATCTTATGAGCAGGTGGCAGCTGTCACCATACCCATAGGTCCTGTGCAACAACAGCAACAACAACAACAGCCGCAACGCAATAACTATCAACAAAGGCCTTATCAGCAGAGGCAAGCTCGTCCAGCTAATAGGGTGCTCGAAGCCATCCCGATGATGTACACGACACTGCTCCAGAGATTGTTGGAGTTGAATTTGGTTCAGTTGAGGATGTTAGCACCACCTCCACCTGGAAAGCTTCCAGTGGGGTATGACGCTAATGCAAGATGCACATATCATTCAGGAGCTCCCGAGCACACAACGGAGAAGTGCAGGGCGTTATAGCATAAGGTCCAGGACTTGATTGATTCAAAGGCAATTAACTTTGCACCGCCTCCAAATGTTACATCAAACCCCATTCCGAATCATGGAGGGGCTAGGATAAATGCTGTTGACGGTGGCGAGAGGTTGAACCTGATTTTGAATGTGGATGAAGTGAAAACTTCATTGTTAGTGGTGAAAGACAAATTGTTGAAAGGGCATGTATTCCCAGGTTGCGACCTCGGATGTGAGGGTTGCATGATTTCAGTTAATGGTTGCGAAGGTTTGAAGGTTGGGCTACAATGTTTGATTGACGAGGGGTCGCTACAGTTTGATATAGTTGCCAATAGAAGTAATTGTGTGTCTACAGTAACAATTTACTTTAATCCTGCTGAAGTTCCTGCTCGGAGAGAGCCTGTGACTATCTATGTTCCAGAAGTGAGTCCAGTGACCATTACTGTTCCGGGACCAATCCCTTATGCTGATGACAAATTCATCCCTTGGCACTATGGCTCGGACGTGTACGTAGAAGGCCAAAAAGTGGAAAGTCAAGCGGTGAAGATTGACCCGACTGTTGTGAATGTCGGAGGAGTTGGTGGATTCACAAGGAGTGGGCGTATCCTTACTCCTCAAGCTCTTAGAGGTGATCCCGAAGCTGAAGCTGCTGCAAAGGCTAAGGGTAAACAGATAGCAACTGAAGAGGTGACGACTCCTACTGCCGGTCAGGGCACTTTTGAAAAGGAAGTCTAGGAATTCATGAGAATAATTAAGAAAAGAGACTATAAGGTGGTTGAACAGCTGAATCAGACCCCATCCAAGATATCCATTCTGTCATTGCTGATGTGTTCTCAGGCTCACCGGGAGGCTCTGCTGAAAGTTCTACAAATGGCGTATGTACCACAGGAGATAACTATCAACCAGTTGGAGGCTGTGGTAGGCAGCGTAAACGCCAGTCATGGGTTGGGATTCATAGATAGAAATCTCACTTCCGAAGGTCGCAATCATAACAAAGCCTTACACATCACCATGGAGTGTAAGGGCGATGTTCTATCACACGTCCTGGTAGATACAGGCTCTTCCCTCAATGTGCTCCCTAAGAAGGCCTTGATGAAGCTGAACGTTGATGGCATCGTCCTGCGACCGAGTGATTTGATTGTGAAAGCCTTTGATGGTTCCAGAAGATCTATGTTTGGGGAGGTAGAGCTACCGGTAAAGATTGGGTCTCAGGTATTCAAGAGTACGTTATATGTTATGGATATTCAACCCACTTATAGCTGTTTGCTGAGACGTCCTTGGATTCACGCTGCTGGCGCAGTAACATCCACGTTGCATCAGAAGTTGAAGTACGTGGTAGACGGCCAGGTTATCACTGTATGCGGAGAAGAAGACATTTTCGTGAGCCATCTGTCAACCTTCAAGTACGTAGAAATGGATGGGGAAATCCATGAGACACTTTGCCAAGCTTTTGAGACGGTTAGTGTCAGTAATCTGTCTCCAGCAGTTCAGAGCAGTAAGAAGGAAGGGACTCCTATCTACTCCTATAAGCAAGCTAAGGAGGTAGTTTAATCCGGAAATGCCCAGGGCTGGGGCAAGTTGTTAGAAGTGGAAAAGAAAGACAACAAGTTTGGTCTCAGATATCAACCTGGTCAGTCCAGTTGGTCTCATGGCAGTAAGCCCATAGCATTCACAAGCGCTGGAATGCTCGACTACGACCATGTTTGTGCAACAGATGCCGATGGGGATAGTGACTGCGACTTGAATAACTGGATTCACCCACGCGTACCTGGGGAGGAGCTCCGGAACTGGTCAACTGAAAATTTTGTTCAAGTTACTTGGCAGTCAAAGTAATTTTCTTTGTTTCCATTTTTATCATACTGCATGTCAAATCATGCACTCTACCCAAGGTGTACGGATCCATATGTAGGGCCACCATGTTTTAATGCATTTATTTTTCCATGAAATAAAGGACATTTTTCAAGCAAATTGTGTTCTCTTTCTTTCGTTTTAAATATTTCACAAATAAAATGGCAATGTTTTTCTTTCCAGTATTTTTGTGTGTTTGCGTCTCCTTCAGATTCTGAAATAAGCACATCATTTGTGCAGTGTTGATCATCCGGATTTCCGTGATAACGTTCCTGCTATGACTATGCATGACTTCAACAATCCTATCTACCAAGCTGATGAAGGGGTTGAGGAAGACTGTGAACTCCCGGAAGAATTGGTCAGGTTGTTGAAACAAGAGGAAAGGGCCATTTAGCCTCATGAGGAAGAAATAGAGATCGTCAACATCGAATCTGAAGATGTAAGGAAAGAGATCAAGATTGGGGCCAGTCTGCAGGCCGAAGTAAAGAGAAAGTTGATTGGTATGCTACATGAATATGTGGATATCTTCGCCTGGTCGTATCAGGATATGCCATGATTAGATACTGACATCGTTGTGCACAAGCTGCCACTAAAGGAAGTCTGTCCTCCTGTGAAACAAAAGCTAAGAAGAACTAGCCCTGATATGGCTATGAAGATCAAGGAGGAATTTCAGAAGCAGTGGGATGTCGGGTTCCTTGCTGTGACTAGTTACCCACCTTGGGTAGCTAATATTGTGCCTGTACTGAAGAAAGATGGAAAGGTCCAGATGTGCGCCGATTATCGGGATCTAAATAGAGCAAGTCCAAAGGATGACTTTCCATTACCTCACATTGATGTGCTGGTAGATAACACCTCTCAGTTCTCGGCATTTTCTTTCATGGATGGCTTCTCCGGGTATAATCAGATCAAGATGGCACCGGAAGACATGGAGAAAACGACGTTCATTACCCCGTGGGGTACATTATGTTACAAAGTTATGCCCTTTGGATTGAAGAACGCCGGGGCAATGTATCAGCGGCCTATGGTAACTCTCTTCCACGATATGATACATAAGGAAATTGAATGCTATGTGGACGATATGATTGTCAAGTCCCAGGACGAAGAAGGGCATCTGGTCAATCTTAAAAAGCTGTTTGATAGATTGATAAAGTACAGACTGAGGTTGAATCCAAACAAGTGCACTTTTAGAGTGCGTTCCGGTAAATTGCTGGGTTTCATTGTCAGTCAAAGAGGAATCGAGGTAGATCCTGCAAAAGTAAAAGCAATACAAGATATGCCTGCACCGAAAACAGAAAAAGAAGTGCGTGGGTTTTTAGGGAGATTGAACTACATTTCTCGGGTTATATCTCATCTAACTGCCACGTGCGAGCCAATATTCAAATTGCCGAGAAAAGAGCAAACGGTCAGGTGGGACGAGGACTGTCAAAGACCCTTTGAAAAGATAAAAGAATATTTGCAGGAGCCTCCGATTCTAATGCCTCCAGTTCCAGGATGGCCACTTATCATGTACTTGACTGTGTTAGAAGGGTCAATGGGGTGTGTTCTAGGCCAGCATGACGAGTCTGGTCGAAAAGAGTATGCTATTTACTACCTTAGCAAAATGTTTACCGACTGTGAATCCCGTTACTCACTGCTCGATAAAACTTGCTGCGTTTTGGTATGGGCTGCTCGCCGACTGAGACAATACATGTTGTCCCATACCACATTGCTAATCTAAAAAATGGACCCCATCAAGTATATTTTCGAGAAGCCAGCGTTAACCGGAAGGGTTGCCAGGTGGAAAATGATCTTAACAGAGTATGACATACAATATACTTCCCAGAAAGCCATCAAAGGGAGTGTATTGTCAGATTATCTTGCACAGCAACCGCTTGAAGACGACTATCAGCCGATGAAGTTTGATTTCCCTGATGAGGACATCGTGTACCTCCAGGAAAGAGATTGCGAGGAACCACTTCTGGAGGAGGGGCCTGACCCTGAATCCAAATGGAAGTTGATGTTTGATGGGGAAGTCAATATCAACGGACGTGGAGTTGGTGCTGTTCTTATCACTCCCGAAGGTGTTCATTTTCCCTTCGTTGCCAGAATTACTTTTGGCTGCACTAACAATGAAGCGGAATACGAGGCGTGCATAATGGGAATAGAGGAGGCTATTAATCTTCGGATTAAGACCCTTGATATATTCGGGGATTCAGCCCTCGTTATCAACTAGATTACCGACAAGTGGTATACACATCAAGAACACTTAATTCCTTATAGGGATTATGCCAGAAGACTGTTGACGTTCTTCACAACGGTTAAGCTTTAGTACATACCACAAGATGAGAATCAATTTGCCGATGCATTGGCCACGCTCTCTTCGTCCATCAAAGTTTTGTGTTGGAACTATGTGCCCAGGATTGACATTTCCAAGCTTGACACACCAGCTTATGCTTTCTCTATAGACGCAGTGTCTGGCGAGAAACCTTGGTATTTTAATATCAAGCTTTTCCTAGAAAAACAAGAGTACCCAGCTGGGGCATCATCCATTGACAAGAAGACCTTGAGACAGCTTGCTGCTAGCTTCTTATTGAATACAAATGGAGTTTTGTATAAAAGGAACTTTGACATGGTCTTGCTCAGATGCGTGGATAGACACGAAGCAAGCCTGTTAGTGCAAGAAGTCCACGAGGGATCTATCGGTACTCATGCAGGAGGACATGCAATGGCTAAGAAGTTGTTGAGATCAGGGTATTATTGGCTAACAATGGATGCAGACTGTTGTTCGTACGCCCGTAAGTGTCATAAGTTCCAAATTTATGCAGACAGGGTGCATGTTCCTCCTAGCCTACTCAACGTCATGTCATCTCCTTGGCCCTTTTCTATGTGGGGCATTGACATGATCGGAAAGATAGAGCCTACTGCTTCGAACTGTCATCGTTTCATCCAGGTTGCGATCAATTATTTCACCAAGTGGGTTGAAGCAGCATCATATGCCAATGTCACTCGCCAGGTGGTAGCCAGATTTCTTAAAAAAGAGACATCATTTGCAGATACGGAGCGCCCGAGCGAATCATTATTGATAATGGTTCCAATTTGAATAACAAGATGATGGCGGAGTTGTGTCGGGACTTTAAGATTCAACATCACAATTATTCTCCTTACCAGCCAAAGATGAATGGCGTAGTAGAGGCGGCTAACAAGAATATTAAGAAGATTATGTAGAAGATGGTTGTCACTTACAAATATTGGCATGAGATGTTACCATTTGCACTACACGAGTACCGAACGTTCGTCAGGACGTCAACTGGGGCAACTCCTTTCTCATTGGTGTATGGCATGGAAGCTGTCTTGCCTGTTGAGGTAGAAATTCCTTCATTGTGTGTGATGATGGACGTGAAGCTTGATGAGGCTGAGTGGGTACGTGTGTTGCACCCCAAAATTTGCCCTCACAATACAAGACTTTGTGTGCTAAGAAGGTTCACAAGGTTCACAATACTTACAAGACCTTTCATGAGGTTCATGAAGTCTACAAGACACTTTATGAGGTTCACAAGGTTCACAAGACCTCCCATGAGGTTCACAAGGTTCACAAGACCTCCCATGAGGTTCAAAAGGTTCACAAGACATCTTATGAAGTTCACAAGGTTCACAAAGTTCACAATTGGTCAGAAGATTTGACAATTCCCTCAGACAATGCATCCTCCTAAGCAGTGCATCCAAAACTAGGGTTTTGACTTTAATCAGGCTAAATGGACTTCCAAGACTTCAAGTGAGCTTCATAACATCTCATATGTGTTTAAGAACCCCCATGACAAGTTTCAAGACTTTTCTCAAAGGTTTGCTCAGTCAGATGATCAGATAAGTCAAAATCAGTCAAAGTAGTTAAAAAGTCAAACTGAGGTCAACTATGGTCAAACCAAAGTCAAACTTCATGATTTTTTTGCCAACATCAAGTATATGAAGTAAAATTCATCATTTGATCAAGGGTTGATCATGATTCATCAAGGATATTTCAGATCATCAAGAATCAGGAGTTTCTAAATTAGGGTTTCCTCAGGAAAAGTCAACTGAAATTTGACCAGCCATAACTTTCACATACTTCATCACCAATTTTCCATCCAAAGCTCATTTTGAAGGAAATTGAATTCTCTACAACTTTGTGTCTCACAAGCCAAGCCCAAAAATGCTTCATTTGGAAGGTATGAGCTAAGACATTATAGGTCCTTTTGAAAGTCAACAAAAAGTCAACAACTTCAAAAGGGCATAACTTGAGAATGGTAAATGATATGGACATGAAACCAGTGGGGTTGGTTAGAGGACTCTTCAAGCTTTCCAAAATGTCCAAGAACACCCTCATAGAATTAAAATTTAAGGATGTGTGCCCTTGCAAAGTTGGGAAATTTTAGGGAAGTTTATGAAGCAAATGGAGGTTTAAAACCAAATTTTGCTAAGTGGGCTGAACTTTTAATGACCCAAAGTGATCCATGACATCATGCACGAAAATTATTTGATATTTTCATAATTTTTATTTAATTTAATTTATTTATTATGATTTTTTATATTAAAAATCATTTTATATTTAAATAAAATATGAAGTGTGAAGATTTAAAATTATTTTTTGTTCTAGAAAGTCATGAATTCAATATGGATCAGAATGATACAAAAATAATGGTGATTGGCTTGAAATAGAAGGTGTTCATGCAAGAATATTTGAATTTTAAAGCCTAATCTTTTTGAATCTTTTCTAATCAAATCTTTCACATAATGATCAATTGTTTTGACCTAGAATCATCACACTATAAGTACATAACTCAAACCTAATCATAGAACACGAGATTCTGCCCCCTAAGAGTAAGTTCAAAGTTTTCAAAATTCATCAAAAATCCAATTTTCGGTTTCTTCTTTATAGGGTGTTTGAAGGTATTTTAAAGACATAGCAAGAATCCTTGGACATCACTAAACATATCCCAACCTTCAAAAGCATTGTAAACATGTTCATATGCATAAACCGCACCTTAACATTCATGGTTTTTTTTTATTTTTTCGATTCCAAATATTTGCTTGTTTTCAATGAATTTTGAGTTGAATTTCTTGTTTGTGATGAGTTATGGACTGATTCTGGACAGGTTGCTTGAAGTTTCATCACCTAATACGGATTCCACCATTATTAGGGTTTCGGACCTTATTTAGGGTTTTATCATTTAGCCAATTTAAATAAGTTTTAAAGACATGGAAAGATTGTAAATGTCATTAGGAACTCAATGACACTGTTAATTTCATGAAATTTCACTGTTTGTATGGAGTTTATGATTCGCAGGTTATATTGGCAAAGAATTTCGCAGGAAAATCCCCATCAAATTTCGCAGGTAAACCTACGAAATCCAGAGGTAGGAGATGATCTTTTGGCGCGCAAGGAAAATTTGAAATTTGCAGGTTTACTTAAAAGGAATGCGTTTCGTATGTATATCAGAATGAGCGCGTAGCTCAGCTGGTTTTGCACGCAAGCGATGAAGCCAAGGACCAGGGTTCGATCCCTTGGTCATTCTTTTTTATGTAAAAGTTCATTTATTAAACAGGTTTTATATATTATTGCAATGGGTCATTCCATAAGCACGCTGCATGAGCAGCTCAGTTGGTTGAAGGCTGGTGGTGGATGCTAGGAGACCTGGGTTCGACCCCAGGCTCCAGCAGGTGAGTTTTTTTTACCAAATTTTTTTTCTTAACCTAATTGTTTTCTATTTCTTTTTCATTTTCTTTAATTTTAATTAAGTATTATATAATGAATTAATAAAAATAATATAAATGAAATAAAATTGTATATGTTTGAAATTAATATTTTATTTTATTTGTATGTTCATATTATTATTATAACTTATTTTTATAATGGAATTAATATTGAATATTAAATTTAAAAAAAAAGAAACCCTAATATTTCTTGTATGTAAAACATGGTTATTTTTATAAACCCTAAAAAATATATTTTTCTCAAACCCTAATTTTTCTTCTTCTATTTATTTAATACTATTATTTGTATATATTATATTCATGACTTAATTAAAATTCTTAATTTAATTTTTGTTAATGTATAAATTGTTTATAATTTAAATTTTTGTATATAAATATGTTTAAAAATTAAAATTCTTAATTTAATATATGACATAATTTGTTTATAATTCAATTTTGTATGTAAATAATTTTTGTTATATGTTTAAAAATAGTTAAAAATTGCTAATTTAATTTTGTAATCATAATTCTATTTTTATAATATACTTATAATTAATTTAATTTTATAATTTGCATATAACTTAAATTTTATAATAATTAGTATAATTGCTCATATTTTCTCATTAATCTTAAATAATTGTTTATATAAAAATTTGATTTTTTTTTAATTATTATAATATTCTTGCTTATTTCATTATTATTATTATTAATTATGTTTATTTTTATATTTATTATTACTAACCACATTGTGATTATTTTTATTATTATTGTTTCACTAACCCAATTATTATTATTATCATTTAATATTTTGCTTATTTATTTAAATTGCTTTTATTATTATTATGTAATTGTTCCTTGGTGTAATATTTATTAACAATGTTTATTATTTATATTTTATGCTATGGTTAGTAAATAGGGAGTGTAAACATACTTGTATTTTAAAGTTAATTTAGATCATTTAAATTTAAAGATAAATATTAAAATTGTACACTCACACACGTAAGTCGATCTTTGATCGCCATCTCACTTCCTTAGGGATACCTCTCATGTTGCTTAATCAAAAGGTCAAGTAGGGTGTATAAAGCAAAAGTCCCTCAATTTCACATCATCTAGTCCCTTAAGCAAATCAAGATCAAGTCCCTTTCGAATATTGCCTTCGTAATGATCTTGTCCCTTTCGAATAAAGATGATAGTCCCTTCAAAATTGCTTATACACCCCACAGTTGCCTCAATAACAGATGTCCCTTACTTGTCCCATCACATCCAAGGTAATGACTACCTATTCCTTAATAATAGGGATAGTCTTACCACTTAAAGGATTCAAGAACAGAAAAGACTTAAACTTAGGGTAGGTTCCTCCTAGATACTTGCTCACTATTCAAAAACTTTTCAAACACTTCACAATTTTAAACAAATTTTCAAAATAAAGGTTTATACGCATCCGTACATGGGTCATTATAAACACTTAAGAAAATTTCTATTCACACACTCCACATTTTCAAAAACATTTTAAAGTGAGCTAAGTAACTAAGAGCCCATGGATAACCATGGATGTAAAGGGTGCTAACACCTTCCCTTTACATAACCTACCCCCCGGACCTAAAAATCTTTTAAAAGGTCTTTCCTGTTCTTTTATGCCTTTCCTTTGGATAAAATAAAAGTCGGTGGCGACTCTTGCTATCCGCAACATAACTAAAGTCAGTTCTCCCACCGTGTTACAACGTGCCCGATACAATCAGTTGTGCCTAATTGAGTGTAAACACCCCAAATTTTCCCTCACTCATTTCACCATGGCTTGTGATTCTTTTCATTTGCATAAGCTCAATCATATCATATCATATTGCATTTTTGCTTCACTGCATTGGTTCAAAGTCATCTGCATCTAGGGTTTGTGATCTGAGCCATCCCTGAGCTATTTGAGCAATTCCAAAGGTCTTCAATCATCTCAAGAGGGTCCATGTATGTTCAAGCATCATATTATATCCTCCCAAGATCAAGAAAGTCAGAAAATCACAAGAACTGAGAAAGGCATGGAAGCAGACCCAGGTTTAACTGCACAGATGACCTAAAATTAGGGTTTTGGTTTCAGAGGCCATAACTCCAAATTTTTTGGTCATTCTTGTTTCTATTTGTATCTATATGATATGAGGATCATGCATACCAATTTTTATGAAGAAATTCAATGGGGAAGGCATCTGACCAATAAATGACTTCTTGAGCAAGTCAGTGCAAAATCAGGGCATCTGAGGCCCCCAATCACCCAACCAAAGGGTCTTCTCCATAATTTTGGATGTATATGATCTTTATTTGATCTTAGAAGAAGTTGGAAGTTCACAAAATTGAAGAATTTCAAGCCATTTGCAAAGTTGCCATTTTGGGAAAGTGACTTGTAATGCAAACTTGCCATTTTGGGAAAGTTTTTCAACCTCCTTTTTTTGATTCAAAAATGCTTCAAATGAAAAATTCTTGCTCATGAAAGTTATAGATTGGATCATTCACTTTTCAAAAAGTACAAGAACTTGATCTAATTCATCATAGAACTCAAGTTATGGCCTTGCAAAGTTGGGAAAAATCACAAAATTTCACTTATGCACCAAAGAGGGAAGTTTGCAAAAACACTTGCCAAAGCCAAATGTGACCTCAAAGTGACTTCTAACCATTACAAAAACATCACACATGACCTAAAATTCAGAATTGCACAAAGAAATCCCAACTTTCATGCCTTGAACTTCAAGTAATTCAAAAGGGGCCAAACTTCCCCAAAATTGCAAAATGGATCAAATCTCTTCAGCCACTTGTGCCAGCTACAAACTATGACTTCCATGGACCTCCTTGAAGCAAGCTGACTCGAGCCATGCCTTGAAACAGCCACTGAACTAGCCCATACCTCAAGTACACAAGTTGGTGACATTTTTGCAACTTGCCCATACCAATCAACCTAGGCCAGCACCCACCCTCTGACCTATCCAAACATGATATGTGTACCAAAAGCAACCCAACACATAACATAACACAGGCTGAAACCTCCAAGAACACAGCATACACGAAATCCCCCAAATTCGCAAAAGCCTTCGAAACTAATAGCTCAACCATCAAACCTTCAAACTTCTTCCACCATTCAACTCCATAAACATCACTGATCACTTCCCACCCTTCATTTTGCCCTAAAACACTCAGAATCAAAAACACGATTTCAACATTTCATGAACTGAACTTCTGCCAACTTCCTTTTGAGGCCATTTAAGCTCCAACCAAGCATCACAAGCTCTTGGGGGGAATCATTGGAGTGGATTTGAGGCAAAGAACTGGCCAGAAAGCTCAACTTCAGGTAGCCATGAGATTTATTTTTCCAGAACTCCCATTTTATGTTATAGAATGATTCTATGTGTTCCCCTGATTGCCATGATGTGTTTAGTTTTGAAAATAGTTGAGAAATAAGCATTTCACGAGCTTCTGAAATTTCCGAGTTCTTTTCCGTTTTGCTTTGATTCGTGCTTTTGATGATGAATAAATGAATTTTGATGGCTGATTCTTGTTGGGGTTGAGGAGAGGATCATTTCTGGAGAGTTTTAGGGCTTGGGGTTGCGTATTGAGTGAGATAGCTTGAAAGGCTAGCCGGAGAAGATGACCGGAACACTGTTCCGGTCACCTGAAAATGTTTAGGGTTCATATTAGGGCTTAATGACATAATTAGCGTAGTTTGAATGTGGGCCGTCCATTTGCGCGCGCTGGTCAATTCCCTCCCCTTTTTATTTGAATCTGGGCCACTGGATCAGCATACTTTCATTTTAATTCATTTAATTTTCATTTTTATTGCATTTCTTTCTACATTTTATTAAAAATAGCAAAACACTTCTAAAAAATTTCATTTTTTAAATCATAACTTAAAATATTTTTCTCATTCTGAAAATAATTTTTATTTTATTTTTTGCATAAATTTTGTATTTTTAAAATATTTAAATGTTTATTTTAATTAATTAATGAGAATTAATTAATTAAAATACCATTTAAGTTTCTAAAAATCACCAAAAAAACCACATTGCATTTTGATACATTTAGAAACATTGTTAAACTCTTCATACAAATTTCTTTTTGGTTCTTGACCTATTTTGACATTTTTCTTTGGATTTAGGGTTCTTAAAAAGTCAATATTTTTACCCTAACTTAGAAAAATCCTTTCTGCCTAACCATGAAGAGTTTGATGATGGTTCTTTTTGCATTGCATTCCTCATGACATGTAGTTTCTAGGACAAAATTGGTTTGAATTTATCTTTCATTTTCAATTTGTTTTGCATTTTTCCTTTTGAAGTACCTTAAAACCCTAGCAAACTTGAGAAAATCATAACTTCCATTGGGTTAAGATTTAGGTCTCCCCCTTTGGCCAGTGAACTTATATAGGGTTAGGGTCCTTTGATCCTATTTTCAATTTTTTATCATGGCATTTGCTTCTGGTTTTGAATTTTGTATTGCATGTTATGTGTAAACCCTAATTTTTGCCTTCATTTGCATTCATCCTTCATATGCTTGCATACATGAACTTGCCATGACATTTTATGCATTCACATGACTTCTAATACATCTTAGGACACATTAGACTCATGTTTGATCATTGCATCATCCAATTGCCATGTTATGCCTCCATTGCATTTCATAACTTTTCATGAATTTTCATGCTTCTTCTATGTCCCATTTGCATCTTCATCACTTGTATGATCATCCTCATCTCTTGACATGCTTTCATACTATCTCATAGAATCATTTTCATCATGAACATGCTTCTGACTTTGGTTTTCAACTTTGCATTTCATCTCATTTTCATTTCATTTCATTTCTTGTTACTAACTTTTCATGTGGTAAGTCATTGAGAAGTGAATTTGACTTCACTTCTCATAACCTCTTCTCATCCCTCTTATGCATCATTGCTGCATTTTACCTTTGTATTAGAGTGGGCTTGCTCATTCATGTTCCCTCCTCACTTTCTTTCTTCAAGCAACTTATCTTCTTAATTGAAGTAAGTTGTCTTGCTTCTCCTTCCTTCATCCTGCTTCTTCCTTGGTGGATCTCTTGAAGATCTTCTTGCAAGCCTCATAAACCCTAGGAACACCCAAGCATGATCACAATTAGGGTTTGATTAGTCCCCCATTAGTTTTGCCTTTGTGTCATCTTTGAGTCTTCTCTTCTCATCTCCTAATCAAGGACTAAACCTTCAAGGTTTTAAGGCTTTGTGATTAAGCTTATGCCTGCATCCTTCTATTAGGATGGAGTGTATAACTTTAATCCTAAGTGTTAAACCATAAAATCCACTTCTTAATCTTATCATTAACTAAAATCCATTTAATAAAGGTTTTGTTTTGTCATGAGATTAATCCCTAATCATGGATTAAATTGAGGAGCCTTCCTCAGCTTAAATGTTCTCATCTATTATCCTTCTATTAGGATGGTGTAATGAGTCCATTAAATCCTTGATTATGGCTTAAACTCATTACTTAACACTAAACAAAAACTCCAAAAACATCTAAATAAATGCAAGTAGGTTAATGATCTTAATCCTACATCATGGTGATTAAGTGTGAGGTGTTTACTTCATACTTAAGGTATTCTCATTACCCCTAATCAGAGGGAAGATGTGATCAATTTACTAACCCTTGGTTTAGGCTTAAGCTCATTTTCTTATGACAAACTCCAAAGAGCAATAAAAGATTGAAAACACCAAAAACAAACAATAATCGTCTCCTCCGGGATTCTTTTCCCATCTCATTCACTCATAAGCGAGAACTTGCTTCTTCCTTCTAATGCGAGACAGTTTGCACCTGAGCCAGACAGGTCACAAACTTGAGCATAGACGAGTAAGCAGTTCACAAGTCAATTTATCTTTCAATCTCTTTGAGTCGAACTACGGTGTTCTGACTTCCTCATTGCACGAGAGGATACGTAGGCATAACTTAACAGTTATTGAACAAAAGTCTCTGTCCATGTCCCCCTTTTTCCAGCATTATTCTTTAAGCCTCATGGTCGTGGGCTTCACATTCTTTCCTTGCACTGACACTTCTTTTATTTACTTCAGATTCCTTTTGCACTGACACTTGCATTCTTTTCCAGCTTTTGTACACAGAATAACACTAACACTACCCCTTTAAACACAAACTTTCAAGCGTGGATCCCGTCGAGTACGACGGACAATCTGGGTGCTAATACCTTCCCAGGTTATAACCAACCCCCTTTCTCAGTTTCTCTGGTTCGCAACCGCCTTATCCATCTTTTCTTAGGTTTATGCAGCATTACCTTTCCTTCGGGATAAAAATGCCTAGCTGGCGACTCTATTCATTCCCTTCTCTTTCGCCGACCGTTCGCGTCTGTACCCCTCTTGACCGGGTGTCATTTGGTGGGAGCGACAACTTGGCGACTCTGCTGGGGATCCTTATATTGCAACCAGGGCTTCTGGTTCTTTTAGTGGGTTCCTCCTAGCGCTTGTTTGATTTGTGTTTACTGGGGTGTTTTGTGCTATTGTGTGTATATTTGTTTTTGCTTTATTTACTGCTATATATACAGTTATTTATTGCTTTCTTTACAGTTTTATACATCATACTGTCATGCTGTCATCTGCTATATCTGGTTTTCTGTTTTGGTGGGTGGGGATCCATTGAGAGTTTAAGGTCCTATACCTGGGACCTGAGTGACACCTAGGCTAAAGTGGTTCATGTTCTTTCCCATTCTATTTCGGTCTGGTGCGGGAATATGAAACACGATTCAGATGTGGGTTTCTTCTTGAGAACTCTGTGCTACAGATTTCCTGTAGTGCTAGGGCTATCTGGGAAGCCTGCTAAGTCTGGATGACCTTTATTATGACCTTCAAAATCTGAGGTGAATTAGAGGAGGATCTTTTATGGTTATTGTAAACACTGTACCTCCGGGTTAGAAGTGTTTACACTTCTCATAACGGATCCAAGTCTGAGGATCCTTGTTTTAGAACATTACATGTGAGGGGGTTGGGCTGTTTACAGGTTTGCAGGAACCCTTAGCCACATCATACCCTGTTACTGTATTGTTTAAGAGTACCTCATTTTGGACAGTTCTTGTGATTAAACCCTGGACATGTGACTCTTTATTTGAGTCCCCCACCCTGGTTACTGGATTTTTGAGCCCTCATCTGGACCTTTGAACATACATGGACTTATATCAAGACAGATAATCAGATCTAGCATGATCACAAACCCTTGCATATCATTTGCATATCTCATCATTGCATCATTTAACATTTGTTTATTTGCTTTTCAGGGTATCCATATCCTATCTGGTTTGGTTTTGACCCCTTCTTCTGCATAGACCTCTGCTTCAGTTGTCTTCATCAATTATCTGCTTCAGCTATCTTCATCATCACCAGCATCAGCCCGTCAGTGGCTCATTTCCAGCATCAGTCTGTGATCTTCATCAGCACTTACCTTCAGTTTCTTCAGCAGCACTCATGACTACTCCCAGGAAGAGCAACATATCCTACCATTTCTTTGAGCCTGTGTTGACTGGTATCAGGCAGGTCCAGTCACTCATCACCCCTGAGTACATCCCATTGTTTAGAGAGCATTATGGAGGTATCCTGGACATGGTTATGGACCTTGACCCTTCTCAGAGGAGCATGATCCACACCTGCTTACAGTTTTATGACCCTCCTTTGAGATGCTTCACCTTTCCAGATTTTCAGCTAGGGCCTCTGCTGGAAGATTTTTCCTCATTAATTGGAGTACCTATCAGGGGTGGAATCCCTTTCAACCCAGAGATGCCAGCTCCCAGAAATGAAGAGATAGCAAAGGCATTGTACTTGGAGCCTGCCTTGATTGAGCAAAGTATGACAACAAAAGCTGGGATCCCTGGTTTGCATTTGGACTTCTTGGTTTCTCAGGCCATCCTGAAAGCTTCATTGGGAGAATGGAGGGTAGTCTGTGCACTGTTAGCCCTCAGCATATATGGGGCTATACTGTTTGCAGATGAGCCCAAATTTGTCAGCAAGAATGCCATCCATTTGTTTCTTCTAAAGAACCCAGTACCTACATTACTAGGAGATTTCTATTACTCCATTCATCAGAGGAATGAGAAACAAAGGGGGAAATTAGTAAGATATTGTGCTCCTTTGTTTTATACCTGGCTGCTCAGACACATGCCTAAGTCAGATGCTTTTTTGAACCCCCACCAGCAGAAGAATTGGGCCAAGAGGCTCATTGCCTTGACTTCAGATGATATCAGATGGTGCACTCAGAGCACCAAAGGCAAGGACATTATCACCAGCTGTGGACAATACCCAAATGTGCCTTTGATAGGACTAAAGGGTTGCATCAACTACAACCCCTTACTGTTTAAGAGACAACTGGGTTATGCCTTGGTCCACCCTCCCAGAGGACAAGATTTAGCTGAGACCCTGTATTGTGAAGTGAAACCTAATTCAGCTGCTGTCAGACAAGCATCCTGGGCTTGGGACAACATCCAGACAAAAAGGATGGCTATTCTTGGAAGATGTAATAATGTTGCTTCAGCTCAATACTATGACTGGTCCCGTACTAGAGCTCAAATTACCGTAATGCCTTTTATCTTGGAAGACATGCCTGGACCATCCACAGTACAGCCAGCAGCAACTATCAGCCTAGAAGAATTTGAGAAGCTGAAGGAAAGGAATGAGAACTTATCCCAAGCCTTGAAGAAAACTATCTGGGAAAGAAGTGATGGTCGTCTGGATATTGAGATATTGGAGAAGCTTAGGGTTGAGCATCTTACCAAAATTGAGAAGACAGAGGACTACATAAGGAAAGTGAGAGCTGGGGAACAAATATTGAAGAATGCCTGTAAAGAGGCCAAAATTCAGAAGGCAAGGACTGAGCTCTATCTGCAAGAGAGTCAGGCTAGGTGGGTCAGGATCACCGAAGCTCGTACACAAGAAGACCAGAAGACTCAAGCCAAGATTGAACAGCTAGAGGCCAGTGAGAAGAAGCAGCAGGAAGCTTTGTTGGCAGCCTAGAAGGAGATTTCAGAGTTGAAGCTCAGAGCAGGAGTGAAGAGATCAAAGGACCAGGACAGACATAAGAAGCTGACCACTGCCATTGCTACCAGGAACCTCCTCATTAGGACCATTACAGAGCACCCAGCTGGTCCAGTGACTGAGGCACTCCTGAAGGAGGTCAGAGAGGATGAGTTTGGACTGGATGTCTGATCCTTTGCTTGTTGTTTGTTTCCATTTGATGTACTTTTCCTTTTGTTGTATTTTGACCCTCCATGGGCATGTATTGTAAAACAAACTATGTATTGATCATCATGTGTAATATATTTTAGTTTGTTTTTATTTGGGTTTTCTCTCAACAACATCATTTATCTTCCTCGAGGTCTGGAAAGGTCAAAACCAAGAACCAAACCGGATACCTTGGAAAGCAAATAAGCATACTGCATTGCATACTAACTTTCTTTTTGTTTTGTAGGTTTTTGTTATTATTGTTTCTAACTTTGTTGTGATCTCAGGAAACATTGCTCGTCGCCGAGTGTTCCTGTCAACCGCGCGCACTGGTACCCGACTCGTAACAATCTTCCCGGTATTCAAATGGAACAAGTACAACAGGATCTAACTGAGGTCAGAAATCAGATGACCAATGAGAGATTGGAGATGAGAAATCAGATGTCTCAATTCATGGCAGTAATGACTGGCTTAGCCCAGAGTCAAGAAAGGTTAAGAGAGCTGGTGGAAAGACAAACTCCTGAGGAGCCTCATCTTGGAACAGGAGGGACTAGTAACAATGAACGGGGCCAGCCTCGTATTGACCCACCAGTATTTGGACCTCATCTGGATCCAGAAGTTAATATCCCAAGAAATGTGCAAGGTAATACTGCTGGGGGGAGAATATTGCAAGAGGATCCTCAGGAAGAATAGTTTACTGTTATGGGGGCTGGAGATGAAGTATATGACAGGAGATTGGACGAAATTGCTGAGAAACTAAGATCTTTGGAGTCTCAGAATTCTTTGGGCTTCGATGTGATGGACATGGGGCTAGTGGATGGGGTGAGAATTCCCCACAAATTCAAACCCCCATGCTTTGAAAAGTACAATGGTACCTCTTGTCCACGAACCCACCTGCAATCTTTCCTGGGAAGACTCAAAGCGTATACTATGGATGAAAAGTTATGGATGTTCTACTTTGAAGACAGTCTGACTGGGGCTTCGAGAGAGTGGTACTCACATTTGTCTAGGGCCACCGTAAGGTGCTGGAAAGATTTGGCTGAAGCTTTCATCCGTCAATATCAATACAACCTGGATATGGCTCCCAATAGGACCCTCCTAATGGGAATATCTCAGTCTTCTAGAGAGAGCTTCAGGGAATATGCCCAAAGGTGGAGACAGCTTGCTGCTGCTATCTAACCACCCATGTCAGAAAGGGAAATGGCTGACATGTTTATGAATACATTGCAAGGGACCTACATTGATAGATTGACTGCCTTCTCCTCTACCAGTTTTACTGATGTGGTCATAGCTGGTGAAAGGATTGAAAGTCTATTAAAGATGGGCAAAATTTCCGACAGTGGCGCAAGTTCATCCAGCAATCCCAGAAAGCCTTTTGTGGGACCCCGAAGGGCCGGTGAAACAAATTCCATTCATGCAAGCAGGGGCAGGCCTCAGTATGTGCACCGGTCAGTAGCAACAGTTACCATCCCAGCTCCGATTCCTCAACAATCAGCATATCCTCAACAGCAACAACCACAATATCAACAACAAGTTCATTATCCGCAACAGAGAACCTACAACAACAACAATAACAACCAAAAACAGCGTCCTTCCCAGCAAAGGCCATCACAGGAAAACAGGGTGATTGACCCAATCCCAATGCCGTATGCTGCTCTCTTGCCACAGCTCCTGAAGCTCAACCTAGTTGAGTTAAGGACATTGGCACCTCCAGATCCCACCAATATGCCAAAGAATTATGATGCAAATGCCAGGTGCGCATTTCACTCAAACGCACCGGGGCATAATACTGAAAAATGCAGGGCCCTACAGATGAAAGTCCAAGATCTAGTGGACTCAAAAGCTCTCAACTTTGCACCTCCTCCGAATGTCACAAGGAATCCAATGCCTAGTCACAACGGGCCTAGGATCAATGCTATTGAGGAGGGCAAACCATCCACATTAATCACCAGCGTTGCACAAATTCGAACACCTTTGGTTGAAATTAAAGCTCAACTGTTAGAATGCCAAGTGTTCCCCAGGTGTGAGCTCGGCTGTGGATATTGCAATATTGCCGTCAATGGGTGTGAAAGACTGAGAAACGGCATAGATGGTCTTATTAAGGATGGTATCCTTCAGATTACGACAACAGCGACTACAACTCCAACAATTCCTTCATCAACAATCCCAGATACTCCTACAACGTTAGCAACCATTGTTCCAACGGATTCTACTACAACTCCAACAACTGCTCAATCAATCATTTCAATGGATACAAGTTCAGTCACCATTCCTGCTACAACTTCAACACCCATCCAGTCAACAGTGCCTTCTACAACATCAGCCGCAATTAATGAAAGTGTCTCAATGGTTACAATATACTACGATCCTGCAAATGTTCCTGCCAACAATTCACAACAAAATACTACTCTTGTCAGAGCACCAGTTACCATATACTATGATCCACACACCATTGTAGTCCCCTCTGCAGCTGCTATCAGTCCGGTCACTATCACAGTGCCTGGGCCAGTTCCTTACGAAAGCAATAATGCCATCTCTTGGCATTATGGATCAGATCTATACTGCGAGGGGCAGAAAATCACTTTAGAATCATCAACTTCTTCACCTCAGATAGATAATGTGGGGGGAGGCGGAGGCTTCACTAGAAGCGAACGTCTCTTTTCCTCGCAATTTCCAAGACCCGTTGCTGAAGCAGAAGCTGCTGCTAAGGCAAAAGGGAAGAGCATGGTGCAAGAAGAACCAGTTGCCAAAGAAGCTTTGAAGACTCCTTTTGATCAAGAGGTTGATGAATTCATGAGAATCATAAAGAAAAGTGATTACAAGGTGGTGGACCAGCTTCACCAAACGTCTTCTAAAATCTCCATACTATCATTGCTAATGTGCTCCGAAGCTCACCGTGACGCACTATTAAAGGTCCTGCACACGGCTTATGTGCCGGAGGAGATTACCGTCAATCAGTTAGAGGCTGTGGTTGGAAATGTCAACGCTAGTCATGGACTAGGATTTACCAACACTGATCTGACAACGGAAGGTCGCAATCACAACAAGGTTTTGCACATTACCTTGGAGTGTAAGGGTGCAGTTCTTTCTCACGTGTTGGTAGACACAGGGTCATCCCTCAATGTCCTACCCAAGAAAGCCCTTGTGAAGCTGGAGTATGATGGATTGGCATTACGCCCGAGTAACTTGGTAGTGAGAGCCTTTGACGGTTCTAAAAGATCAGTTCTGGGAGAGATAGAGTTGCCAATAATGATTGGCCTACAGGTTTTCAAAACGACCTTCTTTGTGATGGATATACAGCCTGCCTACAACTGTCTATTGGGTAGACCATGGATACACGCCGCTGGCGCCATGACGTCAACCCTTCACCAGAAGTTAAAATTCGAGTGGGAGGGCCAAGTCATTACCATTTGTGGGGAGGAGGATATTTTTTTTAGCCAGCTGGCTACTTTCAAATACATTGAAATGGATGGGGAGATCCATGAAACCATGAGTCAAGGGTTTGAGGCCCTGAATATCAATGAAGCATCTGTTGTGCTTGGGACCTCCATCACATCATATCAGCAAGCCCGAAAGGTTGTTGAGGAAGGTACCGCCCAAGGCTGGGGCAAGCTGCTGCCCGTGGAGAAGAAAGAGGACCGATTCGGGTTGGGTTACAGAATAACTCGACAAGATCAATCAGAGGCTGCAAAGGAGCCCAAGTTTGACAGTGGGGGGATGCTTAACCCGGGTGCTGTGAATAGCTTGGAAGATGAGTCAGAAGACGAGCGCAACCTGGAAAGCGGGATACGTCCAAGGATCCCGGGGAGCCATGTCTCAAACTGGTCTTCCCAGGAAATTATAAGAGTTACTCCCGCAGAGTAATTATTATTTCCTGTTTTTAAAGCATGCATCAAGTCCTGCATCTTGCCCAAGATGTCAGGACTCATTTTATAATCGGGCCATCTTGTATTTTGTGCAAAGATCAATTAATGAATATCAGGACATCTTTTGCAAATGAGTCTTTTCTTTTTTCGCTCACTGTTTTTCATTCTTTATTTTTTGTACAAAAATAAAATGGCAATGTTTTTCAAAATAAATAACTTCATTTCCACTTTTTCTAAACAAGATAAAATTGATCACTAAAATGAACCGATCTAAACCCTTGCAGAGAGTGCCCTCCAGACTGCACTGATAACAACACTGCTATGACTTCGTATGACTTTGACAATCCAATCAATCAAGCTGATGAAGGGGTTGAAGAAGATTATGAGCTACCTGAAGAGCTAGCCAGGTTGTTAAGACAAGATGAGAAGTTCATCACTCCTTATCAGGAGGAAGTTGAAATGGTTAATCTCGGTACAGAAGAAGACTTGAAGGAAGTTAAGATCGGGGCCTGCCTGCAAGATTCAGTAAAAGAGCAACTAATTAACATGCTTCGGGAGTATGTGGATGTTTTTTCTTGGTCTTATCAGGATATGCCCGGGTTGGACACCGACATTGTTATGCACAAGCTGCCTCTGAAAGAAGACTGTCCGCCAGTAAAACAGAAGCTGCGCCGTACTCGTCCGGATATGGCAATGAAGATAAAAGAAGAGGTACAAAAACAATGGGACGTCGGTTTCCTTGCTGTGACTAGTTACCCGCCGTGGGTTGCTAATATTGTACCTGTGCCTAAGAAGGATGGCAAGGTGAGGATGTGTGTGGATTACCGGGATCTGAACAGAGCCAGCCCGAAAGATGACTTCCCATTACCTCACATTGATGTATTGGTCGACAATACGGCTCAGTTCTCGGTGTTCTCCTTCATGGATGGATTTTCAAGATATAATCAGATCAAGATGTCACCTGAAGACATGGAGAAGACAACTTTCATCACACCTTGGGGCACATTGTGTTATAAGGTAATGCCGTTCGGACTGAAGAATGCTGGTGCCACTTATCAACGGGCTATGGTAACATTATTCCATGACATGATCCACAATGAAATTGAATGTTATGTGGATGACATGATTGCCAAGTCCCTTACAGAAGAAGACCACCTGGTGAATCTGTTGAAGTTATTCAAGCGTCTGAGGAAGTACCAATTGAAGTTAAACCCCAACAAGTGTACATTTGGGGTACGATCCGGTAAGCTGCTGGGATTTATTGTAAGTGAGAAAGGGATTGAAGTTGACCCTGACAAAGTCAAAGCCATTCAAGAAATGCCTGCAACAAAGACTAAAAAGGAAGTTCGAGGGTTCCTAGGTAGATTGAACTACATTTCAAGGTTCATATCTCACCTTACGGCAACCTGTGAACCCTTGTTCAAGTTGTTAAGAAAAGAACAAACGGTCAGGTGGAACGAAGACTGCCAGAGGGCTTTTGACAAAATCAAGGAGTACTTATAAGAGACTCCAATCCTTATGCCCCCAGTTGAAGGAAGACCTCTAATAATGTACTTGACAGTATTAGAAGAGTCAATGGGGTGTGTGCTGGGCCAGCATGACGAGTCTGGTCGAAAAGAGTATGCAATATACTACCTATGCAAAAAGTTTACCGACTGTGAACAACGTTATTCACTGCTCGAGAAAACTTGCTGTGCTTTAGCGTGGGCTGCTCGCCGACTAAGGCAGTATATGTTGACCCACACCACTTTATTGATCTCCAAAATGGACCCAGTTAAGTACATTTTTGAGAAGCCAACACTTACCGGACGGGTTGCAAGATGGAAAATGATTCTAACAGAATATGACATTCAGTACACATCTCAAAAGGCCATCAAAGGCAGTGTATTGTCTGATTACCTTGCTGAGCAACCCATTGATGATTACCAGCCTATGAGATTTGACTTCCCTGATGAAGACATCATGTTCATAAAAGCAAAAGATCATGAAGAGCCTATTCACACTGAAGGACCTGACCCAGAAGAAGAATGGACTATGATGTTTGATGGGGCTGTTAATATGAATGGACGTGGTGTTGGTGCAGTACCCATTACACCTAAGGGAGTTCACATGCCTTTCTCGGCAAAAATCTCCTTTAAATGCACTAACAACGAAGCCGAATACGAAGTTTGTATTATGGGTCTTGAGGAAGCCATTGACCTCAGGATCAAGACTTTGACAGTATTCGGAGATTCAGCTTTGGTAGTCAATCAAACCAGCGGCAAATGGTACACTCACCAAGATCATCTGATTCCATACCGGGACTATACAAGGAGATTACTGACTTTCTTCACAACAGTCAAGCTTGAGTATATCCCTCGAGATGAAAATCAGTTTGCAGACGCTTTGGCTACCATTTCATCCATGATCAAAGTTCAAGCTGCCAACTTTGTGCCTCGGATTTCAGTATCCAGACTTGACAGACCAGCATATGTATTCTCAGTAGACATTTCTAAGGATGATAAGCCTTGGTTCCATGACATCAAATGCTTCTTGGAGGATCAAACATACCCATCTGGGGCATCTTCCAATGATAAGAAGACATTAAGAAGGCTGGCTGGTAGTTTCTTCCTGAATGCTGATGGTTCCCTGTATAAGAGAAACTTTGATATGGTACTTCTCAGATGTGTCGATAAAGCAGAAGCAGACTTGTTGATGCACGAGGTGCACGAAGGATCTTTTGGTACCCATGCGGGCGGGCATGCAATGGCTAAAAAGTTGTTGAGATCAGGCTACTACTGGCTCACAATGGATGCAGACTGTTGTGCCTATGCTAGGAAATGCCATAAATGTCAGATTTATGCAGATAAAGTGCATGTGCCTCCGAATCCTCTAAATGTGATGTCTTCACCTTGGCCCTTTTCCATGTGGGGTATTGATATGATTGGAAAGATCGAACCGACTGCTTCAAACGGCCACAGATTCATCCGGGTAGCCATTGACTATTTTACCAAATGGGTCGAAGCAGCTTCGTATGCAAATGTCACCAGACAAGTAGTAGCCCAATTCCTGAAGAGAGACATCATCTGTCGGTATGGAGTGCCCGAGCGAATCATTACTGATAATGGTTCCAACTTGAACAACAAGATGATGGCAGAACTGTGTCGGGACTTCAAGATCCAACACCACAATTCTTCTCCTTACAGGCCAAAGATGAATGGTGCTGTAGAGGCCGCTAACAAGAATATCAAGAAGATTATGCAGAAGATGGTGGTCACCTACAAAGACTGGCATGAAATGTTACCATTTGCCTTACATGGGTACCGTACTTCAATCAGAACATCCACTGGGGCAACGCCGTATCAGCTTGTGTATGGTATGGAGGCGGTCCTACCTGTTGAAGTTGAATTACCCTCCTTACGGGTACTAATGGATGTCAAGTTGAATGAAGTAGAGTGGGTCCGATCCCGGTACGAGCAACTGAGTCTGATCGAGGAAAAGAGGTTAGCTGCAATTTGTCATGGACAGTTGTATCAAAAAAGAATGAAGAAAGCCTTCGATCAGAAAGTCAGGCTTCGAGAATACCAAGTAGGAGATCTTATGCTGAAAAGACTCATTCCTTCTCATACGGACCACAGGGGCAAGTGGACTCCAAATTATGATGGTCCATTCATAGTAAAGAAGGTTTTCTCTGGTGGAGCACTGATGCTCAGTACTATGGATGGAGAAGACTTCCTGTCCCCTGTGAATTCAGATGTAGTTAAAAAATACTTCGCATAAAATGACCCGCTGGACATAAAAACAGAATGTAAGTCCAGGCAAAATAGGGCATCCCGGCGAGTCAAAAACAGAATAAAAGACTCGGGCAAAAATAAGGGAAAATAAATAAAAAATGTACACCCGCAGAGTTGAAAAGCCGCATTGGACAACTCAGGCAAAAAAGGGTATCCTGGTGGATTGAAAACCCGAAAGGGCGATCCACGCAAAATAAGGGAATAAGCGAACAACTGCATTTTGAATTCGTCTATATCACCCACAACACGGCAAGCTTCAAAAGGTTAAAGCATCGGTCAGAATCAGCCTTCTTCAAAAAGCAAGATGAGAAGAACGTCAATGTCATACAAGTCATAGCAAAAGGGAAGCACTGAAGCGTCATCAACATTGCCAGCATCTTTTTGTTTTCTCATTTTGTAACAATCTCCTCATTTCAGGGGATTTGTTTCTTTGACTGTACTTGCCAATTCAGGGCACCCCAATTTAATAAAATCAGATTTTCAGTCATGTTTCGTCTCGTACATTTTATTTTCGTTTGCAAAAATGTCTGATGTCCTTATAAATATTGATTGCATTAATACAGATGCGTCTTTTATAAATTAATGCTTACAGGAAATATATTTGCTCCCGGGAGTGTCTAAATTCCTATGATGGAATCCGGTAAGGGATACTTCGGGGTACTTGTGCGTTTTTGTCATAACAGGATTGCAGATGCTCATCCTCCCCAGCTGAGTTGTCAAAATCATCATCCCCAGCAGAATCCCTACAGGACTTTAGGAAGATCGTTCAGTGATCATTCCTCCCCAGCCAAGTGTTAGACAGGGAACCATCTCCCTGCAAGAGTTTCAGTCTCTATCCAGAAGAGCAATGTCTGAAGATTTCACAACTAAGTGATGAAAGCTCCCACAGACCCTAGCTGGGCCCCTCATCATTAAGATAGGTCTATCAGTGACCTATTTCCCCAAGCAGAGTCATATATATCAGATCTACCAATGATCTCATCCCCAGCTGGGATATCACTTCAAGCAGATCAGCCAGGGATCTTCACAGTAGCGGGATCCGAATCCCGGATCAGTTTCTTTTGCATAATCATAACATTCACATCATTTTCCCCAGAGCGTAGCATTCCGTCTAATACGGAGCATTACGGCAAAAATCAAACATATTGCATAGTCATAAGCCATGTTTTGAATCAAACATCTGTATGCACCAACATTCCATCAACAATATACAAAATACCTCTCAAATTCCCCGACAGAAAGCCGAAGCGTCCCCTTTGCACTCTCTAACACAAGTATATATACTCACTCGACACTCGTCCGTGTCATTTTCCCCAGTAAAGTCGCCAGAACATATCTATACACTCTCTGGACACTCGTCCGTGTCACCATTTCCCAGCATGGTTACCTAAATACTTGTTTATAACACACTTCTTTCGACACCCGTCCGTGTCATCCTATCCCCGCAGATTGTCAGAGTATCTCTCACATTTATAAGTTCATAATTTATACACTTTCTCTTACGATACTCGTCTGTATCATATTCTCCCCCTGCAAGTTGAACACTCGCCTGTGTCTCACACTTTTCACTCATAACAGATACTCGTCCGTATCTTGCATACACGTATTCTTTGATTAAACCAGTTGATACTCGTCCGTATCACCATCTCTGAACATGCGTCAGCGTTTGTTTCTATTGATACTCATCCGTATCATAGTCTTAAGGATGCTCGTCCGCATCTTTAATCCATACACAGCGTCAAACACTTATACCCTTTCTTTCTTGCAATTAGACACTCGTCTGTGTCTACCATTCCCCAGAAGATTCTCCAGCAAAAATTTCTTTTCTATCTGACATTCGTCCTATTTCATGATACTTTTGGCAGTCGTTCCCTGCCAGGTGATCGTCCTTCACCTTTTGATGATCGTCCTTCATCATCCCTCTAGCGGAGTCTCCATTATTGGAATCCTTTTCTATCCGACATTCGTCCTATGTCGTGATATTTGAGCAGCCGTCCACTGCTAGGTGATCGTCCTTCACCTTTTGATGATCGTCCTTCATCATTTTATCCGATGGTCGTCCCCATCGTCGATCTTGTTATCTGACATTCGTCCTATGTCATGATAAAACCCGAGAGCAGCCGTCCTCTGCCAGGTGATCGTCCTTCACCTTGTTGATGATCGTCCTTCATCATGCTTATCCGATGGCGGCCCCCATCGTGGACTCTTCCTATCCAACATTCGTCCTATGTCGTGATACTTTCGGCAACCGAACCTTGCCAGGTGATCGTCCTTCACCTTAGATGACCGTCCCTCATCTTATCCCCAACAGAGCAGCCGTCCCCTGCTAGGTGATCGTCCTTCAACTTTGATGACCGTCCCTCATCATTCATTTCAAACCTGAAAGACAAATTGTTGAAAGGGCATGTATTCCTAGGTTGCGACCTCGGATGTGAGGGTTGCATGATTTCAGTTAATGGTTGCGAAGGTTTGAAGGTTGGGCTACAATGTTTGATTGACGAGGGGTCGCTACAGTTTGATAAAGTTGCCAATAGAAGTGATTGTGTGTCTACAGTAACAATTTACTTTAATCCTGCTGAAGTTCCTGCTCGGAGAGAGCCTGTGACTATCTATGTTCCAGAAGTGAGTCCAGTGACCATTACTGTTCCGGGACCAGTCCCTTATGCTGATGACAAATTCATCCCTTGGCACTATGGCTCGGACGTGTACGTAGAAGGCCAAAAAGTGGAAAGTCAAGCGGTGAAGATTGACCCGACTGTTGTGAATGTCGGAGGAGTTGGTGGATTCACAAGGAGTGGGCGTATCTTTACTCCTCAAGCTCTTAGAGGTGATCCCGAAGCTGAAGCTGCTGCAAAGGCTAAGGGTAAACAAATAGCAACTGAAGAGGTGACGACTCCTGCTGCCAGTCAGGGCACTTTTGAAAAGGAAGTCTAGGAATTCATGAGAATAATTAAGAAAAGCGACTATAAGGTGGTTGAACAGCTGAATCAGACCCCATCCAAGATATCCAATCTGTCATTGTTGATGTGTCTCAGGCTCACCGGGAGGCTCTGCTGAAAGTTCTACAAATGGCGTATGTACCACAGGAGATAACTGTCAACCAGTTGGAGGCTGTGGTAGGCAGCGTAAACGCCAGTCATGGGTTGGGATTCATAGATAGAGATCTCACTTCCGAAGGACGCAATCATAACAAAGCCTTAAACATCACCATGGAGTGTAAGGGCGATGTTCTATCACACGTCCTGGTAGATACAGGCTCTTCCCTCAATGTGCTCCCTAAGAAGGCCTTGATGAAGCTGAACGTTGATGGCATCGTCCTGCGACCGAGTGATTTGATTGTGAAAGCCTTTGATGGGTCCAGAAGATCTGTGTTTGGGGAGGTAGAGCTACCGGTAAATATTGGGTCTCAGGTATTCAAGAGTACGTTCTATGTTATGGATATTCAACCCACTTATAGCTGTTTGCTGGGACGTCCTTGGATTCACGCTGCTGGCGCAGTAACATCCATGTTGCATCAGAAGTTGAAGTACATGGTAGATGGCCAGGTTATCACTGTATGTGGAGAAGAAGACATTTTCGTGAGCCATCTGTCAACCTTCAAGTACATAGAAATGGATGGGGAAATCCATGAGACACTTTGCCAAGCTTTTGAGACGGTTAGTGTCAGTAATCTGTCTCCAGCAGTTCAGAGCAGTGAGAAGGAAGGGACTCCTATCTACTCCTATAAGCAAGCTAAGGAGGTAGTTTAATCCGGAAATGCCCAGGGCTGGGGCAAGTTATTAGAAGTGGAAAAGAAAGACAACAAGTTTGGTCTCAGATATCAACCTGGTCAGTCCAGTTGGTCTCATGGCAGTAAGCCCATAGCATTCACAAGCGCTGGAATGCTCGACTACAACCATTTTTGTGCAACAGATGCCGATGGGGATAGTGACTGCGACTTGAATAACTGGATTCACCCACGCGTACCTGGGGAGGAGCTCCGGAACTGTCTACTGAAAATTTTGTTCAAGTTACTTGGCAGTCAAAGTAATTTTCTTTGTTTCCATTTTTATCATACTGCATGTCAAATCATGCACTCTGCCCAAGGTGTACGGATCCATATGTAGGGCCACCATGTTTTAATGCATTTATTTTTCCATGAAATAAAGGACATTTTTCAAGCAAATTGTGTTCTCTTTCTTTCGTTTTAAATATTTCACAAATAAAATGGCAATGTTTTTCTTTCCAGTATTTTTGTGTGTTTGCATCTCCTTCAGATTCTGAAATAAGTACATCATTTGTGCAGTGTTGATCATCCGGATTTCCGTGATAACGTTCCTGCTATGACTATGCATGACTTCGACAATCCTATCTACCAAGCTGATGAAGGGGTTGAGGAAGACTGTGAACTTCCGGAAGAATTGGTCAGGTTGTTGAAACAAGAGGAAAGGGTCATTTAGCCTCATGAGGAAGAAATAGAGATCGTCAACATCGAATATGAAGATGTAAGGAAAGAGATCAAGATTGGGGCCAGTCTGCTGGCCGAAGTAAAGTGAAAGTTGATTGGTATGCTACATGAATATGTGGATATCTTCACCTGGTCGTATCAGGATATGCCAGGATTAGATACTGACATTGTTGTGCACAAGCTGCCACTAAAGGAAGACTGTCCTCCTGTGAAACAAAAGCTAAGAAGAACTAGCCCTGATATGGCTATGAAGATCAAGGAGGAATTTCAGAAGCAGTGGGATGTCGGGTTCCTTGCTGTGACTAGTTACCCACCTTGGGTAGCTAACATTGTGCCTGTATCGAAGAAATATGGCAAGGTCCATATGTGCGTCGATTATCGGGATCTAAACAGAGCAAGTCCAAAGGATGACTTTCCATGACCTCACATTGATGTGCTGGTAGATAACACCACTCAGTTCTCGGTATTTTTTTCATGGATGGCTTCTCCGGGTATAATCAGATCAAGATGGCACCGGAAGACATGGAGAAAACGACGTTCATTACCCCGTGGGGTACATTATGTTACAAAGTTATGCCCTTTGGATTGAAGAACGCCGGCGCAATGTATCAGCGGGCTATGGTAACTCTCTTCCACGATATGATACATAAGGAAATTGAATGATATGTGGACGATATGATTGTCAAGTCCCAGGACGAAGAAGGGCATCTGGTAAATCTTAAAAAGTTGTTTGATAGATTGATAAAGTACAGACTGAGGTTGAATCCAAACAAGTGCACTTTTGGAGTGCGTTCCGGTAAATTGCTAGGTTTCATTGTCAGTCAAAGAGGAATCGAGGTAGATCCTGCAAAAGTAAAAGCAATACAAGATATGCTGCACCGAAAACAGAAAAAGAAGTGCGTGGGTTTTTAGGGAGATTGAACTACATTTCTCGATTTATATCTCATCTAACTGCCACGTGCGAGCCAATATTCAAATTGGCGAGAAAAGAGCAAACGGTCAGGTGGGACGAGGACTGTCAAAGAGCCTTTGAAAAGATAAAAGAATTTTGCAGGAGCCTCCGATTCTAATGCCTCCAGTTCTAGGATGGCCACTTATCATGTACTTGACTGTGTTAGAAGGGTCAATGGGGTGTGTTCTAGGCCAGCATGACGAGTCTGGTCTAAAAGAGTATGCTATTTACTACCTTAGCAAAAAGTTTACCGACTGTGAATCCCGTTACTCACTGCTCGATAAAACTTGCTGCGCTTTGGTATGGGCTGCTCGCCGACTGAGACAATACATGTTGTCCCATACCACATTGCTAATCTAAAAAATGGACCCCATCAAGTACATTTTCGAGAAGCCAGCGTTAACCAGAAGGGTTGCCAGGTGGAAAATGATCTTAACAGAGTATGACATACAGTATACTTCCCAGAAAGCCATCAAAGGGAGTGTATTGTCAGATTATCTTGCACAGCAACCGCTTGAAGATGACTATCAGCCGATGAAGTTTGATTTCCCTGATGAGGACATCGTGTACCTCCAGGAAAGAGATTGCGATGAACCACTTCCGGAGGAGGGGCCTGACCCCGAATCCAAATGGAAGTTGATGTTTGATGGGGAAGTCAATATCAACGGACGTGGAGTTGGTGCTGTTCTTATCACTCCCGAAGGTGTTCATTTTCCCTTCGCTGCCAGAATTACTTTTGGCTGCACCAACAATGAAGCGGAATACGAGGCGTGCATAATGGGAATAGAGGAGGATATTAATCTTCGGATTAAGACCCTCGATATATTCGGGGATTCAGCCCTCGTTATCAACTAGATTACCGGCAAGTGGTATACACATCAAGAACACTTAATTCCTTATAGGGATTACGCCAGAAGACTGTTGACATTCTTCACAACGGTTAAGCTTCAGTACATACCACGAGATGATAATCAATTTGTCGATGCATTGGCCACGCTCTCTTCGTCCATCAAAGTTTTGTGTTGGAACTATGTGCCCAGGATTGACATTTCCAGGCTTGACACACCAGCTTATGCTTTCTCTGTAGACGTAGTGTCTGGCGAGAAACCTTGGTATTTTAATATCAAGCTTTTCCTAGAAAAACAAGAATACCCGGCTGGGGCATCATCCATTGACAAGAAGACCTTGAGACAGCTTGCTGCTAGCTTCTTATTGAATACAAATGGAGTTTTGTATAAAAGGAACTTTGACATGGTCTTGCTCAGATGCATGGATAGACACGAAGCAAGCCTGTTAGTTCAAGAAGTCCACGAGGGATCTTTCGGTACTCATGCAGGAGGACATGCAATGGCTAAGAAGTTGTTGAGATCAGGGTATTATTGGCTAACAAGAATATTAAGAAGATTGTGTAGAAGATGGTTGTCACTTACAAAGATTGGCATGAGATGTTACCATTTGCACTACACGGGTACCGAACGTTAGTCAGGACATCAACTGGGGCAACTCCTTTCTCATTGGTGTATGACATGGAAGCTGTCTTGCCTGTTGAGGTAGAAATTCTTTCATTGCGTGTGATGATGGACGTGAAGCTTGATGAGGCTGAGTGGGTACGTGCCCGATACAATCAGTTGTGCCTAATTTAGTGTAAACACCCCAAATTTTCCCTCACTCATTTCACCATGGCTTGTGATTCTTTTCATTTGCATAAGCTCAATCATATCATCTCATATTGCATTTTTGCTTCACTGCATTGGTTCAAAGTCATCTGCATCTAGGGTTTGTGATCTGAGCCATCCCTGAGCTATTTGAGCAATTCCAAAGGTCTTCAATCATCTCAAGAAGGTCCATGTATGTTCAAGCATCATATTATATCCTCCCAAGATCAAGAAAGTCAGAAAATCACAAGAACTGAGAAAGGCATGGAAGCAGACCCAGGTTTAACTGCACAGATGACCTAAAATTAGGGTTTTGGTTTCAGAGGCCATAACTCCCAATTTTTTGGTCATTCTTGCTTCTATTGGTCTCTATATGATATGAGGATCATGCATACCAATTTTTATGAAGAAATTCAATGGGGAAGGCATCTGACCAATAGATGACTTCTTGAGCAAGTCAGTGCAAAATCAGGGCATCTGAGGCCCCCAATCACCCAATCAAAGGGTCTTCTCCATCATTTTGGATGTATATGATCTTTATTTGATCTTAGAAGAAGTTGGAAGTTCACAAAATTGAAGAATTTCAAGCCATTTGCAAAGTTGCCATTTTGGGAAAGTGACTTGTAATGCAAACTTGCCATTTTGGGAAAGTTTTTCAACCTCCTCTTTTTGATTCAAAAATGCTTCAAATGAAAAATTCTTGCTCATGAAATTTGTAGATTGGATCATTCCCTTTTCAAAAAGTACAAGAACTTGATCTAATTCATCATAGAACTCAAGTTATGGCCTTGCAAAGTTGGGAAAAATCACAAAATTTCACTTATGCACCAAAGAGGGAAGTTTGCAAAAACACTTGCCAAAGCCAAATGTGACCTCAAAGTGACTTCTAACCATTACAAAAGCATCACACATGACCTAAAATTCAGAATTGCACAAAGAAATCCCAAGTTTCATGCCTTGAACTTCAAGTAATTCAAAAGGGGCCAAACTTCCCCAAAATTGCAAAATGGATCAAATCTCTTCAGCCACTTGTGACAGCTACAAACTATGACTTCCATGGACCTCCTTGAAGCAAGCTGACTCGAGCCATGCCTTGAAACAGCCACTGAACCAGCCCATACCTCAAGTACACAAGTTGGTGACATTTTTGCAACTTGTCCATACCAATCAACCTAGGCCAGCACCCACCCCCTGACCTATCCAAACATGATATGTGTACCAAAAGCAACCCAACACATAACATAACACAAGCTAAAACCTCCAAGAACACATCATACACAAAATCCCCCAAATTTGCAAAAGCCTTCGAAACTCATAGCTCAACCATCAAACCTTCAAACTTCTTCCACCATTCAACTCCATAAACATCACTGATCATTTCCCACCCTTCATTTTGCCCTAAAACACTCAGAATAAAAAACACGATTTCAACATTTCATGAACTGAACTTCTGCCAACTTCCTTTTGAGGCCATTTAAGCTCCAACCAAGCATCACAAGCTCTTGGGGGGAATCATTGGAGTGGATTTGAGGCAAAGAACTGGCCAGAAAGCTCAACTTCAGGTAGCCATGAGATTTATTTTTCCAGAACTCCCATTTTATGTTATAGAATGATTCTATGTGTTCCCCTGATTGCCATGATGTGTTTAGTTTTGAAAATAGTTGAGAAATAAGCATTTCATGAGCTTCTGAAATTTCTGAGTTCTTTTCCGTTTTGCTTTGATTCGTGCTTTTGATGATGAATAAATGAATTTTGATGGCTGATTCTTGTTGGGGTTAAGGAGAGGATCATTTCTGGAGAGTTTTAGGGCTTGGGGTTGCGTATTGAGTGAGATAGCTTGAGAGGCTAGCCGGAGAAGATGACCGGAACACTGTTCCGGTCACCTGAAAATGTTTAGGGTTCAGATTAGGGCTTAATGACATAATTAGCGTAGTTTGAATGTGGGCCGTCCATTTGCGCGCGCTGGTCAATTCCCTCCCCTTTTTATTTGAATCTGGGCCACTGGATCAACATACTTTCATTTTAATTCATTTAATTTTCATTTTTATTGCATTTCTTTCTACATTTTATTAAAAATAGCAAAACACTTCTAAAAAATTTCATTTTTTGCATCATAACTTAAAATATTTTTCTCATTCTGAAAATAATTTTTATTTTATTTTTTGCATAAATTTCGTATTTTTAAAATATTTAAATGTTTATTTTAATTAATTAATGAGAATTAATTAATTAAAATACCATTTAAGTTTCTAAAAATCACCAAAAAAATCACATTGCATTTTGATACATTTAGAAACATTGTCAAACTCTTCATACAAATTTCTTTTTGGTTCTTGACCTATTTTGACATTTTTCTTTGGATTTAGGGTTCTTAAAAAGTAAATATTTTTGCCCTAACTTAGAAAAATCCTTTCTGCCTAACCATGAAGAGTTTGATGATGGTTCTTTTTGCACTGCATTCCTCATGACATATAGTTTCTAGGATAAAATTGGTTTGAATTTATCTTTCATTTTCAATTTGTTTTGCATTTTTCCTTTTGAAGTACCTTAAAACCCTAGCAAACTTGAGAAAATCATAACTTCCATTAGGTTAAGATTTAGGTCTCCCCCTTTGGGCAGTGAACTTATATAGGGTTAGGGTTCCTTTGATCCTATTTTCAATTTTTTATCATGTTATTTGCTTCTGGTTTTGAATTTTGTATTGCATGTTATGTGTAAACCCTAATTTTTGCCTTCATTTGCATTCATCCTTCATATGCTTGCATACATGAACTTGCCATGACATTTTATGCATTCACATGACTTCTAAGACATCTTAGGACACATTAGACTCATGTTTGATCATTGCATCATCCAATTTCCATGTTATGCCTCCATTGCATTTCATAACTTTTCATGGATTTTCATGCTTCTTCTATGTCCCATTTGCATCTTCATCACTTGTATGATCATCCTCATCTCTTGACATGCTTTCATACTATCTCATAGAATCATTTGCATCATGAACATGCTTCTGACTTTGGTTTTCAACTTTGCATTTCATCTCATTTTCATTTCATTTCATTTCTTGTTGCTAACTTTTCATGTGGTAAGTCATTGAGAAGTGAATTTGCCTTCACTTCTCATAACCTCTTCTCATTCCTCTTATGCATCATTGCTGCATTTTACTTTTGTATTAGAGTGAGCTTGCTCATTCATGTTCCCTCCTCACTTTCTTTCTTCAAGCAACTTATCTTCTTAATTGAAGTAAGTTGTCTTGCTTCTTTCTGCTTCTCCTTCCTTCATCCTGCTTCTTCCTTGGTGGCTCTCTTGAAGATCTTCTTGCAAGCCTCATAAACCCTAGGAACACCCAAGCATGATCACAATTAGGGTTTGATTAGTCCCCCATTAGTTTTGCCGTTGTGTCATCTTTGAGTCTTCTCTTCTCATCTCCTAATCAAGGACTAAACCTTAAAGGTTTTAAGGCTTTGTGATTAAGCTTATGCCTGCATCCTTCTATTAGGATGGAGTGTATAACTTTAATCCTAAGTGTTAAACCCTTAATGTGTTTAAATCCTTTAATCAACTCACCTAATAATCATTAAGACATTAAGCTTGTAACTTGGGCCTTGCATTAGGGTTCTAATTCTTCCTTAACTGGTTAAGAAGGACTAACCCTAGTGTTAATGGACAAGTCCCCCTCAAGTTGTCTTACAAACCATAAAATCCACTTCTTAATCTTATCATTAACTAAAATCCATTTAATAAAGGTTTTGTTTTGTTATGAGATTAATCCCTAATCATGGATTAAGTTGAGGAGCCTTCCTCAGCTTAAATGTTCTCCTCTATTATCCTTCTATTAGGATGGGGTAATGAGTCCATTAAATCCTTGATTATAGCTTAAACTCATTACTTAACACTAAACAAAAACTCCAAAAACATCTAAATAAATGCAAGTAGGTTAATGATATTAATCCTACATCATGGTGATTAAGTGTGAGGTGTTTACTTCATACTTAAGGTATTCTCATTACCCCTATCAGAGGGAAGATGTGATGAATTTACTAAACCTTAGTTTAGGCTTAAGCTCATTTTCTTATGACAAACTCCAAAGAGCAATAAAAGATTGAAAACACCAAAATCAAACAATAATCGTCTCCTTCAGGATTCTTTTCCCATCTCATTCACTCATAAGCGAGAACTTACTTCTTCCGTCTAATGCGAGACAGTTTGCACCTGAGCCAGACAGGTCACACACTTGAGCAGTTCACAAGTCAATTTATCTTTCAGTCTCTTTGAGTCGAACTACGGTGTTCTGACTTCCTCATTGCACGAGAGGATACGTAGGCATAAATTAACAGTTATCGAACAAAAGTCTTTGTCCATGTCCCCCTTTTTCCAGCATTATTCTTTAAGCCTCGTGGTTTTGGGCTTCACATTCTTTCCTTGCACTGACACTTCTTTTATTCACTTTAGATTCCTTTTGCACTGACACTTGCATTCTTTTCCAGCTTTTGTACACAGAATAACACTAACACTACCCCTTTAAACACAAACTTTCAAGCGTGGATCCCGTCGAGTACGACGGACAATCTGGGTGCTAATACTTTCCTAGGTTGTAACCAACCCCCTTTCTCAGTTTCTCTGGTTCGCAACCGCCTTATCCATCTTTTCTTAGGTTTATGCAGCATTACCTTTCCTTCGGGATAAAAATGCCTAGCTGGCGACTCTATTCATTCCCTTCTCTTTCGCCAACCATTCGCGTCTGTACCCCTCTTGACCGGGTGTCATTTGGTGGGAGCGACATTGAGGAAAAGAGATTAGCGGCTATCTGTCATGGTCAGCTTTATCAAAGGAGAATGAAGCGAGCATTTGACCAACGAGTACGTACTCGGGAGTATCAAGTAGGCGAGCTTGTGCTCAAGAGGATCATTCCTCCAGGTTCAGATCACAGGGGCAAGTGGACCCCAAATTACGAAGGCGAAAGAAAGCTTTCTCAGGTGGGGCGTTGATGCTCACTACTATGGATGGAGAAGATTTCCAGTCTCCTGTTAACTCGGAAGCAGTTAAAAAATACTTCGCATAAAAAGACCCGCTGGACACAAAAACAGAATTAAAGTCTAGGCAAGAAAAGGGCATCTCGGCGAGCTAAAAACAGAATAAAAAGCTCGGGCAAAAATTAGGGAAAACAAATAAAAAATGTTCACCCGTTGAGTTGAAAAGCCACATCAGACGACTCAGGCAAAAAAGGGTATCCCGGTGGATTGAAAACCCGAAAGGACGATCCACGCAAAACAAGGGAATAAGCGAACAACTGCGATCCGGGTAATCTGAACCAAATCACCATTTCGTACAAGCTACCAATATCAAAAGGATAGGAATCAGTCCCCTCATCTTCTTCAGAAAGCAAAGGCAAGAATAGAAAGTCTTGAAGACATGCTGGTCATAGCAAGAAGGAAACTCATTGGAATGCCGTATACATTGCCATTAGGATAGTTTCTTTTCTCAATTTTACGGTAGCTACCTCTTTCCAGGTAGTTGTTTCCTGATGTAAAATATTTCCTATTCAAAGGCCTTTCAATAAATGAATATTCAGTCCAAAGCCGTGTTGCGTGGTGTTTGCTTTGTTTGCAAAAATGTCCTGAATTTTTGGCAAAAAGAACATTGCATTTGAAACATGTTGATTTTTCTGAAAACAAATTGACATGGCAGGGAAACATTTAAAATAATCTTTGAGTGTCAGGTGATAATAAATGGACAGATCATACCATGCAAATCCCTCGGGCACTTGTGTGTATACTGTTATTACAGGTTTTGCAGGGCGAAGGCACACTTCCCTAAGCAGAGAATGCTCCTAAGCTGAGCTAGAGCTAATGGAATCTGCAGCGGAGTTTCAAGCCCAACTGAAGGGAGTTATGGCGGCTAGAAGACAATTTGATTGGATATCCCCAGCCAGGTTGGGAGGTCGTCTCTTCCTCGGACTTCATGATTGGTATGCAACTATCATTGAAATATCCCCAGCGAGTCCTCCAATTTATTTTTGACCAATATGACAAAGGCAATGCAGACATTTCATTCCTCAACCAAGTATTTCCAGGATATCTTTGTCATTTCCCAAGCAGAGCTTCAAGGTTAATAGAACAGTTCTTCTCCCCAAGCGGGTTATTTTTCCATAGTGAATTCCCAGTAGGAAGCTGAAGGCCTTACTTCCCCACAGAGTTAGAATTGTCAGAATTCTCTCCCCAGCAAGGGTTATTTAACCAAGCAGTTTCCCCAGCGAGCAACTGAATGCTTGTTTCTCCAGTGAAGTCCCTAGCTAGGGTCTGACCAAGCATCATCCCTAGTCGGGTCTGAAGGTCGTCATTTCCCCGTAGAGTCATAATCGAGATTCACTCCTGTCATGGGAGTATTCCCCAGAGAAGTTTCCAATTTATGTTGGCCATGTGATGATACAAATTGCCGTTCATCTCCCCAGTCAGAGTTATGCATCGTCAAAGCCCGTTGACCCGTATCCTCTGAAGAGTCGGGATTATTGTTGCCAATCTGGGCATTCCGTTTGTGCTCGTCTGCACTTCCCAGCACTCGTCTGTGTTTGATGGTTGCTCGTCTGCATTCCCCCCGTCACTCGTCTGTGTTGGGCATTTCGTTTGGTGCTCATCTGCATTTCTTAACACCCATCCGTGTTTAATGTTTGATAGCTGCCCGTCTGCATCTTCCCAGCACTCGTCTGTGTTGGGCATTTCGTTTGGTGCTCATTTACATTTCTTGGCACCCGTCCGTGTTTGATGTTTGGTATCTGCTGGATGGTCGTCTCTTTGCCCGATACTCGTTCTCTTGAGAAATAATTTTCATTTTTCCCCGGCAGGGTTGTGTTTCATACTGGGATGTCGTCGCTTGTTTGCTTTCCCCAGAGGTCGCCTGTGTATGGTGAATGTCGCTGCTCGTCTGCGCCCCCAGCACTCGTCTGTGTTTGATTTGGATGGTTGCTCATCTGCATCCCCCTCTTAACACCCGTCCGTGTTTAATGTTCGATAGCTGCTCGTCTGCATTGCCCCAACACTCGTCTGTGTTTGCACTTTGTTGATTGCTCGTTTGCTTTCCCCAGCAGTTGCCTACGGTTGGTAGATGCTAATGCTCGTCCGCACTCCCCAACGCTCGTCTGTGTTTGATTTGTTTGACGTCCGCACTTTCCAGCACTAGTCTGTGTGTAACATCTGTTTGATGCTCCCCGACACTCGTCTGTGTTTGATATTTGATTGTTACTCGTCTGCATTCCCCAACACTCGTTTGTGTTTTTTATCTATTTGAAGCCTGTTTGCATTGTTGGATACTCTTCTGTATCATCCTTCCCACTCGTCTGTGTTGACTTATGCCCGTATGAATGCTGATTTGATAATCACTCCAAGTGTTCGTCTGTGTTGGATTTCTGGTATTCGTCTGTATCAGTGGCTGATATTCGTCCATATCATCGCCTGAAGCGCTCGTCTGTGTTTCTTGGATCATCGTCTGATATTCTTTTGTATCATTGACTTATGGCACTCGTCTGTGTTCTCTTGATGATCACCCAATGCTCGTCTGTATTGAAGGGGTTTGAAGTCCTGACGGTGGGATTACACGTCAAAATGGTTACCGGCCATGGCGTAACAGGTTTATCCGAAGGAGGTTCGTCTGTCTCAAGCACCGCTCATCTACGCAAGATTTGTGAAGAGGGTTCGTCAAATCCTAATGATGCACCTGGCGTAACAAGTTTATCCAAAGAAGGATCGTCTGTCTTAAACCATATATCTGCGGATAATATATGAAGAGGGTTCGTCTATCCTGATTATGCATGTCTATCCCACAGACTTAAGTGCATCACCGGTCTTGGCGTAACAGGTTTATCCGAAGGAGGTTCGTTTGTCTCAGATCATATGTTGCAAAACGTACGAGGGCTCGTATGTCTAATACATGGCGTAACAGGTTTGTTCGAGGAAGAATCGTCTGTCTAGGGTTTTCTATCCGAAGTAACAATTCAGGTTGGAAGGAGCTCGTCCGCTTTCTCCCCACTTCTGCCGCCAAAGCGTCATTTGGTCGGGTTTATTTCCCATTGCTTGCATTCTCCAGCAGAGTGCAAATTTCAGGTCTTCTTGGTATTCAACCACAGTTCATCTTGAACGGTTGATAGCCCGTGCTACCGTCCTTTTCAGATTAACAGTTGCTTGAATAGGGGCAACTTTAATACCCCAAATTTTCCCTCTCCTGTTTAGCATCATCATCATATCATATTCATCATCAGCATGTCATGTCCTTAGCATATTGCATAGAAAAATGAAGCATAACACTTGCATGTTCCCGCATAAGGCATATGATCAATCATCAGGGAAATTCGAAGCTCACAAGGAAGGTTACAAGGTTGATATCAGGGTCAAAGCCTAAAGAAAGGATTGAGGATCAAAATTAAATCAAAACGGTTGGCGCCGGGTGATTCCTGAGGTTTCCCACTAAAAGGAGGGAAAATTCAAAATTCACTGGCGTTAACCGGTTAACGGATTGGTTAACCGGTTAACGACCACGAATTTTGAATTTTCAGCAGCAAATTCAGCATGTGTGATTTGGTTCCAATTTCCATTTTCTGATTTTTATTAATTTGAATTAAAAAAGAAGGATCTAGAGCACTTGTCCAAGCCTAATCCCATTGCTACATCCTAATCTCTTTGCCAAACCATAATTTTGGATCCCAAGCCTAATTTTTGGGCCCCAAACCTAAACCATATTTAATCCATTTCTCTCCAAACCAAGGGGGCTCTCTCATTTTTTGATGCTCATTCTAAATTTTCACTCCTCTCACTCACAATTCTCTCACTTTTCTCTCCCAATTTTCCAAATCACTCAAAGTTCCTCTTTGAAGATCACATAACCTTGCATTGAGGTGTGTAGATCTTGGAACTAGACCTCAATCCATAGCTTCATTGCATCTATTTGCTGGTTTAATTGGTGATTCAGATCTGGTTTGGGATCTAGAAGTGCTTTTGGATCCAAAATTCTGCATCAAGATCTTGTTCTTGCATTTATTTTGCACGGAGTGTGAAGCTTAGCACCGGATCTTCAAAGTCTTTGCGTGAGATCTATTTTACCTTATTTGCATGCTTGTGCTTTAGATCCACCATGTGTTTGCATATTTGCTTGTGTTGCTTGATTTGATTGGTTGATTTGTGACCGGATCCATGTATTATTGTTCATGAGCTTGATGATGCCATTTAATGAGAATTGATACACTATTTTCATGCTCAATTGCTTGTTGGTCTGGTGCGAGATTAATAGGAAAATCTGGTTTGAACTGTTTTTTTGGTACAAGATTTGTTGCTGTCTTAACAGTGTTAACCGGTTAACGGATTGGTTAACCGGTTAACGCACCTGAAATGTGTTGTTTTTATGCAGGTTTTGGCATGGTTAACCGGTTAACACTGAAGCAGTAGGCCCTGTTTACCTTATTTTGGGCATGTTTGATCCCCATACTTGTTTTAAATGCCATGTATCGTTGTGTGATCATTAAATATGATTGTTTGGGTGATTCTCTTGCTGGTTGATGCGTGCTTATGTGTTCTCGACACGTAAATGTTTGTGTTTGCTATGTTTGGCATGATTGTTTGATCTTGGTTGGTATGAACTTTAAGCATGCTAATCCCATGATTTTATTGATGAACATTTGTTAGATTTTGCTAACACTTGCAGGGGCTCATGGTAAGAGAAGTGTGGAATTTCATCCACATTTCAAATCTTCATCCTTCTCTCTTTTTAGGTGCTTTCTCCTTGTGTGTTTTGATGTGCCTTATGCCATCATGTGATTCAACTCTTTTCTTCCCCCTTTAGGAGCAACTTATCTCCTCTAGAGGAGTAAGTTGCTTGCTAGCTCTTGCTTCCTCTTCTTTCTTGCTCCTATTTGGTTCTTCTTTTCTTCATTAGGATAGTTGAAACCTTACTAACCTTATGACCACTTTTGCATGATAACATTAGGTTTAGTCTTTCCCCATTTTAGATTTTACCTTTTTAGATCCTTTGGTTTCTTTCTCTTCTCATCTCAAAACAAAAAACCTAAAAAACATTAATAAAGAAAGAAGTGACTTCTTGTGTAAAAGCCTTATTCCATGGGGCATATGTATTCATTCCATCTTGGAATAATGTATTTGTCTAGCATGATGCACAAGTCGGATCATGAAGCCAACTTCATCAAGAAAAACCCTAAAACATACTTCTTCATTTTTAATCACTAAAACACCTAATAAATTCAACAAGTCAATGAATTTGGGCCCTTTCCCTTGGAAACAAGTCTTGGATAAGTTCTCCTTGCTTGGTGTGCTTGTTCTATTATTCCATCTTGGAATGTAGTAGCAAGTACACATTCCATGGAAAAGAGCTTGAGTTCATTCTCTTGTGCCACACAAATAAAAAGCTCGAAAAAACACAAACAAACAATAAGCGTCTTTCCTTCGGGAATTCTTTTCTCATCTCCTTCGCTCCGTCCATGAACCTGCTTCTTCTTGTCATTATGCAAGACGGTTACACACTCGTCATCCGAGTCTGCAACACTTGAGCATTGGCATAGGCAGTTCAAGCCTTAATTCACAAGCAATCTTTTCTACCCCTAGTTAGGGGAACTACGGCGTCTCTGATCCTCATATCCATATGAGGTACGTAGGCAGCGGGGTAGGGCCCGTTCGAGCACAATCTTTATTTTCCCTACATTTTTCCTTTTGATTTCTTTTTTCAGTTCCCTTTTATTTTCTTTTCTCCAGTTTCAGTTACAGTTTTGCAGCAGCTTTCATCCCCTCACCCTTTTGAAGCAGTTTCTTTGCAAGCGTGGATCCTGTCGGGTACGGCGGACGATCTGGGGTGCCAATACCTTCCCAGGTCGTAACCGACTCCCGAACCCAGTCTCTTTGGTTCGCAGGACCCATGTCCTTCCTTTTCTTTTCTTCTGGTTTGTGCAGCATTACCATTCCCGTTTCTTCGGGATAAAAATGCCTGGCTGGCGACTCTTTTCTTCCCGAGCCACTTTCGCGTTTGTACCAGGATGGAAATCCGGGGAGCGACAGCTGTTAAATTAGTTCTTTTCAAATTAGAAAACATTGTCCATAAGTAGTTCTATTAACAAGTACTGGATTATCGATTGATTATGTGAATTGCATTCGAACTTGTCTTTATTAATCATTTTAAATTACTATTTTATTTATCATTGCGCACTCTTTAAAACCATTATTTAAAATTGCCTTAGATACACACCATAACAACAGATAACGATAGATTGACACTTGGTCTCTGTGGATTCGACAATCTTTTATATTACTCTGACGTGTTCGTACACTTGCTAAAAACACGCATCAAGTTTTTGGCGCCATTGCAGGGGACCAATTTCGTCAAATTTCGTACCCTGTTGTTATACTGTTTAGACTAAGGCATTCTTTTATAACAAATAAAAGGAAATTAAAAAAATTACTATGTTTCACCCAAATTTTTTCTACAATCACCACTCCCAGTATTTCGAGGAATCACAAGAATCACATATGTCTAACCTCGAAATACAAATGGAGAATTTCAATGCATCACTAACTCATTCTCACCCAAATCACCACTCCCAATATTTTGAGGAACCGCTAGAATCTGTTAATCCAAACCTCGAAAGATTATTAGAGGATTTCATTGAAACAAAAAATAATTCTAGGCTAGAATCTACGATGAAGCGCTTTATGGAGACACAAACCCTCAAGAATGAAGAGTTTAGAAGACACCATCTCGATACTTAAGAAACCTTTAGGCAAATAAACACTATGGTCGAGTCCCTCGTGAATCACACTAAGGCATTGGAGACTCAAATCTTCCTACTTGCACAAACACCTATAGGACCATCCCCTGAGGAGAATGCGTATGTTATAACAACTAGTAGTGAAAAACAGATCGAAAATCCTAAGGAGAGTAATAATGAGCACGGCGAGAGTTGTGGTGAGAAAAGAGTAGAGAAAAATCCACTGAAACCATCTAAAAGGAAGGTTGTCATAAAGGTAGAGAATGAAGCAACTATTGTTGTTACCCCTCCATATAACCAACCATCTCCTTTCTCACAAAGTTTTGTGGAAGCTAAGGTAGAATCCCAATCCAAAACATACGTGGAGGTATTGAAATATGCCTGCACCGATGTACCCTTATTCGAGCTCCAGCATAAAAAGAGAAAAATTGAGGACCATGAAACTAGGGAAATAATTAGTGCTAAGAGGGTAAGGCTAACCTTTGAGATGGTGAATGAAATGACTAAGCTCGAATTTGAAAAGCTAATACTAGCATAGATCCAGAACCACCACCACAAGTTCAAAAGAATGAGCCAACCTATAGAAGGAAGAAAAGAAAAGGTGAGGGATATGTGAGATGGCTTGATAAATGGGCCTATATAACCGCTTTCAAAACCCCTATAGGAACAACCCCTTATCAACTAGTCTATGGAAAATCATGTCACTTACCTTTTAAGTTAGAGCATAAAGCCTATTGGGCCATTAAAATTTTGAATTTGGATTACCTAACTGCTGGTAGAAAACATATCCTTGATATCCACAAATTGGAAGAACTCAGACAATCAGCCTACGAAAATGCCATTATATACAAAGAAAGACCAAAAGCTTGGCATGACAAAAGAATCATAAGAAAAGACTTCAAAATAGGCGATCCTGTTCTCCTGTTCGATTCTAGGTTACGCCTTTTTCCAGGGAAGCTTCGTTCAAGATGGACTGGCCCTTTCTAAGTATCTAAGATTCTAAGATCTGGAGCTATTGAAATCAAGAACCAAACATGTAAACTGTTCATTGTCAATAGACAGAGACTGAAGCCCTATGAAGGAGGTGACATTCCAACAACATACTCCAGCCATACTCTAAGTGATCCACCAAATCCTTTGAATGATGTGTAAAATCTGGTCGTCGAGCTAACGACGTTAAACAAGTGCTGCATGGGAGGCAACCCATGGTTTTCTTATCTTACTTTTATTTATTTTTAATTTATTTTAATTTTTTTCCTTTATTATTCTGTCAGGACTAACAATTGAATGTTTTATGTGATTTCAGGACCCTTTTTGCTAACCTTGTGCAGAATGCAGAATCCCGACAACATGCACGTGGCCTTCAGAGACGATGCACAGAGAGAGCGTTACTATGTCCACATGAGACGCCCTATGGCACCTACACAGTACCCAGACCAATATTGCATGGATGCCTTAGGGATTGAGCCAAGCGTCAGATTCTTATGCCACCAACTCTAGTGGGACCAGTTCGACGACATGAACAACACTTATAGGAACTTGACTCTAGAGTTCCTTAACTCGTTTAATCATGAACCCTGGGCTGGACCCGATGGACATGTTATTTTCAGGTTGTTCGGGACTGAGTACTCTTTCTCTCACAAATAGTTTGGTGATTTACTAGGTTTTCAGACTACTCCTGATGTTATTCCAGAGACACCGATGGGGTACTTTATGAGCAGAGAAATGGAGATGTTTTGGAGTAACATCTCAGGTGGAGGGAGCCAGGATCCTTCCACTCAGTTTTCTCAGGTCATCCACAACCCTACGTTAAGGTACTTCCAGATGATTCTAGCACACTCTTTCCTCGGTTTGCCAGATACAGAGACTTTGCTGAGTGAGGAGGAGATTTTCCTGCTGTTTTGTGCGACTCAGTCACGCCCATTTGCTTGCAGAAACGTTCTGCTGAAGGGCCTTGCCAGTGTCGCCAGGTCATCTTTAGGCATTATACATGTCGGTAGGATTGTTACACAGATTGCTATTGCATTGGGCTTGTCTCGTAAATTATTACATCTCAGGACCTTCTGCAGCTACACCACCATGGATGTTAACTTTTGCCTTGACAGAGGATTGATGAGAAGGGCCTCTTTTGAGCCCAACATGTTTAGATTACTGATTGACGGCGAAGTGATACACTACTTCACATTACGTGACCTGCTAATGACCAGTGTCCACGGCCCTGCTAATTAGAGTTATGCTTTAGAGGGTTATGTAGAGACTGTCGAAGAGCCAAAATCACCTCCCGCCGCTGAGTACACTCCTACACCTCCTTTTCCCCGAATCACTATTATGTCTAAAAATATGTCTTTGCAGCCGCTTGATCTACAGACCCAGATTTATGAGCGCCGCAGGGAGACTGCCCGGCTCAAACATGAAGTAGCGGACTTGGCATTACAGATTGAGATATCTGACCTCACCCATGCCACAGAGGCAGACGCTCTATATCAGGAGATTGGAGAGCTATGGAGGAAGATTGCTGAGATTCGTGGATCGAACTAGGCAGAGAAGCCTACCACATGATCGTTTTACACTGACATTATTACTCTAGTATTTAATATTTCATGCCTTATTTTATTTCTCGCATTTCCAGACATATTTTATTTTATCGCATATGCTACATTTTCCATGTATTTTTGTTGACAAATCATTTATATATATTTATATATATATATATATATATATATATATATATATATATATATATATATATATATATATATATATATATATATATATATATATATATATGCCTTATTATATGCATGCGTATTTATTTTATATGTATGTGTCTCTAATAAACAAAATAATAATAATAATAATAAAATATATATATATATATATATATATATATATATATATATATTTCTCTTTATGTTTAATATTTATTCAAGGTATGCAAGCTTTGTGCCTTAGAAGAAAGAAGAAAATGCTATCCGGACCCCCCGAAGACAAAAGGATCAACAACAATGGAGTTCAACGGATATATTCTTCGCGATGGAAAACCGGGAGATAGGCAGAGAAAGATCATTCAAAGGCTTCAAGTCGAGAAATTCTCTCGACTAGGTACGTAGATGATAATTGTATGTACTCTTTGGGTCTGTATCATAGTGTTTTTCATTTAATAGATTTTTTAGGCTTGCATAATATTTTTGTGAATCAAGAACCCACCTTTGAGAGGCTGACAATTGAATTTTTGAGTTCGTTAATATACACTGTCAGTCCTAACATTGCTAGCACAATCAGTACTGTTAATTTTAGATTGTTTGGAATTGAATACGAATACAGTACCGACGAACTAACAGGCTTGTTAGGAATCCCTCATTGGGAGGGTGCTATATGTGAGGCCCCTTTGGATTCGGAATGGTCGGCCGAAGTATTTTCCTTCTGGCAGAGGCTGTCAAGTACTTCAATATGTTCTTTTGAAGGAATACTTGCATCGACCATCCATAACCCGACCATCAGAGTTTTCAGATATCTTTTGGCATGTACTATTTTTGGCCGGGAGAGTCCAAATAAGGTAAACGCTAAAGAGCATCTATTTTTGCAAGGAAGCCTCACAAATAGTCATATCAATCCGGTCCCGTTTATGCTTGCACACATGGCTTTAACTGTTAATAAAACAAGACCGATTGTTATTGGAGGACTTGTTACGTCTATTGCTTGGGCCCTTAACCTGAACAATGAGATAGCTACACTTGAACCCCTACCTCCTCACACAATTAACTTAAAATTTTTAAAAGACATTAAATTATGCCAAAAAGGAGAGCAGGTGGTTATGAGTTGATGGTTCATGGGATAACTATCCCATCTGTTGCTTTACCTTGCAGTAGACGTACCGATGTACGTCATGAAAGGAACTGGACCTATGATTTGAATGCTCCACCTGTTTTGGGTCCACTTCCTCCTAATGTTCCTGATGGGGAGGGACATGACACTGATGAAGAATATGATCGAAGAGAGCATTCTCCCATACCTCATGTGTCCCCCCATCATCCTTCAAAATCACACACCGCACCATCTTCCATTAACCCTGTTGCAGGTGCTACTCCTGGATTCTATATCACTGAAGAGATGTGGCGTGATATGACGGCCAAAGAGGAAAGGCGAGACAACCTACTCTCTACAATTTCACAACAACTGGAGGACAACATGCGCTTTATGGAACAATCGCGATCGGTTTCGGATCGTGCCTACGAGAACGTTTGCCGCACCTTGACCGATATCACAACAGACCAGGCCCGCCAGCGAGAATTCAACCGCCGACACTACCAGCTTATAGAGGCCACTCAGGGTTCCATCCTAGGTAACCTTCGAGAGGTCCGGAGTGCCCAGGCTGCCTTATCGGCACGACTAGACCGGAGGGACCAGCAGCGCAGTAGATCCCGTCATTCCAGACCATCACAGCAGGACGGTGAGGGCACCAATGGTCCTCCACAGTAGTTTTTTTTCCAGGTTACTCTCCTTATCTTATTTCAAAACATTGGGGACAATGTTCTATTTAAGTGTGGGAGGGGATTTTATTGCTTTCTGTTATTTCCCTTTTCTTAGTTATTTATTTGCTTTCTGTTATTTTCCTTTTCAGTTAGTTATTTAGTTTAAGTTTTTTTTAGATAATGCATGAGTCTAACGAGTCACCAGTATAGTGCATCTTTAGTACATCCTCATTTTCCCCATTTCCTTAGCCTTACCAAAAAGAAATTTCAAAAGAAAACAATGTTGTTTCACATGTTTTTTGGGCTTTAAGACATGTTTGGATTAGGATGTGGTGACTTAGGTGAACTCTTTGAAACATCAGTATTGTTCTAGCACCATAAACTTCTTGAATACAGAAATCACTCCTAAACCCCGCATACCATGGCCTTTATTATCATTCAAAAATTGTCCTAAGTAGTTTATTCTAGCAGTCAGCTCCGGCCTAAGCACACTCTACGTAGGGGACCGATGAACATAAGTGAATGATCCAGTGCTAATAAAAAAAAAGAGAAAAAGGCAAACTCTGGGATAGGTGACCCTCACAAAGTCATTTAAACCAAAAAGAGAAAAAAAATTCTTGCCACAAAAAGAAAAAAATTGCAGTCACCTATTGTTAGTTGGTTCAGAGGTATCTGGCATTGAACTTGGTAGGGCAGATTACGATCCGATCCCCCACAACTACATTTAGGTCAAATAAAAAAGGGTTTACACATGCTTATGTGCCAGAAACCCAATGTTATGGATCAGAATCACTAACCGGTTACTCTACTATGAATCATGTACGGATAACGGGCTTAATGTGATTGCGCCTAAATGAAAAGGACCCAAAAAGAGATGAAACGGTAGGCCTAGGTATTGTGGGATCATATGGGTTGGTTAATATAGGATTGAAGTTTATGTCCATGTCATTATGATACCCTTGGTTCACTTAGTTAGTACCCGTCACTGCAACCTGACCTAAACTTAGAAGCCCTTTTAGCTCAAATCACGTGTTGACACCAGTTTTCTTCGTTGAGCTTTAAATGTTTGCTTGAGGACAAGCAAAGGTCTAAGTGTGGGAGGATTTGATAACACTAAATTTCACCGTATTTCTGACTCCGACTTCGCATGCATTCTAGGTCTTTATTGCTATTTTGTTATGTTATTACTTTGTTTTTATTTATTTTCAGGTTTTTAATGTAATCGGGGCCTCAATCGAGAAAAAGGAGCGAAAAAGGAGCTGAAAAGAATAAAAATCAAGAAATTCAGCATTTTGCACTTACGTCACCCACTGTGGCTAGCGCCATGGGGTCAGCCATGATGTGGCCACGTCTCAAGACCACTCCACAACTGCCATATGCCCATGATCCCCACTTTCTCCACCATTTTACACTCATGGCGGGCGCCATGAGCCTGTGGCGGGCGCCACAAGGCAAAAGTGGTTTCCCTCCACTTTTTAGTGGAGGGGGCATCCTAGTCTTTTCCCATTTAAAATTTGCCTATAAATAGGACTTTAGAATTTCGTTTTTATGATCCAAACTTAGAATCTCTTAGGCATATATCAGTTTTAAAGTAGTAATCACTTCACATCGGGGTGTTACTACAATCGAGTGATCGAGTCTGTATACGTCTATGTGATCGAGTCTTGGAGCACTTTGGGAGGAAGTTAATCCTGCCGCCATTTTAATTCCAATTCGTATTTTATTTTTCCGCACTCGCTTTATTTTCTTTATTATCCGCATTTCTTTACTTTATTTATTTCCCACACTCGCACTACTTTCGTTTATTTCTCGCACTCGCACTACTTTTATTTACCTTCCCGCACTCACACTACTTTATTTATTACCCGCACTCGCTTTACTTTGTTTATTTCACGCACTACTTTTATTTACTTTCCCGCACTCACACTACTTTAATTTACTTTCCGCACTCGCACTAAATACTTTTATGAAAAATATTAAAATGAACATTTACTTTACCATGTCTAACTAATTTTCTAAAGGTTAGAATGTAAGGATCATAATTAAACCGGTAATCCGTACAACTATTCATAGAAACGTGTCGCTCCCGGGATTTTCATCCTAGTACAAACGCGAAAGTGGAGCAGAAAAGGTAGAGTCTCCAGCCAGGAATTTTTATCCCGAAGGAACGGGAAAGGTAATGCTGCACAAACCTAAGGAAGAAGGAAAGGACGAGGTCCTGCAAACCAAAGATCTGGGTTCGGGAGTCGGTTACGACCTAGGAAGGTATTAGCACCCCAGACCGTCTGCCGTACCCGACGGGATCCACGCTTTTTTGTTTATTGTAAAGGGTGAGAAATAAGCTGCTGCTGAATGAAAGAACTGCTAACTGGAACGGGAAATGAAATGAGAATGGGACCTGGAAAAGAAGATGAAAAGAAAGAGGGAAATGTAGGGAAAATAAATAATGTGCTCGAACGGGCCATACCCAGCTACCTACGTACCTCATCGGGAAAATGAGGATCAGAGTCGACGTAGTTCGCCTAACTAAGGCGGGAACTATTTGTTTGTGTTTTTTATAGCTAGAACTGCGTATGTCTATGCTCAGGTGTTGCAGGTTTGTCTGGTACGAGTGTGTTTACCGTCTTGCATGCGAGACAAGTCATCGCAAGTTCGCGTTGTGAGTGAATGAGATGAGAAAAGAATTTCCCGTAGGATAGTCACTTATTATTTGTGTTTGTCTTTTATGAGAAGTGTTTTGAATTTGTTTGTGAACATTCTCATACTAAGACCTATCCATCGTGGTAAGTACTTACACCTCGCCCCGAAACAAGACGTGTATAAGTACTCCGCAACAAAGTCTCATGGCTTATTAGAACGTTAGATTTTTAATTAAGTATTTTATTATTTTCTTCATGAGGTGAGAAAGAATGACTCAAGTTGCAAAAGGCAAAAACTAAGGGAGCTAAGACTCAATCCTAATTTTAGTTATTATTCAAAAGTGGTCCTAATGGTTTGTGGGGTTTTCTAAGCCTAATGAATAAAAGGGACTAAAAACTACTAGAATTCAACTTACTTCCTAAGGAAGTTAAGTTGATTCTAAGAAACATGGGGAAGCCTATACAAGTGGAAAATTCAAATATTAAGGCAAAATCATTAAAATTGAAATAAGAAATAAATTCCAACAATTGCATGTTAACGCCTAAAACTAAAATAAACCTAAACCTCATCTAAACATATTTAATGAAAATTCTAAGCCTAAGTCCTAAAACTAAATAAATTTATTTAATATCACTATTCTAAAATCAGTAGCTAAACTATACTAAATCATTCTAAAATCCTAAGATTAAACCTAATTAAGCTAATCCTTAATGAACCATAATATCCTAAGCTAAACTAGGTTGATTTGCAATGTAAAAAATGGACTAAAAATTAGTGCACTAAAAATAGTAAAAGTTCTGGAAAAAATATGAAATTAATTCTCTAAGGTCCTTAACCTGACTATAGTATTATGCTAAAATAATCCTAAAAATTCAGAACCTAACTATGCCTAAAAGTCACTTAAATCTACCTAAGAACAAACCACAATTTTACATGAACTAAGCTACCAAAACAGTGGATAAAATGACCTAAAAATCTACCAAAAAATTATCCTAAGTCCTATTATTAATCCTCTAATCATAGAAAAAAGAATGGGCTAAAAATCCTACAGGAAGTGGGAGAAATAAAATGAACAAAATTATGTGTAACTAAAAAAATTCAATAAAATGCTAATTAAATGGAAAATCAAAATTAAATCGAAAAAAGCCAAAATTCAGAAAGTAAAAATGTCACAAATTTCTAAATTGAATTATCAACCTACTGGAATTTTTATAGAATTTTATTATGCATTTTAATACTTTTTATGGATTTATTTCTAACTATGCTAAAACTAAAAAAAATCTAAATGAACAAAGGGGAAAGGGGGTGTATTTAGTGATTTTTCTAGTTAATATGTCAATGGGCTTGAAACAAAGGGGTGTGAAAAGTAGAATTTTAGGGCCCAGCTGCGCAGGCTCTAAGGGTGCATAGTATGGAATCCTAGTCAATATTCTGACTTCAAAATGGACCGTCTGATCTAGGGTCTTCCAAAGGTATTCATATCATGTGATTTACAAATGCATGTCCATTAGAACATGGGTACTGACGCATACATGAATCACCGCATGAAGGGCCAACCGGGACGGTGACACCATACAAAACCGGGACGGTGACACCATACAAAACCTCTTGAAGAACAACATACAAAACCCTAAAAGCCTCTTCTTCAATCCGCCACCACCACCCTTCTCTTCTACTGTCTTCTTTGCGCCGCCATCACCATTCTCTTCTTCTGTCTTCTTCTTCGCGCCTCCATCACCCTCACCGGCCGGCTACCTCCGATTAACGAAACCGAAGCATAAACCTAACTCAAATCCCTATCTTATCACAAATCCGAAGCTTGATCTTCCTACTTCTTCCTCCTCTAACGGGATCTTACAAAATGAAACCACAAAATCCAACAATAAAACTAAGGCGTACACAAATCCTATCTTGAAATCGCTAACCTAGAGATTGAAGTTGTCAAAGGGGAAACGTGTGTACCTGAACTGATGAAGATGTGCACGTGGTAAGCTTCGGTCGTGACTCGTCTCGAGCTCCTCTTCTCCCTAGGAATCCGGTTCGTTTCCGTATTGCTGATTCTTTGATTGATGATTGAGACCGTTGATGAACGTGCTTCTGTTTGCAGGTTGACGAAGATTCACGAAATTCCTCTTCGATCGATGAATATGGTTGAAGACGATGTATGCCGAAGAGGATTGAGAGTGATGCAGATTGTCGGTGAAACGATGAAGATGAAGATGATAATGAAGGAGCTTCGTTCATGATATGTTACTTTCTCGCTACAACTCGATTCGTTTCATTTTTCTCATTGATTTGGTTATTTCTTTTTGTTGATAGCTTGGTTATTGCAGGATGATGGAGATGATGGTGAGAGCGGTGAAAAAGAAGAAAGGTAGAAGATTGTTTGAGGATGAAGGAGGAATTTAGGAAAATGGTTGGAGAAGAAGAGGGATTGATTCCAGAAGGGAAGGATTGGGAAGAAGAAAAAAGGTTATGGAAGAAGAATGATGAAGTTGTGAGAAGAAGTTCAGAAGAAGTTTATGGAAGTGATTGGAGAGTGAAGAAGGAGAGGGTTGAACAATGGGGGGAAAAGAAGCGTTGAAGAAGAAGAAGGATTGATTTATAGAAGATTTCAGATGAAGTTTCCAGAAGAAAAGTTGGTTAGGTAAGTTAGTTAATTTTCAGTTATGAAATCCTGAACTAACTTTTTCTGTTATGAGCTTTGATTTCCTTTCTGTGATTATTTTAATGTGAAATTCTGCCCTGAGTTAGAACTGACTTTCCGCTCGATTCTATGTTCTGCTTCTAGATCTCAAGTTCTGCTACAACAACGGCTTCAACATACGATTGCGAAATACACGAAACATTTCTAGCATTCTTAAACCTCTTCCGCTCGTCACTTATATTAGGCTTACGATCCTCAAAGAGAGCAAATTGCTTTTCCAGCATTTGATACTACGGTTCTAGAACCTCCGACATTTGCAACATAAGGGTGGTTATCAACCAAATCAGCTGTTGAAGCCGTAGAACCATCATCCCGGCAATTATCTTTTATAGAATCCATAAATTCAGCACCGGTCTGCTAATATGCTTGGTAATGATCCTTGTTTATTAGTTTTTCTTTTTGAATTTTATCAATTCCTTGTAACTGAGTTTTTGTGACAAAATTTCTTTGATCTGATTTTTGTGGTAATTGAATTGTGAAGGTACGATGCTTACGGATTGTGAAAGTTGACGAAGAACTCCGAAGATCGATGATGAGAAACTGAAGATGCTGACGACTGAGGAGAATCATAAGTGGGAATGGGAAGAAGAATTTCGACCCAAAAATTCTGCAGCAAGCTCGTTGATTTTTGCTTTGGTTGTATCTATGTTAGAATTTCCACCTGATGAGGTTTTTTCCTGTGAACTAATATGTAAAAGAACTGTCCTCAATTTTAGAGTCACATTAAAGGCTTATCAAGTCACATGTATTCCGTTTTTTTAGCATTTAACACTTGTAAAATGTATTGATTTAAATGTAGATCACTCAATGGTTGTGGATTAATGATTATTGAAGATTAGATATGGTTTGTAACATGGGTGAAATGGATATGATTAAAACAAGTCTTCTATGGGTCCCCCCCCCCTATTTAAAAGAAAAGTGATATAAAATTTGAGTGTATTTGGATGTAACAATGAAATGGCTCTTTGGCTCGGAGAGGCTTTAAAAATGGAATTGGATTCGGTTTGAAACATGAATTGGGTTATAAACTCAAAAAATGGTTAATCGGACAAAAATATGAGCTATATATTTATTTTGGATTTAACAAAAGATGGGTAGAAAATGTGGCTTAATAATGAAATGGAACTAGAACTAATATGGGTAATCGGATTTGATTAGAAACATAAGCCTAAGTTAAAAATAATAAGAATAATAATAATAAAATGGACATTTGATCTTTGGGCTTGGGTTAGGAACGGATGTAAGAAATGTGATTTATTTGGAAGAATTTGATATGGTTTGAATCGTTGAAATTAGACCTGGATAATCGAAAATGTGAATTATGGACAAAATGGTTTTAATAATAAAACACTTTATGGCCAAGAATATGAATAAATTGGTCTAGATTTAAAATTGTTAAAAGGAATGGAAGTCGATTAACGAGGGTAATAGAATTGGATGTTGAACTTGAATGACACCTTCTAACTAAATCACGCTCATGCACTTTTTTCCATCTAAAATTTGAACCGAACTCTTGAACCAAAATTTTGATGCCATTATAGAGCTCCAAAATCAATAGCTCGAATTAAGCACTTTGCATCACTTGAAAATGCTACATGCGAATGAATGTCTCCATCCAATAACTACTCAGATCAAACCTTAATACTGCAGACCTCAGAGAGCAATATGAGACGTTGGGTAAAGTAAAAACCCATGTTCAAAGGAAATATAGTTGAACACCTATATGATGGATTAGATACACCAGTAAACATTATCCTCAAGCGAAATCCTTAAAGACCACTACAACAAGTAAATAAACCCTAACCGAATTTCCAGCGCATAAGAAGCTGATGTTATGAATTATCCCATGACCAAAACTTCGAATCCACCTGATAGGTATGGATGGGGTACGAAACTCTAATTTTGTACGGCCTTGATCACATGCCTTAGGAGCCAATGAAATGCAAGATTGCGAATGTTAATGACCTTGTGGGAATGCATATGAATGCAAAGCGATAAGCCGATTAAGGTAAAAAAAATGAGGGAAAATTTTGAGTTATTACAGCTGCCCCTATTCAATCATCTGCAGGCCTGAATGAATAATTGCAACAACTTTTAGACGTTCAAGGTATGAAGTGATTGAATACTCGAATAAAACCTGGAATTTTGCACACCGTGGGTAATAAAATATGCTGGGAAGAATGTCATTCTTGAATGACAACTCACAAATTGATCCTCAGATCTAACACGAAAGCATCCTCGAATGGAAACGCAAGGGTATACCAACCTCAATAGATAACTAGAAACACAAAGACTGACCTCAGACAGACTTTACAAAAGTGACAAACTGACCTCAATCAATAAGCTCAAAATGGTCTATCATCCTCGAATGATAACAACAACAAACAAGACCAAACTCAGAAGGAATTGAAGAAGAGAATGCCATCCTCGAATGACAACTCACAAAAGATCCTCGGATCTAACACGAAACCATCCTCGAATGGAGATGCAATGGTATACCGGCCTCAGTCGATAACCAAAAACACAAAGACTGGCCTCAAACAGACTTTGCAAAAGAGACAAACTGACCTCAATCAATAAGATCCAAAATGGTCTATCATCCTCGAATGATAGCCACAACAACAAACAAGACCAAACTCAGAAGGACTTGAAGAAAATAATGCCATCTTCGAATGACAATTCTAAAAAGATCCTCGGATCTAACACGAAACCATCCTCGAATGGAGAAGCAATGGTATACCGGCCTCAGTTGATAACCAAAAACACAAAGACTGACATCAGACAAACTTTGCAAAAGAGACAAACAGACCTCAATCAATAAGCTCCAAAATGGTCTATCATCCTTGAATGATAGCCACAACAACAAGACCAACCTCAGAAGGACTTGAAGAAAAGAATGCCATCCTCGAATGACAATTCTCAAAAGATCCTCGGATCTAACACGAAACCATCCTCGAATGGAGACGCAATGGTATACCGGCCTCAGTCGATAACTAAAAACACAAAGACTGATCTCAGACAGACTTTGCAAAAGAGACAAACTAACCTCAATCAATAAGCTCCAAAATGGTCTATCATCCTTGAATGATAGCCACAACAATAAGACCAACCTCAGAAGGACTTGAAGAAAAGAATGCCAACCTCGAATGACAATTCTCAAAAGAAAATAGGACAACCAAAAACAGCAAAGAAAATAGGACAAGATAGAATGGGATCGTTGTACATAAACGAGAGCCCAGGCAGATAGGACTGTTGTACAAAACAAGAACCTGCGACGCGATTGTTGTACCAAACAAGACGCGGAATGGGTGACAAACATTGACTTGAAAAGACAAGGATGCCTGAAAAATGATATTGGTATCCTCTGTGTAGAGTACTTCAGGTTGAGAAGATGTTATAGGTCATATGTAACACCTCAAAATTGGCCCATGCTGGCATGCGTATGCTTGGATTTTTGGCGTAATGCTCCATGATAATGGAAATTCTACGCTCTGGAGGATGCAAATGCAATGATGATTATGCATATGCAAATGCAAAGGATCTCCCAGAAAGGAGACTGCAAGTATCCCAGATGGTTTGACTGGGGAGGATTGATGATCACTGCACTGATCTGATCCGTCCTGATGAGAAGGAGACAACTCTGCGGAGAAAGCTGTTGATGATGCACTGGCTCTGAACTGCCGCCATTGCTAAAAATAAATTAGACTTTAAGATATGAGTGCCAAGACCCTGCTGGAGATGGACCCTTCTTGTACTTTAGTGGGGAAGTGGAGACCTCCTGACTTGGCTGGGAACCAGAGGTATGACACTGTTGAGGAAGCAAATTGCCGGGGAGGAAATACACTCCTTGTACTGCTGGGAATTGCCCCTGCAGGGAATTCTCCGCTTGGGGAGGACACCAATCTTATGCTGCCTTGCTGGGGGAGAAATTAAACTTCACTTCCACTGGGGATAACTGGAGACACCCTGGAAAACACCTGTTCTTGTTCAAGCGTAAAGAAATGCTCCTCCTGGAAATATATTTTTAGCTCTGTTAGCAATACCTATACCAGTTCCTGCATAAACACAATCGATAGTGCCTGCAACATGGAGAGTTAGTTTGGTACCTGTATGCCCCAGGCTCATAGCATGAATCATTATCTAGGCATCTTGACACCCTTTCAGAGTTGTATTAAATGTTTCTATCCTCCTGCATGAGTTAGAAAGCATTCAAATGTTCACAACATAATATAAATCACAATTTGCTGAATGTTTTCGCAATCAATCAGTGCTAGATGAAAAAAAAAATGAGAAGCAGATAGTCACAAGTTGACTGAAATTGAATTTTTATTGATTCGGAAAAATGGCCATGAATAAGCATTACAAAGGAAGCAGTTCCCTGGAAAGAGGAAATAGCCAAAAAGGAAAACAAACTATCGTATTGGCAATGTAATAAGTGGATCTCATCAAGTTTCAACCCGGTTATGACTCGTATATCTTCGAGACGATCCACCCCTTGAGAAAGGTAATTGAACTGGTCTTCAACCCTTAGAATAACCTCAGTTGCAGATAGATTACAGATTTCGCAGATCGCAATCGTTCGTGTTAGTCCCTCTTTTGCGTGGATCGCCCTTTCGGGTTTTCAATCCATCGGGATACCCTTTTTTGCCTGATTTGTCCGATGTGGCTTTTCAACTCAACGGGTGTACATTTTTTTTCAAGAGTTCCCTAATTTTTGCCCGAGCCTTTTATTCTGTTTTTGGCTCTCCGGGATGCCTATTTCTTGCCTGGATCTTTATTCTGTTTTTATCCAGCGAGTCCTTTTTACACGAAGTATTTTCTTACTGTGCCTGCGTTGACAGGGGAATGGAAGTCTTCTCCATCCATGGTTGTCATCATCAAGGCTCAACCTGAGAAAACCTTTTTAACCACGAACGGTCCTTCATAATTAGGTGTCCATTTCCCCTGTGATCGTTAAGAGGAGGAATAATCCTTTTCAGCACCAGGTCACCTGGTGTGTACCTTCATGGTCGTACCTTCTTGTCAAAAGCCTGCTTCATCCACCGCTGATACAACTGTCCATGGCATACAACTGCTAGATGTTTTTCTTTAATGAGGCTCAATTGATTATATCTGGATCGGAGCTACTCAGCTTCATCTAGCTTAATGTCCATCATTAACCTCATCGAGGGAATTTCCACTTCGATTGGTAGGACTGCATCCATACCATACACCAGTGAGAACGGGGTTTCCCCTGTTGAGGTACGCACTGACGTTCTATACCTATGCAACGCAAATGGTAATATATCATGCCAGTATTTGTATGTTACAACCATCTTCTGCACGATCTTCTTGATGTTCTTGTTGGTCGCCTTGACGACGCCGTTCATCTTCGGGCGATATGGAGAAGAGTTGTGATGTTCTATTTTGAAATCCCGACACAAGTTAGCCATCATCTTGTTGTTGAGATTAGAACCATTATCTGTATTGATCCTTTCGGGAATTCCGTACCGACAAATGATGTCTCTTTTAATAAACCAGGCTACCACTTGTTTAGTAACATTGGCATAAGACGCCGCTTCGACCCACTTCGTGAAATAGTCTATAGCAACCAGGATGAAGCGGTGACCATTGGAAGCTATCAGTTCGATCTTGCCAATCATATCAATGCCCCACATGGCGAACGGCCATGGTGAAGACATGACACTCAATGGATTCAGAGGCACATGGACCTTATCGGCATAAATCTGACACTTGTGACATTTACGGGAGTATTTACAACAATCGGATTCCATGGTGATCCAATAATATCCCGATCTCAACAATTTCTTGGCCATAGCATGTCCTCCGGCATGGGTACCAAAGGAGCCTTCATGAACCTCTTGCATCAACAGGTCTGCTTCGTGTCTATCCACGCATCTGAGCAGAACCATGTCGAAGTTTCGCTTGTATAGCACACCATCTTGACTCAAGAAGAAACCACCAACTAGTCTTCTGAGGGTTTTCTTGTCTTTACTGGATGCCCCAGCCGGGTATTCTTGAGCCTTCAAGAATTGCTTGATATCATGATACCAAGGTTTGTTATCTTCACCACCGTCAAATGCAAAGACATAAGCAGTTCTTTCAAGACGAGAGACCATGATTCGAGGCACGAATTTCTCTTGACAAACTTTAATCATAGACGACAAAGTTGCTAGAGCATCGGCGAACTGGTTTTCATCTTGAGGAATATAATTCAACTTGAACCTGGTGAAGAAAGTTAGCAGTCTCCTGACATAATCCCTGTAAGGAACCAAGTGAGGTTGATGAACTAACCATTTTCCATTGACTTGGTTCACCACCAGGGCAGAATCTTCAAAGATCTCGAGGTTCTTTACTCGCAAGTTGATTGCCTCTTCGACCCCCATGATGCAAGCTTCATACTTTGCCTCATTGTTAGTGCATTCAAAGGTCAACCGAGCAGCTAAAGGTGTATGGATCCCTTCTGGTGAGATGATAACATCACCTACTCCACTTCCGTTCATGTTCACAGCTCCGTCAAACATCAACTTCCATTTGGATTCAGGGTCTGGCCCCTCCTCCGGAAGAGGTTCTCCATAGTATTTCGACTTGAGGAACATGATGTCCTCATCCGGAAACTCGAATTTCACAGGCTGATAATCATCGATTGGCTGCTGAGCCAAGTATTCTGACAATACACTTCCTTTGATTGCCTTTTGCAAAGTGTAATGTATATCATATTCTGTTAGTATCATCTGCCATCGAGCTACCCTTCCTGTCAGAGTCGGCTTCTCGAAAATGTATTTCACAGGATCCATCTTGGAAATTAAGAGAGTGGTGTGAGTCAGCATGTACTGTCTTAGTCGGCGAGCAGCCCATGCCAAAGCGCAACAAGTTTTCTCGAGTAGTGAGTAGCGTGTCTCACAATCGGTAAACTTTTTGCTAAGGTAATAAATGGCGTGCTCTTTTTGACCAGATTCGTCTTGCTGACCAAACACACATCCCATTGATCCTTCAAGCATAATAAGATACATGATCAAAGGTCTCCCTGGTACTGGAGGCATGAAAATTGAAGGTTCTAGCAGGTACTCCTTGATTCGGTCAAAAGCTTGCTGGCAGTCTTCATTCCATTTAATTGCCTGATTTTTCCTCAGAACCTTAAAGTTGGGCTCACATGTGGCCGTTAGGTAAGAGATAAACCGTGCAATGTAGTTTAGTCTCCCTAAGAAACCACGCACTTGCTTTTCAGTCTTTGGCTCAGGAATCTCTTGGATGGCTTTTACTTTGGCTGGATCAACCTTAATTCCCCGCTCACTAACAATGAAGCCAAGTAGCTTGCCGAAACGGACCCCGAAGGTGCACTTATTCGGATTCAACCTCAATCTGAACTTCCGGAGTCTGTCAAACAACTTTGCTAGATTGACCAAGTGCTCTTCTTCTGTTTGGGATTTTGCTATCATATCATCAACATAAACCTCAATTTCATGATGAATCATGTTGTGAAATAGTGTCACCATCGCCCGTTGGTAAGTGGCCCCAGCATTCTTCAGACCAAACGACATGACCTTGTAACAGAAAGTGCCCCAAGGCGTGATGAAAGTAGTCTTTTCCATGTCATCGGGAGACATATTAATCTGGTTATAACCTGAGAACCCGTCCATGAAAGAGAACACAGAAAACTGAGCAGTATTATCAACAAGTACATCTATGTGAGGTAGAGGGAAATCATCTTTAGGGCTAGCCCTGTTCAAATCCCTGTAGTCTACACACATCCTGAACTTACTATCTTTCTTAGGGACCGACACAATATTGGCAACCCACGGAGGGTAACTGGTCATGGCCAAGAAACCAGCATCAAATTGCTTTTGTACTTCCTCTTTTATTTTGATTTCCATATCAGGGCGTGTGCGCCTCAACTTCTGCTTCACTGGAGGGCAGTCTTCTCTCAGAGGTAACTTGTGCACCACAATGTCAGCATCTAAACCAGGCATATCTTGGTAGGACCATGCGAAGACATCAACATACTCTCGAAGCATAGAAATTAGACGAGTCTTGATATATTCTTCTAATGCGGCCCGGATCTTAACTTCTTTCTTGTCTTCTTAGGTACCCAGGTTTATCACTTCAACGACCTCTTCATGCGACTGAATCATCTTCTCCTCCTGTTTAAGCAGTCTGGCCAATTATTTAGGTAGTTCGCAATCTTCTTCACCTTCCTCATCGGCTTGATAAATTGGATTGTCAAAGTCATACTCAGCGATAACAGGGTCGTCATTGATAAGATCCGGTGAAGAGCACCTGCATGAATGGTGATTCATGCAAGGCTTTAGCAAACACTTGAGAAAATGAGAAACATTGCCATTTTAAAACTTTTCTTTCTTTTTGGAAAACAAAAGCAAAAATGAAAGGCAAAGAACAACATGGATGAATGTGAAATGCCAACTTTATTTATGATTATGAATTGTTTTAGGAACAAAAGAACCCTTACAAAAAGCTACCATGCCCCGGGCAAGACATAGTGCTTGAGTACAGAAAAAACAGAAACAAAGATTATTACTCTTTGAAAGAGGTGTCTGAGATAAGCCTTTCTGATGTCCAATTGCTAAGTTGAGTCCCCGGAACAACAGGCCTGATCCACTCATCTAAGTCACAGTCACTATCAACCGCGTTATCCTGCGCGGCACTGATGCTTCCAAAATCCATCACTCCTGCGCTCGTGAAAGTAATTGGGCCTTGACGACCTCTAGCACTCGGTCCAGATGATGACCGCCCAGGATGGTAACCAATCCCAAACATATCTTTCTTTTCTGGCACTTCTACTGGACTTCCCCAGCCTTCTCACACCCCTGACTCTACCAACTCAAGAGCTTGCTTATAAGAGGCCACATAAACCCCCTTCTTTGGTTCTTCAGGAGAAGCTGCCAATGCAGATGCTTGTTCAATCTTCAGGGGCTCAAAATCCTGACACGGAGTCTCGACTATCTTGCCATCCATTTCCACATACTTGAATAAAGCCAGATGACTAACAAAAATGTCTTCTTCCCCACTGTCAGTTACAATTTGGCCTTCCCAGAAGAACTTTAGCTTTTGATGAAGTGTGGATGATACTGCTCCTGCTGAATGTATCCAAGGTCTTCCCAGTAAACAACTATATGCATGTTGTATATCCATTACGTAGAATGTGGTATTGAAGATTTGTGGACCTACTTTAATTGGTAAATCCACCTCCCCGAACACCGATCACCTCGACCCATCAAATGCTCTAACTACCAAGTCACTAGGCTTTAGAACTACTCCATCATAATCTAACTTCATCAATGCCTTCTTGGGCAGAACATTCAACGATGATCTGGTATCTACCAACACGTGAGAAAGTACTGCACCTTTACATTCTAAAGAGATATGCAGCACCCGATTATGAGAACGACCTTCAGATGTTAGATCCATGTCTGTAAAACCCAATCCATGATTGGCATTGCCACTAGATACCACCGCTTCTAATTGATTTACCGAAATATCCTGAGGCACATAAGCCTTGTTTAGAATACTCAAGATAGCCTTCTTGTGGGAGTCAGAACACATTAGCAAGGACAAGATGGAAATATTCTATGGAGTCTGCTGCAGATGGTCCACAATCTTGTAATCGCTCTTTTTGATAATTCTCAAAAATTCTTCAGCTTCTTTATCAAAGATAATGTCTGGATCAGTTACTAGTGCGGGCTCATTTACAACCACTGGCTGCTTCCCTCTTGCCTTATCCTGGGCTTCTGCGGTGTCTCTGGGTGGTATCACACTATTTCTTAGTGTATCCGGCGCAAATAACCTCCCACTTCTAGTAACGCCCCCTACTCCAACGTTTTCTATTTAAGCTGGGGTCGTACTAGACGTGGCCAACTCTTGCTTCTGGGCGTTATATTATACCACGCCACCATAATTCCAAGGAATGACTCTATCGCTCTGATACATTACTGGTCCTGCAGTGGTGATGGTTATCGGTGCCACTCTGGCCTGTGGAGGAACATGAGATGGATCGTAGAAGATGGTTACTGTAGAGACTTCGCTTTCCTTTACAACTTTGTCAAATTGCAGAACCCCTTCATTAATTCTGCTCTGGATCCCTGCTTTCAACTGTTCACAACCATTTGGAGATTCAACACACCCTGGACAATCAACTTCACACCCAGGACAAACACCCCTCTGTGACAAGCAAACTTTAACAACACTCAATGGAGTCTGCAGGTCGTTGACATCACACACCAAGTTTAGATTCTCCCCTTCATCAATTGCCCCAACCGTACCTCCGTGAGGAGGCATGTGATTCTGTATTACATTAGGAGTAGGAGCGAAATTAATCGCTTTAGAATCCAGTAGGTCTTGAATAACATGCTTCAGAGCTTTGCAGTTTTCTGTGGTATGCTCGGGAGCTCCGGAATGAAATTCGCATCTGGCGTTTGTATCATAACCCTCGGGGATTTGGCCCGGCTTCGGGGGTTGTAGAGTTCGGAGTTGAACCATCTGGAGTTGTAGTAGGTTCTTCAAAAGTTGTGAATAGGACATAGGCGGAGCTTCGAAATGTCTTTCTCTGGTCTTCTACGGGTAATATGGACGGGGAGCTCTTTGTTGATACCCTTGTTGGCATGGTGACTGCGGTGGTTGGACTTGTTGCTGAACAGGTTGAGCTGAGATAGTGATAGGGGCCACTTGCTAATAGAAACCTCTGTTACTTCCTCCCCTCTGCGCGTACACTGCCCCGGTCTCTCCTTCTCTACTCTTCACGAAGGGTTTCTTGATACCATAATTTGAAGCGCCCCTGTTCTGAATCTTCCCTTGCTTGATCCAACTTTCTATCCTCTCGCCAGTCAAGATGATATCTGAAAATCCACTTGAGGGACATCCAGCTAGCCTTTCCATGAAATGCCCAGGGAGGGTATCTAGGAACAGGTCTACCATTTCTCTCTCCAACAAAGGCGGTTGCACTCTAGCGGCCACTTCACGCCACCTTTGCGCGTAATCTATGAAGCTCTCAGAGTTTTTCTGAGCCAGCCTCTGAAGTTGAGTGCGACTGGGCACCATGTCGATATTATACTGATACTGCTTGAGGAATGCTTCTCCCAATTCCTTCCAACTTCTCAAGGAGCTTCTCTCTAGCTTCATATACCATTCCAAGGATCCTCTGGAGAGACTATCCTGGAAGTAGTACATCCAGAGCTTTTCATACCTAGTATGGGCAGCAATTTTTTGGTAGAATGCCTGCAAGTGTGTTTTGGGGCAGGAACTACCGTTATACTTGTCAAAAGTAGGCGGCCTGAATTTGTGAGGAATAACCACCCCAAGGACTAGGCCCATGTCAGACACATCTATCCCCAAAGTGTCTCTACACTCGAGGGCTTTAACTTTCTCAGCAAGCATCAAAAAGTCTTGAAGATTTCCTTCTCTGCCGAACCCCATGTCATTGTTAAAAGGAGAGAACTGATCCTCTTGTCTGTCTTGTATTGGAATGAAAGTTGTTGTGCCCTATTCTGGAACTGGAGGTCCACCTGGGCCATTGTTGGTGTTGGGAGGAGTCACTTGCACATCAGGAGTGGTTACAGGAGGATTAGTCTGAGGAGGGTTGAGCCCCTTAATTGCATTTCTTAACTCTTGCTGTCCCTGAGCCATCCCTTGCATCATGACCATGAATTCTCCCATTCTGGTGCAAAACTCATTAAGCCCAGTTTGCATAGCGTCCATGACTGTCCTCTGGTTGCTGCGAGTTGTGTAGCAATGTGGGATATCTTGTCGGGGATGCCGGGTCTTGGCAGCTCTCGCAATCTTTGCCTGAAACACAGATAAGTTAAGCATCCTGTAGAAAACCTGCAAAAACAAAGAAGAACATGCAAATGATGTGTATGCAATGCAATGTGTTCCTTTTATCCTCAAGGTTTTTTCCCTTTGCCCGTCCTGATATTAGGAGAATAATAATTGGAAGAAGGTCCATATGATATTCAAATAATGTGACGGCCATGGAGAATTGGTGCTTGTTACCCCGTGTCGGTGCAACAAATAACAAACAAGATATTCAAAACAAGTCAATTGCATAAACTGAAGTTTGAAACAACAAAGTCCCCAAAGGGTTCCAATCAAAAGAAAAACAAAGTATATCAATAAAAGGAATCCCACAACAAGCCTGTGGGTAATCCAAGTACAATAGCATGAAACTAAACTCTAGGGAGCTCTAAGTCCTACAACCTCCAGCTAAGGCGCTTGACATTCTGGAACAACTGAGCTATATCTGGATGATCGGGCTCCTGGATGAGTCTCCGGATGAGGAGATCCCTTAGATCAAAGGAAGCATGTAACTCTTCAATCTGCTGCAAGAAAGCCTTCTCATTCTCTTTGCTCGGACCCGGCTCGGCCTTTGACTTCTTCACATCAGCTTGAAGCTTCAGCTCTTCAACCTCTTTTTGGACATCTTCAGCTATTTGTTGACTCTTTGTCATCTGATAAAGGTATTCTCTCTGTTGCTCTTGGGCCTTCTGAACTAACTTCCCTTGCTCAACCAAGGCATCCTGAAGGTTTTTGATCTTCAACTCGAATTCAGCCTCTACCTCATTTTGCTTTTTCTGGTGATCTCTTCACTTCTCTTGCCAAAGTGTGATGGCTTCATTAGCCTCATTCAGTTCTTTCTTATCCCTCCGGCACTGACTCGCCTTATGGATCTCAGCCAATCCTCTCTTCCTAAAGTATAGTTCTCTTTCATCAAAGTCCTTCTGCTTAAGCCGAACTGTCTCTTCAGCTCGGAGAGCTCTATCTTCTAACTGCTGGTTCTGAATCATCAATTTCTGACAAGAATTGTGAGCCTCCTGATTTTCAACTATAAGCTGTTTGACCAAAGCCTCCAATTTTTGGTAATCCTCTAAAGGCACTGTTGCTGGAGGTAGAGTTAGTATAGAAAAAAGGGACTAGAGCCGTTTGAACCTCCTCCTTTATCCAAGCTTCGAATTCAGGGAACATCTGGTTATTTCTCTTACCTAGACATGCCGTGTCTTTTCTTTTGATCACTTTCCAAGAACCTGCAACTTTTCTGACCAACAGAAGATTGTCTTTTACCGAAAAGTAGAAAGTTTGGAATAACTCGGATTCATCGGGAATCTCTTTTAGTGCGTACCCTAACTGTCTTCTTAAGAGAATGGGGTTGTAGTTGATACCCCCTGATACTCCTAATAAAGGCACGTTGAGGTAATTCCCACAACTGGTAATGAAACTCATTCCTTTCAACCTCAAAGTAAACCATCTAATATCTCTGGCAGACAATGTACTTAGCTTCTGGGTCCTAGTAGTATTAGGATCAGTGAAACTCTAAGTGGTAGGCAAATGTCTCATAACCCACCTGTAGAATAAGGGAGCACAACATCTAACTAGACCTCCTCGCTTCTTCTCATTCTTATAGTGCACTGAATAATACAAATCACCCAGGAGAGTGAGCACCAGAATCTTCAACACAAATAAATGAATATCATTTATGTTCACAAATTTGTCCATATCAGCGAATAGGATGATCCCATAAATGGATAATGCTAAGATGGCGCAAACAGAATCCCACTGATTTGTCACTCCAAGTTCTCCAGCCCTTCTAACCAGATACTCTAGAGTGAAACCAAATACCTTTGCTTTGGTGGTAGACAGATTTGCAGATACTTCAGATGAGCTCAAATAAAGAGCTTTAGCGATGTCAGCATGGGTCGGTCTTGTCATCTCTGAGTTGAAAGGAATCTAATCCTTGATTGACACTCCCATAATCTCAGGATACTCTTCCATTAAAGGACCCAACTGAAAGTCATGAAAAGTGAAACACCTGAGCCGTGGGTTGTAATACTGCAACAAAGTGTGAATGATGCTTTTTTGAGAGCTATCCATGTTGAATAACAAGTCCAGAATATCGCCATACTTTTCCTTGAAGTATCCCAGATGACCCGGGGTAATAAGAGACACCATTTGGTTGATCAAGTCCACTTTGGTATCAAAGAATTTGTAGTGAACAATCCTTTTTCTGACGTCTTCCATTCTGAAGTAATGATATGACCAGGAACCGGGAGTAATGCAAACCCTGAGAATAAAAGAAACACAAATGATTAATGATGTTATGATGCTTATGCAAGGCGAGGCATGTGATCAGTGAAGTATCAGTGATATGCCAATCATATAATCAGGTGTCGGGTCAAGGCCACAATATCAACATATCACAATAACAATCCCTCTGATCCGGGATCCATATCTTAGAACCAGAGAACCAGATCACAAAACTGAACCAATGGCAAAGTGGGTGTGCTGAAGGTCTTAGGGTTCCTGCAAACCTGTAAACCCCTCCCAATCTCACGGTGTGCTACTCGGGTCAACATCACGGACTCTCAAAGCCGAATAGAAATAATACGTTCACCATTTCCGAGAAATGGCTCATGACCAAATCAGGGAATCGGTTTGGCATTATGTACTACTCAGGGAGGCCTCAGCTGAGTCCGGAAAAAACAAGTATCCCTTATAAGTCCCCAGCTTCAAGCACTGAATCGAGAAACAATAGTATATTCATCCCGAAGGGTACAATACTATCGTCATACGAACAGTTTGCTTTAACTGGATTCCTATGAGAGAACCAGACCATCCTATGCGAGTTCCCAATGGACCCTCGGATGCGAGTGGGTTTGCAAACAAATGTGGTCTGCCACTGTCATCACTGGAGAAGGGTGTTTCCAATAAGGTCCTCGAAGATCGGTCACCAGATGCACATAACTATCAAGGTTGTACCCTGAAGTGGAGAAGAACCCCCACACAGAATAGTCCCAAGACGGTCGCAGTCTGGGTGTGGAACACATCGCCACTCATCATGTAACCATGCGAGTACAACATGTCCACGTTAATCCTATAGTGCACTCAAGCCGGGTATTTGGCTTATCTCACAGTAACTCCCATCCCATAGAAAAAATGAAAACCAGCACAACCAGACAGTCCAGTATAATATGATGCATGGAAAATAAATACTGAAAGTAGTAAATAAATGCTGTAAAGTAAAACTGTAAATGAAAACAGTAAAACTAAACTAAAGCACACAGCAACAAACCGATAAACACCCAAAGAAACAAAAACAAACAGGCGCTAGGATTGACTCTACGAGGGAAACCATAGATTCTGGGTTCGGTCCCCAGCAGAGTCGCCAATTGTCGCTCCTGGGATTTTCATCCTAGTACAAACGCGAAAGTGGCGCGGAAAAGGTAGAGTCGTCAGCCAAGCATTTTTATCCCGAAGGAACGGGAAAGGTAATGCTGCCGAAACCTAAGGAAGAAGGAAAGGACGATGTCCTGCAAACCAAAGATTTGGGTTCGGGAGTCGGTTACGACCTGGGAAGGTATTAGCACCCCAAACCGTCTACCGTACCCGACGGGATCCACGCTTGTTTGTTTGTTATAAAGGGTGAGATATAAGCTGCTGCTGAATGAAAGAACTGCTAACTGGAACGGGAACTGAAATGAGAATGGGACCTGGAAAAGAAGATGAAAAGAAAGAGGGAAATGTAGGGAAAATAAAGAATGTGCTCGAACGGGCCCTACCCTGCTGCCTACGTACCTCATCGGGAAAATGAGGATCAAAGTCGACGTAGTTCACCTAACTAAGGAGAGAACTATTTGTTTGTGTTTTTTATAGCTGGAACTGCGTATATCTATGCTCAGGTGTTGCAGGCTCGTCTGGTACGAGTGTGTTTACCGTCTTGCATGCGAGACAAGTCGTTGCGAGTTCGCGTTGTGAGTGAATGAGATGAGAAAAGAAGTTCTCGCAGGATAGTCGCTTATTATTTGTTTTTGTCTTTTATGAGAAGTGTTTTGAATTTGTTTGTGAACATTCTCATACTAAGACCTATCCATCATGGTAAGTACTTACACCTCGCCCCGAAACAGGACGTGTATAAGTACTCCGCAACAAAGTCTCATGGCGTATAAGAACGTTCGATTTTAAATTAAGTATTTTATTATTTTATTCATGAGGTGAGAAAGAATAACTCAAGTTGCAAAAGGCAAAAACTAAGGGAGCTAAGACTCAATCCTAATTTTAGTTATTATTCAAAAGTGGTCCAAATGGTTTGTGGGGTTTTCTAAGCCTAATGAATAAAAGGGACTAAAAACTACTAGAATTCAACTTACTTCCTAAGGAAGTTAAGTTGATTCTAAGAAACATGGGGAAGTCTATAAAAGTGGAAAAATCAAATATTAAGGCAAAATCATTAAAATTGAAATAAGAAATAAATTCCAACAATTGCATGTTAAAGCCTAAAACTAAAATAAACCTAAACCTCATCTAAACATATTTAATGAAAATTCTAAGCCTAAGTCCTACAACTAAAGAAATTTATTTAATATCACTATTCTAAAATCAGTAGCTAAACTATACTAAATCATTCTAAAATCCTAAGATTAAACCTAATTAAGCTAATCCTTAATGAACCATAATATCCTAAGCTAAACTAGGTTGATTTGCAATGTAAAAAATGGACTAAAAATTAGTGCACTAAAAATAGTAAAAGTCCTGGAAAAAATATGAAATTAATTCTCTAAGGTCCTTAACCTGAGTATAGTATTATGCTAAAAAAATCCTAAAAATTTAGAACCTAACTATGCCTAAAAGTCACTTAAATCTATCTAAGAACAAACCACAATTTTACATGAACTAAGCTACCAAAATAGTGGATAAAATGGCCTAAAAATCTACCAAAAAAATATCCTAAGTCCTATTATTAATCCTCTAATCATAGAAAAAATAATGGGCTAAAAATCTTACAGGAAGTGGGAGAAATAAAATGAACAAAATTATGTGTAACTAAAAGAATTCAATAAAATGCTAAATAAATGGAAAATCGAAATTAAATCGAAAAAAGCCAAAATTCAGAAAGTAAAAAAGTCACAAATTTCTAAATTGAATTATCAACCTACTGGAATTTTTATAGAATTTTATTAATGCATTTTAATATTTTTTATGGATTTATTTCTAACTATGCTAAAACTAAAAAAAAATCTAAATGAACAAAGGGGGGAGGGGTGTATTTAGTGATTTTTCTAGTTAATATGTCAATGGGCTTTAAACAAAGGGGTGTGAAAAGCATAATTTTAGGGCCCAGCTGCGCAAGCTCTAAGGGTGCATGGTATGGAATCCTAGTCAATATTCTGACTTCAAAATGGACCATCTGATCTAGGGTCTTCCAAAGGTATTCATATCATGTGATTTACAAACGCATGTCCATGAGAACATGGTGTACTGACGCACACATGAATCACCGCATGAAGGGCCAACCGGACGGTGACACGTGTCACCGTCGGTGTGGCTAGGGGATCTAAAAAGCACTCAAATCTTATCTCTTAGAATTCTCTAACGGTACACTTATTTCAATTGATATGATTAATTAAGAATTAAAGTGATTAAATGCAATTAACATGATCTTAATGCCCATAATGCCTTTCAAATTCCAGAAAATCTCATTAACTTAATTAGTGTCTTTTTATAATTAACAACAAAAAATAACAAATATACAAAGAGGCCAATGCTTGAAGAACAACATACAAAACCCTAAAAGCCTCTTCTTTAATCCTCCGCCACCACCCTTCTCTTCTTTTGTCTTCTTCGCGCCATCATCACCCTTCTCTTCTTCTGTCTTCTTCTTCGCGCCGCCATCACCCTCACCGACCGGCTACCTCCGATTAACGAAACCGAAGCATAAACCCTAACTCAAATCCCTATCTTATCAAAAATCCGAAGCTTGATCTTCGTACTACTTCCTCCTCTAATGAGATCGTACAAAACGAAACCACAAAATCCAACAATAAAACTAAGGCGTACACGAATCCTATCTTGAAATTGCTAACCTAGAGATTGCAATTGTCAAAGGGGAAACATGTGTACTTGAACTGATGAAGATGCGGACTTGGTAAGCTTCGGCCGCAACTTGTCTCGAGCTCCTCTTCTCACTGTGAATCCGGTTCGTTTCCATATTGTTGATTCTTTGATTGATGATTGAGACCATTGATGAACGTGCTTCTATTTGCAGGTTGACGAAGATTCACGAAATTCCGTTTCGATCGATGAATATGGTTGAAGATGACGTATGCCGAAGAGGATTGAGACTGATGCAGATTGTCGGTGAAACGATGAAGATGAAGGAGCTTCGTTCACGATATGTTACTTTCTCGCTATAACTCGATTCGTTTCGTTTTGCTCATTGATTTGGTTATTTATTTTTGTTGATAGCTTGGTTATTGTAGGATGATGGAGATGATAGTGAGAGTAGTGGAGAAGAAGAAAGGTAGAAGATTGTTTGAGGATGAACGAGAAATTTGGGAAATTGGTTGGAGAAGAATAGGGATTGATTCTAGAAGGGAAGGATTGGGAAGAAGAAAAAAGGTTATGGAAGAAGAAGGATGAATTTGTGAGAAGAAGTTCAAAAGAAGTTTATGGAAGTGATTGGAGAGTGAAGAAGGAGAGGGTTGAACAATGGGGAGAGAAGAAGCGTTGAAGAAGAAGAAGGATTGATTTATAGAGGATTTCGGATGAAGTTTCCAGAAGAAAAGTCGGTTAGGTAAGTTAGTTAATTTTCAGTTATGAAATCCTGAACTAACTTTTTTCTGTTTTGAGCTTTGATTTCCTTTCTGTGATTATTTTGCTGTGAAATTCTGCCCTGAGTTAGAACTGACTTTTCGCTCGTTTCTATGTTCTGCTTCTAGATCTCAAGTTCTGCTACAACAACAGCTTCAGCATACGATTGCCAAATACATGAAACATTGCTAGCATTCTTAATCCTCTTCTGCTCGTCACTTCTATTAGGCTTACGATCCTCAAAGAGAGAAAATTGCTTTTCCAACATTTGATACTACGGTTCTAGAACCTCCGACATTGGCAACATAAGGGTGGTTATCAACCAAAACAGCTGTTGAAGCCGTAGAACCGTCATCCCGACAATTATCTTTTACAGAATCCAGAAATTCAGCACCGGTCTGCTAATATGCTTGGTAATGATCCTTGTTTATTAGTTTTTCTTTTTGAATTTTATCAATTCCTTGTAACTGAGTTTTTGTGACATATTTTCTTTGATCTGATTTTTTTGGTAATTGAATTGTGAAGGTACGATGCTTGTGGATTGTGAAAGTTGACGAAGAACTCCGAAGATCGATGATGAGAAACTGAAGATGCTGACGACTGAAGAGAATCAGAAGTGGGAATCGGAAGAAGAATTTCCTCCCAAAAATTCTGCAGCAAGCTCATTGATTTTTGCTTTGGTTGTATCTATGTTAGAATTCTCATTTCTTCCTTTATATCTCATGTAATAGGCCCTTTGTATCAATCATCTGATGAGGTTTTTTCCTATGAACTGATATGTAAAAGAACTGTCCTCAATTTTAGAGTCACATTAAAGGCTTATCAAGTCACATGTATTCCGTTTTTTTAGCATTTAACACTTGTAAAATTTATTGATTTAAATGTAGATCACTCAATGGTTGTAGATTAATGATTATTGAAGATTAGATATGGTTTGTAACATGGGTGAAATGGATATGATTAAAACAAGTCTTCTATGGGTTCCCTCCCCCTATTTAAAAGAAAAGTGATATAAAATTTGAGTGTATTTGGATGTAACAATGAAATGGCTCTTTGGCTCGGAGAGGCTTTAAAAATGGAATTGGATTCTGTTTGAAACATGAATTGGGTTATAGACTCAAAAAATGGTTAATCGGACAAAAATATGAGCTATATATTTATTTTGGATTTAACAAAAGATGGGTAGAAAATGTGGCTTAATAATGAAATAGAACTAGAACTAATATGGGTAATTGGATTTGATTAGAAACATAAGCCTATGTTAAAAATAATAAGAATAATAATAATAAAATGGACATTTGATCTTTGGGCTTGGTTTAGGAACGGATGTAAGAAATGTGATTTATTTAGAAGAATTTGATATGGTTTGAATCGTTGAAATTAAACCTGGATAATCGAAAATGTGAATTATGGACAAAATGGTTTTAATAATAAAAAACTTTATGGCCAAGAATATGAATAAATTGGTCTAGATTTAAAATTGTTAAAAGGAATAGAAGTCGATTAACGAGGGTAATAGAGTTGGATGTTGAACTTGAATGACACCTTCCAACTAAATCACGCTCATGCACTTTTTTCCATCTAAAATTTGAACCGAACTCTTGAACCAAAACTTTGATGCCATTATAGATCTCCAAAATCAATAGCTCGAACTAAGCACTTTGCATCACTTGAAAATGCTACATGCAAATGAATGTCTCCATCCAATAAATACTCAGATCAAACCTTAATACTCCAGACCTTAGAGAGCAATATGAGACGTTGGGTAAAGTAAAAACCCATGTTCAAAGGAAATATAGTTGAACACCTATATGATGGATTAGATACACCGGTGAATATTATCCTCAAGCGAAATCCTTAAAGACCACTTCAACAAGTAAATAAACCCTAACCGAATTTCCAGCGCATAAGAAGCTGATGTTATGAATAACCCCATGACCAAAACTTCGAATCCACCTGATAGATATGGATGGGGCACGGAACCCTAATTTTGTACGGCCTTGATCACATGTCTTAGGAGCCAATGAAATGCATGATTGCGAATGTTAATGACCTAGTGGGAATGCATATGAATGCAAAGCGATAAGCCGGTTAAGGTAAAAAGAATGAGGGAAAATTTTAAGGTATTACAAAACACTTAAGGGCTATTTTAAATTTCAATATAAGTTTAATGTTCTTTAAATTCCCGTTGGGTAAGATCAAAAGTCGTCCAACGCCTATTTAACTTAATTGTTTTTAACTATTTCAAAAACAACCAAAAGCGCTTTGTCTAGTTCATTAGGAGTTTTTAGATTAAAAAGAAAAGAGATTTTAAAATTATTTTCGGACGCGTTAAGAAGTTTAGAGTCTGGTTCGTGAGAACCTCTTTTTGCTAAGAAATCCAGGTCAAAATACTTTTCAACTTAGTTAAGATACTATATTTCTTAAAAATAGGTTTACTACTATAACGTAGTACGCAACTTTTTATCCGTGACAATAGGAGGGTTTGATTAGGGAGTACAACTCGGTTCTGAATACGCGAAAGCGACAGTTCCTGTTAAATTAGTTCTTTTCAAAGTAGAAAACATTGCCCATAAGTAGTTCTATTAACAAGTACTGGATTATCAATTGATTATGTGAATTGCATTCAAACCTGTCTCTGTTAATCATTTTAAATACTATTTTATTTATCATTGCACACTCTTTAAAACCATTATTTTCAATTGCCTTAGATACACACCATAACAACAGATAACGATAGATTGACACTTGGTCTCTGTGGATTCGACAATCTTTTATATTACTCTGATGTGTTCGTACACTTGTGAAAAACACGCATCACATATTTTATGATCCGGGAAGATTGAACCTACCTACCGTGTAAATCATCATGTGTTCCTCTTGATCTTTCAATAAAATAAGCTAGTGTGTCAAAATTATTCAATCTTTCAGTGTTAGGCATAAAACCAACTTCGAACTCATATCCTTCATATGGTATATCAAGAATGGTTCCTAACTTTTCAATAGTAACCTCTATTTCCTTTTTATTGACCTAGCAGTAAATTTTTCATCACCAAATTCATCCTCTCCAAAAGAAAGAGTGTGATAGAAAATTCTTACCAAATCAAGATAGATTTTTCCTGTGTCACCAACCAGCTCTTTCACACCAGATGCATCCAGAAGAGCTTCAAAGGTAAAGCTATGAGAAGGGAACTCTTCAAAGTTCACTTATTTTATGCTCATGAACTTCCGGGAGCGAATGTCAATGTCAAGTCTCCTTTGCTTCTGAGGTTTCATGAACTGCTCCTTACCAGTGTTAGAGTCAGAGCCGGAATCCACAATTTGTTGCTTTCCCCTATTCTTTGAAGTAGCCATGGAAAAGATGATAAAGTTAGGGTTTGGCTGTGGATTTTCGGATTTTGGAAGGGAGAGAGGTGAAGATGAGTTGTTCTTGTGAAGTTAGGGTTAAAAAGTGGTAGATTATGAGTGGGTTTTAAATGTGAGTAATTTTGGTCAAGGGTGTTTATGAGAGGAAGGTGGGAGGATGAAAGAGTAAATGGAGATTAGGTTTCCAAGGAGTGAACAAGACTTTAGTGTTCCCAAAATATGACTTTAAGATACATATGAAAAGAAGAAAAGAAAACATGTAGCAATCCATAATGCATTTTGCGTTTAAAAAAATTCAGAAAATGGCAGTGGTAACCGGTTACTACCTACTTGGTAACCGGTTACTTGCCTCAAAATTTCAAACAATTTTAAAACAATACAGCAACTATGTAGCAAGCAAATGGTAATGATTTTTGACAAAAACTTTTCACAAAGTGTTAGCACATAACATTACACAACTTTTGATCAAAAAATATTTTGAAACCGATTATTTTCGGGTATGAATAAAATAAGAAAAACGAAAAACGGCAAAATATGAGTGCTAGCATTTTGTGACACAAAAATGAAAATAATCATATTTTAAGCTACTATAACACATAACAAGCAATTTTAAGAAAATTTTAGATGTCACCTTCATCGAGAATACCAAGTTCTCGCCGAATCTTGAAGAATTGCTCTTTAGCCAATGGTTTTGTGAATATGTTAGCAAGTTGGTTATGTGTATCGATGAACGTAACATCTACATCTCCATTAAGCACGTGATCTCGAAGGAAATGATGTCGGATATCTATGTTCTTTGTCCTTGAATGCATGATCGGGTTCTTTGTGATATTGATGGCACTTGTGTTATCGCATCGAAGAGGAATGCAACCGAGATCTATACCAAAATCAAGAAGTTGTTACTTAAGCCAAAAGATCTGTGCACAACAACCGCCTGTTGCAATGTACTCCGCTTAGGCCGTGCTAAGTGCAACGTATCCTTACTTCTTACATGCCCACGACACTAGTGAATTCCCTAGAATGTGACAAGTACCGCTTGTTCTTTTTCTATCGGTCTTACATCTTGCATAATCAGCGCCAGAATAACCTATCAAAGAACATGTACTACCTTTTGGATACCATAGTCCGACGTTCGTTGTTCCTTTGAGATACTTCATAATCCTCTTCACATCAGTGAGATGCGATTCCTTTGGATTTGCTTGAAAGCGTGCACACAAACAAACACTAAACATAATGTCAGGACGGCTTGCCGCCAAATATAATAATGAACTGATCATACCTCGATACTTTGTGATATCAATTGAAGTGCCAGATTCATCTTGATCAACGTACGTTCCGGATCCCATAGGAGTGGACATACCCTTGCAACTATCCATATTAAATCTTTTCAATAATTCCTTGCAATACTTGGATTGATTGATGAAGATGCCATCCTTTGTTTGCTTGATTTGTAGTCCAAGGAAATAGTTCATTTTTCCCATCATGGACATCTCGAATTCTCCTTGCATCATAAGTGAAAAATCTTCGGAAAGATCTTTGTTTGTTGATCCGAAGATGATGTCATCGACATAGACTTGAACCAATAAGGTGTTACCCCTGAACTTCTTTATGAACAAGGTCTTGTCAACCTTTCCTTTTACAAATCCCTTTTCACATAGAAAGTTGCTGAGGCGATCATACCATTATCTTGGTGCTTGCTTTAAGCCATAAATAGCCTTCTTCAACTTGTAAATATGAGAGGGATTCTTGAAGTCTTCAAAACCCGAAGGTTGTTTGACATTGACTTCTTCATTGATGTAGTTATTCAGGAAAGCGCTTTTGACATCCATCTGGAACAACTAAAAATTCATAGAACAAGCGTAAGCAAGTAATAATCTAATTGCTTCTAACCTTTCTACCGGAGCGAACGTTTCATCAAAATCAATTCCTTTTTCTTGGTTGTAGACTTGTGCGACCAATCTTGCTTTGTTACGAACTATGATCCCATTTTTCGTCAAGTTTGTTCTTGAACACCCATCTTGTTCCTATGATGTGCTTGTTGTCCGGTCTTGGTACGAGATTCCAAACTTGATTTCTTTCGAATTGGTTGAGTTCTTCTTGCATCGCTACTATCCATTGATCGTCGCCTAAGGCTTCATCGATTTTGGTTGGTTCAATTTGAGACACAAAAGCCATGTTGAGACAAGCATCCCTGAGATTTAGTTGAGTTGCAACGCCTTGACTAATATCACCAATAACTTTATCTATCGGATGATCTCTATGAGTTCTCCATTCCTTCGGAAGATCTTGATGTTCTTCAATGATTGGTGAGTCATCTTCTTATTGTATTGCTTGATCCTTTGACATCTACTTTAGTTGTTTTGGTGTATCTACTATATCATCATCATCATCCACAATAATATTATCCTCTTTCGAGGGGTTAGTCTCATCAAAGGAAACATGAATAGATTCTTCAAAAATTCTAAAAGCTTTACTACAGAGGGAGTAACCAAGGAATATACCTTCGTCGGACTTCTCATCAAACTTACCGAGATTGTCCTTGTCATTGTTGAGAATGAAACATTTGCATAAGAAAATGTGAAAGAATGATATGTTCGGTTTCCTACCCTTAAACAACTCATTCGGAGTCTTCTTGAGAATTGGTCGAATTTTGACACGGTTTCTTATGAAAAAGCCGTGCTAACCGCATCCGCCCAAAAATACTTAGGGAGATTTGAGTCGCTAAGCATTGTTCTTGCAAGCTCCACCAATGACCTATTCTTCCTTTCTACGACATTGTTTTGTTGAGGAGTCCTTGGTGCGGAAAAGCTGTGAGAAATTCCATTCTCTTTGCAAAATTCTTCAAAGGATGAGTTTTGGAATTCTCCACCATGATCGCTTCTAATGAAGGATATAGTGAGTGACTTCTCGTTTTGTATTTGCTTCGCATACTTCTTAAATGCTTTGAAAGCATCACTTTTCTGCACTAAAACAATGTCCACGTATATCGAGAGAAATCATCAACAATAACTAAAGCATAAATGTTACCTCCGAAGCTTTTCGTTCTTGATGGACCGAAGAGATCCATATGCAACAATTGAAGTGGCCTTGATGTGGACACCACTTTCTTGGACTTGAAAGTTGTCTTGGTTTGCTTCCCTTTTTGGCAAGAATCGCATAACTTATCCTTGACGAACTTTATCTTTGGAAGACCAACAACTAGGTCATGCTTTATCAACTTGTTTAAGTGCTCCATGTGAATATGAGCAAACCTTTTATGCCATAGCCAAGCCTCGTTGTTGTTCGCCATTAAGTATTTTACCTTCAAGGAAGAGTTATCAAAAGAAATCATAAAAATATTATTAAATCTTTTACCTTTTAGCAAGATGTCATGGGTGACTTCATGTTCTATCAAACATTCATCCTTTGTGAAGTTGATTCGGAACCCTTTGTCACACAATTGACTTATGCTAAGTAGGTTGTGTTTAAGGCCTTCAACATAAAGGACCACTTCGATGATTGTAAATGGAGATGCACCAACGGTTCCTACTCCAAGAGTCTTTCCTTTATTATCATCACCGTAAGTAACATATACTTTGGCCTTTAAAGATAGACTTGAAAGTTTATTGATGTCGCCCTTCATATGCTTTGAACAACCTCTATCAAGATACCATTGATTAGAAGTTGTCTTCAAGCATACCTACAAAACAAAATCAAGTATTTTTAGGTACCCAAATTGCTTTGGGTCCTTGATAGTTAGTACCATTTTCAACCCACACATAATGCCCTTTAGCAACACCAATGTTGCGCACATAGCAAGCATTAGGTGTGTGGCCTTTGATTCCACAATAAAAAAAAGTAGGTTGAAAGTGACTTTTATATCTAGGAGCATAACTCTTTTTCTTAACAATTCTTTTCTTTTTATGACTTTGATGCATACTTTTAGAATTGGTTTCCTTTTCCTTAACAACTTGTTCACTTGATTTCATAAAAATGGTCTTATTTGTGCTTGGTTTGGAAAACTTAGAATATCCTAAACCAGTTTTCTCATTAGGATATCTTTGGTGCCTAATAATTTCCTCCAAGCCAATTTGAACTTTTTCATATCTTTCTAAAAATCTTTTAAGTTGAACAATTTGAAAGGATAAAGACTCACAATTTTTGCATACAAGACTTTGTTTTTCATCCATCAATTTTTGTTTTTCACTTTCAATATATTTTTCAAAAGCGGTATTTTGTTCTTCTAAAGATCAAATTCGTTTCTTTTGGGATGAAATGCTTTTATACAAAGTCTTGTATTCTTTTATAAGTTCATCTATAACTTCTTGTGCATCATTCTCATAAATTGAAAAATTGCTACTAACCTCATCGATTTCTTCATCGGAGTGATATGAAGCCATAAGAGCCATATTCGCACATTCATCGCTTTCCGATTCTGACGAGGAACTTATCTCATTATCGTCCCAAGAAACATATGCCTTCTTATTATTTAAATCCTTTTTTCCTTTGAATCCTCCTTTCTTTGCATGTTTTGGGTAATCCGGCTTTATGTGACCTTGCTTTCCACATTCATAACAAGTGATGTCTTGCATTGACGTGGATGTTTTCTTTTTCCTGAAATGTTTATTCTTATTAGGATAAGAGGAATTTTTATTTTTATTAAAAAACTTACCAAGCTTCTTTACAAGAAGCATAAAGTTCTCATCTTCGGACGTCTCATCATCTTTGTCATTTTTGAATCAACCTTCAAGGCAATTCCCTTGGACTTCTTTTCTTGACTTTCGTGCTTCTCGAGCCTTCCAAGTTCCAATTCGTGCTCTTGAAGTTTACCAAATAATGACACGGATGTCATCGTTGAGAGACTCTTCTTTTCCGAAATAGTGGTTACTTTCAGTTTCCATTCCCTTGTCAAAGATCTTAGGACTTTCAAGTTGAGATTATCATTAGTGAAGGTTTTCCCAAGAGCAATCAAGTGATTTGTTAGATGGATGAATCTATTTTGTAAGTCAACAATAGATTCACCGGGCAGCATACAGAACATCTTATATTCTTGACTCAATGTGTTTAGCCTCGATCTCTTTACTTCGGTGGTTCCTTCATGCATTTCTACCAAGGTGTCCCAAATCTCTTTTGCCGATTTACATTGTGATACACGGAAGAAATCGTCCATACTGAGGGCGCTTTGGAGTATGTTGATTGCCTTTTTCTCATTTAGAATATTTTTCTTATCATCTTCATCATATGTGCTTTTCAACTTCGCGGTTCCAACACCATTAATCACGTTTACAGGATTGTGTGGACCTTCTTCGATTGCTTCCCATATACCTTTTCCTTGGGCTTCAAGATGTGCTTTCATTCTGATTTTCCAGAAATCAAAATATTCCCCGGAGAAGAGTGGGGGCTTGTTGCTACTTCCACCGTCTTTGAAAACCGAATTTGTACTTGCGGAAGCCATGCTGGATCTCTAGGAACAAGTTACCTATAACTTACTCTGATGCCAATTGTAGTTTCAGAGATATCCTAAGAGGGGGGGCAAGGTGAATTAGGTTTTATAAAATTTTCTCAGTTATTTTATCGGTGGATGAATTTTTATCGTTTAAGTGTCTAAGATATGAAAGCGGTAATGCAGAAAGTAAAAAGACACAGAGATTTATCCTGGCTCCCTTCATAATCTGAAGGTACATCCAGTCCCTTTACACCTTGTAAGAGATTTTCACTATAGTTTTAGACTATACAACCTATCAAACCATAAATCAGTGAGGCCTACTATCTAACAACTATACATCAAACAGTGTGCAAGAACAATCCTCTTGCAAACACTAACCCTTGCGTCCAATAATCCTGGATCACAAGTCAGAATAGAAATAATTCTATGAGTTTGTTTTTGAGAATAATGAATTGTAGAAATGTTGAAGTCTTGTAATATCAAGCAATGTTGATCTTCTCCTTTGATTGATATTTCTCACTCACAAACAATGGATATAAGTGTTCACTAAAGTGTATGAAAAGTTTAACTTTGTAGACAATTGAATTTAGTGCACTTTAGAAAGTTTGAGATTTTTGAGTAAGAAAATGTTTCATGAAAATTGTGTAGGAGGTGTCTCAAAAAATTCTGTACAAAATAGTTTAAATATGATACAAGAGACCTCTTGGAAAAGGTACAAAAATATGAAGGGATGTCTCATTCCAATTTGAAAAACAAGAGATAAAATTTAAAAAATTGAATAAATTCATTTCTGGAATTTGAATAGTGGTAACCGGTTACTACCCCATGGGTAACCCGTTACTTGCTGTAACGTATAAAATATTTTTCAGAAAAGGGCTGAAGTAACCGGTTACTACCCCACGGGTAACCGGTTACTTGATCAAAAACCAGAAAAAATCTTTTAAGATTTAAGATCAGTAACAAGGCATGCACAAATATTTTTTTTAGACAATAACAAGTGTGAGTTCATTCTAAGTTGAACACTTAATAAACATTATTGGTTCATGAGAAATGAATTATACCTTCCAATGAGAAACCTTGTCTTTATGAAGACTTTTTGAGTGAAGTTTGAACAATCCTTTTTGCTTGCTTTCAAGACTTGATGGATTTGTTGGTATCATTAAAATATGATTTGAGAAGCTTGCTTCTACAATGACTTTAGGTGAGTGAAACTTAATGAATATAGAGTCATTTGACTAGGTTCTTGATGTCACTGGAAAAAGGAGATATCATAGAGCAATATTGAAGTTCACTACAAGATGAGATAAAGCTTCCAAGTCACTCAAAAATATTCATGAACATGTTTGCACAAGGCTGCATATGGGGTAACAAATAGGGCATGCGTGCCTGGCAAGATGCCCAAGGCAATTTCAGCTTTAGGGTCCTTACTTTGAAGCCTCATATGTCTTCATAGGTTGATCATATGAAAAAATTTCAAACATCAAAGTTGTAGAGGAGATCAAGATGAACAAATTTAATGTTCAAAAAATTTAATTTGAAGTCTTCTTGATGGAGAAAAATAGCTTGACATTTGGAACAACACCTACTTGAAGAAATGCCTCGCCTCTGGCACGTCTATGACTAGGTTTCCTAGCAAAGTTGCCCAAGTTTTGTCAACCTTTGATTGATCATATCTTACTCAATTTTGATCCAATGAAGATGTTCTTGCTATGGATTTGAAGCTCATGATGTGATCTTCAATTGGATCAACTTAGGCCTAAAGTTTGAAGCCTTTATCTTGAAGAAAGGGGGCTTGCATGTGAGGTGCAAAATGACCTAAACTTGCCATAAATAGAAACCCTAAGTTTCTATTTTAGGAAGTTTTGTGATTTTTTAATTTTTTCACGAATCTCTTGACTTTTGTTGATAAAATTTTACCCATTGATAATATTTAACTTGTGGATCATGATTTTGAACTCAAAAAGTCAGGAGTTGACTTTTTCCTCTGTGTAACACCCCCTTTCTATACCCCCAAATAATCAATTAAATCATTTAGGCACATAATAAAAATTTCATCAGAGTATATTTGAAACATGGTATAAAAGAGGCATGTCACATCAAAAGTGAAATTAAAACATACAACACCTGCTCATTTAAAGATATGCAACAAATGGGGTGACTTGCAACAAAAGGATTTCATCCTTACACCCGTATTCAAAGATTCAAATAACAGCGGAAACTAACAATTAACAACATCAAACTTATATACTTATATAAATATATTAATAAGTTTTATTCACCAAATATTTCATGTTTGCATAAAACATTCATCACCAAAATACATGTACAAAATGTATCACAAAAGGAATCAAGCCGACCCTATCTACCCGGTGCTACATATCAAATCTAACCGACCAAAAAGGATGAAGACAAGCTTCACAAAAAGACCTCCAGCAACCTACTCTGCAATGCCTCATAGAGCATCATAAAACAGCAGAATGGTGAGAAACATTATCATAATAACATTGTATATAATTATATATCTCAACATATAAAATACACATAAAACATGTTCTCACCACAAATCATTTCCAACATACATAGCCTCAAGCATACTTTCACCACTTCATTCACATCACATAAACATACATCATTCATGTTTATTCACACATATACACTGTAATGTATATAAACACACACACACACACACACACACATATATATATATATATATATATATATATATATATATATTCATGTTTATTTCACACATATACACTACAATGTATATAAACACACACACACACACACACACACACACATATATATATATATATATATCCACACATACATATATACTCAATATGTTTTCACCAATTCACAATTAAGATGATAAATGCAAATCATAGAGACCGACTCACCACTCTATGCAAATGCAATGCGCTACCGACTCAATCATCATCAAGTTCACTCAGGAACTAATTGGAACCATCGCTCGTTACCTAAAGTAACTCCCTGTCGGGAATACAATGTTCACCCATTACTCATACCCCACAGGGGCACATAATGTTTATGGATTTCTCACATCCCACACGGACACACAATCCGATTGCTCACACCCCACACGGGCACACAATCAATGTGAATAAATCACCCATTGCTCACACCCCACACGGGAACACAATGTTTATGGATTGCTCACAACCCACACGGGCACACAATCCGATTGCTCACACCCCACACGGGCACACGATCGTGTTATAGTCATCACTCACACTCCACATGAGCACACGATGCTACAACGGATTCACAAAGAATCCCACAACACAAGAATGCATACATTATGCTTCACATGCAAAATGACACACAACATTCTTGAAAATGCATACATTATTCACAACATAATTATGTACTCACTCATTCAATTAGCGTACATTTGCATTTAATTCAAGAAATGTATTCATTTGTCAAACGGCCACAACATCACATCAAACCCACATTTCCATAATTAACTCATTTACATTTTATCGGAAAAGTCAGGTAAAAGTCGGCTAAAAATTACATTTCTTAGCATCATTAGTTTCTACACATTTTTAGCTTCAAATCGATATAAAGAACGTCTAAAACGGATAACCGACACTAAAGTTATGAATTAAAACACAAACTCCCAAAAACCCTCCAGGCTCGCTGAGCGACCTCCTCGCTTAGTGAGCGAGGAAATCCCTGGAAATCTCGCTGAGCGACGTGTTGCTCACTGAGCGAACATTGCGATTCTACAACAACTCAGTTACGTGACAGTCATTCAAAACCCTAAAAAATTCTAATCAAACTTCAACAAACATCCACAAACATGATTATTAACATGTATAAACTACCATTCTTCGATTATAACAACTTCTAACCGATTAATCCACCATTTCTCACATTTTCAACAAAAACCCTAACATTTCATTCTCTCTAAACTTCACCAAAACAAAACCCCAATCATTCTCATACATACATAATCACATACAAGATTAAGATAACAATGTTTATCACCCTTACCCGATTGTTTCGATTCCTAGGAGCAATCTTGATGATTTTCCAACTTTTTCCTCTTTTCTCTTCTTTTCTCCTCTCTTCCTTTTCTTTCTCTTCTTTTTCTTTCTATCTCTCTTTCTTTCTATTATTTCCACTCTTATATCTTTTTCTTTCTATCTTTCCATTTTTCTCTCTTATAACCCTTACTAATTATTTCTACTCTTAACTCATTTTCTCCCCTTTTCCACCAAATATCATTTTCTCACAAAACAATAATTCTACACAATTTCTAACTTATCACTAATTAGCAAATGTCTAAAATACCCTCCAACCTAATTTTACCCGAAAATTCACAAAACGGTAAAATCACATTAACACATCAACATATCATATTATCATGTTAATTTCACAAATGATACAATCATCACTCAAATAAAATAAAAGACTCAACGAAGTTGGGAAATAATCGAATCGGGGCGTTACACTCTGCATAGTTGACTTTTCCCCAATTTCTTGATTTTCAAGTAACTGACCAATTGGAGACATTCTGAAATGATTCAATGGGAAATATTCCATCCTTAGACACTTTATATCATGTGGAAAATATTAAAGTCAAGCTTGAAACAAAATTTCATCAAGAAGCCCTTTGAATTAGAAACCCTAATTTTGGCCCTTTTTGTTAGAAGATGTTGCACTGCTTCAACTTCTTGATCAGTCTACATCCTTCAAAGACTTGAGTGGTCATTTGAGATTGTGTGGGATGTAAGGAACCCTTGAGACTTGTTGGTATACACTTGGCTCTTGTTCTTGGCCTTGGATGATAACATACTTTGATGAATCACTAACCACATACCTTATGCTTCAACTATGCATGTTATGCTTCACCTTCTATAACATGAATGCAATGCTATGTATGCAAAATGATATGCTAAAGGCTATGAAAATGAGAGGGGAAATTTTAGGGTGTAACATCTTCCCCTATTCAATCACTATAGACCCTAATGGATGATATCAGTTGCTTTCAGTCGTTTGAGGTATGCAGGGATTGAATACTAGAAACAACCAGAAAATTTGCATTATATGGAGATGAAGAAAAGGGATATAAACCCAACCAAACAAAATCTGCTTGGAGAAATCTAATGCGGGGAATGGTAAGCATAATGTAAAAAATGAACGAGGAAATGCCTTTTGAAAAACACCAGACGACTACGGGCCCGCCGCACTACACATGGACTTTGAAAATGTCTTTTTTAAACGACGCCAGATGACTACTGGATTGCCACACTACATAGGACTTTCGCTAATCTGCGGTTGGACTTGAAAACCTGTCTTTTTGAATGATTCCAGACGATTACTGGCTTACCACACCGCGGGTGGACTTTTGCCACACTACAGGGGACTTTCGCCAAATTGCGGTTGGACTTGAAAACCTATCTTTTTAAATGATTCCAGACGACTACTGGCTCGCCACACTGCGGGTGGAATTTTGCCACATTACGGTGGACTTTCGCTAAACTTCGGTTGGTCTTCAAGAATGTATTTTAGATTAATGTCAGATGACTACTGACTAACCACACTGCGGGGGTCTTTTTCCACGCTACGGGGGACATTCGCCACACTACGGCGGACTTTTGCCACACTACGAGGGTCTTTTGCCACACTGTGGGGGACTTTCACCATACTACGGGGGGACTTTCAAGAATTACTTTTAGATTAACATCAGACGACTACTGACTTGCCACACTGTGGGTGGACTTTTTCCAAGCTACAATTGGACTTTAAGAATGTCTTTTAGATTAACGCCAGACGACTACTGATTTGCCACGTTACGGGTGGACTTTTGAAGGTTTTTCCATCACGAGGATGGACTATCGCCAATCTGCGGTTGGACTTCAGATGCTTTTCCACCCTGAGGATGGACTTTTTCAAATTTGCAGTTGGGCTTCAGATGCTTTCCCCCCTGAAGATGGACTTTTGCCAATTTGCGGTTGGGCTTTGCAAGATATCAAACCTGGATTATGTTTGGTATGTGTAATACCCCAAATTTGCCCTCTCCTGTTTAGCATCATCATCATATCATAATCATCATAAGCATGTCATATCTTTAGCATATTGCATAGAAAAATGAAGCATGGCACTTGCATATTCCAGCATAAGGCACATGATCAATCATCAGGGGAATTCGAAGTTCACATGGCATTTTACAAGGTTGACATCAGGGTCAAAGCATTAGAAAGGATTGAGGATCAAAATACGATCAAAACGGTTGGCACCGGCTTATTTTTGAAGGTTCCCACCAAAAGGAGGGAAATTCAAAATTCACTGGCGTTAACCGGTTAACGGATTGGTTAACCGGTTTACGGCCACAAATTTTGAATTTCCAGCAGCAATTCAGCATGTGTGTTTTTTGTTCCAATTTCCATTTTTATGATTTTTATTCATTTTGAGTTAATTGGAAATTAAAAGGAAGGATCTAGAGCACTTGTCAAAGCCTAATCCCATTGCTACATCCTAATTACACTACCCAAACCATACTTTTGGATCCCAAGCCTAATTTTTGGGCCCCAAACCTAAACCATATTTAATCATTTCTCTCCAAACCAAAAGGACTCTCTCACAATTTTCACTCTCATTTTTCTGAATTTTCATTCCTCTCACTCACAATTCTCTCACTTTTCTCTCCCAATTTTCCAAATCACTCAAAGTTCCTCTTTGAAGATCACATAACCTTGTCTTGAGGTGTGTAGATCTTGGAACTAGACCTCCATCCATAGCTTCATTGCATCCTTTTTCTGGTTTAAGTGGTGATTCAGATCTGGTTTGAGATCTAGAAGTGCTTTTGGATCCAAAATTCTGCATCAAGAGCTTGTTCTTGCATTTATTTTGCACGGAGTGTGATGCTTAACATCAGATCTTCGAAGTTTTGCGTGAGTGTCACTCCCACTAAATGAAGCTAGGTCAAATAGGGTACAGACGCGAACGGTCGGCGAGAGAGGAGAACACAAGGGTGAACTAAAAAGAGTCGCTAGCTAGGCATTTTTTCCCGAAGGAAAGGTAATGCTGCATAAACATGAGAAAAGATGGATAAGACGATCGCGAACCAGAGAAACTGAGAAAGGGGGTTGGTTACAACCTGAGAAGGTATTAGCACCCAGATTGTCCGCCGTACACGACGGGATCCACGCTTGAAAGTTTGTGTTTAAAGGGGTAGTGTCAGTGCTATTTTGTGTGCAAAAAGCTGGGAAAGAATACAAGTGTCAGTGCTTGAAAGAAGTGTGAAGTGAAATAAAAGAGTGTCAGTGCAAGGAAAGAATGTGAAGCTCAAGACTATGAGGCTTAAAGAATAATGCTGGAAGAGGGGGGATATACAGAGACTTTTGTTCGATAACTGTTAAGTTATGCCTACGTATCCTCTCGTGCAATGAGGAAGTCAAAACACCGTAGTTCGACTCAAAGAGACTGGATGATAAATTGACTTGTGAACTGCTCACTTGTCTATGCTCAAGTGTATGACCTATCTGGCTCAGGTGCAAACTGTCTTGCATTAGACGGAAGAAGCAAGTTCTCGTTTGTGAGTGAAGATGATGAGAAAAGAATCCCGGAGGAGACGATTATTGTTTGCTTTTGATATTTTCAATCTTTTATTGCTTGTTGAGTTTGTCATAGGGAAATGAGCTTAAGCCTAAACCAAGGGTTAGTAAACTCATCACATCCTCCCTCTGATTAGGGGTAATGAGAATACCTTAAGCATGAAGTAAACACCTCACACTTAATCACCATGATGTAGGATTAAGATCATTAACCTACTTGCACTTATTTAGATGTTTTTGGAGTTTTTGTTTAGTGTTAAGTAATGAGTTTAAGCCATAATCAAGGATTTAATGGACCCATTACACCATCCTAATAGAAGGATAATAAATGAGAACATTTAAGCTGAGAAAGGCTCCTCAACTTAATCCATGATTAGGGATTAACCTCATGACAAAACAAAGCCTTATTAGAGTGGATTTTAGTTAATGGTGAGATTAAGAAATGGATTTTAGGGTTTGTAAGAGAACTTGAGGGGGACTTGTCCATTAACACTAGGGTTAGTCCTTATTAACCAATTAAGGAAGAATTAGAACCCTAATGCAAGGCCCAAGTTACATGCTTGATGTATTAGTGATTTATTAGATGGATTGATTAAAGGATTTAAACACATTAAGGGTTTAACACTTAGGATTAAAGTTATACACTCCATCCTAATAGAAGGATACAGGCATAACCCTAATCACAAAGTCTTAAAACCTTAAGGGTTTAGTCCTTGATTAAGAGATGAGAAGAGAAGACACAAAGATGACACAAAGATAAAACTAATGGGGGGACTAATCAAACCTTAATTTTTATCATGCTTGGAAGTTCCTAGGGTTTACGAGGCTTGCAAAAGATCTTCAAGGAAAAGCCACCAAGGAAGAAGCAGGATGAAGGAAGAGAAACAAGAAGAAGTAAGACAACTTACTTCACTTAAGAAGATAAGTTGCTTGAAGAACGAAAGTGAGGAAGGAGCATGAATGAGCAAGCTCATTCTAATTCACAAGTAAAATTCAGCAATGATGCATAAGAGAGATGAGAAGAGATTATGAGAAGTGAAGGCAAATTCACTTCTCAAACACTTACCACCTGAAAAGTTAGCAAAAAGAAATGAAATGAAATGAAAATGAAATGAATGCAAGGATGAAAGCCAAAGTCAGAAGCACATTCATGATGCAAATGATGCTATGAGATGGTATGAAAGCATGTCATGGGATGAGGATGATCATACAAAGGATGGTAATGCAAAAGAGACATGTAAGAAGCATGAAAGTTCATGAATGCATATGACATCAAATGAAAGCAAAAGCATGGAAAATGAATGATGCAATGATCAAACATGATTCTAATATGCCCTAAGATGTCTTATATGTCATGTGAATGCACAAAATGTCATGGCCAGTGCATGTATGCAAGCTTATACAAGATGGATGCAAATGAAGATGCAAACTAGGGTTTATGCACAACATGAGATGCAAAATCCAAAATCAGAAGCAAAACATGAGATAAAAAATTGAAAATGGACTTAAAGGAACCCTAAGCCTACACAAGTTCATTGTCCAAAGGGGAAGGTCAGAAGCTAAACCTAGAAGGACTTATGAATTTTCTAAGATTCTATGGTTTTAAGGGTGATCCTAAAAGTAAAATGCCAAACAAATTGGAAATGCATCATAAAAATGAAAAAAAAATATTTTTAAGAACTTGAAACCATGCATAACACAATGCAAAAAGAATCATTCACAAACTCAACTTAGATCAAAAGTTATGAATTTTTGAAGTTAGGGTTAAAAATATTCAAATTTAAGAATCCTAATTCAAATGAAAATTTTCAAAGTGTGATCAAAACCAAAAAGAAATTTGTTTTGTGAGTTTGTAAATGTTTGTAAATGTTTAAAAATGCTATCTGAATTTTTTTGGGATTTTTAAATACCTAAATGTATTTTTAATTAATTAATTTCCATTAACTAATTAAAAATAATCATTTAAATGATTTAAAAATAATTTTTAATGCAAAAAATAAAAATAAAAATATTTTTGGGTTCTGAAAATTAATAAAAGATTTAATAAAAATTTTCAGAATTTTTGAAGTATTTTTACTATTTTTTATAAAATGCACAAATTAAATTGAAAGAAAATGAAATAAAATTAATTAAATGGAAAAGTATGAAGATCCAATGATCCAGATTTAAAGTTGAGAGGAAAAGGTTGACTGGCGCGCTAATGAATGGTCTGGATTTGTCCTGACTAATTAAACCTAATTAATTAATTTGATGATGTATTAGGGTTTAATCAGATGATCTGGGACGTCCACCCGCGCGGGTAACTTGGTTCTAAGGGCCACAATTCAAACTTAGCCTAATTACAGGATTATGCCCTAACTACTTTCAGGTGACCGGAACAGTGTTCCGGTCATCTTCTCCGGCCATCCATTCTTGCTAACTCACTCAATTCGTAAAATCAAACCACTAAACTCTCCAGAAATGATCCCTAATCCATTCTAAACAAGATTCAGCCATCAAACATCATTTATTTCACATGAACAACAAGATTCGAAGCAAAACGGAAAATTATTCAGAAATTTCAGAAGCTTCATACATGCTTAAAACTTAATCATTTTCAAAACCAAAAGGTGCAGTGTGATCAGTGAAGCATGGAGAACAATCTAAGAACTTAAAAAATTATTTCTGGAAAATTTGTTCTTGATGTTACTTGAAATGGAGCTTTCGAAAATGGCACTGTCTGGACCTTTCCTTGGTGCTTTTCTCCTTCTTTTGACTCCCTCTTGCTTCTAGGATGCTTGGCTGAAGCTTTTGTGGACTCTTTTGGAAGTTTGCTGAAGTTCAGTTCAAGGAGGGGCCAAAATCGTGTTTTTGATATGGCTGTGTTTAGGGCAAGATGAAGGGTGGGAAATGATCAGTGATTCATGGTGAGTTGTTCTATGAAGTTTGTTTTGATGTTTGTGGCTTGTGTGATGAGTTTCGAAGAGAAATGCATAAGAGGGAGTTTTTGTGGTTGCTGAGTTGTGGGAGGATTCAGGTTCAAAGCTTATGTGAAATGGCTTGTCTTTGGTACACATATCAATTCTTGATAGGTCAGAGAGTTGTTGGTGGCCTATGCTGATTGGTATGGTTCAATATGCAAAAAGTCAACATTTGTGTAAGTCAAGGCATGGGCTGGTTCAGGCACGGTACAAGGGTATGGCTCGAGTCAGCTTGCTTCAAGGAGGTCCATGGAAGTCTTATTTTGTAGCTGGCACAAGTGGCTGAAGAGATTTGATCCATTTTGCAATTTTGGGGAAGTTTGGCCCTTTTTGAATTACTTGAAGTTCAAGGCATGGAATGCAATGTTTCAAAGCACAAATCTTATCTTTAGAGGTCACATGAGAATGTTGTGAAGTATTTGTGCATATTTGAAGCCTTTAGAATGCCTTATCATGCCATTTTGCAAAATGCCTCTTTGGTGCAAAAGTGAATTTTATGTGATTTTTCCCAACTTTGGAAAGCCATAACTTGAGTTCCAAAATGAATTACATCTTGTTCTTGTACTTTTTGAAAAGGGAATGATCCAATCTACAACTTTCATGACCAAGAATTTTTCATTTGAAGCATTTTTGGTTGAGAAAGAGGAGGTTGAAAAACTTTCCCAAAATGGAAAGTTTACACTACAAGTCATTACCATATTTGGCAACTTTTGGTTTAGCCCACTTTTCTTCAAATTTTTGAACTTCAAACCACTTCAATGATCAAATAAATACCATGTAACTTCATTTTGATGAAAAATCCATTGTGGTTCCATGTTGGGGGGCCTCAGATGCCCTGATTTGGCTCTGACTTGCTCAAGAAGTTACCCAATGATCAGATGACTTCCGCATTGAATTTTTCCATAAATCTTGGTATGCATGACCCTTATATCATATAGAGACCAATAGAAACAAGAATGACCAAAAAAATTGGATTTATGGCCTCTGAAACCAAAACCCTAATTTTAGGTCATCTGTGCAGTTAACCCTGGCTCTGCTTCCATGCCTTTTTCAGTTCTTGTGATCTTCTGACTTTCTTGATCTTGGGAGGATATAATATGATGCTTGAACATACATGGACCCTCTTGAGAAGATTGAAGGCCTTTGTAGTGGCTCAGATGGCTCATGGATTGCTCAGATCACAAACCCTAGATGCAGATGACTTTGAACCAATGCAGTGAAGCAAAAATGCAACATGATATGATATGATTGAACTTATGCAAATGAAAAGATCACAAGCCATGGTATGAACTTAGTGAGGGAAAATTTTGGGTGTTTACAGCTGCCCCTATTAAAACATGAGTTATCTGTGCAGGATGTAAGCGACGGGCTTAACAGGCAAACAAGATAACTTGTGGTTGAATACCAAAGACAGTCCGAAATTTGCACTCACTGATTGTGAAGAAGAAAAGGCATATAGATTGTAAAAGGAAGTAAAGTATGATTATAAAGTGCGGGCGACGAGGGACGACCGTCGAGCAGAGGACGACTGCTGGGGATGAAGCAATGACGGGGACGACCGACATGCCGGGGAAATAAAGAGACCATGATGGGGACGACCATCAGGTAAAGTAACAAAATTTTCTAGGGATTTAAAGGTAAAGGCAATGATGGGGACGACCATCAGGTTAATGCAACAAAATAACGAGGGACGGTCATCAGAGGGTGAAGGGCGATCACCTAGCAAGGGACGACTGCTCTGTTGGGGATAAGGATGAGGGACGGTCATCAAAGGTGAAGGACGATCACCTGGCAGGGTACGGATGCCGAAAGTATCACGACATAGGACGAATGTCAGATAGAAAGAGTCGATGATGGGGACGGCCATCGGATAATCATGATGAAGGACGATCATCAAGAGGTGAAGGACGATCACCTAGCAAGGTACGGCTGCTCTCGGGGTTTATCATTACATAGGACGAATGTCAGATAACAAGATCAACGATGGGGACAGCCATCAGATAAAATAATGAAGGACGATCATCAAGAGGTGAAGGACGATCACCTAGCAAGGGACGACTGCTAAAATATCATGACATAGGACGAATGCCGGATAGGAAAGGGTTCCAATAATGGAGACTCCGCTGGGGGAATGATGAAGGACGATCATCAAAAGGTGAAGGACGATCACCTGGCAGGGTACGGCTGCCAGAAGTATCATGACATAGGACGAATGTCAGATAGAAATGAAATTTTGCTTTTTACTGGGAATTTGCTGGGAACTTTTCTGGGGAATGGTAGATACAGACGAGCGTCTACATCCAAGAAAGGAAAGGTACAAGTGTTTGACGTTGTGTATAGATTAAAGATGCGGACGAGCATCCTTAAGACTATGATACAAACGAGTATCGGTAGAAACAAACGCTGACGCATGTTCAGAGATGATGATACGGACGAGTACCAACTGGTTAACAAAGAACACGGACGAGTGTTGAATCTGGGAAAAGATAAGTGGTGTATACAAGATACGGACGAGTATCTGTATGAGTAAAAAGTAAGTATGAGTGAGACACAAACGAGTGTTCAACATGCTGGGGAGAATATGACACAGACGAGTATCATAAGAGAAAGTGTGTAAGTTATGAACTTATGAGTGTAAAAGATATTCTGAAGATGTGTGGGGATAAGATGACACAGAAGGGTGTCGGAAGAAGTGTATTATAAACAAGTGTTGGTTTACAATAAGTGTTTAGGCAACCATGCTGGGATATGGTGACACGGATGGGTGTCAAAGGAGTGTATAGGTATATCTGTTTGCTGTTTATATCTGCAGGGAAATGATATGACACGGACGGGTGTCGGAAAAAGTATATATTGACATGTATTTGTGAGTGCAAAGGGGATGCTTTGACTTTCTGCTGTGACTGTGAGTCTTTGTATATATTGCTGATGGAATGATGGTATATACGAGTATTGGATTCAAAACATGACTTATGATTATGCAATATGTTTGATTTTTGCCGTAATGCTCCATATTAGACGAAATGCTACACTTTGGGGAAAAATATGATGCAAATGCTATGTTTATGCAAAAGATACCGATCCGGGATTCGGATCCCGTTGCTATGAAGATCTCTGGTTGATCTGCTTGAAAGAATATCCCAGCTGGGGATGAGATCATTGGTATATCTGATATATATGATTCTGCTTGGGGAAATAAGTCACTGATAGACCTATCTTTGGTGATGAGGAGCCCAACTGGGGCTGTGGAAGCTTTCGTCACTTTGTTGTGCGGGAAATTCAGACATTGCTCTTCTAGATAGAGGTTGAAGCTCTGTGGGGGGATGGTTCCATGTCTAACACTTGGCTGGGGAGGAATGATCACTGAACGATCTTCCTAGAGATTTTCTATAGGGATCCTGCTGAGGGTAGTAATATCTGACAACTCAGCTGGGGAAATGAACACCTTCTGATGCTGCTCTGACAGATGTGCTGGAAAAGTGATGTCTAGCAGCTCTGATGGGGAAAGAGCACTTCCAGGTGCAGTTTAGAAGATGTGTTGAGGCAATAATGATTTGGCAGCTTGCTGGGGAGAAGCTTTCATGCCCCATGTTGCGCTTTGAATACCTGCAATCTTGTTATGACAAAGAAACGTACAAGTACCCCGAGGTATCCCTTACTGGATTCCATCATAGGGGTTTAGACACTCCCGGGAGCAAATATATTTCCTGTAAGCATGTGATTAGAAAAAGTGCATCTGTATTTATGCAATCAATATACCAAGGTATCAGACATTTTTGCAAATGAAATAAAATGTACAAGACGAAAGGTGACTGAAAATCTAATTTTATTAATTTGTGTGCCCTGAATTGGCAAGTACAGTAAAAGAAACAGATCCCCTGAAATGAGGAGATTATTACAAATTGAGAAACAAAAAGGTGTTGGCAGTGTTGATGACGCTTCAGTGTGCTTCCCTTTTGCTATGACTCGTATGACATTGACGTTCTTCTCATCTTGCTTTCTGAAGAAGGCTGATTCTGACCGATGCTCCAACCTTTCGAAGTTTGCCATGTTGTGGGTGATACAAACGAATTCAGAATGCAATTGTTCACTTATTCCCTTATTTTTGCGTGGATCGCCCTTTCGGGTTTTCAATCCACCGGGATACCCATTTTTGCCTGAGCTGTCCAATGTGGCTTTTCAACTCAGCGGGTGTACATTTTTTTTCTTTATTTTCCCTTATTTTTGCCCGTGTCTTTTATTCTGTTTTTGACTCGCCGGGATGCCCTATTTTTGCCTGGACTTTACATTCTGTTTTTATGTCCAGCGGGTCATTTTATGCGAAGTATTTTTTAACTGCATCTGAATTCACAGGGGACAGGAAGTCTTCACCATCCATAGTACTGAGCATCAGTGCTCCACCAGAGAAAACATTCTTTACTATGAATGGACCATCGTAGTTCGGAGTCCACTTGCCCCTATGGTCTGTATGAGGAGGAAGGAGTCTTTTCAGCACAAGATCTTCTACTTGGTATTCCCGAAGCCTAACTTTCTGATCGAAGGCTTTCTTCATTCTTTTCTGATATAACTGCCCATGACAGATTGCAGTTAATCTCTTCTCTTCGATCAGACTTAGTTGTTCGTATCGGGATCGGACCCATTCTGCTTCATTCAATTTGACATCCATCAGTACCCGCAAGGAGGGTAATTCAACTTCAACAGGTAGGACTGCCTCCATACCATACACAAGTTGATACGGTGTTGCCCCAGTGGATGTTCTGATTGACGTACGGTACCCATGCAAAGCAAATGGTAGCATTTCATGCCAGTCTTTGTATGTGATCACCATATTCTGCACAATCTTCTTGATATTCTTGTTAGCTGCCTCTACAGCGCCATTCATCTTTGGCCTGTAAGGAGAAGAGTTGTGATGTTGGATCTTGAAGTCCCGACACAGTTCTGCCATCATTTTATTGTTCAAGTTGGAACCATTATCAGTAATGATTCGCTCGGGCACTCCATACCGACAGATGATGTCTCTCTTCAAGAACCGGGCTACCACTTTCCTGGTGACGTTTGCATATGAGGCTGCTTCAACCCACTTGGTAAAATAGTCAATGGCTACCAGGATGAATCTGTGGCCATTTGAAGTAGTCGGTTCAATCTTTCCAATCATATCAATGCCCCACATGGAAAAGGGCCAAGGTGAAGACATCACATTCAAAGGATTCAGAGGCACATGTACTTTATCTGCATAAATTTGGCATTTATGACACTTTCTGGCATAAGCACAACAGTCTGCATCCATTGTGATCCAGTAGTAGCCTGATCTTAACAACTTCTTAGCCATTGCATGTCCTCCAGCATGGGTACCGAAAGATCCTTCATGCACCTCGTGCATCAACAAGTCTGCCTCTGCCTTATCCACACATCTGAGAAGTACCATATCAAAGTTTCTCTTGTACAATGAACCGTCAGCATTCAGGAAGAAACTACCAGCCATCCTTCTTAATGTCTTCTTGTCATTGGATGATGCCCCAGGTGGGTATGTTTGATCCTCCAAGAAGCATTTTATGTCATAGAACCAAGGCTTATCATCTTTAGCAAGGTCTGCTGAGAATACATATGTTGGTCTGTCAAGCCTGGACACTAAAATCCAAGGCACAAAGTTGGCAGCTTGAACTTTGATCATGGATGAAAGGGTAGCCAGAGCATCTGCAAACTGATTTTCATCTCGGGGGATATACTCAAGTTTTACTGTAGTGAAGAACGTGAGTAACCTTCTTGTGTAATCCCGATATGGAATCAGATGCTCTTGGTGAGTATACCATTTACCATTGGTTTGATTGATTACCAGAGCTGAATCTCCGAATACAATCAAAGTTTTGATCCTGAGGTCATTGGCCTCCTCAAGACCCATAATACAAGCTTTGTATTCAGCTTCGTTGTTAGTGCAGTTAAGGGTGAGTTTTGCCGAGAAAGGCATGTGAACTCCCTTAGGTGTAATGAGAACTACACCAACACCACGACCATTCATATTAACAGCCCCATCAAACATCATTGTCCACTCTTCTTATGGGTCAGGCCCTTCAGTGTGAACAGGCTCTTCATGATCTTTTGCTTTTATGAACATGATGTCTTCATCAGGAAAGTCAAATCTCATAGGCTGGTAATCATCAATGGGTTGCTCAGCAAGATAATCAGACAATTAACTGCCTTTGATGGATTTCTGAGATGTGTATTGAATGTCGTATTCTGTGAGAATCATTTGCCATCTTGCAACCCGTCCGGTAAGTGCTGGCTTCTCAAATATGTACTTGACTGGATCCATCTTGGAGATCAATAAGGTAGTGTGGGTCAATATATACTGCCTTAGTCGGCGAGCAGCCCACACTAAAACACAGCAAGTTTTCTCGAGCAGTGAATAACATTGTTCATAGTCGGTAAACTTTTTGCTTAGGTAGTAAATTGCATACTCTTTTCGACCAGACTCGTCATGCTGGCCCAACACACACCCCATTGACTCTTCTAATACTGTCAAGTACATTATTAGAGGTCTTCCTTCAATTGGAGGCATGAGAATTGGAGGTTCTTGTAGGTACTCCTTGATCTTGTCAAAAGCTTTCTGACAATCGTCATTCCACCTGACTGTTTGTTCTTTTCTTAACAACTTGAACAAGGGCTCACAGGTTGCTGTAAGGTGAGATATGAACCGTGAAATATAGTTCAATCTACCTAGAAACCCCCAAACTTCTTTTTTAGTCTTTGGTGCAGGAATTTCTTGGATGGCTTTGACTTTATCAGGGTCAACTTCAATTCCCTTTTCACTTACAATAAATCCCAGCAGCTTGCCGGACCGTACCCCAAATGTGCATTTGGTTGGGTTTAGCTTCAGCTAATACTTCCTCATACGCTTGAACAACTTCAACAGATTTACCAGGTGGTCTTCTTCTGTGAGGGACTTGGCAATCATGTCATCCACATAACATTCAATTTCTTTGTGGATCATGTCATGGAATAATGTTACCATAGCCCGTTGATAGGTGGCACCAGCATTCTTTAGTCCGAATGGCATTACCTTATAACAGAATGTGCCCCAGGGTGTGATGAAAGTTGTCTTCTCCATGTCTTCAGGTGACATCTTGATCTGATTATATCCTGAAAATCCATCCATGAAGGAGAACACCGAGAACTGAGCCGTATTGTCGACCAATACATCAATGTGAGGTAATGGGAAGTCATCTTTCGGGTTGGCTCTGTTCAGATCCCGGTAATCCACACACATCCTCACTTTTCCATCCTTCTTAGGCACGGGTACAATGTTAGCAACCCACGGCGGGTAACTAGTTACAGCAAGGAAACCGGCGTCCCACTATTTTTGTACCTCTTCTTTTATCTTTATTGCCATATCCGGGCGAGTACGGCGCAACTTCTTTTTTACTGGAGGACAGTCTTCTTTTAGAGGAAGCTTGTGCATAACAATGTCGGTATCCAGACCTGGCATATCCTGATAAGACCATGCAAAAACATCCACATATTCCCGAAGCATGTCAATAAGTTGCTCTTTTACTGAATCTTGCAGACGGGCCCCGATTTTCACTTCTTTCAAGTCTTCTTCCGTACCAAGATTAACCGTCTCAACTTCCTCCTGATGAGGAGTGATAACCTTCTCCTCTTGCCTTAACAATCTGGCTAGCTCTTCGGGTAGCTCATAATCTTCTTCAACCCCTTCATCGGCTTGATTAATCGGATTGTCAAAGTCATACGAAGTCATATCGGTGTCGTTGTCGGTGCAGTCTGGAGGGCACTCTCTGCAAGGGTTTAGATTTGTTCATTTTAGTGATCAATTTTATCTTGCTTAGAAAAAGTGAAAATGAAGTTATTATTTTGAAAAACATTGCCATTTTATTTTTGTACAAAAAATGAAAAATGAAAAATAGTGAGCGGAGAAAGAAAAAGACTCATTTGCAAAAGATGTCCTGATATTCATTAATTGAACATTTGCACAAAATACAAGATGGCCCGATTACAAAATGAGCCCTGACATCTTGGGCAAGATGCAGGACTTGATGCAGGCTTAAAGACAGGAAATAATAATTACTCTGCCGGAGTAACTCTTATAATTTCCTGGGAAGACCAGTTTGAGACTTGGTTCCCCGGGATCCTTAGACGTATCCAGTTTTCCAGGTTGCGCTCGTCTTCTGACTCATCTTCCAAATTGTTCATAGCATCCGGGGTTAGCATTCCCCCGCTGACAAACTTGGGCTCCGTTGCAGCCTCTGGTTGATCTTGTCGAGTTGGTCTGTAACCCAACCCGAATCGGTCTTCTTTATTTTCAACTGGCAGCAGCTTGCCCCAGCCTTGAGCGGTACCCTCCTCAACAACCTTCCGGGCCTGTTGATATGATGTGATGGAAGTCCCAGACACAACAGATGCTTCATTAATATTAAGGGCCTCAAACCCCTGACTCATAGTCTCATGGATCTCCCCATCAATTTCTATGTACTTATACGTAGCCAGCTGGTTAACAAATATGTCCTCTTCCCCACAGATGGTGATGATTTGACCTTCCCACTCGAATTTTAACTTCTGGTGAAGGGTAGACATAACAGCGCCAGCGGCGTGAATCCAGGGTCTACCCAACAGACAGCTGTAGGCCGGCTGTATGTCCATCACAAAGAAGGTAGTTTTAAAGGTCTGCGGGCCAATCAACACAGGCAGATCAATCTCCCCAAGCACTGATCTTTTAGAGCCATCAAATGCTCTCACCACCAAATTACTCGGGCGCAATGCCAAGCCATCATACTCCAGCTTCACTAAGGCTTTCTTTGGTAGGACGTTGAGGGAAGACCCTGTGTCCACCAACACATGAGATAGAACAACACCCTTGCATTCCAAGGTGATATGTAAAGCCTTGTTATGGTTGCGCCCCTCCGTTGTTAAATCAGTATTTGTAAAGCCCAGTCCATGACTGGTGTTGACATTTGCAACCACGGTCTCTAACTGATTAACAGTAATCTCCTCCGGAACGTATGCTGCGTGCAGGACCCTCAACAATGCATTCCTGTGGGCTTCGGAACACATTAATAGCGATAATATGGAGATTTTGGAGGGTGTTTGGTGAAGCTGGTCCACCACCTTGTAATCACTTCTCTTTATGATTCTCATGAACTTGTCTACATCTTGTTCAAAAGATGTCTTCTGAGTTTCTTTGGCAGATGGCTCTTCAGATACCACATTCTTTCCTTTTGCCTTAGCAACAGCTTCTGCTTCAGCATTAGGTCTTTGCGTTTGTGAGGCAAAAAGGCGTCCGCTCCTGGTGAAGCCTCCGCCTCCCCCAACATTATCAATTTGTGGTGAAGACGTTGATGAATCCAGAGTGATTTTCTCTCCATTGCAGTAGAGATCAGAGCCATAATGCCAAGGTATGGCATTACTGCTTTCATAAGGAACAGGCCCAGGTACCGTAATGGTAACTGGACTGTTTGCTGCAGAGGAAGGTACTGTAATGGTGTGAGGATCATAATAAATTGTGACTGGAGGTCTGGCGGGAGGTGCCACAATTTGTTGTTGGAAATTGTTGTTGTGAACATTTGATGGGTCATAATAGATTGTGACCGTTGAGACATCTTCATTAATGTTTGTTGGCGTTGTAGAAGATTCCTTTGATAAAATGGGTGCTGATGTTGTAGGAGAATAAGTTGTTGAACTTTGACTTGTTGAGATAATGGATGGAGTGATTGCTGGTGTTGTTGATGAATCAGTAGGAATGATTGTTGTTGCTGTTGTAGGAGAATCTGTTGAAAGGAGGATTGCTGATGTTGTAGGAGAATCCATTGCTGTCGGAACAAAATTTGCTGAAGGAACTATTGAAGTAATTTGCAAAATCCCATCTTGGATAAGGCCATCTATGCCAATCCTTAGCTTTTCACAACCATTGCTAGCTGTCTTACACAGTTCACAACAGGCCCCACAGCCTGGGAACACTTGGCATCTCAAAAGTTGAACTTTGACTTCAGCCAATGGTGTTTGAATTTGTGCAACATTATCAATCAATGTAGATGGTTGGTCCTTTTCAATGGCATTAATCCTAGGCCCACCATGATTAGGCATAGGATTTCTGTTGATGTTCGGAGGAGGTGCGAAATTAAGAGCTTTAGAATCGACCAAATCCTGAACCTTCATCTGTAATGCTCTGCATTTCTCAGTGTTGTGACCAGGTGCGTTAGAGTGGAAAGCACACCTGGCATTAACATCGTAATTCTTTGGGAGATTGAGAGGATCCGGTGGTGCCAACGTCCTTAACTCAACGTCCTGAGCTCTAGTATGGGACCAGTCTGAGTACTGAGCTGAAGCAACATTGTTACATCTTCCAAGAATAGCTATCCCTTTTGTCTGGATGTTGTCCCAAGCCCATGATGCTTATCTGACAACAGCTGAATTAGGTTGCACTTCACAATACAGGGTCTCAGCTAAATCCTGTCCTCTGGGAGGGTGAACTAAGGCATAACCCAGTTGTCTCTTAAACAGTAAAGGATTGTAGTTGATGCAACCCTTAACTCCTATTAGAGGCACATTTGGGTATTGTCCAAAGCTAGTGATAATGTCTTTGCCTTTGGTGTTCTTGGCCCAATTCCTCTGCTGATGTGGGTTCAAGAAGGCATCTGATTTAGGCAGGTGTCTGAGCAGCCAAGAATAAAAAAAAAGGGCACAACATCTAACCAACTTCCCCCTTTGTTTCTCATTCCTCTGATGAATGGAATAGTAAAAATACCCTAGCAATGTAGGTACTGGGTTCTTCAGAAGAAACAAATGGATGGCATTCTTACTGACAAATTTAGGCTCATCTGCAAACAGTATAGCCCTATATATGCTGAGGGCTAATAGTGCACAGACTGCCCTCCACTCTCCCAATGAAGCCTTCAGGATAGCCTGAGAAATCAAGAAGTCCAGATGCAAACCAGGAATCCCAGCTTTTGTTGTCATACTTTGCTCAATAAGGGCAGGCTCCAAGTACAGTGCCCTTGTTATCTCTTCACTCCCAGGAGCATTCATTTCTGGGTTGAAGGGGATTCCTCCTCTGATAGGTACTCCAATCAATTAAGAAAACTCTTCTAGCAGAGGCCCTAACTGAAAGTCTGGAAAGGTGAAACATCTCAGTGGTGGATCATATAACTGCAAGCATGTGTGGATCATGCTCCTCTGAGAAGGATCAAGGTCCATAACCATATCTAGGATACCTCCATAGTGTTCTCTAACTAATGGTATGTGGTAAGGTGTGATAAGTGACTGGACCTGCCTGATACCAGTCAAAACAGGCTCAAAAAAGTGGTATGATATGTTGCTCTTCCTGGGAGTAGCCATGAGTGCTGCTGAAGAAGCTGAAGATAAGTGCTGATGAAGATCACAGATTAAGGCTGGAAATAAATCTCTGATAGGTTGATGCTGGTGGTGATGGAGCTGACGGAAGCAGATAACTGGTGAATGAAGCTGAAGCAGAGGTCTAAGCAGAAGAAGGGGTCAAAACCAAAACCAAGATACAATGAGGTGGATACCCTGAAAAGCAAATAAACAAATGTCAAATGATGCAATGATGATATATGCAGATGATATGCAAGGGTTTGTGATCAAGAGCTGGATCTGATTATTTGTCTTGATATAAAGTCCATGTATGTTCAAAGGTCCAGATGGAGGTTCAGAAATCCAGTAACCAGGGTAGGGGACTCAAATAAAGAGTCACATGTCCAGGGTTAATCACAAGAACTGTCCAAAGTGGAGTACTCTTAAACAAAACAGTAACAGGGTATGATGTGGCCAAGGGTTCCTGCAAACCTGTAAACAGCCCAACCCCCTCACAGGTAATGTTCTAGAACAAGGATCCTCAGACTTGGACCGGTTATGAGAAGTGTAAACACTTCTAACCCGGAGGTACAGTGTTTATAATAACCATAAAAGATCCTCCTCTAATTCACCTCAGTTTCTGAAGGTCACAATAAAAGGTCATCCAGACTTAGCAGGCTTCCCAGATAGCCCTAGCATTACAGGAAATCTGTAGCACAGAGTTCTCAAGAAGAAACCCACATCTGAACCGTGTTTCATATTCCTGCACCAGACCGAAATGGAATGGGAAAGAACATGAACCACTCTAGCCTAGGTGTCACTCAGGTCCCAGGTATAGGACCTTAAACTCTCAATGGAACCCCACCCACCAAAACAGAAAACCAGATCCAGCAATGACAGTATGATGCATATAAAAAAAACTGAAAAGAAAGCAATAAGTAAAGTTGTACATAAAGCAATAAATAAAGCATAATAAATAAACACACATAGCACATAACACCCCAATAAACACAAACCAAACAAGCGCTAGGAGGAACCCACAAAAAGCACCAGAAGCCCTGGTTGCAATATAAGGGTAGCAGAGTCGCTAAGCTGTCGCTCCCACTAAATGAAGCTAGGTCAAATAGGGTACAGACGCGAACGGTCGGCGAGAGAGGAGAACACAAGGGTGAACTGAAAAGAGTCGCCAACTAGGCATTTTTATCCCGAAGGAAAGGTAATGCTGCATAAACCTGAGAAAAGATGGATAAGACGATCGCGAACCACTGAAACTGAGAAAGGGGGTTGGTTACAACCTGGGAAGGTATTAACACCCAGATTGTCCGCCGTACTCGACGAGATCCACGCTTGAAAGTTTGTGTTTAAATGGGTAGTGTCAGTGCTATTTTGTGTGCAAAAAGCTGGGGAAGAATACAAGTGTCAGTGCTGGAAAGAAGTGTGAAGTGAAATAAAAGAGTGTCAGTGCAAGGAAAGAATGTGAAGCTCAAGACTATGAGGCTTAAAGAATCATGCTGGAAGAGGGGGGATATACAGAGACTTTTGTTCGATAACTGTTAAGTTATGCCTACGTATCCTCTCGTACAATGAGGAAGTCAGAACACCGTAGTTAGAATCAAAGAGACTGAATGATAAATTGACTTGTGAACTGCTCACTTGTATATGCTCAAGTGTATGACCTGTCTGGCTCAGGTGCAAACTGTCTTGCATTAGACGGAAGAAGCAAGTTCTCGTTTGTGAGTGAAGATGATGAGAAAAGAATCCCGGAGGAGACGATTATTGTTTGCTTTTGATATTTTCAATCTTTTATTGCTTGTTGAGTTTGTCATAGGAAAATGAGCTTAAGCCTAAACCAAGGGTTAGTAAACTCATCACATCCTCCCTCTAATTAGGGGTAATGAGAATACCTTAAGCATGAAGTAAACACCTCACACTTAATCACCATGATGTAGGATTAAGATCATTAACCTACTTGCATTTATTTAGATGTTTTTGGAGTTTTTGTTTAGTGTTAAGTAGTGAGTTTAATCCATAATCAAGGATTTAATGGACCCATCACACCATCCTAATAGAAGGATAATAGATGAGAACATTTAAGCTGAGAAAGGCTCCTCAACTTATTCCATGATTAGGGATTAACCTCATGACAAAACAAAGCCTTATTAGAGTGGATTTTAGTTAATGGTGAGATTAAGAAATGGATTTTAGGGTTTGTAAGACAACTTGAGGGGGACTTTTCCATTAACACTAGGGTTAGTCCTTCTTAACCAATTAAGGAAGAATTAGAACCCTAATGCAAGGCCCAAGTTACAAGCTTGATGTCTTAGTGATTTATTAGATGGATTGATTAAAGGATTTAAACACATTAAGGGTTTAACACTTAGGATTAAAGTTATACACTCCATCCTAATAGAAGAATACAGGTATAACCCTAATCACAAAATCTTAAAACCTTAAGGGTTTAGTCCTTGATTAAGAGATGAGAAGAGAAGACACAAAGATGACACAAAGGTAAAACTAATGGGAGGACTAATCAAACCCAAATTGTTATCATGCTTGGAAGTTCCTAGGGTTTATGAGGCTTGAAAAAGATCTTCAAGGAAAAGCCACCAAGGAAGAAGCAGGATGAAGGAAGAGAAGCAAGAAGAAGTAAGACAACTTACTTCACTTAAGAAGATAAGTTGCTTGAAGAAAGAAAGTGAGGAAGGAGCATGAATGAGCAAGCTCGTTCTAATTCACAAGTAAAATGCAGCAATGATGCATAAGAGAGATGAGAAGAGATTATGAGAAGTGAAGGAAAATTCACTTCTCAAACACTTACCACCTGAAAAGTTAGCAAAAATAAATGAAATGAAATGAAAATGAAATGAATGCAAGGATGAAAGCCAAAGTCAGAAGCACATTCATGATGCAAATGATGCTATGAGATGGTATGAAAGCATGTCATGGGATGAGGATGATCATACAAAGGATGGGAATGCAAAAGAGACATGTAAGAAGCATGAAAGTTCATGAATGCATATGACATCAAATGAAAGAAAAAGCATGGCAAATGAATGATGCAATGATCAAACATGATTCAAATATGCCCTAAGATGTCTTATATGTCATGTGAATGCACAAAATGTCATGGTCAGTGCATGTATGCAAGCTTATACAAGATGGATGCAAATGAAGATGCAAATTAGGGTTTATGCACAACATGAGATGCAAAACCCTAAGCCTATACAAGTTCACTGTCCAAAGGGGAAGGTCAGAAGCTAAACCTAGAAGGACTTATGAATTTTCTAAGATTATATGGTTTTAAGGGTTATCCTAAGAGTAAAATGTCAAACAAATTGGAAATGCATCATAAAAATGAAAAAACAATATTTTTAAGAACTTGAAACCATGCATAACACAATGCAAAAAGAATCATTCACAAACGCAACTTAGATCAAAAGTTATGAATTTTTGAAGTTAGGGTTAAAAATATTCAAATTTAAGAACTCTAATTCAAATGAAAATTGTCAAAGTGTGATCAAAACCAAAAAGAAATTTGTTTTGTGAGTTTGTAAATGTTTGAAAATGCTCTCTGAATTTTTTTGGGATTTTTAAATACCTAAATGTATTTTTAATTAATTAATTTCCATTAACTAATTAAAAATAATCATTTAAATGATTTAAAAATATTTTTTAATGCAAAAAATAAAAATAAAATTTTTTTTGGGTTCTGAAAATTAATAAAAGATTTAATAAAATTTTTCAGAATTTTTGAAGTATTTTTACTATTTTTTATAAAATGCACAAATTAAATAGAAAGAAAATGAAATAAAATTAATTAAATGGAAAAGTATGAAGATCCAATGATCCAGATTTAAAGTTGGGAGGAAAAGGTAGACTGGCTTGCTAATGAATGGTCTGGATTTGTCCTGACTAATTAAACCTAATTAATTAATTTGATGATGGATTGGGGTTTAATCAGATGATCTGGGACGTCCACCCGCGCGGGTAACTTGGATCTAAGGGCCACAATTCAAACTTAGCTTAATTACAGGATTATGCCCTAACTACTTTTAGGTGACCGGAACAGTGTTCCGGTCATCTTCTCCGGCCATCCATTCTTGCTAACTCACTCAATTCGTAAAATCAAACCACTAAACTCTCCAGAAATGATCCCTAATCCATTCTAAACAAGATTCAGCCATCAAACATCATTTATTTCACATGAACAACAAGATTCGAAGCAAAACGGAAAATTATTCAGAAATTTCAGAAGCTTCATACATGCTTAAAACTTAATCATTTTCAAAACCAAAAGGTGCAGTGTGATCAGTGAAGCATGGAGAACAATCTAAGAACTTAAAAAATTATTTCTGGAAAATTTGTTCTTGATGTTACCTGAAATGGAGCTTTCAAAAATGGCACTGTCTGGACCTTTCCTTGGTACTTTTCTCCTTCTTTTGACTCCCTCTTGCTTCTAGGATGCTTGGCTGAAGCTTTTGTGGACTCTTTTGGAAGTTTGCTGAAGTTCAGTTCAAGGAGGGGCCAAAATCGTGTTTTTGATATGGCTGTGTTTAGGGCAAGATGAAGGGTGGGAAATGATCAGTGATTCATGGTGAGTTGTTCTATGAAGTTTGTTTTGATGTTTGTGGCTTGTGTGATGAGTTTCGAAGAGAAATGCATAAGAGGGAGTTTTTGTGGTTGCTGAGTTGTGGGAGGATTCAGGTTCCAAGCTTATGTGAAATGGCTTGTCTTTGGTACACATATCAATTCTTGATAGGTCAGAGAGTTGTTGGTGGCCTATGCTGATTGGTATGGTTCAATATGCAAAAAGTCAACATTTGTGTAAGTCAAGGCATGGGCTGGTTCAGGCACGGTACAAGGGTATGGCTCGAGTCAGCTTGCTTCAAGGAGGTCCATGGAAGTCATATTTTGTAGTTGGCACAAGTGGCTGAAAAGATTTGATCCATTTTGCAATTTTGGGGAAGTTTGGCCCTTTTTGAATTACTTGAAGTTCAAGGCATGGAATGCAATGTTTCAAAGCTCAAATCTGATCTTTAGAGGTCACATGAGAATGTTGTGAAGTATTTGTGCATATTTGAAGCCTTTAGAATGCCTTATCATGCCATTTTGCAAAATGCCTCTTTGGTGCAAAAGTGAATTTTATGTGATTTTTCCCAACTTTGGAAAGCCATAACTTGAGTTCCAAAATGAATTAGATCTTGTTCTTGTACTTTTTGAAAAGGGAATGATCCAATCTACAACTTTCATGACCAAGAATTTTTCATTTGAAGCATTTTTGGTTGAGAAAGAGGAGGTTGAAAAACTTTCCCAAAATGGAAAGTTTACATTACAAGTCATTTCCATATTTGGCAACTTTTGGTTTAGCCCACTTTTCTTCAAATTTGTGAACTTCAAACCACTTAAATGATCAAATAAATACAATGTAACTTCATTTTGATGAAAAATCCATTGTGGTTCCATGTTGGGGGGCCTCAGATGCCCTGATTTGGCTCTGACTTGCTCAAGAAGTTACCCAATGATCAGATGACTTCCTCAATGAATTTTTCCATCAAACTTGGTATGCATGGCCCTTATATCATATAGAGACCAATATAAACAAGAATGACCAAAAAAATTGGAGTTATGGCCTCTGAAACCAAAACCCTAATTTTAGGTCATCTGTGCAGTTAACCCTGGCTCTGCTTCCATGCCTTTTTCAGTTCTTGTGATCTTCTGACTTTCTTGATCTTGGGAGGATATAATATGATGCTTGAACATACATGGACCCTCTTGAGAAGATTGAAGGCCTTTGGAGTGGCTCAGATGGCTCATGGATTGCTCAGATCACAAACCCTAGATGCAGATGACTTTGAACCAATGCAGTGAAGCAAAAATGCAACATGATATGATATGATTGAACGTATGCAAATGAAAAGATCACAAGCCATGGTGTGAACTTAGTGAGGGAAAATTTGGGGTGTTTACAGTGAGATCTATCGTTTTCAGCTCGATCAACAATTACCAAAGCATCCCTCAGCTTTGTAGGTTGGTTAAATTCAGATCTAGCTCTGTTTTTAGCTTATTTGCATGCTTGTGCCTTAGATCCACCATGTGTTTATGTATTTGTTTGTGTTGATTGAATTGATTGATCGATTTGTGACCGGAGATATGTATTGATGTTTATAAGCTTCATGATGCCATTTGATGTGAATTGATGCATTATTTTCATGTTCATATGCTTGCTGATCTGGTATAAGTTTGTTTGGAAAAGCTGGTTGTAAGCTGATTTTTGCAGGATTTGCTGTTGTCTTAACAGTGTTAACCGGTTAACGGATCGGTTAACCGGTTAATGCACCTGTTTTGTGCTATTTTTATGCAGGTTCTGGCATGGTTAACTGGTTAACGCTTTGGTTAACCGGTTAACACTGAAACAGTGAGCCATTTTTGCCTTATTTTGAGCATGTTTGATCCCCATACTTGTTTTAAATGCTATGGATCATTATATGATCATTGAATATGATTGTTTTGGTGATTTTCTTGCTGATTGATGCGTGCTTCCATATTCTCGACACGTAAATGCTTGTATGTGCAATATTTGGCATGATTGTTTGATCTTGGTTGGTATGAACTTTGAGCATGTCATTGCCATGATTTTATTGATGAACATGTGCTGGAGTTTGGCTAACTTGCAGGGGCTCATGGTAAGAGAAGTGTGGATATTCATCCACATTTCAATTCTTCATCCTTCTCTCTTTTTAAGAGCATTCTCCTTGTGTTTTGATGTGCCTTACGCCATCATGTAATTCAACTCTTTTCTCCCCTTAGGAGCAACTTATCTCCCTTAGAGGAGTAAGTTACTTGCTTGCTCTTGCTTCCTCTTCTTCTTGTTCCACTTTGTTTCTTCTTCTTCATTAGGATAGTTGAAACCTCACTAACCCTAGGACCTCTTTTGCATGATAACATTAGGATTAGTATTTCCCCATTTTAGACTTTTACCTTTTTGCTCCTTTGGTTTCTTTCTCTTCTCATCTCAAAACAAAACCTAAAAAACATTAATAAAAAGAAGTGACTTCTTGTGTAATAGCCATATTCCATGGGGCATATTTATTCATTCCATCTTGGAATAGTACATTTGTCTAGCATGATGCACAAGTCGGATCATGAAGTCATCTTCATCAAGATAAACCCTAAAAAACACTTCTTCATCTTTAATCACTAAAACACCTAATAAATTCAACAAGTCAATGAAATTAAGCCCTTGCCTTTGGAAACAAGTCTTGGATACGTTCTCCTTGCTTGGTGTGCTTGTTCTATTATTCCATCTTGGAATGTAGTGACAAGTATACATTCCATGGAAAAGAGCTTGAGTTCATTCTCTTGTGCCACACAAATAAAAAGCTCTAAAAAACACAAAAAGACAATAATTGTCTTTCCTTCGGGAATTCTTTTCTCATCTCCTTCGCTCTGTCCGTGAACTTGCTTCTTCTTGTCATTATGTAAGACGGTTATGCACTCGTCGTCTGAGTCTGCAACACCTGAGCATTGACATAGACAGTTCAATCCTTAATTCACAAGCAATTGTTTCCACCCCTAGTTAGGGGAACTACGGCGTCTCTGATCCTTATTGTCCAGATGAGGTATGCAGGCAGCGGGGTAGGGCCCGTTCGAGCACAATCTTTATTTTCCCTACATTTTTCCTTTTCATTTCTTTTTTTCAGTTCCCTTTTATTTTCTGTTTTATCCAGTTTAGTTCCATTTCTTTGCAGCAGCTTTCATTTCTTCACCCTTTGAAACAGTTTCTTTGCAAGTGTGGATCCCGTCGGGTACGGCGGACGATCTGGGGTGCTAATACCTTCCCAGGTCGTAACCGACTCCCGACCCCAGTTTCTTTGGTTCGCAGGACCCGTGTCCTTCCTTTTCTTTTCTTCTGGTTTGTATAACATTTCCATTCCCGTTCTTTCGGGATAAAAATGCATGGCTGGCGACTCTATTCTTTTCCGCACCACTTTTGCGTTTGTACCAGGATGGAAATCCCGGGAGCGACAACTGGCGACTCTGCTGGGGAACGAACCTAGAATCTCTGGTTCCCTTGAGAGTCAATCCTAGTGCTTGCGTGTTTCTGTTTTTTATGGGTGTTGATTGTTTGCTGTTGTGTGTTTATTTTACTGTTGGTTATTTACAGTTTTATTTACAGTTTTCAGTATTTATAAGCATGCATCATATATATTATACTAGAGTGTCTGGCTGCTGGTTTCCTTTTTTCTGTGGGATTGGGAACTGTTACTGAGAGATGAGCTCATAACCGGGGCTCGAGTGCACCCTAGGATTTAGAGTGGTTCCACTTTGGCTTCATGGTGTCTTGCTATGTTGGTATTAGTGAGTTCCACACCCAGACTGGCAACCTTCTTGGAAATGTATTGATATCAGAATCTTTCTGGATCATTACAAGACCTCGATAGTTATATGTCTCTAGGGACTGATCATTGAGGACCTTTGTGGAAACATCCCTCTCCAGTGGTGACAGTGGCAGACCACATTTTGTGGCAAACCCATTCGCACCCGAGGGCTACTTTGGGACTCACATAGGATGTCCTGGTTCTTTTATAGGAACTCAGTCAAATCATCTGGTCGTATGACGATAGTATTGTACCCTTCGGGATGAATGTACTATTGTTTCTCGATTCCAGCGCTTGAAACTGGGAACTTATATTGGATGCTTGTTTTTCCCGGACTCATGTTGAGGCCTCCCTGAGTAGTACATAATGCCAAACTGATTCCCTGATTTGGTCATGAGCCATTCCTCGGAAATGGTGAACGTATTATTTCTATTCGGCTTTGAGAGTCCGTGATGTTTGACCCGGAGCACACCCGTGAGATTGGGAGGGGTTTACAGGTTTGCAGGAACCCTTGGTCTCATCATACCTCATTGCCAGTACAGTTCTATGATTTGATAAGGCTACATGGATTTGGACCTTTGATTTTTAGGCTTATTTGAGACTGAATTCTTGTTTATGGGGCTTTGTTCAGAGGATCCTAGTTCTTGGTCACTTGGGTCCCGTGTTCCGTATCCAGACAGTCCCAGTGATTGATCATATGCCTACATTGCATTTGTATTGCATCATACTTGCATTAACTGTTTATGTTTCCATTACAGGTTATCCTTCATCTCAGTACCCAGTTATGGTATTCATTGTTTCTCCAAATGACAGAAATCCAAGAGATACCCAAAAAAAGGAATGTTCATTACACTTTCCCGCAACCAGAGACTGGGAGTATTCAGAAATTGATAGACTTGATGACTGATAAGGCTTTAGCAGATTTCCGGAAGAAATTTGGGAAGGTTTTGAATTATGTGAGCAAACCAACTGTTGATCAGAGGGATAATCTTCATTCTTTATTGCAGTTTTATGATCCTCAACTACGGGTCTTCGTATTTCCGGACTATATCCTGGCTCCTACCTTGGAAGAGATTGCTAGCATCTTGAAGATTTCTATCGGAAAGGGTATTCCTTATTATGCTTCAGGGAAAGCTCCCTCGTATGCAGACATAGCCAGTGCTTGCCACATCAGTGTGCTCAGAATCAAGATGGGTTTAGAAGCTAGTGAGGGGAAAGGAATTGCCTTGGATTTCCTAGTGAGAGAGGCTCACTTGTTTGCCCTGGGGAACAAGTGGGAAGGTTTCAATGCATTACTAGCTTTGATGGTTTATGGGATAAGTTTGTTCCCAGGGGAGAAGGGGTTAATTGGTATAGAGGCAATTTCCATCTTTGTTTAGAAGAATCCAGTACCTACTTTGTTGGGAGATTTTTACTATAATGTTCGTCACAGGAATGAGAAGAGAAAGGGATTCGTAAGCTGTTGTGCACCTTTATTCGCTGATTGGTTTATTAAGTAACTCCCAAAGTCGGGACCGTTCAAAGATTTGAAGATAGATTGGAAGTGGTCAAGAGAATTGATGGGCCTTACATCGGCCGATATAGCTTGGGGAAGTAACATAGACTTATTGGGAAAATAAATGATTATCAGTTGTGGAGGGTTTACCAATGTACCGTTGCTGGGTAGGAAAGGAATAATCAATTATAATCCCATGCTGGTTCGGAAACAGTTTGGTTACTCTTTGAAAGATCCTCCCTCTGCTGAAGAAATTTTGGAATCGTTGTATGCACCATTGGAAGGGAATGAGAAGCTAGTCACTCAGGCGTTTCAGGCTTGGGAGGTGAGGTTAAGTAAGGGAAAGAAAGAGTTTGGAAAAGTGGACGCTAAGACTTATGCCTCTTTTACTGCTTGGATCCAAAGGAGGGTCGATACCTTTTTCCTTACATTTTCAGTTGAGGCACCACTATATCCAAAGGAGGTATCGGTACAAACCATTGTTTCTCTTGAAGATTACAAGAAGTTGGAAGCTCAATTGCACGAGGTTCGGGTAGAGAATTCTGAAATGGCTAGTTTGTATCACCGTGCCAATCATGCTAAGCAAGAAGCGGAAGAAAAGCTACAGAAGATGCAGGACACCTTGGCAGCTAAAGAAAAGGATTTTGCTGGGAGATAAGCTCACTTTCAGAAATTAGGGTTAACAAAGTCAAAGAGAGAAGAAGAGCACGGGAAGATTGTAAAGACTCTCAGAGAAGCGCGTCAATCCGTTGCTTGGTTACAGGGTCAAAGAGAACAGGAGCAGAAGAAGTATAAAGAAAAGGAAGAGTTCTTTGAAGCGCATATGGCATTCAAGAAGGAAGAGGTCGAACAAGCCCACAAGATACGAAGGGAAAAGACTCAGCAATGGGAATAGAGCCAGCTGGCCTTGGAGGAAGAAATGAAGGAGATCGCAGATCTTAAGTTGAGAGCAGGCATCAAGAAGAGCCGAACATAGGTGGTAACTGCATGAGAGGAGCATGGATTGTCCTTTTAGCTTAGGGTTTTAGTTTATTGTTATTCAGACGACCTACAGGCTTGTTGTAGGAGTATTGCTTTATCTTTCTGTCTTTTGCGTTAAATTGTAACCCTTTGGGGAATGCTGATTTTGTCTATAACTCTGATTGTTGGTTCGTTCATGTTATGCAATGATACTTTCCAATTACCGTTTCTGAATGAGCAAAGTTGGTTGTCCTAAGCCGTCAGGGTCTGAATACTCCTCAAAATAGTTTGAAAAGTCAGTTTCCAAAAGGTCATCTGGAGTATTTTCCGTCAAAATACCAGAACTGGGGCACATTAATGCCTGGACATGGGAAGATGAATAGTTGCATTGCATGCATATAAAGGGTTTGTTGTTTTGCAGGTATTTCTCCAGCGTTCTAACGTTCATGTCACTTTCAGGCACTATAGCTCCCGAGAAGGTTCAGTGACAGTCAACGGTGCACAGATACCCTACAAAGGTGAACCGAGAAAGAGAAATGGAACAGATGCAAGCAGATCTGGCTGACTTGAGGACGAGAATGGACAACTTTATGACCCTCATGGCGGGGATGGGTCAAACTCAAGAGCGTTTGCATGAGATGGTAGAGAACAATAAGGCCAGGAACAATGGGACAGTAGATGGAGGCAATCATAACGGGGCTGGCGCTCGTCATGTTGAGATCCCTGTAGTGCAACCAGGGGTCACTATTATCAATGATGGAGTGAACAATCAGCAGATGGATGGGCAAGATGAGCAGTTCACTTTGCTGGATGAGGTAGAAGGCCAAGGGGTTGAGATGAATAGAAAGTTCGAAGAAATGGCTGAGCAGATTCGTATCATTCAATCTCAGAGTTCTCTAGGGTTCGACATCAATGATCTGGGCTTGGTGCAAGGGGTGAGGATTCCCTACAAGTTCAAGGTTCCTACTTTTGATAAGTACAACGGCACGGTGTGCCCGAAAACTCATCTTCAGTCGTTTGTGGGAAGGATTGATGCGCATACAGATGATGCGAAGCTGTGGATGTATTACTTCCAGGATAGTCACGTAGGAGCTTCCTTGGAATGGTATATGAAGCTTAGCAGGGTCAATATCCGAAGCTGGAAGGATTTGGATGAGGCATTTGTGAAGTAGTATCAGTATAATTTGGATATGGCTCCAAATCGTGCCCAGTTGCAGACAATGTCTCAGAATGCTAAGGAAGGGTTCAAAGAGTATGCCCAGAGGTGGCGTCAGCTTGCTGCTCGAGTGCAACCTCCCTTGCTAGAGAATGAAATGGCAGATATGTTTATGGGAACGCTGCAGGGGGTGTTTATCGAGAGACTGGCGTCTTGTTCGGCGACCAGGTTCAACGACATCGTAATAGCTGGAGAGAGGGTTGAGACTCTTCTAAAGATGGGAAAGATTCAAGACACTAGTGCAAGTAGCTTAAGCAGTGTGAGAAAGGCTTTCAGTGGACCTCCAAGAAGAAGGGAGGGAGAGACTAACGCTGTGTTCGGTCGAGGTCGAGGCCGCGGATACAGAGGATCTTATGAGCAGGTGGCAGCTGTCACCATCCCCACAGGTCCTGTGCAACAGCAGCAACATCAACAACAGCCGTAGCGTAATAACTATCAGCAAATGCCTTATTAGCAGAGGCAGGCTCGTCCAGCTAACAGGGTGCATGAAGCCATCCCAATGACGTACACGGAATTACTTCAGAGGTTTCTGGAATTGAATTTGGTTCAGCTAAGGACGTTAGCACCACCTCCACCTGGAGAGCTTCCAGTGGGGTATGATGCTAATGCAAGATGCGCATTTCATTCAGGAGCTTCCGGGAACTCAACAGAGAAGTGCAGGGCATTGCAGCATAAGGTCCAGGACCTGATTGATTCAAAGGCAATTAACTTTGCACCGCCTCCAAATGTTACTTCGAACCCCATTCCAAATCATGGAGGGGCCAGGATAAATGCTGTTGACAGTGGCAAGAGGTTGAACCTGATATCGAATGTGGATGAAGTGAAGACTTCCTTGTTAGTTGTGAAGGACAGATTGCTGAAAGGGCAGGTATTCCCAGGGTGTGATTATGACTGCGAGGATTGTTTGAATTCCGTTAATGGTTGTGGGGATTTGAAAGCTGGACTGCAGTGCTTGATTGACGAGGGGTCGCTACAGTTTGACAAAGTTGATGACAGAAATGATTGTGTGTCTACAGTGACAATCTATTTTGATCCTGCTAAAGTTCCTGTCCGGAGAGAACCGGTAACCATTTATGTCCCCAAAGAGAGTCCAATGACCATTACTGTTCCGGGACTAGTCCCTTATGCTGATGACAAAGCCATCCCGTGGCACTATGGCTCGGATGTGTACGTAGAAGGCCAGAAAGTGGAGAGTCAAGCGGTAACAATTGACCTGACTGTTGTGAATGTTGGAGGAGTGGGGGGATTTACGCGAAGTGGACGTCTTTTCGCTCCTCAAGCTCTTAGAGGTGATCCTGAAGTTGAATCTGCTGCAAAGGCTAAGGGTAAACAGGCAGCAACTGAAGAGATGACAACTCCTGCTGCCGGTCAGGGCACTTTTGAAAAGAAAGTCGAGGAGTTCATGAGGATAATTAAGAAAAGCAACTATAAGGTGGTTGAACAGCTGAACCAGACCCCGTCCAAGATATCCATTATGTCGTTGCTGATGTGTTCCCAAGCTCGTCGAGAGGCTTTGATGAAAGTTTTGCAAAAGGCGTATGTACCACAAAAGTTAACTGTCAACCAGTTGGAGGCTGTGGTAGGCAGCGTGAACGCCAGTCATGGGTTGGGATTCACAGATAGGGATCTCACTTCTGAAGGACGCAATCACAACAAAGCCTTGCATATCACCATGGAGTGCAAGGGTGTTGTTCTATCACACGTCCTGGTAAATACAGGCTCTTCTCTCAATGTGCTCCCTAAGAAGGCTCTGATGAAGTTGAACGTTGACGGCATCGTCTTGCGACCCAGTGATTTGATTGTGAAAGCTTTCGACGGGGACCGAAGATCTGTGTTTGGGGAGGTGGAGCTACCAGTGAAGATTGGGTCTCAGGTATTCAAGAGTATATTCTATGTTATGGATATTCAACACACTTATAGCTGTTTGCTGGGACGTCCCTGGATTCATGCAGCCAGCGCAGTGACATCCACGTTGCATCAGAAATTGAAGTACGTGGTAGACGGCCAGGTTATCACTGTGTGCAGAGAAGAAGACATTTTCGTGAGCCATCTGTCAACCTTCAAGTATGTGGAAATGGACGGGGAGATCTATGAGACGCTTTGTCAAGCTTTTGAGGCGGTCAATGTCAACACTTTGTCTCTAACAGTTCAGAACAGTGAGAAGGAAGGGACTCCTATCTACTCCTACAGGTAAGCTAAGGAGGTAGTTCAATCCGGAAATTCCCAGGGCATGGGCAAGCTATTAGAAGTGGAAAAGAAGGACGTCAAGTTCGGTCTCGGATATCAACCTGGCCAGTCCAGCTGGTCTCGGGGCAGTAAGCCCATAACATTCACAAGCGCTGGAATGCTCGACTACAACCATGTTTGTGCAACAGACGCCGATGAGGATAATGACTGCGACTTGGATAACTGGATTCACCCATGCGTACCTGGGGAGGAGCTCCGTAACTGGTCTGCTGAAGATTTTGTTCAAGTTACTTGGCAGTCAAAGTAATTTTCTTTATTTCCATTTTTATCATACTGCATGTCAAATCTGGCACCCTGCCCAAGGTGTACGGATCCATTTGTAGGGCCACCATGTTTTAATGTATTGACTTTTTCCATGAAATAAAGGACATTTTTAAGCAAATTGTGTTCTCTTTCTTTCATTTTAAAATTTTCACAAATAAAATGGCAATGTTTTTCTTTCCAGTGTTTTTGTGTGTTTACGTCTCCTACAGATTCTGAAATAAGCACATCATTTGTGCAGTGCTGATCATCCGGATTCCCGTGATAACGTTCCTGCTATGACTATGCATGACTTCGACAATTCTATCTACCAAGCTGATGAAGGGGTTGAGGAAGACTGTGAACTCCCTGAAGAATTGGTCAGGTTGTTGAAACAAGAGGAAAGGTTCATTCAGCCTCATCAGGAAGAAATAGAGATCATCAACATCGGATCTGAAGATGTAAAGAGATAGATCAAGATCGGGGCCAGTCTGCAGGCCGAGGTCAAGAGAAAGTTGATTGGTATGCTACGTGAGTATGTGGATATCTTCGCCTGGTCGTATCAGGATATGCCATGGTTGGATACTGACATCGTTGTGCACAAGCTGCCGCTGAAGGAAGACTGTCCTCCCGTGAAACAAAAGTTGAGAAGAACTAGCCCTGATATGGCTATGAAGAACAAGGAGGAAGTTCAGAAGCAGTGGGATGTCGGGTTCCTTGTTGTTACTAGTTACCCACCTTGGGTAGCTAACATCGTGCATGTACCGAAAAAAGATGGCAAGGTCCGGATGTGTGTCGATTATCGGGATCTAAACAGAGCAAGTCCAAAAGATGACTTTCCATTACCTCACATCGATGTGCTGGTAGATAACACCGCTCAGTTCTCGGTATTTTCTGTCATGGATAGCTTCTCTGGGTATAATCAAATCAAGATGGCACCAGAAGACATGGAGAAAACGATGTTCATTACCCCGTGGGGTACATTCTGTTACAAGGTTATGCCCTTTGGATTGAAGAATGTCGGGGCAACGTATCAACGGGCTATAGTAATCTTGTTCCACGATATGATACATAAAGAAATTGAATGCTATGTGGACGATATGATCACCAAGTCCCAGGACGAAGAAGGGCATCTGGTCAATCTCAAAAAGCTATTTGATAGATTGATAAAGTAAAGATTGAGGTTGAATCCAAACAAGTGCACATTCGGAGTGCGTTCTGGTAAGTTGTTGGGTTTCATTGTTAGTCAGAGGGGAATCGAGGTGGATCCTGCAAAAGTAAAAGCAATACAAGATATGCCTGCACCGAAAACAGAAAAAGAAGTGCGTGGGTTTTTAGGGAGATTAAACTACATTTCAAGGTTTATATCTCATCTAACTGCCACATGCGAGCCAATATTCAAATTGTTAAGAAAAGAGCAAATGGTCAGGGGGAATGAGGACTGTCAAAGAGCCTTTGAAAAGATAAAAGAATATTTGCAGGAGCCTCCGATTCTAATGCCTCCAGTTCCAGGACGGCCGCTTATCATGTACTTGACTGTGTTAGAAGGGTCGATGGGGTGTGTTCTAGGCCAACATGACGAGGTTGGTCGAAAAGAGCATGTTATTTACTACCTTAGCAAAACGTTTACCGACTGTGAATCCCGTTACTCACTGCTCGAGAAAACTTGCTGCGCTTTGGTATGGGCTGCTCGCCGACTGAGGCAGTACATGTTGACCCATACCACATTGCTAATCTCAAAAATGGACCCCATCAAGTACATTTTCGAGAAACCAGCATTAACCGGAAGGGTTTCAAGGTGGCAAATGATCTTAATAGAGTATGACATACATTATACTTCCTAGAAAGCCATCAAAGGAAGTGTATTATCAGATTATCTTGCACATCAACCGCTTGAGGACGACTATCAGCCGATGAAGTTTGATTTCCCTAATGAGGACATCGTGTACCTCCAAGCAAGAGATTGCGAGGAACCACTTCCGGAGGAGGGGCCTGACCCCGAATCCAGATGGAAGCTGATGTTTGATGGGGCAGTCAATATCAATGGACGCGGAGTTGGTGTTGTTCTTATCACTCCCGAAGGTGTTCATTTCCCCTTCGCTACCAGAATAACTTTTGGCTGCACCAACAATGAAGCGGAATACGAGGCATGCATAATGGGAATAGAGGAGGCTATTAATCTTCGGATTAAGACCATCGAGATATTCGGGGATTCAGCCCTCGTCATCAATCAAATTACTGGCAAGTGGTATACACATCAAGAACATTTAATTCCTTATAGGGATTACGCCAGAAGACTTTTGACGTTCTTCACAACGGTTAAGCTTCAGTACATACCACGAGATGAGAATCAATTTGCCGATGCATTGGCCACCCTCTCTTCGTCCATTAAAGTCTTGTGTTGGAACTATGTACCCAGGATCCACATTTCCAGGCTCGACACACCAGCTCATGCTTTCTCTGTAGACGCAGTTTCTGATGAGAAACCTTGGTATTTTGATATCAAGCTTTTCCTGGAAAAACAAGAATACCCAGCCGGGGCATCATCCAATGACAAGAAGACCTTGCGACGGCTTGCTGCTAGCTTCTTCTTGAATACAGATGGGGTTTTGTATAAGAGGAACTTTGACATGGTCTTGCTTAGATGCGTGGATAGACACGAAGCAAGCCTGTTAATGCAAGAAATCCACAAGGGATCTTTCGGTACTCATGAAGGAGGGCATGTTATGGCTAAGAAGTTGTTGAGGTTAGGATACTATTGGCTAACAATGGATGCAGACTATTGCTCGTACGCCCGTAAGTGCCACCAGTGCCAGATTTATGCAGACAAAGTGCATGTTCCTCCTAGCCCGCTCAACGTCATGTCATCTCCTTGGCCCTTTTCTATGTGGGGCATTGACATGATCGGAAAGATAGAGCCTACTGCTTCGAACGGTCATCGTTTCATCCTGTTTGTGATCGATTATTTCACAAAGTGGGTTGAAGCAACATCTTATGCCAATGTCACTCGTCAAGTGGTAGCCAGATTTCTAAAAAGAGACATCATTTTCAGATACGGAGTGCCCGAGCGAATCATTACTGACAATGGTTCCAACTTAAAAAACAAGATGATGGCAGAGCTGTGTCGGGACTTTAAGATTCAACATCACAATTCTTCTCCTTACCGGCCAAAGATGAATGGCGCGGTAGAGGCGGCTAACAAGAATATCAAGAAGATTATGCAGAAGATGGTGGTCACTTACAAAGATTGGCCTTAGATGTTACCATTTGCATTATATGGGTACCGAACGTCGGTCAGGACGTTAACCGGGGCAACTCCTTTCTCCTTAGTGTATGGCATGGAAGCAGTCTTGCCTGTTGAGGTAGAAATTCCTTCATTGCGTGTGATGATGGACGTGAAGCTTAATGAGGCTGAGTGGGTACGTGCCCGACACAATCAGTTGTGCCTAATTGAGGAAAAGAGATTAGCGGCTATCTGTCATGGTCAGCTTTATTAGAGGAGAATGAATTGAGCATTCGACCAACGAGTACGTACTCGGGAGTATCAAGTAGGCAAGCTTGTGCTCAAAAGGATTATTCCTCCAGGTTCAGATTACATGGACAAGGGGACCCCAAACTACGAAGGCTAATTCATAGTGAAGAAAGTTTTCTCAAGTGGGGTGCTGATGCTCACTACTATGGATGGATAGGATTTACAGTCTCCTGTTAACTCAGACGCACTTAAAAAATACTTCGCCTAAAAAGACCTGTTGGACACAAAAACATAATTAAAGTCCAGGCAAGAAAAGGGCATCCCGGCGAGCTAAAAACAGAATAAAAAGCTCGGGCAAAAGTTAGGGAAATAAAAAAAAATGTACACCCGCTGAGTTGAAAAGCCACATCGGACAGCTCAGGCAAAAAAGGGTATACCGGTGGATTGAAAACTCGAAAGGGCGATCCACGCAAAACAAGGGAATAAGCGAACAACTGTGATCCGGGTAATCTGAACCAAATCACCGTTTCGTGCAATCTGACAATATCAGAAGGATATGAATCAGTCCCCTCATCTTTTTCAAAAAGCAAAGGCATGAACATAAAGTTTTGAAGACATGCTGATCATAGCAAGAAGGAAACTCATTGGAATGTCGTGCACATTACCACTAGGATAGTTTCTTTTCTAAATATTATGGTAGCTATCTCTTTCCAGGTAGTTGCTTCCTGATGTAAAACTTTGCCTATTCAGAGGCCATTCAATAAAAGAGTATTCAATCATAAAGCCGTGTTGCGTGGTGTTTACTTTGTTTGCAAAAAGTGTCTTGAATTTTTGGCAAAAGAACATTGCATTTGAAACATGTTTGATTTTTCTGGAAAAAAAATTTACATTGCAGGGAAGCAATTAAAATTGTCTTTGAGTGTCGGGTGATAATGGATGAACAGATCATACCATGCAAGTCCCCGGGGCACATATGCGTATACTGTTGTTGTAGGTTTTGCAGGGCGATGTTGCACTTCCCCAAGCAGAGAATGCTCCCCAGCTGAGCTATAGCAGTGAGATCCCTAGCAGAACTTCAAATCTAATCAAAGTTGATTCCCTCCCTAAGTGGTTGTTCTTCACGAGAAAGACATGGTAATTCCCAGTAGAGTTCAGAGGGAATCGTCCCCAGCCGAGCTAGAGCAAGTGAGATCCTTAGTAGAGTTGCAAACCTAACCGAAGAGGTTCGTCACCAATCGGGGTCCTTATGGACTATCCCTAACAAGGTTTATTTAACAAAGCATATGAATGTTTGTTTCCCTAGTAAAGTCCCCAGCCGGGTCTGAAGGTCGTCATTTCCCTGCAGAGTCGTAATCGAGATTCACCCCATCATCGAAGTACTCCCCAGAGAAGTTGTCAATCTATTTTGACCATGCGATGATACGAACCGTCGTTGATCTCCCCCAGTTAGAGTCAGGCATTGTCAAAGTCTCTTGACTCGTATCCCCTGCAGAGTCGGGATTATTGTTGCCAATCAGGGCATTCTGTGATTGCTCGTCTGCATCGCCTGGCACTCGTCTGTGCTGAATATCCATTTGTGCTCGTCCGCATTCTTCAGCACTCGTCTGTGTTTGAAACCTGATAGATGTCCGTCTTCATTCCCAGCACTCACGCGTTCGCGAATTACACTCCGTCCATGTCTCCCCGACAGAGTGGTATGTCCTACTGGGACGTCATTGCTCGTATGCTTTCCCCAGCAGTCGCCTATGGATGGTATATTTTGTTGCTCGTCCGCATTCTTCAGCATTTGTCTGTGTTTGGTATAGTTGATGCTCGTCTGCACTGCACAACACCTGTCTGTGTTTTATGATTGATAAACTGCTCATCTGCATAGTCTCCAGCACTCGTCTGTGTTCGAAATTTAATGATGCTTCTCCAACACTCGTCTGTGTTTGGAATCTAATGGTGCTCCCCCAGCACTCGTATGTGCTTGATGTCAGCTGGATGTCCGTCCGCACTCCCCAGCACTCGCTCGGTCATGAAATTTCCCCCCGCAGAGTTGTGTTTCTTAGTGGGATGTCATTGCTCGTCTGCATGTTCCTTAGCACTCGTATGTGTTTACAGTTTGATAACTGCTCGTCTGCATAGTCCCCAACACTCGTCTGTGTTTGAACTTATGTGTTGCTCGTCTGCACCCTCCAGCATTCGTCTGTGTTTGTTATCTGTTTGAAGCCTATTTGCATTGATTGGATACTCGTCTGTATTGCTGCCCCAAACACTCGTTTGTGTTTAAGTTTACCCATATGTGCTGATTTGATAATCACTCCAAGTGCTCGTCTGTGTTGGATTTCTTGTATTCGTCCGTATCAGTGGCTGGTATTCGTCTATATCATCGCCTGAAGCGCTCGTCTGTGTTTCTTGGATCATCGTCTGATATTCGTTTGTATCATTGACTTCTGGAGCTCGTTTGTGTTCTCTTGAAGATCATCTAATACTCGTCCGTATTAAAGAGGTTTGAAGTCCCGACGTTGGGATTAAACGTCAAAATGGTTACTGGTCCTGGCGTAACAGGTTTATCCGAAGGAGCTTCGTCTGTCTCAAGCACCGCTCATCTACGCAAGATTTGTGAAGAGGGTTCGTCAAATCCTAATGTTGCACCTGGCGTAACAGGTTCATCCAAAGAAGACTCGTCTGTCTTAGCCCATATGTCCACGAATAACATATGAAGAGGGTTCGTCTATCCTGATTATGCATGTCTATCCCACAGACTTAAGTACATCATCGGTCCTGGCGTAATATGTTTATCCAAAGGAGGTTCGTCTGTCTCAGATCCTACATTGCAAAATGTATGAGGGCTCGTATGTCCAGCACCTGGCGTAACAGGTTTGTTCGAAGAGGGCTCGTATGTCTAGCACCTGGCGTAACAGGTTTGTTCGAAGAAGACTCGTCTGTCTAAGTTTTGCTATCCAAAGTAACAATTTAGGTTGGAAGGAGCTTGTCTGCTTTCTCCCCACTCCAGTCACCAAAGCGTCATTTGGTTGGGTTTATTTTCCATTGCTTTCATTCTCCAGCAGAGTGCAAATTTCAGGTCTTCTTGGTATTCAACCACAGTACATCTCGAACGATCGATAGCCCGTGCTACCGTCCTTTTCAGATTAACAGTTGCTTGAATATGGGCAGCTGTAATACCCCAAATTTGCCCTCTCCTGTTTAGCATCATCATCATATCATAATCATCATAAGCATGTCATATATTTAGCATATTGCATAGAAAAATGAAGCATGACACTTGCATATTCCAACATAAGGCACATGATCAATCATCAGGGGAATTCGAAGTTCACAGGGCATTTTACAAGGTTGACATCAGGGTCAAAGCATTAGAAAGGATTGAGGATCAAAATCAGATCAAAACGGTTGGTACCAGCTTATTTTTGAAGGTTCCCACCAAAAGGAGGGAAATTCAAAATTCACTGGCGTTAACCGGTTAACGGATTGGTTAACCGGTTAACGGCCACGAATTTTGAATTTCCAGCAGCAATTCAGCATGTGTGATTTTTGTTCCAATTTCCATTTTTCTGATTTTTATTCATTTTGAATTAATTGGAAATTAAAAGGAAGGATCTAGAGCACTTATCCAAGCCTAATCCCATTGCTACATCCTAATCACACTACCCAAACCATACTTTTGGATCCCAAGCCTAATTTTTGGGCCCCAAACCTAAACCATATTTAATCATTTCTCTCCAAACCAAAAGGACTCTCTCACAATTTTCACTCTCATTTTTCTGAATTTTCATTCCTCTCACTCACAATTCTCTCACTTTTCTCTCCCAATTTTCCAAATCACTCAAAGTTCCTCTTTGAAGATCACATAACCTTGTCTTGAGGTGTGTAGATCTTGGAACTAGACCTCCATCCATAGCTTCATTGCATCCTTTTTCTGGTTTAAGTGGTGATTCAGATCTGGTTTGAGATCTAGAAGTGCTTTTGGATCCAAAATTCTGCATCAAGAGCTTGTTCTTGCATTTATTTTGCACGGAGTGTGAAGCTTAGCATCGGATCTTTTAAGTTTTGCACGAGATCTATCGTTTTCGCTCGATCAAAAATTACCAAAGCATCCCTCAGCTTTGTAGGTTGGTTAAATTCAGATCTAGCTCTGTTTTTAGCTTATTTGCATGCTTGTGCTTTAGATCCACCATGTGTTTGCGTATTCGCTTGTGTTGATTGAATTGATTGATCGATTTGTGACCGGAGCTATTTAGTGATGTTTATAAGCTTCATGATTCCATTTGATGTGAATTGATGCATTATTTTCATGTTCATATGCTTGCTGATCTGGTATAAGTTTGTTTGGAAAAGCTGGTTGTAAGATGATTTTTTCAGGATTTGTTGTTGTCTTAACAGTGTTAACCGGTTAACAGAATGGTTAACCGGTTAACGCACCTGTTTTGTGATGTTTTTATGCAGGTTCTGGCATGGTTAACCGATTAACACTTTGGTTAACCGGTTAACGCTTTGGTTAACCGGTTAACACTAAAGCAGTGAGCCATTTTTGCCTTATTTTGAGCATGTTTGATCCCCATACTTGTTTTAAATGCTATGGATCATTATATGATCATTGAATATGATTGTTTTGGTGATTTTCTTGCTGATTGATGCGTGCTTCCGTATTCTCGACACATAAATGCTTGTATGCGCAATATTTGGCATGATTGTTTGATCTTGGTTGGTATGAACTTTGAGCATGTCATTGCCATGATTTTATTGATGAACATGTGCTGGATTTTGGCTAACTTGCAGGGGCTCATGGTAAGAGAAGTGTGGATATTCATCCAAATTTCAATTCTTCGTCCTTCTCTCTTTTTAAGTGCTTTCTCCTTGTGTTTTGATGTGCCTTACGCCATCATGTAATTCAACTCTTTTCTCCCCCCTAGGAGCAACTTATCTCCCTTAGAGGAGTAAGTTGCTTGCTAGCTCTTGCTTCCTCTTCTTCTTGTTCCTCTTTGTTTCTTCTTCTTCATTAGGATTGTTGAAACCTCACTAACCCTAGGACCTCTTTTGCATGATAACATTAGGATTAGTCTTTCCCCATTTTAGACTTTTACCTTTTTGCTCCTTTGGTTTCTTTCTCTTCTCATCTCAAAACAAAACTTAAAAAACATTAATAAAAAGAAGTGACTTCTTGTGTAATAGCCTTATTCCATGGGGCATATGTATTCATTCCATCTTGGAATAGTGCATTTGTCTAGCATGATGCACAAGTGGGATCATGAAGTCATCTTCATCAAGATAAACCCTAAAAAACACTTCTTCATCTTTAATCACTAAAACACCTAATAAATTCAACAAGTCAATGAAATTAAGCCCTTGCCTTTGGAAACAAGTCTTAGATACGTTCTCCTTTCTTGGTGTGCTTGTTCTATTATTCCATCTTGGAATGTAGTGACAAGTATACATTCCATGGAAAAGAGCTTGAGTTCATTCTCTTGTGCCACACAAATAAAAAGCTCTAAAAAAACACAAACAAACAATAATTGTCTTTCCTTCGGGAATTCTTTTCTCATCTCCTTCGCTCCGTCCGCGAACTTGCTTCTTCTTATCATTATGCAAGACGGTTACGCACTCGTCGTCCGAGTCTGCAACACCTGAGCATTGACATAGGCAGTTCAAGCCTTAATTCACAAGCAATCGTTTCCACCCTTAGTTAGGGTAACTACGGCGTCTCTGATCCTCATTGTCTAGATGAGGTATGTAGGCAGCGGGGTAGGGCCCGTTCGAGCACAATCTTTATTTTCCCTACATTTTTCCTTTTCATTTCTTTTTTCCAGTTCCCTTTTATTTTCTTTTTTATCCATTTTAGTTCCTTTTCTTTGCAGCAGCTTTCATTTCTTCACCCTTTGAAACAGTTTCTTTGCAAGCTTGGATCTCGTTGGGTACGGCGGGCGATTTGGGGTGCTAATACTTTCCCATGTCGTAACCGACTCCCGAACCCAGTTTCTTTGGTTCGCAGGACCCGTGTCCTTCCTTTTCTTTTCTTCTGGTTTGTGCAACATTACCATTCCCGTTCTTTCGGGATAAAAATGCATGGTTGGCGACTCTATTCCTTTCCGCGCCACTTTCGCGTTTGTACCAGGATGGAAATCCGGGGAGCGACAGTATGCATATGTTGAATTGCATGGCATGATATCCCATGACACTGGGAATGCTATGCTTTGAGTATGCAAATGAAATAAGGAAAATGCAAAGGGATCTCCTGATATGGAAGTAACAAATCCCTGCTGACTCTACTGAGAATACAAATGATCACTGATTTGATCCCGGAAATCCCTGCGGGGATAATATCTCTACTGGAGAATAATGTACAATCCGTCTGTTTCAAATTTGGTGCGCTTGCCAAAAATAAATTGGAATTTATATTTGAGGACCCTACTATGGGATACTTCAACCATTTGGGGTGAATCCCAATCATAAAACTCCGGTAGGGGATTGACAACTTTCCGACTTGGTTGGGGAACAATCTTGTCAAGACTCTGCTGAAGAGAACTTTCTGCCAATCTGAATTCTTTCCAACCTCTGTGGGGAAGGGAAGCACTCGGTTGGCTATCAGGATAACTTGGATTCTTGTAAGAAATACTTCACTGTGGGAAAATAATTCTTTGTTTGGTGATTATCAATCTTTATTGTTCTGTTAGAGCAAGGAAACCTATCAAGATCTGATGGGGAAGAGAAAAAATCCATCTGAGATCTGCTGAGGAAACAGGAACCATCCTAGATTTGTTGGGAAACATAATAAAGGAAACCTTTTGAAGAGAAAAGGTCCATGATGTACTCTACTGGACATAGCTTGCATCCGCTTGTCGGGAATAACGAAACTAAAACACATCTTGTTAGGGAGGAAAGATTTCAAGGAGTTTCATGATGGGGATCATTTGTTTTTGCTTGGACTTTACCTCAAGAGGATTTTACAAAAGACCTGGTGTCTTTAAACTCTTGGGTATCATAGAGATCATATGAATTCGAGTAATAACCTTGATGGGAAAATACTCATTATCAACACAGAAAGGCTTGTAGCTGTTGGAAGTATTGAACGTGAGAATCGGCTTGACGAGCGACCGCTAGATCGGTAATGGACTCAATCAATAAAAGTTGTGACAAAAGGGGGACATATAAACCCTTCATAAGTACAGTTGTCCCAGTACTCTGAACCCTAAATAGACTAACGAATCGTCAAAAGGGATTAATGTCTTTTGAACATACTTCAATCTTTCTCTTGAACTCTCCATGAGATTGCTACCCGCAAACAAAAGATATGAACATATGCCCCGGGGTATTGCATGGTTTGAAGACACCGCCCGAATTAATCAACATCCAAAGAAATTTTAAATGTTTTCCTTGCACATGTTATTGTAAAGCTACCATGTTTTCAAATGCAATGTTTATAAAAAATTCGTACGTTTTTGCAAACAAAACAGTAAAATGAAAATAATAAGCTTTTGAATGAAGTTAAATTTATTGATTGGAAATCCTGAAGTCGGCAAATACATTAGGAAGAAAACCCTAGAAAGAGGTGATTGTTGTAAATTGAAAAAAATAAACTACCCTAATGGCTACGTAAAAATGGTATTCCACTGAGTTCTGATCCTGCTATAACTAGTATGTCTTCATCCGATCTTTCCTTCTAAGGAGTGATTTGACCGATTCTTATCCTTGGAAATGTCAGTTTGACTAAAACGATGATGTGATACAGATACCCAAATCGCAGTTGTTTACTTAATCCCTTTTTGCATGGACCGCCCTTTCGGGTTTTCAATCCACTAGGATACCCTTTTTTGCCTGAGTTGTCCAATGTGGATTTTCAACTCACCGGGTGTTCATTTTTTTTATTTATATCCCTAATTTTCGCCCAAACCTTTTATTTTGTTTTTGGTTCACTAGGATGCCCTTTTTTTGTCTGGACTTTTATTTTTTTTTGTCCAGCGGGTCTCTTTTATACAAAGTATTTTTTAACTGCAGTTGAATTGACAAGGGACGGGAAGTCTTTGCCATCCATGGTTGAAAAAATTAAGACCTCACCAAAGAAGACCTTTTTATTCACAAATGGACCTTCATAGTTGAGATTCCACTTGCCCCTGTGATCTGTATTAGGAGTAAGGATCCTCTTGAGCACCATATCTCCAACTTGGTAAACCCGAGGACGCATTTTTTAATCAAATGCCTATTCATCCTCCTTTGATAGGTTAAGGTAGCATCTCACGCCAATCTTTATATGTGACAACCATTTTCTGCACAATCTTCTTAATATTCTTATTGGATGCCTCGACGGCACCATTCCTCTTTGGGTGATAAGGAGAATAATTATGATGTTTAATCTTGAAGTCCCGACACAATTCAGCCATCATTATGTTATTCAGATTAGAACCATTGTAAGTAATGATTCTCTTGGGCACTCCATAGCGACAAATGATGCCCCTCTTCAGAAATCGGGCAACCACTTGCTTGGTGACGTTGGCATAAGACGATGCTCCAATCCACTTTGTGAAGTAGTCAATAGCGACCAAGATGAAACGATGGTCGTTAGAAGCAGTAAGTTCAATCTTTCCGATCATATCAATGCTCCACATTGCAAAAGGCCATGGTGAAGACATGATATTCAACGGATTTGGAGGCACGTGCACTTTATCTGCGTAGAACTGACATTTATGACACCTGCGGGCGTGCTTGCAATAATCTGACTCCACTGTTATCCAGTAATATCTTGATCTTAATAATTTCTTTGCCATTGCGTGCCCTCCGGCATGGGTACCGAATGATCCCTCGTGAACTTCTTGCATTAACATGTCTGCTTCGTGTCTATCCACGCATCTGAGCAAAACCATGTCAAAGTTACTCTTGTATAACACATCGTATGGATTCAGGAAGAAACTACCAGATAATTTTCTCAAAGTCTTTCTATCTTTATTAGATGCCCCTTCCGGGTATTCCCGCCTTTTCAAGAAACATTTGATATCGTGAAACCATGGCTTTTTATCGTCCATCGCATCGACTACAAACATAAAAGCTAGCCTGTCGAGATAGGGCACATCAATCTTAGGCACATAGTTCTACTAAAACACTTTGATCATAGAGGATAATGTTGCCAAAGCATCGACAAACTTGTTTTCGTCACAAGGTATATGGCGTAGCTTCACTGTTGTGAAGAAGGTCAATAGTCTTCTTATGTAGTCTCTATACAGGATCAAATTAGGTTGATGGGTATACCAATTTCCATTGACTTGATTGATTACTAAGGCTGAATCTCCAAGTATATTGAGGGTCTTAACTCGCAAGTTAATCGCCTCCTCTATTCCTATCATACAAGCATAATATTCTACTTCGTTGTTGGTGCATTCAAAAGTCACTCGAGCAACAAAGGGAAAGTGAACCCCTTCAGGAGTGATAAGAACTGCTCCAACTCCGCTACCATCCATATTGACAGCCCCATAAAACATCATACTCCATTTGGATTCAGGGTCTGGTCCCTCCTCTGGGAGCGGTTCCTCACAGTCTTTAACTTTGAGAGACTTGACGTACTCATCAGGGAAATCAAATTTCATTGGTTGGTAATCATCGATCAGTTGATGCGCAAGATATTTTGATCAATATACCTCAGAGGATGTCTAGTAAAAAAAATCAGAAATCCAAGGGTATCCAGTGTAATTTCCATCTGGACCAAAAAGTCAAAGTTTGACTTTTTCACCTAAAATGATCCCCATGACCTATATTTCAAGAATATATGGTCCATAAATGCATTTGATCACAAAAAATCAGAAATTTGAAGATAACTTGTAAAAGGGGCAATCTTTGAAACTTAGAAAGTTTTCTAAGTTATTAAAAAAATTGTTCAAGTACCCTACTTCCAAGCATCATAACTTGTGATCCAAGCATCAGATATTGATGAACAAAAGCTCAAATGGATCTTGCAACAAAATACAAATGATTCAACTAGGAGAAGCTCCAATTCCTCATGGATTTCAAGTTGAAGATGGATCAAAATCAAGAAAAATATTGATTTTCAACACTTAAAAAAAATTTGCCTAAGTGAAAATCAACAAAACATCAAAACTTGGAGGGATTTTACACCAAGTTCCAAGCTGATTCAGATCCTTTTCTAAACACCAATGTTGTTTCAAATGTTTCCAACAATTCAAAGAACCATTTGGCATGAAAAGATCTTGCTTGTACATGAAGAAATCATGGATCAAAGTGACCATCCAAAACTGTTTTGCAAAAACAGATTTTTCACAAACTTGTGAAATCTGATTTTTTGAGGCAAAGTACATTCACAAGTGGATTTAAGCATCTAAACAGTGATCATAAACCTGATCAAACCTGCAAACTCATGATTGTACCATGGAATTCACCAAAATGACATTCATAGAATTCAACAATATGCATTTTGATCCAAGGGCCACAAAGCTTCCAAAAGGCGTATTGTTTGACCTCTTGTTCAACAAGCAATAGGTGGACACAATCCAAGCATCAAACTTATGAGGAACGTATATTTTGTTGTTGCATAGTTGAGCTATTTTACAAAATCATCATTTCACTTGTAAGAGATATTTTTCATAAACCATGACTCACCATTGTGATATTTTCACTTCAAATCTTGGAGGCCAAGTTTGTTTAGAAAATTTTCCTATAAATAGAGACTCCATTCAATCATAAAAATTACACCAAAGCCCCTGATCTCTAAGCTTTCTCTTCTTTTCTCTCAAAGACTCAAAACTAAATATTTTGAGCAATCACTTCTGGATTTTGAGTTTGAGCTAGCTCAAGCTCAAACCAATTGCTCACACACATCACATATGATGTTTATGAGGTGTTCAAACACTTAGATCACCTCTGAAACACCTCCAACCCAAAATCACCCTTCAAAACCACAAAGAAGTCTTGCTTCTGTAACTTGAAGTCCACAACTTGATCCATCCATTTGCAATAAAGTCCAAGTATTCAAACACACTCCATATGGTGTAGGGAATCTATCCAGATCATTACAACATCTCTGTAACACCTCTACCTCGAAATCATAACTCCAGCTGCATCTCCAAGTTCTTCCTTTGATGGCTTTTTGTGAATTATATTGGATGTCATATTCGGTTAGAATAATTTTCCACCTTGGAACTCTTCCTATAAGTGCTGGCTTCTAAAACATGTACTTGACTAGTTCTATTTTAGAGATTAACAAAGTTGTATGCGTGAGCATATACTATCTCAATCGCTTAGCAGCCCATGGGAGTGCGCATCATGTCTTCTCAAACATTGAGTATCTAGATTCGCAGTCAGTGAATTTCTTGCTCAAGTAGTAGATGGTGTGCTCTTTTGAGCATCATGTCTTCTCAAACATTGAGTATCTATACTCGTCTCGTCATGTTGATCGAGAACACAACCCATCAAATCCTTAAGTATTGTCAAATATATTATCAAAGGCCTTCCCGGTAACGGAGGCATAAGAATTGGAGGTTCCTGCAAGTACGCTTTAATTTTTTTAGAACGTCGATTGACAATCGTCGTTCCACCTGACCGCTTGATCTTTTCTCAGCAATTTGAATATAGGTTCGCATGTGGCTGTTAGGTTAGTTATGAACCTTGCAATGTAGTTCAATCTTCCAAAGAAACCATGAACATCTTTTTTCAGTTCTCGGCTCAGACATTTCTTGTATCGCTTTTACCTTTGCAGGATCGACCTCAATTCCTTTTTCACTTACAATGAAACCCAACAACTTTCTTGAACGCACCCCGAAAGTGCACTTGTTCGGATTTAGTCTCAATCGAAACTTTACAGCCTTTCAAACAACTTCTTCAAATTTACCAAGTATTCTTATTTTGTTTGTGATTTGGCAATCATATCATCCACATATCACTCAATCTCGTTATGAATCAGATCATGGAATAATGTCACCATTGCTCGTTGGTATGTTGCCCTTGCGTTCTTCAACCAAAAAGGCATTACCTTGTAACAGAAATTACAACACGGGGTAATGAATGTGGTCTTCTCCATATCATATGGTGCCATCTTGATCTGGTTATACCCGGAGAAACTGTCCATGAATAAAAACATTGAAAATTGAGTTATATTGTCAACAAGCACATCGATGTGAGGTAACAGAAAATCGTCCTTCGGGCTTGCCCTATTGAGATCCTGATAATCAACACACATTTGAACCTTCCCATCTTTCTTCGGTACTGATAATATGTTGGCGACCCATAGAGGATAACTTGTCATGGTGAGGTAACCTGCGTCCCACTGTTTTTGAACTTCCTTTTTAATCTTCATTGCCATATCTGGACGAGTTCAGCAAAGTTTCTGTTTGACCGGCGGACATTCCTCTCTCAGAGGCAGCCTGTTTACCACAATGTCAATATCTAAACCCGACATATCTTAATAAGACCAAGCGAAGATATCAACATATTCAAATAACATCTCAGTCAGTGCCTTCTTCATGTCTGCTTGTAAATTAACGCCAATCTTGATTTCTTTCTTGGCGTCCTTGGTGTCAATGTTGATGACCTCTATTTCCTCATGATAAGGTTGAATGACATGTTCCTTCTGTTTCAACAACCTGACCAATTCTTTAGGAAGTTCATAGTCTTCCTCATCCTCTTCTTCAGCGTGATCAATCGAATTGTCAAAGTCATACGTGGCCATAGCAGAACCATTATCCGTGGAATCTGGAGGATCAAGTATGCATGAATGATGGTCCATGCTTTATTTTAGAATTTACTTTTTATTTATTTAAAATAAACAAAGTAAAATAAATATTGCCATTTTTATGTTTTCTGTGAAAAAATAAAAATGAAAGAGAAGGAACACAAATTTGAATGTAAAAACGTCCTTTTATTCATGATAAACTTTGAATAGAAATCATGTGCCCTACAGTGATTCGTTGCGCCTTGGGAAGAACGCACGATTTTGACATGCCATGATGTAAAGAAAAATAGGAAAAATTACTTTGTCTGGAAGGTAACCATGACGATATCTTCAACATACCAGTTTTGCACTTCTTGTCCCGACACACACGGGCGTACCTAATGGTCGAGGTTGCAATATCTATCAATGTCGTCATCACTAATAGCACAAGGCTGATCTAGATATATTATTCCCCCAATACTAAAAGTGTCTGGTCCTTTATTTGCTGTAGAAGACGCTCGAGATGGCTGATATCCAATGCCAGACATATCTTCTTTTACTTAAACATCAATTAGTTTTCCCCAGCCCTGGGAATTGCCTGCTTTTACCACTTCAATGACTTGTTTGTAAGACGAGATAGATGTACTCTTTCGAACCGCTGCCGAGGAAGGTGTTGGTTGAGGTGACCATTCAATGGTTACAGGCTCAAACATTTGACTTAACGTCTCTTGGATCTCTCTGTACATCTCCACATGCTTAAAGGTTGATAGATGACTGACAAAGATATCCTCATCCCCACATACTGTTACTACTTGTTCGTCCACTATGTATTTCAGCTTCTGATGCAGTGTGGATGTGACAGCTCTGAAAGCGTGGATCCATGATCGCCCCAACAAACAGCTATAAGTAGGTTGGATATCCATCATGTAGAAAGTGCACTTGAACACCTAGAGACCTATCTTCACTAGAAGTTCCACCTCACCAAAAACTAACCTTTTAGACCCGTTGAAGGCTCGAACAAGCAACTTACTGGGTCTTAACATGAGGCAATCCAACTCCAACTTCATCAATGCCTTTTTGGGTAACACGTTCAACGATGAACCTGTGTCAACCAAAACATGTGACAAGACATCTCCTTTGCACTCCATGGTTCTATGCAAAGCTTTATTGTGGTTTCGCCCTTCAGAAGTCAAATCTTAATCAGTGAAGCCTAATTCGTGACTGGAATTCACATTGGCGACAACATACTCAAGTTGATTGACTATAATTTCTGGAGGAACATACACCATTTTTAAAAAATTCAATAATGCTTCACGGTGCACCTCTGAACACATCACTAACGACAAGATGGAGATCTTAGACGGTGTTTAATTCAATTGTTCCACGGTCTTATAATCGCTCTTATTTATTATCTGCATGAACTCTTCTACTTCATTTTCAAAAGTGTCTTTGGGATCATTCTCTAGTACGTGGACTTCTTCACTCACCTCTTTCCCTTTAGCTTTCACTATAACTTCAATTTCTTTATCCTTGTGCAATGTATGTGGAGAAAAAAGCCTACCACTTCGAGTGAAACCTCTAAGGCTACCCACATTGTCAATATTTGAACTGCTAGACCCATGAGTTTATGTGTCTTTCTTCTTCCCTTGATAATACACATCGGCCCCGTAGTGCCATGGAATGGCTTTCTATGAAGTGAATGGGATTGGTCCCGGTACCGTGATGGTAACAAAACTGGGTCTATCCAGCACAAAAATAGTAACAGGAGCTGCCCAGGCGGGTACCTGTATTTCAACTAGAGTATAATAAATGGTAACTATAGACACTTCATTATTTCTCTTCTTGAAACTTCCAAACTACAAACAACCTTCATTTATCAATTTCTGCAAACCCATTCTCAACTTCTCGCATCCATTCTTCTAATTCAGACAATCTGTACAACCCTCATCACAACCCGGGAAGACCTGTCCCTTCAATAGATGAGCTTTTACCACTGACAACAGAGTTTTCACATGATCAATCTCACTCACCAAGTGTAGTTCTCTACCATCCTCAATAGCATGCATGCTCGCTCCTCCATGATTGGGCATGGGATTCTGAATGACATTGGGAGGAGGAGAGAAGTTGATCGCCTTTGAATCGATCAAGTCTTGGAACTTATTTTGAAAAGCCCAACATTTCTCAATAATAGGCCCATGGGCACCTGAATGAAATTTTCACCTGGCGTTTGTATCAAATTTTGGTGGTAAATTGTCAGCCGAAGGGGCTCTCATGGTACGAAGTTCAACCATGTTTAATTTAAGCAATTCTGGTAGTAGTGTGGAGTATTCCATTGGGATAGGGTCAATCTTGCGACCCCTCACTCTAGTTCTTTGATGAAATGGTCTATGTTCTTGTTGTTGTTGAACCTGCTATTGAGGTTGTTGTTGAACATGTAACGTAGGAATAGTCACTGCAGCTGCTTGGTGGTAACCTTGAGAACGATCTTTGCCCCTAACCCTATATACATCATTTGTCTCTCATTCCCTTCTTCTTTGGCCATTGGCAAAAGAATTCCTCACACTAGAAGAACTAGCACTACTTACATCCTGGATCTTTCCTAACTTCAGCAGGTTTTCTATCCTTTCCCTTGCAATGACAATGTCAGCAAAACCGATGGACGGGAAGGCAGCCAGACGATCCATGAATACACCCTGCAAGGTACCCATAAACATGTCTGCCATTTCCTAGTCTAGAAACGGTGGTTTAACTTGGACAGCAAGTTCGCTCCATCTTTGGGCATATTCCTTAAAGCTTTCTTTAGATCCCTGAGACAAGTTCTGTAACTGGGTTCAATTTGGAGCCATATCAATATTATATTCATACTGCTTGAGATAGGCTTCAACTAAGTACTTCTAGCTCCAGATAGAGACCCTGTTTATCTTCATGTACCAGCTCTATGAAGCTCCAGATAAGCTCTCTTGGAAGAAATGCATCCACAATTTCTCGTCATCAGTGTGAGCTGAGATTCTTCCAAAATAGGCCTGAATATGAGTTCTAGGGCATGTACTCCTGTTGTAATTGTCAAATGATGGCGCCTTGAACTTAGGAGGGATTCTGACACCAGGAACAAGCCATAGATTGGTTACATCAGTGCCAAGGGAATTCTGACATTCCATGGCCTTAATCTTTTATGCCAGCTCTTCATACCTTCGATCATTAATCTCGTTCATATTACCCACATCAACATCCAGTAGAGTGAATTGGTTCTCTTGTGTGTCTTCCAAAGTCACATTACGGGCAGCAGCCCCATTTGGAATTGGCATTCCATTACCGGAAACATTCTCGTTCACATTTCCAGCAGGTGTTCCATCATTAACATTTCCTCAGGGTCGCTCAACCATCAACCTGAGATGCTCCTGATTCTGCGCCATGCCGGTCATCAGTTCCATGAACTGATCCATCTAATTTCGGAGCTCAGTGAGATTATTCTGCATTTTCTCAACCATTCTTACTTGGTTTCTTCAGGTTGGGCATCAATGAATGCATTGATCAATTATAATGCCTGCAGTTGAATAAGTTAAGAAGACTGGATAACATGTAAAAAGAAAAATGCAATATGATATGTATGTTATGCAATGTTATGCTTTTCATTCTCAAGGTCGTTCATGTCCCCATTTCGGTATTTAACAGTAATTTGGAAATCCAGATGGCCTTTGGAACTCGACTCTTTGAGAAGAAGCATTCATGCGAAACTCAGGTAAGATGGATGAGATGAGGTGGTGTCTGGAACATGTGTCGGTGTGTAGAAAAAAATCATAATCTAAACCAGATTGAATAACATAAATATAAGCTCAAGAGAAACCAAATATCTCCCGGAGGGTTACAAGTTTCTGCAATAATAAAAACAGAAAGCGTATGAAAGATTCCCAAAACATGCCCGTGGGTAATCCGGTACAATCAAAGGAATCTAGGGCCTATGGAACTCCACGCCCTTCAACCTCTAGCTAAACTGCTTTATAGCCTCAAACAGTTGGGCAATATCCAGATGTCGTGGGTCTTCGATTAACTTCTGGATGAGCAAATATCTTTGGTCAAAAGAAGCATGTAGCTCACTGATTTGTTGCAAGAATACCTCTTCATTCTCCCTATCGGAACTTGGCTTTTATCTTGCCTTCTTAGTTTCAACATGGATTTTGAGTTATTTTATTTCTTTCTGGGATTCTTCCATTGACTTCTGGTTATGCTCTAGCCTTTAGAGATAACTCCTACGATGCTCATGGGATTTCTGAAGTTCTTCGTTTTGGCTTTCAAGTTGTACCTGCAGTTCTTCCATCTTCTTCTTGTATTCTTTTTCCGTCTCCTTCTTCTTTTTCTTATTAGCCTCCCATTGCTCTTGCCAGAGGGTTATAGTTTCACTAGTCTCAAATAAATATTTCTTGATCCTCCAACGCTCACCAACATTGCTAATCTTAGCCAAACCCTTTTTCTTGAAGTAGAGCTCTCTGTCTGCAAACTCTTTCTTCTTGTCATCCATTGTTTTCTGAGTAAGGTGGACCTTTTCCTCCAATACCTTATTAGCATGCACCAAATGCTGATAAAGATTGTTGATCTCAGAGTTTTCAATTCTGACCTTTTGAAGCTCAGCTTCCAACTTTTGATACTCTTCAATGGGCACTGTAGTCTGAGGCTCAACCACTTTAGGATACAAAGGAGGTTCTACTGAAAATGGGAGAAGCCTAACTTCGACGCAATGTCTCAGCCAGTCGGCATATGGTGCATAAGTCCCGGGATTTACCCTTGCGAACTCTTTCTTTCCTTTCTTGACCTTAACAAACCAAGCATTAGAAACCTTGATTGTAAATTCTTCATTTCCTGTGACCGGAAAGTATAAGGATTCCATAACATTCCCTGGGTGGAGTATTAAAAGGATACCCAAACTTCTTGATAACCAACACTGGATTGTGATTAATTCCCTCTCTCATTCCAAGAAAAGATACATTTTACCATAACTAGTAATCAACTATTTTCCAGCCAAGTCTTTGTTATTGCACTAGGTAATGTCATCAGAAGTCAAGCCCATCAACCTCTTAGACCACTTAACATATCCTTTAAGCTCTACGAAAGATCCTAACTTGGGAAGATGGCGAGCAAACCTGGTATAAAACAAGGGTTTACAACAGAGTACCACACCTCCCATCTTCCTCTCATTATTGTAATGAACAGAGTAACAGAAATCTCCCAACAAGGTTGAAACAGGGTTTCTTTTGATGAAAATGGTTATTTCATCCACGCTCACAAATTCTCTCATTCAGGAACAAACTAATACCTTACACGATCAAAGCTAAGACTGCATTGAAACCCATCCACCTTTGTTCTTCAGCACATCTTCTGGCTTCAAAAATCCGAAAGGCCAAGTGGAATCCTTTGCTCCCTTTCTTATCTTTGATGTTATCAATAACTAGATCCAAGTTCAAGTGAGTGGATTTAGCAATATCTTGATTCGGATGAACTCTATCTATAATTTAGAATGGATGACTCTATCTGACCAGAACCCTCAGGATACTAGCAATCTCCTCCAAGCTAGGAACCAAACATAATCAAGAAAGACGAAGCACCTCAGCTGAGACTATCTAGCACACACTCTGTTCTGAAACTATCTAGCACATTGTCATTCATCAAACTAACCAGCTCTTGAATCTCTTCAGTTTCTGGTCTTGGGAAGGTGTGATGTATATTATTCTTTCAGGGGATATCTTCAGCCATCTGGAATGAGAATATAGAAAACCACCAGAACCGGGAATAACAGAGAACAACCTGAATATGAAAAGCACAAATGGTTAATGATGATATGATGCAATGAAAAGCAAGACATGTGATCAGTAATATGTGTCTGGTGTTGGTGTTGGAAAAAGAGCCAAGTGTTTGTGTAGAGGTGTCTGTGTAGAGTCACAATAATAATATTATCTCTGCATGAACCCCAGAAATGAGAACCAAAGAACCACATAAAACTTGATCAAATCATGGAAGAACCTGTAAACAATACCCATATCTCATAGGTGTGCTACTAAGGGTCAACATCACGGACTCTCCGGTCGAGTAGCGATAATACGGTCACCGTTTCCGGTTTGGCATTATACACTACAAGAGGAGGTCTCAGTTGGGTCCTGAAAAACAAGCATCCTCCATAAGTTCCTAGCTTCAAGCATTGAGACTGAGAAACAATAGTACATTCATCCCGAAGGGTACAATACTATCGTCATACGAACAACACTTTAACTGAGTTCTTACGAGAGAACAAGGCCATCCTATGCGAGTTCCTAGTGGGCCCTCGGGTGCGAGTCGGTTTGCCAACAAAAGTGGTCTGAAACTGTCATCACTGGAGAGGGATGTTTCCACAAAGGTCATCAATGATCGGTCCCCAGATGCACATAACTATCAAGGTCATATCTTGGAATAGGGAAGACCCCTATAAAAGAATATTTCCAAGACGGTCACAATCTGGGTGTGGAACTCACTACTACTCGCATGACAAGATATCATGAAAGCAAAGTGACTGTCCATGCTAAAGTCTAGGGTGCACTCGAGCCTGTGTATTGGGCTCATCTCACAGTAACTCCCATCCCGCCAAAGAAAACCAGACAATCCAGTATATGATGCATGATAAAGTAAATGCGGAAAGCGGTAAATAAAGCTGTAAAGTAAAGCTGTAAATAAAGCAATAAACCTAAACTACAACACACAACAACAAACAGATAAACACCCAAAGAATAAAAAACAAACAAGCGCTAGGATTGACTCGCATAAGGAACTGGATATTCTGGGTTCGGTCCCCAGCAAAGTTGCCAACTGTCGCTCCCAGGATTTTCATCCTAGTACAAATGCGAAAGTGGCGTGGAAAAAGAAGAGTTTTCAGCCAGGCATTTTTATCCCAAGGAAAGGGAAAGGTAATGCTGCACAAACCAGGTAAAGGAAAGAAAGAGGTCTTGCGAACCAAAGAGACTGGGTTCGGGAGTCGGTAACATGAAGGGAAGGTATTAACACCCCTTCACGTCCATCATACCCGACAAGATCCACACTTGCTAGCACTGTTTCAAAGGGTATAAATATTTGTTTCATCTGCTGCTGAACTGGAAAAAGGAACGGGAAAAATGTAGGGAAAAGAAAGAAGTGTGCTCAAATGGGCCCTACCCCACTACCTAGGTATCTCATTGGGAGTGAGAATCATATTCGACGTAGTTCCCCTAACTAGGATGGAAATTTGTTTGTTTGTTTTTTTTTTTCATGATCGAACTGCTTATGCTTATGCTCGGGTGTTGCAGGCTCGTCTAGTACAAGTGCGTTTATCTTCCTGCAAAAGACAAGTCGGAGCAAGTTCTTTCGTTTAGAATGAGGAGATGAGAAGAGAATTCCCGAAGGAGAGACGCTTGTTATTAGTTTGGAGATTTTTAAAAGCTTTTTATTTGAGTTTACATTGGAGAGTGTATTCCAGTCTCACTCGGTGAAGTGTATACTTCTTACATCACTCCAAGATGGAATGAAGAAGAAGCACACATAATTAAGGAGAAGATCCCCAAGACTTAGTTCCAAGGATTGAGGCTCAAATGCACTAGCCTACTTTTTCTTATTAAGTGTTTTTTAGGTTTTGGATGAAGAGGTATTTTTTAAGCTTTATTTATGAAAATGACTTCAAGTTTAGACTTGTACATCATGCTAGAAAAATTTACATTACCCCAAGATAGGATAAATTCAAATTCCCCATGGAATAAATCTTTGACACAAGAAGCCATTTCAGCCTTTATTAAGTATTTTTTAGTTGATTTGAGATGAGAAAGAGAAGGCACCAAAAAGGACTTACAAGGTAAAAGGTCTAAGGAAGACTAAACAATCCTAAGTAAGTTGTCATGCTTGGATATCCTAAGTTCATGATCTCTATCCTAATGAAGAAGAAGGAGAGAAGAAAAGAAAAGAAGAAGAAAGGATGAAAGATTAGAATACAACTTACTTCCAAGATGGAAGTTAAGTTGCTTCTAAGGGGGAATGAAAGTAATTGGGAAAACCAAAGCATCTTAGATGCTTAACCAATCACAAGATTAAAATGTAAAAAGAGAGGGAAAGTTTGGAATGTGGAAGCATATCCATACTCATAAAACTTATCAAAGTCCCTACAAGGTTAGCAAATGAAACACGAAAGTTCATAAGAAATGAAATAGAAGCTAAACACACAAAGATGGCACATGGAAAGTATTCAAAGGTTAAATAACCTCACAATTTAGAAACAAACCATAAATGAACTTTAAGAAGCTCAAAGAACCCAAACTAAAACAAACAAGTGCAAAGAAGTACCAAGGTAGAAAAGAAGTTCAAAGGAAGCACACATGAAGAAGTAAAGATGCAAAAGAGCACAAACATGGATGAAAACACATGAGAAGCACCAAAGTCAGAATGTTATACCATATTAGAATGTCTAATGTTACCTAAATTTGCATACTAAAGTGCATGAATTAGTTCATGATAGAATAAGAGATGTAGAGAGGAAAATAATCACATGTTCATATAAGAAGAAACAAGTAAAGTAAAGGTGAAAGTCAAGGATGAAAAGATGACATGGGATGAAGAAATTCAGTAGCATACATCATTTGTTAATTCCTTAAAATGCCTATGAATGAGCATATTGTCGCTCCCGGGATTTCCATCCTAGTACAGATGCGAAGGTGGCACGGAAAAGGAAGAGTCGCCAACCAGGAATTTTTATCCCAAAGAATGGTAATGCTGCACAAACCCAGAAGAAGGAGAAAGCAAGGTCTTGCAAACCAAAGAGAAAGGGTAATGGATTCGGTTACAAATTGGGAAGGTATTAGAACCCCAGATCGTCCATCGTACCCGGTGAGATCTACGTTTGCTAGCACTGTTTCAAAGGGTGAGGGTAAAATGCTACTGAACTGGAACTGCTACTGGAAAATGAATGAAAAGGAATGAGAGAAATATAGGGAAATTAAAAAGAGTGCTTGAATGGCCCCTACCCCACTTCTAATGTATCTCATCAGAAATGAGAATCAGAGTCAACTTAGTTCCCCTAACTAGGGAGGAAATTGCTTGTTTGTGTTTTTTATGGCTTGAACTGCTTATGTCTATGCTCAGGTGTTGTAGGCTCGTCTAGCACGAGTGCATTTACGTTCTTGCAAAAGGAAAATTAGGAGTGAGTTCTTTCGTTAAGAGTGAAGGAGATGAGAAAAGAATTCCCAAAGGAAAGACGCTTATTATTGGTTTGAATGCTTTTAGAAGGTTTTGTTGAATTTGGCACAAGAAAGTGTATTCAAGTACCTTTCCATAGAGACTACTGATTCCAATTGACTAACAGTGGTTTCATGTGGCACATAAGCCATGTTCAACACTTTCAACAATGCTTCCCGGTGTGCCTGTGAACACATCAGCATAAACAATATGGAGATTTTTGACGGTGTTATATCTAGCTGGTCCACCACCTTATAATCACTCCTCTTAATGATCCTCATAAACTCTTATACTTTCTTCTCAAACGTGCTCTTCTGAAGATATTCAGGAGCTACAACCTCATCAACCACAACTTGCTTACCCTTAGCTTTTGTCGTTACCTCATTTTCTGCGTTGGTTCTCAAAGTTTGTGGTGCGAACAAAGGACCACTTCTCGCTAATCCACCTAATCCACCAACATTATCAACTGAACCACTCCCCGCTACAACTTTATCTTCCTGTTTTTTCCCTTGGACATATATGTTTGCCCTGTAATGCCAACTTATAGCTCTCTCACTAGTATATGGAACAGGTCCAGGTACCGTAATAGTAACTGGACTCACCTCAGAAGGTACAAAAATGTTAATAGGTGGTGGCCTGGAAGACACTTGAATATCCACAGGATTATAGTATATGATCACATTCGACACGTCATCCTTTCCCTTGTTCAACTGTTTAAACTGTAGGCGACCCTCATCCATCAACCTTTGAATTCCAGCTTTCATTTGATCACAACCATTGCTTCGATCAACACACTCAACATAATTCTCATAGTGTAACACCCCAAAATTTGCCCTCATTCTTTTTTACCTTAACTGGCGTATGCTTCGCATTCATCTGCATTTCTCATTAGGTCATAACATTCATAATCACACATTTTCATTGAGCTCCGAAGGCATGGGATCAAAGCACTTTCTCACAATTTGAATTTTTTTATTCAGAAGTGATTTATCTGGCTATGGTACTCGAATTAAGACAAAGGCATGAGCTAATGGCATCATGAGCATCTTTCTATCGAAGCTCATTCAATCACAAGGCTTTCCTTTTCCAAGACTCATTAAGGCTTATTCCTTATTCAGTGATAGATGATAATCATCAGGATCTAGTTCACCTTTCAATTATTGTTTTATGTAAGGTGTTGCGGTTCATAGATTAAGTCATGGTAATTTGGTTTCAAGGATTAGTTCAGAAGTCGGTGGGAATTCGGTTTTGGTATAATTCGAGATTGATTAATGATTTGTCTTATTTGATCTAATTTGGTCTCAAATATGACTTTTGTGGGTTCAATCCCATCAAAGGAGTTTCGTCACGTCCAATTTCAAAGGTTATTTGAATTGAGGTATTATTCGGATGCACGTTGGTTATTTGTTCGGTTCATCATCACCCGTGAAGATTTTATATATGAATATTCACTTAAGTGCGCAAGTTATCAAGATTTGTAAGTTTCTGATATCATCCAAGTCTCACCGAATTCAAGTTTTATGAATATGGTTCAAGTAAATTCAAAGCAAAGTTCAAAATAAAATAAAATATAGAGGATGTAATTGGCAAAGGAGATTGTGATAAAAAAAGGATTTGAATTTCCTACAAGTTGCATTTGATTTTTCACGGTTAAGGTCCCCACTCATCAATGAACTTATCAAATCAAGAGAGTTGTAATAATCCACTAGTTCTTTTTTTTTTACACATCAGAAAATAGAACCAATTACAAACTAAGAATCAGTTACAAACTAAGAAAAATTCAGTTACCAAAATTGAGAATTACATATCAAAATTGGTACCAAAAAACAAACTAGATTACAGGATAGAAAAAAAACCAGAAAAAAGGATCAGTGATGTTAACTGATAAAATATCAGTTAAAAAGGAAAAAACTCCAATAGAATTAAAAGAAAAAAATCAGTTGCAGAATTAGATTGAATACAGTTACAATCCATAACAGATATAACAGACGGAGGAGGAGATTTAGATACATTTTTCTTATCACAATTCAACTCAGCAAAAAATTGATTATCAAAGCTTCATCTTTTTTCATCATTCTTGATCATTCTCAAGGTCTTCATCTTCATTAAACAGAGAAACTCAGAAACATCATCATTATCATGCGAATCCTCATCCTTCATCTCTAACCTTCATCCACCAATCTTCATAAAAAACCAGTTCTTGAACCACTCTTCAATCATCAATCTTCTTCAAGAACATCACACCTGAGAAGATTCAGAACAACAACGATAAACCACAACAAGGATTTCAAATCCGCGGAAAAGAATCGGAGTAGAAGAAGAAACATAGGAGGAGATACGAAATTACCAGAGCTGTGAAATTTGTGAAACTCCGTTCATCATTGTTGCTCACAGACCTACAAATTCACCATCAACATCTTCTAGAACTTTCTGGAGCCTTCAATCATCATCAACAATGGCACCTGCATTGAAGTTCAGAACAAGCAACAAATCAATAATCATGAAATTGCTTCAGTCTTTATCAAGTCAGAAATACCAGATTCTAAAAACATCAAGAACGGGCAAACGGACCGCAACGACATTTCAGAAGCATAATCGGAAGAATAGAAGAAGCGGAGGAATCCAAATCAAGAACAAAAATGCGTACCATACCTGAAATGTTGTAGTATATGATCCGACGTCACCGCAAAAGAAGAAAGGAGGTTCAACTTCATCAATCTTCAGCCATCCGCAAGAATCATCAGCATCACTCGTCTCTTCTCCAATCTTCATCGCACAACTTCATCAGTCTTCAATTATCCTCAAGCCCAAACTTCCATCTTCATCGATCTGTGACAACAACAATAACAACAACAAGATTCAACGAATCTGCACAGCAGTGAGCCACAATACGATTTGCACAAACTCAGAAATTCAACATACTCAGAATAAGAAGAGAAGTAGGGCATCACCTCCGGTTCTTCTTGTATCGAATTAACGTCGAATGCACATCGAGATTGTGATGGCATCACACTGAGAAGATGAATCTTGCGGCGACACCATGTGAAGATGATAGTGAAGTTAAGAAGATGCAATCTGAGGATATGCCATTGTTGCGGTATTTGCATCGCGAGGTGAGATCGTTCCCGATGATGGTGAGAATGGTTCGACTGAGGCATTTTGTCGCCAGAAAACGTGATCGGAAAGAAGGATATACGAGACGACGTCATGAAGGAGACGAAGTTGCGCTCGTAATGGAGTCGATTGAACAGGGCGGCGATGAGATCGTTCCCGGCGGCAGCGAGATCGTTGAGTTTTGTTGAATCCTGAACATGAAAAGGAAGAGCAATGTGTTTGATTATATGGATATTGCAGCTTGGTTGTCGTTAGGGTTTTCCTCATAAGGTTGGATTGGGCCCTTCCATGGATTTCATTCCGCACCTTATGATTACTTCAACACCCCACATGCTTTGTTTGTTCATAGTTTGGGCCTTAGAACCCATATAAGTGTTATTAGCACTCTCGATTTCCACTTACCCCTCCCCCTGCTGTCTTTTCTTTCTTATTATGATGGATATTCACAAAGTGATTATGGAAGATAAGCATTTATTTTGCTTATGGAGATCACAAGACCTTGCTTGAAGCTTTATTGGATTTCTTTTATGTGAAGAATCGACACTTCAATCAAGTAAGTAATTTCGACTTTCCACTTTAACGCACCATTCTAGTTGTATGCTGCTTAGGATCATATAACTTAAGGTGCATATTGAGCCCTCCCACCTGAGGCACTGAACTTATTTGTGATTTTTGATGATATGTGTCGATTTTGGAGTTTAGGGATTAGGTTATGAATTATAGAATTTGCTCCCTTTCACTTTCCCTTAAATCACCCTTTGTTGCCCGTTTTGTCGCAATTATTAAAAATAGTTTTATGTGTGATAAAATTCTGGAAATATGCATGAGTAATCCTTATCCTCTTAATTAATTTTTCATATTTTTTGTTTCCATATTTGAAGGGTTTTAGTAATTAATTTAGATTTTTGATCACAAGCTATCCCAAAAGGAATGATATTGACATAAGAGACCAAAAACCATTTTCCCCATAGGTGTGAGACCTATTTTTTGTGTGTGATTAACCAATGGAATTTGTGACATTTTGATGTTCCATAGGAATTTTTTTTCATAATTTTTGGTGCTCTTTTTGATCCACTTTGTGGAGTTGTTTTTCGGCGATCATGCCTTGTTCCCTTGACCATTAAGTAATTGTTTTGACACTTTGGTGCATAATTTTGTGAAATACTTTTAGACCATGTTTGATACTGACTTCAACATTCCATGGATTTAATTTCATAATTTTTAAAGCCTTTTTATATTTTTCCATGTCACCTAGATCCTAGGTTGAGTTATGTGTTTATGTGTCGCATACCCTAGGATTTAGCAAGGTATTCATGCCATTTGCTTGAGATAATTTTTGGTAAATTTTAGGAGTTAATTATAGGTCACTTTTAAGTCCTTAATTCCAGTTATAGGTCACTTTTTGAACCATTCTCATTTGGTTTGTTTTTGTGTTCCTAAGTGCATTCTTATGTGAACTAATTTTGACTTAAACTCATTTCTCTTCTCCTCTAATTGTTAACATGAATTATGTGGGAACCATAAATTCCAAACCAAGCATTCTAATTGAATCTCATACCTTGTATGCTACTGACCCATAATCATCTCATGCATATACATAGGTCATTCATCCTTAACTTGCATCATTTGTGATCTTATGTGATGTTTGTTAATTTATTCTCACATCTTCTTCTCCTTGCTCCATATGCTTAAGTCATTGCATCCATGATGATATGTTCATTCACAAACATTAATATACATTCACTACTGACTTTGATGCTCATTTCATGTATTAATTTATGCTTGTAAGCCATATGCATTCATACTTCATCCATAAGCCCTAATGTGCATTCATGTGAACTTATATGAACTTTTTGTACATAGTTTGACATATTTTGAATTTGTGAGGTATCATAGCATCCTTAGGGACCTATAACATGTAGCTAATAACTTTATAAGTCACATAACCTTTAGGTACCTTCATCTTTAGACTTAGGTCTTACTTTGAACCCTAGTTCCATTCTAGGACGTTTATGGTACTTAATCGCTTTTATGCTTTGTTTATGCTCTCAATATGCATTGTCATGCTAACTTTTGTTTTGTAGGGGGAAGATTGAGGTAAGCTTCACTTCATTTCTATCTCTTATGCATTATAATTGTGTTTTCCTTAACATATTATGCTTGTGCTTGTATAGGCTTCCCCATTTTTTAGAACCAACTTAACTTCCTTAGGAAGTAAGTTGAGTTATAATTCTCTTTTCTTATTTTTTTCTTCCTTAGGAATAGAAAAACCTTACAAACCATTAGGATCACCTTTTGAATATAATAAATAAATTAGGGTTGAGTCTTAGTTCCCTTAGTTTTTCCTTTTTCAACTTGAGTCTTTCTTTCTCCCCTCATAAAGAAAATAATAAAAATACCTAATAAAGGTTGAATGTTCTCATAAGCCATGAGACTTTGTTGCAGAGTACTAATACGCGTCCTGTTTCGGGGCGAGGTATAAGTATTTACCACGATGGATAGGTCTTAGTATGAGAATATTCACAAACAAATTCAAAACACTTCTCATAAAATACAAAAACAAACAATAAACGACTTTCCTGCGGGAACTTCTTTTCTCACCTCATTCATTCTCAACGCGAACTTGCAACGACTTGTCTCATTTTCAAGACGGTAAACGCACTCGTGCCAGACGAGCCTGCAACACCTGAGCATAGACATACGTAGTTCCATCCATAAAAAACACAAATAATTAGTTCCCGCCTTGGTTAGGCGAACTACGTCGACTCTGATCCTCATTTTCCCGATGAGGTACGTAGGCAACGGGGTAGGGCCCATTCGAGCATATTCTTTATTTTCCCTACATTTCCCCTTCTTTCCTTTCATTCTCTTTTCCAATTCCTTTTCTCATTTCCATTCGCATTCCAGTTAGTAGTTCATTTGTTCAGCAACACTTTATTTCTCACCCTTTGAAACAAAACAAACAAGCGTGGATCCCGTCGGGTACGACGGACGGTCTAGGGTGCTAATACCTTCCCAGGTCGTAACCGACTCCCGAACCTAGATCTTTGGTTCGCAGGACCTTGTCATTTCCTTCTTCCTCAGGTTTGTGCAACATTACCTTTCCCATTCATTCGGGATAAAAATGTCTGGCTGGCGAATCTACCTTTTCTGCGCCACTTTCGCGTTTGTACTAGGATGAAAATCCCGGGAGCGACAGCTGGCGACTCTGCTGGGGACCGAACCCAGAATCTATGGTTTCCCCTGTAGAGTCAATCCTAGTGCCTGTTTGATTTTGTTTCTTTGGGTGTTTATCTGTTTGCTGCTGTGTGCTTTAGTTTAGCTTTACTGTTTTCATTTACAGTTTTACTTTACAGCTTTACTTTACAGCATTTATTTATTGCTTTCAGTATTTATTTTCCATGCATCATATTATACTGGACTGTCTGGCTATGCTGGTTTTCATTTTTTCTGTGGGATGGGAGTTACTGTGAGATAAGCCAAATACCCGGCTTGAGTGCACTATAGGATTAGCGTGGACAAACATTGTACTTCCATGGTATCTCACCATGATGAGTGGCGATGTGCTCCACACCCAGATTGCGACTGTCTTGGAACTATTATGTGTGGGGATTACCCCACTTCAGAGTACGACCTCAATAGTTATGTGCATCTGGTGACCGATCATTGAGAACCTTTGTGGAAACAACCCTCTCCAGTGATGACTGTGGCATACCACATTTGTTGGCAAATCCACTCGCATCTGAGGGCCCAATGGGAACTCGCATAGGATGGTCTGGTTCTCTCATAGGAACCCAGTCAAGGAAAATTGTTCGTATGACGATAGTATTGTACCCTTCGGTATGAATGTACTATTGTTTCTCGATTTAGTGCTTAAAGCTGGGGACTTATGAGGGATGCTTGTTTCCTTGGACTCAACTGAGACCTCCCTGAGTAGTACATAATGCCAAACCGATTCCCTGATTTGGTCAAGAGCCATTTCTTGGAAATGGTAAACGTATTATTGCTATCCGGCTTTGAGAGTCCGTGATGTTGACCCGAGTAGCACACCCGTGAGATTGGGAGGGGTTTACAGGTTTGCAGGAACCCTAAACTTCAGCATACCCACTTTGCCAGTATTGTTCAGTGTTCTATGGTTCTTTGATTATGAGATCCGGGATTTCTATTCAGAGAAATTGTTATTGTAATTACCATTGTGACCTTGATATTGTGACTGTTATTATGACTCTCCATAGACACTTGGCTCGTTTTTCAACTTCAACACCATCAGTGACTATTCTATTATGTGATCCAGTTCTACAGTTATTGGGTTCTCAGTTATGGGGTTCTATACAGAGATGGTGCTGCTATTGTGGTTCTATACAGACAGTTGGTTCACTGTTCAACACTAACATCATACCATTGATCACATGCCTGTTGCATACATAACATCATAGCATTTCTACACACATGTTCAATTATTTCCGAGGATCACATATATGAATCATGCTATTGGATTTTTCTGTGTCAAAACTTGAATCAAAGAAGATAGATTCCTTAGAAATAACTGAACATGACATTTGCATACATCCTTGCATTCTTGACAGGTGTTCAGAGACAGATTAGTATCATGACTTGGTTTCCCTTCACAATGGCCAACTTGAATCACAACTATCAAGGTATAATTCCGGGCGGAGATAACCAAACAAAGACCCAACTGAGGCCATTCATGGCAGAGGTACAAGCTTTATTTCAGAACCAGAAACTGCTGAAAGTGGAAATCAACCAGGTAAAGACTCAGAGGAGCTTGGTTATGGAAATTGTAACACCCTTCTACCCCAAAAAAAAATATTTAAATAATATCAGAGTAATCATCAAGAAAGGGTATCACATTTCATCATATTTCAACACAAACAGTGTCCTGTCCCGTAACACGGGTTAATCAACATCAAGAATATCAAAATCATCTCGCAGCGGAATTTAAACTTCATAATTCAAAACTTCCTAAACATAATTTTCACCATCCTGAATTTAACATCATGAAATGGAAAACATTTATCCAAATAGCAACATAAATGCAAATAGTTTAACAGAAGAAAACCCAATCCTAGTGTTACATGACACAGAGCAGGACACATAGACCAGAACCACTTCTAAGGAACGCTAAGCACGCTCCGAGACTCATGATTTACTCCTATTGCACTGCAGCACTATTCTTCGAAATCTGCAAGTTACCCACGAAGGAGGCAACATTTCCAAGTAGGCAGGGTGAGTAATCATAATATATCATAAACGTACAAGAATATAGAATCATAAATAAATTAGTACAACATATCATGACATCATCGACTATAAAATTCAGCAACAACAACAACACGATCATGAAATTAAGCAACACCATCACAATCATGCAATTCATCCAGAATATACAATTCTAACATCCTGATATGCAATATGCATGTGGTACCATTTTCATCGTGAGATGGATACATGACCATCAACCCTCCACAAAGGAGCACATCATAAATCATCGAGACACTTCAATCCACACAATGGGATTGAAGTAATAAATTGGCCGAAGCCCCATCGTGAATGTTATGAAATGCAATGATGCGCTACATCGTAAATTCATCAAAATAATTCGCATCATTCATTTTAATCAGCAAAACAATCATCAAATAATCATATATATCATCATGACATTACACCCAGAACACTGGTTCTATAACCACTCTGACACATCAAGAATTGACCCGTACCCGGTAAATTATGAGGTAAATACAAGGTTGTTTCATAAATTCATTTACCAAAACTATTGCATTTTTCTCATTTTTATTCATCAAAAATAAAGTTTGGTTTATGCTTTATCCGACACTTCAAACGGAATGCGAATCGGACTTACGGTTTGAAAGTTATGAATTCTTAAAGAATTATAATTTGCCATCCGAACAGTGTTAACCGGTTAACCAAAACGTTAACCGGTTAACGCCTGCACAACTTCAGAAAATGCCCCAAAATTTTCAATGGTTAACCGGTTAACCAAAGCGTTAACCGATTAATGCACGTTTTACAGCAACAATTTACTGCTTCGTACAGACTGTTCCAAAACCCCCAAAATTCCAATTTTTCCAATACGGGTTCATCTTATTTCATCTCAAAATCATTCCAATACATCAAATAAAACATCAGAACATCAGAACAATCATTTATACCATCATTTATAGGATTCAACACATTTTTCTAACTCTATTTCATCAAGATTTCACCCACAAACTCAACCTAGCTCAAAACCCCAAAAACTCATAAAACTCATACAATCCTAACCTATTCATAATCCAATTCCTACACATTTACCATAGATTATAAAAACTCCCCATACCTTAGAGAATTTCGCCGCTTTACACTCTTCTTTGGGGTTCTCCACAGCCTCCTGACTCTGAGCTTCTCCTTTCTCTCCCTTTTTCCTTCAGAGCACCTCTTTTCCCAAAACACGATAATGTTAGAAAATTAATCGTATTCTCCTCTTTGGATATATTATCCCAGTTTAGTCTTTTCCCACTTTACCCTCATAATTTTCACAAAAGGACCACCTTACCCTTTTCTTTAATATATTTTTAATAATAATAATAACATAGTATAATAAAACACTATTTATCCTTATTATATAAAAATACTCTTTTTCTCCAAAATTCTCTAATTAATCCAAACTCTCCAATTTTTTCTAAATTAATTAAATAAATAATTAAATAATTAAATATATATTTTTGGGGTGTTACAACTCTCCCCTACTTAAAGAATTTTTCGTCCTCGAAAATTCCCTGAAGTAAATAGAGTCGGATACGACTTCCTCATCTGATCTTCGCGCTCCCAAGTCCAACTTTCTCCAGCTGGTCCTCCCTATAATACCTTCTCTAAAGCAATTTCCTTGCCTCGAAGTTGCTTCAATTCCCTACCATCAATCCTCACTGGTAAAGCTTCAATCGTCAGATTATCTCTCACCTGAACATCATTTATCTGAATTACATGCGACGGGTCCGGAATGTACTTCCTCAACTGTGATACATGGAATACATCATGTAAATTCGCAAGAGAGGGAGGTAAAGCCACTCGATAGGCCATTTCCCCTATCCTCTGCATAATCTGATACGGACCGACAAAACGTGGAGTGAGCTTTCTAGACTTCAAAGCTCTTCCCACACCAGTGATAGGAGTAACTCTTAAGAACACATGATCTCCCTCTTGGAACTCAAGTTCTTTCCTTCTCTTATCGTGATAACTCTTTTGACGACTCTGCGACGTTTTCATCCTTTCTTGAATCATTTTTATCTTTTCAGTTGTTTCTTGGACAATCTCTTGCCCAAGAACTAAACTCTCTCTTGACTCATACCAACATAATGGAGTACGACAACGTCTACCATACAACGCCTCATATGGAGCTATCCCGATACTAGCATGAAAACTGTTATTGTACGTAAACTTGACCAATGACAAATGACTATCCCAAGACCCTCCTTGATCTAATACACAAGCTCTCAGTAAATATTCTAAAGATTGAATTGTTCTTTCTGTCTGGCCATCTGTTTGCGGGTGATAAGCAGAACTCATCCTCAACTTAGTACCCAAGGCATCCTGCAAACTCTTCCAAAACCTCGACGTAAACCGCGGATCTCTATCTGATACAATACTTGAAGGTACACCATGCAACTTCACAATTTCCTCAATATAAATCTCAGCTAACCTTTTCATGGAATGGTTAATCCTCATCGGCAAGAAATGTGCCGACTTAGTTAACCGGTCAACAATTACCCAAATCGAATCATTACCTCTAGCAGTCTTAGGTAACCCAGTCACGAAATCCATGGAAATACTATTCCATTTCCACTCAGGAACATTCAATGGTTGCATCATACCTGAAGTTCTCTGATGTTCTATCTTTGACTTCTGACATGTTAAACAAGCATATACAAATTCAGCAATGTCTCTTTTCATACCCGGCCACCAAAACAACCTGCATAAATCCTGATACATCTTCGTAGCACCAGGATGAATACTCAGTCGACTCTTGTGCCCCTCTTCTAAAATACTCTTTTTAATTCCTATAATATCCGGAACACATACTCTATCTATAAATCTCAAAACTCCATCTTCATCAACTCGAAAGTCACCTGCATTACCTTGATCAACCAACATCAATTGATCAACTAATTTCAAATCAGATTTCTGACCTGTAAACACCCCAAATTTGCCCTCACCCATTCACACCATGGCTTGTGATCTTTTCATATGCATAAACTCAACCATAGCATCTCATACCACATTTTTGATTCACTGCATTGCTTCTAAGTCATCTGCATCTAGGGTTTGTGATCAGAGCAATCCCTGAGCCATTTGAGTCACTCCAAAGGTCACCAATCACTTCAAAGGGGTCCATGTATGTTCAAGCATCATATTATATCCTCTTAAAGTCAAGAATGTCAAAAAATCACAAGAACTGGGAATGGCATGGAAGCAGAGCCAAGTTTAACTGCACAGATGACCTAGAATTAGGGTTTTGGTTTCAAAGGCCATAACTCCAAATTTTTTGGTCATTCTTGTTTCTATTGGTCTCTATATGGTATAGGGATCATGCATATCAATTTTTATGAAGAAATTCAATGGGGAAGGCATCTGATCAAGAGTTGACTTTTTGAGCAAGTCAGTGCAAAATCAGGGCATCTGAGGCCCCCAATGACCCAACCAAAGGGTGTTCTTCATCATTTTGATTGTGTATGATCTTTATTTGATCATAGAAGATGTTAGAAGTTCACAAAATTGAAGAATTTCAAGCCATTTGCAAAGTTGACTTTTTGGGAAAGTGACTTATAATGGAAACTTGCCATTTTGGGAAACTTTTTCAACCCTTGCTTTTTGATTCAAAAATGCCTCAAATGAGAAAACTTTGGTCATGAAAGTTGTAGAATGGATCATTCCCTTTTCAAAAAGTACAAGAACTTGTCCTAATTCATTTTGGATCAAAAGTTATGGCTTGTCAAAGTTGGGAAAAATCACATAATTTGAAGTTTTCTACCAAAGAGGCATTTTGCAAAATGGTATGATCAAGTGTTCTAAAGGCTTCAAATGTGCACAAACTCTTCACAACATGATCACATGACCTCTAAAGATCAGAATTGGCCCAAGAATATTGCATTTTGATGCCTTGAATCTCATGAATTTCCAAAGTGGCCAAACTTTGGGAAATTTGCAAAACATCTCATAAACTTCATACAACTTGCTGAATCATCTCAAAACTAATTCCATGGACCTCCTTAATGTCAGCTGAGCAAGGACAAGCCAATGAGCTAGCTACACCATTGCCCATACCTCAAGTACAACACTTTTGACTTTTTGGCAAAAACACCCATACCAATCCCACAGTGACACAACCACTCTCTGCCCAATCCAGACCTTACAAACACACTCCAAGGATTCATTTGCATAACACACACAAGCCTGAAACTCCAAGAACACAGCTTACTCAAAAATCTCCAAATTTGCAAAAGCTTTTGAATCTCTTGATTCAGCCATCAAACCTTCAAACTTTTTCCACCATTCAACTCCATAAACCTCACTGATCACTTCCCACCCTCCATTTTGCCCTAAAACCTCCACAATCAAAAACACGATTTTCACATTTCATGAACTGAGATTCTGCAAACTCTCTCTAGAGGCCATTTAAACTCCAGCTAAGCATCACAAACACTTGGAGGGAATCATTGGAGTGGATTTGAAGCAAAGAACTGGCCAGAAAGCCCCTGATTCGAAAGCTCAAGCTCAGGTAGCCATGGCATTTATTTTTCCAGAACTCTCATTTTATGTTATAGAATGATTCTACATGTCTCTCTGATCACCATGATGTGTTTAGTTTTGAAAATAGTTGAGAAATAAGCATTTCATGAGCTTTTGAAACTTCTGATTAATTTTCCGTTTTGCTTCGAATCTTGTTTTTCATGTGAAATAAATGATTTTTGCTGGCTGAATCTTGTTTAGAATGAGTTAAGGATTGATTCTGGAGAGTTTGGTGAGTTTTTATGGCGTTTTGAGAGAGATTGAGTGAGAGAGCCGCCGGAGAAGATGACCGGAACACTGTTTCGGTCATCTGAAAGTCATTAGGGTTCAGATTAGGGCTTTAATCATAATTAGTGTAGTTTGAATTTCAGCCGTCCAGATGCGCGCGGGGTCAATTCCCTCCAACCCAGCTTTGAATCTCAGCCTTGGGATTAGTTGACTTTCCCCTTTTTCTCATTTATTTAATTTTTAATTCATTTGTTTCTATTTAATTTGCACGAATTTTAAAAAATAGCAAAATACATTAAAAAATTCTGAAAATTTTTATCACATCTTTTATTAATTTTCAGAGCACAAAAATATTTTTATTTTTATTTTTTGCATTAAAAATTATTTTTAAATCATTTAAAAGTTTATTTTTAATTAGTTAATGAAAATTAATTAATTAAAAATACTTTTAGGTATTTAAAAATCACCAAAAAATTCATGTAACATTTAGAAACATTGTCCAACTCTCAAACCAAATTTCTTTTTTGATTTTGATGCCTTTTGATAATTTTCTTTGGAATTAATTTCATTTCAAGGCAATATTTTGTTCCAAATTCAAAAATTCATTTATGTCTAACCTTTGAGAGTTGGGTCATGATTCTTTTTGCATTGCATCTTGTATGGCATGTAGTTTATAGGATTAAATTGGCTTGAATTGATCTTGCATTTTCAATTTGTTTTGCATTTTTCTTGACAAGGTACCTTAAGACCCTAGTAATCTTAGGAAATTCACAACTTTCACTAGGTTAAGAGTTGGATCCCCTCCTTTGGGCAGTGAGTTTGTATAGGTTTAGGGTTCCTTTGATTGAATTTTCAAATTTTTATCATGCCTTTTGCTTCTGATTTTGAATTTTGCTTTGTATGTTGCATATAACCCTAATTTATGCCTTCCTTTGCATCCATCTTCCATTTGCTTGCATACCATGACTTGCCATGACATTTTATGCTTTCATTTGATTCATAATACATCTTAGGACATATTAGAATCATGTTTGATCATTGCATCTTTCATTTGCCATGTTATATGTCTTTTGCATTCCATAACTTTTCATGTACATCCATGGTTCAAAGCATGCTTCATTTGCATCCTCATCCTTGTATGATCATCCACAACTCTTGACATGTGTTTGCATCATCTCTTAGCATCATTTGCATCATGTGTATGATTCTGACTTTGGCCTTTGCCCATCCATATGCATTGTTTCATCTCATGTCTTCCCTTATGCATCTTGTACTAACTTTTCAGGTTAATGGTAAGTTTGTTTGGGAGGTGGATTTGCCTTCACCTCCTACCTCTTCTCACCTCATCATTTTGCATCCTTGCTGCATTTTTACTTGTCTTTGATTGAGCTTGCTCACTTGTGCCTCTCTTCCCTCTTTTCTCTTCTCATCTCATCCCTTTTCTATCCTGCTTCTCCTTGTTGGCTTCCTTGAAGATCTCTTTCCCTCTTAAGCCTCACAAACCCTAGGAATGACCAAGCATGATAATAATTAGGGTTTGATTAGTCCCCCACTTAGCTTTTACCTTTGTGTCTCTTTGAGTCTTCTCTTCTCATCTCATAACCAGGGACTAAACCCTAAAGGCTTTAAGGCCTTGTGATTAAGCTTATGCCTGCATCCTTCTATTAGGATGGAGTGTATAACTTTAATCCTAAGTGTTAAGCCCTTAATGTGTTTAAATCCTTTAATCAATTCACTTAATAATCATCAAGACATCAAGCTTGTAACTTGGGCCTTGCATTAGGGTTCTAATTCTTCCTTAATTGGTTAAGAAGGACTAACCCTAGTGTTAATGGAAAAGTCCCCCTCAAGTTGTCTTACAAACCCTAAAATCCACTTCTTCATCTTATCATTAACTAAAATCCATTTAATAAAGGCATTGTTTTGTCATGAGGTTAATCCCTAATCATGGATTAAGTTGAGGAGTCTTCCTCAGCGTAAACATTCTCATCTATTATCCTTCTATTAGGATGGTGTAATGAGTCTGTTTAATCCCTAATTATGGCTTAATCTCATTACTTAACACTAAACAAAAACAACAAAAACATATAATTAATCACAAGTAGGTTAATGATCTTAATCCTACACCATGGTGATTAAGTGTGAGATACTGACTTCACACTTAAGGTATTCTCATTACCCCTAATCAGAGGGAAGATGTGATGAGTTTACTAACCCGTTGGTTTAGGCTTAAGCTCATTAATTTATGACAAACTTTCAAAAGCAATAAAAGACTGAAATCATCAAAAAACAAACAATAATCGTCTCCTCCGGGATTCTTTTCTCATCTAATTCACTCACAAACGGGAACTTGCTTCTTCCGTCTAATGCAAGACAGTTTGCACCTGAGCCAGACAGGTCATACACTTGAGCATAGACAAGCAAGCAGTTCACAAGTCAATTTATCTTTCAGTCTCTTTGGGTCGAACTACGGTGTTTTGACTTCCTCATTGCACGAGAGGATACTTAGGCATAACTTAACGGTTATCGAACAAAAGTATCTGTATATCCCCCCTCCTTCCAGTATTATTCTTTAGCCTCATTATCTTGAGCATTTCATTCCTGTTCCTACACTGACACTTCACTTATACACTGCACTTCTTTTACATTGACACTTGCATTCTTTCCAGCTTTGATACACAAATTGCACTGACACTACCCCTTTAAAACACAAATCTTTTAAGCGTGGATCCCGTCGAGTACGGCGGACAATCTGGGTGCTAACACCTTCCTAGGTTGTAACCAACCCCCTTTCTCAGTCTCTCTGGTTTGCAACCGTCTTATCCATATCTTTTTCTAGGTCTATGCAGCATTACCTTTCCTCCGGGATAAAAATGCCTAGCTGGCGACTCTTTTCTTTCTTTCTGAGTTCACCCCTGTGTGTTCTCATTTCTCTCTTTCGCCGACCGTTCGTGTCTGTACCCCATTTGACCTAGCCTCATTTTGGTGGGAGCGACATGACCCTTACGAATCTCTTCCAAAATCTCACTGGTCATCTTTAACATTCCCAATTTCACACTATCAGTAGTAGTTTCACACAGCAAGCTCATGTCTCTGAATTGCTCGATAATTTCCAATTCTTTCACCATAAGCATCGAAATATGCAACGACTTCCTACTCAAAGCATCAGCCACAACATTTGCCTTACCCAGATGGTAATTCAAATCAAAATCAAAATCTTTAAATAATTCAAGCCACCGCCTCTGTCTCATATTTAACTCTTTCTGATCAAACAAGTACCTTAAACTTTTGTGATCACTGAATACTTCAAATTTCGAACCAAACAAGTAGTTCCTCCAAATCATAAGCACAAACACCACAGCTGCTAGCTCTAAGTCGTGAGTAGGATAGTTCCTCTCATGAACCCTTAACTGTCTAGAAGCATAATCAACCACCTTATTATCCTGCATCAAAACTCCACCAAGACCCATCTTGGAAGCATCACAATAAACTACAAAGGACTCATCTGGATTCGGTAAGACCAACACTGGCGCGGTCGTTAATCTTTTCTTCAGTTCTATAAAACTCTCTTCACAAGCAACATCCCACACATACGCTTGACCCTTCCTAGTCAATTGCGTCAACGGTAAAGCTATCTTAGAAAAACCTTCAATGAACTTACGATAGTAACCAACCAATCCAAGAAAAGTACGAATTTCTGTAGCTGACTTCAGATTCTCCCACTGCAATACCGCATCAATCTTTGAAGGATCCACCGAAATTCCACCACTTGAAATTACATGGCCGAGGAAACTCACTTCCTTTAACCAGAACTCACACTTAGATAATTTAGCAAACAATTTCTTTTCTCTCAACACTTGCAACACAACCCTCAAATGCTCGGCATGTTCCTCTTTTGATTTAGAATATACCAAGATATCATCTATGAAAACCACCACGAATTTATCAAGATACTCATGAAAGATCCTATTCATATATTCCATAAACACACCAGGTGCATTAGAAACCCCAAACGGCATCACCGTATACTCGTAATGCCCATATCTCGTCCTGAAAGCTGTCTTCGGAATATCATCAGCTTTAACTTGAATCTGATGATAACCAGACCTCAGATCAATTTTACTAAAGACACAAGCACCTACTAGCTGATCCATCAAATCATCGATCCTCGGAAGTGGGTACTTATTCTTGATAGTCACTTTATTCAACTGTCGGTAATCGACACACAATCTCATACTACCATCTTTCTTCTTAATGAGCAACACTGGAGCACCCCAAGGAGAAACACTGGGTCTAATGAACCTCTTCTCTAACAATTCTTCTAATTGTTTCTTCAACTCATTCAACTCTAAAGCCGACATTCTATAAGGAGCCATCGAGACAGGACTCGTACCCGGTACTAAGTCCATAGAAAAATCAATTTCACGTTCCGGTGGTAAATCACTTATATCACCAGGAAACACATCTTGAAATTCACAAACCACAAGCAACTCTGCACTGACAGTCTTATCATCAACTTACAATGAGGCAGACACTGCGAACATCAAAGCTTCATCTAAAACAAGTTCATCCACTTGCCTAGCAGATAAAAACATCAACTCACCATTCTCGCTCAACTCAGGGAACTTCAATGTCTTACTATAACAGTTAATATGAACATAATTGAATTCCAACCAGTTCATACCAAGGATAACATCGATTTGGTGTAATGGTAGGCACACCAAATCCATCACAAAATTCCTCTAAAAAATTGTAAAAGGACACTTCAAAAAAATAAGCATGGTAGTCACAAAACCATTAGCAGGAGTCTCTATTATCATATTATCGTTCATATTAGACAACTTTAAACCCAATCTATTAGCACACTCAAGAGAAATAAATGAATGTGTAGCTCCAGTGTCAATAATAGCAATCAACTCAATATTATTAATAAAACAGGTACCTCTGATCAAGTAGTCCTTCTTTGGAGCTTCTGAACCAGCTAACGCAAAAACTCTCCCAGCATTCTGAACAGTAGCAGCATTCTTCTTTGGTTTCTGGCATTGGGCGCTGATATGCCCCTGTTCACCATAATTGTAACAGGTTGGGCCTTCATTAGGACAATCACTCATCTTATGCCCAAGCTTGCCACAACGGTAACATTTCATAACTCTGGTGGTACACATATCGGCCTTATGACCTGCCTCTCCACACTTGTAATACTTAACAGGTACATTAGCAGCTCCCCTACTTTGCCTCTTCTCATCAGATGCCTTCTGCTTCCCTCTATCACCAGTAGTCACATAAGGTTTCCCTCTATACTGACTCTTGTCTTTCTTCTCGCTCAGCTGTTTATAGTGAGCTGACCGAGCTCGGCTGTCCTCATCATAAATACGGCTCTTATCGACCAACTCTGCATACTTGCGAATTTGTTGGCATCCAATTCCCTGCTTAATTTCAGGTCTTAGCCCATTCTCAAACTTAAGGCACTTGGAAAGTTCAGCATCTGCCCTGTTGTAGTGAGGACAAAACTTCACCAGCCTTTTAAATTTGGCAACATACTCTGCCACTGTCATGTTTCCTTGCTTCAGCTCAAGGAATTCTACCTCCAACTTACCACGAGCATCTTCCGGAAAATACTTCTTAAGGAACTCCGCCTTAAACACAGTCCAAGTCACTATAACACCCTCATCCTCTATACGCTGACGAGTATTATCCCACCAGTCTTCAGCTTCCTCAGACAACATATGGGTCCCAAATTGAACTTTCTGCGCATCAGTACACACCACCACTCTAAAAATATTCTCAATTGCCTTGAGCCACTTCTGTGCGCTCGCCGGGTCATGAGTTCCTTCAAACACAGGTGGATTATTCCTCTGGAATTTCTCCAATGCACGAAACTCATCATGTGCATTGTTACGAGCAGCAGTCTGAGCAAGAGCTGCAATAGCATCAGCGAGAGCACGCGTGTTGTTTCCATCCATTCTGCACAACACTTACCACATCAGAAAAGAATAATCGTTAAGTAAATAACGACTTGACAACTGACTGACAACAACAAGACTTGGCCGGACAGACCAACCTGCTCTGATACCACTAATGTAACACCCTTCTACCCCAAAACAAAATATTTAAATAATATCAGAGTAATCATCAAGAAAGGGTATCACATTTCATCATAATTCAACACAAACAGTGTCCTGTCCCGTAACACGGGTTAATCAACATCAAGAACATCAAAATCATCTCGCAGCGGAATTTAAACTTCATAATTCAAAACTTCCTAAACATAATATTCACCATCCTGAATTTAACATCATGAAATGGAAAACATTTATCCAAATAGCAACATAACTGCAAACAGTTTAACAGAAGAAAACCCAATCCCAGTGTTACATGACACATACCAGGACACATAGACCAGAACCATTTCTAAGGAACGCTAAGCACGCTCTGAGACTCATAAATTACTCCTATTGCACTGCAACATTATTCTTCGACATCTGCAATTTACCCACGAAGGAGGCAACATTTCCAAGCAGGCAGGGTGAGTAATCATAATATATCATAAACGTACAAGAATATAGAATTATAAATAAATTAGTACAACATATCATGACATCATCGACTATAAAATTCAGCAACAACAACAACACGATCATGAAATTAAGCAACACCATCACAATCATGCAATTCATCCAGAATATGCAATTCTAACATCCTGATATGCAATATGCATGTGGTACGATTTTCATCGTGAGATGGATACATGACCATCAACCCTCCACAAAGGAGCACATCGTAAATCATCGAGACACTTCAATCCACACAATGGGATTGAAGTAATAAATAGGCCGAAGCCCCATCGTGAATGTTATGAAATGCAATGATGCGCTACATCGTAAATTCATCAAAATAATTCGCATCATTCATTTCAATCAGCAAAACAATCATCAAATGATCATATATATCATCATGACATTACACCCAGAACACTGGTTCTATAACCACTCTGACACGTCAAGAATTGACCCGTACCTAGTAAATTATGAGGTAAATACAAGGTTGTTTCATAAATTCATTTACCAAAACTATTGCATTTTTCTCATTTTTATTCATCAAAAATAAAGTTCGGTTTATGCTCTATCCGACGCTTCAAACGGAATGCGAATCAGACTTACGGTTTGAAAGTTATGAATTTTTAAAGAATTATAATTTGCCATCCAAACAGTGTTAACCGGTTAACCAAAACGTTAACCGGTTAACGGCTGCGCAACTTCAGAAAATGCCCCAAAATTTTCAATGGTTAACCGTTTAACCAAAGCGTTAACCGGTTAACGCACGTTTTACAACAACAATTTGCTGCTTCGTACAGACTGTTCCAAAACCACCAAAATTCCAATTTTTCCAATACAAGTTCATCTTATTTCACCTCAAAATCATTCCAATACATCAAATAAAACATCATAACATCAACACAATCATTTATACCATCATTTATAGGATTCAACACATTTTTCTAACTCTATTTCATCAAGATTTTACCCACAAACTCAACCTAGCTCAAAACCCCAAAAACTCATAAAACTCATACAATCCTAACCTATTCATAATCCAATTCCTACACATTTACCATAGATTATAAAAACTCCCCATACCTTAGAGAATTTCGCCGCTTTACACTCTTATGTGGGGTTCTCCACAGCCTCCTGACTCTGAGCTTCTCCTTTCTCTCCCTTTTTCCTTCAGAGAACATCTTTTCCCAAAACACGATAATGTTAGAAAACTAATTGTATTCTCCTCTTTGGATATATTATCCCAGTTTAGTCTTTTCCCATTTTACGCTCCTGCCAAATGACACATGGTCAGAAGGGGTACAGACGCGAATGGTCGGCGAAGGAAGAAAGGATGAATAGAGTCGCCAGCTAGGCATTTTTATCCCGAAGGAAAGGTAATGCTGCATAAACCTGGAAAGAGATGGATAAGACGGTTGCGAACCAGAGAGACTGAGAAAGGGGGTTGGTTACAACCTGGGAAGGTATTAGCACCCAGACTGTTCGCCGTACTCGACGGGATCCACGCTTGAAAGATTTGTGTTTTAAAGGGGTAGTGTCAGTGCAATTTGTGTATCAAAGCTGGAAAGAATGCAAGTGTCAGTGCTGGAAGAAAGTAAAGTGAAATGTATGGAGTGTCAGTGTAAGAACAGGAGTGCAAAGCCTAAGATAATGAAGCTTAGAGAAATGCTGGAAGGAGGGGGAATATACAGAGACTTTTGTTCGATAACTGTTAAGTTATGCCTACGTATCCTCTCGTGAAATGAGGAAGTCAGAACACCGTAGTTCGACTCAAAGAGACTGAAAGATAAATTGACTTCTGAACTGCTTACTTGCCTATGCTCAAGTGTATGACCTGTCTGGCTCAAGTGCAAACTGTCTTGCATTAGACGGAAGAAGCAAGTTCTCGTTTGTGAATGAGTGTGATGAGAAAAGAATCCCGAAGGAGACGATTATTGTTTGTTTTTGTGTTTTCAATCTTTTATTGCTTTTGGAAGTTTGTCATAAGAAAATGAGCTTAAGCCTAAAAGGGTTAGTAAACTCATCACATCCTCCCTATGATTAGGGGTGAATGAGAATACCTTAAGTATGAAGTAAACACCTCACACTTGATTACCATGATGTAGGATTAAGATCATTAACCTACTTGTATTTATTTAGATGTTTTTTTTGTTGTTTTTGTTTAGTGTTAAGTAATGAGTTTAAGCCATAATCAAAGATTTAATGAACCCATTACACCATCCTAATAGAAGGATAATAGATGAGAATATTTAAGTTGAGGAAGGCTCCTCAACTTAATCCATGATTAGGGATTAACCTCATGACAAAACAAAACCTCTATTAAAGTGGATTTTAGTTAATGGTAAGATTAAGAAGTGGCTTTTATGGTTTGTAAGACAACTTGAGGGGGACTTGTCCATTAACACTAGGGTTATCTTAACCAATTAAGGAAGAATTAGAACCCTAATGCAAGGCCCAAGTTACAAGCTTGATGTCTTAGTGATTATTAGATGGATTGATTGAAGGATTTAAAAACATTAAGGTTTTAACACTTAGGATTAAAGTTATACACTCCATCCTAATAGAAGGATACAGGCATAACCCTAATCATAAAGTCTTAAAACCTTTAAGGTTTAGTCCTTGATTATGAGATGAGAAGAGAAGACTCAAGGATGTCACAAAGGTAAAACTAATGGGGGACTAATCAAACCCTAAATGTGATCATGCTTGGTTGTTCCAAGGGTTTATGAGGTTTGTAAAAGATCTTCAAGAGGAAAGCCACCAGGAAAGAAACAGATGAAAGGAGGAGAAGCAGAAAGAAATAAGACAACTTGCTTCACCAAAGAAGACAAGTTGCCTAAAGAGAGAAAGTAAGAGATGAACATGAATGAGCAAGCTCACTCTAATACAAAGGTAAAAATGCAGTAATGATGCAAGAGAGATAAGAAGAGATTGTGAGAAGTGAAGGCAAATTCACTTCTCAAAACAACTTACCACTTGAAAAGTTAGCAAAAGAAATGAAATGCACTGAAAATGAGATGAAATGCCATGATGTAAGACAAAGTCAGAAGCATGATCATGATGCTAATGATGCCAAGGGATGATGCAAACACATGTCAAGAGTTGTGGATGACCATACAAGAATGAGGATGCAAATGAAGCATGCTTTGAACCATGAAAGTTCATGAAAGTTTATGAAATGGAATGAATGCATAACATGGAAAATGAATGATGCAATGATCAAACATGATTCTAATATGTCCTAAGATGTCTTATGTGTCATATGGGTGCACAAAATGTCATGGCAAGTTCTTGAATGCAAGCATATGAGAGATGGATGCAAATGAAGGCAAGAATTAGGGTTTATACATGACATGCAACACAAAATTCAAAATCAGAAGCAAATGATATGATAAAAAATTGAAAATGGGATCAAAGGAACACTAACCCTACATAAGTTCACTGCCCAAAGGGGAAGATCTAACCCTTAACCTAATGGAAGTTATGATTTTCTCAAGTCAACTAGGGTTTCAAGGCACTTTAAAAGGAAAAATGCACATCAAATTGAAAATGAAGGATAAATTCAAACCAATTTTACCCTAGAAACTACATGCTATGAAGAATGCAATGCAAGAAGAACCATCCTAAAACTCTTCATGGTTAGGCAGGATGAATTTTTCTAAGTTAGGACCAAAATATTGCCTTCAAATAACTTTAATTCCAATGAAAATTGTCAAAATACATCAAGGACCAAAATGAAATTTGTTTTGAGAGTTTGATAATGTTTCTAAATGTTTTAAAATGCAATGTGAATTTTTTGTGATTTTTTTAAATACCCAAATGCATTTTTAATTAATTAATCTTCATTAACTAATTAAAAATAAACATTTAAATGATTTAAAAATAATTTTTGATGCAAAAAATAAAAATAAAAATATTTTTGGGTTCTGAAAATTAATAAAAGATTTGATAAAAATTTTCAGAATTTTTTAATGCATTTTACTATTTTTAAAAATTCGTAGAAATAAAATATAAACAAAATGAAATAAAAATTAAAAAAAAATAAGAGTATGCCAAAGGGAGGGTCCAGATTGATTCTGGGCTTGGGAAGTTTGACCTGGCGCGCATCTGGACGGCCCAGGTTCAAACTTCCCTAAACTTTATTAAACATTTAATTAATCCTAAATTAAACTAATTAATGACTGATTAGGATTTAATGAACCATCTGGACCATCCATACACACGCGGGAAAGCCAGATCAAGGGCTATTATTCAAACTGGCTAATTAAATGCAATTAGGGCTAATCACTCTCAGGCGACCGGAACAGTGTTCCGGTCGTCTTCTCCGACGAACACAAAACCCTAGCTTCTTCTACAGGTCACCAAACCTCAAATTTCTTTTACAAAAATGATCCTCTAAACATTCTAAACCTAAACCCTCATCTAAAACTCATTTATTTTACCTCACAAGCATGAATCGAAGCAAAAATGTAAAACACGGGCAAGAGTTCAGAGACTTCATACATGGTGGATTCTTCACCATTTTCAAAAGTAAACACATCCCCATGATCAGGGGAGCATACAAAATCATAAAAGAACTTAAAAACTAGCTTCTGGAAAAAAAGTTCTTCATGTTACCTGAGATGAGGACTCTCTGATTCTGAGCTTTCTGGACTCTCCCTTTGTGCAAACCCACTTCTTTGAACACCCTGATGATGAAATGAAGCTTAGAAGGCTTTGATAATGGCTGGTTTTAGAGTTCCAGTTCTGGTGTAGCAGAAATGGAGGTTTTTATGTGTGGTGATTCAAGCTGTTTTGAGGGTTGATTCTTGTTCAGTGAGTGATATGTGATTTGTTGGTGAAGAGATTTTTGAGTTTTGATGGCTGAGGAAGAAGTTTCGAAGGGATGAAGGTTTTTGATAATTTTGTGAATCCTGGCTTCTTGGACATTACAGGCTTGTGTGTGTTGTGTTTTGGAAGGCTTGAGGTCCACATATGAGGCTCTGATTGGGCAGAGAGTTGGTGGTGGCACAGTGTGATTGGCATGGGCAAAAATGCAAAAAGTCAAGATCTTGTGTACTATGGGTATGGCTCGGGTCAGAGGAGATCTTAGGGCTTGTCCTGCCTCAGCTTGAGTCAAGGAAGGCCTTTGGATCTGATTTTGTGAGCTGGATGGTCTTGATCAAGAGTTTCCAAGGTTCTTGCATATTTCCCTCTTTGAGTTTTCTTATGAACCAAGGCAAAAAATCTTGTGATTTCTTGGGCAAAATGCAGCATCATGAGCCATATGAAGTTGCTAGAATGATTTGAGATCAATTGGTGTTCAATTCAAGCATGAAAAGTTCCTTTTGCAAGAAATCCAATTTTGGAGATTTATGAGAAAATGCCTTATGTAAACTTGTGATCCAAGGCATGAAAGTGAGAAATTCTTGGGCAAATCTGAATTATGAGCCATGAATTATGTTTATGTGATGATTAGAAGTCACTTTGAAGTTACAAATTGGTTTGGCATGTGAAATTGCAAATTTCCCTCTTTGGTGTAAAAGTGAAATTTAGTGATTTTGTCCAACTTTGACAAGCCATAACTTTTGATCTAAAATGAATTAGAATGAGTTCTTGTACTTTTTGAAAATGTGAGGATCCAATTTACAACTTTCATGACCAAAGATTTTTCATTTGAAGCATTTTTGGGTCAAAAAGAGAAGGTTGAAAAACTTTCCCAAAATGGCAAGTTCACATTATAAGTCACTTTCCAGAAATGGCAACTTTGCAAATGGCTTGAAATTTCCCAATTTTGTGAACTTCTAACATCTTCTATGATCAAATAAAGATCATACACATTCAAAATGATGGAGAATGCCCTTTGGTTGGGTCATTGGGGGCCTCAGATGCCCTGATTTTGCACTGACTTGCACAAGAAGTCATCTATTGATCAGATGCCTTCCCCATTGAATTTCTTCATGAAACTTGACATACATGATCCTTATATCATGTAGAGACCAATAGAAACAAGAATGACCAAAAAATTTGGAGTTATGGCCTCTGAAACCAAAACCCTAACTCTAGGTCATCTGTTCAGTTAAACCTGGCTCTGCTTCCATGCCTTTCTCAGTTCTTGTGATTCTTTGACTTCCTTGACCTTGTGAGGATGCAATATGATTCTTGAACATACATGGACCCTCTTGAGATGATTGAAGACCTTTGGAGTGGCTCAGATAGCTCAGGAATGGCTCAGATCACAAACCCTAGATGCAGATGACTTAGAATCAATGCAGTGAAGCAAAGATGCACTATGATGTGGTATGATTGAACTTATGCAATATGAAAAGAGTCACAAGCCATGGTGAAATGAGTGAGGGCAAATTTGGGGTGTTTACACCAATCAAGAGGCCAAAGAACGGAAACCACAATGGTTATTATTCATTGACTAGAGAATGAGGCAGTCACAGCCCTCGCAAAGCAATCAAGACAACCAGTGTCACACGATTTGTTCAAAAAAAATTGGAAAAAAGAAATGAGAAAGCCTGCTAAGTCGAAACTTGAAAACAAGCGACTTAGTCAAAAATTAGGGCATCCCGCTGGACTTTGCAATCAAAGATTCACAAAAATCAGTCAGGCAATAGTTAGGGATAAGCAAAATAATGCAAAAGCGAAAGACCAAAAAGTATTACACAAGAAAGATCCTCAAACAAGAACAAAATCATGTGGCACAGACAAGAAAGATAAGAGGGGTGACTGACTCCTAACAACAACCTGATTGGTGCTTAAACCGTTAGTGTAATTGGTTCCTTAACCATCACAAAACCCTTTTTGAGAGGTGAGAGCTTGTGAAAGCTAGCTGAACATAAGAATGGAGAACATGACGAAGATGGGTGGGCACAAATAAACTTCGAGCCTATATCCTTTATTTCTATAACCGTGAACTAGGCCATAATTCAACCCTCAAAAGTCCTAATTGAAACGGGGTTATTTTGAGAGCGTACTACCAAGAGACCGCGTTCCTGACTCCTATGAGTTGTGCTAAGAGTTCTTTGTTAGTGTTGCATGTGCATGCTTTCGTTTATCAAAAATAAATGTCGTATTTCAACTAGTGATTCACTCACAAAGGTTTGCGACATCTTTTTCAGTAAAACTTCAAGATTAACATGTGTGTTGCATTAGAATTTTCATTCTCAGAATAAACATTTTCTACATGCATACATTTGTTTGATATCATAAAAGTTCACATATGGAACCTTAGTCCAGAAGCTTAATCTTGCCAAAGTTGAGAAGTCTGAAACCTCCAAAGGACCAGCATATGAAGATGCACTTTTCCAAGAAACTCCATTGAGTAGGAACTTTCCCAATAGTCATGGTAAGAGCCAACTAAGCTGGGGCAATCACTTCGAGATCAAATCTCTCAAAGAGCCATCATTCGGAGGCACTCATTCAAATTTCAGCCAAACCGGGGCAGTTACTTCGAGATCCGATCTTTCAAAGAACAATTGGTATGGGTGTTTTCTTCAAAACACAGTCAGTCATAGGTGATCACTTCAAGGCTCGTACTGGAGCAGGCCACCCCAAAAGCACTAGAAGTTACTTTCTCCTGAAGACGGTTAATCAGAAGCACCTATCCAAGGTTTAAAATACTAGGACACACTATCTCATAGTGATATGAGGTTTTTCATGAATCCTCACGAGGCAAATTCTTGCACAGACCATGCAGTCAGGGGCAGTTATTTTAAGATCCAACGAATCTCTCCAAGAGTTTGAAGACACTAAGGCAGTTCGTATGCCATGTTTTCTGTAAAATCCTCTTGAGACATTTTCTTCCAGTGGACTTTAGTCTGACGCGAGTTGAAAATTGCAAAGAACCATTGTTCACTCATGATTAGTTGGCAACCTATCAACCCAGAGGCTGGAAGCAAAGCCATTATCAGCAAAATACTTCAAGAGTTGTTTCATCAGCAGGCTTCATTGATCAGAATTCCTTAGCAAGTCTCATTAGACAATCCCTTCTCCAGCAGATCGACAAGGAGAAAGTTGCTTCCTGAGCAGAACAGTATCATCACCGTCTCATCCCCAGCATGAGATTGTATTCTCTCATCCATAGTATGGGACGCCTTACATCTCTCATTCCCAACATGAGACACTCTACACCTCTCATCCCCAGCGAGGGGCAACTTAAACTCTTATCTTCAGTAGGAAGCTTTATCATTAACATCATCCACCATCCCCAGTAGAGTTGGAAGTTGAAATCTCCCCCAGTAAGGAAGCAGAAGGCTAGTGTCCTCCCCAAGCAGAGACTTCCCTTCAATACAGGGGCAATCCCCAGTAGTACAAGGAGTGTCTTTCCTCCCCGACAAGTTTCCACCTCAGCAGGGCATCAGCTCGTACATCTGTTTCCCCAGCCAAGTCAGAAGTGTCTTTATTTCCCCATCAGAGTTCAAGAAGAGTTTATCTGCAGTAGGGTCTTGGCTCTCCAATCTCAAAGTTCAATTTATTTTTGGCAATGGCGGCGGATCAGAGCCGGTGTATCACTAACAACATCCCCCCACAGAGTTGATTTCTCCTCACAAGGACTAACCAGATCAATGCATTGATCATCAATTTCCCAGTCAAGCCACCTGGGATACTTGTTATCTCCTCATCAGGAGATGCCTTGGCATTTGCATCTACATTTAGTAATCATCATTACATTTGCATCCTCAAAAGCGTAGCATTTCCATTATTATGGAGCATTACGCCATAGAAAAATTCAAACGTATGCATACGAATCATAAGCCAGTTGTGGTACCTTGCACAAACGCCCAAAATGTTACATCTCCAATCAGACTGAAGTATTCCCCACAAAATGCAACTTCATTTCCCAGTGTGGTTATTTCTACCAAGTCTTGTTTGTTATCCCCAGTTGATTCTTGTTTCAGTACAACAATCACATTTTTTTTGCGTCTCTGTTTAAGTACAACGGTCGCGTCTTAGGCTCTTGTTTAAGTACAACGACCCCGTTCCTTTCGAGTCTCCATTTAAGTACAATAGTCTCGCCTTTGGGTATTGTTTCAGTACAATAGTCTCGTTTTTTCGCGTCCCCGTTTCAGTACAGAGATTTCATGTCGGGTTATCATTTAAGTACAATGATCCCGTTCTTTTTGGTCTCGTCTCAGTACGATGGTTTCATTTTCTTGGTGATGGATAGGTTGATACCACTTTCTAGTTAGATCGGTTGATCTTATTTGAGTTATAAATCGGTAGATATTACTTCTTTTCGAGCCATAAATCAGATGATATTACGTTCTCGTTTTTTCGGGGTTATGGATCGGTTGATACCATTTCCTGGTTAGATCGGTTGATCTTATTTGAGTTGTAAATCGGTCGATATTACTCTTCTTCGAGCCGTAAATCGGATGATATTACGTTCTCGTTTTTTCGGGTTATGGATCGGTTGATACTATTTCCCGATTAGATCGGTTGATCTTATTTGAGTCATAAATCGGTTGATGTTGCTTCTCTCGTTTTGCTCTTACAAGTAAATGTTTGTCATCTCTCTGTGGCATGATTCGCTCAACAGTCACATTGTCGAGTCCTATTCCGCTAATGGTCTCGTTTGTAAGCCCTGTTTCGCCAACAAGCATCGTCTGTGGCTTGATTCGCTCAGCAGTCATGTGTTAAGCCCTATTTCGCCAACAGGCGCCTTCTTTGTGGCTTGATTCGCTCAACAGTCACATTGTCGAGTCCCATTCCGCTAATGGTCTCGTTTTTAAGCCCTGTTTTACCAACAGGCACCGTCAGTGGCTTGATTCGTTCAGCAGTCACGTGTTAAGCCCTGTTTCGCCAACATGCACCTTCTTTGTGGCTTATTCACTCATCAGTCACATTGTCGAGTTCCATTCTTCTAATGGTCTCGTTTCAAGCCCTGTTTCGCCAACAGGCACCGTTCGTGGCTTGATTCGCTCAGCAGTCACGTGTTAAGCCCTGTTTCGCCAACATGCACCTTTCTTTGTGGCTTGATTCGCTCAGCAGTCACATTGTCGAGTTCCGTTTCGCTAATGGTCTCGTTTTTAAGCCCTATTTCGCCAAAAGGCACTCTCGTTGTGGCTTGATTCACTCAGCAGTCACAGTGCAGGTTATTGCAATGATTCTATTCCACCTGGTTCTATTTCCGCCACCTATTAAAAAAAGGATAAATAAAAGGCAGATGACATTTCTCTTATCCACCGAGTTCAAATTTCCAAATTTTGTTTGAGTATTCAATCACTCATTTGTGTTTTTGGGTATCGACTGAGACCGGTATACCATTGCGTCTCCATTCGAGGATGGTTTCGTGTTAGATCCGAGGATCTTTTGAGAATTGTCATTCGAGGATGGCATTCTTTTCTTCAAGTCCTTATGAGGTTGGTCTTGTTGTTGTGGCTATCATTCGAGGATGATAGACCATTTTGAGCTTATTGATTGATGTCAGTTTGTCTCTTTTGCAAAGTCTGTCTAAGGTCAGTATTTGTGTTTTTGGTTAGCGACTGAGGCCGGTATACCATTGCGTCTCCATTTGAGGATGGTTTCGTGTTAGATCCGAGGATCTTTTAAGAATTGTCATTCGAGGATGGCATTCTTTTCTTCAAGTCCTTCTGAGGTTGGTCTTGTTGTTGTGGCTACCATTCGAGGATGATAGACCATTTTGAGCTTATTGATTGAGGTCAATTTGTCTCTTTTGCAAAGTATGTCTGAGGTCAGTCTTAGTGTTTTTGGTTAGCGACTGAGGCCGGTATACCATTGCGTCTCCATTCGAGGATGGTTTCGTGTTAGATCCGAGGATCCTTTGAGAATTGTCATTCGAGGATGGCATTCTTTTCTTCAAGTCCTTCTGAGGTTGGTCTTGTTGTTGTGACTACCATTCGAGGATGATAGACCATTTTGAGCTTATTGATTGAGGTCAGTTTGTCTCTTTTGCAAAGTCTGTCTGAGGTCATTCTTTGTGTTTCTGGTTATCGACTAAGGCCGGTATACCATTGCGTCTCCATTCGAGGATGGTTTCGTGTTAGATCCGAGGATCTTTTGAGAATTGTCATTCGAGGATGACATTCTTTTCTTCAAGTCCTTCTGAGGTTGGTCTTGTTGTTGTGGCTATCATTCGAGGATGATAGACCATGTTGAGCTTATTGATTGAGGTCAGTTTGTCTCTTTTGCAAAGTCTGTCTGAGGTCAGACTTTGTGTTTCTGGTTATCGACTGAGGCCGGTATACCATTGCGTCTCCATTCGAGGATGGTTTCATGTTAGATCTGAGGATCATATTTTGAGTTGTCATCCAAGAATGACATTCTTCCCAGCATATTTTATTACCCACAGAGTGCAAATTTTCCGGTTTATTCGAATATTCAGTCCCTCCATACCTTGAACGTCTGAAAGCTTTGCTATCATCCATTCAGGTCTACAGTTGATTGAAAAGGGGCAGTTGTAACACCCCAAAATTTGCCCTCATTCTTTTTTACCTTAACTGGTGTACGCTTCACATTCATCTGCATTTCTCATTAGGTCATAACATTCATAATCACACATTTGCATTGAGCTCTGAAGGCATGGGATCAAAGCACTTTCTCACAATTTGAATTTTTTTATTCAGAAGTGATTTATCTGGCTATAGTACTCAAATTAAGACAAAGGCCTGAGCTAATGGCATCATGAGCATCTTTCTATCGAAGCTCATTCAACCACAAGGCTTTCTTTTTCCAAGACTCGTTAAGGCTTATTCCTTATTCAGTGACAGATGATAATCATCAAGATCTAGTTCACCTTTCAATTATTGTTTTGTGTAAGGTGTTGCGGTTCATAGATTAAGTCATGGTAATTTGGTTTCAAGGATTAGTTTAGAAGTCGGTGGGAATTGGGTTTTGGTATAATTCGAGATTGATTAATGATTTTCCTTATTTGATCTAATTTGGTCTCAAATACGACTTTTGTGGGTTCAATCCCATCAAAGGAGTTTCGTCACGTCCAATTTCAAAGGTTATTTGAATTGAGGAATTATTCGGATGCACGTTGGTTATTTGTTCGGTTCATCATCACCCGTGCAGATTTTTATCCGAATATTCACTTAAGTGCGCAAGTTATCAAGATTTGTAAGTTTTCGATATCATCAAAGTCTCACCGAATTCAAGTTTTATGAATATGGTTCAAGTAAATTCAAAGCAAAGTTCAAAATAAATTAAAATATAAAGGATGTAATTGGCAAAGGAGATTGTGATAAAAAAAAGAATTTGAATTTCCTACAAGTTGCATTTGATTTTTCACGGTTAAGGTCCCCACTCATCAATGAACTTATCAAATCAAGAGAGTTGTAATAATCCACTAGTTCCTTTTTTTTACACATCAGAAAATAGAACCAATTACAAACTAAGAATCAGTTACAAACTAAGAAAAATCCAGTTACCAAAATTGAGAATTACATATCAAAATTGGTACCAAAAAACAAACTGGATTACAGGATAGAAGAAAAACCAGAAAAAAGGACCAGTGATGTTAACTGATAAAATATCAGTTAAAAAGGAAAAAAACTCCAACATAATTAACATAAAAAAATCAGTTGTAGAATTGGATTGAATACAGTTACAATCCATAACAGATATAACAGAAGGAGGAGGAGATTTAGATACATTTTTCTTATTAGAATTCAACTCAGCAAAAAATTAATTATCAAAGCTTCATCCTTTTTCATCATTCTTGATCATTCTCCAAGTCTTCATCTTCATTAAACAGAGAAACTCAGAAAAATCATCATTATCCTACGAATCCTCATCCTTCATATCTAACCTTCATCCACCAATCTTCATAAAAAACCAGTTCTAGAACAACTCTTCAATCATCAATCTTCTTCAAGAACATCACACCTGAGAAGATTCAGGACAACAACGATAAACCACAACAAGGATTTCAAATCCACGGAAAAGAATCGGAGTAGAAGAAGAAACATAGGAGGAGATTCGAAATTACCAGAGCTGTGAAATTTGTGAAACTCCGTTCATCATTGTCGCTCACAGACCTGCAAATTCACCATCAACATATTTAAGAACTTTCTGGAGCCTTAAATCATCATCAACAATGGCACCTGCATTGAAGTTCAGAACAAGCAACAATTCAATAATCATGAAATTGCTTCAGTCTTTATCAAGTAAAAAATGCCAGATTCGCAAAACATCAAGAGCGTGCAAACGGATCGCAGCGACATTTCAGAAGCATAATTGGAAGAATAGAAGAAGCGGCGGAATCCAAATCAAGAACAAAAATGATTACCATACCTGAAATGTTGTAGTATCTGATTCGACGTCATCGCAAAAGAAGAAAGGAGGTTCAACTTCATCAATCTTCAGCCATCCGCAAGAATCATCAGCATCACTCGTCTCTTCTCCAATCTTCATCGCATAACTTCATCATTCTTCAATCATCTTCAAGCCCAAACTTTAATCTTCATCGATCCGCGACAACAATAATAACAACAACAAGATTCACCGAATCTGCACAACAGTGAGCCACAATACGATTTGCACAAACTCGAAAATTCAACAAACTCGGAAATTCAACATACTCAGAATAAGAAGAGGAGTAGGGCATCACCATCGGTTCTGCTTGTATCGAATTAACGTCGAATGCAAATCGAGATTGTGACGGCATCACACTGAGAAGATGAATCCTGCGGCGACACCATGTGAAGACGATAGCAAAGTTAAGAAGATGCAATCCGAGAATATGCCATTGTTGCGGTATTTGCATCGCGAGGTGAGATCGTTCCCGACGATGGTGAGAACGGTGCGATTAAGGCATTTTGTCGCCAGAAAACGTGATCGGAAAAAGGATAGACGAGACAATGTCATAAAGGAGACGAAGTTTCACTCGTAATGGAGTCGATTTAAGAGGGCGACGATGAGATCGTTCCCAACGGCAACGAGATCGTTGAGTTTTGTTGAATCCTGGACATGAAAAGGAAGAGCAATGTGTTTGATTATATGGATATTGCAGCTTGGTTGTCGTTAGGGATATCCTCATAAGGTTGGATTGGGCCCTTCCATGGATTTCATTCCGCACCCTATGATTACTTCAACACCCTACATGCGTTGTTTGTTCATAGTTTGGGCCTTAGAACCCATAGAAGTGTTATTGGCACTCTCGGTTTCCACTTACCCCTCCCATTGTTGTCTTTTCTTTCTTATTAATTTAATTTAGTTGATGTTTTGATTTAATTTTTGGAAGATTTGATGATTAGGTTTGTAAATGGTAATTAGTGTTTGTACTAATATTGATTAGTTTGGTTTAACAATGGTAGTGTTTTTAGGACTTTCACCAAATTCTTGATTAAACTTTAATTGTTAGGTATATTAATAATAAAAAAAAATTAGAATGTTAAGGGCTCATTAGATTTTGAATTAGAATTCTATCAATTCTTAATTAAGTACTTTACATTAGATGTTAATTCTTAATTATTGATATTGAAGTTTGTTGAGAATTTTAATCATGTTGAGGACTTATTTCGGATTAAAGTGTTCAGGATTCTTTTTGATCGATACGAATCGATTTCGATTATAATGGATCTTCATAAAGTGATTATGGAAGATAAGCATTTATTTTTCTTATGGAGATCACAAGACCTTGCTTGAAGCTTTTTTGGATTTCTTTTATGTGAAGAATCGGCACTTCGATCAAGTAAGTAATTTCGACTTTCCACTTTAACGCACCATTCTAGTTGTATGCGGCTTAGGATCATATAACTTAAGGTGTATATTGAGACCTCCCACCTGAGGTACTGGACTTATTTGTGATTTTTGATGATATGTGTCGATTTCGGAGTTTAGGGATTAGGTTATGAATTATAGAATTTGCTCCCTTTCACTTTCCCTTAAATCACCCTTTGTTGCCCGTTTCGTCGCAATTATTAAAAATAGTTTTAGGTGTGATAAAATTATGGAAATATTCATGAGTGATCCTTATCCTCTTAATTAATTTTTCATATTTTTTGTTTCCAGATTTGAAGGGTTTTAGTAATTAATTTAGATTTTTGATCACAAGTTGTCCCAAAAGGAATGGTATTGACATAAGAGACCAAAAACCATTTTTCCCCATAGGTGTGAGACATATTTTTTGTGTGTTATTAACCACTAGAATTTGTGATATTTTTATGCTCCTTAGGCATTTTTTTTCCATAATATTTGGTGCCCTTTTTTATCCACTTTATGGAGTTGTTTTTCGGCGATCATGCCTTGTTCCCTTGACCATTAAGTAATTGTTTTGGCACTTTGATGCATAATTTTGTGAAATACTTTTAGACAATTTTAGATACTGACTTCAACATTCTAGGTATTTAATTTCATAATTATTAAATCCTTTTTGATATTTTTCCATGTCACCTAGATCCTAGGTTGAGTTATGTGTTTATGTGTCGCATACCCTAGGATTTAGCAAGGCATTCATGCCATTTGCTTGAGATAAGTTTTGGTAAGTTTTAGAAGTTAATTATAGGTCACTTTTAAGTCCTAAATTCCAGTTATAGGTCACTTTTTGAACCATACTCATTTGGTTTGTTTTTGTGTTCCTAAGTGCATTCTTATGTGAACTAATTTTGACTTAAACTCATTTCTCTTCTCCTCTAATTGTTAACATGAATTATGTGGGAACCATAAATGTCAAACCATGAATTCTAATTGCATCTAATACCTTGTATGCTATTGACACATAATCATCTCATGCATATCCATAGGCCATTCATCCTTAACTTGCATCATTTGTGATCTTATGTGATGTTTGTTCATTTATTCTCACATCTTCTTTTCCTTGATCCATATGATTAAGTCATTGCATCCATGATGATATGTTCATTCACACACATTCATATGCATTCACTACTGACTTTGATGTTCATTTCATGTATTAATTAATGCTTGTAAGCCATATGCATTCATACTTCATCCATAAGACCTAATTTGCATTCATGTGAACTTAGATGAACCTTTTGTACATAGTTTGACATATTTTGAATTTGTGAGGTATCCTAGCATCCTTAGGGACCTATAAAATGTAGCTACTGACTTTAGAAGTCATATAACCCTTAGGTACCTTCACCTTTAGACTTAGGTCTTACTTTGAACCCTAGTTCCATTCTAGGACGTTTATGGTACTTAATCGCTTTTATGCTTTGTTTATGCTCTCAATATGCATTGTCATGCTAACTTTTGTTTTTTAGGGGGAAAATTGAAGTAAGCCTCACTTCATTCCTATCTCTTAGGCATTATAATTGTGTTTGCCTTAGCATATTATGCTTGTTCTTGTATAGGATTCCCCATTTTTTAGAACCAACTTAACTTCCTTAGGAAGTAAGTTGAGTTCTAATTCTCTTTTCTTATTTTCTTTTCTTTCTTAGGAATAGAAAAACCTTACAAACCATAAGGATCACCTTTTGAATATAATAAATAAATTAGGGTTGAGTCTTAGTTCCATTAGTTTTTCCATTTTCATCTTGAGTCTTTCTTTCTCCCCTCATAAAGAAAATAATAAAAATACCTAATAAAGGTTGAATCTTCTCATACGCCATGAGACTTTGTTGCAGAGTACTTATACGCGTCTTGTTTCGGGGCGAGGTGTAAGTATTTACCACGATGGATAGGTCTTAGTATGAGAATGTTCACAAACAAATTCAAAACACTTCTCATAAAATACAAAAACAAACAATAAACGACTTTCCCGTGGGAACTTCTTTTCTCACCTCATTCATTCTCAATGCGAACTTGCAACGACTTGTCTCATTTGCAAGATGGTAAACGCACTCGTGCCAGACGAGCCTGCAACACCTGAGCATAGACATACATAGTTCCAGCCATAAAAAACACAAATAATTAGTTCCCTCCTTGGTTAGGCGAACTACGTCGACTATGATCCTTATTTTCCTGATGAGTTACGTAGGCAGCGGGGTAGGGCCCGTTCGAGCACATTCTTTATTTTCCCTACATTTCCCATTCTTTCCTTTAATTTTCTTTTCCAATTCCTTTTCTCATTCCCATTCCCATTCCAGTTAGTAGTTCATTTGTTCAACAACACTTTATTTCTCACCCTTTGAAACAAAACAAACAAGCGTGGATCCCGTCGGGTACGGAGGATGGTCTGGGGTGCTAATACCTTCCCAGGTCGTAACTGACTCCTGAACCCAGATCTTTGGTTCGCAGGACATTGTCCTTTCCTTCTTCCTCAGTTTTGTGCAACATTACCTTTCCCATTCATTCAGGATAAAAATGTATGGCTAGCAACTCTACCTTTTTTGCGCCACTTTCGCGTTTGTACTAGGATGAAAATCCTGGGAGCGACACATAGCAACCAGGGAACACGTCTCCCTTCAACAATTTAGTCTTTACCACTAGCAATGAAGTCTTCACTTGATTTACATTATAAATAAGATTCAAACCCTCACCATCCTCCACAACATTTACTCTGGCACCTCCATGATTTGGCATTGGAATTTGAGCACATTTGGGGAGGAGAAAATTGATGGCCTTCGAATCTATCAAATCTTGGACCTTCCATTGCAAAGCCCTACATTTCTCTATTGTATGCCCGGGAGCACCAGAATGGAAAGCGCATCGAGCGTTAGCATCATACCCTTGAGGAGAAGGTCCCACGGGAGGTGCTAGTGTTCTCAGATGAACCATGTTCAACTCCAACAATATTTGTAACAGAGCATCATCTGTCATAGGAATTAGCTCAATGACCCTATCAACTTTTCGGGGTTGAGATTGTTGATACGGTCTTTGTTGCTGGTTATTCTGTTGTGGTCGCTGCTGCTTTTGTTAAGCAGGTTCTGTAGGAATGGTGACGGCAAACACTTGATAATAGTAATTAGGACGGCCTCTACCCCTTCCTCTTCTGTACACAACATTAGTTTCCCCTTCTCTCCTCCTCTGAGGACCAGTAAAAGGCTTTCTAGCTCTAGATGAGCTTGCCCCACTAACATCTTGTATTTTACCCATCTTCAATAAGTTCTCAATCCTCTCACCAGCGAAAACAATATCAGCAAAATTAGTGGATGGGCAGGCAGCTAATCTATCAAGGTATGCCCCTTATAATGTTCCCATAAACATATCGGCCATTTCACGATCAAGTAGGGAAGGTTGAACCCTAGCAGCAAGTTGGCGCCAGCGCTGGGCATACCTCTTGAAACATTCTTTAGCTGTCTGGGACATACTCTAAAGTTGAGTACGATTGGGCACCATATCCATGTTATACTGATAATGTTTCACAAAGGCTTCGGCCAACTTTTTCCAACTTCTCACAGATGCTCTATTCAGCTTCATGTACCACTCCTGTGATGCCCTAGTAAGGCTATCTTAGAAGTAATACATCCATAAGTTCTCATCATCCGTATGGGCAGCAATTCTAAGAATATAAATGTGTCTTTGGACAAGTAGAGCCATTTTAATTATCGAAGGTAGGAGGATTGAACTTATGGGGAATCCTTACTCTAGGAACCAGTCTCAAATCAGACACATCAAAATCAATGGTGTTTTGAGATTCTATAGATCGAATCCTCTCAGCGATTTCATCAAATCTACGGTTTGCAACAGCATTTTGTGCCTCCATATCTCCATCTACCAAAGTAAATTGGTCCTCTTGACCTTCCATGTAAGCACCATGATGACCCATGTCTCCGCCCGAAGCACCATTCATATTTGCAGCTAGGGTAACTAGAGGATTACCCTAAAGAGTTAGAATGACATTTCTAGCATTACCTTTTGGAGCCTCTTGAGTTCTCTCCACCATCTCTCTAATCCTTTCTTGATTATGGTGTATTCCTGTCATCAAAGTCATGAATTGATCCATATGTGTCCTCAACTCAGTCAACTCTGTCTGCATTTGACCCATAATCCTTGTTCTATTTTCCCTTGTCAAGTATTAGTGAACTCTATTGTCAGCTATAGTGCCTGAAATATAAGAGATGTTAGAAACCTAAGACATGTACCTGCAAAACAAGAATAAGGGTGATATGCCTGTTATGCAATGCTGTGTCTTTCATTCCCAAGGTCATTTATGCCCCAGTCCCGACATTCAATAACAATTAAAGAAATCCAAATGGCTTTTGGAACCCAACTTTTTTATAAGAAGCATTCACACAAGACTCAGATATGGTTGGTCTGGATGAACAAGTGTCGGTGCGTAGATAACAATAAAAAAGATAAACAAGGAACAAATAACATAAAAATGAGCTCACAGAGCAAAAAAAAATTCCCCGCAGGGTTACAAGTTTTACATCAGCAAAGAAAATAAACAAAAATACAAAGCTAAGAACCCCACAACATGCATATGGGTAGTCCAAGTACAAAAGAAACTAAACTCTACAAAACTCCACATCTTTCAGCCACCAGCTAAACCTCTTGACAACCTCGAATAGTTGAGCAACATCTAGATGCTCTGAGTCTTCAATTAGCTTCTGAATAAGCAAGTATCTTTAGTCAAAGGAAGCATGCAAATCACTAATCTATTGCAAGAACACCTCTTCATTCTCCTCACTAGAACCCGGCTATGGACTAGCCCTCTTAGTGTCAGCATGGACTCTGAGTTCTTCATTTTCTTTCTGAGCATCCTCCATTGACTTCTGACTTTGCTCTAGCATTTGGAAGTATTCCCTTCTCCTCTCATGAGCTTTCTGAAGTTCTTCAGTTCTACTTTCTACCCGCACTTGTAAATCTTCAATCTTTTACTGATATCCTTTTTCTATTTCCTTCTGCTTTCTTTGATTTGTGTCTCATTGCTCTTGCCAAAGAGTTATGGTCTCATTTGCTTCATCCAAAGACTTCTTGATTTTTCTGCGCTCACCAGCCTTGCTAGTCTCAACAAAGCCTTTCTTTTTGAAGTATAACTCCCTATCAGCAAACTCCTTCTTCTTGTCTTCCATATCCTTCTGAGCAAGGTGCATCTTTTCCTCCAATGCTTTGTTAGTATGCACCAAATGCTAATACAAACTGTTGATCTTGGAATTTTCAATTCTGACCTTCTGAAGTTCAGCTTCTAGCTTTTGGTATTCTTCAATAGGTACTGTGGTTTAAGGTTCAACCACCTTGGGATACAATGGAGGTTCTATTGAAAATGGGAGAAATATAACTTCAACGCAATGCCTTAACCAATCATCATAGGGTGCATAAGTCTTAAGATCAATTCTTCCAAAATCCTTCTTCCCTTTCTTAACCCTCACAACCCATGCTTGAGAAACATGGATTAATAAGCCTTCATTTCCCTTGGTAGGTAAGTACAAGGATTTTGCAATATCTTCTACTCTAGGAGGAGCCTTCAAAGGATACCCGAACTGTTTGATAGCCAATATAGAATTATGGTTAACTCCCCATTTCCTATCAAGAAAAGGCATGTTGGGGAAATTACCATAACTAGTAATTAACTTTTTCCCAACCATGTCTCTGTTATAGCACCAGGTAATGTCATCGGAGGTCAAGCCCATCAATCTCTTGGACCATTTAAATTCTCCTTTAATCTCTACAAATGAACCTGACTTCAGAAGGTGTCGAGCAAACCAAGTGTAAAATAAGGGTACACAACAAAGTACAAGGCCTCTCCTCTTTCTCTCATTCTTGTAGTGAACAGAATAACAGAAATCTCCCAGCAAGGTTGGTATAGGGTTTCTTTTAATGAAGATGGTTATTTCATCCATACACACAAACTCCTTCTCATTTGGAAACAAACTAATCTCGTACACGATCAGAGCCAAGACTGCACTAAAATTTGTCCATCTTTGTTCTGTAGCACACTTTCTGGCTTCAGTAGTCAAGAAAGCCAAGTGAAATCCTTTACTCTCTCTCTCTCTTTCTCTTTTGTTCTTGACATTGTGACCAAAACCAAATTCATGTGAGTAGCTTTAGCGATATCTTCGTTTGAAGGAACCCTATCTGAACTGTAGAACAAAAGGCTGTCTCTAATGGGGACCCTCAGAATACTGGAAATCTCCTCTAAGGTAGACACCAAAACATAATCAAGGAAAACAAAGCACCTCAGCTGAAGTTCATAAAATTGAAGAAGAATGTGAAGACCATCCTTTTTCTCTTTAGTAGCCTCGTCCATGTAACTCAGAATCAAACCATACTCCTTTCTGAAATCATCTAGCACCTTCTCATTCATCAAACAACCCAAAATCTGAATGTCTTTAGTTTCTTGCCTTGATAAAGTATAATGAACATTGTTTTTCTGAGGAATATCTTAAGCCATCTGGAGTAGAATATAGAAAAATCCTCGGAACTGGGAATGACAAATAATAACTTGAGAAATGGAAAACATAAAAGTTAATGATGATATGATGCAATGCAATGCAAGGCATGTAATCAATGACTAGTGTCTAGTGTTGGTAATGAGCCTAGAGCCAAGTGTATGAATAGCCATAATAACAGGATATCTGAATAACAACCCAGAACTGAGAACCAAAGAACCACATAGGAGCAGATCAAATTAATAGAACATCACTGAAGAAATGGGTATGCAGAAGGCAATGGTTCCTGCAAACCTAGAAACAAATCCCCCATCTCACAGATGTGTTACTATGGGTCAACATCATGGACTCTCAGGTCGAGTAGCAATAATACGTTCACCGTTTCCGGTTTGGCATTATACACTAAAAGAGGAGGTCTCAGATGAGTCCTAAAATACAAGTAGCCCCCATAAGTTCCCAGCTTCAAGCACTGGGATCGAGAAACAATAGTACATTCATCCCGAAGGATACAATACTATCATCATATGAACAACGTTTTGACTGAGTTCTTACGAGAGAACAAGGCCATCCTATGCGAGTTCTTAGTGGGCCCTCGGGTGCGAGTGGGTTTGCCAACAAATGGGGTCTGTCACTGTCACCACTGGAGAGGGATGTTTCGACAAAGGTCCTCAATGATCGGTCCCTAGATTCACATAACTATCAAGGTCGTATCCTAAAGTAGGGAAGATCCCTATATCAGAACATTTCCAAGATGTTCACAATCTGGGTGTGGAACTCACTACTACTCGCATGACAAGATATCATGAAAGCAAAGTGACTATCCACTCTAAAGTCTAGGGTGCACTCGAGTCTTGGTATTGGGCTCATCTAATAGTAACTCCCATCTAGCCAAGAAAACCAGACAGTCCAGACAGTATAATAACGATGCATAATAAATAAACACTGAAAGTAATAAATAAAGATGTAAAGTAAAATTTTAAATAAAAATAATAAACTAAACACACAGCAGCAAACAAATAAAAACCCAAAGAAACAGAAATAGACAAGCCCTAGGATTGTCTCACATGGGGAACTAGAGAAACTCTAGTTAGGAGATCCCTAGCAGAGTCGCCAGCTTTCGCTCCCGGGATTTTCATCCTGGTACAGTCGCGAAAGTGGCGCGAAAAAGTAAGAGTCACCTGATCGCAACTTTCTGAGTCTAATAGTTACTAACTGCAAGTGCACATAATATCACGTAGTAATAAAAGATAATGATCCCACAGAGACCAATGTAAACCTACTGTACTCTATCGTTACTTTGTAAAGCTAAGGTGAAGTGTATTTGGTTAAGAAGAAACTATAACTAGAACTTAGAATAAAACTAAGAAAATAAGATAATAAAGAGAGGCCGAAATATGGATTCCGAGTTCCTAAAGGACTATGTAGAATTTGGTTAATAATTATGATTATAACTTAGTTCCGTAGAATAAACTGAATTAAAGACTTGCCTCACGCTCTCGCGGTATCAACTAAAGTCATGTTCCCTAATCCCAAGATTGTGCTCTCGCTCGCCCGGTAACTAGAAAATATGTTTTGAAAGCCAATAATATCCTAAACTTATCTAAAGCGCTCTCGTTGTATTTAGATTTGTTTCCAAATTTCCACTATCAGGTTCGATCCCCACGCTCTCGCAGTGCCGGTTCTAACCTTAATTAATTTCTCACTCTCGTGACAAAATCGTGTTAAGTAACCCCTCACTCTCGTGACAAAACTACTTAAATGTTAATCTGGAAATTAAAACCAAAACTGGGTTCTAATCATAAATTCGCTCCTATTAGTTTCTACTGAGTCCTGTCGGTAACAACGGTCCTCATATTCCATACTCAAGACTATTTAGCTAGACATGGGCATAAAAATAAACATGCAGATACGATAAATAAATAAAATCGAAAACATATTGTTGTACCTCAAAAAATACGATCCTCGCGATGGGACGCGGAAAAAACATTAGAGTCGCCACCTAATTCTATTTATTCTAACGAGAGAAAAGGAAGATATAGACACAACCTAAAAATGGATAAGAAATGGGCAACGAAACCAAATTCTAAGTTCGGGAGTCATTTACGCAAGGGGAAGGTATTAACACCCCTCACGTCCGTTGTATTCAACGGAAACCTCTTAGTCTAACTATGCGATTGAATGTTGATTTAAGTCTAATGTCTTCTAAATGGTTTGCTAAGATGTTTGGTCTAAAGGGAAATGAATATTTTAACTATTATTTATTATGGAGAAAGGTTAAGATTTTTATTATTGTGCTCACGAAGGATTAAAATCCTTGTGCCTACGTATTCCCTTGTGCAATGGGAAAGTCAGAGCTTCTTAGATCGTGCTACTACGGTTTGTTTGCATTTTTAATGAACGATTATTTAAATTTCTTTCTACTGCTAAGCGTTGGCTTATCTGCTCGCGATAGGAGGCTGAAGCGCTAGCTTGTCTGCGAGATAAGAGTTCAAACAATGTTCGTTTAGAAAATGTTTGATCTTGTTTAGTATTTTAAGAATGAAAGGGAGAATGAATCACGTCCCATGGGGTTGGCCTAAGGAATGATCCACTCAAGAACCCGTGGAATGCTAGACTCCAAAATTAAGTTCTTTCATTATTTTATATGTAAATTAAGTGTCTTGAAATACGAGAGGGCGAATGAATCACGTCCCGTGGGGTTGGCCTCAGGAATGATTCATTCAAGAATTATGTGGAACTAGACTCCAGAATTAAGTTCCTCCATTTAATTAATATGTGAAAATGATTTTTGTATTTGTTGGGTAGGTTTTAAGTTGTATTTGAAAGAAAGAGACAAGTCGTCATCTTTAAGGGAGATATCTCACCTATTTCGCCACAAATAGTTAAGAGAGAAAATAGAAGGGGAAGAAGCTTCGAACTTGGATATATGATCAATAAGTCATTTCCACATTCTTCCTTGATAGAAATTGTTTGAGAAAATTGATTTGTTTATGCTTGTGGGAATAGGAGAAACATATTTCCTACGGAGATGAATTATGTTTCATCTTTTCGAGAAAGTTTGAATGTTTTTAGTACTTTGAGTGTTTTAAGTATTTTAAATACGAAAGAGCGAATGGATCATGTCCTGTGGGGCTGGCCTCAGGAATGACCCCTTCAAGAAATATGTGGAATACTAGATTCCAGAATTCAGTTCTTTCATATTTTTATTAAAAGTTAGATGTTTTGAGTACGAAAGGGCGAATGAATCGCGTCCCATGGGGCTGGCCTCAGTAATGATCCATTCAAGAACCCGTAGAATGCTAGACTCCAGAGTTCAGTTCTTTCGTACTTTTAATTATAAGAGATTTGATAAATTCTATTTGCTTTGTATTGTGGCGCGTAAAGTCGTGCAGACGGCGATCATAGAAATGACCGACTTACGTGTGTGCAAAATGTAGGCGTATTTTAAAAGTTATAGAAACGATTTGCTTGGCGTTGGACCAAGAGATTTAATTATCTTTCGAAACGACTAATCTTAAGGTGAACATGTTTATTATTTTTTACTTAACAATTTAAGGTTGAAAGACGGAAATAACGCTCAAGTTTGTACAAGTTATATGTCATCATCATACAACCAAATAATGAATAAGGAAAATAGGCATACACCATACAAATCAAATCGATTAAAAGATAAATAATTGACTAACTAAATTAAATAGAACTATTTAATACAATTAATCAATTAATCAATTAATCAAACTAAAATTAAAATGTTTAAAATAAATAATCAATATAAAAATGTTTTTTTTGTATTTTTTAGAATATTTAACAAAAATAATAATAAATCCATAAAAATAATAATAAGAAAATACAATAATAAAAATAAAGAAACAAAATCCATAAAGAAATTAAAAAAAAAACATGGGCTTGGTAAAAAGGTAACAGCAGGGGTGTGTTTAGAAGGAAACGGATTCAGGCCCAAGGGGAAGGAGGCCCATCGTTGGGGGTGTCTATGGATATGCATTGGTCAACTATAGTTGACCTCAGGAACCAGATGGAACGTCGGATCATTTAGGAGTCAAAAATTTGACTCCATCAATGACCAAAACGTAGAGGGTGTATGGTAGAGCTCACATGAGGACACACATGGGATCACCTGAAAGGTAAACTAAAGAAATGGTGACAAGTGTCAGGGAGGACACTTGCCACCGCTAGATGACGCCAACACCCACCAGTAAAAAAAAAGTCCTTTTACTTAAAACAAAACTGAGTAATTAAAAAAACAAATTACAAAACCCATATTCACTATTTGTATCCCTCTCTCAAAGCCTCACTCTCGTCTCACTCCTCTCTTTCACGACCAACACACAACCACAGAGGAAACCCTAAATCGCTGGAGAAGGAGGTGGCTGGAGGCCGGACACAGCGGCGCCAACCCTCCTCTCCGGCCAAACATCACAATACCAAACCTATATCCCACTATATCAAACCTTCTAATTTCAGAAATAAACTCAAAAACAACAAAATCACCGTAGAATCACTGGAATCAGATTCAAAGTCAAAACCCTAAATCTAAAAAGAACCGAGGAACAAAAGCCAATAATGGAAGGATTTAACTCAAAGAAGCGCAATAAACCCAAAAGAAGCAACAAATGAGTGAAAAGATGATGGATAAATACCTAATCGGAACTAAGTCCGATCAAGATTCCGACGAGGTTCTCAGGTACCCTTTCTTTTTCTCGTACTCTCTTATTTCTTCTTCTGTTTTGTTCGTAAATTCTTCTCCTTCTGAAAATTCTCCTATGAAACCTTTCGATACGTATGGTTTCTTGTTGTGTTCGTTGTTTTCATAGATGGCTTAGTATGAGCAGATTTGAGTCTCAATGTGAGACTCAAAGATCTTTAGAAATTTTTTAGGGTTCTTTGAGTTGTTGTTGCTTGCTTTCGTGTTTTCCTCTTAGGATTTCTGTGTGTTAGTAGCGGCTAGGGTTTCTTCTTGCTCTGTGTTTTTGATTTTTGGTTGCCTCCCTTTTTTTCTCTGAATTCGTCCCAGTTTTATAGTGTGAAAATTAGGGTTTGTGATTGAATTTCTGAATTGAAAACTTGTTGAAGACGTTTATATTATCAGAATTTTTGTTTGATACTGAATTAGGTCGTTTTCATCTTCAGGTTTTTGCTCATGGAGTGAATAGTTTTTCACAATTTGGTGTAAGGAAAGTCGCAAGTCTTTTTTGTTGCTGACATGTAGGACCCATTTTCGTGTTCGCTGTGACTAATGAAGATAGGAAAAGTAGCCTGCAATCCTGCTTTGTAGAAGGTCTGTATTCTCTTTCCTTTTTCTATAGTTTTCTCTTAAAAAAGCCTGCAAGTACTTGTGGTGGTCCCCTGTGATTTCCTTGCTACTGTTTTTTCTTTGTGATTTAATTCATGACATTATGATGCCTTACAATACGTGGTAATGACTTTTAAACATGAGATTAATGAATCTTTGTTCATTAAAAAACTTGTTTTGCTCATGAATATTTTGCTGTTTCTCTTAACATGTATGCACTGACTTGAGGATGATAAGAAAAACATGATAGTGACCTTGCTTGGATGAAATTTGACTCAAGGCATAGGAATCACATAAGCTGGATGACTTCTAAAAAGAGACTACACCGTTGCTGACTTGCGATTCGGTGTCTTGCTTCAGAGATGAGGTCAAAATACCATTATGATGGTCATGGAACATGAAAGGATGCCAAGAACAAATCTCCTCATCATTCGAAGCTTGATGCAACGCCACTGTAATAACTGAATTGAGTTAAAATTAAAACAAATTTCCCCTCAAGATCAAGTTCTAACATAGTAGAGTTAGGACTTTTATCTTCTTGTAACAACTGACATTTTGTATGATGGATTTGATGGCATATTGATGAGGAAATATGTCTTGTAGCATTGAAAACCAAACATGGTCAAGAAAACTTGTGATATTTCTTTTTTATGCATTCTTGATTGATGACATCTTGGTTTTTATACATATATGTTTTTGTACCAATCATGAAACATCTCATTTTAAAAAAACTTATTTGTTGCAAGGATAAATACTAATGTATTATGCAATATCCTCTCCTTAGCAATTTTCTTTTGTATTGAATGAGACTTGAAGATGCTTGGTATAAGAGATACTTAGCATGGTGAGAGCATGATTTTTAGCATGAGGCTTGGTTTAGGATTAGCAAAAAAAAACATTGTATCACTTTGATTTGGAATCAATCTTGAATCCTTGTAACATTGAAACTTAGAAGTGAATTTGGGAGCAGTTGACATGGATTAGAATTGTACACATAGAAAAGAAAAAATTTGAAGTTGTGATTTGGAATTAGAATATTAACTCAAATTTGAAGTGAAAAAGAACATTAGGAATTAAAATTTGAATTTGGAAAAGAAAATGAAAACTTTTGAATTAAGCTTGGCACAAAACTTACAAAGAAATCGAGAATGGAAATTGAAAACTTGAAATGGAATTGCAACTTGAAAAGAAATTGAAATGGAGATAGACTTATGGTAAAAACTTTGAGCATGAAATGAGAGCTTGAAGGGGAGTTTGGAAATTGACTTGAAATGAACTAGAATCAAAAAATAAAACTTGGAATTTGAAATGGAATTTTGAAGTAGTTTTGGCACTTGAGAATCGACAAGAATAGATACTACCGACTCTAGTTGAAAACAAAAACTCACCTTGATAAAACAAAGATTCGGAGTCCATATCTAAGTTGAAAACCAAACTTCGGAATTCATCTTTCCTTCTAATCCAAGTAACAAAAGAAACTTGCTTCACAAGAAATCATCCAAACTTGAAATCGACAATTCTCACTGAGGCACTGCACCAAATAAAAACCACAAATGTCTTGAGGTCTTGAACACGTCCATGATCCAAACTTGGAAACCCAAATTGCAACTTATGAGATTAATCAACCAATCTAAACTTCCAAACATAAAATCCTAGTTTCTTGAGCTAAACATCCAAATCTCCAATACTTGTTACAAAACCAGCAAATCTTTCCAGACACCTTCTCCTTATAAGTCCATCATGACTGATATGCGCAATGGTATGCAAATGGTGAGACGAATGAACGCTAGGGGTAAATTTTGGGGTGTGATAGTTGCCCCTATTTAAAAATCTTTACCAAATGGCATGAGTGATGGTAGACACTCATGAAATCAGGGTGAAAGTTATTTATATATAGAAATAACCGAAAATTTTGCCCCTACATGCAATGTTATGCTGGACTACAAACTATCTAATTCTTTTTTTGAAATGTTATGCAATGAAAGATGAATATGATGCGACATGTCTACAAACAAAGGATAAAGACTCACTGGGGATGACATACGTTGGGGACTGTCACTCCCGCCAAATGACACCGGGTCAGAAGGGGTACAGACGCGAACGGTCGGCGAAAGGAGAAATGAAAAAAAGGTGAAAAGAGTCGCCAACTAGGCGTTTTTATCCCGAAGGAAAGGTAATGCTGCATAAACCTAGAAAGAAATGGATAAGACGGTCGCGAACCAGAGAAACTGAGAAAGGGGGTTTGTTATAACCTGGGAAGGTATTAGCTCCCAGATTGTCCGTCGTACTCGACGGGATCCACACTTGAAAGATTTGTGTTTTAAAGGGGTAGTGTCAGTGTTATTTTGTGTGCAAAAGCTGGAAAAGAATGCAAGTGTCAGTGCAAAAGAAATGTGAAGTGGATAAGAGAAGCGTCAGTGCTGGAAAGAAGTGCAAAGCTCGAGACTACGAGGCTTAAAGAATAAAGCTGGAAGATGGGGGATGTACAGAGACTTTTGTTCGATAACTGTAAAGTTATGCCTACGTATCCTCTCGTGCAATGAGGAAGTCAGAACACCGTAGTTCGACTCAAAGAGACTGAAAGATAAATTGACTTGTGAATTGCTTACTTGTCTATGCTCAAGTATATGACCTGTCTGGCTCAGGTGCAAACTGTCTTGCATTAGACGGAAGAAGCAAGTTCTCGTTTATGAGTGAATGAGATGAAAAAAGAATCCCGGAGAAGACGATTATTGTTTGTTTTTGGTATTTTCAATCTTTTATGCCTTTGAAGTTTGTCATAAGAAAATGAGCTTAAGCCTAAATCAAGGGTTAGTAAACTCATCACATCCTCCCTCTGATTAGGGGTAATGAGAATACCTTAAGTATGAAGTAAACACCTCACACTTAATCACCATGATGTAGGAGTAAGATCATTAACCTACTTGCATTTATTTAGATGTTTTTGGTATTTCTGTTTAGTGTTAAGTGATGAGTTTAAGCTATAATCAAGGATTCAATGGACTCATTACACCATCCTAATAGAAGGATAATAGATGAGAACATTTAAGCTGAGGAAGGCTCCTCAACTTAAACCATGATTAGGGATTAACCTCATGACAAAAAAAAACCTTTATTAAAGTGGATTTTAGATAATGGTAAGATTAATAAATGGATTTCATGGTTTGTAAGACAACTTGAGGGGGACTTGTCCATTAACACTAGGGTTAGTCCTTCTTAACCAATCAAGGAAGAATTAGAACCCAAATGCAAGGCCCGAGTTACAAGCTTGATGTCTCAGTGATTATTAGATGAATTGATTAAATGATTTAAACACATTAAGGGTTTAATACTTAGGATTAAAGTTATACACTCCATCCTAATAGAAGGATGCAGGCATAACCCTAATCACAAAGCCTTAAAACCTTTAAGGTTTAGTCCTTGATTATGAGATGAGAAGAGAAGACACAAAGATGAAACAAAGGTAAAACTAATGGGGGACTAATCAAACCCTAATTGTGATCATGCTTGGGGAGTTCCTAGGGTTTATGGGGCTTGCAAGAAGTCTTCAAGGGAAAGGCCACCAAGGAAGAAACAGAATGAAGGAAAAGGAAGCAGAAAGAAGCAAAACAACTTACTTCACTTAAGAAGATAAGTTGCTTGAAGAAAGAAAGTGAGGAGGGAACATGAATGAGCAAGCTCACTCTAATACAAAATAAAATGCAGCAATGAATGCATAAAAGAGATGAGAAGAGATTATGAGAAGTGAAGGCAAATTCACTTCTCAAACACTTACCACCTGAAAAGTTAGCAAAAGGAAATGAAATGAAATGAAAATGAAATGAAATGCAAGGATGCAAACCAAAGTCAGAAGCATGTTCATGATGCTAATGATGCAAAGAGATGACATAAATGTATGTCATGAGATGGGGATGATCATACAAAGGATGGGAATGCAAATGAGACATGTAAGAAGCATGAAAGTTCATGAATGCATATGAAATTAAATGAAAGCAAAAACATGGCAAATGGATGATGCAATAATCAAACACGATTTCAATATGTTCTAAGATGTCTTATATGTCATATGAATGCACAAAATGTCATGGCAAGTTCATGTATGCAAGCTTATACAAGATGGATGTAAATGAAGATGCAAATTAGGGTTTATGCACAACATGAGATGCAAAATTCAAAATCAGAAGCAAGACATGAGATAAAAAATTGAAAATGGAATCAAAGGGACCCTAAACCTATACAAGTTCACTGCCCAAAGGGGAAGGTCAGAAGCTAAACCCTAAGGGACTTATGATTTTTTCTAAGTTTCAAGGGTTTTAAGGGTGATCCTAAAGGGAAAATGCCAAACAAATTGAAAATGAAATATAAAAATGAAACAAAAATGTTTTTAGATGCTTGAAGTTATGCATAACACAATGCAAAAAGAATCATTCACAAACTCACTTTGGTTTAAAAGTTATGAATTTTTGAAGTTAGGGTTAAAAATATTCAAATTTAAGAACCCTAATTCAAATGAAAATTGTCAAAGTGTGATCAAAACCAAAAAGAAATTTGTTTTGTGAGTTTGTAAATGTTTGTAAATGTTTGAAAATGTTTTCTGAATTTTTTTTGGGATTTTTAAATACCTAAATGTATTTTTAATTAATTAATTCTCATTAACTAATTAAAAATAATCATTTAATTGATTTAAAAATATTTTTTAATGCAAAAAATAAAAATAAAAATATTTTTGGGTTCTGGAAATTCATAAAATGCTTGATAAAAGATTTCAGAATTTTTTGACTAATTTTGCTATTTTTAAAAATTCGTACAAATAAAATAGAAATAAAATGAAATAAAAATTAATAAAATAGAAGTATGCTGAAAGGAAGGCTGAGATTCATTTTGGGCTGGGGAAGTTTGACTTGGCGCGCTATCCTAAGGCCCACATTTAAACCTGACAAATTTTAATTAATTAATACTTAATCCATAATTAATAGTTAATGAAATGATCCAGACCTTTCGTCACACGCGGGAAAGCTCCATCCAAGGGTCCAGATTTAAACAAAGCCCTAAACCTAATTAGAAACCCTAATCACTTTCAGGTCACCGGAGAAGAGCTCCGGTCGTCTTCTCCGGTGACATCCCCCCTGAAAAATCTCAACTCACTCCCCAGGCCATTTCTGGAGCTCTAAAGCTCCAGATTTGTTCCTCTCACCCCCCTAAACCTAATTCTAACCTCAAACTTCATTTATTTCCAACCATTAACAAGAATCGAAGACAAGAACAAAAACTGCAAAAATTTCAAACAAGCCATACACTCTCAATTCTTCAGCATTTTCAAAAGTAAAAGGTTCATTGCACTCAGGGAATCAAACTTAACCAAATGTGAACTTAAAATAAAGCTTCTGGAAAAATAATTTCATATGGCTACCTGAGATGAAGCTTTCAACCCTGGAGCTTTCAGGCTGCTTTCTTGCTTCCAAATGCCTCCAATGAACTCCTTGAAGAAGCTTTGATGCTTGGTTGGAGTGTTTTGTGGCTAGTTTGTGAGATTGATGCAGTTCAGTTCAAAGGGGAAGAGAAATCGTGTTTTTGATATGGGGGTTTTCAGGGCAAGATGATGGTTGACAAATGATCAGTGGTTCATGGTGAGTTGTTCTATGAAGTTTGTTTTGATGTTTGTAGCTTGTGTGATGAGTTTCGAAGAAAAATGCATAAGAGGGAGTTTTTGTGGTTGCTGACTTGTGGGAGGATTCTCTCTTGCTTGATATGTGTAATGGCTTGTATTTGGTCCATGTATCAAGTCTTGATAGGTCAAAGAGTTGTTGGTGGCCTATGCTGATTGGTATGGTTCATTTTGCAAAACGTCAAGGTTAGGTGTCCTTTGAGGTATGGGCAAATTCAGGCCAAGGACAAAGGCATGTCCTGCGCAGCTTGATTCATGGCCAACCATGGAATTCAGATTGAGGCCAATTAGCAAGTGGATTGAAGTTTGTGGGGGGTTTTGCGAATTTCATGAAGTTTGGCCCTTTCTTGATTTCTTCATGCACAAGTCATGGAACTTGGAAATTCTTGGGCCAATTCTGCCTTTTAGGCATTGCACTAAGTTTGTATGGTGATTAGAAGTCAATTTGAAGTCACAAAATTGCTTGGCATGAGGTTTTGAAAAAATTCCTCTTTGACATGAAACTTGAAATTATGTTATTTTTGCCAACTTTGGAAAGCCATAACTTGAGTTCCAAAATGAATTAGGTCTTGTTCTTGTACTTTTTGAAAAGGGAATGATCCAATCTACAACTTTCATGACCAAGAATTTTTCATTTGAAGCATTTTTGGTTGAGAAAGAGGAGGTTGAAAAACTTTCCCAAAATGGAAAGTTTACATTACAAGTTATTTCCATTTTTGGCAACTTTTGGTTTAGCCCACTTTTCTTCAAACTTGTGAACTTCTGAACACTTCAATGATCAAATAAAGATCATATAACTTCAATTTGATGAAAAATCCACCTTGGGTCCATTGATGGGGACCTCAGATGCCCTGATTTTGCTCTGACTTGCCCAAGAAGTTACCCAGTGATCAGATGACTTCCACAATGAATTTTTCCATCAAACTTGGTATGCATATTGAGACAAATAGAAACAAGAATGACCAAAAATTTTGGAGTTATGGCCTCTGAAACCAAAACCCTAATTTTAGGTCATCTGTGCAGTTAAACCTGGCTCTGCTTCCATGCCTTGCCAGTTCTTGTGATTTTCTGACTTCTTTGATCTTGGGAGGATATAATATGATGTTTGAACATACATGAACCCTCTTGAGATGATTGAAGACCTTTGGAGTGGCTCAGATGGACCTTGGGTTGCTCAGATCACAAACCCTAGATGCAGATGACTTTGAACCAATGCAGTGAAGTAAAGAATGCAATATGAGATGATATGATTATTAATGTAAATATGAAAGATCACAAGCCATGGTGTGAACTTAGTGAGGGAAAATTTGGGGTGTTTACAGCTGCCTCTATTCAAACATGAGTTAGTTGTGCAGGATGTAAGCGACGGCTTAACAGGCAAACAAGATAACTTGTGATTGAATACCAAAGACAGTCCAAAATTTGCACTCACTGATTGTGAAGAAGAGAAGGGATATAGATTGTAAAAGGAAGTAAAGTATGACTATAAAGTGCGGGCGATGGAGGACGACCATCGAGCAGAGGACGACTGCTGGGGATGAAGCAATGACGGGGGCGACCGACATGCTGGGGAAATAGAGGGATTATGATGGGGCCGGCCATCAGGTAAAGAAACAAAATTCTATGGGGATTAAAGGTAAAGTTAATGATGGAGACGACCATCAGGTTTGTAAAGAAATAAATGATGAGGGACGGTCATCAAAAGGTGAAGGACGATCACCTAGCTGGGGACGTCTGCTCTGTTGGGGACAAGGATGAGGGACGGTCATCCAAGGTGAAGGACGATCACCTGGAAGGGGACGGCTGCCGAAAGCATCACGACATAGGACGAATACCGGGTAGAAGGAGTCGACGATGGGGACGGCCATCTGATAAGCATGATGAAGGACGATCATCAAGAGGTGAAGGACGATCACCTAGCAGGGTACGACTGCTCTCAGGGTTTATCATGACATAGGACGAATGTCAGATAACAAGATCAACGATGGGGACGGCCATCGGATAAAATGATGAAGGACGATCATCAAAAGGTGAAGGATGATCACCTGGCAGGGTACGGCTGCCGAAAGGTATCATGACATAGGACGAATGTCAGATGGAAGAAAAGTCTTTCTACTGGGGAATGGTAAACACGGACGAGTGCTTATATTCAAGAAATGAAAGGTATGAGTGTTTGATGCTATGTATATATTAAAGATGCGGACGAGCATCCTTAATACTATGATACTGACGAGTATCAGTAGAAACAAACGCTGACGCATGTTCAGAGATGATGATACAGACGAGTACCAACTGGTTAACAAAGAACACGGACGAGTGTTGAATCTGGGAAAAGATAAGTGGTGTATACAAGATACGGACGAGTATCTGTATGAGTAAAAAGTATGAGTGAGACACAAACGAGTGTTCAACGGGCTGGGGAGAGTACGATATAGACGAGTATCATAAGAGGAAGTGTATAGGTTATGAACTTATGAGTGTAAAAATTATTCTGAAGATCCGTGGGGATAAGATGACACTGACGGGTGTCAGAAGAAGTGTATTATAAACAAGTGTTTGGTTTATCAACAGTGTTTAGGCAACCATGCTGGGGAAGGGTGACACAGACGAGTGTCAAAGGAGTGTATAGATATCTGTTTGTGGTTTACATCTGCAGGGGAGTAACATAACACAGACGGGTGTCGAAAAGAGTATATAAACAAGTATTTGTATTGGAGAGTGCAGAGGGGACGCTTTGGCTTTCTGTTATGACTGTGAGTCTTTGTATATATTGCTGATGGAATGTTGGTATATACAGGTGTTTGCTTCAAAACATGACTCGTGATTTATGCAATATGTTTGATTTTTGCCGTAATGCTCCGTACTAGATGGAATGCTACGCTCTGAGGGGAAATATGATGCGAATGCCATGATTATGCAAAGATACCGGTCCGGGACTCGGATCCCGTTGCTGTGAAGATCTCTGATTGATCTGCTTGAAGTGACATCCCAGCTGGGCATGAGATCATTGGTAGATCTAATATATATGATTCTGCTCGGGGAAATGAATCACTGATAGACCTATTCTTGGTGATGAGGAGCCCAGCTGGGGTCTGTGGAAGCTTTCGTCACCTTGTTGTGAGATCTTCAGACATTGCCCTTCTAGATAAAGGCTGGAGCTCTGTGGGGAAATGGTTCCCTGTCTAGCACTTGGCTGGGGAGGAATGATCACTGAACGACCTTCCTAGAGATTTCTGTAGGGATTCTGCTGAGGGTGATGAACTTAGCTGGGGAAATGAGCCCCTTCTGATGCTGCTCCGGAGAAAGTGCTGGAGAAATGCTGCCTAGCAGCTCTGATGGGGAGAAAGCATCTCTGGTGTTATTTGGAAGATGTGCTGAGGAATATAATGATTTGGCAGCTTGCTGGGAAGAAGCTCTCATGCCCCATGTTGCGCTTTGAATACCTACAATCCTGTTATGACAAAGAAACGCACAAGTATCCCGAGGTATCCCTTACTGGATTCCATCATAGGAGTTTAGACATCTGCAGGAGTAAGTAATGAATTTCCTACAAGCATGTGATTAGAGAAAGCGCATCTGTATTTATGCAACCATTATATCACGGATATCGGACATTTTTGCAAATGAAAATAAAAATGTACAAGACGAAGTGTGACTGAAAATCTGATTTTATTAATTTGTGTGCCCTGAATTGGCAAGTACAATCAAAGAAACAGATCCCCTAAAATGAGGAGATCGTTACAAATTGAGAAACAAAAAGGTGCTGGCAATGTTGATGAAGCTTTAGTGAGCTTCCCTTTTGCTATGACACGTATGACATTGACGTTCTTCTCATCTTGGTTTCTGAAGAAGGCTGATTTTGATCGACGCTTGAACCTTTAGAAGCTTGCCATATTGTGGGTGATACAGACGAATTCAGAATGCAGTTGTTCGCTTATTCCCTTATTCAGCGGGTGTACATTTTTTCTTTAGTTTCCCTTATTTTTGCCCGAGTCTTTTATTCTGTTTTTGACTCGCCGGGATGCCCTATTTTTGCCTAGACTTACATTCTGTTTTTATGTCCAGCGGGTCATTTTATGCGAAGTAATTCGGAGTCCACTTGCCCCTGTGGTCTGTTTAAGGAGGAAGGAGTCTTTTCAGCACTAGATCTCCTACTTGGTATTCCCGGAGCCTGACCTTCTGATCGAAGGCTTTCTTCATTCTTTTCTGATACAGCTGCCCATGACAAATTGCAGCTAATCTCTTCTCTTCGATCAGATTCAGTTGTTCGTACCGGAATCAGACCCATTCTGCTTCATTCAGCTTAACATCCATCAGTACTCGCAAGGAGGGCAATTCAACTTCAACAGGTAGGACTGCCTCCATACCATACACAAGCTGATACGGTGTTGCCCCAGTGGATGTTCTGATTGAGGTACGGTACCCATGCAAGGCGCCATTCATCTTTGGCCTGTAAGGAGAAGAATTGTGGTGTTGGATCTTGAAGTCCCGGCACAGTTCTACCATCATTTTGTTGTTTAAGTTGGAACCATTATCAGTAATGATTCGCTCGGGCACTCCATACCGACAGATGATGTCTCTCTTCAAGAATCGGGCTACCACTTTCCCGGTGACATTTGCATATGAAGCTGCTTCAACCCACTTGGTAAAATAGTCAATGGCTACCAGGATGAATCTGTGGCCATTTGAAGCAGTCGGTTCGAACTTTCCAATCATATCAATGCCCCACATGGCAAAGGGCCAAGGTGAAGACATCACATTCAAAGGATTCGGAGGCACATGCACTTTATCTGTATAAATTTGGCATTTATGACACTTCCTGGCATAAGCACAACAGTCTGCATCCATTGTGATCGAGTAGTAGCCTGATCTTAACAATTTTTTAGCCATTGCATGCCCTCCAGCATGGGTACCAAAATATCCTTCGTGCACCTCGTGCATCAACAAGTCCGCTTCTGCCTTATCAACACATCTGAGAAGTACCATATCAAAGTTTCTTTTGTACAAGGAACCATCAGTATTCAGGAAGAAACTCCCAGCCAGCCTTCTTAATGTCTTCTTGTCATTGGATGATGCCCCAGATGGGTATGTTTGATCCTCCAAGAAGCATTTGATGTCATGGAACCAAAGCTTGTCATCTTTAGCAAGGTCTGCTGAGAATACATATGTCGGTCTGTCAAGTCTGGATACTGAAATCCGAGGCACAAAGTTAGCAGCTTGAACTTTGATCATGGATGAAATGGTGGCCAGAGCATCTGCAAACTGATTTTCATCTCGAGGGATATTCTCAAGCTTGACTGTTTTGAAGAATGTGAGTAACCTCCTTGTATAATCCCGGTAAGGTATCAGATGCTCCTGGTAAGTGTACCATTTGCCGTTGGTTTGGTTGATTACCAGAGCTGAATCTCCGAATACAGTCAAAGTCTTGATCCTGAGGTCAATGGCTTCCTCAAGACCCATAATACAAGCTTCGTATTCAGCTTCGTTGTCAGTGCAATTAAAGGTGAGCTTTGCCGAGAAAGGCATGTGAACTCCCTTAGGTGTAATGAGTACTGCACCAACACCACGACCATTCATATTAACAGCCCCATCGAACATCCTTGTCCACTCTTCTTCTGGGTCAGGCCCTTCAGTGTGAGTAGGCTCTTCATGATCTTTTGCTTTTATGAACATGATGTCTTCATCGGGGAAATCAAATCTCATAGACTGGTAATCATCAATGGGTTGCTCAGCAAGATAATCAGACAATACACTGCCTTTGATGGCTTTCTGAGATGTGTACTGGATGTCATATTCTGTGAGAATCATTTGCCATCTTGCAACCCGTCCGGTAAGTGCTGGCTTCTCGAATATATACTTGACTGGGTCCATCTTTGAGATCAATAAGGTAGTGTGGGTCAACATATACTGCCTTAGTCGGCGAGCAGCCCACGCTAAAGCACAACAAGTTTTCTCGAGCAGTGAATAACGTTGTTCACAGTCGGTAAACATTTTGCTTAGGTAGTATATTGCATACTCTTTTCGACCAGACTCGTCATGCTGGCCCAGCACACACCCCATTGACTCCTCCAATACTGTCAAGTACATTATTAAAGGTCTTCCTTCAATCGGGGGCATAAAGATTGGAGGCTCTTATAAGTATTCCTTGATTTTGTCAAAAGCCCTTTGGCAGTCTTCATTCCACTTGACCGTTTGTTCTTTTCTCAACAACTTGAACAAGGGCTCACAGGTTGCAGTAAGATGAGATATGAACCGCGAAATGTAGTTTAATCTACCCAGGAACCCTCGAACTTCTTTTTCAGTCTTCGGTGCAGGCATTTCTTGAATGGCTTTGACTTTGTCAGGGTCAACTTCAATTCCCTTTTCACTTACAATAAATCCCAGCAGCTTACCGGAATGCACCCCAAATGTGCATTTGTTGGGGTTTAACTTCAGTTGGTACTTCCTCACACGCTTAAATAGCTTCAACAGATTCACCAGGTGGTCTTCTTCCATGAGGGACTTGGCAATCATGTCATCCACATAACATTCAATTTCTTTGTGGATCATGTCGTGGAATAACGTTACCATAGCCCGTTGATAAGTGGCACCAGCATTCTTCAGTCCGAATGGCATTACCTTATAATAGAATGTGCCTCAGGGTGTGATGAAAGTTGTCTTCTCCATGTCTTAAGGTGACATCTTGATCTGATTATATCCTGAAAATCCATCCATGAAGGAGAACACCGAGAACTGGGTCGTGTTGTCGACTAATACATCAATGTGAGGTAATGGGAAGTCATCTTTCGGGCTGGCTCTGTTCAGATCCCGGTAATCCACACACATCCTTACTTTCCCGTCCTTCTTAGGCACAGGTACAATGTTAGCAACCCACGGCGGATAGCTAATTACAGCAAGGAAACCGGCGTTCCACTGTTTTTGTACCTCTTCTTTTATCTTCATTGCCATATCTGGGCGAGTACGACGCAGCTTCTGTTTTACTGGCGGACAGTCTTCTTTTAGAGGCAGCTTGTGCATAACAATGTCGGTATCCAGACCTGGCATATCCTGATAAAACCAAGCAAAAACATCCACATACTCCCGAAGCATATCAATAAGTTGCTCTTTCACTGAATCTTGCATGTGGGCCACGATTTTCACTTCTTTTAAATCTTCTTCGGTACCAAGATTAACCGTCTCGACTTCCTCCTGATGAGGAGTAATAACCTTCTCCTCTTGTCTCAACAACCTGGCTAGTTCTTCAGGCAGCTCATAATCTTCTTCAACCCCTTCATCGGCTTGATTAATCGGATTGTCAGAGTCATACGAAGTCATAGCAGTGTTGTTGTCGGTGCAGTCTGGAGGGCACTCTCTGCAAGGGTTTAGATTTGTTCATTTTAGTGATCAATTTTATCTTGCTTAGAAAAAGTGAAAATGAAGTTATTATTTTTAAAAAACATTGCCATTTTATTTTTGTACAAAAAATGAAAAATGAAAAATAGTGAGCGGAAAAAAGAAAAGACTCATTTGCAAAAGATGTCCTGATATTCATTAATTGATCGTTTGCACAAAATACAAGATGGCCCGATTACAAAATGAGCCCTGACATCTTGGGCAAGATGTAGGACTTGATGCATGCTTAAAGACAGGAAATAATAATTACTCTGCAGGAGTAACTCTTATAATTTCCTGGGAAGACCAGTTCGAGACTTGGTTCCCCGGGATCCTTGGACGTATCCAGTTTTCCAGGTTGCGTTCGTCTTCTGTCTCATCTTCCAAACTGTTCACAGCATCCGGGGTGAGCATCCCCCCGCTGACAAACTTGGGCTCCGTTGCAGCCTCTGGTTGACCTTGTCGAGTTGGTTTGTAACCCAACCCGAATCGGTCTTCTTTCTTTTCAACTGGCAGCAGCTTGCCCCAGCCTTGGGTGGTACCCTCCTCAACAACCTTCCGGGCTTGTTGATATGATGTGATGGAAGTCCCAGACACATCAGATGCTTCATTAATATTAAGGGCCTCAAACCCTTGACTCATGGTGTCATGGATCTCCCCATCCATTTCTATGTACTTATACGTAGCCAACTGGCTAACAAAGATGTCCTCCTCCCCACAGATGGTGATGATTTGGCCTTCCCACTCGAATTTAACTTCTGGTGAAGGGTAGACGTAACAGCGCCAGCGGCGTGGATCCAAGGTCTACCCAACAGACAGCTGTAGACCGGCTGTATGTCCATCACAAAGAAGGTAGTTTTGAAGGTCTGCGGGCCAATCAACACAGGCAGATCAATCTCCCTAAGCACTGATCTTTTAGAGCCATCGAATGCTCTCACCACCAAATTACTTGGACGTAATGCCAAGCCACCATACTCCAGCTTCACTAAGGCTTTCTTTGGTAGGACATTGAGGGAAGACCCCGTGTCCACCAACACATGAGACAGAACAGCACCCTTGCATTCCAAGGTGATATGCAAAGCCTTGTTATGGTTGTGCCCTTCCGTTGTTAAATCAGTATTTGTAAAGCCCAGTCCATGACTGGTGTTGACATTTACAACCACAGTCTCTAACTGATTAACAGTAATCTCCTCTGGCACGTATGTTGCGTGCAGGACCTTCAACAATGCATTCCTGTGAGCTTCGAAACACATTAACAGTGATAATATGGAGATTTTGGAGGGTGTTTGGTGAAGCTGGTCCACCACCTTGTAATCACTTCTCTTTATGATTCTCATGAACTCGTCTACATCTTGTTCAAAAGATGTCTCCTAGGTGTCTTTGGCAGGTGGCTCTTCAGATACCACATTTTTTCCTTTTGCCTTAGCAGCAGCTTCTGCTTCAGCATTAGATCTTTGTGTTTGTGAGGCAAAAAGGCGTCCGCTTCTGGTGAAGCCTCCACCTCCACCAACATTATCAATTTTTGGTGAAGAGGTTGATGAATCCAGAGTGATTTTCTCCCCCTTGCAGTAGAGATCAGAGCCGTAGTGCCAAGGTATGGCATTATTGCTTTCATAAGGAACAGGCCCAGGTACTGTAATGGTAACTAGGCTGATTGTTGCAGAGGAAGGTACTGTAATGGTGTGCGGATCATAGTAAATAGTGACCGGAGATCTGGCAGGAGGTGCCACAGTTTGTTGTTGGAAATTGCTGTTGGGAGGAACATTTGATGGGTCATAGTAGATTGTAACTGTTGAGACATCTTCATTAATTTTTGCTAGCGTTGTAGAAGATTCTGTCAATAAAATGGATGCTGATGTTGTAGAAGAAACAGTTGTTGAATTTTTACTTGTTGAAATGATGGACGGAGTAATTGCTGGTGTTGTTGATGAATTAGTAGGAATGATTGTTGTTGCTGTTGTAGGAGAATCTGTTGAAAGGAGAACTGTTGGTGTTGTAGGAGATTCCATTGTTGTGGAGACAAGAGTTGCTGCAGGAGCTGTTGAAGTAATTCGCAAGATTCCATCTTGGATAAGGCCATCTATGCCAATCATTAGCTTCCCACAACCATTACTAGATGTCTTACACAATTCACAGCAGGCCCCACAGCCTGGGAACACTTGGCATCTTAAAAGTTGAACTTTGACTTCAGCCAATGGTGTTTGAATCTGTGCAACATTATCAATCAATGTAGATGGTTGGTCCTCTTCAATGGCATTAATCCTAGGCCCACCATGATTAGGCATAGGATTTCTGTTGACGTTCGAAGGAGGTGCGAAGTTGAAAGCTTTAGAATCAACCAAATCCTGAACCTTCATCTGTAATGCTCTGCATTTCTAAGTATTGTGACCAGGTGCGTTAGAGTGAAAGGCACACCTGGCGTTAACATCATAATTCTTTGGTAGATTGAGAGGGTCTGGTGGTGCCTACGTCCTTAACTCAAACAGGTTAAGCTTCAGGAGTTGTGGCAATAAAGCAACATAAGGCATAGGGATAGGGTCAATTACCCTATTTGCTTGAGATGGCCTCTGTTGGAAGGGACGCTGCTGTTGGTTGCTATTGTTGTTGTTGTAGGTTCTCTATTGCGAAAAATGAGATGGTTGCTGATAGTGATGTTGTTGTTGTTGTTGAGGATATAATGGTTGTTGTGGAGCTGGAGTTGGGATGGTAACAACTGCCACCGACCTGTGAGAATATTGGGGCCTGCCCCTGCCTGCATGGATGACATTAGTTTCACCCATCCTTCGGGGTCCTGCAAAGGGTTTTCTGGGGTTGCTGGAGGAACTTGCACCATTATCGGAGATTTTGCCCATCTTTAAGAGACTCTCAATTCTCTCGCCAACTATAACCACATCAGCAAAACTGGTAGAGGAGAAAGCAGCAAGTCTATCAATATAAGTCCCTTGCAATGTGTTCATGAACATGTCAGCCATTTCTCTTTCTGACATGGGTGGCTGGACAGCAGCAGCAAGCTGTCTCCATCTCTGAGCATAATCCCGGAAGCCCTCTCTAGAAGACTGAGACATGCCCATTAGAAGAGTTCTATTGGGAGCCATGTCCAGGTTGTACTGATATTGCCGGATGAAAGCCTCGGCCAAGTCCTTCCAACATCTTATGGTGGCCCTTGTCAGATGCGAATACCACTCCCTTGAAGCTCCAGTCAGTCTGTCCTCAAAGTAGAACATCCATAACTTCTCATCCATGGTATAAGCTTTGAGCCTTCCCAAGAAATATTGCAGATGAGTACGTGGGCATGAGGTACCATTATACTTCTCAAAGCATGGGGGTTTGAATTTGTGGGGAATCCTCACCCCGTCTACTAGTCCCATATCCATCACGTCAAAACCCAAAGAATTCTGAGATTCCAAAGATCTTAACTTTTCAGCAATCTCATCCAACCTTCTATCATATACCTCATCTCCAGCCCCTATAACAGTAAACTGTTCCTCTTGGGGATCTTCTTGCAGGATTCTGCCCCCAGCAGTATTACCTTGAACATTTCTCGGGATGTTAACTTCTGGATTCAGATGGGGTCCATATTTTGGTGGGTCAATACGAGGTTGCCCCCGTTCATTGTTGTTGGTTCCCCTGTTCCAAGATGGGGCTCCTCAGGTGTTTGTCTTTCCACCAGCTCTCTTAGTCTTTCTTGGCTCTGGGCTAAGCCAGTCATGACAACCATAAATTGAGACATCTGGTTTCTCATCTCGACTCTCTCGTTTGCCATCTAATTTCTAACCTCATTCAGGTCCTGTTGTACCTGCTCCATTTGAATGTCGGGAAGGTTGTTACGAGTCGGGTACCGGTGCGTGCGGTTGACAGGGAACACTCGGCGACGAGTCTGGTTTCCTGAGATCACAACAAAGTTAGAAACAAATAAACAAAAACCTACAAAACAAGGAAAAAAGTTAGTATGCAATGCAGTATGCTTATTTGCTTTCCAAGGTATTCGGTTTGGTTCTTGGTTTTGACCTTTCCAGACCTCGAGGAAGATGCTCTATGTTGCTGAGAGAAAGCCCAAAATGAAAACAAACTAAAAAAATATATTACAAATGATGAAACATACATAGTCTGTTTTACAATACATGCCCACGGAGGGTCAAAAATACAACAAAAGGAAAAGTACATCAAAAGGAAAGAACAACAAGCAAAGAGAAATCAAACATCCAATCCAAACTCATCTTCCCTGACCTCCTTCAGGAGTGCCTCAGTCACTGGACCAACTGGGTGCTCTGTAATGGTCCTAATGAGGAGGTTCCTGGTAGCAATGGCAGTGGTCAGCTTCTTATGCTTGTCCTAGTCTTTGTATCTCTTCAACCCTGCTCTAAGCTTCAATTCTGAGATCTCCTTCTGAGCTGCCAACAAAGCTTCCTGCTGCTTCTTCTCAATTTCCTCCAACTGATCAATCTTGGCTTGAGTCTTCTGGTCTTCTTGTGCACGGGCTTCGGTGATCCTGACCCACATAGCCTGGCTCTCTTGCAGATAGTGCTCAGCCCTAGCTTTCTGAATCTTGGCCTCCTTGCAGGCATTCTTCAATATCTGTTCCCCAGCCCTTGCTTTCCTTATGTAGTCCTCTGTCTTTTCAATTTTGGCCAGATGCTCAATTCTGAGCTTTTCCAATCTCTCAATGTCTAGGAGACCATCACTCCTTTCCCAAAGAGTCTTCTTCAAGGCCTGGGATAGCTGCTCATTCCTTTCCTTCAACTTTTCAAATTCCTCCAGGCTAACTGTTGCTGCAGGTTGTGCTGTAGATGGTCCAGGTGTGTCTTCCACGGTGAAAGGAATTCTGGTGATCTGAGCTCTAGTATGGGACCAATCATAGTACTGAGCTGAAGCAACATTGTTACATCTTCCAAGAATAGCTACCCCTTTTGTCTGGATGTTGTCCCAAGCCCAGGCAGCTTGCCTGACAACAGCTGAATTAGGTTGCACTTCACAATATAGGGTCTCAGCTAAATCCTGTCCTCTAGGAGGGTGAACCAAGGCATAGCCCAATTGTCTCTTAAGCAGTAGAGGATTGTAGTTGATGCAACTCTTTACTCCTATTAGAGGCACATTTGGGTATTGTCCATAACTGGTGATAATGTCCTTGCCTTTGGTGCTTTGGGTGCACCATCTGATATCATCTAAAGTCAAGGCAATGAACCTCTTGGCCCAATTCTTCTGCTGGTGTGGGTTCAAGAAAGCATCTGATTTAGGCAGGTGTCTGAGCAGCCAAGAATTAAACAAAGGAGCACATCATCTAACCAACTTCCCCCTTTGTTTTTCATTCCTCTGATGGATGGAGTAATAAAATTCTCTTAGCAGTGTAGGTACTGGGTTCTTCAGAAGAAACAAATGGATGGCACTCTTACTGGCAAATTTAGGCTCATCTGCAAACAGTATAGTCCCATATATGCTGAGGGCTAATAATGCACAGACTGCCTTCCACTCTCCCAATGAAGCTTTCAGGATGGCCTGAGAAATCAAGAAGTCCAAATGTAGACCAAGGATACCAGCTTTTGTTGTCATGCTTTGCTCAATAAGGGCAGGCTCCAAGCACAATGCCCTTGCTATCTCTTCACTTCTGGGAGCAGTCATCTCTGGGTTGAAGGGGATTCCCCCTCTGACAGGTACTCCAATCAACAAAGAAAACTCCTCCAACAGAGGCCCTATCTGAAAGTCAGGAAAAGTGAAACATCTCAATGGAGGGTCATAAAACTGCAGACATGTGTGGATCATGCTCCTCTGAGAAGGATCAAGGTCCATAACAATATCCAAGATACCCCCATAGTGCTCTCTAAACAGTGGGATGTGGTCAGGTGTGATAAGTGACTGGACCTGCCTGATACCAGTCAACACAGGCTCAAAAAAGTGGTAGGATATGTTGCTCTTCCTGGGAGTAGCCATGAATGCTGCTGAAGAAGCTGAAGACAAATGCTGATGAAGATCACAAACTGATGCTGAAAGTGAACCACTGACAGACTGATGTTGGTGAGGATGAAGATGACTGAAGCAGATAACTGATGAAGACAGCTGAAGCAGAGGTCTATGCAGAAGAAAGGGTCAAAACCAAAACCAAGATACAAGGAGGTGGATACCCTGAAAAGCAAATAAATAAATGTTAAATGATGCAATGATGATATATGCAGATGATATGAACGGGTTTGTGATCAAGAGCTGGATCTGATTATCTATCCTGATATAAGGTCCATGTAGGTTCAAAAGTCTAGATGAAGGCTCAGAAATCCAGTAACCAGGGTGGGGGACTCAAATAAATAGTCACATGTCCAGGGTTAATCACAAGAAGTGTCCAAAGTGGAGTACTCTTAAACAAAACAGTAACAGGGTATGATGTGGCCAAGGGTTCCTGCAAACCTGTAAACAGCCCAACCCCCTCACAGGTAATGTTCTAGAACAAGGATCCTCAGACTTGGATCAGTTATGAGAAGAATAAACACTTCTAACCTGGAGGTACAATGTTTACAATAACCATAAAAGTTCCTCCTCTAATTCACCCCAGATTCTGAAGGTCAAAATAAAGGTCATCCAGACGTAGCAGGCTTCCCAGATAGCCCTAGCACTACAGGAAATCTGTAGCACAGAGTTCTCAAGAAGAAACCCACATCTGAACCGTGTTTCATATTCCCGCACCAGACCGAAATGGAATAGGAAAGAACATGAACTACTCTAGCCTAGGTGTCACTCAGGTCCCAGGTGTAAACACCCCAAATTTGCCCTCACCCATTCACACCATGGCTTGTGATCTCCTCATATGCATAATCTCAATCATAGCACCTCATATCACATTTTTGATTCATTTCATTGGTTCAAAGTCATCTGCATCTAGGGTTTGTGATCTGAGCAATCCAAGAGCTTCTTGAGCCACTCCAAAGGTCATCAATCACTTATAAGGGGTCCATGTATGTTCAAGCATCATATTATATTCCCTCAAAGTCAAGAATGTCAAAGAATCACAAGAACTGAGAATGGCATGGAAGCAGAGCCAGGTTTGACTGCACAGATGACCTAGAATTAGGGTTTTGGTTTCAGAGGCCATAACTCCAAATTTTTTGGTCATTCTTGTTTCTATTGGTCTCTATATGGTATAGGGATCATGTATATCAATTTTCATGAAGAAATCCAATGGGGAAGTTATCTGATCAAGAGTTGACTTTCTAGGCAAGTTAGTGTAAAATCAGGGCATCTGAGGCCCCCAATGACCCAACCAAAGGGTGTTCATCATCATTTTGATTATGTTTGATCTTTATTTGATCATGGAAGATGTTAGAAGTTCACAAAATTGAAGAATCTCAAGTCATTTGCAAAGTTGACTTTTTGGGAAAGTTGACTTTTTAATGAAAATTGCCATTTTGGGAAACTTTTTCAACCCTTGCTTTTTGATTCAAAAATGCTTCAAATGGAAAAACTTTGGTCATGAAAGTTGTAGAATGGATCATTCCCTTTTCAAAAAGTACAAGAACATGACCTAATTCATTTTGGATCAAAAGTTATGGCTTGTCAAAGTTGGCTAAAATCACAAAATTTGAAGTTTTCTACCAAAGAGACATTTTGCAAAATGGTTTGTTCAAGTGTTCTAAAGACCTCAAATGTGTATCATTTCTTCACAACATGATCATGTGACATCTAAAATTCAGAATGGGCCAAGGGATCACTCATTTTCATGACTTATGGAGCAAGATTTCTCAAAGGAAACAAAAGTGAAGCAAGTTGCAAAAACTCACTCAAGTGTGAATCCACTTGCTTGCTGACTTCACAATCAATCCTATGGCTCTCCACACATCTTGCTGCGCAGGACACCCCATTTGTCCTTGGCTAGCTAGTAGCCCATGCCTCTCTTACACAAATTTGACATTTTGGCAACTTGAGCCATACCAATCACAACAGCACACATCAACTCATCTGACCAATCCCATTTGTTTATACAAACAAAAAGTAAGACAAAGCACACGACACACAAGCCTGAAAGCACCAAGAACACAGCTCTCTCATTTTCACCCCATTTTGCAAAAGCTTTCGAAACACTCTCCACAAGCTGCAAACACACAAACCAACTTCACAAATCAACTCAGCATGCTTCACTGATCAAAAACCACCCATCACCATTGCCTGAAACTCCCTGAATCAGAAACACGATCACCACCCCCCCTTGAACAGAACTTCTGTAATCTTCCAAACCAGCCATCACAAACTTCTTCCAAGTATCAAGACTTCATCAGGGGCCTAAGAGGAGTGGTTTGCACAAAGAAAGAAGGTCAGAAAGTTGCAAACTGAGAAAGCTCAAAGCTCAGGTATCTCAAGAACTTTTTTTCCAGAAATGAGTTTTTAAGTCTCTAAATTGTTCCTCATGCTTTGCTGATTGCTCTGATGTTTTTACTTTTGGAAATGGTTGAGAAATAAGCATGTAATCGTGTTCTGAAACTTTTCTGACCTAAATGTGTTTTGCTTCGATTCACATGATTGATGAATGAAAAATGATTTTTGTTTGGGGGTTTTGATTCAGTGTTGAATGGGGATGGATTCTGGGCCATTAGATTTCATTTTCATAGTGTTTTGAGGGATTTAGCAATTTTCAGGTGGGTGTCCCGCCGGAGAAGACGACCGGAAGTCTTCTCCGGCCACCTGAATCTGTTTAGGGCTAATCTGTGTCATTAATGAAGTTTGAATAATAACCCTTGGATGCGTTGACCCGCGCTCGTTTGGACGTTCAGGATCTCACTATTTTGCCCTAATCCTCATTTGACTTTCTTAATTCAGATTAATTAATTTTTAATTAGGAATCAATGAAGTTTGAATTTCAGCCACTGGATCACGCGCGCAGTCAATTCCCGCGCGTCCAGTTTGAACCTCAGCCATTGATCATGCTTACTTCCATTTAAATTCATTTTATTTTTCATTTTATTTGATTTGTTTTCTTCATTTAATTAAAAATAGTAAAAATCATCAAAAAATTCTGAAATTTTTTATCAAACCTTTTGTTAATTTTCAGAAACCAAAAATATTTTTATTTTTATTTTTTGCATTTAAAAATATTTTTAAATCATTTAAAAGATTATTTTTAATTAATTAATGAGAATTAATTAATTAAAAATACTTTTAAGTATTTAAAAATCACAAAAAAATTCATGAAACCTTTAAAATCATTTAGAAACATTGTCCAACCTTCAAACCAAATTTCTTTTTTGATCTTGATGTCTTTTGACAATTTTTCATGGAATTAATTTCATTTCAAGGCATTATTTTTATCCAATCTTTGAAAATTCATTTCTGCCTATTATTTAAGAGTTGGACAATGATTCTTTTTGCATTGCATCTTGCATATCATGTAGTTTATAGGATTAAATTGGCATGATTTGATCTTGCATTTTCAATTTGTTTGACATTTTTCTTGACAAGGTACCTTAAAACCCTAGCAATCTTAGGAAATTCATAACTTTCATTAGGTTAAGAGTTAGAACCCCTCCTTTGGGCAGTGAGTTTGTATAGGTTTAGGGTTCCTTTGAATGCATTTTCAATTTTTTATCATGATGTTTGCTTCTGGTTTTGATTTTTGTTTTGTACATTGATCATAAACCCTAATTTGGGCTTCCCTTTGCATTCATCTTGCATTTGCTTGCATACCATGACTTTCCATGACATTTTATGCATCCATTTGATTCATAACACATCTTAGGACATATTAGAATCATGTTTGATCATTGCATCTTTCATTTGCCATGTTGTATGTCATTTGCATTCCTTAACTTTTCATGTATGTTCATGGTTCTAAGCATGCTTCATTTGCATCCATATGTTTTGAATGATCCTCCCCATGCCTTGTTTCATGTTTGCATCATCTCATAGCATCATTATCATCACACACATGCTTCTGGTTTTGGTTTGCATCATGTCATTTCATCTCATTTTGTATTGCATTGCATTTCTTTCACTAATCTTTCAGGTGGTAAGTTACTTTGAGAAGTGAATTTGCCTTCACTTCTCACAATATCTTTTCATCTCCTCTTATGCATCATTGCTGCATTTTGTCTTGTGCTTGAGATTGAGCTTACTCATTCTTGCTCTTCTTACTTTCTTTCTTCAAGTGACTTGTCTTCTTAAATGAAGCAAGTTACTTTGCTGCTCTTTGTTCCTTTCATCTGCTTCCTGATGTTTCCTCTGAAGATCTTTCTTGTAAACCTCACAAACCTTAGGAACAACCAAGCATGACAATAATTAGGGTTTTGATTAGTCCCCCCACTTAGTTTTACCTTTGTGTCTCATTGAGTCTTCTCTTCTCATCTCACAATCAAGGACTAAACCCTAAAGGCTTTAAGGCTTTGTGATTAAGCTTATGCCTGCATCCTTCTATTAGGATGGAGTGTATAACTTTAATCCAAAGTGTTAAACCCTTAATGTGTTTAAATCCTCTAATCAATTCACATAATAACCACCAAGACATCAAGCTTGTAACTTGGGCCTTGCATTAGGGTTCTAATTCTTCCTTAATTGGTTAAGAAGGACTAACCCTAGTGTTAATGGACAAGTCCCCCTCAAGTTGTCTTACAAACCCTAAAACTCACTTCATCATCTTATCATTAACTAAAATCCATCTAATAAAGGCCTTGTTTTGTCATGAGTTTAATCCCTAATCATGGATTAAGTTGAGGAGCTTTCCTCAGCTTAAACATTCTCATCTATTATCCTTCTATTAGGATGGTGTAATGAGTCTGTTTAATCCCTGATTATGGCTTAATCCTATTACTTAACACTAAACAAAAACATCTAAATAATCACAAGTAGGTTAAAGATCTTAATCCTACACCATGGTGTTTAAGTGTGAGAAGCTGACTTCACACTTAAGGTATTCTCATTACCCCTAATCAGAGGGAAGATGTGATGAGTTTACTAAATCCATTGGTTTAGGCTTAAGATCATTAACCTATGACAAACTTCAAAAAAGCAATAAAAGACTGAAAACTCAAAAACAAAAAATAATCGTCTCCTTCGGGATTCTCTTCTCATCACCTTCATTCATAAACGAGAACTTGCTTCTTCCGTCTAATGCAAGACAGTTTGCACCTGAGCCAGACAGGTCATACACTTGAGCATAGGCAAGCAAGCAGTTCACAAGTCAATTCACCTTTCAGTCTCTTTGGGTCGAACTACGGTGTTCTGACTTCCTCATTGCACGAGAGGATACGTAGGCATAACTTAACTGTTATCGAACAAAAGTCTCTGTATATTCCCCCTCTTTCCAGCATCATTCTTTTAGCCTCATGATCTTGAGCATTTCATCCTTGTTCCTACACTGACACTTCATTTATACACTTCACATTTTTCTTTACACTGACACTTGCATTCTTTCCAGCTTTGATACACAAATTGCACTGACACTACCCCTTTAAAACACAAATCTTTTAAGCGTGGATCCCGTCGAGTACGATGGACAATCTGGGTGCTAATACCTTCCCAGGTTGTAACCAACCCCCTTTCTTAGTCTCTCTGGTTCGCAACCGCCTTATCCATATCTTTCTAGGTTTATGCAGCATTACCTTTCCTCCGGGATAAAAATGCCTAGCTGGCGACTCTTTCATTCCCTGTGAGTTCACTCCTGTGTGTTCTCACATCCTCCTTTCGCCGACCGTTCGCGTCTGTACCTCATTCGAGCCCAGTCTCGTCTTTTGGGAGCGACAGCTTGGCGACTCTGCCGGGGACCCTTATACTGTAACTAGGGCTTCTGGTTCTTTTTGTGGGTTCCTCCTAGCGCTTGTTTGATTTGTGTTTACTGGGGCGTTATGTGCTAATTATGTTTGTATATTTGTATTTATTTTTGCTTTATGTACAGTTGTTTTACTGCTTTCTTTATAGCTTTATATACATCATACTGTCATACTGTGTTTGGCTGGATCTGGTTTTGCTTTGGTGGGTGGGGTTCCATTGAGAGTTAAGGTCCTATACCTGGGACCTGAGTGACACCTAGGCTAGAGTGGTTCATGTTCTTTCCCATTCCATTTCGGTCTGGTGCGGGAATGTGAAACACGGTTCAGATATGGGTTTCTTCTTGAGAACTCTGTGCTACAGATTTCCTGTAGTGCTAGGGCTATCTGGGAAGCCTGCTAAGTCTGGATGACCTTTAGTATTGACCTTCAGAAACTGAGGTGAATTGGAGGAGGATCTTTTATGGTTATTGTAAACACTGTACCTCCGGGTTAGAAGTGTTTACACTTCTCATAACTGATCCAAGTCTTAGGATCCTTGTTTTAGAACACCACCTGTGAGGGGGTTGGGCTGTTTACAGGTTTGCAGGTACCCTTGACCTCAGCATACCCTGTTACTTTGTTTTGATTAAGAGTACTCCACTTTGGAACAGTTCTTGTGATTTTAACCCTGGACATGTGACTCTTTATTTGAGTCCCCCACCTTGGTTACTGGACCTTTGAACCTCCATCTGGATTTCTTGAACATACATGGACTTATATCAAAGCAGTAATCAGATCCAGCTTGATCACAAACCCCTGCATATCATTTGCATACATCATCATTGCATCATTTAACATTTGCTTATTTGTTTTTCAGGGTATCCACATCACATATTTTGGCTTGGTTTTGACCCCTTCATCTGCATAGACCTATCTGCTTCAGCTATCCTCATCAGCTACCTGCTTCAGTCACCTGCATCATCAGTATTAGCCTGTCAGTGGCCCATTTTCTAGTATCAGTCATCATCATCAGCATCTGTTTCAGCTCTTCTTCAGCAACATGGCACCCAAGAAAAGCAACATCTCATATCATTTCTTTGAGCCTGAGCTGACTGGCATCAGGAAGATCCAGGCCCTTATTACTCCAGACCATATACCACTATTCAGAAAACATTATGGAAGCATCCTTGATGTGGTTATGGATTTGGACCCTTCTCAGAGGAGCTTGATTCATACTTGCCTACAGTTCTATGATCCCCCTCTGAGGTGCTTCTCCTTTCAGGATTTTCAGTTGGGGCCTTTATTAGAGGAGTATTCATCATTGGTTGGTGTACCTGTCAGGGGAGGTATCCCTTTCAACCCTGAGATGGCTTTTCCAAGTAATGAAGAAGTGGCAAAGGCACTATATCTGGAACCCTCTCTGATTGGACAGAACATGACTACCAAGGCTGGAATCTCTGGTCTACACTTGGATTTCTTGACTTCCCAGGCTATCCTGAAGGCCTCCTTGGGAGAATGGAAGGCCGTCTGTGCTTTGTTATCCCTCAGCATATATGGGGTTATACTTTTTGCAGATGAGCCTAAGTTTATTAGCAAGAATGCCATTCACCTTTTCATTCTGAGGAACCCAGTACCCACCTTACTGGGAGATTTCTACTACTCTGTTCACCAAAGGAATGAAAAGCAAAGAGGAAGATTGGTGAGATGCTGTGCTCCCCTGTTCCATACCTGGCTGCTCAAACACTTGCCCAAGACTGATGCATTATTGAATCCTCACCAGCAGAAGAACTGGGCTAGAAGACTCATTGCTTTGACCTCAGATGACATCGGGTGGTGCACTCAGAGCACCAAGGGCAGGGACATCATTACTAGTTGTGGGCAGTTCCCCGATGTACCTCTGATAGGAGTGAAGGGTTGCATCAACTACAGCCCACTGCTATTCAAAAGACAATTGGGCTATGCATTGGTCCACCCTCCCAGAACACAAGACTTGGCTGAAACCCTTTATTGTGAGGCTAAGCCTAATCTAGCTATTGTCAGGCAAGCATCCTGGGCCTGGGACAATGTCCAGACCAAAGGGATGGCCATTCTTGGGAGATGCAACAACGTGGCCTCAGCTCAGTACTATGAGTGATCTCATGCCAGGGCACAAATTTCTGGGATGCCCTTCACCATTGAGGATGCACCTGGACCCTCCACAGCACCACCTCCTGCCACTGTCAGCTTAGAGGAGTTTGAGAAACTAAAAGAGAGAAATGAGAATCTGACTCAGGCTCTACAGAAGACCCTCTGGGAGAGGAGTGATGGTCGTCTGGACATTGAAAGGCTAGAAAAGCTTAAGGTGGAGCATCTAGCCAGGATTGAGAAGTCAGAGGACTACATCAAGAAGTCAAGGGCTGGAGAACAGATTTTGAAGAATGCCTGTAAAGAGGCTCAGTTTCAGAAGGCCAGGACTGATTTATATCTGAAGGAGAGTCAAGCTAGGTGGGTCCGGATCACTGAAGCTCGTACTCAGGAAGATAAGAGGACTCAGGACAAGATTGAGCAGCTGGAGGCTAATGCAAAGGAGCAACAGGAAGCCCTGCTAGCAGCCCAGAAGGAGATCTCAGAATTAAAGCTTAGGGCTGGTGTGAAGAGGTCAAAGGACCAGGGCAGACACAAGAAGCTAACTGCTGCTATTGCCACCAGGAATCTTCTCATCAAGAACCTCACAGAGCGTCCAGCTGATCCTGTGACTGAAGCACTTCTGAAGGAAGTTCAGGAGGATGAGTTTGGTCTTGGTGTCTGACTTCTGCTTGTTGTTGCTTTCATTTCATTGTACTTTTCCTTTTATGTTGTATTTTGACCCCTCAGGGGCATGTATTGTAAAAAACAAGCTATGTACCATTCACTTTTTGTAATATATCCATTAGTTTGTTTCATTTGAATCTCTTTCTCCTAAGCAACATCAAAGTATCTTCCTCAGGGGTCTGGAAAGGTCAAAACCAAGTGTCAAGCCGGATACCTTGGAAACAAATAAGCATAATGCATTGCATACTAACCTTTTGTTTTATTTTGTAGGTTTTTGTTTTGTTTGTTACTAACTCTATTGTGGTTCAGGAACTATTGCTCGGCGTCGGGTGTTCCCACTCAACCGTCCGCACAGATATCCCACTCGTAACAACCTTTCGGGTATACAGATGGACCAGGTACAACAGGATCTTACAGAAGTCAGGACTCAAATGGCCAATGAGAGGTTGGAAATGAGAAACCAGATGACTCAGTTCATGGAGGTGATGAATGGGTTGGCACAGAGCCAAGAAAGATTAAGGGCGTTAGTAGAAAGGCAGACTCAGGAAGACCCCCATCTAGGGACTGGTGGAACGAGCAACAATGAGAGGGTTCAGCCTCATATCAACCCACCTGTGTTTGGGCCTCATCTTCATCCAGAGATCAACATCCCTGCTAATGTACAAGGGAATGCTACTACAGGCAGAGTACTACAAGAAGACCCCCAAGAGGATCAATTCACTGTGATGGGAGCTGGGGATGAAGCCTATGACAGAAGGCTAGATGAAATTGCTGAGAAATTAAGATCCTTGGAGTCTCAAAACTCCTTGGGTTTTGATGTTATGGACATGGGCTTGGTGGACGGGGTCAGGATTCCCCACAAGTTTAAACCTCCGTGCTTTGAGAAGTACAACGGAACCTCCTGTCCACGAACCCATTTGCAATCCTTTCTGGGGAGGCTGAAGGCGTACACCATGGATGAAAAACTGTGGATGTTTTATTTCGAGGACAGTTTAACGGGAGCTTCAAGGGAATGGTACTCTCACCTGACTAGAGCAACCATCAGATGCTGGAAGGACCTGGCTGAGGCCTTCATTAGACAATACCAGTATAACCTGGACATGGCTCCTAACAGGACCCTCCTGATGGGAATGTCCCAGTCGTCCAGAGAAAGCTTCCGGGAATACGCCCAGAGGTGGAGACAGCTTGCTGCTGCTGTCCAGCCACCCATGTCGGAAAGGGAAATGGCCGGCATGTTTATGAACACCCTCCAAGGGACATACATTGATAGGCTAGCTGCCTTTTCTTCCACCAGCTTCACGGATGTAGTTATAGCTGGAGAAAGAATTGAGAGCCTATTAAAGATGGGCAAAATTTCTGACAACGGTGCGAGCTCTTCCAGCAACCCAAGAAAGCCTTTTGTGGGCCCAAGAAGAACTGGTGAGACTAATGCTATCCATACCAGCAGGGGCAGACCCCAGTATGTTCACAGGTCAGTGGCAGCTGTCACCATTCCCGCTCTAATTCATCCACAACCAGCATACCAACCACAACAACAACCCCACTACCAGCAACAAGCTCAGTATCCACCTCAGAGAAATTATAACAACAACAACACCAGCAACAACAATCAGCAAAGACCATTTCAACAGAGTCCATCTCAGGCCAATAGGGTGATTGATCCGATCCCTATGCCTTATGCCGCATTATTGCCACAACTCCTGAAACTCAACCTGGTTGAGCTAAGGACATTGGCACCTCCAGATCCTGCCAGTCTGCCCAGAAATTATGACGCCAGCGCCAGATGTGCTTTTCATTCCAACGCACCTGGCCACAGTACAGAGAAATGCAGAGCTTTGCACATGAAAGTACAGGATCTAGTGGATTCCAAAGCTCTAAACTTTGCACCCCCACCAAATGTCAGTAAGAACCCTATGCCCAACCACGGAGGACCCAGAATTAATGCTATTGAGGAAGACAAGCCGTCTTTCTTGATAACCAATGTGGGGCAGATTCGGACACCCCTGGTAGAGATTAAAGCTCAACTCCTTGAATGCCAGATGTTCCCCGGGTGTGAGCTCGGGTGCGGTTATTGCAACATTTCGGTAAATGGGTGTGATAACTTGAGAAGTGGCATAGATGGTCTCATCCAGAGTGGCTTACTTCAAATCACAACATCAATACCTACAAGTCCAGCAATCTCCTTAACAACAATTCCCGAATCTTCTACAACTGCAACAACAATTGTTCCAAACAACTCTTCAATCTCATCAACAAATGCTTCATCCGTTACTTCAACAGACCAAATATCAACAACCATCTCTTCTACAACTTCAACATCCATCCAGTCAACAGTATCTCCTACAACATCAACAGCAAATAATGAAAGTGTCTCAACGGTTACAATTTATTATGATCCTGCAAATGATTCTGCCTACAACTCACAAAATGCCACTCCTGTCAGAGCACCAGTTACAATATACTATGATCCACATACTATCATGGTCCCTTCTGCAGCTGCTATCAGTCCAGTCACTATCACAGTGCCTGGGCCAGTCCCTTATGAAAGCAATAATGCCATCCCTTGGCATTACGGCTCCGATCTATACTGCGAAGGACAGAAAATCACTTTGGAACAATCAACTTCTTCACCACAAATAGACAATGTGGGGGGAGGCGGAGGCTTCACCCGAAGCGGACGTCTCTTTGCCCCGCAAATTCCAAGACCCAATGCCGAAGCAGAAGTTGCTGCCAAGGCAAAAGGGAAGAGTATGGTGCAAGAAGAACAAGCTGCTAAGGAAGCTTTAAAGACCCCTTTTGATCAAGAGGTTGATGAATTCATGAGAATCATTAAGAAAAGTGATTACAAGATAGTGGACCAGCTTCACCAGACACCTTCCAAGATCTCCATTTTATCGTTGCTAATGTGCTCCGAGGCTCATCGGAACGCACTACTAAAAGTCTTGCACGCAACTTATGTGCCAGAGGAGATTACCGTCAATCAGTTAGAGGCTGTGGTTGGAAACGTCAACGCTAGTCATGGACTAGGATTTACCAACACTGATTTGACAACGGAAGGCCGCAATCACAACAAGGCTTTGCACATTACCTTGGAGTGTAAGGGTGCAGTTCTTTCTCATGTATTAGTGGACACATGGTCATCCCTCAATGTCCTACCTAAGAAGGCCCTTGTGAAGCTGGAGTATGAAGGATTGGCATTACACCCCAGTAGCTTGGTAGTGAGAGCCTTTGACGGTTCTAAGAGATCAGTTCTGGGAGAAATTGAGTTGCCTATAATGATTGGCCCACAAACTTTCAAAACGACCTTCTTCGTGATGGATATACAGCCTGCCTACAGCTGTCTATTGGGTAGACCATGGATACACGCCGCCGACGCCGTGACGTCAACCCTTCACCAGAAGTTAAAATTCGAGTGGGAGGGCCAAGTCGTTACTATTTGTGGAGAGGAAGATATATTTGTTAGCCATCTGGCTACATACAAATACATTGAGATGGATGGGGAGATCCATGAAACTATGAGTCAAGGGTTTGAGGCCTTGAACATAAATGAAGCATCCGCTGTGCCTGGAACCTCAATGACATCTTATCAGCAAGCCCGGAAGGTTGTTGAAGAAGGGACTGCCCAAGGCTGGGGCAAGTTGTTGCCTGTAGAGAAGAAGGAGGATAGATTTGGGTTGGGTTACAAACCAACTCAACAAGATCAAGCAGAGGCTGCTAAGAAGCCCAATTTTATCAGTGGGGGGATGCTCACCCTAGATGCCGTGAACAACTTGGAAGACGAGGATGAAAGCGACCGCAACCTTGAGAGCTGGATACGTCCAAGGATCCCGGGGAGCAGTATCTCAAACTGGTCTTCCCAGGAAATTATAAGAGTTACTCCTGCAGAGTAATTATTATTTCATGTATTTTTAAGCATGCATCAAGTCTTGCATCTTGCCCAAGATGACAAGACTCATTTTGTAATCGGGCCATCTGTAATTTTGTGCAATAAGATTAATCAATGAAATATCAGACATCTTTTGCAAATGAGTCTTTTTTCTTTTCCGCTCACTGTTTTTCCATTTTTTCTTTTTGTACAAAAAATAAATGGCAATGTTTTCAAAATGATAACTTCATTTCACTCTTTCTAAACAAGATTAAAATCAAATCACTAAAATGAACAAATCTGAACCCTTGCAGAGAGTGCCTTTCAGACCGCACCGACAACAGCACGGCTATGACTTCGTATGACTTTGACAATCCAATCAATCAAGCTGATGAAGGGGTTGAAGAAGAGTATGAGATTCCTGAAGAGCTAGCCAGGTTGTTGAGACAAGAGGAAAAGGTTATCACTCCTCATCAGGAGGAGGTCGAAACGATTAATCTTGGTACAGATGAAGATGCGAGAGAAGTTAAAATCGGGGCATGTTTACAAGACTCAGTGAAGAGACAACTGATTGACCTGCTTCGGGAATATGTGGATGTGTTTGCTTGGTCTTATCAAGATATGCCAGGGTTGGACACCGACATTGTTATGCACAAGCTGCCTTTAAGAGAAGATTGCCCTCCGGTTAAACAGAAACTGCGCCGTACTCGCCCAGACATGGCAATGAAAATCAAAGAAGAGGTACAAAAGCAGTGGGACGCCGGGTTCCTTGCTGTAACTAGATACCCACCGTGGGTTGCTAATATAGTACCTGTACCTAAGAAAGACGGCAAAGTAAGAATGTATGTTGACTACCGGGATCTGAACAGAGCTAGTCCGAAAGATGATTTCCCATTACCTCACATCGATGTATTGGTGGATAACACGGCTCAGTTCTCGGTATTCTCCTTCATGGACGGATTTTCAGGATACAATCAGATTAAAATGTCACCTGAAGACATGGAGAAGACAACCTTCATCACACCCTGGGGCACGTTCTGTTACAAGGTGATGCCATTCGGACTGAAGAATGCTGGCGCAACATATCAACGGGCTATGGTGACATTATTCCATGATATGATCCATAAAGAAATAGAATGTTATGTGGATGACATGATTGCCAAGTCCCTCACTGAAGAAGACCACCTAGTAAATCTGCTGAAGCTATTCAAGCGTCTGAGGAAGTACCAGCTAAAGTTAAACCCCAACAAATGCACATTCGGGGTGCGATCTGGTAAGCTGCTGGGATTTATTGTAAGTGAGAAAGGGATTGAAGTTGACCCTGATAAAGTCAAAGCTATTCAAGAAATGCCTGCACCGAAGTCAGAAAAAGAAGTTCGAGGGTTCTTAGGTCGGTTGAACTACATTTCACGGTTCATATCTCACCTTACAGCAACCTGCGAACCTTTGTTCAAACTGCTGAGAAAAGAACAAACGGTCAGGTGGAATGAAGACTGCCAGAAGGCTTTTGACAAGATCAAGGAATACTTACAAGAGCCTCCAATCCTTATGCCTCCAGTTGAAGGAAGACCTCTAATCATGTATTTGACAGTTTTAGAAGAGTCAATGGGGTGTGTGTTGGGCCAGCATGACGAGTCTGGTCGAAAAGAGTATGCAATTTACTACCTAAGCAAAAAGTTTACCGACTGTGAACAACGTTATTCACTGCTCGAGAAAACTTGTTGTGCTTTAGCGTGGGCTGCTCGCCGACTGAGACAGTATATGTTGACCCACACTACTTTATTGATCTCAAAGATGGACCCAGTCAAGTACATATTTGAGAAGCCAGCACTTACCGGACGGGTTGCAAGATGGCAAATGATCCTCACAGAATATGACATCCAGTACACATCTCAGAAAGCCATCAAGGGCAGTGTATTGTCTGATTATCTTGCTGAGCAACCTATTGATGATTACCAGCCTATGAGATTTGACTTCCCTGATGAAGACATCATGTTCATAAAAGCAAAAGATCATGAAGAGCCTGTTCACACTGAAGGGCCCGACCCGGAGGAAGAATGGACTATGAAGTTTGATGGGGCTGTTAACATGAATGGTCGTGGTGTGGGTGCAGTACTCATTACACCTAAAGGAGTTCACATGCCTTTCTCGGCAAAACTCACCTTTAACTGCACTAACAACGAAGCTGAATACGAAGCTTGCATTATGGGTCTTGAGGAAGCCATTAACCTCAGGATCAAGACATTGACTGTATTCGGAGATTCAGCTCTGGTAGTTAATCAAACCAACGGCAAATGGTACACACACCAAGATCATCTGATACCTTACAGGGATTATACAAGGAGGTTATTGACTTTCTTTACAACAATCAAGCTTGAGTATATACCTCGGGACGAGAACCAGTTTGCAGATGCTCTGGCCATCATTTCATCCATGATCAATGTTCAAGCTGCCAACTTTGTACCTCAGATTTCAGTGTCCAGACTTGACAGACCAGTATATGTGTTCGCAGCAGATGTTGTCAAAGATGATAAGCCTTGGTTCCATGACATTAAGTGCTTCTTGGAGGATCAAACATACCCACCTGGGGCATCTTCCAATGATAAGAAGACACTAAGAAGGCTTGCGGGTAGTTTCTTTCTGAACACTGACGGTTCCCTGTACAAGAGAAACTTTGATATGGTACTCCTCAGATGCGTTGATAGAAAAGAGGCAGACTTGTTGATGCACGAGGTGCACGAAGGATCCTTTGGTACCCATGCAGGAGGGCATGCCATGGCCAAGAAATTGCTGAGATCAGCTGCAAAAAATCAAACACGTTATATGCATGCAATGTAACTATTCATGTTTCCAGGTTCAGGCATTTATATGCCCCAGTTCTGGTATTTGCTCCAGATAGCCCCTTTGAGCATTAATTTTCAAACTCTCCCTTTGAAGAGTGTTCAGATCTCAGCAGCCTCAAACAAACAAGCTTTGCGTACTCAGAAATGGTAATTGGAATTAACATTGCATAACATGGATAACTCACTGGCAGCCAAAGTTAGAGCACAAACAAATTCCCCGGAGGGTTACAAGTCAATACATGAATAAAGAAAAATAAAGCAAGATTCCTACAACAGGCCTGTAGGTAGTCTAGATACAAATATCAATAAACTAAAACTCTAGGCTAAAGGAAGACTCAGGTTCTTCTTCTGTGACCATCACTTTTGTCCGGTTCTTCTTCACGCCTACTCTCAACTTAAGCTCTACAATCTCTTTCACTGCCTCCTCCAAGGCTATCTGGCTCTGTACCAATTGCTGAGTCTTTTCCCTTCGTATTTTGTGAACTTGTTCTACTTCTTCCTTCTTGAAGGTCATATGTACCTCGAAGAACTCTTCCTTTTCTTTGTACTTCTTCTGCTCTTGTTCCCTTTAGCCCTATAACCAAGCAATGGACTGGCGAGCTTCTTTAAGAGTCTTCAAAGTCTTCTTACGCTCCACTTCTCTTTTTGATTCCATTAGACCCAATATCTGAAAATGAGTTTCTCTTCCATCAAGCTCCTTTTCATTAGATTCAAAGGTGACCTGCATCCTCTGTAGTTTTTCCTCTACCTCATTCTTAGCATGATTGGCAAGGTGGTATAGGTTAACCATTTCAGCATTCTCTACCCGGACCTCTCGCAACTGAGCTTCCAGCTTCTTATACTCTTCAAGAGAAACAGTGTTCTGACATGGCACTTCTTTGGGATACAGTGGAGCTTCCACTGAAAATGGCATAATCAATTCCTCTACGCACTTCTGTAACCATGTAGCAAAAGGAGGATATGTCTTGGGATCCACCCTTCCAAAATCCTTCTTTCCTTTCTTCACCCTGTGAGCCCAAGCCTGAGATGCTTGTATGACTAACTCTTTGTTTCCTTCCACAGAAAAGTACAAAGACTCAGCTAATTCTTCCATACTTGGTGGATCCCTCAGAGGATAGCCAAATTGTTTTCTGGCTAAGACTGGATGGTAACTGATCACCCCCTTTCTCCCTAGCAAAGGCACATTAGCAAAACTCCCACAACTAACCAGTAACTCCTTTCCCAACAAATATCTGTTATAACCCCAAGCTATATCCTCAAAAGTTAGTCCCATTAGCCTCCTGGACCACCTCCATTCATCTCTCATCTCTTTGAAAGGGCCTGACTTTGGTAATTGCTTAGCAAACCAATCAGCAAATAATGGAGCACAACAACTCACTGGTCCACCTCTGCCTTTCTCATTCCGATAATGAACATTGTAGTAGAAATCTCCCAAAAAAGTTGGTACAAGATTACCTTTAGCAAAAATGGAGATCACCTCCAAACTCACAAACTCCTTTTCTCCCGGGAAAAGACTAGATCCATATACCATCAGGGCCACCACAACACCAAAATCTCCCCACTTACTCTCTTTGGCATACTCTTCAGCTTCTGGTATAAGCACACCCCAGGGAAGTCCTCTGCCCTCACTACCCTTCAAAGCTTTCTTGACCTTAGCAGCTGGCATACGACAGACTCTGGATATGTCTTCTTCCTTAAGAACTATCACTGATCCATAGTAAGGCAAAGTATCTCTGGCAGGAATACCCAAAATGCTAGAAATCTCCTCCAAGGTAGGAGCCAAAATATAATCTGGAAATACAAAACACTGCAACAAGGGATCATAGAACTGAAGCAAAGTGTGCAAACTATCCTTCTGGTCTGCAGTAGGTTTATCCATGTACTTCAAAATCTGACCATACCTCTTTTTAAAGTTTCCTAAAACTTGATCATTCATCAGCCCTGCTAGTCTCTGAACACTCTTGACTTCTGGCTGAAGGAAGGTGTAATGGACATTTTTCTTTCTTGTAACCTTCTTAACTTCTGCCATCTGGAAAGCTTACAATTACCAGAACTAGATGCTAAAATGCAGATAGGAAACCTGAAAATGGAAACACGAATAGTTAATGCAAGTATGATGCAATGCAAATGCAATGCAGACATATGATCAATCTGGAACCATTTAGATACTGAATATTAGGACCCCCAAGTAACTGAAAACCAAGATTCTCTGAACCATAACCCTCTGATAAGACCCTCAGAACCAAAAGATCAAGAAATCCAGAACCATAGTAACCAAATCACAACAGAGAGCATACTGATAATGAAGGGTATGTAGAGGTCAAAGGTTCCTGCAAACCTGTAAATCCTTCCCAATCTCATGGGTGTGCTCCGGGTCAAACATCACGGACTCTCAAAGCCGAACAACAATAATACGTTCACCATTTCCGAGAAATGGCTCATGACCAAATCAGGGATCGGTTTTGCATTATGTACTACTCAGGGAGGCCTCAGCTGAGTCTGGGAAAACAAGGTCATCCTATGTGAGTTCCAGGTGGGCCCTTGGGTGCGAATGGGTTTTCCACAGAATGTGGTCTGTCACTGTCACCATTAAAGAGGGATGTTTCCACAAGGTTCTCAATGATCGGTCCCCAGCTGCACATAACTATCAAGGTTATGAAATGAGAGAGGAAGATCCCCAAATCAAGACATTTCCAAGACAATCGCAAATCTGGGCGTGGAACTCACTACTACCCCCATGACAAGATCTCATGAGGCCAAAGTGGAACCACTCTAAGTCCTAAGGTGCACTCGAGCCTTGGTAATGAACTCATCTCACAGTAACAGTATCACCCAAGTCCCACCAAATAGAAAAAATCCAGTCCAGACAGTCCAGTACATATATGATGCATGAAAATAAATACTGAAAACTGTAAATAAAGTTGTACATAAACTGTAAATAAAATAACAGTAAAATATACACGCAACAACAAACAATCAACACCCAATGAAACAGAAGCACGCAAGCGCTAGGAGAGACTCTCAAGGGAACCAGAGATACTCTGGTTAGGAAGTCCCCAGCAGAGTCACCAGCTGTCGCTCCCTGGATTTCCATCCTGGTACAAACGCGAAAGTGGCGCGAAAAGAGGTAGAGTCGCCAGCCAGGCCTTTTTATCCCGAAGAAACGGGAATGGTAATGCTGCACAAACCAGAAGAAAAGAAAGGAAGGACACGGGTCCTGCGAACCAAAGAGACTGGATTCGGGAGTCGGTTACGACCTGGGAAGGTATTAGCACCCCAGATCGTCCGCCGTACCCGACGGGATCCACGCTTGCAAAGAAACTGTTTCAAAGGGTGAAGAAAATGAAAGTTGTTGAGAAGAAAATAAACTGAACTGGATAGAAGAAATGAAAAGGGAAACTGGAAAAGAAATGAAAAGAAAAAAATGTAGGGAAAATAAAGATTGTGCTCGAACGGGCCCTACCCCGTTGCCTACGTACCTCATCGGAAAAATGAGGATCAGAGTTGTCGTAGTTCCCCTAACTAGGGGTGGAACAGATTGCTTGTGTCTTAAGGCTTGAACTGCCTATGTCAATGCTCAGGTGTTGCAGGCTCGGACGACGAGTGCGTTACCGTCTTGCAAAATGACAAGTAGGAGCAAGTTCGTATGATGAGAGTGAAGGTGATGAGAAAAGAAGTCCCGAAGGAGAGACGCTTATTGTTTGTTCAGTGTTTTTTATGATTTTTTTATGAGTGTGGCACAAGGAAGTGAACTCAAGATCTTTTCCATGGAATGTGTACTTGCTACTACATTCCAAGATGGAATAATAGAACAAGCACACTCAAGTAAGGAGAAGATCCCCAAAACTTGATTCTAGATATTAGGGCCTAAGTTCACTAACTTGTTGAATTTATTAAGTGTTTTTTGTAATAAAAATGAAGAAGTGTGTTTTATGATTTTCTTGACGAAGATGGCCTCATGATCAGACTTGTGCATCATGATAAACAAGCTTGTAATATCCCAAGATGGGAAGACTACAAGTGCTCCATGGAATAAGGCTATTGCACAGGAGACCACTTCAATCCTTATTAAATGCTTTTTTAGTGTTTTGTTTTTTAGATGAGAAGAGAAAGAATCAAAGATCTTAAAGGTAAAAGAACTAAAGGGGGACTAATCAATCCTAATGTCAACATGCATGGGATTCTTAAGTTAGTGAGGCTTACTATCCTAAAGAAAGAAGAGATAAGGAAGGAAGGAGGAGAATGAAGAAGGGAAGAAGATAGAAAGGATGGCCTAAGCACATCAAACACAAATAAGAAAGCATCATGAAAAGAGAAAACATAAGAATTGGAGATGTGGGAATCTTATCCACACCTCTCACTTACCAAAGCCCCTGAAATGGTTAAAAGCATAAACAAGTAACATGCATGTAAATAAGACCAAATGAAATACAAGTGGACAAAAGATCAAGCCAAGACATCACAACCAGAATAGAGACTTCAATTACAAGTGTCAAGATCAAACACACAACATAAAATGAGAAGTGGATCAAATAGTTCAACATAAAACATTACAAATTACCATGACAAAACAAAACAAATATGAGATAACACAAAGCATACAAAGCAAACAAACATCACACACTTCAAGACCAGAACCCTAACATGTCAAGAATGTGCCTAAGCATCACAAGAGATTAAGAATAGAAGCATACAAACTTAAACATTATCAACATGAGAAGCAAATAAGCATAAAAAGTGAGGTGAACATGTACATATGTGAATGAACTTCAAAGGCAAGCAACCACAAAATTTCTCAAAATACAAACATCAATCAAAGACCAGAGGGGTATCCTCGTCCTAAAAGAGCTCTAAACAACCTAAGGGAGTTGGCACAAGTGCCCTCCTAGCCTAAAGACTAAGCATATGACCAAAAAGGATGCAAAAAGAGAGAGGCAAACAAGAAAATTCACATTAAATCAAGAGTTTATCTAAAAATTCCACAAATTTGCAAAAAGGCTCTTCAAACATATAATATTAATATGCCAAAAGGATAGGATCAAATTCAGAAGTTAAGTAGGTCAAATATGTGCCTAAACATGGATTAGGGTTATGAAACTTCACACACAAGTTAAAGATAAAAAATAATCAAGCAAACTTCTAAAAATCAGAAGAAAAATCACCAATAAACTAAATTTCAATGTGAATCCAGAGCAAAAAGAATCAATTCAAAATTCAAATTAATGATCAAGATATAAATTCTACAAGACTGCATGTATTAAAAGTGAATTAAAAACAAATAATAAAAGTAAAAATTAATTTCTACGTGGAAAATAAAAATAAATGAAAATTTTAAAATGTCAAAAATTAAAGAAAATCAAAAGGATCAGTCATGATTTTTTTTGGAATTTTTGTGAACTTATTACTATTTTTTATGAATTAAGTAAAACAAAACAAATAAAAAAATAAATGAAAATAAGAAAGTAATTCGATCAAGTGGCTGAGAATGAAAGGAAACGAGATCAAAGGCTATGCGCGTGAGTCAACAAGACCAGGAAGTAATCACAATCAAAGGCTCACATTCAAACTTACTAATTAAAACAGATCCAATGGCTACGTTTTAAAATTATTATAATCCTGATTAATTAAAATAATAAAACAAAATTAACCTAATTAATCACGATCCAATGGCCAGGATCTAATCTGGAAATCATAAACCCTAATTAACCCTAAGATAAACCCTACCGGCCGGAGAAGCGCCGGTCGTCTTCTCCGGCGTGCCAAAAGTTGCAGAACCTAATTTCTCCACTAAAACGAACAAATCATATACCAAAATGATCCTCAGGCCACGTACAACACAAATCAAGCATCAAAAACCATTAATCTAACACACACAAGTCAAATCGAAGAAGATAAGTTTGGATCTAAAAACTTCAGATCCACGGTTCTTGCTTGTTTCAACATCATTTTCAAAACAAAATAGATCACTAGACTCAGGAGAACACGTAGATCACAAAGCACACGACACAAATCATTTACAGGTCGATGAATTTTGAAGATACTGTAGCGGTAAAATCATGAGTGTAAGTTATTAGCTAACTTAACTCAAGGTAAACAGAGTCGCCACCGCACTTTTATTTTATTCCAAATGGAAAAGGGAAAAAGAGCGAATAAAACCTAATGAATCCAAAAGCTAAAAAGCTAAAAGAATCAAACAGAGAATGGGTAAGGGGATAGGTTACAAATTGGGAAGGTTTTACGCACCCAAAATGTCTGTGGTACTCCACGGGAGCCCTCTGAAATATTTACTGCTTTTTTGGTTTGAAAATGGTTTGTTTGAAAGAGATTGGAGAGATGGGAAGAGAAACGTTTTTTTTAATATTTTTGTGTTTGAAGAGACGAACGTCTCATGCCTACGTACCCAAAAAGTGCAATGCGAGATCAAAACCTCGTAGTTCGTGGTACAAAATGCGAAAAGAAACAATGAGTTGAATCGATTTTAAAATGTAAAGATAAGTCGTCATTCTTTAGCGAATAATTCCGCTAGAAAGAATGAACCATATCTAAACATGAAAATGGTTAAAGAGAAACGTGCACAAAGGCACAAAAACAATTGAACGAGTTTATGAATGTTTTAAAGTTGTTTTTGAGAAGAAAGTTTCGATATGCTTATGTGGTTTAGCATTTATTAAGAAAATGAAATGAAAAGGTAAAATCGCATGACCTAAGTCAAGGTTTGCTTGCGAAAATGTTTGAAGTTTGAAAACAAAGAAAGTTTTTGAAAATAGGAAGGAGATTTTAAAATTTAAGAAGTGGGAAGAGATGAAGTGACTATCCTAAGACTTGAATGTAAAAGTTAAAGGAAGAACGATCAAACCGTATGGTAAACATTCTTCGAGAACAATCAGATTTCCATCTTCATAAACAAGTGAACTCAATCGGAGCCAAAGTCTTCAATCCATAATAGCTCAAGCAAGGGAATGATCCTAGAATCTAAGTCCAAACTCCAAGTCCAATGCTAAGGATAGTAGCCATAGTCCGAAATTAAAGTCACAAGTCTTTTTAGATGTTTGATCCGTTATTAATGTTTTGTGTCCAAATGGACAAAGGAAAAATCACAAGCATAACAATATAAACATAAACAATATGATGAATGATATAGTATAATAGAAGCATAATAAAAGAGATAAGGAGCGAGAGATTGAAATAAAGAGGATAAGGTGCGAGAGATTGAATTAAAATGTTAGTATATTAATGGTATAATAATATTTACATAGAAATGGTATGAAGAACTTAATCAAACACAACCACAAAAAGATAACCAAAATCGAGAGGCAACCGGATCCAATTGGATCTTATTCCGAATTCGGGACAAGTTTAGGTCTATGTTAAGCAATCGCCGAGTAATTTACGAAGTAATTACCCTAAAAAAGAGGCCGGCCACCACCAATTAAGGTGGAAAATATTTGTGCTAATACATGTTAGAGAAATGATATTATGGATCATTCTCCGAAAACATGTCGCACGAAAAGAAAAGGTAACGGTCTAATCTTAATCGAGATTTCACATTGATTTATCGAATGCAACCTATCACGATCCCAAAGTATAGAGAATGATCCAAATGATCATTCATCCATAGATTTGAAATAATGAAGATTAAACAACTTCGAAAACCAATAATCTACGAATCGGAGATATCATCGACCAAAAATAAAAGTAAGAAGAAGAAATGGATCTAAAATAGAATTCATAAAAAAAAAATTAAAATGGAATAAAATATTCTATTTAAAAAAAAACTTAAGATATTTCTTTCTTCAAAGACCTAAAAAATAGAAACTATACAACTCCTTTATTTTATAAAAAAAATAAGAACCAATCTTTTTTAAAACAAAAAAAAAATGAACAAAGTCATTATGAAAAGAAAGAAAGGAAATAAGAATGGGAGGGGGGTGAAACGCAAGAATAGGAGCGTGTGATCAGCAATGTGTGGATCAAAAAACAGCAGCATTAAGCCCAAACATATTAATCCATTTTCTTGTTAAATCAAAAAAACAAAAATAATAAAGAATAAAGGGAAACAAAAACGCAGAAGCCGAAGCTTCTCCTTCTTCTTCTCAAACCGAGACAGCGGCCACTCTTCCTTCTTCTTCTCCGCGAATCCCTCCTAAACCTCTCTTCTTCTTCGCGTCCACAAAACAACACAGGGATGTCGTTGAAATAAACATGAATCTCATCTGTCATCACCGTTCAAAATGTCGTAAGCTCCTTCTCCAACTCTATTCCGAATCGGAGTTGTTGTTGATGAACGACTGTCAATGTTCCAATAGCTAGAATTTGGGGCTTTTATCACGATTGAAGGAAGATTGAAAGGTTTGTGTATGATTTAACGAAAGATTGTTAAAACTGAAGGTAAAAAGTTTGAAGTTATGAGGGTTTTGAAAGTGTGGAAGCTTTATGTTCAATGGTGGATTGAAAAGGATTTTCTGGATTTTTCTGAAATGGAAGCTTGATTCTAATTTTTTTGCAGGGTTTTTAGAGGCTATTCAAGCTTGGATTTTATTGAAAGAGAGGGTTTAATTTATAGAGAAATGAAGGAGCTCCCGGTTGCCATTTTGTTTGTGATTCTGCCGCGTTTTGAAAGGCCACGGGATGCCCGTGTGCATTCTGAAATTCGCTGTGTTTCAATTTGTTTGGCTCTGCGTTTTGAGTGTTTTATAGATGCTAGCAGCTGCCGTTTTGATTGCTGTGTGTATCTCGTGTACAGCTGCGTTGTATTTTGGGTTGTGGGCCTGCGGAGTGTTTTGCGTTTTCGATTTCGTGCGAAACCAGCTGGAGATGGCTTGGGGGTTGGCTGAAAATGTGATAGCTTGATGCGGAATACGGCTGGGAAGCTTGTGTTGCGTTGCCGTTTTACTCACTGAGTGACTGCGTTTCATGTGTAAGCAGCGTGTATGTGTGCGTTTTGGTGCTTGATGTGCTGTTGTTGGTGAGCTGAAGGAAGGCAAAATTGGGAGTATCACGTGCGTGCAAATTAAGTGAAGAGGGTGGCTTGGCTGGAGTGTGCATGATGTTCACGTGTGGTATGGTGTGAATTCGGCTGAAGCATTTTGGATGGGAAAATTGGCTATTTTTTTGGCCATGCTTCAATGTATACGGCTTGTGAATATGCTGATGGTGCTTGGCTATAAAAATATCTGAAAAAAGAAACTAATAATTGGAAATGATTGAGTCAAAACAAATATGGGCTTAGCAAAAAAAGTTCAATGGCTTTTTGATATATATATTTTTTTGTATGATATTAAATGGGCTTACTTGTTGAATAAAAGAAAAAATGGATATTGATAAAAATGTAAAAATAAAATGGTAATGGATATAGCAATTAAAAATCGGTTAAAAGGATAATTTGAAAAAAAAAGTGTATGGATCGGATAATCGAGAGAAAAAAATGGAAGCAAACGAGCATTGAATAAAAATGGATAAAATAGAGATGGTTTAATAAAAAAAGGATAATGAATAAAATTTGGATGGAAACGGATATAGATCGGAAATGAAAATAATGTGTGAATTAGGAAGATGGTTCTTTGACAAATGGTTTAGAACGGATAAATGGATATGAAGTGATGATTTTAAGCCCACAACCAACTCCTGATATTTCTTGCACAAGCCACTGGTAATGAACACAGTCAATTCTGAACCACTTAACAACTTGCCACTTATACCACAATCACTTGGATCATCTGAAAATTGCCCAGATTAATTGAATTCATACTGAGGAAAATAAATCCACAAATGAATCACTGGTGAACTGATGAACACTGAAGATTCAAACCAAACTTCACACGCAACACCACTCAATAAAATTGATGACTTTCGCATATAACACAGCTTGAACTTTTGAATACGCATTGTCTGAGGAATAAACCACTGGCACACACAACTTGCAGTCGAAACAATTTTTGATAGTTTGACCAAATTTAGGTCAAACGTCCATCTGAATTGAAATCACTGTCTTATCTTCGCCAACCTGCAACACAGAGAAGAAGAAGCAAACTGCGACATATTTTTTGGTATTTTGGTTAGAAGTTAGTAAATATAAACAAATAGAAGCAAGTAAAAGCACAGTGATCTTGTTTGTATGCGAGATGCAGATGAGATGCGAAAAATCTTAGGTAAAAAATTAGTGTATGACAGATGCCCCTATTTAAGTTTCTTCAATCCGGAGATAATGAAGATTGAAATCTTCGTTTTGACAAGATGGAAGATACTTAAATATCAAAAAACCCAATTTTTGATCCTAAGATGCCATAAAATAGAATGAAATGAAATGAACGATATGAAATGATATGAAGATGATATGGAAATGATATGAAGCATATGAAAATGTTATGAAAGCAAATGAAAATATTATGAAAGCATATGAGATGTAAATGTCCAAGAATGGCAATTGGACAGAAAGGATCACAACATCCAGGAATGGCACTGAATGAAGTGAGAAAAGTCCCGAAAAAGTACATCAGAAACATCCAGAGATGACATTACTGACTTTACTAGGGATATCCGAGAATGGCAATCGGAAAAGAGGTAATCACAACATCTGAGAATAGCAATCAGATAAGAAGTGTGAATCACAACATTCAGGAACAGAACTGAATGAAATGGGAAAAGTTCGAGAAAGCACATCAACTCAATGATGACTCCAACATGGAAATCCGAGAATGGCAATCGGAAGGAAAGTGATCACAACATCCAAGAATAGCAATCGGATAAAATGTGAATCAATACATTCAGGAACAGAACTGAATGAGATGGGAAAAAGGTCCGGGACAGTACATCAAATCAATGATGACTTCACTATGGACATCCGAGAGTGGCAATCGGAAGGAAAGTGATCACAACATCCAAGAATAGCAATCGGATAAAATGTGAATCACAACATTCAGGAACAGAACTGAATGAGATGGGAAAAAGGTCCGAGACAGTACATCAAATCAATGATGACTTCACTATGGACATCTGAGAATGGCAATCGGAAGGAAAGTGATCACAACATCCAAGAATAGAAATCGGATAAAATGTGAATCACAACATTCAGGAACAGAACTGAATGAGATGGGAAAAAGTCCGGGACAGTACATCAAATCAATGATGACTTCACTATAGACATCCGAGAATGGCAATCGGATAAAAGGTGTAATATCTGAGAAGACACAATAAGTAGGTGAAGAAAAAGTTCTAGAGAGACAAAGATAAATGCCAAGTAAGTTGGCCTTTGATCACAAGGTAAGAAGTTGAAAACAACAAGACCTCGAGAAATGCATATGAGGACTAAAGCACTCCGTATGCAGACATTTACGAAAATGGGGACTAAACCACCCAAGAAAACGCATAATGAGGAATAACACACTCAAATATGCAAAGGTAAACAAAACTGGGGAATAACACACCCGAGAAAACGCATAATGAGGACTAAAACACTCAAATATGCAAACATAAACAAGACTGGGGAATAACACACCCAAGAGTATAACATGAGAGAAAATGCTGACAACCAGTTTAGACTCTTAGAGGAGTGGAAGAGATGGAAGACTGATTCCTCAACACGAAGATCACTGCCATTCTGCTCGGAGATTAGAGGTGCTACTGCTGAACAAATCTCTGTCCCTCCAGTAAACTGTATCAAGTTGAAAATATTTTGAGAGAAATCATGCAAAGCTGCTTAAAGATTCTTAAAGAAGATTGCCCCAAGTTCAATGACTGATGAGGGTAAACTGATAATGGATTAAGTTCCTGACTACTGTCGGAGAAAAATAATCACATCTTTGAGGTAACTGTTGAGAAGAATAAACTGATCATGGCTTCAGTTCTTGAAATGAATGTTGAGAAAATAAACCCAGTATGAATCTTGCAAAGAATTTCCTGACTAACCACATCTGAGAATAACTTGCGCTGAACAACAAACCTTGAACCATAGGAACTGAGAAGAACTTGCCCCCTGATAAGATCACCGACCAAGTTTCTCAACTGTTTGAAAATTCCTTGATGAGGAAAGTTTATTTGCAAATAAAAAATGTTTGTACAAACCTGGTAATTTTAATGCAAAGTTCAATGCAAAGTTTGAAATCAAGAATCATTTTTGGAATGAAATTTATTGATGTAAAGTAAATGAAAATATTGTCAAAACACGGCGGTTGAGACAAAATTAAAGGTAAAGCAAAGATAAGAAACAAATGATTGGTAACAAGCTTGGGAGTCAATTTACACAACCGCGTTGCAGTATGCCTTTCAAAAGAAACCTGGATTCAATTAGGACTTTTAAAGGTTGTAACGTGGTCTGGTTCACGGTTTATGAAACAAAGGATATAGGCTCAAAGTTTATTTGTCCCCAACCCCACTTCGTGATGAACTCCAGTCCTACATTCAATTAATTCAGCCTATGCATTCAAGTTCCAAGATATTTGGGATTGCACAGATGACGATGGTTCGTAAGCCACAAAATTTTGAGATAGCAGTCACATCTTCCTTTTTGTTATTTCTGGTGAGGACTTTGGTCTACTCATCTTGCTTTTGCTGTGGATTTTGATGACCTCTTGATTGATCTTTCTCTTATTATCCCTAATTTTTGCCTGAACTGTGTCATTTGAACCTACAGCCGGCGGGATGCCCCAGTTTTTGCCTAAGTCTCCTTCATAGGTTTTGACTTAGCGGACTTTAATTTTTTTCAATAATTTTTTTTTCAATATCATTTTTTTAAAGATAATAACTGCATGGCTTAATGATTACGATGAACCATCATTGGCTTTTGAATTGAGAAACATCTTCAACACTTCTTGATGTGTGTATGAAGGAAAGTTTGAGATTGTAACCTTTATTGAAAGGTGTCTTGAATGATTCTCTTGTACTTGAATGAACATTCGAATTAATTGAGAACTACCCATCCCCGGTTAAAATTGAGGGTTTTTCGAATAGAAAGAAACTCCAACTTCAAGGCTCAAAGGGGTTGACAAAGGATTAACTTCATTATTTCTCCAGTGTTTGGGATTTGAAACAATGCCTGTATATCATCAGCCAAGTCTCAATTGAAAGCATACCAACAACAGTTATGGTATCTCGTTTTCATCATCCTCCCTCCAATCATTGTAAAAGCTTGAGAAAAGATAAATGAACTTGGAATATAAAGCATAAAGATGCAAATAGTAAATGAAATTGAATCAAAACAATGCAATGCTCATTTCATTAAAACCAACATGAAAGTACAAACAAATTTAGAAGCAAACAAGTCAACACAACTGAAGAAAATTGCAAACATAAAGAAACAATGGCCGAGTGATCCATCAGCAACAAGGATGAGCTGTCCCGTCTGATATTCTGGCCTTGAAGAAAATTTAACTGTTGAATTCCACTAGAAGATTCACTTCTCATGCTTTGGCAAAGGATTGTTGACAACATTAGGATTTGTGTCATTAAAGGAAAGGATGTTGTTCCTGATAAGTTCTTGCACTTTAGCCTTCAGTGCAAAGCAATGTTCCAAGTCATGACCAGTTCCACCTTGATGAAACTCGCAGCGGAAATCCGATCTATAACCAACCGGAAGAGGATTTGGAACAGGAGGCGGAGGCCTAGTAGTAATTAAACCACTCTTAATCAAGGAAGGAAACAAATCAGTGTAAGGCATCGGGATAGGATCAAAGTTTGGCCTATTGCGATACTGATTTTGTCCAGCAGCAGGATGAGGAGCTTGAGCTTGAGCTCGAATTTGAACTTGAGCTTGAGCTGGTTGAGCTTGAACTTGAAGTTGAGTTTGAGCAGGTTGAGTTTTGACAATAGGAGCAATTGCAGCTACATATGGTTGAACATATCGTTGTTGCGGGCGATAAGGCCTCCTCTCAGTTGAAACAACATAAGCATCACCATCTCTTCTCTTTTGAAAGTTCCCAAAAGACTTTCTTGCAGCACTAGAAGATTCAGAATTGGTAATCTTACCCTTCTTGATACCTTCCTCTAGTCTTTCTCCAATAGTGACTAGATCAGAAAAACCAGATGAAACACTTCCTACCATTTTCTCCCAAAAGAACGATTGAAGAGTGTCCATAAACAAACCAGTTAATTCTTTTTCGGCCAAAGGTGGCTCCACTTGAGCAGCTAGCTCTCTCCAACGCTGAGCATACTCTTTGAACGATTCTTTCTCTTTCTGTGACATATTTTTAAGTTGACGACGGTCAGACGCCATGTCCAGATTGTACTTATACTGTCTTACAAAAGCATCAGATAAATCTTTCCAACTTCGGATGTGACTCTTCTCAAGTCTAACATACCACTTCATAGAAGCACCGCTCAGACTATCTTGAAAATAATGAATAAGCAGCTTGTCATCCTTAGCATGTGCAGCCATTTTGCGACAATACATCAACAGATGAATCCTTGGACAAGTATGACCATTGTATTTCTCAAATACAGGAACTTTGAACTTATCAAGGAGAACCAAGTCGGAAACCAAACACATGTCTATTGCAGCAGAACCAAAGACATCCTTTCCTTCTATACCTCTTACCCTCTTCTCAAGAGTCAAACATTGCTCTCTAACTTCATCCATATATCTAGGTTCACCCTGAATTTCAGCTTGTTGACCAGCAGCTTGATACAAAAAAGGAGAATTCTGATAAGTAGTCTGGGCAGTAGTGTGCACAACAGGTTGAGGTTCGACAAAAGTCGGAGCTGAAAAGACTGGCACAACAGATGGGCCACCCATTTGAGCAGTAGCAGAAACTGGCACATAATCCGGAGGTAACCCAAATTCTGGCCAAGTAGAAACCGGTTGCTGAATAACAGGAGGGTCAACAACAGCTGTAAAAACTTCAGAGATAACAGTCCTTTGAGGTGGTTCACCTCGAGCAATCAGAACTTGCATCATTTTAGTGAGCCTGGTCATACCGGCCTTCAACTCATCAATCTCCATCCGGAATTCCATGTTATGATGTTCTTGGTGTTCCATTCTCAATCTGATAGCTCTCAATCTGTTAGCAGCTCTAGTACCGTATCTGTGTTGAGGAAACAGCTTGACGGATCAACAGACAACTGAGGAAAGAAACAACCGGGATGAGTTCCCACACAACTCGGATGAACGCAAGAATATGCGAGGATGCAATGATATGCAATGTTCACTCCCATTTTCAGAAAAACAACTCGATTATTGCAAACATGGTCAACATCAAGAATACGGTCATGAAAAATCCTGACAAAAAGGAATATTTGCGTTTTTCCAATATTTGCAATAATCGGAATTATTTTCCTTGAAAAATGATTGTGAAGATGATCATGATGAATATGTAGATGCAACAAACACAAACAAGATCACGCAAAGCACACAGGTTCAAAGGTTCGAATCACGAGCATGGAGTCAAGGGATAAGAACCAACAACCCACAAAGGCATGTACTAAGGTTTGTCTTCATTGTACCTGCAAAAAACCAAAAGGGTGCTAACAGAGGTTCCCGGAGTTAATAGCCATCTTTAGAATATTATCGGTACGTTGGATTACTCCCCAACCGATAACATTCTTAAAATAGACCTCGTCCGAGTGTAGTATCGCGTGACAACCACCTTAAGTTTACACTCAGATAGTTTCCGCACTACGTTCCTAAATTGGCCTGGATTGGTTAAGGGTTCTACGGTCCTCAGTATGATAAGCTCAAGGTCGGAAAATAATGCCACGTACAATTACTCGTCATGACATTGATAATCCAAGAGAGCCTAACCGAGTGGAGATTATCAAATTGATATCGCTTTGGACTACTCCATCGCGTATCGCTTCGAATATCGCCGTCCTATCATAAGTTCCACTCAGATCTGGGTTAGAATCTATCTCACTCACAGAGAATCACCAAAACCGAAACAGAACAACCAGGTAACAAACAAATCAAACTAAAGCAGTAAACAAATCAAAGTAGGCCGAATCCACTTAGAGATTGACTCCCCAGCAGAGTCGCCACTTTTCTGTAGCGGTAAAATCATGAGTGTAAGTTATTAGCTAACTTAACTCAAGGTAAACAGAGTCGCCACCGCGCTTTTATTTTATTCCAAATGGAAAAGGGAAAAAGAGCGAATAAAACCTAATGAATCCAAAAGCTAAAAAGCTAAAAGAATCAAACAGAGAACGGGTAAGGGGATAGGTTACAAATTGGGAAGGTTTTACGCACCCAAAATGTCCGTGGTACTCCACGGGAGCCCTCTGAAATATTTACTGCTTTTTTGGTTTGAAAATGGTTTGTTTGAAAGAGATTGGAGAGATGAGAAAAGAAACGTTTTTTAATATTTTTGCGTTTGAAGAGACGAACGTCTCATGCCTACGTACCCACAAAGTGCAATGCGAGATCAAAACCTCGTAGTTCGTGGTACAAAATGCGAAAAGAAACAATGAGTTGAATCGATTTTAAAATGTAAAGATAAGTCGTCATTCTTTAGCGAATAATTCCGCTAGAAAGAATGAACCATATCTAAACATGAAAATGGTTAAAGAGAAACGTGAACAAAGGCACAAAAACAATTGAATGAGTTTATGAATGTTTTAAAGTTTTTTTTTAGAAGAAAGTTTCGATATGCTTATGTGGTTTAGCATTTATTAAGAAAATGAAATGAAAAGGTAAAATCGCATGACCTAAGTCAAGGTTTGCTTGCGAAAATGTTTGAAGTTTGAAAACAAAGAAAGTTTTTGAAAATAGGAAGGAGATTTGAAAATTTAATAAGTTAGAAGAGATGAAGTGACTATCCTAAGACTTGAATGTAAAAGTTAAAGGAAGAACGATCAAACCGTATGGTAAACATTCTTCGAGAACAATCATATTTCCATCTTCATAAACAAGTGAACTCAATCGGAGCCAAAGTCTTCAATCCATAATAGCTCAAGCAAGGGAATGATCCTAGAATCTAAGTCCAAACTCCAAGTCCAATGCTAAGGATAGTAGCCATAGTCCGAAATTAAAGTCACAAGTCTTTTTAGATGTTTGATTCGTTATTAATGTTTTGTGTCCAAATGGACAAAGGAAAAATCACAAGCATAACAATATAAACATAAATAATATGATGAATGATATAGTATAATAGAAGCATAATAAAAGAGATAAGGAGCGAGAGATTGAAATAAAGAGGATAAGGTGCGAGAGATTGAATTAAAATGTTAGTATATTAATGGTATAATAATATTTACATAGAAATGGTATGATGAACTTAATCAAACACAACCACAAAAAGATAACCAAAATCGAGAGGCAACCGGATCCAATTGGATCTTATTCCGAATTCGGGACAAGTTTAGGTCTATGTTAAGCAATCGCCGAGTAATTTACGAAGTAATTACCCTACAAAAGAGGCCGGCCACCACCAATTAAGGTGGAAAATATTTGTGCTAATACATGTTAGAGAAATGATATTATGGATCATTCTCCGAAAACATGTCGCACGAAATGAAAAGGTAACGGTCTAATCTTAATCGAGATTTCACATTGATTTATCGAACAACCTATCACGATCCCAAAGTATGGAGAATGATCCAAATGATCATTCATCCATAGATTTGAAATAATGAAGATTAAACAACTTCGAAAACCAATAATCTACGAATCGGAGATCTCATCGACCAAAAATAAAAGTAAGAAGAAGAAATGGATCTAAAATAGAATTCATAAAAAAAAATTAAAATGGAATAAAATATTCTATTTAAAAAAAAAACTTAAGATATTTCTTTCTTCAAAGACCTAAAAAATAGAAACTATACAACTCCTTTATTTTATAAAAAAAATAAGAACCAATCTTTTTTAAAACAAAAAAAAATGAACAAAGTCATTATGAAAAGAAAGAAAGGAAATAAGAATGGGAGGGGGGGTGAAACGCAAGAATAGGAGCGTGTGATCAGCAATGTGTGGATCAAAAAACAGCAGCATTAAGCCCAAACATATTAATCCATTTTCTTGTTAAATCAAAAAAACAAAAATAATAAATAATAAAGGGAAACAAAAACGCAGAAGCCGAAGCTTCTCCTTCTTCTTCTCAAACCGAGACAGCGGCCACTCTTCCTTCTTCTTCTCTGCGAATCCCTCCTAAACCTCTCTTCTTCTTCGCGTCCACAAAACAACACAGAGATGTCGTTGAAATAAACATGAATCTCATTTTTCCTCACCGTTCAAAATGTCGTAAGCTCCTTCTCCAACTCTATTCCGAATCGGAGTTGTTGTTGATGAACGACTGTCAATGTTCCAATAGCTAGAATTTGGGGCTTTTATCACGATTGAAGGAAGATTGAAAGGTTTGTGTATGATTTAACGAAAGATTGTTAAAACTGAAGGTTAAAAAATTGAAGTTATGAGGGTTTTGAAAGTGTGGAAGCTTTATGTTCAATGGTGGATTGAAAAGGATTTTCTGGATTTTTCTGAAATGGAAGCTTGATTCTAATTTTTTTGCAGGGTTCTTAGAGGCTATTCAAGCTTGGATTTGATTGAAAGAGAGGGTTTAATTTATAGAGAAATGAAGGAGCTCACGGTTGTCGTTTTGTTTGTGATTCTGCCGCGTTTTGAAAGGCCACGGGATGCCCGTGTGCATTCTGAAATTCGTTGCGTTTCAATTTGTTTGGCTCTGCGTTTTGAGTGTTTTATAAATGCTAGCAGCTGCCGTTTTGATTGCTGCGTGTATCTCGTGTGCAGCTGCGTTGTATTTTGGGTTGTGGGCCTGCGGAGTGTTTTGTGTTTTCGATTTCGTGCGAAACCAGCTGGAGATGGCTTGGGGGTTGGCTGAAAATGTGATAGGTTGATGTGGAATACGGCTGGGAAGCTTGTGTTGCATTGTCGTTTTACTCACTGAGTGACTGCGTTTCATGTGTAAGCAGCGTGTATGTGTGCGTTTTGGTGCTTGATGTGTTGTTGTTGGTGAGCTGAAGGAAGGCAAAATTGGGAGTATCACGTGCGTGCAAATTAAGTGAAGAGGGTGGCTTGGCTGGAGTGTGCATGATGTTCACGTGTGGTATGGTGTGAATTCGGCTGAAGCATTTTGGATGGGAAAATTGGCTATTTTTTTGGTCATGCTTCAATGTATACGGCTTGTGAATATGCTGATGGTGCTTGGCTATAAAAATATCTGAAAAAAGAAACTAATAATTGGAAATGATTGAGTCAAAACAAATATGGGCTTAGCAAAAAAAGTTCAATGGCTTTTTGATAACTATTTTTTTGTATGATATTAAATGGGCTTACTTGTTGAAAAAAAGAAAAAATGGATATTGATAAAAATGTAAAAATAAAATGGTAATGGATATAGCAATTAAAAATCGGTTAAAAGGATAATTTGAAAAAAAAAGTGTATGGATCGGATAATCGAGAGAAAAAAATGGAAGCAAACGAGCATTGAATAAAAATGGATAAAATAGAGATGGTTTAATAAAAAAAGGATAATGAATAAAATTTGGATGGAAACGGATATAGATCGGAAATGAAAATAATGTGTGAATTAGGAAGATGGTTCTTTGACAAATGGTTTAGAACGGATAAATGGATATGAAGTGATGATTTTAAGCCCACAACCAACTCCTGATATTTCTTGCACAAGCCACTGGTAATGAACACAGTCAATTCTGAACCACTGAACAACTTGCCACTTATACCACAATCACTTGGATCATCTGAAAATTGCCCAGATTATTTGAATTCATACTGAGGAAAATAAATCCACAAATGAATCACTGATGAACTGGTGAACTGATGAACACTGAAGATTCAAACCAAACTTCACACGTAACACCACTCAATAAAACTGATGACTTTCGCATACAACACAGCTTGAACTTTTGAATACGCATTGTCTGAGGAATAAACCACTGGCACACACAACTTGCAGTCGAAACAATTTCTGATAGTTTGACCAAATTTAGGTTAAACGTCCATCTGAATCGAATTGTAACTGAACAAACACATCTGAATTGAAATCATTGTCTTATCTTCACCAACCTGCAACACAGAGAAGAAGAAGCAAACTGCGACATATTTTTTGGTATTTTGGTTATAAGTTAGTAAATATAAACAAATAGAAGCAAGTAAAAGCACAGTGATCTTGTTTGTATGCGAGATGCAGATGAGACACGAAAAATCTTAGGTCAAAAATTAGGGTATGACAGATACCTGAAACTTGCAGTAGTCAAATTAGCTTGAGATGAGCTTCCAAAAGATGCAGATCTTCTCCTTTAGACTCCTCCTTGCAAAATAAATGCAAGAGAGGTCTTGAATCTCTCTAGATCTAAGAACCCGAGCACAACTGCACCAAACTTGCAAGGTGTATGATCTTTGGTTTCAGCTTCAAATGATGGTGAATTCTTACTCCTTACACCTCAAGGACCATGAATGTGTAGTTAGTTTTTGGATTGAGTGTGTGTATGAAGCAATTCGAATGAAAATGCAGTGAGAGCAAAAACTTGGAAGAGAGCAAATGGTGAGGATCTGAGGTGAAATGAAACCCTAGCAATCTTATATAGTGTGCCAATGATTCATGCTGAAAGTTTGAAAGGAAATGCACGTGAGGTGAGTGTGAATGAAATGAATTTGCCAAAATGCAAAAGTGGTATGGGTGAGTGAAATGCTCTTGCACTCCTCATTCTCCTTGCACATGCTGATTCTCTTTGCATAACTTGTTCAACAATGCTTTAATCCTGACCATTGGATGGCTTGATCATGATATTCCCATGCTTTTGCATTTTTTCCTTTCATGAAATTACATGCATACCATGCACGAATTCTTTGAATTTTCTTGAGCCAAACCTTCTTCATGCCATGCATTGTGATGTAGTGACCTAATTTTGTCCATAGAACAACTTGAAAACAAGATTCATGAGTTTTTGCACCTTGGTAGAAAATTGCATTTTAAGTAAAACCCTAAAAATAAGTGAACTTCTAATGGCCATAACTTTTGATTCATGAAGGCTATTAAAATGAACTTGTACTTTCTGAAAATGGGAGAACATACCCTACAACTTTCATGTTTATTGGAAATTCATTTGAGATCATTTTCATCATGAAAGAGGGCTTTGAAAATTAGGGCAAAAGTTGCCAAAAATGGAAACTTCTAAAACAAGCCATATGCTAAAAATGGAAAGTTCTTCAAAACTCCTTGATTCTTGATCTTTGACTTTGCCAAACCTCTTCTAAGGTCTTAAGGACATCCCTTGACTTGCAAAATGGGGTTGGACCCCTTGAATTCTCACAGTTGACTTTTAAAATGCACAGTTGACCAATTTCTTCTCATGCAAGCAACTGATGAAATAACTGCCTTCCACAAGGAATTTTCTCACCAAATTTCATCCATAGGAACCTCTTATCATATGAAGGACTTTTCCCACATGAAATGGCCAAAGTCACAAAGAATTCCTGCTTGAAAGTGAAACCCTAGTTTGGGAACCATTATGTAGGAGCTTGCCCTAACTTGGATTCTCTGATGATCTCCCCACCTTCTGGGCTCTTGTAAAGGATCTTGAACTTATGAATGTCATATAGACTCTTCATGGGACTTGGACAAGTTTACTTGGCCTCTTGCTATAGCTTGTAATGCCTCAAATACACAAATAGTTGATCATATGCCTAATGCTAAAACATGAGAATGTAATGCTTCATTTTTCCATGCAAAGATGCCAAAGACATGATATGCTCATGATGATCATGATATGATGATGATGCTTAAAAAGAAGAGGGAAAATTTGGGGTGTTACACTTATAAGGATGGAACTCTTATGCTCATAATTTGAAGTATCATTAAGTTTGGTTAAATCTTTCTTCCTTTATCTCCTTATTTTCTTTTCTAGGATAGTCCCTTCATCTCCACCCCTTCTTTAATTTTTCAAAATCTTCTCTCTTTTTCAAAGGATTCTTGCTTTCTAAAATCACCACTTCTTTAATAAACAAAACTTTGACTTTTGTCAAGTGGATTTTTACCATTTTCTTTTCTTTTAAAACCAATGAATTTAATCATCTTGACCTTAATTCAAAAATAAAAAGAACCAAACTCATTCAAGTTTTTTTGTGCCTTTGTGCACTTTTGTTTGTTTTCTTTAAGAAATGTCGATTATGAGTCATTATTCTTTAGTCGGGTGCAAGTCTTTCAATCTCCATGGTTGTAGTTTGATGTAATTGAGTCTTTTGTCATTTGTGGGGGTTTAGTGGCATACTCGTTGATTTTATCCGAGTTGGCGGCCTCCCCATAATGATGTATGTGTCCATGCCTTTATTCTCATGGTAGTTTGTTTGGCTATCCACTTGAAGATGACAAATTCTCTTCACTTAATAAAATCAATTACAACCAACTTTTTTCACTCTTTGTACCACGAACTACGGGGATTTGATCCCGCATTGCACTTTGTGGGTACGTATGCATGAAGTGGTAAACCTATCCAAACAAAAAAATATTAAAATTAATTCTTCTATCATCCCCCACTCTCTCTTAACAAACCTTTTTCAAATCAAAAGCAATAAATTTTTCAAAGGGCTCCCGTGGAGTACCACAGACATTTTGGGTGCGTAAAACCTTCCCATTGTGTAACCTATCCCCTTACCTGGTTCTTTGTTATGTTTCTTTATCTTTTTGCTTTTAGATTCATTAGGATTTATTCGCTCTTTTTTACTTTTCCTCTTGGAATAAAATAAAAGTGCGGTGGAGACTCTGTTTACTTTGAGTTAAGTTAACTAATAGCTTACACTCATGATTTTACTGCTACACATAGACATGTGCCAGATTAGTTGAGAAGAAAGCTTGATCATAAGTCTAGTCAAATGATTTTGATATGATATCATTCGAATGGAGGTTACAAGTTATTCGACCCAGTGAAACAAACAAGTAATGATCACCAGAGACGTGATTATATATGAGCTTAAAGAATGAGATTGGACTAAAAATGTCAAGAAAGATTCAGTTGTAATCTTATGTGAAGAAACAACTAGTGAAGTCGAAAGAGATGTTCAACAAGAAGATCCTAGAGGAGAAGCAGGCCCAAGCAGACCTTAACGAACAAGACACATGCCTGCAAGATTGCAAGAATGTGTGATTACATCAGATGATGTGGTCGATGAAGAAGGTGAGATGATACACTATACTTTCTATGCAGATGCTGAACTTGTCAATGCAGTTGAGACATTAAAGGATTTGAAGTGGGCAAAAGCAATGAATGAGGAGATGAAGTCCATCGAAGTCAACAACATTTGGTCACTTGTCGAATTGCCTCAAGGAAAGAAGGCAATTGATGTGGAGTGGGTATACAAGGTGAAGCTGAATCCTAGAGAGGAAGTGACTCGACACAAGGCGAGACTTGTGGCGAAAGGGTTTCTTCAGAAGGAAGGAATCGACTTTGATAAAGTATTTGCACTTGTTTCTAGGATCGAAACAACCAGGTTGGTTGTTGGTCTAGCGAATATGAACAATTGGCACACATGTCAGATGGATGTGAAGTGCGCATTCCTCAATGGCCCCTAGACGAAGAAGTCTATATTGCAACACCAATTGGGTTTGTGAAACAAGGTGATGAAAGAAAAGTGTACAGACTGCATAAAGCCATGTATGGACTTAAGAAAGCTCCAAGAGCTTGGAATAAGAAGATAGATGGCTTTCTAAGGGAGAAGGAATTTGTAAAGTGCACAACTCAACATGGAGTATATGTAAGAAGAAGCAATGGATAATTGCTTATACTATGTCTCTATGTCGATGATCAGTTGATAATAGGAAGTTGTAAGAAGGAGATCAAAGATTTCAAACGTGACTTGAGCGAGGAGTTTGAAATATCAGACTTGGAAAATCTCTCATATTTCCTTGGCATTGAATTTTACAATAATGGCAGAGGTTTGATGATGTATCAAAGAAGATATACAAGCGAAATACTGAAGAGATTCGAGATGCAAGATTGTAACCCAACTTCGACTCCAGTTGAGCCCAAATTACAACTATCGAAAGATTAAGATGAAGATGATGTCAACCCAACTAAATATAGAAGATTTATTGGGTCACTAAGATACCTTTGCCACAACAGGTCTGATGTCATACCCCAATTTTGACCCTGAATCTTTTTATTTGGCCATTTCATCGATGTCGTCAAAGTCAGACATAAAGTCTATCACCTTTGCATTTTAAGTTAAATAGTCCTTTAACCTTCATAGTCATGCATTTTTCCATTCGTTTTAATTTTTTATCTTACATTTTGTTTCAGTTTAAAATAAATTTGTTTTGTATCATTTTTATCATTTATTTGTTTTAAAATTTCTTAATTAGATATGTACCGTAGGTTATTTAGAATTATTTAGTTCATTTTCAACTTAGTTTTAATTTAACATACATTTTAATTAGTCAATTTTATTTATACATTTTATTTAGAATTAGATTAATTGTAATTAGTTTGTTAGTTTAATTAGTTATAGTTTAAATTGACTTATATTTTAATTAATTTAATTTTATTATGTTAATCGTTCTCTTTTTAATTAATTTATTCTAATTAGTTAGTTTAATTTGTAATTAAATTCTATTTTTAATTTAGTTTAGATTTAATTAGTTTTTTCTTAAGTTTTTTTTTCTTTATTGGTTATTTTTTTCGTTTTTTTATATATATATATATATAATATTTAGTTTTGTTCTAGGATTAATCGAGTATTAATTTCAACCTTTGTTTTAATATTGTAAATTTATTTCAAGTTGAAAAGAAGTTGTTTTTTTAGTTTTGAAACCAAAATCCATACACCAAATACCACTTCCCCATAAACTTGGTCAAACCACAACTTTGTACCCTGCAACTACCCCACTCCGAGCCTTGCACCAATTTGATATTACAAAGATCTGTTATACCGAAAAGCACTTGTTGTGATCCTACTACTTTTACAACCTACACATTGAGCCAACACCTGCATAACAACAACAACAACAACTCAGCCATGATAGTAGCAATTCAAAACAACAAGACAAATTCAAAACTTAGAAGACAATTTTTGATAAGTTTAAAAAGGAGAAGTTGATTCTGAGCCAAAGGGGGGGATCAGTAAAAACAAAACAATAAAACAAACACACAAAAAGCTGACCCTCCGCCACTATTCTTCAGCCTTCCGCCACCTCCCTCCAAACAAACTCTCCCTCCATCTTCATAAAACCACTGTTACTACTCTCCATATTTCACTTGAAACGGCAAAACACAACCTTCACCCAAATCATTGCCATCTCACCACTTTCTTTTCAACCACAAAATAAACCTTCAATCCCCCACCACCAAAATTCGAAAAAAAACCAAAAAAAAAGAGAGTTTGTGGATTAAAAAAAAATAGAACAGAGTTTGAGAGAGGAGAGATTTTTGTAAAATTAAGAAACAAAAAACCTCCAATATGAGAATCGTTTCTCTACAACCATCACCTTCGTTCGTCTTAAACCAAACTCACTACAAATCAACCTCTCCATTCGTCATCCTTCATAACCCCATCGCTGCAAATCAGAGATGTTCCACAAACCACTATTAACCGTAAAAGACTCACCAACGTACACCAAAACACTATCATAGCCGATACCTAACTCCCGCAACATGTACAAGACTTCACAATGAACATAACTTTCAACAACTCACAAACTTGACCGGATCTACCCCTCCAATCATCCACCGTGAAACTGCCGCGAGAGATTTGAGTATGGGATAATCCAAATTGAAACCGAGGAAGAGTGAGAGAACCGCGAATCTGAGATGAGATTCGTAAACCACCTAACTACCGCCGATTACAAACCATCAACACACCGAACCAAACCAACGCAGAGTCGAAAGCCAAGCCGTCAAAACAAAACACGTATCAGATAGTGAAATCCGACGCGATTAGCGAGCGTTTTGGGAGGCGTTTCTATTCGTTTTTTCCTGACGAAATACATGAGTGAGAGAGTGTGTCGGAAACGAATCGAGCAAGAACATAGACTGAGCAAGATCGGAGCACCACCGGTGACGTCTTGTTTTGCTTCCATGTTCGTTGTGTGAGAGCGTTTCGAAAACAGGGTAGGTTCCATTTCATTTTCGTTGACTCGTTTAAAATAAGGACACACTGGTTATTGGTTTTGCTGAGCATGATTTATTCTTTATTTATTTGGTTAATAAATTTTTTGTTTTTTATAATCATGGGCTCAACCCATAACAGATCTTTCTGATCACACTACACACCCTAACCGGTGCACCACCCCTGCCATGTTGTTTTGTTTTGTTTTAAGAAAAGCTTGTTATCTTGTTGTTTTTGTTGCTGAGCCTTTAGCCCATTTATCCTGCTATTCACACACTAGATCTAATAATATATCCCCTATGTATTTTATTTTATTTATTTATTACTGTCTTGTTTTTATTTTAGTTCTATAATTTTGAGATAGTCTCGTTATTTAGAAAAAAATCTTTAAATATATATATATATATATATATATATATATATATATATATATATATATGTGTGTGTGTGTGTGTGTGTGTGTGTGTGTGTGTTAATTACTTTTTTCTTTATTGGGCCGATGATATAACAAAAGGCCACGATTAAGTCGATTTCGATAAATCGATAAATCGTGACCAATATGAGGCCTATTTAGCTTAGTTTATTTTATTTTATTTGGTCGATGAAAGTCTAAAATTTGAGATTACCACAAATCTTGGTTAAGACGAGACCATTAATCAATTATTCAAATTTATTTTTGCATTTCATTTCAATATAGACGCTCGACTCCTCATAGAACGGTTCTAACATTGAATCGGTTCTAAGGTAGTTAAAGAGCTACATTCTGACGCCTCCGATAAATTTCAAGCTCCAACGGCTCCGAATAGTTTAGGACACCGCACACACGCTTCCTCTTGGGCAAAATACAACGAGCCCTTTTACTCCGTGCAATCCCGTGTAATTTACTTTGTACCCCTCTCCCGATTTCCATTTGTACGCAATTTATTATTCCGCTTTTATTTATCGTTTCGATCACTAGGAGCACCCTTAGGGACTATTATAGATCTCGCCTTAGTTCGCGAACCCTTGGTCCAACACCAAGTGATTTCACCCGCACACTCGCACATCTCATTTGGTTTTGGTTTCGTATTACTAGGAGCACCCCTATGGACTAGGAATCGGATCTGCCTAATCAATCAAACAATTAACCTCCATTTTCATTTCACCTGTAAGTTAAGTGCTTCGCGGCTGCCATCTAACATTTTCTAATGCGCATGCTTAAATTTTTTTACATAATCAAATAACAAAAGAACTGAATTCTGGAGTCTAGCATTTCATGGGTTTTTGAATGAATCATTCCTAAGGCCCGCCCCATGGGACGTGATTCATTCGCCCTTTCGTCTTTCAAGACACTTAATTATTACATATCAAATAATAAAAGAACTGAATTCTGGAGTCTAGGATTCCACGGGTTCTTGAATGAACCATTCCTAAGGCCCACCCATGGGACGTGATTCATTCGCCCTTTTGTCTTTCAAGACACCTAATTATTACATATCAAATAATGAAAGAACTGAGTTCTAGAGTTTAGCATTCCACGAATTCTTGGATGAATCATTCTTGAGGCCCGCCCCATGGGACGTGATTCATTCGTCCTTTCATTCTTAAAATACTAAACAAGATCAAACCTTTTCTCTAAACGAACATTGTTTAAACTTTTTCTATCTTGCAGACAAGCTAGCGCTTCAGCCTCTTATTGCAAGCAGACAAGCCAATGTTTAGTAGTTAGAGAGTGGTTTAAACAATCGTTCATTAAAAAACACCAATAAACTGTAGTTCCACGAACTACGAAGCTCTGACTTTCCCATTGCACAAGGGAATACGTAGGCACGAGGATTTTAATCCTTCGCAAGCACACTAATAAAAAACTAACTATTTCTCCATAACTAATAATAATTAAAAATATTCATTCCCCTTAGAACAAACATCTTAGCAAACCATTTAGAAGACAAAGACATAAATCAACATTCAATCGCAAGTTAGACTAAGAGGTTCCCGTTGAGTACAACGGACGTGAGGGGTGCTCATACCTTCCTCTTGTGTAACCGACTCCTGAACTTAGAACTTGGTTTCATTGACCATTTCTTATCCTTATTAGGTTGTGTCTATATCTTCCTTTTCTCTCGTTAGAATAAATAGAATTAGGTGGGGACTCTGTTGTTCTTTCCGCATCTATCGCGAGGATCGTATTTTTCGAGGTACGACACCTGACTTAGCATATAATGTTGGTATGGTGAGTAGATTCATGTAGAAGCCAAAGGTATCTAACCTAGAAGCGACGAAGAGGATACTAAGGTATCTGAAAGGAACTCTCGTCTATGAAATTTTGTTTCCTGCAGCCGATGAAGGAAAAGAATGCAAGTTAGTGGGATACACTGATTCAAGTTGGTGTAGTGATGTTGAGGATAAAAAATTCACAGCTGGATATGTGTTTATGCTAGGTGGTGCACCAATTGATTGTAGTTCGAGAAAGGAGCCAGTAGTGGCATTGTCATCATGCGAAGCAGAGTACATATCTGTTTCTCTTTGTGCATGTCAATCAACATGAATGGTGAATTTGGTTGAAGATATTACATCGAAGAGTCATGGAACAATTACCATGAAGATTAACAACATGTCAGCTATCAATCTGGCGAAGAATCCGATAGCATGGTCGAAACAAGCACTTCGAAATGAGGTTCAATTATCTTCGAGAGCAGGTAGCAGAAGGGAAGATGAACTTGAAACACTACAAACCTGAGAATAAGATTGCAGATATCATGACAAATGGAGTGCATGTCAAAGTGTTCAAGAAGCTAAGGTCTATGATGAATGTAGATAGTTTAGACACAATGAATTAGGTGGCTTGTTGAAACTGTAATTCCTTGTGTCGAAGCAGGTTGCTCGACAGAAGGAAGAGTGTATTGAAACAATTGTTTCACACAAATTTGATTTAGATTTGATTTACTTCCAAAATAGGTATTTTGAGCTTTTATAGTTTTGGGCTTTTGCTTGGGATGTAAGCAAACCTAACTTTATAAATAAAGAGCAACCCTAATATTTTGTAAGAGTCAATCAACACATTGTAATTCACGGTTTGCAGTTGCAGTGAATAGAAAGAAAAAATGTCACAGTTTGTGGGTAACAACATTCTTCTCCAAATTCTCTTAGAACCCTAATTTATTTTCTTTCTCTATTTTCTTCTTTTCTTTTTTTAATTGTTCCAGGTTAAAATTAGGGGTGCAAAACGGGTTTGGTCCGTTGGGTGTGCCCGTTTTGTCCGCACTTTAGTGCAGAGCGGGTCAAGGGTTTAGGTTATCACCATCTAAAGTGTCCACCCCGTCCCGTCCCGTTTTCTTCGTGAGTTTTTGCGGGCATGCACATTTATTTATTTTTCATTTTTAGGCTTAAAAAGTGTAACGTCCACGTACTTTCCCTGTCCCGTCCTCATTTTTGGACTTAAATTTTAGGTCCACATCCTCAACTTTGACCGTCCATCCCGTCCCATTTTTTTGCAGGACAAACCTAAACGAGGTGGGCATGCCCGTTTGCCACCCTAATTAAAATTTTCAAAATTGATTTCTGAATGGTATTAGTCAATTTAATGAATCAAATATTAATAATGAAAATTAAAAAAATAATAAATACATATTCAAATGTGTTTCCTTAAAATTAATTTTATGTATAAAATCATAAATAAATTGGATTCTTAGAAATCAAAATAGACATATTAAAAGTGATCATATATTTATAACTTTTTATATTTTTCAATACTGCCTCCTGCAGACATAAAAATAATCATATTAAAATATGAAAAATGCTAACTAGTACCTTCAAGATATTTTTTAAGAATTGTAAATAGTAAATTTTTATAAAAATATGTGCAATAATGTACGATTAATATATTAAAAATTGAATGAATTTTTTAAAAAATAATTTCTTTATAAAAATCTTTAAAGAATGTTCTGAGGACATTTGTTATTAAGACCCTTAAATTATTAATACCACTAATTTATTTATTATTTATATTTGGAAAATGCTAATATGTATTCCAAAGTATATATTTATAACCTATTTATAGAAATATTATCTTGAAAAGTATGTTCAATTTATTGAAATTTTAAATAAGAATTAATTATATTTAATATCTACTAATGATATCCTTAATATATTAGCATGATCCTTTATATTTTACTTCTTAATGTAGCTTTATCCAAAACCACTAAAACACCACACACCAACTTTCTTGACTTCTTTCTAACCCTAATCCTAACTCACTTCAAAGTTAGATCTTATTTTCCTAAAAATCCTAATAAAATAAGAATGGGTAAATTAAGCTTTCTCTTAATTATCGCCGAAAATTAAGAAAAAAGTGTAACTAACATTTATTATAAATATTTTAAAATTGATTTGGTCAAAGAAATTGATTTTAAATGAAGTAGTAGAATCTTAATAAAAAATCCACATTAATATCATGTGTTTTAAATCGAATTATTAAGAGTACAAAAACATTGATTGAAACATAAAAGAAGTGCATGTGTTATTAGTACTACTACTCTACTACTACTATTTACATTCCATTTTCACGCGCCTCTCTCTCCTACTTCTTCTCTTCACTTCCTTTCTTTTCGCTCTTTCCCTTTCTTTTTTATTTTCTTTTTTCTTTTTCTCTCTCTTTCTCTCTCTACACACAGAACAAAACCCTCTCTCTTTTTCTCTCTTTTCTATAGAGATGAAAGTGTTGTGAATTTTCTTCCATGTTTCGTTCTCTCTTCTCTCTCATTCTCTACGGTTCGTAGCTTCATTCAATTTCACTTTTTTTTCTTCTTCGAATTAACTTCAATTTTGAGTTCACACTTTCTAAATTAGGGTTATCACTACGTAAATTTCTACTTTTGATTTTCAATTTTTAACCTAATTTTACTACAATATCTTGGAACTGGTTTATCATCTTTCTATTTTTTTAGTGTTAACTTTAGGAACAAGATTTTCTCTGTTTCTTTCAGTTTCGTAGCTCAATTCAGCTTTGGATTACAATTCTCCTTAACGAGGTCGTTTTGGGAGGTATGTTTTCTACTGTTCATTGTTTTCATTCTTGTTTTCATGGAATTTTGGATTTATTCATATTAATTTAGTTTATTAGTTACTAATTACTAATTACTAAACATTATGATCATATATGTTATCTTTATTGTTGTTTCCCAAAATTAAGGCACTGCAAATTCCTCTTTGATCATGTTAAATTAATGGTTACTGTTGATATTGTATTGTAATAAATGTGTATTGTATTTCAGTGAGCGGGTTTAGGGTATTTGGTAAGTTGAAATATAATTGAAATCAGTGTTATGTGGTTTAGGGTATGGATATTGTGTTTTTCTTTTTCATGTGAAATAATCATCATGTGTTAACTGTGTGTATTTATTTGAGTCTGTATTGGATAAGCATAATTAGGTTGATATTTTACTCCAATGTAATGCTTTGTTCTATTTTGGGTTTGGGAAATCTTGCTTTCCTGGTCCTGAGCATGGCATCACGAATTTCCCTAGATTAAACTTTTGTCTTATTAGAAACTTTTCCATTGAAATTCATGCTTTTTTGTTTTATTGGTTAGTGTGGTGCTTCTGATTATTTTTGTTGATTATTTTTGTTTCCATTTAAGTGCTTTGGAAATTTGTTTTATTTTTTGAGGTGTTTTTGCGCAGGTCATCATTTATTATTGTTCTTTCCTTATGAAAAAGAAATATCTGAAAGTAAAAGAGTAAACTTTGTGGCTGTGAATGGATATTTAGAACTTTTGCTGGTTTTATACGCGTTTTCTTTTTATATTTTAAGGATTTTGATTGTGGTTGTAATATGCTTTGGACAGGAACCCTATAATATATGATGAGACGGATGAAAAAGGAGATTCCAGATGATATGCTCCATGGTGATCAGATTGGTTCACAGTTGAATGATGAGGGCAATGGCAGAAGTGCATGTGGAGTTATTCTGAAGAAAGGGCCATGGACAACTACTGAAGATGAAATATTGATCGAGTATGTCCAGAAGAACGGAGAGGGGAACTGGAATGCCGTTCAGAAGCAGACAGGCCTGCTGCGATGTGGAAAAAGTTGCCGATTGCGATGGGCTAATCACCTAAGGCCACATTTAAAGAAAGAGGCATTTACTGAGGAAGAGGAGCGGTTGATTTGTGAGCTTCATGCAACAATGGGAAACAGATGGGCACGCATGGCAGTACATGTAAGCATATATATTTAGTTGCAGTTTTTTTTCCCTTCAGGTTTTCATGAAATATTTGAATTCTTTTCATTTTCCATTAGTGATGTCATTGTTATGTCTTGCATATTTTTACATCTAATAACTTATTTTTTAACTTCTCTAAAATTATGGAACAAGCTAGTTAGATTTGTGTATATAATAAAGAATATTAATTAAATAGTGTACGGAATTCACACCAACAAATGTGGTGGAATACAGTTCACTTGTCTTTTGTTAGGTTCCTAATGCATAACGTCACCCATTTATGTATAAGTATTTAATTCTACAATATTTTTTCTGTCGACATTTACGGAGTGAAGAGGTTTTCAACATTCAATTTTCTGTGTTTGCAAATGATTTGTTTTGGCTTGCAGAGCCCTAGTCTCAGATAAGGTTAGTTGTAAATATATACAGTAGATAGTAGAAAACATCATGGCAACTGTCCGTTTAATTTATAAAGCTGTGCGCGTAACACTCTGTTTAACAAAAAGACCTTGTGCCTCTAATTATTTGCTTACCTTAATAGGGAAAAACCTATTGTATTGATTATAAAGCATATTCAGTTGCTAATGGATTGATGTGTAAATGTCAGAATATATAGCTGTATCAGTTATGTATCATGTATGTATATAGAACTTTGAATTTGAACAGTTACGTTCTTTCTTGAGATTGACTCGATTTTAAGGAAGCTCGTGCATTTTTTATTATTTGAATCGTTATCATGCATTCCACAGCATATTATAATTGTGCCAGTCAGTATTTTCTTCATTTTTTATTTCCAATATTTTGTGTTTAATGTCTTTATTCGTTATAGTGATTTATTTACTTGGCTTGTAGTTACCTGGTCGTACCGACAATGAGATAAAAAACTATTGGAACACTCGGATCAAGAGGCGTCACCGTGCTGGCTTGCCACTTTATCCTCCTGGTATATATCAAGCGACTCTTAATAACCAAAGCACTGGTGGAATTAACCGCCGCAATAAAGTGCATTCTGATTTCTTGCATAAAAAGAGTTTTAATATGCATGATACAGTATTTGACTGTCTGAAGGATACCCAGGGAATCTTACCTTATTCGCCCGAGCTTCCTGATATTTCTGGTTATGGCAATATGCCAAATGGCCTTGATTCTTCTCAGTACTGTAGTTTTGTGCCATCGACATCATCTCACCCCAAACGTTTTCGAGAGTCACCAATGCCGTTTCTTGATTTCGGTTGTATTGACAGAAACGGTATTTATCCATTTGAAAATATTCAGGATGACGCTTTTGATAAGTTGGCACAATCATTTGGGGTGCAATCACCTCTTGATCCTGTTTTCTTCTCAAACAGCTTAACGTGTTACAGCCATTCACTTAAAAATGGTAATTTCTCTACTTCTAAGCCTTTTGAGGCTGTGAAGTCGGAGCTCCCTTCACTCCAATATCCGGAAATTGATTTAGGTAGCTGGGGTACATCTCCCCCACATCCTTTACTTGACTCAATTGATGATTTTATCAAGTCTCCTACACCAATTAGTACACTGGAGTCAGATTGTTCTTCTCCTCAAAATAGTGGCCTGCTGCAATCTGTACTTCATCAGCGGAAGACTCCGAGCAGTTCCAAAAACCATTATTATGACAGAAGTTCAAATTCATCTACTGCAACTCCTTGTGAAAGAGATGACCTTTCAGCTTGGAGCATGTATGAGCCAGAATGGGAAGACTATGCTGACCCTGTATCTCCATTTGGTGCATCTTCAATATTGAATGAGTGCCCTGCTGTTGGTGCCAACATAAATTCACTGGATGATCAGCCACCCATTCAGACCGATAATGGTTAGTGCCTTTTAGTGTATGATATGATGGATGATCATTCATTGCAAATATTGACATACTCATACCCTCGTTTGTATATATGTCTCACAATCTGGAAATTGTTCATTATCTTGGAAATTTCCTGTTCCATCGTGTACTTTGTTGTTTATTCAAGTACCAAATTTCTAAGTAATGGTTGAAAGTTGAAACACTATAGAAAAAGGCTTAATGAACCCTTTTAATTCACAAAGCATAGAAGTTTTCATGCACGGCATAAACATGTTTACCTGACTCATGGCTGATAATAATTTAAGAAAACATTTTTGTCAAAATAAGTTAATTTAAGAAGTCACTAAATTTTAGTTTTTATGATAGTTAGAATATTCCCGACAAACTACACAATGGAACAGGAACATTGTGAAATCAATATTATGAAAATGCATGCATATGGTTTTCCTATTAATTCCTTAAAACTCATATGCAGGCAACATGGTGAAATCAGAGAATGTTGACGATGTATGGTCGTCCCCTAACTGTGAAAATTATATCACGTCTCTGTTGAACAATAGTCAGCCAGATTTAGTGCTTGATTCAGATTGGTATGAGCTGTGTTCTGGGCATGACAAGAGCCAATCCATTGTCAATGATGCTACATCGATGTTTCAGGAAGATCAATTAGCCACCGACTATAAACATATGAATGCTGCTGGAACTTCTAACCCAAGTCAGGTATGGGAGTTTAGTTCTTTTGGATGGAACAACATGCCTGCTGTCTGTCAAGTATCTGATCTTGGTTAAGAAAACACCCGAGATGTGTGATTTGAAACTCTTGTACTAATTGCATTCATGTTGGTTTTCTTAACATGGTTGTCAGGTGTTAATATCTCCTGAACCGAGAAAGATTTTGTGTGATTTTTTAGCCCTGAACAATTGTTAGAGACGTTTGCTGTGATCTGGCTGTGTAATTTTGTGTTTCATGACTGTACCTCTATGAATCTTTTGCAGACTTACAATTAATTTGTGTACCTCTATGAATCTTTTGCAGACTTGCTATTAATTTGTGTAGAACAACATTGCATTTGAAATAGTATGTTAATTTGTGTAGAACAACATTGCATTTGAAATTGTATGTAGTTGGATGGATTGAGAATGGCTTGCAATATTTTGTTTGTTTTCGTTTGATATGATTTTTGTAGTTTGTATGATTAGGGCTAATAAATTCTTGACATGTCTAACCTTTTTCAAGTTTCATTAATTTTTATTGATGGGTTATGATGACATGTGACCTCAAAACACTTGTTAAGGGAATAAAAATAAATAAAAGTGCGTTGAAAAAGACCATTTTTAAATTTTTAAAGATATTGAATTTTCAATACAATATTTTAGTATCTGATACTTTAACAAGTGTTAAATGTTAGTATATAAGAGTTGAAAAGAGAGAAATTACTTTAATTAAATTCATATAGTAATTTTACACAACTGTCTTGAAGCAAATTTGAATCCCTTTTCTTAATATTATAAATGAAACTTTTACTACTGAGTCGACACTACCTAGTTGACTTTATTTATGTTGGATTGTGTCTAACTAGCAAAATTTCAGATGGCTCCTTGATAAAGAATTTGTATAGATTAACCGCTTAAAAAACAAGAAATCATCTGCAGTGCTTTCAGGTATTTATTGAATAACTCTTACATTGATAGTTACCAAATCAGTATCCTGACTATGCAAACGATGCATTAGAAACAGTAGTACATATCTTACCTATTGTCCTGCAAAATGCTTGAAAATTGTAAGGGTATTACTATCCACCCCACCGGTGAGGGTGAACAAATTAGAAATCTGAATTTGTTTCATATTTTGAAGATGTATCATGGAACGTTCCAAAAGTGAACCATCCATCCCAAAATTTTTAAAATACGTATTGGAGATGCATCTTTATAAATTTTTAGGTATGATTCCGTAGATAAAGTGAACCATTCATCCCAAAATATTTTAAAATACGTATCTCTAGAATAACTACTGAAAGCATTGGAGAGATTTTGTCTTGGAAGCAAGTGTCCTTAATTGATATTTTTTATTTAATATGATTATCCAATGATGATTATATTAAGGATATATTAACATCATGCAAATTATTCTAATGCAATTCAATGATGTATATAAATTCAAATAATAATACCATGATAAATAATTCAAATGTTACCACGATACAACAGTTACCAAAATATAAACAAAAATAAACTACTGGGTATTTCTAACTCTCTTGCTTGTCCTATGCCACTACCTATACCCCAAGGTATTTCGTACCTCAAGTAAGATGCCTTGTAAGGCAGTCATACTAGGTCTATCTTTCACAATGTTTCATCTCTCAATAGCATATCTTGCAACTTGCGCAATATGCCGACAGAACGACAACAAGTTTGTTGTGTAGTCATCCCTAGCCTGTTCCTTTTCCAATATCTCATAATGAGCATGTCTATGTGCTGCTTCTGGTGTCATGTAAGGATGTGACACTTGATAACACCATTGGATGTAGCCTCATTCATAAGTTTAATTTTCACCCACTAGCACATTGTGTGCCTCATTTTGTACCAAATGACTATAGAAATCATCGAGTATGACATCAAGATCTCTACGACAAATTATCGGAGGAGAAGACACATGAGGATGTCTTGGAATCATCTGTTGATAGACGAACTAGCACATGGTATGCTCAGGCAGATGTGGATACATCAGGCGCGAGCCACAAGCCAACCATCTAGAGTAGAAGGCTATGTCGTCCAAGGGACACGTTTGATGATGACTAACATATGGGCATAAGTATATATCACCTACTACAGTGTGGTCAATAAATACCATGTACAACTCTATTACACAAGCAAGGACCCATCCTCATTGTGCTTCATCTCAGGTTTCCACCCGGATATGCGAGGAAAGTGAGAGATAATCCACGCATAAAAATGTTGAGATTAATATGTCAAGTATGAGTTGGAGTCTCACATTGGTTATAAATGTGGACAATTATGCATTTACAAGTAGGAAAGCCTACACACCTTAAGGTTTTGGGTGAATATGCGGTGTCTCTCTCACTTGTGTTGCTCTTGGCCCAATATTGATGCTCCTCCTCATGATCCAACATGGTATCAAAGCCTTTGGTTCGAGAAAGGGGCCAACTTACTTGTATCGAAATGCCCTAGAATAGATGTCCCATTGAAATCAAAATTCCCAAGAAGAGGTGTATCAAAATGCCTAAGAAAGAGGTGTGTGTCAATGATGGTACAAGTGTATGTGTACAAAATATTTTCCACTTGAGGGGGAAAATTGTGGGCTCACACTTGACAAAGTGTGTTGAGAATAATATGTCAAGTGTGAGTTGGAGTTCCACATTGGTTATAAATATAGAGAGTTGATCATTTATAAGTGGGAGAAACCACACACCTATCACCTTAAGGTTTTGGGTGAATATGTGATGTCTCTTTCACTTGTGTTGCACTTGGCCCAATATTAATGCTCATCCTCATGATCCAACAAAAAATGATTCAGATAAAATATTAGTAACAAGTGTAACATAAGCATTGTGAAAATATTAGTAACATTAAATGTTGCAAATAAATGACCGTAAATAGTGTGCAACTTACAATAATCTATTTTGTCTTTCAAATACTAGTTTCACCTAGTTTGGAGTACAAATATATCAAACACATGACCCCCATTTGTACTTGTGGATCCACTCTAAATTGGTGAAGTATGTCATGTAAACTACATCGACGTAGGTTGCATTTTTGTCCACAAATATTGTTGTGCCAACCAAGCATATGAAGTATGAGCTTAACGCATATTGTTTGTGGAACAAAACTTGCTTGTCATCACCTTCGACCTCCACTGCCGCAACCAAGTTGGATTTGTACAAGTAAGCCAAGTATGAAAATTGGGCATGAGCATATCTCATGGCATCAAGCTCTTATGGGGCCTCACTTAGGTCATCTCCCAATAAGTACCATCAATTTAAGTGTGTCGAATTTGCCGATCCGAAAATGGTTTAGTAATCGTTCCTTAATCGGAAGATGCACAAGGAATGAGACATTATCAAAGGTGATCAACATCTCTCTATGAGGGATGTGTGAAGATGGTGCATCCTTGTTCCATCTCTCCACAAAAGTCGCCAACATTGTTTACTGGTCATGTATCTAATAGAGCATAAACCGACAAGCCCCGTGTAACAAACAAAATCTTGAAACCATGCGTCTGTATTCTGTTCCAGGTTCAAAATCTTCCTGGCATGGTTTACAGATTTTAGCGTTTCACGTTCTTATAAAAATAAATATACCAACATCAGTCGCAACTCAATTAGTATGAAATATATGTAACATAAAAGTAAATAAATATACCTCTCATTCCCATACATGCCTAGAAACATATTCAACATTCCTAGAAACATGCCTAAAAATAAACACATTCCCACACATAAGAGCCTCCTAGAAAGTTATCAGGAACAAGATCAACAACAACATGAGCTTCATAAGATGGAGGGTCAACATGAGACACGTGCCAGGTCAAATTCTGAGACATGCGACCTTTTAAAGCCTGAGATACGCGGGCACGTGAAGTTAACGCCCCCGCTTCAAACAAACTAATACAAACTCGTGCTCTCAAGTGTACTACCCTCTCCCTACGAACAAACGGATGTTGAGATATACGATCATTTATAAACTTATCCTGGTTATCATCCATTATTTCTATAATACAAAATAGAAAAAAATATGAAAATTAAGGCAAGTAAACTTTAGAGATGCATCTTCGTAAAACAGAGAAATAAAATCCAAAAAAATCTGGAGATGCATTGATAACTCAAATTTGTATCGATTATTTAATACATTTTTCGATTCTTTAACTTGTTAATTTATACATTTCGAACGATATTACACGATTTTTATGTTTGTTTTGCAGATATTTGATTAAGCTTGACTTTTGGAGGCAAAATATAAAAAGGAGACTTATTGGACAAGAAATGGAGCAAAACAAAACAAAACAGAAGAAGAAAATGAAGTTTCTGCATAATCAACTATGGGACGACCGTCACACATTAGTGACGACCATCACCACACCAGGATGATCATTATAGCTTTAAGTTGAGCGTCACAAGCAACAAGATGGTCGTCACAGTTTCAAGTTGATCGTCACAATTAAAGTTCAAGAAACCTATTTACGCATCAGAATTCAAAACAGAAAGACGTTATATGTTTCCTTCTCATTTAACAGAGAGATTATCTCTACCCTAATCAACCTCAGTCCAAGATACTCAATCAAAGCCCAACCTAAATCCATTCCGTCAAGTTCTCAACAAACAATACCTTGGAGGTTATAAATAGAAGCCATTGCAAAGCTCAAAGAGAGCTTCGTTCACACCCAAAATTTCTTCCGCATTGCCGTTCGAAGTTCAAATTTATTTTCCAGAATCGTCTTTATTTTTCCATTACCAAACCTGAGTGATAGTTTCCATAATTAGGAAGCTATCACTATTTTAATTGTTTCTAGCCACTACATATTTGTTTTAGTCTTTAAGTTTCTTCAAGTTTGGTTGATCAAGAACATTGCAACCAAGTTTCTATTTTTAATGCTTTATTGTTCAATTATTATTACATTTATTATTATTATTATTATTATTATTATTATTATTATGCAATTCTTCTTATTCTACCTTTCTTTGTTTTTATTTAATATGTCTGGCTAAACCGTTAATCGTATGTAATTGTCTAACCGGAACGAATTAGGCTAATATCTTAAATTAAGTTACTTTCCGGTTCCGATTTCTTAATATAAACAACTTTCGTTACGAGAGTAAGAGGTATAAAAGATTAGGATTAAGACCACGAGAGTGTGAGATCATAATCAGGTAGCTGGAATCAGGCATTGTTTTAAATACATCGGAAGCGTTTTAAAATCAATTAGAACCTTTAGGTTTCCAAAAAGTATTTCTAACTTGAATTGACACAGCGAGAGCGCTCAATTGAACTTAGGGATATAGTAATAGGCAAGACCACGAGAGTGTGAGTTAACGACTTTTAAACCGAGAGTTTCTACGGAGAGATAACTTAATAAACCTTAATAAGTCAAACCTCTATTGAATTCGCGAAGGCGAATCAATTACGTATCGATATTCTTATTATTAATTTAACCAAATTAATTTCTCACCTTCTAAAACTAAAAATATCACTCGCCTTAGCTAAACATAGTAACACCCGATAGCACTAGGTTGATTATCGAGTCTCTGTGGGATCAATATATTTTATTACTACGTGATAGACTGTGCACTTGTAGTTAGTAACCGTTAGACTCATAAAGTCGCGACCAAGTTTTTGGCTCCGTTGTCGGGGACTTAGATTTAGTCAATAGTGAAACTCGTTGTTGCGCTGTCTAGACTAAGGCAACAAATTTACCATTCCTTTGTCGATTGTATGCCCAATACTCTCTCCCGAGGCAAAGGCTTAGAACCCCATATCGACGAAGTAGAATGTTTCATAAGTTCAAGACACCGAACCGAACACAATGAAACCTTTATTCCTGAAGATATTATACCAGAACTAGCTGAAGAACCTAACATGGCCGAAAACGGAGGAGCACTACATTCACTCAAGTCCTATGCGACTCCAAATCAACAAGAACTGTACAACAATATTGCCACACCAGCCATAACCCAAAATGATTTCGAACTAAAACCTTCACTGCTGCAAGCTATACAACATAACCAGTTTTCCAGGAATCCTATGAATGATCCTAAGGAGCATCTGACAAAGTTCATGCTATACGCAGATACAGTGAAAGCGAATAGTGTAATCCAAGATACAATAAGACTGAGACTCTTTCTGTTCTCTTTAAGAGACAAAGCTTGGACATGGTTACAATCGCTACCAGCCAACTCTGTCACAACATGGGCAGAACTGAAGAAAGTCTTCTTATCTTGATATTTCATGCCAAGAAAGACAACCATGCTGAGATCTCAAATTAACGAATTTCGACAGAAAGATGCCGAATCATTTTATGAAGCGTGGGAAAGATACAAGGATATGTTAAGATTATGTCCACACCATGGGTTTGAAAACTGGGTAACCATCATAACCTTCTACAATTGACTTCTATACAACACTAGGATGACAATAGACGCTGCCGCGGGAGGCGCTCTTATGGATAAACCATACGAAGAAGCCTACAACCTCATTGAGAACATGGATCAAAATCATTGCCAATGGGGAGGAGAAAGAACACCTATAGAGAAGAACCAAACTAAAGGAGGAATGTACAAAGTGAATATTTTCGATCACATAAATGCCAAGATGGACGCTATAGCTCAGAAAATCGATAACTTGACCATAACACTACCATCCACCATGGTTGCAGTGACTCCAAATTGTGAAATTTGTGGAATCCAAGAACACACATCACCTGAATGTCAACTTCTTGTCGGATTAACCATAGATCAGGTAAACTATGCTCAAGGAAATCCTTATTCTAATACCTACAACCCAGGATGGAAGAATCATCCAAATTTCTCTTACAAGAACAAAAATGCCTTGTATGCGCCTAACCAAGCACCAGATGTACCACCGAGATACCAAAAAGTTGCCGCACCCAATCCAAACGCTCATAGGAAATTGAACCTTGAACTGGTGATGGAAAATTTCATTGCTACACAAACTCAAACTCAAACAAACAAGGATTTCCTGAACCAGAATATCCATATTAGTGAGCATATTAAACAATTGGTGACCAAAGTAGATGCATTAGCTACTCATAATAAAATGTTAGAAACCCAAATCTCTCAAGTAGCCCAACAACAAGCATCTACTGCTGCCCCAGCTGGAATACTTCCTGGACATCCGCAACCAAATCCTAAAGGCCATGCAAATGCAGTCATACTAAGATGCGGAAAAGAATTGGACGGACCTGCCGATCCTAGAACCGAAAACCCAACCATGTATCAACAGCCTGAGAAATCAACTGCAAAAAACAATAAACCACAGGAAAAGAAAGCCAATAAATAAGAGGCCAAGGAAAAGGAAATACCTTATGTACCTCCGCCACCGAATATACCACCGAATTTGTACCCCTAATGGTTGACAAAATCTAAAACTATGGGACAATTCAAGAAATTCGTAGAGCTTCTGAAACAGTTAAACATCACCATACCCTTCACAGAAGCTATTACTCAGATTCCCTCATATGCTAAATTTCTAAAAGAAATCTTATCTAACAAAAAGAAAATCGAGGAGAATGAAACAATTACACTTACTACTGAGTGTAGCGCAATTATTCAAAATAACATGCCTCATAAACTAAAGGATCCAAGAAGTTTCTCTATTCCTTGTGTAATAGGAAAGTTTGTCATAGACAAAGCCCTATGTGATTTAGGAGCAAGTATAAGTGTTATGATGTTATCAATTTGCAAGAAACTAGATATGGGACAACTGAGACCAACCAAGATGTCAGTTCAACTAGCCGATCGTTCAGTAAAATTCCCGGTTGGCATTCTAGAGAACATTCATGTACGTATAGGTCAGTTCTACATCCTAACTGATTTCATAATCATGGACATCAAGAAAGATGATATAACCCCTATTATACTAGGAAGACCATTCTTAGCTACAGTCGGAGCTATCATCGATGTAAAGAAAGGCAGGCTGACGCTCGACGTAGGAGAGGAGAAAGTCGAATTTATTCTAACCCAATTCCTCAAAGCTCCAGCCATAGACGATACCTGTTACCTTATAGATGTCATTAACGAATGCAGACGAGAAATGGAAAAAGAAGAGACTACCTACTCTGACATAATGAAAATCCCATCTCTTGAGATCTTCGAAGATGATAATTTGAAAGAACCTTATCAGGACGAAAGCCAAACTGAATGCTTAGCTCTTACACCTGACCATATGCCATTCCCTAAGAAACCCGATGTTGAACTTAAGGTATTAACTAATAATCTTAGATACGAATTCCTCGATTCAGAGCTTAGAAGACCAGTTATAATGAATTCGTACTTAGGACAGCTCGAGGCCGAAATATTTTTATACGTTTTAAGAAAATACCCAACTGTGTTAGGATATAACATATCTGATCTAAAAGGAATAAGTCCTTCAATATGCATGCACCACATTATGGTAGAGGAAGATTGTAAGACCTCTAGAGAACCTCAGAGAAGGATTAATCCAATTTTAAGTACTGTAGTCAGGGACGAAGTAAAGAAGTTACTAGACGCCAAAATTATATATCCAATATCTGACAGTCAATGGGTCAGCCCAGTGCATGTCGTACCAAAGAAGGGAGGCATTACAGTCACTAAGAGCGCAAAGGGTGAGTCTATAATACAAAGAGTAGTGATCGGGAGTAGAATGTACATCGATTACCGAAAATTGAACAAAGCTACCCGGAAAGATCATTTTCCTTTACCCTTCATCGATCAAATGTTGGAAAGATTAGCCAAACATTCTTACTTTTGCTACCTAGATGGTTACTCAGGATTTTTCCAAATTCCTATTCATCCAGACGACTAAGAAAAGACAACATTCACATGCCCCTATGGAACATTCGCTTACCGTCGTATGCCATTCGGTTTATGTAATGCTCTAGCAATATTTCAACGATGTATGATGGCAATTTTTGCTAATTTTTTAGATGACTCATGGAAGTGTTCATGGATGACTTCTCTGTATGCGGCCAAAGCTTTGAAGGACGTCTATCTAACTTAGAGATGGTACTTGAGAGATGCGTAAAAGTGAATCTTGTACTAAATTGGGAGAAGTGCCACTTTATGGTCAGACAAGGGATAATTTTAGGACATGTAATATCTAACAAAGGCATTGATGTAGATAAAACAAAGATAGAAGTAATAAAAGACCTTCAACCGCCTAAAACCGTGAAAGAAATAAGAAATTTCTTAGAACACGCCAATTTTTACCAATGATTCATTAATGACTTTTCCAAAATCACTAAGCTGTTGTCTAGTTTACTAATGAAGGAAGCTGAGTTTGTCTTTGACGAAGACTATTAAAAAGCATTTGAAACACTCAAAACAACCCTCATCACTGCGCCCATCATGCAACCACCCGATTGGACGCTACCATTCGAGATTATGTGCGATGCGACTGATTATGCTGTAAGCGCAGTCCTAGGCCAAAGAAAAGATAAGAAACTTCACACGATATACTACGCAAGTAGAACTTTAGACCCTTCTCAGATGAATTATGCCACAACAGAAAAATAACTCTTAGCAGTCGTGTTCGCACTTGATAAATTCCATTCTTACCTGGTAGAAGCTAAAATAATCATATATACAGATCACACAACCATTAAATACCTTCTAAGTAAAAAAGACGCGAAGCCTAGATTACTAAGATGAATCCTGTTGCTACAAGAGTTTGATTTGGAAATCAAAGATAAGAAAGGAACTAGCAATGTAGTAGTAAACCACTTATCACGTATGGAAGAGATTAAACCAGACCCGATACTAATTAATGATGATTTCCCTGATGAACATCTTATAGATCAACTTGAGAGTGAGATATCTTCCTTGACTCTAGATGAACAAACCCAAGAAGAAACAGTGGAAGAGATTTATGCACAAACCACTCTACCATGGTACACTAACATAGTCAACTATTTAGCTACCGGGGTACTTCCACCAGATCTCACATATCAACAAAAGAAGAAATGTTTCCATGATTTAAAACAATACTACTGAGATGAACCATTGCTTTTCAAGCGAGGACCCAATGGTGTTTACCGTCGATGTGTCCCAAAGGAAGAAATGGATAACATAATTTCCCATTGTCACTCCTCTCCTTAAAGTGGACATGCAAGCACTTCAAATACTTGTGCGAAGATCCTTCAATCAGGCCTATTTTGGCCCACTATGTGGAAACATGTTCACCTCGCCATTCTAAATTATGACCAATGCCAACGATCTGGTAACATCTCGAGGCGCGATGAGATGCCCCAAAAAGGCATTCTTGAAGTGGAAGTTTTCGATGTTTGGGGAATTGACTTTATGGGACCATTCCCATCTTCTTTTGGAAATAAATTTATACTCGTCGCTGTCGATTATGTTTCGAAATGGATCGAAGCTATAACTTCTCCAACAAATGACACACGAGTAGTCATGAAGCTTTTCAAAAACATTATCTTCCCAAGATTCGTTGTACCAAGACTCGTCATAAGTGAGTCAAGGAAGATCTTAGGGCTTGTCCTGCCTCAGCTTGAGTCAAGGAAGGCCTTTGGATCTGATTTTGTGAGCTGGATGGTCTTGATCAAAAGTTTCCAAGGTTCTTGCATATTTCCCTCTTTGAGTTTTCTTAGGAACCAAGGCAAAGAATCTTGTGATTTCTTGGGCAAAATGCAGCAACATGAGCCATATGAAGTTGCTAGAATGATTTGAGATCAATTAGTGTTCAACTCAAGCATGAAAAGTTCCTTTTGCAAAGATTCAATTTTGAAGCTTTCATGAAAAAAAAATGCCTTATGTAACTTGTAATTCAAGGCATGAAAGTGAGAAACTCTTGGGCAAATCTGAATTATGAGCCATGAATTATGTTTGTGTGATGATTAGAAGTTGGTTTGAAGTCACATTTGGCTTTGGCATGAGGTTTTGCAACTTTCCTCCCTTGGCACAAAAGTGAAAAATGAATGATTTTGTCCAACTTTGCAAGGCCATGACTTTTGATCTAAAATGAATTAGGATGAGTTCTTGTACTTTTTGAAAATGGGAGGATCCAATCTACAACTTTCATGACCAAAGATGTTTCATTTGAAGCATTTTTGAATCAAAAAGAGGAGGTTGAAAAACTTTCCCAAAATGGCAAGTTTTCATTACAAGTCACTTTCCCAAAATGGCAACTTTGCAAATGGCTTGAAATTCTTCAATTTTGTGAACTTCTAACATCTTCTAAGATCAAATAAAGATCATACACATTCCAAATGATGGAGAAACCTCTTTGGTTGGGTACTTGGGGCCTCAGATGCCCTGATTTAGCACTGACTTGCTCAAGAAGTCACCTTTTGATCAAATGCCTTCCTCATTGAATTTCTTCATGAAAATTGATATGCATAATCCTCATAACATATAGAGACCAATAGAAACAAGAATGACCAAAAAATTTGGAGTTATGGCCTCTGAAACCAAAACCCTAATTCTAGGTCATCTGTGCAGTTAAGCCTGACTCTGCTTCCATGCCTTTCTCAGTTCTTGTGATTCTTTGACTTCCTTGACCTTGGGAGGATATAATATGATGCTTGAACATACATGGACCCTCTTGAGATGATTGAAGACCTTTGGAGTGGCTCAGATGGCTCTGGGATTGCTCAGATCATAAACCCTAGATGTAGATGACTTAGAACCAATGTAGTGAAGCAAAAATGCAATATAAGATGATATGATTGAACTTATGCAAATGAAAAGATCATAAGCCATGGTGAAATGAGTGAGGGAAAATTTGGGGTGTTTACAACGGGGACGGCTGACAAGCTGGGGAAATAAAGAGATCATGACGAGGATGACCATCATGCTCGGAAAGTAAAGTAAACAGCGATGGGGACGGCCATCGGATTAAAGAATAACTGAAATAATGATGAGGGACGATAATCAAAGGTGAAGGACGATCACCTAGCAGGGGATGACTGCTCTTTATCGCGACATAGGACGAATGTCGGATAGAAAAGGTCGACGATGGGGACGGCCATCGGATAAGCATGATGAAAGATGATCATCAAGAGGTGAAGGACGATCACCTAGCAGGGTACGGCTGCTCTCGGGGTTCCATCGTGACATAGGACGAATGCTAGATAACAAGATCAACGATGGGGACGGCCATCGGATTAAAGAATAAATGAAATAATGATGATGGACGGTTATCAAAAGGGTGAAGGACGATCACCTAGCAGGGGACGACTGCTAAATATCACGACATAGGACGAATGTCGGATAGAAAAGGGTGCAAATAATGGAGACTCCGCTGGGGAAAGGATGAGGGACGGTCATCCAAAGGTGAAGGACGATCACCTGGCAGGGTACTGCTGCCGAAAGTATCACGACATAGGACGAATGTCGGATAGAAGAAAGTTGTTCTGCTGGCAACTTACTGGGAAATGGTAAACACGGACGAGTGCTTACGCTTAGAAAATAAAAGGTATAAGTGTTTTGACGCTGTGCATAGATTAAAGATGCAGACGAGCATCCTTAGGACAATGATACGGACGAGTATCAGTAGAAACAAACGCCGACGCATGTTCAGAGATGATGGTACGGACGAGTACCAACTGGTTAACAAAGAACACAGACGAGTGTCGAATCTGTGGGGAAATAACTGTATATACAAGATACGGACGAGTATCTGTATAAGTAAAAACAAATATTATGAAGTATGGACAAGCATTGTGAAGTATGAGCAAGACACGGACGAGTGTTCAACTTGCTGGGGAAAGTCTGACACGGACGGGTGTCAGAAGAGAAAGTGTATAAGTCATGAACAATCATTTGTATATGAGAGTGTAAAAGGTATTCTGGCGACCTGTGGGGATAGGATGACACGGACGAGTGTCAACAAGAGTGTATTATGACAAGTGTTTGGTTTGTAACAAGTGTTTTGGCAACCGTGCTGGGGAGTGGTGACACGGACGGGTGTTAAGAGAATGTATAGGTATCTTTATTTGTAAAGATATTTTGGCTTATATCTGCAGGAGAATAGAATGACACGGACGAGTGTCAAAAGGGGTATATATGAACATGTATTTGTTGCGAAGAGTGCAATGGGGACGCTTTGGCTTTTATATACTGTCGATGAAATATTGATGGTATTTGCAGGTGACTGGTTCGAACCCGACTTGTGATCATGAAAATGTTTGATTTTTGCCGTAATGCTCCGTATTAGACGGAATTCTAAGCTTTGTGGGGGAAGATGATGCGAATAATATGATTATGCAAAAGAAACCGATCCGGGATTCGGATCCCGTTGCCGTGAAGATCTCTGGCTGATCTACTTGAAGGAGAATCCCAGCTGGGGAAGAGATCATTGGTATATCTCATTAAATATATGGCTCTGCTTAGGGAAAATAGATCACTGATAGATCCATCCGGTAAGGAGAAAACCCAGCTGGGGATGAGGAAGCTTCTGTCACTTTGTTGTGTGAGAAGTTCAGGCATTGCTCCTCTGGGGAGAGGCTGGAACTCTGTGGGGAGATGGCTCTTCTGTCTTTGTGAGACCTGGATCTCTGTTTGGGGGAAGGACAGATCACTGAATGATCTTCCTAGAGGACTCCGTGGGGATCCCGGCTGGGGATGCTCTTGCTGAATAGACTTATACTTGGGGACGAGGAGGCCTTGACAACTCTGTTAGGGAAAAAGCATTTTCAGATGCTTCTTGGAGAAGATGTGCTGGGGAAGTGCGCTTGGCATGCCCCATGTTGCGTATCGAATACCTGCATCCTGTTAAGATAAAGAAATGCACAAGCATCCCAAGGTATCCCTTACCGGATTCCGTCATAGGAGTCAGATATTCCTGAGAGTAAATACATTTCCTGCAAGCATTTATTAATAATGGCTCATTTGTTTTATGCAAATATTATATCATGGATACTGGACATTTTGCAAACGAAACAAAAAGGTACGAGACGGGGTGTGACTGAAAACTCTGATTTTATTAATCTGAGTGCCCTGAATTTGGCAAATACAGTCAAAGGAACAAATCCCCTGGAATGAGGAGATTGTTACAAATTGAGAAAAAGTAAGAGTGATGGCAATGTTGATGACGCTTCAGTGAGCTTTCTTTGCTATGACCCGTATGAACTTGACGCTCTTCTCGTCTTGCTTTCTGAAGAAGGTTGGTTCTGACCGATGCTTTACCCTCTCGAAGCTTGTCGTGTTGTAAGTGATACAGACGAATTCAGAATGTAGTTGTTCGCTTATTCCCTGATTTTGCGTGGATCGCCCTTTCGGGTTTTTAATCCACCGGGATACCCATTTTTGCCTGAGCTGTCCAATGTGGCTTTTCAACTCAGCGGGTGTACACACTTTTTTATTTTCCCTTATTTTTGCCCGAGTCTTTTATTCTGTTTTTGACTTGCCGGGATGACGTATTTTTTCCTGGACTTACATTCTGTTTTTATGTCCAGCGGGTCATTTTATGCGAAGTATTTTTTAACTGCATCTGAATTCACAGGGGATAAGAAATCTTCACCATCCATAGTAGTGAGCATCAGTGCTCCACCAGAGAAAACCTTCTTTACTATGAATGGAACGTCGTAATTTGGAGTCCACTTGCCCCTGTGGTCTGTATGAGGAGGAAGAAGTCTTTTCAGCACAAGATCTCCCACTTGGTATTCCCGAAGCCTGACTTTCTGATCGAATGCTTTCTTCATTCTTTTCTGATATAACTTCCCGTGACAGATTATAACTAATCTCTTTTCTTTGATCAGATTCAGTTGATTGTACCGAGATCGGACCCATTCTGCTTCATTCAGCTTGACATCCATCAGTACCCGTAAGGAGGGTAGCTCAACTTCAACAGGTAGGACAACTTCCATACCATACACAAGTTGATACAGTGTTGCCCCAATGGACGTTCTGATTGAGGTACGCTACCCATGCAAGGCAAATGGTAGCATCTCGTGCCAGTCTTTGTAAGTAACCACCATCTTCTGCACAATCTTCTTGATGTTTTTGTTAGCCGCCTCAACAGCGCCATTCATCTTTGTCCTGTAAGGAGAAGAGTTGTGATGTTGGATTTTGAAGTCCCGACACAGTTCTGCCATCATTTTGTTATTCAAATTGGAACCATTATCAGTAATGATTCACCCGGGTACTCCATATCGACAGATGATGTCTCTTTTCAGAAATCTGGCTACCACTTGTCTGGTGACGTTTGCATACGAAGTTGCTTCAACCCATTTGGTGAAGTAATCAATGGCTACCAGGATGAATCTGTGGCCATTTGAAGCAGTCGGTTCGATCTTTCCAATCATGTCAACGCCCCACATTGCAAAGGGCCAAGGTGAAGACATCACGTTCAACGGATTTGGAGGCACATGCACCTTGTCTGCATAAATCTGGCATTTATGGCACTTCCTGGCATAGGCACAACAGTCTGCATCCATTGTGATCCATTAGTAACCTGATCTTAATAATTTCTTGGCCATTGCATGTCCTCCAGCATGGGTACCGAAAGATCCTTCATGCACCTCGTGCATCAGCAAGTCTGCCTCTTTCTTATCAACACATCTGAGAAGAACCATATCAAAGTTTCGCTTGTATAATGAACCATCAACATTGAGGAAGAAACTACTGTCCAGCCTTCTTAGTGTCTTCTTATCATTGGATGATGCCCCAGGGGGGTATGTTTGATCCTCTAAGAAGCATTTGATATCATGGAACCAAGGCTTGTCATCTTTAGCAATGTCCACAGAGAATACGTATGCTGGTCGGTCTAGTCTGGATACTGAAATCCGAGGCACATAATTGGCAGCCTGAACCTTGATCATAGAGGAAATGGTAGCTAGAGCATCTGCGAACTGATTCTCGTCTCGAGGGATGTACTCAAGTTTGACCGTTGTGAAGAAGGTCAATAATCTCCTCGTATAGTCACGGTAAGGAATTAGATGCTCTTGGTGGGTATACCATTTGCCGTTGGTCTGATTGATTACCAAAGCTAAATCCCCGAATATAGTTAAAGTCTTGATCCTGAGGTCAATGGCTTCATCAAGACCCATGATACAAGCTTCGTATTCAGCTTCATTGTTAGTGCATGCAAAGGTGAGTATTGCCGAGAAAGGCATATGAACTCCTTTAGGTGTAATGAGCACTGCACCAACTCCACGTCCATTCATATTGACAGCCCCATCAAACATCATTGTCCATTCTTCTTCTGGGTTAGGCCCTTTAGTGTGAACAGGCTCTTCATGATCTTTTGCTTTCAGGAACATGATGTCTTCATCAGGGAAGTCAAATCTCATTGGTTGGTAATCATCAATGGGTTGCTCAGCCAGATAATCAGACAGTACACTGCCCTTGATGGACTTTTGATATGTGTACTGAATATCGTACTCTGTCAGGATCATTTGCCATCTTGCAACCCTTCTGGTAAGTGCTGGCTTCTCAAATATGTACTTGACGGGGTCCATCTTTGAAATCAACAAGGTAGTGTGAGTCAACATATATTGTCTTAGTCGGCGAGCAGCCCACGCTAAAGCACAATAAGTTTTCTCGAGAAGTGAATAACATTGTTCACAGTCGGTAAACGTTTTGCTTAGGTAGTATATTGCATACTCTTTTCGACCTGACTCATCATGCTGGCCCAACACACACCCCATTGATCCTTCTAATACTGTCAAGTACATTATTAGAGGTCTTCCTTCAACTAGAGTCATAAGAATTGGAGGTTCTTGTAAGTACTCCTTGATTTTCTCAAAAGCCTTTTGACAATCTTCGTTCCACCTAACCGTTTGTTCCTTTCTCAACAATTTGAAAAGGGGTTCACAGGTTGCAGTAAGGTGAGATATGAACCTTGATATGTAGTTCAATCTACCTAAGAACCCCCAAACTTCTTTTTCGGTCCTCGATGCAAGCATCTCCTGAATGGCTTTGATTTTGTCAGGATCAACTTCAATTCCTTTTTCACTTACAATAAATCCCAGCAGCTTACCGGAATGTACCCCGAATGTGCATTTGTTGGGGTTTAGCTTCAACTGATATTTTCTCAGACGCTTGAACAACTTCAGCAGATTTACCAGATGGTCTTCTTCAGTAAGGGACTTGGCAATCATGCCATCCACGTAGCATTCAATTTCTTTGTGGATCATATCGTGGAATAACGTCACCATAGTCCGTTGATAAGTCGCACCGGCATTCTTCAGTCCAAAAGGCATTACCTTGTAGCAAAACATGCCCCAAGGTGTGATGAAGGTAGTATTCTCCATATCTTCAGGTGACATTCTGATCTGATTGTATCCTGAAAAACCATCCATGAAGGAAAATACTGAGAACTGAGCTGTGTTGTCAACCAATACATCAATGTGAGGTAATGGGAAGTCATCCTTTGGGCTAGCTCTATTCAGATCCCGGTAATCCACACACATCCGTACTTTGCCATCCTTCTTAGGCACTGGTACAATATTAGCGACCCACGGCGGGTAACTAGTTACAGCAAGGAAACCGGCGTCCCACTATTTTTGTAATTCTTCTTTGATCTTCATTGCCATATCTGGACGAGTACGGCGTAGCTTCTGCTTTACTGGAGGACAATCTTCTTTCAAAGGAAACTTGTGCATAACGATGTCGGTGTCCAACCCTAGCATGTCTTAATAGGACCAAGCAAAGACGTCAACGTATTCTCGAAGCATGTCGATAAGCTGTTCCTTCGCTGAATCTTGCAGATCGGCCCCAATCTTCACTTCTTTCAAGTCTTCTTCGGTACCAAGATTAACTGTTTCAATCTCCTCCTGATAAGGAGTAATCACTTTCTCTTCTTGCCTCAACAACCTGGCTAACTCTTCAGGTAACTCATAGTCTTCTTCAACCCCTTCATCAGCTTGATTAATTGGATTGTCGAAGTCATTCAAGGTCATATCAGTGCTGTTGTCGGTGCAATCTGGAGGATACTCTCTGCAAGGGTTGAGATTGGTTCGTTTTAGTGATAAGTTTTAATCTTGTTTAGAAAAAGTGAAAATGAAGTTGTTTATTTTGAAAACATTGCCATTTTATTGTTTTGTACAAAAGTGAAAAATGAAAAGATAGTGAGCGAAAAAGACTCGTTTGCAAAAGATGTCCGATATTCATTGATAATTAATTTGCACAAAATTACAATATGGCCCTATTACAAAATGAGTCCTGACACCTTGGGCAAGATACAGGACTTGATGCATGCTAAAAAAGGCAGGAAATAATAATTACTCTGCAGGAGTAACCCTTATAATTTCCTGGGAAGACTAGTTAAGGACTTGATTCCCCGGGATCCTTGGACGTATCCAGCTTTCAAGGTTGCGGTCGCTTTCCGCCTCATCTTCCAGATTGTTAACAGCATTCGGGGTGAGCATCCCCCTGTTGCACCCCAAAATTTGCCCTCCAAAAGACAAGACATTGTGTACTAAGAGATTCAAAAAGTTCACAAGGTTCACAAGACATCTCATGAGGTTCACAAAGTTCATAAAGTTCACAATTAGTCAGAAAGTTTGACAATTCCCTCAGACAATGCATCCTCCTAAGCAATGCATCTTAAACTAGGGTTTTGACTTTCATCAGGCTAAATGGATTTCCAAGGCTTCAAGTGAGCTTCATAGCATCCTATATGAGTTCAAGAATCCCCATGTCAGGTTTTAAGACTTTCCCAAAAGATTTGCTAAGTCAGATGATCAGATAGGTTAAAATCAGTCAAAGTAGTTAAAAAGTCAAACTGAGGTCAACTGTGGTCAAACCAAAGTCAAACTTCATGAGTCTTTTTTCCAACATCAAGTATATGAAGTAAAATTCATTATTTGATTAGGGTTTATCATAATTCATCAAGGAGATTTCAGATCATCAAGAATCAGGAGTTTCTAAATTAGGGTTTTCACAGGAAAAGTCAACTGAACTTTGACCAGCCATAACTTTCACATGCTTCATCAAAAAATTTCCATCCAAAGCTCATTTTGAAGGAAATTGAATTCTCTACAACTTTGTGTGTCACAAGCCAAGCCCAAAAATGCTTCATTTGGAAGGTATGAGCTAAGACATTACAGGTCCTTTTAAAAGTCAACAAAAAGTCAACAACTTCAAAAGAGCATAACTTGAGAATGGTAAAAGATATGGACATGAAACCAAAGATTTTGGTTAGAGGACTTTATAAGCTTTCCAAAATGTCCAAGAACACCTTCATAGCATTAAAATTGAAGGATTTGTGCCCTTGCAAAGTTGGGAAATTTTTGGGAAATTTATGAAGCAAATAAGGCCTTAAAACCAATTTTTGCTAAATGAGCCCACCAAATTGCCATCCAATCTTTACAATATCACCAAGCATGACCCAACCCACACCATTTTTGATTTTTTATATTTTATTTAATATTTATTTGAATTTTATTCATTAAAATACAAATTAAATTAAAATAAAATATGAAAGTCATATATTTGGAAAATATTTGGATTCTAGAAAGTCTTAATATCCATTTAAACTTGATTGATACCATAATATTTCAGGTCATACCAAAATAGCAATGTTAGATAAAAAAAATTCAAGTTTTAATAACAAATCTTTTTCAATCTCACAAGGTCCAAAAATCCACAAGTTTGGTGAATGTCTTGACCTAATTTCATTGTGTGATATATAAACAACATTAAGCCAAGCCCTAGAGACGAATTCAGAGCCTCCAAGTGCACATTCAAACTTCAAAATTTCATTCAAAAACTCATATTCGGATTTCAAGCTAGAGGTGATTTCAAAGTGTTCTAAGGATTGCAATGCATTCTATGATGTTTATTGAACATGTCTTGATCATAAACAACATCTAAAACACCCTCATTCGCATAACCCGAATCAATATTCATGCCATATTCGAATTTTTCGGTTTCACGAGTTTATTGGTTTTTCATTAGTTTTGATTGACTAACATTGTTTGTTTCATTGTACTGAAGCTTTCTGGGCAATCGAATTGGAGTTTCATGGACTGAATCAACTTATGCCATAGTTAGGGTTTTCGGACCTCGTTTAGGGTTTTACTATTTAGCCAAAATAAATGAATTCTAAAGACATGGAAGGATTGTAGAGGTCATTAGGAACTCAATGGCGTTATTAATTTCATGAAATTTTACTATTTGTATGGAGTTTGAGATTCGCAGGTTGTATTGGCAAGGAAAATCGCAGGAAAATCCCCATCAAATTTCGCAGGTAAACCTGCGAAATTCTGAGGAAGCAGACGATGCAGTTGGCGCGAATCAGTATTTCAAATATTTGAATTGTCTTATTAAGATTTTGTTTGATATTGTTATTACAAACGCGCGTTTGTCCCAGTGGTTGAGACTCTGTGTTGTTAAGCTTGGGGGTGTGAGTTCGATCCCAAAGTTATTCTTTTTTTGCTTGGAAATTCTTTTATTTTGCAGGTTAATTACAAAACGATTACCATCCAAATATTATCACCAGCACACATCTGGCCTGGTGGCAGCCTTGCTGGTCCAAGGGTGGAAAGGCCTAGGGCGTGGGTTCGATCCCTGCCCCAGGTAAGTTTTTGATTTCATTTTTTTTAATTATTCTGTTTTATTATCTTGTTTTATAATAAATTTTTATTATATGTCTTATAATAAAAATATATTTAAATAATCATATGTAAATATATATATATATATATATATATATATATATATATATATATATATATTAACTTCATATTTTCTAAAAGATCTCTAATTTATTTTCTAAAATTTTAATCCTAGTTTTTTTTATTTAAATTAAAATATGTATATATTATATATATATATATATATATATATATATATATATATATATATATATATTTTGTAAATAATCAAATTAATATTGTAATTTAAATTATAAACCCTAATTCTATTTTCTAAAATTTCTAACCCTAATTTCTAAAACCCTAATTTTATTTTTAAATCTCTAACCCTAGTTCTTATTCAATTTTAAATATTAAAATTAATTAAATTTTTCTAATCTCTAATTAAATAATTAATAATGTTTTCTTTGTAAATATTTATTCTATGATTTATTATTATTATTATTATTCTTATTTTCTCTCAAAAATTCTTCAAAAATTATTTATTTAACCTAAAAAATATTTAATTAAATTGTATATATTTCTTGTATATATTTTGGTGCTAACCTCTTTTTCTTATAATTGTTTTATTACTAACCCTTTTTATTATTTATTTATATTTATTATTTAATCGTTTCTATATTTATGTAAATGCGAAAGTCTTGTAATAGTCGTAGGTTTTATTTTCGTCTTTATTTTATTATTTATAAATATTTATACTGCCATGGTTAGTAAATATAGGGAGTGATAACATGTTTGTACTTTAAAATTAATTTAGAATCACTAATTTAATAAGATAAATATATTAATAGGGACACTCACACACGTAAGTCGATCTTTGATCGCCATCTCTCACACCCTAAGGTTATCCCTTATGTTGCCTAAATCAAAAGGTCAAGTAAGGTGTCTAAAAAGCAAAGTCCCTTTTCATAATATATCATCAAGTCCCTTTAAGATTATAAGATCAAGTCCCTTCGATGTTGCCTATGGTGAATGATCTTGTCCCTTCAAATAAAAGATGATAAGTCCCTTCGTATTGCTAAGACACCTTACAGTTGCCTAAACACAGATGACCCTTCATATGTCCCTTATCACATCCAAGGTAATGACTACCTATTCCTTAATAATAGGGATAGTCTTACCATTGAAAGAACATTTAAGAATAGTAAAGATTCAAATTAGGGTAGGTTCCTCTTAAGTACTTGCTCACTTTTATTCAAAAATACTTCATTACACTTCACATTTTCAAACAAATTTTCAAAAACAAAGTCTTTATATACATCCATACAAGGATCATTATAAAGTACTTAGAGAATTTTTCAAATACACACTACACTTCTCAAAACAGTTTAAAGTGAGCTAAGTAACTAAGAGCCCATGGATAACCATGGATGTAAAGGGTGCTAACACCTTCCCTTTACATAACCTACCCCCCGAACTCAAAAATCTTTTTTAAGGTCTTTCCTGTTCTTTTATGCCTTTTCCTTTTGGATAAAATAAAAGTCGGTGGCGACTCTTGCTATCCGCAACATAACTAAAGTCAGTTCTCCCACCGTGTTACAGAACTGGCGACTCTGCTGGGGATTTAATAAAAGAGGGGTACCCTTAGGAATTAGATCACTTTAAATTGTTTGCCTTGTTTGCTTTATACTTATATGTTGGGTGCTCTTATGTGTGAAAGATCCTAACCCGGATCTAGTGTACCTTAGGTAAATGGCAATAAACTAAGGAAACTGTACGACGTATACCGATATGGTTGATCTGGTGACCATAGTTAGTGTGACTTCTTGGTTGGTGCTTATATTCCTTAAGTAAGTTGAGGATAATATGAGGCTGCCATATGTTGTCAATACACTAACTGACTTTTAGAACCCTAGTCACTCCATCTTGGCCTTTAGAAAAGTAGTAAGATAACCAGCTTTGGTGAAGACTGAAGTTGGTTGATACTCGATACTACGCTCATTGAGATCCTAAACTTGGAGGGTTTTGGTTGGCAAGTAAGTTGCCTACTGAACAACCACCCTTGGGAAGGATCAATGATATTGAGATCCCTTAGATCCTGGTTACTTTATAGGATAAGATGAACCAACTAAACTCCAGGGGAGGGTACTTACCTTTAAACCTCATGCAAGCCTTCAAACATAGGGCTATTGTATGACTTGTTTGTGTGTGCCACATGTTTGTGTTTGAGCATAACATCATAGCATCATCATGCATCATAAGCATAGCATTTTCACTAACCATTTCAAGGACCAAAGGATTTATCTTTGTTCTTTATTGCAGGTCATGGCTTCTGCTCGTAGGAATACTATCCGGATCAACTTTGTAGGAATACCTCCTAAGCTTAAGGAATTGGTCTCTCAAGTTTCTGAAAACTCCCAATTCATCAAGAGGCATGGTCACCTACTGGATCTAGTCACTTCAGGGTTCAATGAAGACATGATGAGTGTTCTGTTTCAGTTCTTTGATCCTAAACATCATTGCTTCACATTCCCCGACTATCAGCTGGTTCCTACAATGGAAGAGTTCTCTAAACTTTTGGGTATACCTATCCTTGATCAGAAACCTTTCATAGGCTTAGAGAAAGAGCCTAAACCTGAGGTCATTGCTGCAGCCTTACATTTGAAGAAATCAGACATTGTCCTAGAAACGAGGAGTGGAGTTAAGGGTATTCTTGCTAAGGTATTGATGGAGAAAGCTCAAGTGTTCCTGAAGGCCATGAGTTATGATGCTTTTAAGGAGATCTTAGCCCTATTGATCTATGGCTTAGTGTTATTCCCCAATCCAGACCAGTTCATAGACGTTCACGCCATCAACATATTTCTGACTCATAATCCAGTGCCTACATTACTTGGAAACATCTTACACTCTCTTCATACCCGTACTACGAAGGCACGAGGAACTCTCATGTGCTGCGTACCTTTGCTATCTAGGTGGTTTATTTCTCACCTTCCTCGATCAGTGATGAAGAATGAACAAGGGTTCAGGTGGTCTAAGAGGATCATGTCACTTTCTCATTCAGACATTCATTGGTGTTCTAGATCTATGGAGAATGTTACTATCATTGACCATTGTGGGGAGTTCCCTAATGTGCCACTCCTTGGCATAAGAGGGGGCATTACTTACAATCCTTCCTTAGCTCTACGCCAGTTTGGTTACGCTCAGAGTGATGGTCCTCATGACATGCTTATTCAGGGTATTATGTTCGATTACGACAATGATCTACAAGGTTACCGTCAAAGGTTTATACGAGCATGGGGTAAAGTGAACAAGGTTGACAGCAAGACTCTGGAACCCAAGTACACCATTCCTATGGAACCTTATCTCAGATGGGTGCGATCTCATGCTCAGACTCTTATGATGCCATATCCTGCTATCCTGCCAGTTACCATGGAGCCTGTTGCTGAAGGAGATACTTCTTATATCATTCTTCATCCAGATATGCCCACTGACATGGAAGATTTACAAAGGTCCTGGATCCAGTTGAAGGAGCAAAAAGATACTTTTGAGACTCATTACAAAGCAAGTCAAGAAAGAATCTTGGAGCTAACAAAACAACTTCACGAGGAGCGGAATCTCAACTCATACCTCTACACAAAGAGGAAACGTCCATGGGAGACTTAAAACCCCATCTTTTGTATTCATTTCATTTTTATTGTAAGCTCAAGGGATAAACAAATTTATTACTAATAAAAGTTTACTTTTTGATTGTTTAAACAAATTTAAATCCTGCGGTCCTTGAAAACATTGCATACGCATTTACATACCATATCACTGCATCACAGGTTTCTTATGTACAGGTATCTTATCTTCTCGCTGTTTATTTCAGCAGAAATGGCTCTTGAACAGACTGTCAAAGATCTCCAGGCTCAGAATGCACAATTCCAAGAGCTGATCCTGAACTTGTCCAAGGGACAGGATGAATTGAAGACACTGTTGGCTAAGAAGACTAAAAAGGCTAGAAGATCAGGAGGCCTTATCAATCTGGGAAGAATATTCAAAGGTCCTGTCAAGACAAAGGAACAGGTTGAAGATTATGAGTCTGAGGATTCTGAGAAAGAGGGAGGCAGTCTCCATAATACTATGGGAGATTCTGATTCTGAAGCAAATTATTATCTTGATCCTAATGAAGATAAGTTCAAGATGCAGGTGGATAGAATGAATTCCATGGAGTTAAAAAAATCTTCTGGGCTGGATTTTGAAGATTTGAGCTTAATATCTGGAGTGGTTATACCTATTGGTTTCAAGATTCTTGCTTTTGTAGTGTATGATGGTGTCTCATGTCCCAAGCTGCATCTAAGGTCCTATGTCCGGAGAATTCAACCACATACTGCTGACAAGAAATTGTGGATTCATTTCTTCCAAGAGAGTTTGTCTGGAGCTCAATTGGAATGGTACTATCAATTGGAGAGTGTCAACATCCGTGATTGGAATGATCGTGCTGAGGCCTTCTACAGGCAATACCAATACAATGCTGATTTAACACCTACTCGCATGCAACTCCAAAGCATGTCAATGGGTGCTAAGGAGAATTTCAAGGAGTATGCCCAGAAATGGAGAGACCTGGCTGGCAGAGTTCAACCTCCTCTGACTGACAGGGAGCTAGTGGATATGTTTATGAGTACGCTGAATGGTCCTTTCTATAGTCACCTCATTGGAAGCTCATCATCCGGTTTCACTGAGCTGATAATGACTGGAGAGCGTGTGGAAAGTGGTATAAGAAGTGGTAAGATACAGGTGGGTGCCTCTTCATCAAGCACTACAAAGAAGCCCCCTAGTGGAAAGAAGGAGTCTAATGCTGTTTATGGTCAACCTAGTCGTAACAGAAGTCACCAATCTGTGGGAGCAGTTCACATTTCTAATCCTACTCCTGCATCACCAGAGCTACCACAAAGCAATCAACAGAAGCCTAGAAGACAATTTACCAAGATCAACATGTCACTGTCCCAAGCCTTGCAACACATGTTGAAAGGGGAACTCATTACTTTGAAGGACCCTCCTCAGAATCCTAATACTTCCTCTCCTCGGTACAATCCTAATGCACGATGTGCCTATCATTCTAATTGTCCGGGACATGACACCAACAACTGCTAGATATTGAAAAACAAGATTCAAGATATGATTGATGCTGGAGAGATTGAATTTGACCCTCCTGGGACTCCAAATGTGATTACTGCTCCCATGCCAAATCATGAGAAGACTGTTAATTCCATTGATGAAGTTTCATATATTTCCTCAGTTGTAGATGTGACTACTCCATTATCCATTATCAAGAAGAAGTTGGTACAAGCTGGGTTCTTTCCAGGTTGTAATGAAGATTGTTTTTATTGTGCTTATAAACTTGATAGCTGCTGGAAGTTGAAGGATGGTATTCAACGCCTCATGGATAATTACACCATATTGTTTGAGAGGACACCTTCTGTGGAAAGTATGGTTGAACATCTAACTCAAGGTGCGAAGGTTGAAGATGTGGATATGGTTGATAAAGCGCCAGTAAGGATTACCTCCAAAGGCCCTGTCAAGATCAATCATAAGGGCCCTATCAAGATTACTGCTGAAGGCCCTGTGAAGACTGTTGCTGAAACTAGAGTGGCTCCCATGATTATTACCACTCCTGGCCCCATTCCGTATACTTCTGATAAAGCTATACCCTGGAATTACGGTTCCGATGTTTATATCCATGGTGTTAAGCAGGAACCTCTGACTGATATACTTGCTACTAATGATAACCTTGATGTTGATAATATTGCTGGATCTAGTAAGATCACCAGAAGTGGAAGAATTTTCTCTCCTCCGGCTACCTCAAAAAATACAGTTACTCCAACTACTACCTCCACTTCTGAGCCAAATGCTGATACTCGGGGCAAAGGTCCTGTGGTTGAACCTGTGCAAGCTGAGGCACCGACTACTGAGAATCTTTCTAAACAGATGGAAGAAGTGCTGAAGATCATTCGCAAGAGTGATTATGATATTGTTGACCAGTTGGGGCATACTCCCTCCAAAATCTCCATGTTGTCTTTGCTACTGTGTTCTGAGGCTCATGCTAAAGCCTTGATTAAGTTCTTGAAGACTGCCCATGTACCAAATGAAATTTCTGTGGATCAATTTGAAAATTGTGTTGCACATCTGACTTATGATAATGGGTTGGGTTTTTCTGATGCTGACTTAACTCCTGCCAAGAGAAACCATAACAGAGCTTTACATATCTCTATTGAATGTAGGGGCACTACCCTGTTTCATGTGTTGATAGACAATGGTTCTTCACTGAATGTACTTCCCAAAGAGGTTCTAAACAAGCTCAGTCCTGAAGATGCTGTGTTAAGACCAAGTAATATAGTGGTGAGGGCCTTTGATGGTTCAAGAAGGGTGGTGCACGGAGAAATAGTCTCCCAATCAAAGTAGGCTCTCAAGTCTTCAATTCTACCTTCTATGTAATGGATATTCATCCTGCGTACTCCTGTTTGCTTGGACGCCCCTGGATCCACGGGACAGGTGTTGTGACCTCCACTCTACATCAGAAGTTGAGATATCTAGTGAAGGGAAAGGTTGTCACTGTTTACGGAGAGGAAGAATATATGATCAGTCATGTGAATACATTTAAGTATGTTGAAGTGGAAGGTGAATATGTTGAGACTCCTTGCCAGACATTTGAAGTAGTTCCTTGGGTTGTTCCTGCTGCTGAAGCTCTTCCTGTTGTTAAAAAAGTTCCTGTGGTTACCAGAATACCTCCTACAATGGCCTCCCTCAAAGATGCCAGAGCCGTGGTTGAAGAAGGTGGTTGTACTATTTGGGGTCAGCTTCGTGACATTCCTTACAAGTCTGACAAGTTCGGTTTGGGTTTCACTGCAGAGTCCCAGAAGGCTGTTCGTCGTGCTCGTGCTGTTCGTATCACCAATCAAGGGGTCATGAGAGATCAGATCAATGCTGTGGGTGACTATAGTGAAGACTACAACCTGGATGACTGGATCTTTCCTACTGTGGGTGATGGGTTCAATAATTGGAAGGTTGAAGACGTTATTCCTATCTCCTTTAGTCAGGAGTAAATACTATTACTGTGTTGTTATTTTTAAGTTTGTAATTTTTGAACAGTTAAACTTTTAAACCTTGTGCCTTACCCGGGGCACAATGGTATGCTTGTTTCGGGATGTCATTTCATTTGCATACTTCATTCAATAAAAATCAGTGGATGTTTCGTTTTCGTAAATATTGTGTTCATTGTATTTCTTTTATTTTATTCTTCTTTTATCAGCTATGTGTTCTTACACACACCCACATCGCTAAAATGTAGATCCTCATCCACTCTGGATCCTGTTGATAACAGTTCTACTATTGCCAATTATAATTTCGAGAATCCGATCTATCAAGCTGAAGATGGAAAGGAGGAAGATTGTGAGGTACCTGTAGAGCTTGCTAGGTTATTACAACAAGAAGAGAAAGCTATACAGCCACATGAAGAGCCAATCGAAGTTGTGAATCTGGGAACTGAAGAAAACAGGAAAGAGGTCAAGATATGGGCTGAATTAGAGGATGGTGTTAAGAGCAGATTAATTCAAATGTTAAGTGATTATGTGGAGATCTTTGCCTGGTCCTATGAAGATATGCCAGGGCTGGATACAGACATTGTGGTTCACCGTTAACCGGTAAAAGAAGATTGTCGTTCAAAGAAGCAGAAGGTTAGTCGCATGCGTCCTGAGATGTCAGAGAAGATTAAAGCAGAGGTGATGAAACAGTTTGATGCATGGTTCTTAGCTGTGACTTCTTATCCTCAATGGGTTGCAAATGTGGTACCGGTACCTAAGAAAGAAGGTAAAGTACGTATGTGTGTAGACTACAAGGATTTGAATAAGGCCATCCCCAAAGATGACTTTCCACTTCCTCATATTGATGTTCTGGTAGACAACACTGCTCAGCACAAGGTATTCTCTTTCATGGATGGTTTCTCTGGTTACAATCAAATCAAGATGGCACCTGAAGATATAGAGAAGACTACATTTGTTACACAGTGGGGCACTTTTTGTTATAAAGTGATGCCATTTGGTTTGAAGAATGCCGGGGCAACATATCAGCGTGCTATGGTGGCTTTGTTTCATGATATGATTCATCATGAGATAGAGGTATATGTGGATGATATGATAGCCAGGTCCCAGAACGAAGAACAACACCTTGATCATTTGCATAAGCTGTTTGAAAGGTTGAAGAAATACAAGTTGAGATTGAACCCAAACAAGTGTACTTTTGGAGTTAGATCTGGTAAACTCATGGGTTTCATCGTCAGTGGAAAAGGTATTGAAGTGGATCCTGCAAAAGTGAAAGCTATACAAGAGATGCCAGCTCCCCGTACTGAAAAGGAAGTTAGAGGTTTCTTGGGACGATTGAATTACATTGCAAGATTTATTCCCCAATTAACTGCTACCTGTGAGCCAATCTTCAAGTTGTTGAAGAAAGATCAGATAATGGAGTGGAATGATGAGTGCCAGACAGCCTTTGATGAAATCAAGAGATATCTTCTAGAACCTCCAATTTTGATGCCACCAGTTGATGGAAGACCCTTGATTATGTACTTAACAGTGTTAGACAACTCAATGGGGTGTGTATTGGGGCAACATGACGAGTCTGGTTGAAAAGAGCAGGCAATCTACTACCTTAGCAAAAATTTTACCGACTGTGAAACAAGATACTCACTGCTCGAGAAAACTTGCTGCGCTTTGGCATGGGCTGCTCGCCGACTAAGATAGTATATGTTGACTCATACTACCTTATTGATTTCGAAGATGGATCCAATCAAATACATATTCGAGAAACCTTCTCTCTCTGGACGAATAGCGAGATGGCAAATGATCTTAACAGAATATGATATACAATACACTACTCAGAAGGCCATTAAAGGAAGTGTTGTAGCTGATCATTTAGCTCATCAAGCAGTGGATGATTATCAGTCAATGAGTTTTGAGTTCCCTGATGAAGACATTATGATTATTACTAAAGAACCTGGACAATATGACGGACCTGAACAAGGATCCCGATGGACTATGGTTTTTGATGGAGCTTCTAATGCACTTGGTAATGGTGTTGGTGTTGTGATCATTTCCCCTGAAGGTTTTCATACACCAATTACTGCAAGACTTTGTTTCTATTGTACCAATAACATGGCTGAGTATGAGGCATGTATTATGGGTATCAAAGTTGCCATTGAGATGAAGATTCAGTTCCTGGACGTATATGGAGATTCAGCCCTGGTAGTAAGTCAGATCAAAGGAGATTGGGATACCAAGCATGATAATCTCATTCCTTACAGAGAGCATGTGTTGTCTTTGATCCCATATTTTGAAGAGATTACCTTTGGACATATTCCACGAAGAGAAAATCAGTTGGCAGATGCACTAGCCACCATGGCATCTATGTTTGAGATTAGTTGGGATGATGAAGCCCCCAAGATTACTATTGATAGATTTGAGAAGCCTGCATACTGCAATGAGATTGACACTGAAGAAGCAGAGGGGAAGCCTTGGTTCTATGAAGTGAAAAGATATCTTGAAGCTCAGGAGTTCCCTGAAGGGGCATCTGTCAAAGATAAGAAGTTTCTGAGGAGGTTTTCCGCTAAGTTCTTCTTGAGTAATGGAATTTTGTACAAGCGCAATCATGATTCAACTTTGCTTCGTTGTGTGGATAAGAAGGACGCAACAGAGATTATGGAAGACATGCATGATGGGATCTTTGGCACTCATTCTAGTGGTCAAACCATGGCAAAGAAGATATTGAGAGCAGGTTACTATTGGTCTACTATGGAAGCTGACTGCTATCAACATTCCAGAACATGTCATAAGTGTCAAATCTATGCTGATAAAGTACATATACCTCCATCACCATTGAATGTGTTGACTGCTCCTTGGCCTTTTGCCATGTGGGGCATTGATATGATTGGTGATATCAAGCCTACTGCTTCTAATGGGAATCGTTTCATCCTGGTTGCTATTGATTACTTTACAAAGTGGGTAGAGGCAGCGTCATTTGCATCTGTTACTAAGAATGTGGTGGCTCGATTCATTAAGAATAATCTCATATGTAGGTATGGCATCCCTGAAAGGATTATTACTGACAATGGCTCTAATCTGAACAACACTATGATTACTGATCTCTGCACGCAGTTCAAGATTAAGCATTATAACTCTTCTCCATATCATCTGAAGATGAATGGGGCAGTAGAAGCTGCTAATAAGAACATTAAGAAGATTCTACAGAAGATGACTGTCACTTATAAAGATTGGCACGAGATGTTACCATTTGCTCTTCATGGTTATCGTACTACAATACGTACTTCAACAGGGGCAACCCCATTCTCCTTAGTCTATGGTATGGAAGCAGTTCTGCCCATTGAAGTTCAGATCCCCTCCTTAAGAATCATGAAGGATGTAGGCTTGGATGAAGATGAATGGATTCAGACCCGACTCGACCAGATAAATTTGATTGATGAGAAGAGGTTAGCAGCTGTCTGTCATGGCCAGATGTACCAGAAACGAATGATCAAGGCTTTCAATAAAAAGGTTAAGCCAAAGGTATATCAGGTTGGTGACTTGGTAATCAAGCGTATCATATTACCACAGGGTGATCCTAGGGGCAAGTGGGCTCCTACATATGAAGGACCATTTGTAGTCAAAACAGTATTCTCAGGAGGTGCCATGATGCTTACTACTATGGATGGTGAAGACTTTCCACAGCCTGTAAACGCAGACATAGTTAAAAATACTACGCATAAAAAGAGACCCGCTAGGTTGACTGGCCTAGGCAAAAATAAGGGCATCCCGGCGAACCAAAAGGGTTCGGGCAAAAAATAGGGATATACATAAAAAATGTACACCCGACAAGTCGAAAACCTGAAAAGGCGGCTTGGGAAAAAAAGGGTATCCCGGTGGATTGAAAACCTGAAAGGGCAATCCAGGCAAAAGTTAGGGATTAAAGCGTATGACTATGTCTCGTTTGGATCACCCATGTAACTCCAACCAGTTGTGTTACTTAACTCAAGCTCGAACAGATAAAGATCAATCCAATCGTTTCCGTCTCAACATCAGAAGATGAGATACTTGAAGATAATGGCAATAGTAGAATTGAAACTCAAGAGGATTATTTCTCACATAGCTGATTTTCTTTGTAATTTTTTTTTCTTACGACAAATCCCTCTTACTAGGATTTCTGTCTCCTTGTACAAACTCACCTATGTATAGGTCACTTTGTAATATAAATAAAATTTCTTCTTTGAATCCAGATTTACTTTTACCCTATTTACATAAGCGAAAATGTCCATTGGTTGTGTTTGAATGTATGTATGCTTTTGAATATGATTGATGTTTACCAGAAACGCATAAAATGCAGTAATAGTATTTACTAAGGACGAACGAAGGTAAGAATTCAACGAAGCTTCGTCGGTTCATCCTCACAGGACAACTACAAATCCCCAGTAGGGCAAATCTATCATTATAGATACTTCAAGTTACGTCTCCCCTTGAATTTATGTCCATCTCTTTTATCCTCAGTCGGGATACTCAGGAACTTATTTCTTCAATAGAAGTACGACGAACAAAGACGGGAGGATATAAATACTATACTATCAAACAAGACGGGAACGAGTTCCTCATATTCTTCAGCAACGAATCGGGATTTATTTTCCCTGGTCAGCAGTTGTTATACAAAGATATCCAGACGCTTCAAGCTGCATGATTCATACATACATCATTTATATCATACCATAACATATTCATAAATGCATAATACATTTATTTAGATGCACCATACCATGCATGCATACATATTGTGTAAACTAACCTTTTCTTTGCAGGATGGCTATATGCAGATAAAACAATATCAACAATCCACAACAGGTCAGAAATGATCTATACATTACTCAGGATGTCCTCAGAGAGTAGGCAAACGGTATGTACAAAGATCCATTCCCTAATCCAGGATATTTTCAGGAGACTTGATCCTGACACTCTTTTGTCCTCGGAGAGTAGGCAAACGGTCTATACGAAGATCCATTCCCTAGTCCAGGATACTTCCAGAAGATTTCATCTATCTGGTCTTGAATAATAGGCAAACGGTCTGTACAAAGATCCATTCCCTAGTTCAAGATATTTTCAGAAGAATTAATCCTGATATTCTTTTGTCATTGGAGAGTAGGAAAACGGTCTGTACAAAGATCCATTCCCTAATCCAAGATATTTCCAGAAGAGATAATCGTCACGAAGATTTATTTCTACTGGTCTATTCAACAATTCAAACCATGTTGCATAAACGATTCAGAGACGGCCTATACGAAGACCTACTACTGATATCCAGTATCAACATCAAGCTGTTATCACCTCCTGATATTATGGATGGCATCTATAAGCCCATCTCCATTTCTTCCAAGTGGCATATTCAAGCCCACTCAAGCACATACAATTAATCATCAGCTTTACTTTACGCACCGGCAAGTGCAAATTTTTGGGCTTTTATGTTCAATCCCCTTCAACCTTCCAGGTCACGACTGGCACATATACCAATCTAACCCCTCAGGTTTCAGAAAATTGAACAGGGGCAGCTGTTGCACCCCAAAATTTGCCCTCCACAAGACAAGACATTGTGTACTAAGAGATTCACAAAGTTCACAAGGTTCACAAGACATCTCATGAGGTTCACAAAGTTCATAAAGTTCACAATTAGTCAGAAAGTTTGACGATTCCCTCAGACAATGCATCCTCCTAAGCAATGCATCTTAAACTAGGGTTTTGACTTTCATCAGGCTAAATGGATTTCCAAGGCTTCAAGTGAGCTTCATAGCATCCTATATGATTTCAAGAATCCCCATGTCAGGTTTCAATACTTTCCCAAAAGATTTGCTCAGTTAGATGATCAGATAGGTTAAAATCAGTCAAAGTAGTTAAAAAGTCAAACTGAGGTCAACTGTGGTCAAACCAAAGTCAAACTTCATGATTTTTTGCCAACATCAAGTATATGAAGTAAAATTAATTATTTGATCAAGGGTTGATCATAATTCATCAAGGAGATTTCAGATCATCAAGAATCAGGAGTTTCTAAATTAGGGTTTTCACAGGAAAAGTCAACTGAACTTTGACCAGCCATAACTTTCACATGCTTCATCAAAATTTTTCCATCCAAAGCTCATTTTGAAGGAAATTGAATTCTCTACAACTTTGTGTCTCACAAGCCAAGCCCAAAAATGCTTCATTTGGAAGGTATGAGCTAAGACATTACGGGTCCTTTTAAAAGTCAACAAAAAGTCAACAACTTCAAAAGAGCATAACTTGAGAATGGTAAAAGATATGGACATGAGACCAAAGAGGTTGGTTAGAGGACTCTTTAAGCTTTCCAAAATGTCCAAGAAAACCTTCATAGCATTAAAATTAAAGGATTTGTGCCCTTGCAAAGTTGGGAAATGTTTGGGAAATTTATGAAGCAAATAAGGCCTTAAAACCAATTTTTGCTAAATGAGCCCACCAAATTGCCATCCAATCTTTACAATATCACCAAGCACGACCCAACCCACACCATTTTTGAGTTTTTTATATTTTATTTAATATTTATTTGAATTTTATTCATTAAAATACAAATTAAATTAAAATAAAATATGAAAGTCATATATTTGGAAAAGATTTGGATTCCAGAAAGTCTTAATATCCATTTAAACTTGATTGATACCATAATATTTCAGGTCATACCAAAATAGCAATGTTAGATAAAAAAAATCAAGTTTTAATAACAAATCTTTTTCAATCTCACAAGGTCCAAAAATCCACAAGTTTGGTGAATGTCTTGACCTAATTTCATTGTGTGATATATAAACAACATTAAGCCAAGCCCTAGAGACGAATTCAGAGCCTCCAAGTGCACATTCAAACTTCAAAATTTCATTCAAAAACTCATATTCGGATTTCAAGCTAGAGGTGATTTCAAAGTGTTCTAAGGATTGCAATGCATTCTATGATGTTTATTGAACATGTCTGGATCATAAACAACATCTAAAACACCCTCATTCGCATAACCCGAATCAATATTCATGCCATATTCGAATTTTTCGGTTTCACGAGTTTATTGGTTTTTCATTAGTTTTGATTGACTAACATTGTTTGTTTCATTGTACTGAAGCTTTCTGGGCAATCGAATTGGAGTTTCATGGACTGAATCAACTTATGCCATAGTTAGGGTTTTCGGACCTCGTTTAGGGTTTTACTATTTAGCCAAAATAAATGAATTCTAAAGACATGGAAGGATTGTAGAGGTCATTAGAAACTCAATGGCGTTATTAATTTCATGAAATTTTACTGTTTGTATGGAGTTTGAGATTCGCAGGTTGTATTGGCAAGGAAAATCGCAGGAAAATCCCCATCAAATTTCGCAGGTAAACCTACGAAATTCTGAGGAAGAAGACGACGCAGTTGGCGCGAATCAGTATTTAAAATATTTGAATTGTCTTATTAAGATTTTGTTTGATATTGTTATTACAAACGCGCGTTTGTCCCAGTGGTTGAGACTCTGTGTTGGTAAGCTTGGGGGGGCGAGTTCGATCCCCAGGTTATTCTTTTTTTGCTTGGAAATTCTTTTATTTTGCAGGTTAATTACAAAACAATTACTATCCAAATATTATCACCAACACGCATCTGGCCTGGTGGCAGCCTTGCTGGTCCAAGGGTGGAAAGGCCTAGGGCGTGGGTTCGATCCCTGCCCCAGGTAAGTTTTTGATTTCATTTTTTTTAATTATTCTGTTTTATTATCTTGTTTTATAATAAATTTTAATTATATGTCTTATAATAAAAATATATTTAAATAATCATATGTAAATATATATATATATATATATATATATATATATATATATATATATATTAACTTCATATTTTCTAAACGATCACTAATTTATTTTCTAAAATTTTAATCCTAGTTTTTTTTTATTTAAATTAAAATATGTATATATTATTATTATATATTTTTTTTTTGTAAATAATCAAATTAATATTGTAATTTAAATTATAAACCCTAATTCTGTTTTCTAAAATTTCTAACCCTAATTTCTAAAACCCTAATTTTATTTTTAAATCCCTAACCCTAGTTCTTATTCAATTTTAAATATTAAAATTAATTAAATTTTTGTAATATCTAATTAAATAATTAATAATGTTTTCTTTGTAAATATTTATTCTATGATTTATTATTATTATTATTATTATTATTCTTATTTTCTCTCAAAAATTCTTCAAAAATTATTTATTTAACCTAAAAAATATTTAATTAAATTGTATATATTTCTTGTATATATTTTGGTGCTAACCTCTTTTTCTTATAATTGTTTTATTTCTAACCCTTTTTATTATTTATTTATATTTATTATTTAATCGTTTCTATATTTATGTAAATGCGAAAGCCTTGTAATAATCATAGGTTTTATTTTCGTCTTTATTTTATTATTTATAAATATTTATACTGCCATGGTTAGTAAATATAGGGAGTGATAACATGTTTGTACTTTAAAATTAATTTAGAATCACTAATTTAATAAGATAAATATATGAATAGGGACACTCACACACGTAAGTCGATCTTTGATCGCCATCTCTCACTTCCTAAGGTTATCCCTCATGTTGCCTAAATCAAAAGGTCAAGTAAGGTGTCTAAAAAGCAAAGTCCCTTTTCATAATATATCATCAAGTCCCTTTAAGATTATAAGCTCAAGTCCCTTCGATGTTGCCTACGGTGAATGATCTTGTCCCTTCAAATAAAAGATGATAAGTCCCTTCGTATTGCTAAGACACCTTACAGTTGCCTAAACACAGATGACCCTTCATATGTCCCTTATCACATCCAAGGTAATGACTACCTATTCCTTAATAATAGGGATAGTCTTACCATTGAAAGAACATTTAAGAATAGTAAAGATTCAAATTAGGGTAGGTTCATCTTAAGTACTTGCTCACTTTTATTCAAAAATACTTCATTACACTTCACATTTTCAAACAAATTTTCAAAAACAAAGTCTTTATATACATCCATACAAGGATCATTATAAAGTACTTAGAGAATTTTTCAAATACACACTACACTTCTCAAAACAGTTTAAAGTGAGCTAAGTAACTAAGAGCCCATGGATAACCATGGATGTAAAGGGTGCTAACACCTTCCCTTTACATAACCTACCCCCCGAACTCAAAAATCTTTTTTAAGGTCTTTCCTGTTCTTTTATGCCCTTTCCTGTTCTTTTATGCCCTTTCCTTTTGGATAAAATAAAAGTCGGTGGCGTCTCTTGCTATCCGCAAAATAACTAAAGTCAGTTCTCCCACCGTGTTACACCCTCCACTGACGAACTTGGGATCTTTTGCAGCCTCTGGTTGATCTTGTCGGAATGGTCTGTAACCCCAACCGAATCTATCTTCCTTCTTTTCCACTGGCAGCAGCTTGCCCCAACCTTGAGCATTACCGTCTTCAACAACCTTCCGGGCTTGATGATAAGAGATGATTGAAGTACCCATCCTGTCCTCCTGGGATGCAGCAAATACTTCAGTAGCCTCATTGACATTCAGGGCCTCGACCCCTTGACTCATTGTTTCATGTATTTCACCATCCATCTCAATATACCTGTAAGTAGCCAGATGGCTAACAAATATGTCCTCCTCACCACAGATGGTGATAATCTGTCCTTCCCATTCATACTTCAGTTTCTGGTGAAGGGTCGACGTTATAGCGCTTGCAGCATGAATCCAGGGTCGACCTAACAAATGGCTGTAAGCAGGCTGTATGTCCATCATATAGAAAACAGTCTTGAAGACTTGTGGATCGATTATCACTGGCAGCTCCACCTCTCCAAGAACAGATCTTTTGGAGCCATCAAAAGCCCTGACCATAAGGTTGCTTGGCCGGAGAGCTATCCCATCAAACTCGAGCTTGACAAGGGCTTTCTTGGGTAAGACATTGAGTGAGGACCCAGTGTCTACAAGAACATGAGATAGTACAGCTCCTTTGCACTCCAGGGTTATGTGCAAAGCTTTGTTGTGGAGACGTCCTTCTGTTATCAAATCAGCATCAGTGAAACCTAGTCCATAGCTAGTATTGACATTTGACACTACTGTTTCCAGCTGATTCACAGTGATCTCTTCTGGCACGTAGGCAGCGTGCAAAACTTTGAGTAGTGCATCCCGATGGGCTTCAGAACACAACAACAGAGATAGGATTGAGATCTTTGAAGGAGTCTGGTGGAGCTGGTCCACAACTTTATAGCCACTTCATTTAATAATTCTCATAAACTCATCCACATCTTGATCGAAGGATGATTTATGAGTTTCCTTTGGTGCAGATTCTTCCGGTATCACACTCTTCCCATTGGTTCTGGCAACAGCCTCTGCCTCAGTGTTGGTTCTAGGGACTTGTGATGTGAAGAGACGTCCACTTCGGGTGAAGCCTCCGCCTCCCCCAACATTATCCACTTGGGGAGTGAGAATTGGAGAATCAAGAAGGACCTTCTCTCTGTTGCAGTACAGATCAGCACCATAATGCCATGGTATAACACTGTCTTTATCATATGGGATTGGTCCCGACACTGTGATAGTGACTGGACTCACTACAGCAGATGTTGGGACTATAATAGTCTGTGGATCATAGAAAATAGTAACAGGACCTCTGGTGGATTTTGGTGAAGGTGAATTGAAGCTTTGTTGAGACTGCTGTTGATTTTGCTGAAAGTTGCTGGAGTTCGGGACCGTTGTCGGGTCATAGTAGATTGTGACAGTGGAAACATCATTATTGGTTGTTGAAGTTGTAGTAGCTAGTGCAAATGAATTGTTGTGTGTTGGAGTGACAGATGAAATGATTGTTGAAGTTGTAGCTGAATAGGTTGGAACAATGGTTGTTGCATTTGTAGAAGATTCACTTGTTGTTGACAAAAGGGTTGCTGGTGTTGTAGAAGCTGTGGTTGTAATTTGCAGAATGGCTTCTTTAATCAAGTCATTGATGCCTTTCCTCAAGCTAGCACACCCATTCTCAAAAAGTTTGCATGATTCACAACAGGCCTCACAACCTGGAAACACTTGGCATTTTAAAAGCTGGGCTTTAACCTCTGCCAGAGGTGTCTGAATACATGCAATGTCTTCTATTAAACTTGTGGGTAAGCCATCTTCTATAGCATTAATCCTTGGCCCACTATGGCTTGGCATAGGATTTTTCATTACATTGGGAGGAGGTGCAAAGTTCAAGGCTTTTGAATCTACCAGATCCTGAACCTTCATATGCAGAGCCCTGCATTTTTCCGTAGAATGACCAGGTGCATTAGAGTGAAAAGCACACAGTCACACCCTAAATTTTGACCGAGTTTGTTTGTTTTTCTGGCGCATTTTATTGCGGTATCATTAGTCAGTCATTCTCGCATTTTTATTAAAATATTTCATTGATCATATCATTAGTCGTTTTTTAAATTCTTATTCTACTCGATTTTAGAACTTAAAAGAATTTGTCTATATTTTTAATCCCTATTTTGGAGTTTGATTCAACTTTGATGTCAGAAATTTTGATCAATCAAAATTTGAAGTTTTGTACTTTCTTATTCCAACTTTAAATTTTTAGAATATTATTGTTGTTTTCGTTATTTATTTATTCTCATTTTTTATTTCAGAAAAGGAGAGAAGCAACTTCCTATCATTATTAGATTTAGTCCATGTCCATTTTTTATTATTATTATTTAATTAACTTTCTTTTAGTTTTAATGTATATCTGATTTCAATTTATTTTGATTCAGAAATTAGTTTTATTCTATTTAGTTCTTTTAGTTTTAAGTTTAGTTTAAGTTTTAATTAGAATTTATAGTATATTAGTTAATTTCTAGATTTAAGTATATGGTTTCTTTGATATTTTTGTTTTTGTTAATTGTTTTTTTATTATTATTTATTTCTAGTTAAAGCAAATCCTGTCCATTATCTGTAGCAACTGCAACCAACAACAACTACACACTAACACATGCACTGTTTGCAAGACCTGTTACTACAAAAGGTATCTTTGACCAACACCATTTTTTTTGAATCCTATACGCCAACCTCTGCTACATTGTTTCAAACTTTTTCACCAAAATAGCATGTTGAAACCTGCATTTGAGAGTGACAAATGAAATAGAGCAAGTCAAAGAAAAAGCTTGGAACACAGAAAAGAATTTTATAATAAAGAAAGGGACAACAGCTTTAAAAAAAACTCCTCCATTTATTTTTCGGGAATCAGACTTCAAGGAAAAAGAGGAGAGACCTCTCTCTCTAAGCCATCTTAAAACAAGGTCACTCATTCCTTCCTGGAGGGAAAAAGAACCCATTCTTCCTCACCTTCATAAATCCTAAACCATCGCAGCAAACACAAACTGGCCACAAAACCAATCACCAAAACCAAACTCCTGAACGAAAAAACGCAAGACAACCCCCCTCTCCAAACCATTCTCACCCTTCATCATCTCAAACCGCATAGAACACAAAAAACCAGAGGACCTTTCATAAAAAACCGTCCAAGGTCTGGTTTTCTTCAAAAAAAACCTCAAAACTTTAATCAGAAAAAACAGAGATGAGAACTGAGAAACAGAAACGGTGAAACCGCAAAACTCAAACGCCCTTCACCATAACCGCGGCAAACTCACCAGACCTTCCAAAACAAATGCATTGAAAAGCCATCGCCATCGAAAAACAGAACCCCCCAAATCATTGACCCACTGGAACTACAACTATCCCGCCGCAAATCACCCACTCAAAACATCAACAACCGCAAAAAACCGAGTGAGAGGAAGAATGGGATTGAGGCTGCGAGACACAACCGTCACTTGAGAAACTCAGACCATCACAGAAATCACCGCACAACCACCTAAACCAATTTTGAACCAAACCCTTCGCGACCAAAAACTCATTGAATACAGAACAACCGAAACCTTCAACACGAAACACCAACAGCTCCACATATCACCAGCCACAACCGCCTTCACCCGTCCGCCGCGCATCATCAACAGACCAACACAACCTCCACTGGGGATCTTCGACTAAATCACAGCAAAACCATAACCCTCCGCCACGCAAACACCTTCATAAACCAACTCGCAGAACCTCTTTCCGTAAAACCACCTTCGTCGGGTCCACCCTCTACATAATTCTGTTCGTTCGTTCTACACATGCGACCACCACCGATTCGAACGAACCACCGCCAGAAAACAACACCGGTAACACAGAAATGCGCCGCGAATTCGCCACCCTCATCTTCTTCAAACAAGAATAACCAATCTTATCCCTCACACCACACCGACCCATCCTCTCCACCAAGCCAAAACCGCCGATTATAAACATAACCACCGCAAATCCTCCCTCATAGATCCGCAAACCGACGAACAACCATCGCCCATCGTCTTCCGCCGCCGAGCAAACCAATCGCAAAAACCTGAGACCTCCATCCGAGAGAGTGGAGTCGCGAGTGTGAGTCGAACGGAGAGAGAGACCGAGAGTTGATCGAAAATCACCGCGTTTTCTTCAAGACGGCAAGATTGCATTTGAGCATTCTTTGACGTGGGTATTTCCGTTTGGTTTTCTTTGGATTGCGTTTTGTTTAATTTATCTTTGTTTTATTTATTTTTCTGGTATTCTTTAAAATACATTGTTTTATTTATTTATTTTACTCCTCATCATTGGGCTCCGAAATCAGGGACCAGCCCATCTTCATTTTCTCTGTTTTTTTATGATAGTTTATTTGGGCTTTAGGCCCAAATTCGGTTTTTTATTTTTTTTATTTTTTATTTATTTTACAATCAGATCTAAGACCTATACCCTCTTTTCCTTTTATTTGTTTGAGTTATTCTCTAACTATTTTCTTAGCTTTTAGGTTAAAAAAAATTATTATGTTCTTGTTTGAGATTTATTTTAGATTTTAAGTTTATGCTATTTTATTATTTTATTTAGGGGCCGATGATATGACGAAAGGTCACGATATTTTGTTTTTCGATAAATCGTGACCAATATGAGGCCATCTTTTATTTATTTATTTCATAAGATTAATTTATTCTTATTTCATGATTATTTTATTTAGTATATTTAGTTTTGTTTATTTTATTCTACATTTTTTACACAATACTAATTTCTAACATTTCCAAAAATACTCATCGCACGCCTTAATTAATTTAATAAGGAATAGAACCCCGGAGTCCCGCACCCCGCACGTTCTAGAGCAAACTGTAATTGGGCTAGCCCCACGCGTATCGTTTCGTTCGTCTCCTTCATTATTGAATCATTAACCCTAAAAATGTCTAAAAAAAAACTCATTTTATAAATTTAAATACGAAAATAGAACTCCGGAGTCTAGCATTCCGCATGTTCTGGATTGGACCGCTACTGGGCTAGCCCCACGTGATGTGTTCAATCACCGTTCGTATATACAAATATTCAAATCTTTTTATAAAAAATTACGGAAACTGAACTCCGGAGTCCAGCACTCCGCACGTTCTAAAATGGACTGCAACTGGGCTAGCCCCACGCAACGTGGTCCATTCGCTCTTTCATCTCTTAAAAAAACAACTTAAAATTTACCAACCAATTTAAATCATTTTCATAATTAATTATCGAAATACGGAACTCCGGAGTCTAGCACTCCGCACGTTTTGGAATGCAATTGCTCCTGGGCTAGCCCCACGCGACGTGGTTCATTCGCCCTTTCGTTTAAAACATCTTAACAAAAGTCAAACACTTTTTCCTAAAACGAACATTGTTTAAATCATTCTATCTCTCGAACAAGCTAGCGCTTCAGCCTCCACCGCGAGTATAAGCCAACGCTTAGCATTAGAATGCGTTTTAAATAATCGTTCAATTAAAAATCACAAACTGTAGTCGCAGGAACTACGAAGCTCTGACTTTCCCATTGCACAAGGGAATACGTAGGCACGAGGATTTTAATCCTTCGCGAGCACAATAATAAAAAACTTTAATCCTTTCTCCGTCTTAATATTAATTTAAAACTTTTCTTTAAGAACAAACATACTAACAATCATTTAGAAGACAAAGACTTAAGATCAAACATTTAATCACATAATTAGCTAAGAGGTTCCCGTTGAGTACAACGGACGTGAGGGGTGCTAATACCTTCCCCTTGCGTAACCGACTCCCGAACTTAGAATTTGGTTTCGTAAACCATTTCTTATCCTTTATTAGGTTGTATCTATATCTCCCTTTTATCTCGTAGAATAAATAGAATTAGGTGGCGACTCTGTTGTTTGTTTTAGGATCGTATTTTTTGAGGTACGACAGTTGGCGACTCTGCTGGGGAGATAACTCCATGCTAGAGAGAGTCGAGCCTAACTTAGCTTTATGTGATTATCTGTTTGATTTTGTCTTTTGTCTTCTCTATGTTTGCTATTTATGTCTTGTTATTTGTTCTTTTATTCTCCTTCTTTTATTACTTATTATACTTGACTGTGGGATCTTGGGGTCACTTTGCAAGTAAAATTTGAGTGGTGGAAAAAGCAGAGGGAACACCTAAGTTTAGAATTGGATGTTATTAGTGTTAGTCTCCAAGGACTCGCTCCTTGCACGCCTAGCATGAAAGCTCCCCCAGATAGTTAGACTTTTCGTAGATCTTGTCGCAACGCAACTAGCCTGTCGCGTGACCTGATTCACGAAAGGGATGTGATTCTAGGACCCCCTAGGACCTGTTTCAATTTTGGTAGTTGCGTAATGTTAGGCTCCGAGGACCCGCTCCTTGCACGCCTATCATGAGAACTCCACTCAAGGTGGACCTTATTGTTATTATCGTCTCAAGGCAGCTAGCCTGCGGCGGGGCGTTAGTACGATAAGCGTCCGTGACCTTGAGTTCCTTTAAACCATCACCGTAGAAACCTTCCCGTGAGCGGGACTTATGGGTACAGACTGTAGAACCAATCTCTTACAGCCTACCATTTAGGAAGTTTCAAGCTTTTTCAGCTTCCGAGTCTGTTTGTGTGTGTGATCCCTAAGCATCCTTGCATTGCATCCGTTTGCATACCATTGCATTTGCATTGCATATCATTTTTCCTTCCTTAGAGTAAGCTCATCCTCGTCCTGTGTCCATAACCCGCAGTTGATTGCCCGACACCTACTTTGGACTTGAAGTAGTTCCTGATTGATCATGGACCCTGAAGGACAGAAGCAAATTGCGTATAGAGGGGATTTTGATTTGACAAAGGACCAGATGAACCAGCTCATGGATGTTGTGACAGCTTTGATCAGGAGAGGGGATAATGTTCAACAGGCTGTCGCAACTGGAAATGTCTCTCCATCTCAAAGGAACAGTTTTGTTCAACCTCAGCCTGCAAGGACCCCAGTGGGGGCACCCATTATTCAAGAGCATACCATTATTCGAGATGGGAACTCCTTACCTCACGATGCTATCGAGTACCAAAGCTTTGGGTTCTCTGAGCCAAATTTCCAAGGGGCAATCCCAGTGAGAAGGACCAAGGGACCAGATGTTGCTGAGATGAATGAGAAATGTCGAATGCTGAATGAAAGACTCAAAGCTCTATAGGGGAAGAATGCTTTTGACCTAGATGCTTTAAACATGTGCTTAGTACCTGGTTTGGTTATACCTCCGAAGTTTGAAGCACCTGCCTTTCAGAAGTACAAAGGGGATAGTTGTCCAAAACACCATTTGATGATGTTCTGTCGAAAAATGACTGCATATGATTTTGATGATAAGCTGATGATTCATTGCTTCCAAGATAGTTTGAGTGGGGCACCGTTGAATTGGTACATGGATTTGGAAAGAAGTCATATTCAGTCATGGTTGGACCTAGCCAATGCTTTTGTGAAACAATACCATTACAATTTGGAAGAAGCTCCCAGTCGCTTTCACTTGAAGGACATATCTCAAGGGAATGATGAGCCGTTCAAAATGTACGTTCAGTGGTGGAGAGAGTTTGCTGATCGCGTTCAACCACCGCTCTCAGAAAGGGAGTTAGTTGACCTGTTTATGGACACTCTGCAGAGCCCGTACTTTGAGAAGATGGTAGGCACCGCATCAATAAGTTTCTCTGACCTGGTAAAAATAGGAGAACGTATTGAGATTAGTCTCAAAAGCGGAAAGATCCAAGGCGCCTCAAGCGACCAGGCTAGTAAGAATGAATCCCTCAGCAGTTCCCAAGAGGAGGAAGAGGATGTAATCAATGCAGTCATGGCAGACGCCAAGTATTCTTGTGGTGCATCAGCAAGACCCCATGACCCTCCATCTTTTCAGCAATCACTATTCCATATGCCTCATCATCCTTGCAGGAAACCAACAATGTTCAGGGTACCTTACCAGCAACCCTGGATCTCTCCTCATCAAGGTCAGCAAGCCTAAGGCCGAGGATATCCGAATCAGCATTAGAGTCCACATAAGCCTCGCAACAATTTGGAAAGAAGGAACGCTCCTCTTCATCCAGTACCTTTATCATACACTCAGCTTCTGCAACCTTTGATTCAAAGCTCATTGGTGGTTCCCAAGTCTCTCAAGCCATTGTCAGAGCCATACCCTCCTGAGTATAATCCACATGAGCAATGTGGATATCATGCTGGATCAATGGGGCATTCAACTGAAGACTGCAGAGCTTTTCAAGCCAAGGTACAACATTTGATCGACAAGAGGTACATATCCTTTTCAGAAGGAAGCCTGTTGGTGCATGTCAACCTCTCGCCTGAGTGACTTCTTGGTGCATCTCTTGAAGGCAGTAAATCAAGACATTTTCATTCCCTAAAGCTGGCAATCCCCTGTTTGTTTCAGCGTTGTTGTATTTTCTTTGCATGTTGATTTTTGTATTCGCTTGTTAGCATTGTTGTTTTTGAATTGGCAAAATTAATGAAATGTTTATGCATATTTTGAATGAATCCATTCGTATTCACTCGTTTTCTTTCATTGTTATAAAAAAAAAACAAAATACATCTATATCTTTTTGTTTATCAAACTTTTGTCTTAGCAAAGATTGGAGGGAGGATGATGAAAACCAGATACTTGAATTCTCCATTTGTATGCTCTCAATTAAAACCTTGCTAATGATGTACAAGCATTGTTTCAAATTCCCAAACACTGGTGAAATAAGGAAGATAATCCCTCGCTAACCCCTTCGAGCCTAGAAGTAGGAGTTTTCTTTTTCAAAAATACAAAAACCCTTAATTTCAAACCTGGGGCAGGGTAGTCGGTTCAGTTAATCTGTTTGCATCCAATCTTCAAAAGATTCAATCCATTATTCAAGAAGGGTCAGCAACGTACTTTCATTCACTGCTGGAGAAGTCGTGAAGAGCCAAAAGTTTGTAGTACGTATTCTCTATCATCCAATAAGATGGCAGTCATAACCGTCCAACCAAAAGAATGACGTAAGGAAAAAGAAATACAAAGAAAAAGTCCACTGAGTCAAAAATAGAAAAAGACGACTTAGGCAAAAATTAATGAAGTCATCAAATCCAGCAAAGCAGAAAAAAGCAAGGTGGCTGTCACCACTTTCAAATCCTGATCCTTATCACGCATTGTCAAAAGAGTTTTGAGATATGAATGCGTATGTCAAATTAACTGAACATAGGATTGGATTTTATCACGAAGATGGGATGGGTACAAATAAATTTTGAGCCTTTTATCCTTTGTTTCATAAACCGTGAACCAAGCCACGTTACAACCCTTAAAAGACCTAATTGAGGCAGGGTTTATTTCGACAGCATACTACAACAAGGTTGTGTTAACCTGACTCCTAACGGTCTTTGCTAATCATTTGTATTGATCACTTCATCTGCCATTCCATAAATGGCTGGATCCACTTTTTATTTTATTCAACTCCACTGTATCACTATCATACCAATAAATTTTCTTTTCAAAACTTGCATAAACGTTGCATCAAAATTGCCAATTTTTAAATAAATAATTCTTATTTGCAAGTCAATTCGACATCAGGGGAATCCCCAACGAATTCAGCCAGTTAGGGAATTTAACTTGGTAAGAGAAGCCCGACCAGGGGAAAACACTTCAAGAACCAGTCGATCCGAATCAATCTCCTCAAGAGCTAGCTACTCAGAGTTTGAACGTTTTTTAGAATAGAGTGAACTATCACAAGAAATTCAAGAGCTCAATGGGATCAGATAACCAGACCAGAAGTCTCTTATCCCAGGGATCAGATAACCAGGGGCAAATCTCCGATGTTCAAGCACCGGGGCAACCATTTCAAAGTCCATGCCATGGCAGTTTGTTTCCAAACCTTTTGAAAAGGATATGTCTAAGAAACCATTGATTCAGAGGCAAGATGAATCACACAGGGGCAATTCCTCTCCATGCTTACAAGTTGTTCAAGCAGGCCCTATGCAAAAAAATTTTGAGTTCAAAACGGGTGTCGGGAATCAAGTCGTCATCCTTACCTCCTTTTAGAGAGTCGTCTGCAAAGAACTGTTCCATCCTTAACCATGCAGGGGCATATTTTGAAAATCACGGAGTCAGTACATAACTGCTCTCATGCTTTAGTCATGTCGCTCCACTCATATCGTTAACCTTGCATATCGTTTTACTCATCTAGCATATGTCCAGGTCAAAATCCAGGAAAACCAATTCCCGTATGGTATTTCTTTTGAAATTTATTTCACAATCGGTTCTTGTCTGACAATCATTTTCTTTTCAAACCAGTCCTATCTGGTAGTCATTTATTTTAAACCCAGTCCTGTCTGGTAGTCATTTATTTTCAACCCAGTCCTATCTGGTAGTCATTTATTTTCAACCCAGTCCTGTCTGGTAGTCATTTATTTTCAACCCAGTCCTGTCTGGCAGTCATTTATTTTCAACCCAGTCCTGTCTGGTAGTCATTTATTTTCAACCCAGTCCTGTCTGGTAGTCATTTATTTTCAACCCAGTCCTGTCTGGTAGTCATTTATTTTCAACCCAGTCCTGTCTGGTAGTCATTTTCTTTTCAAACCAGTCCTGTCTGGTAGTCATTTATTTTCAACCCAGTCCTGTCTGGTAGTCATTTTCTTTTCAAACCAGTCCAGTCTGGTAGTCATTTATTTTCAAACCAGTCCTGTCTGGTAGTCATCTTCTTTTCAAACCAGTCCTGTTTGGTAGTCATTTATTTTCAACCCAGTCCTGTCTGATGGTCATTTTCTTTTCAAACCAGTCCTGTCTGGTAGTCATTTATTTTCAACCCAGTCCTGTCTGATGGTCATTTTCTTTTCAAACCAGTCCTGTCTGGTAGTCTTTTTATTTCCAAACCAGTTCCTGTCTGGTAGTCAATTATTTTTTACAAACTCGTTCCCGTCTGGCATGTCAAAGAAAAATCATTCGTCACTAGCAGCTTTATCTGAAAATCCATTTGTTGTTGACGCTCTTTAGTATGGTTTATCAAAGTGTTTTCCCAGTAAAACTAATATCCCATGCAGAGGTCCTCCTTGTTATTAATATCCACCTTTTTACCACCAATATTTCTCTTAAGTCCAATCGTCATTGGCACAAGTTCTTCAAATTCTTCATTTAGGGAATTTCCGGAGTTTGGACGTTTATCTTGTTCAAAACTCCAACTTTTTATTGCCAGTCGGTCGTTTAGAGCCGTGATTTATATCTAAATGCTTCGCATGCTACTCCCAGTATCAGTGGTTTGCACGGAGCCATTGCCTGAGTACTGTTTTCGTTTCCCAATCCCTGGTCTCAATAGTTACACTTGAACCTGTTGATTTACCACTTTGGATTTGTGTCTGTTATTTTATTTCCTGACCACCGTGTCGATATCTGTTATTTTATTTCTCGATCACCGCGTCGTTGCCTGTTATTTTATTTCATGACCACCGTGTCGTTTCCTGTTATTTTATTTCATGACCACCGTGTTGTTGCCTGTTATTTTATTTCCTGACCATCGTGTCTTTGCCTGTCATTTTATTTCCCGACCACCGTGTCGACACCTGTCATTTTATTTCCTGACCACCGTGTCGACGTCTGCTATTTTTAATTCCCGATCACCATGTTGATGTTTGTTTATTCCTGACCGCTGTCAATATCTGCTATTTTGTTCTCCTGGCTGCCGAGTCGAGGTCATCTCCTTTTTTCTCAGTCACCGAATTGTTGTATTGGGATCCTCAACGACCACCTTGAACTTGCTAACTCATCATTTCAGTTAGTTTGTCTTTAATCTTATGTTTTGTTTTCCATCTTCTGTCATTCTTAGTGCCAGCAGGTACACTTGACCTGTTGATTTACCACTTTGAATACATCCTAGTTTTGTTTTGTCATCCCCAACATATTGTTATCCCTAGTGAGTCTTCACCCTCAGTTTGCGTTTCTGTGGATCACCGTTGCATTTGTCTGCATCATACCATTTTTCAGCATATTCATCATTTAAAAAATCAGCATGTAGGACATTGCATCTCGCATATCATATCCCCAAACAAGGGAGTCTCTCATGAATTCATGATATTGCATAATATTGCATTTCATCTGCAATCGGTCAAAATTTTAGGAATTTTAATATTTAATCCTCTTCTACCTCGAATGTCCAAAAACTTTGTTATTCATACATTCAGTTCAAGATGATTAAATAGGAGCAACTGTCACACCCTAAATTTTGACCGAGTTTTTTTGTTTTTCTGGCGCATTTTATTGCGGTATCATTAGTCAGTCATTCTCGCATTTTTATTAAAATATTTCATTGATCATATCATTAGTCGTTTTTTAAATTCTTATTCTACTCGATTTTAGAACTTAAAAGAATTTGTCTATATTTTTAATCCCTATTTTGGGGTTTGATTCAACTTTGATGTCAGAAATTTTGATCAATCAAAATTTGAAGTTTTGTACTTTCTTATTCCAACTTTAAATTTTTAGAATATTATTGTTGTTTTCGTTATTTATTTATTCTCATTTTTTATTTCAGAAAAGGAGAGAAGCAACTTCCTATCATTATTAGATTTAGTCCATGTCCATTTTTTATTATTATTATTTAATTAACTTTCTTTTAGTTTTAATGTATATCTGATTTCAATTTATTTTGATTCAGAAATTAGTTTTATTCTATTTAGTTCTTTTAGATTTAAGTTTAGTTTAAGTTTTAATTAGAATTTATAGTATATTAGTTAATTTCTAGATTTAAGTTTATGGTTTCTTTGATATTTTTGTTTTTGTTAATTGTTTTTTTATTATTATTTATTTCTAGTTAAAGCAAATCCTGTCCATTATCTGTAGCAACTGCAACCAACAACAACTACACACTAACACATGCACTGTTTGCAAGACCTGTTACTAAAGATATCTTTGACCAACACCATTTTTTTTGAATCCTATACGCCAACCTCTGCCACCTTGTTTCAATTTTTTTCACCAAAATAGCATGTTGAAACCTGCATTTGAGAGTGACAAATGAAATAGAGCAAGTCAAAGAAAAAGCTTGGAACACAGAAAAGAATTTTATAATAAAGAAAGGGACAACAGCTTTAAAAAAAACTCCTCCATTTATTTTTCGGGAATCGGACTTCAAGGAAAAAGAGGAGAGACCTCTCTCTCTAAGCCATCTTAAAACAAGGTCACTCATTCCTTCCTGGAGGGAAAAAGAACCCATTCTTCCTCACCTTCATAAATCCTAAACCATCGCAGCAAACACAAACTGGCCACAAAACCAATCGCCAAAACCAAACTCCTGAACGAAAAAACGCAAGACAGCCCCCCCTCTCCAAACCATTCTCACCCTTCATCATCTCAAACCGCATAGAACACAAAAAACCAGAGGACCTTTCATAAAAAACCATCCAAGGTCTGGTTTTCTTCAAAAAAAAAAACCTCAAAACTTTAATCCGAAAAAACAGAGATGAGAACTGAGAAACAGAAACGGTGAAACCGCAAAACTCAAACGCCCTTCACCATAACCGCGGCAAACTCACCAGACCTTCCAAAACAAACGCATCGAAAAGCCATCACCATCGAAAAATAGAACCCCCCAAATCATTGACCCACTGGAACTACAACTATCCCGCCGCGAATCACCCACTCAAAACATCAACAACCGCCAAAAACCGAGTGAGAGGAAGAATGGGATTGAGGCTGCGAGACACAACCGTCACTTGAGAAACTCAGACCATCACAAAAATCACCGCACAACCACCTAAACCAATTTTGAACCAAACCCTTCGCGACAAAAAAATCATTGAATACAGAACAACCGAAACCTTCAACATGAAACACCAACAGCTCCACATATCACCAGCCACAACCACCTTCACCCGTCCGCCGCGCATCATCAACAGTCCAACACAACCTCCACTGGGGATCTTCGACTCCATCGCAGCAAAACCATAACCCTCCGCCACGCAAACACCTTCATAAACCAACTCGCAGAACCTCTTTCCGTAAAACCACCTTCGTCGCGTCCTCCCTCTACATAATTCTTTCCGTTCGTTCTACACATGTGACCACCACCGATTCGAACGAACCACCTCCAGAAAACAACACGGTAACACAGAAATGCGCCGCAAATTCGCCACCCTCATCTTCTTCAAACAAGAATAACCAATCTTATCCATCACACCACACCGACCCATCCTCTCCACAAAGCCGAAACCGCCGATTACAAACATAACCACCGCAAATCCTCCCTCATAGATCCGCAAACCGACGAACAACCATCGCCCTTCGTCTTCCGCCGCCGAGCAAACCAATCGCAAAAACCTGAGACCTCCATCCGAGAGAGTGGAGTCGCGAGTGTGAGTCGAACGGAGAGAGAGACCGAGAGTTGATCGAAAATCACCGCGTTTTCTTCAAGACGGCAAGATTGCGTTTGAGCATTCTTTGACGTGGGTATTTCCGTTTGGTTTTCTTTGGATTGCATTTTGTTTAATTTATCTTTGTTTTATTTATTTTTCTGGTATTCTTTAAAATACATTGTTTTATTTATTTATTTTACTCCTCATCATTGGGCTCCGAAATCAGGGACTAGCCCATCTTCATTTTCTCTGTTTTTTTATGATAGTTTATTTGAGCTTTAGGCCCAAATTCGGTTTTTTATTTATTTATTTATTTATTTTTTTATTTTTTAATTTTACAATCAGTTCTAAGACCTATACCCTCTTTTCCTTTTATTTGTTTGAGTTATTCTCTAACTATTTTCTTAGCTTTTAGGTTAAAAAAAATTATTATGTTCTTGTTTGAGATTTATTTTAGATTTTAAGTTTATGCTATTTCATTATTTTATTTTGGGGCCGATGATATGACGAAAGGTCACGATATTTTGTTTTTCGATAAATCGTGACCAATATGAGGCCATCTTTTATTTATTTATTTCATAAGATTAATTTATTCTTATTTCATGATTATTTTATTTAGTATATTTAGTTTTGTTTATTTTATTCTACATTTTTTACACAATACTAATTTCTAACGTTTCCAAAAAAACTCATCGCGCGCCTTAATTAATTTAATAAGGAATAGAACCCCGGAGTCCCGCACCCCGCACGTTCTAGAGCAAACTGCAACTGGGCTAGCCCCACGCGTATCGTTTCGTTCGTCTCCTTCATTATTGAATCATTAACCCTAAAAATGTCTAAAAAAAAACTCATTTTATAAATTTAAATACGAAAATAGAACTCCGGAGTCTAGCATTCCGCACGTTCTGGATTGGACCGCTACTGGGCTAGCCCCACGCGATGTGTTCAATCACCGTTCGTATATCAAAATATTCAAATCTTTTTAAATAAAATTACGGAAACTGAACTCCGGAGTCCAGCACTCCGCACGTTCTAAAATGGATTGCAGCTGGGCTAGCCCCACACAACGTGGTCCATTTGCATCTTTCATATCTTAAAACAATTCAAACTTACCAACCAACTTAAATTATTTTCATAATTAATTATCGAAAGACTGAACTCTGGAGTCTAGCACTCCGCACGTTCTAAAATGGACTGCAACTGGGCTTGCCCCACGCAACGTGGTCCATTCGCTCTTTCATCTCTTAAAAAAAACAACTTAAAATTTACCAACCAATTTAAATCATTTTCATAATTAATTATCGAAAGATGGAACTCCGGAGTCTAGCACTCCGCACGTTTTGGAATGCAATCGCTCCTGGGCTAGCCCCACGCGACGTGGTTCATTCGCCCTTTCGTTTAAAACATCTTAACAAAAGTCAAACACTTTTTCCCAAAACGAACATTGTTTAAATCATTCTATCTCTCGAACAAGCTAGCGCTTCAGCCTCCACCGCGAGTATAAGCCAACGCTTAGCAGTAGAATGCGTTTTAAATAATCGTTCAATTAAAAATCAAAAACCGTAGTCGCACGAACTACGAAGCTCTGACTTTCCCATTGCACAATGGAATACGTAGGCACGAGGATTTTAATCCTTCGCGAGCACAATAATAAAAAACTTTAATCCTTTCTCCGTCTTAATATTAATTTAAAACTTTTCTTTAAGAACAAACATACTAACAATCATTTAGAAGACAAAGACTTAAGATCAAACATTTAATCACATAATTAGCTAAGAGGTTCCCGTTGAGTACAACGGACGTGAGGGGTGCTAATACCTTCCCCTTGCGTAACCGACTCCCGAACTTAGAATTTGGTTTCGTAAACCATTTCTTATCCTTTATTAGGTTGTATCTATATCTCCCTTTTCTCTCGTAGAATAAATAGAATTAGGTGGCGACTCTGTTGTTTGTTTTAGGATCGTATTTTTCGAGGTACGACACACACCTAGCATTGACATCGTAGTTTCTTGGAAGGTTTTGAGGATCAGGTGGAGCCAACGTCCTTAACTCAACAAGATTGAGCTTTAGGAGTTGTGGCAGTAGTGTAGCATATGACATTGGAATGGGGTAAATTACCCGGTTGACCTGAGATGGCCGCTGTTGAAACGGGCGTTGTTGTTGATTGTTGTTATTATTATTGTATGATCTCTGTTGCGGAAACTGTTGTTGTGGCGGAAAGTGTTGTGGTTGTTGAGCATACTAAGGAGGTGGAGCAGGGATAGTAACAACAGCAATTGTTCTGGGCAAGTATTGGGGTCTCCCTCTTCCCATGTGCACAGAGTTGGTCTCACCAGATCTAAGGGGCCCAACAAATGGTTTTCTTGTACTGCTTGAACTGGCACCGTTATCGGAGATCTTTCCCATCTTCAATAGGTTCTCTATCCTTTCCCCAGCTATCACCACATCCGCGAAACTGGTAGAAGAAAAAGCAGCCAATCTATCAAGGTAGGTTCCTTGGAGAGTATTCATGAACATGTCTGCCATCTCCCTCTTAGACATAGGGGGTTGAACTGCAGCAGCAAGTTGCCTCCACCTTTGGGCATATTCCTTGAAGCTTTCACGGGAAGATTGAGACATTCCCATTAGAAGGGTCCTGTTCGGGGCCATGTCCAAGTTATATTGATACTAACGGATAAAAGCTTCAACCAAGTCCTTCCAGCTCCTTACTGTGGCTCTGGTCAAGTGGGAATACCATTCTCGGGATGCCCCAGTTAGACTATCCTCGAAGTAAAACATCCACAACTTTTCGTCCATGGTGTGTGCGTTTAACCTTCCCAAGAATGATTGAAGGTGGGTGCATGGACAGGATGTGCCATTATACCTTTCAAAGCACGGGGGTTTGAACTTGTGAGGAATTCTCCCCCTTCCACCAGTCCCATGTCCATGACATCAAATCCTAGGGAGTTTTGGGATTCCAGGGATCTCAGCTTCTCTGCAATCTCATCCAGCCCACGGTCGTAAACCTCGTCCCCAGCCCCAACAACTGTAAACTGCTCTTCTTGAGGATCCTCTTGCAAGACCCTTCCTCTAGTAGTGTTACCCTGAGTATTCCTTATGGCATTGATTTTTGGGTTTAAATGAGGTCCAAACTCTGGTGGATCAGTGCGAGGTTGCACGTGATCATTGTTACTGGTACCTCTTGTACCTGGATGGTGTTCTTCAGGAGTTTGTCTCTCAACCAACTCCCTTAGTCTTTCCTGGCTTTGAGCTAGACCAGTCATTACAGTCATGAATTGGGTCATCTGATTCCTCATCTCAACCCTCTCATTAGCCATTTGGGTCCTTACTTCATTCAAGTCTTGCTGAACTTGATCCATATGGAGTCCCGGAAGGTTGTTTCTTGTCGGGTACCGGTGTGTTCTGTTGACAGGGAACACTCTTCTGCGAGCAATGTTTCCTGAAACCACAACAAAGTGAGAAAAAGCAATAAAACAAAAACCTACAAAACAAAGAAAATGTTAGTATGCAATGCAGTATGCCTATTTGTATTCCAAGGGTATCTGGTTTGGTTCTTTGGTTTTGACCTTTCCAGACCTCGAGGAAATGCTAATGATGAAGATAGATTAAGCCCACCAAAAATAAATAATACAAACCACATATATTACAAAGAGTGAAAATACATAGTTTGATTACAATACATCCCCATGGTGGGTCAAAATACAACAACAAAAGAAATGTACAACAAAAGAAAAGTACAAGCAAAATAGTTAAACATCTAATCTAAAGTCATCCTCTCTGACTTCCTTTAGGAGGGCCTCAGTCACTGGACCCACTGGGTGCTCTGTAATAGTCCTGATGAGGAGGTTCCTGGTAGCAATGGCACTGGTTAACTTCTTATGCTTGTTCTGATCCTTTAACCTCTTCAACCCCGCCCAGAGTTTCAATTCAGATATTTCCTTCTGAGCTGCTAATAATGCCTCCTGATGCTTCTTTTCACTAGCCTCCAACTGCTCTATCTTAGTTTGAGTCCTTTGATCTTCCTGTGCACGGGCTTCAGTGATTCTGATCCACCTATCCTAGCTCTCCTCCAGATATTGCTCTGCCCTAGCTTTCTGAGTCTTTGCTTCTTTGCAAGCATTCTTCAGTACTAAGTCCCTTGCCCTTGCCTTCCTAATGTAGTCATCTGTCTTCTCTATCTTGGTCAAGTGCTCAATCCTGAGCCTTTCCAATCTCTAATTGTCCAGACGACTGTCATTTCTCTCCCAAAGAGTCTTCTTCAAGGCTTCAGATAGCTGAGTATTCCTTTCCTTCAGCTTTTCAAACTCTTCCAAACTGACAGTAGTTGCAGGCTGTACTGTAGAAGGTCCAGGTACATCTTCTAAAGTGAACGACATCCGGGTGATCTGAGCTCTGGCACGAGACCAATCAGAATACTGTGCTGAAGCAATGTTGTTGCACTTGCCAAGGATGGCTGTTCCCTTGGTCTGAATGTTATCCCAAGCCCAGGCAGCTTGTTTGACAACAACAGAGTTGGGTTGGATTTCACAGTAGAGGGTCTCAGTCAAGTCTTGTCCTCTGGGAGGATGAACCAAAGCATACCCTAATTGTCTCTTAAATAGTAAAGGGTTGTAGTTGATGCAACCTTTCACTCCTATCAAAGGCACATTAGGATACTGCCCACAGCTAGTAATGATGTCCTTGCCCTTGGTGCTCTGAGTGCACCACCTGATGTCATCTGATGTCAAGGCAATGAATCTCTTAGCCCAATTCTTCTTCTGATGGGGGTTCAAGAAGGTTTCTGACTTTGGCAAGTGTCTTAGAATCTAAGAGTAATAAAGAGGAGCACAACATCTGACCAGTCTTCCTCTTTGCTTCTCATTCCTCTGATGTACTGAGTAGTAGAAGTCTCCAAGCAAGGTAGGAACTGGGTTCCTCAGTAAGAACATGTGAATGGAATTCTTGCTCACAAACTTGGGCTCATCTGCAAACAAGATAACCCCATATATACTGAGGGCTAAAAGTGCACAGACAGCCTTCCATTCCCCTATTGCAGCCTGCAGGGTAGCCTGGGAGATCAAGAAGTCTAGGTGAAGGCCTGGAACCCCAGCCTTGGTTGTCATGTTCTGATCAATGAGGGCAGGCTCCAAATGCAATGCCCTGGCTATGTCTTCATTTCTAGGAGCAACCATCTCGGGGTTGAAAGGAATCCCTCTCCTGATAGGAACTCCTAACAACATGGAAAATTCTTCTAACAGAGGTCTCAACTGGAAATCAGGAAATGTGAAACATCTGAGTGGAGGATCATAAAACTGCAAGAAAGTATGAATCATGCTCCTCTGAGATGCATCTAAATCCATGACCATGTCCAATATGCCTCCATAATGCTCTCTGAATAGTGGGACATGATCAGGAGTAATGAGAGACTGGATCTGCCTGATGCCAGTCAGGGTGGGCTCAAAGAAGTGGTAAGTGATATTGCTCTTTCTTGAAATGTCCATGGATGCTGGTGAAGAAACTGAGAGTAATTGCCGATGAAGGTCACTGAATGAGATGCTGGAGATGGGTCTCTGATGAAGATAGCTGGAGGAGAATTACTGACAAACTAATGAAGGTGCTGGAGAAGATAACTGAAGCAGTCTGAGCAGCAGAAGGGGTCAAAACCAAACCAAATATAAAGATGGATACCCTGTAAGACAAATAAGCAAATGTTAAATGATGCAAAAATGATGTATGCAAATGATATGCAAAAGGGTTTGTGATCAGGTGCTGGATCTGTTTATCTGTTTTGGTAAAAGTCCATGTATGTTCATAAGTCCGGATGGAGGCTTAGAAATCCAGTAACCAGGTGGGGGACTTAAATAAAGAGTCATAAGTCCAGGGTAATCACAAGAACTGTCCAAATATTACAACCTTAACAAATCTAGTAACAAAGGGTATGATGAGGCCAAGGGTTCCTGCAAACCTGCAAATATCCCAACCTCCTCACATGTAATGTTCTAGAACAAGGATCCTCAGACTTAGATCAGTTATGAGAAGTGTAAACACTTCTAACCCGGAGGTACAGTGTTTACAATAATCATAAAAGATCCTCCTCTAATTCACCTCAGATGCTGAAGGTCATAAAAAGGTCATCCAGACTTAGCAGGCTTCCCAGATAGCCCTAGTACTACAGGAAATCCATAGCAAAGAGTTCTCAAGAAGAAACCCATATCTGAACCGTGTTTCATATTCCCGCACCAGACCAAAATGGAATGGGAAAGAATATGAAGCCACTCTAGCCTATGTGTCACTCAGGTCCCCGGTATAGGACCTTAATCACTCAATGAACCCCACCCACCAAAACAGACAAGAGATCCAGCACATGATATTGACAGTATGTGTAACACCCCAAATTTGCCCTCTTCTTTTTAAGCATCATCATCATACCATAATCATCATAAGCATATCATATCCTTGGCATCTTTGCATGGAAAGATGAGGCATAATATTCTCATGACCTAGCATTAGGCATATGATCATCTGTAGAGGGATTTGAGGCACCTCAAGCTATAACAAGAGGCCCAATGGATTTGTCTAAGTCCTATGGGGAGTCTACATTGCATTCATAAGCTCAAGATCATTCACAAAAGCCCAGGAGGTTGGAAGATTATCAGGGAATTCAAGCTAGGGCAAGCTCCTACACAATGATCCCAAATTAGGGTTTGAGTTTCAAGCATGAAAACTTTGTGACTTTGGCCATTTCATCTGGGCAAAGCCTTTCATATGATAAGAGGATCCTAGGGATGAAGTTTGGTGAGAAAACTCCTTGTGGAAGTCAGGTATTTCTTCAGTTGCTTGTAAAAAAAGAAATTGGTCAATTGTGCATTCTAGAAGTCAACTGTGAGATTTCAAAGGGTCCAACCCTATTTTTCAAGGCAAGAGATGTTCTTATAACCTTAGAAGAGGTTTGGAAAAGTAAAAGATCAAGAATCAAAAGGTTTTGAGGAGTTTTCCATTTTTGGCATGTGATTGGTCATGAAATTTGCCATTTTTAGTAACTTTTGCCCTAATTTTCAAATGTACATAACTTGGTGAAAAAAGCTTCAAATGAGTTGCCATTAAACATGAAAGTTGAAGATTAAGTTCCCCCATTTTTAAAAAGCACAAGTACATTTTCATAGCCCTCATGGTTGGTGAGATAAGCCCTTCGAAAAATGCTTGAATTTTAGGGCATGACTTAAATTTCAAGCCTCCTCCAAATGCAAAACCTCATGTACCTCATTTTCAAGTTGTTTCATGGACCAAGTAAGATCATACTATTACAAGGCATTGCATAAGGTTTGTTTTGCTCCAAAAATACCATCCATTTCGTGCATGAGATGAAGTATACCACACAAGAGGAAAAATTGCAAAATCATTCAAAAAGCATGTTACACTAATAATCAAAGGTCAGGATTGATTCAAAACAAATCAAGGGATGGATTGAAGTCAGAATGCACACTTGAGGAAAGGTTTGCACGGGTGTATGAGGCAGTCACACTTTTCATGCAATTTGGCAAATACACCTCAATCACACTCTTCATGCCACTCTTGGTTCAAAAACCCTAGTCAGGTGAAAGCACAAAGGATATAAAAGAAAAGCATGCCATAAATTCGTGGAGAGGCTCTCATATTTTTTAGAATCACACTTTCTTGCTCACTTGCATTTCTCTTCGAATTTCTCTCCTCAAGCACTTTCTTCACAATCTCTTCACACATTCTGCTTCCTTGAACCTTAAGGATCATTTTGCTCATACTCATTCAAGCTGAAAGTGAAGATTCATAAATGTGCCATTCAAGAGCAAGAGCTTTCGGATTTCAAGATCCAGCTTCCCTCAAGCTCCATCTTGCATTTATTTTGCAAGAGGAGGTCCTAGGGAGCAGATCTGCAGCTGTAGGAGCTTTATCTTGGTGATTTGAAGGAGGTGCAAGTTCAGGTATGCTCTGAAATTCGTGGATCTAAACTTGAAATTAGATGTGCGCATTGTGATCTGTTGTTTGTGCTGATGATTCTGTGCTAATTTGTTTGAAAAATGGATGAGTATTGAGTATTTTATGGTGATTTGAAATCTGATGGTCAGAGTAGTTTTTCTTCGATCCAGCTTATTCTTTGATCCATTGTGAATTTGGTTGCTATATTTGGATTCAGCATGATTTGTTTGTTTGATCTGGACATTTTGAATCATTTATGTGATGTTTTGTTCTTGATTTGAATTTTCCGGTGCCGGAGCCCTAGCTCCGGTCACCGGATTCTGGAGATGGTTCACCTGAGCTCAATGAAGAAGATGATTGCATGGCCCTTGGATCATTTGATCTGAACGATCTTGGTTGTGACAGCGCATTAAAAGGGAGGGTCTCCCTCACGTGATCTTTTAATTTTACAATAATGCTGTGTGTTTGCCAGTTCATCTTAGTTATTGTGTGCGTGTGCTAGGGTTTGCTGATTGGTTTGACCTGTTTGAATTCGTTGACTTCATGTGATGCGTGAGATTGATCCTTTGGTTCTTATTATTTCCTGATTTTTGTGAGTATTCACCATATTTGTTGTGAGCCTGCGCAGACTGGGCGGGCCTCCCTTGCTATTCACCCCCTGACTTTGTAAGCCCAATAAGAATGAACTGTTTGGTTTGCTGAGTGCACCCCCTGGCCTGTTTTCTTTAATTTTATTACTTTTTATTTTCATTTTATTTCTAGTTTGATTTTTAATTTTTAAAAATAGTAATAGGTCTTCAAAAATTATACAAAAATTCAGGAATGATTTTTTTAGTTTTCTTTAATTTTTGGTATTTTTATTTTTCATTTATTTTTAATTGTCACACAGAAATTAATTGTTTCTTTTAATTAATTGATTTTATTTCATTTTTGAAGCATGCTGACTTGTTCATTTTCTATCGTGATCATTATTTTGAATTTTTAGATGATTCTTTTTGCTCTGGATTCATGATGAGATGTAGTTTATTGGTGATTTTTGTTCTGATTTTTAGAATTTTGTTTAATTGATTTTGGTCTCTAACTTGTGCAAAAAGCTTTCTAACCCTAATCCATGTTTGAACTTTTATTTGAATGGTTAAGCTTCTGATTTTGATCCCCTCCTTTTGGCATGTTGATATGGTATGATTGAAGATCATTTGTGCAAGTTTGTGGAATTTTTGGATGCTTACTTGAATTGATTTGATTTTTGTTCCTTACTTGTCCCTTTTTGCTTCTTTTGGGTCATATGTTCACTCCTTAGCTTAGAAGGGCACTTGTGCCAACTTCTTCAAGTTGTTTAGGGCCATCTTAGGTTGTTGATACCCCTATGGTCTTGAGTTGTGGTTTGTTCCTTGAGAATGTTTGTGTTTGGTTGCTCTTGAAGTTCTTCCACACTTATGCATGCTCACTTCACTTCCTTTGCTTCTTTCTTCTCATGATGTAAATACTTGAATATGTGCACTTCTTTTCTTCACCTAATGTGATCCTTAGGCACTTTATTAACATGTTAGGGTTCTGGTTTGGCACTTTGTGATGTTGCTTTGGACTATCATGCTTTGTATTCTCTCATGTTTACTTTGTTTTGTCATAGTGATTCCTAATGCTTCATGTTGAGTTGTGTGGTTCTCTTCTCATTCTTGTGCTTTGAGTTTGCATTTGGCATTTATGTTTATGACTTCACTTCTGGTTGTGTGACTTTAGTTTGACATTATATTCATTTTGGTGTTGCATTTATGTTTGTGTCACTAACCATTTCAGGGGCTTTGGTAAGTGAGAGGTGTGGATGTGATTCCCACAAATCTTATCTCTTCTCTTCTCCTTATTATTTTTCTCTTGCTTGTGATTGTTGGGGCTTAGGCCTTACTTCCTCCCTCTTCTATTCTTCTTTCTTTTTCTTTCTCTTCTTCTTTCTTCTCTTCCTTTAGGATAGCAAACCTCACTAACCTAGGATTTTCTAAGCATGATAACCATTAGGATTCTTTAGTCTCCCCTTAGATTTTTGCCTTTGAGATCCTTTTGGTGCTCTCTCTTCTCATCTTCAAATTTAACTTTAATTCACTTTAATAAATGACGAGTCTTCTCATGTGACACGAGACTTTGCTATGAGATACTTGCACGCGTTCCGTTTCGGGGCGAGGTGTAGGATATCCCTCGTGGTGGATAGGTCTTAACATGAGATTACTTCACAAAGAAAAGCATAAAAAACAGTTCTTAACTAAAAATCACAAAAGCACTTAATAAATTCCAGTAGGTCAGTGTGTTTGAGCCTTCACTTATGGGACTAAATTTGGGGATTTCCTCCATAGATAGGTGTGCCTCTTGCGCATTCCATTTCGGGATGATGTGAGACGTAGACATCCCATAGAGAAAGACTTAGGTACACTTACCTATGCAAACTTCAAAACATAAAACTCATAAAAAACACAAACCAACAATAAGCGTCTTTCCTTCGGGAATTCTTTTCTCATCTCCTTCGCTCCGTCCGCGAACTTGCTCCTACTTGTCACTTTGCAAGACGGTTACAAACTCGTCGTCCGAGCCTGCAACACCTGAGCGTTGACATAGGCAGTTCAAGCCTTAAGACACAAGCAATCCTTTCCACCCCTAGTTAGGGGAACTACGGCGACTCTGATCCTCATTGTCTTGATGAGGTACGTAGGCAGCGGGGTAGAGCCCGTTCGAGCACAATCTTTATTTTCCCTACATTTTTCCTTTTCATTTCTTTTTCATTTCCCTTTTCGTTTCTTTTATCCAGTTCAGTTCAGTTTCTTTGCAGCAGCTTTCATTTCTTCACCCTTTGAAACAGATTTCTTTGCAAGCGTGGATCCCGTCGGGTACGGCGGACGATCTGGGTACTAATACCTTCCCAGGTCGTAACCGACTCCCGAACTCAGTCTCTTTGGTTTGCAGGACCCGTGTCCTTCCTCTTCTTTCTTCTGGTTTGTGCAGCATTACCATTCCCGTTCCTTCGGGATAAAAATGCCTGGCTGGCGACTCTAACCTCTTTTCGCGCCACTTTCGCGTTTGTACCAGGATAGAAATCCGGGGAGCGACAGCAAGAAATGCATAAAACTGTAAAGGAAAGCAATAAATAAAGCTGTACAGAAAGAAATAAATAAAACAAATAAATGAGCACAAGTAGGACATAACACCCCCGTAAACACAAATCAAACAAGCGCTAGGAGGAACCCACAAAAAGAACCAGAAGCCCTGGTTGCAATATAAGGATCCCCAGCAGAGTCGCCAAGCTCTCGCTCCCACTAAAAGACACCCGGTCAGATAGGGTACAGACGCGAACGGTCGGCGAAAGAGAAGATGAAAATGAAGGTGAATAGAGTCACCAGCTAGGAATTTTTATCCCGAAGGAAAGGTAATGCTGCATAAACCAAGAAAGATATGGATAAGACGGTCGCGAACCAGAGAAACTGAGAAAGGGGGTTGGTTACAACCTGGGAAGGTGTTAGCACCCAGATTGTCCGTCGTACTCGACAGGATCCACGCTTGAAAGTTTTGTGTTTAAAGGGGTAGTGTCTGTGCTATCTGTGTGCAAAAGCTGGAAAAGAATATACAAGTGTCAGTGCAAGAAAGTGAAGTGAGGTGCTCATGAATGAGGCTTAAAGGAGAATGCTGGAAGAGGGGGAAGAGACAGAGACTTTTGTTCGATAACTGTTAAGTTATGCCTACGTATCCTCTCGTGCAATGAGGAAGTCAGAACACCGTAGTTCGACTCAAAGGGACTGAAAGACAAATTTGACTGTGAACTGCTTGCTTGCCTATGCTCAAGTGTATGACTCGTCTGGCTCGAGTGCTAACTGTCTTGCATTAGACGGAAGAAGCAAGTTCTCGTTTATGAGTGAAGATGATGAGAAAAGAATCCCGAAGGAGACGATTATTGTTTGTTTTTGTGTTTTCAATCTTTTATTTGTTTTTGGTGTTTTGCATAAGTTAATGAGCTTAAGCTTAAACCAAGGGTTAGTAAACTCATCATATCCTCCCTTTGATTAGGGATAATGAGAATACCTTAAGTATGAGATAAACATCTCAACTTAATTACCATGATGATGTAGGATTAAGATCATTAACCTACTTGTGATTATTTAGATGTTTTTGGGTTTTTGTTTAGTGTTAGGTAATGAGTTTAAGCCATAATCAAGGATTAGTGAACCCATTACACCATCCTAATAGAAGGATAATAGATGAGAGCACTTAAGCTGAGGAAGATACCTCAACTTAATCCATGATTAGGGATTAACCTCATGACAAAACAAGCCTTTATTAAAGTGGATTTTAATTAAGAGTGAGATTAAGAAGTGAGTTTTAAGTTTGTAAGACAAACTTGAGGGGGACTTGTCCATTAACACTAGGGTTAGTCATTCTTAACCAATAAAGGAAGAATTAGAACCCTAATGCAAGGCCCAAGTTACAAGCTATTGTCTTAGTGGTTATTAAGATGGATTAATTAAGAGGTTTAAACAAATTAAGGGTTTAACACTTAGGATTAAAGTTATACACTCCATCCTAAGATAAGGATGCAGGCACAACCCTAATCACAAAGTCTTAAAACCTTAAAGGTTTAGTCTCTAATGATGAGATGAGAAGAGAGACACAAAGAAGACACAAATGTAAAAGCTAAGGGGGACTAATCAAAACCCTAATTATTGTCATGCTTGGATGTTCCTATGGTTTGTAAGGCTTGAGAAAGATCTTCAGAGAAGCCACCAATGGAAGAAGCAGGTGAAAGGAGGAGAAGTAGAAGAAATAAGTTACTTACTTCACTGAAGAAGATAAGTAACTTGGAGAAAGAAAGTGAATGATGAACATGAATGAGCAAGCTCACTCTAAAGCAAAGAAAAATGCAGCAATGAGGCTTATGAAGAATGAGAAGAGAAATGAGAAGTGAAGGTAAATTCACTTCTCAAATTACTTACCACCTGAAAGGGTTAGCATAAAGGAAAGAAATGAAATGAAAATGAAATGTATGTGTCGTACCTCGGAAAATACGATCCTCGCGAATGAGATCGCGGCTGGGCTGACTTGAGAGTCGCCACCTAATTTTGATTTATTCCCATAGAGGGAAAGGGAAAATATAGATAAAACCCGGGAAGAAAGGATAAAGACAAGGTCGTCGGAACCATTGCCTGGGTTCGGAAGTCGGTTATGCAGGGGGAAGGTATTAGCACCCCCTACATCCATCGTACTCGATGGGAACCTTCTAAGTTGTCACGCGCGAAAGGATGTCTATGCCTAATGAATTACTTGCTAAAAGGGGAAAAGAGTTTAAATTTTATTATCTTTCTTTAACGAAAGGATTTAGGAGTCGAATTGTACTAAAGACTATGGGTAGTTTATTCCGAACCAACAAACCAAGTGTCTTGCGACGGAATAATCGGAGCGAATAACGAGAGCTCGTAATCCTCCTTTCTACCACTTAAGGCTCATGGCGTACAATTTTTCTCATATTATTAAAGTATTTTATTACCTAAGACCACTTGACGTTGGATCAAGGTTTTGGATTTAAAAGAAACATCTTGGTAGGTCGATTGCGAGGCATAAAGCGATCGCGAAGGGTGAATGCAAAATGGATGTTAAGGGTTAAATGGTTACGCGAGATCTAGTCTTAATCCTAAGCTAATGCGGAGCCGTTGAAGCTCGAATTAAACAGAAAGCGTCGAAATTTAGCTATTTAACTGTCTTAGAATCGATTCCAAGTTAGAATCATTCTATGAGAAGTCGAGCGTTACTTTATAATCAAATAATTATTTAAATAAAAGAAATGCGATAAAAAAATACAATTGGTCTCATATTGATCTAAATGACACCGATTTGTCGAAATCGAACGTTTAGATCGTTTGTTATATCATCGACCATAAAAATAAAATAAAGTCGAAATAATAATAAAATAAGAGTTTGGCCTCATATTTAATTTTAATAACGTCGATTTATTCGAAATCGAATATTTAAATATTTATTCATCGGCCAAAATAAAATAAATTGAGATAATGAGAAATAATAAGGAAAATAAACGCGTGGCCACAAATTTGGGGATAACGTCGATTTATTAGAAATCGAATATCACCATTTATCATTGACCGATTAAATAATAAAGTCGATAAATAATAATGGATCTAAAATTAATTAGAAACCATAAAAATAATAGGAAACAGTCTCATATCGATTCGGACAACATCAATAAATTGAATGTCGCAAATCGGATAATAATATCATAGACCAATAATAATAAAGCATAAATCGAGAAATCGATAAATGATAAAGAAATAGAAAATGGCCTCAAATTGGTTTAGACAACGTTAACAAAGTCAAATGTCAATAAACCATCTATTCCTATCATAGGCCCATATAATAAATAAAAAATAATGAGAAAATAATAAAATCGGTCTCAATTTAATGGATAACGTCGATTAAATAAGCGAATATCTCACTTTATCATTAACCGAATAATAAAATACAATAGTGAATAAAATAATAAAATCGGTCTCAATTTAATGGATAACGTCGATTAAATAATCGAATATCATATTTTATCATTAACCGAATAAATCGAATAATCGATTAAATAATAGCAAAAAAATAAAAATGGCCTCATAACAACTTTGATAACGTCGATTTAAAATCGAATATCGAAAAAGTTATAATTATATCATTGGCCCAAAAATAAAAGATTGAAAAATGAAAATATTAACTATCAAAATGAAACAACCATATCCTCAACAATCCAAAATCAGTATAAAAACCTGAAAAATATATATCTATAAGGAAAAGAAATAAAAATAAAATAAAAATAAATAAAAAAAACTAAAACTAGGGGGAGTAATTGGACTGTGATGTGTGATGGAAAGAAGTTGAACGTGAGCCGAAGCCCAACTACATTCCATAAATTACAAACCTAAATCTAATGATAAAAAATAAATGAATAATAATAAAAAAGAGGAAACACAGTATAAGGATATGCATAACAAAAAACAAAAGCAGAAGAAAACAAAACGAATCAAATGGAAAAAAAATAGAGCACCCACCCTATGAAGCGCGCGGCGGCGAACCGGATTCGAAACCCGCGATTCGGTTTCGACTCACAGGCTCATCATCCTCACGACTCCTGGCAGCGGATCACGATGGTTTCAACGGCGGTTGTTTCTCGCAATCTGCTTCGATCTGTTTCACTCGAGCTCTCTCGGTGCGTTCTGCGTTTACGATTTGGTTTCCTGGATTCGCTCGCTCATCTCTCAGTTCTTTTGGTTTCAAGTTTGCTCAAACCACTCTGCTGCGTTTTCGATCCGTCTCTGGTTCGAAGGTTTGCGATCTGTTTCGTCGGTTCTCTCTTTCTCACTCTTCTTTCTGCTTTTGGTTTATTATGGAAGGGTGGTTTTATGAAGGCTCTATGTGTGTTTGTTTTTGAAAGTTTATTGGAGGATTTGAAAGATGTTGGTGTTTCGAAAATGGTTTTATGTTGATTTTGATTTGAAAATAATGGTAGGTGATTGGTGTTGTGTTGAAGAAGAGGAAATATTTATGATGGTTATGGTATGTGCGGTTTGGAGGTGTTAAGGATGAACGTTGAAAGGCACAATGAAGGTTAAGCTTTTTGTGTGGTATGGTTGTGATAGATTTGTGGTTTGTGATGTTACTGTGGAACTAAATATGAAGGTTAAAGATTGAACAAGCTAATTGCAGAGGTTTTATCAAAACCTCCTCCTGAGAGTGAGAGTGAGAGTGAAGCTTTATTATAGAAGTTTGAAAGGGTGAAATGGGAATTGGAATGAGAAATTTGGTTGTTGCAAAATCATGTGCGTATCGTTAGAAATCATTAGGTGGTGGAGATGCGATTTGTGCGTGCTGTTAAGGCTAGAAAATGGAATTTGCGAGTGGATGCGTGATGGAATGTGAGTGCGTATACATTTTTTTTCCGTTCAATTTATGCAGATGGTGTGTATAGGTGGGGTGCATTGCGTTCTTACGGAAGGATATTGTGCAATAATAAAGAAGTGGTAGCAACTGTTATGTTGTACAATTAATAGTTGGCTGGAGAAACAAAAAAAAGTGGGTCACGGTTTTTTTTTACGAAAACAAAAAGGAACTTTATAAAACAATAAAATAGTAATAATAAATAATAACATAATCAATATTAATAGTAAAATAATAATAATGATGAAAGTAAATAAAAAAACAATTATAGTACAAATAAAATAAAATAATAGTAAGTAATAATATCTATAATAATAAATAAGTATGAATAAAGATAAAATTGGTTTATGGTATGAAAGTAAATAATAAAAAGAAGCTTAGAAATTGAAATGAAAATGGACAACAAATATGGACCAGATTAAAAAAAGTGAATGGTAACTCTTCTATAAAACACCGAAATCCGGCCAACAATGCATCCACACTTCGTCTGATGAAACTCAAACATGCGGAAACTGAAATAACATTTTTTATTTTTCTGAATAATAAAAAAGTAAGTATGCAGGTAGGAAAAATTCGGGGTATGACAGTATGCAAAGAGAAAACCAAAACCAGGAGCAAACACATGATGCAAATGGTGCTATGAGATGATGCAAAGGCATGTCAAGTGTTATGAATGTTCATACAAAGAGGAAGAATGCAAATGAAGCATGTAGGAAGCATGAAAACACATGTATGCTTATGAAATGAAATGGATGCAAAGTATGGAAAATGTATGAATAAATAAATGACCAAGCAATGTTCAAGAAATGTCTTAAGATGTCTAAGATGGCATGCAAATGCTTAGAATGTCATGGCAAGCTCACATGTTCATGCAATGCAATGTAAGATGCAAGTATGGATGCAATATTAGGGTTACATGAAAGGATGAGATGCAAATGTCAAAAACAGAAGCAAATCACAAGATAAAAAATTGCAAATGAACTCAAAGGAACCCTAACCCCATATGATATTGTAAACACCCCAAATTTTCCCTCACCCATTCACACCATGGCTTGTGATCATTTCATATGCATAAACACAATCATACCATCTCACATTGCATTTTGATCCACTGCATTGGTTCTAAGTCATCTGCATCTAGGGTTTGTGATCTGAGCAGTCCAAGAGCCTCTTGAGCCACTCCAAAGGTCATCAATCACTTCAAAGAGGTCCATGTGTGTTCAAGTATCATATTATATCCTCTCAAAGTCAAGAATGCCAAAGAATCACAAGAACTGGGTTTGGTATGGAAGCAGAGCCAGGTTTAACTGCACAGATGACCTGAAATTAGGGTTTTGGTTTCAGAGGCCATAACTTCAAATTTTTTGGTCATTCTTGTTTCTATTGGTATCTATATGGTATAGGGAGTATGCATATCAATTTTCATGAAGAAATTCCATGGGGAAGTCATCTGATCAAGAGTTGACTTTTCAGACAAGTCAGTGCAAAATCAGGGCATCTGAGGCCCCCAATGACCCAACCAAGGGGTGATCTTCATCATTTTGAGTGTATTTGATCTTTATTTGATCATGGAAGAAGTTTGAAGTTCACAAAATTCAAGAATTACAAGTTTTTGCAAAGTTGACTTTTTGGGTTAAGTTTGACTTTTCATGAAAATGTCATTTTATGCAACTTTTTCAACCCTTACTTTTTGATCCAAAAATGCTTCAAATGGAAAAACTTTGGTCATGAAAGTTGTAGATTAGATCTTTCCCTTTTCAAAAAGTACAAGAACATGACCTAATTCATTTTGGATCAAAAGTTATGGTTTGTCAAAGTTGGCAAAAATCACTAAATTTCAAGTTATGCACCAAATGGAAAACTTGCAAGACTTTGTACCAAGGCAATTTGTGACTTCTAATTGATGTCAAACCATTACACAAACATCACATGTGACCTAAAAATCAGAATGGGCCAAGGGTTTCTCATTTGTTTGGCCTTTGGAGCAAGATATTTTCATGAAGATTCAAAAGCAAGCAAGTTGCAAAAGCTCATGATCACTTCCATCCACTTGCTGCCTATGTTGCTGAACCAGCCCTAGCCTTTCCCCTCACCTTGCTGCGCAGCCCACACCCCTTGTACCAAGCTAGAACATGACCCATGCTTTCTCTTACATAAAGTTGACAATTTGCAAAAAAGCACCATACCAATCAATAAAGGGCAGGTCACATCATCTGACCAATAAGATTTGTTTATGTGGATCAAATGCAAGCTAAACATCACAAGAAGCCAGCCTGAAACTCACCAGAACTCACCATTCACAAACTCTCTCCAACTTGCATTTTCTTTCGAAACACCTTCCACAGGCCACAAACATACAAACAAACTCCACCAATCATCTCACCATACTTCACTGAACACAAACCAACACTCACAAGAGCCTGAAACCAGCAAGAACATCACTTCCTCATTTTCACTCTCAAGAGCAAAACCCTTCGAAACTCAGCATACAAGCCACAAACACCTAAACAAACTCCACAGACCTTCTCCACTCATCATCCTGATCACAAAGAACCCCTCACCATTGCCAGAAACAGCCTGAATCCAAAACACGATTCCCACCTGAGCTTGAACAGAACTTGTTCAAACTCTCAAACCAGCCAACATAAACTCTTGCTAAGCATTCAGACATCATCAAGGGACCAAAGGGGGTGGTTTGCATCAAAGGAAGAGGTCAGAATGTTGCAGAACTGAAAGCTTCAAAACTCAGGTAGCTCAAGAACTTTTTTTCCAGAAATGAATTTTTAAGTTCTCAATAGCTTCTGCATGCTTCCCTGATCATGAATATGTCATTGGTTTTGAAAATGGTGAAGAAATGAGAGTTTAATCATGTTCTGAAATTTTTGCCCTAGAAACTATTTTGATTCGATTCCCTCTGATTATGAATGATAAATGATGTTTGAGTGAGGGGTTTGATTCGTTTTAGGGTGGGGATGATTTCTGGATAGTTAGTTTTCATTTTCGTAACGTGTAGCATGATTTAGCATTTTGATTCGCCGGAGAAGATGACCGGAACCACTGTTCCGGTCATCTGAAAGTAATTAGGGTTTGCTTAATTAGGGCTAAGTGTAATTAAGTCAGTTTGAATGTGAGCCGTCCAAACCCGCGCGCAGTCAACTCCCGCCCTTGCCAGTTTGAATTTCGTCCATTGGATCTGATTACTTTCTATTTTTCAGTTTAAAAATCATTTTATTTTCATATTATTTCATTTGTTTTCCATAATTTATTTAAAATAGTAAAAACCATTTAAAAATTATGAAATTTTTTGTCAAGAGTTTCATTAATTTTTAAAACCCAAAAATATTTTTATTTTCATTTTTAGAATTAAAAAAGTATTTTTAAATATTTAAAAGTTTCTTTTTAGTTAATTAATGAGAATTAATTGATTAAAAATACTTTTAGGTATTTAAAAATCACCAAAAAATTCATGAAACCTTTAAAAACATTTAGAAACATTGTCCAACCCTCAAACCAAATTTCTTTTTTGATCTTGATGCATTTTGAGAATTTTTCATGGAATTAAAATCATTTTTATGCATTATTTTGATCCAAACTTCCAAAAATCATTTCTGCCTAACCCTAAAGAGTTGGACTTTGATTCTTTTTGCATTGCATTGTGTTTAGAATGTAGTTTGTGAGATTAAATGGCCATGATTTGATCTTTCATTTTCAATTTGTTTGGTAATTTTCTTGTTAAGGAACCCTAAAACCCTAGAAAACTTAGGAAAATCATATCTTGAGTTAGGTTAAGAGTTGAGACCTCTCCTTTGGGCAGTGAGTCAGTATAGGTCTAGGGATCCTTTGAGTGCATTTTCAATTTTTTGTAATGTTGTTTACTTCTGATTTTGGTTTGTGTTTGTTGTATTGTTCATAAACCCTATTTTGGGCTTTCATATGCATCCATTTTGCATTTGCTTGCACAACTTGACTTGCCATGATATTTTATGCATCCATGTGATTCATTTAACATCATAAGACATATTGAAAGCATGTTTGATCATTACATCTTGCATTTGCCATGTTGTATGCCATATGCATCTCATAACTTTTCATGTATGTTCATGTGTCTTAACTTGCTTCATTTGCATCCATAAGCTTGCATGATCATCCCCATGTGTTGTTTCATGTTTGTAGCATCCCATGGCATTATTAACATCATGAATATGCTTCTGGTTTGGCTTTTCATCATAACATTTCATCTCATTTTGCATTGCATTGCATTTCCTTTTCTAACTTTTCAGGTGGTAAGTAACTTTGAGAAGTGAATTTGCCTTCACTTCTCATAACTTCTCTTCATCTCTTTTATGCATCCTTGCTGCATTTTTGTATGTGTTTGAGTTTGAGCTTGCTCATTCTTCTTCTTCCCACTTCCTTCTTCAAGTGACTTGACTTCTTGAATGAAGCAAGTTGCTTTGCTTCTCTTGGCTCCTTTCATCTGCTTCCTGGTGGTTCCTTTGAAGATTTCTTTTGTAAACCTCACAAACTTTAGGAACAACCAAGCATGACAATGATTAGGGTTTTGATTAGTCTCCCCTCTTAGTTTTGCCTTTGTGTCTCCTTGAGTCTTCTCTCCTCACCTCATAATCAGGGACTAAACCCTAAAGGCTTTAAGGCTTTGTGATTAAGCTTATGCCTGCATCCTTCTATTAGGATGGAGTGTATAACTTTAATCCTAAGTGTTAAACCCTTAATGTGTTTAAATCTCTTAATCAATTCACTTAATAATCATCAAAGACATCACACTTGTAACTTGGGCCTTGCATTAGGGTTCTAATTCTTCCTTAATTGGTTAAGAAGGACTAACCCTAGTGTTAATGGACAAGTCCCCCTCAAGTTGTCTTACAAATCATAAAATCCACTTCATCATCATATCATTAAATAAAATCCACTTAATAAAGGCATTGTTTTGTCATGAGTTTAATCCCTAATCATGGATTAAGTTGAGGAGCTTTCTTCAGCTTAAACATTCTCATCTATTATCCTTCTATTAGGATGGTGTAATGAGTCTGTTTAATCCCTGATTATGGCTTATTCTCATTACTCAACACTAAACAAAAACAACAAAAACATCTAAATAATAACAAGTAGGTTAATGATCTTAATCCTACACCATGGTGATTAAGTGTGAGAATCTGACTTCACACTTAAGGTATTCTCATTACCCCTAATCAGAGGGAAGATGTGATGAGTTTACCAACCCATTGGTTTAGGCTTAAGCTCATTATCTTATGACAAACTTTCAAAATCAATAAAAGACTGAAAACACAAAAAACAAACAATAATCGTCTCCTTCGGGATTCTTTTCTCATCTCACTCACTCACAAACGAGAACTTGCTTCTTCCGTCTAATGCAAGACAGTTTGCACCTGAGCCAGACAGGTCATACACTTGAGCATAGACAAGCAAGCAGTTCACAGGTCAATTCATCTTTCAGTCTCTTTGGGTCGAACTACGGTGTTCTGACTTCCTCATTGCACGAGAGGATACGTAGGCATAACTTAACAGTTATCGAACAAAAGTCTCTGTATATTCCCTTTCCTTCCAGCATTATTCTTTTTAGCCTCATGATCTTGAGCAATTCATTCTCATTCCTACACTGACACATCATTTATACACTTCACACTTCTTTTACACTGACACCTGTACACTTTCTTCCAGCCTCTTTATACACAAATTGCACTGACACTACCCCTTTAAAACACAAGTCTTTTAAGCGTGGATCCCGTCGAGTACGGCGGACAATCTGGGTGCTAATACCTTCCCAGGTTGTAACCAACCCCCTTTCTTAGTCTCTCTGATTCGCGACCGTCTTATCCATATCTTTTTCTAGGTCTATGCAGCATTGCCTTTCCTCCGGGATAAAAATGCCTAGCTGGCGACTCTATTCATCTCCAGTGAGTTCACGGCTGTGTGTTCTCATTGTCCCTCTCGCTGACCGTTCGCGTCTGTACCTTTATTTGGGCCGGTCCCATCTATCGGGAGCGACAGCTTGGCGACTCTGCTGGGGACCCTTATACTGCAACCAGGGCTTCTGGTTCTTTTTGTGGGTTCCTCCTAGCGTTTGATTGATTTGTGTTTATTGGGGTGTTATGTGCTTATTTGTGTTTGTATATTTGTATTTATTTTTGCTTTATGTACAGTTGCTTTACTGCTTTCTTTATAGCTTTATGCATATATCATATTGTCATACTGTGCTGCTGGCTGGATCTGTTTGTTTGCTTTGGTGGGTGGGTGTTCCATTGAGAGTTAAGGTCCTATACCTGGGACCTGAGTGACACCTAGGCTAGAGTGGTTCATACTCTTTCCCATTCCATCTCGGTCTGGTGCGGGAATATGAAACACGGTTCAGATATGGGTTTCTTCTTGAGAACTCTGTGTTGCAGATTTCCTGCAATGCTAGGGCTATCTGGGAAGCCTGCTAAGTCTGGATGACCTTTAGTATTGACCTTCAGAAACTGAGGTGAATTAGAGGAGGAACTTTTATGGTTATCGTAAACACTGTACCTCCGGGTTAGAAGTGTTTACACTTCTCATAACTGATCCAAGTCTGAGGATCCTTGTTTTAGAACACCACCTGTGAGGGGGGTTGGGCTGTTTACAGGTTTGCAGGTACCCTTGGCCTCAACATACCTTGTTACTTTGTTTGATTAAGAGTACTCCATGTTGGAACAGTTCTTGTGATTTTAAACCCTGGACATGTGACTCTTTATTTGAGTCCCCCACCTCGGTTACTGGACTTATAGACCTCCATCTGGATTTCTTGAACATACCTGGACTTATATCGGAGCATTTGATCAGATCCAGCTCAGTCACAAACCCTTGCATATCATTTGCATACATCCTCATTGCATCATTTTGACATTTGTTTATTTGTTTTTCAGGGTATCCATCTTCATTTTTGGCTTGGTTTTGACCCCATCATCAGTATAGACCTATCTTCATCAGCATCTGCTTCAGCTATCAGCTACCTGCTTCAGTCACCTGCACCAGCCAATCAGTGGCCCATCTTTCAGTGTTATCATCAGCACCTGTCTCAACTCATCCTCAACATCATGGCACCTAAAAAGAGTAACATCACCTACCACTTCTTCCAGCCTGAGCTATCTGACATCAGGAGGATTCAGACCCTGATCACTCCAGACCATATACCACTCTTTAGGGAACACTATGGAGACATACTTGATGTGGTTATGGATTTGGACCCTTCACAGAGGAGCCTGATTCATACTTGCCTTCAGTTTTATGATCCCCCACTGAGGTGTTTCACTTTTCAGGACTTTCAGTTGGGCCCTTTATTGGAAGAATACTCATCATTGGTTGGTATACCTATCAGGGGTGGAGTCCCTTTCAACCCTGAGATGGTCTTTCCTGGTAATGAAGAGGTAGCAAAGGCATTGCATCTGGAACCAGTTCTGATTGGGCAACATATGACTACTAAGGCTGGAATCTCTGGCCTGCATCTGGATTTCTTAATCTCTCAAGCTACCCTGAAAGCTTCTTTGGGAGAGTGGAAAGCAGTCTGTGCTTTATTGGCCCTGAGCATATATGGGATTATATTATTTGCAGATGAGCCTAGATTCATTAGCAAGAATGCAATCCATCTTTTCATCCTGAGGAACCCAGTGCCCACTTTATTGGGGGATCTCTACTATTCAGTGCACCAGAGGAATGAAAAGCAGAGGGGAAGATTAGTGAGGTGTTGTGCTCCTTTGTTCCATACTTGGCTTCTCAAGCATTTGCCCAAGACAGATGCATTTTTGAATCCTCATCAGCAGAGAAACTGGGCTAGAAGACTCACTGCTCTGACTTCAGCTGATATCAGGTGGTGCACTCAAAGCACAAAGGGCAGGGATATCATCACCAGTTGTGGGCATTTCCCCAATGTACCCCTGATAGGAGTTAAAGGTAGCATTAATTACAACCCTCTGCTGTTCAAGAGACAACTGGGCTATGCACTGGTCCACACTCCTAAGGCACAAGACTTGGTTGAGACTCTTTATTGTGAGAACAAGCCTAATCTGGCTATTGTTAGGCAGGCAGCCTGGGCCTGGGACAATGTTCAAACTAAAGGAGTAACCATTCTGGGGAAGTGCAACAATGTAGCATCAGCACAGTACCATGAGTGGTCCCATGCCAGGGCTCAATTCTCTGGAATGCCCTTTACCATGGAGGATATGCCTGGATCATCCTCAGCACCACCCCCTGCCACTGTCAGTTTGGAGGAGTTTGAGGGTTTAAAAGAGAGAAATGAGAAGTTGACTCAGGCTTTGCAGAAGACCCTCCGGGAGAGGAGTGATGGTAGGTTGGACATTGAGAGGTTGGAGAAGCTGAGAGTAGAGCATCTGGAAAAAATTGAGAAGTCTGAGGATTACATCAAGAAGTCTAGGGCTGGAGAACAAATTCTGAAGAATGCTTGCAAGGAAGCCCAGTTCCAGAAAGCCAGGACAGACTTGTATCTAAAGGAGAGTCAAGCTAGGTGGGTCAGGATCACCGAAGCTCGTACTCTGGAAGATAAGAGGACTCAAGACAAGATAGAGCAGTTGGAAGCTAGTGCAAAAGAGCAGCAGGAAGCCCTGGCAGCAGCCCAGAGGGAAATATCAGAGCTGAAGATCAGAGCGGGAGTGAAGAGGTCAAAGGACCAAAGTCAGCACAAGAAGCTAACTGCAGCTGTTACTACCCGAAACCTCCTTATCAGGAATCTCACGGAGCGCCCAGCTGATCCTGTGACCGAAGCACTTCTTAAGGAAGTTCGGGAGGATGAGTTTGGTCTTGGTGTTTGACCATTTGCTTGTTGTTGCTTTCATTCCATGTACTTTTATTTTCTTGTAATATATTTTGACCCCTCAGAGGGCTTGTATTTGTAAACAAACTATGTACCATTTGCCTTTTGTAATATATGTATCAGTTTGTTCCATCCAAGTTTACTTCAAAAGCAACATCAACAGCATCTTCAAAGGTCTGGAAGGGTCAAAACTGAATGCCAAGCCGGATACCTTGAAAACAAATAGGCATACTGCATTGCATGCTAACGCTTTGTTTGTTTTGTAGGTTTTTGTTTTATTGTTGCTAACTCTGTTGTGATGTTCAGGAACTATTGCTCGACGCCGGGTATTTCCCCTCAACCGTCCACACCGATATCCAACCCGTAACAACCTTCCGGGCATACAAATGGATCAGGTACAACAGGACCTTGCAGAGGTTAGAAACCAAATGGCAAACGAAAGATTGGAAATGAGAACCCAGATGACGCAGTTTATGGAAGTGATGAACAACATGGCTCAGAGCCAAGAAAGATTGAGAGCAATGGTGGAAAGGCAGAATCAAGAGGATCCCCATATAGGGACTGCTGGCACAAGCAATAATGAGAGGGTCCAACCTCATGTCAACCCCCCGGTATTTGGACCCCACCTTCATCCAGAGGTCAACATTCCTGCAAATGTTCAAGGGACTGCCACTGCAGGTAGAGTGCTGCAAGAAGACCCCCAGGAGGATCAGTTCACAGTAATGGGTGCTAGGGAGGAAGCTTATGACAGAAGGCTGGATGAGATAGCTGAGAAATTAAGATCCTTGGAGTCTCAAAACTCTTTGGGTTTCGATGTTATGGACATGGGCTTGGTGGACGGGGTCAGGATTCCCCATAAGTTTAAGCCTCCTTGTTTTGAGAAATACAACGGGACTTCATGCCCCCGGACCCACTTACAGTCCTTTCTGGGGAGGCTGAAGGCCTATACCATGGACGAGAAGCTATGGATGTTTTATTTTGAGGATAGCCTGACGGGAGCTTCAAGAGAATGGTACTCTCATCTGACAAGAGCAACTATCAGGTGTTGGAAGGACCTGGCAGAGGCCTTTATCAGACAGTATCAGTACAACTTAGATATGGCACCCAACAGGACCCTCCTAATGGGAATGTCACAGTCGTCAAGAGAAAGTTTTCGAGAGTATGCCCAGAGATGGAGGCAATTGGCTGCTGCTGTTCAGCCACCTATGTCAGAGAGGGAGATGGCAGATATGTTTATGAACACCCTCCAAGGAACATACATCGACAGGCTAGCTGCCTTCTCTTCCACTAGCTTTGCAGATGTTGTTATAGCTGGAGAGAGAATTGAGAGCTTGTTAAAAATGGGCAAAATCTCTGACAACGGTGCCGGCTCATCCAGCAATACAAGGAAGCCTTTTGCAGGCCCAAGAAGAACTGGTGAAACCAATGCTATCCATGCCAACAGGGGCAGACCCCAATATGTTCATAGGTCTGTGGCAGCAGTCACCATTCCCGCTCCAGCTCATCCACAACCAGCTTATCAACCTCCGCAACAAAATTATCAGCAACAACTTCAGTACCAGCAACAAGCTCAGTATCCTCCGAGAAACTACAACAACACCAACAACAACAATCAGCAAAGACCATTCCAACAGAGACCTTCTCAGGCCAATAGGGTGATTGATCCGATCCCTATGCCCTATGCAACACTATTGCCACAACTCCTGAAACTCAACCTAGTTGAGCTAAGGACGTTGGCACCTCCAGATCCTAATAGTCTACCCAGGAATTATGACTCCAACGCCAGATGTGCTTTTCATTCAAATGCACCTGGCCACAGTACAGAAAAGTGCAGAGCTTTGCACATGAAGGTACAAGACTTGGTAGACTCTAAGGCTCTGAATTTTGCACCACCACCCAATGTTAACAAGAACCCTATGCCAAACCATGGTGGTCCCAGAATCAATGCTATTGAAGAAGACAAGCCGTCTTACTTGATAACCAGCGTGGGTCAGATTCGGACACCGTTGGTAGAGATTAAGGCTCAACTCCTCGAATGTCAAATGTTCCCGGGATGTGAGCTAGGGTGTGCCTACTGCAATATTTTAGTGAATGGTTGTGATAACTTGAGGAATGGTATAGATGGTCTCATCCAGAGTGGCCTGCTTCAAATTACAACATCAATTCCAACAAATCCAGCAACCTCATCAGCAACAATTCCAGTATCTCCTACAACTACAACAACCATTGTTCCCGACAACTCTTCGGTTTCATCAACAAATACTTCATCTGTCATCTCAACTGACCAGATATCAATGAACATTCCTTCTACAACTTCAGCACCACTTCACTTTGAATCTCCTACAACAACAACACCCATCCTTCCAACAATGTCTCCTACAACATCAACAACAAACCATGAAGATGTCTCAACAGTTACAATTTATTATGATCCTGAAAATGATTCTGCCTACAACTCACAAAGTGCTACTCCCATCAGAGCACCAGTCACAATATACTATGATCCACAGACTATCACAGTCCCTTCTGCAGCTGCCATCAGTCCAGTCACTATTACAGTGCCTGGGCCAGTACCTTATGAAAGCAGTAATGCCATCCCCTGGCATTACGGCTCTGATCTATACTGCGAAGGACAGAAAATCACTTTTGAATCATCAACCCCTGCACCACAAATAGACAATGTGGGAGGAGGCGGAGGCTTCACTCGAAGCGGACGTCTCTTTGCTCCACAAATTCAAAGACCCACTGCCGAAGCAGAAGCTGCTGCCAAGGCAAAAGGGAAAAGCTTGGTGCAGGAAGAGCAGATTATTAAGGAAGCTTTGAAAACACCCTTTGATCAGGAAGTTGATGAATTCATGAGAATCATCAAGAAAAGTGATTACAAAATAGTGGATCAGCTTCATCAGACGCCTTCCAAGATCTCAATCCTATCATTGCTTATGTGCTCCGAAGCTCATCGGAACGCATTACTAAAAGTATTGCACGCAGCTTATGTGCCAGAAGAGATCACCGTCAATCAGTTGGAAGCTGTGGTTAGAAATGTTAATGCTAGTCATGGACTAGGGTTCACCAACACTGATTTGACTACAGAAGGCCGCAACCATAACAAGGCTTTGCACATTACCATGGAATGTAAAGGTGCAGTCCTTTCCCATGTGCTGGTAGACATAGGGTCATCCCTCAATGTCTTACCTAAAAAAGCCCTTGTGAAGCTAGAGTATGACGGATTGGCGTTGCGTCCCAGCAACCTGGTAGTGAGAGCCTTCGATGGTTCTAAGAGATCGGTTCTGGGAGAGATTGAGTTGCCCATAACGATTGGCCCACAAACTTTCAAAACGACCTTCTACGTGATGGATATACAGCCTGCCTACAGCTGTCTATTGGGTAGGCCATGGATTCACGCCGCTGGCGCCGTGACCTCAACCCTTCACCAGAAGTTAAAATTCGAGTGGGAGGGTCAAGTCGTTACTATCTGTGGAGAGGAGGATATTTTTGTTAGCCACCTGGCTACCTATAAATACATTGAGATGGATGGGGAGATCCACGAAACAATGAGTCAAGGGTTCGAGGCCTTGAACATAAATGAAACTTCTGCTGTACCTGGAACATCAATGACATCATATCAACAAGCCCGGAAGGTTGTTGAAGAAGGAAATGCCCAAGGCTGGGGCAAACTGTTACCTGTGGAGAAGAAAGAGGATAGATTTGGGTTGGGTTACAAACCAACTCAACAAGATCAAGCAGAGGCTGCAAAGGAGCCCAACTTTGTTAGTGGGGGGATGCTCACCCCCGATGCTGTCAACAATTTGGAAGACGAGGATGAAAGCGACCGCAACCTGGAGAGTTGGATCCGTCCAAAGATCCCGGGGGGCAGTATCTCGAACTCGTCTTCCCAGGAAATTATAAGAGTTACTCATGCAGAGTAATTATTATTTCCTGTATTTTTATAGCATGCATCAAGTCTTGCATCTTGCCCAAGATGACAAGACTCATTTTGTAATCGGGCCATCTGTACTTTTTGTGCAACAAGATTAATCAATGAAATATCAGACATCTTTTTGCAAATGAGTCTTTTTCTTTTCCGCTCACTGTTTTTCCATTTTTCTTTTTGTACAAAAAATAAATGGCAATGTTTTCAAAATGACAACTTTATTTCACTTTTTTAAATAAGAGTAAAATCAATCACTAAAATGAACAAACTGAACCCTTGCAGAGTGTGCCTTCCCGACAGCACCGACAACAGCACGGCTATGACTTCGTATGACTTTGACAATCCGATCAATCAAGCTGATGAAAGGGTTGAAGAAGAATATGAGCTTCCTGAAGAGCTGGCCAGATTGTTAAGACAAGAGGAGAAGGTTATCACCCCTCACCAGGAGGAGGTTGAAACGATCAATCTTGGTACGGATGAAGACGTGAAAGAAGTTAAAATCGGGGCCTGCTTACAAGACTCGGTGAAGAGACAACTGATTGACTTGCTTCAAGAGTATGTGGATGTGTTTGCTTGGTCTTACCAAGATATGCCAGGGTTGGATACCGACATTGTTGTGCACAAGCTGCCTTTAAGAGAAGAATGCCCGCCGGTTAAACAGAAACTGCGCCGTACTCGCCCAGACATGGCAATGAAAATCAAAGAAGAGGTACAAAAGCAATGGGACGCCGGGTTCCTTGCTGTGACTAGCTATCCGCCGTGGGTTGCTAATATAGTACCCGTGCCTAAGAAAGACAGCAAAGTAAGGATGTGTGTTGACTACCGGGATCTGAACAGAGCTAGCCCGAAGGATGACTTCCCTTTACCTCACATTGATGTATTGGTGGATAATACGGCTCAGTTCTCGGTATTCTCCTTCATGGATGGATTTTCAGGATACAATCAGATTAAAATGTCACCTGAAGACATGGAGAAGACAACCTTCATCACACCCTGGGGCACGTTCTGCTACAAGGTAATGCCATTTGGGCTCAAGAATGCCGGTGCGACATATCAACGGGCTATGGTAACATTATTCCACGATATGATCCATAAAGAAATCGAGTGTTATGTGGATGGCATGATTGCCAAGTCCCTCACTGAAGAAGACCATTTGGTAAATCTGCTAAAGTTGTTCAAGCGTCTGAGGAAGTACCAACTGAAGTTGAACCCCAACAAATGCACATTCGGGGTGCGATCTGGTAAGCTGCTGGGATTTATTGTAAGTGAGAAAGGGATTGAAGTTGACCCTGATAAAGTCAAAGCTATTCAAGAGATGCCTGCACCGAAGACAGAGAAAGAAGTTAGAGGTTTCTTAGGTCGATTGAACTACATCTCAAGGTTCATATCTCACCTTACAGCAACATGTGAACCTTTGTTCAAGCTATTGAGAAAAGAACAGACGGTCAGGTGGAACGAGGACTGTCAGAAGGCTTTTGACAAGATCAAGGAATACTTGCAAGAACCCCCAATCCTTATGCCTCCAGTTGAAGGAAGACCTCTGATAATGTACTTGACAGTATTAGAGGAGTCAATGGGGTGTGTGCTGGGCCAACATGACGAGTCTGGTCTAAAAGAGTATGCAATATACTACCTAAGCAAAAAGTTTACCGACTGTGAACAACGTTATTCACTGCTCGAGAAAACTTGCTGTGCTTTAGCGTGGGCTGCTCGCCGACTGAGACAGTACATGTTGACCCACACTACTTTGTTGATCTCAAAGATGGACCCAGTTAAGTACATATTTGAGAAGCCAGCTCTTACCGGACGGGTTGCAAGATGGCAAATGATCCTTACAGAGTATGACATCCAATACACATCTCAGAAAGCCATCAAGGGCAGTGTATTGTCTGAATATCTTGCTGAGCAACCTATTGATGATTACCAGCCTATGAGATTTGACTTCCCTGATGAAGACATCATGTTCATAAAAGCAAAAGATCATGAAGAGCCTGTTCACACTGAAGGGCCTGACACGGAAGAAGAATGGACTATGATGTTTGATGGGGCTGTTAACATGAATGGTCGTGGTGTTGGTGCAATACTCATTACACCTAAAGGAGTTCACATGCCTTTCTCGGCAAAGCTCACTTTCAACTGCACTAACAACGAAGCTGAATACGAAGCTTGCATTATGGGTCTTGAGGAAGCCATTGACCTCAGGATCAAGACTTTAACTGTATTCGGAGATTCAGCTCTGGTAGTCAATCAGACCAACGGCAAATGGTACACCCACCAAGATCATCTGATACCTTACAGGGATTATACAAGGATGTTATTGACTTTCTTTACAACAGTCAAGCTTGAGTATATCCCTCGGGACGAGAATCAGTTTGCAGATGCTCTGGCTACCATTTCATCCATGATCAAAGTTCAAACTGCCAACTTTGTACCTCAAATTTCAGTGTCCAGACTTGACAGACCAGCATATGTGTTCGCAGCAGATGTTGTTAAAGATAACAAGCCTTGGTTCCATGACATTAAATGCTTCTTGGAGGATCAAACATACCCACCTGGGGCATCTTCCAATGATAAGAAGACTTTGAGAAGGCTTGCTGGTAGTTTCTTTCTGAACACTGATGGTTCTCTATACAAGAGGAACTTTGATATGGTACTCCTCAGATGCGTTGATAAGACAGAAGCAGACTTATTAATGCATGAAGTGCACGAAGGATCCTTTGGTACCCATGCGGGGGGGCATGCCATGGCTAAAAAGTTGCTAAGATCAGGATATTACTGGATCACAATGGATGCCGACTGTTGTGCCTATGCCAGAAAATGCCATAAATGCCAGATTTATGCGGATAAGGTGCATGTGCCTCCCAATCCTCTGAATGTGATGTCTTCACCCTGGCCCTTTGCTATGTGGGGCATTGACATGATTGGCAAGATTGAACCGACTGCTTCGAATGGCCACAGATTCATCCTGGTTGCTATTGACTACTTCACCAAGTGGGTTGAAGCAGCATCATATGCAAATGTTACAAGACAAGTGGTAGCCAGATTTCTGAAGAGAGATATCATCTGTCGATACGGAGTTCCCGAGCGAATCATTACTGATAATGGTTCCAATCTAAACAACAAAATGATGGCAGAGCTGTGCCGGGACTTCAAGATTCAGCATCACAATTCTTCTCCTTACAGGCCAAAGATGAACGGCGCTGTTGAGGCAGCAAATAAGAATATCAAGAAGATTGTGCAGAAGATGGTAATCACCTACAAGGACTGGCATGAGATGCTACCATTTGCCTTGCATGGGTACCGAACGTCAATCAGGACATCCACTGGGGCAACACCGTATCAACTTGTGTATGGTATGGAAGCAGTCCTACCGGTTGAAGTTGAATTACCCTCTCTACGGGTATTGATGGATGTTAAGCTGAACGAAGCAGAATGGGTCAGGGCCCGATACGAACAACTGAGTCTGATTGAAGAGAAAAGATTGGCTGCAATCTGTCATGGGCAGTTATATCAGAAAAGAATGAAGAGAGCCTTCGATCAGAAAGTCAGGCACCGAGAGTACCAAGTAGGAGATCTTGTGCTGAAAAGAATCCTTCCTCCTCATACAGACCACAAGGACAAATGGACTCCAAATTATGAAGGACCATTCGTAGTAAAGAAAGTTTTCTCTGGTGGAGCACTGATGCTCAGCACCATGGATGGTGAAGATTTCCCGTCCCCTGTGAATTCAGATGCAGTTAAAAAATACTTCGCATAAAAATGACCCGCTGGACACAAAAACAGAATGTAAGTCCAGGAAAAAATAGGGCATCCCGGCGAGTCAAAAACAGAATAAAAGACTCGGGCAAAAATAAGGGAAAATAAACAAAAATGTACACCCGCTGAGTTGAAAAGCCGCATTGGACAGCTCAGGCAAAAATGGGTATCCCGATGGATTGAAAACCCGGAAGGGCGATTCATGCAAAATAAGGGAGTAAGCGAACAACTGCATTTTGAAATTCGTCTGTAGCGTTTACAACTTGGTAAGCTTCGAAAGGATCAAGCTTCAATCGGAATCAGCCCTCTTCAGAAAGCAAGACGAGAAGAACGTCAAATGTCATACGAATCATAGCAAAAGAGGAAGCTCCTTAAAGCGTCGTCAACATTGCCAGCATTTTGTTTCTCAATTTGTAACAATCTCTTCATTTCAGGGGATTTGTTTCTTTGACTGTATCGCGCCAATTCAGGGCATATGAATTAATAAAATCAGATTTTCAGTCATGTCTCGTCTTGTACATTTTTATTTTTGCAAAAGAATGTCTGATGTCTTAAGAAAAAAAACTGATTGCACAGAATACAAATGTTTATCTTCAAAAGTAAAAACGCATGCTTGCAGGAAATATACTTACTCTCAGAAGCGTCTAACTCCTATGACGGAATCCGGTAAGGGATACCTCGGGATTATTTGTGCGTTTCTATATCTTTGCAGGATTGCGGGCATCCAGAATGCAACTCGGGGCATGCAAGCTTCATTCCAGCAAGCTGGCAAATCAAGGCTCACCCAGTCTTGGACACTCAAAGTGTTTTCTCCCCAGCCGAGTTGCCACTTATTACCTATCCCCACCAGAGTTGCCAGGCATCATTTCTCCAACAGGGCAGTACCGGAAGGCGCCCTTATCCCCGGCTGAGTCAAGAATCCTCCTCAACGGAATCTTTAGGGAGATCTTTCAGTGATTTCTCTTTCTCCCCAGCCGAGTTGCCATTTCATCCTCAGCCGAGTACGAAAGTCAGGGAACCATCTCCCCACAGAGCTTCAGCCTCTATCCAGAAGAGCAACGCATGAAGGATCACAACAGAGTGAAGAAAGCTTCTACAAACCCCAGCTGGGTCCCCCCAGTACAAGGATGGGTCTATCAGTGACCTACATCCCCAAGCAGATATCATCTCATTAGATCTACCAATGATCTCACTCCCAGCTGGGATGTCCCCTTCAAACAAGCTCGACCGGAGATCTTCGCAGCAACGGGATCCGGATCCCGGTTTGGTATCTTTGCATAATCATGGCATGTGCATCATATTCACCCACAGAGCGTAGCATTCCGTCTAGCACGGAGCATTACGGCAAAAATCAAACATATAGCATATTCATAAGCCATGTTTTCGAATCAACACCTGTGAATAATGACAATCCATCAATATACAGAATACTTCCCCCAAATCCCCAGCGGAGGTTCCCCAGCAAAATCAGTTGCCTCACATCCACAAACACCAGTATATATATTCCCTTTGACACCCGTCCGTGTCATCACTCCCCAGTAAAGTCGCCCGAACACCCTGTACAAACAATAACACTCGTATTACAGATACTTTTTGACACCCATCTGTGTCATATCCCCAGCAGAAAGCCAAAGACATCCCCTTTGCACTCACAGATACTTGTATATATATAACTTTCTTGACACCCGTCCGTGTCACTTTCCCCAGCACAGTAATGTAAACACTGTGTGTACCATATACTTGTTTATATTACACTCTTCTCCTTTTGACACTCGTCCGTGTCACTCTCCCCAGCAGTTAAATACTCATCTATATACCACTCACTCTTATACAGATACTCATCCGTATCTTATATACCACTTATATCCCCACAGATTCAGCAACTAGTCCTTGTTCTTTGTTAACCCGTTGGTACTCGTCCGTACCATCATCTCATGACATGCGTCAAGATTTTGTTTCTACATGATACTCGTCCGTATCATAGTCTTAAGGATGCTCGTCCGCATCTTTAATCCATACACCGTGTCAAACACTTACGTCTTCTTGAATATAGGCACTCGTCTGTGTCTACTATTCCCCAGAAAAGTCCCTTCAGATTCAACACTCGTCCGTGTTCCTTGTTAACCAGTTGGTACTCGTCCGTATCATCATCTCTGAACACGTATCAGTACTTGTTTCTACCCGATACTCGTCCGTATCGTAGTCTTAAGGATGCTCGTCCGCATCTTTAATCTATACACAAATATCTAAACACTTATACCTTTTGTTTCTTGGATGTAAACACTCGTCCGTGTTTACTATTCCCCAGTAGATCGCCAACAAAGCAAATTTTCTTTTTATCTGACACTCGTCCTGTGTCATGATAAACCCTGAGAGCAGCCGTACCCTGCTAGGTGGTCGTCCTCCACCTCTTGATGGTCGTCCTCCATCATGCTCATCCGATGGCCGTCCCCATCGTTGATATTTAGCAGCCGTCCCCTGCTAGGTGGTCGTCCTCCACCTCTTGATGATCGTCCTTCATCATTTTATCCAATGGCCGTCCCCATTGTTGATTTTGGTTATCTGACATTCGTCCTATGTCATGACAAACCTTGAGAGCAGCCGTCCCCTGCTAGGTGGTCGTCCTCCACCTCTTGATGGTCGTCCTCCATCATGCTCATCCGATGGCCGTCCCCATCGTTGACCTTTTATCCGGCATTCGTCCTATGTCGTGATATTTTCGGCAGCCGTACCCTGCCAGGTGGTCGTCCTCCACCTTAGATGACCGTCCCTCATCTTAACCCAACAGAGCAGCCGTCCCCTGCTAGGTGATCGTACTTCACCTTTGATGACCGTACCTCATCATCTGTCATTTCATTTATTCTTTAACCCGATGGCCGTCCCCGTCGTGGTCCCTTTTCTTTTTAGCCCGATGGCCGTCCCTATCGTTGGTTACTTTACTTTATGAACTTGATGGCCGTCCCCGTCATGTTTCATTAATCCCCAGAGAATCTTACAGCTTTACCTTGATGGCCGTCCCCATCATAATTCTTTTATCCCCAGCATGTCGGCCGTCCCCGTCATTGCTTTATTTTCCGCACTTTTCCCAGCATGCCGGCCGTCCCCGTCATTGCTCTTTACCCAGCAGTCGTCCTCTGCTCGACGGTCGTCCTCCATCGTCCACACTTTACAATATACTCTATTTTCCTTTTACAATCTATATCCCTTTTCTTCTTCATTCTGTGAGTGCAAATTTTGGACTGTCTTTGGTATTCAACCACAAGTTACCTTGTTTGCCTGTTAAGCCGTTGCTTACATCCTGCACAGCTAACTCATGTTTGAATAGGGGCAGCTGTAAACACCCCAAATTTGCCCTCACCCATTCACACCATGGCTTGTGATCATTTCATATGCATAAACACAATCATACCATCTCACATTGCATTTTGATCCACTGCATTGGTTCTAAGTCATCTGCATCTAGGGTTTGTGATCTGAGCAGTCCAAGAGCCTCTTGAGCCACTCCAAAGGTCATCAATCACTTCAAAGAGGTCCATGTGTGTTCAAGTATCATATTATATCCTCTCAAATTCAAGAATGCCAAAGAATCACAAGAACTGGGTTTGGTATGGAAGCAGAGCCAGGTTTAACTGCACAGATGACCTGAAATTAGGGTTTTGGTTTCAGAGGCCATAACTTCATATTTTTTGGTCATTCTTGTTTCTATTGGTCTCTATATGGTATAGGGAGTATGCATATCAATTTTCATGAAGAAATTCCATGGGGAAGTCATCTGATCAAGAGTTGACTTTTCAGACAAGTCAGTGCAAAATCAGGGCATCTGAGGCCCCCAATGACCCAACCAAGGGGTGATCTTCATCATTTTGAGTGTATTTGATCTTTATTTGATCATGTAAGAAGTTTGAAGTTCACAAAATTCAAGAATTACAAGTTTTTGCAAAGTTGACTTTTTGGGTTAAGTTTGACTTTTCATGAAAATGTCATTTTATGCAACTTTTTCAACCCTTACTTTTTGATCCAAAAATGCTTCAAATGGAAAAACTTTGGTCATGAAAGTTGTAGATTAGATCTTTCCCTTTTCAAAAAGTACAAGAACATGACCTAATTCATTTTGGATCAAAAGTTATGGTTTGTCAAAGTTGGCAAAAATCACTAAATTTCAAGTTATGCACCAAATGGAAAACTTGCAAGACTTTGTACCAAGGCAATTTGTGACTTCTAATTGATGTCAAACCATTACACAAACATCACATGTGACCTAAAAATCAGAATGGGCCAAGGGTTTCTCATTTGTTTGGCCTTTGGAGCAAGATATTTTCATGAAGATTCAAAAGCAAGCAAGTTGCAAAAGCTCATGATCACTTCCATCCACTTGCTGCCTATGTTGCTGAACCAGCCCTAGCGTTTCCCCTCACCTTGCTGCGCAGCCCACACCCCTTGTACCAAGCTAGAACATGACCCATGCTTTCTCTTACATAAAGTTGACAATTTGCAAAAAAGCACCATACCAATCAATAAAGGGCAGGTCACATCATCTGACCAATAAGATTTGTTTATGTGGATCAAATGCAAGCTAAACATCACAAGAAGCCAGCCTGAAACTCACCAGAACTCACCATTCACAAACTCTCTCCAACTTGCATTTTCTTTCGAAACACCTTCCACAGGCCACAAACATACAAACAAACTCCACCAATCATCTCACCATACTTCACTGAACACAAACCAACACTCACAAGAGCCTGAAACCAGCAAGAACATCACTTCCTCATTTTCACTCTCAAGAGCAAAACCCTTCGAAACTCAGCATACAAGCCACAAACACATAAACAAACTCCACAGACCTTCTCCACTCATCATCCTGATCACAAAGAACCCCTCACCATTGCCAGAAACAGCCTGAATCCAAAACACGATTCCCACCTGAGCTTGAACAGAACTTGTTCAAACTCTCAAACCAGCCAACATAAACTCTTGCTAAGCATTCAGACATCATCAAGGGACCAAAGGGGGTGGTTTGCATCAAAGGAAGAGGTCAGAAAGTTGCAGAACTGAAAGCTTCAAAACTCAGGTAGCTCAAGAACTTTTTTTCCAGAAATGAATTTTTAAGTTCTCAATAGCTTCTGCATGCTTCCCTGATCATGAATATGTCATTGGTTTTGAAAATGGTGAAGAAATGAGAGTTTAATCATGTTCTGAAATTTTTGCCCTAGAAACTATTTTGATTCGATTCCCTCTGATTATGAATGATAAATGATGTTTGAGTGAGGGGTTTGATTCGTTTTAGGGTGGGGATGATTTCTGGATAGTTAGTTTTCATTTTCGTAACGTGTAGCATGATTTAGCATTTTGATTCGCCGGAGAAGATGACCGGAACCACTGTTCCGGTCATCTGAAAGTAATTAGGGTTTGCTTAATTAGGGCTAAGTGTAATTAAGTCAGTTTGAATGTGAGCCGTCCAAACCCGCGCGCAGTCAACTCCCGCCCTTGCCAGTTTGAATTTCGTCCATTGGATCTGATTACTTTCTATTTTTCAGTTTAAAAATCATTTTATTTTCATATTATTTCATTTGTTTTCCATAATTTATTTAAAATAGTAAAAACCATTTAAAAATTATGAAATTTTTTGTCAAGAGTTTCATTAATTTTTAAAACCCAAAAATATTTTTATTTTCATTTTTAGCATTAAAAAAGTATTTTTAAATATTTAAAAGTTTCTTTTTAGTTAATTAATGAGAATTAATTGATTAAAAATACTTTTAGGTATTTAAAAATCACCAAAAAATTCATGAAACCTTTAAAAACATTTAGAAACATTGTCCAACCCTCAAACCAAATTTCATTTTTGATCTTGATGCATTTTGAGAATTTTTCATGGAATTAAAATCATTTTTATGCATTATTTTGATCCAAACTTCCAAAAATCATTTCTGCCTAACCCTAAAGAGTTGGACTTTGATTCTTTTTGCATTGCATTGTGTTTAGAATGTAGTTTGTGAGATTAAATGGCCATGATTTGATCTTTCATTTTCAATATGTTTGGTAATTTTCTTGTTAAGGAACCCTAAAACCCTAGAAAACTTAGGAAAATCATATCTTGAGTTAGGTTAAGAGTTGAGACCTCTCCTTTGGGCAGTGAGTCAGTATAGGTCTAGGGATCCTTTGAGTGCATTTTCAATTTTTTGTAATGTTGTTTACTTCTGATTTTGGTTTGTGTTTGTTGTATTGTTCATAAACCCTATTTTGGGCTTTCATATGCATCCATTTTGCATTTGCTTGCACAACTTGACTTGCCATGATATTTTATGCATCCATGTGATTCATTTAACATCATAAGACATATTGAAAGCATGTTTGATCATTACATCTTGCATTTGCCATGTTGTATGCCATATGCATCTCATAACTTTTCATGTATGTTCATGTGTCTTAACTTGCTTCATTTGCATCCATAAGCTTGCATGATCATCCCCATGTGTTGTTTCATGTTTGTAGCATCCCATGGCATTATTAACATCATGAATATGCTTCTGGTTTGGCTTTTCATCATAACATTTCATCTCATTTTGCATTGCATTGCATTTCCTTTTCTAACTTTTCAGGTGGTAAGTAACTTTGAGAAGTGAATTTGCCTTCACTTCTCATAACTTCTCTTCATCTCTTTTATGCATCCTTGCTGCATTTTTGTATGTGTTTGAGTTTGAGCTTGCTCATTCTTCTTCTTCCCACTTCCTTCTTCAAGTGACTTGACTTCTTGAATGAAGCAAGTTGCTTTGCTTCTCTTGGCTCCTTTCATCTGCTTCCTGGTGGTTCCTTTGAAGATTTCTTTTGTAAACCTCACAAACTTTAGGAACAACCAAGCATGACAATGATTAGGGTTTTGATTAGTCTCCCCTCTTAGTTTTGCCTTTGTGTCTCCTTGAGTCTTCTCTCCTCACCTCATAATCAGGGACTAAACCCTAAAGGCTTTAAGGCTTTGTGATTAAGCTTATGCCTGCATCCTTCTATTAGGATGGAGTGTATAACTTTAATCCTAAGTGTTAAACCCTTAATGTGTTTAAATCTCTTAATCAATTCACTTAATAATCATCAAAGACATCACACTTGTAACTTGGGCCTTGCATTAGGGTTCTAATTCTTCCTTAATTGGTTAAGAAGGACTAACCCTAGTGTTAATGGACAAGTCCCCCTCAAGTTGTCTTACAAATCATAAAATCCACTTCATCATCATATCATTAAATAAAATCCACTTAATAAAGGCATTGTTTTGTCATGAGTTTAATCCCTAATCATGGATTAAGTTGAGGAGCTTTCTTCAGCTTAAACATTCTCATCTATTATCCTTCTATTAGGATGGTGTAATGAGTCTGTTTAATCCCTGATTATGGCTTATTCTCATTACTCAACACTAAACAAAAACAACAAAAACATCTAAATAATAACAAGTAGGTTAATGATCTTAATCCTACACCATGGTGATTAAGTGTGAGAATCTGACTTCACACTTAAGGTATTCTCATTACCCCTAATCAGAGGGAAGATGTGATGAGTTTACCAACCCATTGGTTTAGGCTTAAGCTCATTATCTTATGACAAACTTTCAAAATCAATAAAAGACTGAAAACACAAAAAACAAACAATAATCGTCTCCTTCGGGATTCTTTTCTCATCTCACTCACTCACAAACGAGAACTTGCTTCTTCCGTCTAATGCAAGACAGTTTGCACCTGAGCCAGACAGGTCATACACTTGAGCATAGACAAGCAAGCAGTTCACAGGTCAATTCATCTTTCAGTCTCTTTGGGTCGAACTACGGTGTTCTGACTTCCTCATTGCACGAGAGGATACGTAGGCATAACTTAACAGTTATCGAACAAAAGTCTCTGTATATTCCCTTTCCTTCCAGCATTATTCTTTTTAGCCTCATGATCTTGAGCAATTCATTCTCATTCCTACACTGACACATCATTTATACACTTCACACTTCTTTTACACTGACACCTGTACACTTTCTTCCAGCCTCTTTATACACAAATTGCACTGACACTACCCCTTTAAAACACAAGTCTTTTAAGCGTGGATCCCGTCGAGTACGGCGGACAATCTGGGTGCTAATACCTTCCCAGGTTGTAACCAACCCCCTTTCTCAGTCTCTCTGGTTCGCGACCGTCTTATCCATATCTTTTTCTAGGTCTATGCAGCATTGCCTTTCCTCCGGGATAAAAATGCCTAGCTGGCGACTCTATTCATCTCCAGTGAGTTCACGGCTGTGTGTTCTCATTGTCCCTCTCGCCGACCGTTCGCGTCTGTACCTTTATTTGGGCCGGTCCCATCTATCGGGAGCGACAAATATCACACCCAAAAGGAGAAGGTCTAACTCTTAACCTAAAGAAAGTTGTGATTTTTCTAAGTAAACTAGGGTTTTAGGGTACCTTAAGAGGAAAAATGCAAATCAAATGGAAAATGCAAGATAAATTCATGACAAAAATATGCTAGATACTACATGCTATATGAAGAACAATTCAAAAAGAACCAATGTCAAACCATTCATAGTTAGGCAGAAAAGAATTTTTGAAGTTAGGGTTTCAAAAAGGAAATTTATGAACCCTAAATTCAAAGAAAAATGTCAAAATTGGATCAAAACCAAAAACAAATTTGTATGAATGGTTTGACAATGTTTCTAAATGTCCTAAGATGCAATCTGAAATTTTTTGGAATTTTTAGAAACTTAAATGGTATTTTAATTAATTAATTTCCATTAATTAATTAAAATAAAAATTTAAATATTTTTAAAATGTTTTTTAATGCAAAAAATAAAAATAAAAATGTTTTTGGGTGAAGAAAAATATTTGAAGACAAATTGCAGAAGAAAAATATTTTTGGAATTTTCTAAGTATTTTAAATAAAATGTACAAAATAAATGCAATAAAATGAAAATAAAATGAATTTAAATAAAAGTATGATGATCTGATGGACAGGATTTGAACTGGGGAAGTTTGTTTTGACTACGCGCGCATCTCAATGGCCAGGAATTAATCTGAGCTTTAATTAGATTTTATAATTAATTAATCCAGTTTAATCTTAATGAGCTAATTTGAGCCATCCACTGCCTAACCCTAATCCTCATCCAACGGCCCAAATTCAAACATAGCCCTAAACACGTCATTAACCCTAATCAGTTTCAGGTGGCCGGAGAAGACTTCCGGTCGTCTTCTCCGGCGAGACCAAATTGCCAACTTCTTCCCTAGGTCATTTTGTAAATACCCCAAATTTTCCCTCACTCATTTCACCAGGGCTTGTGATCTTTTCATTTGCATAAGTTCAATCATATCATCTCATATTGCATTTTTGCTTCACTGCATTGATTCAAAGTCATCTGCACCTAGGGTTTGTGATCTGAGCCATCCCTGAGCTATCTGAGCCACTCCAAAGGCCTTCAATCATATCAAGAGGGTCCATGTATGTTCAAGCATCATATTATATCCTCCCAAGTTCAAGGAAGTCAAAGAATCACAAGAACTGAGAAAAGTATGGAAGCAGAGCCAAGTTTAACTACACAGATGACCTAAAATTAGGGTTTTGGTTTCAGAGGCCATAACTCCAAATTTTTTGGTCATTCTTGTTTCTATTGGTCTCTATATGTTATAAGGATCATGCATACCAATTTTCATGAAGAAATTCAATGGGGAAGGCATCTGATCAAAAGATGACTTCTTGAGCAAGTCAGCGCAAAATCAGGGCATCTGAGGCCCCCAATCATCCAACCAAAGGGTTTCCTCCATCATTTTGAATATGTATGATCTTTATTTGATCTTAGGAGATGTTAGAAGTTCACAAAATTGAAGAATTTCAAGCCATTTGCAAAGTTGACATTTTGGGAAAGTGACTTGTAATGCAAACTTGCCATTTTGGGAAAGTTTTTCAACCTCCTCTTTTTGATTCAAAAATGCTTCAAATGAAAAATTATTGGTCATGAAAGTTGTAGATTGGATCCTCCCATTTTCAAAAAGTACAAGAACTCATTCTAATTCATTTTAGAACAAAAGTTATGGCCTTGCAAAGTTGGACAAAATCACTTAATTTTCACTTTTGTGCCAAAGAGGAAACTTGCAAAAACACTTGCCAAAGCCAAATGTGACTTCAAATTGACTTATAACCATCATACAAACATAACACATTGCCTAAAACTCAGAATTGGCCCAAGAATTTCCAAATTTCATGACTTGCACATAGAGAAATCTCAAAAGGGCCAAAGGTTCACAAATTTGCAAAACCTCCCATAACCTTTCACAAACTTGTTGGTTTGCCTCAAAGTGATTTCCATGGACATCCTCAATCCCAGCTGCACCAGACACCCCTTTATCCTTGGCCTGAACCAGCCCATACCTCAAAGTACAACTTTATTGACTTTTTTGCAAGAAGGCCATACCAATCAGCATAGCCCACACCAACTCCACAGACCTATCACAGCTTGATATGTGGACAAAATGAAACTCAAAACACACAAGAACACAACCAGAATCATCAGCATCTCCATAGTTCACCAAAACCTCCCTCTTTGCATTTTCATTCGAAACTCATCACATAAGCCACAAACCTTCAAACAAACTTCATAGAACAACTCACCATGATCCACTGATCATTTCCCAACCATCACCTTGCCCTGAAACCCTCCATATCAAAAACACGATTTTCCTCCCTCATTGAACTGAACTGTATCAAACTCACAAATTAGCTTCAAAACACTCCAACGAAGCATCAAAGCTTCTTCAGGGAGTTCATTGGAGGCATTTGGAAGCAGGAAAGCAGCCTGAAAGCTCTGGGGTTGAAAGCTTCATCTCAGGTAGCCATGTGAAAGCATTTTTCCAGAACCTTTATTTTAAGTTCTTAATTGGTTGAGTTTGATCCCCTGAGTGTAATGAACTTGAAATTATTGAAAATGATGAAGGGATGAGGGTGTCGCTCCCACCAAATGAAGCCGGGTCAAATGGGGTACAGACGCGAAAGGTCGGCGAAAGGAGGGTGTGAGAACACACAGGAGTGAACTCACAGGGAATGAAAGAGTCGCCAGCTAGGCATTTTTATCCCGAAGGAAAGGCAATGCTGCATAGACCTAGAAAGATATGGATAAGACGGTTGCGAACCAGAGAGACTGAGAAAGGGGGTTGGTTACAACCTGGGAAGGTATTAGCACCCAGATTGTCCGCCGTACTCGACGGGATCCACGCTTAAAAGATTTGTGTTTTAGAGGTGTAGTGTCAGTGCAATTTGTGTATAAAGAGAGCTGGAAAAGGTGTACAGGTGTCAGTGTAAGAGAAGTGCAAAGTGTGATATATACAGTGTCAGTGTAAGGATGAGAGTATGCTCATGATAATGAGGCTTGAAGAATAAAGCTAGAAAGAGGGGGAATATACAGAGACTTTTGTTCGATAACTGTTAAGTTATGCCTACGTATCCTCTCGTGCAATGAGGAAGTCAGAACGCCGTAGTTCGACCCAAAGAGACTGAAAGATGAATTGACTTGTGAACTGCTTGCTTGCCTATGCTCAAGTGTAAGACCTGTCTGGCTCAGGTGCAAACTGTAACACCCTTCTAAATACCCCAAATTATTATAATTAAAATAACAATATATTCATCAGAGTAATTATGCCCCGAAGGGTGTCACACAATCATTCACAACAATTATCAAAACATCCTGTCATGCTCATTTATTTAATCAAAATAAGGTTCCTTTGCATAATTCGCAGCGGAATAAAATCCAACATCAATGTAAAACATGTAACACACTACATGTAAATCATTCAACAACCAATCTCAAATTAATTACAACATCCCCTCCCGATGTTACATCTATCAGAGCATGACCCATAAGAACTACCCTAGACTCCAAGCATTAGCTTCTACTCAACTCATTTCTCGTTACCTGAAAAATAGATGTAAGGGTGAGTTCCTCAATCAATATAATAAGCATTATAAAACAACATGTAATGCTAAGTAATTAACACATTAATTCACCCAATTTAGGCTAAGCCTTCAGCAACATCAATATCCGTTCAAAACATCATACTCGACAGTAGATTCTCAACTATATTCAACATTTACAACGCAACACACAACACACATATAATACTGGAATACATCCGTTCATATTATATGCCATACATTCATTATGCAATGAGACTCTATGCATGCGGTACCGACTATGTTGTGAACATATAGTTCAACCTCACCGTCCAAATCCAGGCACGGCTACCAAGCTCACTAGTCCCACTCATTTGAGACATAGTGACTCACTCACTAATTCCTCACCATGGGAATTAGCTACCACCCCAAATGGGCCATGCTATGCAAGCTACTCACCTAGCATGCAACAATCAACAACAATCAAAAATGATTTACTCACTAATTCCTCCCCATGGAATTAGCTACCACCCGAAGGCCACAATATGCATGCTAATCACCTAGCAATGCAACATCAACAAAATCAAGAATAGACACATGCTCACACTCTAAGCCATAATACAGTCTATTCACAAATGTATACGTTCACATCATCATGTATACCATCACACATTATCAACATAATTAATCACAAAAGCATATCCTATCATGCCACATAATCAAACACAGTATTAGCACACTCTACTAATACTTTTACCACTCAAAACAACGGGAAATGATCCCTATCACATCATATCTCAGCTAAGTCGCATCACTCAGCCTAAACAACCAAAACTGCACAACAGTAGCACAGAAAAATCACAATTCTGCCCATACGCGTATTGCCCATGTCCATACGCGTATTGCCCAAACCTGACCAAGTCCATACGCGTAACGCCCACTCTCATACGCGTATTGCGCATTGCCTCGCTCAACTCATACGCGTATTACCTATTCCATACGCGTACGCTACGCGTAACAATCTCCCATTACGCGTACCAACAGAGACCAATTTACGTTCAAAATACCATCTTTTCCACCCATACGCGTAAGGCCTTCTCCATACGCGTACCAGCCAGCTCATACGCGTATTGCCTAGTGCCATACGCGTATGACCAGAAACCAGAATTCTCAGATCTGCTATGGCTTTCTCTGTTACGAAACCTATCCGATCCAACCTTCCACAGTCCAATTTACACAAAATAATCGTCCATATCATCTACACGAATCATATCCTATTCATCTTCACCAATCCTAACATTACCTCTTCTAATTCCTACGAATTCTTTTCAATTATTATTCAATTTCATTCATCCAACATTTCACAAACTCATCATGCATCAATCAAAATAGAGGTACAATCAATGGTTATCACTACTCAGTACATATTATCATATAATACCCTTTAACCGATGATAAACCCCCCTTACCTGAGTTAATCCGGTAGCCTCCGAGCTCTAAGCTTTTCCTTCCTTCAACCTTCGTCCTCTGGCTTTTTGCCCTTTCTGCCTCTTTTCCCTTTTTCACGTGAAATAACCTTTTTCACCAAAAAGAATAGGATTTTTCTCATTTCCAACTTATATATTATTCCAATAAATAATTATCCCAATAATTATTATTCCAAAATAATAATAATAATAATAATAATTCAATTATTTAATTAAATCAATAAATATATTATTAACTTAATTTAAATAATTATTATATTATTATCGGGGTGTTACAACTCTCCCCCACTAAAAGAGTTTTCGTCCTCGAAAACATACCTCAATCGAACAACTCCGGATAAGACTCCTTCATCTGGCTCTCCAGTTCCCAAGTCACATTGCCACCTGCTGGTCCTCCCCATGCTACCTTCACCAAGGCAATCTCTTTACCCCGCAACTGCTTCAACTCTCGATCCTCGATCCTCATAGGTGATGTTTCAACAGTCATGTTATCTCTCACCTGTACATCATCTACTTGGACAACATGCGACGGATCATGAATGTATCTCCTCAACTGAGACACATGAAAAACGTCATGCAAATTCGCAAGCGACGGCGGTAAAGCGATACGATAGGCTACCTCTCCTATCCTCTCCAAAATCTGATAAGGACCAATAAATCGAGGTGTCAACTTCTTCGACTTCAAGGCTCGACCAACACCAGTTATCGGAGTAACACGAAGAAACACATGATCTCCCTCTTGGAACTCAAGTGACTTCTTCCTCTTGTCATGATAACTCTTTTGACGACTCTGAGCAATTCTCATCTTATCCTGAATCATCTTAATCTTTCCCGTAGTTTGTTGAACAATCTCCGGTCCAACCACAGCACTCTCACCGGACTCATACCAACATAAAGGTGTCCGACATCTCCTACCATACAAAGCTTCAAACGGTGCCATACCAATGCTCGAATGAAAACTATTGTTGTAGGTAAACTCAATCAAAGGCAAATAACAATCCCAAGCACCTCCATTTTCCAAAACACAAGCCCTCAAAAGATCCTCTAGTGACTGAATCGTCCTCTCAGTCTGACCATCAGTCTGCGGATGATATGCAGAACTCAATCTCAGCTTAGTTCCCAAAGCCTTCTGCAAACCTTCCCAAAACTTCGATGTAAATCTAGGATCTCTGTCCGAAACAATACTAGACGGAATACCATGCAAACTTACAATCTTCTCAATATACAACTCAGCTAGCCTCTCTAACGGATAATCCATTCTGATCGGAATGAAATGAGCCGACTTCGTCAATCTATCCACAATCACCCAAATAGCCTCAAAATTCTTACTTGTTCTCGGCAAACCAGAAACAAAATCCATACTGATACTGTCCCACTTCCACTCTGGAATAGCCAACGGTTGCATTAGCCCAGACGGCTTCTGATGCTCAATCTTCGACTTCTGACAAAGTCAAACAAGAATACACAAAACTTGCAATTTCTCTTTTCATTCCCGGCCACCAAAATAACCCTTTCAAATCATGGTACATCTTCGTAGCTCCAGGATGAATACTCAAGCCACTACGATGTCCTTCCTCAAGGATACTCTTCTTAAGTTCTGTAACATCCGGAATACACACCCGACTACCAAATTTCAAAATACCATTCTCATCAACTCTGAATTCACCACCTTGACCTTGATTCACTAAAGTCAACTTATCAACCAAAAGTGCATCGGATTTCTGACCCTCTCTGATCTCGTCCAGAATACCACTCGTTAACTTCAACATTCCCAGTTTAACACTATTGTGAGTACTCTCACACACCAAACTCAAGTCTATAAACTGCTCAATTAAGTCCAATTCCTTAACCATTAACATAGACATATGTAATGATTTCCGACTCAATGCATCAGCTACTACATTTGCTTTACCCGGATGGTAATTCAAACCAAAATCATAATCCTTCAGAAATTCTAACCATCTCCTCTGTCTCATATTCAGCTCTTTCTGATCAAACAAATACTTTAAACTCTTATGGTCACTGAAAACTTCAAATCTTGAACCGTACAAATAATGCCTCCATAACTTCAGAACAAATACCACAGCTGCCAGCTCTAAATCATGTGTCGGATAATTCCTCTCGTGAACCCTTAGCTGTCTCGAAGCATAAGCTATAACCTGCTTATTCTGCATCAACACACCACCTAAACCCAACAATGAAGCATCACAATAAACCTCAAATAGTTCCGACGAACTCGGTAATATCAGGATAGGAGCAGTAGTTAACCTTCTCTTTAACTCTTGGAAACCTTCTTCACATTTTGAGTCCCAAACAAACGCTTGCCCCTTTCTAGTCAACATTGTCAACGGTAACGCCAACTTAGAAAATCCCTCAATGAACTTCCTATAATACCCAGCCAAACCAAGGAAACTTCGAATCTCAGTAACAGACTTAGGAGTTTCCCACTTAGACACCGCTTCTATCTTAGAAGGATCAACAGCAACACCACCTCTGGAAATCACATGACCAAGAAAACTAACTTCTTCTAACCAAAATTCACACTTAGACAGTTTAGCAAATAACTTCTTTTCTCGCAGAACTCCTAAAACCTCTCTCAAATGTTCAGCATGCTCTTCTTCAGATTTCGAATACACCAAAATGTCATCAATAAACACCACAACAAACTGATCTAGGTACGGATGGAAAATCCTATTCATATACTCCATAAATACTCCAGGTGCATTAGTCACACCAAAAGGCATTACAGAATACTCATAATGTCCATACCTTGTTCTGAAGGCAGTCTTCTGAATATCCTCAGTTTTCACACGTATCTGATGATATCCCGATCTCAAATCTATTTTGCTGAACACTCTCGCACCAACCAACTGATCCATTAAATCATCAATCCTCGGCAAAGGATACCGATTCTTGATCGTCACTTTATTCAGTTGCCTGTAATCTACACACAACCTCATAGTACCTTCTTTTTTCTTAACCAACAACACTGGTGCACCCCACGGTGACACACTCGGACGAATAAATTTCTTATCTAACAGATCTTCCAGCTGACTCTTCAATTCAGCTAGTTCAACAGCAGACATACGATAAGGAGCCATCGATATCGGTCTAGTACCAGGTACCAAGTCAATCGAGAACTCAACTTCACGCTCTGGCGGCAATTCATTCACCTCTTCCGGAAACACATCAGGAAAATCACACACCACAGCTAGATCGCCAATCCCCAGTTTATCTTTAGTCTCCAAGGTCGCTAACAGCATAAACAACTCTGCCCCATCTGCCACTTCCTCACTCACTTGTCTTGCTGATAGAAACAAACTCTTTCCTTCCTCATCCTCAGGAAATATCACAGTCTTATCAAAACAATTAATATAAACTCGGTTAAACACCAACCAGTTCATACCCAGAATAACATCAATCTGCACTAATGGAAGACACACAAGGTCTATCCCAAAGTCTCTACCAAAAATACTCAAAGGACATCTCAAACAAACCGAAGTAGTAGTCACCGAACCCTTCGCAGGAGTATCAATCACCATACTACCCCGCATCTCAGATATCTCTAACTTAAGTTTCACAGCACAATCCAAGGATATAAAAGAATGAGTCGCACCTGTGTCAATAATAGCTACAAGAGGAAAGCCATTAATATAACACGTACCTCGGATCAAACGATCATCTGCAGAAGTCTCAGAACCCGATAAAGCAAAAACCTTGCCTCCTGACTGATTCTCTTTCTTCGGCTTAGGACACTGTGGGCTGATATGACCCACTTCTCCACAGTTGAAGCAAGTCACAGTCTTCAACCGGCAATCTGCAGCCAAATGACCACCTTTCCCACATTTGAAACACTTCTTCTCACTACTGGTACACTCATGGATACGATGTCCAGCCTGACCACATCTGTAACACTTAACAGGAGCACTAGAGTCTCCCCCACTAGGCCTCTTCATCCCACTCTGCCTCTGAAAACCTTTGCCAGCTGCATACGGTTTTCCACGATCAATCTGATTCTTACCTTTTCTATCAACCTTCTGCTGATAGCTCTCAGCTCTGGCCTTGGAATCCTGTTCGAAAATCCTGCAACAGTCAACCAAATCAGAAAACACTCTAATCCTTTGATATCCAATAGCCTGCTTGATCTCGGGACGCAACCCGTTCTCAAACTTCACACACTTTGAAAATTCCCCAGCAGCCTCAGCATAGGGAGTATAATACTTCGACAGTTCTGTGAACTTAGCAGCATACTCCGTAACAGACCTGTTACCCTGCTTCAATTCCAAGAACTCTATCTCCTTCTTTCCTCTGACATCCTCGGGAAAATACTTCCTCAGAAATCTCTCTCTGAACACAGCCCAAGTAATCTCAGCATTTCCAGCAGTTTCCAACTCAGTGCGGGTAGCAACCCACCAATCATCAGCTTCTTCTGACAGCATATGTGTACCGAACCTGACCTTCTGGTTATCAGCACACTCAGTTACTCTGAAGATCCTCTCTATCTCCTTCAACCACTTCTGAGCACCATCTGGATCGTATGCTCCTTTGAACATTGGAGGATTGTTCTTCTGGAACTCACTCAACTGACGAGCAGCTCCCATTCCCATAACATTCGGATTTCCTCCAAGTACTCCAGCTAGCATACCCAGAGCCTCAGCAATCGCAGCATCATCTCTACCTCTCCCAGCCATCTCTATTCTGAAACCCAACAACTAAAACAATAAGTACTGATAGGGTTACACAACACCTATCCCGTACAAGGGAAACAGAATAATTACGACTCGACACGACCGACTATGCTCTGATACCACTAATGTAACACCCTTCTAAATACCCCAAATTATTATAATTAAAATAACAATATATTCATCAGAGTAATTATGCCCCGAAGGGTGTCACACAATCATTCACAACAATTATCAAAACATCCTGTCATGCTCATTTATTTAATCAAAATAAGGTTCCTTTGCATAATTCGCAGCGGAATAAAATCCAACATCAATGTAAAACATGTAACACACTACATGTAAATCATTCAACAACCAATCTCAAATTAATTACAACATCCCCTCCCGATGTTACATCTATCAGAGCATGACCCATAAGAACTACCCTAGACTCCAAGCATTAGCTTCTACTCAACTCATTTCTCGTTACCTGAAAAATAGATGTAAGGGTGAGTTCCTCAATCAATATAATAAGCATTATAAAACAACATGTAATGCTAAGTAATTAACACATTAATTCACCCAATTTAGGCTAAGCCTTCAGCAACATCAATATCCGTTCAAAACATCATACTCGACAGTAGATTCTCAACTATATTCAACATTTACAACGCAACACACAACACACATATAATACTGGAATACATCCGTTCATATTATATGCCATACATTCATTATGCAATGAGACTCTATGCATGCGGTACCGACTATGTTGTGAACATATAGTTCAACCTCACCGTCCAAATCCAGGCACGGCTACCAAGCTCACTAGTCCCACTCATTTGAGACATAGTGACTCACTCACTAATTCCTCACCATGGGAATTAGCTACCACCCCAAATGGGCCATGCTATGCAAGCTACTCACCTAGCATGCAACAATCAACAACAATCAAAAATGATTTACTCACTAATTCCTCCCCATGGAATTAGCTACCACCCGAAGGCCACAATATGCATGCTAATCACCTAGCAATGCAACATCAACAAAATCAAGAATAGACACATGCTCACACTCTAAGCCATAATACAGTCTATTCACAAATGTATACGTTCACATCATCATGTATACCATCACACATTATCAACATAATTAATCACAAAAGCATATCCTATCATGCCACATAATCAAACACAGTATTAGCACACTCTACTAATACTTTTACCACTCAAAACAACGGGAAATGATCCCTATCACATCATATCTCAGCTAAGTCGCATCACTCAGCCTAAACAACCAAAACTGCACAACAGTAGCACAGAAAAATCACAATTCTGCCCATACGCGTATTGCCCATGTCCATACGCGTATTGCCCAAACCTGACCAAGTCCATACGCGTAACGCCCACTCTCATACGCGTATTGCGCATTGCCTCGCTCAACTCATACGCGTATTACCTATTCCATACGCGTACGCTACGCGTAACAATCTCCCATTACGCGTACCAACAGAGACCAATTTACGTTCAAAATACCATCTTTTCCACCCATACGCGTAAGGCCTTCTCCATACGCGTACCAGCCAGCTCATACGCGTATTGCCTAGTGCCATACGCGTATGACCAGAAACCAGAATTCTCAGATCTGCTATGGCTTTCTCTGTTACGAAACCTATCCGATCCAACCTTCCACAGTCCAATTTACACAAAATAATCGTCCATATCATCTACACGAATCATATCCTATTCATCTTCACCAATCCTAACATTACCTCTTCTAATTCCTACGAATTCTTTTCAATTATTATTCAATTTCATTCATCCAACATTTCACAAACTCATCATGCATCAATCAAAATAGAGGTACAATCAATGGTTATCACTACTCAGTACATATTATCATATAATACCCTTTAACCGATGATAAACCCCCCTTACCTGAGTTAATCCGGTAGCCTCCGAGCTCTAAGCTTTTCCTTCCTTCAACCTTCGTCCTCTGGCTTTTTGCCCTTTCTGCCTCTTTTCCCTTTTTCACGTGAAATAACCTTTTTCACCAAAAAGAATAGGATTTTTCTCATTTCCAACTTATATATTATTCCAATAAATAATTATCCCAATAATTATTATTCCAAAATAATAATAATAATAATAATAATTCAATTATTTAATTAAATCAATAAATATATTATTAACTTAATTTAAATAATTATTATATTATTATCGGGGTGTTACACAAACTGTCTTGCATTAGACGGAAGAAGCAAGTTCTCGTTTGTGAGTGAATGAGATGAGAGAAGAATCCCGGAGGAGACGATTATTGTTTGTTTTTGTGCTTTCAGTCTTTTATTGCTTTTGGAAGTTTGTCATAAGTTAATGAGCTTAAGCCTAAACCAATGGATTTAGTAAACCCATCACATCTTCCCTCTGATTAGGGGTAATGAGAATACCTTAAGTGTGAAGTCAGCTTCTCACACTTAAACACCTTTGGTGTAGGATTAAGATCATTAACCTACTTGTGATTAATTAGATGTTTTTGGTGTTTTTGTTTAGTGTTGAGTAATGAGATTAAGCCATAATTAGGGATTAAACAGACTCATTACACCATCCTAATAGAAGGATAATAGATGAGAATGTTTAAGCTGAGGAAAGCTCCTCAACTTAATCCATGATTAAGGATTAAACTCATGACAAAACAAAGCCTTTATTAAGTGGATTTTAGTTAATGATATGATGAAGAAGTGATTTTTATGATTCGTAAGATAACTTGAGGGGGACTTGTCCATTAACACTAGGGTTAGTCCTTCTTAACCAATTAAGGAAGAATTAGAACCCTAACGCAAGGCCCAAGTTACAAGCTTGATGTCTTGATGATTATTAAGTGAGTTGATTAAAGGATTTAAACACATTAAGGGTTTAACACTTAGGATTAAAGTTATACACTCCATCCTAATAGAAGGATGCAGGCATGAGCTTAATCACAAAGCCTTAAAGCCTTTAGGGTTTAGTCCCTGATTATGGGGTGAGAAGAGAAGACTCAATGAGACACAAAGGTAAAACTAAGTGGGGAGACTAATCAAAACCCTAATCATTGTCATGCTTGGTTGTTCCTAAGGTTTGTGAGGTTTACAAGAGAAATCTTCAATGGAACCACCAGGAAGCAGATGAAAGGAGCAAAGGAAAGCAAAGTAACCTGCTTCATTTAAGAAGACAAGTCACTTGAAGAAAGAAAGTAAGATAAAGAAGAATGAGCAAGCTCAATCTCAAACACATAACAAAATGCAGCAAGGATGCATAAGGGAGATGAAAAGAAATTATGAGAAGTGAAGGCAAATTCACTTCTCAAAGTGACTTACCACCTGAAAAGTTAGTGAAAGGAATGCAATGCAATGCAAAATGAGATGAAATGACATGATGCAAACCAAAACCAGAAGCATATGTGAGATGATAATGATTCTATGAGATGATGCAAACATGAAACAAGACATGAGGGTGATCACATGAACAAATGAATGCAAGAGAAGCATGCTTGGGACCATGAACATACATGAAAAGTTATGGAATGTAAATGTCATACAAAGTGGCAAATGAAAGATGTAATGATCAAACATGCTTCTAATATATCTTAAGATGTCTAATGAATCAAATGGATGCACAAAATGCTATGGAAAGTCATGGTATGCAAGCAAATGCAAGATGGATGCAAAAGGAAGCCCAAATTAGGGTTTATGATCAATGCACCAAACAAAAAGCAAAATCAGAAGCAAACATCAAGATAAAAAATTGAAAATGCATTCAAAGGAACCTTAATCCTACACAAACTCACTGCCCAAAGGAGGGGATCCAACTCTTAACCTAATTAGGGTTATGAATTTCCTAAGATTTCTAGGGTTTTAGGGGACCTTGACAAGAAAAATGTCAAACAAATGGAAAATGCAAAATCAAATCATGCCAATTTAACCCTACAAACTACATGATATGCAAGACATAATGCAAGAAGAATCAAAGTCCAACTCTCAATGGTTAGGCAGAAATGATTTTTTGAAGTTTGGATCAAAATAATGCTTTGAAAGGAAATTAATTCCATGGAAAATTGTCAAAATGCATCAAGATCAAAAAAGAAATTTGGTTTGAGGGTTGGACAATGTTTCTAAATGATTTTAAAGGTTTCATGAATTTTTTGGTGATTTTTAAATGCCTAAAAGTATTTTTAATTAATTAATTCTCATTAATTAATTAAAAATAAACTTTTAAATGATTTAAAAATATTTTTTAATGCAAAAAATAAAAATAAAAATGTTTTTGGTTTCTGAAAATTCATAAAAGTTTATACAAAAATTTTCAGAATTTTTAAAATTGTTTTACTATTTTTAATAAATTGGAGAAAACAAATGCATTTAAATGAAAAATAAAATGAATTAAATCTGAAAAAGGGAAAAGTCAACATAATCAATGGCCAGGGTTTGAACTCACACGCGCGGGAGTAGACTTGGCGCCACATCCAAGGGCTGAGATTCAAATTCACATAATTATGATTAGCCCTAATTAATTATGCCCTAATGACTCTCAGGCGACCGGAACACTGTTCCGGTCGTCTTCTCTGGCTAGCTCACTTCTCAATCTCTCTCTACACGCAATGAAATCATGTCAAACTCTCCAGATCAACTAAACTAACATCCCTAAACAACAATCCAGCAACAAAATCCATTTATTTCTACTCAAGAACAAGATACGAATCAAACATCAAAAATTGCAGAAATTTCAGAAACACCATACAAGCTCATTTCTCAATCTTTTTCAAAAGTAAAAGGCTCAGTGAACTCAGGGAAGCATGCATTATCATTTAGAAACAAGAAATGAAGGTTCTGGAAAAATAAATTTCCAAGGCTACCTGAATCGAAGCTTTAGTTTCTGGCACTTTCTGGTTGATGTCTTGCTTGCAATCAACTCCCCTGGACCTCCTGAGAAGCTTTCAAGGCTTGATTGAGGTTTGTGATGGCTGGTTTGAGAGATGACTGAAGTTCTGCTCAATGAGGGGCAGAAATCGTATCTTTGATTCAGTGGCTTTCAGGCTGTTTTAAGGGTTGGTTTGTGTTCAATGAAGCATGGTGAGATTGTTTGTGAAGTTGGTTTGGGTTTTTGAAGCTTGTGCTGAGAGTTTCGAAGGCTCTTGCAAATGGAGTGGAAGATGAGAATGCTGTGATGGAGAGTGTTTCAGGCTTGTGTTTTGTATGCTTTGGCTTGCTTTTGATTTGCATAAACAATTGTGATAGGTCAGATGAAGTGATGTGTGCTTTATTGATTGGTATGGCTCAAGTTGCCAAAATGTCAAAGTTGTGTAAGAGAGGTATGGGCTACTTTCTAGCCAAGGACAAAAGGTGTGTCCTGCGCAGCATGATGTGGGGAGAACCCTAGGATGGTTCAGCAAGTCAACAAGCAAGTGGATCTTCACTTGAGTGAGTTTTTGCAAGTTGGTTCACTTTTGATCCTTATGAGATATCTTGCTTCATAAACCATAAAAATGAGAGATTTCTTGGCCCATTCTGAATTTTAGGTCTTGTATGATCATGTTGTGAAGTTTAGAAGTCCATTTGATAACTTAATTTGCCTTGAGAAGTGAATTTGCAACTTTGCCTCTTTGGTAGAAACTTTGAAATTTTGTGATTTTAGCCAACTTTGACAAGCCATAACTTTTGATCCAAAATGAATTAGGTCATGTTCTTGTACTTTTTGAAAAGGGAATGATCCATTCTACAACTTTCATGACCAAAGTGTTTCCATTTGAAGCATTTTTGAATCAAAAAGCAAGGGTTGAAAAAGTTTCCTAAAATGGCAATTTCATTAAAAGTCAAACTTTCCCAAAAAGTCAACTTTGCAAGAGACTTGAAATTCTTCAATTTTGTGAACTTCAAACATCTTCTATGATCAAATATAGATCATACACAATCAAAATGATGAAGAACACCCTTTGGTTGGGTCACTGGGGGCCTCAGATGCCCTGATTTTGCACTGACTTGCTTGAAAAGTCAACTCTTGATCAGGTGACTTCCCCATGGAATTTCTTCATGAAAATTGATATGCATACTCCCTATACCATATAGAGACCAATAGAAACAAAAATGACCAAAAAACTGGAGTTATGGCCTCTGAAACCAAAACCCTAGTTTTAGGTCATCTGTGCAGTCAAGCCTGGCTCTGTTTCCATGTCATTCTCAGTTCTTGTGATTCTTTGACATTATTGACTTTGAGAGGATATAATATGATTCTTGAACATACATGGACCCCTTTTGAAGTGATTGATGGCCTTTGGAGTGGCTCAAGAAGCTCTTGGATTGCTCAGATCACAAACCCTAGATGCAGATGACTTTGAACCAATGCAGTGAAGCAAAAAATGCAATATGAGGTGATATGATTGAACTTATGCACATGAAAAGATCACAAGCCATGGTGTGGATGGGTGAGGGCAAATTTGGGGTGTTTACAGCTGCCCCTATTCAAACATGAGTTAGCTGTGCAGGGTGTAAGCGACGGCTTAACAGGCAAACAAGATAACTTGTGGTTGAATACAAAAGACAGTCCAAAATTTGCACTCACAGAAATGAAGAAGAAAAGGGATATAGATTGTAAAAGAAAATAAAGTATATTGTAAAGTATGGGCGACGGAGGACGACCGTCGAGCAGAGGACGACTGCTGGGTAAAGAGTCATGACGGGGACGGCCGACATGCTGAAAAAGTGTGGAAAATAAGGCAATGACTGGGACGGCCGACATGCTGGGGATAAAAGGGATCATGATGGGGACGGCCATCAAGTAAAGCTATAAGATTCTCTGGGGATCTAATGAAAAAATGATGGGGACGACCACCAAGTTCAAAAAGTAATGTAAACAACGATGGGGACGGCCATCGGGCTAAACTGATGAAGGACGATCATCAGGAAAAGGAAAAGGGACCACGACGGGGACGGCCATCGGGTTAAAGAATAAATGAAATAATGATGAGGGACGGTCATCAAAGGTGAAGGACGATCACCTAGCAGGGGATGGCTACTCTGTTGGGGATAAGATGAGGGACGGTCATCTAAGGTGAAGGACGATCACCTGGCAGGGTACGACTGCCGAAAATATCGCGACATAGGACGAATGCCGGATAAAAGGTCAACGATGGGGATGGCCATCGGGCTAAACTGATGAAGGATGATCATCAGGAAAAGGAAAAGGGACCACGACGGGGATGGCCATCGGGTTAAAGAATAAATGAAATAATGATGAGGGATGGTCATCAAAGGTGAAGGACGATCACCTAGCAGGGGACGGCTGCTCTGTTGGGGATAAGATGAGGGACGGTCATCTAAGGTGAAGGACGATCACCTGGCAGGGTACGGCTGCCGAAAATATCGCGACATAGGACGAATGCCGGATAAAAGGTCAACGATGGGGATGGCCATCGGACGAGCATGATGGAGGACGGCCATCAAGAGGTGAAGGACGATCACCTAGCAGGGGATGACTGCTCTCAAGGTTTATCGTGACATAGGACGAATGTCAGATAACCAAAATCAACAATGGGGACGGCCATTGGATAAAATGATGAAGGACGATCATCAAAAGGTGAAGGACGATCACCTAGCAGGGGACGGCTGCTAAATATCACGACATAGGACGAATGCCGAATAAAAGGGGCAACGATGGGGACGGCCATCGGACGAGCGTGATGAAGGACGATCATCAAGAGGTGAAGGACGATCACCTAGCAGGGGACGGCTGCTCTCAGGGTTTATCATGACATAGGACGAATGTCAGATAAAAAGAAAATTTGCTTTGCTGGCAATCTACTGGGGAATAGTAAACACGGACGAGTGTTTATATCCAAGGAGTAAAGGGTATAAGTGTTTTGACGCTGTGTATAGATTAAAGATGCGGACGAGCATCCTTAAGACTACGATACGGACGAGTATTGGGTAGAAACAAATACTGACACGTGTTCAGAGATGATGATACGGACGAGTATCAACTGGTTAACAGAGAACACGGACAAGTGTTGAATCTGAGGGGACTCTTCTGGGGAATAGTAGACACAGACGAGTGTCTAATATTTGAGAAGACAAAAGTGTTTGACACAGTGTATGGATTAAAGATGCGGACGAGCATCCTTATGACTATGATACGGACGAGTATCAAGTAGAAACAAACGCTTGACGCATGTTCTGAGATGATGGTACGGACGAGTACCAACTGGTTAACAAAGAACACGGACTAGTGTTGAATCTGTGGGGATTTTAAGTGGTATATACAAGATACGGACGAGTATCTGTATAAGTATGAGTGGTGTATAGTTGAGCATTTAACTGTTGGGGAGAGTGACACGGACGAGTGTCGAAAGGAGGAAAGTATAGTATAAACAAGTATCTGATATACAAAATGTTTATGTTGCTGTGCTGGGGAAAGTGACACGGACGAGTGTCAAGAAAATTATATACAAGTATCTGTGAGTGCAAAGGGGACACTTTGATCTTTTATTGGGGATATGACACGGACGGGTGTCACAAAGAGTATATACTGATGTTTGTGAATGTGAGGCAACTGCTTTAGCTTTATCTCTCTGTTGGGGAATCTGGGGGTATTCTGTATGCTGTTAATGGATTGTCATTATTCACAAGTGTTTGTTTCAGACCATGACTTATGATTATGCAATATGTTGGATTTTTGCCGTAACGCTCCGTGTTAGACGGAATGCTACGCTTTGCGGGGTGAATATGATGCGAATGCTATGATTATGCAAGGATACCAATCCGGGATTCGGATCCCGTTGCTGTGAAGATCTCTGGTTGAACTGTTTGAAATGGAAATCCCAGCTGGGGATGAGATCATTGGTAGATTTGACGAGATGTATCTGCTTGGGGGAATAAGTCACTGATAGACCCATTCTTGGTAATAAGGGACCCAGCTAGGGTTTGTAGAAGCTTTCATCACTCTGTTGTGATTCCTCCATGCGTTGCTCTTCTGGATAGAGGCTGAAATTCTGTGGGGAAGTGGTTCCCTGGCCTTTGTACCTGGCTAAGGAAGAAGAATGATTGGCACTTCGGTTGGGAGAAGTAACAAGTGGCAACTCAGCTGGGGAGAAAATACTTGGAGTGCTAAGACCGAGTGAGCATTGATTTGCCAGCTTGCTGGGATGAAGCTTACATGCCCCATGTTGCGCTTTTGAATACCTGCAATCCTGCAAAGATAGAGGAACGCACAAGTGATCCCGAGGTATCCTTTACTGGATTCCGTCATAGGAGTTAGACACTTCTGAGAGTAAGTATATTCCCTGCAAGCACGTATTTTTTAGAAGAAAAGCATCTGTATTTATGCAATCAGTATTTTAATGACATCAGACATTTTTTTGCAAATAAAAATGTACAAGACGAAACATGACTGAAAATCTGCTTTTATTAATTCATGTGCCCTGAATTGGCAAGATACAGTCAGGGAAACATATCCCCTGAAATGAGGAGATTGTTACAACTTGAGAAACAAAATGCTGGCAATGTTGTCAACGCTTCAAGGAGCTTCCCTTCTGCTATGACTCGTATGACATTTGACGTTCTTCTCGTCTTGCTTTCTGAAGAAGGCTGATTCTGAGTGAAGCTTGATCCTTTCGAGGCTTACCAAGTTGTAGGTGACACAGACGAATTCAGAATGCAGTTGTTCGCCTATTCCCTTATTTTGCATGGATCGCCCTTTCGGGTTTTCAGTACATCGGGATACCCATTTTTGCCTGAGTTGTCCAATGTGGCTTTTCAACTCAGCGGGTGTACATTTTTTTATTTTCCCTTATTTTTGCCCGAGTCTCTTATTCTGTTTTTGACTCGCCGGGATGCCCTATTTTTGCCTGGACTCACATTCTGTTTTTATGTCCAGCAGGTCATTTTTATGCGAAGTATTTTTTAACTGCATCTGAATTCATAGGGGACGGGAAGTCTTCACCATCCATAGCGCTGAGCATGAGTGCTCCACCCGAGAAAACTTTCTTTACTACAAATGGTCCTTCATAATTCGGAGTCCACTTGCCCCTGTGGTCTGTATGAGGAGGGAGGATTCTTTTCAGCACAAGATCTCCTACTTGGTACTCTCGGTGCCTGACTTTCTGATCGAAGGCTTTCTTCATTCTTTTCTGATACAACTGCCCATGACAGATTGCAGCCAATCTTTTCTCTTCAATCAGGCTCAGTTGTTCGTATCGGGACCGGACCCATTCTGCTTCGTTCAGCTTAACATCCATCAATACCCGTAGGGAGGGTAATTCAACTTCAACAGGTAGGACTGCTTCCATACCATACACAAGCTGATACGGTGTTGCCCCAGTGGATGTTCTGATTGACGTGCGGTACCCATGCAAGGCAAACGGTAGCATCTCATGCCAGTCTTTGTATGTGACTACCATCTTCTGCACAATCTTCTTGATATTTTTATTAGCTGCCTCAACAGCGCCATTCATCTTTGGCCTGTAAGGAGAAGAATTGTGGTGTTGAATCTTGAAGTCCCGACATAGCTCTGCCATCATTTTGTTGTTTAAATTGGAACCATTATCAGTAATGATTCGCTCGGGAACTCCATATCGACAGATGATATCTCTCTTCAGAAATCTGGCTACCACTTGCCTTGTAACGTTGGCATAGGAGGCTGCTTCTACCCACTTGGTGAAATAGTCAATGGCAACCAGGATGAATCTGTGGCCATTTGAAGCAGTTGGCTCAATCTTTCCAATCATGTCAATGCCCCACATAGAAAAGGGCCAGGGTGAAGACATCACATTCAGAGGATTGGGAGGCACATGCACCTTATCCGCATAAATCTGGCATTTATGGCATTTTCTGGCATAGGCACAACAGTCGGCATCCATTGTTATCCAATAATAACCTGATCTTAGCAACTTCTTAGCCATTGCATGTCCTCCAGCATGGGTACCAAAGGATCCTTCGTGCACCTCGTGCATTAACAAGTCTGCTTCTGTTCTATCAACGCATCTGAGGAGTACCATATCAAAGTTTCTCTTGTACAAGGAACCATCAGTGTTCAGAAAGAAACTACCAGCAAGCCTTCTCAATGTCTTCTTATCATTGGAAGATGCCCCAGGTGGGTATGTTTGATCCTCCAAGAAGCACTTAATGTCATGAAACCAAGGCTTATCATCTTTGACAACATCTGCTGCGAACACGTATGCTGGTCTGTCAAGTCTAGACACTGAGATTTGAGGTACAAAGTTGGCAGCTTGAACTTTGATCATGGATGAAATGGTAGCCAGAGCATCTGCAAACTGATTCTCGTCCCGAGGGATATACTCAAGCTTGACCGTTGTAAAGAAAGTCAATAACCTCCTTGTATAATCCCTGTAAGGTATCAGATGATCCTGGTGTGTGTACCATTTGCCATTGGTCTGATTAACTACCAGAGCTGAATCTCCGAATACAGTCAATGTCTTGATCCTGAGGTCAATGGCTTCCTCAAGACCCATAATGCAAGCTTCGTATTCAGCTTCGTTGTTAGTGCAGTTGAAAGTGAGTTTTGCCGAGAAAGGCATGTGAACTCCTTTAGGTGTAATGAGTACTGCACCAACACCACGACCATTCATATTAACAGCCCCGTCAAACATCATAGTCCATTCTTCCTCTGGGTCGGGCCCTTCAGTGTGAACAGGCTCTTCATGATCTTTTGCTTTTATGAACATGATGTCTTCATCAGGGAAGTCAAATCTCATTGGCTGGTAATCATCAATGGGTTGCTCAGAAAGATATTCAGACAATACACTGCCCTTGATGGCCTTCTGAGATGTGTATTGGATGTCATATTCAGTGAGGATCATCTGCCATCTTGCAACCCGTCCGGTAAGTGCTGGCTTCTCAAAAATGTACTTAACTGGGTCCATCTTTGAGATCAATAAAGTGGTGTGGGTCAACATATACTGCCTCAGTCGGCGAGCAGCCCACGCTAAAGCACAACAAGTTTTCTCGAGCAGTGAATAACGTTGTTCACAGTCGGTAAACTTTTTGCTTAGGTAGTATATTGCATACTCTTTTCGACCAGACTCGTCATGCTGGCCCAGCACACACCCCATTGACTCTTCTAATACTGTCAAGTACATAATTAGAGGTCTTCCTTCAACTGGAGGCATAAGGATTGGAGGCTCTTGTAAGTACTCCTTGATCTTGTCAAAAGCCTTTTGGCAGTCTTCGTTCCACCTGACCATCTGTTCTTTTCTTAGTAATTTGAACAAGGGTTCGCAGGTTGCTGTGAGGTGAGATATGAACCGAGAAATGTAGTTCAACCGACCTAAGAACCCTCGAACCTCTTTTTCTGACTTCGGTGCAGGCATCTCTTGAATAACTTTGACTTTATCAGGGTCAACTTCAATCCCTTTTTCGCTTACAATAAATCCCAGCAGCTTACCAGATCGTACCCCGAATGTGCATTTGTTGGGGTTCAACTTCAGTTGGTACTTCCTCAGCCGCTTGAATAGCTTCAGCAGATTTACCAGGTGGTCTTCTTCAGTGAGGGACTTGGCAATCATGTCATCCACATAACATTCGATTTCTTTATGGATCATATCGTGGAATAATGTCACCATAGCCCGTTGATATGTTGCACCAGCATTCTTCAGTCCGAATGGCATCACCTTGTAACAGAATGTGCCCCAGGGTGTGATGAATGTTGTCTTCTCCATGTCTTCAGGGGAAATTTTAATCTGATTGTATCCTGAAAATCCGTCCATGAAGGAGAATACCGAGAACTGAGCTGTGTTATCCACCAATACATCGATGTGAGGTAATGGGAAGTCATCTTTCGGGCTGGCTCTGTTCAGATCCCGGTAGTCAACACACATTCTTACTTTGCCGTCTTTCTTAGGCACAGGTACTATATTAGCAACCCACGGCGGATAGCTAGTCACAGCAAGGAACCCGGCGTCCCACTGCTTTTGTACCTCTTCCTTGATTTTCATCGCCATGTCTGGGCGAGTACGGCGCAGTTTCTGTTTAACCGGCGGGCAATCTTCTCTTAAAGGCAGCTTGTGCATAACAATGTCGGTGTCCAACCCTGGCATATCTTGATAAGACCAAGCAAACACATCCATATATTCTCGAAGCAGGTCAATTAGTTGTCTCTTCACTGAGTCTTGTAAGCAAGCCCCGATTTTAACTTCTTTTACGTCTTCATCTGTACCAAGATTAATCGTTTCGACCTCCTCCTGATGAGGAGTGATAACCCTTTCCTCTTGTCTCAACAACCTGGCTAGCTCTTCAGGAAGCTCATACTCTTCTTCAACCCCTTCATCAGCTTGATTGATTGGATTGTCAAAGTCATACGAAGTCATAGCCGTGCTGTTGTCGGTGCGGTCTGAAAGGCACTCTCTGCAAGGGTTCAGATTTGTTCATTTTAGTGATTGATTTTAATCTTGTTTAGAAAGAGTGAAATGAAATTATCATTTTGAAAACATTGCCATTTTATTTTTGTACAAAAAGAAAAATGGAAAAACAGTGAGCGGAAAAGAAAAAAGACTCATTTGCAAAAGATGTCTGATGTTTCATTGATTAATCTTGTTGCACAAAATTACAGATGGCCCGATTACAAAATGAGTCTTGTCATCTTGGGCAAGATGCAAGACTTGATGCATGCTTTAAAAATACAGGAAATAATAATTACTCTGCAGGAGTAACTCTTATAATTTCCTGAGAAGACCAGTTTGAGATACTGCTCCCCGGGATCTTTGGACGGATCCAACTCTCCAGGTTGCGGTCGCTTTCATCCTCGTCTTCCAAGTTGTTCACGGCATCGGGGGAGAGCATCCCCCCACTGACAAAATTGGGCTCCTTAGCAGCCTCTGCTTGATCTTGTTGAGTTGGTTTGTAACCCAACCCAAATCTATCCTCCTTCTTCTCTATGGGTAGCAACTTGCCCCAGCCTTGGGCAGTCCCTTCTTCAACAACCTTCCGGGCTTGTTGATAAGATGTCATTGAGGTTCCAGGTACAGCGGATGCTTCATTTATGTTCAAGGCCTCAAACCCTTGACTCATAGTTTCGTGGATCTCCCCATCCATCTCAATGTATTTGTATGTAGCCAGATGGCTAAAAAAAATATCTTCCTCTCCACAAATAGTAACGACTTGGCCTTCCCACTCGAATTTTAACTTCTGGTGAAGGGTAGACGTAACTGCGCCAGTGGCGTGAATCCAAGGTCTACCCAACAAACAGTTGTAGGCTGGCTGAATGTCCATCACGTAGAAGGTCGTTTTGAAAGTTTGTGGGCCAATCGTTATAGGCAACTCAATTTCTCCCAGGACTGATCTCTTAGAACCGTCAAAGGCTCTCACTACTAAGTTGCTGGGACGTAATGCCAATCCTTCATACTCCAGCTTCACAAGGGCTTTCTTAGGTAAGACATTGAGGGATGACCCTATGTCTACCAGTACATGGGAAAGAACTGCACCCTTACACTCCATGGTAATGTGCAAAGCCTTGTTATGATTGCGACCTTCAGTAGTCAAATCAGTGTTGGTAAATCCTAGTCCATTACTAGCATTAACATTCCCAACCACAGCTTCCAACTGATTGACGGTAATCTCTTCTGGCACATAAGCTGCGTGCAAGACTTTTAGTAGTGCGTTCCGATGAGCCTCGGAGCACATTAGAAGTGATAGAATGGAGATCTTGGAAGGCGTCTGGTGAAGCTGGTCCACTATTTTGTAATCACTTTTCTTGATGATTCTCATGAATTCATCAACCTCTTGATCAAAAGGGGTTTTCAAAGCTTCTTTAGCAATTTGATCTTCTTGCACCATGCTCTTCCCTTTTGCCTTGGCAGCAGCTTCTGCTTCGGCACTGGGTCTTGGAATTTGTGGGGCAAAGAGACGTCCGCTTCGAGTGAAGCCTCCGCCTCCCCCCACATTGTCTATTTGTGGTGAAGAAGTTGATGATTCAAGAGTGATTTTCTGTCCTTTGCAGTATAGATCGGAGCCGTAATGCCAGGGGATGTCATTACTGCTTTCATAAGGTACTGGCCCAGGCACTGTGATAGTGACTGGACTGATAGCAGCTGTAGAAGGAACCAGGATAGTATGTGGATCATAGTATATTGTAACTGGTGCTCTGACAGGAGTGGAACTTTGTGAGTTGTAGGCAGAATCATTTGCGGGATCATAATAAATGGTAACCGTTGAAACACTTTCATTGTTTGCTGTTGGTGTTGTAGGAGACATTGTTGACTGGATGGGTGTTACTGTTGTAGGAGGTTCTGAATGAAGGGGTGCTGAAGTTGTAGAAGGGATGTTTGCTGATATTTGGTCTGTTGAAGTAACAGATGAAGCATTTGTTGATGAGATTGAAGAGTTGTTTGGAACAATTGTCGTTGCAGTTGTAGAAGACTCGGGAATTGTTGTTAAGGAGATTGCTGGGTTTGGAGGTGTCGATGTTGTGATTTGAAGCAAGCCACTCTGGATGAGACCATTTATGCCATCCCTCAAGTCATCACACCCATTCACCGAAATGTTGCAATAAGCACATCCTAGCTCACATCCAGGGAACATTTGACATTCAAGGAGTTGAGCTTTAATCTCTACCAAGGGTGTCCGGATCTGCCCCACACTGGTTATCAAATAAGACAACTTATCTTCTTCAATAGCATTGATTCTCGGTCCTCCGTGGTTTGGCATTGGGTTCTTGTTAACATTTGGTGGTGGTGCAAAGTCTAGAGCCTTGGAATCCACTAGATCCTGTATTTTCATGTGCAGAGCTCTACACTTCTCTGTACTGTGGCCGGGTGCATTTGAGTGAAAAGCACATCTGGCGCTGGCGTCGTAATTCCTGGGCAGACTGGCAGGATCTGGGGGTGCCAATGTCCTTAGCTCAACCAGGTTGAGTTTTAGGAGTTGTGGCAGTAATGTGGCATAGGGCATAGGGATCAGATCAATCACCCTATTGGCCTGAGATGGTCTCTGTTGAAATGTTCTTTGCTGATTGTTGTTGTTGGTGTTGTTGTTGTTATAATTTCTCTGAGGTGGATATTGAGCTTGTTGCTGATAGTGGGATTGTTGCTGAGGTTGGTATGCCGGTTGTGGATGAATTGGAGCGGGAATGGTGACAGCTACCACAGACCTATGAACATACTGGGGTCTGCCCCTGCTGGTATGGATATCATTAGTCTCACCAGTTCTTCTAGGGCCTCCAAAAGGCTTTCTTGAGTTGCTGGAAGAGCTTGCACCGTGGTCAGAAATTTTGCCCATCTTCAATAGGCTCTCAATTCTTTCTCCAGCTATAACCACATCCGCAAAGCTGGTAGAAGAAAAGGCAGCTAGCCTGTCAATGTATGTCCCTTGGAGGGTGTTCATAAACATGTCTGCCATCTCCCTCTCCGACATAGGTGGCTGGACAGCAGCAGCAAGCTGTCTCCACCTCTGGGCGTACTCCCGGAAGCTTTCTCTAGATGATTGTGACATTCCCATCAGGAGGGTCCTGTTGGGAGCCATATCCAAGTTGTACTGGTATTGTCTAATGAAGGCCTCAGCCAAGTCCTTCCAACATCTGATGGTTGCTCTGGTCAAATGAGAGTACCATTCCCTTGAAGCTCCTGTTAAGCTATCTTCGAAATAAAACATCCATAGCTTTTCATCCATGGTGTATGCCTTCAACCTCCCCAGAAAGGATTGTAAGTGGGTCCGTGGACAGGAAGTCCCGTTGTACTTCTCAAAGCACGGTGGTTTAAATTTGTGGGGAATCCTGACCCCGTCCACTAAGCCCATGTCCATTACATCAAAACCCAAAGAGTTTTGAGACTCCAAGGACCTTAATTTTTCAGCAATTTCATCCAGCCTTCTGTCATAGGCTTCATCCCCAGCTCCCATCACTGTGAACTGATCTTCCTGGGGGTCTTCTTGCAGCAATCTACCTGTAGTAGCATTCCCTTGTGCATTAGCAGGGATATTGATCTCTGGATGAAGGTGGGGTCCAAATACAGGTGGGTTGATATGAGGCTGAACCCTCTCATTGTTACTTGTCCCACCAGTCCCTAGATGGGGGTCTTCCTGAGTCTGCCTCTCTACTAAAGCCCTCAATCTCTCTTGGCTCTGAGTCAATCCATTCATCACCTCCATAAACTGTGTCATCTGATTCCTCATTTCAAGTCTCTCATTGGCCATTTGAGCCCTGACCTCTGTAAGGTCCTGTTGTACCTGGTCCATCTGTATACCCGGAAGGTTGTTGCGGGTTGGATATCTGTGCGGACGGTTGAGTGGGAACACCCGACGTCGAGCAATAGTTCCTGAACCACAACAGAGTTAGTAACAAACAAAACAAAAACCTACAAAACAAATCAAAGGTCAGTATGCAATGCAGTATGCTTATTTGTCTCCAAGGTATCCGGCTTGGCACTTGGTTTTGACCTTTCCAGACCCTTGAGGAAGATGCTTGTGATGTTGCTTGAAAGAAACTCAGATAGAACAAACTGATACATATATTACAAAAAGTAAATGATACATAGTTTGTTTCTTACAAATCATGCCCTCTGAGGGGTCAAAATACAACATAAGAAAATAAAAGTACATGAAATGAAAGCAACAACAAGCAAAAGTCAGACACCAAGACCAAACTCATCCTCCTGAACTTCCTTTAGAAGTGCTTCAGTCACAGGATCAGCTGGACGCTCTGTAAGGTTCCTAATAAGGAGATTCCTGGTAGTAACAGCTGCAGTTAGCTTCTTGTGTCGACCCTGGTCCTTTGACCTCTTCACACCAGCTCTGATCTTCAACTCTGAGATCTCTCTCTGGGCTGCTAGCAGGGCTTCCTGTTGCTCCTTTGCACTAGCCTCCAACTGCTCAATCTTGTCCTGAGTCCTCTTATCTTCCAGAGTACGAGCTTCGGTGATCCTGACCCACCTAGCTTGACTCTCTTTTAGATACAAATCAATCCTGGCCTTCTGGAACTGAGCCTCCTTGCAGGCATTCTTCAAGATCTGCTCTCCAGCTCTTGACTTCTTAATATAGTCTTCTGACTTATCAATTCTAGCTAGATGCTCCACCTTTAGCTTTTCTAACCTCTCAATGTCCAGCCGACCATCACTCGTCTCCCAGAGGGTCTTCTGTAGAGCCTGAGTTAGATTCTCATTCCTCTCTTTCAATTTCTCAAACTCCTCTAAGCTGACAGTGGCAGGAGGTGGTACTGTGGAGGGTCCAGGTGTATCCTCCATGGTGAAGGGCATCCCAGAGATTTGAGCCCTGGCATGAGACCACTCATAGTACTGAGCTGAGGCCACATTGTTGCACCTTCCAAGAATGGTTACCCCTTTGGTCTGAACATTGTCCCAAGCCCAGGATGCTTGCCTGACAATAGCCAGTTTAGGCTTAACCTCACAATAAAGGGTTTCAGCCAAGTCTTGTGTTCTGGGAGGGTGGACCAATGCATAGCCCAATTGTCTTTTGAATAGCAGAGGGTTGTAGTTGATGCAACCCTTCACTCCTATCAGGGGTACATTGGGGAACTGCCCACAACTAGTAATGATGTCCCTGCCCTTGGTGCTCTGAGTTCACCACCTGATGTCAGCTGAGGTCAAAGCAATGAGTCTTCTAGCCCAATTCTTTGGCTGGTGAGGATTCAAGAATGCATCAGTCTTGGGCAAGTGTTTGAGCAGCCAGGTATGGAACAGGGGAGCACAACATCTCACCAATCTTCCTCTTTGCTTTTCATTCCTTTGGTGAACAGAGTAATAGAAATCTCCCAGTAAGGTGGGCACTGGGTTCCTCAGAATGAAAAGGTGGATTGCATTCTTGCTTATAAACCTAGGCTTATCTGCAAATAATATGACCCCATATATGCTAAGGGCCAATAAAGCACAGACTGCCTTCCACTCTCCCAAGGAGGCCTTCAGGATGGCCTGAGAAGTCAAGAAATCCAAGTGTAGACCAGAGACTCCAGCCTTAGTAGTCATGTTCTGTCCAATCAGAGAGGGTTCCAAATACAATGCTCTTGCCAACTCTTCATTACTAGGAAAAGCCATCTCAGGGTTGAAGGGGACTCCACCCCTGACAGGTACACCAATCAATGATGAATACTCCTCTAATAAAGGCCCCAACTTAAAATCCTGAAAAGTGAAGCACCTCATAGGGGGATCATAGAACTGCAGGCAAGTATGAATCAAGCTCCTCTGGGAAGGGTCCAAATCCATAACCACATCAAGTATGCCTCCATAATGTTCTCTGAATAGTGGTATATGGTCTGGAGTAATCAAGGCCTGGATCTTCCTGATGTCAGCTAGCTCAGGCTGAAAGAAATGATATGAGATATTGCTCTTCTTGGGTGCCATGTTGCTGAAGAAGAACTGAAACAGATGCTGATGATGATAACTAACACTAGAAGATGGGCCACTGACAGGCTGAGACTGGTGATGCAGGTAACTGAAGCAGGTAGCTGATGAGGATAGCTGCAGCAGATAGGTCTATGCAGATGAAAGGGTTAAAACCAAGCCAAAAATATAGTATGGATACCCTGAAAAACAAATAAGCAAATGTTAAAATGATGTAATGATGATGTATGCAAATGATATGCAAGGGTTTGTGATCAAGCTGGATCTGATTAACTGCCTTGATATAAGTCCATGTATGTCTAAGAAGTCCAGATGGAGGTTCATAAGTCCAGTAACCAAGGTGGGGGACTCAAATAAAGAGCCACATGTCCAGGGTTAAAATCACAAGAACTGTTCCAAAATGGAGTACTCTTAATAAAAACAAAGTAACAGGGTATGCTGAGGTCAAGGGTACCTGCAAACCTGTAAACAGCCCAACCCCCTCACAGGTGATGTTCTAAAACAAGGATCCTCAGACTTGGATCAGTTATGAGAAGTGTAAACACTTCTAACCCGGAGGTACAGTGTTTACAATAACCATAAAAGATCCTCCTCTAATTCACCTCAGTTTCTGAAGGTCAATAGTAAAAGTCATCCAGACTTAGCAGGCTTCCCAGATAGCCCTAGCACTACAGGAAATCTGCAGCACAGAGTTCTCAAGAAGAAACCCATATCTGAACCGTGTCTCATATTCCCGCACCAGACCGAAATGGAATGGGAAAGAATATGAACCACTCTAGCCTAGGTGTCACTCAGGTCCCAGGTATAGGACCTTAAACTCTCAATAGAACCCCACCCACCAAGACAAAACCAGATCCAGCCAAACACAGTATGACAGTATGATATGTGTAAAGCTATAAATAAAGCAATAAAACCATTGTACATAAAGCAATAAAATAAATAAACAAGCACAAATAGCACATAACACCCCAGTAAACACAAATCAAACAAGCGCTAGGAGGAACCCACAAAAAGAACCAGAAGCCCTGGTTACAGTATAAGGGTCCCCAGCAGAGTCGCCAAGCTGTCGCTCCCACCAAATGAAGCCGGGTCAAATGGGGTACAGACACGAAAGGTCGGCGAAAGGAGGGTGTGAGAACACACAGGAGTGAACTCACAGGGAATGAAAGAGTCGCCAGCTAGGCATTTTTATCCCGGAGGAAAGGCAATGCTGCATAGACCTAGAAAGATATGGATAAGACGGTTGCGAACCAGAGAGACTGAGAAAGGGGGTTGGTTACAACCTGGGAAGGTATTAGCACCCAGATTGTCCGCCGTACTCGACGGGATCCACGCTTAAAAGATTTGTGTTTTAGAGGGGTAGTGTCAGTGCAATTTGTGTATAAAGAGAGCTGGAAAAGGTGTACAGGTGTCAGTGTAAGAGAAGTGCAAAGTGTGATATATACAGTGTCAGTGTAAGGATGAGAGTATGCTCATGATAATGAGGCTTGAAGAATAAAGCTAGAAAGAGGGGGAATATACAGAGACTTTTGTTCGATAACTGTTAAGTTATGCCTACGTATCCTCTCGTGCAATGAGGAAGTCAGAACGCCGTAGTTCGACCCAAAGAGACTGAAAGATGAATTGACTTGTGAACTGCTTGCTTGCCTATGCTCAAGTGTAAGACCTGTCTGGCTCAGGTGCAAACTGTCTTGCATTAGACGGAAGAAGCAAGTTCTCGTTTGTGAGTGAATGAGATGAGAGAAGAATCCCGGAGGAGACGATTATTGTTTGTTTTTGTGCTTTCAGTCTTTTATTGCTTTTGGAAGTTTGTCATAAGTTAATGAGCTTAAGCCTAACCCAATGGATTTAGTAAACCCATCACATCTTCCCTCTGATTAGGGGTAATGAGAATACCTTAAGTGTGAAGTCAGCTTCTCACACTTAAACACCTTTGGTGTAGGATTAAGATCATTAACCTACTTGTGATTAATTAGATGTTTTTGGTGTTTTTATTTAGTGTTGAGTAATGAGATTAAGCCATAATCAGGGATTAAACAGACTCATTACACCATCCTAATAGAAGGATAATAGATGAGAATGTTTAAGCTGAGGAAAGCTCCTCAACTTAATCCATGATTAAGGATTAAACTCATGACAAAACAAAGCCTTTATTAAGTGGATTTTAGTTAATGATATGATGAAGAAGTGATTTTTATGATTCGTAAGACAACTTGAGGGGGACTTGTCCATTAACACTAGGGTTAGTCCTTCTTAACCAATTAAGGAAGAATTAGAACCCTAACGCAAGGCCCAAGTTACAAGCTTGATGTCTTGATGATTATTAAGTGAGTTGATTAAAGGATTTAAACACATTAAGGGTTTAACACTTAGGATTAAAGTTATACACTCCATCCTAATAGAAGGATGCAGGCATAAGCTTAATCACAAAGCCTTAAAGCCTTTAGGGTTTAGTCCCTGATTATGGGGTGAGAAGAGAAGACTCAATGAGACACAAAGGTAAAACTAAGTGGGGAGACTAATCAAAACCCTAATCATTGTCATGCTTGGTTGTTCCTAAGGTTTGTGAGGTTTACAAGAGAAATCTTCAATGGAACCACCAGGAAGCAGATGAAAGGAGCAAAGGAAAGCAAAGTAACCTGCTTCATTTAAGAAGACAAGTCACTTGAAGAAAGAAAGTAAGATAAAGAAGAATGAGCAAGCTCAATCTCAAACACATAACAAAATTCAGCAAGGATGCATAAGGGAGATGAAAAGAAATTATGAGAAGTGAAGGCAAATTCACTTCTCAAAGTGACTTACCACCTGAAAAGTTAGTGAAAGGAATGCAATGCAATGCAAAATGAGATGAAATGACATGATGCAAACCAAAACCAGAAGCATATGTGAGATGATAATGATGCTATGAGATGATGCAAACATGAAACAAGACATGAGGGTGATCACATGAACAAATGAATGCAAGAGAAGCATGCTTGGGACCATGAACATACATGAAAAGTTATGGAATGTAAATGTCATACAAAGTGGCAAATGAAATATGTAATGATCAAACATGCTTCTAATATGTCTTAAGATGTCTAATGAATCAAATGGATGCACAAAACGCTATGGCAAGTCATGGTATGCAAGCAAATGCAAGATGGATGCAAAAGGAAGCCCAAATTAGGGTTTATGATCAATGCACCAAACAAAAAGCAAAATCAGAAGCAAACATCATGATAAAAAATTGAAAATGCATTCAAAGGAACCCTAATCCTACACAAACTCACTGCCCAAAGGAGGGGATCCAACTCTTAACCTAATTAGGGTTATGAATTTCCTAAGATTTCTAGGGTTTTAGGGGACCTTGACAAGAAAAATGTCAAACAAATGGAAAATGCAAAATCAAATCATGCCAATTTAACCCTACAAACTACATGATATGCAAGACATAATGCAAGAAGAATCAAAGTCCAACTCTCAATGGTTAGGCAGAAATGATTTTTTGAAGTTTGGATCAAAATAATGCTTTGAAAGGAAATTAATTCCATGGAAAATTGTCAAAATGCATCAAGATCAAAAAAGAAATTTGGTTTGAGGGTTGGACAATGTTTCTAAATGATTTTAAAGGTTTCATGAATATTTTGGTGATTTTTAAATACCTAAAAGTATTTTTAATTAATTAATTCTCATTAATTAATTAAAAATAAACTTTTAAATGATTTAAAAATATTTTTTAATGCAAAAAATAAAAATAAAAATGTTTTTGGTTTCTGAAAATTCATAAAAGTTTATACAAAAATTTTCAGAATTTTTAAAATTGTTTTACTATTTTTAATAAATTGGAGAAAACAAATGCATTTAAATGAAAAATAAAATGAATTAAATCTGAAAAAGGGAAAAGTCAACATAATCAATGGCCAGGGTTTGAACTCACACGCGCGGGAGTAGACTTGGCGCCACATCCAAGGGCTGAGATTCAAATTCACATAATTATGATTAGCCCTAATTAATTATGCCCTAATGACTCTCAGGCGACCGGAACACTGTTCCGGTCGTCTTCTCTGGCTAGCTCACTTCTCAATCTCTCTCTACACGCAATGAAATCATGTCAAACTCTCCAGATCAACTAAACTAACATCCCTAAACAACAATCCAGCAACAAAATCCATTTATTTCTACTCAAGAACAAGATACGAATCAAACATCAAAAATTGCAGAAATTTCAGAAACACCATACAAGCTCATTTCTCAATCTTTTTCAAAAGTAAAAGGCTCAGTGAACTCAGGGAAGCATGCATTATCATTTAGAAACAAGAAATGAAGGTTCTGGAAAAATAAATTTCCAAGGCTACCTGAATCGAAGCTTTAGTTTCTGGCACTTTCTGGTTGATGTCTTGCTTGCAATCAACTCCCCTAGACCTCCTGAGAAGCTTTCAAGGCTTGATTGAGGTTTGTGATGGCTGGTTTGAGAGATGACTGAAGTTCTGCTCAATGAGGGGCAGAAATCGTATCTTTGATTCAGTGGCTTTCAGGCTGTTTTAAGGGTTGGTTTGTGTTCAATGAAGCATGGTGAGATTGTTTGTGAAGTTGGTTTGGGTGTTTGAAGCTTGTGCTGAGAGTATCGAAGGCTCTTGCAAATGGAGTGGAAGATGAGAATGCTGTGATGGAGAGTGTTTCAGGCTTGTGTTTTGTATGCTTTGGCTTGCTTTTGATTTGCATAAACAATTGTGATAGGTCAGATGAAGTGATGTGTGCTTTATTGATTGGTATGGCTCAAGTTGCCAAAATGTCAAAGTTGTGTAAGAGAGGTATGAGCTACTTTCTAGCCAAGGACAAAAGGTGTGTCCTGCGCAGCATGATGTGGGGAGAACCCTAGGATGGTTCAGCAAGTCAACAAGCAAGTGGATCTTCACTTGAGTGAGTTTTTGCAAGTTGGTTCACTTTTGATCCTTATGAGATATCTTGCTTCATAAACCATAAAAATGAGAGATTTCTTGGCCCATTCTGAATTTTAGGTCTTGTATGATCATGTTGTGAAGTTTAGAAGTCCATTTGATAACTTAATTTGCCTTGAGAAGTGAATTTGCAACTTTGCCTCTTTGGTAGAAACTTTGAAATTTTGTGATTTTAGCCAACTTTGACAAGCCATAACTTTTGATCCAAAATGAATTAGGTCATGTTCTTGTACTTTTTGAAAAGGGAATGATCCATTCTACAACTTTCATGACCAAAGTGTTTCCATTTGAAGCATTTTTGAATCAAAAAGCAAGGGTTGAAAAAGTTTCCTAAAATGGCAATTTCATTAAAAGTCAAACTTTCCCAAAAAGTCAACTTTGGAAGAGACTTGAAATTCTTCAATTTTGTGAACTTCCAACATCTTCTATGATCAAACAGAGATCATACACAATCAAAATGATGAAGAACACCCTTTGGTTGGGTCACTGGGGGCTTCAGATGCCCTGATTTTGCACTGACTTGCTTGAAAAGTCAACTCTTGATCAGGTGACTTCCCCATGGAATTTCTTCATGAAAATTGATATGCAAACTCCCTATACCATATAGAGACCAATAGAAACAAAAATGACCAAAAAAACTGGAGTTATGGCCTCTGAAACCAAAACCCTAGTTTTAGGTCATCTGTGCAGTCAAGCCTGGCTCTGCTTCCATGTCATTCTCAGTTCTTGTGATTCTTTGACATTCTTGACTTTGAGAGGATATAATATGATGCTTGAACATACATGGACCCCTTTTGAAGTGATTGATGGCCTTTGGAGTGGCTCAAGAAGCTCTTGGATTGCTCAGATCACAAACCCTAGATGCAGATGACTTTGAACCAATGCAGTGAAGCAAAAAATGCAATATGAGGTGATATGATTGAACTTATGCACATGAAAAGATCACAAGCCATGGTGTGGATGGGTGAGGGCAAATTTGGGGTGTTTACAGAGGGTGTATTGCTTGTTTGAAAGTTTTGCATATTTTTGTTCTTAGCTTCGAATCATGTTTATGGCTGGAAATAAATTCCATTTGAGGGTGGATTTAGGTTTAGGGAGAGGAAAGGAATAAATCTGGAGCTTTAGAGCTCCAGAAATGACCTAGGGAGTGAGTTGAGATTTTTCAGGGAGGGATGTCGCCGGAGAAGACGACCGAAGTTCTTCTCCGGTGACCTGAGAGTCATTAATGTTAATTAGGGTTTAGTGGTAAGTTTGAACCTGGAGCCTACGATCTGGCTTCCCGCACGTGAACCAATGGACCAGATTGCTCATTAAACCCTAATTCTATTTTAATCAGGATTAATTAATTATTTAATTGAGATTTACTCAGTTTGAATTACAGCCACTAGATTATGCGCGTAGTCAACTCCCGCCCCCTAGGTTTGAATCCTGGCCCTCAGATCAGCATACTTCTCCTTTAATCCAATTTTATTTTCTTTTTTATTCATTTGTTTTGCAAATTTTATTTAAAATAGCAAATCATTTCTAAAAAATCTCATTTTTTGCATCACACCTTAAAATATCTTTCTCTTTCTGAAAATAATTTTTGTTTTATTTTTTGCATAATTTTCCTATTTTAAAAATATTTAAATGTATATTTTAATTAGTTAATGAGAATTAATTAATTAAAATAGCATTTAGGTTTCTAAAAATCACTAAAAAATTCACATTGCACTTTGATACATTTAGAAACATTATCAAACTCTTCAAACAAATTTCTTTTTGGGTCTTGACCTATTTTGACATTTTTCCTTGGAATTAAGGTTCTTAAAAGGCAATATTTTTGTTCTAACTTAGAAAAATTCATTCTGCCTAACCATGAAGAGTTTGATGTTGGTTCTTTTTGCATTGCATTCTTCATATCATGTAGTTTCTAGGGTAAAATTGGTTTGAATTTATCTTTCATTTTCAATTTGATGTGCATTTTTCCTTTTGAAGTGCCTTAACACCCTAGCTAACTTGAGAAAATCATAACTTCCATTAGGTTAAGAGTTAGGTCTCCCCCTTTGGGCAGTGAACTTGTGTAGGGTTAAGGTTCCTTTGATCCCATTTTCAATTTTTTATCATGTCATTTGCTTCTGGTTTTGAATTTGGTATTGCATGTTGTGTATAAACCCTAATTTTTGGCTTTCATTTGCATTCATCTCTCATTTGCTTGCATACATGAACTTTCCATGACATTTTGTGCATTCACATAACTTTTAAGGCATCTTAGGACACATTAGAATCATGTTTGATCATTGCATCATCCACTTTTCATGATTTTGCTTTCATTTGATGTCATAGGCATTCATGATCTTTCATGGTTCAAGACATGCTTCATTTGCATCCACATCCTTGTATGATCATCCACAACTCTTGACATGTGTTTGCTTTATCTCTTAGCATCATAAACATCATGTTTATGCTTCTGGTTTTGGTTTGTATCATTGCATTCATTCCATTCTCACTTTATTTCATATCTTTTGATTAACTTTTCAGGTGGTAAGTACTTGAGAAGTGAATTTGCCTTCATTTCTCATAATCTCTTCTCATCTCTCTTATGCATTCATTGCTGCATTTTAATTTTGTATTAGAGTGAGCTTGCTCATTCATGTCTCCTTCTCACTTTCTTTCTTCAAGCAACTTATCTTCTTAAGTGAAGTAAGTTGTCTTGCTTCTTTTGCTTCTTCCTCCTCTCATCTGCTTCTTCCTTGGTGGCTTTTCTCTTGAAGATCTTTTGCAAGCCTCATAAACCCTAGGAACACCCAAGCATGACCATAATTAGGGTTTGATTAGTCCCCCATTAGTTTTACCTTTGTGTCATCTTTGTGTCTTCTCTTCCCATCTCATAATCAAGGACTAAACCTTAAAGGTTTTAAGGCTTTGTGATTAAGCTTATGCCTGCATCCTTCTATTAGGATGGAGTGTATAACTTTAATCCTAAGTGTTAAGCCCTTAATGTGTTTAAATCCTTTAATCAATCCATCTAATAATCATCAAGACATCAAGCTTGTAACTTGGGCCTTGCATTAGGGTTCTAATTCTTCCTTAATTGGTTAAGAAGGACTAACCCTAGTGTTAATAGACAAGTCCCCCTCAAGTTGTCTTACAAACCATAAAATCCACTTCTTAATCTTGCTATGAACTAAAATCCATTTAATAAAGGTTTTGTTTTATCATGAGGTTAATCCCTAATCATGGATTAAGTTGAGGAGCCTTCCTCAGCTTAAATGTTCTCATCTATTATCCTTCTATTAGGATGGTGTAATGAGTCCATTAAATCCTTGATTATGGCTTAAACTCATTACTTAACACTAAACAAAAAAAACTCCAAAATACATCTAAATAATTACAAGTAGGTTAATGATCTTAATCCTACATCATGGTGACTAAGTGTGAGGTGCTTACTTCACACTTAAGGTATTCTCATTACCCCTAATCAGAGGGAAGATGTGATGAGTTTACTAACCCTCGGTTTAGGCTTAAGCTCATTTTCTTATGACAAACTTCAAAAGCAATAAAAGATTGAAAACACCAAAAACAAACAATAATCGTCTCCTTCGGGATTCTTTTCTCATCACATCCGCTCGCAAACGAGAACTTGCTTCTTCCGTCTAATGCAAGACAGTTAGCACCTGAGCCAGACAGGTCATACACTTGAGCATAGACAAGTAAGCAGTTCACAAGTCAATTTATCTTTCAGTCTCTTTGAGTCGAACTACGATGTTCTGACTTCCTCATTGCACGAGAGGATACGTAGGCATAACTTAACAGTTATCGAACAAAAGTCTCTGTCCATTCCTCCCCCTCTTCTAGCATCATTCTTTAAGTCTCATAGTCTTGAGCTTCATTATTTCCTTTCACTAACACTTTTTTTTATTTCACCTCACATTTCTCTTACACTGACACTTGCATTGTTTTCCAGCTTTGATACACAGATAGCACTGACACTACCCCTTTGAAACACAAATCTTTTAAGCGTGGATCCCGTCGAGTACGGCAGACAATCTGGGTGCTAATACCTTCCCAGGTTGTAACTAACCCCCTTTCTCAGTTTCTCTGGTTCGCAACCGTCTTATCCATATCTTTCTAGGTTTATGCAGCATTACCTTTCCTTCGGGATAAAAATGCCTAGCTGGCGACTCTTTTCTTTCCAAGTTCACCCTTGTGTGTTCTCCTCTTTCGCCGACCGTTCGCGTCTGTACCCCTTCTGACCAGGTGTCATTTGGTGGGAGCGACAGCTTGGCGACTCTGCTGGGGAACTCTTATACTGCAACCAGGGCTTCTGGTTCTTTTTGTGGGTTCCTCCTAGCGTTTGTTTGATTTGTGCTTACTGGGGTGTTATGTGCTAATTGTGTTTATTTATTTGCTTTATTTATTGCTTTATGTACAACTTTATTTATTGCTTTCCTTTACAGTTTTTCATATTTCATACTGTCATTATCATTGCTGGATCTGGCTTCTGTTTTGGTAGGAGGGGTTCCATTGAGAGTTCAAGGTCCTATACCTGGGACCTGAGTGACACCTAGGCTAGAGTGGTTCATATTCTTTCCCATTCCATTTCGGTCTGGTGCGGGAATATGAAACACGGTTCAAATGTGGGTTTCTTCTTGAGAACTCTGTGCTACAGATTTCCTGTAGTGCTAGGGCTATCTGGGAAGCCTGCTAAGTCTGGATGACCTTTAGTATGACCTTCAGAAGCTGAGGTGAATTAGAGGAGGATCTTTTATGGTTATTGTAAACACTGTACCTCCGGGTTAGAAGTGTTTACACTTCTCATAACTGATCCAAGTCTGAGGATCCTTGTTCTAGAACACTACCTGTGAGGGGGTTGGGACTGTTTACAGGTTTGCAGGAACCCTTAGCCACATTATACCCAGTTACTATTGTTTAAGAGTACCTCATTTTGGGACAGTTCTTGTGATTAACCCGGGACATGTGACTCTTTATTTGAGTCCCCTACCTTGGCTACTGGATTTCTGAACCTCCATCTGGACCTTCTTTGAACATACATGGACTTATATCAAGACAGATAATCAGATCCAGCTTGATCACAAACCCTTGCATATCATTTGCACATATCATCATTGCATCATTTAACATTTGTTTATTTGTTTTTCAGGGTATCCACATCATATCTGGTTTGGTTTTGACCCCTTCTTCTGCATAGACCTTTGCTTCAACAGTTATATGCTTCAGCTATTTTCATCATCAGCCTGTCAGTGGCTCATTTCCAGTATCAGTCTGTAATCTTCATCAGTACCAATCTTCAGTTTCTTCAGCAGCATTCATGACTACTCCCAGGAAGAGTAACATATCCTACCATTTCTTTGAACCTGTGTTGACTGGCATCAGGCAGGTCCAGTCACTTATCACACCTGACCATATCCCATTGTTTAGAGAGAATTATGGAGGTATCCTGGATATGGTTATGGACCTTGACCCTTCTCAGAGGAGCATGATCCACACCTGCTTGCAGTTTTATGACCCTCCTTTGAGATGCTTCACCTTCCCAGACTTTCAGTTAGGGCCTCTACTGGAAGAGTTTTCCTCATTGATTGGAGTACCTATCAGGGGTGGAATCCCTTTCAACCCAGAAATGCCAGCTCCCAGCAATGGAGTAGTAGCAAAGGCACTATACCTGGAGCCTGCCTTGATTGAGAAAAGTATGACAACAAAAGCTGGGATCCCTGGTTTGCACTTGGACTTTTTGATTTCTCAGGCCATCCTGAAGGCCTCATTGGGAGAATGGAGGGCAGTCTGTGCACTGTTAGCCCTCAGCATATATGGGGCTATACTGTTTGCAGATGAGCCCAAATTTGTCAGCAAAAATGCCATCCATCTGTTTCTACTAAGGAACCCAGTGCCTACACTGCTGGGAGACTTTTACTACTCCATTCATCAGAGGAATGAGAAACAAAGGGGAAATTGGTGAGATGTTATGCTCCTTTGTTTTACACCTGGCTGCTCAGACACCTGCCTAAGTCAGATGCCTTCCTGAACCCTCACCAACAGAAGAATTGGGCCAAGAGGCTCATTGCTTTGACTTCAGATGATATTAGATGGTGCACCCAGAGCACCAAAGGCAAGGACATTATCACCAGTTGTGGACAATACCCAAATGTACCTCTGATAGGAGTAAAGGGTTGCATCAATTACAATCCTTTGCTGTTTAAGAGACAACTGGGTTATGCTTTGGTTCACCCTCCCAGAATGCAAGATTTAGCTGAGACCCTGTATTGTGAAGTAAAACCTAATTCAGCTGCTGTCAGACAAGCATCCTGGGCTTGGGACAACATCCAGACAAAAGGGATGGCTATTCTTGGAAGATGCAATAATGTTGCTTCAGCTCAGTACTATGACTGGTCCTGTACAAGAGCTCAGATTACTGGAATGCCTTTCACCTTGGAAGACATACTTGGACCGTCCATAGTACAGCCAGCAGCAACTGTCAGCCTAGAAGAATTTGAGAAGCTGAAGGAAAGGAATGAGAACCTATCTCAAGCTTTAAAGAAGACTCTTTGGGAAATAAGTGATGGTCGTTTGGACATTGAGAGGTTGGAGAAGCTTAGGGTGGAGCATCTTGCCAAAATTGAGAAGACAGAGGACTACATCAGGAAAGCAAGAGCTGGGGAACAAATATTGAAGAATGCCTGTAAGGAAGCCAAGATTCAGAAGGCTAGGACTGAGCTCTATCTGCAAGAGAGTCAAGTTAGGTGGGTTAGGATCACCGAAGCCCGTACACAAGAAGACCAGAAGACTCAAGCCAAGATTGAACAGCTAGAGGCCAATGAGAAGAAGCAGCAGGAAGCTTTGTTGGCAGCCTAGAAGAAGATTTCAGAGTTGAAGCTTAGGACAGGATTGAAAAGATCAAAGGACCAGGACAGGCATAAAATGCTGACCACTGCTATCGCTACCAGGAACCTCCTCATCAGGACCATTACAGAGCATCCAGCTGGTCCAGTGACTGAGGCACTCCTGAAGGAGGTCAAAGAGGATGAGTTTGGACTGGATGTCTGATTCTTTGTTTGTTGTTATTTCCATTTGATGTACTTTTCTTTTATTATATTTTGACCCTCCTTGGGCATGTGTTATAAAACAGACTATGCATTGTTCATCATTTGTAATGTATTAGTTTGCTTTCATTGGGCTTCTTTTCTCAGCAACATCAAGCATCTTCCTCGAGGTCTGGAAAGGTCAAAACCAAGAACCAAAACCGGATACCTTGGAAAACAAATAAGCATGCTGCATTGCATACTAACTTTTGTTTTGTTTTGTAGGTTTTATTATTATTGTTTCTAACTTTGTTGTAACTTCAGGAAACATTGCTCGTCGCCGAGTGTTCCCTGTCAACCGCGCGCACCGGTACCCGACTCGCAACAACCTTCCCGGTATTCAAATGGAACAAGTACAGCAGGATCTGACTGAGGTCAGAAATCAGATGGCTAATGAGAGAGTAGAGATGAGAAATCAGATGTCTCAATTCATGGCTGTAATGACTGGCTTAGCCCAGAGTCAAGAAAGGTTAAGGGAGCTGGTAGAAAGACAAACTCCTGAGGAGCCTCATCTTGGAACAGGGGGGACTAGTAACAATGAACGGGGCCAGCCTCGTATTGATCCACCAGTATTTGGACCCCATTTGGATCCAGAAGCTAACATCCCGAGGAATGTACAAGGTAATACTTCTGGAGGGAGAATCTTGCAAGAGGATCCCCAAGAAGAACAATTTACTATTATGGGAGCTGGAGATGAAGTTTATGACAGGAGATTGGACGAGATTGCTGAGAAATTGAGATCTTTGGAGTCTCAGAATTCCTTGGGCTTCGATGTGATGAACATGGGGCTAGTGGATGGGGTGAGAATTCCCCACAAATTCAAACCCCCATGCTTTGAGAAGTACAATGGTACCTCCTGCCCACACACTCAGTTGCAGTCTTTCCTGGGGAGATTAAAAGCTTATACTATGGATGAGAAACTGTGGATGTTCTACTTTGAAGACAGTCTGACTGAGGCTTCAAGGGAGTGGTATTCACACTTGTCTAGAGCCACCATAAGATGCTGGAAGGATTTGGCTGAGGTTTTCATCCAACAATATCAATACAATCTGGACATGGCTCCTAACAGGACCCTCCTAATGGGAATGTCTCAATCTTCTAGGGAGAGCTTCCGGGAGTATGCTCAAAGGTGGAGACAGCTTGCTGCTGCTGTTCAACCACCCATGTCTGAATGGGAAATGGATGACATGTTCATGAATACATTGCAAGGAACCTATATTGATAGACTGGCTGCTTTTTCCTCTACCAGTTTTGCTGATGTGGTCATAGCTGGTGAAAGGATTGAAAGTCTATTAAAGATGGGCAAAATTTCCGACAGTGGTGCAAGTTCATCCAATAATCCCAGGAAGCTTTTTGTGGGACCCCGAAGAGCCGGTGAGACCAATTCCATTCGTACAAGCAGGGGCAGACCTCAATATGTACACTGGTCAGTAGCAGCGGTTACCATTCCAGCTCCGATTCCTCAACAATCAGCATATCCTCAACAACAACAACCACAGTACCAACAACAAGTTCAGTATCCGCAACAGAGAACCTACAACAATAGCAACAACAACCAACAACAGCGTCCTTTCCAGCAAAGACCATCACAGGCAAACAGGGTAATTGAACCAATCCCAATGCCATATGCTGCACTCTTGCCACAACTCCTGAAGCTCAACCTAGTCGAGTTAAGGACATTGGCACCTCCAGATCCTTCCAATATGCCAAAGAACTACGATGCTAATGCCAGGTGTGCATTTCACTCAAACGCACCGGGGCATAATACTAAAAAATGCAGGGCCTTACAGATGAAAGTCCAAGACCTGGTGGACTCAAAAGCTCTCAACTTTGCACCTCCTCCGAATGTCACAAGAAATCTAATGCCTAGTCACAACGGGCCTAGGATCAATGCTATTGAGGAAGGCAAACTATCCACCTTAATAACCAGTGTTGCACAGATTCGAACACCTTTGGTTGAAATTAAAGCTCAGCTTTTAGAATGCCAAGTGTTCCCTGGGTGTGTGCTCGGCTGTGGGTATTGCAATATTGCAGTCAATGGGTGTGAAAGGCTGAGAGACGGCATAGATAGTCTTATTAAGGATGGTATTCTTCAGATTACTACAACAGCGCCTACAAATCCAGCAACTCCTTCACCGGCAATCACAGATACTTCTACAACATCAGCAACCATTGTTCCAACGGATTCTACTACAAATCCAACAACTGCTCAATCAATCACTTCAATGGATACAAGTTCAGTCACCATCCCTGCTACAACTTCAACACCCATCCAGTCAACAATACCATCTACAACATCAGCAACAATTGATGAAAGCGTCTCAACAGTTACTATATACTATGACCCTGCAAATATTCCTGCCAACAATTCACAAAATGTTACTCCTATCAGAGCACCAGTCACCATATACTATGATCCACACACCATTGTGGTCCCTTCTGTAGCTGCTATCAGTCCAGTCACCATCACAGTGCCTAGGCCGGTTCCTTACGAAAGCAATAATGCTATCCCTTGGCATTATGGCTCAGATCTATACTGCGAGGGGCAGAAAATCACTTTGGAGTCATCAACTTCTTCACCTCAAGTAGACAATGTGGGGGGAGGCAGAGGCTTCACTAGAAGGGGACGTCTCTTTGCCTCGCAAATTCCAAGACCCGTTGCTGAAGCAGAAGCTGCTGCTAAGGCAAAAGGGAAGGGTATGGTGCAAGAAGAACAAGTTGTCAAAGAAGCTTTGAAGACTCCTTTTGATCAAGAAGTTGATGAATTCATGAGAATCATAAAGAAAAGTGATTACAAGGTGGTAGACCAGCTTCACCAAACACCTTCCAAGATCTCCATATTATCATTGCTAATGTGCTCTGAGGCTCATCGGAACGCACTTTTGAAGGTCCTGCACGCAGCTTATGTGCCGGAGGAGATTACCGTCAATCAGTTAGAAGCTGTGGATGGAAATGTTAACGTTAGTCATGGACTAGGATTTACCAACACTGATTTGACAACGGAAGGTCGCAACCACAACAAGGCTTTGCACATTACCTTGGAGTGTAAGGGTGCAGTTCTTTCTCATGTATTAGTGGACACAGGGTCATCCCTCAATGTCCTGCCCAAGAAAGTCCTTGTGAAGCTGGAGTATGATGGATTGGCACTACGCCCAAGTAACTTGGTAGTGAGAGCCTTTGACGGTTCTAAAAGATCAGTTCTGGGAGAGATAGAGTTGCCGATAATGATTGGCCCACAGGTTTTCAAAACGACCTTCTTTGTGATGGATATACAGCCTGCCTACAGCTGTCTATTGGGTAGACCATGGATACACGCCGCTGGCGCCGTGACGTCAACCCTTCACCAGAAGTTAAAATTCGAGTGGGAAGGCCAAGTCATTACTATTTGTGGGGAGGAGGATATTTTTGTTAGCCAGCTGGCTACTTTCAAATACATTGAAATGGATGGGGAGATCCATGAAACCATGAGCCAAGGGTTTGAAGCCCTTAATATTAATGAAACATCTGTTGTGCTTGGGACCTCCATCACATCATATCAGCAAGCCAGGAAGGTTGTTGAAGAGGGTACCGCCCAAGGCTGGGGCAAGCTGCTGCCCGTGGAGAAGAAAGAAGACCAATTCGGGTTGGGTTACAGACCAACTCGACAAGACCAACCAGAGGCTGCAAAGGAGCCCAAGTTTATTAGTGGGGGGATTCTCACCCCGGATGCTGTGAATAGCTTGGAAGATGAGTCAGAAGACGAGCGCAACCTGGAAAGCTGGATACGTCCAAGGATCCCGGGGAGCCATGTCTCAAACTGGTCTTCCCAGGAAATTATAAGAGTTACTCCTGCAGAGTAATTATTATTTCCTGTGTTTTAAAGCATGCATCAAGTCCTGCATCTTGCCCAAGATGTTAGGACACATTTTGTAATCGGGCCATCTTGTATTTTGTGCAAAGATCAATTAATGAATATCAGGACATCTTTTGCAAATGAGTCTTTTCTTTTCCGCTCACTGTTTTTCATTCTTCACTTTTTGTACAAAAATAAAATGGCAATGTTTTTCAAAATAAATAACTTCATTTTCACTTCTTCTAAATAAAAATAAAACTGATCACTAAAATGAACAAATCTAAACCCTTGCAGAAAGTGCCCTCCAGACTGCACCGACAACAACACTGCTATGACTTCGTATGACTTTGACAATCCAATCAATCAAGCTGATGAAGGGGTTGAAGAAGATTATGAGCTACCTGAAGAACTTTCCAGGTTGTTGAGACAAGAGGAAAAGGTTATCACTCCTCATCAGGAGGAGGTTGAGACGGTTAATCTTGGTGCGAAAGAAGACGTGAAAGAAGTTAAGATCGGGGCCTGCTTACAAGATTCAGTGAAAGAGCAACTGATTGACATGCTTCGGGAATATGTAGATGTTTTTGCTTGGTCTTATCAGGACATGCCAGGGTTGGACACCGACATTGTCATGCACAAGCTGCCTCTGAAAGAAGACTGCCCACCAGTAAAACAGAAGTTGCGCCGTACTCACCCAAATATGGCAATGAAGATAAAAAAAGAGGTACGAAAGCAGTGGGACGCCGGTTTCCTTGCTGTGACTAGCTATCCGCCGTGGGTTGCTAACATTGTACCTGTGCCTAAGAAAGATGGCAAGGTGAGAATGTATGTGGATTACCGGGATCAGAACAGAGCCAACCCGAAAGATGACTTCCCTTTACCTTACATTGATGTATTGGTGGATAATACGGCTCAGTTCTCGGTGTTCTCCTTCATGGACGGATTTTCAGGATACAATCAGATCAAAATGTCGTCTGAAGACATGGAGAAGACAACTTTCATCACACCCTGGGGGCACATTCTATTATAAGGTGATGCCATTCGGACTGAAGAATGCTGGTGCCACTTATCAACGGGCTATGGTAACATTATTCCATGACATGATCCACAAGGAAATTGAATGTTATGTGGATGACATGATTGCCAAGTCCCTCACAGAAGAAGACCACCTGGTGAATTTGCTGAAGTTATTCAAGCGTCTGAGGAAGTACCAATTGAAGTTAAACCCCAACAAATGCACATTCGGGGTGCGATCCGGTAAGCTACTGGGATTTATTGTAAGTGAGAAAGGGATTGAAGTTGACCCTGATAAAGTTAAAGCCATTCAAGAAATGCCTGCACCGAAGACTGAAAAAGAAGTTTGGGGGTTCCTAGGTAGATTGAACTACATTTCAAGGTTCATATCTCATCTTACTACAACCTGTGAACCCTTATTCAAGTTGTTAAGAAAAGAACAAACGGTCAGGTGGAATGAAGACTGCCAAAGGGCTTTTGACAAAATCAAGGAATACTTACAAGAGCCCCCAATCCTTATGCCTCCAGTTGAAGGAAGACCTCTAATCATGTACTTAACAGTATTAGAAGAGTCAATGGGGTGTGTGCTGGGCCAGCATGACGAGTCTGGTCGAAAAGAGTATGCAATATACTACCTAAGCAAAAAGTTTACCGACTGTGAACAACGTTATTCACTGCTCGAGAAAACTTGTTGTGCTTTAGCGTGGGCTGCTCGTCGACTAAGGCAGTATATGTTGACCCACACCACTTTATTGATCTCGAAGATGGACCCAGTTAAGTACATTTTTGAGAAGCCAGCACTTACCGGACGGGTTGCAAGATGGCAAATGATCCTCACGGAGTATGATATTCAATACACCTCTCAAAAGGCCATCAAAGGTAGTGTATTGTCTGATTATCTCGCTGAGCAACCCATTGATGATTACCAGCCTATGAGATTTGACTTCCCCGATGAAGACATCATGTTCATAAAAGCAAAAGATCATGAAGAGCCTATTCACACTGAAGGGCCTGACCCGGAAGAAGAATGGACTATGATGTTTGATGGGGCTGTTAATATGAATGGTCGTGGTGTTGGTACAATACTCATTACACCTAAAGGAGTTCACATGCCTTTCTCGGCAAAACTCACCTTTAACTGCACTAACAATGAAGCTGAATACGAAGCTTGCATTATGGGTCTTGAGGAAGCCATTGGCCTCAGGATCAAGACTTTGACTGTGTTCAGAGATTCAGCTCTGGTAATTAATCAAACCAACGGAAAATGGTACACCCACCAAGATCATCTGATACCTTATCGGGATTATACAAGGAGGTTATTGACTTTCTTCACAACAGTCAAGCTTGAGTATATCCCTTGAGATGAAAATCAGTTTGCAGATGCTCTGGCTACAATTTCATCTATGATCAAAGTTCAAGCTGCCAACTTTGTGCCTCGGATTTCAGTATCCAAACTTGACAGACCAGCATACGTGTTCTCAGCAGATGTTGTTGAAGATGATAAGCCTTGGTTCCATGACATTAAGTGCTTCTTGGAGGATCAAACATACCCATCTGGGGCATCTTCCAATAATAAGAAGACATTAAGAAGGCTAGCTGGTAGTTTCTTCCTGAACGCTGACGGTTCCTTGTACAATAGAAACTTTGATATGGTACTTCTTAGATGTGTTGATAGGGCAGAGGCAGACTTGTTGATGCACGAGGTGCACGAAGGATCTTTTGGTACCCATGCTGGGGGACATACAATGGCTAAAAAGTTGTTGAGATCAGGCTATTACTGGATCACAATGGATGCAGACTGTTGTGCGTATGCCAGAAAATGCCATAAATGCCAGATCTATGCGGATAAAGTGCATGTGCCTCCCAATCCCTTGAATGTGATGTCTTCACCCTGGCCCTTTGCCATGTGGGGCATTAATATGATTGGCAAGATTGAACCGACTGCTTCAAATGGCCACAAATTCATCTTGGTAGCCATTGACTATTTTACCAAGTGGGTTGAAGCAGCTTCTTATGCAAATGTTACAAGGCAAGTGGTAGCCATATTCCTGAAGAGAGATATCATATGTCGGTATGGAGTTCCCGAGCGAATCATTACTGATAATGGTTCCAACTTGAACAACAAAATGATGGCAGAGCTATGCCGGGACTTCAAGATCCAACACCACAATTCTTCTCCCTACAGGCCAAAGATGAATGGTGTTGTGGAGGCAGCTAACAAGAATATCAAGAAGATTGTGCAAAAGATGGTGGTCACCTACAAAGACTGGCATGAAATGCTACCATTTTCCTTACATGGGTACCGTACGTCAACCAGAACATCCACTGGGGCAACACCGTATCAACTTGTTTATGGTATGGAGGTGTCGCTCCCACCAAATGAAGCCGGGTCAAATGGGGTACAGACGCGAACGGTCGGCGAGAGGAGGGTGCGAGAACACACAGGAGTGAACTCACAGGGAATGAAAAGAGTCGCCAGCTAGGCATTTTTATCCCGAAGGAAAGGTAATGCTGCATAGACCTAGAAAAAGATGGATAAGACGGTTGCGAACCAGAGAGACTGAGAAAGGGGGTTGGTTACAACCTGGGAAGGTATTAGCACCCAGATTGTTCGCCGTACTCGACGGGATCCACGCTTGCAAGATTTGTGTTTTAAAGGGGTAGTGTCAGTGCAATCTGTGTATAAAGAGCTGGAAAAGGATGTACAGGTGTCAGTGTAAAGAAGTGTAAAGTGTAATATATACAGTGTCAGTGTAAGGATGAGAGTATGCTCAAGATCATGAGGCTTAAAAGAATGAAACTGAAAGGAGGGGGAATATACAGAGACTTTTGTTCGATAACTGTTAAGTTATGCCTACGTATCCTCTCGTGCAATGAGGAAGTCAGAACGCCGTAGTTCGACCCAAAGAGACTGAAAGATGAATTGACTTGTGAACTGCTTATTTGTCAATGCTCAAGTGTATGACCTGTCTGGCTCAGGTGCAAACTGTCTTGCATTAGACGGAAGAAGCGAGTTCTCGTTTATGAGTGAATGAGGATGAGAAAAGAATCCCGAAGGAGACGATTATTGTTTGTTTTTGAGTTTTCAGTCTTTTATTGCTTTTGAAAGTTTGTCATAAGTTAATGAGCTTAAGCCTAAACCAATGGATTTTGTAAACTCATCACATCTTCCCTCTGATTAGGGGTAATGAGAGTACCTTAAGTGTGAAGTCAGCTTCTCACACTTAATCACCTTTGATGTAGGATTAAGATCATTAACCTACTTGTGATTATTTAGATGTTTTTTTGTTGTTTTTGTTTAGTGTTGAGTAATGAGATTAAGCCATAATCAGGGATTAAACAGACTCATTACACCATCCTAATAGAAGGATAATAGATGAGAATGTTTAAGCTGAGGAAAACTCCTCAACTTAATCCATGATTAGGGATTAAACTCATGACAAAACAAAGCCTTTATTAAGTGGATTTTAAATAATGATATGATTAAGAAATGAGTTTTATGATTTGTAAGACAACTTGAGGGGGACTTGTCCATTAACATTAGGGTTAGTCCTTCTTAACCAGTTAAGGAAGAATTAGAACCCTAATGCAAGGCCCAAGTTACAAGCTTGATGTCTTGATGATTATTAAGTGAATTGATTAAAGGATTTAAACACATTAAGGTTTTAACACTTAGGATTAAAGTTATACACTCCATCCTAATAGAAGGATGCAGGCATAAGCTTAATCACAAAGCCTTAAAGCCTTTAGGGTTTAGTCCTTGATTATGAGGTGAGAAGAGAAGACTCAAAAGAGACACAAAGGTAAAACTAAGTGGGGGACTAATCAAAACCCTAATCATTGTCATGCTTGGTTGTTCCTAAGGTTTGTGAGGTTAACAAGAAAGATCTCCAATGGAACCACCAGGAAGCAGATGAAAGGATCAGGAGTAGCAAAGTGACTTGCTTCATTTAAGAAGACTAGTCACTTGAAGAAAGAAAGTGAGAAGAAGAAGAATGAGCAAGCTCAATCTCAAACACAAAACAAAATGCATCAATGATGCATAAAAGATATGAAAAGAAATTGTGAGAAGTGAAGGCAAATTCACTTCTCAAAGTTACTTACCACCTGAAAAAGTTAGTGAGAAAAATGCAATGCAATGCAAAATGAGATGGAATGGCATAATGCAAACCAAAACCAGAAGCATATATGAGATGATAATGATGCTATGATATGGTGCAAACATGAATCAAGGCATGAGGATGACCATATGAACCAATGGATGCAAATGGAGCAAGTTTAGAACCATGAACACACATAAACAGTTATGAGATGCAAATGACATACAACATGGCAAATACATGATGCAATGATCAAACATGCTTCTAACATGCCTTAAGATGTCTAATGAAGCAAATGGATGCACAAAATGCTATGGCAAGGCATGGTATGAATGCAAATACAAGATGAATGCAAAAGGAAGCCCAAATTAGGGTTTATGATCAATGCATCAAACAAAAACCAAAATCAGAAGCAAACATCAAGATAAAAAATTGAAAATGCATTCAAAGGAACCCTAATCCTATACAAACTCACTGCCCAAAGGAGGGGTTCTAACTCTTAACCTAATGTAAGTTATGAATTTCCTAAGTTTCCTAGGGTTTTAGGGTACCTTAACAAGAAAAATGCCAAACAAATTGAAAATGAAGGATCAAATCATGCCAATTTAATCTCACAAACTACATGCTAAACAAAATGCAATGCAAAAAGAATCAAAGTCCAACTCTCAATGGTTAGGCAGAAATGATTTTTTGAAGTTTGGATCCAAATAATGCCTTGAAATGATTTTAATTCCATGAAAAATTCTCAAAAGACATCAAGATCAAAAAATAAATTTGGTTTGAGGGTTGGACAATGTTTCTAAATGATTATGAAGGTTTCATGAATTTTTTGGTGATTTTTAAATTCCTAAAAGTATTTTTAATTAATTAATTCTTATTAATTAATTAAAAATAAACTTTTAAATGATTTAAAAATATTTTTTAATGCAAAAAATAAAAATAAAAATGTTTTTGCTTTCTGAAAATTAATAAAAGTTTATACAAAAAAATTCAGAATTTTTAAAATTGTTTTGCTATTTTAAATTAAATGGACAAATTAAATGAATAAAAAAGAAAATAAAATTGAATTAATGAGAAGTATGCTGAATGAGAGGCCAGGATTGAATCTGGGGAGGGGTTTGTTGACTGCGCGCGCAATCTAAAGGCTGACATTCAAACTTCATTAATCCCAATTAAAAATTAATTAATCTGAATTAATAAAGTCAACTTAAGATTAGGGCAAAATAGAGAGATCCTGGGCGTCCAAATGCGCGCGAGTCAACACATCCAAGGGGTATTATTCAAACTTCATTAATCACTCAGATTAGGGCTAATTGAACTCAGGTGGCCGGAGAAGACTTCCGGTCGTCTTCTCCGGTGGGACTCCCACCTGAAAATCCCTAAAACCCTCAAAACTTCATGAAAACGAAAACTAACTATCCAGAAATCATCCCCATGCCCAACTAAATCAAAACCCCCATTCAAACATCATTTATTCTTCATCAATCAAACGAATCGAAGCCAAACAGTTTTAGGGCAAAAAATTTCAGACAGTTCATACATGCTGGTTTCTCAACTATTTTCAAAAGTAAGCACATATTCATGATCAGGGAAGTGCATAGAAGCTATTAAGAACTTAAAAACATGTTTCTGGAAAAAAGTTTTGAGTTGACTACCTGAACTGAAGCTTTCGATTCAGGAGCTTTCTGGCTGTTTCTTTGGCTCAAATCTACTCCACTGATCCTCCTAAGAAGCTTGCAAGGTTTGTTTGAAGTTTGCAATGGCTGGTTTGAGAGTTTGCTTGAGTTCTGTTCAATGGCAGGTGGTGATCGTGTTTTTGATTCAATGGCTTTCAGGTTGTGGTGAAGGGTGCTTTGTGATCAGGAAGGTGTGTTGAGTTGATTGGTGAAGTTTGTTTGTGTGTTTGTGGCCTGTGTGATGAGTTTCGAAGGCTCTTGCAAATGAAGGTGAAAATGAGAATGCTGTGCTATGGAGTGTTTCAGGCTTGTGTTGTAGTTGCTTTGGCTTGCTTTTTGCTTGTATAAACAAATGGGATTGGTCAGAAGATGTGATGTGTGCTTTATTGATTGGTATGGCTCAAGTTGCCAAAATGTCAAAGTTGTGTAAGAGAAGTATGGGCTACTTTCTAGCCAAGTACAAAGAGTGTGTCCTGCGCAGCATGATGTGGGGAAAGGCCTAGGATGGTTCAGCAAGCTAGCAAGCAAGTGGATGATAAACTATGATGAGTTTTGCAACTTGCCTTACTTTTGATCTTTGTGAAATATCTTGATCCATAGGCCACAAAAGTGAGAAGTTTCTTGGCCCATTCTGATTTTTAGGTCTTGCATGATCATGTTGTGAAGTTTAGAAATGCATTTGATGATTTAATTTGCCTTGAGAAGTGAATTTGCAACTTTGCCTCTTTGGTGCATAACTTGAAATTTAGTGATTTTTGCCAACTTTGACAAGTCATAACTTTTGATCCAAAATGAATTAGGTCATGTTCTTGTACTTTTTGAAAAGGGAATGATCCATTCTACAACTTTCATGACCAAGGTTTTTCCATTTGAAGCTTTTTTGAATCAAAAAGTAAAGGTTGAAAAAGTTGCCCAAAATGACAATTTCATTAAAAGTCCAACTTCCCAAAAAGTCAACTTTGCAAAAGACTTGAGATTCTTCAATTTTGTGAACTTCCAACATCTTCTATGATCAAATAAAGATCATATACAATCAAAATGATGAAGAACACCCTTTGGTTGGGTCATTGGGGGCCTCAGATGCCCTGATTTTGCACTGACTTGCTTGAAAAGTCAACTCTTGATCAGATGACTTCCCCATGGAATTTCTTCATGAAAATTGATATGCATACTCCCTATACCATATAGAGACCAATAGAAACAAGAATGACCAAAAGATTTGGAGTTATGGCCTCTGAAACCAAAACCCTAATTCTAGGTCATCTGTGCAGTTTAACCTGGCTCTGCTTCCATGCTATTCTCAGTTCTTGTGATTTTTGGCATTCTTGACTGTGAGAGGATATAATATGATGTTTGAACATACATGGACCTCTTTGAAGTGATAGATGACCTTTGGAGTGGCTCAAGAAGCTCTTGGATTGCTCAGATCACAAACCCTAGATGCAGATGACTTTGAACCAATGCAATGAATCAAGAATGTGATATGAGATGCTATGATTGAGTTTATGCATATGAAATGATCACAAGCCATGGTGTGAATGGGTGAGGGCAAATTTGGGGTGTTTACAGGAGGCAGTCCTACCTGTTGAAGTTGAATTACCCTCCTTACGGGTATTGATGGATGTTAAGCTGAACGAAGCAGAATGGGTCCGATCCCGGTACGAACAACTGAGTTTGATCGAAGAGAAGAGATTGGCTGCAATTTGTCATGGGCAGCTGTATCAGAAAAGAATGAAGAAAGCCTTCGATCAGAAAGTTAAGCTTCGAGAGTACCAAGTAGGAGATCTTGTGCTGAAAAGACTCCTCCCTCCTCATACATACCACAGGGGCAAATGGACTCCGAATTATGATGGCCCATTCATAGTAAAGAAAGTTTTCTCTGGTGGAGCACTGATGATCAGTACTATGGATGGTGAAGACTTCCTGTCCCCTGTGAATTCAGACGCGTTTAAAAAATACTTCGCATAAAATGACCCGCTGGACATAAAAACAGAATGTAAGTCCAGGCAAAAATAGGGCATCCCGGCGAGTCAAAAACAGAATAAAAGACTCGGGAAAAAATAAGGGAAATAAATTAAAAAAAAATGTGTACACCTGCTGAGTTGAAAAGCCGCATTGGACAACTCAGGCAAAAATGGGTATCCCGGTGGATCGAAAACCCGAAAGGGCGATCCACACAAAATAAGGGAATAAGCGAACAACTGCATTCTGAATTCGTCTGTATCACTTACGACATGGTAAACTTCGAAAGGATCAAGCTTCGGTCAGAACCAGCCTTCTTCAAAAGCAGGATGAGAAGAACGTCAATGTCATACGAGTCATAGCAAAAGGGAAGCTCCTTGAAGCGTCATCAACATTGCCAACATCTTTTTGTTTCTCAATTTGTAACGATCTCCTCATTTCAGGGGATCTGTTTCCTTGACTGTATTTGCCAATTCAGGGCACGAAAATTAATAAAATCAGATTTTCCGTTACACTTTGTCTCGTACATTTTATTTTCATTTGCAAAGATGTCCGATGCCCCTAATATATCGATTGCATAAAAACAGATGCGTCTTTTCTAAATTACATGCTCACAGGAAAAATATTTGCTCCCGGGAGTGTCTAAACTCTTATGATGGAATCCATTAAGGGATACCTCGGGATACTTGTATGTTTCTTTGTCATACAGGATTGCAGGCGTCCAAAGTACGACTAGGGGCCTGAAAGCTTCTCCCCAGCAAGCTACCAAATCACTATTTACTCAGCCCATCTCCCAAAATAGCACCAGGGGTGCCCTCTCCCCAGCTGAGTTGCCAAACATCATCATCTTCAATAGGATCTCCACAAAAATCTCTAGGAAGATCGTCCAGTGATCATTCCTCCCCAGCCAAGTGTCAGGCAAGGAACCATCTCCCCGCAAAGCTCTGGCCTCTATCCAGAAGAGCAATGCCTGAAGATCTCACAACAAAGTGACGGAAGCTCCCGCAGACCCCAGTTGGGCTCCTCTTTACCAAGATGGGTTTATCAGGAATCTATTCCCCAAGCAGAGTCATATATATCAGATCTACCAATGATCTTATCCCTAGCTGGGATATCACTTCAAGCAGATCAGCCGGAGATCTTCACCGCAACGTGATCCGAATCCCGGATCGGTATCTTTGCATAATCATAGCATTCACATCATATTTTCTCCCAGAGCGTAGCATTCCGTCTAATATTGAGCATTACGGCAAAAATCAAACATATTGCATAAATCATAAGCCATGTGTCGAACCAAACACTTGTAAATACTGATATTCCTTCAACAATACACAAAATACTTCCCAAATTCCCCCGGAAGAAAGCCCTAAAGCATCCTCTTTGCACTCACAAATATAGATACATGCTCCTTTTTGCACTTGTCCGTGTCACCATTCCCCAGTAAAGTCGCCTGAACGTTCTCTACAGACAGATACATATGTATACACTTCCCTGACACCCATCCGTGTCACCTTCCCCAGCATAGTTGCCTAAAGAGACTTTGGGAACCAAATACTTGTTTATAATACACTTCTTCTGACACCTGTCCGTGTCGGGCTCTCCCCAGCAAGGGTCTCACTCATGTTTACCTTTTTCAGATACTCGTCCGTATCTTGTTTACACCACTTATCTTTCTCAGATTCGATACTCGTCCGTGTTCTTTGTTAACCAGTTGATACTCGTCCGTATCATCATCTCTGAACATGCGTCAACAGTTGTTTCTACCGATACTCGTCCGTATCATAGTCTTAAGGATGCTCGTCCGCATCTTTAATCTATACACAATGTCAAACACTTATACCCTTTCTTACATTTAGACACTCGTTTGTGTCTATCGTTCCCCAGAAGAGTTCTCAGCAAATCGCCAGTAAAAAGCATTATTTCCTTTCTATCTGACATTCGTCCTATGTCATGATGCTTCCGGCAGCCGTACCCTGCCAGGTGATCGTCCTTCACCTTTTGATGATCGTCCTTCATCATTCCTCCAGCGGAGTCTCCACTATTGGAACCCTTTTCTATCCGACATTCGACCTATGTCGTGGTATTTAAGCAGCCGTACCCTGCTAGGTGATAGTCCTTCACCTCTTTATGATCGTCCTTTATCATGCTTATCCGATGGCCGTCCCCATCGTCGACCTTTTTACCCGACATTCGTCCTATGTCGTGATATCTTCGGCAACCGTACCTTGCCAGGTGATCGTCCTTCACCTTAGATGACCGTCCCTCATCCTTATCCCCAACAGAGCAGTCGTCCCCTTCTAGGTGATCGTCCTTCACCTTTGATGACCGTCCCTCATCATTTATTTCTTCAACCAGATGGCCGTCCCCATCATTGCATTTACCTTTAATCCCCAGAGAGTCTTATTTCTTTGCCTGATGGCCGTCCCCATCATAATCTCTTTATTTCCCCGTCATTGCTTCAACCCCAGCAGTCGTCCCCTGCTCGACGGTTGTCCTCCGTCGCCCGTCCTTTATAATCATACTTCACTTCTTTTTTACAATCTATATCCCTTTTCTTCTTCATTCAGTGAGTGCAAATTTTGGACTGTCTTTGGTATTCAACCACAAGTTATCTTGTTTGCCTGTTAAGCCGCTGCTTACATCCTGCACAACTAACTCATGTTTGAATAGGGGCAGCTGTAAACACCCCAAATTTTCCCTCACTCATTTCACCAGGGCTTGTGATCTTTTCATTTGCATAAGTTCAATCATATCATCTCATATTGCATTTTTGCTTCACTGCATTGATTCAAAGTCATCTGCACCTAGGGTTTGTGATCTGAGCCATCCCTGAGCTATCTGAGCCACTCCAAAGGCCTTCAATCATCTCAAGAGGGTCCATGTATGTTCAAGCATCATATTATATCCTCCCAAGGTCAAGGAAGTCAAAGAATCACAAGAACTAAGAAAAGTATGGAAGCAGAGCCAAGTTTAACTGCACAGATGACCTAAAATTAGGGTTTTGGTTTCAGAGGCCATAACTCCAAATTTTATGGTCATTCTTGTTTCTATTGGTCTCTATATGTTATAAGGATCATGCATACCAATTTTCATGAAGAAATTCAATGGGGAAGGCATCTGATCAAAAGATGACTTCTTGAGCAAGTCAGTGCAAAATCAGGGCATCTGAGGCCCCCAATCATCCAACCAAAGGGTTTCCTCCATCATTTTGAATATGTATGATATTTATTTGATCTTAGGAGATGTTAGAAGTTCACAAAATTGAAGAATTTAAAGCCATTTGCAAAGTTGCCATTTTGGGAAAGTGACTTGTAATGCAAACTTGCCATTTTGGGAAAGTTTTTCAACCTCCTCTTTTTGATTCAAAAATGCTTCAAATGAAAAATTCTTGGTCATGAAAGTTGTAGATTGGATCCTCCCATTTTCAAAAAGTACAAGAACTCATTCTAATTCATTTTAGAACAAAAGTTATGGCCTTGCAAAGTTGGACAAAATCACTTAATTTTCACTTTTGTGCCAAAGAGGAAACTTGCAAAAACACTTGCCAAAGCCAAATGTGACTTCAAATTGACTTCTAACCATCATACAAACATAACACATTGCCTAAAACTCAGAATTGGCCCAAGAATTTCCAAATTTCATGACTTGCACATAGAGAAATCTCAAAAGGGCCAAAGGTTCACAAATTTGCAAAACCTCCCATAACCTTTCACAAACTTGCTGGTTTTCCTCAAAGTGATTTCCATGGACATCCTCAATCCCAGCTGCACCAGACACCCCTTTGTCCTTGGCCTGAACCAGCCCATACCTCAAAGTACAACTTTATTGACTTTTTTGCAAGAAGGCCATACCAATCACCATAGCCCACACCAACTCTACAGACCTATCACAGCTTTATATGTGGACAAAATGAAACTCAAAACACACAAGAACACAGCCAGAATCATCAGCATCTCCATAGTTCACAAAAACCTCCCTCTTTGCATTTTCATTCAAAACTCATCACATAAGCCACAAACCTTCAAACAAACTTCATAGAACAACTCACCATGATCCACTGATCATTTCCCAACCATCACCTTGCCCTGAAACCCTCCATATCAAAAACACGATTTTCCTCCCTCATTGAACTGAACTGTATAAAACTCACAAATTAGCCTCAAAACACTCCAACCAAGCATCAAAGCTTCTTCAGGGAGTTCATTGGAGGCATTTGGAAGCAGGAAAGCAGCCTGAAAGCTCTGGGGTTGAAAGCTTCATCTCAGGTAGCCATGTGAAAGCATTTTTCCAGAACCTTTATTTTAAGTTCTTAATTGGTTGAGTTTGATCCCCTGAGTGTAATGAACTTGAAATTATTGAAAATGATGAAGGGATGAGGGTGTATTGCTTGTCTGAAAGTTTTGCATATTTTTGTTCTTAGCTTCGAATCATGTTTATGGCTGGAAATAAATTCCATTTGAGGGTGGATTTAGGTTTAGGGAGAGGAAAGGAATAAATCTGGAGCTTTAGAGCTCCAGAAATGACCTAGGGAGTGAGTTGAGATTTTTCAGGGACGGATGTCGCTGGAGAAGACGACCGAAGTTCTTCTCCGGTGACCTGAGAGTACTTAATGTTAATTAGGGTTTAGTGGTAAGTTTGAACCTGGAGCGTACGATCTGGCTTCCCGCGCGTGAACAAATGGACCAGATTGCTCATTAAACCCTAATTCTATTTTAATCAGGATTAATTAATTATTTAATTGAGATTTATTCAGTTTGAATTACAGCCACTAGATCACGCGCGTAGTCAACTCCCGCCCCCTAGGTTTGAATCCTGGCCCTCAGATCAGCATACTTCTCCTTTAATCCAATTTTATTTTCTTTTTTATTCATTTGTTTTGCACATTTTATTTAAAATAGCAAATCATTTCTAAAAAATCTCATTTTTTGCATCACACCTTAAAATATCTTTCTTTTTTTGAAAATAATTTTTGTTTTATTTTTTGCATAATTTTCGTATTTTAAAAATATTTAAATGTATATTTTAATTAGGTAATGAGAATTAATTAATTAAAATAGAATTTAGGTTTCTAAAAATCACTAAAAAATTCACATTGCACTTTGATACATTTAGAAACATTATCAAACTCTTCAAACAAATTTCTTTTTGGGTCTTGACCTATTTTGACATTTTTCCTTGGAATTAAGGTTCTTAAAAGGCAATATTTTTGTTCTAACTTAGAAAAATTCATTCTGCCTAACCATGAAGAGTTTGATGTTGGTTCTTTTTGCATTGCATTCTTCATATCATGTAGTTTCTAGGGTAAAATTGGTTTGAATTTATCTTTCATTTTCAATTTTATGTGCATTTTTCCTTTTGAAGTGCCTTAAAACCCTAGCTAACTTGAGAAAATCATAACTTCCATTAGGTTAAGAGTTAGGTCTCCCCCTTTGGGCAGTGAACTTGTGTAGGGTTAGGGTTCCTTTGATCCCATTTTCAATTTTTTATCATGTCATTTGCTTCTGGTTTTGAATTTGGTATTGCATGTTGTGTATAAACCCTAATTTTTGGCTTTCATTTGCATTCATCTCTCATTTGCTTGCATACATGAACTTTCCATGACATTTTGTGCATTCACATAACTTTTAAGGCATCTTAGGACACATTAGAATCATGTTTGATCATTGCATCATCCACTTTTCATGCTTTTGCTTTCATTTGATGTCATATGCATTCATGATCTTTCATGGTTCAAGACATGCTTCATTTGCATCCACATCCTTGTATGATCATCCACAACTCTTGACATGTGTTTGCTTTATCTCTTAGCATCATCAACATCATGTTTATGCTTCTGGTTTTGGTTTGTATCATTGCATTCATTCCATTCTCACTTCATTTCATATCTTTTGATTAACTTTTCAGGTGGTAAGTACTTGAGAAGTGAATTTGCCTTCACTTCTCATAATCTCTTCTCATCTCTCTTATGCATTCATTTCTGCATTTTACTTTTGTATTATAGTGAGCTTGCTCATTCATGTCTCCTTCTCACTTTCTTTCTTCAAGCAACTTATCTTCTTAAGTGAAGTAAGTTGTCTTGCTTCTTTTGCTTCTTCCTCCTCTCATCTGCTTCTTCCTTGGTGGCTTTTCTCTTGAAGATCTTTTGCAAGCCTCATAAAACCTAGGAACACCCAAGCATGACCACAATTAGGGTTTGATTAGTCCCCCATTAGTTTTACCTTTGTGTCATTTTTGTGTCTTCTCTTCCCATCTCATAATCAAGGACTAAACCTTAAAGGTTTTAAGGCTTTGTGATTAAGCTTATGCCTGCATCCTTCTATTAGGATGGAGTGTATAAATTTAATCCTAAGTGTTAAGCCCTTAATGTGTTTAAATCCTTTAATCAATCCATCTAATAATCATCAAGACATCAAGCTTGTAACTTGGGCCTTGCATTAGGGTTCTAATTCTTCCTTAATTGGTTAAGAAGGACTAACCCTAGTGTTAATGGATAAGTCCCCCTCAAGTTGTCTTACAAACCATAAAATCCACTTCTTAATCTTGCTATTAACTAAAATCCATTTAATAAAGGTTTTGTTTTGTCATGAGGTTAATCCCTAATCATGGATTAAGTTGAGGAGCCTTCCTCTGCTTAAATGTTCTCATCTATTATCCTTCTATTAGGATGGTGTAATGAGTCCATTAAATCCTTGATTATGGCTTAAACTCATTACTTAACACTAAACAAAAAAAACTCCAAAAAACATCTAAATAATTACAAGTAGGTTAATGATCTTAATCGTACATCATGGTGACTAAGTGTGAGGTGCTTACTTCACACTTAAGGTATTCTCATTACCCCTAATCAGAGGGAAGATGTGATGAGTTTACTAACCCTTGGTTTAGGCTTAAGCTCATTTTCTTATGACAAACTTCAAAAGCAATAAAAGATTGAAAACACCAAAAACAAACAATAATCGTCTCCTTCGGGATTCTTTTCTCATCACATCCGCTCGCAAACGAGAACTTGCTTCTTCCGTCTAATGCAAGACAGTTAGCACCTGAGCCAGACAGGTCATACACTTGAGCATAGACAAGTAAGCAGTTCACAAGTCAATTTATCTTTTAGTCTCTTTGAGTCGAACTACGATGTTCTGACTTCCTCATTGCACGAGAGGATACGTAGGCATAACTTAACAGTTATCGAACAAAAGTCTCTGTCCATTCCTCCCCCTCTTCCAGCATCATTCTTTAAGTCTCATAGTCTTGAGCTTCATTCTTTCCTTTCACTGACACTTTTTTTTATTTCACTTCACATTTCTCTTACACTGACACTTGCATTCTTTTCCAGCTTTGATACACAGATAGCACTAACACTACCCCTTTGAAACACAAATCTTTTAAGCGTGGATCCCGTCGAGTATGGAGGACAATCTGGGTGCTAATACCTTCCCAGGTTGTAACCAACCCCCTTTCTCAGTTTCTCTGGTTCACAACCGTTTTATCCATATCTTTCTAGGTTTATGCAGCATTACCTTTCCTTCGGGATAAAAATGCCTAGCTGGCGACTCTTTTCTTTCCAAGTTCACCCTTGTGTGTTCTCCTCTTTCGCCGACCGTTCGCGTCTGTACCCCTTCTGACCAGGTGTCATTTGGTGGGAGCGACACATTTCCAGAGCTCTAAAGCTCCAGATCACTTCCCCATACCTCCCCAAACATGAATCAAGCCTCAAAACTAATTTCTAATGGCTGAATCAAAGGATACAAATCAAAACCTAAAAATTGCAAAGGTTTCAGAGCATGCATACAAGCTTATTTCTCAACCATTTTCAAAAGTAAACACATCATGATGATCAGCAAAGCATAAAGAACATTCTATAACAAGAAACACAAGTTCTGGAAAATTTGTTCTTGAGGATACCTGAGATGGAGCTTCTTCAATCTGAGCTATCTGGCCTCCTCTTTGGTGCAAAATGACTCCAATGATCTTCTCTGTGATGCTTGGAAGGAGTTTATAATGGCTGGTTTGAGTGGTTGTTCTTCAGTTGGTCAAAAATCGTGTTTCAGTTTTGGGTGCTTTTAGGCTGCAATAAAGGGTGGGAAATGATCCTCTTGTGATGCTGAGTTGATTGATGAAGGAAGTTTTGAGTTTGAGTGTGTGTGCTATGAGTTTCTAAGAGAGAAAGTTTTGAGGCCAATTTTGTGAATCTGAGTTGTGTGTGCTTTCAGGCTTGAATGTGTTATGTTATGGTTTGCTTTTGGTCCACATAACAACCTTTGATAGGTCAGAAGAGTTGTTGTGGGCTATGCTGATTGGTATGACTTGTTTTGCAAAAAGTCAAAAGTATGTGTACTTGAGGCATGGGCTGGTTCAGTGGCTGTTTCAAGGCATGGCTCGAGTCAGCTTGGTTCAAGGATAGCCATGGAAGTCATACTTTGCAGTTGGCATAAGTGGAAGCATGGTTGTATGAGTTTTTGCAAGTTTTGTACATTTTGGCCCCTTTGTGATTTCTTGATGTGCAAGGCATAGAAACTTGAGATTTTTGGGCCAATTCTGATTCTTAGGCAATACACTATGTTTGTATGATGCCTAGAAGTGTATTAGAGGTCACAAAATGGCTTGGTTTGTGAAATTGCAAAAAATCCTCTTTGGCATGGAACCTAAAATTATGTGATTTTTGCCAACTTTGCCAAGCCATAACTTGAGTTCCATAATGAATTAGGACTTGTTCTTGTACTTTTTGTAAAGGGAATGATCCAATCTACAACTTTCATGACCAACAATTTTTCATTTGAAGCATTTTTGGTTGAGAAAGAGGAGGTTGAAAAACTTTCCCAAAATGGAAAGTTTCCATTACAAGTCATTTCCATTTTTGGCAACTTTTGGTTTAGCTCACTTTTCTACAATTTTGTGAACTTCCAAGCACTTCAATGATCAAATAAAGATCATATAACTTCAATTCGATGAAAATACCACTTTGGTTCCATTGTTGGGGGCCTCAGATGCCCTGATTTTGCTCTGACTTGCTCAGGAAGTTACCCAATGAACAAATGACTTCCACAATGAATTTCTTCATCAAACTTGGTACACATGATCCTTATAACATATTGAGACTATTAGAAACAAGAATGACCAAAAAATTTGGAGTTATGGCCTCTGAAACAGAAACCCTAATTTCAGGTCATCTGTGAAGTGAAACCCTAGCTCTGCTTCTATGCCTTGCCAGTTCTTGTGATTTCTTGACTTCCTTGATCTTTGAGGGATATAATATGATGATGGGACACACATGGACCCTCTTGGAATGATTGGAGACCTTTGGAGTGGTTCAGATGGATCCTTGGATTGCTCAGATCACAAACCCTAGATGCAGATGAACTTGAACTAATGCAGTGAAACAAAAAAATGCAATATGATATGATATGCTTAAACTTATGCAAAGATGAAAGATCACAAGCCATGGTGTGAAATTAGTGAGGGAAAATTTGGGGTGTTTACACTACCCCATCGTTGCATATCTTTAATTGAGCAGGTGTTGTATGTTTTTAATTTCAAGCATAATGTGGCATGCCTCTTTTATACCATGTTTAATTATACTCTGATGAAATTTTTGACATGTGCCTAAATGATTTAATTGATTATTTGGGGGTATAGAAAGGGGGTGTTACATTAAGTGGTATCAGAGCCAGTGTTCGAGTCAGTTGTGTCTGTCTTGATGTTGTTATGATTGAACTTTTGTTTAATCTTGTTGTTGTCTTTGGGAACAATCAGAATATGGCTGGTAGAAACGACAATGCTATGGCTGCTGCTTTAGAAGCAATGGCTAGGACGGTGCAGGGAGCGCCAAATGTGAACGCGAATGATGAGTTCAGGAAGAATCAACCGCCGGTCTTTAATGGAAGATTTGATCCTGATGGTACTCAGAATTGGTTGAAGGAGATTGAAAGAATCTTCAGAGTCATGGACTGTGCTGAAGAGAGCAAGTTGAGACTTGGTTCTCACATGCTGAAGGAAGAAGCCGATGATTGGTGGGTCGGTAGAAGTCAAACTCTTGAGGAGAATGATGAAGAGATAACTTGGGAAGTTTTTCGTACTGAGTTCTTAGGGAAGTACTACCCCGAGAGTGTGAAGGGAAATAAGGAGATGGAATTCCTTGAGCTGAAGCAAGGTAGTATGTCAGTGGTTGACTATACTGCTAAGTTTGTGGAATTGATTCAGTTTCATCCTCATTATGCTGCTGCTACTGCTGAGTTTTCTAAGTGCATTAAGTATGAGAATGGCTTGCGTCCTGAGATTAAGCAAGTTGTGGGATATCAGAGAATTATAAGATTTTCAGATTTGACTGAATGTTGTAGAATCTTTGAAGAGGATAGCAAAGCTCGTTCTACACATTACAAGATTTTGAATGAGAGGAAAGGGAAGCAACAATCTAGAAATGGACCTTATGTGACACCCGCTGATAAGGGAAAACATAGGGGAAACTTTGATAGGAGATCTGGTGGAGGGGGTTCTGGTCCCTTTAAGTGTTACAAGTGTGGTGATTTAGGCCATAAGTCTTTTGAGTGTGGGAAGAATATTGTGAAATGTTAAAACTGTGGAGGTCTTGGACATGCTACTACCGAGTGTAGGAGGAATGTTGTGAAGTGCTTCAATTGTGGGGAATTTGGTCACATTAGTACTAAGTGTACTAAGCCGAAGCAAGCTCAGGCGGGCGGAAAGGTGTTTGCATTAGCAGGGAAGGATACTACTAGTGCAAACCGTTTGATTAAAGGTACATGCTTTATTAATAGTACGCCTTTAGTTACTATTATTGATAAGGGAGCGACTCATTCGTTTATTTCTCTTGAGTGCGCTAAGCGTTTGAATTTGTTTAAGTCTTCTTGGGGTGGTGAGATGGTTATTGAGACTCCTGCTTCAGGGTCGGTAACTACTTCTTTGGTGTGTGTAAGTTGTTCTTTGACCATGTATGGTAAAGATTTTGTTATGAATTTAGTTTGTCTACCGTTGGAAGGTTTGGACGTGAATTTGGGTATGAACTGGTTGTAATTTAATCGAGTTCATATAGATTGTTATCATAAATTAGTAAGGTTTCCTTCTTTGGATGATGAAGAAGAGAGTTTCCTATCCACGAAAGAGTTGAAGAACCTTTTAATGGACGAAGTTCAATTGTTTGGTTTGTTTGCATCGTTGTCAGTGGAAAGCGAAGTGGATATAAGTAGGTTTCCAGTGGCGTGTGATTTTCCAGAAGTGTTTCCGGATGATATTAAGGATGTACCGCCGGAAAGAGAAGTTGAGTTTTCTATTGATCTAGTTCCGGGTACTAGACCGATTTCGATGGCACCGTATCGTATGTCAGCTTCAGAGTTGGTAGAATTGAAAAAGCAATTGAATGACTTGTTGGACAAGAGGTTTGTTAGGGCGAGTGTTTCTCCTTGGGGTGCACCGGTATTGTTAGTAAAGAAGAAGGACGGAAGCATGCGGTTATGTACTGGTTATCGACAGTTGAATAAGGTGACAATTAAGAACAAGTATCCGCTTCCGAGGATTGATGATTTGATGGACCAATTGGTTGGTGCACATGTTTTTAGTAAGATTGATTTGAGATCAGGATATCACCAGATTCGTGTGAAAGAGGAGGATATTCAAAAGACGGCTTTTAGGACACGATATGGTCATTACGAGTATTCCGTGATGCCATTCGGAGTTTCTAATGCGCCAGGTGTGTTTATGGAATACATGAATCGTTTTTTTCATGAACAGTTGGATCGTTTTGTGGTTGTGTTCATCGACGGCATTTTGATTTATTCTAAGTCTCAAGAGGATCATGAAGAGCATTTAAGGATTGTGTTATAGATTTTGAAAGAGAAACAATTGTATGCTAAGTTGTCAAAGTGCGAGTTTTGGTTGTCGAAGGTAAGTTTTCTTAGGCATGTTATTTCCGATGGTGGTATTAGTGTTGATCCATCCAAGATTGATGCAGTAATGCAATGGGAATTTCCTAGATTAGTTACAGAGATTCGAAGCTTTTTAGGCTTGGCGGGTTATTATCGGAGGTTTATTGAAGGATTTTCAAAGTTGGCACTTCCGTTAACGCAGTTGACTTGTAAAGGAAAAGCTTTCATTTGGGATATTCATTGCGAAGAGAGTTTTATGGAACTTAAGAGAAGGTTAACAACGGCTCCCATCTTGATTTTGCCGAATCTGACGGAACCATTTGTGGTGTTTTGTGATGCTTCATTGTTTGGGTTAGGTGGTGTTTGATGACAGATGGAAAAGTTGTAGCTTATGCTTCAAGACAATTGAGAGTGCATGAAAAGAATTATCCTACGCATGATTTGGAATTAACGGCCGTGGTTTTTGCTCTAAAAATTTGGAGGCATTATCTTTATGGTGCAAGATTTGAAGTTTTTAGTGATCACAAGAGTTTGAAGTATTTATTCGATCAAAAGGAATTGAACATGAGACAAAGGAGATGGTTAGAACTTTTGAAAGATTATGATTTTGGTTTGAATTACCATCCAGGTAAGGCGAATGTGGTGGCCGATGCCTTGAGTCGTAAGTTGTTACATATGTCCGCATTGATGATACGAGAATGGGAACTTTTGGAGAATTTTAGAGACTTGAGTTTGGTTTGAGAGATGACGCCGAGAAGTGTGAGACTTGGTATGCTTCATGTTACGAATGCCTTTCTTGCAACCGTTTGTGAAAAGAAAAAGTTGGATTTGAAATTTGTTGATTTGATGATGAATGAGAATGAGGATTTCAAGGTTGATAATTTTGGAGTTTTGAGATTCTGTGGTCGTATTTGTATTCCCGTTGATGAGGAGTTGAAAAAGATGATATTGGAAGAGGGACACCAGAGTAATTTAAGTATACATCCGGGAGCGAATAAGATGTATAAAGATTTGAAAAAGATCTTTTGGTGGTCCAGATTGAAGAGAGATGTAGCTCATTTTTTGTATGCGTGTTTAACTTGTCAGAAGTCTAAGGTGGAACATCAGAAGCCTAGTGGTTTGATGCAACCGTTGGATATTCCGGAATGGAAATGGGATAGTATATCGATGGATTTTGTTACGGGTTTGCCAAATACGCAAAGAGGTCATAATGCTATTTGGGTAATTGTCGATAGGCTTACTAAATCTGCTCACTTTATTCCGATGGATATTAGTTATTCTTTCGAGAAGATAGCCGAGATTTATGTTTCTGTGATTGTGAAGTTGCATGGAGTTCCTAAGAGTATTGTATCGGATAAAGATCTTAGATTTACATCGAAGTTTTGGGAAAGTTTGCAAAAGGCTTTGGGTTCTAAGCTAAGATTGAGTTCGGCTTACCATCCGCAAACGGACGGTCAAACTGAGAGGATAATTCAATCGTTAGAGGATTTGTTACGTGCTTGTGTGCTAGAACAAGGTGGTGTTTGGGATAGTTATTTAGCATTGATTGAGTTCATCTATAATAACAGTTTTCATTCGAGTATTGGTATGGCACCATTTGAGGCTTTATATGGTCGGAGATGTCGAACACCTTTGTGTTGGCATGAAACCGGGGAAAAAACGGTAGTTGGACCAGAGATGGTACAACAAACTACGGAAAAAGTAAAGTTTATTCAGGAGAAGATGAGAGCTTCTCAGAGTAGGCAAAAGAGTTATCATGACAAGAGAAGGAAGGATCTTGAGTTTTAGGAAGGCGACCATGTGTTCTTGAGAGTTACACCGGTTACGGGTGTGGGTCGTGCTTTGAAGTCGAAGAAGTTGACTTCTTGCTTTATTGGGCCGTATCAGATTACCGCACGAGTTGGTGTTATGGCTTATCGTGTGGCGTTGCCTCCGAATCTTTCGAATTTGCATGATGTGTTCCATGTTTCGCAACTTCGGAAGTATGTTCCGGATCTGTCACATGTTATTCCTATGGACGAGGTTGAGGTAAGAGATAACCTTACGGTGGAACCTTTGCCGGTTAGGATTTTGGACCGTGAAATCAAGAAGCTAAGAGGAAAGGATATTACGCTTGTGAAAGTGGCGTGGGGAGGTGCCGTGGAAGGCAATATGACTTGGGAATTGGAGAGTGGGATGCGCGAGTCGTATCCGAAGTTTTATTTACAATTTTATTTAGAGTTTTATTTACAGTTTTCAGTATTTATTTTCATGCATCATATATTATACAGGACTGTCTGGACTGGTTTTCTGTTTGGTGGGACTCGGGTGATGCTGTTACTGAGAGATAAGCAAAATACCCGGCTTGAGTGTACCATAGGATTAGAGTGGACATATTGTACTCACATGTGACATGATGAGTGGCGATGTGTTTCACACCCAGATTGCGACCGTCTTGGAAATATCTTGTGTGGGGATTTCCTCCACTTCGGGATAGGACCTTGATAGTTATGTGCATCTAGGGACCGATCATTGAGAACCTTTGTGGAAACAACCCTATCCAGTGGTGACAGTGGCAGACCAAATTTCGTGGCAAACCCATTCGCACCCGAGGGTCCACTGGGGACTCGCATAGGATGGCCTGGTTCTCTTATAGGAACTCAGTCAAAGCATCTGGTCGTATGACAATAGTACTGTATCCTACGGGCTGAATGTACTATTGTTTCTCGATTTCAGCGCTCGAAGCTGGGGACTTATAGGGGATGCTTTTTTTTCCCGGACTCAGCTGAGGCCTCCCTGCGTAGTACATAATGCCAAACCGATTTCCTGATTTGGCCATGAGCCATTTCTCGGAAATGGTGAAAGTATTATTGCTATTCGGCTTTGAGAGTCCGTGATGTTTGACTCAGAGCACACCCGTGAGATTGGGATGTTTACAGGTTTGCAGGAACCCTTGACCTCATCATACCCTTGTTACCAGTGCAGTCTTATGTTCTGATACAGTTACTTTGATTCCGGAGTTCTTGAGTTTATCTGGTTCTTGATTGGGGTTTATCTGAGTTTATATGAGTGTTTATGGGTTATTACTCAGAGGATTGGGGTTTCTGATCTCTTGGCTCTGACGTCCAGAATCCAGACATTCCCAGATTGATCATGTGTCTTTGCATTTGCATTGCATCATTTCATCATTAATCATGTTTTGTTTTCATTCACAGGTTCATATCCTTGCTTCCGGTTCCGGTATCTTGTTCAGAGATGGAAGATCCTCGCAAGCAGAACATTCATTTCAAGTTTTTCGACACTAAGGTTGGCCTATTAAAGAAGATGGTGAAGTTGATCACGCCCAATCAGGTGGAGAGGTTCAGGAAGGATTATGGAAGCATTCTGGATGTGGTGGTAGAGTTAGATCCCTCTGAAAGAAGTGCCATTCACACTCTACTTCAGTACTATGATCCTCAGCTTCGATGTTTCACTTTTCCTGATTTTCAGTTAGGTCCTTTACTGTAGGAGTATGCTTTGATCTTGGGAGTTCCTGTTCGAGACCAGATTCCATTCAATGCTGAGATGGTTAGACCTGCACCTGAAGCAATTGCCAAGGCTCTTTATTTGAGAACTTCTGCTGTGAATTCTCTGACTATTATTAAAGGAGGTGTATCTGGCTTCACTTTGGAGGCTTTAGTGAAGAAGGTTGAAGAACTGGCTGTTAAAGAGGAGTGGGATTCTGTGTGTGCCATTCTGGCTCTCTCTATTTATGGCATCATTTTGTTTGTAGATATGGAGAAATTCATAGACATGAATGCCATCCATCTATTCTTGCTGAAGAATCCTGTGCCTACGTTGCTCGGAGATTTGTATTACTCGGTGCACTATAAGACTGAAAAGAAAAGGGGAGGTTTAGTTCGCTGTTGCGCTCCTTTATTCCATATGTGGTTCATGAGGCACTTGCCTAGTACTGGTGTGTTTAGTGATCATAACTTGGTGTGGGCTCAGAAGCTGGAGAAGTTGTTTGCTAGGGATGTTAGATGGATTACTCAAAGGCTTCAGGGTGCACGTTTCATCACTAGTTGTGGGAGTTACCTTAGTATACCTCTGTTGGGAGTGACTGGGGGGATCAATTATAACCCGGTCTTGTTGAGGAGACAGTTGGGGTATGCCTTGAGAGAAGTACCAGAAGAGTTGAACTTGGCCCCTATTTTCTATTTCCCGGTGAAGGACAATATGCCTTTAGTGAGAAAAGCTGCTGGAGCTTGGAAGTGCATCAAAGGAGAAGGAGTGGCTAGCTTTGGAAAGTGTAACAATCAAAATTTCCCGGAGTACGAGGCTTGGCTGAAGGACAGAGCCAGAAGGGTATTGCTGCAATTCTCACCTCCAGTTCCTCCAGATACTGAGTCTAATGCCATTGTTTCCTTAGAAGCATGCAAGAAGTTGGAAACACAACTGTGTCAGACCCTAATTTTTGACCCTAAGATTTTTCGCATCTCATCTGCATTTCGCATACAAACAAGATCACGCATTGTTCGTTTATTTTTTTCAAGTGCAGGTCTATGCCTTGCAGAGGATCACCCTGTTTAATTGTCGTTATTTGTTTATATTTACTAACCTCTAACCAAAATACAAAAAAAAAAATATGTTGTAGTTGCTTCTTCTTCTTCTGTGTTGCAGGATATAAAAGATAAGGCAATGATTTCAATTCAGATGCGTTTGTTCAGTCACAATTCGATTCAGATGGACGTTTGACCTAATCTTGGTCAAACTATCAAGAGATTGTTTCGACTGCAAGAGGTGTGTGACAGTGGTCTGTTTCTCAGACTGTGCGTGTTCAAAAGTTCAAGACTGTGTTATGTGCTGTGAAGTCATCAGTTTATCAGACAGTGCTTTGTGCGAAGTTTGGTTTGAATCTGCAAGGTTACCAGTTCATCAGTGATTCATCTGAGGATTTATTTTCCTCAGTGTGGATTTGAATTATCAGTGCAATTTTCAGATGTTGGTTGCAGCTTGATTGGCAAATTGTTTTGTGGTTTGTGATGACTGTGTTCATTTTATCAAGGAGTTTGTGAAAAAATCAGAAATTTGATCATGGGCTTAAGATAAAAAATCATCATTTTATATCCATTTCCATCCATTTTTTTATTCAACCCATAAACCATCATTTTTTTTATATATAGCCATTATTCTTTTTTATTCATGTTCCAATTTTTACCGATTATTCACATTATTCACTCTTCAAAATTCCTACTTTTCTTTTCGAATATCCATATTCCATTAATTCCTAATCACCATTTTTTTTATCCATTTTACCATCCAATAATCAATTCTTCTTAATTTTTTTTATGATTTCCATATGCCAATTTTCTTTAATTCATTTCTAAAAAAACAAAAAGAAGCTAATTAGTCCATTACTAGGCCCATTGACCCATTTCATTTTCTAAAGAAAAAATTTTGATTAAAAAATTACAACAAAGAAGATCCTAGCCTAACTTCATTCTTCAATGACCCACCTCAAGTTACTTCACTCAACTTAAACTCCACTCAGTCAGCTATAACAAGCTACACTTTCCAAAGCCTCATTTCAACTAGCCTCATTAAGCCACAGCTGTCATTAGCCTCACATTTCCACAAAAAAATAACAAACTTCAAGCGAAACAATACACAACAGCCAGCTCCATCAGCTTTTCATAAACTCAGCCCAAAAGTAAGCATCCACATAGCATCAACACAGTCAGCAACATCTCACTCCCTCAAGCCAGCCTTCGCCGAAGCAACACTTTCACGCCAAACATCAAACAAAACAAGCCGCATAAAGCCAGCCCAAACTCCCCACGCCAGCTTTCCTCACAGCACCTCACTTCACAAGCTAACACCAAACTCCATTCCGTACGCGAGCCAACACAGCAAGCCAAACAACAAGTACAACCTCACATCTCAAGCTTCGCCCAAGCCGTATCCCCACATATCACGCATAAGCTCCAGCCTCAACATCCAAATAACTTCTCATCAGCTTTCACAATAAGCCTCAGGCCCACAGCAAAACAAAGTCAGCAAAGCAAAAACAAGCTCAAAGCCTTCACCCGCACGGCCAGCTTGAAAACAACACTAAGCCACCAGCTAAAACAACTTCCAGCTTCAAATCGCACACGTATTCTGAAACGCAAAAACAATAAGACTCAAAACGCATAGCAAGCCTGGAAAGCGTGAACACGGGATTCCCGTGAAGGACCAAAATGCATTAGAAAACGAAAAAACTCACAGTGTCAAAACGTAAGAAAAATCCCTCAAACAGTAATCCAAATTCGTTTCAAAAACTCACCCATTACCTCTATTTAAACAACACTCCTCTTCTTCAATCCTTCAAGCTTTCAAAAGCCAAGAAATCCCTGCACAAATCCAAAACACTACAAATTCAAATTCACAATCAACTTCAAACAAAATTCAGTTTCATTCATCAATAACTTCAAATATCAAAAATTGAATCAACAAACAGCAAGAAGAAGAACCGAAAAAAAGAAAAGAAGAGGAGAGAGCTTGTGATGTGAGAGAAAGATTCACGAAGTGAAGGGAGAGCGGATTTAAATCGGAGAAAGTAACCGGTGGTGTCTTCGTGAAGGTGAGATGGTGACGATATTCGTATTTTTTCCCCTGTCCGTTGTTATAGCGCCGCTGCGGGTTGTTGTGTGTGGAGAAGAGAAGGGGATTGGTGCCCTATTTTGTTTGCGTGTGGAGAAGAAGAAGATCCAGCATCTTCCGTTTCTTTTTTTCTTTTTTTTTTATATTTTTTGTTGCTGTGTGATTTTAATGGAAGCTGATTTTGGATCTGGATCCAATTACTATCCAGTAACCCGTGGATCATACATTCCTCATCCCTTTTTTTTATTTCTTTAATTTTTTTTCTTCTTTATGTTTTTTCTAGTATTATAGTTACATATTATTATAAGAGTTTTTTTCAGAACATTTCATTTTAGAAAATATTTAGAAAAACATTTGGAAATGTTTTTTTAGAAAATATTTTAGGAAGAGAGATTTTTAGAAAAAGATTTAGAAAAAAATGTTTTTATAAACAATTTAGAAAGAGATATTTTAGAAAAAAGAGTTTAAAAAGCATTTTGATTCTTTTATGGATTTAGCTTTAGATCCATTTCTTTTTCATCCTTTATTTTTCTTTTTGGTCGACGAGATCTCCGATTCGCGATTATTGGTTTTCGAAGATGCTTAATCTTCATTATTTCAAATCTATGGATGAATGATCATTTGGATCATTGTCCATACTTTGGAATCGTGATAGGTTGCCTTCGATAAACACAATGTGAAATCCCGATTAAGATTAGACCATTACCTTTTCTTTTAGTGTGGCATGTTTTCGGAGAATGATCCATAATATCGTTTCTCTAACATGTATTAACACGAATAGTTTCCACTTTAATTAGTGGTGGCCGGCCTTATTTGTAGGGTAATTACTCCGTAAATTACTCGGCGATTGCTTAACATAGACCTAAAGTTGTCCCGATTCGGAATGCGATCCACTTGGATCCGGTTGCCTCGATTTTGTTATTTTTGTTTCGTGGTTGTGCTTGATTAAGTTCATCATACCACTTGTTATGTAAATATTGTTGTACTAACATTTAAATTTAATCTCTCGCACCTTATCCTTTTTATTTTAATTTCTTGTTCCTTATCTCTCTTATTATGCTTCTATATCATTCATCATATTGCTTATTGTTTATATTGTGATACTTGTGACTTTTCCTTTGTCCATTTGGACACAAAAACACTAATAACGGATTAAACATTAAAAGACTTGTGACTTTAACTTCGGACTATGGTTACTATCCTTAGCATTGGAGTTTCGGACTTAGATTCTAGGATCATCCCTTTGCTCAAGTTGTTATGGATTGAAGACTTTGGCTCCGATTAAGTTTACTTGTTCATGAAGATGGAAATCCAATTGTTTCAAAGATTGCTTGCCATATGGTTTGATCATTCTTCCTTTAACTTTTATTTTCAAGTCTTAGGATAGTCCCTTCATCTCTTCCTATCTTCTTCAATTTTCAAATCTCCTTCCTATTTTCAAATCTTCTTGGTTTTCTAACTTCAAACATTTTTCTCAATCAAACCTTGACTTTGGTCATGTGCTTTTACCTTTTCATTTCATTTCCTTCAATAAATGCTAAACCACATAAGCATATCGAAACTTTCTTTCTCAAAAACTTTAAAACATTCACAACTCATTCAATTGTTTTTGTGCCCTCGTGCACGTTTCCTTTTAATCTTTTTTTTTTTATGTTTAGATATGATTCATTCTTTCTAGCGGAATTATTCGCTAAAGAATGACGACTTATCTTTACATTTTAAAATCAATTCAACTCATTTGCCTTTTCACAATTTGTACCACGAACTACGGGGTTTTGATCTCGCATTGCACTTTGTGGGTACGTAGGCATGAGACGTTCGTCTCTTCAAACACCAAAATCTTAAAAAACATTCTTCTTCTTATCTCCTCAAAATTTTTTCAAGCAAACTATTTCAAACCAAAAATGCAGTAAATATAAAGGGTTCTCGTAGAGTACCACGGACAAGTCGGGTGCTTAAAACCTTCCCGATTTGTAACCAATCCCCGTACCCATTCTCTGTTTGATTCTTTTAGCTTTTTAGCTTTTAAGATTCTTTAAGGTTTTGTTCGTTCTTTTCCCTTTTTCCTTTTGGAAATAAATAAAAGCGCGGTGGCGACTCTGTGTACATTGAGTGAAGTTAATCAATAGCTTACACTCATGATTTTACCGCTACAGAAAAGTGGCGACTCTGCTGGGGAATCAATCTCTAAGTGGATTCGGCCTACTTTGATTTGTTTACTGCTTTAGTTTGATTTGTTTGTTACTTGGTTGTTTTGTTTCGGTTTTGGTGATCCTCTGTGAGATAGATTCTAACCCGGATCTGAGTGGAACTTATGATAGGACGGCGATATTCGAAGCGATATGCGATGGAGTAGTCCAAAGCGATATCAATTTGATAATCTCCACTCGGTTAGGCTCTCTTGGACTATCAATGTCATGACGAGTAATCATACGTGGCATTATTTTCCGACCTTGAGCTGATCATACTGAGGACCGTAGAACCCTTAACCAATCTAAGCCAATTTAGGAACGTAGTGCGGAAACTGTCTGGGTGTAAACCTAAGGTGGTTGTCACGCGATACTACACTCGGACGAGGTCTATTTTAAGAATGTTATCGGTTGGGGAGTAATCCAACGTACCGATGATATTCTAAAGATGGCTGTTAACTCCGGGAACCTCTGTTAGCACCCTTCTGGTTTTTTGCAGGTATAATGAAGACAAACCTTAGTACTTACCTGTGTGGGTTGGTGTTCTGTTACCTTGACTCCATGCTCGTGATTCGAACCTTTGAACCTGTGTGCTTTGCGTGATCTTGTTTGTGTTTGTTACATCTACATATTCATCATGATCATTATCATAACCATTTTTCAAGGAAAATAATTTCGATTATTGCAAATATTGGAAAGAATAAATATTCCTTTTTGTCAAGATTTTTCATGACCATATTCTCGATGTTGATCACGTTTGCAATAATCGAGTTGTTTTTCTGAAAATGGAAGTGAACATTGCATTGCATTGCATCCTCGCATATTCTTGCGTTCATCTGAGTTGTGTGGGAAATCATCCCGGTTGTTTATTTCCTCAGTTGTCTGTTGATCCATCAAGCTGACTCCTCACCACAGATACGGTACTAGAGCTGCTAACAGACGGAGAGCTATTAGATTGAGAATGGAACACCAAGAACAACATAATATGGAAGTTCGAATGGAGATTGATGAGTTGAAGGCCGGTATGACCAGGCTCACTGAAATGATGCAAGTTCTGATTGCTCGAGGTGAACCACCTCAAAGGACTGTCATCTCTGAAGTTTTTACTGCTGTTGTTGATCCTCCTGTTGTTCAGCAACCGGTTTCTACTTGGCCAGAATATGGGTTACCTCCGGATTATGTGCCAGTTTCTGCAACTGCTCAGATTGGTGGTCCATCTGTTGTGCCAGTCTTTTCAGCTCCGACTTTTGTCGAACCTCAACCTGTTGTGCACGCTACTGCTCAGACTACTTATCAGAATTCTCCTTTCTTGTACCAAGCGGCTGGTCAACAAGTTGAAAGTCAGGGTGAACCCGGATATATGGATGAAGTTAGAGAGAAATGTTTAACTCTTGAGAAGAGAGTAAGAGGTCTTGAAGGAAAAGATGTCTTTGGTTCTGCTGCAATAGACATGTGTTTGGTTTCTGACTTGGTTCTTCCTGATAAGTTCAAAATCCCTGTATTCGAGAAATACAATGGTCATACTTGTCCAAAGATTCATCTGCTAATGTATTGTCGCAAAATGGCTGCGCATGCTAAGGATGACAAGCTGCTTATTCACTGTTTTCAAGATAGTTTGAGTGGTGCTTCCATGAAGTGGTATGTTGGACTCGAGAAGAGTCACATTCGAAGCTGGAAAGACTTGTCTGATGCTTTTGTAAGACAGTATAAGTAAAATTTGGACATGGCGCCTGATCGTCGTCAACTTCAAAATATGTCACAGAAAGAGAAAGAATCATTCAAAGAGTACGCTCAACGTTGGAGAGAACTAGCTGCTCAAGTGGAACAACCTTTGCCTGAAAAGGAATTAACTGGTTTGTTCATGGACACTCTTCAACCGTTCTTTTGGGAGAAAATGGTAGGAAGTGTTTCATCTGGTTTTTCTGATCTAGTCACTATTGGAGAAAGACTAGAAGAAGGTATCAAGAAAGGTAAGATTACCAATTCTGAAGCTCCTAATGCTGCAAGAAAGTCTTTTGGGAATCCTCACAAGAGAAGAGATGGTGATGCTTATGCTGTTTCAACTGAGAGGAGGCCTTATCGCCCGCAACAACGATACGTTCAACCATATGTAGCTGCAGTGGCTCCTGTTGTTAAAACTCAATCTGCTCAAACTCAAACTCAAGGTCAAGTTCGACCAGCTTAAGCTCAAGTTCAGATTCGAGCTCAAGCTCAGACTCCTCATCCTGCTACTGGACAAAATCAGTATCGCAATAGGCCAAACTTTGATCCTATTCCGATGTCTTACACTGAATTGTTTCCTTCCTTGATGGAGAAAGGTTTAATTACTACTAGGCCTCCGCCTCCTGTTCCAAATCCTCTGCCAGTTGGTTATAGATCGGATCTTCGCTGTGAGTTTCATCAAGGTGGAACTGGTCATGACTTAGAGCATTGCTTTGCACTGAAGGCTAAAGTGCAAGAACTTATCAGGAATAACATCCTTTACTTTAATGACCTTAATCCCAATGTTATCAACAATCCTTTGCCGAAGCTTGGGAAGTGAATTTTCTAGAGGACTTCAACTGTTAATTTTCTTCAAGGCCAGAATATCAGACGGGACAGCTCATCCTTGTTGTTGATGGATCACTAGGCCATTGTTTCTTCATGTTTGCAATTTTCTTCAATCGCATTAAGTTGTTTGCTTTTAAGCTTGTTTGTACTTTCATGTTGATTTTAATGAAATGAGCATTGCTTTGTTTCGATTCAAATCCATTTGCTATTTACATCTTCATACTTTACATTTCAAGTTCATTTATGTTTTCTTAAAGTTTTACAATAATTAGAGGGAGGATGATGAAAACGGGATACCCATAACTGTTGTTGGTATGCTTTCAATTGAGACTTGGTTGATGATATACATGCATTGTTTCAAATCCCAAACACTGGAGAAATAAGGAAGTGAATCCCTTGTCAACCCCTTTGAGCCTTGAAGTTGGAGTTTCTTTCTATTCAAAAAAAAAAAAAAAACCTTAATTTTAACCCGGGGATGGGTAGTTCTCAATTAATTCGAATGTGCATTCAAGTACAAGAGAATCATTCAAGACACCTTTCAATAAAGGTTGCAATCTCAAGCTTTCCTTCACACAAATCAAGAAGTGTTGAAGAGGTTACTCAATTCAAAAGCCAATGATGGTTTATCGTAATCATTAAGCCATGCAGTCATTATCTTTCAAAAAAAATGATATTGAAAATAAAATTTATTAAAAAAAAAAAAATCAAAGCCCGCTAAGTCAAAACCTATGAAGGAGACTTAGGCAAAAACTAGGGGCATCCCGCTGGCTGTAAGTTGAAATGACACAGTTCAGGCAAAAGTTAGGGATAATAAAAGAAATACTTGTCAAGAGGTCATCAAAATTACTCAGCAAAAATAAGTGAGTGGACCAAAGTCCTCATCAGAAATAACCAAGAGGAAGAAATGACTGCTATCTCAAAAATTTCTTGGCTTACGAACCATCTTCATCTGTGCAATCCTAAAATTCTGGGAACTTGAATGAATAGGCTGAATTAATTGAATGTAGGACTGGAGTTCATCACGAAGTTGGGTTGGGTACAAATAAACTTTGAGCCTATATCCTTTGTTTCATAAACTGTGAACCAGACCACGTTACAACCTTCAAAAGTCCTAATTGAATCCAGGTTTCTTTTGAAAAGCATACTACAACGAGGTTGCGTAAACTGACTCCCAAGTTCTTTACCAATCATTTTCTTTCTTGTTGTGGCTTTATCTTTAATTTTGTCTCAACCGCCGTGTTTTGACATGGTTTTCATTTACTTTACATCAATAAATTTCATTCAAAAAATGATTCTTGATTTCAAATTTTGCATTGAACTTTGCATTAAAATTACCAGGTTTGTACAAACACTTTTTATTTGCAAATAAAATTTCTTCATCAAGGAATTTTCAAACAGTTTAGAAACTTGGTCAGTGATCCTACCAAGGGGCAAGTTCTTCTCAGGTCCTATGATTCAAGAGTTGTTGCTTTGTGCAAGTTATTCTCAGATTTGGTTAGTCAGAAGATTCTCTACAAGTTTCATACTGGGTTATCTTCTTAGTATTCATTTCAAGAATGGAAGCCATGATCAGTTTATTCTTCTCAGCGGTTACCTCAAAGATCTGATTATTTTTCTCCAGCAGTAGTTGAGAACTGAATCCATTATCAGTTTACCTTCACCGATCATTGAACTTGGGGCAAATTTTTCTTCAAGAATCCCCGAGTAGCTCTGCATGACTTCTCTCAAAAGATTTTCAACTTGGTACAGTTTACCTGTGTGACAGAGATTTGTTCAGCAGTAGCATCTCTAATTTACAAGCGGAGTGGCAGTGATTTCTGTGTTGAGGAATCAGTCTTCCATCTTTTCCACTCCTCTAAGAGTCTAAACTGGTTGTCAGCATCTTCTTTCATATTATCTCTTTGGGTGTGTTAGTCCCCAGTCTAGTTTATGGTTGCATATTTGAGTGTTTTAGTCCTCATTATGCATTTTCTCGGGTGTGTTATTCCCCATTCTTGTTTACCTTTGCATATTTGAGTGTTTTAGTCCTCATTATACATTTTCTCGGGTGTGTTATTCCCCATTCTTGCTTACCTTTGCATATTTGAGTGTTTTAGTCCTCATTATGCGTATTTTCGGGTGTGTTATTCCCCAGTTTTGTTTATGGTTGCATATTTGAGTGTTTTAGTCCTCATTATGCGTATTCTCGAGTGTGCTATTCCCCATTCTTGTTTACCTTTGCATATTTGAGTGTTTCAGTCCTCATTATGCGTATTCTCGGGAGTGTTATTCCCCATTCTTGTTAACCTTTGCATATTTGAGTGTTTTAGTCCTCATTATGCATGTGCTTGGGTGGTTTAGTCCCCATTTTCGTAAATGTCTGCATACTGAGTGTTTTAGTCCTCCTATGCATTTCTCGAAGTCTTGTTGTTTTTAATCTCTTACTTTTTGGTTAAAGTCCAACTTACTTGGCATTTGTCTGTCTCTCCAGAACATTTTCTTCATGAACTTGTTGTTTCTCGCAGATATTACACCCTTTTATCCGATTGCCTTTCTCGGATGTCCATAATGAAGTCATCATTGATTTGATGCACTGTCCCGGACTTTTTCCCATTTCATTCAGTTCTGTTCCTAAATGTTGTGCTTTGCATTCTATCTGATTGCCATTCTAAGATGTTGTGATCACTTTCCTTCTGAGTGCCATTCTCGGATTTTCATGTTGGAATCATCATTGAGTTGATGTGCTTTCCTGAATTTTTTCCCATTTCATTCAGTTTTGTTCCTGAATGTTGTGATTCATGTTATCTGATTGCTATTCTCAGATGTTATTGATCACTTCCCTTCCGATTGCCATTCTCGGATTTTCATGTTGTAGTCATCATTGAATTGATGTACTTTACCGATTTTTTCCCATTTCATTCAGTGTTGTTCCTGAATGTTGTGCATCATATTTTATCTGATTGTTATTCTCAGATGTGGTGATTACCCTTTTCCGATTTCCATTCTCGGATATCCCTATTAAAGTCAGTAATGTCATCCTTGGATGCTTCTGGTGTACTGTTTCGGGACTTTTCTCACTTCATTCAGTGCCATTCCTGGATGTTGTGATGTTTTCTGTCCAATTGCCATTCTTGGACATTTTCGCCTCAGCTGAGCCAGGTGTTGGTCTCTAGCATGTTGTTTTTCCCGTCGGAGTTTTATGCTCCTTATCCTCAGCGTTTATTCTTTTTCATGTGTCGTCTCGTCCCTCATGGACTTCTCTGCATTTCATTTGGTTCCAGATACATTTCATGTCATCTCATAAATTTCCTCATAATATTTCATATGCTGTCACATTTATTTCTCTGCATTTCACATATTTCCTTTGCATCTCATATACATCTCATACTGTTTCATATCATTTCCATATCATTTCATATCGTTCATTTCATTTCATTCCAGTTTTTGGCATCTTAGGATCAAAAATTGGGTTTTTTTGATATTTAAGTATCTTCCATCTTGTCGAAACGAAGATTTTAATCTTCATTATCTCTGGATTGAAGAAACTTAAATAGGGGCATCTGTCAGACCCTAATTTTTGACCCTAAGATTTTTCGCATCTCATCTGTATTTTGCATACAAACAAGATCACGCATTGTTCGTTTATTTTTTTTCAAGTGCAGGTATATGCCTTGCAGAGGATCACCCTGTTTAATCGCCGTTATTTGTTTATATTTACTAACCTCTAACCAAAATACAAAAAAAAAATATATGTTGCAGTTGCTTCTTCTTCTTCTGTGTTGCAGGATTTAAAAGATAAGGCAGTGATTTCAATTCAGATGCGTTTGTTCAGTCACAATTCGATTCAGATGGACGTTTGACATAATCTTGGTCAAACTATCAAGAGATTGTTTCGACTGCAAGAGGTGTGTGACAGTGGTCTGTTTCTCAGACTGTGCGTGTTCAAAAGTTCAAGACTGTGTTATGTGCTGTGAAGTCATCAGTTTATCAGACAGTGCTTTGTGCGAAGTTTGGTTTGAATCTGCAAGGTTACCAGTTCATCAGTGATTCATCTGAGGATTTATTTTCCTCAGTGTGGATTTGAATTATCAGTGCAATTTTCAGATGTTGGTTGCAGCTTGATTGGCAAATTGTTTTGTGGTTTGTGATGACTGTGTTCATTTTATCAAGGAGTTTGTGAAAAAATCAGAAATTTGATCATGGGCTTAAGATAAAAAATCATCATTTTATATCCATTTCCATCCATTTTTTTTATTCAACCCATAAACCATCATTTTTTTTATATATAGCCATTATTCTTTTTTATTCATGTTCCAATTTTTACCGATTATTCACATTATTCACTCTTCAAAATTCCTACTTTTCTTTTCGAATATCCATATTCCATTAATTCCTAATCACCATGTTTTTTATCCATTTTACCATCCAATAATCAATTCTTCTTAATTTTTTTTATGATTTCCATATGCCAATTTTCTTTAATTCATTTCTAAAAAAAAAAAAAGAAGCTAATTAGTCCATTACTAGGCCCATTGACCCATTTCATTTTCTAAAGAAAAAAATTTGATTAAAAAATTACAACAAAGAAGATCCTAGCCTAACTTCATTCTTCAATGACCCACCTCAAGTCACTTCACTCAACTTAAACTCCACTCAGTCAGCTATCACAAGCTACACTTTCCAAAGCCTCACTTCAACTAGCCTCATTAAGCCACAGTTGTCATTAGCCTCACATTTCCACAAAAAAATAACAAACTTCAAGCGAAACAATACACAACAGCCAGCTCCATCAGCTTTTCACAAACTCAGCCCAAAAGTAAGCATCCGCACAGCATCAACACAGTCAGCAACATCTCACTCCCTCAAGCCAGCCTTCGCCGAAGCAACACTTTCACGCCAAACATCAAACAAAACAAGCCGCATAAAGCCTGCCCAAACTCCCCACGCCAGCTTTCCTCACAGCACCTCACTTCACAAGCTAACACCAAACTTCATTCCGTACGCGAGCCAACACAGCAAGCCAAACAACAAGTACAACCTCACATCTCAAGCTTCGCCCAAGCCGTATCCCTACATATCACACATAAGCTCCAGCCTCAACATCCAAATAACTTCTCATCAGCTTTCACAATAAGCCTCAGGCCCACAACAAAACAAAGTCAGCAAAGCAAAAACAAGCTCAAAGCCTTCACCCGCACGGCCAGCTTGAAAACAACACTAAGCCACCAGCTAAAACAACTTCCAGCTTCAAATCGCACACGTATTCTGAAACGCAAAAACAATAAGACTCAAAACGCATAGCAAGCCTGGAAAGCGTGAACACGGGATTCCCGTGAAGGACCAAAACGCATTAGAAAATGAAAAAACTCACAGTGTCAAAACGCAAGAAAAATCCCTCAAACGGTAATCCAAATTCGTTTCAAAAACTCACCCATTCCCTCTATTTAAACAACACTCCTCTTCTTCAATCCTTCAAGCTTTCAAAATCCAAGAAATCCCTGCACAAATCCAAAACACTACAAATTCAAATTCACAATCAACTTCAAACAAAATTCAGTTTCATTCATCAATAACTTCAAATATCAAAATTTGAATCAACAAACAGCAAGAAGAAGAACCGAAAAAAAGAAAAGAAGAGGAGAGAGCTTGTGATGTGAGAGAAAGATTCGCGAAGTGAAGGGAGAGCGGATTTAAATCGGAGAAAGTAACCGGTGGTGTCTTCGTGAAGGTGAGATGGTGACGATTTTCGTATTTTTTTCCCCTGTCTGTTGCTATAGCGCAGCTGCGGGTTGTTGTGTGTGGAGAAGAGAAGAGGATTGGTGCCCTATTTTGTTTGCGTGTGGAGAAGAAGAAGATCCAGCATCTTCCGTTTCTTTTTTTCTTTTTTTTTTATATGTTTTGTTGCTGTGTGATTTTAATGGAAGCTGATTTTGGATCTGGATCCAATTACTATCCAGTAACCCGTGGATCATACATTCCTCATCCCTTTTTTTTATTTCTTTAATTTTTTTTCTTCTTTATGTTTTTTCTAGTATTATAGTTACATATTATTATAAGAGTTTTTTTTAGAACATTTCATTTTAGAAAAGATTTAGAAAAACATTTGGAAATGTTTTTTTAGAAAATATTTTAGGAAGAGAGATTTTTAGAAAAAGATTTATAAAAAAATGTTTTTATAAACAATTTAGAAGGAGATATTTTAGAAAAAAGAGTTTAAAAAGCATTTTGATTCTTTTATGGATTTAGCTTTAGATCCATTTCTTTTTCATCCTTTATTTTTCTTTTTGGTCGACGAGATCTCCGATTCGCGATTATTGGTTTTCGAAGATGCTTAATCTTCATTATTTCAAATCTATGGATGAATGATCATTTGGATCATTCTCCATACTTTGGAATCGTGATAGGTTGCCTTCGATAAACACAATGTGAAATCCCGATTAAGATTAGACCATTACCTTTTCTTTTAGTGTGGCATGTTTTCGGAGAACGATCCATAATATCGTTTCTCTAACATGTATTAACACAAATAGTTTCCACTTTAATTAGTGGTGGCCGGCCTCATTTGTAGGGTAATTACTCCGTAAATTACTCGGCGATTGCTTAACATAGACCTAAAGTTGTCCCGATTCGGAATGCGATCCACTTGGATCCGGTTGCCTCGATTTTGTTATTTTTGTTTCGTGGTTGTGCTTGATTAAGTTCATCATACCACTTGTTATGTAAATATTGTTGTACTAACATTTAAATTTAATCTCTCGCACCTTATCCTTTTTATTTTAATTTCTCGTTCCCTATCTCTCTTATTATGCTTTTATATAATTCATCATATTTCTTATTGTTTATATTGTGATACTTGTGATTTTTCCTTTGTCCATTTGGACACAAAAACACTAATAACGGATTAAACATTAAAATACTTGTGACTTTAACTTCGGACTATGGTTACTATCCTTAGCATTGGATTTTCGGACTTAGATTCTAGGATCATCCCTTTGCTCAAGTTGTTATGGATTGAAGACTTTGGCTCCGATTAAGTTTACTTGTTCATGAAGATGGAAATCCAATTGTTTCAAAGATTGCTTGCCATATGGTTTGATCATTCTTCCTTTAGCTTTTATTTTCAAGTCTTAGGATAGTCCCTTCATCTCTTCCCATCTTCTTCAATTTTCAAATCTCCTTCCTATTTTCAAATCTTCTTGGTTTTCTAACTTCAAACATTTTTCTCAATCAAACCTTGACTTTGGTCATGTGCTTTTACCTTTTCATTTCATTTCCTTCAATAAATGCTAAACTACATAAGCATATCGAAACTTTCTTTCTCAAAAACTTTAAAACATTCACAACTCATTCAATTGTTTTTGTGCCCTCGTGCACGTTTCCTTTTAATCTTTTTTTTTTATGTTTAGATATGATTCATTCTTTATAGCGGAATTATTCGCTAAAGAATGACGACTTATCTTTACATTTTAAAATCAATTCAACTCATTTGCCTTTTCACAATTTGTACCACGAACTATGGGGTTTTGATCTCGCATTGCACTTTGTGGGTACGTAGGCATGAGATGTTCGTCTCTTCAAACACCAAAATCTTAAAAAACATTCTTCTTCTTATCTCCTCAATCTTTTTTCAAGCAAACTATTTCAAACCAAAAATGTAGTAAATATTTCAAAGGGTTCCCGTGGAGTACCACGGACAAGTCGGGTGCTTAAAACCTTCCCGATTTGTAACCAATCCCCGTACCCATTCTCTGTTTGATTCTTTTAGCTTTTTAGCTTTTAAGATTCTTTAAGGTTTTGTTCGTTCTTTTCCCTTTTTCCTTTTGGAAATAAATAAAAGCGAGGTGGAGACTCTGTGTACATTGAGTGAAGTTAATCAATAGCTTACACTCATGATTTTACCGCTACAAATTGCGCGAGGTCAAAGTAGAGAATGCTGAAATGGTTAATTTGTACCACCTTGCCAATCGTGCTAAGAATGAGGCCGAAGAAAAATTACAAAAGATGTAGATCACCTTGGAAGCTAAAGAGAAAGAGTTTGCTGGGAGAGAAGCTCACTTTCAAAGATTGGGTCTGATGGAATCAAAAAGAGAAGCAGAACGTAAGAAGACTTCGAAGACTCTTAAGGAAGCTCGCCAGTCCATTGTTTGGTTGCAGGGCCAAAGGGAGCAGGAGTAGAAGAGGTATAAAGAAAAAGAAGAGTTTTTCGAGGCACAAATGACTTTCAAGAAGGAAGAAGTGGAACAAGCCCACCAGATCCGAAGAGAGAAGACTCAGCAGTTGGCAAAGAGTCAGCAAGCCTTAGAAGAAGCGCTTAAGGAGATTGAAGATCTCAAGTTGATGGTTGGAGTCAAGAAGGCTAGGTCTGAGCTGAGACTTAGTGAGGGAGGATCAGGGTCTTCGAGCAGCAGTCTTGCTTTTTAGTTTGTTTTCCTAGTATTTGGATTACCTGCAGGCATGTTGTAGGAATCTTGGTTGTTTGTACCCTACGGGGAATTTTGTTACTTTTGCCTGGTAGGCTGATTTATGTTATGCAGTTTTATTCAGTTCTCTATTTTTTCTGTGCATGCTGTTATGGTGATTTGAATTTGATTTGATGCAATGGTTTCTGGGGGTCGAGGATCAACAACCATCTGGTTATCTTTGTTAAATACCGGAACCAGGGCATGAATGACCTGGAGTTTGAAAGCATAAATAATTGCATTGCATACATATCACCATTCTTCTTGTTTTGCAGGTATGACCACAGGTTCCTAATGTCTTTTCTATTTAAGGCACTATAGCTCCCAGGAAGGTTCGAGAACAGCCGATCATACACAAATATCCCACAAGAGTCAACAGAGAAAGAGTCATGGATCAAATGCAGGCTTATTTAGCTGACTTGAGATTGAGAATGGACAATTTCATGACCTTTATGGCAAGGATGGGTCAGAATCAGGAATGTCTACGTGAGTTGGTAGAAAATAGTCAGGCCAGGAACAATGGGGCTGCTGACGGAGGTAATCGCAACGGTGCTGGTGCCCGTCAAGTTGAAATCCCTGTGGCACGGCCAGGGGTCACCATTATCAATGATGGACTGAATAACATATAGATGGATGGTCAAGACAAACAATTTAATTTACTGGACGAAGCGGAAGGCCAAGGGGCTGAAATGAACAGAAAATTTGAAGAGATGGCTGAACAAATCAGGGCCATTCAATCTCATAGCTCTCTGGGATTCGATATTACTGACTTGGGCTTGGTTCCAGGGGTTAGAATCCCTTACAAGTTCAAGGTCCCGACTTTCATGAAGTACAATGGCACATCGTGTCCCAAGACTCACCTTCAGTCCTTTGTAGGGAGAATTGCTGCCCATACTGATGACGAGAAGCTATGGATGTATTACTTCCAGGATAGCCTGGTTGGGGCTTCCTTGGAATGGTATATGAAGCTAAGTAGGGTCAACGTTAAGAGCTGGAAGGACTTGGCAGAGGCGTTCGTGAAGCAATACCAGTACAATTTGTACATGGCTCCAAACCGCACTCAACTGCAGAACATGTCTCAAAATGCTAAGGAGGGGTTTAAGGAGTATGCTCAAAGGTGGCGTCAGCTCGCTGCCAGAGTACAACCACCATTGCTGGAGAATGAGATGGCTGATATGTTCATGGGGACATTGCAAGGGGTGTTTATCGAGAGATTGGCGTCTTGTTCGTCAACCAAGTTCAATGATATAGTAATAGCAGGCGAGAGAGTCAAAACTCTGTTAAAGATGGGGAAAATTCAGGACACCAGTACGAGCAACTCGAGTGGCGTAAGAAAATCTTTCAACAGACCTCCAAGAAGAAGGGAAGGTGAAACCAATGCTGTGTATGACCGAGGACGGGGCCGAGGATATAGAAGAGCATATGAGCAAGTGGCAGCTGTCACTATCCCTTCCAGTCCTGTGCAGCAGGTACAGACTCAACCTCAACAGCAACAACAACAGCAGCCACAACGTAATAATTATCAACAAAGACCTTATCAGCCGAGACAAGCTCGTCTGGCTAATAGCGTGCTTGAAGCAATTCCCATGACATACACTGCATTGCTGCAGAGATTGCTAGACCTGAACTTGATACAACTGAGGACATTAGCACCACCACCACCTGGAGAGCTTCCAGTGGGGTACGATGCTAATGCTAGATGCACATTCCATTTAGGGGCACCCGGGCACTCAACTGAGAAGTGCAGGGCGCTACAACATAAAGTTCAAGATTTGATCGACTCCAAGGCGATTAACTTTGCACCACCGCCTAATGTTACTTCAAACCCTATTCCAAACCATGGAGGGGCTAGAATAAATGTTGTTGATGGTGGTGAGAAGTTAAGTTTGATTCTGAGCGTAGAAGAGGTGAAGACTCCACTGCTGGTGGTGAAGGAGAGGCTGTTAAAAGGACAAGTGTTTCCGGGATGTGGTTCTGATTGTGAAAAGTGTTTGAATTCAGTGAACGGCTGTGAAGACCTGAAGGTGGGGTTGCAGAATCTGATTGATGAGGGGTCATTGCAGTTTGATAAAGTTGATAATGAAGGTGATTGTGTGTCCACTATAACCATCTACTATGATCCAGCTGAAATGCCTGCTAGAAGGGAACCTGTGACTATATATGCTCCAGAAGTCAGTCCTGTTACTATTACTGTTCCTGGACCTGTTCCTTATACTGATGATAAAGCCATCACATGGCATTATGGCTCAGATGTGTATGTGGAGGGATAAAAGGTCGAGAGTAAGTCAGTAGCAATTGATCAGACTGTGGTGAACGTCAGAGGAGTTGGGGGTTTTACGAGAAGTGGTCGTCTTTTTGCTCCTCCAGTCCTGAGAGGAGATCCTGAAGTTGAAGCTGCGACAAAGGCTAAAGGAAAGCAAACATCGACTGAAGAAATGACAACTCCTGCTGCTGGACAAGGTAACTTTGAGAAAGAAGTGGAGGAATTTATGCGAATAATAAAGAAGAGTGATTATAAGGTGGTCGAACAGTTGAACCAGACGCCGTCCAAAATATCAATTTTGTCTTTGCTGATGTGTTCTCCAGCTCATAGAGAAGCCTTGCTGAAAGTGTTGCAGATGGCGTACGTTCCTCAGGAGATAAATGTTAATCAATTGGAAGCTATAGTGGGCAGTGTGAATGCAAGCCACGGGTTGGGCTTCACAGATAGAGACCTTACTTCAGAAGGCCGTAATCACAATAAAGCACTGCATATTACTATGGAGTGTAAGGGTGCTATTTTGTCGCATGTCCTGGTTGACACAGGCTCTTCTCTTAATGTACTCCCGAAGAAAGCCTTAATGAAGTTGAACGTAGATGGCATCGTATTGCGACCCAGTGATTTGATAGTTAAAGCCTTTGATGGGTCCAGAAGGTCTGTGTTCGAAGAAGTTGAGTTACCTGTGAAAATAGGGTCTCAAGTATTCAAGAGCACATTCTATGTCATGGACATTCAGCCCGCGTACAGTTGCTTGCTGGGACGTCCTTGGATTCATGCTGCAGGAGCAGTAACATCCACTTTGCATCAATAGCTGAAATACGTGGTTGATGGCCAAGTAGTCACTGTGTGTGGGGAAGAAGATATCTTTTTGAGCCACCTATCAACTTTCAAATATGTGGAGATGGACGGAGAGATCCATGAAACACTGTGTCAGGCCTTCGAAGCGGTTAATGTCAGCATTTTGGCTCCGGTAGAGAGGAACAATGAGAAGGAAGGGACCTCCATTCACTCCTACAAGCAGGCTAAGGAAGTAGTTCAATCGGAAAGCGTCCAGGGCTGGGGCAAGTTGCTGGAATTAGAGAAGAAAGATGATAAGTTTGGTATGGGTTATCAGCCTGGTGGGTCTAACTGGCCTCAAAGTGGTAAAGCTATTACTTTCACAAGCGCTGGGATGCTCGATCGCAACCATATCTGTGCAACAAGCGAAGAAGAAGACAGTGATGGCGACTGGGACAACTGGATTCATCCATGTGCACCCGGAGAGGAGCTCAAGAACTGGTCTGCTGAAGACATCGTTCAAGTCACCTGGCAACCAAAGTAATTTATTTGTTTCCCTTTTTTATCATGCTGCATGTCAATCCCGCACCCTGCCCAAGGTGCACGAATCCATTTGTAGGGCCACCATGCTTTTAATGCATTTTTATATTTTACCATGAAATAAAGGACATTTTTCAAGTAAATTGTGTTCTCTTTCTTTCGTTTTAAAATTTTTTCACAAAAAAAGATAAAATGGCAATGTGTTTTTTCCTTTTGCTTTTGTTTGTGTGTTTGCGTCTCTTTTGAAACAAAACAGCTTCTGAAATAAGCACATCATCTGTGCAGTGTTGATCATCTGGATTCTAGTGATAACGTTCCTGCTATGACCATGCATGACTTCGACAATCCTATCTACCAAGCTGATGAAGGGGTTGAGGAAGACTGTGAACTCCCCGAAGAATTGGTCAGGTTGTTGAAACAAGAGGAAAGGGTCATTCAGCCTCATCAGGAAGAAATAGAGATCATCAACATCGGGACAGAAGAGTCAAAGAAAGAGATAAAGATTGGGGCCAGTCTGCAGGCCGAAGTAAAGAAAGAGTTGATTGGTATGCTACGTGAATATGTGGATATCTTCTTCTGGTCGTATCAAGATATGCCAGGGTTGGATACTGACATTGTTGTGCATAAGCTACCATTTAGAGAAGATTGTCCTCCTTTGAAACAAAAGCTGAGAAGAACTCGTCCTGACATGGCGATGAAGATCATGGAGGAAGTTCAGAAACAGTGGGATGCCGGATTCCTTGCCGTAACTAGTTACCCACCTTGGGTAGCTAACATTGTGCCTGTACCAAAGAAAAACGGCAAAGTTTGGATGTGCGTTGATTATCGGGATCTAAACAGAGCAAGTCCAAAGGATGACTTTCCATTACCTCACATTGATGTGCTGGTAGATAACACCGCTCAGTTCTCGGTATTTTCCTTCATGGATGGCTTCTCCAGGTATAATCAGATTAAGATGGCACCAGAAGACATGGAGAAAACAACGTTCATTACCCCGTGGGGTACATTCTGCTACAAGGTGATGCCCTTTGGTTTGAAGAACGCCGGGGCAACGTATCAGCGGGCTATGGTCACATTGTTTCATGACATGATACACAAGGAGATTGAATGCTATATGGACGATATGATTGCCAAGTCCCGAGACGAAGAAGAGCATCTGGTCAATCTCAAGAAGCTATTTGATAGACTAATAAAGTATAAGCTGAGGTTGAACCCAAATAAGTGCACTTTCGGAGTGTGTTCTGGAAAATTGCTGGGTTTTATTGTTAGCCAGAAAGGAATCGAGGTGGATCCTGCCAAAGTAAAAGCAATACAAGATATGCCTGCACCGAAAACAGAAAAAGAAGTGCGCGGGTTTTTAGGGATATTGAACTACATTTCGCGGTTCATATCTCATCTAACTGCCACGTGTGAGCCAATATTCAAATTGTTAAGAAAAGAGCAAACGGTCAGGTGGAATGAGGACTGTCAAAGAGCCTTTGAAAAGATAAAAGAATATTTGCAGACACCTCCGATTCTAATGCCTCCAGTTCCAGGACGGCCGCTTATCATGTACTTGACTGTGCTAGAAAGGTCGATGGGGTGTGTTTTAGGCCAACATGACGAGTCTGGTCGAAAAGAGTACGCTATTTATTACCTTAGCAAAAAGTTTACCGACTGTGAATCTCGTTACTCACTGCTCGAGAAAACTTGCTGCGCTTTGGTATGGGCTGCTCGCCGACTGAGACAGTATATGTTGACCCATACCACACTGCTAATTTAAAAAATGGATCCTGTCAAGTATATCTTTGAGAAACCAGCATTAACCGGAAGGGTTACTAGGTGGAAAATGATCTTAACAGAGTATGACATATAATATACTTCTCAGAAAGCCATAAAGGGAAGTGTATTGTCAGATTACCTTGCACAACAACCTCTTGAGGATGACTATCAGCCAATGAAGTTTGATTTCCCTGATGAGGACACCATGTACCTCAAAGCAAATGATTGTGAGAAACCACTTCCGGAGGAGGGGCCAGACCCTGAATCCAAATGGAAGTTGATGTTTGATGGGGCAGTCAATATCAACGGACGTGGAGTTGGTGCTGTTCTTATCACTCCTGAAGGTGTTCACTTTCCCTTCGTTGCCATAATTACTTTTGGCTGCACCAACAATGAAGCGGAATACGAGGCATGCATAATGGGAATAGAGGAGGCTATTAATCTTAGGATTAAGACCCTCGATATATTCGGCGATTCAGCCCTCGTTATCAATCAGGTTACCGACATGTGGTATACGCATCAAGAACATTTAATTCCTTATAGGGATTATGCCAGAAAACTGTTGACGTTCTTCACGATAGTTAAGCTTCAATATATACCACGAGACGAGAATCAATTTGCCGATGCATTGGCCGCTCTTTCTTCGTCCATCAAAGTCTTGTGTTGGAATTATGTACCCAGGATTGATATCTCCAGGCTTGACGCACCAGCTCTTGCTTTCTCTGTAGACGTAGTGTCTGATGAGAAACCTTGGTACTTTGATATCAAGCTCTTCCTGGAAAAACAAGAATACCCAGCTGGGGCATTATCCAACGACAAGAAGACCTTATGACGACTTGCTGCTAGTTTCTTCTTGAATACAGATGGGGTTTTGTATAAGAGGAACTTTGACATGGTCTTGCTCAGATGCGTGGATAGACACGAAGCAAGCCTGTTAATGCAGGAAGTCCATGAGGGATCTTTCGGTACTCATGCAGGAGTGCATGCGATGGCTAAGAAGTTGTTGAGATCGGGGTACTATTGGATGACAATGGATGCAGACTGTTGTTCATACGCCCGCAAGTGCCACAAGTGCCAAATTTATGCAGACAAGGTGCATGTTCCTCCAAGCCCGCTCAACGTCATGTCATCTCCTTGGCCCTTTTCTATGTGGGGAATTGACATGATCGGGAAAATAGAGCCTACTACTTTAAATGGTCATCGCTTCATCTTGGTCGCGATCGATTACTTCACTAAGTGGGTTGAAGCAGCATCTTATGCCAATGTCACTCGTCAAGTGGTAGCCAGATTTTTGAAAAGAGATATTATTTGCAGATACAGAGTGCCCGAAAGAATCATTACTGACAATGGTTCTAACTTGAACAACAAGATGATGGCAGAGTTGTGCCGGGACTTCCAGATTCAGCATCACAATTTTTCTCCTTACCGACCAAAGATGAATGGTGCGGTAGAGGCAGCAAATAAGAATATCAAGAAGATTGTGCAAAAGATGGTTGTCACTTACAAAGATTGGCATGAGATGTTACCATTTGCGTTGCATGGGTACCGAACGTCATTCAGGACGTCGACATGGGAAACTCCCTTCTCATTGGTATATGGTATGGAGGCATTCTTGCCTGTTGAAGTAGAAATTCCTTCATTGTGTGTGATGATGGATGTGAAGCTTGATGAGGATGAGTGGGGTACGTGCTCGATACAATCAGCTATGCTTAATTGAGGAAAAGAGATTAGCGGCTATCTGTCATGGTCAGCTTTATCAGAGGAGAATGAAGCAAGCATTCGACCAACGAGTACGTACTCGGGAGTATCAAGTAGGAGAGCTCGTGCTCAAGAGGATCGTTCCTCCAGGTTCAGATCATAAGGGAAAGTGGACCCCAAATTACGAAGGACCATTCATAGTGAAGAAAGTTTTCTCAGGCGGAGCACTGATGCTCACCACTATGGATGGAGAAGATTTCCATTCCCCTGTTAACTCGGACGCAGTTAAAAAATACTTCGCATAAAAAGACCCGCTGGACACAAAAACAAAATTAAAGTCTTGGCAAGAAAAGGGCATCCCGGCGAGCTAAAAACAGAATAAAAAGCTCGGGCAAAAGTTAGGGAAAATAAATTAAACAAATGTACACCCGCTGATTTGAAAAGCCACATCGGAAGACTCAAGCAAAAAAGGGTATCCTGGTGGATTGAAAACCCGAAAGGGCGATCCACGCAAAACAAGGGAATAAGCGAACAACTGTGATCAGGGTAATCTGAACCAAGTCACCGTTTCGTACAGCCTGACAATATCATAAGGATAGGAATCAGTCCTCTCATCTTCTCAGAAAGCAAAGACAAGAATGGAGAGTTTTGAAGACATGCTGGTCATAGCAAGAAGGAAACTCATTGGGATGCCGTGCCCATTGCCATTAGGATAGTTTATTTTCTCAATTTTATGGTAGCTACCTCTTTCCAGGTGGTTGCTTCCTGATGTAAAAACTTTTCCTATTAAGAGGCCTTTCAATAAAAGAATATTCAGTCAAAAAGTTGTGTTGTGTTTATCTTTTGTTTGCAAAAATGTCCTGAATTTTTGGAAAAAATAATAAGCATCGCATTTTAAACATGGTGATAATTTGAAAGAAAATGACAATGCAGGGAAACATTTGAAATCCTCTTTGAGTGTCGGGTGACGATGGATGAACATATCATACCATGCAAGTCCCCGAGGCACATATGTGTTTTCTGTTATTGCAGGTTTTGCAGGATGGCGTCACATTCTCCCAGACAGAATTTTCTCCAGCTAAGTCATGGCAGGTGGGATCCCCAAGCACTTTATTTTCCCATAAGTGGAGTATGTCCAGCAGGCAGTGGGAGGCCCATTCCTCACAAAGTTTAACTGTCAAAACTCTTTTCACAAACAAAGGATATTTGAGGAAGCATCTCCCCAGCCGTGCTGAAAGATCGTCATTTCCCCGCAGAGTTCCATGTTTGAGATACAACCATCATGGAAGTACTTCCCAACACTCGTCTGTGTTCATACTTTATTGCCGCTCGTCTGCATTTCTTAACACTCGTCTGTGTTATCACTTTGGTATTGCTCGTTTGCTTTCCCCAGCAGTTGCCCATGGTTGTAATTGTTGTTGCTCGTCTGCATTTCCCAACACTCGTCTGTGTTTGATATTGTTGTTGCTCGTCTGCATTTCCCAACACTCGTCTATGTTTGATATTTGTTTGTTGCTCGTCTGCATTCCCCAGCACTCGTTTGTGTTTGTTATTTGTTTGAGACTTGTCTACATTGTTTGGATGCTCGTCTGTGTCATCCCTCACACTCGTCTGTGTTAGATTATATCCACGTGTTTTGATTTGATAATTACCCTGGTACTCGTCTGTATTGCTACTCCAAATGCTCGTCTGTGTTTGAGTTTCTGGTATTCGTCTGTACCAGTGGCTGATATTCGTCTGTATCATCGCTTGAAGTGCTCGTCTGTGTTTCTTAGATCATCGTCTGATATTCGTTTGTATCACTGACTTATGGCACTCGTCTGTGTTTCTCTTGATGATCATCCAATGCTCGTCTGTGTTGAAGAGGTTTGAAGTCCTGACAGTGGGATTAAACGTCAAAATGATTACCGGCCCTGGCGTAACAGGTATATCTGAAGGAGATTCGTCTATCTCAAACACCGCCTATTATTGTTACACCCGGCGTAACAAGTTATCCAGGAGGCTCGTCTGTCTTAGACCATATATCCACAGAGAATATATGAGAAAGGTTCGTCTATCCTGATTATGCATGTCTATCCCACAGACTTAAGTGCATCACCGGTCCTGGAGTAACAGGTTTATCCGAAGGAGATTCGTCTGTCTCAAGTCATATGTTTTGCAAAGTGTATGGGGGCTCGTATGTCCAGTTCCTGGCGTAACGGGATTGTTCGAAGAAGACTCGTCTGTCAAAGTATTCTTATCCCAAATAACAATTTCAAATTGGAAGGAGCTCGTCTGCTTTCTCTCCACTTCAGTCACCAAAGTGTCATTTGGTTGAGTTCATTTCCCAGTGCTTGCATTCTCCATCAGAGTGCAAATTTCAGGTTTTCTTGGTATTCAACCACAGTTTATCTTGAACGGTCGATAGCCCGTGCTACCGTCCTTTTAAGATTAACAGTTGCTTGAATAGGGGCAGCTGTAACACCCCAAATTTTCCCTCTTCTTTTTAAGCATCATCATTATACCATAATCATCATAAGCATATCATATCCTTGGCATCTTTGCATGGAAAGATGAGGCATAACATTCTCATGACCTAGCATTAGGCATATGATCATCTGTAGAGGGATTTGAGGCACCTCAAGCTATAACAAGAGGCCCAACGGATTTGTCCAAGTCCTATGGGGAGTCTACATTGCATTCACAAGCTCAAGATCATTCACAAAAGCCCAGGAGGTTGGAAGATTATCAGGGAATTCAAGCTAGGGCAAGCTCCTACACAATGATCCCAAATTAGGGTTTGAGTTTCAAGCATGAAAACTTTGTGACTTTGGCCATTTCATCTGGGCAAAGTCTTTCATATGATAAGAGGATCCTAGGGATGAAGTTTGGTGAGAAAACTCCTTGTGGAAGTCAGGTATTTCTTCAGTTGCTTGTAAAAGAAGAAATTGGTCAACTGTGCATTCTAGAAGTCAACTGTGAGATTTCAAAGGGTCCAACCCTATTTTTCAAGTCAAGAGGTTCTTATAACCTTAGAAGAGGTTTGGCAAAGTCAAAGATCAAGAATCAAAAGTGAAATTCTGTGATCAGGTATGAGATGTCCTAAGAGATGTCCCAACACTTGACAGATTTAACCAAAACTTAAATAACAAGAAAAGTAAACAACACAGAAGTTTGTTAACCTAGTTCAGTGTATAACCACACTTACATCTGGAGGCTACCAAGCCAGGAGGAAATCCACTATAAGTAATATTAATTCTAGACTTAAACCACCCTGTTTAATCTATCACTTAATAACTACCCAATGCAATTTCTACCTAAGTCACAACTTAGATAAGAGTACCCTACTCACTCCCCCTCAATCACACAGTGATCAAGTTTACAAGTTTAAAAAAATTGAAGACATTCTTCAAACAAAACAGCTTGATCTTACTTAACAGTTTCAATCAAGTCACAAATGCACTTATGCTTAAAAGTTCATAAAGTGGTACAATTAAAAACACCTGCTATTAAAACACTAGACACCCTATTTGATCTTCTGAAATTCGTACTCAATTCTATGAGTTTCTGTTGCTTAAATAGGTATCTGTAATTTGGGCTTTCTGTAGGATGATCCAGCCCTAATGCACATGCAGCTTCCACCTTGAATTTAGGGTTTGTTACTTCCTAGATTCTAGGTGACTTAGGTCTTCTGTTTTAATCTGAATCTTCAATATAAAACTTCCTACAGATGCGCCTTGTTCTGTTTTTAATCCATCATTAATTAATTCCAGATAACTCTCCTTAAATATCTCTGATTAGTTAGTCAATAATTAATTCTGGAAGCAGGTTTGAGATGTCTCAACATCTGTTGGGACATCCTGAAAAACTGAACTTAAGTCATTTACACAATGTCCCAACATCTGGTAAGACATCCTGAAATAAGTTCATATACTCTGTTTGATAATGTCCCAACATTTGATAGGACATTCTGAACTGAATTCAATAACTCTTGTTGGTCAAAAATTCTGCCAATTCAAGACATCTACAAACTCCCCCTTTGGCTAATTTTTGGCTAACATCTTTTCTGGTTTTCAGAGTGCAGCAGAAGTTCTTTTTATCAGATTATAGCATTACTTTTCTGTTGATTCTTATTTGAGATTACTCCCCCTCAAATATATATGTATCCAATCTTGTTGCAACAGAAAAAAAACTTATTCAGTTCAGAAGCAAACAAACAGATTTTTTCATTCATACTTAAACAGCAATTACAATTTGTTGTTGTTCTCCCCCTTGGTAGACACAAAATTTAGGGCCAAAGACACTATTCCAGAAATACATTGCTGTCATTACATTTGCCTCACATACATTGATCACTCAGATTCATCACTCTCAGTTTCTTCCTCAACTTCTGTTTCTTCATCAGCTTCACTTTCTTCATCAGAGCCAGCTTTCTGATCTTCTCCACTCTCCAGCCTTTGGATGATTTCTTCAAGTTTCAGCTTCCTTGCTTCAAGTTCTTTGCATGTGCTTTTGAGCTCAGCAATTAGAGCCTTCTTGGAGATTGGAGTCTTAGCAGTTGAAGGACCTGCAGATGTCCCAGAAGGTGCTTCAACATCTGCAGCATGATGACTGAGGAATAACTTGTAGTGAAAAGCCAAGGGGCTTTCTCTTTTGCAGGCTGTATCCTTGTCAGTGAGAATTCCAGGGTATTGATTGAGCACTATACCACACAGCAATGATGGAAAAGCTATTGGCAGCTTTGTTGCAGAAGAGCTGGCATGCTTCAAGGTCTGATCAAAAATGTAAGCTCCATAGTCCATCTTGGTTTGAGTTCCCACAGCATATATAAACCTAGCCAGACCAGTGGAGATTGAAGAAGTGTGGTTGGTAGGCACCCAGTTAGTTGTACCAATCCTGTTCAACATGGCATATTTTCTTGTAAGCATGCTCACAGAGAGCTTTCCCTTCACAGGCCATGCCTTGACCTGGTTTGCAGTGATAACCTTGCAGATTTGGTTATCTGTCTTACCTAGCTCATTGGGTCCATCTGTTTCTCTTCCTAAGTACTGATTGATGATTTGAGGAGAAAACTCTACACATTTACCTCTAACAAAAACTTTTTGAAACTCAGAGGACTTACCATTTGAACAATCCTCCTGAAGGTTAACAATGAACTCTTTGACTAGAAGTTCATAGCAGGGAGAGAGATCTGAGACTGTTTTGAAAAGTCCTGCAGCAGAGATGAGGTCAATCAGTTCAGTGCACTCAAGTGCATTGCTGCTCAGTTCTCTTTCTAATGCAACCCTTCTTTGGTACACAAACTTCCATTTGTTGACACTGGAGACATGATGGAATGATATGTTGTCCAAGGGGGCTTCTGGAACAGCAGATGAAGCCCTAGAAGGTGCTGGTTTCTTTTTGGGAGGAGATGTTGGGACATCTAATTCAACATCTGAGTCTGATGGGGTGACAGCTTTTCTTTTCTGAGTTTGAACTTTACTCCATTGTTTTGTTGGCCCAAAAGTAGCTTTAGCTTTGCCTTTCTTTGGGGAGGCTTTCTTCTTCTCAGGAATTGCTGCTTCAGCTTGCATCTTTCCTTTCCTGGACCTGAGCCTTTTGGCTATGCTAGGTCTAACAGAGGCTATGATCTCTGTATCAGAGTCCTGCTCCAGGTTGACCACTGGAGGAGATTGAGCAGTCTCCTCTTCAGCTGGTTGATCAGCAGGGATTTGATCTTCATTTGAGGCTTTAGCCTGTTCCTCAGAGACTTCTTCATCATTTTCATTTGAGGCCTTATTCTGGTCCTCAGTTTGTTCCAAATCATCACCAGATGAGTTCTTTTTCTCATCTTCAGATGTTCCAACATCTATTGGGACATCTTGTTCTGCAGGAGTGTCCTCTGCATCTTGAGCTTGTTCTTCTTGAGGTGCAGGCATTGTGTTCAGAGGAACAGAGATCCCACTCACCACTCTCTGTTCAAAAAGGATTTGGTTGACAATCTCCTTGATGGAATCATCTACATATTTTGAGGATTTTGGGGGCATGTTAGCAGGAGAAGGAATGCCTCCTTTGGCTTTGCTGCAGACTTGATCTTTAGCTCTCTTTGGAGTTCTTGGCTTTTTAGTGTGAGAAGCACTTCCTCTGAGTTCGTCCAATGGAGTTGATTTCATTGGTACCACAGAGATGGGAGTGGCATGAACTACGTCTTCTTTGTTGAGAACTTCTTCAGTTGTGTTAGGGTTTTGAGACATTGTTGAGGAAGATGGAAGAAAAACTTTAGGGTTTATGATTTCTGGAGAATAGCTGGTTAATGTGATTCGCTTGTGATAGTATGATGAGAATCTTGATAGCTGATTATAAACAGTTACTAAATAAGTAGCCGTTACAGTGCAAATGATTAGAGATGGAATTCCCAAGGATCTTGTCCAGACTGGTTTTGCCATCTGGAACTTATGCCATACAATGTCATATGACATGTTGACACATCTCATTAACTGCTAAATATCACATAAACAGATTCCAAGTTTGCCCCTTAAGTTCTCAAATTGTGTAGCATCCAATGCTTTGGTAAAGATATCAGCTAACTGCAGATTTGTAGCTACATGTTCCAATGAAATCACTTTTTCTTCTACAAGATCTCTGATGAAATGATGTCTGATATCAATATGCTTGGTCCTGCTATGTTGGATAGGATTCTTTGATATGTTGATTGCACTTAAGTTGTCACAGTACAATGTCATGACATCCTGTGGGACATTGTACTCAGTGAGCATTTGCTTCATCCAAACCAACTGAGAACAACTGCTTCCAGCTGCTATGTATTCAGCTTCAGCTGTAGATAAGGATACACAATTTTGTTTCTTACTGAACCAAGAAATCAAATTGTTTCCTAGAAAGAAGCATCCTCCTGAGGTGCTTTTTCTGTCATCAACACTTCCAGCCCAATCAGCATCACAGAAGCCAGTAAGAATTGGTTTACATCCATGAAAGTACATTATGCCATAGTCACAAGTACCATTAACATATTTAAGAATTCTCTTGACTTGATTGAGATGACTGACTTTTGGATCAGCTTGATATCTTGCACATACACCTACTGCAAATGCTATGTCAGGTCTGCTAGCAGTCAAGTATAACAAGCTTCCAATCATGCTTCTGTATAAGCTTTGATCTACATTCTCACCCTTTTCATCTTTAGTAAGCTTTAAATGTGTGGGGGCAGGGGTTCTCTTATGAGTAGCATTTTCCATTCCAAATTTCTTGACTATGTTCTTGGTATACTTGCTTTGGGAGATGAACATTGAGTCTTCCATTTGCTTTATTTGCAGACCAAGAAAGTAGGTTAACTCTCCTACTAGGCTCATTTCAAATTCAGATTCCATCTGCTTGACAAAATGTTTGACCATCCTTTCAGACATCCCACCAAAGACAATATCATCAACATATATTTGAGCAATCATGACATTCCCTTCTTCATCTTTAACAAACAGGGTTTTGTCAATTCCACCTTTTCTGTATCCTTGCTTGATAAGAAATGTGGTCAGTCTTTCATACCATGCCCTTGGAGCTTGCTTCAAACCATAAAGTGCCTTCTTTAGTTTGTATACATGATTTGGACAGCTTGGATCAACAAATCCTTTAGGCTGTTCTACATATACTTCTTCATTAAGATAGCCATTTAAAAAGGCACTTTTCACATCCATTTGAAATAGCTTGAACTTCAAGATACAAGCAATTCCCAAAAGTAGTCTAATTGATTCAAGCCTTGCTACTGGTGCAAATGTTTCATCAAAGTCTACTCCTTCAATTTGAGTGTATCCTTGAGCTACAAGTCTAGCTTTGTTCTTTGTAACAACTCCTTGTTCATTTGACTTGTTCTTATACACCCATTTTGTACCAATCACATTTATGTCATCAGGTCTAGGAACAAGAATCCACACTTCATTCCTTGTGAATTGACCTAATTCCTCTTGCATAGCACAAATCCAGTATTCATCAGTAAGAGCTTCCTTGATGTTTTTAGGTTCTATTTTGGAAACAAAACAAGAACCTGAAATCACTTCTCTTGATCTAGTGCTCACACCTCTGTTGGGATCACCAATTATCAGATCTTTGGGATGATCCTTCTGTATTCTGATGGAGGGAGGTTTGCTTGATTCTTCTGTTCTTGTATCAGTTTGAGTGAAGTTATAATGATCATTCTTTTCTTCAGCTTCAATCTTGATATCAGCAGATGTTCCAACATCTTCTGGGACATCTGTAGGAGCATCATCAATTATCACATTTATGGACTCCATGATAACCTTGGTTCTAGAATTAAATACTCTATATGCTCTGCTGTTTATGGAGTATCCAAGGAAAATCCCTTCATCACTTTTAGGATCCATTTTTCTTCTTTGCTCCCTATCTGCCAGAATATAACAGTTACTTCCAAATACATGGAAATACTTAACTGTGGGTTTTCTGCCCTTCCAGACTTCATATATTGTGGACAAAGTTCCTTTCCTTAAGGTAACTCTGTTATGAATGTAACAGGCAGTGTTCATAGCTTCAGCCCAGAAGTACAGAGGTAACTTTTTAGCATGGATCATAGCTCTTGCTGATTCTTGAATAGTTCTATTCTTCCTTTCAACAATCCCATTCTGTTGAGGAGTGATTGGTGAAGAATATTCATGATTGATTCCTTCTGAAGAGCAGAAATCTAAGAATTTTTGGTTCTCAAATTCTTTTCCATGATCACTTCTTATTCTTATCACACAGCTGGATTTTTCCCTTTGCAATCTTTGACATAACTCTTTGAATACATCAAATACGTCAGACTTTTCTTTGATGAAATTTATCCATGTATATCTTGAAAAGTCATCAACCACAACATAGGCATACCTCTTACCACCAAGACTTTCAACCTGCATAGGTCCCATCAGATCCATATGCAAAAGTTCCAAAACTTTGGAAGTTGTCAGATGTTGGAGCTTTGGATGGGACATCTTGGTTTGCTTGCCTATTTGACATTCACCACATATTTTGCCATCATCAATCTTCAGTTTAGGAATACCTCTTACAGCATCCATGGATATTATCTTCTTTATGCCTCTGAAATGAAGATGACCTAGTCTTTGGTGCCATAGTTTCACTTCTTCTTCTTTAGCTAAAGAGCAAGTTGAAGTGAGACTGAGATTTTGGGATTCCCACATGTAACAGTTGTCTTTAGATCTGGCTCCTTTCATGACAACCTCTTGTTCTTTGTTAGTCACTATGCATTCAGTTTTGGTAAAGTTTACACTGTACCCTTGATCACATAATTGACTTATGCTGATCAGGTTAGCAGTTAAACCTTTAACTAGCAGCACATCATCTAGTCTTGGAACATCTTGACAATCCAAGGTTCCAACTCCCTTGATTTCTCCTTTAGCTCCATCTCCAAAGGTCACATACCTGGATGAATGTGATTTTAAGTTTACTAGCAAATTCTTCAATCCAGTCATGTGTCTTGAACATCCACTGTCAAAGTACCAGTCTTCTTTAGCTGATACTCTCAGTGATGTATGTGCTATGTATGCAGTATTTTTCTTTGACCAGATGAGTTGAGATTTCTTTTGATGCCTCTGCCCTGTGTGTTGTTTATCAGCTGATCTCCAAGCTTGATTGTTGATCTTGTTCTTGTATCTTTGATCAGCTTCAGTGCTAGCTTTTGGTTTCCATACCTTCTTGATGTTTTCTGTCTTCTGCTTAGGAGGTTGCTGATTTCTTTGATGTTTATGCAGCACTTTCTTGGTAACTTCTATTTTCTTCTTGGAAGGTTGCTGATACATCTGATTTGGATATCCATGCAACTTATAACAATGAGGTTTGATATGTCCAAATCTTCCACAGTGATGGCATCTCCATCTTTGATACTTCTTCTTCATTTTGTTCTTTTCAGAATGTTGAGACATCTGTTGGAACATTATGTTTGACTTTGTGTTCTTTTCCTGATGTTGAAGCATCTGTTGGGACATCTTGTTAGACTGTATGGATTTTGAATTTGTTTTGCTAGAGCTAGCTTCATCTTTATTTACTCTGTTAAATCCCAGTCCACTTTTATCCCCTGAGTGCTTATTGTTGTTGAGAATCACATCCAGTGTATTTGAGCTGCTGTTCAACATTCTAACAGATTTGGACATATGTTCCAACTTGGAGTTGAGAAGACTTACTTCACTTTTTACGGTGTCAATGATCTCCTGATCATTTGCTTTGTCATCTTCTAATGCCTCATTCTGCTTCTTTAACTTTATGACCTCACTGCATATTTCAGAGCTTCTTTTGTATAGATCTTTGAATGCTTGCTCAAGTTCTTCATAAGTAAGTTCTCCATCACTGGATTCACTTTCAGAGTCACATAATCCAGCTAAAGCAGTGATATGCTTAGCTGATTCCTCTTCTGAATCACCTCCTGAGTCTTCATCAGACCAGGTCACAGAGAGTCCTTTCTTTTGCCTTTTTAAGTAGGTAGGACATTCATTCCTGATGTGTCCATATCCTTCACATCCATGGCATTTGACTCCTTTTTCTTGACTGGTCTTTTCAGCATAATTTGACCTTCTGTTAGCATCATAAGGTCTCCTGTTCTCAGAAGAGTTTGTGTTTCTTCCACTGGGTTTGGATTTGCCTTCCATTCCTCTGAGAATCTGTTTGAATTGTCTTCCAAGCATAGCAAGGTTGTCTGATAAGCTTTTATCATTTGCTGATTCATCATCTTCTTCTTCATCAGTATTTGAAACCAAGGCTATGCTTTTGTTCTTTTTAGCATTTGTGTCATTCATTCCCATCTCAAAAGTTTGAAGGGAACCAATGAGTTCTTCAACTTTCATAGAGCATATGTCTTGAGCTTCTTCTATTGCTGTGACTTTCATGTCAAATCTTTTTGGCAAAGATCTGAGGATTTTTCTTACAAGCTTTTCATCAGTCATTTTTTCTTCCAAAGCTCCAGAAGTATTAGCTACTTCTAAAATGTTCATGTAGAATTCATGAACTGTCTCATCTTCCTTCATTCTCAAGTTTTCAAATTTTGTGGTGAGAAGTTGAAGTCTTGACATCTTTACTTTTGATGTTCCTTCATGAGTTGTTTTGAGAGTATCCCACACATCTTTGGCTAGCTCACAATGATGTACAAGTCTGAAAATGTTCCTATCAATGCCATTGAATAAAGCATTTAAGGCCTTTGAGTTGCCTAGTGCTGAATCTTCTTCTTCCTTACTCCATTCTTCTTCAGGTTTCAGCACTTTTGATCCATCTTTGGTATCTTGGACAGGATAATCCCATCCAATGTTGACTGCTCTCCATGCCCTGTTGTCAAGTGATCTTAAGAATGCAATCATTCTTGGCTTCCAGTAGTCATAATTAGATCCATCCAGAATAGGTGGTCTATTTACTGACCCTATATCTCTGTCCATGTTACAGAATTTGTATTCCCTAGATCTCACCCAGTATAAACAGGCAGGGTGCCTGCTCTGATGCCAATTGAAATTCTGTGATCAGGTATGAGATGTCCTAAGAGATGTCCCAACACTTGACAGATTTAACCAAAACTTAAATAACAAGAAAAGTAAACAACACAGAAGTTTGTTAACCCAGTTCAGTGTATAACCACACTTACATCTGGAGGCTACCAAGCCAGGAGGAAATCCACTATAAGTAATATTAATTCTAGACTTAAACCACCCTGTTTAATCTATCACTTAATAACTACCCAATGCAATTTCTACCTAAGTCACAACTTAGATAAGAGTACCCTACTCACTCCCCCTCAATCACACAGTGATCAAGTTTACAAGTTTAAAAAAATTGAAGACATTCTTCAAACAAAACAGCTTGATCTTACTTAACAGTTTCAATCAAGTCACAAATGCACTTATGCTTAAAAGCTCATAAAGTGGTACAATTAAAAACACCTGCTATTAAAACACTAGACACCCTATTTGATCTTCTGAAATTCGTACTCAATTCTATGAGTTTCTGTTGCTTAAATAGGTATCTGTAATTTGGGCTTTCTGTAGGATGATCCAGCCCTAATGCACATGCAGCTTCCACCTTGAATTTAGGGTTTGTTACTTCCTAGATTCTAGGTGACTTAGGTCTTCTGTTTTAATCTGAATCTTCAATATAAAACTTCCTACAGATGCGCCTTGTTCTGTTTTTAATCCATCATTAATTAATTCCAGATAACTCTCCTTAAATATCTCTGATTAGTTAGTCAATAATTAATTCTGGAAGCAGGTTTGAGATGTCTCAACATCTGTTGGGACATCCTGAAAAACTGAACTTAAGTCATTTACACAATGTCCCAACATCTGGTAAGACATCCTGAAATAAGTTCATATACTCTGTTTGATAATGTCCCAACATTTGATAGGACATTCTGAACTGAATTCAATAACTCTTGTTGGTCAAAAATTCTGCCAATTCAAGACATCTACAAAAAGGTTTTGAGGAGTTTTCCATTTTTGGCATGTGATTGGTCATGAAATTTGCCATTTTTAGTAACGTTTGCCCTAATTTTCAAATGTACATAACTTGGTGAAAAAAGCATCAAATGAGTTTCCATTAAACATGAAAGTTGAAGATTAAGTTCCCCCATTTTTAAAAAGCACAAGTACATTTTCATAGCCCTCATGGTTGGTGAGATAAGCCCTTCGAAAAATGCTTGAATTTTAGGGCATGACTTAAATTTCAAGCCTCCTCCAAATACAAAACCTCATGTACCTCATTTTCAAGTTGTTTCATGGACCAAGTAAGATCATACTATTACAAGACATTGCATAAGGTTTGTTTTGCTTCAAAAGTACCATCCATTCCGTGCATGAGATGAAGTATACCACACAAGAGGCAAAATTGCAAAATCATTCAAAAAACATGTTACACTCATAATCAAAGGTCAGGATTGATTCAAAACAAATCAAGGGATGGATTGAAGTCAGAATGCACATTTGAGAAGAGGTTTGCACGGGTGTATGAGGGAGTCACACTTTTCATGCAATTTGGCAAATACACCTCAATCACACTCTTCATGCCACTCTTGGTTCAAAAACCCTAGTCAGGTGAAAGCACAAAGGATATAAAAGAAAAGCATGCCCTAAATTCGTGGAGAGGCTCACATATTTTTCAGAATAACACTTTCTTGCTCACTTGCATTTCTCTTCGAATTTCTCTCCTCGAGCACTTTCTTCATAATCTCTTCACACATTCTGCTTCCTTGAACCTTAAGGATCATTTTGCTCATACTCATTCAAGCTGAAAGTGAAGAATCATAAAGGTGCCATTCAAGAGCAAGAGCTTTCGGATTTCAAGATCCAGCTTCCCTCAAGCTCCATCTTGCATTTATTTTGCAAGAGGAGGTCCTAATGAGCAGATCTGCAGCTGTAGGAGCTTTATCTTGGTGATTTGAAGGAGGTGCAAGTTCAGGTATGCTCTGAAATTCGTGGATCTAAACTTGAAATTAGATGTGTGCATTGTGATCTGTTGTTTGCGCTGATGATTCTGTGCTAATTTGTTTGAAAAATGGATGAGTATTGAGTATTTTATGGTGATTTGAAATCTGATGGTCAGAGTTGTTTTTCTTCGATCCAGCTTATTCTTTGATCCATTGTGAATTTGGTTGCTATATTTGGATTCATCATGATTTGTTTGTTTGATCTGGACATTTTGAATCATTTATGTGATGTTTTGTTCTTGATTTGAATTTTCCGGTGCCGGAGCCCTAGCTCCGGTCACCGGCTTCTGGAGATGGTTCACCTGAGCTCAATGAAGAAGATGATTGCATGGCCCTTGGATCATTTGATCTGAACGATCTTGGTTGTGACAGCGCATTAAAAGGGAGGGTCTCCCTCACGTGAACTTTTAATTTTACAATAATGTTGTGTGTTTGCCATTTCACCTTAGTTATTGTGTGTGTGTGCTAGGGTTTGCTGATTGGTTAGACCTGTTTGAATTCGTTGACTTCATGTGATGCGTGAGATTGATCCTTTAGTTCTTATTATTTCCTGATTTTTGTGAGTATTCACCATATTTGTTGTGAGCCTGCGCAGACTGGGTGGGCCTCCCTTGCTATTCACCCCCTGACTTTGTAAGCCCAATAAGAATGAACTGTTTGGTTTGCTGAGTGCACCCCCTGGCTTGTTTTCTTTAATTTTATTTCTTTTTATTTTCATTTTATTTCTAGTTTGATTTTTAATTTTTAAAAATAGTAATAGGTCTTCAAAAAATTATAAAAAAAATTCAGGAATGATTTTTTTAGTTTTCTTTAATTTTTGGTATTTTTATTTTTCATTTATTTTTAATTGTCACGTAGAAATTAATTGTTTCTTTTAATTAATTGATTTTATTTCATTTTTGAAGCATGCTAACTTGTTCATTTTCTATCTTGATCATTATTTTGAATTTTTAGATGATTCTTTTTGCTCTGGATTCATGATGAGATGTAGTTTATTAGTGATTTTTGTTCTGATTTTTAGAATTTTGTTTAATTGATTTTGGTCTCTAACTTGTGCATAAAGCTTTCTAACCCTAATCCATGTTTGAACTTTTATTTGAATGGTTAAGCTTCTGATTTTGATCCCCTTCTTTTGGCATGTTGATATGGTATGATTGAAGATCATTTGTGCAAGTTTGTGGAATTTTTGGATGCTTACTTGAATTGATTTGAATTTTTGTTCCTTAGTTGTCCCTTTTTGCTTCTTTTGGGTCATATGTTCACTCCTTAGCTTAGAAGGGCACTTGTGCCAGCTTCTTCAAGTTGTTTAGGGCCATCTTAGGTTGTTGATACCCCTCTGGTCTTGAGTTGTGCTTTGTGCCTTGAGAAAGTTTGTGTTTGGTTGCTCTTGAAGTTCTTCCAATCTTATGCATGCTCACTTCACTTCCTTTGCTTCTTTCTTCTCATGATGTAAATACTTGAATATGTGCACTTATTTTCTTCATCTCATGTGATCCTTAGGCACTTTCTTAACATGTTAGGGTTCTGGTTTGGCACTTTGTGATGTTTCTTTGGAATATCTTGCTTTGTATTCTCTCATGTTTACTTTGTTTTGTCATAGTGATTCCTAATGCTTCATGTTGAGTTGTGTGGTTCTCTTCTCATTCTTGTGATTTGAGTTTGCATTTGGCATTTGTGTTTATGACTTCACTTCTGGTTGTGTGACTTTAGTTTGACATTATATTCATTTTGGTGTTGCATTTATGTTTGTGTCACTAACCATTTCAGGGGCTTTGGTAAGTGAGAGGCGTGGATGTAATTCCCACAAATCTTATCTCTTCTCTTCTCCTTATTATTTTTCTCTTGCTTGTGATTGTTGGGGCTTAGGCCTTACTTCCTCCCTCTTCTATTCTTCTTTCTTTTTATTTCTCTTCTTCTTTCTTCTCTTCCTTTAGGATAGCAAACCTCACTAACCTAGGATTTTCTATGCATGATAACCATTAGTATTCTTTAGTCTCCCCTTAGATTTTTGCCTTTGAGATCCTTTTGGTGCTCTCTCTTCTCATCTTCAAATTTAACTTTAAATCACTTTAATAAATGACGAGTCTTCTCACGTGACACGAGACTTTGCTATGAGATACTTGCACGCGTTCCGTTTCGGGGCGAGGTGTAGGATATCCCTCGTGGTGGATAGGTCTTAGCATGTAGTAAATTCCAGTAGGTCAGTGTGTCTGAGCCTTCACTTATGGGACTAAATTTGGGGATTTCCTCCATAGATAGGTATGCCTCTTGCGCATTCCATTTCGGGATGATGTGAGACGTACACATCCCATTGAGAAAGACTTAGGTACACTTACATATGCAAACTTCAAAACAGAAAACTCATAAAAAACACAAACCAACAATAAGCGTCTTTCCTTCGGGAATTCTTTTCTCATCTCCTTCGCTCCGTCCGCGAACTTGCTCCTACTTGTCACTTTGCAAGACGGTTACGAACTCGTCGTCCGAGCCTGCAACACCTGAGCGTTGACATAGGCAGTTCAAGCCTTAATACACAAGCAATCCTTTCCACCCCTAGTTAGGGGAACTACGGCGACTCTGATCCTCATTGTCCTGATGAGGTACGTAGGCAGCGGGGTAGGGCCCGTTTGAGCACAATCTTTATTTTCCCTACATTTTTCCTTTTCATTTCTTTTTCATTTCCCTTTTCGTTTCTTTTATCCAGTTCAGTTCAGTTTCTTTGCAATAGCTTTCATTTCTTCACCCTTTGAAACAGATTTCTTTGCAAGCGTGGATCTCGTCGGGTACGGCGGACGATCTGGGTGCTAATACCTTCCCAGGTCGTAACCGACTCCCGAACTCAGTCTCTTTGGTTCGCAGGATCCGTGTCCTTCCTCTTCTTTCTTCTGGTTTGTGCAGCATTACCATTCCCGTTCCTTCGGGATAAAAATGCCTGGCTGGCGACTCTAACCTCTTTCGGCGCCACTTTCGCGTTTGTACCAGGATAGAAATCCGGGGAGCGACAACATGAAATGCATAAAACTGTAAAGTAAAGCAATAAATAAAGCTGTACAGAAAGCAATAAATAAAGCAAATAAATGAGCACAAGTAGCACATAACACCCCTGTAAACACAAATCAAACAAGCGCTAGGAGGAACCCACAAAAAGAACCAGAAGCCCTGATTGCAATATAAGGATCCCCAGCAGAGTCGCCAAGCTGTCGCTCCCACTAAAAGACACACGGTCAGATAGGGTACAGACGCGAACGGTCGGCGAAAGAGAAGATGAAAATGAAGGTGAATAGAGTCACCAGCTAGGCATTTTTATCCCGAAGGAAAGGTAATGCTGCATAAACCAAGAAAGATATGGATAAGACGGTCGCGAACCAGAGAAACTGAGAAAGGGGGTTGGTTACAACCTGGGAAGGTGTTAGCACCCAGATTGTTCGTCGTACTCGACAGGATCCACACTTGAAAGTTTTGTGTTTAAAGGGGTAGTGTCTGTGCTATCTGTGTGCAAAAGCTGGAAAAGAATATACAAGTGTCAGTGCGAGAAAGTGAAGTGAGGTGCTCAGGAATGAGGCTTAAAGGAGAATGCTGGAAGAGGGGGAAGAGACAGAGACTTTTGTTTGATAACTGTTAAGTTATGCCTACGTATCCTCTCGTACAATGATGAAGTCAGAACACTGTAGTTCGACTCAAAGGGACTGAAAGACAAATTTGATTGTGAACTGCTTGCTTTCCTATGCTCAAGTGTATGACTCGTCTGGCTCGAGTGCTAACTGTCTTGCATTAGACGGAAGAAGCAAGTTCTCGTTTATGAGTGAAGATGATGAGAAAAGAATCCCGAAGGATACGATTATTGTTTGTTTTTGTGTTTTCAATCTTTTATTTGTTTTTGGTGTTTTTGCATAAGTTAATGAGCTTAAGCTTAAACCAAGGGTTAGTAAACTCATCATATCCTCCCTTTGATTAGGGATAATGAGAATACCTTAAGTATGAGATAAACATCTCAACTTAATTACCATGATCATGTAGGATTAAGATCATTAACCTACTTGTGATTATTTAGATGTTTTTGGGTTTTTGTTTAGTGTTAAGTAATGAGTTTAAGCCATAATCAAGGATTAGTGAACCCATTACACCATCCTAATAGAAGGATAATAAATGAGAGCACTTAAGCTGAGGAAGATACCTCAACTTAATCCATGATTAGGGATTAACCTCATGACAAAACAAGCCTTTATTAAAGTGGATTTTAATTAAGAGTGAGATTAAGAAGTGAGTTTTAAGTTTGTAAGACAAACTTGAGGGGGACTTGTCCATTAACACTAGGGTTAGTCCTTCTTAACCAATAAAGGAAGAATTAGAACCCTAATGCAAGGCCCAAGTTACAAGCTATTGTCTTAGTGGTTATTAATATGGATTAATTAAGAGGTTTAAACAAATTAAGGGTTTAACACTTAGGATTAAAGTTATACACTCCATCCTAAGAGAAGGATGCAGGCACAACCCTAATCACAAAGTCTTAAAACCTTAAAGGTTTAGTCTCTAATGATGAGATGAGAAGAGGGACACAAAGAAGACACAAATGTAAAAGCTAAGGGGCACTAATCAAAACCCTAATTATTGTAATTCTTGGATGTTCCTATGGTTTGTAAGGCTTGAGAAAGATCTTCAGAGAAGCCACCAATGGAAGAAGCAGGCGAAAGGAGGAGAAGCAAAAGAAATAAGTTACTTACTATACTGAAGAAGATAAGTAACTTGGAGAAAGAAAGTGAATGATGAACATGAATGAGCAAGCTCACTCTAAAGCAAAGAAAAATGCAGCAATGAGGCTTATGAAGAATGAGAAGAGAAATGAGAAGTGAAGGTAAATTCACTTCTCAAATTACTTACCACCTGAAAAGGATAGCATAAAGGAAAGAAATGAAATGAAAATGAAATGTATGTGTCGTACCTCGGAAAATACGATCCTCGCGAATGCGGTCGCGGCTGGGCTGACTTGAGAGTCGCCACCTAATTTTGATTTATTCCCAAAGAGGGAAAGGGAAAATATAGATAAAACCCGGGAAGAAAGGATAAAGACAAGGTCGTCGGAACCATTGCCTGGGTTCGGAAGTCGGTTATGCAGGGGGAAGGTATTAGCACCCCCTACATCCATCGTACTCGATGGGAACCTTCTAAGTTGTCACGCGCGAAAGGATGTCTATGCCTAATGAATTACTTGCTAAAAGGGGAAAAGAGTTTAAATTTTATTATCTTTCTTTAACGAAAGGATTTAGGAGTCGAATTGTACTAAAGACTATGGGTAGTTTATTCCGAACCAACAAACCAATTGTCTTGCGACGGAATAATCGGAGCGAATAACGAGAGCTCGTAATCCTCCTTTCTACCACTTAAGGCTCATGGCGTACAATTTTTCTCATATTATTAAAGTATTTTATTACCTAAGACCACTTGACGTTGGATCAAGGGTTTGGATTTAAAAGAAACATCTTGGTAGGTCGATTGCGAGGCATAAAGCGATCGCGAAGGGTGAATGCAAAATGGAGGTTAAGGGTTAAATGGTTACGCGAGATCTAGTCCTAATCCTAAGCTAATGCGGACCCGTTGAAGCTCGAATTAAACAATTATAGAACAAATTAAATAAAATAATAGTAAGTAATAATATCTATAATAATAAATAAGTATGAATAAAGATAAAATTGGTTTATGGTATGAAAGTAAATAATAAAAAGAAGCTTAGAAATTGAAATGAAAATGGACAACAAATATGGACCAGATTAAAAAAAGTGAATGGTAACTCTTCCATAAAACACCGAAATCCGGCCAACAATGCATCCACACTTCGTCTGATGAAACTCAAACATGCGGAAACTGAAATAACATTTTTTATTTTTCTGAATAATAAAAAAGTAAATATGCAGGTAGGACAAATTCGGGGTATGACAGTATGCAAAGAGAAAACCAAAACCAGGAGCAAACACATGATGCAAATGGTGCTATGAGATGATGCAAAGGCATGTCAAGTGTTATGAATGTTCATACAAAGAGGAAGAATGCAAATGAAGCATGTAGGAAGCATGAAAACACATGTATGCTTATGAAATGAAATGGATGCAAAGCATGGAAAATGTATGAATAAATGACCAAGCAATGTTCAAGCAATGTCTTAAGATGTCTAAGATGGCATGCAAATGCTTGGAATGTCATGGCAAGTTCACATGTTCATGCAATGCAATGTAAGATGCAAGTATGGATGCAATATTAGGGTTACATGAAAGGATGAGATGCAAATGTCAAAAACAGAAGCAAATCACAAGATAAAAAATTGCAAATGAACTCAAAGGAACCCTAACCCCATATGATATCACACCCCAAAGGAGAAGGTCTAACTCTTAACCTAAAGAAAGTTGTGATTTTTCTAAGTAAACTAGGGTTTTAGGGTACCTTAAGATGAAAAATGCAAATCAAATGGAAAATGCCAGATAAATTCATGACAAAAATATGCTAGATACTACATGCTATATGAAGAACAATTCAAAAATAACCAATGTCAAACCATTCATAGTTAGGCAGAAAAGAATTTTTGAAGTTAGGGTTTCAAAAAGGAAATTTATGAACCCTAAATTCAAAGAAAAATGTCAAAATTGGATCAAAACCAAAAAGAAATTTGTATGAATGGTTTGACAATGTTTCTAAATGTCCAAAAATGCAATGTGAAACTTTTTGGAATTTTTAGAAACTTAAATGGCATTTTAATTAATTAATTTCCATTAATTAATTAAAATAAACATTTAAATATTTTTAAAATGTTTTTTAATGCAAAAAATAAAAATAAAATTTTTTTTGGGTGAAGAAAAATATTTGAAGACAAAATGCAGAAGAAAAATATTTTTGGAATTTTCTAATTATTTTAAATAAAATGTACAAAATAAAGGCAATAAAATGAAAATAAAATGAATTTAAATAAAAGTATGATGATCTGATGGACATGATTTGAATTGGGGAAGTTTGCTTTGACTACGCGCGTATCTCAATGGCCAGGAATTAATCTGAGCTTTAATTATATTTTATAATTAATTAATATAGTTTAATCTTAATGAGCTAATCTGAGCCATCCACTGCTTAACCCTAATCCTCATCCAACGGCCCAAATTCAAACTTAGCCCTAAACACGTCATTAACCCTAATCAGTTTCAGGTGGCCGGAGAAGACTTTCGGTCGTCTTCTCCGGAAAGACCAAATTGCCAACTTCTTCCGTCATTTCCAGAGCTCTAAAGCTCCAGATCACTTCCCCACACCTCCCCAAACATGAATCAAGCCTCAAAACTAATTTCTAATGGCTGAATCAAAGGATACAAATCAAAACCTAAAAACTGCAAAGGTTTCAGAGCATGCATACAAGCTTATTTCTCAACCATTTTCAAAAGTAAACACATCATGATGATCAGCAAAGCATAAAGAACATTTCTATAACAAGAAACACAAGTTTTGGAAAATTTGTTCTTGAGGATACCTGAGATGAAGCTTCTTCAATCTGAGCTATCTGGCCTCCTCTTTGGTGCAAAATGACTCCAATGATCTTCTCTGTGATGCTTGGAAGGAGTTTATAATGGCTGGTTTGAGTGGTTGTTCTTCAGCTGGTCAAAAATCGTGTTTCAGTTTTTGGTGCTTTTAGGCTGCAATGAAGGGTGGGAAATGATCCTCTTGTGATGCTGAGTTGATTGATGAAGGAAGTTTTGAGTTTGAGTGTGTGTGCTATGAGTTTCGAAGAGAGAAAGTTTTGAGGCCAATTTTGTGAATCTGAGTTATGCCTACGTATCCTCTCGTGCAATGAGGAAGTCAGAACACCGTAGTTCGAATCAAAGGGACTGAAAGACAAATTTGACTGTGAACTGCTTGCTTGCCTATGCTCAAGTGTATGACTCGTCTGGCTTGAGTGCTAACTGTCTTGCATTAGACGGAAGAAGCAAGTTCTCGTTTATGAGTGAAGATGATGAGAAAAGAATCCCGAAGGAGACGATTATTGTTTATTTTTGTGTTTTAAATCTTTTATTTGTTTTTGGTGTTTTTGCATAAGTTAATGAGCTTAAGCTTAAACCAAGGGTTAGTAAACTCATCATATCCTCCCTTTGATTAGGGATAATGAGAATACCTTAAGTATGAGATAAACATCTCAACTTAATTACCATGATCATGTAGGATTAAGATCATTAACCTACTTGTGATTATTTAGATGTTTTTGGGTTTTTGTTTAGTGTTAAGTAATGAGTTTAAGCCATAATCAAGGATTAGTGAACCCATTACACCATCCTAATAGAAGGATAATAGATGAGAGCACTTAAGCTGAGGAAGATACCTCAACTTAATCCATGATTAGGGATTAACCTCATGACAAAACAAGCCTTTATTAAAGTGGATTTTAATTAAGAGTGAGATTAAGAAGTGAGTTTTAAGTTTGTAAGACAAACTTGAGGGGGACTTGTCCATTAACACTAGGGTTAGTCCTTCTTAACCAATAAAGGAAGAATTAGAACCCTAATGCAAGGCCCAAGTTACAAGCTATTGTCTTAGTGGTTATTAAGATGGATTAATTAAGAGGTTTAAACAAATTAAGGGTTTAACACTTAGGATTAAAGTTATACACTCCATCCTAAGAGAAGGATGCAGGCACAACCCTAATCACAAAGTCTTAAAACCTTAAAGGTTTAGTCTCTAATGATGAGATGAGAAGAGAAACACAAAGAAGACACAAATGTAAAAGCTAAGGGGGACTAATCAAAACCCTAATTATTGTCATGCTTGGATGTTCCTATGGTTTGTAAGGCTTGAGAAAGATCTTCAGAGAAGCCACCAATGGAAGAAGCAGGTGAAAGGAGGAGAAGCAGAAGAAATAAGTTACTTACTTCACTGAAGAAGCTAAGTAACTTAGAGAAAGAAAGTGAATGATGAACATGAATGAGCAAGCTCACTCTAAAGCAAAGAAAAATGCAGCAATGAGGCTTATGAAGAATGAGAAGAGAAATGAGAAGTAAAGGTAAATTCACTTCTCAAATTACTTACCACCTGAAAAGGTTAGCATAAAGGAAAGAAATGAAATGAAAATGAAATGTATGTGTCGTACCTCGGAAAATACGATCCTCGCGAATGAGGTCGCGGCTGGGCTGTCTTGAGAGTCGCCACCTAATTTTGATTTATTCCCAAAGAGGGAAGGGGAAAATATAGATAAAACCCGGAAAGAAAGGATAAAGACAAGGTCGTCGGAACCATTGCCTGGGTTCGGAAGTCGGTTTTGCACGGGGAAGGTATTAGCACCCCCTACATCCATCGTACTCGATGGGAACCTTCTAAGTTGTCACGCGCGAAAGGATGTCTATGCCAAATGAATTACTTGCTAAAAGGGGAAAAGAGTTTAAATTTTATTATCTTTCTTTAACGAAAGGATTTAGGAGTCGAATTGTACTAAAGACTATGGGTAGTTTATTCCGAACCAACAAACCAAGTGTCTTGCGACGGAATAATTGGAGCGAATAACGAGAGCTCGTAATCCTCCTTTCTACCACTTAAGGCTCATGGCGTACAATTTTTCTCATATTATTAAAGTATTTTATTACCTAAGACCACTTGACGTTGGATCAAGGGTTTGGATTTAAAAGAAATATCTTGGTAGGTCGATTGCGAGGCATAAAGCGATCGCGAAGGGTGAATGCAAAATGGAGGTTAAGGGTTAAATGGTTACGCGAGATCTAGTCCTAATCCTAAGCTAATGCGGAGCCGTTGACACTCGAATTAAACCAAAAGCGTCGAAATTTAGCTCTTTAACTGTCTTAGAATCGATTCCAAGTTAGAATCATTCTATGAGAAGTCGAGCGTTACTTTATAATCAAATAATTATTTAAATAAAAGAAATGTGATAAAAAAATACAATTGGTCTCATATTGATCTAAATGACACCGATTTGTCGAAATCGAACGTTTAGATCGTTTGTTATATCATTGACCATAAAAATAAAATAAAGTCGAAATAATAATAAAATAAGAGTTTGGCCTCATATTTAATTTAAATAATGTCGATTTATTCGAAATCGAATATTTAAATATTTATTCATCGGCCAAAATAAAATAAATTGAGCTAATGAGAAATAATAAGGAAAATAAACGCGTGGCCACAAATTTGGGGATAACGTCAATTTATTAGAAATCGAATATCACCATTTATCATTGACCGATTAAATAATAAAGTCGATAAATAATAATGGATCTAAAATTAATTAGAAACCATAAAAATAATAGGAAACAATCTCATATCGATTCGGACAACGTCAATAAATTGAATGTCGCAAATCGGATAATAATATCATAGACCAATAATAATAAAGCATAAATCGAGAAATCGATAAATGATAAAGAAATAGAAAAATGGCCTCAAATTGGTTTTGACAACGTTAACAAAGTCAAATGTCAATAAACCATCTATTCTTATCATAGGCCCATATAATAAATAAAAAATAATGAGAAAATAATAAAATCGGTCTCAATTTAATGGATAACGTCGATTAAATAATCGAATATCTCACTTTATCATTAACCGAATAATAAAATACAATAGTGAATAAAATAATAAAATCGGTCTCAATTTAATGGATAACGTCGATTAAATAATCGAATATCACATTTTATCATTAACCGAATAAATCGAATAATCGATTAAATAATAGCGAAAAAATAAAAATGGCCTCATAACAACTTTGATAACGTCGATTTAAAATCGAATATCGAAAAAGTTATAATTATATCATTGGCCCAAAAATAAAAAATTGAAAAATGAAAATATTAACTATCAAAATGAAACAACCATATCCTCAACAATCCAAAATCAGTATAAAAACCTGAAAAATATAAATCTATAAGGAAAAGAAATAAATAAATAAAAACTAAAACTAGGGGGAGTAATTGGACTGTGATGTGTGATGGAAAGAAGTTGAACGTGAGCCGAAGCCCAACTACATTTCATAAATTACAAAACTAAATCTAATGATAAAAAATAAATGAATAATAATAAAAAAGAGGAAACACAGTATAAGGATATGCATAACAAAAAACAAAAGTAGAAGAAAACAAAACGAATCAAATGGAAAAAAATATAGCACCCACCCTATGAAGCGTGCGGCGGCGAACCGGATTCGAAACTCGCGATTCGGTTTCGACTCACAAGCTCATCATCCTCACGACTCCTGGCAGCGGATTACGATGGTTTCAACGGCGGTTGTTTCTCACGATCTGCTTCGATCTGTTTCACTCGAGCTCTCTCGGTGCGTTCTGCGTTTACGATTTGGTTTCCTGGATTCGCTCACTCATCTCTCAGTTCTTTTGGTTTCCTGGAAACACAGTATAAGGATATGCATAACAAAAAACAAAAGCAAAAGAAAACAAAACGAATCAAATGGAAAAAAATAGAGCACCCACCCTATGAAGCGCGCGGCGGCGAACCGGATTCAAAACCCGCGATTCGGTTTCGACTCACAGGCTCATTATCCTCACGACTCCTGGCAGCGGATCACGATGGTTTCAACGGCGGTTGTTTCTCGCGATCTGCTTCGATCTGTTTCACTCGAGCTCTCTCGGTGCATTCTGCGTTTACGATTTGGTTTCCTGGATTCGCTCACTCATCTCTCAGTTCTTTTGGTTTCAAGTTTGCTCAAACCACTCTGCTGCATTTTCGATCCGTCTCTGGTTCGAAGGTTTGCGATCTGTTTCGTCGGTTCTCTCTGTCTCACTCTTCTTTCTGCTTTTGGTTTATTATGGAAGGGTAGTGTTATGAAGGCTCTATTTGTGTGTTTTTTTTAAAGTTTATTGGAGGATTTGAAAGATTTTGGTGTTTCGAAAATGGTTTTATGTTGATTTTGATTTGAAAAGAATGGTAGGTGATTGGTGTTGTGTTGAAGAAGAGGAAATATTTATGATGGTTATGGTATGTGCGGTTTGGAGGTGTTAAGGATGAACGTTGAAAGGCACAATGAAGGTTAAGCTTTTTGTGTGGTATGGTTGTGATAGATTTGTGGTTTGTGATGTTACTGTGGAACTAAATATGAAGGTTAAAGATTGAACAAGGTAATTGCAGAGGTTTTATCAAAACTTCCTCCTGAGAGTGAGAGTGAGAGTGAAGCTTTATTATAGAAGTTTGAAAGGGTGAAATGGGAATTGGAATGAGAAATTTGGTTGTTGCAAAATCATGTGCGTATCGTTAGAAATCATTAGGTGGTGGAGATGCGATTTGTGCGTGCTGTTAAGGCTGGAAAATGGAATTTACGAGTGGATGCGTGACGGAATGTGAGTGTGTATACATTTTTTTTCCGTTCAATTTATGCAGATGGTGTGTATAGGTGGGGTGCATTGCGTTCTTACGGAAGGATATTGTGCAATAATAAAGAAGTGGTAGCAGCTGTTATGTTGTACAATTAATAGTTGGCTGGAGAAACAAAAAAAGTGGGTCACAGTTTTTTTTACGAAAACAAAAAGGAGCTTTATAAAACAATAAAAATAGTAATAATAAATAATAACATAATCAATATTAATAGTAAAATAATAATAATGATGAAAGTAAATAAAAAAAACAATTAAAGTATAAATTAAATAAAATAATAGTAAGTAATAATATCTATAATAATAAATAAGTATGAATAAAGATAAAATTGGTTTATGGTATGAAAGTAAATAATAAAAAGAAGCTTAGAAATTGAAATGAAAATGGACAACAAATATGGACCAGATTAAAAAAAGTGAATGGTAACTCTTCCATAAAACACCGAAATCCGGCCAACAATGCATCCACACTTCGTCTGATGAAACTCAAACATGCGGAAACTGAAATAACATTTTTTATTTTTCTGAATAATAAAAAAGTAAATATGCAGGTAGGACAAATTCGGGGTATGACAATATGCAAAGAGAAAACCAAAACCAGGAGCAAACACATGATGCAAATGGTGCTATGAGATGATGCAAAGGCATGTCAAGTGTTATGAATGTTCATACAAAGAGGAAGAATGCAAATGAAGCATGTAGGAAGCATGAAAACACATATATGCTTATGAAATGAAATGGATGCAAAGCATGGAAAATGTATGAATAAATGACCAAGCAATGTTCAAGCAATGTCTTAAGATGTCTAAGATGGCATGCAAATGCTTAGAATGTCATGGCAAGTTCACATGTTCATGCAATGCAATGTAAGATGCAAGTATGGATGCAATATTAGGGTTACATGAAAGGATGAGATGCAAATGTCAAAAACAGAAGCAAATCACAAGATAAAAAATTGCAAATGAACTCAAAGGAACCCTAACCCCATATGATATTACACCCCAAAGGAGAAGGTCTAACTCTTAACCTAAAGAAAGTTATGATTTTTCTAATTAAACTAGGGTTTTAGGGTACCTTAAGAGGAAAAATGCAAATCAAATGGAAAATGCAAGATAAATTCATGACAAAAATATGCTAGATACTACATGCTATATAAAGAACAATTCAAAAAGAACCAATGTCAAACCATTCATGGTTAGGCAGAAAAGAATTTTTGAAGTTAGGGTTTCAAAAAGGAAATTTATGAACCCTAAATTCAAAGAAAAATGTCAAAATTGGATCAAAACCAAAAAGAAATTTGTATGAATGGTTTGACAATGTTTCTAAATGTCCTAAGATGCAATCTGAAATTTTTTGGAATTTTTAGAAACTTAAATGGTATTTTAATTAATTAATTTCCATTAATTAATTAAAATAAACATTTAAATGTTTTTAAAATGTTTTTTAATGCAAAAAATTAAAATCAAAATGTTTTTGGGTGAAGAAAAATATTTGAAGACAAAATGCAGAAGAAAAATATTTTTGGAATTTTCTAAGTATTTTAAATAAAATGTACAAAATAAATGCAATAAAATGAAAATAAAATGAATTTAAATAAAAGTATGATGATCTGATGGACAAGACTTGAACTGGGGAAGTTTTCTTTGACTACGCGCGCATCTCAATGGCCAGGAATTAATCTGAGCTTTAATTAGATTTTATAATTAATTAATCCAGTTTAATCTTAATGAGCTAATTTGAGCCATCCACTGCCTAACCCTAATCCTCATCCAACGACCCAAATTCAAACTTAGCCCTAAACACGTCATTAACCCTAATCAGTTTCAGGTGGCCGGAGAAGACTTCCGGTCGTCTTCTCCGGCGAGACCAAATTGCCAACTTCTTCCCTAGGTCATTTCCAGAGCTCTAAAGCTCCAGATCACTTCCCCATACCTCCCCAAACATGAATCAAGCCTCAAAACTAATTTCTAATGGCTGAATCAAAGGATACGAATCAAAACCTAAAAAACTGCAAAGGTTTCAGAGCATGCATACAAGCTTATTTCTCAACCATTTTCAAAAGTAAACACATCATGATGATCAGCAAAGCATAAAGAACATTTCTATAACAAGAAACACAAGTTCTGGAAATAAAATTCTTGAGGATACCTGAGATGGAGCTTCTTCAATCTGAGCTATCTGGCCTCCTCTTTGGTGCAAAATGACTCCAATGATCTTCTCTATGATGCTTGGAAGGAGTTTATAATGGCTGGCTTGAGTGGTTGTTCTTCAGCTGGTCAAAAATCGTGTTTCAGTTTTGGGTGCTTTTAGGCTGTAATGAAGGGTGGGAAATGATCCTCTTGTGATGCTGAGTTGATTGATGAAGGAAGTTTTGAGTTTGAGTGTGTGTGCTATGAGTTTCGAAGAGAGAAAGTTTTTAGGCCAATTTTGTGAATCTGAGTTGTGTGTGCTTTCAGGCTTGAATGTGTTATGTTATGGCTTGCTTTTGGTCCACATAACAACCTTTGATAGGTCAGAAGAGTTGTTGTGGGCTATGCTGATTGGTATGACTTGTTTTGCAAAAAGTCAAAAGTATGTGTACTTAAGGCATGGGCTGGTTCAGTGGCTGTTTCAAGGCATGGCTCGAGTCAGCTTGGTTCAAGGATAGCCATGGAAGTCATACTTTGCAGCTGGCACAAGTGGAAGCATGGTTGTATGAGTTTTTGCAAGTTTTGTACATTTTGGCCCCTTTGTGATTTCTTGATGTGCAAGGCATAGAAACTTGAGATTCTTGGGTCAATTCTGATTCTTAGGCAATACACTATGTTTGTATGATTCCTAGAAGTGTATTAGAGGTCACAAAATGGCTTGGTTTGTGAAATTGCAAAAAATCCTCTTTGGCATGGAACCTAAAATTATGTGATTTTTGCCAACTTTGCCAAGCCATAACTTGAGTTCCATAATGAATTAGGACTTGTTCTTGTACTTTTTGAAAAGGGAATGATCCAATCTACAACTTTCATGACCAACAATTTTTCATTTGAAGCATTTTTGGTTGAGAAAGAGGAGGTTGAAAAACTTTCCCAAAATGGAAAGTTTCCATTACAAGTCATTTCCATTTTTGGCAACTTTTGGTTTAGCTCACTTTTCTTCAATTTTGTGAACTTCCAAGCACTTCAATGATCAAATAAAGATCATATAACTTCAATCGATGAAAATACCACTTTGGTTCCATTGTTGGGGGCCTCAGATTCCCTGATTTTGCTCTGACTTGCTCAGGAAGTTACCCAATGAACAAATGACTTCCACAATGAATTTCTTCATCAAACTTGGTACACATGATCCTTATAACATATTGAGACTATTAGAAACAAGAATGACCAAAATTTTTGGAGTTATGGCCTCTGAAACAGAAACCCTAATTTCAGGTCATCTGTGAAGTGAAACCCTAGCTCTGCTTCTATACCTTGCCAGTTCTTGTGATTTCTTGACTTCCTTGATCTTTGAGGGATATAATATGATGATGGGACACACATGGACCCACTTGGAATGATTGGAGACCTTTGGAGTGGTTCAGATGGATCCTTGGATTGCTCAGATCACAAACCCTAGATGCAGATGAACTTGAACTAATGTAGTGAAACAAAAATGCAATATGATATGATATGCTTAAACTTATGCAAAGATGAAAGGTCACAAGCCATGGTGTGAAATTAGTGAGGGAAAATTTGGGGTGTTTACACTACCCCATCGTTGCATATCTTTAAATGAGCAGGTGTTGTATGTTTTTAATTTCAAGCATAATGTGGCATGCCTCTTTTATACCATGTTTAATTATACTCTGATGAAATTTTTGACATGTGCCTAAATGATTTAATTGATTATTTGGGGGTATAGAAAGGGGGTGTTTCATTAAGTGGTATCAGGGTCAGTGTTCGAGTCAGTTGTGTCTGTCTTGATGTTGTTATGATTGAACTTTTGTTTAATCTTGTTGTTGTCTTTGGGAACAATCAGAATATGGCTGGTAGAAACGACAATGTTATGGCTGCTGCTTTAGAAGCAATGGCTAGGGCGGTGCAGGGAGCGCCAAATGTGAACGCGAATGATGAGTTCAGGAAGAATCAACCGCCGGTCTTCAAAGGAAGATTTGATCCTGATGGTACTCAGAATTGGTTGAAGGAGATTGAAAGAATCTTCAGAGTCATGGACTGTGCTGAAGAGAGCAAGTTGAGACTTGCTTCTCACATACTGAAGGAAGAAGCCAATGATTGGTGGGTCAGTAGAAGTCAAACTCTTGAGGAGGATGATGAAGAGATAACTTGGGAAGTTTTTCGTACTGAGTTCTTAGGGAAGTACTAGCCCGAGAGTGTGAAGGGAAAGAAGGAGATGGAATTCCTTGAGCTGAAGCAAGGTAGTATGTCAGTGGTTGACTATACTGCTAAGTTTGTGGAATTGATTCAGTTTCATCCTCATTATGTTGCTGCTACTGCTGAGTTTTCTAAGTGCATTAAGTATGAGAATGGCTTGCGTCCTGAGATTAAGCAAGTTGTGGGATATCAGATAATTAGAAGATTTTCAGATTTGACTGAATGTTGTAGAATCTTTGAAGAGGATAGCAAAGCTCGTTCTACACATTACAAGATTTTGAATGAGAGGAAAGGGAAGCAACAAACTAGAAATGGACCTTATGTGACACCCGCTGATAAGGGCAAACATATGGGAAACTTTGATAGGAGATCTGGTGGAGGGGGTTCTGGTCCCGTTAAGGGTTACAAGTGTGGTGATTTAGGCCATAAGTCTTTTGAGTGTGGGAAGAATATTGTGAAATGTTAAAACTGTGAATGTCTTGGACATACTACTACCGAGTGTAGGAGGAATGTTGTGAAGTGCTTCAATTGTGGGGAAGTTGGTCACATTAGTACTAAGTGTACTAAGCCGAAGCAAGCTTAGGCGGGCGGAAAGGTGTTTGCATTAGCAGGGAAGGATACTACTAGTGCAAACCGTTTGATTAAAGGTACATGCTTTATTAATAGTACGCCTTTAGTTACTGTTATTGATAAGGGAGCGACTCATTCGTTTAATTCTCTTTAGTGCGCTAAGCGTTTGAATTTGTTTAAGTCTTCTTGGGGTTGTGAGATGGTTATTGAGACTTCTGCTTCGGGGTCGGTAACTACTTCTTTGGTGTGTGTAAGTTGTTCTTTGACCATGTATGGTAAAGATTTTGTTATGAATTTAGTTTGTCTACCGTTGGAAGGTTTGGACGTGATTTTGGGTATGAACTGGTTGCAATTTAATCGAGTTCATATAGATTGTTATCATAAGTTAGTAAAGTTTCCTTCTTTGGATGATGAAGAAGAGAGTTTCCTATCCACGAAAGAGTTGAAGAACCTTTTAATGGATGAAGTTCAATTGTTTGGTTTGTTTGCATCGTTGTAAGTGGAAAGCAAAGTGGATATAAGTAGGTTTCCAGTGGTGTGTGATTTTCCAGAAGTGTTTCCGGATGATATTAAGGATGTACCGCCGGAAAGAGAAGTTGAGTTTTCTATTGATCTAGTTCCGGGTACTAGACCGATTTCGATGGCACCGTATCGTATGTCAGCTTCAGAGTTGGTAGAATTGAAAAAGCAATTGAGTTGGTAGAATTGAAAAAGCAATTCTCCAAAAGCAATTGAAGTTTTTAGTGATCACAAGAGTTTGAAGTATTTATTCGATCAAAAGGAATTGAACATGAGACAAAGGAGATGGTTAGAACTTTTGAAAGATTATGATTTTGGTTTGAATTACCATCCAGGTAAGGCGAATGTGGTGGCCGATGCCTTGAGTCGTAAGTTGTTACATATGTCCGCATTGATGATAAGAGAATGGGAACTTTTGGAGAATTTTAGAGAATTGAGTTTGGTTTGCGAGATGACGCCGAGAAGTGTGAGGATTGGTATGCTTCATGTTACGAATGCCTTTCTTGCAACCGTTTGTGAAAAGCAAAAGTTGGATTTGAAATTTGTTGATTTGATGATGAATGAGAATGAGGATTTCAAGGTTGATAATTTTGGAGTTTTGAGATTCTGTGGTCGTATTTGTATTCCCGTTGATGAGGAGTTGAAAAAGATGATATTGGAAGAGGGACACCAGAGTAATTTAAGTATACATCCGGGAGCGAATAAGATGTATCAAGATTTGAAAAAGATCTTTTGGTGGTCCAGATTGAAGAGAGATGTAGCTCATTTTGTGTATGCGTGTTTAACTTGTTAGAAGTCTAAGGTGGAACATCAGAAGTCTAGTGGTTTGATGCAACCGTTGGATATTCCGGAATGGAAATGGGATAGTATATTGATGGATTTTGTTACGGGTTTGCCAAATACGCAAAGAGGTCATAATGCTATTTGGGTAATTGTCGATAGGCTTACTAAATCTGCTCACTTTATTCTGATGGATATTAATTATTCTTTCGAGAAGCTAACCGAGATTTATGTTTCTGTGATTGTGAAGTTGCATGGAGTTCCTAAGAGTATTGTATCGGATAGAGATCCTAGATTTACATCGAAGTTTTGGGAAAGTTTGCAAAAGGCTCTGGGTTCTAAGCTAAGATTGAGTTCGGCTTACCATTCGCAAACGGACGGTCAAACTGAGAGGATAATTCAATCGCTAGAGGATTTGTTACGTGCTTGTGTGCTAGAACAAGGTGGTGTTTGGGATAGTTATTTAGCGTTGATTGAGTTCATCTATAATAACAGTTTTCATTCGAGTATTGGTATGGCACCATTTGAGGCTTTATATGGTCTGAGATGTCGAACACCTTTGTGTTGGCATGAAACCGGGGAAAGAACGGTAGTTGGACCGGAGATGGTACAACAAACTACGGAAAAAGTAAAGTTTATTCAGGAGAAGATGAGAGCTTCTCAGAGTAGGCAAAAGAGTTATCATGACAAGAGAAGGAAGGATCTTGAGTTTTAGGAAGACGACCATGTGTTCTTGAGAGTTACACCGGTTATGGGTGTGGGTCGTGCTTTGAAGTCGAAGAAGTTGATTTCTTGTTTTATTGGGCCGTATCAGATTACTGCACGAGTTGGTGTTGTGGCTTATTGTGTGGCGTTGCCTCCGAATCTTTCGAATTTGCATGATGTGTTCCATGTTTCGCAACTTCGGAAGTATGTTCCGGATCTGTCACATGTTATTCCTATGGACGAGGTTGAGGTAAGAGATAACCTTACGGTGGAAGCTTTGCCGGTTAGGATTTTGGACCGTGAAATCAAGAAGCTAAAAGGAAAGGATATTGCGCTTGTCAAAGTGGCGTGGGGAGGCGCCGTGGAAGGCAATATGACTTGGGAATTGGAGAGTGGGATGCGCGAGTCGTATCCGAAGTTGTTTGAATCAGGTAATATTTTCGAGGACGAAAATTTCTAAAGTGGGGGAGAGTTGTAATGCCCCGATTCGATAATTCCCTTTTTTGTTGGAGTCTTTTATTTTAATTGAGTAATTATTATTTTGTTTGTGAAATTAATATGATGATATGATATATTGATGAATTAATGTGATATATTGGTGTGATATGTGATTTTTACCGTTTTATGAATTTCCAAGTAAAAATTGGTCTGAAGGGTATTTTAGGTATTTGTTAATTAATGATAAGTTAGAAATTAGTAGAATTGGTATTTTGTGAGAAAATGATATTTGGTTGGAAAGAAATAGAAATAATTGAGTAAGAATAGAAATATAGAGAAAAGAGTATAAGTTAGTAAAGAAGAGAAAGAAAAGAAAAGGGATAGAAAGAAAATAGAAGAGAAAGAAAAAGGAGAGAAGAGAAAAGAAGAGAAAAGAGGAAAACTTTGAAAAGTTAGGTATTGATCAAGATTGCTCCGCGTAGACGAAATAATGGGGTAAGGGTGATAAACATTGTTATCTTAATCTTGTATATGATTATGTATGTGTTAGATTTTGTGGGTTTTGATTTGGTAGAAGTTAGAGAAGATGAATAGTTAGGGTTTGAGAGAAAATGTGAGAAATTTATGGATTAATCGGTTGGAAATCGTTATAGCCGAAGTATGATAGCTAGAATATGTTATTGATCATGTTTGTATGAGCTTAGAGGAGTTTTGGAGTCATTTGGTTAGACTATTCGTAGCTGGTATTTTTCTGAAATTGCAGTGGTCGCTCAGCGAGCTACCCCTCGCTCAATGAAAGTTCCAGGGTGATTTTCGCTCAGCGAGTTGTTCGTCACTCAACGAGCCTGGGAGGATTTTTGGGTTTTTAGGTTTTGTTTCGTAACTTTAGTTTCGGGTATCCATTTTTAGTGATCCTTATATCGATTCGAAGCTAGGAACGTGTAGAAACCAATGATGCTAAAATATGTAATTTTTAGCCGACTTTTACCCGACTTTTTCGATAAAACGTAATTATGTTAATTATGGAATTGTGGGTTTGATTGTTGTGTTGTGGCCGTTTGGCAAGTAGATACATTGCTTGAATTAAATGCGAATGTATGTAAATTGTATGAGATGAATGCATAACTATATTGTGAATATGTATGCATTTTCAAGAATGTTGTGTGTCATTTTGCATGTAAGCATAATGTATGCATTCTTGTGCTGTGGGATTCTTTGTGAATCCGTTGTAGCATCGTGTGCTCATGTGGAGTGTGAGCGATGACTACAACAAGATCGTGCGCCCATGTGGGGTGTGAGAGATTGGATTGTGTGCCCATGTGGGGTGTGAGCAATCCAGAAATATCGTGTGCCCGTGTGGGGCGTGAGCGATGGGTGATTTATTCACATTGATTGTGTGCCCGTGTGGGGTGTGAGCAATCAGATTGTGTGCCCATGTGGGGTGTGAGCAATCCATAAACATTGTGTGCCCATGTGGGGTGTGAGCAATGGGGAACATCGTGTGCCCGACGGGGAGTTACTTTAGGTAACAAGCGATGATTCCATTTGGTTCCTGAGTGAACCTGCTGAAGTGTTGAGTTGGTACTGCATTGCATCTGCATAGAGTCGTGTGTCGGTCTCTATGAGTTGAATTTTATCATTTTAATTATGATATGCAGAAATAAACATGAATGTGCATATGTTTATTTGGAGAATCATGGAGATGATAATATGTGTGATGAAGCATACTTGATAGTATATATGCATGTTTGAAATATGTATATGTATGTGATTTATACATTTGTAATGTATATTTGTGGATAAACATAGCTAGACTTACGTTTATGCGGAATGAATAGAATTGAGAAATAAACATAAATAATGTAAGTTTATGTGGGTTAGTGAATTGGTGTATGATGAACATGCTTGATTTGTGTATGTACACGTTGCGATGTGTATAGGTGATGAGGTATGAATTGCGGTGAGAATATGTTTTATGTGTATGTTATATGTTGAGATATATAATTATATGCAATGTTATTATGATAATGTTTCTCACTCTTCTGCTGTTTTATGATGCTCTATGAGGCATTGCAGAGTAGGTTGCTGGATGGCATATTTTTGTGAAGCTCGTCTTCATCTTTTGGTCGGTCGGCTTTGATATGTAGCACCGGGTAGTTAGGTTGGCTTAGTGCCATTTTTGTGATGCATTGTGTATATGTATTTGTTGGGTGGATTTTTTGTATAAACATGAATATTGTTGTAGGCATCAAACTTGTTGACACACACACACACACACACACACACATATATATATATATATATATATATATATATATATATATATGAATGAAAATATATATGTTTGACGTTGTTGATTTGGTTTCTGCTGTGTAATTATAACCTAGGAGATATGGGTGTAAGGATTAAATTCCCTATGTGTAACACCCCAAATTTGCTCTCTTCATTTTAAGCATCATATCACATCATATGCATCATACTCATATCATTTTCTCAGCATCATATCATGGAAAGATGAAGCATAACATCCCTCATGTCCTAGCATCAAGCATATGGTCATCGGTGGAGTTCCTTGAAGCCTTTCAAGCCATGACAAGGGTCCCAATGAGTTTGTACAAGTTATATGGTGAGTCTACACTCCATTTGAAATTTCAAGTCCATTGGCAAAAGCTCAGAAGATTGCATGATCATCAGAGATCTCAGGACAAGGCAAAGCTCCTATGTAGTGTACCCAAATTAGGGTTTGGGATTCAATCACCATAATCTCACAACTTTGGCCATTTCTCTTGGGCCAAGTCTTCCATATGTTAATAGGATCCTATGTTTCAAATTTCATGAGAAAATTCCATGTGGAAGTCAGTCAGTGCCTCAGTTGCTTGCAGATGAAGGAAAAAGTCAACAGAGCCCACAAAAAGTCAACTGTGCAATTTCAAGGGGTCTAACCCAAATTTTTTGGCCAAGAGGGATCCTTACAATGTTATAAGAGGTTTGGAATGCCTAAAGTTCAAGAATCATGGAGATTTGAGGGGTTTTGCAAAAATGGTGCAAAGTTGGTTTTTGAAGTTTTGCAAATTTGGCAACTTTGGCCCTAATTTTCAAGTGGCCTTATCATGATCAAAAATTCTTCAAATGGACCAAAGTCAAACATGAAAGTTGGAGAGTAAGGGCTCCCATTTTCAAAAAGTATAAGTACATTTTCACTGGATTTGCAAATCTCCCCCTAGGCCATTCGAAAATCTTGCTCATCTAGGCCAAATTTCACTTTTCAAAAATTGCACCAAGTGCAAGAAGGCTCCAATCTTATTTTTGTGAATTGGTACAGGCCCAAACTTGTTTCAAACTTAAAATACATTGCATAAGGACCAATTTTCTCCAAAGAAATGGTCATTTTCATGCACTTTTAAAAAATCCCTCCAAAACATGCAAATTTGCAAAAATCATGAAACAAGTGTGACACTTGAATCTAAGGGCCAGGAATGAATGGATTTGGATCAAGGGTGGAAAATGAAACTTACACATGCTGAGAGACCCAAGAGAGCATGAGCATGGAATGCTTATTCCACCAAGTGCACATGATGCATATTCACACTTTTCTCATTCAATTTTCGTGCACTTTCTTTCACACTTTCAGCATTGCCTTCTTACATCATAACAAAGAGAATTAGAAAAAAAACCAGATCTGAATCTCTATCATTCTCTCATTCTCAACTTTCTTGCATCCTTGCATTTTGCTTCATATCTCTTGATTCTCTTACATTATCCACAAACTTCTTCCATATTCTTGATCAGTGAATCATATAGATCAAGAATCATCCACTCATTTAAGCTTAGAGCACAGAATTGGAAGCTTGCCATTTCAAAGCCACTTGTTGAGAAATCTCAGATCCAGTCCATTTCAAGGCCTTAGATGCATTTATTTTGCATCTAAGGAGTAAGAGGAGTGATTTTCACGGATTGGTTGGAATTCTATCTCAATATTTCAAGATCTCCATCTCAGGTATGGCTTGAAACTTTTTGTTCTGGAAATGAAATTGAATGGTTGCTTTGTGTTCCTTGATGTTCACTGATGATTATGCACTTTGTAGAATTGATTTTAGTGCATTGTAGTGAAAGATATGTGCATTTCAAGTTTCATGGTGACACTTTATTTTGCTCGATCTGGCCAATTCTTTGAGATTCAGCTGTTTTTAAGGTCATATTTGGATTCAGTGATGTTTAATTAGTTGATCTGGACTATTTGTTTTCATTTTTTAATGAATTTTTGATACTGGTTTGGTCTCCGGTGCCGGAGCCCTAGCTCCGGTCACCGGAATTTATCTTGTAATTAACCTAGGGTTTTATTGAAGAAGACAAGCCGTAGCCGTCCGATCTTCAAATCCAGCGCACCATAGGAGGCCACGTGTCCCTCATGCTTGTTTCCATCTCCTTATAATTCTGTTTCTTGTTTTAATTCATGGTGTGATGCAGCACATGGTAGCTAGCGTGAGCCATCCAATAGCAGCGTGTCTGGCTGCCACCTCAATTAATGAGGTGATCAACTACAGCACTTAGATTAATCCAGCGTCCCAGCCTTTTTCCAGCTTATTTCCTATTTTATTCAACTAAAATCCACAGCATTAAACATGTTCATGCGTGTTCTGGGCCTTCACCAACAGCTGTTCGCACCTCCCAGCTCCCTTGGCCCAAACGAATTCAACACAAGTCCTTGCTTCCTACACCTCTTTTTATTTCCTTTAATTTCTTTTTCTTCAATTTATTTTCATTTAATTCAGTTACATTTTAATTCATATAAAATAGCTATAATCACCCAAAAATTCCGAAAAAAATCCTGAATGTTATTTTATGTCTCTAATATTTTATCATATTTTTATTTTATTTTTTTCATTGATCCACGTGTCAGAATTAATTCTCCATTGCACCTAGCTTCTTTCATTTCCTTTCTTGACCAGTCTGCCTTGTTTAATTTCCATAGTCTTCAATATTTTTAGTTTTGATCCCATTCTTTTTGATTTGTGTTCCTAAAACATTTTAATTTTCATGTGATTTTTCTCTGGATTTTTGAAAATTTATTTCTTGAGTCTTGGTCTGGTAACTTGTGATGTAAGTTTTCTGCCCTAACTTGTGTTCTTGTCTCCATTTAACCTAGTTTGCTTCTGAATCTTTGCAAATCCTTTTGGCTAGTTGATATAACATGTTTGAAGGTCATTTGGTTTCAGTTGTGGAATTTTTATATGGCTGGCTGATTTATTGTGGATTTTATCTTGAACCTTGTCCCGTTTTGCCTCCTTTGAACCTTTAAGTCCCTCATAAGCCTAGAAGGGCACTTGTGCCCATTTATTCTTCTCATTTGGGGTTCCTTTGGGGTGTGGTAACCTTCCTGGTCCTAGAATAGTTCTTGTGTCTTCTGAATTTTTGTGTTTGCTTCTTCTTTAAGTCATTTGCTTCTTTAAGTGCTTTAACTTCATCTTTTGATTCTTTTGCTTCCATTTTGGCATTGTTTGGTCTTGTCCCTCTCTTCTCTTCATCTTGTTGGCTTCTTAAGCCATTCTTCATCTTGTTTTAGTTCTGGTTGTGAGCATTGTGTTCATGTTTTGTGCATTTTGTTTTGCATATTTCATAAGTGTGCATTTGTTTTCATATGTATTCATGTTGCATCCTTTTGAGTCATAAGTCTCTTCTCCTCATTTCTTTGAGTTGCATTTGCATTGTGCATATGTTCATACCATTTCACTTCTGATTGCGTGATGTTAGCATGTTATCTTTCTCATTTTGCTTTACTTGTATGCATACTAACCTTGCAGGGGCTATGGTAAGTGTGAGATGTGGGAATTGAGTTCCTCATCTCCAATTCACATCTTCTCCTCTTATGTTTATGTGCACTAACCCTTTGTTGTTGGGCTTAGGCCTTTCTCATCCCTTCTTCTACCTTCTTCTTTCCTTCTTCATTAGGATAGAAACCTCATTAACCCTTAGGACATCCATGCATGTTAACACTTAGGATTATTTAGTCCCCCTTTAGAATTTTTCCTTTGTGATCCTTTTGGTTCTTCTTCTCTTCTCATCTCATAACTCCCTAAAAAACACTTTAATAAGTTTGAATTGATGCATTGATCCATAGCCTTATCCCATGAGGTATGCTTGTAGTCTTCCCATCTTGGGATAGTATAAGTTTACCTTGTGATGCACAAGTCTGATCAAGGTATCTCCTTCATAAAAGAAAAGCATAAAAACATTTATTCATCTGTAAATACCAAAACACTTAATAAGTAAACAAGTTAGTGTGCCTAGGCCCTAATCTTTGGGTTCAAGTTTTGGGGATCTTCTCCTTACTTGAGTGTGCTTGTTCTATTATTCCATCTTGGAATGTAGTGACAAGTGCATATTCCATTGAAGAGAGCTTGAGTTCACTTCCTTGTGACACACTCATAAAAGCTTCATAAAAACACAAACAAAAAATAAGCGTCTTTCCTTTGGGAATTCTTTTCTCATCTCCTTCGCTCCGTACGCGAACTTGCTCATACATATCATCTTGCAAGACGGTTACGCACTCGTCGTCCGAGTCTGCAACACCTGAGCAATGGCATAGGCAGTTCAAGCCTTAATTCACAAGCAATTTTCCTTTTAGTACCCCTAGTTAGGGGAACTACGGCGTCTCTGATCCTCATTTTCCTGATGAGGTACGTAGGCAGCGGGGTAGGGCCCGTTCGAGCACAATCTTTATTTTCCCTACTTTTTTCTTTTTGCTTTCTTATTTCAGTTCTTTTCCAGTTCCAGTTTCTTTTCATTTTCTTTTCTTTGCTGCAGTTTTCATGCCCTCACCCTTTGAAACAGTTTCTTTCGCAAGCGTGGATCCCATCGGGTACGGCAGACGATCTGGGTGCTAATACCTTCCCAGGTCGTAACTGGCTCCCGAACTCAGTCTCTTTGGTTCGCAGGACCTGTGTCCTTCCTCTTTCTTTCTTCTGGTTTGTGCAGCATTACCATTCCCTTTCTTCGGTATAAAAATGCCTGGCTGGCGACTCTATTCTTTTTCCGTGCCACTTTCGCGTTTGTACCAGGATGGAAATCCGGGGAGCGACAGCTGGCGACTCTGCTGGGGACAGCACACCAGAATCTCTGGTTCCCCTGTGAGTCTCTCCTAGCGCTTGTGTGTTGCTGTTTCATTGGGTGATGTTTGTTTGCTGTGGCTTGTTGTATTTTATTATTGTTTATTTACAGCTTTATTTACAGTTTTCAGTCTTTATTTACTGCATCATGTATATATACTGGAATGTCTGGACTGGTTTTCTGTTTGGTGGGATGGGTGTTACTTGTTCTTGAGAGGATGAGCCAAGTACCCGGCTCGAGTGAACCATAGGACTTAGAGTGGTTCCACTTTGGCCTCATGAGATCTTGTCATGGGGGTAGTAGTGAGTTCCACACCCAGGTTGCGATTGTCTTGGAAATGTCTTGATTTGGGGATCTTCCTCTCTCATTACATAACCCTGACAGTTATGTGCAGCTGGGGACCGATCATTGAGAACCTTGTGGAAACATCCCTCTTTAGTGATGACAGTGGCAGCCCACTTTTTGTGGCTAACCCATTCGCATCTGAGGGCCCACCTGGGGATCACATAGGATGACCTTGTGTCCGGGACTCAGCTGAGGCCTCCCTGCGTAGTATATAATGCTAAACCGATTCCCTGATTTGGTCATGAGCCATTTCTCGGAGATGGTGACAGTATTATTGCTATTCGGCTTTGAGAGTCCGTGATGTATGACCCGGAGCCTTTTACCAGTGAGATTGGGGGGTGTTTACAGGTGTGCAGGAACCCATGACCTCAACATACACTCATCTATTCAGTGGTTCTTATTATGATATGTGGTTCTGTGATTATGATCTTTGGTCCTATGGTTCTATGGTCCTGGAGTTCTGGTTTCCTTGGTTCTGGTTTTCTGGTTTTCTTGTTCTGGATTTCTTGGTATTGTGGTCCTGAGATCTTCTTCAGTGAGTTGTGATTATCACAGAGTGTGACTCAGTGGACTTTTGGTTTGCCAGTTATTCAGAGGGGCCCTTGTCAGTGTCCAGTTCAGACGGTCCCAGTTGATCATATGTTTGCATTGCATTGCATTTGCATCATTCTTTGCATTAACTGTTTATGTTTCCCATTTTTCAGGTCATTGCTCTTAATCTGTTCCCAGTTCTGGTAATCTTCTCCATGGCAGAAATCAGTAGAGTTCCGAGAAAAAAGAATGTGCATTATACCTTTCTTCAGCCTGAAGTTAAAAGTGTTCAGAGGTTAGCGGGTCTGATGAATGATCAAGTCTTGGGCAATTTCAAGAAAAGATATGGCCAGATACTGAAGTTTGTAGACAAGCCCACTGCAGACCAGAAAGACAGTTTGCATACCCTGTTGCAATTTTATGATCCTCTGCTGCGTTGCTTTGTTTTTCCAGGTTACATCTTTGCTCCGACATTGGAAGAGATCTCCAGCATGCTGAATGTTCCGATCAGAGAGACATTGCCATTCTACGGGTCAGAGGTTGTGCTCAAAGATGAAGACATAGCCAAGGTTTATAGGTTGCCAGCTGCTTCAGTCAGGAAGGCTTTGCAAGAGAGTGAAGGCAAAGGTCTACCCTGGAGTGTGCTTATCCCAGAGGCTGAGAGATATGCTACAGAGGCTAAGTGGAATGAATTTGGAGCTTTGCTTGCACTGATGGTATATGGGTCCAGTTTGTTTCCTAGAGAGAAAGAGTTTGTCAGCTTAGAGGTGATTTCAATCTTTTCAAAAGGCAATCCAGTGCCTACACTTTTGGGTGACTTCTACTATAGTGTTCATTACAGAAATGAGAAGGGTAGGGGTAGTCCAGTAGTGTGCTGTGCTCCTTTATTTGGTGAGTGGTTTGCTAGACAGTTGCCTAAGTCAGGTGCCTTCAAGGAGATGCGGGATGAATGGAGATGGTCCAGAAGACTGATGGGGTTGACTATTGAAGACATTGCTTGGGGATATAACAAGGATTTGCTAGGTAAAGAGGTGATGGTCAGTTGCGGAAGGTTTGCTGGAGTACCTTTGCTGGGAAGGAAAGGTGTCATCAGTTACTATCCAACATTAGCTAGAAAACAGTTTGGCTACCCTTTGAAAGATCCTCCTCAAATGGAAGAGTTTGCTGAATCTTTGTACTTTCCTGCCGAAGGGAACAAAGAATTAGTTCAACAAGCAGTCCAAGCCTGGGCTCACAGGATAAGAAAGGGTAAGAAAGACTTCGGCCGAGTTGATCCCAAGACATATCCATCATATGCTGCATGGTTGCAAAGACATATGGAGTCAGTTCTCATGCCTTTTTCAGTTGAGGCTCCACTTTATCCCAGAGAAGTGCCTAGTCAGAGCAGTACTGTCTCCCTTGAAGAGTACAAGAAGCTAGAAGCTCAGCTGCACGAGGTCAGAGTGGAGAATACTGAGATGGTAAGCCTGTATCACCAAGCCAACAGGGCCAAGAATGAAGCTGAATACAAGCTGCAGAAGCTCCAACCCTCTCTAGAAGCCAAAGAGAAGGACTTTGCTGGTAGAGAAGCCCATTTCCACATGTTGGGTATGATGGAAGCCCAAAGAGAAGCTGAGCGCAAGAAGGCTTTAAAGACTCTCAAAGATGCTCGTTAATCCATTGCTTGGCTGCAAGCCAAAGGGAGGAAGAGCAGAAGAAATTCAGAGAGAAAGAAAAGTTCTTTGAATTTCAGATGGCCTTCAAGAAGGAGGAGGTGGAGCAAGTCCACGCCATCCGGAGGGAAAAGACCCAACAGCTAGCACAAAGTCAATTAGCTCTGGAGGAAGCAAGGAGAGAGAATGAAGAGCTCAAGCCGAGAGCGGGTGTCAAGAAAAGCAGGGCAGAGGTGGCAGATCCTGGGTCCTTAGCTTAGTTGTTTATTTTTTGCAGACTACCTACAGGCTTGTTATAGGAGTCTTGCTTTTATTTCTTTTGTCTTTATTTCATGTACTGGCTTGTAACCCTTCGGGGATTATTTTTGGTTGTATTCTGACTTTTAGCCGGAAGTGGTTTGTTCATATTAATGTGCAAGTTATCATTTTGAATGGGCAAGACTCGTTTGTCTGATATTGCTAATGTCTGAACACTTGTCAAAGAGAAAGCGGGAAAGTAAAAAATTTCAAAGTGACTGTCTGAGAATAGATGCCAGAACTGGGGCATGGCAAATGCTTAAACTTGGAAACATAAACAGCTGCATTGCATACATATCACCTGTTTCCTTGTTTTTCAGGTATGGCCGCAGGCTCCTAATGACGTTTCTGTTTCAGGCACTTTCGTCGCAACCAAGATTTCAAGGACAGGTTATTATTTTGACAGAATGGCCAACTCGAGTCAGGATTCCCAGAACATGAACTTTGAACAACTCCGGGCGGAGGTATTTGAGATGAAGGCCCAGATGGGGCAATTCAGGGCAGAGATACAAGCTTTGTCACAAGGCCAGATGATCTTGAAGGGAGAGTTTGACATGATGAAAACTCAAATGAAGCTGTTGACAGAGATCATGAATGCCTTGCTGGAGAAAGAAAATGGTCAGGCGTCCGTTTCTCCACCAGAAGGTCTTATTTCTCCCATCTCTTTGGGATTTCCACTTAACCAAGAGTTGTCAGGAGGACTCTCCCCACAGTTTGAGATTCCTCACCGGCAGTCACCACTGGGTTGGCCAGAAGAGCCCGGGACAGAGATTAATCTTTCCTTACCTGATTCAAATGAGATGAATGGTCCTGTGCCAGTTACGGCCAAAGAAGTAAGCAATTTCTTCCCGTATCAAGGAACTTCCTCAGCTCCTACACCCTGGTTTCCCAAAGAAGGATTTCAGCAGATGTCAGGTGTATCTCCTCCAGTGGTGGCAACCCATTCCCTACAAAAGCAAGAAAGAGTTATTGATCCTGTGCCCATGTCTTATGCTGAGTTGTATCCACAGTTGCTCCAAATGGGATTGATTGAATGTCGTGAATTGTTTCCTCCTACTAGTGAACTTCCCCAAGGTTGGAATCCCTATGCCTACTGTGTCTTTCACTCGGGAGCTCAAGGACATGATATCAACGATTGCAGGGCATTCATGCATCAGGTGCAAGACTTGGTTGATGACGGCGTAATTAACTTTAAGCCAAACAAAGTGAAGGTGTCATAGGTGAACAATGAAGAGGCGGCCAAGTTCCATTCTTCTGAAATTACCACTCAAGTGGAATCTTCTAAGAGGCTACCACAGTGATCTTCTTTGGTTCCTCGTTCGAATCTAGGTAAGAAAGTGCAGTGGCCTGCTAGACGTCCGAAGCAACATCAGCAACAGACTGCTCAACCACAACGAAGGCCTTATCCACAGAGAGTTTCACAAGCTGATCGTGTTCTTGATCCCATCTCCATATCCTACACTGCCATGTTGCGTCAATTGCCGAGGTTTGGTTTAATCCAGTTGCGGATCTTGGCACCACCAGAAGGAAGTCTTCCAAGGGGATATGATGAAAATGCGCGTTGCGAGTTTCATTCAGGCTCCCCGGGGCATTCAACTGAAGGATGAAGGGCTTTACAATGGAATGTTCAATATTTGATTGACTTGAAGGTCATCACACCAGATGGTCAGCTAGGGAGGTAGCCTCTGAACTAGATCTGGTGCTTGTAGGGTTTAGTTTTCTTCATGTATCTGGTCACCCTCAGGCTTGTTGGGGGAATCCTTGTTTCTACACTTATTCGTGTTGGTTTTTAGTACCTTGTATGACTTTGCTCTTGCGGGCTTTTATATGAGATGTGTTTGGATTTCTGAAGCAGTTGGTTTTCTTATTCTTGCAAAGACACTTGGTCGCAGGATGGTTCTTATACTGGATCTTGCATGCAGAGTTTCTTTTGAGAGTGTTCTCATTTGTGGTGTTTCTGAGCATTTGCATAGCATAACATTTTGCATATCATATTTTTCTATCTTTGTTTTTCAGGTACCCTGGCCGTTTCTCATCTTTATTCCATTTCAGGCAACAATGTTGGTAAAGCAGAACCGGGATGGCAGATCAGGTACAAGCTGAGCTCGTAGAATTGAAGGCTCGTATGGAGCAGTTCATGACCCTGATGACAGGGATGGCCCAGAGGCAAGAACAATTAAGATTGAGGGTCGAGCGGCCAGAGAATGAGATTCTTGAAGATGGCAGTCAGAGAAATCATAATGGAGCTCCGGGCGGAGACAATGACCGTAATGTTAGCTATGTGGACCAGCAAGAGGATCAGTTCACTTTGATTGATGATAAGATGGATCAACCTAATGCTGTTGTGGATCGTCGTTTTGACGAGCTTGCTGAGGAGATAGAGGCCATTAAGTCTCAGAACTCTCTAGGTTTTGATGTTGCGAATTTGGGATTAGTTCCTGGAGTGAAAGTTCCTCACAAATTCAAGCCTCCTGTTTTTGAGAAGTATAACGGGAACTCTTGTCCGAAAACTCACATCCAGTCTTACTTTGGGAAGATCTCTGTCCACACGGATGATGAAAAGTTATGGATGTTTTACTTCCAAGATAGTCTATCTGGGGCATCTTTGGACTGGTACATGGGTCTGAACAAGAATGTTATCCGAAGCTGGAAGGACTTGGCTGAAGCTTTTTTGAAACAATACCAGTTTAATCTTAACATGGCGCCTAACCGCATTCAACTCCAGAGCCTTTCTCAGAAGAAGTCTGAAGGTTTCAAACAGTATTCTCAGAGATGGCGAGAGATGGCCGCCCGTGTGCAACCTCCACTACTTGAGAGGGAGATGACTGACATATTCATGAGCACTTTGCAGGGTGTGTTTCTAGACCGTCTAGCTGCTTGTCCATCTACTGGATTTGCTGATATTGTGATCGCTGGAGAGCAAGTTGAGAGTTTGCTAAAGCTCGGGAAAATTCAAGATTACAGTGCGTCAGGGTCAAGCGCTAAGAAGCCCTTCGTCAGTGATCAGAACAGGAATGAAGGAGAAGTTATGGCAACATCTCATCAACGTGGAAAGGGTAGAGGATATCATTCACGTCATCAGCAGGTAGCTTCTGTGGCTACAACCCTTAATAATCATCTGAGGCGTCAGACAAGACAAAGGAACCCTCAACAGGGTCAGCGTCAGCAAAGGAGATAATTAGTCCTTGATTCGTTACCAATGTCGTATACTGATGTGCTTCAGCATTTGCTTCAGTTGAAACTGATCGAGCTTCGCAAGCTATCCCCACCTCCTTATCCATTGCTAGATGGATGGGATGCCAATGCTCATTGTGACTTCCATTCTGGGGCACCAGGACACCATATTGATGGATGTAAAGCTTTTCACCGCAAAGTACAAGATTTGATTGATTCGAAGGCTATCAATTTCGCTCCGTACAGATGAAGCATGGGTTTTGTCTGAATCAGAGTGTGTCAGAAAAGAATTAGAGCGATAAAGTCAGAAGTATCAGTAATGGCAGTCATTTGTTTTTTCACTGCATTTCCTCCCTGTTGAGGGGAACTACGTCGCTCTGATTCTTCATTGATCTTTGGTCAATGGAGATACGTAGGCAGAAGATCGTCAGGTCTTTTCGAGAAACCTTAGGTATCAAGCTTATGTGGCAATTTCATCTCAGTGTCACTTTTTCTTCAGACGTATCGTGTCATTGTTTGAACGTCGAAAGTTTCAGGTCAGAATAATTGAGAATGAAGTATGGTGCTGACACATGGTCATTTGATTGAAGACTGCAAATATCATCAAGAAAAAGACGCTGACTACAGAAAGTGTTCAAAATCAACCGGTCTAGACGGAGTCAAGTCTCCTCAATTATGGCAATGTTCAGTTTCTTTACTGCATTCTCATGTGTGGCTTTTATCTGTTTGTTTGAACATTTGTATGCTTGCATGAACTTGTTTATGTTGAATGTTAACTAATGAAATGCACATGCTTTTCTTGAAGTAATTAATTCGTATTTTTACTTGTAATTTTGTGTGTGCATTGCAATACCAACTGTTGTTCTTAAACTCTGTGATGGAGGATGACGATATGAAAACGCAAAAATCTTCATTTGTGTGCTCTTGAATAAGACCTTGTTGACGATGTACAGGCTTTGTTTCAAATCCTAAACACCAGAGATATAAGGGAGATAAACCTTCGTTAACCCCTTTGAGCCTTGAAGTAGGAGTTTCTTTTCACATGAAAAAACCCTCACATTTAACTCGGGGCAGGGTAAGTGTCATCTAGTTGAACCAAGCGCTCATGCTTCCATAAAGGAGTGTATCTGAGGATCCCTAACATTTCACCGTACCAAATCAAGAGGTCTAAAGACCAGAAACCACAACGGTTATCCATCATCGACCAAAAAGTGAGACAGTCACGACCCTTACAAAACAGTCAAGACAACATGTGTCACACGATTTGTTCAAAAAAAAAAGAGAAATAAATAGCCCGCTAAGTCGAAACTTGAAAACAAGCGACTTAGGCAAAAATTAGGGCATCCCGCTGGACTCCAATTGCTAAAGATTCCAAAGGATCAGTCCAGGCAAAAGTTAGGGATAAACAAAGAGAACGGAAAAGCAAAAAGACGAAAAGGATTACAAGAAAGATCCTCAAACAAAAACAAGTCGTGTGATGCAGACACAAAAGACAATAGGGGTGACTGACTCCCAAAAATAGCCTCAGTGGTGCTTAAACAATTATTAGTATTGGTTCCTCAACCATCTCAAAATCCTTAGGAAAGGTGAGCGTTTAGGAAAACTAGTTGAACATAGGATTGAAGGACATCATGAAGAGGGGTGGGCACAAATAAACTTTGAGCCTATATCTTTGTTTCTATAACCGTGAACCAAGCCACGATACAACCCACAAAAGTCCTAATTGAAACGGGGTTAATTCGAGAGCGTGCTACTATGAGATAGCGTTCCTGACTCCTATGAGTTATGCTAAAAGACCCTTGTTGGTATTGCATATGCATGTTTCTTTCAAAAAAAAAAATCTTGTCATATCTTAACTAGTGATTCGTTCACAAATGACATCTTTTTAATAAAAACTTCAAGATTAACATGTGTGTTGCATTAGAATAATCATTCTCAGAATAAAACATTTTCTGCTTACATACATTTGCATGGCATCAAAGAAGTCCACATGAGGAATGTCAGTCCAGAAATTTAAATCCTGCCAAGTTGAGGAGTCTGAAACTTCTGAAGGACAATCATGGCAAATTGCACTTTTTCTGAGGAACTCCCATGAGATAAAGATTCTTCTAACCAGTTAGGTCAGATGCAGCCAATCCGGGGCAATTACATCGAACAAATCTCACGATTCAGCCAAGCTGGGACAATTATCAGAACATTGGTTAGTTTGAAGAAATCATTTTAAGGCCCATACTGGGGCAGTTCACTCTCAAGGGCAGATGAAGTCAGTCTCTGCAAGTGTTTATTCAATTTATCCTTAGCACAGGATATTGGGACAGATTATTTCATGGTAATGTTTGATGGTGCGGAAGTCCCCTTCAATCAAATCCCTTTGTAGACCAGGAGGTCTGGGGAAATTATCTCAAGATTCAGTGAATCAAATCCAAGAGTTTGAAGACACCAGGGAAGTTCGGGCGCCATGTCTTCTGTAAAATCCTCTTGAGTTGATACTCAAACAGTTATTTAGTGCAGAGAGGATGATGTTACTAAAGCATATTCCCTAAGCAGTTTCTTCTCCCTACCGAGAGACACTTTGCAATTCCTATTTCCAGCAGAGGGTGATCCATAGCACCCCCTGGTAAGTTCTAACGGAAATTTCCCCCCAGCTGAGTTAGAGTAGGGTGATATTCTCTAGCAGAACTTCAAATCCAGTTGAACAGTTCTCTTCTTCGAGCGGAGTCTTTATTCAAGAGTAGGTTATTCCCAGCAAGCAGCTGAATACCTAATTCCCCGCAGAGTTGGAAGTATCAGAACTCTTTCCTTAGCAAAGGGTATCTGACCAAGCGTCTTTCCAACCGTGTTAGAAGATCATCATTCCCCGCAGAGTTGCATGATTGGTACGTAACCATTATTGAAATATTCCCCAGGGAGGTCGCCAATTTATTTTTGGCCAGTGTGACAAAGTAATGCAGACGTTTGTTCACATTTCATTTCTCAACCAAGTATTTCCAGGATATCTTGGTCATTTCTTCAGCAGAATGTTAGTCAGAATGTTCTTATATCCAACAAAGTTACGAATGGTATTCTCCCTTGCAGAGTTGTTACTCTCTCAAATCAACTATTCTTGTATTGATCGCGTTGTCCCGTGTCAGTGGACCTGTTGTGGATGGATCGCTTGATACCACTCTCTTATCAGATCGCTCGATCTTGTTTGGTTTGCAAATCGCTCGATATTGCAACGCCGTTAAAGTCCACCGTCGATGTGGCAAGCCAGTAGTCGCCTGGTGTCGTACCAAAAAGACAAGAGTTGTAAATCGCTTGATATTACGTTCTCGTTTCTTGGTTATGGATTGCTTGATACTATTTCCTTAGCAGATCGTTTGATCTTGTCCGAGTTGTAAATCGCTTGATATTACTCTTCGTTGTTTGAGCCGTGCTCATGTTCTTGGTTATGGATCACTTGATACCATTTCCTTAGCAGATTGTTTGATCTTGTCTGAGTGGTAAATCGCTTGATATTACTCCTCGTTGTTTGAGCTGTGCTCACATTCTTGGTTATGGATCGCTCGATGCCATTTCCTTAGCAGGTCGCTTGATCTTATCCAACGCTCGGTCGTGTTGAAGAGGTTTGAAGTCCTGACGGTGGAATTAAACGTCAAAATGCTTATTGCTCCTAGTGTCACATGATTGTTTGAAGAAGACTCGTCTGTCAACATGTTCTTACTTCAGATATCAGTTTCAACTTGGAAGAAGCTCGTATGCTTTCCTTCTCCTTCTCATCCCCAGAGCGTCATCTAATTGGGTTTATTTCCCGGTGTTGCATTCTTCGTCAGAGTGCAAATTTCTGGTCTTCTTGGTATTCAACCACAATTTATCTTGAATGGTCGATAGCCCGTACTATCGTCCTTTTCAGATTAACTGATGATTGAATAGGGGCAGCTGTAACACCCCAAATTTGCCCTCTTCATTTTAAGCATCATATCACATTATATGCATCATACTAATATCATTTTCTCAGCATCATATCATGGAAAGACGAAGCATAACATCCCTCATGTCATAGCATCAAGCATATGGTCATCTGTGGAGTTCCTTGAAGCCTTTCAAGCCATGACAAGGGTCCCAATGAGTTTGTACAAGTTATATGGTTAGTCTACACTCCATTTGAAATTTCAAGTCCATTGGCAAAAGCTCAGAAGATTGCATGATCATCAGAGATCTCAGGACAAGGCAAAGCTCCTATGCAGTGTACCCAAATTAGGGTTTGGGATTCAATCACCATAATCTCACAAATTTGGCCATTTCTCTTGGGCCAAGTCTTACATATGTTAAGAGGATACTATGTGTCAAATTGCATGAGAAAATTCCATGTGGAAGTCAGTCAGTGCCTCAGTTGCTTGCAGATGAAGGAAAAAGTCAACAGAGCCCACAAAAAGTCAACTGTGCAATTTCAAGGGGTCTAACCCAATTTTTTTGGCCAAGAGGATCCTTACAATGTTATAAGAGGTTTGGAATTCCTAAAGTTCAAGAATCATGGAGATTTGAGGGGTTTTGCAAAAATGGTACAAAGTTGGTTTTTGAAGTTTTGCAATTTTGGCAACTTTGGCCCTAATGTTCAAGTGGCCTTAACATGATCAAAAATTCTTCAAATGGACCAAAGTAAAACATGAAAGTTGGAGAGTAAGGGCTCCCATTTTCAAAAAGTACAAGTACATTTTCACTGGATTTGCCAATCTCCCCCTAGGCCATTCGAAAATCTTGCTCATCTAGGCCAAATTTCACTTTTCAAAAATTGCACCAAGTGCAAGAAGGCTCCAATCTTATTTTTGTGAATTGGTACAGGCCCAAACTTGTTTAAAACTTAAAATAAATTGCATAAGGACCAATTTGCTCCAAACAAATGGTCATTTTCATGCACTTTGGAAAAATCCCTCCAAAACATGCAAATTTGCAAAAATCATGAAACAAGTGTGACACTTGAATCTAAGGGCCAGGAATGAATGGATTTGGATCAAGGGTGGAAAATGAAACTTACACATGCTGAGAGGCCCTAGAGAGCATGAGCATGGTGTCTCTCCCACCAAATGACACAGGGCCAGAAGGGGTACAGACGCGAACGGTCGGCGAAAGGGATGAGAGAACACACAAGGGTGAACTCAAAAGAAAAGAGTCGCCAGCTAGGCATTTTTATCCCGGAGGAAAGGTAATGCTGCATAAATCTAGAAAAGATGGATAAGACGGTTGCGAACCAGAGAAACTGAGAAAGGGGGTTGGTTACAACCTGGGAAGGTATTAGCACCCAGATTGTCCGTCGTACTCGACGGGATCCACGCTTGAAAGATTTGTGTTTAAAAGGGTAGTGTCAGTGCTATTTTGTGTATCAAAGCTGGAAAGAATGCAAGTGTCAGTGTAAAAGAAATGTGAAGTGAAGTATGAGAGTGTCAGTGTAAGAATAGAGTGGGAAGCTCAAAACTATGAGGCTTAAAGAATAATGCTGAAAGGGGGGGGAATATACAGAGACTTTTGTTCGATAACCGTTAAGTTATGCCTACGTATCCTCTCGTTCAATGAGGAAGTCAGAACACCGTAGTTCGACACAAAGAGACTGAAAGATAAATTGACTTGTGAACTGCTTACTTGTCTATACTCAAGTGTATGACCTGTCTGGCTCAGGTGCAAACTGTCTTGCATTAGACGGAAGAAGCAAGTTCTCGTTTGTGAGTGAATGAGGTGAGAAAAGAATCCTGAAGGAGACGATTATTGTTTGTTTTTTTGTGTTTTCAATCTTTTATTGCCTTTTTGGAGTTTGTCATAAGTTAATGAGCTTAAGCCTAAACCAATGGTTAGTAAACTCATCACATCCTCCCTCTAATTAGGGGTAATGAGGATACCTTAAGTATGAAGTAAGCATCTCACACTTAATCACCATGATGTAGGATTAAGATCATTAACCTACTTGCCTTTATTTAGATGTTTTTCGGAGTTTTTTTTTAGTGTTAAGTAATGAGTTTAAGCCATAATCAAGGATTTAATGGACTCATTACACCATCCAAATAGAAGGACAATAGATGAGAACATTTAAGCTGAGAAAGGCTCCTCAACTTAATCCATGATTAGGAATTAACCTCATGACAAAACAAAGCCTTTATTAAAGTGGATTTTAGTTAATGATTAGGTTAAGAAGTGGATTTTATGGTTTGTAAGACAACTTGAGGGGGACTTGTCCATTAACACTAGGGTTAGTCCTTCTTAACCAATTAAGGAAGAATTAGAACCCTAATGCAAGGCCCAAGTTACAAGCTTGATGTCTTAGTGATTATTAAGTGAATTGATTGGAGGATTTAAACACATTAAGGGTTTAACACTTAGGATTAAAGTTATACACTCCATCCTAAGAGAAGGATGCAGGCATAACCCTAATCACAAAGCCTTACAACCTTTAAGGTTTAGTCCTTGATTAAGAGATGAGAAGAGAAGACACAAAGATGACACAATGGTAAAACTAATGGAGGACTAATCAAACCCTAATTGTTATCATGCTTGGATGTTCCTAGGGTTTATGAAGCTTGCAAGAAGATCTTCAGAGAAGCCACCAAGGAAGAAGCAGATGCAATGAAAAGAAGCAGCAAGAAGCAGGACAACTTGCTTCTCTTAAGAAGACAAGTTGCTTGAAGAAAGAAAATAAGAAGGGACATGAATAAGCAAGCTCACTCTAATACACAAGTAAAATGAAGCAATTAATGCATAAGAGAGATGAGAAGAGATTATGAAAAGTGAAGGCAAATTCACTTCTCCATGACTTACCACCTGAAAAGTTAGCAAAAGAAATGGAATGAAATAAAAATGAAATGAATGTAAAGATGAAAGTCAAAACCAGAAGCATGAACATGATGTCAATGATGCTAAGAGATGATGCAAACACATATCAAGAGTTGTGGATGATCATACAAGGATGAGGATGCAAATGAAGCATGCTTTGAACCATGAAAGTTCATGAAAGTTTATGAAATGGTATGAATGCATAACATGGAAAATGAATGATGCAATGATCAAACATGATTCTAATATATCCTAAGATATCTTATATGTCATGTGAATGCACAAAATGTCATGGAAAGTTCATGTATGCAAGCAAATGAGAGATGAATGCCAATGAAAGCCAAAATTAGGGTTTACATACAATATGCAATGCAAAATTCAAAATCAGAAGCAAAAGACATGATAAAAAATTGAAAATGGGATCAAAGGTACCCTAACCCTACACAAGTTCACTGCCCAAAGGAGGGGACCTATGTCTTAACCTAATGGAAGTTATGACTTTCTCAAGTTGGCTAGGGTTTTAAGGCACCTCAAAAGGAAAAATGCATATCAAATTGAAAATGAAAGATAAATTCATGCCAATTTTATCCTAGAAACTACATGATATGTGGAATGCAATGCAAAAAGAACCATTATCAAACTCTTCATGGTTAGGCAGAAAATATTTTTCTAAGTTAGAACAAAAATATTGACTTTTAAGAACTTTAATTCCAAAGAAAAATGTCAAAATAAGTCAAGAACCAAAAAGAAATTTGTTTGAAGAGTTTGATAATGTTTCTAAATGTATTAAAATGCAATGTGAATTTTTTGGTGATTTTTAAATACCTAAATGCATTTTTAATTAATTAATCTTCATTAACTGATTAAAAATAAACATTTAAATGATTTAAAAATAATATTTGATGCAAAAAATAAAAATAAAAATATTTTTGGGTTCTGAAAATTAATAAGAGATTTGATAAAAATTTTCAGAATTTTTCAATGTATTTTACTATTTTCAAAAATTCGTGGAAATTAAATACAAAACAAATGAAATAAAAATGAAATAAAGGAATAAATGAGAAAGTCAGCTGATCTAAAGGCCCAAATTCAAACCTAGGGGGGCGGGAGTTGACTACGCGCGCTAATGGACGGCTGAAATTCAAACCTCACTAATTATGATTAAACCCTAATCCTGAACCCTAATTACTTTCAGATGACCGAAACAGTGTTCCGGTCATCTTCTCCGGCCAACCAAACCTTCAATCTCACTCAAAACGCAATCTTAAGCTCTCTAATTCTCCAGAATCAAACATCTAACAACCCTAAACATGAATCCAACCCTAAAACTCATTTATTTTCACTCAAGAACAAGGATCAAAGCAAAACGGAAAAAACGCAGAAAATTTCAGAGGTTCAATACATGCTTAATACTTGACCATTTTCAAAACTAAACACATCAGAATCATCAGTGAATCATGGAGAACCAATTGGTAACTTAAAAACACGTTTCTGGAAAAATTGTTCTTGATGATACCTGAACTGAAGCTTTCGAAAATGGTGCTTTCTGGCCAGTTCTTTGCTTCAAACAAGCTCCAATGATCCTCCCCAAACGTTTGTGATGCTTAGCTGGAGTTTATATGGCCTCAAAATGAAAATGGCAGAGGTTCAGTTTGTGAAATGTGGAAATCGTGTTTTTGATTCTAGGCTTTTTAGGGCAAAGTGATGGTTGGGAAATGATCAGTGGATCATGGTGAGTTGTTCTGTGAAGTTTGTTTTGAGGTTTGAGGCTTGTGTGATTGGATTCGAATGAAAATGCAAAGAGGGAGGTTTTTGTGAACTATGGTGATGCTCTGGTTTCAGGCTCCAAGATTGTGTGAAATGTGATCCTTGAGGCATGTATGTGAAGTTGTGATTGGTCAGAGTAGTTGGTGTGGCTCAGTTTGATTGGTATGGCTCAAGTTGCATAAAGTCAACATTTGTGTAAGTGAAGGTATGGGCTGGTTCAGTCATGGTACAAGGGTATGGTTCGAATCAGCTTGCTTCAAGGAGGTCCATGGAAGTCATTTTTGGCAGCTGGCGCAAGTGGATGAGAAGCTTTGGGTCATTTTGCAAATTCATGGAGTTTTGGCCCCTTTTTGATTTCTTAATGATCAAGGCATGAAAATGAGTGATTCTTTGGGCCATTCTCAGTTTTAGGTCATATGTTATGTTTATGTAATGCTTAGAAGTCATTTTGAAGTTATGGAAATGCTTGGCATGTGAATTTGCAAGTTTCCCTCTTTGGTGTAAAAGTGAAAATTTAGTGATTTTGTCCAACTTTGCAAGGCCATAACTTTTGATCAAAAATGAATTAGATCAAGTTCTTGTACTTTTTGAAAATGGGAGGATCCAATATACAACTTTCATGATCAAAGATTTTTCATTTGAAGCATTTTTGAATCAAAAAGAGGAGGTTGAAAAACTTTCCCAAAATGGCAAATTTGCATTACAAGTCACTTTCCCAAAAAGGCAACTTTGCAAATGGCTTGAAGTTCTTCAATTTTGTGAATTAATAACATCTTCTAAGATCAAATAAAGATCATACACATTCAAAATGATGGATAACACCCTTTGGTTGGGTGATTGGGGGCCTCAGATGCCCTGATTTTGCACTGACTTGCTCAAGAAGTCATCTGGTGATCAGATGCCTTCCCCATTGAATTTCTTCATGAAAATTTATATGCATGATCCTCATATTATATAGAGACCAATAGAAACAAGAATGACCAAAAAATTTGGAGTTATGGCCTCTGAAACCAAAACCCTAATTCCAGGTCATCTGTGTAGTTAAGCCTGGCTCTGCTTCCATGCCTTTCTCAGTTCTTGTGATTCTTTGACTTCCTTGACCTTATAAGGATATAATATGATGCTTGAACATACATGGACCCTCTTGAGATGCTTTAAGACCTTTGGAGTGGCTCAAATGGCTCTTGGATTGCTCAGATCACAAACCCTAGGTGCAGATGACTTAGAAACAATGCAATGAACCAAAAATGTAATATGAGATGCTATGGTTGAACTTATGCAATATGAAAAGAAACACAAGCCATGGTGAAATGAGTGAGGGCAAAATTTGGGGTGTTTACAGCTGCCCCTATTCAAACATGAGTTAGCTGTGCAGGATTTAAGCAACGGCTTAACAGGCAAACAAGATAACTTGTGGTTGAATACCAAAGACAGTCCAAGATTTGCACTCACTGAATGAAGAAGAAAAGGGATATAGATTGTAAAAGGAAGTAAAGTATAATTATAAAGTGCGGGCGACAGAGGACGACCGTCGAGCAGAAGACGACTGCCGGGGATAAAGCGATGACGGGGACGACCGACATGCTGGGGAAATAGAGGGATCATGATGGGGACGGCCATCAGGAAAAGAAATAAGACTCTCTGGGGAGTAAAGGCAATGATGGGGACGACCATCCGGTTGAGGAAATAAATGATGAGGAACGGTCATCAAAGGTGAAGGATGATCACCTGGCAGGGGACGACTGCTCTATTGGGGAAAAGGATGAGGGACGATCACCTGGCAGGGTACGGCTGCCAAAAGTATCGCGACATAGGACGTATGTCGGATAGGAAGAGTCGACGATGGGGACAACCATCGGATAAGCATGATGAAGGACGATCATCAGGAGGTGAAGGATGATCACCTAGCAGGGGACAGCTGCTCTCGGGTTTTATCATGACATAGGATGAATGTCAGATAACAGAATCAACGATGGGGACGACCATCGGATAAAGTGATGAAGGACGATCATCAAGAGGTGAAGGACGATCACCTAGCAGGGGACGGCTGCTAAAAATATCACGACATAGGACGAATGTCGGATAGGAAGGGGTTCTAAGGAATAGAGACTCCGCTGGGGACGATGAAGGACGATCATCAAAAAGGTGAAGGACGATCACCTGGCAGGGTACGGCTGCCGGAAATATCATGACATAGGACGAATGTCAGATAAAAAGGAGATAATTTATCAAGATTTGCCGGGAATTCTTCTGGGGAATGGTAGACACAGACGAGTGTCTAATTTCAAGAAAGCAAAGGCATAAGTGTCTGACACGGTGTATAGATTAAAGATGCGAACGAGCATGCTTAAGACTATGATACGGACGAGTATCAGTAGAAACAAACGCTTGACACATGTTCAAAGATGATGATACGGACGAGTACCAACTAGTTAACAAAGAACTCGGACGAGTGTCGACTCTGAGGGGATTTAAATGGCGTATATAAGATACAGACGAGTATCTGTATGAGTAAAAAATGATGAGTGAGACATAGACGAGTGTCTGACTTGCTGTGGAGAGCATGACACGGACGGGTGTTGGAAGAAATGTATTATAAACAAGTATTTGGTTTACAAAGTATTTAGGCAACTATGCTGGGGAAGGTGACACGGACGGGTGTCAGGGAAGTGTATACATATGTATCTGTCTATAGAGAACGTTCGGGCGATTTTACTGGGGAATGATGACACGGACGAGTGCCAAAGAGTATGTATCTGTATTTGTGAGTATAAAGTGGACGCTTTGGCCTTCTGCCGGGGAATTTGAGGGGTAATTTGTATATTGTTGGTGGGATGTCAGTTTTTTACACGTGTTTGGTTCGGCACATGGCTCATGATTTATGCAATATGTTTGATTTTTGCCGTAATGCTCCGTATTAGACGGAATGCTACGCTCTGAGGGGAAAATATGATGTGAATGCTATGATTATGCAGAGATAACGATCCGGGATTCGGATCCCGTTGCTGTGGAGATCTCCGACTGATCTGTCTGAAGTGGATATCCCAGCTGGGGATGAGATCATTGGTAGATCTGATGAAATGATTCTGCTTGGGGAAACAGGTCACTGATTGACCTTTCTTTGGTGATGATGAGCCCAGCTGGGGCTATGGAAGCTTTCATCGCTTTGTTGCGAGATCTTCGGACATTTCTCTTCTGGATAGAGGCTGGGACTCTGCGGGGAGATAGTTCCCTGTCTAACATTTGGCTGAGGAGGAATGGTGACTGGCAACTCAGCTGGGGATGAAGCAATCTCTGGTGTTCTTCTGGAAGACGTGGCGAGTAAGTAATGATTTGGCAACTTGCTGGGGATAAGCTTTCACGCTCCATGTTGCACTTTGAATACCTGTAACCCTGTTAAGGCAAAGAAACGCACAAATTCCCCGAGGTATCCCTTATTGGATTCTGCCATAGGAGTTTAGACACTCCCGGGAGCAAATATATTTCTTGCAAGCATGTAATTTGGAAAAGACGCATCTGTACTTATACAATCAACATCTTAAGGACATCGGACATTTTGCAAATGAAAATAAAATGTACGAGACGAAATATGACTGAAAATCTGATTTTTATTAATTTGTGTGCCTTGAATTGGTAAGATACAGTCAAAGAAATAGATCCCCTGAAATGAGGAGATTGTTACAAATTGAGAAACAAAAAGATGCTGGCAATGTTGATGACGCTTCAAGGAGCTTCCCTTTTGCTATGACTCGTATGGCATTGGCGGTCTTCTCATCTTGCTTTTTGAAGGAGGCTGATTCTGACCGATGCTTTAACCTTTTAAAGCTTGCCGTGTTGTGGGTGATACAGACGAATTCAGAATGCAGTTGTTCGCTTATTCCCTTATTTTGCGTGGACCGCCCTTTTAGGTTTTCGATCCACCGGGATACCCATTTTTGCCTGAGCTGTCCAATGCGGCTTTTCAACTCTGTGGGTGTACATTTTTTTATTTATTTTCCCTTATTTTTGCCCGAGTCTTTTATTCTGTTCTTGACACGCCGGGATGCCCTATTTTTTCCTGGACTTACATTCTGTTTTTGTGTCCAGCGGGTCATTTTATGCGAAGTATTTTTTAACTGCATCTGAATTCACAGGGGACAGGAAGTCTTCGCCATCCATAGTACCGAGCATCAGTGCTCCACCGGAGAAAACTTTCTTTACTATGAACGGACCATCATAATTCGGAGTCCATTTGCCCCTGTGGTCTGTATGAGGATGGATGAGTCTTTTTAGCACAAGATCTCCTACTTGGTATTCCCGAAGCCTGACTTTCTGATCGAAGGCTTTCTTCATTCTTTTCTGATATAACTGCCCATGACAGATTGCAGCTAATCTTCTTTCTTCGATCAGACTCAACTGTTCGTATCGAGATCGGACCCATTCTGCCTCATCCAACTTGACATCCATCAGTACTCGTAAAGAGGGTAATTCAACTTCAACAGGTAGGACTGCCTCCATACCATACACAAGCTGATACGGTGTTGCCCCAGTGGACGTCCTGATTGATGTTCGGTACCCATGCAAAGCAAATGGTTGCATTTCATGCCAGTCTTTGTAGGTGACCACCATCTTCTGCACAATCTTCTTGATATTCTTGTTAGCTGCTTCAATAGCGCCATTCATCTTTGGCCTGTAAGGAGAAGAATTGTGGTGTTTGATCTTGAAGTCCCGGTACAGCTCTGCCATCATTTTGTTGTTCAAGTTAGAACCATTATCAGCAATGATTCGCTCGGGCACTCCATACCGACAGATGATATCTCTCTTCAGGAATCTGGCAACCACTTGCCTTGTAACATTTGCATAGGAAGCTGCCTCGACCCACTTGGTAAAATAGTCAATGGCTACCAGGATAAATCTATGTCCATTTGAAGCAGTCGGTTCAATCTTGCCAATCATTTCAATGCCCCACATGGCAAAGGGCCAGGGTGAAGACATCACACTCAGGGGGTTTGGAGGCACATGCACTTTATCTGCATAAATCTGGCATTTATGGCATTTCCTGGCATAGGCACAACAGTCTGCATCCATTGTGATCCAGTAATAGCCTGATCTTAGCAACTTTTTAGCCATTGCATGCCCTCCCGCATGGGTACCAAAGGATCCTTCATGCACCTCGTGCATCAACAAGTCTGCCTCTGCCCTATCAACACATCTGAGGAGTACCATATCAAAGTTTCTCTTGTACAAGGAACCATCAGTATTCAAGAAGAAACTACCAGCAAGCCTTCTTAATGTCTTCTTGTCGTTGGATGATGCCCCAGGTGGGTATATTTGATCCTCCAAGAAGCATTTGATGTCATAGAACCAAGGCTTATCATCTTTAACGACATCTGCTGAAAATACGTATGCTGGTCTGTCAAGTCTGGATACTGAAATCCGAGGCACAAAGTTGGCAGCTTGAACTTTGATCATGGATGAAATGGTAGCTAGAGCATCTGCAAACTGATTTTCATCTCGAGGGATATACTCAAGCTTGACTGTTGTGAAGAAAGTCAACAACCTCCTTATATAATCCCGATAAGGTATCAGATGATCTTGGTGGGTGTACCATTTGCCGTTGGTTTGATTAATTACCAGAGCTGAATCTCCGAACACAGTCAAAGTCTTGATCCTGAGGTCAATGGCTTCCTCAAGACCCATAATACAAGCTTCGTATTCAGCTTCGTTGTTAGTGCAGTTAAAGGTGAGTTTTGCTGAGAAAGGCATGTGAACTCCTTTAGGTGTAATGAGTACTGCACCAATACCACGACCATTCATATTAACATCCCTGTCAAACATCATTGTCCATTCTTCTTCCGGGTCAGGCCCTTCAGTGTGAATAGGCTCTTCATGATCTTTTTCTTTAATGAACATGATGTCTTCATCAGGGAAGTCAAATCTCATAGGCTGGTAATCATCAATGGGTTGCTCAGCGAGATAATCAGACAATACATTGCCTTTGATGGCCTTTTGAGATGTGTACTGAATATCATATTCTGTTAGCATCATTTGCCATCTTGCAACCCGTCCGGTAAGTGCTGGCTTCTCAAAAATGTACTTAACTGGATCCATCTTGGATATCAATAAGGTAGTGTGGGTCAACATATACTGTCTCAGTCGGCGAGAAGCCCACGCTAAAGCACAACAAGTTTTCTCGAGCAGTGAATAACGTTGTTCACAGTCGGTAAACTTTTTGCTTAGGTAGTATATTGCATACTCTTTTCGACCAGACTCGTCATGCTGGCCTAGCACACACCCCATTGACTCTTCTAATACGGTCAAGTACATGATTAGAGGTCTTCCTTCAACTGGAGGCATAAGGATAGGAGGCTCTTGTAAGTATTCCTTGATTTTGTCAAAAGCCCTCTGGCAGTCTTCGTTCCACCTGACCGTTTGTTCTTTTCTTAACAACTTGAACAAGGGTTCAAAGGTTGCAGTAAGGTGAGATATGAACCGTGAGATATAGTTCAATCTTCCTAAGAACCCCCGAACTTCTTTTTCCGTCTTTGGTGCAGGCATTTCTTGAATGGCTTTCACTTTATCAGGGTCAACTTCAATCCCCTTCTAACTTACAATAAATCCCAGCAGCTTACCGGATCGTACCCCGAATGTGCATTTGTTGGGGTTTAATTTCAGTTAGTACTTCCTCAGACGCTTGAATAACTTTAACAGATTTGTCAGGTGGACTTCTTCTGTGAGGGACTTGGCAATCATGTCATCCACATAACATTCAATTTCCTTGTGGATCATGTCATGGAATAATGTTACCATAGCCCGTTGATAAGTGGCACCCGCGTTCTTCAGTCCAAATGGCATTACCTTATAGCAGAATGTGCCCCAGGGTGTGATGAAAGTTGTCTTCTCCATGTCTTCAGGTGACATTTTGATCTGATTGTATCCTGAAAATCCATCCATGAAGGAGAACACCGAGAACCGAGCCGTATTGTCGACCAATACATCAATGTGAGGTAAAGGGAAGTCATCTTTCGGGTTGGCTCTGTTCAGATCCCGGTAATCCACACACATTCTCACCTTGCCATCTTTCTTAGGCACAGGCACAATATTAGAAACCCACGGCGGATAGCTAGTCACAGCAAGGAAACCGGCGTCCCACTGCTTTTGTACCTCTTCTTTTATCTTCATGGCCATATCTGGGCGAGTGCGGCACAGCTTCTGTTTTACTGGCGGACAGTCTTCTTTTAGAGGTAGCTTGTGCATGACGATGTCGGTGTCCAACCCTGGCATATCCTGATAAGACCAAGCAAAAACATCCACATATTCCCGGAGCATGTCAATTAGTTGCTCTTTCACTGAATCTTGTAGGCAGGCCCCGATCTTAACTTCTTTCACGTCTTCTACCGTACCAAGATTAACTGTCTCAACCTCCTCCTGATGAGGAGTAATAGCCTTCTCCTCTTGTCTCAACAACCTGGCTAGCTCTTCAGGTAGCTCATAATCTTCTTCAACCCCTTCATCAGCTTGATTGATTGGATTGTCAAAGTCATATGAAGTCATAGCAGTGTTGTTGTCGGTGCAGTCTGAAGGGCACTTTTTGCAAGGGTTTAGATTGGTTTATTTTAGTGATCAGTTTTATCTTATTTAGAAAAAAGTGAAAATGAAGTTATTTATTCTGAAAAACATTGCCATTTTATTTTTGTACAAAAAGAAAAATGAAAAACAGTGAGCGGAAAAGAGAAGACTCATTTGCAAAAGATGTCCTGATATTCATTAATTGATCTTTGCACAAAATACAAGATGGCCCGATTACAAAATGAGTCCTGACATCTTGGGCAAGATGCAGGACTTGATGCATGCTTTAAAATACAGGAAATAATAATTACTCTGCAGGAGTAACTCTTATAATTTCCTGGGAAGACCAGTTTGAGACAGGGCTCCCCGGGATCCTTGGACGTATCCAGCTTTCCAGGTTGTGCTCGTCTTCTGACTCATCTTCCAAACTATTCATAGCATCCGGGGTGAGCATTCCCCCGCTGACAAACTTGGGCTCCTTTGCAGCCTCTGATTGATCTTGTTGAGTTGGTCTGTAACCCAACCCAAATCGGTCTTCTTTCTTTTCCACGGGCAGCAGCTTGCCCCAGCCTTGGACGGTACCTTCCTCAACAACCTTTCGGGCTTGCTGATATGATGTGATGGAAGTTCCCAGTACAGCAGATGCTTCATTAATGTTGAGGGCCTCGAACCCTTGGCTCATGGTTTCATGGATCTCCCCATCCATTTCTATGTACTTATACGTATCCAGCTGGCTAACAAAGATGTCCTCCTCCCCACAGATGGTGATGATTTGGCCTTCCCACTCGAATTTTAACTTCTGGTGAAGGGTAGACCTAACAGCGCCAGCGGCGTGGATCCAGGGTCTACCCAACAGACAGCTGTAGGCCGACTATATGTCCATCACAAAGAAGGTAGTTTTGAAGGTCTGCGGGCCAATCAACACAGGCAGATCAATCTCCCCAAGCACTGATCTTTTAGAGCCATCGAATGCTCTCACCACCAAATTACTCGGATGCAATGCCAACCCATCATGCTCCAGCTTCACTAAGGCTTTCTTTGGTAGAACATTGAGTGATGACCCAGTGTCCACCAGTACATGAGATAGAACAGCACCCTTGCATTCCAAGGTGATATGCAAAGCCTTGTTATGGTTGCGTCCCTCTGTTGTTAAGTCAGCATTGGTAAAGCCCAGTCCATGACTGGTGTTGACATTTGCAACCACAGTTTCTAGCTGATTAACAGTAATCTCCCCGGCACGTATGCTGCGTGCAGGACTTTCAATAGTGCGTTCCTGTGAGCTTCAGAACACATCAATAGTGATAATATGGAGATTTTGGAGGGGGTTTGGTGAAGCTGGTCCACCACCTTGTAATCACTTCTTTTTATGATTCTCATGAACTCGTCTACATCTTGTTCAAAAGATGTCTTATGAGTTTCTTTGGTAGTTGGCTCTTCAGATACCACACTCTTTCCTTTTGCTTTGGCAGAAACCTCTGCTTCAACATTAGGTCTTTGTGTTTGTGAGGAAAAAAGGCGTCCGCCTCTGGTGAAGCCTCCGCCTCCCCCAACATTATCAATTTGTGGAGAAGAGGTTGATGAATCCAGAGTGATCTTTTCCCCGTTGCAGTAGAGATCAGAGCCATAATGCCAAGGTATGGCATTACTGCTTTTGTAGGGAACTGGTCCAGGCACCGTGATAGTGACCGGACTGATTGCTGCAGAGGAGGGTACTGTGACTGGTGATCTGGTAGGAAATGCCACGGTTTGTTGTTGGAAATTGCTGTTGGGAGGAACATTTGATGGGTCATAGTAGATTGTAACTGTCAAGACATCTTCATTAATTTTTGCTGGCGTTGTAGAAGATTCTGCTAATAAAATGGATGCTGATGTTGTAGAAGAAATGATTGTTGAAATTTGACTTATTGAAGTGATGGACGGAGTAATTGCTGGTGATATTGATGAATCGGTAGGAATGATTGTTGTTGCTGTTGTAGGAGAATTTGTTGCTGAAGGAATGATTGTTGATGTTGTAGGAGATTATGGGATTGTTGTTAATGGAATTGCTGGATTTGTAGGCGCCGTTGTTGAAATCTAAAGGATACCATCCTTAATAAGATCATCTATGCCGCTTCTCAACCTTTCACACCCATTGACTGCAATGTTGCAATACCCACAGCCGAGCTCACACCCGGGGAACACCTGGTATTCTAAAAGTTGAGTTTTAATTTCAACCAAAGGCGTTCGAATTTGTGCAACACTGGTGTTCAAGGTGGATGGTTTGTCTTCCTCAATGGAATTTGTAACAGCCCGGGCCCCTCGTAAGGCAATCCCGGCACTGCCACATCACGATCTTCTCTACCCCCCTCTCTAGTAGAGTTTTTGCCTTCCGTGGGAATCGAACCCTGTACCCTGGGGTTCAAGTACATGTTCATTCCATTCCCACTACCAATTGAGCTACCTGAAGAGCTAGCCAGGATGTTCATTTCATCTGTAATGCTCTGCACTTCTCAGTGTTGTGATCAGGCGCGTTGGAGTGAAAGGCACACTTGGCGTTGACATCATAGTTCTTTGGGAGGTTGAGAGGATCTAGTGGCGCCAACGTCCTTAACTCAACCAAGTTAAGCTTCAGGAGTTGTGGCAATAAGGCAGCATAAGGCATAGGGATAGGGTCAATCACCCTATTTGCCTGTGACGGTCTTTGTTGAAAAGGACGCTGTTGTTGGTTGCTATTGTTGTGGTTATAGGTTCTCTGTTGCGGATACTGAACTTGTTGTTGATACGGTGGTTGTTGTTGTTGAGGATATGCTGATTGCTGAGGAATCGGAGCTGGAATGGTGACTGCTGCCACTGACCGGTGTACATACTGAGGCCTGCCCCTACTTGTATGAATGGAATTGGTCTCACCGGCTCTTCGAGGTCCCAAAAAAGGCTTCCTGGGATTACTAGATGAACTTGCACCACTATCAGAAATTTTGCCCATTTTTAAAAGGCTTTCGATCCTTTCCCCAGCTATAACTACGTCAGCAAAACTGGTAGAAGAAAAGGCAGCCAGTCTATCAATATATGTTCCTTGCAAAGTATTCATGAACATGTCAGCCATCTCCCTCTTTGACATGGGTGGTTGGACAGCAGCAGCAAGCTGTCTCCACCTTTGGGCATACTCCCTAAAGCTTTCTCTGGAAGACTGAGACATTCCCATTAGAAGGGTCCTGTTGGGAGCCATGTCCAGATTGTATTGATATTGCCTGATGAAGGCTTCAGCTAAGTCCTTCCAGCATCTAATGGTAGCTCTGGTCAAGTGTGAATACCACTCTCTTGAAGCCCCAGTCAGACTGTCTTCAAAGTAGAACATCCATAGCTTTTCGTCCATAGTATAAGCTTTAAGTCTTCCCAGGAAAGACTGCAGGTGAGTTCGTGGACAAGAGGTTCCATTGTATTTCTCAAAGCACGGGGGTTTGAATTTGTGGGGAATTCTCACCCCATCCACTAGCCCCATGTCCATTACATCGAAGCCCAAGGAATTCTGAGACTCCAAAGATCTCAACTTCTCAGCAATTTCATCTAACCTCCTGTCATAGACTTCATCTCCTACTCCCATAACAGTAAACTGCTCTTCTTGGGGATCCTCCTGCAAGATTCTCCCCCCCAGCAGTATTTCCTTGCACATTTCTCGGGATGTTGACTTCCGGATCCAGATGAGGTCCAAATACTGGTGGATCAATACGAGGCTGACCCCTTTCATTGTTACTAGTTCCTCCTGTCCCAAGATGAGGCTCCTCAGGAGTTTGCCTTTCCACCAGTTCTCTTAATCTTTCTTGACTCTGGGCCAAGCCAGTCATCACAGCCATGAATTGAGACATCTGATTTCTCATTTCCACTCTCTCATTAGCCATCTGATTTCTGACCTCAGTCAGATCTTGCTGTACTTGTTCCATTTGAATACCAGGAAGGTTGTTGCGAGTAGGGTACCGGTGCGTGCGGTTGACAGGGAACACTCGGCGACGAGCAATGTTTCCTGAGATCACAACAAAGTTAAAAACAATAATAACAAAACCTACAAAACAAAACAGAGTTAGTATGAAATGCAGTATGCTTATTTGTCTTCCAAGGTATCCGGTTTGGTTCTTGGTTTTGACCTTTCCAGACCTCGAGGAAGATGCTTGATGTTGTTGAGAGAAAAGCCCAAATGAAAAACAAACTAGAATATATTACAAATGAGGAACAATACATAGTTTGTTTTACAACAAATGCCCATGGAGGGTCAAAATACGATAAAAAGGGAAAAGTACATCAAATGGAAATAACAACAAACAAAGAATCAAACATCCATTCCAAACTCATCCTCCTTGACCTCCTTCAGGAGTGCATCAGTCACTGGACCAGCTGGGTGCTCTGTAATAGTCCTAATGAGGAGGTTCCTGGTGGCAATGGCAGTGGTCAACTTCTTGTGCCTATCCTGGTCCTTTGATCTCTTCAATCCTGCTCTGAGCTTCAACTCTGAAATCTCCTTCTGAGCTGCCAACAAGGCTTCCTGCTGCTTCTTCTCATTGGCCTCTAGCTGTTCAATCTTGGCTTGAGTTTTCTGGTCTTCCTGTGTACGGGCCTCAGTGATTATGACCCACCTAGCCTGACTCTCTTGCAGATAGAGCTCAGTCCTAGCCTTCTGAATCTTGGCCTCTTTACATGAATTCTTCAATATTTGTTCCCCAGCTCTTGCTTTCCTGATGTAGTCCTCTGTCTTCTCAATTTTGGTAAGATGCTCCACCTTGAGCTTCTCCAATCTCTCAATATCCAGACGACCATCACTCCTTTCCCAAAGAGTCTTCTTTAAAGCTTGAGATAAATTTTCATTCCTTTCCTTAAGCTTCTCAAATTCCTCTAGGCTGACAATTAATGGTGGTTGTACTGTAGAGGGTCCAGGTATGTCCTCCAAGATAAAAGGCATTCCAGTAATTTGAGCTCTAGTACGGGACCAGTCATAGTATTGAGCTGAAGCAACATTATTACACCTTCCAAGAATGGCCATACCTTTTGTCTGGATGTTGTCCCAAGCCCAGGATGCTTGTCTGACAGCAGCTGAATTAGGTTTCGCTTCACAATACAGGGTCTCAGCTAAATCTTGTACTCTGGGAGGGTGAACCAAAGCATAGCCCAGTTGTCTCTTGAGCAACAAAGGATTGTAGTTGATGCAACCCTTTACTCCTATCAGAGGCACATTTGGGTATTGTCCACAGCTGGTGATAATGTCCTTGCCCTTAGTGCTCTGGGTGCACCATCTAATATCATCTGAAAGGCAATGAGCCTCTTGGCCCAATTCTTCTGTTGGTGAGGATTCAGGAAGGCATCTGACTTAGGTAGGTGTCTGAGCAGCCAGGTGTGAAACAAAGGAGCACAACATCTCACCAACTTCCCCCTTTGTTTCTCATTCCTCTGATGAATGGAGTAGTAAAAATCTCCCAGCAATGTGGGTACTGGGTTCTTCAGAAGAAACAGATGGATGGCATTTTTGCTGACAAATTTGGGTTCATCTGCAAACAGTATAACCCCATATATGCTGAGGGCTAACAGGGCACAGACTGCCCTCCATTCTCCCAAAGAGGCCTTCAGGATGCCCTTTGAAATCAAGAAATCCAAGTGCAAACCAGGGATCCCAGCTTTTGTTGTCATATTTTGCTCAATTAAGGCAGGCTCCAGGTACAGTGCTTTTGCTACTTCTCCATTGCTGGGGGTTGGCATTTCTGGGCTGAAAGGAATGCCACCCCTGATAGGTACCCCAATCAGTGAAGAAAATTCCTCCAGCAGAGGCCCTAGCTGGAAGTCTAGAAAGGTGAAACATCTCAAGGGAGGGTCATAAAACTGTAAGCATGTGTGGATCATGCTCCTCTGAGAAGGGTCAAGGTCCATAACCATATCCAAGATACCTCCATAATGCTCTCTAAACAATGGGATGTGGTCAGGTGTAATGAGTGACTGGACCTGCCTGATACCAGTCAACACAGGCTCAAAGAAATGGTAAGATATGTTGCTCTTCCTGGGAGTAGCCATGAGTGTTGCTGAAGAAGCTGATGATAAGTGCTGGTGAAGATCACAGACTGGTATGCTGAAGGTATGTTTCTGACAGACTGATGCTGGTGAGGATGGAGAGGACTGAAGCAGATAAATGATGAAGACAGCTGAAGCAGAGGTCTATGCAGAAGAAAGGGTCAAAACCAAAACCAAGATACAATGAGGTGGATACCCTGAAAAACAAATAAACAAATGTTAAATGATGCAATGATGATATATGCAAATGATATTCAAGGGTTTGTGATCAAGCTGGATCTGATTATCTGTCTTGATATAAGTCCATGTATGTTCAAAGAAGGTCCAGATGAAGGCTTAGAAATCCAGTAACCAAGGTGGGGGACTCAAAATAAAGAGTCACATGTCCAGGGTTAATCACAAGAACTGTCCAAAGTGGAGTACTCTTAAACAAAACAAAAATAAGGTATGATGTGGCCAAGGGTACCTGCAAACCTGTAAACAGCCCAACCCCCCTCACATGTAGTGTTCTAGAATAAAGATCCTCAGACTTGGATCAGTTATGAGAAGTGTAAACACTTCTAACCCGGAGGTACAGTGTTTACAATAACCATAAAAGATCCTCCTCTAATTCACCTCAGTTTCTGAAGGTCATAATAAAGGTCATCCAGACTTAGCAGGCTTCCCAGATAGCCCTAGCACTACAGGAGATCTATAACACAGAGTTCTCAAGAAGAAACCCACATCTGAACCGTGTTTCATATTCCCGCACCAGACCGAAATGGAATGGGAAAGAACATGAACCACTCTAGCCTAGGTGTCACTCAGGTCCTAGGTATAGGACCTTAAACTCTCAATGAAATCCCACCCACCAAAAACAGAAACCAGATCCAGCAATGACAGTATGACAATATGATATATAAAACTGTAAAGAAAGTAATAAACAAGACTGTACATAAAGCAATAAATAAAGCAAATAAATAAACACAATTAGCACATAACACCCCAGTAAACACAAATCAAACAAGCTCTAGGAGGAACCCACAAAAAGAACCAGAAGCCCTGGTCATAGTATAAGGGTCCCCAGCAGAGTCGCCAAGTTGTCGCTCCCACCAAATGACACAGGGCCAGAAGGGGTACAGACGCGAACGGTCGGCGAAAGGGATGAGAGAACACACAAGGGTGAACTAAAAAGAAAAGAGTCGCCAGCTAGGCATTTTTATCCCGGAGGAAAGGTAATGCTGCATAAACCTAGAAAAGATGGATAAGACGGTTGCGAACCAGAGAAACTGAGAAAGGGGGTTGGTTACAACCTGGGAAGGTATTAGCACCCAGATTGTCCGTCGTACTCGACGGGATCCACGCTTGAAAGATTTGTGTTTAAAAGGGTAGTGTCAGTGCTATTTTGTGTATCAAAGCTGGAAAGAATGCAAGTGTCAGTGTAAAAGAAATGTGAAGTGAAGTATGAGAGTGTCAGTGTAAGAACAGAGTGGGAAGCTCAAAACTATGAGGCTTAAAGAATAATGCTGAAAGGGGGGGGGGGGAATATACATAGACTTTTGTTCGATAACCGTTAAGTTATGCCCACGTATCCTCTCGTGCAATGAGGAAGTCAGAACACCGTAGTTCGACTCAAAGAGACTGAAAGATAAATTGACTTGTGAACTGCTTACTTGTCTATACTCAAGTGTATGACCTGTCTAGCTCAGGTGCAAACTGTCTTGCATTAGACGGAAGAAGCAAGTTCTAGTTTGTGAGTGAATGAGGTGAGAAAAGAATCCCGAAGGAGACGATTATTGTTTTTTTTTGTGTTTTCAATCTTTTATTGCCTTTTTGGAGTTTGTCATAAGTTAATGAGCTTAAGCCTAAACCAATGGTTAGTAAACTCATCACATCCTCCCTCTGATTAGGGGTAATGAGGATACCTTAAGTATGAAGTAAGCATCTCACACTTAATCACCATGATGTAGGATTAAGATCATTAACCTACTTGCCTTTATTTAGATGTTTTTCGGAGTTTTTGTGTAGTGTTAAGTAATGAGTTTAAGCCATAATCAAGGATTTAATGGACTCATTACACCATCCAAATAGAAGGACAAAAGATGAGAACATTTAAGCTGAGAAAGGCTCCTCAACTTAATCCATGATTAGGGATTAACCTCATGACAAAACAAAGCCTTTATTAAAGTGGATTTTAGTTAATGATAAGGTTAAGAAGTGGATTTTATGGTTTGTAAGACAACTTGAGGGGGACTTGTCCATTAACACTAGGGTTAGTCCTTCTTAACCAATTAAGGAAGAATTAGAACCCTAATGCAAGGCCCAAGTTACAAGCTTGATGTCTTGATGATTATTAAGTGAATTGATTAAAGGATTTAAACACATTAAGGGTTTAACACTTAGGATTAAAGTTATACACTCCATCCTAAGAGAAGGATGCAGGCATAACCCTAATCACAAAGCCTTAAAACCTTTAAGGTTTAGTCCTTGATTAAGAGATGAGAAGAGAAGACACAAAGATGACACAAAGGTAAAACTAATTGGGGACTAATAAAACCCTAATTGTTATCATGCTTGGATGTTCCTAGGGTTTATGAAGCTTGCAAGAAGATCTTCAGAGAAGCCACCAAGGAAGAAGCAGATGCAATGAAAAGAAGCAGGACAACTTGCTTCTCTTAAGAAGACAAGTTGCTTGAAGAAAGAAAATGAGAAGGGACATGAATGAGCAAGCTCACTCTAATACACAAGTAAAATGCAGCAATTAATGCATAAGAGAGATGAGAAGAGATTATGAGAAGTGAAGGCAAATTCACTTCTCCATGACTTACCACCTGAAAAGTTAGCAAAAGAAATGGAATGAAATAAAAATGAAATGAATGTAAAGATGAAAGTCAAAACCAGAAGCATGAACATGATGTCAATGATGCTAAGAGATGATGCAAACACATATCAAGAGTTGTGGATGATCATACAAGGATGAGGATGCAAATGAAGCATGCTTTGAACCATGAAAGTTCATGAAAGTTTATGAAATGGTATGAATGCATAACATGGCAAATGAATGATGCAATGATCAAACATGATTCTAATATATCCTAAGATATCTTATATGTCATGTGAATGCACAAAATGTCATGGCAAGTTCATGTATGCAAGCAAATGAGAAATGAATGCCAATGAAAGCCAAAATTAGGGCTTACATACAATATGCAATGCAAAATTCAAAATCAGAAGCAAATGACATGATAAAAAATTGAAAATGGGATCAAAGGTACCCTAACGGTACACACGTTCACTGCCCAAAGGAGGGGACCTAAGTCTTAACCTAATGGAAGTTATGACTTTCTCAAGTTGGCTAGGGTTTTAAGGCACCTCAAAAGGAAAAATGCATATCAAATTGAAAATGAAAGATAAATTCATGCCAATTTTATCCTAGAAACTACATGATATGTGGAATGCAATGCAAAAATAACCATTATCAAACTCTTCATGGTTAGGCAGAAAAGATTTTTCTAAGTTAGAACAAAAATATTGACTTTTAAGAACTTTAATTCCAAAGAAAAATGTCAAAATAAGTCAAGAACCAAAAAGAAATTTGTTTGAAGAGTTCGATAATGTTTCTAAATGTATTAAAATGCAATGTGAATTTTTTGGTGATTTTTAAATACCTAAATGCATTTTTAATTAATTAATCTTCATTAACTAATTAAAAATAAATATTTAAATGATTTAAAAATAATTTTTGATGCAAAAAATAAAAATAAAAATATTTTTAGGTTCTGAAAATTAATAAAAGATTTGATAAAAATTTTCAGAATTTTTCAATGTATTTTATTATTTTTAAAAATTCGTGGAAATTAAAAACAAAACAAATGAAATAAAAATGAAATAAATGAATAAATGAGAAAGTCAGCTGATCTAAAGGCCCAGATTCAAACCTAGGGGGGCGGGAGTTGACTACGCGCGCTAATGGACGGCTGAAATTCAAACCTCACTAATTATGATTAAACCCTAATCCTGAACCCTAATTACTTTCAGATGACCGGAACAGTGTTTCGGTCATCTTCTCCGGCCAACCAAACCTTCAATCTCACTCAAAACGCAAACTTAAGCTCTCTAATTCTCCAGAATCAAACATATAACAACCCTAAACATGAATCCAGCCCTAAAACTCATTTATTTTCACTCAAGAACAAGGATCAAAGCAAAACGGAAAAAACGCAGAAAATTTCAGAGGTTCAATACATGCTTAATACTTGACCATTTTCAAAACTAAACACATCAGAATCATCAGTGAATCATGGAGAACCAATTGGTAACTTAAAAACACGTTTCTGGAAAAATTGTTCTTGATGATACCTGAACTGAAGCTTTCGAAAATGGTGCTTTCTGGCCAGTTCTTTGCTTCAAACAAGCTCCAATGATCCTCCCCAAACGTTTGTGATGCTTAGCTGGAGTTTATATGGCCTCAAAATGAAAATGGCAGAGGTTCAGTTTGTGAAATGTGGAAATCGTGTTTTTGATTCTAGGCTTTTTAGGGCAAAGTGATGGTTGGGAAATGATCAGTGGATCATGGTGAGTTGTTCTGTGAAGTTTGTTTTGAGGTTTGAGGCTTGTGTGATTGGATTCAAATGAAAATGCAAAGAGGGAGGTTTTTGTGAACTATGGTGATGCTTTGGTTTCAGGCTCCAAGATTGTGTGAAATGTGATCCTTGAGGCATGTATGTGAAGCTGTGATTGGTCAGAGTAGTTGGTGTGGCTTAGTTTGATTGGTATGGCTCAAGTTGCATAAAGTCAACATTTGTGTAAGTGAAGGTATGGGCTGGTTCAGTCATGGTAAAAGGGTATGGTTCGAATCAGCTTGATTCAAGGAGGTCCATGGAAGTCATTTTTGGCAGCTGGCACAAGTGGATGAGAAGCTTTGGGTCATTTTGCAAATTCATGGAGTTTTGGCCCCTTTTTGATTTCTTAATGATCAAGGCATGAAAATGAGTGATTCTTTGGGCCATTCTGAGTTTTAGGTCATGTGTTATGTTTATGTAATGCTTAGAAGTCATTTTGAAGTTATGGAAATGCTTGCCATGTGAATTTGCAAGTTTCCCTCTTTGGTGTAAAAGTGAAATTTTAGTGATTTTGTCCAACTTTGCAAGGCCATAACTTTTGATCAAAAATGAATTAGATCAAGTTCTTGTACTTTTTGAAAATGGGAGGATCCAATCTACAACTTTCATGACCAAATATTTTTCATTTGAAGCATTTTTGAATCAAAAAGAGGAGGTTGAAAAACTTTCCCAAAATGGCAAATTTGCATTACAAGTCACTTTCCCAAAAAGGCAACTTTGCAAATGGCTTGAAGTTCTTCAATTTTGTGAACTTATAACATCTTCTAAGATCAAATAAAGATCATACACATTCAAAATGATGGAGAACACCCTTTGGTTGGGTTATTGGGGGCCTCAGATGCCCTGATTTTGCACTGACTTGCTCAAGAAGTCATCTGGTGATCAGATGCCTTCCCCATTGAATTTCTTCATGAAAATTTATATGCATGATCCTCATATCATATAGAGACCAATAGAAACAATAATGACAAAAAAATTTGGAGTTATGGCCTCTGAAACCAAAACCCTAATTCCAGGTCATCTGTGCAGTTAAGCCTGGCTCTGCTTCCATGCCTTTCTCAGTTCTTGTGATTCTTTGACTTCCTTGACCTTATGAGGATATAATATGATGCTTGAACATACATGGACCCTCTTGAGATGCTTGAAGACCTTTGGAGTGGCTCAAATGGCTCTTGGATTGCTCAAATCACAAACCCTAGGTGTAGATGACTTAGAAACAATGCAATGAACCAAAAATGTAATATGAGATGCTATGGTTGAACTTATGCAATATGAAAAGAAACACAAGCCATGGTGAAATGAGTGAGGGAAAAATTTGGGGTGTTTACACATGGCATACTAATTCCACCAAGTGCACATGATGCATATTCATACTTTTCTCATTCAATTTTCGTGCACTTTCTTTCACACTTTCAGCATTGCCTTCTTACATCATAACAAAGAGAATTAGAAAAAAAACCAGATCTGAATCTCTCTCATTCTCTCATTCTCAACTTTCTTGCATCCTTGCATTTTGTTTCATATCTCTTGATTCTCTTACATTCTCCACAAACTTCTTCCATATTCTTGATCAGTGAATCATATAGATCAAGAATCATCCACTCATTTAAGCTTAGAGCACAAAATTGGAAGCTTTCCATTTCAAAGCCACTTGTTGAGAAATCTCAAATCCAGTCCATTTCAAGGCCTTAGATGCATTTATTTTGCATCTAAGGAGTAAGAGGAGTGATTTGCACGGATTGGTTGGAATTCTATCTCAATATTTCAAGATCTCCATCTCAAGTATGGCTTGAAACTTTTTGTTCTGGAAATGAAATTGAATGGTTGCTTTGTGTTCCTTGATGTTCACTGATGATTATGCACTTTGTAGAATTGATTTTAGTGCATTGTAGTGAAAGATATGAGCATTTCAAGTTTCATGGTGACACTTTATTTTGCTCGATCTGGCCAATTCTTTGAGATTCAGTTGTTTTTAAGGTCATATTTGGATTCAGTGATGTTTAATTAGTTGATCTGGACTATTGTTTTTTCATTTTTAGTGAATTTTTGATACTGGTTTGGTCTCCGGTGCCGGAGCCCTAGCTCCGGTCACCGGAATTTGTCTTGTAATTAACCTAGGGTTTTATTGAAGAAGACAAGCCGTAGCCGTCCGATCTTCAAATCCAACGCACCATAGGAGGCCACGTGTCCCTCATGCTTGTTTCCATCTCCTTATAATTTTGTTTCTTGTTTTAATTCATGGTGTGATGCAGCACATGGTAGCTAGCGTGAGCCATCCAATAGCAGCGTCTCTGGCTGCCATCTCAATTAATGAGGTGATCAACTACAGCTCTTAGATTAATCCAGCGTCCCAGCCTTTTTCTAGCTTATTTCCTATTTTATTCAACTAAAATCCACAGCATTAAACATGTTCATGCGCGTTCTGGGCCTTCACCAACTGCTGTTCGCACCTCCCAGCTCCCTTGGCCCAAACGAATTCAACACAAGTCCTTGCTTCCTACACCTCTTTTTATTTCCTTTAATTTCTTTTTCTTCAATTTATTTTCATTTAATTCAGTTTCATTTTAATTCATATAAAATAGCTATAATCACCCAAAAATTCCCAAAAAACTCCTGAATGTTATTTTGTGTCTCTAATATTTTATCATATTTTTATTTTATTTTTTACATTGATCCGCGTGTCAGAATTAATTCTCCATTGCACCTAGCTTCTTTCATTTCCTTTCTTGACCAGTCTGCCTTGTTTAATTTCCATAGTCTTCAATATTTTGAGTTTTGATCCCATTATTTTTGCTTTGTGTTCCTAAAACATTGTAATTTTCATGTGATTTTTCTCTGGATTTTTGGAAATTTATTTCTTGAGTCTTGGTCTGGTAACTTGTGATGTAAGTTTTCTTCCCTAACTTGTGTTCTTGTCTCCATTTAACCTAGTTTTCTTCTAAATCTTTGCAAATCCTTTTGGCTAGTTGATATAACATGTTTGAAGGTCATTTGGTTTCAGTTGTGGAATTTTTAGATGGCTGGCTGATTTATTGTGGATTTTATCTTGAACCTTGTCCCGTTTGTTCTCCTTTGAACCTTTAAGTCCCTCATAAGCCTAGAAGGGCACTTGTGCCCATTTCTTCTTCTCATTTGGGGTTCCTTTGGGGTGTGGGTACTTTCCTGGTCCTAGGATAGGTCTTGTGTCTTCTGAATTTTTGTGTTTGCTTCTTCTTTAAGTCATTTGCTTCTTTAGGTGCTTTAACTTCATCTTTGGATTCTTTTTCTTCCATTTTGGCATTGTTTGGTCTTGTCCCTCTCTTCTCTTCATCTTGTTGGCTTCTTAATCCATTCTTCATCTTGTTTTAGTTCTTGTTGTGAGCATTGTGTTCATGTTTTGTGCATTTTGTTTTGCATATTTCATAAGTGTGCATTTGTTTTCATATGTATTCATGTTGCATCCTTTTGAGTCATAAGTCTCTTCTCCTCATTTCTTTGAGTTTCATTTGCATTGTGCATATGTTCATACCATTTCACTTCTGATTGCATGATGTTAGCATGTTATCTTGCTCATTTTGCTTTACTTGTATGCATACTAACCTTGCAGGGGCTATGGTAAGTGTGAGATGTGGGAATTGAATTCCACATCTCCAATTCTCATCTTCTCCTCTTATGTTTATGTGCACTAACCCTTTGTTGTTGGGATTAGGCCTTTCTCATCCCTTCTTCTATCTTCTTCTCTCCTTCTTCATTAGGAAAGAAACCTCATTAACCCTTAGGACATCCATGCATGTTAACACTTAGGATTATTTAGTCCCCCTTTAGAATTTTTCCTTTGTGATCCTTTTGGTTCTTCTTCTCTTCTCATCTCATAACTCCCTAAAAAAAACATTAATAAGTTTGAAGTGATGCATTGATCCATAGCCTTATCCCATGAGGTATGCTTGTAGTCTTCCCATCTTGGGATAGTACAAGTTTACCTTGTGATGCACAAGTCTGATCAAGGTATCTCCTTCATAAAAGAAAAGCATAAAAAACATTTCTTCATCTGTAAATACCAAAACACTTAATAAGTAAACAAGTTAGTGAGCCTAGGCCCTAATCTTTGGGTTCATGTTTTGGGGATCTTCTCCTTACTTGAGTGTGCTTGTTCTATTATTCCATCTTGGAATGTAGTGACAAGTGCACATTCCATTGAAGAGAGCTTGAGTTCACTTCCTTGTGACATACTCATAAAAGCTTCATAAAAACACAAACAAATAATAAGCGTCTTTCCTTCGGGAATTCTTTTCTCATCTCCCTCGCTCCATACGCGAACTTGCTCATACATGTCATCTTGCAAGACGGTTACGCACTCGTCGTCCGAGTCTGCAACACCTGAGCAATGGCATAGGCAGTTCAAGCCTTAATTCACAAGCAATTTTCCTTTTAGTACCCCTAGTTAGGGGAACTACGGCGTCTCTGATCCTCATTTTCCTGATGAGGTACGTAGGCAGCGGGGTAGGGCCCGTTCGAGCACAATCTTTATTTTCCCTACATTTTTCTTTTTGCTTTCTTATTTCAGTTCTTTTCCAGTTCCAGTTTCTTTTCATTTTCTTTTCTTTGCTACAGTTTTCATGCCCTCACCCTTTGAAACAGTTTCTTTCACAAGTGTGGATCCCGTCGGGTACGGCGGACGATCTGGGTGCTAATACCTTCCCAGGTCGTAACCGGCTCCCGAACTCAGTCTCTTTGGTTTGCAGGACCTGTGTCCTTCCTCTTTCTTTCTTCTGGTTTGTGCAGCATTACCATTCCCTTTCTTCAGGATAAAAATGTCTGGCTGGCGACTCTATTCTTTTTCCGCGCCACTTTCGCGTTTGTACCAGGATGGAAATCCGGGGAGCGACACTATGTTGAAAACTACCCCATCGTTGCATATCTTTAAATGAGCAGGTGTTGTATGTTTTTAATTTCAAGCATAATGTGGCATGCCTCTTTTATACCATGTTTAATTATACTCTGATGAAATGTTTGACATGTGCCTAAATGATTTAATTGATTATTTGGGAGTATAGAAATGGGGTGTTACAAGAAGCATCATCCTACCATGCCATTCCCGCACATATGTGAAGGTCAGAGCTAACTGGCACTTTGAACTCGACACCCCTTCACCAGGCGCGGCTGCACAGGAAGAGCAACAAGATGTAGGAATTGATGAGATGCAGCAGGCTATGGACGAGGAAGAAGCTACTCATATGCAAGCCATTGATTTCGCCAGCACCAGCACCAACACCTCCTCTAGACGTGTAGGAATCAACAACCCGCATTTATGGATGATATTATGGCAACAATCGTTCAGAGTTACGAGCTACATCAGAGGCATTACCAGGAGATGACCGAAAGGATGGGAAGGATGGAGCTTGCACAAACAACACATGGTAAGTGAAGAATGTGGGTGTGCACCTTCTTTTTTATCATATTTGATTTCATAAATCATGAATTTTACTAACCTTTTCAGGGGCTAATGGTAAGTGAAGAATGTGGGTGTGCACCTACATTTTACCTTCTTCCTTACCCTTTTAAAGCTTTCTCTTGTGTGATTGTGATAAGCATTTTATGCTTCTTTGACATTTCACTTTCTTTTCATCCCTTTGAGTTCTAATCTCATCTTCAATCCTTGAAGTGAGTTAGAATTAGCTTTTTTCTCTTTAGGATTAGAAAACCTCACTAACCATAGGATCTCCATTAAATAAAAACTTAGGGCAACTCTTAGTTTCCCTTAGTGTTTTTTGTTTTTCAACTTGAGTTCTCTCTCTCTCTCTCTCTCTCTCTCTCTCTCTCATCTCTAAACAAAATGAAAACACCTAATAAAGGTTGAGCTTTCTCATGCGCCAAGGGACTTTGCCATGGGGTACTTGCACATATTCCATATGAAGATGAGGTGTAGGATATCTATCATGATGAATAAGTCATAACATTAGGATGTTTCACAAACAACACTTAAAAAACACTTCTTCATCAAAAATACAAAAACAATTAATAAACAAAATTAGGATAATGTGTTTATGCCTTAATCTTTGGAACTAGGTTTGGGGATTTCCTCCATACCTTGGTGTGTTTCTTATCCATTCTATTTCGAGATGATGTAAGAAATACACATCCCATTGAAAGAGACTTGGATACATTCTCTTAGGCCAAATTCATTAAAAGCTTCTAAAAGCTACAAACCAACAATAAGCGTCTCTCCTGCGGGAATTCTCTTCTCATCTCATTCATTCCAAACGAAAGAAATTGCTCATACTTGTCTCTTTGCAAGACGGTAAACACACTCGTTCAAGGCGAGCCTGCAACATTTGAGCATATGCGTAAACAGTTCAATTCATAAAAAACACAAACAAACAGTTTTCCTCCCTAGTTAGGGGAACTATGGCGACTCTAATTCTCATATCCCATGAGATACGTAGGTAGTGGGATAGGGCCCATTCTAGCACACGTTTTATTTTCCCTATATTTCCCCCATTCTTTATTTTCAGTCCTTTTTCCAGTAGCAGTTTCAGTTCAACAACAATTTATTTCTCACCCTTTGAAACAGTTCAAGCAAGCGTGGATCTCGTCGGGTACGATTGACGATCTGAGGTGCTAATACATTCCCAGTTCATAACCGACTCCCGAACCCAGTCTCTTTAGTTCGCAAGAACTTGTTCTTTCATTCTCTTCGGTTTATGCAACATTACCTTTCCCTTTCCTTGGGATAAAAATGCCTAGATGGCGACTCTACCTTTTCCGCGCCACTTTCACGTTTGTAATAGGATGAAAATCTCAGGAGCGACAGCTGACGACTCTATTGGAGATCGAACCCAAAATACTCGGGTTCCCCTTTGAGAGTCAATCCTAGCGCTTGTCTATTTTCGTTTCTTTTGGAGTTTATCTGTTTGATGCTGTGTGTTTAGTTTACTGTTTTTATTTACAACTTTACTTTACAAATTTATTTACCGCTTTCCTCATTTACTTTCCATGTATCATTATTATATAGTGGATTGTCTGGACTGGTTTTCTTTGGCGGGACGGGGTTACTGAGTGAGGAACCCAATACCAAGGCTCGAGTGCACCCTATACTTTAGTGTGGACAGACATTGTACTTCTATGATATATCATCATGATGAATGGCGATGTGTTCCACACCCAGATTGCGAACATCTTGGAAATATTCTGTGTGGGGATTTCCTCCATTTTAGGTTACGACCTTGATAGTTATGTTCCTCTGGGGACCGATCATTGAAGACCTTAGTGGAAACAACCCTCTCTAGTGGTGACAATATAAGACCGCATTTGTTGGCAAACCCAGTCGCACCCGAGGGTGTAACACCCCAAAATTTACCCTCAATTTTTTCTATCTTTATTGCTTTTTGTTTCGCTTTCATATGCATTCTTATTAGTTCATTAACATTTGCATTCATGTGTACGAGCTCCTAAGACATGTGATCAATATCATCAGAAGGATTAGGGTTTCACACCCTATTTGTGGATTATCAGAAGAATTCAGAGTTTTGGCTATGCATCCATCAATGATATCATTTTATTATGTTCCTATCACTCGATTAAGGTTTACTTCCTTGATTAAGTGGTATTTAAGGATTTCACTTGCAAAGATTATACACTGATTCATTTGGCCTGTCACCAGGGGTTTCTTCATTAAGTTACGAGGCTATGCTTCACTTCTCAGCATCTCAGGCTATTTTTCTATCTCGACATCTCGAAAGCTATGGTTTCAATTCAAGCGTGTTTTTTCAATCACGATCTAGTTCAGATGGATGTTTGACCTTATAGTCAAACTATTAGGGGATTTTTTCAAGTGCAAGTTGTTTGTTTCGATGGTTTATTTTCTCAGGGAGTGTGCATCCAAAGTCAAGTTGTGTTGTGTGCTGAGTTTCATCAGATTATCAAGTTGTGATTCATAAGAAGTTTTGGGCCAGATTGTCTGTTCAACAGATCATTAATGGTTCAGTTGTGGATTTATTTTCACAGTGGTCGATTCAGATAAATTCAAAGTGATCCGGGATTTATTTCGTCAGAGGAGGATTAATTCGTAGAATTGTTTGTTTCAGTTGCGAGTTGTCTGGTGATGGTTGTGTTCGTTTAGCCGGTGGCATTTTATGGAAAAGTTTGAGTTTGGTGTTGGATTCATCTATTCCTAAAATCAAGTTTTCATCATCCATTTGTTCACCTTATCCATTTATTTTATTATCCATATTCATTTGCCATTAAAACTTTTTCTTTATATCATATTTTTATCCATTTTTAAGTCTATTTGTTTAAATCCATAAGTCATTTTCATTAGTCATTTATGTCCATTCTTAAGTTCCAAACCCATATTCAAATTACTCATATCCATATCATATTTTCATCATCAATCTCCATAAATTCATTTGTCATTAAAGCATAATTTCTAAACCATTTCCTTAGTTTCCATTTATCTATAGACTTATTAATTTACTTTTTTATCTACTTATCACTTATTCATTTGACACTCTTTACCAAATTTACCATGTAACAAAGCCCATTTTTCATGCCCAATGTCATTTTATCATTACCACCTTTATTTCATATAGCAAAAAAAAAGAGAAATCAATAGAACGATACAAAACAAATTTACTCCATAATAATACTACACACTAATGCTATACACAAGCCATGAGGAGATGACTCCACTCCAACAAAAGCCTCACGTCACCCACACAACCTTATCACACAAATTCCACTCAAATAATTTAGGTACAACAAACTCACATTATGTTTGAAAAACAGACCACGCACTATACCTCCAACGCACATCAGCAACAACAAAATCACGTACACAACACAAGGAAACAATTTCCATAAAATTCCACTACCACAATACAAAGACAGCTGACCATTCTACAAATTTCTTAACATTTTTCTCTCATTTTTAGTCTCAAAAAACTGCTCCTCACACTCACATAATTCACGTAAAAAAATGGAGAAGAGATATAACGAATTCATATATTCATTCTAACAAAAATATCCGCTCTCACTCACCATTCCTCACCCATTTTAACCATCCATTCATCTATTTTTCTGCATACTACAAATTAGACAACAACTTCATTTCTTCTCTCTCTCAACTCCAATCACAAATGAAAACTTTTAGGATCGAGTCCCCCTTAGTGTTTTTTCTTTTAAACCCTTGAGTCTTTCTCTTCTCTCTCTTAAGAAAAAAATCCAAAAAACATTTAATAAATACCATAAACAAAAACAAAAAAAAACATTCTTTAAAAGACTTGAACAAACAATAATCGTCTTCCCTTCGGGAATTATTTTCTCATCTCCTTCACTTTTAATGTAAGAACTTGCTCCTACTTGTCTCTTTGTAAGACGGTAACGCACTCGTGCCAGATGAGCCTTCAACGCATGAGCATAAACATAAGCAGTTCAAGTCTTAAAAAACCCCAAAAAGAATGTGGTCACCAGTAGTTAGCCGAACTACGACGGTCTGATTCTCACTAGGAGATACGTAGGCACAAGCGCGATGCTTGCCAACCCAAATCCCGTACTATTCAGAACTACTTGGACTCTGATTCTCATTGCGATGAGATACGTCAGGCTGAGGTACGATGCCCTCTTGAGTCCGTTTCTTTCTATCACCCATTCGGTTTTTTTGTTTCCTTTGTTCTCGTTCCTTTCCTTTCCCGTCCTTTCCATTTTAGCAACAAATATAGCTTTAGACGACTACACCCTTTGAGCAGAGCAGCAAGCGTAGATCCCATCGAGTATGTTGGACATGAAGGGGTGCTAATACCTTCCCTTAGTGTAACTGACTCCCGAGCCCAGACTTGGTTGCGGCCACCTCTTCTTTTCCTTTTCCCTTCAGGTTTTCTTTGATTGTTCTCCTTTCCCTCATCGGGATAAAAAACATATCGATGACGACTCTTCTGTTTATTTTCGCTGGGTTGATTTTTCACGTTGCGACAGCTTGACGACTCTGCTGGGGAATACCATGCCAGAGTATCTCTGGTTCCCTTAGCGAGTTAATTCTAGAGCTTGTGAGTTTCTGTTCTTGGGTGTGTATCTATTTTCTTTTATTTGCTTTATGTGCTTTATTTACTTGCTTTTTCGCATTTATTTTATTGCATTTACTTTACTGCATTTGCATTACTGCCATATACTGTGCTAGACTAGACTGTGCTGGTTTTTCTATTTTGTAGGTTCGGTGGTTATTGTGAGATGAGCCCATTACCAAGGCTCGAGTGCACCCTAGGTTTTTCGCGTGGACAATCACTTTGGCCTCATGGTATTTTGTCATGAGAGTAGTAGTGAGTTCCACACCCAGATTGCGTTCGTCTTTGAAGTATTATGATATTGGGCTCTTCCCTACTTCATTATAGGACCTTGATAGTTATGTTCATCTGAGGACCGATCATTAAGGACCTTTTTGGAAACAACCCTCTCCAGTGGTGACAGTGGCAGACCACATTCTGTGGAAAACCCATTCGTACCCGAGGGCCCACTAGGAACTTGCATAGGATGGTCTGGTTCTCTCGTAGGAACTTAGTCAAAGCAATTGGTCGTATGACGATAGTACTGTATCCCAAGGGATGAATGTACTATTGTTTCTCGATTTCAGTGCTTGAAGCTGGGGATTTACGGGGGATGCTTGTTTTTCCCGAACTCAGCTAAGACCTCCCTGAGTAGTATATAATGCTAAACCGATTCCCTGATTTGGTCATGAGACATTTCTCGGAGATGGTGGACGTGTTATCGCTATTCGGCTTTGAGAGTCCGTGATGTTAACCCGTAGTAGCACACCTGTGAGAGGGAACGACTTTTGACAGGATACCATAACCTCCATCATACCCGGTTTTCTGGCCTTCTTACAACGACATAGTTTTGATCCTGTTATATTCAGCCAGTTTCGTTATCAGTGCAATAGTCATCCAACATTTGTGGCAACATTGATCCCATTTCTTTGCATCTTTAGCATCATCATATTGCATTTGCATTCATCAACATTGCATATCATTTTCCAGAAAGCTCATCATTCCTTCTTTTTCCATGACCAGCCAGCTGATTTCGCAGTACTCAGTTTGAACAAGTGGTAATTGTTGGAAGACAAGAAAGTGTTTGAAGTAAGACTGAGCAGTGTCGTGGGGTAAAAGGTCAGATTGGAAGTCGTTGGTAGCTATGTCAAGAGACAATCTTCAGAATGTTGATCTTCCACCTGGTTTCACTTTGATGACCAATCCTTTGTATGGTCTTTCTCTTGATGAAGATCTTCCACAAGTGAACAAACTTACTCGAGCTCAGCCTATGCAGAGCCTGATCGTGAATCAGGGTGTACTTGAACAATTTATTGTCCAAGGTGGACATTCATCTTCTTCTGATGCTACAGATTATCAGAGTTTTGCATTCTCTATTCCAAACTTCCAAGGGGAAATCCCTGTGATGAAAACCAAGGATCCACGAACTATTGAGTCTGCTGAAAGGTTTCGTGTGTTGGATAAGAAACTCAAAGCCTTTGAGGGTTATGATGATTTTGGTTTTGACGCTTTAAACCTGTGTTTGGTGCATGGTCTTGTCACACCTCCAGATTTCAAAACACCGATGTTCGAGAAGTACGTTGGTGTCAGTTGCCCGAAGCTTCATTTGGTGATGTTTTGTCGAAAGATGACTTCCTATGCCCGCAATGATAAGCTGATAATTCATTGTTTTCAAGACAGTTTAAGTGGTGCATCCTTAAGTTGGTATATGGATTTGGAAAGTAGTCGTATCCGGTCATGGAATGATTTATCCAGAGCTTTCCTAAAGCAATATCATCACAACTTGGACATGGCTCCTAGTCGCACGCAATTGCAAAGCCTATCTTAGAGGAGTAGTGAATATTTCATAGAATGTGCACAGCGGTGGAAAGAATTGGCAGCCCAAGTGCAACCACTAGTTTCAGATAGAGAATTAGTTGAACTATTCAAGGACACCTTGCAAGGTCCGTACATGGAAAGAATTAGTAGCATCGGGACATCAAACTCCTCTGGTTTGATAATAGTTGGGGAACACATTGAGAGTTTACTCAAAATTGGAAAGATCCAAGAGTCTTTGAACATCCCAGCTAGTGAAGATGAGTTTGTTGTTAGCTCCCAAGGGAAAGAGGTGTATGAAATTAGTGCAGTCATGGCCAATATCGAATATTCTAGACCATCGTCTTCTCAGAGATCATCATTTCATGTGTCTGGCTACTTTTATGGATAATCGGCAATCCCTAGAGCACTATATCAGAAACCTTGGACTCCTCCTCGTCCAAATCTACAAGTTCATGGTCGAAGACCTCAGAATCAACTCCAAAGCCAACATAAGCCTCGTAAAAATCTGGAAAGAAGGAATGCTCCTCTTCATCTAGTCCCCATGGCATATAATGAGCTTTTTCCACATCTAATTCAGAGCTCATTGTCGCTCCCCGGATTTCCATCCTGGTACAAACGCGAAAGTGGGGCGGAAAGAGGTAGAGTCGCCAGCCAGACATTTTTATCCCGAAGAAACGGGAATGGTAATGCTGCACAAACCAGAAGAAAATAAAAGGAAGGACAAAGGTCCTGCGAACCAAAGAGACTGAGCTCGGGAGTCGGTTACGACCTGGGAAGGTATAAGCACCCCAGATGATTCGCCGTTCCCGACGGGATGCACGCTTGCGAAGAAACTGTTTCAAAGGGTGAAGGAATGAAAGCTGTTGCAAAATTGAAAATGAACTGGATAAGAAAAGAACTGAAAAGAAAACAAAGAGGAAAAATGTAGGGAAAATAAAGATTGTGCTCGAACGGACCCTACCCCGCGGCCTACGTACCTCACTGGACATGAGGATCAGAGTCGCCGTAGTTCCCCTCACTAGGGGTAGAAAATATTTCTTGTGAATTAAGGCTTGAACTGCCTATGTCAATGCTCAGGTGTTGCAGGCTCGGACAACGAGTGCGTAACCGTCTTGCATAATGACAAGTAGGAGCAAGTTCGCGGACGGAGCGAAGGAGATGAGAAAAGAATTCCCGAAGGAAAAACGATTATTGAAAGATGATTATTGTTTGTTTGAGTTTTTTTTATGAGCTTTTATTTGGTGTGGCACAAGAGAATGAACTCAAGCTCTTTTCTATGGAATGTGTACTTGCTACTACATTCCAAGATGGAATAATAGAACAAGCACACCAAGTAAGGAGAACTTATCCAAGACTTGTTTCCAAAGGCAAGGGCCTAATTTCATTGACTTGTTGGATTTATTAGGTGTTTTAGTGATTAAGAATGAAGAAGTACTTTTTATGCTTTTTCTTGATGAAGATGACTTCATGATCCGACTTGTGCATCTTGCTAGACAAATGCACTATTCCAAGATGGAATGAATACATATGCCCCATGGAATAAGGCTATTACACAAGAGGTCACTTCTTTCTTTATTAATATTTTTTAGGTTTTGTTTTGAGATGAGAAGAGAAAGAACCAAAGGGGAAAAAGGAAAAAAGTCTAAAATGGGGAAAGACTAATCCTAAAGTTGTCATGCAAAAGTGGTCCTAAGGTTAGTGAGGTTTCAACTATCCTAAGAAGAGGAAAGAAGAACCAAAGAGGAGCAAGAAGAAGAGGAGGAAAGAGCTAGCTAGCAACTTACCCCTCTAAAGGAGATAAGTTGCTCCTAAAGGGGGAAGAAAAAAGTTGCATCACATGATGGCATAAGGCACATCAGAAACACAAAGAGAAAGCAACTTAAAAAGAAAAGGATAAAGGGTTGAAATGTGGATGAACATCCACACTTCTCTTACCATGAGCCCCTGCAAGTGTTAGCAAAATCCAGCACAATGTTCATCAATAAAAACTCATGGAAATGGCATGCTCAAAGCTCACATCACAAGATCAAACAACATGTCACATTACGCACACAAGTATTTACGTGTCGAGAACATGGAGGCATGCATCAACCAGAAAGAAAATCACCCTAAACTAGCATGTTCAATGATCATATAATGATCCATGGCATTTAAAACAAGTAAGGGGATCAAACAAGCCCAAAACAACTCAAATATGGGATACTGCTTCAGTGTTAACTGGTTAACCAAAGCGTTAACCGGCTAACCAATCCAAAATTGCAGAAAAACAACACAGAAATAGGTGCGTTAACTGGTTAACCAAAGCGTTAACCGGTTAACACTGAAAAAACAGTAGCAATTTCCTGCAGAAAATTAGCTCAAACCAGCTTATTCAAATAATTCCACAACAGACCAGCCATCAATTGAGCATGAAATAAATGGATCAATTCACATTAATTAGCATCATCAAGCTCATGAACATTAGTACTTAGATCCGGCTACAAATCAACCAATCAATTCAAGCAACACAAGCAAATACACAAGCACGTGGTGGATCTAAAGCACAAGCATGCAAATAAGCTAAAACAAAGCTAGATCTGAAATTAACCAACCTACAAAGCTGAGGTATGCTTTGGTAGTTGTTGATTGAGCTAGAAATAAGAGATCTCGCGGAAAACTTTGAAGATCCGGTGCTAAGCTTCACACTCCGTGCAAAATAAATGCAAGAACAAGGTCTTGATGCAAAATTTTGGATCCAAAAGCACTTCTAAATCCCAAACCAGATCTGAATCACTAATTAAACCAGAAAAATGATGCAAAGAAGCTATGAATGGAGGTCTATTTCCAAGATCTACACACCTTAAGGCAAGGTTATGTGATCTTAAAAGAGGAACTCTTAGTGAATTTGGAAAATGTGGGAGAGAAAATGAGAGAAAAGTGAAAATTCAGAATGGAGAGTGAAAAAATGAGAGTGCCCCCCCTTGGTTTGGAGGAAAATGGATTAAATATGGTTTAGGGTTGGGGCCCAAAATTTAGGCTTGGGATCCAAAAAATATGGTTTGGCAATGTGATTAGGTTTTAGCAATGGAATTAGGCTTGGATAAATGCTCTAGATCCTTCTCTTTAATTCAAATGAATAAAAAATCAGAAATTTGGAAATTTGGAGCCAAAGCACATGCTAAATTTGCTGTTGGAATTCAAAATTCGCAGCCATTAACCGGTTAACCAAAGCGTTAACCGGTTAACGCCAGTGAATTTTGAATTTTCCCTCCTTTTGGTGGGAAACCTCAGGAATAACCCGGCGCCAACCTTTTTGATCTGATTTTGATCCTCAATCCTTTTTTAGGTCCTTGACCATGATATCAAACTTGTAACATGACTTGACTTTGACTTGTAGTGCTTTCCCAGATGACTGATCATATGCTTTATGCTGGAACATGCGAGTACTATGCCTCATTTTTCTATGCAATATGCTAAGGACATGACATGCTGATGATGATTATGATATGATGACAATGATAAGAAGGAGATGGCAAATTTGGGGTGTTACAACTGCCCCTATTCAAGCAACGGTTAATCTGAAAAGGACGGTAGAATGCTATCGACCGTTCAAGATAAACTGTAGTTGAATACCAAGAATACCGGAAATTTACACTCTGCTGGAGAATGCAAGCAATGGGAAATAAACCCAACCAAATGACGCTTTGGTGACTGCAGCGAGGACAAAGCAATCGAGCTCCTTCCAACCTGAATGGTTACTTTGGATAGAAAAACCCAGACAAACGAGTCTTCCTCGAACAAACCAATTACGCCAGGGACCAGACACATGAGCCCTCATACATTTTGCAATATATGATCTGAGACAGACGAACCTCCTTCAGATAAACCTGTTACGCCAGGACCGGTGATGCACTTAAGTCTGTGGGATAGACATGCATAATAAGGATAGACGCACCCTCTTCATATGTTATCCGTAGATATATGGTCTAAGACAGACGAGTCTTCTTTGAGTAAACCTGTTACACCAGGTGCAACATTAGGATTTGACGAACCCTCTTCACAAATCTTTAGTAGATAAGTGGTCTCTGAGACAGACGAACCTCCTTCGGATAAACCTGTTATGCCAGGACCGATAACCATTTTGATGTTTAATCCCACCGTCATGACTTCAAACCTCTTCAATACAGACGAGTATCAGATGATCATCAAAAGAACACAGACGAGCGCAAGAAGTCAATGATACAAACGAATATCAGACGATGATCTAAGAAACACAAACGAGCACTTCAGGCGATGATATTGACGAATATCAGCCACTGATACAGACGAATACCAGATATCCAATATAGACGAGCATTTGGAGTAGCAATACAGACGAGTACTAGAGAAATTGCCAAATCAACATTCATATGGATATAAGTCAACACAGACGAGTGGGAAGGATGATACAGACGAGTATTCATCAATGCGGACAACCTTCAAACAAATAACAAACATAGACGAGTGCTGGAGAACGCATACGAGCATCACATAAGTTCAAACACAGACGAGTGCCGAGCATCAAACGGATGTTACACATAGACGAGTGCCGAAGAATGTAGATGAGCAACAAATAGGTATCAAACACATACGAGTGCTAGGAAGTGCGGACAAGCATCACCATCATCTAGCATAAGCACTTTAATTGTCCTCATTCAACATAAATCGTATCTCTATGCATTCTCCGATACCAACATTTTATTATATAATAACATTTTCATCTTTCCAAATTTTCAGCAATAGACGTTCAACTTCGAACACAATTATCTCTTCCAATCATGACTTTCATCCAAATTATAATTCTTAACAGCACAATTCAAACATCCGTCTTCCTCTCGACATTATTATCATCTAACATCAGCACTTTAATCATTCTCATTACGTATTTATTCATTCTCCGAATACTTGTGCATTCCCTCTAATACCAACATTTTATTATTTTTCCAACATTTTCATCTTTATAAAATTTCCAGCAACACACGCTCCACTTCGAACGCAATTATCTTCTCCAATACAGACCTCCAAATCACAAAATTATATTCTATCATGAATATAAATTTGTGCAGATTCCAGAACTTCAAGAATCGCTAAAATCCGACTTACGAGTAAAAAGTTATCCCCATCACAATGGGACTGGTCAGCAATTTTCGTATGCAGAATTTCCAAAATCAGCAGCAGACCCAACTATTAAAACCTACTTATCTTCCTCATAATAAACCTCCTGAATGCAAATCTTATATGCAAATTGTAGGGAATTCTATAAGCTTTCCAAAAAGTCCAGAACCGCTTCAATCTGATTCACGGTTAAAGAGTTATGCCACTTCTAGTGACAGCTGCTCCAAGATTGCAAAAACCAGAATTTTGAGATTGGCGAACATAAGTTCTATCTCTCTCGCTCTTACTTCCAAGATCTACCAAGAATATTACTCTTCTTCCAACTTTGAAAATTACTCAACTTAATCCAACTACACTCAAAGCGAAACAATATACCGACTTGGTCTGTCAACTTATCATTTCCATCAAAATAAATCTTCCTCCTCAAACAATTCTCATATAAAATATACGCACTTCTCAAATTCGACCGATATGAATTCATGAGTCCATGCTCTTGCCGATCTGCAACAACATCTCTTTAACAACCTTGCACTCTTGCAATCAACATCAACTTTGAACCAACTTCGAGAATCCAACAACAGTCTGGGAGTCAAGATTCTCCCCCACTTAATTCCAACCAACACCTGCAGACAACGACTAGAAACTAACAACAAGTACCGAAAGTGTTTCACACACATGTCACATACTAAGGAATCAACAACGTTAGACAACATTGGCCAGACGGACCGACCTGCTCTGATACCACTAATGTAACACCCCATTTCTACCCGTCTTTAATTATTAAATCAGAGTTAAATAAAATCTCACAACGAACATGGAATCTCACATTTTCAACTTTTAAAACCGAACAAATACTTATATAATAAAATTCACTTCAAAACAACGCAACGGATTTCAACTTTATTAAACTTTAAACAATTTCAAATTCAACTTTAATTCGACTGACATCAAAACATTCAACTTGGTTCTTTTAACATAAAACCACTTGTAACTACTTCATAAACTTAAACAAAATCATAAATGCAAAACAAGCGTTTATCCCCACGAAGTGCTACGTATCAGAGCGACAAATACCAACTCGAATCTACTAAATACTGGACTCTTCGTTACCTGCAAGTCACCAACAAGTGGAAACATACAACAGAAGGGGTGAGATATCGAATAACATAAACAAAATTCGATAATCAATATGTAAACAGAATAATCGTACAAACTCACCACTTCACAGCATCAACACAATTACAATACATAACATTTATCAACATAGTAATTATCAGTTCAATATTTATCAACATAACTATCATCAATGCAACATTAATCAACATAACAATCATTAACACCACATTAGTCACATATCAACTTAACAACACAATAATGCAATGTGAATGCAACTCAACTTAATTATGCATGCGGTACCATTTGGAGCGAACTCCCAACTTAAAATATTGCTAGTTTATCAAGGCATCAAGGCATAAGCCTTCAACTTTCAACTTAAAATATTGCCAATCCAGGCCAACTTGAATCGAGCATAAGCTCCAACTTAAAATATGCACATGTATGCGAATGTATGAAGCATACAACAACAACAACCATTATGATATAATCAACCACATAACGACGTAACAAATTTAAACAACATAGCAACGTAACAACTTAACAACATGGCAACTTGAATCAACGTTGGTCAATAGACCTGTAACTTTAATAATCATCCTATAAATGGAACAACGCAACTTATAACAACTTCAACACCACTTCGACGTAAAAAACAACGATTTGCGACTTAATCGACTAAATTACTAAATTAATTATTTTAAACTCTCCAATCTACTATAAACAACTTATTCTATCTCTACTTTAAGTCTAAGATCAATTCAACTCGAAACGGACGCGAAAACAGGTCGAATCCTTGAAAATTGCATTTTTCCTCACCTAACCTGCTCATACTTTTCATTATTCTGTTCATCCTTAATTGAGTTTCTACATCAATTTTATTCTCAAAACTTCTACTAATATTCATCTATTAATTCCTATGATTTATTTTACAAAACCTATCTCCATCTACACGAATTTTGCAACTACGAATCATCAACAACACTGACAACATAACAACTTTCAACATATTCATCAGCAACACAACAAGAACAACATATATTTCATTAGATATCAACACGAAATTATCATCAACAAATCATATTAAAACGCAACAACAAATTTACCCGAAAACCCCAATCTACATACGATCATCTAGTCCCGGTTATGGAATTCGAACCCCACCCTTACCTTAATCGATGACCGTTTCGAATCTTCGATCGAATTTCCAACCCGTTTGCATATGTGGCCCTTTTCCTCTCCTCTTTCATCCATGTAGATTAGAAATACGAACACGCTGCCATTGAGTTCCTATATTGACCAAAATTCAGCCTTCATCACCACCAATCCCGTAACTACTATTTGACCAATTTCCAGCATGAACTTCTAAACGTCAAATGCGTTTTTCTCCTTCAATACAGAATTTATTGACACGAAATTATATATCAAATCGAAGGGAATTTTGTAAGCTTTCCAGAAATTCAAGAATCGCTTTAATCAGAATTACGAGTAAAAAGTTATCACCTATTTAGTGGAGGTTGTATCGTATGTGCGAAAATTAAGATATGAACATGAATCTTTCTTTCTCCTTTTTTTTCCCAAGCTATTTTCTCTCCTCTAAAACCCTTATTTTTCTCTAAGACTTTTTCCCTAATTTCCACGATTCCCTCTTCTTCTGTTACTTCTTCTCTTTTGACTCATTCTTTTATTCCTTTTTATTATCATAATAATAATCCAATAAAACAATTAATGGGCCTAAACACTGCACCCCTTTAATTGCTAATTCCGATGAAATCCACACCCAATAACCAACATGTTTCAATAATCAATACTATCACTAATAATATTATTTATTCGATTTTCCGACTTAACAACTTAATTTACCATAACGCTAAAAATCAATTAATAATTCGCGACTCATTATTTTCTCCCGACTTAATTAGATTATCTTCCAATATTTGACCAAATGGTCGAAGCACCTAAATAACTTATCCAACCATAAACGGGAGAATATTCCACATCAATTCCCACAACTCAATTAATTCAACTTTATCCAATGAACGACAATGCAACTTAAATCGACTCATTCAACTTAATTCAAACAAACTTAGCAACTTATCACAAACAACTTCGACAAAACATAAATCAACACCAATAACGCGAATATAATGAATTAAATAGTTAATTAATAAATAGAGCGTTACAACTCTCCCCCACTTAGGATATTTTCGTCCACGAAAATTCATCTGATTCAACTACTCCAACTACTTATTCCATCCAACTACTCAACTCTCATTTCCAAAGGCAACCCATGTATACCACAAACATTAATACATAACTTAAACACAACATATAATACAACAAAGCTACCAACATCGTTGTAATTCAGGTAATAACTTCATGACATTGCGCCTTTGTTGTGCACTCTAATTAATTGCATACTACAAAGTTTACTGAGTTTAACTCTAACTTACACTCACCAAAATCGACATATGAGCGAAGCCTTCAACTTAATCCTTTGGAATTCCGTTCCAACATGTATTCTAACTCTTGTAGTTACCGAATAGTTACAAATTAGATCCGTAAGATAACGCCTCTAAACATTCAACCAATTACAACTGCGACTACTTCCAAATCTTGGATAAAATATTCATATACTTCCATGAATTCCCAATTATCATCAACATAGACTACAACTTTACTATCTTTCATTAACATGTCCTCTAAAATACATAAACATCATTACAACAACATATAATATCTGAGTTCACTTAACTCCAACCAGATCAATCATTTTCTTCGCTCCCAACTAATCTAACAACTAAATCATCGATTCCTACTTATATGGACACTATGCTTCATAGATTTTTATCCGAGTCAACACCACAAAACAACTCTTCTTGTTCCAACCAAAACTCCACTTTAATACACCAACTTATAATTTCACTTCTTCTAATACTTGCAACTTAGATTCATACGGCAACACCTCTGAACATTCAACATAGATACAACCACGACAACTTCCAAATTTTGGACAATAACTATATACTTCATGAATTTCCAATTATTCTCAACACAACTACAACTTTACCATCTTAAAATAACACATCCTTCAAAAATCATCTTAACACAGTACATCATTAGGACAATATAAGGTGCATTGATACAACAGTTTCCACAAGATAACTCATATTTCGCTGCTTCTAACTAATCCAACGTATCGAATCATCAATTCTTACTCATACTAACACAAACTTTCATAAATTCTTATCCGAACCAACGCAACTAAAACAACTATCCATGTTCTAATCAAAATCACGCTTTAATAAACCCACTTAAAATTCCACTTCGTCTGGCTCTTGCAACTCAACTCTATCCTACATTCTTGACAATCTTGGTTTTACTTTACCATATACTTTACTTTTGAATTATCCCCAAGAAAACTTCAGGCCTCGTACCATTTAAATCATCACAAACAACATTCTCATTATCCAGAGTTCAACAACGAATTTCCCTTATAGTATTTAATCCCAATGCAACTTCATACCATCATTCCTAAATCTGAATAACATTATTATATATGATTCTCCATAAACAATTCAAACAATACTCAATTGCCCATCTCGACTTCAACTGATTTAACTCATTAACCATACTAGTCGGTATGGCACATCTATCAATCAATTATAATTTCGTCTGCTATCAACAATAAATTAAGGGTGATCAGTTCCTCAATTTGTCAATAGACATCCGAAAACCATAACGGTGGCATAAATAATCATTACTCAACATAATAGCGTACTTCAACTTGTGCCCAAAGTCCGTAAGTATAATGCTCCACCAACTTTCTACGACTTATCCACTTCTCCTTAGTCTCCAAAAATTCTGACTTCGTCAATTATACCAACGCATCCCAAAATTCGATAAACAATCTCTTATACACGCTCCAAGCGCAACCCAACTTTAAATATCCTTCTAATACCGGAGCAGCCACAACATCAACAGAATCCAATTCGGTTCGCTCCAATTACAACTCTCATCCAAGTTAAAAGATTTAACAACACTAATCAACTTCGGTCTTCCTCTCAACATCACCATCATCTAGCATAGGCACTTTAATTATCCTCATTCAACATAAATCGTATCTCTATGCATTCTCCGATACCAACATTTTATTATTTAATAACATTTTCATCTTTCCAAATTTTCAGCAATAGACGTTCAACTTCGAACATAATTATCTCTTCCAATCATGACTTTCATCCAAATTATAATTCTTAACAGCACAACTCAAACATCCGTATTCCCCTCGACACTATTACCATCTAACATCAGCACTTTAATCATTCTAATTACATATTTATTCATTCTCCGAATACTTATGCATTTCCTCTAATACCAACATCTTATTATTTTTCCAACATTTTCATCTTTCTAAAATTTCCAGCAACACACGCTCCACTTCGAACGCAATTATCTCCTCCAATACAGACCTCCAAATCACAAAAATATATTCTAACATGAATATAAATTTGTGCAGATTCCAGAACTTCAAGAATCGCTCGAATCCGACTTACGAGTAAAAAGTTATCCCCATCGCAATGGGACAGGTCAACAATTTTCGTATGCAGAATTTCCAAAATCAGCAGTAGACCCAACTATTAAAACCTACTTATCTTCCTCATAATAAACCTCCTGAATGCAAATCTTATATGAAAATTGTAGGGAATTCTATAAGCTTTCCAAAAAGTCCAGAACCGCTTCAATCTGATTCACGGTTAAAGAGTTATGCCACTTCTAGTGACAACTGCTCCAAGATTGCAAAAACTAGAATTTTGAGATTGGCGAACATAAGTTCTACCTCTCTCGCTCTTACTTCCAAGATCTACCAAGAATATTACTCTTCTTCCAATTATGAAAATTATTCGACTTAATCCAACTACACTCAAAGCGAAACAATATACCGACTTGGTCTGTAAACTTATCATTTCCATCAAAATAAATCTTCCTCCTTATAAAATTCTCATATAAAATATATGTACTTCTTAAATTCGACCGATATGAATTCATGAGTCCATGCTCTTGCCGATCTGCAACAACATCTCTTTACCAACCTTGCACTCTTGCAATAAACATCAACTTTGAACTAACTTCGACATTCCAACAACAGTCCGGGAGTCATGCTTCTCCCCCACTTAATTCCAACCAACACCTGCAGACAACGACTAGAAACTAACAACAAGTACCGATAGTGTTTCACACACATGTCGTGTACTAAGGAATCAACAACGTTAGACAATATTGGCCAGACGGAACGACCTGCTCTGATACCACTAATGTAACACCCCATTTCTACCCATCTTTAATTATTAAATCAGAGTTAAATAAAATCTCACAACGAACATGGAATCTCACATTTTCAACTTTTAAAACCGAACAACAACTTATATAATAAAATTCACTTCAAAACAACGCAACGGATTTCAACTTTATTAAACATTAAACAATTTCAAATTCAACTTTAATTCGACTGACATCAAAACATTCAACTTGGTTCTTTTAACATAAAACCACTTGTAACTACTTCATAAACTTAAACAAAATCATAAATGCAAAACAAGCGTTTATCCCCCCGAAGTGCTACGTATCAGAGCAACAAACACCAACTCGAATCTACTAAATATTGGACTCTTCGTTACCTGCAAGTCACCAACAAGTGGCAACATACAATATACAACAAAAGGGGTGAGATATCGAATAACATACACAAAATTCGATAATCAATATGTAAATAGAATAATCGTACAAACTCACCACTTCACAACATCAACACAATTACAATACATAACATTTATCAACATAGTAATTATCAGTTCAACATTTATCAACATAACCATCATCAATGCAACATTAATCAACATAACAATCATTAACACCACATAAGTCACATATCAACTTAACAACACAATAATGCAATGTGAATGCAACTCAACTTAATTATGCATGCGGTGCCATTTGGAGCGAACTCCCAACTTAAAATATTGCCAGGTTATCGAGGCATCAAGGCATAAGCCTTCAACTTTCAACTTAAAATATTGCCAATCCAGGCCAACTTGAATCGTGCATAAGCTCCAACTTAAAATATGCACATGTATGCGAATGTATGAAGCATACAACAACAACAACCATAACGACATAATCAACCACATAACGACGTAAAAAATTTAAACAACATAGCAACGTAACAACTTAACAACATGGCAAATTGAATCAATGTTGGTCAATAGACCTGCAACTTTAATAATCATCCTATAAACGGAACAACGCAACTTATAACAACTTCAACACCACTTCGACGTAAAAACAACGATTTGCGACTCAATCAACTAAATTACTAAATTAATTATTTTAAACTCTCCAAACTACTATAAACAACTTATTCTATCTCTACTTTAATTCTAAGATCAATTCAACTCGAAACGGACGCGAAAACAAGTCGAATCGTTGAAAACTGCATTTTTCCTCACCTAACCTGCTTATACTTTTCACCATTCTGTTCTTCCTTAATTGAGTTTCTACATCAATTTTATTCTCAAAACTTCTACTAATATTCATCTATTAATTCCTATAATTGATTTTACGAAACCTATCTCCATCTACACGAATTCTGCAACTACGAATCATCAACAACACTGACAACAGAATAAATTTCAACATATTCATCAGTAACATAACAAGAACAACATATATTTCATTAGATATCAACACGAAATTATCATCAACAAATCATATTAAAACGCAACAACGAATTTACCCGAAAACCCCAATCTACATACGATCATCTAGTCCCGGTAATGGAATTCGAACCCCACCCTTACCTTAATCGATGACCGATTCGAATCTCCGATCGAATTTCCAACCCCTTTGCATATGTGGCCCTTTTCCTCTCCTCTTTCATCCATGGAGATTAGAAATACGAACACGCTGCCATTGAGTTCCTATATTGACCAAAATTCAGCCTTTATCACCACCAATCCCGTAACAACTATTTGACCAATTTCCAGCATGAACTTCCAAACTTCAAATGCAGTTTTCTCCTTCAATACATAATTTATTGACACGAAATTAAATATCAAATCGAAGGGAATTTCGTAAGCTTTCCATAAATTCAAGAATCGCTTTAATCAGAATTACGAGTAAAAAGTTATCACCTGTTTAGTGGAGGTTGTATCGTATGTGCGAAAATTAAGATATGAACATGAATCCTTCTTTCTCCTTCTTTTCTCCCAAGCTCTTTTCTCTCCTCTAAAACCCTTATTTTTCTCTAAGACTTTTTCCCTAATTTCCACGATTCCCTCTTCTTCTGTTACTTCTTCTCTTTTGACTCATTCTTTTATTCCTTTTTATTATAATAATAATAATCCAATAAAACAATTGATGGGCCTAAACACTGCACCCCTTTAATTGCTAATTTCGATGAAATCCAAACCCAATAACCAACATGCTCTAATAATCAATACTATCACTGATAATATATTTCTTCTATTTTCCGAATTAACAACTTAATTTACCATAATACTAAAAATCAATTAATAATTCGCGACTAATTATTTTCTCCCGACTTAATTAGATTATCTTCCAATATTTTTCCTAATGGTCCAAGAACCTAAATAACTTATCCAACCATAAACGGGAGAATATTCCACATCAATTCCCACAACTCAATTAATTCAACATTATCCATCGAACGACAATGCAACTTAAATCGACTCATTCAACTTAATTCAAACAAACTTAGCAACTTATCACAAACAACTTCGACAATTCAACATAAATCAACACCAATAACGCGAATATAATGAATTAAATAATTAATTAATAAATAGAGCGTTACAGGAGTAACTCCCAAACACGACCTCTACGGGGATAACCACCTTCAGGCTCGGCTGAGGAAGAAGCTTGGTCAAGACTCCGGATGGGGAGAGAATTCTGAAAATTTCAACTCTGTGTGGAAATCAAGCGCACATCTACTCGCTAGGGAGGACACTATCTGAACTCTACTGGGGATAACCACATTTTCTCTCGTGAAGAAAAAACACCGCTTGGGGGTGACACCATCTCTGATTAGATTTGAAATTCTGCTAGGGGTCTCACTGCTAAAGCTCAGCTGGGGAGCATTCTCTGTTTGGGAAAGTGCAACATCGCCCTGTAAAACCTGCAACAACAGTATACACACAGGTTCCCCAGGGATTTGCATGGTATAATCTGTTCATCCATTGTCACCCGACACCCAAAGTTATTTAACAGTTTCCCTGCCATGTCAATTTTTTTTTGAAAAATCAACATGTTTCAAATGCAGTGTTCTTTTTGCCACAAATTCAGGACATTTTTGCAAACAAAGTAAACACAACACAACACGGCTTTATGACTGAATATTCATTCATTGAATGGCATATGAATAGGCAAAGCTTTACATCAGGAAGCAACTACCTGGAAAGAGGTAACTACCATAAAAATTGAGAAAAGAAACTATCCTAATGGCAATGTACACGACATTCCAATGAGTTTCCTTCCCGCTATGACCAACATGTCTTCAAGACTTTCTATTCTTGCATTTTCTTTCTGAAGAAAATGAGGGGACTGATTCCTATCCTTCTGATATTGTCAGACTGCATGAAACAGTGATTTGGTTCAGATTACCCGGATCGCAATTGTTCGCTTATTCCCTTGTTTTGCATGGATCGCCCCTTCGGGTTTTCAATCCACCGGGATACCCTTTTTTTCCTGAGCCGTCCGATGCGGCTTTTCAACTCAGCAGGTGTACATCTTTTCATTTATTTCCCTAACTTTTTCCCGATCTTTTTGTTCTATTTTTAGCTCGCCGGGATGCCCTTTTCTTGCTTGGACTTTAATTCTGTTTTTGTGTTCAACGGTTCTTTTTATGCGAAGTATTTTTTAGCTGCGTCCGAGTTAACAAGAGACTGGAAATCTTCTCCATCCATAGTAGTGAGCATCAACGCCCCACCTGAGAAAACTTTCTTAACTATGAATGGACCTTCGTAGTTTGGGGTCCACTTGTCCCTGTGATCTGAACCAGGAGGAATGATCCTCTTGAGTACAAGCTCTCCTACTTGATACTCCCGAGTACGTACTCGTTGGTCGAATGCTCGCTTCATTCTCCTCTGATAAAGCTGACCATGACAGATAGCCACTAATATCTTTTCCTTAATTAGGCACAACTGATTATATCGGGCACGTACCCACTCAGCCTCATCAAGCTTCACATCCATCATCACACATAATGAAGGAATTTCTACCTCAATAGGCAAGACTGCCTCCATGCCATACACCAATGAGAAAGGCGTTGCCCCAGTTGACGTCCTGACTGACGTTCGGTACCCATGCAGTGCAAATGGTAACATCTAATGCCAATCTTTGTAAGTGACAACCATCTTCTGCACAATCTTCTTAATATTCTTGTTAGTCGCCTCTGCCGCGCCATTCATCTTTGACCGGTAAGGAGAAGAATTGTGATGTTGAATCTTAAAGTCTCGGCACAGTTCTGCCATCATCTTGTTGTTTAAGTTGGAACCATTATCAGTAACGATTCGCTCGGGCACTCCGTATCTGCAAATGATGTCTCTTTTCAGAAATCTAGCTACCACTTGACGAGTGACATTGGCATAAGATGCTGCTTCAACCCATTTAGTGAAGTAATCAATCGCAACCAAGATGAAACGATGACCGTTTAAAGCAGTAGGCTCTATCTTCCCGATCATATCAATTCCCCACATAGAAAAGGGCCAAGGAGATGACATGACATTGAGCGGGCTAGGAGGAACATGCACCTTATCTGCATATATCTAGCACTTGTGGCACTTACGGGCGTACGAACAATAGTCGGCATCCATTTTTAGCCAATAGTACCCTGATCTCAATAACTTCTTAGCCATTGCATGTCCTCCTGCATGAGTACCGAAAGATCCCTCGTGGACTTCCTGCATTAACAGGCCTGCTTCGTGTCTATCCACGCTTTTGAGCAAGACCATGTCAAAGTTCCTCTTATACAAAACCCCGTCTGTGTTCAAGAAGAATCTAGCAGCAAGTCGTCTCAAGGTCTTCTTGTCATTGGATGATGCCCCAGCTGGGTATTCTTGTTTTTCCAGGAAAAGCTTAATATCAAAATACCAAGGTTTCTCATCAGACACTGCGTCTATAGAGAAAGCATAAGCTGGTGCGTCAAGCTTGGAAACGTCAATCCTGGTCACATAGTTCCAACATAAAACTTTGATGGATGGAGAAAGAGTAGCCAATGCATCGGAAAATTGATTCTCATCTCGTGGTATATACTGAAGCTTAACCGTTGTGAAGAACGTCAACAGTCTTCTGGCGTAATCCATATAAGGAATTAAGTGTTCTTGATGTGTATACCACTTGTCGGTAATCTGATTAATAACGAGGGCTGAATCTCCGAATATATCGAGAGTCTTAATCTGAATATTAATAGCCTCCTCTATTCCCATTATGCACGCCTCGTATTCCGCTTCATTGTTGGTGCAGCCAAAAGTTATTTTGGCAGCGAAGGGAAACTGAACACCTTCGGGAGTGATAAGAACAACACCAACTCCACGTCCGTTGATATTGACTGCCCCATCAAACATCAACTTCCATTTGGATTCAGGGTTTGTCCCCTCCTCCGGAAGTGGTTCCTCGCAATCTCTTTCCTGGAGGTACACGATGTCCTCATTAGGGAAATCAAACTTCATCGGCTGATAGTCATCTTCAAGCGGTTGCTGTGCAAGATAATATGACAATACACTTCCTTTGATGGCTTTCTGGGAAGTATACTGTATGTCATACTCTGTTAAGATCATTTGCCACCTTGCAACCCTTCCGGTTAATGCTGGTTTCTCGAAAATGTACTTGACGGGGTCCATTTTAGAGATCAGCAATGTGGTATGGGTCAACATGTACTGTCTCAGTCGGCGAGCAACCCATACCAAAGCGCATCAAGTTTTCTCGAGCAGTGAGTAACGGGATTCACAGTCGGTAAACGTTTTGCTAAGGTAGTAAATAGCATGCTCTTTTCGACCAGACTCGTCATGTTGGCCTAGAACACACTCCATCGACCCTTCTAGAACAGTCAAGTACATGAGAAGTGGTCATCCTGGAAATGGAGGCATTAGAATCAGAGGCTCCTGCAGATATTCTCTTATCTTTTCAAAGGCTCTTTGACAGTCCTCATTCCACCTGATCGTTTGTTCTTTTCTTAACAATTTGAATATTGGCTCGCATGTGGCAGTTAGATGAGATATAAACCGAGAAATGTAGTTCAATCTCCCTAAAAACCCATACACTTCTTTTTCTGTTTTCGGTGCAGGCATGTCTTGTATTGCTTTTACTTTTGCAGGATCTACCTCGATTCCTCTTTGGCTAACAACGAAACCCAGCAACTTACCAGAACGCACTCCGAAAGTGCACTTGTTTGGATTCAACCTCAATTTGTACTTTATCAACCTATCAAACAAGTTTTTGAGATTGACCAGATGCCCTTCTTCGTCCTGGGACTTGGCAATCATATCGTCCACATAGCATTCAATTTCTTTATGTATCATGTCGTGGAACAAAGTTACCATAGCCCGTTGATACGTTGCCCCGACGTTCTTCAATCCAAAGGGCATAACCTTGTAACAGAATGTACCCCACGGGGTAATGAATGTCGTTTTCTCCATGTCTTCCGGTGCCATCTTGATCTGATTATACCCGGAGAAGCCATCCATGAAAGAAAATACCGAGAACTGAGCGGTGTCATCTACCAGCACATCAATGTGAGGTAAAGGAAAGTCATCCTTCGGAGTCGCTCTGTTTAGGCCCCGATAATCGACGCACATCCGGACCTTGCCATCTTTCTTTGGTACTGGCACAATGTTAGCGACCCAAGGTGGGTGACTAGTTACAACAAGGAACCCGGCATCCCACTGCTTCTGAACTTCCTCCTTGATCTTCATAACCCTATCAGGGCTAGTTCTTCTCAGCTTTTGTTTCACGGGAGGACAGTATTCCTTTAGTGGTAGCTTGTGCTCAACGACCAGGCGAAGATATCCACATATTCACGTAGCATACCAATCAATTCCTTCTTTACCTCAGCCTGCAGATTGGCCCCAATCTTTATCTCTTTCCTTACATCTTCAAATCTGATGTTGATGATCTCTATTTCTTCATGATGAGGCTGAATGACCCTTTCCTCTTGTTTCAACAACCTGACTAATTCTTCCGGGAGTTCACAGTCTTCCTCAACCCCTTCATCAGCTTGGTAGATAGGATTGTCTAAGTCATGCATAATCATAGCAGGAGTGTTGTCACAAGAATCCGAATGATCAACACTGCACAAGTGATGTGCTTATTTCAGAATCGGGATTTTTTTATAAAGAAGACACAAACACATAAAAACACAGGAAAAAGAAAAACATTGCCATTTTATTTCTGTGAACAATTTTAAAATGAAAGGAAGAGAACACAATTTGCTTGAAAATGTCTTTTATTTCATAGAAAAAGTAAATGCATTAAAAACATGGTGGCCTTACAGACGAATCCATGCACCTTGGGCAGAGTGCAGGATTTGACATGCAGTATGATAAAAATGGAAACAAAGAAAATTACTTTGACTGCCAAGTAACTTGAACAAAATCTTCAGCAGACCAGTTCCGGAGCTCCTCCCCAGGTACGCATGGGTGAATCCAGTTATCCAAGTCACAGTCACTATCCCCATCTGCATCTGTTGCACAAACATTGTTGTAGTCCAGCATTCCACCACTAGTGAATGCTATGGGCTTACTGCCATGAGACCAACTGGACTGACCAGGTTGATATCAGAGACCAAACTTGTCATCCTTCTTTTCCACTTCCAACAGCTTGCCCCAGCCCTGGGCATTTCCGGATTGAACTACCTCCTTAGCTTGCTTGTAGGAGTAGATAGGAGTCCCTTCCTTCTCACTGCTCTGAACTGCTGGAGACAACGTACCGACATTGACCGTCTCAAAAGCTTGGCAAAGTGTCTCATGGATCTCCCCGTCCATTTCTACGTACTTGAAGGTCGACAGATGGCTCACGAAAATATCCTCTTCTCCGCCTACAGTAATAACTTGGCCGTCCACCACATACTTCAACTTCTGATGCAACGTGGATGTTAATGCGCCAACAGTGTGAATCCAAGGACGTCCCAGCAAACAGCTATAAGGGGGTTGAATATCCATAACAAAGAATGTACTCTTGAACACTTGAGACCCAATCTTCACTGGTAGCTCCACCTCCCCAAACACAGATCTTCGGGACCCATCGAAGACTTTCACAATCAAATCACTAGGTCGCAAGACAATGCCATCAACGTTCAGCTTCATTAAGGCCTTCTTAGGGAGCACGTTGAAAGAAGAGCCTGTATCTATCAGGACGTGTGATAGAACAGCGCCCTTACACTCCATGGTGATATGTAGGGCTTTGTTGTGATTGCGTCCTTCAGAAGTGAGATCACTATCTGTGAATCCCAACCTATGGCTTGCGTTTACGCTGCCTACCACAACCTCCAACTGGTTGACAGTTATCTCTTATGGTACATATACCATTTGCAAAAAATTTAGCAAAGCCTCTCAATGATCTTGGGAACACATCAGCAACGACATAATGGATATCTTAGACGGGGTCTGATTCAGCTGTTCAACCACCTTATAATCGCTTTTCTTAATTATTCTCATGAACTCTTCAACTTCTTTTTCAAAAGTGCCCTGACCGGCAGCAGGAGTTGTCACCTCTTCAGTTGCTATCTGTTTACCCTTAGCCTTTGTAGCAGCTTCAGCTTCAGGATCACCTCTAAGAGCTTGAGGAGCAAAGAGACGCCCACTTCGAGTAAACCCGCCATCTCCTCTGACATTCACAATAGTCGGGTCAATTGTCACCGCTTGGCTTTCCACTTTCTGGCCTTCTACGTACACATCCGAGCCATAGTGCCAAGGGATGGCCTTGTCATCAGCATGAGGGACTGGTCCCAGAACAGTAATGGTAACTGGACTCACTTCGGGAACATATATGGTCACCGGCTCTCTCCGGGCAGGAACTTCAGCAGGATCAAAATAAATTGTCATTGTAGACACACAATCACTTCTATTGTCAACTCTGTCAAACTGTAGAGACCCCTCGTCAATCAAACATTGCAGCATAGCTTTCAAATCCCCACAACCATTAACGGAATTCTGTAATACCTCAAAATTTGTCCTCATTCCTTTTACCTTGACTGGCTTACGTTCGCATTCATCTGCATTTCCCATTAGGTCATATCATTCTCAATCATGCATTTCATTGACGCCTCAGGCATGGGATCAATACCCTATGAAGAACCAGGTCATTCCATTAGTTTGTGGATTCTACTTCACTGGAGTTTGTTTCATGGACTATGGAATTAGGGTTTCACACCCTATGATGGTTATCCGATGAATTCAAATTTTGGGTTATGTGGCCATCAATAATTTCATCTTATTATGATCTTACCGTTTAATTAGGGTTTATTTACCTGATTCAGTGATCCTCGTGGATTTCATTCACGACGACTATTCATCATCAAGGTTGTTGATCTAGGTTTACTTTGTGAAGGTATTCATTCAAGTATGACATTTCCAAATGATTAAAAGCATGCATGGTTTAGGGATTATCGATTTTTGGATTCATCATGGCATCATAGTTCTAGAGATGTGGTTTTTGCTCAAAGGTTTGATTTGAGCTAAGGAAAAGTGCATTGTTTTGGTTTATTTGGAAAGAAGTTGTTTGAATTTATTCTTAACGCTCAGTTCTATGGTTCACCCTATTTTTGTAGCCCGTGTCTTTTCTAAGTCATAAATCTTGTTGTCCATTTTATCCATACCTATTTCTAAATTTAAATCATCATTCATTTTTGAGTTTTCTTCGTAATAACCTTTTTAAAACCGCTTTTCCTCCATCTATTCGAACAAAACTCGCATCCATTTATTTGAAACAAATCACTCAATCCGATTATCCCATTTGAATCCAAAGCCCATTTTTTGGCCCATGTTTTACCAATTATCAAAAGGGATTTTTTTTTCTTACATTCCATTAAAGTCACAATTTTAGGTCCATAAATATTTCTTATAGGCCCATTTCTTTTTCAAACCAAAAATTTTATTCATTAATCCATTTTGACTTCATTATAAATTTTAAAATTTCAAGCCATGTCATGCTTAATATCATTATACCTGAACCACTTTTTCCAGATTCCATTTTTTTTAAGATTTCACTTTTGATTTCAATTGTATCAATGTTAGCCTATTTTATTGTTTATTTTTTTTCCAGACCATTTTCAATATAATTACACCACAAATTTTCAGGTTGGTAGTAACAAGCCATAACAGAAAAAGTTTAACAAAAATAACAGGAGTTTAGTTTAACTAACATAACAACCGAAAATAAGTTACAAAATGGAAAATTAGTTATAACATAACAAATTTGAACCCTACCTAAGAAAGTGTGATTTTGCGGATTCGACGTCATAACCATCTTTGTCTTCATCAGTGATCAGATCAATTTGCAAGAACAGCAACAAGAACTCTTTGCATCACAAATCTTTAGAACTTTAAGAACTTCATCATCACCATAAATAGATCTTCGACTCGAATCTTCAACAGTTTCTCAGTCGCAGTGGCAACTTCATCGCTCTCTCAATCTTGTCATCGCCTCCAAATCAACGACTCAAGTGGTGTAGTTCTGCGGAAGACGGAGAGGAAAATGTGAGTCGATATCATAATTAGACAAATAAAGTGCAAGATCATCAATAGTGTATTAGAGTTTCATACCTGTAGCATCCTTCAGACGCATCGATTCCTCCAACTCACAGCTTAGATTTGCGACGTTCGCAAGGACTCGTATGAGTCCTATCATGTTCATGAGAAAGAAATGTGTTTACAGGTTTCGGATTGTGGTCGTAAAGGTATCTGGTGATGCATTCACCGACGAAATTGAAAGGAGGAGATGTCGACATGGAGAAGCGGGAGGCGAAGCTTCGACGATGGTTTCGTTGACGAGGAATGGGAGTCGCGTCGCGATGGTTGCCAAATAGAGGAAAGGTGTCGTCATGAAGTGTTTTCCGGTGAGTGTTATGGAGAGCAAAGTGGGTTTTAGCGCCGCGGTTGAATGAAGAAGAAGACATTTAGGGTAATTTTATTAGGGTTTCATGTTTCTGAAAGGTGGATCGGGCTCAACCCAAATTCAAGCCATGGATTCAAATTCAAATTCCCTGTTTTCAGTCTACACCACCCCTTGCGGATTGGGCTTCCCCTCGAAAATGCTATTCGGACCATAGCTTTTCCAACGTACACCCCCAGGCGCTGGTGCAATGGTTTGGGCTGGGGCCTTTATTTAATTTTCTATACACTCACATGGCTTATTTACCTCCTTTGTTCTTTGGGTTATTTAGGAATTTTTAAGTTTATTTTTTTTTCTTGTGAAAATTTGTTAATTAATTTTCTTACTAATTAATTTTTGTGGATTAACATTTAATCCATTTTGCTTATGATTTGTAATTAGATTTTTTTGTTGACAATTTTAATTATAGTTGTGAATTAATTTTGGATTAAAGTCCAAAAGCTTATTTTCTGATCGATATGGATCGACTTCGATTATGGTGGATATTCGCAAAGAGATTATGGAAGATAAGCATTTATTTTTCTTATGGGGATTACAAGACCTTGCTTGAGGTTTTTTTCGGATTTCTTTTATGTGAAGAATCGGCACTTCGATCAAGTAAGTAATCTCGATTCTCCACTTTTAAGCATCATTATAGTTGTATGCGGCTTAGGACCATATAGCTTAAGGTGCATATTGAGCCCTCCCACCTAAGGCACTGGATTTATTTGTGATTTTTGATGATATGTATCGATTTCGGAACTTAGGGATTAGGTTACGAACCATTAGGATCGTTTCCTTTCACTTCCCCTTAAAATCCACTTTTTTGCCCGTTTCGTCGCAATTATAAAAAATAGTTTTAGGTGGGATAAAATTCTGGAAAAATTCATTAGTGATCCTCATCCTCTTAATTAATTTTTCATATTTTTTGATTCCAGATTTGGGTGGTTTTAATAATTAATTTGGATTTTAGATCATAAGCTGTCCCAAAAAGGAGTGTTTTGACATAAGGGACCAAAAACAATTTTTTCCAATAGGTGTGAGACCTATTTTTTTTGTGTGATTAACCACAGGAATTTTTGACATTTTGATGCTCCTTAGGCATTTTTTTCATAATTTATGGTGCCATTTTTGATCTACTTTGTGGAGTTGTTTTTCGGCGATCATGTCTTGTTATCTCAATCGTTAAGTAATTGTTTTGGCACTTTGGTGCATAATTTTGTGAAATCCTTTTAGACCGTGCAAGCTAATAACTTTATAATTCCAGGGATTTAATTTCATAATTTTTTAAGCCATTTTGCTATTTTTTCATGTCACCTAGATTATAGGTTGAGTTATGTGTTTATTTGCTCCATAACCTAAATATTAGAAAGGCATTCATGCCATTGGCTTGAGAGACTTGTTGGTAACTTTTAGGAGTTGATTATTATATGTCACTTTTTGAACCATATTCATTTGGTTTGTTTTTGTGTTCCTAAGTGCATACTTATGTGAACTAATTTTAACTTAAACATGTTTCTCTTCTCCTCTAATTGTTAACATGAATTATGTGGAAATCATAAATGGCTATTCATGCACACTAATTGCATCTCATAACTTGTGTTCTACTGACCCATAATTATCTCATTCATATTCACATGTCATTCATTCTTAATTTGCATCCTTTATGATTTTACGCGATGTTTGCTCCATTTCTTCTCACATCTTCTTCTCCTTGCTCTATATGCTTACACCATTGCATCCATGATGGTATGCTCATTCATCCACATTCATAAGCATTCAATAATGACTTTGATACTAATTTCATGTATTAATTCATGCTTGTAAGCCATATGCATTCATACTTCATCCATAAACCCTAACTTGAATTTTGGTGAACTTAGGTGAACCTTTTGTACATAGTTTGACATAGTTTGATTTTGTGAGGTATCCTAGCATACTTAGGGACCTATAGTATGTAGATACTGACTTTAGAATTCATTTAACCTTTAGGTACCTTCACCTTTAGACTTAAGTCTTATTTTGAACCCTAGTTCCATTCTAGGATGTTTATGGTACTTAATCGCTTTTATGCTTTGATTTTACTTTCAATATGCATTGCCATGCTAACTTTTGTTTTGAAGGGGGGAAGATTGAGGTAAGCCTCACTTCATTCCTATCTCTTATGCATTATAATTGTGTTTGTCTTAGCACCTTGTGCTTTTCTCTTAGACTTTCCCTTTCTTTAGAGACAACTTAACTTCCTTAGGAAGTAAGTTAGTTTCTAATTCTCTTTTCTTCATTTCCTTTTCTTCCTTAGGATTAGAAAACTTCACAAACCATTAGGACCACTTGTAAATAAATACAAAAACTTAGGATTGAGTCTTAGTCCCTTAGATTTTTCCTTTTTTCAACTTGAGTCCTTATTTCTCATCTTCAAACAAAATCCAAAAACACTTAACAGATGCATGAAAAGATCCCTTGTGTATAGCCTTATTCCATGAGGAACTTGCACTCATTCCATCTTGAAATGGTGTAAGCTTGTCTAGCATGATCTACAAGTCTCATCAAGGGGTTGTCTCACAAAGAAAACGTAAAAGATACTTCTTCACAAAAGCAACAAAAACTCTTAATAAAGTTCAACAAGCTAGTGAACTTAAACCCTAATCCTAGGAAACCAGTCTTGGATAAACTCTCCTTGCTGGGTGTGCTTGTTCTATTATTCCATCTTGGAATTTAGTAGCAAGTACACATTCCATGTAAAAGAGTTTGAATTCAATTCCTTGTGCCAAATTCATACAAAACTCTTAAAAATCAAACAACAAACAATAAGCGACTTTCCTGCAGGAACTTCGTTTCTCACCTCATTCATTCTCAACGCAAACTTGCAACGACTTGTCTCATATGCAAGATGGTAAACGCACTCGTACCAGACAAGCCTGCAACACCTGAGCATAGACATACACAGTTCCAGCTATAAAAAACACAAACAAAAAGTTCCCGCCTGGTTAGGCGAACTACGTCGACTCTGATCCTCATTATCCCGATGAGGTACGTAGGCAGCGGGGTAGGGCCCGTTCGAGCACATTCTTTATTTTCCCTACATTTTCCCCATTCTTCCTTTCCATTTTCTTTTCCAATTCCCTTTCTCATTTCCATTCCCTTTCCAGTTAGCAGTTCATTTGTTCAGCAACACTTTATTTCTCACCCTTTGAAACAAACAAACAAGCGTGGATCCCGTCGGGTTCGGCGGACGATCTGGGATGCTTATACCTTCCCAGGTCGTAATCGACTCCCGAACCCAGATCTTTGGTTCGCAAGACCTTGTCCTTTCCTTCTTCCTTGGGTTTGTGCAATATTACCTTTCCCATTCATTCGGGATAAAAATGTCTGGCTGGCGACTCTACCTTTTCCGCGCCACTTTCGCATTTTTACTAGGATGAAAATCCCGGGAGCGACAAATTCGAACAACTCTCACAGTCAAAATCACAACCTGGAAAAACCTGCCCTTTCAACAATTTGTCTTTCACGACTAACAAGGAAGTCTTCACTTCATCCACATTCAAGATCAAATTCGACCTCTCGCCACCGTCAATGGCATTTATCATGGCCCCTCCATGATTTGGAATGGGGTTTGATGTAACATTTGGAGGCGGTGCGAAGTTAATTGCCTTTGAATCAATCAAGTCCTAGACCTTATGCTGCAACGCCCTGCACTTCTCCGTTGAGTGCCCGGGAGCTCCTGAATGAAATGCGCATCTTGCATTAGCATCATACCCCACTGAAAGCTCTCCAGGTAGAGGTGGTGCTAATGTCCTCAACTGAACCAAGTTCAACTCCAACAATCTCTGGAGCAGAGCCATGTACATCATTGGGATAGCCTCGAGCACCCTGTTAGCTGGATTAGCTTGTCTCTGCTGATATGGTCTTTGTTGATAGTTATTGCGCTGCGGCTGTTGCTGATGTTGCTGATGTTGCTGCTGTTGCTGCTGTGGCATAGGACCTGTGGGGATGGTGACAGCGGCCACCTGCTCATAAAATCCTCTGTATCTGTGGCCCTGACCTCGACCGTACACAACATTAGTCTCTCCCTCCCTTCTTTTTGGAGGTCCATTGAAAGCCCTTCTCACACCACTTGAGCTACTTGCACTAGTGTCTTGAATCTTTCCCATTTTCAGAAGAGTTTCAACCCTCTCTCCAGCTATCACGATGTCGTTGAACTTCGTTGCCGAACAAGACGCTAGTCTCTCAATAAACACCCCTTGCAGCATTCCCATGAACATATCCGTCATTTTATTCTCCAACAAGGGAGGTTGTACTTGAGCAGCAAGCTGACGCCACCTCTAGGCGTTCTCTTTGAACCCTTCTTTAGCACTCTGAGACATTTTCTGCAACTGGGTATGATTTGGAGCCATATCCAAATTATACTGATACTTCTTCACAAATGCCTCAGCTAAATCCTTCCAGCTTCAAATATTGACCCTGCTAAGCTTCATGTACCACTCCAAGGAAGCTCCTACAAGACTATCCTGGAAGTAATACATCCACATCTTTTCATCATCTGTATGCGCATCAATCCTTCCCACAAATGACTGAAGATGAGTTTTAGTGCAAGTTGTGTCGTTGTACTTATAAAAAGTGGGAACCTTGAACTTGTAGGGAATTCTCACCCCTGACACCAAGCCCAAATCAGTGATGTCAAACCCTAAAGAACTCTGAGAATGAATAGCACAAATCTGCTCAGCCATTTCTTCGAACCTTTATTAATGTCAACTCCTTGGCCTTCTGCCTCATTGTAAACACCCCAAATTTTCCCTCACTCATTTCACCACGGCTTGTGATCTTTTCATTTTCATAAGTTCAATCATACCATCTCATATTGCATTTTTGCTTCATTGCATTGGTTCAAAGTCATCTACATCTAGGGTTTGTGATCTGAGCAATCCATGAGCCATATGAGGCACTCCAAAGGTCTCCAATCAACTCAATAAGGTCCATGTATGTTCAAGTATCATATTATATCCTCCTAAGATCAAGGAAGTCAGAAAATCACAAGAACTGAGAAAGGCATGGAAGCAGAGCCAGGCTTAACTACACAGATGGCCTAAAATTAGGGTTTTGGTTTCAGAGGCCATAACCCCAAATTTTTTGGTCATTCTTGTTTCTATTGGTCTCTATATGATATAAGGATCATGCATACCAAGTTTGATGGAAAAATTCATTGTGGAAGTCATCTGATCATTGAGTAACTTCTTGAGCAAGTCAGAGCCAAATCAGGGCATCTGAGGCCCCCCAACATGGGACCAAAGTGGATTTTTCATCAAAATGAAGTTATATGGTCTTTATTTGATCATTGAAGTGCTTGGAAGTTCACAAATTTTAAGAAAAGTGGGCTAAACCAAAAGTTGCCAAATATGGAAATGACTTGTAATGTAAACTTTCCATTTTGGGAAAGTTTTTCAACCTCCTCTTTCTCAACCAAAAATGCTTCAAATGAAAAATTCTTGGTCATGAAAGTTGTAGATTGGATCATTCCCTTTTCAAAAAGTACAAGAACAAGATCTATTTCATTTTGGAACTCAAGTTATGGCTTTCCAAAGTTGGGAAAAATCACATAAAATTCACTTTTGCACCAAAGAGGCATTTTGCAAAATGGCATTATAAGGCATTCTAAAGGCTTCAAATATGCACAAATACTTCACAACATCCTCATGTGACCTCTAAAGATCAGATTTGTGCTTTGAAACATTGCATTCCATGCCTTGAACTTCAAGTAATTCAAAAAGGGCCAAACTTTCCCAAAATTGCAAAATGGATCAAATCTCTTTAGCCACTTGTGCCAGCTACAAAATATGAATTCCATGGACTTCCTTGAAGCAAGCTGACTCGAGCCATACCCTTGTACCATGCCTGAACCAGCCCATGCCTTCACTTACACAAATGTTGACTTTTTGCATATTGAACCATACCAATCAACATAGGCCACCAACAACTCTCTGACCTATCAAGGATTGATATGTGTACCAAAGGCAAGCCATTTCACATAAGCTTGGAACCTGAATCCTCCCACAACTCAGCAACCACCAAAACTCCCTCTTATGCATTTCTCTTCAAAACTCATCACACAAGCCACAAACATCAAAACAAACTTCATAGAACAACTCACCATGAACCACTGATCATTTCCCACTCTTCATCTTGCCCTAAAAACAACCATATCAAAAACACGATTCTAGCCCCTCCTTGAACTGAACTTCAGCAAACTTCCAAAAGAGTCCACAAAAGCTCCAGCCAAGCATTCCAGAAGCAAGAGGGAGTCAAAAGAAGGAGAAAAGCACCAAGGAAAGGTCCAGACAGTGCCATTTTCGAAAGCTCCGTTTCAGGTAACATCAAGAACAAATTTTCCAAAAATGATTTTTTAAGTTCTTAGATTGTTCTCCATGCTTCACTGATCACACTGCACCTTTTGGTTTTGAAAATGATTAAGTTTTAAGCATGTATGAAGCTTCTGAAATTTCTGAATAATTTTCCGTTTTGCTTCGAATCTTGTTGTTCATGTGAAATAAAAGATGTTTGATGGTTGAATCTTGTTTAGAATGGATTAGGGATCATTTCTGGACAAATCCAGACCATTCATTAGCGCGCCAGTCAACCTTTTTCCTCCCTACTTTAAATCTGGATCATTGGATCTTCATACTTTTCCATTTAATTAATTTTATTTCATTTTCTTTCTATTTAATTTGTGCATTTTATAAAAAATAGTAAAAAGACTTCAAAAATTCTGAAAATTTTTTATTAAATCTTTTATTAATTTTAAGAACCCAAAAATATTTTTATTTTTATTTTTTGCATCAAAAAATATTTTTAAATCATTTAAATGATTATTTTTAATTAGTTAATGAAAATTAATTAATTAAAAATACATTTAGGTATTTAAAACTCCCAAAAAATTCAGAGAACATTTTCAAACATTTAGAAACATTTACAAACTCACAAAACAAATTTCTTTTTGGTTTTGATCACACTTTGACAATTTTCATTTGAATTAGGGTTCTTTAATTTGAATATTTTTAACCCTAACTTCAAAAATTCATAACTTTTGATCCAAGTTGAGTTTATGAATAGTTTTTTTTTGCATTGTGTTATGCATACTTTCAAGCATCTAAAAACATTTTTGTTTCATTTTTATAATGCATTTTCAATTTGTTTGGCATTTTCCCTTTAGGATCACCCTTAAAACCTTAGGAACTTAGAAAAATCATACGTCCCTTAGGGTTTAGCTTCTGACCTTCCCCTTTGGGCAATGAACTTGTATAGGCTTAAGGTCCCTTTGATCCCATTTTCAATTTTTTATCTTACCATTTGCTTCTGATTTTGAATTTTGCATCTCATGTTGTACATAAACCCTAATTTGCATCTTCATTTGCATCCATCTTACATAAGCTGGCATACATGAACTTTCCATGACATTTTGTGCATCCACATGATATATAAGACATCTTAGGGCATATTAGAGTCATGTTTGATCATTGCATCATCCATTTTCCGTGCTTTTTGAAATTCTGGGATCAGGTACGTGATGTCGAATGAGATGTTTAAACACTTGAAGACTTGAACAAAACTTAAAGTGCAGGAAAATTAAACAACACAGGAAATTGTTAACCCAGTTCAGTGTATAACCACACTTACATCTGGGGGCTACCAAGCCAGGAAGGAAATCCAATATAAGTAATATTAATTCTAGACTTAAACCACTCAGTTTAATCTTTCACTTAATATCTACCCAATGCAATTTCTACCTAAGACACAACTTAGATATGAGTACCAACTCACTCCCCCTCAATCACACAGTGATATGTTTACAAGTTTAATAAAATTGAAGTCATACTTCAAACAAAACAGCTTGATCTTACTTCACAGTTTCAATCAAGACACAAATACACTTTTGCTTAAAAGCTCATAAAGTGATACAAATAAACAACCTACTATTAAAACACAAACACCCTATTTTGTCTTCTTAATTTCGTACTCTATTTTGAGAGTTTCTGTTGCTTAAATAGATGCTTGGATTTTGGGCTTTCTGTAGGTTATCCAATCCTGATACGCATGCTGTCATCACCTTGAATTAGGGTTTGTTACTTCCTTGATTCTAGGTGATTCAGTTCTTCTGTTTATACTGAAATCATATAACCAATCTCCCTACAGATGCGCCTTCTTCTGTTTTATCCATTCATAATTAATTCCAGGATGGGAAGGCAATAGGCAGCGTTGTTGCTGATGTCCCAGCATGCTTCAATGTTTGATCAAAAATGTAAGCCCCAAAGTCCAGCTTTGTTTGGGTGCCCACAACATATATGAATCTGCCCAATCCAGTTGCTATTGAGGAGGTATGGTTGGTAGGGACCCAGTTTACAGTCCCAATCCTATGCAGCATTGTATACTTCCTTGTTAGCAAGCTAACATAAAGTTTGCCCTTTACTGGCCAAGCTTTGACTTGATTGGCAGTGATGACCTTGCACACCTGGTTGTCAGTCTTCCCCAGCTCATTAGGTCCATCAGATTCTCTCCCTAGATAGTGGTTGATAACCCTAGGAGAGAATTCCACACATCTCCCTCTTACATACACCTTTCTGAATTCATCTGACTTACCATCAGCACAGTCCTCTTGAAGGTTGACAATAAATTCCTTGACTAGCAGCTCATAGCAAGGAGAAAAGTTTGACACTGTTTTGAATAAGCCAGCAGAAGAAATGAGATCAATTACCTCAGTGCACTCAAGTGCATTGCTGCTCAGCTCTCTTTCAAGTGCTACCCTTCTTTGGTAGAAAAATTTCCATCTGCTCACACTTGATACATGATGGAAATAAATATTATCCAGAGGAGCTTCTGGAACAGCAGAGGTGGACCTTGAAGGTGCTGGTTTCTTCTTTGGTTGGGATGTTGGGATATCCTCTTCAACATCTGAATCTGGAGGAGTGACAGCTTTCCTCTTTTGTGTATTCACCTTGTTCCATTGTTTGGTAGGACCAAAAGCAACTTTAGCTCTGTCCTTCTTTGGTGTAGGCTGCTTCTTTTCAGGAGTTGCATGTCCTGCAGTCTTCTTTTCCTTCCTAGTTCTGAGCCTTTTGGCTATGCTAGGGTCCACAAAGGCAATGATTTCTGTGTCAGAATCATGCTCTATGTCAACAACAGGAGGAGGTTGAGTAGTCTCCTCTTCAGCAGGTGGATCAACAGAGGCTTGATCATCAGTGGAGGCCTTGTGCTGGTCCTCAGATGTTTCATCATCATCATCAAAGGAGACCTTGTGCTAGTCCTCAGATGTTTCAACATCTATTGGGACATCCTGTTGAGCAGGAGTGTCCTCTTCAGCTTGATTTGATTGTTCTTCTTGTGGAGCTGGCATAGTGTTCAGGGGAATGGATATTCCACTCACAACTCTTTGTTCAGACAGAATCCTGTTCACAAGATCCTTGATTGAAGCATCCACATACTCAGAGGCTTTGGAATTGGTGTTTGAGGATGAAGGCTTCCCTTTGACTTTGCTGAATACAGGTTCCTTTGCCCTTCTCACATTAGGAGTTCTTGGCTTTTGAGCAAGAGGAACACTTCCTCTGATTTCGTCTATTGGAGTTGAATCCATAGGTACCACAGAGATGGGGGTTGCATGCACCACATCTTCTTCGTTGAGGATTTCATCAGAGAGGTTAGGGTTTTGATGTTGAGACATTTTCGAATGTGTTGGAGGAAGAGGTTAAGATTGATTGAGTTTGATGAGCTCTGAAAGTCAGCTATAGCATGCAATTTGTTTTGAAAGAATGATGAGAAGATGAATAGCTGAGAGCAAGCTGGTATTTTTATAAGAGCCGTTACTTGGAGAATTTTAAGGAGTGGAATACACAGAGGTCTTGACCATACTGGTGTTGCCATCTGGTGATCATGCCACACGATGTCATATGACATGTTGGCACTTCTCCATAACTGCTATATTTCACATAAACAGATTCCCAATTTACCCCTTAGGTTTTCAAATTGGGTAGCATCCAAAGCTTTAGTAAATATATCAGCCAATTGCAGATCTGTGGCTACATGTTCCAATGAGATCACTTTCTCTTCCACAAGATCTCTGATGAAATGATGCCTGATATCAATATGCTTGGTCCTGCTATGTTGGATAGGATTCTTTGATATGTTAATAGCACTTAAGTTGTCACAGTATAATGTCATGACATCTTGTGGGACATTGTATTCAGTGAGCATTTGCTTCATCCAAACCAACTGTGAACAACTGCTACCAGCTGCAATATATTCAGCTTCAGCAGTGGATAAGGATACACAATTTTGTTTCTTACTGAACCAAGAAATCAAATTGTTTCCTAGGAAGAAGCATCCTCCTGATGTGATTTTTCTATCATCAGCACTTCCAGCCCAATCAGCATCACAGAAGCCAGTGAGAATTGGTTCACATCCATGGGAGTATATTATGCCATAGTCACAAGTACCATTGACATATTTCAGAATTCTCTTGACCTGGTTTAGATGGCTAACTTTTGGATCAGGTTGATATATTGCACATACAGCTACTGCAAAGGCTATATCTGGTCTGCTAGCAGTCAGATATAATAAGCTTCCAATCATGCTTCTGTATAGGCTTTGGTCCACCTTCTCACCCTTGTCATCCTTTGTCAGCTTTAAATGAGTGGGGGCAGGTGTTCTTTTATGACTTGTGTAAACACCCCAAATTTGCCCTCATCCATTCACACCATGGCTTGTGATCATTTTCATATGCATAAACTCAATCATAGCATCTCATGTTACATTTTTGATTTACTGCATTGCTTCTAAGTCATCTGCATCTAGGGTTTGTGATCTGAGCAATCCAAGGGCTTCTTGAGCCACTCCAAAGGTCATCAATCACTTCAAAGGGGTCCATGTATGTTCAAACATCATATTATATTCCCTCAAAGTCAAGAATGTCAAAGAATCACAAGAACTGAGAATGGCATGGAAGCAGAGCCAGGATTGACTACACAGATGACCTAGAATTAGGGTTTTGGTTTCAGAGGCCATAACTACAAATTTTTTGGTCATTCTTGTTTCTATTTGTCTCTATATGGTATAGGGATCATCCATATCAATTTTCATGAAGAAATTCAATGGGGAAGTCATCTGATCAAGGGTTGACTTTCTAAGCAAGTCAGTGCAAAATCAGGGCATCTGAGGCCCTCAATGACCCAACCAAAGGGTGTTCTTCATTATTTTGATTATGTATGATCTTTATTTGATCATGGAAGATGTTTGAAGTTCACAAAATTGAAGAATTTCAAGTCATATGCAAAGTTGACTTTTTGGGAAAGTTTGACTTTTAATGAAATTGCCATTTTGGGAAACTTTTTCAACCCTTGCTTTTTGGTTCAAAAATGCTTCAAATGAAATAAATTTGGTCATGAAAGTTGTAGAATGGATCATTCCCTTTTCAAAAAGTACAAGAACATGACCTAATTCATTTTGGATCAAAAGTTATGGCTTGTCAAAGTTGGCTAAAATCACAAAATTTGAAGTTATGCACCAAAGAGGGAAACTTGCAAATTCTTGTACCAAGGCAATTTATGACTTCTAATTGATGTCTAACCTTTACACAAACATCATACATGACTCAAACTTCAGATTGGCCCAAGAATTTCTTAAGTTCCATGCCCTAAACTTTAAGAATTACAAAAGGGGCCAAAGTTGTGACAATTTGCAAAAGGGATCAAAACTTCTCATCCACTTGCCTCAGTTCATAAAATCTGATCCAAAAGCATTCCTTGATCCTTGCTGAACTCAACCATGCTCCTATCCTAGCCTGCCACTTGCCCATACCTCCAAGTACAACTTGCTTGACTTTTTGCAACTTGAAGCCATACCAATCCCACAGTGACACAACCACTCTCTGCCCAATCCAGACTTTACAAACACATCCCAAGGCTTCATTTTCATAAGACACACAAGCCTGAAACTCCAAGAACACAACATACTCAAAAATCCTCTCATTTTCAAAAGCCTTCGAATCTCTTGATTCAGCCATCAAACCTTCAAACTTTTTTCACCATTCAACTCCATAAACCTCACTGATCATTTCCCTGCCCTCATTTTGCCCTGAAACCTCCACAATCAAAAACACGATTTTCACATTTCATGAACTGAGATTCTGCAAACTCTCTCCAGAGGCCATTTAAACTCCAACCAAGCATTGCAAGCTTCTTAGGAGGTTCACTGGAGTGGATTTGAAGCAAAGAACTGGCCAAAAAGTCCCTATTTCGAAAGCTCAAGCTCAGGTAGCCATGGCATTTATTTTTCCAGAACTCTCATTTTATGTTATAGAATGATTCTACATGCTTCACTGATGATGCTGATGTGTTTAGTTTTGAAAATAGTCAAGTATTAAGCATTTCATGAACTTCTGAAATTTCTGAGTAATTTTTCGTTTTGCTTCGAATCTTGTTGTTCATGTGAAATAAATGATTTTTGTTGGCTGAATCTTGTTTAGAATGAGTTGAGGATTGATTCTGGAGAGTTTGGTGAGTTTTTATGGCGTTTTGAGAGAGATTGAGTGAGAGACCCGCAGGAGAAGATGACTGGAACACTGTTCCGGTCATCTGAAAGTGATTAGGGCAAGATTAGGGTTAATGACATTAATTAGGAGATTTTGAATTCCAGCCCTTGGATCTGGCGCCAAGTCAATTCGCGCGCGTGTCAGTTTGAATGCTGGCCCTTGATCTTGCATACTTTCATATTTTTCAGTTTAATTCAATTTTATTTACATTTTAATTCATTTCTTTTCTCCATTTTATTAAAAATAGTAAAAATCATTCAAAAATTCTGAAAATTTTTATGCAACCTTTTATTAATTTTCAGAAACCAAAAACATTTTTATTTTTATTTTTTGCATTAAAAAATATTTTTAAATCATTTAAAAGATTATTTTTAATTAATTAATGAGAATTAATTAATTAAAAATACTTTTAAGTATTTAAAAATCACCAGAAAATTCATGAAACATTCAAAACCATTTAGAAACATTGTCCAACCTTCAAACCAAATTTCTTTTTTGATCTTGATGTCTTTTGACAATTTTCCATGGAATTAATTTCATTTCAAAGCATTATTTTGATCCAATGTTCAAAAATTCATTTCTGCCTAGTCTTTAAGAGTTGGACTTTGATTCTTTTTGCATTGCATCTTGTATAGCATGTAGTTTATAGGGTTAAATTGGCATGAATTAATCTTGCATTTCCTATGTGTTTGACATTTTTCTTGACAAGGTACCTTAAAACCCTAGAAATCTTGAGAAATTCATATCCCTAATTAGGTTAAGAGTTAGAACCCCTCCTTTGGGCAGTGAGTTTGTGTAGGTTTAGGGTTCTTTTGAATGCATTTTCAAATTTTTATCTTGATGTTTGCTTCTGGTTTTGGTTTTTGTTTTGTACATTGATCATAAACCCTAATTTGGGCTTCCTTTTGCATTCATTTTGCATTTGCTTGCATACCATGACTTTCCATGACATTTTATGCATCCATTTGATTCATAACACATCTTAAGACATGTGGGAATCATGTTTGATCATTGCATCCTTCATTTTCCATTTTGTATGTCATTTGCATTCCATAACTTTTCATGTATGTTCATGGTCCTAAGCATGCTTCTCTTGCATCCACATGTTTGTATGATCATCCCCATGCCTTGTTTCATGTTTGTGTCATCTCATAGCATCATTAGCATCATACTTATGCTTCTGGTTTTGGTTCGCATCATGCCATTTCATCTCATTTTGCATTGCATTGTATTTCTTTCACTAACTTTTCAGGAGGTAAGTCACTTTGAGAAGTGAATTTGCCTTCACTTCTCAATTTCTTTTCACCCCTCTTATGCATCATTGCTGCATTTTGTCTGGTGTTTGAGATTGAGCTTGCTCATTCTTCTTCTTCTTACTTTCTTTCTCCAAGTGACTTGCCTTCTTAAATGAAGCAAGTTACTTTGCTTCTCTTTGCTCCTTTCATCTGCTTCCTGGTGGTTTCTCTGAAGATCTTGTCTTGTTAACCTCACAAACATTAGGAACAACCAAGCATGACAATAATTAGGGTTTTGATTAGTCCCCCATTTAGATTTCACCTTTGTGTCTCATTGAGTCTTCTCTTCTCACCTCATAATCAAGGACTAACCCTAGTGTTAATGGTCAAGTCCTCCTCAAGTTGTCTTACAAACCCTAAAAATCACTTCATCATCTTACCATTAACTAAAATCTACTTAATAAAGGTTTTGTTTTGTCATGAGTTTAATCCCTAATCATGGATCAAGTTGAGGAGCTTTCCTCAGCTTAAACATCCTCATCTATTATCCTTCTATTAGGATGGTGTAATGGGTCTGTTTAATCCTTGATTATGGCTTAATCTCATTACTCAACACTAAACAAAAACAACCAAAAACATCTAACTAATCACAAGTAGGTTAATGATCTTAATCCTACATCAAAGGTGTTTAAGTGTGAGAAGCTGACTTCACACTTAAGGTATTCTCATTACCCCTAATCAGAGGGAAGATGTGATGAGTTTACTAAATCCATTGGTTTAGGCTTAAGCTCATTAATTTATGACAAACTTTCAAAAGCAATAAAAGACAAAAAACACAAAAAACAAACAATAATCGTCTCCTTCGGGATTCTTTTCTCATCATCTTCATTCACAAACGAGAACTTGCTTCTTCCGTCTAATGCAAGATAGTTTGCACCTGAGCCAGACAGGTCATACACTTGAGCATAGACAAGTAAGCAGTTCACAAGTCAATTCATCTTTCAGTCACTTTGAGTCGAACTACGGTGTTCTGACTTCCTCATTGCACGAGAGGATACGTAGGCATAACTTAACGGTTATCGAACAAAAGTCTTTGTATATTCCCCCTCTTTCCAGCATCATTCTTTAAGCCTCATAATCTTGAGCATTTCACTCCTGTCCTTACACTGACATTGTATATATTACACTTTACACTTCTTTTACACAGACACCTGTACATCTTTTTCCAGCTCTTTTTATGCACAAATTGCACTGACACTACCCCTTTAGAACACAAATCTTTTAAGCGTGGATCCCGTCGAGTACGAAGGACAATCTGGGTGCTAATACCTTCCCAGGTTGTAACCAACCCCCTTTCTCAGTCTCTCTGGTTTGCAACCGTCTTATCCATATCTTTCTAGGTCTATGCAGCATTGCCTTTCCTTCGGGATAAAAATGCCTAGCTGGCGACTCTTTTCATTCCCCGTGAGTTCACTCCTGTGTGTTCTCGCATCATCCTTTCGCCGACCGTTCGCGTCTGTACCTCATTTGAGCTCAGCCTCATCTTTTGGGAGCGACAGCTTGGCGACTCTGCTGGGGACCCTTATACTGTAACCAGGGCTTCTGGTTCTTTTTGTGGGTTCCTCCTAGCGCTTGTTTGATTTATGTTTACTGGGGTGTTATGTGCTATTTGTGTTTGTATATTTATTTTGTTTATTGCTTTATGTGCAATTGTTTTATTGCTTTCCTTATAGCTTTATATACATCATAATGTCATACTGTTCTGGCTGGATCTGGTTTTATTGCTTTGGTGGGTGGGGTTCTATTGAGAGTTGAGGTCCTATACCTGGGACCTGAGTGACACCTAGGCTAGAGTGGTTCATGTTCTTTCCCATTCCATTTCGGTCTGGTGCGGGAATATGAAACACGGTTCAGATATGGGTTTCTCCTTGAGAACTCTGTGCTACAGATTTCCTGTAGTGCTAGGGCTATCTGGGAAGCCTGCTAAGTCTGGATGACCTTTATTATGACCTTCAGAAACTGAGGTGAATTAGAGGAGGATCTTTTATGGTTATTGTAAACATTGTACCTTCGGGTTAGAAGTGTTTACACTTCTCATAACTGATCCAAGTCTGAGGATCCTTGTTTTAGAACACCACCTGTGAGAGGGTTGGGCTGTTTACAGGTTTGCAGGTACCCTTGACCCCAGCATACCCTATTACTTTGTTTTGATTAAGAATACTCCATTTTTGGGACAGTTCTTGTGATTTTAACCCTGGACATGTGACTCTTTATTTGAGTCCCCCACCTTGGTTACTGGACTTATGAACCTCCATCTGGATTTCTTGAACATACATGGACTTATATCAAGATATTTGATCAAATCCAGCTTGATCACAAACCCTTGCATATCATTTGCATACATCATCATTTGCATCATTTAACATTTGCTTATTTGTTTTTCAGGGTATCCACATCATATATTTTGGCTTGGTTTTGACCCCTTTATCTGATTAGACCCCTGTCCACCAGCTATCTGCTACAGCCATTCTCACCAGTTGCCTGCTTCAGTCACCTGCATCATCAGTATTAGCCTGTCAGTGGCCCATCTTCTAGTATCAGTCATCATCATCAGCATCTGCTTCAGTTCTTCTTCAGCAACATGGCACCCAAGAAAAGCAACATCTCATATCATTTCTTTGAGCCTGAGCTGACTGGCATCAGGAAGATCCAGGCCCTTATTACTCCAGACCATATACCACTATTTAGAGAACATTATGGAGACATCCTTGATGTGGTTATGGATTTGGACCCTTCCCAGAGGAGCTTGATTCACACTTGTCTACAGTTCTATGATCCTCCTCTGAGGTGCTTCACCTTCCAGAATTTTCAGTTGGGACCTTGTTGGAAGAGTATTGATCACTGATTAGTGTACCTATCAGGGGTATTGTCCCCTTCAACCCTGAGATGGCTTTTCCCAGCAATGAGGAGGTGGCAAAGGCACTGTATTTGGAACCTGTTCTGATTGAGCAAAACATGACTACAAAAGCTGGAATTCCTGGCCTACACTTGGATTTCTTGACTTCTCAGGCCATCCTGAAGGCCTCCTCAGGAGAATGGAAGGCAGTCTGTGCTTTGTTAGCCCTCAGCATATATGGGGTTATACTTTTTGCAGATGAGCCTAGGTTTATTAGAAAGAATGCCATTCACCTTTTCATTTTGAGGAACCCAGTGCCCACCTTACTGGGAGATTTCTACTACTCTGTTCACCAAAGGAATGAAAAGCAAAGAGGAAGGTTGGTGAGATGCTGTGCTCCCCTGTTCCATACCTGGTTGCTCAAACACTTGCCCAAGACTGATGCATTCTTGAATCCTCATCAACAGAAGAATTGGGCTAGAAGACTCATTGCTTTGACCTCAGATGACATCAGGTGGTGCACTCAGAGCACCAAGGGCAGGGACATCATTACTAGTTGTGGGCAGTTCCCCAATGTACCTCTAATAGGAGTGAAGGGTTGCATCAACTACAACCCTCTGCTGTTCAAAAGACAATTGGGTTATGCATTGGTACACCCTCCTAGGACACAAGACTTGGCTGAAACCCTTTACTGTGAGATTAAGCCTAATCTAGCTGTTGTCAGGCAGGCATCCTGGGCTTGGGACAATGTCCAGACCAAAGGGGTAACCATTCTTGGGAGATGCAACAATGTGGCCTCAGCACAGTATCATGAATGGTCTCATGCCAGGGCTCAAATTTCTGGGATGCCCTTCACCATTGAGGATGCACCTGGGCCATCCACAACACCACCTCCAGCCACTGTCAGCTTAGAGGAGTTTGAGAAACTGAAAGAGAGGAATGAGAACCTGACTCAAGCTCTACAGAAGACCCTCTGGGAGAGGAGTGATGGTCGTATGGACATTGAAAGGTTGGAAAAGCTTAAAGTGGAGCATCTAGCCAGGATTGAGAAGTCAGAGGACTACATCAAGAAGTCAAGGGCTGGAGAGCAGATTTTGAAGAATGCCTGTAAGGAGGCTCAATTTCAGAAGGCCAGGACTGATTTATATCTGAAAGAGAGTCAAGCTAGGTGGGTCCGGATCACTGAAGCTCGTACTCAGGAAGATAAGAGGACTCAGGACAAGATTGAGCAGTTGGAGGCTAATGCAAAGGAGCAACAGGAAGCCCTGCTAGCAGCCCAAAAGGAGATCTCAGAATTGAAGCTTAGGGCTGGTGTAAAGAGGTCAAAGGACCAGGGCAGACACAAGAAGCTAACTGCTGCTATTGCCACCAGGAATCTTCTCATCAGGAACCTCACAGAGCATCCAGCTGATCCGGTAACTGAAGCACTTCTAAAGGAAGTTCAGGAGGATGAGTTTGGTCTTGGTGTCTGACTTTTGCTTGTTGTTGTTTTCATTTCATGTACTTTTCCTTTTTATGTTGTATTTTGACCCCTCAGGGGCATGTATTGTAAAAAAAAAAAAAAAAAAAACAACAAACTATGTACCATTCACTTTTTGTAATATATCCATTAGTTTGTTTCATTTGAATCTTTCTCTCCTAAGCAACATCAAAGTGTCTTCCTCAGGGGTCCGGAAAGGTCAAAACCAAGTGTCAAGCCGGATACCTTGGAAACAAATAAGCATACTGCATTGCATACTAACCTTTTGTTTTATTTTGTAGGTTTTTGTTTTGTTTGTTACTAACTCTGTTGTGGTTCAGGAACTATTGCTCGCCGTCGGGTGTTCCCACTCAACCGTCCGCACAGATATCCTACCCGCAACAACCTTCCGGGTATACAAATGGACCAGGTACAACAGGATCTTACAGAAGTCAGGACTCAAATGGCCAATGAGAGGTTGGAAATGAGAAATCAGATGACTCAGTTCATGGAAGTGATGAATGGTTTGGCTCAGAGCCAAGAAAGATTAAGGGCATTAGTAGAAAGGCAGACTCAAGAAGACCCCCATCTAGGGACTGGTGGAACAAGCAACAATGAGAGGGTGCAGCCTCATATCAATCCCCCAGTATTTGGGCCCCACCTTCATCCAGAGATCAACATCCCTGCTAATGTACAAGGGAATGCTACTACAGGCAGAGTACTACAAGAAGACCCCCAAGAAGATCAGTTCACTGTGATGGGAGCTGTGGATGAAGCCTATGACAGAAGACTAGATGAAATTGCTGAGAAATTAAGATCCTTGGAGTCTCAAAAATCCTTGGGTTTTGATGTCATGGACATGGGCTTAGTGGACGGGGTAAGGATTCCCCACAAATTTAAACCTCCGTGCTTTGAGAAGTACAACGGAACCTCCTGTCCACGGACCCACTTACAATCCTTTCTGGGGAGGCTGAAGGCATACACCATGGATGAAAAACTGTGGATGTTTTATTTCGAAGACAGTTTAACAGGAGCTTCGAGGGAATGGTACTCTCATTTGACCAGAGCAACCATCAGATGCTGGAAGGACCTGGCTGAGGCCTTCATTAGACAATACCAATATAACCTGGACATGGCTCCCAACAGGACCCTCCTGATGGGAATGTCCCAGTCATCCAGAGAAAGCTTCCGGGAGTACGCCCAGAGGTGGAGACAGCTTGCTGCTGCTGTCCAGCCACCCATGTCGGAAAGGGAGATGGCCGACATGTTTATGAACACCCTCCAAGGGACATACATTGATAGGCTAGCTGCCTTTTCTTCCACCAGCTTCGCGGAAGTAGTCATAGCTGGAGAAAGAATTGAGAGCCTTCTAAAAATGGGTAAGATTTCCGACAATGGTGCGAGCTCGTCCAGCAACCCAAGAAAGCCTTTTGTAGGTCCAAGAAGAACAGGTGAGACTAATGCTATCCATACCAGCAGGGGCAGACCCCAGTATGTTCATAGGTCAGTGGAAGCTGTCACTATTCCCGCTCCAATTCATCAACAACCAGCATACCAACCACAGCAACAACCCCACTACCAGCAACAAGCTCAGTATCCACCTCAGAGAAATTATAACAACAACAACACCAGCAACAACAATAGCAAAGACCGTTTCAACAGAGACCATCTCAGGCCAATAGGGTGATTGATCTGATCCCTATGCCTTATGCCGTATTATTGCCACAACTCCTGAAACTCAACCTGGTTGAGCTAAGGACATTGGCACCTCCAGATCCTGCCAGTCTGCCCAGAAATTATGACGCCAGCGCCAGATGTGCTTTTCATTCCAACGCACCTGGCCACAGTACAGAGAAGTGCAGAGCTTTGCACATGAAAGTACAGGATCTAGTGGATTCCAAAGCTCTAAACTTTGCACCCCCGCCAAATGTCAGTAAAAACCCTATGCCCAACCACGGAGGACCCAGAATTAATGCTATTGAGGAAGACAAGCCGTCTTTCTTGATAACCAGTGTGGGGCAGATTCGGACACCCCTGGTAGAGATTAAAGCTCAACTCCTTGAATGCCAGATGTTCCCCGGGTGTGAGCTCGGGTGCGGTTATTGCAACATTTCAGTAAATGGGTGTGATAACTTGAGAAGTGGCATAGATGGTCTCATCCAGAGTGGCCTACTTCAAATCACAACATCAACACCTACAAATCCAGCAATCTCCTTAACAAGAATTCCCGAGTCTTCTACAACTGCAACAACAATTGTTCCAAACAACTCTTCAATCTCATTAACAAATGCTTCATCTGTCACTTCAACGAACCAAATATCAACATCCGTCTCTTCTACAACTTCAACATCCATCCAGTCAACAGTGCCTCCTACAACCTCAACAACAAATAATGAAAGTGTCTCAACGGTTACAATATATTATGATCCTGCAAATGATTCTGCCTACAATTCACAAAATGCCACTCCTATCAGAGCACCAGTCATAATATACTATGATCCACATACTATCATAGTCCCTTCTGCAGCTGCTATCAGTCCAGTCACTATCACAGTGCCTGGGCCAGTTCCTTATGAAAACAATAATGCCATCCCTTGGCATTACGGCTCAGATCTATACTGCGAAGGGCAGAAAATCACTTTGGAATTATCAACTTCTTCGCCACAAATAGACAATGTGGGGGGAGGTGGAGGCTTCACTCGAAGCGGACGTCTCTTTGCCCCGCAAATTCCAAGACCCAATGCCGAAGCAGAAGCTGCTGCCAAGGCAAAAGGGAAGAGTATGGTGCAAGAAGAACAAGTTGCTAAAGAAGCTTTAAAGACCCCTTTTGATCAGGAGGTTGATGAATTCATGAGAATCATCAAGAAAAGTGATTACAAGATTGTGGACCAGCTTCACCAGACACCTTCCAAAATCTCCATTTTATCATTGCTAATGTGCTCCGAGGCCCATCGGAACGCACTACTAAAAGTCTTGCACGCAGCTTATGTTCCAGAGGAGATTACCGTCAATCAGTTAGAGGCAGTGGTTGGAAATGTCAACGCTAGTCATGGACTAGGATTTACCAACACTGATTTGACGACGGAAGGTCGCAATCACAACAAGGCTTTGCACATTACCTTGGAGTGTAAGGGTGCAGTTCTTTCTCATGTATTGGTGGACACAGGGTCATCCCTCAATGTCCTACCTAAGAAGGCCCTTGTGAAGCTGGAGTATGAAGGATTGGCATTACGCCCCAGCAACTTGGTAGTGAGAGCCTTTGACGGTTCTAAGAGATCAGTTCTGGGAGAAATTGAGTTGCCTATAATGATTGGCCCACAGACTTTCAAAACGACCTTCTTCGTGATGGATATACAGCCTGCCTACAACTGTCTATTGGGTAGAACATGGATACACGCCGCTGGCACCGTGACGTCAACCCTTCACCAGAAGTTAAAATTCGAGTGGGAGGGCCAAGTCGTTACTATTTGTGGAGAGGAAGATATCTTTCTTAGCCATCTGGCTACATACAAATACATTGAGTGGATGGGGAGATCCACGAAACTATGAGTCAAGGGTTTGAGGCCTTGAACATAAATGAAGCATCCGCTGTGCCTGGAACCTCAATGACATCTTATCAACAAGCCCGGAAGGTTGTTGAAGAGGGGACTGCCCAAGGCTGGGGCAAGTTGATGCCCGTAGAGAAGAAGGAGGATAGATTTGGGTTGGGTTACAAACCAACTCAACAAGATCAAGCAGAGGCTGCTAAGAAGCCCAATTTTGTTAGTGGGGGGATGCTCACCCCAGATGCAGTGAACAACTTGGAAGACGAGGATGAAAGCGACCGCAACCTGGAGAGCTGGATACGTCCAAGGATCCCGGGGAGCAGTATCTCAAACTGGTCTTCCCAGGAAATTATAAGAGTTACTCCTGCAGAGTAATTATTATTTCCTGTATTTTTAAGCATGCATCAAGTCTTGCATCTTGCCCAAGATGACAAGACTCATTTTGTAATCGGGCCATCTGTAATTTTGTGCAAATAGATCAATCAATGATAATCAGACATCTTTTGCAAATGAGTCTTCTTTTTTTTCTTTTCCGCTCACTGTTTTTTCCATTTTTCTTTTTGTACAAAAATAAATGGCAATGTTTTCAAAATGATAACTTCATTTCACTCTTTTTAAAAAGGATTAAAATCAATCACTAAAATGAACAAATTGAACCCTTATAGAGAGTGCCTTTCAGACCGCACCGACAACAGCACGGCTATGACTTCGTATGACTTTGACAATCCAATCAATCAAGCTGATGAAGGGGTTGAAGAAGAGTATGAGCTTCCTGAAGAGCTAGCCAGGTTGTTGAGACAAGAGGAAAAGGTTATCACTCCTCATCAGGAGGAGGTCGAAACGATTAATCTTGGTACAGATGAAGATGTGAAAGAAGTTAAAATCGGGGCCTGCTTACAAGACTCAGTGAAGAGACAACTGATTGACCTGCTTCAGGAATATGTGGATGTGTTTGCTTGGTCTTATCAGGATATGCCAGGGTTGGACACCGACATTGTTATGCACAAGCTGCCTTTAAGAGAAGATTGCCCACCGGTTAAACAGAAATTGCGCCGTACTCGCCCAGACATGGCAATGAAAATCAAAGAAGAGGTACAAAAGCAGTGGGACGCCGGGTTCCTTGCTGTAACTAGCTATCCACCATGGGTTGCTAATATAGTACCTGTTCCTAAGAAAGACGGCAAAGTAAGGATGTGTGTTGACTACCGGGATCTGAACAGAGCCAGCCCGAAAGATGACTTCCCATTACCTCACATTGATGTATTGGTTGACAATACGGCTCAGTTCTCGGTATTCTCCTTCATGGACGGGTTTTCAGGGTACAATCAGATTAAAATGTCACCTGAAGACATGGAGAAGACAACCTTCATCACACCTTGGGGCACGTTCTGTTACAAGGTGATGCCATTCGGACTGAAGAATGCTGGTGCAACATATCAACGGGCTATGGTGACATTATTCCACGATATGATCCATAAAGAAATCGAATGTTATGTGGATGACATGATTGCCAAGTCCCTCACCGAAGAAGATCACCTGGTGAATCTGCTGAAGCTATTCAAGCGTCTGAGGAAGTACCAACTGAAGTTGAACCCCAACAAATGCACATTTGGGGTGCGATCTGGTAAGCTGCTGGGATTTATTGTAAGCGAGAAAGGGATTGAAGTTGACCCTGATAAAGTCAAAGCTATTCAAGAGATGCCCGCACCGAAGTCAGAAAAAGAAGTTCGAGGGTTCTTAGGTCGATTGAACTACATTTCACGGTTCATATCCCACCTTACAGCGACCTGTGAACCCTTGTTCAAACTGCTAAGAAAAGAACAAACGGTCAGGTGGAACGAAGACTGCCAGAAGGCCTTTGACAAAATCAAGGAATACTTACAAGAACCTCCGATCCTTATGCCTCCAGTCGAAGGAAGACCTCTAATCATGTACTTGACAGTATTAGAAGAGTCAATGGGGTGTGTGCTGGGCCAGCATGACGAGTCTGGTCGAAAAGAGTATGCAATATACTACCTAAGCAAAAAGTTTACGGACTGTGAACAACGTTATTCACTGCTCGAGAAAACTTGTTGCGCTTTAGCGTGGGCTGCTCGCCGACTGAGACAGTATATGTTGACCCACACTACATTATTAATCTCAAAAATGGACCCAGTCAAGTATATTTTTGAGATGCCAGCACTTACCGGACGGGTTGCAAGATGGCAAATGATCCTCACAGAATATGACATCCAGTACACATCTCAGAAAGCCATCAAGGGCAGTGTATTGTCTGAATATCTTGCTGAGCAACCTATTGATGATTACCAGCCTATGAGGTTTGACTTCCCTGATGAAGACATCATGTTCATAAAGGCAAAAGATCATGAAGAGCCTGTTCACACTGAAGGGCCTGACCCGGAAGAAGAATGGACTATGATGTTTGATGGGGCTGTTAATATGAATGGTCGTGGTGTTGGTGCAGTACTCATTACACCTAAAGGAGTTCACATGCCTTTCTAGGCGAAACTCACCTTTAACTGCACTAACAACGAAGCTGAATACGAAGCTTGCATTATGGGTCTTGAGGAAGCTATTGACCTCAGGATCAAGACATTGACTGTATTCGGAGATTCAGCTCTGGTAATCAATCAAACCAACGGCAAATGGTACACACACCAGGATCATCTGATACCTTACAGGGATTATACAAGGAGGTTATTGACATTCTTCACAACAGTCAAGCTTGAGTATATCCCTCGGGACGAGAATCAGTTTGCAGATGCTCTGGCTACCATTTCATCCATGATCAAAGTTCAAGCTGCCAACTTTGTACCTCAAATTTCAGTGTCCAGGCTTGACAGACCAGCATATGTGTTCGCAGCAGATGTTGTCAAGGATGATAAGCCTTGGTTCCATGACATTAAGTGCTTCTTGGAGGATCAAACATACCCACCTGGGGCATCTTCCAATGATAAGAAGACTTTAAGGAGGCTTGCTGGTAGTTTCTTTCTGAACACTGATGGTTCCCTATACAAGAAAAACTTTGATATGGTACTCCTCAGATGCGTTGATAGAACAGAAGCAGACTTGTTGATGCACGAGGTGCACGAAGGATCCTTTGGTACCCATGCTGGAGGACATGCAATGGCCAAGAAATTGTTAAGATCAGGTTATTACTGGATCACAATGGATGCCGACTGTTGTGCTTACGCCAGAAAATGCCATAAATGCCAGATTTATGCGGATAAGGTGCATGTGCCTCCCAATCCTTTGAATGTGATGTCTTCACCTTGGCCCTTTTCTATGTGGGGCATTGACATGATTGGCAAGATTGAACCGACTGCTTCGAATGGCCACAGATTCATCCTGGTTGCCATTAACTATTTCACCAAGTGGGTCGAAGCAGCTTCATATGCAAACGTTACAAAGCAAGTGGTGGCCAGATTTCTGAAGAGAGATATCATCTGTCGATACGGAGTTCCCGAGCGAATCATTACTGACAATGGTTCCAACTTGAACAACAAAATGATGGCAGAGCTGTGCCGGGACTTCAAGATCCAACACCACAATTCTTCTCCTTACAGGCCAAAGATGAATGGCGCTGTTGAGGCAGCAAATAAGAATATCAAGAAGATTGTGCAAAAGATGGTAGTTACCTACAAAGACTGGCATGAAATGCTACCATTTGCCTTGCATGGGTACCGCACGTCAATCAGAACATCCACTGGGGCAACACCGTATCAACTTGTGTATGGTATGGAAGCAGTCCTACCTGTTGAAGTTGAATTACCCTCCTTACGGGTATTAATGGATGTTAAACTAAATGAAGCAGAATGGGTCCGATCCCGATATGAACAACTGAGTTTGATTGAAGAGAAGAGATTGACTGCAATCTGTCATGGGCAGCTGTATCAGAAAAGAATGAAGAAAGCCTTCGATCAGAAAGTCAGGCACCGAGAGTACCAAGTAGGAAATCTTGTGTTGAAAAGAATCCTCCCTCCTCATACAGACCACAGGGGCAAGTGGACTCCGAATTATGAAGGACTATTTGTAGTAAAGAAAGTCTTCTCGGGTGGAGCACTCATGCTCAGCACCATGGATGGCGAAGATTTCCCGTCCCCTGTGAATTCAGATGCAGTTAAAAAATACTTCGCATAAAATGACCCGCTGGACACAAAAACAGAATGTAAGTCCAGGCAAAAATAGGGCATCCCGGCGAGTCAAAAACAGAATAAAAGACTCGGGAAAAAATAAGGGAAAATAAACAAAAAATGTACACCCGCTGAGTTGAAAAGCCGCATTGGACAACTCAGGAAAAAATGGGTATCCCGATGGATTGAAAACCCGAAAGGGCGATCCATGCAAAACAAGGGAATAAGCGAACAACTGCATTCTGAATTCGCCTGTATCACCTACAACTTGGTAAACCTCGAAAGGATCAAGCTTCACTCAGAATCTGCCTTCTTCAGAAAGCAAGGCGAGGAGAACGACAAAAGTCATGCGAGTCATAGCAAGAAGGAAGCTCCTTGAAAGCGTCGTCAACATTGCCAGCATTTTGTTTCTCAATTTGTAACAATCTCCTCATTTTAGGGGATGTGTTTCTTTGACTGTATCTTGCCAATTCAGGGCACATGAATTAATAAAATCAGATTTAGCAGTCGTCCCCTGCTAGGTGATCGTCCTTCACCTTTTTGATGATCGTCCTTCATCATTTTATCCGATGGCCGTCCCCATCATTGATCTTGTTATCTGACATTCGTCCTGTGTCATGATAAATCTTGAGAGCAGTCGTCCCCTGCTAGGTGATCGTCCTTCACCTCTTGATGATCGTCCTTCATCATGCTCGTCCGATGGCCGTCCCCATCGTTGACCTTTTATCCGGCATTCGTCCTATGTCGCGATATTTTCGGCAGCCGTACCCTGCCAGGTGATCGTCCTTCACCTTGATGACCGTCCCTCATCATTATTTCATTTATTCTTTAACCCGATGGCCGTCCCCGTCGTGGCCCCTTTTCCTTTTCCTGGTGATCGTCCTTCATCAGTTTAACCCGATGGCCGTCCCCATCGTTGTTTGCATTACTTTATGAACTTGATGGCCGTCCCCATCTTTTTTCATTAATCCCCAGAGAATCTTACAACTTTACTTGATGGCCGTCCCCATCATAATCCCTCTTATCCCCAGCATGTCGGCCATCCCCGTCATTGCTTTATTTCCCGCACTTTTCCCAGCGTGTCGGCCGTCCCCGTCATTGCTCTTTATCCCCAGCAGTCGTCCTCTGCTCGACGGTCTTCCTCCGTCGCCCACACTTTATAATATACTTTATTTTCTTTTACAATCTATATCCCTTTTCTTCTTCATTCTGTGAGTGCAAATTTTGGACTGTCTTTGGTATTCAACCACAAGTTATCTTGTTTGCCTGTTAAGCCGTTGCTTACATCCTGCACAGCTAACTCATGTTTGAATAGGGGCAGCTGTAAACACCCCAAATTTGCCCTCATCCATTCACACCATGGCTTGTGATCATTTTCATATGCATAAACTCAATCATAGCATCTCATGTTACATTTTTGATTTACTGCATTGCTTCTAAGTCATCTGCATCTAGGGTTTGTGATCTGAGCAATCCAAGGGCTTCTTGAGCCACTCCAAAGGTCATCAATCACTTCAAAGGGGTCCATGTATGTTCAAACATCATATTATATTCCCTCAAAGTCAAGAATGTCAAAGAATCACAAGAACTGAGAATGGCATGGAAGCAGAGCCAGGATTGACTGCACAGATGACCTAGAATTAGGGTTTTGGTTTCAGAGGCCATAACTCCAAATTTTTTGGTCATTCTTGTTTCTATTGGTCTCTATATGGTATAGGGATCATGCATATCAATTTTCATGAAGAAATTCAATGGGGAAGTCATCTGATCAAGGGTTGACTTTCTAAGCAAGTCAGTGCAAAATCAGGGCATCTGAGGCCCCCAATGACCCAACCAAAGGGTGTTCTTCATTATTTTGATTATGTATGATCTTTATTTGATCATGGAAGATGTTAGAAGTTCACAAAATTGAAGAATTTCAAGTCATCTGCAAAGTTGACTTTTTGGGAAAGTTTGACTTTTAATGAAATTGCCATTTTGGGAAACTTTTTCAACCCTTGCTTTTTGGTTCAAAAATGCTTCAAATGAAAAAAATTTGGTCATGAAAGTTGTAGAATGGATCATTCACTTTTCAAAAAGTACAAGAACATGACCTAATTCATTTTGGATCAAAAGTTATGGCTTGTCAAAGTTGGCTAAAATCACAAAATTTGAAGTTATGCACCAAAGAGGGAAACTTGCAAATTCTTGTACCAAGGCAATTTGTGACTTCTAATTGATGTCTAACCTTTACACAAACATCATACATGACTCAAACTTCAGATTGGCCCAAGAATTTCTTAAGTGCCATGCCCTAAACTTCAAGAATTACAAAAGGCGCCAAAGTTGTGACAATTTGCAAAAGGGATCAAAACTTCTCATCCACTTGCCTCAGTTCATAAAATCTGATCCAAAAGCATTCCTTGATCCTTGCTGAACTCAACCATGCTCCTATCCTAGCCTGCCACTTGCCCATACCTCCAAGTACAACTTGCTTGACTTTTTGCAACTTGAAGCCATACCAATCCCACAGTGACACAACCACTCTCTGCCCAATCCAGACTTTACAAACACATCCCAAGGCTTCATTTTCATAAGACACACAAGCCTGAAACTCCAAGAACACAGCATACTCAAAAATCATCTCATTTGCAAAAGCCTTCGAATCTCTTGATTCAACCATCAAACCTTCAAACTTTTTTCACCATTCAACTCCATAAACCTCACTGATCATTTCCCTGCCCTCATTTTGCCCTGAAACCTCCACAATCAAAAACACGATTTTCACATTTCATGAACTGAGATAGTGCAAACTCTCTCCAGAGGCCATTTAAACTCCAACCAAGCATTGCAAGCTTCTTAGGAGGTTCACTGGAGTGGATTTGAAGCAAAGAACTGGCCAGAAAGTCCCTATTTCGAAAGCTCAAGCTCAGGTAGCCATGGCATTTATTTTTCCAAAACTCTCATTTTATGTTATAGAATGATTCTACATGCTTCACTGATGATGCTGATGTGTTTAGTTTTGAAAATAGTCAAGTATTAAGCATTTCATGAACTTCTGAAATTTCTGAGTAATTTTTCGTTTTGCTTCGAATCTTGTTGTTCATGTGAAATAAATGATTTTTGTTGGCTGAATCTTGTTTAGAATGAGTTGAGGATTGATTCTGGAGAGTTTGGTGAGTTTTTATGGCGTTTTGAGAGAGATTGAGTGAGAGACCCTCCGGAGAAGATGACCGGAACACTGTTCCGGTCATCTGAAAGTGATTAGGGCAAGATTAGGGTTAATGACATTAATTAGGAGATTTTGAATTCCAGCCCTTGGATCTGGCGCCAAGTCAATTCGCGCGCGTGTGAGTTTGAATGCTGGCCCTTGATCTTGCATACTTTCATATTTTTCAGTTTAATTCAATTTTATTTACATTTTAATTCATTTCTTTTCTCCATTTTATTAAAAATAGTAAAAATCATTCAAAAATTCTGAAAATTTTTACGCAACCTTTTATTAATTTTCAGAAACCAAAAACATTTTTATTTTTATTTTTTGCATTAAAAAATATTTTTAAATCATTTAAAAGATTATTTTTAATTAATTAATGAGAATTAATTAATTAAAAATACTTTTAAGTATTTAAAAATCACCAGAAAATTCATGAAACATTCAAAACCATTTAGAAACATTGTCCAACCTTCAAACCAAATTTCTTTTTTGATCTTGATGTCTTTTGACAATTTTCCATGGAATTAATTTCATTTCAAAGCATTATTTTGATCCAATGTTCAAAAATTCATTTCTGCCTAGTCTTTAAGAGTTGGACTTTGATTCTTTTTGCATTGCATCTTGTATAGTATGTAGTTTATAGGGTTAAATTGGCATGAATTAATCTTGCATTTCCTATTTGTTTGACATTTTTCTTGACAAGGTACCTTAAAACCCTAGAAATCTTGAGAAATTCATAACCCTAATTAGGTTAAGAGTTAGAACCCCTCCTTTGGGCAGTGAGTTTGTGTAGGTTTAGGGTTCTTTTGAATGCATTTTCAAATTTTTATCTTGATGTTTGCTTCTGGTTTTTGTTTTTGTTTTGTACATTGATCATAAACCCTAATTTGGGCTTCCTTTTGCATTCATCTTGCATTTGCTTGCATACCATGACTTGCCATGACATTTTATGCATCCATTTGATTTATAACACATCTTAAGACATGTGGGAATCATGTTTGATCATTGCATCCTTCATTTGCCATTTTGTATGTCATTTGCATTCCATAACTTTTCATGTATGTTCATGGTCCTAAGCATGCTTCTCTTGCATCCACATGTTTGTATGATCATCCCCATGCCTTGTTTCATGTTTGTGTCATCTCATAGCATCATTAGCATCATACTTATGCTTCTGGTTTTGGTTTGCATCATGCCATTTCATCTCATTTTGCATTGCATTGTATTTCTTTCACTAACTTTTCAGGAGGTAAGTCACTTTGAGAAGTGAATTTGCCTTCACTTCTCAATTTCTTTTCACCCCTCTTATGCATCATTGCTGCATTTTGTCTGGTGTTTGAGATTGATCTTGCTCATTCTTCTTCTTCTTACTTTCTTTCTCCAAGTGTCTTGCCTTCTTAAATGAAGCAAGTTACTTTGCTTCTCTTTGCTCCTTTCATCTGCTTCCTGGTGGTTTCTCTGAAGATCTTTTCTTATTAACCTCACAAACCTTAGGAACAACCAAGCATGACAATAATTAGGGTTTTGATTAGTCCCCCATTTAGATTTCACCTTTGTGTCTCATTGAGTCTTCTCTTCTCACCTCATAATCAAGGACTAACCCTAGTGTTAATGGACAAGTCCTCCTCAAGTTGTCTTACAAACCCTAAAAATCACTTTATCATCTTACCATTAACTAAAATCTACTTAATAAAGGTTTTGTTTTTTCATGAATTTAATCCCTAATCATGGATTAAGTTGAGGAGCTTTCCTCAGCTTAAACATCCTCATCTATTATCCTTCTATTAGGATGGTGTAATGGGTCTGTTTAATCCTTGATTATGGCTTAATCTCATTACTCAACACTAAACAAAAACAACCAAAAACATCTAACTAATCACAAGTAGGTTAATGATCTTAATCCTACATCAAAGGTGTTTAAGTGTGAGAAGCTGACTTCACACTTAAGGTATTCTCATTACCCCTAATCAGAGGGAAGATGTGATGAGTTTACTAAATCCATTGGTTTAGGCTTAAGCTCATTAACTTATGACAAACTTTCAAAAGCAATAAAAGACTGAAAACACAAAAAACAAACAATAATCGTCTCCTTCGGGATTCTTTTCTCGTCATCTTCATTCACAAACGAGAACTTGCTTCTTCCGTCTAATGCAAGACAGTTTGCACCTGAGCCAGACAGGTCATACACTTGAGCATAAACAAGTAAGCAGTTCACAAGTCAATTCATCTTTCAGTCTCTTTGGGTCGAACTACGGTGTTCTGACTTCCTCATTGCACGAGAGGATACGTAGGCATAACTTAACAGTTATCGAACAAAAGTCTCTGTATATTCCCCCTCTTTCCAGCTTCATTCTTTAGCCTCATGATCTTGAGCATCTTATTCCTGTTCTTACACTGACACTGTATATATCTCACTTTACACTTCTTTTACACAGACACCTGTACATCTTTTTCCAGCTCTTTTTATGCACAAATTGCACTGACACTACCCCTTTAGAACACAAATCTTTTAAGCGTGGATCCCGTCGAGTACAATGGACAATCTGGGTGCTAATACTTTCCCAGGTTGTAACCAACCCCCTTTCTCAGTCTCTCTGGTTCGCAACCTTCTTATCCATATCTTTCTAGGTCTATGCAGCATTGCCTTTCCTTCGGGATAAAAATGCCTAGCTGGCGACTCTTTTCATTCCCCGTGAGTTCACTCCTGTGTGTTCTCGCATCATCCTTTCGCCGACCGTTCGCGTCTGTACCTCATTTGAGCTCAGCCTCATCTTTTGGGAGCGACAACTTGCACTATCCATCCCAAACTTCTTCACAGTGTTCTTGGCATACTTGCTTTGGGATATGAACATTGAATCTTCCATCTGCTTGATTTGCAGTCCAAGAAAGTAGGCTCGTTCTCCTACTAGGCTCATCTCAAATTCAGATTCCATTTTAGTGACAAAATGTTTAACCATCTTGTCTGACATCCCACCAAAGACAATGTCATCAACATATATTTGAGCAATCATGACATTTCCTTCTTCATCCTTCACAAACAAGGTTTTGTCTATTCCACCTTTTTTGTATCCTTGTTTTGTGAGAAAAGTAGTCAGCCTTTCATACCATGCTCTTGGGGCTTGCTTCAGTCCATAAAGAGCTTTCCTTAGTTTGTACACATGGTTTGGACAGCTTGGATCAACAAATCCCTTAGGTTGTTCTACATATACCTCTTCATTAAGATATCCATTTAGAAAGGCACTTTTCACATCCATTTGAAATAGCTTGAACTTCAGAATACAAACAATTCCTAAAAGTAGTCTAATTGATTCAAGCCTTGCTACTGGTGCAAAGGTTTCATCAAAGTCTACTCCTTCAATTTGTGTGTATCCTTGAGCTACAAGTCTAGCTTTGTTCTTTGTAACATCTCCCTGCTCATTTGACTTGTTCTTATACACCCATTTAGTGCCAATCACATTTATGTCATCAGGTCTAGGAACAAGATCCCACACTTCATTCCTTGTGAACTGACCTAATTCTTCTTGCATAACACAAATCCAATACTCATCATTAAGAGCTTCCTTGATGTTTTTAGGTTCTATTTTTGAAACAAAACAAGTACCTGAAATCACCTCTCTTGATCTAGTGCTTACACCTCTGTTGGGATCACCAATTATTAAATGTTTGGGATGATCCTTCTGGATTCTTATGGAGGGAGGTTTGCTGGATTGTTCTGTCCTTGCTTCAGTTTGAGTGAAGTCAGGATGATCACTCTTTATTTCAGCTTCATTCTGATTGTCAGCAGATGTTCCAACATCATCTGTAACATCTGCATGGGCATCATCAATTATCACATTTATGGACTCCATGATAACCTTGGTTCTATAGTTAAATACTTTATAGGCTCTGCTATTTATAGAGTATCCAAGGAAAATCCCTTCATCACTTTTAGGATCTATTTTTCTTCTTTGCTCCCTATCAGCCAGAATATAACAATTACTTCCAAACACATGGAAGTACTTAACTGTGGGTTTCCTGCCCTTCCAGACTTCATATATTGTGGACAAGGTTCCTTTCCTTAGAGTGACTCTATTATGAATGTAACAAGCTGTGTTCATAGCTTCAGCCCAGAAGTACAATGGTAACTTTTTAGCATGGATCATAGCTCTTGCTGATTCTTGGATAGTTCTGTTCTTCCTCTCAACAATCCCATTCTGTTGAGGGGTGATAGGTGAAGAGTATTCATGATTGATTCCTTCTGAAGAGCAGAAATCTGAGAATATTTGATTCTCAAACTCCTTTCCATGGTCACTTCTTATTCTGACCACACAACTTGCTTTTTCTCTTTGTATTCTTTGGCACATATCTTTGAATACATCAAATACATCAGACTTTTCTTTGATAAAATTTATCCATGTATACCTTGAAAAATCATCAACCACCACATAGGCATACCTCTTTCCACCAAGGCTCTCAACCTGCATTGGTCCCATAAGATCCATATGCAATAATTCCAAAACTTTGGAAGTTGTCAGATGTTGGAGCTTTGGATGGGACATCTTGGTTTGCTTGCCTATTTGACATTCACCACATACTTTGCCATCATCAATATTCAGTTTAGGAATACCTCTCACAACTTCCATAGATATGATTTTCTTTATACCTCTGAAATGAAGATGACCCAGTCTTTGGTGCCATAGCTTCACTTCTTCTTCTTTGGCTAAAGAGCAAGTTGAAGTGAGACTGAAGTCTTGAGGTTCCCACATATAACAGTTGTCTTAAGATCTGGCTCCTCTCATGACAACCTTCTGTTCTTTATTAGACACTATGCATTCAGTTTTGGTAAAGTTTACATTGTAACCTTGATCACATAATTGACTTATGCTGATCAAGTTAGTAGTCAATCCTTTTACCAGCAGCACACCATCTAGTCTTGGTACATCTGGACAGTCCAAGGTGCCAACTCCCTTGATTTCTCCTTTAGCTCCATCTCCAAAGGTTACATATCTGGATGAATGTGACTTTAAGTCTACCAGCAAATTCTTCAATCCAGTCATGTGCCTTGAGCATCCACTGTCAAAGTACCAGTCTTCTTTAGCTGATACTCTTAGAGATGTATGAGCTATATATGCAACACCCTTCTTTGACCATTTTTGCTTGTAGTGAGGTTTCCTTTGATGCCTCTTCCCTGTGTATTGTTCATTTTTAGAGCTCCAAGGTTGTTTGTTGAACTTGTTCTTGGACATATAGCTTTGATCAGCATGAAGACTAGCTTTAGGTACCCATACTTTCTTGATGACCTTTGTCTTCTGTTTAGGGGGTTGCTGATATCTTTGATTTGGATATCCATGCAACTTGTAGCAATGAGGTTTGATATGACCAAACCTACCACAATGATGACATCTCCATCTTTGATACTTCTTTTTCATCATGTTCTTTTCATGATGTTGGGACTTCTGTTGGAACATTATGTTTGACTTTATGTTCTTTTCATGATGTTGGAGCATCTGTTGGGACATCTTGTTTGACTTTATGGAATTTGAAGTAGTTTTGCTGGTGCTAGCCTCAACCTTTTGAGCTTTGTTAAATCCCAGTCCAGTTATATCCCCTGAATGCTTATTGTTGTTGAGAATAACATCCAGTGTGTTTGAGCTACTGTTTAGCATTCTAACAGATTTGGACATATGCTCCAACTTGGAGTTGAGAAGGCTTACTTCACTTTTCAAAGTGTCAATGATCTCTAGATCACTTGTTTTTTCAGCCTTTAGTGCCTCAATCTGCTTCTTCTGCTTTATACTCCCCATGCATATTTCAGTGCTCCTTTTAACTAGCATCTTGTATGATTCTTCTAGCTCTTCAAAAGTCAGCTCCTCATCACTAGATCCACTTTCAGAATCACATACTCCAGCTAGAGCAGTGATGTGCTTTGCTGATTCTTCTTCTGAATCACATCCCGAGTCTTCATCAGACCAGGTCACAGAAAGACCTTTCTTCTGCTTCTTTAGATAAGTAGGGCATTCATTTCTGATGTGTCCATATCCTTCACATCCATGACATTTAATCCCTTTATCTTGATTGGTCTTTTCATCATAATTTGACCTTTTATTATCATCATAAGGTCTTTTATTCTCAGAAGAGTTTGAGTATCTTCCACTTGGTCTGGCCTTGCCATCCATCTTTCTGAGAATCTTGTTGAATTGTCTTCCAAGCATAGCAATGGTTTCTGATAAATTTTCTTCAGGTTCTGCTTCATTATTTTCTTCTTCTTTATCAGTATTTGACACCAAGGCTATGCTTTTGTTCTTCTTTACAAATGTGTCATTCATTCCCATCTCAAATGTTTGAAGGGAACCAATGAGCTCTTCAACCTTCATTGTGCATATGTCTTGAGCTTCTTCTATTGTTGTGACTTTCATGTCAAATCTTTTTGGTAAAGATCTGAGAATCTTTCTTACCAGCTTTTCATCAGTCATCTTTTCTCCCAAAGCACCAGAAGTATTGGCTATTTCCAAGATGTTCATGTAGAACTCATGAATTGTCTCATCTTCCTTCATTCTCAAGTTTTCAAACTTGGTGGTGAGAAGTTGAAGTCTTGACATCTTCACCTTTGATGTTCCTTCATGAGTTGTTTTGAGAGTGTCCCAAACATCTTTGGCCAGCTCACAGTGATGCACAAGTCTGAATATGTTCCTATCAATGCCATTGAATAAAGCATTTAAGGCCTTGGAATTGCCAAGTGCTGAATCTTCTTCCTCCTTGCTCCATTCTTCTTCAGGTTTCAACACTTTTGCTCCATCTTTGTTGTCTTGGACAGGGTGCTCCCATCCTTTGTTGACTGCTTTCCAGGCCCTATTGTCAAGTGATCTTAAGAATGCTACCATTCTTGGCTTCCAGTAGTCATAATTAGATCCATCCAATATAGGTGGTCTATTTACTGATCCTACATCTCTGTCCATGTTTCCAGAATTTGCAGTCCCTAGATCTCACCCAGTTTAAACAGGTAGGGTGCCTGCTCTGATGCCAATTGAAATTCTGGGATCAGGTACGTGATGTCGAATGAGATGTTTAAACACTTGAAGACTTGAACAAAACTTAAAGTGCAGGAAAATTAAACAACACAGGAAATTGTTAACCCAGTTCAGTGTATAACCACACTTACATCTGGGGGCTACCAAGCAAGGAAGGAAATCCAATATAAGTAATATTAATTCTAGACTTAAACCACTCAGTTTAATCTTTCACTTAATATCTACCCAATGCAATTTCTACCTAAGACACAACTTAGATATGAGTACCAACTCACTCCCCCTCAATCACACAATGATATGTTTACAAGTTTAATAAAATTGAAGTCATACTTCAAACAAAACAGCTTGATCTTACTTCACAGTTTCAATCAAGACACAAATACACTTTTGCTTAAAAGCTCATAAAGTGATACAAATAAACAACCTGCTATTAAAACACAAACACCCTATTTTGTCTTCTTAATTTCGTACTCTATTCTGAGAGTTTCTGTTGCTTAAATAGATGCTTGGATTTTGGGCTTTCTTTAGGTTATCCAATCCTGATACGCATGTTGTCATCACCTTGAATTAGGGTTTGTTACTTCCTTGATTCTAGGTGATTCAGTTCTTCTGTTTATACTGAAATCATATAACCAATCTCCCTACAGATGCGCCTTCTTCTGTTTTATCCATTCATAATTAATTCCAGATACATTCCCTGAATTTACTCAGTTCTGTTAAGCATTAATTAATTCTCGTAGCAGGTTTGAGATGTCACAACATCTGGTGTGACATCCTGAAAACTGAACTTACTTCATTAACTGATACAATGTCACAACATCTGGTGTAACATCCTGAAATAAGTTCATTTACTTATACTCTGTTTGATAATGTCTCAACATCTGATGTGACATCCTGAACTAAGTTCAACACTTCTTGTTGGTCAAAAATTCTGCCAATTTTAAACATCTACACTTTTGCTTTCATTTCATGTCATATGCATTCATGAACTTTCATGCTTCTTACATGTCTCATTTGCATTCTCACCTCTTGTATGAACCTTCATATCACTTGACATGCTTTCATACCATCTCACAACAACATTTGCATCATGATATGCTTCTGACTTTGGCTTTCATCTTTGCATTCCATCTCATTTTCATTTCATTTCATTTCCTTTTGCTAACTTTTCAGGTGGTAAGTGTTTGCTAACTCTTCTCATCTCTTTTATGCATTCATTGTTGCATTTTATCCTTGTGAATTAGAGTGAGCTTGCTCATTCATGCTCCTTCTCCTCTTTCTTTCTTCAAGCAACTTATCTTCTTAAGTGAAGTAAGTTGTCTTGCTTCTTTCTGAATTCCCTTCCTTCATCCTGCTTCTTCCTTGGTGGCTTTTCTCTTGAAGATCTTCTTGCAAGCCTCATAAACTCTAGGAACAACCAAGCATGATCACAATTAGGGTTTGATTAGTCCCCCCCATTAGTTTTACCTTTGTGTCATCTTTGTGTCTTCTCTTCTCGTCTCTTAATCAAGGACTAAACCCTTAAGGTTTTAAGACTTTGTGATTAGGGTTATGCCTGTATCCTTCTATTAGGATGGAGTGTATAACTTTAATCCTAAGTGTTAAACCCTTAATGTGTTTAAATCCTTTAATCAATCCATCTAATAAATCACTAAGACATCAAGCTTGTAACTTGGTCCTTGCATTAGGGTTCTAATTCTTGCTTAATTGGCTAAGAAGGACTAACCCTAGTGTTAATGGACAAGTCCCCCTCAAGTTGTCTTAAAAACCCTAAAATCCATTTCTTAATCTCACCATTAACTAAAATCCACTTTAATAAGGCTTTGTTTTGTCATGAGATTAATCCCTAATCATGGATTAAGTTAAGGAGCCTTTCTCAGCTTAAATGTTCTCATCTATTATCCTTCTATTAGGATGGTGTAATGGTCCATTAAATCCTTGATTATGGCTTAAACTCATTACTTAACGCTAAACAAAAACTCCAAAAACATCTAAATAAACACAAGTAGGTTAATGATCTTAATCCTACATCATGGTGATTAAGTGTGGGGTGCTTACTTCACACTTAAGGTATTCTCATTACCCCTAATCAGAGGGAAGATGTGATGAGTTTACTAACCCTTGGTTTAGGCTTAAGCTCATTTTCTTATGACAAACTCCAAAAGCAATAAAAGATTGAAAATACCAAAAACAAACAATAATCGTCTCCTCCGGGATTCTTTTCTCACCTCATTCACTCACAAACGAGAACTTGCTTCTTCCGTCTAATGCAAGACAGTTTGCACCTGAGCCAGACAGGTCATACACTTGAGCATAGACAAGTAAGCAGTTTACAAGTCAATTAATCTTTCAGTCTCTTTGAGTCGAACTACGGTGTTCTGACTTCCTCATTGCACGAGAGGATACGTAGGCATAACTTAACGGTTATCGAACAAAAGTCTCTGTACATTCCCCCACTTCCAGCATTATCCTTTAAGCCTCATAGTCTTGAGCTTCACATTCTTTCCTTGCACTGACACTCTTTTATTTCACTTCACTTTTCTTTTGCACTAACACTTGCATTCTTTTCCAGCTTTTTGCACACAGAATAGCACTAACACTACCCCTTTAAACACAAACTTTCAAGCGTGGATCCCGTCGAGTACGACGGACAATCTGGGTGCTAATACCTTCCCAGGTTGTAACCAACCCCCTTTCTCAGTTTCTCTGGTTCGCAACCGTCTTATCCATCTTTTCCTAGGTTTATGCAGCATTACCTTTCCTTCGGGATAAAAATGCCTAGCTGGCGACTCTTTTCAGTTCATCTTCATGTTCTCTTTCGCTGACCATTCGTGTTTGTACCCTATTTGACCTAGATTCATTTAGTTGGAGCGACAGCTAGGCGAATTAGATCCAGCTCTTGATCACAAACCCTTGCATATCATTTGCATATACCATCATTTCATCATTTGACATTTGTTTATTTGCTTTTCAGGGTATCCACTTCATTGTATCTTGGTTTTGGTTTTGACCCCTTCTTCTGCTTAGACCTCTACTTCAGCTGTCTTCATCAGTTATTTGCTTCAGTTATCTCCATCACCACCTTCATCATTCTGTCAGAGACCTACTTCCAGCTTCTCAGTCTGTGATCTTCATCAGCACTTATTTTCAGCTTCTTCAGCAGCACTCATGGCTACTCCTAGGAAGAGCAACATATTTTATCACTTTTTGAGCCTGTATTGACTGGTATCAGGCAGGTCCAATCAATCATCACCCCTGACCACATCCCACAGTTTAGAGAGCACTATGGGGGTATTTTGGACATGGTTATGGACCTTGATTCTTCTCAAAGAAACATGATCCACACATGCTTGCATTTCTATGACCCACCACTGAGATGCTTCACCTTTCCAGACTTTCAGATGGGACCTCTGTTGGAAGAGTTTTCTTTGTTGATTGGAGTGCCTATCAGTGGGGGAATCCCCTTCAACCCAGAGATGACTGCTCCTAGGAATGAAGAGATAGCAAGGGCATTGTGCTTGGAGCCTGCCCTTATTGAGCAAAGTATGACAACAAAGGCTGGGATTCCTGGTTTACATCTGGACTTCTTGATTTTCCAGGCCATCATGAAGGCTTCATTGGGAGAATGGAGGGCAGTATGTGCACTTTTAGCCCTCAGCATATATGGGGCTATACTGTTTGCAGATGAGCCTAAATTTGTCAGCAAGAATGCCATCCATTTGTTTCTTCTGAGGAACCCAGTGCCTACATTGCTAGGGTACTTTTATTACTCCATTCATCAGAGGAATGAAAAACAAATGGGGAAGTTGGTAAGATGTTGTGCTCCTTTGTTCTACTCCTGGCTGCTCAGACACCTGCCTAAATCAGATGCCTTCTTGAACCCACATCAGCAGAGGAATTGGGCCAAGAGGTTCATTTCCCTAACTTCAGATGATATCAGATGGTGCACCCAGAGCACCAAAGGCAAGGACATTATCACCAGCTGTGGACAATACCCAAATGTGCCTCTAATAGGAGTAAAAGGTTGCATCAATTACAACCCTTTACTGTTTAAGAGACAATTGGGATATGCCTTAGTTCACCCTCCCAGAGGACAGGATTTAGCTGAGACCCTATATTGTGAAGTGCAACCTAATTCAGCTGTTGTCAGACAAGCATCCTGGGCTTGGGACAACATCCAGACAAAAGGGACAGCTATTTTTGGAAGATGTAACAATGTTTCTTCAGCTCAGTACTCATACTGGTCCTGTACCAGAGCTCAGATTACCAGAATGCCTTTCACCTTGGAAGACATACCTGGACCATCTACAATACAACCTGCAGCAACAGTTAGCCTGGAGGAATTTGAAAAGTTGAAGGAAAGGAATGAGCAACTATCTCAAGCCTTGAAGAAGACTCTTTGGGAAAGGAGTGATGGGCGTCTGGACATTGAGAGATTGGAGAAGCTCAGAATTGAGCATCTGGCCAAAATTGAAAAGACAGAAGACTACATAAGGAAAGCAAGGGCTGGGGAACAGATATTGAAGAATGCCTGTAAAGAGGCCAAGATTCAGAAAGCTAGGGCTGAGCACTATCTGCAAGAGAGCCAGGCTAGGTGGGTCAGGATCACCGAAGCCCGTGCACAAGAAGACCATAAGACTCAAGCCAAGATTGAACAGCTAGAGGCCATTGAGAAGAAGCAGCAGGAAGCTCTGTTGGCAGCTCAGAAGGAGTTATCAGAATTGAAGCTTAGAGCAGGGTTAAAGAGATCAAAAGACCAGGACAGGCATAAGAAGCTGACTACTGCCATTGCTACAAGGAACCTCCTCATTAGGACCATTACAGAGCACCCAGCTGGTCCGGTGACTGAGGCACTCCTGAAGGAGGTCAGGGAAGATGAGTATGGATTGGATGTTTGATTTTTCTTTACTTGTTGTTGTCGCTCCCGATAAAATGGGACCGGCCCAAATAAAGGTACAGACGCGAACGGTCGGCGAGAGGGACAATGAGAACACACGGGAGTGAACTCACTGGAGATGAAAAGAGTCGCCAGCTAGGCATTTTTATCCCGGAGGAAAGGCAATGCTGCATAGACCTAGAAAAGGATGGATAAGACGGTTGCGAACCAGAGAGACTGAGAAAGGGGGTTGGTTACAACCTGGGAAGGTATTAGCACCCAGATTGTCCGTCGTACTCGACGGGATCCACGCTTAAAATATTTGTGTTTTAAAGGGGTAGTGTCAGTGCAATCTGTGTGTAAAAGGGCTGGAAAAGGGATGTACAGGTGTCAGTGTAAAAGAAGTGTAAAGTGAGATATATACAGTGTCAGTGTAAGAACAGGAATAAGATGCTCAAGATCATGAGGCTAAAGAATGAAGCTGGAAAGAGGGGGAATATACAGAGACTTTTGTTCGATAACTGTTAAGTTATGCCTACGTATCCTCTCGTGCAATGAGGAAGTCAGAACACCGTAGTTCGACCCAAAGAGACTGAAAGATGAATTGACTTGTGAACTGCTTACTTGCCTATGCTCAAGTGTATGACCTGTCTGGCTCAGGTGCAAACTGTCTTGCATTAGACGGAAGAAGCAAGTTCTCGTTTATGAGTGAGTGAGATGAGAAAAGAATCCCGAAGGAGACGATTATTGTTTGTTTTTGTGCTTTCAGTCTTTTATTGCTTTTGAAAGTTTGTCGTAAGTTAATGAGCTTAAGTCTAAACCAATGGACTTAGTAAACTCATCACATCTTCCCTCTGATTAGGGGTAATGAGAATACCTTAAGTGTGAAGTCAGATTCTCACACTTAATCACCCTTGATGTAGGATTAAGACCATTAACCTACTTGTGATTATTTAAATGTTTTTGTTGTTTTTGTTTAGTGTTAAGTAATGAGATTAAGCCATAATCAGGGATTAAACAGACTCATTACACCATCCTAATAGAAGGATAATAGATGAGAATGTTTAAGTTGAGGAAAGCTCCTCAACTTAATCCATGGTTAGGGATTAAACTCATGACAAAACAAAGCCTTTATTAAGTGGGTTTTAGTTAATGATAAGATGGTGAAGTGAGTTTTAGGGTTTATAAGACAACTTGAGGGGGACTTGTCCATTAACACTAGGGTTAGTCCTTCTTAACCAATTAAGGAAGAATTAGAACCCTAATGCAAGGCCCAAGTTACAAGTGTGATGTCTTGATGATTATTAAGATGGATTGGTTAAAGGATTTAAACACATTAAGGGTTTAACACTTAGGATTAAAGTTATACACTCCATCCTAATAGAAGGATGCAGGCATAAGCTTAATCACAAAGCCTTAAAGCCTTTATGGTTTAGTCCTTGATTATGAGGTGAGAAGAGAAGACTCAAAGAGACTTAAAGGTAGAATCTAAATGGGGGACTAATCAAAACCCTAATCATTGTCATGCTTGGTTGTTCCTAAGGTTTGTGAGGTTTGCAAGAGAAGTTTTCAATGGAACCACCAGGAAGCAGATGAAAAGATCAGGAGAAGCTAAGTAACTTGCTTCACTTAAGAAGTCAAGTCACTTGAAGAAAGAAAGTGGGAAGAAGAAGAATGAGCAAGCTCAAACTCAAACACATACAAAAATGCAGCAAGGATGCATAAAAGAGATGAATAGAAGTTATGAGAAGTGAAGGCAAATTCACTTCTCAAAGTTACTTACCACCTGAAAAGTTAGAAAAGGAAATGCAATGCAATGCAAAATGAGATGAAATGGTATGATGAAAAGCCAAACCAGAAGCATATTCATGATGTTAATAATGCTATGAGATGCTACAAACATGAAACAACACATGGGGATGATCATGCAAGCTTATGGATGCAAATGAAGCAAGTTAAGACACATGAACATACATGAAAAGTTATGAGATGCATATGGCATACAACATGGCAAATGAGAGATGTAATGACCAAACATGCTTTCAATATGTCTTATGATGTTAAATGAATCACATGGATGCATAAAATATCATGGCAAGTCAAGTTATGCAAGCAAATGCAAAATGGATGCATATGGAAGCCCAAATTAGGGTTTATGATCAAAGCATCAAACAAAAACCAAAATCAGAAGCAAATAACATTACAAAAAATTGAAAATGCACTCAAAGGATCCCTAGACCTATACTAACTCACTGCCCAAAGGAGAGGTCTCAACTCTTAACCTAACTCAAGATATGATTTTCCTAAGTTTTCTAGGGTTTTAGGGTTCCTTAACAAGAAAATTACCAAACAAATTGAAAATGAAGGATAAAATCATGGCCATTTAATCTCACAAACTACATGCTAAACACAATGCAATGCAAAAAGAATCAAAGTCCAACTCTTTAGGGTTAGGCAGAAATGATTTTTGGAAGTTTGGATCAAAATAATGCATAAAAATGATTTTAATTCCATGAAAAATTCTCAAAATACATCAAGATCAAAAAAGAAATTTGGTTTGAGGGTTGGACAATGTTTCCAAATGTTTTTAAAGGTTTCATGAATTTTTTGGTGATTTTTAAATACCTAAAAGCATTTTTAATTAATTAATTCTCATTAATTAATTAAAGATAAACTTTTAAATATTTAAAAATACTTTTTAAATGCTAAAAATGAAAATAAAAATATTTTTGTGTTCTGAAATTAAATAACAACTTGTGTAAAAAATTTCAGAATTTTTAAGGCATTTTTGCTATTTTTAATAAATTGTATAAAACAAATGAATTAATATGAAAATAAAATGAATTTTAAACTGAAAAAAGAAAAGTCAACAGATCCAAGGGCCCTCATTTAAACTCACAAGCGCGCGCATTGACTTGGCGCCAGATCCCACGGCTAGCATTCAAACCTGGCTAATTAATGATTATGCCCTAATGACACCCCTAATTACTTTCAGGCGACCGGAACAGTGTTCCGGTCGTCTTCTCCGATCATCCAAAACTTCAAACTCACTCTAAACGCTTCTAAAATGAAATCTAATTAAACAGAAATGATCCCCACTCAGTCACGAATCAAAACCCCCAATCAAAACATATTTATCACTCCTAAAATGGCTGAATCGAATCAAACAAAATCTAGGGCAAAAAAGTTTCAGAAGCAGGTTAAACTCTCATCTCTCCACCATTTTCAAAACCAAAGACATATTCATGATCAGGGAGGCATATAGAACAGCTTAGGAACTTAAAAAATCATTTCTGGAAAAAAAGTTCTTGAGCTACCTGAGTTTCGAAGCTTTCAACTTTGCAGCTTTCTGATCTCCCCTCCTTATGAAATCCACTCCTTGTGGCCCCTTGATGATGCCTGGATGCTTAGAAGGAGTTTATGCTGGCTAGTTTGGGAGATTGAACAAATTCTGTTCAAGCTCAGGTGAGAACTGTGTTTGTGATTCAGGCAGTTTCAGGCAAGGGTGAGGGGTTCTTTGTGATCAGGATGATGATTTGAGAAGGTTTGTGAAGTTTGTTCAAGTGTTTGTGGCCTGTATGAAGAGTTTCGAAGGCTTTGGCTTTGAGAGTGAAAAATGAGAGAGTTCAGTTCTTGCTGGTTTCAGGCTTATGTCTTGCTGGTTTGGGTTCAGTGAGGCATGGTGAGAAGGTTGGTGAAGCTTGTTTGAATGTTTGTGGCTTGTAGGATGGGATTCGAAGAAAAATGCAAGTTGGAGAGAGTTTGTGGATGCTGAGTTCTAGTGAGTTTCAGGCTTGCCTCCTGTGTGGTTTGGCTTGCATTTTCTTTGTATAAACAAATGCCATTGGTCAGAGGATGTGACTTGTGCTTTTGTGATAGGTGTAGCTACTTTTGCAAAATGTCCACTCTTGTGTAAGAGAAGCATGGGTCATGCTCTAGGCTAGTACAAGGGTTGTGGGCTGCGCAGCATGGTGTGAGGGAAAGGCTAGTGTGGTTCAGCAACATAGGCAGCAAGTGGATGGAAGTGATCATGAGCTTTTGCAACTTGCTTGCTTTTGAATCTTCATGAAAATATCTTGCTCCAAAGGCCAAACAAATGAGAAACCCTTGGCCCATTCTGATTTTTAGGTTACATGTGATGTTTGTGTAATGGTTAGACAACAATTAGAAGTCACAAATGCCTTTGGTACAAGATTTTGCAAGTTTCTCTTTTGGTGCATAATTTGATTTTTAGTGATTTTTGCCAACTTTGATGCACCATAACTTTTGATCCAAAATGAATTAGGTCATGTTCTTGTACTTTTTGAAAAGGGAAAGATCCAATCTACAACTTTCATGACCAAAGTTTTTCCATTTGAAGCATTTTTGGATCAAAAAGTAAGGGTTGAAAAGTTGCCTAAAATGACAAATTCTTTAAAAGTCAAACTTAACCCAAAAAGTCAACTTTACAAAAACTTGTAATTCTTGAATTTTGTGAACTTCAACCTTCTTCCATGATCAAATAAAGATCAAATACACCCAAAATGATGAAGATCACCCCTTGGTTGGGTCATTGGGGCCCTCAGATGCCCTGATTTTGCACTGACTTGTCTGAAAAGTCAACTCTTGATCAGATGACTTCCCCATGGAATTTCTTCATGAAAATTGATATGCACACTCCCTATACCATATAGAGACCAATAGAAACAAGAATGACCACAAAATTTGAAGCTATGGCCTCTGAAACCAAAACCCTAATTTCAGGTCATCTGTGCAGTCAAGCCTGGCTCTACTTCCATACCAAACCCAGTTCTTGTGATTCTTTGGCATTCTTGACTTTGAGAGGATATAATATGATGCTTGAACACATATAGACCCCTTTGAAGTGATTGATGACTTTTGGAGTGGCTCAAGAGGCTCCTGGATTGCTCAGATCACAAACCCTAGATGCAGATGACTTTGAATCTATGCAGTGAATCAAAATGTGATATGAGATGGTATGATTGTGTTTATGCATATGAAATGATCACAAGCCATGGTGTGAAATGGGTGAGGGAAAATTTGGGGTGTTTACAGCTGCCCCTATTCAAACATGAGTTAGCTGTGCAGGTTGTAAGCAACGGCTTAACAGGCAAGCGAGATAACTTGTGGTTGAATATCAAAGACAGTCCAAAATTTGCTCTCACAGAATGAAGAAGAAAAGGGATATAGATTGTAAAAGAAAGTAAAGTATATTGTAAAGTGTGGGCGACGGAGGACGACCGTCGAGCAGCGGACGACTGTTGGGTAAAGAGCAATGACGGGGACGGCCGACATGCTGGGAAAGTGCGGAAAATAAAGCAATGACGGGGACGGCCGACATGCTGGGGATAAAAGAAATATGATGGGGACGGCCACCAAGATAAAGCTGTAAAATTCTCTGGGGATTAATGAAACATGACGGGGACGGCCATCAAGTTCATAAAGTAAAGTAACCAACGATGGGGACGGCCATCGGGCTAAACTGATGAAGGACGATCATCAGAAAAAAGAAAAAAAAGGGACCACGACGGGGACGGCCATCGGGTTAAAGAATAAATGAAATAAACAGATGATGAGGTACGGTCATCAAAGGTGAAGGACGATCACCTAGCAGGGGACGGCTGCTCTGTTGGGGATAAGATGAGGGACGGTCATCTAAGGTGGAGGACGACCACCTGGCAGGGTACGGCTGCCGAAAATATCGCGACATAGGACGAATGCCGGATAAAAGGTCAACGATGGGGACGGCCATCGGACGAGCATGATGGAGGACGACCATCAAGAGGTGGAGGACGACCACCTAGCAGGGGACGGCTGCTCTCAAGGTTTGTCATGACATAGGACGAATGCCAGATAACCAAAATCAACAATGGGGACGGCCATTGGATAAAATGATGAAGGACGATCATCAAAAGGTGGAGGACGACCACCTAGCAGGGGACGGCTGCTAAATATCAACGTTGGGGACGGCCATCGGATGAGCATGATGGAGGACGACCATCAAGAGGTGGAGGACGACTACCTAGCAGGGTACGGCTGCTCTCAGGGTTTATCATAACACAGGACGAGTGTCAGATAAAAAGAAAATTTGCTTTGTTGGCGATCTACTGGGTAGTAGTAAACACAGACGAGTGTTTACATCCAAGAAACAAAAGGTATAAGTGTTTAGGTATCTGTGTATAGATTAAAGATGCGGACGAGAATCCTTAAGACTACGATACGGACGAGTATCGGGTAGAAACAAATACTGACACGTGTTCAGAGATGATGATACGGACGAGTATCAACTGGTTAACAAGGAACACGGACGATTGTTGAATCTGAGAGGATTCTTCTGGGGAATAGTAGACATAGGCGAGTATCTATATTCAAGAAGACAAAGGTGTTTGACACAGTGTATGGATTAAAGATGCGGACGAGCATCCTTAAGACTATGATACGGACGAGTATCATGTAGAAACAAACTCTCGACGCATGTTCTGAGATGATGGTACGGACGAGTACCAACGAGTTAACAAAGAACAAGGACTAGTGTTGAATCTGAGGGGATTTGAGTGGTGTATACAAGATACGGACGAGTATCTGTATAAGTATGAGCGGTGCATAGATGAGTGTTTAACTGCTAGGGAGAGTGACACGGACGAGTGTCAAAAGGAGAAGTATAAACAAGTATATGATGTACAAAGTGTAGGCGACTGCGCTGGGGATATGACACGGACGGGTGTCAAAGGATTGTCATATGTAAGTATATGTGAGTGCAAAGAGGACGTCTTTGGCTTTCTGCTGGGGTTATGACACAGACGGGTGTCAAAAGGTATCTGTAGTACGAGTGGTTTTGTTTGTAAGGAGTGCTCGGGCGACTTTATTGGGGAGTGATGACACAGACGGGTGTCAAAGGGAGTATATGTACTGGTGTTTGTGGATGTGAGGCAACTGATTTTGCTGGGGAACCTCCGCTGGGGATTTGGAGGAAGTATTCTGTATATTGATGAAGTGCCAATATTCATAAGTATTGATTCAAAACATGGCTTATGATTATGCTATATGCTTGATTTTTGCCGTAATGCTCCGTGTTAGACGGAATGCTACGCTTTGTGGGTGAGTATGATGCAAATGCCATGATTATGCAAAGATACCAAACCGGGATTCGGATCCCGTTGTTGTGAAGATCTCCGGTCGATCTGTTTGAAGGGGACATCCCAGCTGGGAGTGAGATCATTGGTAGATCTAATGAGATGATGTCTGCTTGGGGATGCAGGTCACTGATAGACCCATCCTTGTACTGGGGGAACCCAGCTGGGGTTTGTAGAAGCTTTCCTCACTCTATTGTGATCCTTCATGCGTTGCTCTTCTGGATAGAGGCTGAAGCTCTGTGGGGAGATGGTTCCCTGACTTGCGTACTCGGCTGAGGATGAAATGGCAACTCGGCTGGGTAGAAAGAGAAATCCCTGAAAGATCTCCCTAAAGATTCTGTTGAGGAGGATTCTTGACTCAGCCGGGGATAAGGGCGTCTTCCGGTACTGCCCTGTTGGAGAAATGATGCCTGGCAACTCTGGTGGGGATAGGTAATAAGTGGCAACTCGGCTGGGGAGAAAACACTTTGAGTGTCCAAGACTGGATGAGCCTTGATTTGCCAGCTTGCTGGAATGAAGCTTGCATGCCCCGAGTTACATTCTGGATGCCCGCAATCCTGCAAAGATATAGAAACGCACAAATAATCCCGAGGTATCCCTTACCGGATTCCGTCATAGGAGTTAGACGCTTCTGAGAGTAAGTATATTTCCTGCAAGCACGTGTTTTTACTTTTGAAGATAAACATCTGTATTCTATGCAATCAGTTTTTTCCTCAAGACATCAGACATTTTTTGCAAAATAAAAATGTACAAGATGAGACATGACTGAAAATCTGATTTTATTAATTCATATGCCCTGAATTGGCGAGATACAGTCAAAGGAACATATCCCCTGAAATGAGGAGATTGTTACAAATTGAGAAACAAAATGCTGGCAATGTTGATGACGCTTTAAGGAGCTTCCTCTTTACCATGACTCGTATGACTTTTGATGTTCTTCTCATCTTGCTTTCCGAAGAATGTTGATTCTGATTGGAGCTTGATCCTTTCGAAGCTTACCAAGTTGTAAACGCTACAGACGAATTCAAAATGCAGTTGTTCGCTTACTCCCTTATTTTGCATGGATCGCCCTTTCGGGTTTTCAATCCATCGGGATACCCATTTTTGCCTGAGCTGTCCAATGTGGCTTTTCAACTCAGCGGGTGTACATTTTTTTATTTATTTTCCCTCATTTTTGCCCGAGTCTTTTATTCTGTTTTTGACTAGCCGGGATGCCCTATTTTTGCCTGGACTTACATTCTGTTTTTATGTCCAGTGGGTCCTTTTTATGCGAAGTATTTTTTAACTGCATCTGAATTCACAGGGGACGGGAAATCTTCACCATCCATGGTGCTGAGCATCAGTGCTCCACCAGAGAAAACTTTCTTTACTACAAATGGTCATTCATAGTTTGGAGTCCACTTACCCCTGTGGTCTGTATGAGGAGGGAGGATTCTCTTCAGCACAAGATCTCCTACTTGGTACTCTCGATGCCTGACTTTCTGATCGAAGGCTCTCTTCATTCTCTTCTGATACAACTGCCCATGGCAGATTGCGGCCAATCTTTTCTCTTCAATCAGACTCAGTTGTTCGTATCGGGACCTGACCCATTCTGCTTCGTTTAGCTTAACATCCATCAATACCCATAGAGAGGGTAATTCAACTTCAACAGGTAGGACTGCTTCCATACCATAGACAAGTTGATACGGTGTTGCCCCAGTGGATGTTCTGATTGACGTGCGGTACCCATGCAAGGCAAACGGTAGCATTTCATGCCAGTCCTTGTAGGTGACTACCATCTTCTGCACAATCTTCTTGATATTCTTATTTGCTGCCTCAACAGCGCCGTTCATCTTTGGCCTGTAAGGAGAAGAATTGTGATGATGAATCTTGAAGTCCCGGCACAGCTCTGCCATCATTTTGTTGTTCAGATTGGAACCATTATCAGTAATGATTCGCTCGGGAACTCCGTACCGACAGATGATATCCCTTTTCAGAAATCTGGCTACCACTTGCCTGGTAACATTTGCATAGGATGCTGCTTCGACCCACTTGGTGAAATAGTCAATGGCAACCAGGATGAATCTGTGGCCATTCGAAGCAGTCGGTTCAATCTTACCAATCATGTCAATGCCCCACATGGCAAAGGGCCAAGGTGAAGACATCACATTCAAAGGTTTGGGAGGCATATGCACCTTATCCGCATAAATCTGGCATTTATGGCATTTTCTGGCATAGACACAACAGTCGGCATCCATTGTGATCCAATAATAACCTGATCTCAACAACTTCTTAGCCATAGCATGCCCTCCCGCATGGGTACCAAAAGATCCTTCGTGCACTTCATGCATTAACAAATCTGCTTCTGTCCTGTCGACGCATCTGAGGAGTACCATATCAAAATTTCTTTTATACAGGGAACCATCAGTGTTCAGGAAGAAACTACCAGCAAGCCTTCTCAAAGTCTTCTTATCATTGGAAGATGCCCCAGGTGGGTATGTTTGATCCTCCAAGAAGCACTTAATGTCATGGAACCAAGGCTTATCATCTTTGACAACCTCTGCTGCGAACACATATGCTGGTCTGTCAAGTCTGGACACTGAAATCTGCGGTACAAAGTTGGTAGCTTGAAATTTGATCATGGATGAAATGGTGGCCAGAGCATCTGCAAACTGATTCTCGTCCCGAGGGATATACTCAAGCTTGACTGTTGTAAAGAAAGTTAATAACCTCCTTGTATAATCCCTGTAAGGTATCAGATGATCCTGGTGGGTGTACCATTTGCCGTTGGTCTGATTGATTACCAGAGCTGAATCTCCGAATACGGTCAATGTCTTGATCCTGAGGTCAATGGCTTCCTCAAGACCCATAATGCAAGCTTCGTATTCAGCTTCGTTGTTAGTGCAGTTAAAGGTGAGTTTTGCCGAGAAAGGCATGTGAACTCCCTTAGGTGTAATGAGTACTGCACCAACACCACAACCATTCATGTTAACAGCCCCATCAAACATCATAGTCCATTCTTCTTCCGGGTCAGGCCCTTCAGTGTGAACAGGCTCTTCATGATCTTTTGCTTTTATGAACATGATGTCTTCATCAGGGAAGTCAAATCTCATAGGCTGGTAATCATCAATAGGTTGCTCAGCAAGATATTCAGACAATACACTGCCCTTGATGGCTTTCTGAGAAGTGTACTGAATGTCATACTCTGTAAGGATCATTTGCCATCTTGCAACCCGTCCGGTAAGAGCTGGCTTCTCAAATATGTACTTAACTGGGTCCATCTTTGAGATCAATAAAGTAGTGTGGGTCAACATATACTGTCTCAGTCGGCGAGCAGCCCACGCTAAAGCACAGCAAGTTTTCTCGAGCAGTGAATAACGTTGTTCACAGTCGGTAAACTTTTTGCTTAGGTAGTATATTGCATACTCTTTTCGACCAGACTCGTCATGCTGGCCCAGCACACACCCCATTGACTCTTCTAATACTGTCAAGTACATGATCAGAGGTCTTCCTTCAACTGGAGGCATAAGGATTGGAGGTTCTTGTAAGTACTCCTTGATTTTGTCAAAAGCCTTCTGGCAGTCTTCGTTCCACCTGACCGTCTGCTCTTTCCTCAGTAGTTTGAACAAGGGCTCACAGGTTGCCGTAAGGTGAGATATGAACCTTGAGATGTAGTTCAATCTACCTAGAAACCCTCGAACTTCTTTCTCTGTCTTCGGTGCAGGCATTTCTTGAATAGCTTTGACTTTATCAGGGTCAACTTCAATCCCTTTCTCACTTACAATAAATCCCAGCAGCTTACCAGATCGCACCCCGAATGTGCATTTGTTGGGGTTCAACTTCAATTGGTACTTCCTCAGACGCTTGAACAGCTTCAGCAGATTTACTAGGTGATCTTCTTCCGTAAGGGACTTGGCAATCATGTCATCCACGTAACATTCGATTTCTTTATGGATCATATCGTGGAATAACGTTACCATAGCCCGTTGATATGTTGCACCGGCATTCTTGAGCCCAAATGGCATTACCTTGTAGCAGAACGTGCCCCAGGGTGTGATGAAGGTTGTCTTCTCCATGTCTTCAGGTGACATTTTGATCTGGTTGTATCCTGAAAATCCGTCCATGAAGGAGAATACCGAGAACTGAGCCGTATTATCCACCAATACATCAATGTGAGGTAATGGGAAGTCATCCTTCGGGCTAGCTCTGTTCAGATCCCGGTAGTCAACACACATTCTTACTTTGCCGTCCTTCTTAGGCATAGGTACTATATTAGCAACCCACGGTGGATAGCTAGTTACAGCAAGGAACCCGGCGTCCCATTGCTTTTGTACCTCTTCTTTGATTTTCATGGCCATGTCTGGGCGAGTACGGCGCAGCTTCTGTTTAACCGGTGGGCATTCTTCTCTTAAAGGCAGCTTGTGCACAACAATGTCGGTGTCCAACCCTGGCATATCTTGATAAGACCAAGCAAACACGTCCACATATTCTTGAAGCAGGTCAATCAGTTGTCTCTTCACTGGGTCTTGTAAGCAGGCCCCGATTTTAACTTCTTTCACGTCTTCATCTGTACCAAGATTAATTGTCTCTACTTCCTCCTGATGAGGAGTGATAACCTTTTCCTCTTGTCTCAACAATCTGGCTAACTCTTCAGGAAGCTCGTAATCTTCTTCAACCCCTTCACCAGCTTGATTGATCGGATTGTCAAAGTCATACGAAGTCATAGCCGTGCTGTTGTCGGTGCAGTCTGGAAGGCACTCTCTGCAAGGGTTCAGTTTGTTCATTTTAATGATTTGATTTTAATCTTGTTTAGAAAAGTGAAATAAAGTTGTCATTTTGAAAACACTGCCGTTTATTTTTTGTACAAAAAGAAAAATGGAAAAACAGTGAACGGAAAAGAAAAAACGACTCATTTGCAAAAAGATGTCTGATATTTCATTGATTAATCTTGTTGCACAAAAAGTACAGATGGCCCGATTACAAAATGAGTCTTGTCATCTTGGGCAAGATGCAAGACTTTGATGCATGCTATAAAAATACAGGAAATAATAATTACTCTGCATGAGTAACTCTTATAATTTCCTGGGAAGACCAGTTCGAGATACTGCTCCCCGGGATCTTTGGACGGATCCAACTCTCCAGGTCGCGGTCGCCTTCATCCTCGTCTTCCAAATTGTTGACAGCATCGGGGGTGAGCATCCCCCCACTAACAAAGTTGGGCTCCTTAGCAGCCTCTGCTTGATCTCGTTGAGTTGGTTTGTAACCCAACCCAAATCTATCCTCTTTCTTCTCCACAGGTAGCAGTTTTCCCCAGCCTTGGGCATTCCCTTCTTCAACAACCTTCCGGGCTTGTTGGTATGATGTCATTGAGGTTCCAGGTACAGCAGATGTTTCATTTATGTTCAAGGCCTCAAACCCTTGACTCATTGTTTCGTGGATCTCCCCATCCATCTCAATGTATTTATAGGTAGCCAGGTGGATAACAAAAATATCCTCCTCTCCACAGATAGTAACGACTTGACCCTCCCACTCGAATTTTAACTTCTGGTGAAGGGTTGAGGTCACGGCGCCAGCGGTGTGAATCCATGGCCTACCCAATAGACAGCTGTAGGCAGGCTGTATATCCATCACGTAGAAGGTCGTTTTGAAAGTTTGTGGGCCAATCGTTATAGGCAACTCAATCTCACCCAGAACCGATCTCTTAGAACCATCAAAGGCTCTCACCACCAGGTTGCTGGGTCGTAATGCCAATCCGTCATACTCTAGCTTCACAAGGGCTTTTTTAGGTAAGACATTGAGGGATGATCCTGTGTCTACCAGCACATGGGAAAGGACTGCACCTTTACATTCCATGGTAATGTGCAAAGCCTTGTTATGATTGCGGCCTTCCGTAGTCAAATCAGTGTTGGTGAACCCTAGTCCATGACTAGCATTAACATTTCCAACCACAGCTTCCAACTGATTGACGATGATCTCTTCAGGCACATAAGCTGCGTGCAAGACTTTCAGTAGTGCGTTCCGATGGGCTTCGGAGCACATAAGCAATGATAGGATTGAGATCTTGGAAGGCGTCTGGTGAAGCTTATCCACTATTTTGTAATCACTTTTCTTGATGATTCTCATGAACTCATCAACTTCTTGATCAAAGGGTGTTTTCAAAGCTTCTTTAACAATCTGCTCTTCCTGCACCAAGCTTTTCCCTTTTGCCTTGGCAGCAGCTTCTGCTTCGGCAGTGGGTCTTTGAATTTGTGGAGCAAAGAGACGTCCGCTTCGAGTGAAGCCTCCGCCTCCTCCCACATTGTCTATCTGTGGTGCAGGGGTTGATGATTCAAAAGTGATTTTCTGTCCTTCGCAGTATAAATCAGAACCGTAATGCCAGGGGATGGCATTACTGCTTTCATAAGGTACTGGCCCAGGCACTGTGATAGTGACTGGACTGATTGCAGCTGCGGAAGGAATTGTGATAGTCTGTGGATCGTAGTATATTGTGACTGGTGCTCTGATGGGAGTAGCACTTTGTGAGTTGTAGGCAGAATTATTTTCAGGATCGTAATAAATTGTAACGGTTGAGACATCTTCATTGTTTGTTGCTGATGTTGTAGGAGACATTGTTGGAAGGATGGGTGTTGTTGTTGTAGGAGATTCAAAATGAAGTGGTGCTGAAGTTGTAGAAGGGATGTCGGTTGATATCTGGTCAGTTGAGATGACAGATGAAGCATTTGTTGATGAAGCCGAAGAGTTGTCGGGAACAATGGTTGTTGCAGTTGTAGGAGATACTGGAATTGTTGCTGATGAGATTGCTGGATTTGTTGGAATTGATGTTGTAATTTGAAGTTGGCCACTCTGGATGAGACCATCTATGCCATCCCTCAAGTTATCACACCCATTTACTGAAATGTTGCAGTAGGCACACCCTAACTCACATCCCGGGAACATTTGACATTCGAGGAGTTGAGCCTTAATTTCTACCAACGGTGTCCGAATCTGACCCACACTGGTTATTAAATAAGACGACTTGTCTTCTTCAATAGCATTGATTCTGGGACCACCATGGTTTGGCATAGGGTTCTTGTTAACATTGGGTGGTGGTGCAAAATTTAGAGCCTTAGAGTCTACCAAGTCTTGTACCTTCATGTGCAAAGCTCTGCACTTTTCTGTACTGTGGCCAGGCGCATTTGAATGAAAAGCGCATCTGGCATTGGAGTCATAATTCCTGGGTAGACTATTAGGATCCGGAGGTGCCAACGTCCTTAGCTCAACTAGGTTGAGTTTCAGGAGTTGTGGCAATAATGTTGCATAGGGCATAGGGATCGGATCGATCACCCTATTGGCCTGAGAAGGTCTCTGTTGGAATGGTCTTTGCTGATTGTTGTTGTTGGTGTTGTTGTAGTTTCTCGGAGGATACTGAGCTTGTTGCTGGTACTGAGGTTGTTGCTGATAACTTTGTTGCGGTGGTTGATAAACTGGTTGTGGATGAACTGGAGCGGGGATGGTGACTGCTGCCACAGACCTATGAACATATTGAGGTCTGCCCCTGTTGGTGTGGATAGCATTGGTCTCACCAGTTCTTCTTGGGCCTGCAAAAGACTTCCTTGCATTGTTGGACGAGCTGGCACCGTTGTCAGAAATCTTGCCCATCTTTAATAGGCTCTCGATTCTCTCTCCAGCTATAACAACATCTGCAAAGCTGGTTGAAGAGAAGGCAGCTAGCCTGTCAATGTATGTTCCTTGGAGGGTGTTCATGAACATATCTGCCATTTCCCTCTCTGACATAGGTGGCTGAACAGCAGCAGCCAGTTGCCTCCATCTCTGGGCATACTCTCGGAAACTTTCTCTTGATGACTGTGACATTCCCATTAGGAGGGTCCTGTTGGGTGCCATATCTAAGTTGTACTGATACTGTCTGATAAAGGCCTCTGCCAGGTCCTTCCAACACCTGATAGTTGCTCTTGTCAGATGAGAGTACCATTCTCTTGAAGCTCCCGTCAAGCTGTCCTCAAAATAAAACATCCAGAGCTTCTCGTCCATGGTATAGGCCTTCAGCCTCCCCAGAAAGGATTGTAAATGGGTCCGGGGGCATGAAGTCCCGTTGTATTTCTCAAAACAAGGAAGCTTAAACTTATGGGGAATCCTGACCCCGTCTACCAAGCCCATGTCCATAACATCAAAGCCCAAAGAGTTTTGAGACTCTAAGGATCTCAATTTCTCAGCTATCTCATCCAACCTTCTGTCATAAGCTTCCTCCCCAGCTCCCATTACTGTGAACTGATCTTCCTGGGGGTCTTCTTGCAGCACTCTGCCTGCAGTGGCAGTCCTTTGAACATTTGCAGGGATGTTGACCTCTGGATGAAGGTGGGGTCCAAATACAGGGGGATTGACATGAGGTTGGACCCTCTCATTGTTGCTTGTGCCAGCAGTCCCTATATGTGGATCTTCCTGATTTTGCCTTTCCACCATTGCTCTCAATCTTTCTTGGCTCTGAGCCATGTTGTTCATCACTTCCATAAACTGCGTCATCTGAGTTCTCATTTCCAATCTTTCGTTTGCCATTTGGTTTCTGACCTCTGCAAGGTCCTGTTGTACCTGATCCATTTGTATGCCCGGAAGGTTGTTACGGGTTGGATATCGGTGTGGACGGTTGAGGGGAAATACCCGGCGTCGAGCAATAGTTCCTGAACATCACAACAGAGTTAGCAACAATAAAAACAAAAACCTACAAAACAAACAAAGGGTTAGCATGCAATGCAGTATGCTTATTTGTTCTCAAGGTATCCGGCTTGGCATTCAGTTTTGACCCTTCCAGACCCTTGAAGATGCTGTTGATGTTGCTTTTGAAGTAAACTCGGATGGAACAAACTGATGCATATATTACAAAAGGCAAATGGTACATAGTTTGTTTACAAATACAAGCCCTCTGAGGGGTCAAAATACATTACAAGAAAATAAAAGTACATGGAATGAAAGCAACAACAAGCAAATGGTCAAACACCAAGACCAAACTCATCCTCCCGAACTTCCTTGAGAAGTGCTTCGGTCACAGGATCAGCTGGACGCTCCGTGAGATTCCTGATAAGGAGGTTCCGGGTAGTAACAGCTGCAGTTAGTTTCTTGTGTTGACCTTGGTCCTTTGACCTCTTCACTCCAGCTCTGATCTTCAGCTCTGATATCTCCCTCTGGGCTGCTGCCAGGGCTTCCTGCTGCTCTTTTGCATTAGCTTCCAGTTGCTCTATCTTGTCTTGGACCCTCTTATCTTCCAGAGTACGAGCTTCGGTGATCCTGACCCACCTAGCTTGACTCTCTTTCAGATACAAGTCAGTCCTGGCTTTCTGGAACTGGGCTTCCTTGCAAGCATTCTTCAGAATTTGTTCTCCAGCCCTAGACTTCTTGATGTAATCCTCAGACTTCTCAATTCTAGCCAGATGCTCTACTCTCAGCTTCTCTAACCTCTTAATGTCCAACCTACCATCACTCCTCTCCCGGAGGGTCTTCTGCAAAGCCTGAGTCAACTTCTCATTTCTCTCTTTCAAACCCTCAAACTCCTCCAAATTGACAGTGGCAGGGGGTGGTGCTGAGGATGATCCAGACATATCCTCCATGGTAAAGGGCATTCCAGAGAACTGAGCCCTGGCATGGGACCACTCATGGTACTGTGCTGATGCTACATTGTTGCACTTCCCCAGAATGGTTACTCCTTTAGTTTGAACATTGTCCCAGGCCCAGGCTGCCTGCCTAACAATAGCCAGATTAGGCTTGTTCTCACAATAGAGAGTCTCAACCAAGTCTTGTGCCTTAGGAGTGTGGACCAGTGCATAGCCCAGTTGTCTCTTGAACAGCAGAGGGTTGTAATTAATGCTACCCTTAACTCCTATCAGGGGTACATTGGGGAAATGCCCACAACTGGTGATGATATCCCTGCCCTTTGTGCTTTGAGTGCACCACCTGATATCAGCTGAAGTCAGAGCAGTGAGTCTTCTAGCCCAGTTTCTCTGCTGATGAGGATTCAAAAATGCATCTGTCTTGGGCAAATGCTTGAGAAGCCAAGTATGGAACAAAAGAGCACAACACCTCACTAATCTCCCCCTCTGCTTTTCATTCCTTTGGTGCACTGAATAGTAGAGATCCCCCAATAAAGTGGGCACTGGGTTCCTCAGGATGAAAAGATGGATTGCATTCTTGCTAATGAATCTAGGCTCATCTGCAAATAATATAATCCCATATATGCTCAGGGCCAATAAAGCACAGACTGCTTTCCACTCTCCCAAAGAAGCTTTCAGGGTAGCTTGAGAGATCAAGAAATCTAGATGCAAGCCAGAGATTCCAGCCTTAGAAGTCATATGCTGCCCAATCAGAACTGGTTCCAGATGTAATGCCTTTGCTACCTCTTCATTACCAGGAAAGACCATCTCAGGGTTGAAAGGGACTCCACCCCTGATAGGTATACCAACCAATGATGAGTATTCTTCCAATAAAGGGCCCAGCTGAAAGTCCTGAAAAGTGAAACACCTCAGTGGGGGATCATAAAACTGAAGGAAAGTATGAATCAGGCTCCTCTGTGAAGGGTCCAAATCCATAACCACATCAAGTATATCTCCATAGTGTTCCCTGAACAGTGGTATATGGTCTGGAGTGATCAGGGTCTGAATCCTCCTGATGTCAGATAGCTCAGGCTGGAAAAAGTGGTAGGTGATGTTACTCTTTTTAGGTGCCATGATGTTGAAGAAGAGTTGAGACAGATGCTGATGATAAGACTAAAAGATGGGCCACTGATTGGCTGGTGCAGGTGACTGAAGCAGGTAGCTGATAACTGAAGCAGATGCTGATGAGGATAGGTCTATACTGATGATGGGGTCAAAACCAAGCCGAAATGAAGATGGATACCCTGAAAAACAAATAAACAAATATCAACATGATGCAATGAGGATGTATGCAAATGATATGCAAGGGTTTGTGACTGAGCTGGATCTGATCAAATGCTCTGATATAAGTCCAAGGTATGTTCAAGAAATCCAGATGGAGGTCTATAAATCCAGTAACCAAGGTGGGGGACTCAAATAAAGAGTCACATGTCCAGGGTTTAGAATCACAAGAACTGTTCCAACATGGTGTATTCTTAATCAAACAAAGTAACAAGGTATGTTGAGGCCAAGGGTACCTGCAAACCTGTAAACAGCCCAACCCCCCTCACAGGTGGTGTTCTAAAACAAGGATCCTCAGACTTGGATCAGTTATGAGAAGTGTAAACACTTCTAACCCGGAGGTACAGTGTTTACAATAACCATAAAAGTTCCTCATCTAATTCACCTCAGTTTCTGAAGGTCAATACTAAAGGTCATCCAGACTTAGCAGGCTTCCCAGATAGCCCTAGCATTGCAGGAAATCTGCAACACAGAGTTCTCCAGAAGAAACCCATATCTGAACCGTGTTTCATATTCCCGCACCAGACCGAGATGGAATGGGAAAGAATATGAACCACTCTAGCCTAGGTGTCACTCAGGTCCCAGGTATAGGACCTCAACTCTCAATAGAACACCCACCCACCAAAGCAAACAAACAGATCCAGCCAGCACAGTATGACAGTATGATATATGTAAAGCTATAAAGAAAGCAGTAAAACAACTGTACATAAAGCAGAAATAAATACAAATATACAAACACAAATAAGCACATAACACCCCAGTAAACAAAAATCAATCAAGCGCTAGGAGGAACCCACAAAAAGAACCAGAAGCCCTGGTTGCAGTATAAGGGTCCCCAGCAGAGTCGCCAAGCTGTCGCTCCCGATAAAATGGGACCGGCCCAAATAAAGGTACAGACGCGAACGGTCGGCGAGAGGGACAATGAGAACACACGGGAGTGAACTCACTGGTGATGAAAAGAGTCGCCAGCTAGGCATTTTTATCCCGGAGGAAAGGCAATGCTGCATAGACCTAGAAAAGGATGGATAAGACGGTTGCGAACCAGAGAGACTGAGAAAGGGGGTTGGTTACAACCTGGGAAGGTATTAGCACCCAGATTGTCCGTCGTACTCGACGGGATCCACGCTTAAAAGATTTGGGTTTTAAAGGGGTAGTGTCAGTGCAATCTGTGTGTAAAAGGGCTGGAAAAGGGATGTACAGGTGTCAGTGTAAAAGAAGTGTAAAGTGAGATATATACAGTGTCAGTGTAAGAACAGGAATAAGATGCTCAAGATCATGAGGCTAAAGAATGAAGCTGGAAAGAGGGGGAATATACAGAGACTTTTGTTCGATAACTGTTAAGTTATGCCTACGTATCCTCTCGTGCAATGAGGAAGTCAGAACACCGTAGTTCGACCCAAAGAGACTGAAAGATGAATTGACTTGTGAACTGCTTACTTGCCTATGCTCAAGTGTATGACCTGTCTGGCTCAGGTGCAAACTGTCTTGCATTAGACGGAAGAAGCAAGTTCTCGTTTATGAGTGAGTGAGATGAGAAAAGAATCCCGAAGGAGACGATTATTGTTTGTTTTTGTGCTTTCAGTCTTTTATTGCTTTTGAAAGTTTGTCGTAAGTTATTGAGCTTAAGTCTAAACCAATGGACTTAGTAAACTCATCACATCTTCCCTCTGATTAGGGGTAATGAGAATACCTTAAGTGTGAAGTCAGATTCTCACACTTAATCACCCTTGATGTAGGATTAAGACCATTAACCTACTTGTGATTATTTAAATGTTTTTGTTGTTTTTGTTTAGTGTTAAGTAATGAGATTAAGCCATAATCAGGGATTAAACAGACTCATTACACCATCCTAATAGAAGGATAATAGATGAGAATGTTTAAGTTGAGGAAAGCTCCTCAACTTAATCCATGGTTAGGGATTAAACTCATGACAAAACAAAGCCTTTATTAAGTGGGTTTTAGTTAATGATAAGATGGTGAAGTGAGTTTTAGGGTTTATAAGACAACTTGAGGGGGACTTGTCCATTAACACTAGGGTTAGTCCTTCTTAACCAATTAAGGAAGAATTAGAACCCTAATGCAAGGCCCAAGTTACAAGTGTGATGTCTTGATGATTATTAAGATGGATTGGTTAAAGGATTTAAACACATTAAGGGTTTAACACTTAGGATTAAAGTTATACACTACATCCTAATAGAAGGATGCAGGCATAAGCTTAATCACAAAGCCTTAAAGCCTTTATGGTTTAGTCCTTGATTATGAGGTGAGAAGAGAAGACTCAAAGAGACTTAAAGGTAGAATCTAAATAGGGGACTAATCAAAACCCTAATCATTGTCATGCTTGGTTGTTCCTAAGGTTTGTGAGGTTTGCAAGAGAAGTTTTCAATGGAACCACCAGGAAGCAGATGAAAAGATCAGGAGAAGCTAAGTAACTTGCTTCACTTCAGAAGTCAAGTCACTTGAAGAAAGAAAGTGGGAAGAAGAATAATGAGCAAGCTCAAACTCAAACACATACAAAAATGCAGCAAGGATGCATAAAATAGATGAAGAGAAGTTATGAGAAGTGAATGCAAATTCACTTCTCAAAGTTACTTACCACCTGAAAAGTTAGAAAAGGAAATGCAATGCAATGCAAAATGAGATGAAATGGTATGATGAAAAGCCAAACCAGAAGCATATTCATGATGTTAATAATGCTATGAGATGCTACAAACATGAAACAACACATGGGGATGATCATGCAAGCTTATGGATGCAAATGAAGCAAGTTAAGACACATGAACATACATGAAAAGTTATGAGATGCATATGGCATACAACATGGCAAATGAGAGATGTAATGACCAAACATGCTTTCAATATGTCTTATGATGTTAAATGAATCACATGGATGCATAAAATAACATTACAAAAAATTGAAAATGCACTCAAAGGATCCCTAGACCTATACTAACTCACTGCCCAAAGGAGAGGTCTCAACTCTTAACCTAACTCAAGATATGATTTTCCTAAGTTTTCTAGGGTTTTAGGGTTCCTTAACAAGAAAATTACCAAACAAATTGAAAATGAAGGATCAAATCATGGCCATTTAATCTCACAAACTACATGCTAAACACAATGCAATGCAAAAAGAATCAAAGTCCAACTCTTTAGGGTTAGGCAGAAATGATTTTTGGAAGTTTGGATCAAAATAATGCATAAAAATGATTTTAATTCCATGAAAAATTCTCAAAATGCATCAAGATCAAAAAAGAAATTTGGTTTGAGGGTTGGACAATGTTTCCAAATGTTTTTAAAGGTTTCATGAATTTTTTGGTGATTTTTAAATACCTAAAAGCATTTTTAATTAATTAATTCTCATTAATTAATTAAAGATAAACTTTTAAATATTTAAAAATACTTTTTAAATGCTAAAAATGAAAATAAAAATATTTTTGTGTTCTGAAATTAAATAACAACTTGTGTAAAAAATTTCAGAATTTTTAAGGCATTTTTGCTATTTTTAATAAATTGTATAAAACAAATGAATTAATATGAAAATAAAATGAATTTTAAACTGAAAAAAGAAAAGTCAACAGATCCAAGGGCCCTCATTTAAACTCACAAGCGCGCGCATTGACTTGGCGCCAGATCCCACGGCTAGCATTCAAACCTGGCTAATTAATGATTATGCCCTAATGACACCCCTAATTACTTTCAGGCGACCGGAACAGTGTTCCGGTCGTCTTCTCCGATCATCCAAAACTTCAAACTCACTCTAAACGCTTCTAAAATGAAATCTAATTAAACAGAAATGATCCCCACTCAGTCACGAATCAAAACCCCCAATCAAAACATATTTATCACTCCTAAAATGGCTGAATCGAATCAAACAAAATCTAGGGCAAAAAAGTTTCAGAAGCAGGTTAAACTCTCATCTCTCCACCATTTTCAAAACCAAAGACATATTCATGATCAGGGAGGCATATAGAACAGCTTAGGAACTTAAAAAATCATTTCTGGAAAAAAAGTTCTTGAGCTACCTGAGTTTCGAAGCTTTCAACTTTGCAGCTTTCTGATCTCCCCTCCTTATGAAATCCACTCCTTGTGGCCCCTTGATGATGCCTGGATGCTTAGAAGGAGTTTATGCTGGCTAGTTTGGGAGATTGAACAAATTCTGTTCAAGCTCAGGTGAGAACTGTGTTTGTGATTCAGGCAGTTTCAGGCAAGGGTGAGGGGTTCTTTGTGATCAGGATGATGATTTGAGAAGGTTTGTGAAGTTTGTTCAAGTGTTTGTGGCCTGTATGAAGAGTTTCGAAGGCTTTGGCTTTGAGAGTGAAAAATGAGAGAGTTCAGTTCTTGCTAGTTTCAGGCTTATGTCTTGCTGGTTTGGGTTCAGTGAGGCATGGTGAGAAGGTTGGTGAAGCTTGTTTGAATGTTTGTGGCTTGTAGGATGGGATTCGAAGAAAAATGCAAGTTGGAGAGAGTTTGTGGATGCTGAGTTCTAGTGAGTTTCAGGCTTGCCTCCTGTGTGGTTTGGCTTGCATTTTCTTTGTATAAACAAATGCCATTGGTCAGAGGATGTGACTTGTGCTTTTGTGATAGGTGTAGCTACTTTTGCAAAATGTCCACTCTTGTGTAAGAGAAGCATGGGTCATGCTCTAGGCTAGTACAAGGGTTGTGGGCTGCGCAGCATGGTGTGAGGGAAAGGCTAGTGTGGTTCAGCAACATAGGCAGCAAGTGGATGGAAGTGATCATGAGCTTTTGCAACTTGCTTGCTTTTGAATCTTCATGAAAATATCTTGCTCCAAAGGCCAAACAAATGAGAAACCCTTGGCCCATTCTGATTTTTAGGTTACATGTGATGTTTGTGTAATGGTTAGACAACAATTAGAAGTCACAAATGCCTTTGGTACAAGATTTTGCAAGTTTCTCTTTTGGTGCATAATTTGATTTTTAGTGATTTTTGCCAACTTTGATGCACCATAACTTTTGATCCAAAATGAATTAGGTCATGTTCTTGTACTTTTTGAAAAGGGAAAGATCCAATCTACAACTTTCATGACCAAAGTTTTTCCATTTGAAGCATTTTTGGATCAAAAAGTAAGGGTTGAAAAGTTGCCTAAAATGACAAATTCTTTAAAAGTCAAACTTAACCCAAAAAGTCAACTTTACAAAAACATGTAATTATTGAATTTTGTGAACTTCAACCTTCTTCCATGATCAAATAAAGATCAAATACACCCAAAATGATGAAGATCACCCCTTGGTTGGGTCATTGGGGCCCTCAGATGCCCTGATTTTGCACTGACTTGTCTGAAAAGTCAACTCTTGATCAGATGACTTCCCCATGGAATTTCTTCATGAAAATTGATATGCACACTCCCTATACCATATAGAGACCAATAGAAACAATAATGACCACAAAATTTGAAGCTATGGCCTCTGAAACCAAAACCCTAATTTCAGGTCATCTGTGCAGTCAAGCCTGGCTCTGCTTCCATACCAAACCCAGTTCTTGTGATTCTTTGGCATTCTTGACTTTGAGAGGATATAATATGATGCTTGAACACATATATACCCCTTTGAAGTGATTGATGACTTTTGGAGTGGCTCAAGAGGCTCCTGGATTGCTCAGATCACAAACCCTAGATGCAGATGACTTTGAATCTATGCAGTGAATCAAAATGTGATATGAGATGGTATGATTGTGTTTATGCATATGAAATGATCACAAGCCATGGTGTGAAATGGGTGAGGGCAAATTTGGGGTGTTTACAGTTGTTTTTTCCTTTTGATGTACTTTTCCTTTTGTTGTATTTTTGACCCTACAGGGGCTTGTATTGTAAAACAAACTATGTATGTTTCATCATTTGTAATATATTTTAGTTTGTTTTCATTTGGGCTTTCTCTCAACAACATCAAGCATCTTCCTCGAGGACTGGAAAGGTCAAAACCAAGAACCAAACCGAATACCTTGGAAAACAAATAAGCATACTACATTGCATACTAACTTGTTCTTTGTTTTGTAGGTTTTGTTTGTTATTTTGTTTCTAACTTTGTTGTGACCTCAGGAAACATTGCTCGTCGCCGAGTGTTCCCTGTCAACCGCACACACCGGTACCCTACGCGTAACAACCTTCCAGGCATTCAGATGGACCACGTACAGCAGGACCTGACTGAGGTCAGAAATCAGATGGCCAATGAGAGAGTAGAGATGAAAAACCACATGTCTCAGTTTATGGCAGTGATGACTGGCTTAGCCCAGAGTCAAGAAAGGTTGAGAGAGCTGGTGGAAAGACAGACACCTGTAGAGCCCCACCTTGGGACAGGAGGAACCAGCAATAATGAACGGGGGCAGCCTCATATTGATCCACTAGAGTATGGACCCCATTTGAATCCAGAAGTTAACATCCCAAGGAATGTTCAAGGTAATACTGCTGGGGGCAGAATCCTGCAAGAGGATCCACAAGAAGAACAATTCACTGTTATTGGGGCTGGAGAAGAGGTATATGACAGAAGATTGGATGAGATTGCTGAAAATTTAAGATCTTTGGAATCTCAGAATTCTTTGGGTTTCGACGTGATGGATATGGGGTTGGTAGATGGGGTGAGAATTCCCCACAAATTCAAACCCCCATGCTTTGAGAAATACAATGGTACCTCATGCCCGCGTACTCATCTGCAATCTTTCTTTGGAAGACTCAAGGCTTATACCATGGATGAGAAGTTATGGATGTTCTACTTTGAGGACAGTCTGACCGGAGCTTGAAGAGAATGGTATTCGCATCTAACAAGGGCCACTATAAGGTGTTGGAAGGACTTAGCCGAAGCCTTCATCCGGAAATATCAGTACAACCTGGACATGGCTCCCAATAGAACTCTTCTAATGGGCATGTCTCAGTCTTCAAGGGAGAGCTTTCGGGATTATGCTCAGAGGTGGAGACAGCTTGCTGCTGCTGTCCAACCACCCATGTCAGAAAGAGAGATGGCTGACATGTTTATGAACACTTTGCAAGGGACTTATATTGACAGACTAGCTGCTTTCTCCTCTACCAGTTTTGTTGATGTAGTTATAGCTGGTGAGAGAATTGAAAGTCTTTTGAAGATGGGAAAAATCTCCGTCAACGGTGCAAGTTCCTCCAACAATCCCAGAAAACCTTTTGCAGGACCCCGAAGGGCGGGTGAAACAAATTCTATTCATACAAGCAGGGGCAGGCCCCAGTATTCTCACAGGTCAGTAGCAGCTGTTACCATCCCAGCTCCAGTTCCACAACAACCATTATATCCTCAACAACAACAACAACATCACTATCAGCAACCCTCTCACTTTCCGCAACAAATAACCTACAACAACAACAATAGCAACCAACAGCAGCGTCCCTTTCAACAGAGACCATCTCAGGCAAATAGGGTGATTGACCCTATCCCTATGCCTTATGTTTCTTTATTGCCACAACTCCTGAAGCTTAACCTGGTTGAGTTAAGGACGTTGGCACCACCGAATCCTCTCAATCTCCCAAAGAATTATGATGTTAATACCAGGTGTGCTTTCCACTCTAACGGACCTGGTCACAATACTGAGAAGTGTAGGGCCTTACAGATGAAGGTACAAGATCCTAGTCGATTCTAAAGCTCTCAATTTTGCACCTCCTCCGAACGTTAACAGAAATCCTATGCCTAATCATGGTGGGCCCAGGATCAATGCCATTGAAGAGGACCAACCATCTACATTGATTGATAATGTTGCACAGATTCAAACACCACTGGCTGAAGTCAAAGTTCAACTTTTAAGATGCCAAGTGTTCCCAGGCTGTGGGGCCTGCTGTGAACTGTGTAAGACAGCTAGCAATGGTTGTGAAAAGATAAGGATTGGCATAGATGGCCTTATCCAAGATGGGATTTTGAAAATTACTTCAACAGTTCCTTCAGCAACTTTTGTTCCGACAGCAATGGATTCGCCTACAACATCAGCAATCCTCCTTTCAACAGATTCTCCTACAACATCAACAACAATCATTCCTACCGATTCATCAACATCTCCAGCAATTACTCCGTCCATCACTTCAACAAGTCAAAATTCAACAATTGTTTCTTCTACAACATCAGCACCCATTTTATCAACGGAATCTTCTACAACGCCAACAAACATTAATGAAGATGTCTCAACAGTCACAATCTACTATGACCTAGCCAATGTTCACAACAACAATTTCCAACAACAAATTGTGGCACCTCCCGCCAGACCTCCAGTCACAATTTATTATGATCCGCACACCATTACAGTTCCTTATGAAAGCAGTAATGCCATACCTTGGCACTACGGCTCTGATCTTTACTGCAATGGGGAGAAAATCACCTTGGATTCATCAACCTCTTCGCCACAAATAGATAATGTTAGGGGAGACGGAGGCTTCCCCAGAAGTGGACGCCTTTTTGCCTCACAAACACAAAGACCTAATGCTGAAGCAGAAGTTGCTGCTAAGGCAAAAGGAAAGAATGTGGTATCTGAAGAGCCATCTGCTAAAGAAACTCAGAAGACATATTTTGAACAAGATGTAGACGAGTTCATGAGAATCATAAAAAGGAGTGATTACAAGGTGGTGGACCAGCTTCACCAAACACCCTCCAAAATCTCCATATTATCACTGTTAATGTGTTCCGAAGCCCACATGAATGCATTATTGAAGGTCCTGCACACAGCATACGTGCCGGAGGAGATTACTGTTAATCAGTTAGAGACCGTGGTTGCAAATGTCAATACCAGTCATGGGCTGGGCTTTACAAATGCTGATTTAACAATGGAGGGGCGCAACCATAACAAGGCTTTGCATATCACCTTGGAATGCAAGTGTGCTGTTATGTCTCATGTGTTGGTGGACACAGGGTCTTCCCTCAATGTCCTACCAAAGAAAGCCTTAGTGAAGCTGGAGTATGATGGCTTGGCATTGCGCCCGAGTAATTTGGTGGTAAGAGCATTTGATGGCTCTAAAAGATCAGTGCTTGGGGAAATTGATCTGCCTGTGTTGATTGGCCCGCAAACCTTCAAAACTACCTTCTTTGTGATGGACATACAGCCGACCTACAATTGTCTGTTGGGTAGACCCTGGATCCACGCCGCTGGCGCTGTTACGTCTACCCTTAACCAGAAGTTAAAATTCGAGTGGGAAGGCCAAATCATCACCATCTGTGGGGAGGAGGATATTTTTGTTAGCCAGTTGGCTACGTACAAATACATAGAAATGGATGGGGAGATCCATGAGACCATGAGTCAGGGATTTGAGGCCTTTAATATTAATGAAGCATCTGCTGTGTCTAGGACTTCCATCACATCATATCAACAAGCCTGGAAGGTTGTTGAGGAGGGTACCGTCCAAGGCTGGGGCAAGCTGCTGCCAGTTGAGAAGAAAGAAGATAGATTCAGGTTGGGTTACAGACCAACTCGACAAGATCAACCAGAGGCTGCAACAGAGCCCAAGTTTGTCAGCGGGGGAATGCTCACCCCGGATGCTGTGAACAGTTTGGAAGATGAGTCAGAAGACGAACGCAACCTGGAAAGCTGGATACGTCCAAGGATCCCGGGGAACCGAGTCTCAAACTGGTCTTCCCAGGAAATTATAAGAGTTACTCCTGCAAAGTAATTATTATTTCCTGTCTTTAAGCATGCATCAAGTCCTACATCTTGCCCAAGATGTCAGGGCTCATTTTGTTAATCGGGCCATCTTGTATTTTGTGCAAACGATCAATTAATGAATATCAGAACATCTTTTGCAAATGAGTCTTTTTCTTTCTCCGCTCACTGTTTTTCATTTTTTATTTTTTGTACAAAAATAAAATGGCAATGTTATCCAAAATAACTTCATTTTCACTTTTTCTAAGCAAGATAAAATTGATCACTAAAATGAACAAATCTAAACCCTTGTAGAGAGTGCCCTCCAGACTGCACCGACAACGACACCGCTATGACTTCGTATGACTTTGACAATCCGATTAATCAAGCCGATGAAGGGGTTGAAGAAGATTATGAGCTACCCTAAGAGCTAGCCAGATTGTTAAGGCAAGAGGAGAAGGTTATCACTCCTCATCAGGAGGAAGTTGAGACGGTTAATCTTGGTACGAAAGAAGACTTGAAAGAAGTGAAAATCGGGGCCCGTCTGCAAGATTCAGTAAAAGAGAAACTTATTGACATGCTTCGGGAGTATGTGGATGTTTTCGCTTGGTCTTATCAGGACATGCCAGGTCTAGACACCGACATTGTTATGCACAAGCTGCCTTTAAAGGAAGACCGTCCTCCGGTAAAACAAAAGTTGCGTCGTACTCGCCTGGATATGGCAATGAAGGTAAAAGAAGAGGTACAAAAACAGTGGGACGCTGATTTCCTTGCTGTAACTAGCTATCCGCCGTGGGTTGCTAACATTGTACCTGTGCCTAAGAAAGATGGAAAAGTACGGATGTGTGTGGATTACCGGGATCTGAATAGAGCCAACCCGAAAGATGACTTCCCATTACCTCACATTGATGTATTGGTCGACAATACGGCTCAGTTCTCGGTGTTCTCCTTCATGGATGGATTTTCAGGATATAATCAGATCAAGATGTCGCCTGAAGACATGGAGAAGACAACTTTCATCACACCCTGGGGCACATTCTGTTATAAGGTAATGCCATTCGGACTGAAGAATGATGGTGCCACTTATCAACGGGCTATGGTAACATTATTCCATGACATGATCCATAAAGAAATTGAATGTTATGTGGAAGACATGATTGCCAAGTCCCTCACAGAAGAAGACCACCTGGTGAATCTGTTGAAGCTATTAAAGCGTCTGGGGAAGTACCAATTGAAGTTAAACCCTAACAAATGCACATTCGGGGTGCGATCCGTTAAGCTGCTGGGATTTATTGTAAGTGAAAAGGGGATTGAAGTTGACCCTGATAAAGTCAAAGCCATCCAGGAGATGCCTGCACCAAAGACTGAAAAAGAAGTTCGGGGGTTTCTAGGTAGATTGAACTACATTTCACGGTTCATATCTCACCTTACAGCAACCTGTGAGCCCTTGTTCAAGTTGTTAAGAAAAGAACAAATGGTCAGGTGAATGCAGACTTCCAAAGGGCTTTTGATAAAATCAAGGAATACTTACAAGAGCCTCCGATCCTTATGCCTCCAGTTGAAGGAAGACCTCTAATCATGTACTTGACAGTATTAGAGGAGTCAATGGGGTGTGTAATAGGCCAGCATGACGAGTCTGGTCGAAAAGAGTATGCAATTTAGTACCTAAGAAAAAGTTTACCGACTGTGAACAACGTTATTCACTGCTCGAGAAAACTTGTTGTGCTTTAGCGTGGGCTGCTCGCCGACTAAGGCAGTATATGATGAACCACACTACCTTATTGATCTCAAAGATGGACCTAGTCAAGTACATATTCGAGAAGCCAGCACTTACCGGACGGGTTGCAAGATGGAAAATGATTCTCATAGAATATGACATTCAGTACACATCTCAGAAAGCCATCAAAGGCAATGTATTGTCTGATTATTTTGCTGAGCAACCCATTGGTGATTACCAGCCTATGAGATTTGACTTCACTGATGAAGACATCATGTTCATTAAAGCAAAAGATCATGAAGAGCCTATTTACACTGAAGGGCCTGACCAGAAGAAGAATGGACTATGATGTTTGATGGGGCTGTTAATATGAATGGTCGTGGTGTTGGTGCAGTACTCATTACACCTAAGGGAGTTTACATGCCTTTCTCAGCAAAACTCACCTTTAACTACACTAACAACGAAGCTGAATACGAAGCTTGTATTATGGGTCTTGAGGAAGCCATTGACCTCAGGATCAAGACTTTAACCGTATTCAAGATATTCAACTCTGGTAATCAATCAAACCAATGGCAAATGGTATACTCACCAGGAGCATCTGATTCCTTACCGGGATTATACAAGGAGGTTACTCACATTCTTCACAACAGTCAAGCTTGAGTATATCCCTCGAGATGAAAATCAGTTTGCAGATGCTCTGGCTACCATTTCATCCAAGATCAAAGTTCAAGCTGCCAACTTTGTGCCTCGGATTTCAATATCCAGACTTGACAGACCAGCATACGTATTCTCTGCAGACCTTGCTAAGGATGATAAGCCTTGGTTCTATGACATCAAATGCTTCTTGGAGGATCAAACATACCCACCTGGGGCATCATCCAATGAAAAGAAGACATTAAGAAGGCTAGCTGGTAGTTTCTTCCTGAATGTTGATGGTTCCTTTTACAAGAGAAACTTTGATATGGTACTTCTCAGATGCGTTGATAAGACAGAGGCAGACTTGTTGATGCACGAGGTGCACGAAGGATCTTTTGGTACCCATGCTGGAGGGCATGAAATGGCTAAAAAGTTGTTAAGATCAGGCTATTACTGGATCACAATGGATGCAGACTGTTGTGCGTATGCCAGGAAATGCCATAAATGCCAGATTTATGCAAATAAAGTGCATGTGCCTCCGAATCCTTTGAATGTGATGTATTCACCTTGGCCCTTTTCCATGTGGGGCATTGATATGATTGGGAAGATTGAGCCAACTGCTTCAAATGGCCACAGATTCATCCTGGTAGCCATTGACTATTTAACCAAGTGGGTTGAAGCAGCTTCCTATGCAAATGTCACCAGGAAAGTGGTAGCCCGATTCCTGAAGAGAGACATCATCTGTCGGTATGGAGTGCCCGAGCGAATCATTACTGATAATGGTTCCAACTTAAACAACAAAATGATGGCAGAACTGTGCCAGGACTTCAAGATCCAACACCACAACTCTTCTCCATACAGGCCAAAGATGAATGGCGCTGTAGAGGCAGCTAACAAGAATATCAAAAAGATTGTGCAGAAAATGGAGGTTACCTACAAAGACTAGCATGAGATGCTACCATTTGCCTTGCATGGGTACCGTACGTCAATTAGAACATCCACTGAGGCAACACCGTATCAGCTTGTGTATGGTATGGAGGCAATCCTACCTGTGGAAGTTGAACTACCCTCCTTGATGGTACTAATGGATGTTAAGTTGAATGAAGCAGAATGGGTCCGATCCCGGTACGAACAACTGAATCTGATTGAAGAGAAGAGATTAACTGCAATTTGTCATGGGCAGCTATATCAGAAAAGAACGAAGAAAGCCTTCGATCAGAAATTCAGGCTTCGAGAATACCAAGTAGGAGTCTTGTGCTGAAAAGACTCCTTCCTCCTCATACAGACCACAGGGGGAAGTGAACTCCGAATTACGATGGTCCATTCATAGTAAAGAAAGTTTTCTCCAGTGGAGCACTGATGCTCAGTACTATGGATGGTGAAGATTTCCTGTCCCCTGTGTGTCGCTCCCGATAGATGGGACGGGGCCCAAATAAAGGTACAGACACGAACGGTCGGCGAGAGGGACAGTGAGAACACACAGCCGTGAACTCACTGGAGATGAATAGAGTCGCCAGCTAGGCATTTTTATCCCGGAGGAAAGGCAATGCTGCATAGACCTAGAAAGATATGGATAAGACGGTTTGCGAACCAGAGAGACTGAGAAAGGGGGTTGGTTACAACCTAGGAAGGTATTAGCACCCAGATTGTCCGTCGTACTCGACGGGATCCACGCTTAAAAGATTTGTGTTTTAAAGGGGTAGTGTCAGTGCAATTTGTGTATAGAATAGCTGGAAAAGGATGTACAGGTGTCAGTGTGAAAACAGTGTGAAGTGTGATATATACAGTGTCAGTGTAAGGGTGAGAGTGAAATGCCCAAGATCATGAGGCTAAAAGAATGAAGCTGGAAGGAGGGGGAATATACAGAGACTTTTGTTCGATAACCGTTAAGTTATGCCTACGTATCCTCTCGTGCAATGAGGAAGTCAGAACACCGTAGTTCGACCCAAAGAGACTGAAAGATGAATTGACTTGTGAACTGCTTACTTGTCTATGCTCAAGTGTATGACCTGTCTGGCTCAGGTGCAAACTGTCTTGCATTAGACGAAAGAAGCAAGTTCTCGTTTATGAGTGAATGAGATGAGAAAAGAATCCCGAAGGAGACGATTATTGTTTGTTTTTGTGTTTTCAGTCTTTTATTGCTTTTGAGAATTTGTCATAAGTTAATGAGCTTAAGCCTAAACCAATGGGTTAGTAAACTCATCACATCTTCCCTCTGATTAGGGGTAATGAGAATACCTTAAGTGTGAAGTCAGATTCTCACACTCAATCACCTTTGATATAGGATTAAGATCATTAACCTATTTGTGGTTATTTAGATGTTTTTGGTGTTTTTGTTTAGTGTTAAGTAATGAGATTAAGCCATAATCAGGGATTAAACAGACTCATTACACCATCCTAATAGAAGGATAATAGATGAGAATGTTTAAGCTGAGGAAAGCTCCTCAACTTAATCCATGATTAGGGATTAAACCCATGACAAAACAAAGCCTTTATTAAGTGGATTTTAATTAATGGTACGATGATGAAGTGATTTTTAGGGTTTGTAAGACATTTTGAGGGGGACTTGTCCATTAACACTAGGGTTAGTCCTTCTTAACCAATTAAGGAAGAATTAGAACCCTAATGCAAGGCCCAAGTTACAAGCTTGATGTCTTGGTGATTATTATGTGAATTGATTAAAAGATTTAAACACATTAAGGGTTTAACACTTAGGATTAAAGTTATACACTGCATCCTAATAGAAGGATGCAGGCATAAGCTTAATCACAAAGCCTTAAAGCCTTTAGGGTTTAGTCCCTGATTATGAGGTGAGAAGAGAAGACTCAATGAGACACAAAGGTAAAAACTAAATGGGGGACTAATCAAAACCCTAATCATTATCATGCTCGGTTGTTCCTAAGGTTTGTGAGGTTTTCAAGAGAAGTCTTCAATGGAACCACCAGGAAGCAGATGAAAGGATCAAGAGAAGCAAAGCAACTTGCTTCATTCAAGAAGTCAAGTCACTTGAAGAAAGAAAGTGGGAAGAAGAAGAATGAGCAAGCTCAAACTCAAACACATATAAGAAATGCAGCAATGGATGCAAGAGAGATGAAAAGAAAGGTTATGAGAAGTGAAGGCAAATTCACTTCTCAAAGTTACTTACCACCTGAAAGGTTAGGAAAGAAATACAATGCAATGCAAAATGGGATGGAATGACATGATGCAAACCAAAACCAGAAGCATGTATGAGATGGTAATGATGCTATGAGGTGCTACAAACATGAGGCAACACATGGAAATGATCATACAAGTTCATGAATGCAAATGAAGCAAGTTGAGAAGCATGGACATACATGAAAAGTTATGAAGTGCACATGACATACAACATGGCAAATACATGATGCAATGATCAAACATGCTTTCAATATGTCTTATGATGTCAAATGAATTAAATGGATGCTTGAAATGTCATGGCAAGTCATGTTATGCAAGAGAATGCAAGATGGATGCATATGGAAGCCCAAATTAGGGTTTATGAACCAAACATCAAACACAAACCAAAATCAGAAGCAAACCCTAAGATAAAAAATTGAAAATGCCCCACAAAGGACCCCTAATCCTATACTAAACCAATGCCCAAAGGAGAGGTCTCAACTCCTAACCACTTTCAAGTTATGATTTTTACAAGATTCTAGGGTTTTTGGGGTTCCTAAACAAAAGAAATGTCAAACAAATGGAAAATGAAAGATCAAATCATGGCCATTTAATCTTACAAACTACATGCTAAACACAATGCAATGCAAAAAGAATCAATGTCCAACTCTTCATGGATAGGCAGAAATGATTTTTTGAACTTTGGATCAAAATAATGCACAAAAATGATTTTAATTCAATGAGAAATTCTTAAAATGCATCATGATCAAGAAATAAATTTGGTTTGAAGGTTGGACAATGTTTCTAAATGTCTTAGAACATTTCATGAATTTTTTGGTGATTTTTAAATACTTAAAAGTATTTTTAATAAATTAATTTTCATTAATCAATTAAAAATAAACTTTTAAATATTTAAAAATATTTTTTTAATGCTAAAAATAAAAATAAAAATATTTTTGTGTCTTAAAAATTAATAAAACTCTTGAGAAAAAGATTCATAATTTTTAGACAATTTTTACTATTTTAACAAATTATGCAAAACAAATGAAATAAATATGAAAATAAATGAATTTTAAACTGAAATATAGAAAGTATGCTGATCCAACGCGTGAGATTTAAAGTGGCCAGGGCGGGAATTGACTTGGCGCGGGAATGAACGGCTCACATTCAAACTGACTTAATTACACTTAGCCCTAATTAATCAAACCCTAATTACTTTCAGGTCACCGGAGACGAGCTCCGGTCGTCTTCTCCGGTGACCCCCCTCCCTGAGAATTTCCAAAACCTTCCCTAGGTCATTTCTGGAGCTCTAAAGCTCCAGATTTGTTCCTCTCACTCTCCTAAACTCAACCCCACCCTCATTTCTCATTTATTTCCAGCCATGATCATGAATCGAAGCAAAGAACAAAAACGGCCAAAATTTCAGACAAGCAATACAACTTCATTTCTCAACCATTTTCAATAATTTTTAGTTCAGGGTGATCAGTGAGGCATACTTAATCAATTAGAAACAATAAAAAGAGGTTCTGGAAAAATGGAATGCCATAGCTACCTGATTCGAAGCTTTCAAGATAGGAGCTTCTGGGCCAGTTTCTTACTCCTAAACAACTCCAATGACCTCTCCAAAGTGTTTGCCAGGCTTGCTTGAAGTTTATTTGGGCTGGTTGAAGAGTTTGCTTGAGTTCTGTTCAAGATGGTGTAAGAATCGTGTTTCTGATTCTTTGAGCTTTGGGATGTTTTGAGGGGTGCTTAGTGACCAGGGAGGGATGTTGAAGAAGTTTATGAAGTTTGCTTGTGTGTTTGTGAGCTGTGGAGAGAGATTCGAATGGTTTTGCTTCTGAGAGTGAAAATGGAGGAATGGAGTTCTTGCTGGTTTCAGGCTTAGGTTTTGCTTGGTTTAGGCTCTATGAAGCATGGTGAGATGATTAGTGAAACTTGTTTTGATGTTTGTGGTTTGTGCCAAGAGTTTCGAAGGAAGATGCAAGTGAGGGTGATTTTGTGAATGTGATGTTATGGTGTGTTTCAGCTTGGCCTCTTGATATGTTTTGCTTGCAAATGGATAGTATAAAATAATCCCATAGGTCAGATGATGTGACCTGGACTTTATTGATTGGTAAGTTCACTTTTGCAAAATGTCAACTTTGTTGTAAGAGGGGTATGGCTTGAGTTCTAGCTTGGTACAATGGCTAGGGCTGGCGCAGCATGGTGTGTATGTGATGCTAGGAAGGTTCAGCAACCAATGCAGCAAGTTGGTGAGGTGTGATCATGAGTTTTGCAAGTTGGTTCCTTTTGAAACTTCATGAAAATGCCTTGTTATACAAACCATGCACATGTGATCTTTTTGGTCCAAATCTGATTTTTAGGACTTATGTGATGTTTGTACATTGGTTTGAAGTGAACTAGAAGTTACAAATGGCCTTGCTACATGATTTTGCAAATTTTCCAATTGGTGCATGTCTTGAAAATTAGTGATTTTTGCCAACTTTGTCACACCATAACTTTTGATCCAAAATGAATTAGGTCATGTTCTTGTACTTTTTGAAAAGGGAAAAATGTATTCTACAACTTTCATGACCAAAGTTTTTTTTTATTTGAAGCTTTTTGGATCAAAAATCAAGGCTTGAAAAATGACCTAAAATGACATATTCTTGAAAAGTCAACTATGCCCAAAAAAGTCAACTTTGCAAAACTTCAAATTCTTGATTTTTGTGAACTTCAACCTTCTTCCATGATCAAATAAAGATCATATACACTCAAAATGATGAAGATCACCCCTTGGTTGGGTCATTGGGGGCCTCAGATGCCCTGATTTTGCACTGACTTGTCTGAAAAGTCAACTCTTGATCAGATGACCTCCCCATGGAATTTCTTCATGAAAATTGATATGCATACTCCCTATACCATATAGAGACCAATGGAAACAAGAATGACCAAAAAATTTGGAGTTATGGCCTCTGAAACCAAAACCCTAATTTTTGGGTCAACTGTGCAGTCAAACTTGGCTCTACATCCATACCAATCCCAGTTCTTGTGATTCTTTGGAATTCTTGACTTTGAGAGGATGTAATATGATACTTGAACACACATGGACCCCTTTGAAGTGATGGGTGGCCTTTGGAGTGGCTCAAGAGGCTCTTGGATTGCTCAGATCACAAACCCTAGGTGCAGATGACTTAGAATCTATGCAGTGAATCAAAAATGTAATATGAGGTGATATGATTGTGTTTATGCATATGAAATGATCACAAGCCATGGTATGAATGGGTGAGGGCAAATTTGGGGTGTTTACAGCTGCCCCTATTCAAACATGAGTTAGCTGTGTAGGTTGTAAGCAACGGCTTATCAGGCAAACAAGATAACTTGTGGTTGAATACCAAAGACGGTCCAAAATTTGCACTCACAGAATGAAGAAGAAAAGGGATATAGATTGTAAAAGGGAAATAAAGTATATTGTAAAGTGTGGGCGACGGAGGACGACCGTCGAGCAGAGGACGACTGCTGGGTAAATAGCAATGACGGGAACGGCTGACATGCTGGGGATAAAAGGTAAAGCCAAAACGGGGACGGCCGACTAGCTGGGAAAAAGTAAGAAATTATGATGGGGAAGGCCATCAAGATAAAGCTGTAAAATTCTCTGGGGATCAATGAAACATGACGGGGACGGCCATCAAGTTCATAAGGCAAAGTAACCGACGATGGGGACGGCCATCGGGTTAAAAAGGAAAGGAAAAGGGACCACGACGGGGACGGCCATCGGGTTAAAGAATGAATGAAATAAACAGATGATGGGGTACGGCCATCAAAGGTGAAGGACGATCACCTAGCAGGGGACGGCTGCTCTGTTGGGAAATAAAGGAATTATGATGGGGACGGCCATCAAAGGTGGAGGACGACCACCTGGCAGGGTACGGCTGCCGAAAATATCAACGATGGGGACGGCCATCGGATAAAAGGTCAACGATAGGGACGGCCATCGGACAAGCATGATGGAGGACGACCATCAAGAGGTGGAGGACGACCACCTAGCAGGGGACGGCTGCTAAAATCAACGATGGGGACGGCCATCGGACAAGCATGATGGAGGACGACCATCAAGAGGTGGAGGACGACCACCTAGCAGGGGACGGCTGCTAAAATCAACGATGGGGACGGCCATCGGACGAGCATGATGGAGGACGACCATCAAGAGGTGGAGGAAGACCACCTAGCAGGGTACGGCTGCTCTCAGGTTTTATCATAACACAGGACGAGTGTTAGATAAAAAGAAATATGTTTGTTGGTGATCTACTGGGGAATGGTAAACACGGACGAGTGTTCACATCCAAGAAACAAAGGGTATGAGTGTTTAGGTATTGTGTATAGATTAAAGATGCGGACGAGCATCCCTACGATACGGACGAGTATCGGGTAGAAACAAATACTGACGCGTGTTCAAAGATGATGATACGGACGAGTATCAACTGGTTAACAGAGAACACGGACTAGTGTTGAATCTGAGAGGATTCTTCTGGGGAATAGTAGACACAGGCGAGCGTCTATATTCAAGAAGACAGAAGTTTGACACGGTGTGTGGATTAAAGATGCGGATGAGCATCCTTAAGACTATGATACGGACGAGTATCATGTAGAAACAAACGCTTGACGCATGTTCTGAGATGATGGTACGGACGAGTACCAACGGGTTAACAAAGAACAAGGACTAGTGCTGACTCTGAGGGGACATATAAATATATACAAGATACGGACGGGTATCTGAGTAGTATGAGTAGTTAACTGCTGGGGAGAGCGACACGGACGAGTGTCAAAAAGGAGAAGAGTGTAATATGAACAAGTATTTGATATACAAAGTGTAGGTGACTGCGCTGGGGAAATGACACGGACGGGTGTCGAAGGATTGCGTATATAGGTATATGTGAGTGCAAACGGGATGTCTTTGGCTTTCTGCTGGGGCTATGACACGGACGGGTGTCAGGACGTATCTGTAATACGGGTGATCTTGTTTGTAACGAGTGTTCAGGCGACCTTACTGGGGAGTGATGACACGGACGGGTGTCAAAATGAGCGTATACTGGTGTTTGTGGATTGTGAGGCAGCTGCTCTTGCTGGGGACTCTGGTGGGGATTTTTCTGTACATTGATGAGCTGTCATTATTCACAAGTGCTGATTCAAAACATGGCTTATGATTATGCTATGTGTTAGGTTTTTGCCGTAATGCTCCGCGTGAAGACGGAGTGCTACGCTTTGTGGGTGAATATGATGCGAATGCTATGATTATGCAAAGATACCAAACCCAGGGGTCCGGGTCCCGCTGCTACGAAGATCCTTGGCTGATCTGCCTGAAATGGACATCCCAGCTGGGGTTTGAGATCACTGGTAGATCTGATGAGATGTATCTGCTTGGGGAATCGGGTCATTGAGAGACCTATTCCAATAAATGAGAGACCCAACTGGGGTTTGTAGAAGCTTCCTTCACTCTGTTGTGATCTTCTATGCACTGCTCTTCCGGATAGAGGCTGGAACTCTGTGGGGAGATAGCTTCCTGACTTTTACACTCGGCTGAGGGCGAGATGGCAACTCGGCTGGGGAGAAAGAGAGGAATCACTGAAAGACCTCCCTAGAAGTTTTGTTACGGTAGCTTCTTGATTCAGCCGGGGATATGGGCATCTCTCGTGATACCTGCCCACTCTGATGGGGATAAGCAATAAGTGGCCAACTCAGCTGGGAGGAGTCATGAAAGGCAACTCAGCTGGGGAGAGAGCACTTTGGGTGCTGAAAATGAGTGTTGATTCGCTAGCTTGCTAGGACGAAGCTTACATGCCCCAAGTTGCGTTCTGGATACCTGCAATCCTGAAAAAGATAGAGAAACGCACAAGATAATCCCGAGGTATCCCTTACTGGATTCCGTCATAGGAGTTAGGCACTTCTGAGAGTAAGTACATTTCCTGCAAGCATATTTTTATTTGAAGATAAACATCTGTATTTTATGCAATCAGTTTCCTTTAGACATCAGACATTTTTTTGCAAATAAATGAAAATGTACAAGACGAGACATGACTGAAAATCTGATTTTATTAATTCATATGCCCTGAATTGGCGAGATACAGTCAAAGGAACATATCCCCTGAAATGAGGAGATTGTTACAAATTGAGAAACAAAATGCTGGCAGTGTTGATGACGCTTTAAGGAGCTTCCTCTTCACTATGACCCGTATGACTTTTGACGTTCTTCTTATCTTGCTTTTGAAGAATGTTGATTCTGATTGAAGCTTGATCTTGTTGAAGCTTACCAAGTTGTAGATGATACAGACGAACTCAGAATGCAGTTGTTCGCTTATTCCCTTATTTTGCATGGATCGCCCTTTCGGGTTTTCAATCCATCGGGATACCCATTTTTGCCTGAGCTGTCCAATGCGGCTTTTCAACTCAGCGGGTGTACATTTTTTATTTATTTTCCCTTATTTTTGCCCGAGTCTTTTATTCTGTTTTTGACTCGCCGGGATGCCCTATTTTTGCCTGGACTTACATTCTGTTTTTGTGTCCAGCGGGTCATTTTTATGCGAAGTATTTTTTAACTGCATCTGAATTCACAGGGGACGGGAAATCTTCACCATCCATGGTGCTGAGCATCAGTGCTCCACCAGAGAAAACTTTCTTTACTACGAATGGTCCTTCATAATTTGGAGTCCATTTGCCCCTGTGGTCTGTATGAGGAGGGAGGATTCTTTTCAGCACAAGATCTCCTACTTGGTACTCTCGATGCCTGACTTTCTGATCGAAGGCCTTCTTCATTCTTTTCTGATATAACTGCCCATGACAGATTGCAGTCAATCTTTTCTCTTCAATCAGACTCAGCTGTTCATATCGGGCCCTAACCCATTCTGCTTCGTTCAGTTTAACATCCATTAGTACTCGTAGAGAGGGTAATTCAACTTCAACCGGTAGGACTGCTTCCATACCATACACAAGTTGATACGGTGTTGCCCCAGTGGATGTCCTGATTGACGTGCGGTACCCATGCAAGGCAAACGGTAGCATTTCGTGCCAGTCTTTGTAAGTGACTACCATCTTCTGCACAATCTTCTTGATATTCTTATTTGCTGCCTCAACAGCGCCGTTCATCTTTGGCCTGTAAGGAGAAGAATTGTGATGTTGAATCTTGAAGTCCCGGCATAGCTCTGCCATCATTTTATTGTTTAGATTGGAACCATTATCAGTAATGATTCGCTCGGGCACTCCATACCGACAGATGATATCTCTTTTCAGAAATCTGGCTACCACTTGTCTTGTGACATTTGCATATGAGGCTGCTTCAACCCACTTGGTGAAATAATCAATGGCAACCAGGATGAATCTGTGGCCGTTCGAAGTAGTTGGCTCGATCTTGCCAATCATATCAATGCCCCACATGGCAAAGGGCCATGGTGAAGACATGATGTTTAGAGGATTGGGAGGCACATGCACCTTATCTGCATAAATCTGGCATTTAGGGCATTTTCTGGCGTAAGCACAACAGTCTGCATCCATTGTGATCCAGTAATACCCTGATCTCAGCAACTTTTTAGCCATGGCATGTCCTCCAGCATGGGTACCAAAGGATCCTTCGTGCACCTCGTGCATCAACAAGTCTGCTTCTGTCTTATCAACACATCTGAGGAGTACCATATCAAAGTTCCTTTTGTATAAAGACCCATCAGTGTTCAGAAAGAAACTACCAGCAAGCCTTCTCAAAGTCTTCTTATCATTGGAAGATGCCCCAGGTGGGTATGCTTGATCCTCCAAGAAGCATTTAATGTCATGGAACCAAGGCTTATCATCTTTGACAACTTCTGCTGCGAACACATATGCTGGTCTATCAAGTCTGGACACTGAAATCTGAGGTACAAAGTTAGCAGCCTGAACTTTGATCATGGATGAAATGGTAGCAAGAGCATCTGCAAACTGATTCTCGTCCCGAGGGATATACTCAAGCTTGACTGTTATGAAGAAAGTCAATAACCTCCTTGTATAATCCCTGTAAGGTATCAGATGATCCTGGTGTGTGTACCATTTGCCGTTGGTTTGATTGATTACCAAAGCTGAATCTCCGAACACGGTCAATGTCTTGATCCTGAGGTCAATAGCTTCCTCAAGACCCATAATGCAAGCTTCGTATTCAGCTTCGTTGTTAGTGCAGTTGAAAGTGAGTTTTGCCGAGAAAGGCATGTGAACTCCTTTAGGCGTAATGAGTACCGCACCAACACCACGGCCATTCATGTTAACAGCCCCATCAAACATCATAGTCCATTCTTCTTCCGGGTTGGGCCCTTCAGTGTGAACAGGCTCTTCATGATCTTTCGCTTTTATTAACATGATGTCTTCATCAGGGAAGTCAAATCTCATAGGCTGGTAATCATCAATAGGTTGCTCAGCAAGATATTCAGACAATACACTGCCCTTGATGGCTTTCTGAGAGGTGTATTGGATGTCATATTCTGTAAGAATCATTTGCCATCTTGCAACCCGTCCGGTAAGCGCTGGCTTCTCAAATATGTACTTGACCGGGTCCATCTTTGAGATCAACAAGGTAGTGTGAGTCAACATATACTGTCTCAGTCGGCGAGCAGCCCACGCTAAAGCACAGCAAGTTTTCTCGAGCAGTGAATAACGTTGTTCACAGTCGGTAAACTTTTTGCTTAGGTAGTATATTGCATACTCTTTTCGACCAGACTCGTCATGCTGGCCCAGCACGCACCCCATTGACTCTTCTAATACTGTCAAGTACATTATCAGAGGTCTTCCTTCAACTGGAGGCATGAGGATTGGTGGTTCTTGTAAGTATTCTTTGATCTTGTCAAAAGCCTTCTGACAGTCTTCGTTCCACCTGACCGTCTGTTCTTTTCTTAACAACTTGAACAAGGGTTCACAGGTTGCCGTAAGGTGGGATATGAACCTTGAGATGTAGTTCAATCGACCTAAGAACCCTCGAACTTCTTTTTCTGTCTTCGGTGCAGGCATCTCTTGGATGGCTTTGACTTTATCAGGGTCAACTTCAATCCCTTTCTCACTTACAATAAAACCCAGCAGCTTACCAGATCGCACCCCGAATGTGCATTTGTTGGGGTTCAACTTCAGTTGGTACTTCCTCAGACGCTTGAATAACTTCAGTAGAATCACCAGGTGGTCTTCTTCAGTAAGGGACTTGGCAATCATGTCATCCACATAACATTCTATCTCTTTATGAATCATATCGTGGAATAATGTTACCATAGCCCGTTGATATGTTGCACCAGCGTTCTTGAGCCCAAATGGCATTACCTTGTAGCAGAACGTGCCCCAGGGTGTGATGAAGGTTGTCTTCTCCATGTCTTCAGGTGACATCTTAATCTGGTTGTATCCTGAAAATCCATCCATGAAGGAGAATACCGAGAACTGAGCCGTGTTATCGACCAATACATCAATGTGAGGTAATGGGAAATCATCTTTCGGGCTGGCTCTGTTCAGATCCCGGTAATCAACACACATTCTTACCTTGCCGTCTTTCTTAGGCACAGGTACTATGTTAGCGACCCACGGCGGATAGCTAGTTACAGCAAGGAACCCGGTGTCCCATTGCTTTTGTACCTCCTCCTTGATCTTCATTGCCATGTCTGGACGAGTACGGCGCAGTTTCTGCTTAACTGGCGGGCATTCTTCTCTCAAAGGCAGCTTGTGCACAACAATATTGGTATCCAACCCCGGCATATCTTGATAAGACCAAGCAAACACGTCCACATACTCTTGCAGCAGGTCAATCAGTTGTCTCTTCACTGAGTCTTGTAAACAGGCCCCGATTTTAACCTCTTTCACGTCTTCATCTGTACCAAGATTAATCACTTCGACCTCCTCCTGGTGAGGAGTAATAACCTTTTCCTCTTGTCTCAACAACCTGGCTAACTCTTCAGGAAGCTCATATTCTTCTTCAACCCCTTCATCAGCTTGATTGATTGGATTGTCAAAGTCATACGAAGTCATAGCCGTGCTGTTGTCGGTGCTGTCTGGAAGACACTCTCTGCAAGGGTTCAGTTTGTTCATTTTAGTGATTTGATTTTAATCTTGTTTTAGAAAAGTGAAATAAAGTTGTCATTTTGAAAACACTGCCATTTATTTTTTGTACAAAAAGAAAAATGGAAAAACAGTGAGCGGAAAAGAAAAGGACTCATTTGCAAAAAGATGTCTGATATTTCATTGATTAATCTTGTTTGCACAAAAAGTACAGATGGCCCGATTACAAAATGAGTCTTGTCATCTTGGGCAAGATGCAAGACTTTGATGCATGCTATAAAATACAGGAAATAATAATTACTCTGCATGAGTAACTCTTATAATTTCCTGGGAAGACCAGTTTGAGATACTGCTCCCCGGGATCTTTGGACGAATCCAGCTTTCCAGGTTGCGTTCTTCTTCCAGCTCGTCTTCCAGACAGTTGACAGCATCAGGGGTGAGCATCCCCCCACTCACAAAGTTGGGCTCCTTAGCAGCCTCTGCTTGATCTTGTTGAGTTGGTTTGTAACCCAACCCAAATCTGCCCTCTTTCTTCTCCACCGATAGCAGTTTGCCCCAGCCCTGGGCGTTTCCTCCCTCAACAACCTTCCGGGCTTGTTGGTATGATGATATTGAAGTACCAGGCACAACAGATGTTTCATTCACATTCAAGGCCTCAAACCCCTGACTCATTGTTTCATGGATCTCCCCGTCCATCTCAATATACTTATAGGTAGCCAGGTGGCTGACAAAAATATCCTCCTCTCCACAGATTGTAACGATTTGACCCTCCCACTCATATTTTAACTTCTGGTGAAGGGTAGAGGTCACGGCGCCAGCGGCGTGAATCCATGGCCTACCCAATAGACAGCTGTAGGCAGGCTGTATATCCATCACGTAGAAGGTCGTTTTGAAGGTCTGCGGGCCAATCGTTATGGGCAACTCGATCTCTCCCAGAACCGATCTCTTTGAACCATCAAAGGCTCTCACCACCAGGTTGCTGGGTCTCAACGCCAATCCATCATATTCTAGCTTCACCAGGGCCTTCTTAGGTAAGACATTGAGGGATGACCCCGTGTCTACCAGCACATGGGAAAGGACAGCACCTTTACATTCCATGGTTATGTGCAAGGCTTTGTTATGGTTGCGGCCTTCCGTTGTCAAATCAGTATTGGTGAACCCTAGCCCGTGACTAGCATTAACATTTCCAACTACAGCTTCTAGCTGATTGACAGTGATCTCTTCAGGCACGTAAGCTGCGTGCAAGACTTTGAGTAGTGCATTCCGATGGGCTTCGGAGCACATAAGCAATGATAGGATTGAGATCTTGGAAGGCGTCTGATGAAGCTGATCCACTATTTTATAATCACTCTTCTTGATGATTCGCATGAACTCATCAACCTCTTGGTCAAAGGGTGTTTTCAATGCTTCTTTAACAGCTTGGTCTTCCTGCACTAAGCTTTTTCCTTTTGCTTTAGCAGCAGCTTCTGCTTCGGCAGTGGGTCTCTGAATTTGTGGAGCGAAAAGACGTCCGCTTCGAGTGAAGCCTCCGCCTCCTCCCACATTGTCAATTTGTGGTGCAGGGGTTGATGATTCAAAAGTGATTCTTTGTCCTTCACAGTACAGGTCAGAGCCGTAATGCCAGGGGATGGCATTGCTGCTTTCATAAGGTACTGGTCCAGGCACCGTGATAGTGACTGGACTGACTGCAGCTGTGGAAGGAATTGTGATAGTTTGCGGATCATAATAAATTGTGACCGGTGCTCTGATGGGAGCGGCACCTTCTGAGTTGTAGACAGAGTTGTTTTCAGGATCATAAAATATTGTGACAGTTGAGACATCTTCGTGATTTGTTGCTGGTGTTGTAGGAGACATTGGTGGAAGAATGGATGTTGTTGTTGTAGGAGTTTCAAAATGGAGTGGTGCTGGAGTTGTAGAAGAAAAATTTGTTGATAACTGATCAGTTGAGATAATAGATGAAGTATTTGTTGATGAAGCCGAAGAATTGTCAGGAACAATGGTTGTTGCAGTTGTAGGAGGTTCTGGAATTGTTGCTGTTGAGATTGCTGGATTTGTTGGAAATGATGTGGTGATCTGAAGTTGGCCACTCTGTATGAGACCATCTATGCCATTCCTCAGGTCATCGCACCCATTGACTGAGATATTGCAGTAAGCACACCCCAACTCACACCCCGGGAACATTTGACATTCGAGGAGCTGAGCCTTAATTTCTACCAACGGTGTCCGGATCTGACCCACACTGGTTATTAAATAAGACGGCTTGTCTTCTTCAATAGCGTTAATTCTGGGACCACCGTGATTTGGCATGGGATTCTTATTGACATTAGGTGGTGGTGCGAAATTCAGAGCTTTTGAGTCTACCAGGTCTTGTACCTTCATGTGCAAGGCTCTGCACTTTTCTATACTGTGGCCAGGTGCATTTGAATGGAAGGCACATCTGGCGTTGGAATCATAATTCCTGGGTAGACTGTTGGGATCTGGAGGTGCCAGCGTCCTTAGCTCAACTAGGTTTAGTTTCAAGAGTTGTGGCAGCAATGTAGCATATGGCACAGGGATCGGATCGATTACTCTGTTGGCTTGAGAAGACCTCTGCTGGAATGGCCTTTGCTGGTTGTTGTTGTTGGAGTTGTTGTTGTTGTAATTTCTCGGAGGGTACTGATTCTGTTGATGGTACTGAGGTTGCTGCTGATAGTTTTGTTGCGGAGGTTGATAAACTGGTTGAGGATGAGCTGGAGCGGGAATGGTGACTGCTGCCACTGATCTGTGAACATATTGGGGCCTGCCCCTGTTGGTGTGGATGGCATTGGTCTCGCCAGTTCTTCTTGGGCTTGCGAAAGGCTTCCTTGTGCTACTGGACGAGCTTGCACCATTGTCTGAGATCTTACCCATCTTCAACAGGCTCTCAATTCTCTCTCCAGCTATGACAACATCTGCAAAGCTGGTGGAAGAGAAAGCAGCCAGCCTGTCAATGTAAGTCCCCTGAAGGGTGTTCATAAACATATCTGCCATTTCCCTCTCAGACATAGGTGGCTGAACAGCAGCAGCCAATTGCCTCCATCTCTGGGCATATTCTCGGAAACTTTCCCTTGACGACTGTGACATTCCCATTAGGAGAGTCCTGTTGGGTGCCATATCTAAGTTGTACTGATACTGTCTGATAAAGGCCTCTGCCAGGTCCTTCCAGCATCTAATAGTTGCCCTTGTCAAGTGAGAGTACCATTCTCTTGACGCTCCAGTCAAGCTGTCTTCGAAATAGAACATCCAAAGCTTCTCATCCATAGTATAGGCCTTCAGCCTCCCCAGAAATGATTGTAAATGAGTCCGGGGGCATGAAGTCCCGTTATATTTTTCAAAACAAGGAGGCTTGAACTTATGGGGAATCCTGACCCCGTCTACCAAGCCCATGTCCATGACGTCAAAGCCCAAAGAGTTTTGAGACTCTAAGGATCTCAACTTCTCAGCTATCTCATCCAGCCTTCTATCATAAGCTTCCTCCCCAGCACCCATTACTGTGAATTGATCCTCTTGGGGGTCTTCTTGAAGTACCCCGGCTGCAGTGGCAGTCCCTTGAACATTTGCAGGAATATTGACTTCAGGATGGAGATGTGGTCCAAATACAGGAGGATTGACATGAGGTTGGACCCTTTCATTGTTGCTGGTGCCGGCAGTCCCTATATGTGGATCTTCTTGATTTTGCCTTTCCACCATGGCCCTCAATCTTTCCTGGCTCTGAGCCATGTTGTTCATCACTTCCATAAACTGAGTCATCTGCGTTCTCATTTCCAATCTTTCGTTTGCCATTTGATTTCTGACCTCAGTAAGGTCCTGCTGCATCTGGTCCATTTGAATGCCCGGAAGGTTGTTACGGGTCGGATAACGGTGCGGACGGTTGAGGGGAAATACCCGGCGCCGAGCTATAGTTCCTGAACATCACAACAGAGTTAGTGGCAATAAAACAAAAACCTACAAAACACACAAAAGGGTTAGCATGCAATGCAGTATGCTTATTTGCTTTCAAGGTATCCGGCTTGGCATTCAGTTTTGACCCTTCCAGACCCTTGAAGATGCTGTTGATGTTGCTTTCGAAGTGAAACTCGGATGGAACAAACTAATACATATATTACAAAAGCAAATGGTACATAGTTTGTTTTACAACTACAAGCCCTCGGAGGGGTCAAAATACATTACAAGGAAAAATGAAAAAAACACGGAAGGAAAGCAACAACAAGCAAATGGTCAAACACCAAGACCAAACTCATCCTCACGAACTTCCTTGAGAAGTGCTTCGGTCACAGGATCAGCCGGACGCTCCGTGAGATTCCTAATGAGGAGATTCCGGGTCGTAACAGCTGCTGTTAGCTTCTTGTGCTGGCTTTGGTCCTTTGACCTCTTCACTCCTGCTTTGATCTTCAGCTCTGATATCTCCCTCTGGGCTGCTGCCAGGGCTTCTTGCTGCACTTTTGCACTAGCTTCCAGTTGCTCCATCTTGTCTTGAACTCTCTTGTCCTCCAGAGTACGAGCCTCGGTGATCCTGACCCACCTAGCCTGACTCTCCTTCAAATACAAGTCTGTCCTTGCTCTCTGGAACTGGGCTTCCTTGCAAGCGTTCTTCAGAATTTGTTCTCCAGCTTTAGACTTTTTGATATAATCCCCAGACTTCTCAATCTTAGTCAGATGCTCCACTCTCAACTTCTCCAATCTCTCAATCTCCATCCTACCATCACTCCTCTCCCGGAGGGTCTTCTGCAAAGCCTGAGTTAACTTCTCATTTCTTTCCTTCAAGCTCTCAAACTCCTCCAAACTGATAGTGGCAGGGGGTGGTGCTGAAGATGATTCAGGCATATCTTCTATGGTAAAGGGCATTCCAGAGAATTGAGCCCTGGCATAGGACCACTCATAATATTGTGCTGATGCCACATTGTTGCACTTCCCCAAAATGGTTATTCCCTTGGTTTGAACATTATCCCAGGCCCAGGCAGCCTGCCTAACAACAGGCAAATTAGGCTTGTTCTCACAATAAAGAGTCTCCACCAAGTCCCGTGCCTTAGGAGTGTGGACCAGTGCATAGCCCAGTTGTCTTCTAAACAGCAGAGGGTTGTAATTAATACTACCCTTAACTCCTATTAGGGGCACATTGGGAAAATGCCCGCAGCTGGTGATGATATCCCTGCCTTTGGCACTTTGAGTGCACCATCTGATATCAGCTGAAGTTAGTGCAGTGAGTCTCTTAGCCCAGTTTTTCTGCTGATGAGGATTCAAAAATGCATCTGTCCTGGGTAGATGCCTGAGAAACCAAGTATGGAATAATGGAGCACAACACCTCACTAACCTTCCCCTCTGCTTTTCATTCCTCTGATGCACTGAGTAGTAAAGGTCCCCCAATAAAGTGGGCACTGGGTTCTTCAAGATGAAAAGATGGATTGCATTCTTGCTAATGAATCAAGGCTCATCTGCAAACAACACAATTCTATATATACTCAAGGCCAATAAAGCACAGACAGATTTCCACTCTCCTAGAGAAGCTTTCAGGGTAGCTTGAGAGATCAAGAAGTCCAGATGGAAACCAGGGATTCCAGCTTTAGAAGTCATATGTTGCTCAATTAGGACAGGTTCCAGATGCAAAGCCTTTGCTACTTCTCCATTACCAGGAAAGACCATCTCAGGGTTGAAAGGGATTCCACCCCTGATAGGCATACCAACCAGTGATGAGTATTCTTCCAATAAAGGGCCCAACTGAAAGTCTTGGAAAGTGAAACATCTCAGTGGGGGATCATAGAACTGAATGCAAGTGTGGATCAGGCTTCTCTGTGAAGGGTCCAGATCCATAACCATATCAAGTATATCTCCATAATGTTCCCTGAACAATGGTATGTGATCTGGAGTGATCAGGGTCTGAATCCTCCTGATGTCAGATAGCTCTGGCTGGAAGAAGTGATAGGTGATGTTACTCTTTTTGGGAGCCATGATAATGAAGATGAGTAGAGACAGGTGCTGATGATAACACTGAAGAAAGGGCCACTGATTGGCTGGTGCAGATGGCTGATAGCTGAAGCAGGTGCTGATGAAGATAGGTCAATACTGAAGATGGGGTCAAAACCAAAACCAAATGAAGATGGATACCCTGAAACACAAATAAACAAATGTCAATATGATGCAATGAGTATGTATGCAAATGATATGCAAGGGTTTGTGACTGAGCTGGATCTGATCAGAGCTCTGATATAAGTCCATGTGTGTAAGAAATCCAGATGGAGGTCTATAAATCCAGTAACCAAGGTGGGGGACTCAAATAAAGAGCCACATGTCCAGGGTTTTAGAATCACAAGAACTGTTCCAACATGAAGTATTCTTAATCAAGTCAAAGTAACAGGGTATTCTGAGGTCAAGGTACCTGCAAACCTGTAAACAGCCCAACCCCCCTCACAGGTGGTGTTCTAAAACAAGGATCCTCAGACTTGGATCAGTTATGAGAAGCGTAAACACTTCTAACCCGGAGGTACAGTGTTTACAATAACCATAAAAGTTCCTCCTCTAATTCACCTCAGTTTCTGAAGGTCAAAACTAAAGGTCATCCAGACTTAGCAGGCTTCCCAGATAGCCCTAGCATTGCAGGAAATCTGCAACACAGAGTTCTTAAGAAGAAACCCATATCTGAACCGTGTTTCATATTCCCGCACCAGACCGAGATGGAATGGGAAAGAACATGAACCACTCTATCCTAGGTGTCACTCAGGTCCCAGGTATAGGACCTTAACTCTCAGTAGAACCCCACCCACCAAAGCAAACAAACAGATCCAGCCAGCACAGTATGACAGTATGATATATGCAAAACTATAAAGAAAGCAATAAAGTAACTGTACATAAAGCAAAAATAAATACAAATATACAAACACAAATAGCACATAACACCCCAGTAAACACAAATCAAACAAGCGCTAGGAGGAACCCACAAAAAGAACCAGAAGCCCTGGTTACAGTATAAGGGTCCCCAGCAGAGTCGCCAAGCTGTCGCTCCCGATAGATGGGACGGGGCCCAAATAAAGGTACAGACGCGAACGGTCGGCGAGAGGGACAGTGAGAACACACAGCCGTGAACTCACTGGAGATGAATAGAGTCGCCAGCTAGGCATTTTTATCCCGGAGGAAAGGCAATGCTGCATAGACCTAGAAAGATATGGATAAGACGGTTTGCGAACCAGAGAGACTAAGAAAGGGGGTTGGTTACAACCTGGGAAGGTATTAACACCCAGATTGTCCGTCGTACTCGACGGGATCCACGCTTAAAATATTTGTGTTTTAAAGGGGTAGTGTCAGTGCAATTTGTGTATAGAATAGCTGGAAAAGGATGTACAGGTGTCAGTGTGAAAACAGTGTGAAGTGTGATATATACAGTGTCAGTGTAAGGGTGAGAGTGAAATGCCCAAGATCATGAGGCTAAAAGAATGAAGCTGGAAGGAGGGGGAATATACAGAGACTTTTGTTCGATAACCGTTAAGTTATGCCTACGTATCCTCTCGTGCAATGAGGAAGTCAGAACACCGTAGTTCGACCCAAAGAGACTGAAAGATGAATTGACTTGTGAACTGCTTACTTGTCTATGCTCAAGTGTATGACCTGTCTGGCTCAGGTGCAAACTGTCTTGCATTAGACGAAAGAAGCAAGTTCTCGTTTATGAGTGAATGAGATGAGAAAAGAATCCCGAAGGAGACGATTATTGTTTGTTTTTGTGTTTTCAGTCTTTTATTGCTTTTGAGAATTTGTCATAAGTTAATGAGCTTAAGCCTAAACCAATGGGTTAGTAAACTCATCACATCTTCCCTCTGATTAGGGGTAATGAGAATACCTTAAGTGTGAAGTCAGATTCTCACACTCAATCACCTTTGATATAGGATTAAGATCATTAACCTATTTGTGGTTATTTAGATGTTTTTGGTGTTTTTGTTTAGTGTTAAGTAATGAGATTAAGCCATAATCAGGGATTAAACAGACTCATTACACCATCCTAATAGAAGGATAATAGATGAGAATGTTTAAGCTGAGGAAAGCTCCTCAACTTAATCCATGATTAGGGATTAAACCCATGATAAAACAAAGCCTTTATTAAGTGGATTTTAATTAATGGTACGATGATGAAGTGATTTTTAGGGTTTGTAAGACAACTTGAGGGGGACTTGTCCATTAACACTAGGGTTAGTCCTTCTTAACCAATTAAGGAAGAATTAGAACCCTAATGCAAGGCCCAAGTTACAAGCTTGATGTCTTGGTGATTATTATGTGAATTGATTAAAAGATTTAAACACATTAAGGGTTTAACACTTAGGATTAAAGTTATACACTCCATCCTAATAGAAGGATGCAGGCATAAGCTTAATCACAAAGCCTTAAAGCCTTTAGGGTTTAGTCCCTGATTATGAGGTGAGAAGAGAAGACTCAATGAGACACAAAGGTAAAAACTAAATGGGGGACTAATCAAAACCCTAATCATTATCATGCTCGGTTGTTCCTAAGGTTTGTGAGGTTTTCAAGAGAAGTCTTCAATGGAACCACCAGGAAGCAGATGAAAGGATCAAGAGAAGCAAAGCAACTTGCTTCATTCAAGAAGTCAAGTCACTTGAAGAAAGAAAGTGGGAAGAAGAAGAATGAGCAAGCTCAAACTCAAACACATATAAGAAATGCAGCAATGGATGCAAGAGAGATGAAAAGAAAGGTTATGAGAAGTGAAGGCAAATTCACTTCTCAAAGTTACTTACCACCTGAAAGGTTAGGAAAGAAATACAATGCAATGCAAAATGGGATGGAATGACATGATGCAAACCAAAACCAGAAGCATGTATGAGATGGTAATGATGCTATGAGGTGCTACAAACATGAGGCAACACATGGAAATGATCATACAAGTTCATGAATGCAAATGAAGCAAGTTGAGAAGCATGGACATACATGAAAAGTTATGAAGTGCACATGACATACAACATGGCAAATACATGATGCAATGATCAAACATGCTTTCAATATGTCTTATGATGTCAAATGAATCAAATGGATGCTTGAAATGTCATGGCAAGTCATGTTATGCAAGAGAATGCAAGATGGATGCATATGGAAGCCCAAATTAGGGTTTATGAACCAAACATCAAACACAAACCAAAATCAGAAGCAAACCCTAAGATAAAAAATTGAAAATGCCCCACAAAGGACCCCTAATCCTATACTAAACCAATGCCCAAAGGAGAGGTCTCAACTCCTAACCACTTTCAAGTTATGATTTTTACAAGATTCTAGGGTTTTTGGGGTTCCTAAACAAAAGAAATGTCAAACAAATGGAAAATGAAAGATCAAATCATGGCCATTTAATCTTACAAACTACATGCTAAACACAATGCAATGCAAAAAGAATCAATGTCCAACTCTTCATGGATAGGCAGAAATGATTTTTTGAACTTTGGATCAAAATAATGCACAAAAATGATTTTAATTCAATGAGAAATTCTTAAAATGCATCATGATCAAGAAATAAATTTGGTTTGAAGGTTGGACAATGTTTCTAAATGTCTTAGAACATTTCATGAATTTTTTGGTGATTTTTAAATACTTAAAAGTATTTTTAATAAATTAATTTTCATTAATCAATTAAAAATAAACTTTTAAATATTTAAAAATATTTTTTTAATGCTAAAAATAAAAATAAAAATATTTTTGTGTCTTAAAAATTAATAAAACTCTTGAGAAAAAGATTCATAATTTTTAGACAATTTTTACTATTTTAACAAATTATGCAAAACAAATGAAATAAATATGAAAATAAATGAATTTTAAACTGAAATATAGAAAGTATGCTGATCCAACGCGTGAGATTTAAAGTGGCCAGGGCGGGAATTGACTTGGCGCGGGAATGAACGGCTCACATTCAAACTGACTTAATTACACTTAGCCTTAATTAATCAAACCCTAATTACTTTCAGGTCACCGGAGACGAGCTCCGGTCGTCTTCTCCGGTGACCCCCCTCCCTGAGAATTTCCAAAACCTTCCCTAGGTCATTTCTGGAGCTCTAAAGCTCCAGATTTGTTCCTCTCACTCTCCTAAACTCAACCCCACCCTCATTTCTCATTTATTTCCAGCCATGATCATGAATCGAAGCAAAGAACAAAAACGGCCAAAATTTCAGACAAGCAATACAACTTCATTTCTCAACCATTTTCAATAATTTTTAGTTCAGGGTGATCAGTGAGGTATACTTAATCAATTAGAAACAATAAAAAGAGGTTCTGGAAAAATGGAATGCCATAGCTACCTGATTCGAAGCTTTCAAGATAGGAGCTTCTGGGCCAGTTTCTTACTCCTAAACAACTCCAATGACCTCTCCAAAGTGTTTGCCAGGCTTGCTTGAAGTTTATTTGGGCTGGTTGAAGAGTTTGCTTGAGTTCTGTTCAAGATGGTGTAAGAATCGTGTTTCTGATTCTTTGAGCTTTGGGATGTTTTGAGGGGTGCTTAGTGACCAGGGAGGGATGTTGAAGAAGTTTATGAAGTTTGCTTGTGTGTTTGTGAGCTGTGGAGAGAGATTCGAATGGTTTTGCTTCTGAGAGTGAAAATGGAGGAATGGAGTTCTTGCTGGTTTCAGGCTTAGGTTTTGCTTGGTTTAGGCTCTATGAAGCATGGTGAGATGATTAGTGAAACTTGTTTTGATGTTTGTGGTTTGTGCCAAGAGTTTCGAAGGAAGATGCAAGTGAGGGTGATTTTGTGAATGTGATGTTATGGTGTGTTTCAGCTTGGCCTCTTGATATGTTTTGCTTGCAAATGGATAGTATAAAATAATCCCATAGGTCAGATGATGTGACCTGGACTTTATTGATTGGTAAGTTCACTTTTGCAAAATGTCAACTTTGTTGTAAGAGGGGTATGGCTTGAGTTCTAGCTTGGTACAATGGCTAGGGCTGGCGCAGCATGGTGTGTATGTGATGCTAGGAAGGTTCAGCAACCAATGCAGCAAGTTGGTGAGGTGTGATCATGAGTTTTGCAAGTTGGTTCCTTTTGAAACTTCATGAAAATGCCTTGTTATACAAACCATGCACATGTGATCTTTTTGGTCCAAATCTGATTTTTAGGACTTATGTGATGTTTGTACATTGGTTTGAAGTGAACTAGAAGTTACAAATGGCCTTGCTACATGATTTTGCAAATTTTCCAATTGGTGCATGTCTTGAAAATTAGTGATTTTTGCCAACTTTGTCACACCATAACTTTTGATCCAAAATGAATTAGGTCATGTTCTTGTACTTTTTGAAAAGGGAAAAATGTATTCTACAACTTTCATGACCAAAGTTTTTTTTTATTTGAAGCTTTTTGGATCAAAAATCAAGGCTTGAAAAATGACCAAAAATGACATATTCTTGAAAAGTCAACTATGCCCAAAAAAGTCAACTTTGCAAAACTTCAAATTCTTGATTTTTGTGAACTTCAACCTTCTTCCATGATCAAATAAAGATCATATACACTCAAAATGATGAAGATCACCCCTTGGTTGGGTCATTGGGGGACTCAGATGCCCTGATTTTGCACTGACTTGTCTGAAAAGTCAACTCTTGATCAGATGACCTCCCCATGGAATTTCTTCATGAAAATTGATATGCATACTCCCTATACCATATAGAGACCAATGGAAACAAGAATGACCAAAAAATTTGGAGTTATGGCCTCTGAAACCAAAACCCTAATTTTTGGGTCAACTGTGCAGTCAAACTTGGCTCTGCATCCATACCAATCCCAGTTCTTGTGATTCTTTGGAATTCTTGACTTTGAGAGGATGTAATATGATACTTGAACACACATGGACCCCTTTGAAGTGATGGGTGGCCTTTGGAGTGGCTCAAGAGGCTCTTGGATTGCTCAGATCACAAACCCTAGGTGCAGATGACTTAGAATCTATGCAGTGAATCAAAAATGTAATATGAGGTGATATGATTGTGTTTATGCATATGAAATGATCACAAGCCATGGTATGAATGGGTGAGGGCAAATTTGGGGTGTTTACACTGTGAATTCAGATGCAGTTAAAAAATACTTCGCATAAAATGACCCGCTGGACATAAAAACAGAATGTAAGTCCAGGAAAAAATAGGGCATCCCGGCGAGTCAAAAACAAAATAAAAGACTCGGGCAAAAAAAAAGGAAAATAAATAAAAAATGTACACCCGCTGAGTTGAAAAGCCGCATTGGACAGCTCAGGCAAAAATGGGTATCCCGGTGGATTGAAAACCCAAAAGAGAAATCCATGCAAAATAAGGGAATAAGTGAACAACTGCATTCTGAATTCGTCTGTATCACTTACAACATGGCAAGCTTCGAAAGGTTCAAGCATCGGTCAGAATCAGCCTTCTTCAGAAAGCAAGATGAGAAGAATGTCAATGTCATACGAGTCATGGAAAAAGGGAAGCACATTGAAGCGTCATCAACATTGCCAGCACCTTTTTGTTTCTCAATTTTGTAACAATCTCCTCATTTCAGGGGATCTGTTTCTTTGACTGTACTTGCCAATTCAGGGCACACAAATTAATAAAATCATATTTTCAGTCACCTTTCGTCTTGTACATTTTATTTCATTTGCAAAAATGTCTGATATCCTTGGTATATTGATTGCATAAATACAGATGCGCTTTTCTAATCACATGCTTACAGGAAATATATTTGCTCCCGGGAGTGTCTAAACTCCTATGATGGAATCCAGTAACGGATACCTCGGGGTACTTGTACGTTTCTTTGTCATAACAGGATTGCAGGTATTCAAAGCGCAACATGGGGCATGAAAGCTTCTCCCCAGCAAGCTGCCAAATCATTATGGCCTCAACACATCTTCTAAACTGCACCTGGAAATGCTCTTTCCCCACCAGAGCTGCTAGACATCACTTTTCCAGCACATCTGTCAGAACAGCATCAGAAGGTGTTCATTTCCCCAGCTGAGTTGTCAGATATTACTACCCTTAGCAGGACCCAAAAGAAATCTAGGAAGATCGTTCAGTGATCATTCCTCCCCAGCCAAGTGCTAGACAGGGAACCATCTCCCCGTAGAGCTCCGGCCTCTATCCAGAAGAGCAATGTCTGAATATCTCACAACAAGGTGACGAAGGCTTCCATAGCCCCAGCTGGGCTCCTCATCACCAAGGATAGGTCTATCAGTGACTTATTTCCCCGAGCAGAATCATATATGTTAGATCTACCAATGATCTCACCCCCAGCTGGGATGTTCTTTCAAGGCAGATCAGCCAGAGATCCCCACAACAACGGGATCCGGACCCCGTATCGGTTTCTTTTCATAATCATAGCATTCGCATCATATTTTCCCCCAGAGCATAGCATTCCGTCTAATACGGAGCATTACGGCAAAAATCAAACATATTGCATAATCACAAGTCAGGTTCAAACCGGTCTCCTGCAAGTCCCATGTACCTCATCAACAATGCACCCGGTGCACCCCTTTTATTCTTAAAAAGAAAAAGGAGGTATTCGTTGTTAACCCTAACCACACTTTTCACTCCCCTCTCTCCGTGGCTCCACTCATATTTATCAAAGTGCAGCTTGTTTGGAATGTCATCATTGCTGCAGAAAATCTGAAGCCAGGCAGTCTTATGCTTCAGCGGGCAATTCTGATTCGCCTTCTAAGCGACTTTGCTGCTAAAAAGGCAACGAAGGATTTGGGATACTATCTTGTTGTGGCAGCGCTGAAAAATAAAAGAGTGGATTTTCTGGGTCATACTTCGCACTATGATGTGTAGTTATGTATCGCAAAGCCAAACACTAGTATCATGATGAATGCAGACATTTTGTTGTAAAATTTCCCGCATGTGCCACTGCGCCCCGAAAGGTACCAAAAAGGCAGCTTTCGCCCGAATCGTCACCCATAATATATCCTACTTGACACTCGTCCGTGTCGTGTCACGCTTCTCAGCAAAAGCTAAGGCATCCCCTTTGCACTCACTAATACATATGTATAATCTTTCTTCGACAACCCGTCTGTGTCATATCATTTCCCTGCAGATATAAACCGCAAACAAATATCTATACACCCCTTCGACACCCGTCTGTGTCACCATTCCCCAACATGGTTACCTAAACACTTATTGCAAATCAAACACTTGTTTATAATACACTTCTTCCGACACCCGTCCGTGTCATCTTATCCCCACGGATCTTCAGAATATCTTTTACACTAATAAGTTCATAACTTACACACTTTCTCTTATGATACTCATTTGTGTCATATTATCCCCAGCATGTTGAACACTCGTTTGTGTCTCACTCATACTTACTCTTTACTCATACAGATACTCGTCCGTATCTTGTATACACCACTTATCTTTTCCCAGATTCAACACTCGTCTGTGTTCTTTGTTAACCAGTTGGTACTCGTCCTTATCATCATCTCTGAACATGCGTCAGCAGTTGTTTCTACCAATACTCGTCCGTATCATAGTCTTAAGGATGCTCGTCCGCATCTTTAATCTATACACAGCGTCAAACACTTGTACCTTTCATTTCTTGAATGTAGACACTCGTCCGTGTTTACCATTCCCCAGTAGAACGACCTTTCTTCTATCTGACATTCGTCCTATGTCATGATGCTTTCGGCAGCCGTACCCTGCCAGGTGATTGTCCTTCACCTTTTGATGATCTTCCTTCATCATTCCCCCAGCGGAGTCTCCATTATTGGAACCCTTTCCTATCCAGCATTTGTCCTATGTCGTGATATTTTAGCAGCCGTCCCCTGCTAGGTGATCGTCCTTCACCTCTTGATGAACGTCCTTCATCATTTTATCCGGTGGTCTTCCCCATCGTTGATCTTGTTATCTGACATTCGTCCTATGTCATGATGAACCCTGAGAGCAACCGTACCCTGCTAGGTGATCGTCTTTCACCTCTTGATGATCGTCCTTCATCATGCTTATCCGATGGCCATCCCTATCGTCGACCTTTTCTATCCGATATTCGTCCTATGTCGTGATGCTTTCGGAAACCGTACCTTGCCAGGTGATCGTCCTTCACCTTGGATGACCGTCCCTCATCCTTATCCCCAACAGAGCAGCCGTCCCCTGCTAGGTGATCGTCCTTCACCTTTGATGACCGTACCTCATCATTTATTTTATTATCCCGATGGTCGTCCCCATCATTGACTTTACCTATAATCCCCAGAGAACCTTGTTGCTTTGCATGATGACCGTCCCCATCATGATACCTCTATTTCCCCAGCATGTCGGCCGTCCCCGTCATTGCTTCATACCCGACAGTCGTCCTCTGCTCGACGGTCGTCCTCCGTCGCCCGCACTTTATAATCATACTTTACTTCCTTTTACCATCTATATCCTTTTTCTTCTTCACAATCAGTGAGCGCAAATTTCGGACTGTCTTTGGTATTCAACCATAAGTTATCTTGTTTGTATGATAAGTCGTCGCTTACATCCTGCACAGCTAACTCATGCTTGAATAGGGGGAGCTGTAAACACCCCAAATTTGCCCTCACTCATTTCACCATGGCTTGTGATCTTTTCATATGCATAAGTTCAATCATACCATCTCATATTGCATTTCTGCTTCACTGCATTGGTTCAAAGTCATCTGCATCTAGGGTTTGTGATCTGAGCAATCCATGAGCCATCTGAGCCACTCCAAAGGTCTCCAATCATCTCAAGAAGGTTCATGTATGTTCAAGTATCATATTATATCCTCCTAAGATCAAGGAAGTCAGAAAATCACAAGAACTGAGAAAGGCATGGAAGCAGAGCCAGGCTTAACTGCATAGATGACCTAAAATTAGGGTTTTGGTTTCAGAGGCCATAACCCCAAATTTTTTGGTCATTCTTGTTTCTATTGGTGTCTATATGATATAAGGATCATGCATACCAAGTTTTATGGAAAAATGCATTGTGGAAGTCATCTGATCATTGAGTAACTTCTTGAGCAAGTCAGAGCCAAATCAGGGCATCTGAGGCCCCCCAACATGGGACAAAAGTGGATTTTTCATCAAAATGAAGTTATATGGTCTTTATTTGATCATTGAAGTGCTTGGAAGTTCACAAATTTTAAGAAAAGTGGGCTAAACCAAAAGTTGCCAAATATGGAAATGACTTGTAATGTAAACTTTCCCTTTTGGGAAAGTTTTTCAACCTCCTCTTTCTCAGCCAAAAATGCTTCAAATGAAAAATTCTTGGTCATGAAAGTTGTAGATTGGATCATTCCCTTTTAAAAAGGTACAAGTACAAGAACAAGATCTAATTCATTTTGGAACTCAAGTTATGGCTTTCCAAAGTTGGGAAAAATCACATAAAATTCACTTTTGCACCAAAGAGGCATTTTGCAAAATGGCATGATAAGGCATTCTAAAGGCTTCAAATATGCACAAATACTTCACAACATCCTCATGTGACCTCTAAATATCAGATTTGTGCTTTGAAAAATTGCATTCCATGCCTTGAACTTCAAGTAATTCAAAAAGGGCCAAACTTTCCCAAAATTGCAAAATGGATCAAATCTCTTCAGCCACTTGTGCCAGCTACAAAATATGACTTCCATGGACCTCCTTGAAGCAAGATGACTCGAGCCATACCCTTGTACCATGCCTGAACCAGCCCATGCCTTCACTTACAAAAATGTTGACTTTTTGCATATTGAACTATACCAATCAGCATAGGCCACCAACAACTCTCTGACCTATCAAGGATTGATATGTGTACCAAAGGCAATCCATTTCACATAAGCTTGTGTAAACACCCCAAATTTTTCCTCACTCATTTCACCATGGCTTATGATCTTTCCATTTGCATAGGTTCAACCATATCATCTCATGCTGCATTTTTGTTTCACTGCATTGGTTCAAAGGCATCTGCATCTAGGGTTTGTGATCTGAGCAATCCAAGAGCTATTTGAGCCACTCCAAAGGTCTTCAATCATCTCAAGAGGGTCCATGTATGTTCAATCATCATATTATATCCTCACAAGGTCAAGGAAGTCAAAGAATAACAAGAACTGAGAAAGGCATGGAAGCAGAGCCAGGTTTAACTGCACAAATGACCTAAAATTAGGGTTTTGGTTTCAGAGGCCATAACTCCAAAGTTTTTGGTCATTCTTGTTTCTATTGGTCTCTATATGATATAAGTATCATGAATACCAATTTTCATGAAGAAATTCAATGGGGAAGGCATCTGATCACAAGATGACTTCTTGAGCAAGTCAGTGCAAAATCAGGGCATCTGAGGCCCCCAGTCACCCAACCAAAGGGTGTTCTACATAATTTTGAATATGTATGACCTTTATTTGATCATAGAAGATGTTAGAAGTTCACAAAATTGAAGAATCTCAAGCCATTTGCAAAGTTGCTTTTTTGGGAAAGTGACTTATAATGTAAACTTGCCTTTTTGGGAAAGTTTTTCAACCTCTTCTTTTTGATTCAAAAATGCTTCAAATGAAATATCTTTGGTAATGAAAGTTGTAGATTGGATCCTCCCATTTTCAAAAAGTACAAGAACTCATTCTAATTCATTTTAGATCAAAAGTTATGGCCTTGCAAAGTTGGGGAAAATCATGAAATTTTCACTTTTGCACCAAAGAGGGAAACTTGCAAAAACCCTTGCCAAACCAATTTGTGACTTCAAAGTGACTTCTAAGCATCACATAAACATAACACATGACCTAAATTCAGATTGGCCCAAAGAATCATTCATTTTCATGCTTTAATCATTAAGAAATCCAAAAGGGGCCAAGACTCCATGAAATTGCAAAATGACCCAAAGCTTCTCATCCACTTGTGCCAGCTGCCAAAAGTGACTTCCATGGACCTCCTTGAAGCAAGCTGATTCGAACCATGCCCTTGTACCATGACTGAACCAGCCCATACCTTCACGTACACAAATGTTGACTTTATGCAATTTGAGCCATACCAATCAAACTGAGCCACACCAACTACTCTGACCAATCACAGCTTCACATACATGCCTCAAGGATTATTTTTCACACAATCTTGGAGCCTGAAACCACAACATTGCCATAGTTCACAAAAACCTCCCTCTTTGCATTTTCATTCGAATCTCATCACACAAACATCAAACCTCAAAACCAACTTCACCATTCATTCAGAAAAGCTTCATAGAGCACAAACCACCCTTCATCTTGCCCTGAAAGCCCTTGAAACTCAAACACGATTTTCTGACCAGTTGATCACAAACTCACAAAACAGCCATAAAAAACTTCATCCAAGCTTCAAAGCTTCTTCAGGGAGATCATTGGAGGTATTTTGAAGCAAGGAAACAGTCAGAAAGCTCCTGGGTCGAAAGCTTCATCTCAGGTAGCCATGTGAAACTTTTTTCCAGAACCTCTATTTTAAGTTCTTAATTGGTTGTGTTTGATCCCCTGGTTGCAATGAACTTGAAATTATTGAAAATGATGGAGGGATGAGGGTGTATTGCTTGTCTGAAAGTTTTGCATATTTGTGTTCTTGGCTTCGAATCATGTTTAGGAGTGAAAATAAATTCCATTTGAGGTTGGATTTAGGTTTAGGGGAGTGAGAGGAACAAATCTGGAGCTTTAGAGCTCCAGAAATGACCTGGGGAAGAAGTTGAGGTTTTTCAGGGAGGGATGTCACCGGAGAAGACGACTGGAGCTCTTCTCCGGTGACCTGAAAGTCATTAGGGTTTTAATCTGGATTAGGGCTCAGTTTAAATGTGGAGCGTACGATTGTGTTTCCCGCGCGTGTCCAATGGCTCAGATCATCCCATTTAGCCCTAATCCATGTCATTAGCTTAATTAATTAGGGTTTAATTTTAAATATGCCAGTTTGAATGTGGACCCTCAGATTACGCGCCAGTCAATTCGCGCGTTTTCCATTTGAATACCAGCCCTAGGATCTGCATACTTTCCCTTTTATTCAATTTAATTTTCATTTTCATTGTATTTATTTCCACAAATTTTTAAAAATAGCAAATCATTTCTTAAAAATCTCATTTTTTGCACCATGGCATAAAATATTTTTCTCATTCTGAAAATATTTTTATTTTTATTTTTTGCATCAAAAATTATTTTTAAATCATTTAAATGTTTATTTTTAATTAGTTAATGGAAATTAATTAATTAAAAATACATTTAGGTATTTAAAAACAACCAAAAAATTCACATTGCATTTTAAAACATTTAGAAACATTATCAAACTCTTCAAACAAATTTCTTTTTGGTTCTTGACCTATTTTGACATTTTTCATTGGAATTAAAGTTATTTAAAGGCAATATTTTGGTTCTAACTTAGAAAAATTCATTCTGCCTAACCATGAAGAGTTTGATGATGGTTCTTCTTGCATTGCATCCTTCATATCATGTAGTTTCTAGGGTAAAATTGGTTTGAATTTATCTTTCATTTTCAATTTAATGAGCATTTTTCCTTTTGAAGTGCCTTGAAACCCTAGTTGACTTGAGAAAATCATAACTCCCATTAGGTTAAGATTTAGGTCCCCCCCTTTGGGAAGTGAACTTGTGTAGGGTTAGGTTTCCTTTGATCCCATTTTCAATTTTTTATCATGCCATTTGCTTCTGATTTTGAATTTTGTGTTGCACGTTATCCATAAACCCTAATTCTTGCCTTCATTTGCATCCTCATCCTTGTATAATCATCCACAACTCTTGACATGTGTTTGCATCATCTCTTAGCATCATTAACATCATGTTCATGCTTCTGACTTTGTCTTGAATCATGGCATTTCATCTCATTTTCATTGCATTTCATTTCTTTTGCTAACTTTTCAGGTGGTAAGTTGTTTTGAGAAGTGAATTTTCCTTCACTTCTCACAATCTCTTCTCATCTCTCTCTTGCATCATTACTGCATTTTATCTTTGTATTAGAGTGAGCTTGCTCATTCATGTTCATCTCTTACTTTCTTTCTTCAGGCAACTTGTCTTCTTAGGTGAAGCAAGTTGTCTTATTTCTTTCTACTTCTCCTCCTTTCATCTATTTCTTTCCCGGTGGCTTTTCTCCTAAAGATCTTTTGCAAGCCTCATAAACCCTAGGAACCCCCAAGCATGATCACAATTAGGGTTTGATTAGTCCCCCATTAGTTTTACCTTTGTGTCATCTTTGTGTCTTCTCTTCTCCTCTCTTAATCAAGGACTAAACCTTAAAGGTTTTAAGGCTTTGTGATTAGGGTTATGCCTGTATCCTTCTATTAGGATGGAGTGTATAACTTTAATCCTAAGTGTTAAACCCTTAATGTGTTTAAAACCTTTAATCAATCAATCTAATAAATCACTAAGGCATCAAACTTGTAACTTGGGCCTTGCATTAGGGTTCTAATTCTTCCTTAATTGGTTAAGAAGGACTAACCCTAGAGTTAATGGACAAGTCCCCCTCAAGATGTCTTACAAACCATAAAAGCCACTTCTTAATCTTACCATTAACTAAAATCCACTTTAATAAAGGTTTTGTTTTGTCATGAGGTTAATCCCTAATCATGGATTAAGTTGAGGGGGCTTCCTCAGCTTAAATGTTCTCATATATTATCCTTCTATTAGGATGGTGTAATGAGTCCATTAAATCCTTGATTATGGGTTAAACTCATTACTTAACACTAAACAAAAACTCCAAAAACATCTAAATAATTGCAAGTAGGTTAATGATCTTAATCCTACATCATGGTGGTTAAGTTTGAGGTGTTTACTTCATACTTAAGGTATTCTCATTACCCCTAATCAGAGGGAAGATGTGATGAGTTTACTAACCCTTTGGTTTAGGCTTAAGCTCACTTTCCTGTGACAAACTTCCAAAAGTAATAAAAGACCGAAAACATCAAAAACAAACAATAATTGTCTCCTTCGGGATTCTTTTCTCATCTCATTCACTCACGAACGATAACTCGCTTCTTCCGTCTAATGCAAGACAGTTTGCACCTGATCCAGACAGGTCATACACTTGAGCATAGATAAGCAAGCAGTTCACAAGTCAATTTATCTTTCAGTCTCTTTGAGTCGAACTACGGTGTTCTGACTTCCTCATTGCACGAGAGGATATGTAGTCATAACTTAACAGTTATCGAACAAAAGTCTCTGTATATTCCCCCTCCTTCCAGCATTATCCTTTAAGCCTCATAGTCTTGAGCTTTGCACTCCTGTTCTTTCACTGACACTTTCATATTTCACTTCACTTTCTTCCAGCACTGACACTTGCATTCTTTCCAGCTTTGATACACAAATAGCACTGACACTACCCCTTTAAACACAAATCTTTTAAGCATGGATCCCGTCGAGTACAACGGACAATCTGGGTGCTAATACCTTCCCAGGTTGTAACCAACCCCCTTTCTCAGTTTCTCTGGTTCGCGACCGTCTTATCCATATCTTTCTAGGTTTATGCAGCATTACCTTTCCTTCGGGATAAAAATGCCTAGCTGGAGACTCTTTTCTTTCCGTTCTCTTTCGCCGACCGTTCGCGTCTGTACCCCTTCTGACCAGGTGTCATTTGGTGGGAGCGACAGCTTGGAACCTGAATCCTCCCACAACTCAGCAACCACAAAAACTCCCTCTTATGCATTTCTCTTCGAAACTCATCACACAAGCCATAAACATCAAAACAAACTTCATCTTGCCCTAAACACAGCCATATCAAAAACACGATTCTTACCCCTCCTTGAACTGAACTTCAGGAAACTTAAAAAAGAGTCCACAAAAGCTCCAGCCAAGCATTTCAGAAGCAAGAGGGAGTCAAAAGAAGGAGAAATGCACCAAGGAAAGGTCCAGACAGTGCCATTTTCGAAAGCTCCGTTTTAGGTAACATCAAGAACAAATTTTCCAGAAATGATTTTTTAAGTTCTTAGATTGTTCTCCATGCTTCACTGATCACACTGCACCTTTTGGTTTTGAAAATGATTAAGTTTTAAGCATGTATGAAGCTTCTGAAATTTCTGAATAATTTTCCGTTTTGCTTTGAATCTTGTTGTTCATGTGAAATAAATGATGTTTGATGGCTGAATCTTGTTTAGAATGGATTAGGGATCATTTCTGGAGAGTTTAGTGGTTTGATTTTGCAAATTGAGTGAGTTAGCAAAAGTGGATGGCCGGAGAAGATGACCGGAACACTGTTTCGGTCACCTGAAAGTAGTTAGGGGATAATCCTGTAATTAGGCTAAGTTTGAATTGTGGCCCTTAGATCCAAGTTACCCGCGCAAGTGGACGTCCCAAATCATCTGATTAAACCCTAATCCATCATTAAATTAATTAATTAGGTTTAATTAGTCAGGACAAATCCAGACCATTCATTAGCGCGCCAGTCAACCTTTTTCCTCCCAACTTTAAATCTGGATCATTGGATCTTCATACTTTTCCATTTAATTAATTTTATTTCATTTTCTTTCTATTTAATTTGTGCATTTTATAAAAAAATAGTAAAAAGACTTCAAAAATTCTGAAATTTTTTTATTAAATCTTTTATTAATTTTCAGAACCCAAAAATATTTTTATTTTTATTTTTTGCATCAAAAAATATTTTTAAATCATTTAAATGATTATACTTAAGTAGTTAATGGAAATTAATTAATTAAAAATACATTTAGGTATTTAAAAATCCCAAAAAAATTCAGAGAACATTTTCAAACATTTATAAATATTTACAAACTCACAAAACAAATTTCTTTTTGGTTTTGATCACACTTTGACAATTTTCATTTGAATTAGGGTTCTTTAATTTGAATATTGTTAACCCTAACTTCAAAAATTCATAACTTTTGATCCAAGTTGAGTTTGTGAATGGTTCTTTTTGCATTGTGTTATGCATACTTTCAAGCATCTAAAAACATTTTTGTTTCATTTTTATAATGCATTTTCAATTTGTTTGGCATTTTCCCTTTAGGATCACCCTTAAAACCTTAGGAACTTAGAAAAATCATAAGTCCCTTAGGGTTTAACTTTTGACCTTCCCCTTTGGGCAGTGAACTTGTATAGGTTTAAGGTCCCTTTGATCCCATGTTCAAATTTTTATCTTACCATTTGCTTCTGATTTTGAATTTTGCATCTCATGTTGTACATAAACCCTAATTTGCATCTTCATTTGCATTCATATTACATAAGCTTGCATACTTGAACTTGCCATGACATTTTGTGCATCCACATGACATATAAGACATCTTAGGGCATATTATAATCATGTTTGATCATTGCATCATCCATTTGCCATGCTTTTGTTTTCATTTCATGTCATATGCATTCATGAACTTTCATGCTTCTTACATGTCTCATTTGCATTCTCACCTCTTGTATGAACCTTCATATCACTTGAAATGCTTTCATACCATCTCACAACATCATTTGCATCATGAATATGCTTCTGACTTTGGCTTTCATCTTTGCATTCCATCTCATTTTCATTTCATTTCATTTCCTTTTGCTAACTTTTCAGGTGGTAAGTGTTTGAGAAGTGAACTTGCCTTAACTTCTCATAATCTCTTCTCATCTCCTTTATGCATTCATTGTTGCATTTTATCCTTGTGAATTAGAGTGAGCTTGCTCATTCATGCTCCTTCTCCTCTTTCTTTCTTCAAGCAACTTATCTTCTTAAGTGAAGTAAGTTGTCTTGCTTCTTTCTGATTTCCCTTCCTTCATCCTGCTTCTTCCTTGGTGGCTTTTTTCTTGAAGATATTCTTGCAAGCCTCATAAACTCTAGGAACAACCAAGCATGATCACAATTAGGGTTTGATTAGTCCCCCCATTAGTTTTACCTTTGTGTCATCTTTGTGTCTTCTCTTCTCATCTCTTAATCAAGGACTAAACCCTTAAGGTTTTAAGACTTTGTGATTAGGGTTATGCCTGTATCCTTCTATTAGGATGGAGTGTATAACTTTAATCCTAAGTGTTAAACCCTTAATGTGTTTAAATCCTTTAATCAATCCATCTAATAAATCACTAAGACATCAAGATTGTAACTTGGGCCTTGCATTAGGGTTCTAATTCTTCCTTAATTGGTTAAGAAGGACTAACCCTAGTGTTAATGGACAAGTCCCCCTCAAGTTGTCTTACAAACCCTAAAATCCATTTCTTAATCTCACCATTAACTAAAATCCACTCTAATAAGGCTTTGTTTTGTCATGAGATTAATCCATAATCATGGATTAAGTTGAGGAGCCTTTCTCAGCTTAAATGTTCTCATCTATTATCCTTCTAATAGGATGGTGTAATGGGTCCATTAAATCCTTGATTATGGCTTAAACGTATTTCTTAACACTAAACAAAAACTCCAAAAACATCTAAATAAACACAAGTAGGTTAATGATCTTAATCCTACATCATGGTGATTAAGTGTGGGGTGCTTACTTCACACTTAAGGTATTCTCATTACCCCTAATCAGAGGGAAGATGTGATGAGTTTACTAACCCTTGGTTTAGGCTTAAGCTCATTTTCTTATGACAAACTCCAAAAGCAATAAAAGATTGAAAATACCAAAAACAAACAATAATCGTCTCCTCCGGGATTCTTTTCTCACCTCATTCACTCACAAACGAGAACTCGCTTCTTCCGTCTAATGCAAGACAGTTTGCACCTGATCCAGACATGTCATACACTTGAGCATAGACAAGTAAGCAGTTTACAAGTTAATTAATCTTCCAGTCTCTTTGAGTCGAACTACGGTGTTCTGACTTCCTCATTGCACGAGAGGATACGTAGGCATAACTTAACGGTTATCGAACAAAAGTCTCTGTACATTCCCCCACTTCCAGCATTATCCTTTAAGCCTCATAGTCTTGAGCTTCACATTCTTTCCTTGCACTGACACTCTTTTATTTCACTTCACTTTTCTTTTGCACTGACACTTGCATTCTTTTCCAGCTTTTTGCACACAGAATAACACTGACACTACCCCTTTAAACACAAACTTTCAAGCGTGGATCCCGTCGAGTATGACGGACAATCTGGGTGCTAATACCTTCCTAGGTTGTAACCAACCCCCTTTCTCAGTTTCTCTGGTTCGCAACCGTCTTATCCATCTTTTCCTAGGTTTATGCAGCATTAACTTTCCTTCGGGATAAAAATGCCTAGCTGGCGACTCTTTTCAGTTCATCTTCATGTTCTCTTTCGCCGAACGTTCGCGTCTGTACCCTATTTGACCTAGCTTCATTTAGTGGGAGCGACAGCTTGGCGACTCTACTGGGGAATGAAGCTTGTATTATGGGTCTTAAGGAAGCCATTGACCTCAGGATCAAGACTTTAACCGTATTCGGAGATTCAGCTCTAGTAATCAATCAAACCAACGACAAATGGTATACTCACCAGGAGCATCTGATTCCTTACCGGGATTATACAAGGAGGTTACTCACATTCTTCACAACAGTCAAGCTTGAGTATATCCCTCGAGATGAAAATCAGTTTGCAGATGCTCTGGCTACCATTTCATCCATGATCAAAGTTCAAGCTGCCAACTTTGTGCCTCGGATTTCAGTATCCAGACTTGATAGACCAGCATACATATTCTCTGTAGACCTTGCTAAGGATGATAAGCCTTGGTTCTATGATATCAAATGCTTCTTGGAGGATCAAACATACCCACCTGGGGCATCATCCAATGACAAGAAGACATTAAGAAGGCTAGCTGATAGTTTCTTCCTGAATGCTGATGGTTCCTTGTACAAGAGAAACTTTGATATGGTACTTATCAGATGCGTTGATAAGACAGAGGCAGACTTGTTGATGCACGAGGTGCACGAAGGATCTTTTGGTACCCATGTTGGAGGGCATGCAATGGATAAAACGTTGTTAAGATCAGGCTATTACTGGATCACAATGGATGCAGACTGTTGTGCTTATGCCAGGAAATGCCATAAATGCCAGATTTATGCAGATAAAGTGCATGTGCCTCCGAATCCTTTGAATGTGATGTCTTCACCTTGGCCCTTTGCCATGTGGGGCATTGATATGATTGGGAAGATTGAGTCGACTCCTTCAAATGGCCACAGATTCATCCTGGTAGCCATTGACTATTTTACCAAGTGGGTTGAAGCAGCTTCCTATGCAAATGTCACCAGGCAAGTGGTAGCCCAATTCCTGAAGAGAGACATCATCTGTCGGTATGGATTGCCCGAGCGAATCATTACTGATAATGGTTCCAACTTAAACAACAAAATGATGGCAGATCTGTGTCGGGACTTCAAGATCCAACACCACAACTCTTCTCCATATAGGCCAAAGATGAATGGCGCTGTAGAGGCAGCTAACAAGAATATCAAGAAGATTGTGCAGAAAATGGTGGTTACCTACAAAGACTGGCATGAGATGCTACCATTTTCCTTGCATGGTGTCGCTCCCACCAAAATGAGGCTAAGTCAAATGGGGTAAAGACACGAACGGTCGGCGAGGGGGATGAGAACACACAAGGGTGAACTCAGAAAGAAAAGAGTCCCCAGCTAGGCATTTTTATCCCGAAGGAAAGGTAATGCTGCATAGACCTAAGAGAAGATGGATAAGACGGTTGCGAACCAGAAAAACTGAGAAAGGGGGTTGGTTACAACCTGGGAAGGTATTAACACCCAGATTGTCCGCCGTACTCGACGGGATCCACGCTTGAAAGATTTGTGTTTTAAAGGGGTAGTGTCAGTGCAATTTGTGTATCAAAGCTGGAGAGAATGCAAGTGTCAGTACTGGAAGAAAGTGAAGTGAAATATATGGTGTGTCAGTGTAAGAACAGGAGTGCAAAGCTCAAGACTATGAGGCTTAAAGAATAATGCTGGAAGGAGGGGGAATATACAGAGACTTTTGTTCGATAACTGTTAAGTTATGCCTACGTATCCTCTTGTGCAATGAGGAAGTCAGAACACCGTAGTTCGACTCAAAGAGACTGAAAGATAAATTGACTCGTGAACTGCTTACTTGTCTATGCTCAAGTGTATGACCTCTCTGGCTCAGGTGCAGACTGTCTTGCATTAGACAGAAGAAACAAGTTCTCGTTTATGAGTGAAGATGATGAGAAAAGAATCCCGGAGGAGATGATTATTGTTTGTTTTTGGTATTTTTAATCTTTTATTGCTTTTGGAGTTTGTCATAAGAAAATGAGCTTAAGCCTAAACCAAGAGTTAGTAAACTCATCACATCCTCCCTCTGATTAGGGGTAATGAGAATACCTTAAGTATGAAATAAACACCTCACACTTAATCACCATGATGTAGGGTTAAGATCATTAACCTACTTGTAATTATTTAGATGTTTTTGGTATTTTTGTTTGGTGTTAAGTAATGAGTTTAAGCCATAATCAAAGATTTAATGGACTCATTACACCATCGTAATAGAAGGATAATAGATGAGAACATTTAAGTTGAGGAAGGCTCCTCAACTTAATCCGTGATTAGAAATTAACCTCATGACAAAACAAAGCCTTTATTAAAGTGGATTTTAGTTAATGATAAGATTAAGAAGTGGATTTTAGGGTTTGTAAGACAACTTGAGGGGGACTTGTCCATTAACACTAGGGTTAGTACTTCTTAACCAATTAAGGAAGAATTAGAACCCTAATGCAAGGCCCAAGTTACAAGCTTGATGTCTCAATGGTTATTAAGTGGATTGATTAAAGAGGTTTAAAAAAATTAAGGGTTTAACACTTAGGATTAAAGTTATACACTCCATCCTAAGAGAAGGATGCAGGTATAACCCTAATCACAAAGTCCTAGAACCTTAAAGGTTTAGTCTCTGATTATGAGATGAGAAGAGAGACACAAAGAAGACACAAAGGTAAAAACTAAAGGGGGACTAATCACAACCCTAATTATTATCATGCTTGGAGATCCTAGGGTTTGTGAGGCTTAAGAGAGAAAGATCTTCAGAGAAGCCACCAAGTAAGAAGCAGATGCAAGGAGGAGAAGCAGCAAGAAGCAAGACAACTTGCTTCACTTAAGAAGATAAGTTGCTTGAAGAAAGAAAGTGAGGAGGTAACATGAATGAGCACGCTAACTCCAAAACACATATAAAATGCAGCAAAGAGAGCATACAAGAAATGAGAAGGGATTGTGAGAAGTGAAGGCAAATTCACTTCTCAAAACAACTTACCACCTAAAAAGTTAGCAAAAGAAATGACATGAAATGAAAATGAAATGAATGCAAAGATGAAAGTCAAAAACCAGAAGCATGAACATGATGTCAATGATGCAAAGAGATGATGCAAACACATGGCAAGAGTTGTGGATGATCATACAAGGTTGTGGAAGCAAATGAAGCATGAAAGGAGGCATAAAAGTTCATGAATGCATATGGAATGAAATGAATGCATAACATGGCAAATGAATGATGCAATGATCAATCATGAGTCTAATGTATTCTACGATGTCATATATGTCATGTGGATGCACAAAATCTCATAGCAAGTTCATGCATGCAAGCAAATGAGAGATGAATGCAAATGAAGGCAAAAATTAGGGTTTACATACAATATGCAATGAAAAATTCAAAATCAGAAGCAAATGACATGATAAAAAATTGAAAATGGGATCAAAGGAACCCTAACCCTACACAAGTTCACTGCCCAAAGGAGGGGACCTAAGTCTTAACCTAATGGGAGTTATGATTTTCTCAAGCCAACTAGGGTTTCAAGGCACTTCAAAAGGAAAAATGCTCATCAAATTGAAAATGAAAGATAAATTCAAACCAAATTTACCCTAGAAACTACATGATATGAGGAATGCAATGCAAAAGGAATCAACATCAAACTCTTCATGGTTAAGCAGAATGAATTTTTCTAAGTTAGGACCAAAATATTTCCTTTAAATAACTTTAATTCCAATGAAAAATGTCAAAATAAGTCAAGAACCAAAAAGAAATTTGTTTGAAGAGTTCGATAATATTTCTAAATGTGTCAAAATGCAATGTGAATATTTTTGTGATTTTTAGAAACCAAAATGCTATTTTAATTAATTAATTCTCATTAACTAATTAAAATAAACACTTAAATGATTTAAAAATAATTTTTGATGCAAAAAAATAAAAATAAAAATATTTTTGGGTTCTGAAAATTAATAAAAGATTTGATAAAAATTTTCAGAATTTTTTAATGTATTTTACTATTTTTAAAAATTCGTGGAAAGAAACACAATGAAAATGAAAATTAAATTGAATAAAAGGGAAAGTAATCTCATCCAACGGCTGGAATTCAAACCTGGGGGGAGGTGTTTGACTGCGCGCGCAATCTGAGGGTCAGGATTGACTCTGGTCAAATTATTTATTAATCCTAATTTAAACTAATTAAAATGAATTAAGGATTAATTGTGGAATCTGAGCCATTCACTTCCTAAACTAAACACGATCCAAAGGCCCACAATGCACCTGGAGATTAAACCCTAATTAGGGCTAATTACTTTCAGGTGACCGGAGGGAAGCTCCGGTCATCTTCTCCGGCGGGACAAAACCCTAAAACACTCTACAAGCCACCCCAACTTAAATTAACTGCCCAGAAATGATCCCCCAACCAAACTAAACTTAAATCCACCATCAAACACCATTTATTAAGCATGAACAAAGAGAATCGAAGCCATTCATTTTCACGGGTGAAATTTCAGAAGGTAACAAAATGCTCATTTTCACACCATTTTCAAATCTAAAAACATCAGAGTGATCCCCATGATATGTATTTTCATTTTGTAACAAAAAATCTAAGCTCTGAAAAGTTTTACTTCTGAAGTTACCTGAGGTGATGAACTGCAAATGTGTGCTTCCAGAACCTCCCCTTCAAGCAAAGAGTCTCTTCTGATCCTCCTGAAGCTAGTGGGATGCTTCAAAACCCTTGATGTTGGATAGTTTGAAAGTTCCAGTTCTGGTGTAGCAGAAATGGAGGGTTGAGTATGTGATGTTTTTGGCTGCTTTGAGGGGTTATTCTTGTTCAGTGAGTGATATGTGATTTGTTGGTGAAGAAATTTTTGATTTTTGATGGCTGAGGAAGGAGTTTCGAAGAGATGAAGGTTTGGACAATTTTTTGTGAATCCTGGCTTCTTGGAGGTTGCAGGCTTGTGTGTGTTGTGTTTTGGAATGCTTGAGGTCCACATATGAGGCTCTGATTGGGCAGAGAGTTGGTAGTGGCACAGTTTGATTGGCATGGGCAAAAATGCAAAAAGTCAAGATCTTGTGTACTATGGGTATGGCTCGGGTCAGAGGAGATCTTAGGGCTTGTCCTGTCTCAGCTTGAGTTAAGGAAGGCCTTTGGATCTGATTTTGTGAGCTGGATGGTCTTGATCAAGAGTTTTCAAAGTTCTTGCATATTTCCCTCTTTGAGTTTTCTTATGAACCAAGGCAAAGAATCTTGTGATTTCTTGGGGAAAATGCAGCAACATGAGCCATATGAAGTTGCTAGAATGCTTTGAGATCAATTAACAATCAATCCAATCATAAAAGGTTCCTTTTGCAAAGATTCAATTTTGAAGCTTCATGAGAAAATGCCTTATGTAACTTGTAATTCAAGGCATAGAAATGAGAAATCCTTTGGGCCATTCTGATTTTTAGGTCATGTGTTATGATGTCATGATGTGTAGATGTTCATTTGAAGTCACATTTGGCTTTGGCAAGTGTTTTTGCAAGTTTTCCTCTTTGGCACAAAAGTGAAAATTTAGTGATTTTGTCCAACTTTGCAAGGCCATAACTTTTGTTCTAAAATGAATTAGAATGAGTTCTTGTACTTTTTGAAAATGGGAGGATCCAATCTACAACTTTCATGACCAAATATTTTTCATTTGAAGCACTTTTGAATCAAAAAGAGGAGGTTGAAAAACTTTCCCAAAATGGCAAGTTTGCATTATAAGTCACTTTCCAAAAATGGAAATTTTGCAAATGGCTTGAAATTCTCCAATTTTGTGAACTTCTAACTTCTTCTAAGATCAAATAAAGATCATACACATTCAAAATGATGGAGAAACCCCTTTGTTTGGGTGATTGGGGGCCTCACATGCCCTGATTTTGCACTGACTTGCTCAGGAAGTCATCTTGTGATCAGATGCCTTCTCCTTTGAATTTCTTCATGAAAATTGGTATGCATGATCCTCATAACATATAGAGACCAATAGAAACAAGAATGGCCAAAAAAATTGGAGTTATGGCCTCTGAAACCAAAACCCTAATTTTAGGTCATCTGTGCAGTTAAACCTGGCTCTGCTTCCATGCCTTTCTCAGTTCTTGTGATTCTTTGATTTCTTTGATCTTGGGAGGATGTAATATGATGCTTGGACATACATGGACCCTCTTGAGATGATTGGAGACCTTGGGGTGGCTCAAATGGCTCAGGGATGGCTCAGATCACAAACCGTAGATGCAGATGGCTCTGAACCAATGCAGTGAAGCAAAAATGCAATATGAGATGATATGATTGAACTTATGCAACATGAAAAGAAACACAAGCCATGGTGAAATGAGTGAGGGAAAATTTGGGGTGTTTACAGCTGCCCCTATTCAAGCATGAGTTAGCTGTGCAGGATGTAAGCGACGGCTTAACAGGCAAGCAAGATAACTTGTGGTTGAATATCAAAGACAGTCCAAAATTTGCACTCACTGGATGAAGAAGAAAAGGGATATAGATTGTAAAAGAAAATAAAGTATGATTATAAAAGCAGGCGACGGAAGACGACCGTCGAGCAGAGGACGACTGCTGAGGACAAAGCAATGACGGGGACGACCGACATGCTGGGGGAATAAAAAGATTACATTGGGAACGGCCATCAGGCAAAGAAATAAGGCCCTCTATGGATAAAAAGGGTAAAAGCAATGATGGGGACGACCATCTGGTTGAAGAAATAAATGATGAGGGACGGTCATCAAAGGTGAAGGACGATTACCTAGCAGGGGACGACTGCTCTGTTGGGGATATGGATGAGGGACGGTCATCCAAGGTGAAGGACGATCACCTGGTAAGGTACGATTGCCGAAAGTATCACGACATAGGACGAATGCCGGATAGAGAAGGTCGACGATGGGGACGGCCATCGGATAAGCATGATGAAGGACGATCATCAAGAGGTGAAGGACGATCACCTAGCAGGGTACGGCTGCTCTTGGGGTTTATCATGACATAGGACGAATGTCAGATAACAAGATAAACAATGGGGACGACCATCAGATAAAGTGATGAAGGACGATCATCGGATAAGCATGATGAAGGACGATCATCAAGAGGTGAAGGACGATCACCTAGCAGGGTACGGCTGCTCTTAATATCACGACATAGGACAAATGTCGGATAGGAAGGGGTTCTAATGAATAGAGACTCCGTTGGGGATGATGAAGGACGGTCATCAAAAAGGTGAAGGACGATCACCTGGCAAGGTACGGCTGCCGAAAATATCATGACATAGGACGAATGTCAGATAAAAGGAGATAATTTATCACGATTTGCCGGGAATTCTTCTTGGGAATGGTAGACACAGACGAGTGTCTAATTTCAAGAAAGCAAAGGCATAAGTGTCTGACACGGTGTATAGATTAAAGATGCGGACGAGTATCCTTAAGACTATGATACAGACGAGTATCAATAGAAACAAACGCTTGACGCATGTTCAGAGATGATGATACAGACGAGTACCAACTAGTTAACAAAGAACACAGACGAGGGTTGACTTTGAGGGGATTTAAGTGATGTATACAAGATACGGACGAGTATCTGTATGAGTAAAAAGTGATGAGTGAGACATAGACGAGTGTCCAACTTGCTGTGGAGAGCACGACACGGACGGGTGTCGGAAGAAGTGTATTATAAACAAGTATTTTGGTTTACAAAGTGTTTAGGCAACTATGCTGGGGAAGGTGACACGAACGGGTGTCAGGGAATTGTATATATATGTATCTGTCTGTAGAGAACGTTCGGGCGACTTTACTGGGGAATGGTGACAGAAGCATGTATTTGTATTTGTGAGTGCAAAGAGGATGTTTCGGTTTTCTGCTGGGGAGCCAGTGTGTGATTCAGAACATGGCTTATGATTTATGCAATATGTTTGATTTTTGCCGTAATGCTCCGTATTAGACGGAATGCTACGCTCTGGGGGGAAATATGATACGAATGCTATGATTATACAAAGATACCGATCCGGGATTCGGGTCCCGTTGCGGTGAAGATCTCCTACTGATCTGCTCGAAGTGGATATCCCAGCTGGGGAATGAGATCATTGGTAGATCTGACATATATATCTCTGTATGGGGGAATAGGTCACTGATAGACCCATCCTTGGTGATGAGGTACCCAGCTGGGGTCCGTAGAAGCTTTCGTCACTTTGTTGTGAGATCTTCGGACATTGCTCTTCTGGATAGAGGCTGAAACTCTGCGGGGAGATGATTTACTGTCTGACACTTGGCTGAGGAGGAATGATGACTGGCAACTCAGCTGGGGATAAAGCATCTCTGGTGCTTAGACGTGCCGAGTAAATAATGATTTGGCAGCTTGCTGGGGAGACGTTTTCATGCCCCATGTTGCACTTTGAGCACCTGCAATCATGTAAAGACAAAGAAATGTACAAGTACCCCGAGGTATCCCTTACTGGATTCCATCATAGGAGTTTTAGACACTCCCGGGAGAAAATATATTTCCTGTAAGCATGTAATTTAGAAAAGACGCATATGTACTTATGCAATCAACATCTTAAGGACATCAGACATTTTGCAAATGAAAATAAAAATGTATGAGACGAATTATGACCGAAAATCTGATTTTATTAATTTGCGTGCCTTGAATTGGGAAAATACAGTCAAAGAAATAGATCCACTGAAATGAGGAGATTGTTACAAAATTGAGAAACAAAAATGGTGCTGGCAATGTTGATGATGCTTCAAGGAGCTTCCATTGCTATGACTTGTATGACATTGACGTTCTTCTCATCTTGCTTTCTGAAGAAGGCCGATTCTGACCGATGTTTTAACCTTTCGAAGCTTGCCGTGTTGTAAGTGATACAGACGAATTCAGAATGCAATTGTTCGCTTACTCCCTTATTTTGCGTGGATCACCCTTTTCGGGTTTTCGATCCACCGGGATACCCATTTTTTGCCTGAGCTGTCCAATGTGGCTTTTCAACTCAGCGGGTGTACATTTTTTTTTATTTTTTTCCCTTATTTTTGCCCGAGTCTTTTATTCTGTTTTTGACTCGCCGGGATGCCCTATTTTTGCCTAGACTTCCATTCTGTTTTTATGTCCAGCGGGTCATTTTATGCGAAGTATCTTTTAACTGCATCTGAATTCACAGGGGACAGGAAATCTTCACCATCCATAGTACTGAGCATCAATGCTCCACCGGAGAAAACTTTCTTTACTATGAATGGACCGTCATAATTCGGAGTCCACTTGCCCCTGTGGTCTGTATGAGGAGGGAGGAGTCTCTTCAGCACAAGATCTCCTACTTGGTATTCTCGGAGCCTGACTTTCTGATCGAAGGCTTTCTTCATTCTTTTCTGATACAGCTGCCCATGACAGATTGCAGCTAACCTTTTTTTTTCCAATCAGACTCAGTTGTTCATACCGAGATCGGACCCATTCTGCTTCATTCAATTTAACATCCATCAATACCCGTAAAGATGGTAACTCAACTTCCACAGGTAGGACTGCCTCCATACCATACACCAGCTGATACGGTGTTGCCCCAGTGGACGTCCTGATTGACGTTCGGTACCCATGAAAAGCAAATGGTAGCATTTCACGCCAGTCTTTGTAGGTGACCACCATCTTCTGTACAATCTTCTTGATATTCTTGTTAGCTGCTTCTACAACGCCATTCATCTTTGGCCTGTAAGGAGAAGAATTGTGGTGTTGGATCTTGAAGTCCCGGCATAGTTTTGCCATCATTTTGTTGTTCAAGTTGGAACCATTATCAGTAATGATTCGCTCGGGAACTCCATACCGACAGATGATGTCTCTTTTTAGAAATCGGGCTACCACTTGCCTTGTAACATTTGCATACGAGGCTGCTTCGACCCACTTGGTAAAATAGTCAATGGCTACCAGGATGAATCTGTGGCCATTTGAAGCAGTCGGTTCAATCTTGCCAATCATATCAATGCCCCACATGGCAAAGGGCCAGGGTGAAGACATCACATTCAGAGGATTTGGAGGCACATGCACTTTATCCGCATAAATCTGGCATTTATGGCATTTTCTGGCGTAAGCACAATAGTCTGCGTCCATTGTGATCCAGTAATAGCCTGATCTTAGCAACGTTTTAGCCATAGCATTCCCTCCAGCATGGGTACCAAAGGATCCTTCGTGCACCTCGTGCATCAACAAGTCTGCTTTTGCCCTATCAACACATCTGAGGAATACCATATCAAAGTTTCTCTTATACAGGGAACCATCAGTATTCAGGAAGAAACTACCAGCCAACCTTCTTAATGTCTTCTTATCATTGGAAGATGCCCTAGATGGGTATGCTTGATCCTCCAAGAAGCACTTAATGTCATGGAACCAAGGATTATCATCTTTAACAACATCCGCTGAGAACACGTATGCTGGTCTGTCAAGTCTGGATACTGAAATCCGAGGCACAAAGTTGGCAGCTTGAACCTTGATCATAGAGGAAATGGTAGCCAGAGCATTTGCAAACTGATTTTCATCTCGAGGGATATACTCAAGCTTAACTGTTGTGAAGAAAGTCAATAACCTTCTTGTATAATCCCGGTAAGGTATCAGATGATCTTGGTGGGTGTACCATTTGTCGTTGGTTTGATTAATTACCAGAGCTGAATCTCCGAATACAGTCAAAGTCTTGATCCTGAGGTCAATGGCTTCCTCCAGACCCATAATACAAGCTTCGTATTCAGCTTCGTTGTTAGTGCAGTTAATGGTGAGTTTTGCCGAGAAAGGCATGTGAACTCCCTTAGGTGTAATGAGTACTGCACCAACACCACGACCATTCATATTAACAGCCCCATCAAACATCATAGTCCATTCTTCTTCTGGATCAGGCCCTTCAGTGTGAACAGGCTCTTCATGATCTCTTGCTTTTATGAACATGATGTCTTCATCAGGGAAGTCAAATCTCATAGGCTGGTAATCATCAATGGGTTGCTCAGCAAGATAATCAGACCATACACTGCCTTTGATGGCCTTCTGAGATGTGTACTGAATGTCAAAAATGTACTTAACTGGGTCCATCTTGGATATCAATAAGGTAGTGTGGGTCAACATATACTGTCTCAATCGGCGAGCAGCCCACGCTAAAGCACAACAAGTTTTCTCGAGCAGTGAATAACATTGTTCACAGTCGGTAAACTTTTTGCTTAGGTAGTATATTGCATACTCTTTTCGACCAGACTCGTCATGCTGGCCCAACACACACCCCATTGACTCTTCTAATACTGTCAAGTACATGATTAGAGGTCTTCCTTCAACTGGAGGCATAAGGATTGGAGGATTTTGTAAGTATTCTTTGATCTTTTCAAAAGCCTTCTGGCTGTCTTCGTTCCACCTGACCGTTTGTTCTTTTCTTAACAACTTGAACAAGGGTTCATAGGTTGCAGTAAGGTGAGATATGAACCGTGAAATGTAGTTCAATCTTCCTAAGAACCCCCGAACTTCTTTTTCAGTCTTAGGTGCAGGCATTTCTTGAATGGCTTTGACTTTGTCAGGGTCAACTTCAATCCCTTTTTCACTTACAATAAATCCCAGCAGCTTACCGGATCGCACCCCGAATGTGTATTTGTTGGGGTTTAACTTCAACTGGTACTTCCTCAGACGCTTGAATAACTTCAATAGATTCACTAGGTGGTCCTCTTCTGTTGATGGGCTAAAGACGTATCTAATTATGTGTCTAGCGGTATCTTAACTGCAAGTGCACAGCCTATCGAAGTAATATTTAAGATTATCGATCCACAGGGACTCTATGGTTACTTAGTGCTAGAGGAATTTCTAGTTTAGCTAAGGTGAAGGGTTGTCACGATTTTTGGTTGTTTTTAAAGATTAAAGGCGGGAATAAAATTTAAGTTTAAATAAATAATACTAAGGCGGTCGGTATGTAATTATGTTAACTTAGGCGGGTCAATCTAACCTAGGCTTATAAAGATGGTTCACTTAATCTATTCTGTAGAGGTTACCAGTTTAAATATCTTTACTCACACTCTTGTGGTCTTATCTCAGATCTTACCCCTAAAGCCCTATGCCTGCTCTCGCTAGCCCATAGGTGTTTAGAAATAATTTTTGGAAACTTAGTAATTCTAATTCATTTTAAAGCGCTCTCGCTGTGTTTAAATTAAATGCCTAACTTTAGCTATCTGGTTAAAATCTCACACTCTCGTGGTCTTGACCTAACCTAATACACTTTCCTTACTCTCGTAACAAAAAGGTTGATTTTATAATAAAAAGTCTCAGCCAAAATTTTAAGCTCTTAATTATTTTAAGCCTAGAGTTGATTTTACCGATTTAGTTTGTTTTAATTACATACCGCCCTAAGGTGTTTAGCTACTCATTATTGTTGAACCAGACAGAGGCAGAGAAACATAAAATAAAATATGCATGGCAGAAAAATAAATACTCAACATAAATATAAATGCAATTTAATATAAACCTGGATAACAATAAAAGTAGTAGACTCCTTCTTCCACAGGCTGGAAAGCTCGGAGTACTGACCGGACTCGGAAATAAAAATTCTAAAAGAATCTGAAGGCTTTGAAACAAATTAATTTTATAACAATTTCCTGATGTTGGAAATTGTTATATGGTTGGTTGGGATACAAAGAATTAAAGCAAGAAAATTAATGCTGGAAAAATAAAAGGGTGCAAATAAAATCGGCAGAGCTTCCGCAAGAAAATTAAAAACTAAAACTCTGTAAATTGTTTCTTGAAGTTAAGCTATTTATAGAAAACTAAATGGGCTTGGCAGTTGGAATTTGTGCTTGGGCCTCGTAGGAAATGAGAGAATCCAGGGAAACGTTGGAATACTGGGTCTGCTGGAAAATAGGCATGTTGGATTTACATTGCGTACACGTTCATGACCAAGTCTCAGTCAAATACCCTAATTTCCCCTTGTCACGGTCATGACAAGGGTGTCACGTTCGTGATACATGTTTGATGCGCGTCACGGTCGTGAGGGACTTGTGACGACCGTGACTGCTCCTTTTAGCGTGTCACGGTCGTGACTCCTAGGTGACGACCGTGAGTGTAACAAAAAATGCAGGTTATGCAGAATTCCTCCTTTCTTTATATTTTAATGGTTGGTTTTGCTCATTTCACTTGTGGCTCTTGATTTAGCTTTGTATATGATGTACCTGCAAAATGGCAAAGAAAACTCGAGGAATCGGGTGTTAAAATGACAATTATGCGATAAAACAGTATTGAAATATAGCAATATAATCGTTACTTTTTCTCGTTATCAAACTTCCCCAAACTTAAACCTTTGCTTGTCCTCAAGCAAATAGTCGGTTAAAAATTGTCGGACAAGTTTTTATCGACGCACACACATAACAAACCGTACGAAGGAACCATTTTGTCAGATAAACCGGTACTTTGATAAAACACTAACGATACACTAATGACACAAGCAACAAGCTAAGTCGTCGACTTCCCGTTAAACGAAACATTTGGTAATTGCTTTACGATTTCACCTAGATTCTTTCGATCTTATTTCGCCCAGTTTCATTCTAGCGCAATCACATTAAGCCCTTTGCCTTAGCACGCACGTAGTGGAGTAGCCGGTTAGCGACTTTGATCCTTTATAAGCACGGGGTCTGGTACACGAATGTGGTAACCCTTCATACATTATCCAATTTGGAGGTTGTGGGGGATCGAGCCGTAGCACGCCCTACCAAGTTCAGAACCAGTACCTCTGAACCAACCCGCAATGGACTCCTTCTCATATTTCTCGTTTCATATATGCGACCGTGTACTTTGGTGCAATTTCTTTTCATTTGCATCGAGATATGAAGGATCATTATAGATTAGGCATCAAACACTTATATTCATCGGCTCCCCACGTGGTTTGTGTTCAGACGGTGCTGACTGCTAGTATAAACTACTAGGGGTTACTTTTGAACTGAAACTTAAGGTGTCTTCGTAACAATTATCGGAACGGAATTGCTTAAGTGGGAAGTCTAAGGTGTCAAGACTGTATTGGTCTTGTTGAATCGTTCTCAGCTTCCTAATTATGATTTCGTAGGTAAGTCGGGTAATGCGAAGAATTAATTAAAGATTTTTTTCGGTATGGCTAAATAAACGGGGAAAGTTCGAAACTAAAGAAAATAGCACAAATATGGCTCTGTTTCATTAATTTACGAAAAGGAAATACAACGGAATGGAAAAGTGCGGAAAGGGAAAATGCGGAAAATGAAAGGTACCTCTCCCACACTATATCAGACATTGTCCTCAATGTTGTGATATAATAGCGGTTAAAGTACAATACAAACAACGGAAATGGAAAAACATAAACAAAAACTAAAACTAAGGCTGCTGATGACCACGGCCTTGGCTTCTAGTGCGGGAGCGTCTGGTCGGAGTCGCTTCAGGATCAGAACCGGTACCGGTGATAGCAGTGATATCAATGCGCAAAGCCTCTAGCTCGCTAAAGATCTCTCCGAGCTTCTCATTAGTAGACCTCTGGTTGGTGGCAACAGCTTGGAGTAATGCATCATGCTGCTCCTTTTGCCTTCGCTCCAGTGCGGCATTCATCTGATTTTGCTGATGAATCGCACGGAGGACGTACTCTAGTGTGAATTCTTGTGCAGGAGGCTGTTAGGTGGATGACTCAGGAATGTCCTGGACAGGCTCAGCTGCATCCATGGTGTCTTGCATCTCGTCCGCTGGTGGATTGGCCTTCTCATCAGGAATGGGGGCGTGGCCGGCAGCATCCGGTAAAGCATATAGCCAGTTGGCTCGGCTAGACGGATCGATGCGGTCGCAGCACGGCAAGATGATGTGGTGATAAACAGTGCCTTGGATAACAGGGCTAAACCTGCCATCCTCTCTCTGAGCAATCAAGTGGGCGGACCTGCAATAATTCTTCGTTAGGAACTCTGCGGCTCTGCTAGGCAAATTGACGACCAAGTCACCAAGGTCCAGCTGAATGGCGAGGGTAGTGACAATGCCGCCTATGTAAAAAGGGGTTGCGCCTCTTTGCGCTATGGACTGGATATGGGACAGCATGAAGGGGGCAGCATTGATGGGTTCGTCATTTAAGGCGCAGTGCAAGAACAAAAGCTCCTTGGAGTTGAGCTTGTGGTTACTCTCTCGTGCAAAGATGGTGTTACAGATGATGCGATGAAAGTATCTGATCGCCGGGTTGTGGATATACGTAGCATTCAGGCTCTGAAAGGCTGAGGCACGGGTGTTGGTGATGTCGTGCCATAAGGTGAAAGCGGTTTCACTGAAATTGTCCGGCACGCGGAGGTGAGCTTCATTCTCGTGATCGAAACCTAGTAGCTCGGCGATCCTTGTTTGCGGAACTTCGAACTCCCGGCTAAGCAATCTGAACTTAGCAACGCCGGTGAGTTGACTCTGAGAACCGGTAGGAGTGATGTAATGAAACGAACTCAAAAATCCCAATGTCAGAAGCTCGAATGTGGGCTGGGGCTGACTGCATAGACCCCACAGACCAACCTTCTGAAGCAGGCTCTTGACACTGTTGAGCATTCCCAATTCTCTCAAACAGACAGTGTCGACATATCGCGTGGGTTGAACACCACGGTTCTGGAATCTGATGAACCTCTGTCTCTGATTTTCTCCATGCTCACCATCTCTAAACTGAATTGCTTCCATTGCATGCAAGAACAAGAGTGGGAGATAAGAGGTTTTTGAGGTTTGTGAGAAAAATGTAAAATGAGAGGAAATTGGTTCGGATTATAATGCAAGGTGAGAATGTGATAGGTGTGGAGTAAATGGAGAGGTAAATGGAGTTTAATTTGGGTAATGGGAGGTTACGGGAGTTGGAAGAGATAATGGGGGATTTTGAAAGTTATGGAAGTTGAAAGAGGAAGAGGTTTCGAAGAAGAACAGTTCTGTTTCTCACGATTCCTATAACTAAGGTCGTCAAGATCGTGATGGGGGGATGACGGTCGTGACGCGCTAATTAGCTTGTCACGATCGTTAGAGGGTGATGACGACCGTGAGGGCTTAAAACTTAGAATAATTTCCAGAATGCAATATCTCTCTCACGCTCAATATAATTTATATAATATTTTTTTATGATCACTTCTCACTTTATTTAAAACACAAACAACATATAATATATAATACCAACATAATACGGTACGAAATTGTTTGCGAAATGTAAAACTAACTAGAAACGAAAACAGTAAGTAAAATAAGCTAGATAACTACAGCATTTTCAAAAGTGCTTCTTCAAATCTTCGATTGCAGAGTTCAGGTGGTAGAATTGCTCACATGTTATGTTAGTTAAACCTATAATGTCCAATCGCATGCTCTTAATCTCATCCTTAACAGTATTTATATCGGCTTGGTAAGCTTCAAGAGTGTTCATGATTTTCTTTAAGTTGTCAGCATATTCTACTTGATTCACTTCAGGGGTTTCAATCACTTCGTTAGTATGGTCAATGTCATGGTAACCAGGAGGTGTCTCAGGGTCACTTTCTACATCGGTCATTATATCATCCCTTATCTTGTAAGATTGAGGTGTTTCAGGAGTAGATGAATAGTCAGGAGGGGTTAACTCATAAAGCCAATTATCCTTATTGTGAACACTTACTCTAGCATGGTTTGGTAGTGTGAATAGGGTTACTACTTCATTCCTGATTAGGTACTCGAAAGGTGGATGTCCTAAATTCCTTATGATATGTCGGTTAAAGCAAAAGTTAAGATTCATAGGACGGATGGTACCTAAACGGTTACACCTGTGTAATTGGTATCTAAGTCCTAAGGCATCAACAATCATGGTTACAAGACCTCCTACTAATATGGGTAAATCAGGTTCTTCTTAGATTCGGGTGAAGGTTTGCATCATGAAAGGCACACCATTGAATGGCTGTCCATTAGTCACAGATGACATAATGAATATCTCATCTTTAGATACTCCAGTAAGGTTTTCTTCTTTTCCAAAGAAGGTGTGGGCTAGGATCTTATGGAAGTAACGGATAGCAGGGTTATGTATCTCATCATTGTTCATGTTATTTGGTTCAGGATGGTAATTTCCGGTTAAGGTTCCCCAAAAGAAATCCAGCTCAATGTCCATCAATTCTACCTGTGTGGTAGTAAAAGCAAAGGGTCCACTAGGGAATCCTAATAGGTCAGCTAGTTCTCTATGGTTAAAGTCATATTCTATTCCAAATAGGCGGAAACTGATAAATCCTTTCCTGAATCCAAAACCGCGCTCGGGTAGGTAAACTAAGGAGCTGAGGAACTCAAGGGTGAGCTCGCGGTAAGTCACAAACTTTTGTTGAATCAGTGCATTCTCCCATCCAAGTCGGTTAAACAAGTATAGGATGCTATCATGTATACCTAAGGTTTCCATAGTCAGATCATCCGGGTACAGAGTCAAATCCATTGGTCTCTGTGATAACTCTTCAAATTTCATTCTTTGGTTCCTACCTCTAAATTTGGTTTCCATAAGGTTTATCGGTTGGTTAGCCATAGTTAGTGTAAATACGGAGGAAACAAATCAGGGGGAGAAGGAAAGTGGAAACGACTTTAGAAAATCTGTAAAAGTGATTTAAAATTAAAATAAGGAAAAATAAGAAAATAAAATGCATAAATTAAAAGCAATAATAGTAATAATGAAATAAAACTATAAAATGACAAAACAAATAAACGAATAATAAAATGATAAATGACAAAATAATAAAATGATCAAAATGATTTAAATGATTAAATGGGTTGCCTCCCACTAAGCGTTGTTTTTATCGTCTAAAGCCTGACGTAATGCTTAGGTGTAGATTAATCAGGGAGATTAGTGGACAACTCTAAAAGCCTTAAACTATTTGCATAATCTCTATTTTCAACTTTATGATAATGTTTTAAATGTTGTCCGTTTACTGTGAATGGTTCACTATTCCTACCCTTAATTTCTATCGCTCCGCTCGGGAACACTCTAGTTATTTCAAAGGGTTCTGACCATCTAGATTTTAGTTTTCCAGGAAAGAGCCTAAGTCTTGAATTAAAGAGGAGTACAACGTCTCCCACACTAAATTCTTTCCTAGATAGGCATTTATCATGCCATTGCTTAGTTATTTCTTTATATATCTTAGCATTCTCATAAGCATCTAGCCTTAACTCTTCTAATTCGTTAATATCTAGGATTCGCTTTTCTCCTGCATCATTATAGTTTATATTGAGAGTTTTGATCGCCCAATAAGCTTTGTGTTCTAGTTCTACCGGGAGGTGACAAGATTTTCCATAAACTAATTTGAAAGGTGTAGTTCCTATGGGTGTCTTGTAAGCTGTCCTATAAGCCCATAAAGCTTCATTAAGTTTAGATGACCAATCTTTCCGAGATATGGCGACAGTCTTTTCTAAGATTTGTTTGATTTCTCTGTTCGAGACTTCGACTTGTCCACTTGTTTGTGGATGATATGGTGTTGCCACACGGTGTCTTACTCCATACTTAGATAGTAATTTGTCAAAGATTTTTGAAATGAAGTGCGAGCCACCGTCACTTATGACGAGTCTAGGCACACCAAATCTGGGAAAGATTATATTTTTGAAAAGCTTTATTACTGTCATACCCCAAATTTGTCCTACCTGTATAATTACTTAATTTGTTTTTTGTTTGTTGTTTACTAACCACTAGGCAAAATAAAAAAATGTGTTTATTGTTCCATTTGTCTCATTATTCAATTAAGTACAGGTTGCGCAAGTTGGCTATCAGGATCAGACAAGATTATTAGGCTAAACGCGCATCTGTGGGGATATGAAAGTATATACAAGATACGGACGAGCATCTGTATGAGTGTATAGACGAGTGTATATCTGCTGGGGATGTGACACGGACGAGTGTCGAGAAAGAAAAGTATAATATGAACAAAAATCTGATATACCAAGTGTAGGTGACTGTGCTGGGGATATGACACGGACGGGTGCCGAGAAGGTGTATATAAGTATATGTGAGTGCAAAGGGGATGTCTTTGGCTTTCTGCTGGGGATGTGACACGGACGGGTGTCAGGAAGTATCTGTAATATGGGTGATCTTGTTTGCAAAGAGTGTTCAGGCGACTTTACTGGGGAAGTGATGACACGGGCGGGTGTCAAAATGAGTATATACTGGTGTTTGTGGTTTGCGAGGCAGCTGCCTTTGCTGGGACTCTGGTGGGGACTCAGGGGGAAAGTATTCTGCATTCTGATGAATGGTTACTAATCACAAGTGCTGATTCAAAACATGGCTTATGATTATGCTATGTGTTGGGTTTTTTTTGCCGTAATGCTCCGTACTAGGCGGAATGCTACGCTTTGTGGGTGAATATGATGCAAATGTTATGATTGTGCAAAGATACCAAACCGGGATCTTGGTCCCATTGCTGCGAAGATCTCTGATCGATCTGCTTGAAATGGACATCCCAGCTGGGGGTGAGATCATTAGTAGGTTTGATGAGATGATATCTGCTTGGGGATATAGGTCATTGGTAGCCCTATCCCAATAAATGAGAGACCCAGCTGGAGTTTACAGAAGCCTTCTTCACTCCGTTGTGATCTTCTATGCGTTGCTCCCCTGGATAGAGGCTGGAGCTCTGTGGGGAGATGATTCCCTGACTTTTGTACTCGGTTGAGGATGAAATGGCAACTCGGCTGGGGAGAAAGAGAGATCATTGAGAGGCCTCTCTAGGGATTCTGTTGAAGAGGATCCTGACTCAGCCGGGGATATGGGCGTCTTCCGTGATGCCTGACAACTCTGATGGGGATAAGTAATGGGTGACAACTCAGCTGGAGAAAGTAATGAGAGGCAACTCAGCTGGGGAAGAAGCAACTCAGGTGCTAAGACTGAGCGAGTATTGATTTGGCAACTTCGCTGGGGAAATGGGCACCTTCCAGTGCCTCGTGGAAGATAGACCGAGTTGATAATGATCTGCCAGCTTGCTGAGGGTGAAGCTTTCATACCCTAAGCTGTGCCCTGGATACCTGCAATCCTGCAAAGATAAGGAAACGCGCAAATGGTCCCGAGGTATCCCTTACTGGATTCCTTCATAGGAGTTAGACATTCTTGAGAGTAAGTACACTTCCTGTAAGCATGCGTTTTTATTATTATTATTATTATTTTTTTTAGAGAAAAGCATCTGTACTCATGCGAATAGTTTTTTAGAGACATCAGACATTCTTTGCAAATAAAAATGTACAAGACGAAACATGACTGAAAAATCTGATTTTATTAATTCATATGCCCTGAATTGGCAAGATACAGCCAAGGAAACAAATCTCCTAAAATGAAGAGATTGTTACAAATTGAGAAACAAAATGTTGGCAGTGTTGATGACTCTTTGAGGAGCTTCCTCTTCACTATGACCCGTATGACTTTGGACATTCTTCTCATCTTGCTTTTTTGAAGAATGTTGATTCTGATTGAAGCTTGATCCATTCGAAGCTTACCAAGTTGTAGATGATACAGGCGAATTCAGAATGCAGTTGTTCGCTTATTCCCTTATTTTGCATGGATCGCCCTTTCGGGTTTTCAATCCATCGGGATACCCATTTTTGCCTGAGCTGTCCAATGCGGCTTTTCAACTCAGCGGGTGTACATTTTTCATTATTTATTTTCCCTTATTTTTGCCCGAGTCTTTTATTCTGTTTTTGACTCGCCGGGATGCCCTATTTTTGCCTGGACTTACATTCTGTTTTTATGTCCAGCGGGTCGTTTTATGCGAAGTATTTTTTTAACTGCATCTGAATTCACAGGGGATGGGAAATATTCACCATCCATGGTGCTGAGCATCAGTGCTCCACCAGAGAAGACTTTCTTTACCACGAATGGTCCTTCATAGTTCGGAGTCCACTTGCCCCTGTGGTCTGTATGAGGAGGGAGGATTCTTTTCAGCACAAGATCTCCTACTTGGTACTCTCGGTGCCTGACTTTCTGATCGAAGGCTTTCTTCATCCTTTTCTGATATAACTGCCCATGACAGATTGCAGCCAATCTTTTCTCTTCGATCAGATTCAGTTGTTCGTATCGGGCCCTGACCCATTCTGCTTCGTTCAGCTTAACATCCATCAATACCCTTAGGGAGGATAATTCAACTTCAACAGGTAGGACAGCTTCCATACCATACACAAGCTGATACGGTGTTGCCCCAGTGGATGTCCTGATTGACGTGCGGTACCCATGCAAGGCAAACGGTAGCATTTCATGCCAGTCTTTGTAGGTGACTACCATCTTCTGCACAATCTTCTTGATATTCTTATTAGCTGCTTCAACGGCGCCGTTCATCTTTGGCCTGTAAGGAGAAGAATTGTGATGTTGGATCTTGAAGTCCCGACACAGCTCTGCCATCATTTTGTTGTTTAGATTGGAACCATTATCAGTAATGATTCGCTCGGGCACTCCATACCTACAGATGATATCCTTTTTTAGAAATCTGGCTACCACTTGTCTTGTAACATTTGCATATGAGGCTGCTTCAACCCACTTGGTGAAGTAATCAATGGCAACCAGGATGAATCTGTGACCATTTGAAGCAGTCGGCTCAATCTTGCCAATCATATCAATGCCCCACATAGCAAAGGGCCATGGTGAAGACATGATGTTCAAAGGATTGGGAGGTACATGCACCTTATCTGCATAGATCTGGCATTTATGGCATTTTCTGGCGTAGGCACAACAGTCTGCATCCATTGTGATCCAGTAATAACCTGATCTTAACAATTTCTTAGCCATGGCATGCCCTCCTGCATGGGTACCAAAGGAGCCTTCGTGCACTTCATGCATCAACAAGTCTGCTTCTGTCTTATCAACACATCTGAGGAGTACCATATCAAAGTTCCTCTTGTATAAAGACCCATCAGTATTCAGAAAGAAACTACCAGCAAGCCTTCTCAAAGTCTTCTTATCATTGGAAGATGCCCCAGGTGGGTATGTTTCATCCTCCAAGAAGCACTTAATGTCATGGAACCAAGGCTTATCGTCTTTGACAACATCTGCTGCGAACACATATGCTGGTCTATCAAGTCTGGACACTGAGATCTGAGGTACAAAGTTAGTAGCTTGAACTTTGATCATGGATGAAATGGTAGCAAGAGCATCTGCGAACTGATTCTCGTCCCGAGGGATATACTCAAGCTTGACCGTTGTGAAGAAAGTCAGTAACCTCCGTGTATAATCCCTGTAAGATATCAGATGATCCTGGTGGGTGTACCATTTGCCGTTGGTCTGATTGATTACCAGAGCTGAATCTCCGAATACGGTCAATGTCTTGATCCTGAGGTCAATGGCTTCCTCAAGACCCATAATGCAAGCCTCGTATTCAGCTTCGTTGTTAGTGCAGTTGAAGGTGAGTTTTGCCGAGAAAGGCATGTGAACTCCCTTAGGTGTAATGAGTACTGCACCAACACCACGACCATTCATGTTGACAGCCCCATCAAACATCATAGTCCATTCTTCTTCTGGGTCAGGCCCTTCAGTGTGAACAGGCTCTTCATGATCTTTCGCTTTTATGAACATGATGTCCTCATCAGGGAAGTCAAATCTCATTGGCTGGTAATCATCAATGGGTTGCTCAGCAAGATATTCAGACAATACACTGCCCTTGATGGCTTTTTGAGATGTGTATTGGATGTCATACTCTGTGAGAATCATTTGCCATCTTGCAACCCGTCCGGTAAGTGCTGGCTTCTCAAATATGTACTTAACTGGGTCCATTTTTGAGATCAGTAAGGTAGTGTGGGTCAACATATACTGCCTTAGTCGGCGAGCAGCCCACGCTAAAGCACAGCAAGTTTTCTCGAGCAGTGAATAACGTTGTTCACAGTCGGTAAACTTTTTGCTTAGGTAGTATATTGCATACTCTTTTCGACCAGACTCGTCATGCTGGCCCAGCACACACCCCATTGACTCTTCTAATACTGTCAAGTACATTATCAGGGGTCTTCCTTCAACTGGAGGCATAAGGATTGGAGGCTCTTGTAAGTATTCCTTGATCTTGTCAAAAGCCCTTTGGCAGTCTTCATTCCACCTGACCGTCTGTTCTTTTCTTAATAGCTTGAACAAGGGTTCACAGGTTGCTGTAAGGTGAGATATGAACCTTGAAATGTAGTTCAATCGACCTAAGAACCCTCGAACTTCTTTCTCTGTTTTCGGTGCAGGCATCTCTTGGATGGCTTTGACTTTGTCAGGGTCAACCTCGATCCCCTTCTCGCTTACAATAAAACCCAGCAGCTTACCAGATCTCACCCCGAATGTGCATTTGTTGGGGTTCAACTTCAGTTGATACTTTCTCAGACGCTTGAACAACTTGAGCAGATTCACCAGATGGTCTTCTTCAGTAAGGGACTTGGCAATCATGTCATCCACATAACATTCTATTTCTTTGTGGATCATATCGTGGAATAATGTTACCATAGCCCGTTGATACGTTGCACCGGCATTTTTGAGCCCAAATGGCATTACCTTGTAGCAGAACGTGCCCCAGGGTGTGATGAATGTTGTCTTCTCCATGTCTTCAGGTGACATTTTAATCTTGTTGTATCCTGAAAATCCGTCCATGAAGGAGAATACCGAGAACTGAGCCGTATTATCAACCAATACATCAATGTGAGGTAATGGGAAGTCATCTTTCGGGCTGGCTCTGTTCAGATCCCAGTAGTCGACACACATCCTTACTTTGCCGTCTTTCTTAGGCACAGGTACAATATTAGCAACCCACGGCGGATAACTAGTTACAGCAAGGAACCCGGCGTCCCATTGCTTTTGTACCTCCTCCTTGATTTTCATAGCCATGTCTGGGCGAGTTCGGCGCAACTTCTGTTTAACTGGTGGGCATTCTTCCCTCAAAGGCAGCTTGTGCACAACAATGTCGGTGTCCAACCCTGGCATATCCTGATATGACCAAGCAAACACGTCCACATATTCTTGAAGCAGATCAATCAGTTGTCTCTTCACCGAGTCTTGCAGGCAGGCTCCGATTTTAACCTCTTTCACGTCTTCATCTGTACCAAGATTGATCACTTCAACCTCCTCCTGGTGAGGAGTAATAACCTTTTCCTCCTGTCTTAACAACCTGGCTAGCTCTTCAGGAAGCTCATATTCTTCTTCAACCCCTTCATCAGCTTGATTGATCGGATTGTCAAAGTCATACGAAGTCATAGCCGTGCTGTTGTCGGTGCTGTCAGGAAGGCATTCTCTGCAAGGGTTCAGTTTGTCCATTTTAGTGATATGATTTTAATCTTGTTTTAGAAAAGGTGAAATGAAGTTATCATTTTGAAAACACTGCCATTTATTTTTTGTACAAAAAAGAAAAATGGAAAAACAGTGAGCAGAAAAGAAAAGAAGACTCATTTGCAAAAAGATGTCTGATATTTCATTGATTTAATCTTGTTTGCACAAAAAGTACAGATGGCCCGATTACAAAATGAGTCTTGTCATCTTGGGCAAGATGCAAGACTTTGATGCATGCTATAAAAATACAGGAAATAATAATTACTCTGCATGAGTAACTCTTATAATTTCCTGGGAAGACCAGTTTGAGATACTGCTCCCCGGGATCTTTGGACGAATCCAGCTTTCCAGGTTGCGTTCTTCTTCCAGCTCGTCTTCCAAACAGTTGATAGCATTAGGGGTGAGCATCCCCCCACTCACAAAGTTGGGCTCCTTTGCAGCCTCCGCTTGATCTTGTTGAGTTGGTCTGTAACCCAACCCAAATCTGTCTTCTTTCTTCTCCACCGATAGCAGTTTGCCCCAGCCTTGGGCAGTTCCTTCCTCAACAACCTTCCGGGCTTGTTGGTATGACGATATCGAAGTACCAGGTACAGCAGATGTTTCATTCACATTCAAGGCTTCAAACCCCTGGCTCATTGTCTCATGGATCTCCCCATCCATCTCAATGTACTTATAAGTAGCCAGGTGGCTGACAAAAATGTCCTCCTCTCCACAGATTGTAACGATTGGACCCTCCCACTCATATTTTAACTTCTGGTGAAGGGTAGAGGTCACGGCGCCAGCAGCGTGAATCCATGGCCTACCCAACAAACAGCTGTAGGCAGGCTGAATGTCCATCACATAGAAGATAGTTGTAAAGGTCTGTGGGCCAATCATTATGGGCAACTCAATCTCTCCCAGGACCGATCTCTTTGAACCATCAAAGGCTCTCACCACCAGGTTGCTGGGTCCCAATGCCAATCCATCATATTCTAGCTTCAACAGGGCCTTCTTAGGCAAGACATTGAGGGATGACCCCGTGTCTACCAGCACATGGGAAAGGACAGCACCTTTACATTCCATGGTTATGTGCAAGGCTTTGTTATGGTTGCGGCCTTCCGTTGTCAAATCAGTATTGGTGAACCCTAGTCCGTGACTAGCATTAACATTTCCAACTACAGCTTCTAGCTGATTGACAGTGATCTCTTCAGGCACGTAAGCTGCGTGCAAGACTTTGAGTAGTGCATTCCGATGGGCTTCGGAGCACATAAGCAGTGAGAGGATAGAGATCTTGGATGGCGTCTGATGAAGCTGATCCACTACTTTATAATCACTCTTTTTGATGATTCGCATGAACTCATCAACCTCTTGATCGAATGGTGTCTTCAAAGCTTCCTTAACAGTTTGATTTTCCTGCACCGGGCTCTTCCCTTTTGCCTTGGCAGCAGCTTCTGCTTCGGCAGTGGGTCTCTGAATTTGTGGAGCAAAGAGACGTCCGCTTCGAGTGAAGCCTCCGCCTCCTCCCACATTGTCTACTTGTAGTGCAGGGGTTGATGATTCAAAAGTGATTCTTTGTCCTGCACAGTACAGGTCAGAGCCGTAATGCCAGGGGATAGCATTACTGCTTTCATAAGGTACTGGTCCAGGCACCGTGACAGTGACTGGACTGACTGCAGCTGCGGAAGGAATTGTGATAGTCTGTGGATCGTAATAAATCGTGACTGGTGCTCTGATGGGAGCAGCACCTTCTGAACTGTAGACGGAGTTGTTTTCAGGATCATAAAATATTGTGACAGTAGAGACATCTTCATGATTTGTTGCTGGTGTTGTAGGAGGTATTGTCGGGAGTATGGATGTTGTTGTTGTAGGAGATTCAAAATGGAATGAAGCTGAAGTTGTAGAAGAAAAATTTGCTGATAACTGATCAGTTGAGATGATAGATGGAGTACTTGTTGATGAAGCCGAAGAATTGTCAGGAACGATGGTTGCTGCAGTTGTAGGAGGTTCTGGAACTGTTGCTGATGAGATTGCTGGATTTGTTGGAAATGATGTAGTGATCTGAAGTTGGCCGTTCTGAATAAGACCATCTATGCCATTCCTCAAATTATCGCACCCATTTACTGAAATATTGCAGTAAGCGCACCCTAGCTCGCACCCCGGGAACATATGACATTCCAAGAGCTGAGCCTTGATTTCCACTAACGGTGTCCCGATCTGTCCCACACTGGTTATTAAATAAGACGGCTTGTCTTCTTCAATAGCGTTAATTCTAGGACCACCGTGATTCGGCATCGGATTCTTATTGACATTGGGTGGTGGTGCGAAATTCAGAGCCTTGGAGTCCACCAGGTCTTGTACCTTCATATGCAGAGCTCTGCATTTTTCTGTACTGTGGCCAGGTGCGTTTGAATGGAAGGCACATCTGGCATTGGAGTCATAGTTCCTGGGTAGACTGTTGGGATCCGGAGGTGCCAGCGTCCTTAGCTCAACTAGGTTGAGTTTCAGGAGTTGTGGCAGCAAGGTAGCATATGGCATGGGGATCGGATCGATCACCCTATTAGCTTGAGAGGGCCTCTGCTGAAATGGCCTTTGTTGACTGTTGTTGTTGGTGTTGCTGTTGTTGTAATTTCTTGGAGGATACTAATTTTGTTGATGGTACTGAGGTTGTTGCTGATAGTTTTGCTGCGGAGGTTGATAAACTGGCTGAGGATGAGCTGGAGCAGGAATGGTGACTGCTGCTATTGTCCTTTGAACATATTGGGGCCTGCCCCTGTTGGTGTGGATGGCGTTGGTCTCGCCAGTTCTTCTTGGGCCTGCGAAAGGCTTTCTTGTACTACTGGACGAGCTTGCACCGTTATCTGAGATCTTACCCATCTTTAACAGGCTCTCAATTCTCTCCCCAGCTATGACAACATCTGCAAAGCTGGTGGATGAGAAGGCAGCCAGCCTGTCAATATATGTCCCCTGAAGGGTATTCATAAACATGTCTGCCATTTCCCTTTCAGACATAGGTGGCTGAACAGCAGCAACCAATTGCCTCCATCTCTGGGCATATTCTCGGAAACTCTCCCTTGAAGACTGTGACATTCCCATTAGGAGAGTCCTGTTGGGTGCCATATCTAAATTGTACTGATACTGTCTGATGAAGGCCTCTGCCAGGTCCTTCCAACATCTGATAGTTGCCCTGGTCAGATGAGAGTACCATTCTCTTGAGGCTCCAGTCAAGCTATCTTCGAAATAGAACATCCAGAGCTTCTCATCCATAGTATAGGCCTTCAGCCTCCCCAGAAATGATTGTAAATGAGTCCGGGGGCATGAAGTCCCATTGTATTTTTCAAAACAAGGAGGCTTGAACTTATGGGGGATCCTGACCCCGTCTACCAAGCCCATGTCCATGACGTCGAAGCCCAAAGAGTTTTGGGATTCTAAGGACCTCAATTTCTCAGCTATCTCATCCAACCTTCTATCATAAGCTTCTTCCCCAGCACCCATTACTGTAAACTGGTCCTCTTGGGGGTCTTCTTGAAGTACCCTGGCTGCAGTGGCAGACCCTTGAACATTTGCAGGAATATTGACCTCTGGATGGAGGTGTGGTCCAAATACAGGGGGGTTAACATGAGGTTGGACCCTTTCATTGTTGCTGGTGCCGGCAGTCCCTATATGTGGGTCTTCTTGATTCTGCCTTTCCACCATGGCCCTCAATCTTTCCTGGCTCTGAGCCATGTTGTTCATCACTTCCATAAACTGAGCTATCTGTGTTCTCATTTCCAATCTTTCATTTGCCATTTGAGTCCTGACCTCTGCAAGGTCCTGCTGTACCAGATCCATTTGAATTCCCGGAAGGTTGTTTCGGGTTGGATAACGGTGTGGACGGTTGAGGGGAAATACCCGGCGCCGAGCAATAGTTCCTGAACATCACAACAGAGTTAGTGGCAATAAAACAAAAACCTACAAAACAAACAAAGGGTTAGCATGCAATGCAGTATGCTTATTTGTTTTCAAGGCATCCGGCTTGGCATTCAGTTTCGACCCTTCCAGACCCTTGAAGCTGCTGTTGATGTTGCTTTCGAAGTGAACTCGGATGGAACAAACTAACACATATATTACAAAAACAAAATAGTACATAGTTTGTTTACAAGTACAAGCCCTCTGAGGGGTCAAAATACATCACAAGAAAAGAAAATAAAAGTACATGGAATGAAAGCAACAACAAGCAAATGGTCAAACATCAAGACCAAACTCATCTTCACGAACTTCCTTGAGAAGTGCTTCGGTCACAGGATCAGCCGGACGTTCCGTGAGATTCCTGATGAGGAGATTCCGGGTTGTAACAGCTGTAGTGAGCTTCTTGTGCTGAGCTTGGTCCTTTGACCTCTTCACTCCTGCTTTGATCTTCAGCTCTGATATCTCCCTCTGGGCTGCTGCCAGGGCTTCTTGTTGTTCTCTTGCACTAGCTTCCAGTTGCTCCATCTTGTCTTGAACTCTCTCGTCCTCCAGGGTACGAGCCTCGGTGATCCTGACCCACCGGGCTTGGCTCTCCTTCAGATACAAGTCTGTCCTTGCTCTCTGGAACTGGGCTTCTTTGCAAGCGTTCTTCAGAATTTGTTCTCCAGCCTTAGACTTTTTGATATAATCCCCAGACTTTTCAATCTTAGTCAAATGCTCCACTCTCAATTTCTCCAACCTCTCAATCTCTCTCATACCCTCACTCCTCTCCCGGAGGGTCTTCTGCAAAGCTTGAGTTAACTTCTCATTTCTCTCTTTCAGGCTCTCAAACTCCTCCAAACTGACAGTGGCAAGGGGTGGTGCTGAAGAGGACTCAGGCATATCTTCTATGGTAAAGGGCATTCCAGAGAATTGAGCCCTGGCACGGGACCATTCATAATATTGTGCTGATGCCACATTGTTGCACTTCCCCAGAACGATGACTCCCTTGGTTTGAACATGATCCCAGGCCCAGGCAGCCTCCCTAACAACAGTCAAATTAATCTTGTTCTCACAATAGAGAGTCTCTACCAAGTCCTGTGCCTTAGGAGTATGGACCAGTGCATAGCCCAGTTGCCTTCTGAACAACAGAGGGTTATAATTGATACTTCCCTTAACTCCTATTAAGGGCACATTGGGAAAGTGCCCACAGCTGGTGATGATATCTCTGCCCTTGGTGCTTTGAGTACACCATCTGATATCTGCTGAAGTTAGGGCAGTGAGTCTCTTAGCCCAGTTGCTCTGCTGATGAGGATTTAGAAATGCATCTGTCTTGGGTAGATGCTTGAGAAGCCAAGTATGAAATAATGGAGCACAACACCTCACTAATCTTCCCCTCTGCTTTTCATTCCTCTGATGCACTGAATAGTAGAGATCCCCCAATAAAGTGGGCACTGGGTTCTTCAAGATGAACAGATGGATTGCATTCTTGCTAATGAATCGAGGCTCATCTGCAAACAACACAATTCCATATATGCTCAAAGCCAACAAGGCACAAACAGCCTTCCACTCTCCTAAAGAAGCTTTCAGGGTAGCTTGAGAGATCAAGAAATCCAGATGGAAGCCAGGGATTCCAGCTTTAGAAGTCATATGCTGCTTAATCAGGACAGGTTCCAGATGCAAAACCTTGGCTATTTCTCCATTAGCAGGAAAGACCATCTCAGGGTTGAAAGGGATTCCACCCCTGATAGGCAAACCAACCAATGATGAGTATTCTTCTAATAGAGGGCCCAACTAAAAGTCTTGAAAGGTGAAACATCTCAGTGGGGGATCATAAAACTGAATGCAGGTGTGGATCAGGCTTCTCTGTGAAGGGTCCAGATCCATAACCATATCGAGTATATCTCCATAACTTTCCCTGAACAATGGTATGTGATCTGGAGTGATCAGGGTCTGAATCCTCCTGATGTCTGATAACTCTGGCTGGAAAAAGTGATAGGTGATGTTGCTCTTTTTAGGAGCCATGATGCTGAAGACTGAGTAGAGATAGGTGCTGATGATAATACTGAAGAAGTGGGCCACTGACTGGCTGGTGATAACTGAAGCAGATAGCTAAACTGAAGCAGGTGCTGATGAAGGTAGGTCAATACTGAAGATGGGGTCAAAACTGGCCAAAGATGAAGATGGATACCCTGAAACACAAATAAACAAATGTCAATATGATGCAATGATTATGTATGCAAATGAAATGCAAGGGTCTGTGACTGAGCTAGATCTGATCAAACTGTTCTGATATAGGCCCAAGTATGTTCAAGAATTCCAGATGAGGTCTATGAATCCAGTAACCAAGGTGGGGGGCTCAAATAAAGAGCCACATGTCCGGGGTTTTAGAATCACAAGAACTGACCCAAAATGGAGTACTCTTAAACAATCAAAGTAACAGGGTATTCTGAGGTCAAGGTACCTGCAATCCTGTAAACAGCCCAACCCCCTCACAGGCGGTGTTCTAGAACAAGGATCCTCAGACTTGGATCAGTTATGAGAAGTGTAAACACTTCCAACCCGGAGGTACAGTGTTTACAATAACCATAACAGTTCCTCCTCTAATTCACCTCAGTTTCTGAAGGTTAATACTAAAAGGTCATCCAGACTTAGCAGGCTTCCCAGATAGCCCTAGCATTGCAGGAAATCTGCAACACAGAGTTCTCAAGAAGAAACCCATATCTGAACCGTGTTTCATATTCCCGCACCAGACCGAGATGGAATGGGAAAGAATATGATTCACTCTAGCCTAGGTGTCACTCAGGTCCCAGGTATAGGACCTTAACTCTCAATAGAACACCCACCCACCAAAACAAAACCAGATCCAGCCAGACAGCATGACAGTATGATATATGAAAAGCAGTAAAGAAAACAGTAAAACAACTGTACATAAAGCATGAATAAATACAAATATACAAGCACAGATAACACATAACACCCCAGTAAACACAAATCAATAAAGCGCTAGGAGGAACCCACAAGAAGAACCAGAAGCCCTGGTGACAGTATAAGGGTCCCCAGCAGAGTCGCCAAGCTGTCGCTCCCGACAAATGGGACTGGCCCACATGAAGGTACAGACGCGAACGGTCGGCGAGGGGGACAGTGAGAACACACAGCCGTGAACTCACTGGAGATGAATAGAGTCGCCAGCTAGGCATTTTTATCCCGGAGGAAAGGTAATGCTGCATAGACCTAGAAAGATATGGATAAGACGGTTTGCGAACCAGAGAGACTGAGAAAGGGGGTTGGTTACAACCTGGGAAGGTATTAGCACCCAGATTGTCCGTCGTACTCGACGGGATCCACGCTTAAAAGATTTGTGTTTTAAAGGGGTAGTGTCAGTGCAATTTGTGTGTATAAAAGAGCTGGAAAGGGATGTACAGGTGTCAGTGTAAAAGAAATGTGATGTGCAGTATGAAAGTGTCAGTGTAAGAAAGGAGTGAGATGCTCAAGATCATGAGGCTGAGAATAATGCTGAAAGGAGGGGGAATGTACAGAGACTTTTGTTCGATAACTGTTAAGTTATGCCTACGTATCCTCTCGTGCAATGAGGAAGTCAGAACACCGTAGTTCGACCCAAAGAGACTGAAAGATGAATTAACTGATGAACTGCTTGCTTGTCTATGCTCAAGTGTATGACCTGTCTGGCTCAGGTGCAAACTGTCTTGCATTAGACGGAAGAAGCGAGTTCTCGTTTGTGAGTGAAGATGATGAGAAAAGAATCCCGGAGGAGACGATTATTGTTTGTTTTTGAGTTTTCAGTCTTTTATTGTTTTTGGATTTTGTCATAAGTTAATGAGCTTAAGTCTAAACCAATGGATTTAGTAAACTCATCACATCTTCCCTCTGATTAGGGGTAATGAGAATACCTTAAGTGTGAAGTCAGATTCTCACACTTAATCACCTTTGATGTAGGATTAAGATCATTAACCTACTTGTGATTATTTAGATGTTTTTGTTGTTTTTGTTTAGTGTTGAATAATGAGATTAAGCCATAATCAGGGATTAAACAAACTCATTACACCATCCTAATAGAAGGATAATAGATGAGAATGTTTAAGCTAAGGAAAGCTCCTCAACTTAATCCATGATTAGGGATTAAACTCATGACAAAACAAGCCTTTGATTAAGTGGATTTTATTTAATGGTATGATGATGAAGTGATTTTAGGGTTTGTAAGACAACTTGAGGGGGACTTGTCCATTAACACTAGGGTTAGTCCTTCTTAACCAATTAAGGAAGAATTAGAACCCTAATGCAAGGCCCAAGTTACAAGTGTGGTGTCTTGATGGTTATTATGTGAATTGATTAAGAGATTTAAACACATTAAGGGTTTAACACTTAGGATTAAAGTTATACACTCCATCCTAAGAGAAGGATGCAGGCATAAGCTTAATCACAAATCCTTAAAGCCTTTAGGGTTTAGTCCCTGATTATGAGGTGAGAAGAGAAGACTCAAAGAGACACAAAGGTGAAAACTAAATGGGGAGACTAATCAAAACCCTAATCATTGTCATGCTTGGTTGTTCCTAAGGTTTGTGAGGTTTTCAAGAGAAGTCTTCAATGGAACCACCAGGAAGCAGATGAAAGGATCAAGAGAAGCAAAGTAACTTGCTTCATTCAAGAAGTCAAGTCACTTGAAGAAAGAAAGTGGGAAGAAGAAGAATGAGCAAGCTCAAACTCAAACACAAACAAAAATGCAGCAATGGAATGCAAGAGAGATGAAAAGAAAAGTTATGAGAAGTGAAGGCAAATCCACTTCTCAAATCACTTACCACCTGAAATGTTAGGAAAGGAAATGCAATGCAATGCCAAATGAAATGAAATGACATTATGATAAACAAAACCAGAAGCATATACATGATGATAATGATGCTATGAGATGCTACAAACATGAGGCAGCACATGGAAATGTTCATACAAGTTTATGGATGCATATGAAGCAAGCTAGGAACCATGAACATACATGAGAAGTTATGCAGCATACAAGGCAAATGACATGGCAAATGCAAGATGCAATTATCAAACATGCTTTCTATATGTCTTATGATGTCAAATGAATCAAATGGATGCTTGGAATGTCATGGCAAGTCATGCTATGCAAGAGAATGCAAGATGGATGCAAATGGAAGCCCAAATTAGGGTTTATGAACAATACACCAAACAAAAACCAAAATCAGAAGCAAACATCAAGATAAAAAATTGAAAATGCCACTCAAAGGACCCCTAATCCTATACTAAACCAATGCCCAAAGGAGAGGTCTCAACTCCTAACCAATCTCAAGTTATGATTTTCACAAGTTTTTTAGGGTTTTAGGGTTTCCAAACAAAAGAAATGTCAAACAAATTGAAAATGAAAGATCAAATCATGGCCATTTAATCTCATAAACTACATGCTAAACACAATGCAATGCAAGAAGAATCAATGTCCAACTTTTCATGGATAGGCAGAAATGATTTTTTGAAGTTTGGATCAAATTAATGCATAAAAATGATTTTTATTCAATGGAAAATTCTCAAAATGCATCAAGATCAAAAAATAAATTTGTTTTGAAGGTTGGACAATGTTTCTAAATGTCTTGGAACATTTCATGAATTTTTTGGTGATTTTTAAATACCTAAAAGTATTTTTAATAAATTAATTTCCATTAATCAATTAAAAATAAACTTTTAAATATTTAAAAATACTTTTTAAATGCTAAAAATGAAAATAAAAATATTTTTGTGTTTTAAAAATTAATGAAACTCTTGAGAAAAAGTTTCATAATTTTTAAAACAATTTTGCTATTTTAAATAAATTGTACAAAACAAATATGAAATAAATGAATTAAAATAAAGAAAATGGAAAAGTCAACAGAATGGAAGGCTGGGATTGATCCTGGGTTTGAAACTGCTGACCACGCGCGCTATCCAAGGGCTGTGGTTGGTCCTGATTAAATTAAATTAATTATGATTAATTAAAACTAACTAAAGGGATTAGGGCTAAATGAGTGCATCTGGGCCATTCGTTCGCGCGGCAAGTCAAACAAGTCAAGCAATCCTACGCTCAAGATTCAAATGAGTTTAATGACCTGAGATTAGGGCTAACAACATTCAGGTGACCGGAGAGAAGCTCCGGTCATCTTCTCCGGTGACCACCAAACCCTAGAATACGATTCAGGCAACCATTCTTCAAATTAAAGCCAGGGAAACACTCTTCTACTCAAACCTCACTCAAATCCACTCTCAAAATGAATTTCTCATGCTTAAACTAAGAGAAACGAAGCCATGAAGATTCACGGGCAAAATTTCAGAGCCCTGGTAAATCCTTATTTCTCACCCATTTCAACTTCTAAAACCACCCCCATGACCAGTAAAGCATGCACAATCAATTTTTAACATAAAAATCAAGCTCTGAAAAGTTGAAAACTCGAAGCTACCTGAAGTGGTGAACTGTGAATCTGAGCTCTTCTGACCCTGCTTTGGTGCAAAATGCCTTCTCTGGACCCCTTGAAGCCAATGGAATGTTCACAACCTCTTGCTGGTGGCTATTTTGGAAGCTTGAGTTCTGATATGGCAGGTTTGGCAGTTGTGATTAGTAGGGTTTCAGGCTGCATTCATGGTGGATTCTGGTTCTTTTTTATGTGTTTGATTTGTTGGTGAAGAGAAATGGGGTGTTTGATGGCTAGAAAATGAGATTCGAAGAGAGAAGAGTTTTGGACAGTTTTGTGATATGCTATGTTCTGGCCAGCTTCAATGCTCAAAGGCTTGCTATATCATCTCCAACTTGTGTGGATAGACTGTGAGGCAGTTCAGTAGGGTGGCTGTGCACTGTGCCAAGAGTATGGGAGCCTTTTGCAAAAAAGTCAAGTTTGTGTCCTTGAGAGTATGGGTCATGGCAGCAACAGGTTCAAGTCATGTCTTGCTCCAGCTTGAGTTGAGGAGAGCCCTTGGATTGTTTGTAGCTGACTGCAACATGTGGATGACAAGCTATGCTAGCTTTTGCAACTTGACAACTTGTGTTTTCTCATGAATTTATGCTAAGTACATGAAACAATGCTTGCTGAATTTTGTCACATGATGTCTCAATTGGTCATGGCAATGTTTAGAAGTCAGCTAGTGGTCACATAATTCCTTGAAGAATAGTTTTGCCAAGAATCCCCTTTTGCACACTTATGAAAAATGCCTTATGGAATTTTGAAAATCAAGGCAAGCAATACAAAAATCCTTGGGCCAAATCTGTTTTTGGGGTCATATATGATCATGTGATGAAACTTTGAAGTCAATTTGAGGTTACTAGAATGCTTGATACATGAAATTGCAAGTTTTCCTTTTAGTGCATAACTTGAAAATTAGTGATTTTTGCCAACTTTAACACACCATAACTTTTGATCCAAGATGAATTAGATCATGTTCTTGTACTTTTTGAAAAGGGAAAAATGTGTTCTACAACATTCATGACCAAAGTTTTCCATTTGAAGCATTTTTGGATCAAGAATCAAAGCTTGAAAAATGACCTAAAATGAAGCATTCTTGAAAAGTCAACTATGCCCAAAAAGTCAACACTTGCAAAAACTCCAAATTCTTGAATTTTGTGAACTTCAACCTTCTTCCATGATCAAATAAAGATCATATACACTCAAAATGATGAAGATCACCCATTGGTTGGGTCATTGGGGGCCTCAGATGCCCTGATTTTGCACTGACTTGTCTGAAAAGTCAACTCTTGATCAGATGACTTCCTCATGGAATCTCTTCATGAAAATTGATATGCATACTCCCTATACCATATAGAGACCAATGGAAACAAGAATGACCAAAAAATTTGGAGTTATGGCCTCTGAAACCAAAACCCTAATTTTAGGTCAACTGTGCAGTCTATCCTGGCTCTGCATCCATTCCAAACCCAGTTCTTGTGATTCTTTTGAAATCTTGACTTTGAGATAATGTAATATGATATAAGAACACATATGGATCCCTTTGAAGTGATTGGTGGCCTTTGGAGTGGCTCAAGAAGCTCTTGGATTGCTCAGATCACAAACCCTAGGTGCAGATGACTTAGAAACTATGCAGTGGATCAAAAATGAGATATGAGATGATATGATTGTGTTTATGCATATGAAATGATCACAAGCCATGGTGTGAATGAGTGAGGGAAAATTTGGGGTGCTTACAGATATAGTGGAGCCTCAACTGAAAACGGAAGGAAGAAGGTATCAACCTTCCCTTGTATCCAAGAAGAAAAAGAGGGATAGGTCTTAGGGTCTACATTTCCAAATTCTTTCTTACCCTCTCTAACCTTCGTTTCCCAAGCTTGGGATGCTTGAATAACCAACAGCTCATTATCTTCAGCTGGAAAATACAAAGTCTTAGCTATTTCTTCATCTGATGGAGGATCTTTCAGTGGATAACCAAATTGCTTTCTAGACAGCACAGGGGTATGACTTATCACTCCTTTTCTACCTAACATCGGCACATAGGGAAACTCACCACACCTTGTAATAAACTCCTTCCCTACCAAGTTTCTGCTACATCCCCAGGCTATATCATCAGATGTTAACCCCATCAATCTTCTAGCCCACTTCCAATCTTGCTTAAGATCTTTGAACGGTCCTGACTTTGGAAGCTTCTTAGAAAACCACTCAGCAAACACGGGAGCACAACAATTTACATACCCCTTTCTCTTTTCATTTTTGTGATGGACGCCGAAGTAAAAGTTTCCCAACAACATAGGTACCAGGTTTCCTTTAGTGAAAAGGGTGATAGCCTCCAAGCTTACCTATCCTTTCTCTCCTGGGAAAATACTTATCCTGTAGACCATTAATGCTAACAGCGCACTGAACTCTAACCATTTCCCTCCCAAAGCAAACACATGGGCTTTCATGATAAGAAAATCCAGATTAAATCCCTTCCCTTTACTGGCTTCTAACTCCATCTTCACTCTAATCATACTCAAATGGCAAGCACCTGCAATGTCCTTGTATGGGGGACACTTCTCCGCAGCATAATAGGGAACACCATTCTTGATAGGAATCTTCAGGATGTCAGAAATCTCTTCCATAGTGGGAGCCAAGACGTAGTCAGCAAACACAAAAATTCTCAACTGAGGGTCATAAAACTGCAACAAAGAATGAAGATGATCTCTCTGATCGACAGTAGGCTTGTTCATGTAACCTAAGATCTTCCCATACCGGCTTCTGAAATCATCTGAAACCTTGTCACTCATCAAGTCTACCAGTTTCTGAATACTCTCAATTTCGGGTTGCGGGAAAGTGTAATGAGCATTCCTTTTTCTGGGTATCCCTTGAACTTTTGTCATCTGGAGAAAACAATGAATACCAGAACTGGGTATAGAGGCTAAATGCTAACCTGAAATGGAAACACAAACAGTTAATGCAAGTATGATGCGAATGCAAATGCAATGCATGCATATGATCAACAACTAGGACTGTCTGGATACGGAACACGGGACCCAAGCGACCAAGAACCAAAATCCTCTGAATAAAACCCCATGAACGAGAATTCAGTCTCAAATAAGCCCCAAAATCAAACATCTGATGACTTAAGAACTCCAAAATCCATGTAGCCTTATCAAATCATAGAACTGTACTGGCAATGAGGTATGATGAGGTCAAGGGTTCCTGCAAACCTGTAAACCCCTCCCAATCTCACGGGTGTGCTCCGGGTCAAACATCACGGACTCTCAAAGCTGAATAATAATAATACGTTCACCATTTCCGAGAAATGGCTCATGACCAAATCAGGGAATCAGTTTGGCATTATGTACTACTCAGGGAGGCCTCAACATGAGTCCGGGAAAAACAAGCATCTTTTATAAGTTCCCAGCTTCAAGCGCTGGAATCGAGAAACAATAGTGCATTCATCCCGAAGGGTACAATACTATCGTCATATGACCAAATGCTTTGACTGAGTTCTTATAAAAGAACCAGGCCATTCTATGCGAGTTCCCAGTGGGCCCTCGGGTGCGAATGGGTTTGTCACAAAATGTGGTCTGCCACTGTCACCATTGGAGAGGGATGTTTCCACAAAGGTCCTCAATGATTGGTCCCCAGATACATATAAATATCGAGGTCATGTATTACCCCAGAAAGATTCCGGCATAAATACATTTCCAAGACGGTCGCAAGTCTGGGTGTGGAACTCACTACTACCAACATAGCAAGATGCCATGAAGCCAAAGCGACTGTTCACTCTAAGTCCTAGGGTGCACTCGAGCCCCGGTTACGAGCTCATCTCTCAGTAACAATTCCCAATCACACAGAAAAAAGGAAACCAGCACAGCCAGACAGTCCAGTATAATGATGCATGAATATAAATGCTGAAAACTGTAAATAAAGTTGTAAATAAAACTGTAAATAAACAACAATAAAATAAACACACAATAGCAAACAATCAACAACCCATGAAACAGAAACACGCAAGCGCTAGGAGATACTCTGGTTACGGGTCCCCAACAGAGTCGCCAGTTGGCGCTCCCCGGATTTCCTTCATTGTACAAACGCGAAAATGGCGCGGAAAGAGGTAGAGTCGCCAGCTAGGCATTTTTATCCCGAAGAAACAGGAATGGTAATGCTGCACAAACTAGAAGAAAAGAAAAGGAAGGACAAAGGTCCTGCGAACCAAAGAGACTGAGCTCGGGAGTCGGTTACGACCTGGGAAGGTATTAGCACCCCAGATCGTCCGCCGTACCCGACGGGATCTACGCTTGCGAAGAAACTGTTTCAAAGGTTGAAGGAATGAAAGCTGCTGCAAAACTGAAAATGAACTGGATAAGAAAAGAACTGAAAAGAAAACAAAGAGGAAAAATGTAGGGAAAATAAAGATTGTGCTCGAACGGGCCCTACCCCGCTGCCTACGTACCTCACTGGACATGAGAATCAGAGTCGCCGTAGTTCCCCTCACTAGGGGTAGAAAAGATTGCTTGTGAATTAAGGCTTGAACTGCCTATGTCAATGCTCAGGTGTTGCAGGCTCTGACGACGAGTGCGTAACCGTCTTGCATAATGACAAGTAGGAGCAAGTTCGCGGACGGAGCGAAGGAGATGAGAACATAATTCCCGAAGGAAATACGATTATTGTTTGTTTGAGTTTTTTATGAGCTTTTATTTGGTGTGGCATAAGAGAATGAACTCAAGCTCTTTTCTATGGAATGTGTACTTGCTACTACATTCCAAGATAGAATAATAGAACAAGCACACCAAGTAAGGAGAACTTATCCAAGACTTGTTTCCAAAGGCAAGGGCCTAATTTCATTGACTTGTTGGATTTATTAGGTGTTTTAGTGATTAAGAATGAAGAAGTATTTTTTATGCTTTTTCTTGATGAAGATGACTTCATGATCTGACTTGTGCATCATGCTAGACAAATGCACTATTCCAAGATGGAATGAATACATATGCCCCATGGAATAAGGCTATTACACAAGAGTTCACTTCTTTCTTTATTAATATTTTTTAGGTTTTGTTTTGAGATGAGAAGAGAAAGAACCAAAGGGACAAAAAGGCAAAAAGTCTAAAATGGGGAAAGACTAATCCTAAAGTTGTATGCAAAAGTGGTCCTAAGGTTAGTGAGATTTCAACTATCCTAAGAAGAGGAAAAAAGAACCAAAGAGAAGCAAGAAGAAGAGGAGGAAAGAGCTAGCTAGCAACTTACTCCTCTAAAGGAGATAAGTTGCTCCTAAAGGGGGAAGAAAAAAGTTGCATCACATGATGGCATAAGGCACATCAGAAACACAAAGAGAAAGAAACTTAAAAGGAAAAGGATGAATGGTTGAAATGTGAATGAACATCCACACATCTCTTACCATGAGCCCCTGCAAGTCTTAGCAAAATCCAGCACAAAGTTTATCACATCACATGCTCAAAGCTCACATCACATGATCAAACAACATGTCACATTATGCATACAAGCATTTATGTGTCGAGAACATGGAGGCATGCATCAACCAGCAAACAAATCACCCTAAACTAGCATGTTCAATGATCATATAATGATCCATGGCATTTAAAACAAGTAAGGGGATCAAACAAGCCCAAAACAACTCAAATATGGCATACTGCTTCAGTGTTAACCGGTTAACCAAAGCGTTAACCGGTTAACACTGAAAAAACAGCAGCAATTTCCTGTAGAAAATCAGCTCAAACCAGCTTATTCAAATAATTCCACACCAGACCAGCCATCATTGAGCATGAAATAAATGGATCAATTCACATTAATTAGCATCATCAAGCTCATGAACATTAGTACATAGATTCGGCTACAAATCAACCAATCAATTCAAGCAGCACAAGCAAATACACAAGCACATGGTGGATCTAAAGCACAAGCATGCAAATAAGCTAAAATAGAGCTAGATCTGAAATTAACCAACCTACAAAGCTGAGGTATGCTTTGGTAGTTGTTGATTGAGCTGGAAATGAGAGATCTCGCGGAAAACTTTGAAGATCTGGTGCTAAGCTTCACACTCCGTGCAAAATAAATGCAAGAACAAGGTCTTGATGCAGAATTTTGGATCCAAAAGCACTTCTAAATCCCAAACCAGATCTGAATCACCAATTAAACCAGCAAAATGATGCAAAGAAGCTATGAATGGAGGTCTAGTTCCAAGATCTACACACCTTAAGGCAAGGTTATGTGATCTTAAAAGAGGATCTCTTAGTGAATTTGGAAAATGTGGGAGAGAAAATGAGAGAAAAGTGAAAATTTAGAATAGAGAGTGAAAAAATGAGAGAGCCCCCCTTGGTTTGGAGGAAAATGGATTAAATATGGTTTAGGTTTGGGGCCCAAAATTTAGGCTTGGGATCCAAAAAATATGGTTTGGCAATGTGATTAGGTTTTAGCAATGGAATTAAGCTTGGATAAATGTTCTAGATCCTTCTCTTTAATTCAAATGAATAAAAAATCAGAAAATTAGAAATTTGGAGCCAAAGCACATGCTGAATTTGCTGCTGGAATTCAAAATTCACAGCCGTTAACTGGTTAACCAAAGCGTTAACTGGTTAACGCCAGTGAATTTTGAATTTTCCCTCCTTTTGGTGGGAAACCTCAGGAATAACCCGGCGCCAACCGTTTTGATCTGATTTTGATCCTCAATCCTTTTTTAGGTCATTGACCATGATATCAAACTTGTAACATGCATTGACTTTGACTTGTAGTGCTTTCCCAGATGACTGATCATATGCTTTATGCTGGAACATGCAAGTACTATGCCTCATTTTTCTATGCAATATGCTAAGGACATAACATGCTGATGATGATTATGATATGATGACGATGATAAAAAGGAGAGGGCAAATTTGGGGTGTTACACTCATTGGTGGTTCCTAAGCCACTCAAGCCGTTTCCAGAACCGTACCCTCCAGGGTACAATCCTCATGAGCAGTGTGGGTATCATGGTGGATCGATCAGGCATTCAACTGAAGATTGCAAAGCTTTTCAAGCCGAAGTACAATAGTTGATCGACAAGGGGTACGTATCCTTTCCAGAAGGAAGCTTGGTTGTGCACGTCAACCTCTCTCCTGATTAAGTTCGAGGACTTCAAAGGAGCGTCTCCTGATTATGGTGGTTCTGACAAGAAGACATCATTAGAGCTGGAGATCATTGTATCCTTTCTATCATTTTCCTTGTAGTTTCTTTCCTGTTAATTGCTGCTTGTCTTTTAAACATTGTTGTTTTGAATGGTAATGATAATGAAGTGATCATGCACTTTTTGAATCAATTATGTCGCATTCTCTCTTTTCTATTCCCTTGCATCAAAGAAAAAACAAACAAAATAATGCATCCATATACCTACCATTTATTTCACTGTTGTTTAGCAAAAACTTGAGGGAGGATGATGGAAACAAAATACCCATAATTGTTGAAGGTATGCTTTCAGAGTAGAACCTGCTGATGATGTACAAACATTACTTCAATTCCCAAACACCAGAGATATAAGGGAGATAGACCCTCGTCAACCCCTTTGAGCCTTGAAGTAGAAGTTTCCTTTCTAAACAAAAAACCCTCACATTCAACCCGAGACAGGGTAGTCATCAATTAATTTGACCGAGCATTGAAATTTCCAAAGTAGTGTGCATCCGAGGATCCATTACCTTTTATTCATTACACCTTAAGAGGTCAAGGGACGTAAAACCACAATGGTTACCTTTCAAAAACAAAGGAATGAGACAGTCACAACCCTATTATACAAGTCAGACAAACCTGTGTCACATGATTTGTTCAACAAAAAAAATCAAAAGAAAAAGAAAAAAAGAAACAAAGCTCGCTAAGTCAAAAAACATGAAAACAAATGGCTTAGGTAAAAGTCAGGGCATCCCGCTGGACTTAAAAAAAATTCAAAAGAAAATTCAAAAAGAACCAGTCCAGGAAAAAGTTAAGGAGTAAAAAAATCAAGAAAAAAGAAAAAAAACTTCCATAAGAAATAAGTCGGGTGACCATACACAAAGTCCGAAGGGGTGACTATTACTCCAAAAAACCTCATTGGTTCTTAAACCGTCAATGTCATTGGTTCCTCAACCATCACAAAACCCTTTCGAGAGGTAAGCGCTTAGGCCATATTAGCTGAATGTAGGACTGGAGAACATCAATGAGAATGGGTGGGCACAGATAAATTTTGAGCCATAGATCCTTCTTGCTAAAACAGTGAATTAGACCAAGTTATAACCCTTGAAAGTCCTAATTGAAGCATGGTCAATTTTGAAAGCATACTACGACAAGGTTGCGTAAACTGACTCCTAAAGATTTGCTAAATCATCACTATGTTTGGACTAATGGTCCATTCGTCACACGCCATCACAACATTCAAATAAATAAATTTCCAAAACCTACATGAGCATCGCATTAAAATTAACATTTGTGAATGAAAAAATTTAATTGCAAGTCAGTTAGTGACATCAGGGGAGTTCCTACAAAGAGAAATCAGAGGAGCATTTGATCGATCAACAATTATGACCAAAATCAAGAGCATCTATAGGCCTATGAATCAGGAGCATGTTATCCGGTGGTTTGGTCTACCGAGGAATTAGTCAATCTAAAGTTAGTCCCCAAACATTAGTTGATTGAGGGGACAAGAGTCAGTTGATCAGAAGTGAATCTGCCAAACAAGGGCAGGCTGCCCGGAGTTTCTGTAAGCTTAAGGGTGAATTCTTCCAATGCTCATTCAAAACGATTCAAGTCGCTTCCACGCTCATGCTGGGGCAACACACTTCCAGAGCTCACTAAGTGCAACTCTCCTCAAGAGAACATCCAAGTCTACCATTCCAAGAATTGGATAATCAACACCAGTCTTGTGCAAGTTTAGCTACACAAGGGTAGTCTCCGAGTTCAAGACGAGTGCCGGGAAATCATGTTACCCACCCTCGCCATGTCACCCTTCTCAACAAGAAGCCTTTCCATAAAAGACCTTCCTACCCACCTCAGGGGTATTTCTAGAGTTTTCATGATCATTGCATAAGTCATTTTCATGCATTATTCATGTCGCTTTGCTCGACCATAGAGCCATACGCATCATAAATATATTGGGCATAACCTCAACATCAATCTAACACCAAAGGGCCTCGTAACCCATCATCACTTACCATTTCAAAGTCCAGTTCTTATCTGGAAAACCCTTTCAAAGTCCAGTTTTTGTCTGGCAAACCCTTTCAAAGTCCAGTTCTTGTCTGGCAAACCCTTTCAAAGTCCAGTTCTTGTCTAGAAAACCAGTTCAAAGTCCAATTCTCGTCTGGTAGGCGAACCTTTTAACCATTTCTAGTATGGTCACCTTTTCATTTATCTTGTTGAACTCCAGTTCTCGTCTGGTAGTCATTCTTTTTCAGAGTCAATTCTCGTTTGACAATGAACCAGGAAGGAGTCAATTCTCGTTTGATAACTTATTCTTTGCCCATCAGTTCTCGTCTGTTGGTTTACCTTCAATAAATCGTTTCTTGTCTGGTAATTCACCTTAAAAGTCCAATTGTTTGGCAACCAGAAAAGAAAAAAAAAACAATCACTATCAACCTGACCCTAACACCCAACCATCCTTGTTTCAATCATCTCCCATGGCTCACATATCATCATATCTTTAGCATCCTGAGCATACATAGACGTCTTACATCATTTGCATTGCATCTTCATACTGCATGTTTTTTCTAGTGTTGGGTAGAATCATCATCAAGACATAGTTTGGGCAGTTATCTCGAGATCCGATGAATTTCTCCAAGAGTTTGAAGACATTAGGGCATATTGGATGCCAAGTCTTCTATAAAATCCTCTTGAGAAAATCTTTTCATAGGTGATGCAGTTTGAGGCACAATTGAGGAATAAAGGAATACTTGTTCACTCTTGGCTATCAGTATAATATTGTTGAGCTCATAAGCTTGAAGCACCGAGTTAATTCTCAGGGAATGTCTGGTATTTATCTTCCCTACAGGGTACTGGAAATTTATTCTTCCCTGAGCATAGAATCTTCCTTCAGCCGATAAGGTTTCTTCATGAGGAGTTGGTCGTTCTCATCCAGTCAAAGTCCAAGTTTCATTGGCATATCATCCAAACATAGTCGTCATACTATACTTGGGGTACAATTTGGCTCGATTTGATCAACATGTGTGAGATTCAGAGATATTCCCTAGCATAAGGCTTATTTTGATCTCTAATTCTCCAGTAAAGTCTCTCTTCAGCAAAGCATTGAAAAATCTTTTCCTCGGCTAGGCTAGAAGGCTGTCATTTTCCCAGCTGAGTTAGAACAAGTGGTTTCCCCAGCAGAACTTCGAGGCTAATTAACCTTTCTCATCCCCAAGTGGAGTCATCTTTCCACAGCAAAGCATTCCTAGCAGTCAACTGGATGCCCGACTTCCCCACAGAGTCAGAATTGTCAAAAGTATCTCCCCAACTAATGTATTAACAAAGAATCCCCAAACCAAGTAGGAAGATTGTCATTCCCCGCAGAGTTCATGATTGTGATTCACTCCCATCATTGAGATATTTCCCAGGGAAGTTGCCAATTTATTTTTGGCCAGTGTGACAAGTCGATGCAGATAATTGTTTAATTCCTCATCCAGAGTCGAGTATATTATCAGAGTATCTTTGTCTCATTCCTCGGCAGAATGTTAATCAGGACGTTCTCATCCCCAACAGTGTTTCATAAATATGATTCTCCCCAGCAAAGTCTTCACTTTCCTCTCAAATCAAATCTTATTCTAATCGCGTTATCCAGTGTCAACGTACCAATCTTATTCTAATCGCATTGTCCAGTGTCAACAAACCAATCTTATTCACCATGTTGTCCAGTGTCAATGAACCAATCTATTCACCGTTGTAAACACCCCAAATTTTCCCTCACTCATCTCACACCATGGCTTGTGATCTTTCATTTTTGCATAAGCATAAGCATACCACCTCATATTGCATATTTGTTTCATCTGCATAGTTCAAGTTCATCTGCATCTAGGGTTTGTGATCTGAGCAATCCAAGATTCCATATGAGCCATCCCAAAGGCCTCAAAGTTTTCCAAGAGGGTCCATGTGTGTTCTACCATCATATTATGTCCCTCAATGTTCATGGAAGTCAAGTGATCACAAGAACTGGCAAGGCATGAAAGCAGAGCTAGGGTTTTCACTACACAAATGACCAAAATTAGGGTTTTGGTTTCAGAGGCCTTAACTCCAAATTTTTGGGCCATTCTTGTTTCTAATGTTCTTAATATGTCATAGGGATCATGTGTACCAAGTTTGATGAAGAAACTCATTGTGGAAGTCATCTGTTCACTGGGTAACTTCTTGAGCAAGTTAAGTCAAAATTAGGGCATCTGAGGCCCCCAACAATGGAACCAAAGGGTTATTTTCATCAAATTGAATTTCAATGATCTTTATTTGATCTTAGAAGTGGTTGGAAGTTCACAAGATTGAAGAATTTTGAGCCATTTGTAATGGAAATTTCCATTTTGGGAAAGTTTTTCAACCTCCTCTTTCTCAACCAAAAATGCTTCAAATGAAAAATTCTTGGTCATGAAAGTTGTAGATTAGGTCTTTCCCTTTTCAAAAGTACAAGAACATGTCTTGATTCATCTTAGAACTCAAGATATGGCCTTTCAAAGTTGGCAAAAATCCTAAAATTTCAAGTTTCATGTCAAAGAGGGATTTTGCAAATTGGCATATTCAAGCATTCTAATGACCTATAATGTACACAAACACTTCATAACATGTCAAACAAACCTCATAGGATCAGAATTATGCATTGAACTTAGGGTTTCCATGACTTATGATCCAAGAACCTTAAAGAGTGATTTTTTCAAAACATGTGATAAATCCTCATCCAAGCCATCCAGCACATCAAAACCAATCCCATGGCCATCCTTGAACTCATCTGAGGCCAGACACCCCAAGAAATCAGGCCTGCACCATGCCCATACCTCAAAGTACAAAATCTTGACTTTTTGCAAAAGCTCCCATACCAATCAGCCTGTGCCACAACAACTCTCTGGCCAATCAACATTGTTTATGTGGACAATAAGCAACTCATAACATACAACATTGAGGCCTGAATCCATACACACACTCAGAATCACAAAAACCTCAAGAAACCTTCCCTTCATCGAATTTCATAACACAGCCAACAAAATTCACAAACTCTTCCACCAATCAACTCAGCATCACCCCAGGATCATTTCCCACCCATCACCATAGCCTGAAACACCCCCAAACTCAAACACGATTTCTGCAACCTCAGAACTGAAGCTCATAAAGGAGGCCAAATAAACTCATTCCAAGCATCATAGTAGGCTCAGAGGGATCAAAGGAGTTGGTTTGCACAAAAGAAAGGGTCGGAAAGCTCAAGAACACAAAGCTTCAACTCAGGTAGCTTCATGAACTTTTTTTTCCAGAACTTCTCTTTTAAGTTTCTAAATGATTCCTCATGCTTCACTGATCATCCTGATATGATTTGTTTTGAAAATGATTGAGAAATGGCTATGTATTGACTCTCTTAAATTTTGCACGTAAAAATGTTCTTCTTCGATTCTCTTGATTCGAGAAAAATAAATGATTTTTTTGTGAGATTCTTGTTTAGGATGTTTAGTTGAGTCAATCTAGAGAGTTTTGTGCATTTTCATGGCGTTTTGAGAGAGATAGCATAGGAGAGCTGCCGGAGAAAATGACCGGAGGTCTTCTCCGGCCACCTGAAAATCATTAGGGCTAAACCCTAATTAGTTTCCCAGTTTCATTGTGAGCCGTTGGATGAAGATTTTTTTAGGCAGTGTACGGTCAAGATGGAGTCATTAACCCTAAACCTTAATTAATTAGTTTAATTAGATTTATTTGAATTAATTTAATCAAAATTAATCTTGGCCTTTAAAACGCGCGCGCAGTCAATGGTCCCTCCCTCAGTTTAAATCTCAGCATTAGGATCTGATAACTTCCCATTTTTATTCATTTTATTTTATTTTCTTTTCATTTCTTTTGCATGATTTATTTAAAATATCAAAACACTTTCAAAAAATATGAAACCTGGCATTTCTGTTTTAAATATTTTTCTTAACCGGAAAATGATTTTTATTTTATTTTTTGCATTAAAAAATATTTTTAAAATATTTAAATGTTATTTTTAATTGATTAAAGTCTTTTAATTAATTAAAAATACATTAGGGTTTCTAAAAATCACCAAAAAAATCATGAATCATCCCAATGCATTTAGAAACATTTTCAAACTCTTCACACATATTTCTTTTTATGTTTGATCATAGTTTGTGAATTTTCTTTGAATTAAGGGTCATTAAATTTCATTTTTTGAACCCTAACTTTAAAACATCATTTCTGCCTAACCAAAAAGAGTTTGAAGATGATTCTTTTTGCATTGTGTTATATATTGCATGTAGTTTATAGGACATTTTCCTCATGAATTTATCTTGCATTTTCAATTTGATTTGCATTTTTCCCTTTGAACCATCCAAAAAACCCTAAAAACTTAGGAAATCCATAAATTTTGATAGGTTAGGCTTTCGACCTTCTCCTTTGGGGTGTGACCTAATGTAGGATTAGGGTGTGTTTGAGCTTGGATTCAAGTTTTTTATCATGTCATTTGCTTCTGTTTTGTTCATTTGAACCTTGCATGTCCATGTAACCCTAATTTCTCATGTTCATTTGCATTCACCTAGCATATGCATCATTACATGAACTTGCCATGACATTTCATGCATTAGTATGTCATCTTAGACATCTTAGGACACGCTTGATCATTTCTTCATTCATTTGCCATGTTTAGCATCCATTTCATTTCATAAACGTTCATGTGTTTTCAAACTTCTAAGCATTCTTACATGACATCTCATTCTTGTATGATCATCCATATGCATTTTGTATGACATTGCATCATCTTACATGACATTAAAATTGCATAAACACTTCTGACTTTGGTCATTTCATCTCATTACATCTCATTTCATATCATTTCTTTATGCTTTATACCTTATGCATTCATGCTAACATTTTCAGGTGGTAAGTTACTTTGAGAAGTGAATTTTCCTTCACTTATCATTTCTTCTTATCTCTTTCATTTGCATTTTGTTTGTACTTTAAGTGATTTGATTCACTTGTGTACAATCTCTCTCACTTTCTTTCTTTAAGTTACTTATCTTCTTCATTGAAGTAAGTAAATTATTCTTCTGCTTCTTCCTCCTTTCTTCTGCTTCTTCCATTGGTGGCTTCCTTGAAGATCTTTCTTAAGCCTCACAAACCATAGGAACATCCAAGCATGATAATATTTAGGGTTGTGATTAGTCCCCCTTAGTTTTACCTTTGATTCTCCTTGAGTCTCTCTTCTCATCTCAATAATCAGAGACTAAACTCTTAAAGTTTTAGGACTTTGGAATTAGGGTTATGCCTGCATCCTTCTCTTAGGATGGAGTGTATAACTTTAATCCTAAGTGTTAAACCTTTAATTTGTTTAAACCTCTTAATCAAATCATCTCAATAATCACTAAGACTTTATCTTGTAACTTGGGCCTTACATTAGGGTTCTAATTCTTCCTTTATGGTTAAGAAGGACTAACCCTAGTGTTTAATGGACAAGTCCTCCTCAAATTGTCTTACAAACCATAAAACTCATTTCTTAATCTCATCCCTTAGTTAAAATCCACTTAATAAAGGCTTTGTTATATAATGAATTTAATCCCCAACCATGGATTAAGTTGAGGTATCTTCCTCAGCTTAAGTGTTCTCATCTATTATCCTTCTATTAGGATGGTGTAATGAGCCCACTAATATGTGATTAGAGATTAAACTCATTACTTAACACTAAACAAAAACCAAAAAACATCTAAATAATCACAAGTAGGTTAATGATCTTAATCCTACATCATCATGGCAATTAAGTTGAGATGCTTATCTCATACTTAAGTATTCTCATTATCCCTAATCAGGGTGGATATAATGAGTTTACAAGCCCTTGATTTAGGCTTAAGCTCATCAACTTATGCAAAACACCAAAAACAATAACAAGATTGAAAGCACAAAAACAAACAATAATCGTCTCCTTCGGGATTCTTTTCTCATCACACTCATTCATAAACGGGAATTTGCTTCTTCCGTCTAATGCAAGAAAGTTAGCACTCGAGCCAGATGAGTCATACACTTGAGTATAAACAAGTATGCAGTTCACAGTCAATTTATTTTTCAGTCGCTTTGAGTCAAACTACGGTGTTCTCATTTCCTCATTGCACGAGAGGATACTTAGGCATAACTTAACTGTTATCGAACAAAAGTCTCTTTGTTATCCCCCTCTTTCAGCATTCTTTTCCAAGCCTCAGTTCCTGAGTATTCACCTTTTGCACTGACACTTGTACATTTCTTTTCCAGCTCTTGCACACAGATAGCACATACACTACCCCTTTTTAACACAATCTTTTAAGCGTGGATCCCGTCGAGTACGACGGACAATCTGGGTGCTAATACCTTCCCAGGTTGTAACCAACCCCCTTTCTCAGTTTCTCTGGTTCGCAACCGTCATATCCATATATTTCTAGGTTTATGCAGCATTACCTTTCCTTCGAGATAAAAAATGCCTAGCTGGCGACTCTATTCAGTTCATTTTTATTCTCTCTCTTCGCCGACCGTCCGCGTCTGTACCCTATCTGACCCGGTGTCTTTTCGGGGGAGTGACAACCGTGTTGTCCAGTGTCAATGGACCAATCTTAGAATGCTTATCTATTGGAGATAATACATATTTAGAGGATCTCACAGTGCATTTTCAGATGCAGGTGCTATGCATGTCTATCCCACAGACTAAAATGCACAAAGTGCACCGTCGCTGTGGCAAGCCAGTAGTCTCATGGCGTCATACAAAAGAAAGGTTCCAAGTCCACCATTATTGTGGCAAGCCACTAGTCTCCTGGCGTCGTTCAAAAGACAGTTCTCTGTTGTTATCATTGGTTAATTTTCACCACACCAGTTTTTCTCCAAGCAGAGTTTTCTTTGGTTGGGTTTATATCTTTTTCTTCTTCTTCATCAGAGTGCAAATTTTATGGTTTGTTGTTGGTATTCCATCACAGTTTATCTCAAACGACTGATAGCTGATGCTCTCATTCTTTTCAGATTAACAGGTGATTGAATAGGGGCAAGTTGTAACATCCCAAAATTTGCCTTATGGTTTTTTTCTATCTTTATGGCTTTTTGTTTCGCTTTCATATGCATTCTCATTAGGTCATTAACATTTGCGTTCATGTTCACGAGCTCCTAAGACATGGGATCAATATCATCATAAGGATTAGGATTTCACACCCTATTTGTGGATTATCATAAGAATTCATAGTTTTGGCTATGTATCCATCAATGATATCACTTTCTTATGTTTTTATCACTCGATTAGGGTTCATTTCCTTGATTAAGTGGTATTCAAGGATTTCACTTGCAAAGACTATTCACAGATTTATATGGCCCGTCATCAGGGGTTTCTTCTTCATTAAGTTATGAGGCTATGCTTCTCTTCTTATCATCTCAGGCTATTTTTGTATCTCGACATCTTGAAAGCTATGGTTTCATTTTAAGCGTGTTCGTTCAGTCACGATCTAGTTCAGATAGATGTTTGACCTCTTAGTCAAACTATTAGAGGATTTCTTCAAGTGCAAGTTGCTTGTTTTGATGGTTTACTTTCCCAGGGAGTGTGCGTCCAAAGTCAAGTTGTGTTGTGTGCTGAATTCATCCGATTATCAAGTTGTGATTCATAAGAAGTTTTGGGCCAGATTGTCTGTTCAACAATTCATTAATTGTTCATCTGTGGATTTATTTTCCCAGTGGTCGATTCAGATAAATTCAAAGTGATCCGAGAGTTATTTTGTCAGAGGAGGATTAAATCAGAGAATTGTTTGTTTTAGTTGCAAGTTGTCTGGTGATGGTTGTGTTCATTTAGACGGTGGCATTTTATGGAAAAGTTTGAGTTTGGTGTTGGATTCATCTATTCCTAAAATCGAGTTTTCATCATCCATTTGTTCACCTTATCCATTTATTTTATTATCCATATTCATTACCCATTAAACCTTTTTCTTTATATCATATTTTTATCAGTTTTTAAAGTCTATTTGTTTAAATCCATAAATCATATTGTAGCACCCTGTCGCTCCCGGGATTTTCATCCTAGTACAAACGCGAAAGTGGCGCGGAAAAGTTAGAGTCGCCAGCCAGACATTTTTATCCCAAAGGAATGGGAAAGGTAATGTTGCACAAACCTAAGGAAGAAGGAAAAGGACGAGGCCTTGCGAACCAAAGATCTGGATACGGAAGTCGGTTACGAATTGAGAAGGTATTAGCACCCCAATCCGTCCGCCGTACCCGACGGGATCCACGCTTATAAGTCTGTTTTCAAAGGGTGAGAAATAATATGCTGTTTGAATGAAAGAAAGGCTATCTGGAAAGAAATTGAAATGAGAGAAGAAATGGATAAAGAAGAGGGAACAAAATGGGGAAAATGTAGGGAAAAAGAAGATGGTGCTCGAATGGGCCCTACCCCACTGCCTACGTACCTCATCGGGATAAATGAGGATCAGAGACGCCGTAGTTTGTCTAACTAAGGCTTACAGTCGTTTGTGATTTTTAGGATGACGTTGCCATAGTTCTAGCTCAGGTGTTACCGGCTCTGACTCGAGGGTGTTTACCGTATCGCTGTTTGAACTGTCGAGACAAGTCATGTTCGTCCGCAAAGAGTATGAGATGAGAAGAGAAGACGTGACTTCTTGGTTTGTTGCCTTTTAGAAGAAGTGTTTTTTGAGTTTGTGCTTATGGTATGTACAACACTAAAGACTATGATACAGGAGCTAATACTTTCCAAGATTGCCCCCAATGGAACGTTTGTAAAGCATCCTAGAAGAGTGAAGGAGACCTCCACTAATCATTTCCCGTATAGCTTAAGGCTCGTGGCGCATTGTACACCTATTCCTTTATTATGTGTTTTTGATTTTCTTTTAAGATGAGAAGTGAGACTCAAGTTATAAAAGGAAAACTTCTAAGGGAAACTAGACTTACCCTAAATCAATGGAGTTTAATGATGACATATGGTTAGTGAGGTTTGAAATTAAATCTACCTAAGAGATAAAAGACTAGAAATGAGAACATAAAAGGCAATAATGAACAATATGGTCCTCCTAAGTCATGGTGGGTAAAAACGTGAATGAAACATAATGGGATGAAACAACGGATCAGGTGGGTCGGTTGCGTGGTGCTAAGACGCACGACTTATGGTGTGAAACATACAAGGCTTGCTTTTGGTTGAATGGAGTGGAACGATGGTAATCGAGGAATCCTAAAGTCACATGCATTTTTATTTGTTTATTTGAAAATATACTCGACGTTGGATCGAGCCTTTTATTTATTTTTGAGATTTTGGTTTTCTATCGATTCGTTTTATCTTTCCTAAACTAGTTATAAAAACTATACAAGCATACAAGTATTACGCTATTACATCACAAAGTACACAAAGTATAAAACACAATCGAGGCATAAAAGTATCCAAGTCCATACGAAAAATCCTCGGAAAATACCTTGCACAAAAAAGAGAATAGTTAGCGAATGACATGAATCATGAATATGCATAATATGATGAAATGAATTAAAATGACAAAAATATCAAAAGTCATGGAAAAAATGTGAAATTAAATTTCTAAGGTCTCTAACCTGATTATAACACTATGTTAAAAAATCTCTTAAAAATTCTAAGTCTAACTATGGTGAATAGCCACTTAAACTTATCTAAGGTTTAATCACAAATTTATACAAATCATACTACCAAAACAGTAGAAAAAATGTCCTAAAAATTACACCAAAAATATTCTAGGTACTTTAATTTGTTCTCTAATCATAGCAAAAAGAATGGATCAAAAATGTTACAGGAAGTGGTAGAAATAAATTGCACAAATTTATGTCTTTATAAAGGAATTCAATATAAGTCAATAAAAGTGAAAAATCGAAATTAAAATGAAAAATGCAAAAATTCAGAAAGCAAAAATTGAGAGTATTTCTAAATTGACTTAATATTCTACTGTAATTTTTTTGGATTTTTATTATGCATTTAACTATTTTTTTTATGAATTAAATTAAAGAGGCATAAAAATAGAAAAATAAAAGAATAGAAATAGAGGAGGGTAGGAATAACAATGTTGTTAAGTTAAAAGCTGGATTAGGCCGCGTATGAGGTGTAAATAGCGATTTTCGTGGGCCCAAAACGAAGGAGTCTTGGAGGTGGGGTACTATATGCAATTTATTCAGTTTAAGAACATAATCTGGGGGTGCGGGAAGCAATGCAAGAGACCAAAAGATATTTCTTCAAAATGGTCCAATCAGACGGTGACACGTGTCACCTCCGGATTGGACCGCGAAATTAGAATCCTATCCTTATCCTTTATAGAATTCTAACGGTACATTAGCCTTAACTATATTTTATTATTTTTAACAAACTCATTAACTCCTAATAATTTCCTAATCTATTCATTAAAATAAAAAAACCTTTTAATCTTTTCCTTAAATTATCTCTATTATAATAACAAGAAACATAAAAAAGGATGAAGAGTTGTAATCAATTACAAACAGAACCCTAAACTTCTTCCCCCTCTCTTCTTTGTGCCGTCACCCTTATCTTCTCACCCCTCTCACCTTCGCCGCCAACATCGCCCCCCCATCCTTTCTCTCTCTCTCTCACACTATTCTCTCTCTCTCACACCTATTCTCTCTTTCACCTTCACACTTGTTCATGTTCTTCTTCACAAACCCTACCCCAGCGTTGCTGTCGCCGCGGCTCCCTCCGGTGAACTTCTCTTCGCCGCGAAAACATCAAAAACAAATCTACACTCAATTTCTTCCCTCATCGCCAATCCACAAACGATTTCACCTATCTCTTCCCTAAACTCTTAGATCGAAGCCGCTCAGGAATATAGGAGAATACTGAATCAAAAGTCAAATTGAGGCTCACATACCTTCAATCGAGTTGATGAGCAAGGTCGAAAGTTCGTTGATGAGTTGTTTCACGTCGATGCTTACAAGTTTCGGTTATCAGAGCCCTTGCCTTTGAAATAGGAGCGAGATTACCGTGTTGAACAAACCATCAACTTTTCAGGTATTGCGCTCAATCCACGCTGCCCTTCTATGCCGTAAATCCACCTTGTTATTGATTTGCGAGTTCTGAATGTATCTGAGTTACTTCTTGATTTTGCAGATTCTTGGATATTGAATGTTGAAGAACCAAAAGAAGGTGATGATTGAAAGCGATGAAGAGGTGATGAATCAACTAAAAGTTGCGAAGAGCCGAGATCAAAGTGTGTATGTCACGGTTATTGTTGCAGGTGACGATTGAAGAAACTGACTTGATGAGGATTAATTGTTTGTTCAGATTTCTTGCAGGTACGGTTGACACTACAAAGAGGACGATAACTTTGAATGTGATGATGAAGGCTTGTTCTTGTTGATCTTTGTTCGAGTGAATTGATGAAGATTTTGCTGCAGTTGTCATTGATACATCTTGTTGATCGATTTTGTAGGTTGCAGATGAAGTTGATTGAGGAGTTGTTGATGACTGAAGGAGTTTGATTGAGGTGTGAGAAGATGAGGTATGGAAGATTTTCAGAGAACGGGATTGGAAAAGGTGATGAAGATGAAGATGAATCAATAGAGAAAAACGGAAGAGATGGTCAAGGGTTTTGAGAAATAGGTGAGTGAATGAATTTGAAGATGAGTGAAAGAGGAATGAGAAAGGGTGAAGAAGAATAGGTGTTAAGAATAAACTGATGAAGAGTGGTGCTTCTGATTTATAGAAGTTACTCTTCCGGATCCTTCTGGAACTTCTCAGGTAGAAGTTTGTTATTTTCTGTTATGGTTTTCACTTCTAGCTTTTTTCTGTTATGAAAATTCAGTTAGGACAGGTTACAATTCTGTTATGATGGTTATAAAATTTTGTTGCTAGCAGGTTATAAATCCCATTGAAACTGATCTCCTTTCTCTTTTTTCGTAATATACAGGTTTTGTGAGTGGTGTTTGAAGGTGACATTGCGAATTTCTTGGGCTGGATTTGTGAAATTTGAAGGCTGATGAAGCTGTGAAGAGATTGAAGATGTAATAGGGTCCAGGTATTTGATTTTTCATAGGAACAGTAGCATATTTATGTTGCATAAATTAATCATGTATTTGATAGCTTATGTTCTTGACAAATATATATAGATTGATTATACCCAACCAATCCAAATATATAGATTTGATAACATATTTGATAGCTTATGTTAGTGATGCATTCCCACTTTGCAGTACTAATGTTAATAACTTTGGAATTGATTATTCTAAAATTGCATTGCAGGATGGTGCGGTGAAGCCGATGTTCGAATGAGATTGTAGATGAAGGATTTAGAATAATGTGGTTTGAAGTTGATGAGATTGATTAAAGATCAATGTTCCCCCTTTTGAAGATCATCTTGAAACTAATTGAAAGTGGTTGTTTATCCATCAAGATTCGATTGAAGATTTCCAGCTATTTTTGCAGTGGAATTCTCCTACCACTGATCCTGAGTTTTGAGAGAGAGAGAGCTCCTTTTTTTTCCATCGAAAGTTTGTTAAGATTCCATTAGAAACTTCTTTTTTTTTGTATTTTTCAGTTTGTTCTCCCCTTTGTTGTAACTGAATTTTCTCTTGGAATTGAAACTGACTTGCATACTTAAAAAAAAGAATGTTTTGCTTTTAAATGTCTTATGACGTGGATATGAAAATGGTACACAAAAGGACATAGCATATTCGGAATATTTGAATAATGGTTTGAATTAATATGGAATCGAATGGATATTAAGAAGGAACTCAAAATAAAGATCATGGAATTTAATTGAAAAATAGGTTTAAAATGAGACAAGTTTAATGGGCTTAAAGCGATTGATTCATGAATGATGTTTAGTTTAGAATCAAACTAAGATGGGGATGTATTAAGATAATAGAAATTGGTATTGGACAAAAATGGATTGGGTTTGATATGGACAAAACAAAAAAACAAAAAAAATGGAAGAATGGTTATTAAAAAAATGAAAGAGTTAAGTGAATGACCAACATTATGAATAAAGATAAGAGAAAAAAAAGAAATGGGAATCTAATAATTGGATTGAAAACATGAACGAAATGAGTAGCGAACTAGAAAGAATATTAACATGAAAAGAATCCAAGTAATCCATACAACCAATCCTAACATGCTCATTTCATCTCAAATCTCCCCTCCCCATCAAACTTGCATCTTTGACGAATCCTCAGTTTTTCGACTAAATTCCAAGCTCAAACCTCTTTAACTTGTACTGCCAATGATGAACTATTAAGAGGACCACAAACTTTTGTATGAGTCCACACTTTAATTCCTTACTACTTACTACACAAATATCTTGATCTGACGACCAATTAAAGCACATCCTCGAGAAAACCTTATAGCTGTAGATGAAATCTAAAATGCAGAAAGAGGCACGACCCCCTAAAATATTTCTAATAGGAAACCCTACTTCCTTAATCACCGAAGGAATAATTGAAACAATCTTTAGTGAAGTAAAAACCATGAACCAAAAATAACCCTGAATCTCAAAGGACCTCGATCCCCTGCTTTAGTAACTCCAGGCGAAACAAATGATTTGTTAGTCATGACCTAATGGAAAAAGGTCATAAATAAAAGGTGAAAATTTTGGGGTGTTACAGCTGCCCCTATTCAATATCTGTAGAACTGAATGGATGATAGCAGTTGCTTTCAGACATTTTAGGTATGCAGGGATTGAATACTAGAAACAACCAGAAAATTTGCACTATGTGGCAGAAGAACAGGGAAATAGACTCAACCGAATGAACTCTGCTTTGAGATAATTATGATGGGAAGAATCACAAACGGGGGATGCCTTTTGAGTGATGTCAGATGGCTACTGACTTGCCATAATGCGAGTGGACCTTGATAGGCTGCAACAATGCCTTAATGGTGTATTATTGGATGGCATTAGACGAATAACAACTTGCCACGCTGTGGGTGGACTTTCACCAGTTTGCGATAGAATTTTAAGATACTTTGCCACCCTGAGGATGGACTTTTGCCAATCTACGGTTGGACTTCACGATACGATCTGCCACGCTGCGGGTGGACGTTCGACCATTTGCCACACTGCGGGTGGAATTTTGCTCACTGCGAGAGACTTTTGCCCACTGCGGGGGACTTTAGAGATTTGCCACACTGCGGATGGACTTTTGCTCACTACGGGAGACTTTTGCCCACTGTGGGGGACTTTTGAGATTTGCCACACTGCGGGTGGACTTTTGCTCACTACGGGAGACTTTTGCCCAGTGCGGGGGAATTTAGAGATTTGCCACACTGCGGGTGGACTTTTGCTCACTACGGGAGGCTTTTGCTCACTACGGGAGACTTTTGCCCACTGCGGGGGACTTTTGAGATTTGCCACACTGCGGGTGGACTTTTGCTCACTGCGGGAGACTTTTGAAACTTGCCACCCGAAGATGGACTTTGGCCAGTCTGTGGCTGGACTTTTGCATATGTTGAATTGCATGGCATGTTTCCCCATGACACTGGGGATGTTATGTCTTGAGTATTGTTAATGAACTGATGTGAATGTAAAAGAAATTCCTGACGCAGAAGTAATAAGTCTCGGCTAACTCTGTGGGGAAACACGCTGATCGTGTATTCGATCCCAAGAAGTCCTGTGGGGATAACATCTTTGTTGGAGGAGAGCGTGAATAATTCATCTGTCCCGAATTATCACTTTTGCCAAAAATAAATTGGACTTTTAGATTTGAGGGCCGTGCCTGGGGATACCTCGACTATTGGGGATTATCCACTCTTATGGATCTGTTGGGGAGGAGAATGATTTATCTGAAATCTTCTAGGGGAATAGGAATTTCCTTAGATCCGTTGAGGAACCGAGATCAAGGAAACCATCTGAAGGAAAAAGTGCTGACTTTAGTGAGGATACCTTCTATTTGCTTGTTGGTGATGACAACACCGAGACACGTCCTGCTGAGGAGGAGAGATTTCAAGTTGTCTCGTGCTGGGGATCAGTTGCTTCCATATGGATCTTGCCTCAAGAGGATTTTACAAAAGACTTGGTGTCTTTAAACTCTTAGGTATCGTAATGACTGCATGAACTAGCGTAAAAACCTTGCTGGGGAGGTAACCATTGCTAATGCGGATGAATTTGTATCGAGATAGTTGGCTTGACACGTGATCACTGTATTCTAAACTCCGGGTGAATGCTTCCGATCATCTGTCTTCAGGAAAGAATGAACTCTCGTACTATTAGAGTGGCCTGCCCCAGTACGAGTATTTGAATAGCTTTGCACCTGACTGACTAATCTTCTCTCTTGGAGAGATCTAAATCTCGAGGTGATTGCCCCAGTTTGACTGAAATTTGAAGAGATTGCTCGACGTAACTGCCCCAGATTGGCTAGCTTTTACCGTGACTAATTAGGAAAGTTCTTGCTCAATGAAGCTTTCTCGGAAAAGTTCCCCTGACGTGACAGTCTTTCAGAAGTTTTAGGCTTCTCAACTTGGCAAGCTTAAGTTTCTGGATTGAATTTCCGCATGTGAACCAGTTATGATGCCAAACAAATATATGCAAGTGAGAAATGTTCATTCTTAGAATGAAAATTCTAATGCAACGCACATGTAAATCTCAAAGTTTTGAAAATGGATCGCCAACCTTTGTGAGCGAATCACTGGTTAAGATACGACCTTATTTTGAATGAAAGTATGTACATGCAATACCAACAACTGTCTTTTAGCATAACTCGTAGGAGTCAGGAACGCGGTCTCGTAGTAGCGCGCTCTCAAATTAACCCTGTTTCAGTTGGGACTTTTAAGGGTTGTATCGTGGCTTGGTTCACGGTTATAGAAACAGAGGATATAGGCTCGAAGTTTATTTGTGCCCACCCACTCTTCGTGATGTTCTCCATTCCTATGTTCAGCTAGTTTTCACAAGCATTCACCTTTCATAAGGGTTTCTTGTTGATTGAGGAACCATTGCTACTATTAGTTCAAGCACCAATCAGGTTATTGTTGAGAGTCAGTCACTCCTCTATCTTTCGTGTCTGTGTCACACGACTTTGTTCTCATTTTGAAGATCTTTCTTGTGTAATCCTTTCTGTCTTTCGCCTTTGCATTATTTTGCTTATCCCTAACTTTTGCCTGGAATGATTCTTGTGAATCTTTGATTGTGGAGTCCAGCGGGATGCCCTAATTTTTGCCTAAGTCGCTTGTTTTCAAGTTTCGACTTAGCGGGCCTTTTCTTTTCTTTTTCTTTTTTGCATTTTGAACAAGTCGCGTGACATTGTTTGTCTTTGATTGCTTCGCGAGGGTTGTGACTGCCTCATTCTTTGGTCGACGAAGGATAACCATTGTGGTTTTCCATCTTTGGACCCCTTTTGACTTGGATAACCATCGTGGTTTCGGGTCTTTGGACCTCTTGATAAGCATAGTAGAATGCAACGGATCTTCAAATACACTCCTTTATGAAAGCCTGAATGCTTGGTTCGACTAGCTGACATCTACCCTGCCCCTGGGTTATATGTGAGGGTTTTTTCATGTGAAAAGAAACTCCTACTTCAAGGCTCAAAGGGGTTAGCAAGGGTCTATCTTCCTTATATCTCCAGTGTTTAGGGATTTGAAACAAAGCCTGTACATCGTTAACAGGGCCTTACTTGAGAGCACACAATTAGAGATTTTGCGTTTTTGTTTCGTCATTCTCCTTCATAGAACTTAAGCACGACAACTGATATTGCAATGTACACATGCAAAATTATAAGTGAATGCAGATGAATTACTTCAAGAAAAACATGTGAGTGTTATTATTGCTAGCATTCAAAAGCAAACAAATTTCATACATGTAGACAAATGTTTAGCATATAAAAGAAACTACAAATGGAAATGCAGTAAAGAAACTGAATATTGCCATAGTTGAGGAGGCTTGGCTCCGTCTGGACCTGTCAGTCTTGGATACTTTCAGCGATCAATAGCTCTTTCACAGACTTGTAATCTTCAATATGCAGTTGTATACCTAACCATGGCAGTCGTACCTCTTCTAGCTATTCTGACTCTGACACGAGACGTCTGAAGGAAAAAGTGAAGATGGGGAGTAGAGTTGCCCCATAAGGTTGCTCGGAAAGACCTGACGATCTTCTGCCTACGTATCTCCATTGACTGATGACCAATGAAGAATCAGAGCGACGTAGTTCCCCTCAATAGGGATGAAAACGAACAATGAAGAAAGGCAAACACATAAATGCCATCACTAAGAGTATTTGAATACTGCTGGCTTTATTTGCTTCATGAATACCCTGGCGTCCTGGGTGATTAACTTGAAGACTTCAGCTTAACGTGAACCATCTGGTAGAATAACCGTGACACCGGTTCCATTATGACTAGGCATCGGATTCTGGAGTACATTTGGGAGAGGAGCAAAATTGATCGCCTTGGAGTCAACTAAGTCCTGTACCTTGTTCTGAAAAGCCCAACATTTCTCAATACTGTGCCCCTGGGCACCTGAATGGAATTCGCACCTGGCATTAGCATCAAAATTCGGAGGTAGATTGTCAGGAGCAGGAGGTCTCATGGTACGAAGCTCAACCAGGTTCAACTTTAGCAGCTCTGGGAGCAATACAGCATATGGACATGGGACGGGATCAAGTCTGCGGTTTCTCGCTCTCGTTCTTTCTTGAAACGGTCTCTGTACCTGTTGTTGCTGACCCTGTGGTCGTTGTTGTTGAACCTGTGGAGTAATAGTCACCGCAGCTGCTTGGTGGTAACCTTGAGAATAACTTCTGTCTCGGCCTCTATACACAACATTCGTCTCGCCTTCTCTTCTTCTTTGGCCGTTGCCAAAAGGCTTTCTCACACCAGAAGAACTAGCACTGCTTGCATCCTGAATCTTTCCCAATTTCAGAAAATTTTCTATTCTTTCTCCCGCAATGACGATATCAGAAAAACCAATGGACGGGCAGGCGGCCAGACGATCCAAGTAAACACCCTGCAAGGTGCCCATAAACATGTCGGCCATTTCCCGATCCAGCAATGGAGGTTGAACCTGTGCGGCCAGCTCACGCCACCTCTGGGCATACTGCTTAAAACTCTCCTTAGGTCCTTGAGACAAGTTCTGTAGCTAAGTGCGATTCGGAGCCATATCAATGTTGTATTGATACTGCTTGAGGAATGCTTCAGCTAGATCTTTCCAACTTCGAATATAGACCCGACTCAGCTTCATGTACCAGCTCAACGAAGCTCCAGATAAACTGTCTTGGAAGAAATGCATCCAAAGTTTCTCGTCATCAGTGTGAGCCGAGATTCTTCCAAAGTACGCGTGAATGTGAGTCCTAGGGCACGTGCTGCCGTTGTACTTGTCAAACAGTGGTACCTTGAACTTGGGAGGGATTCTGACTCTTGGTACTAACCCGAGACTGGTTACATCGATGCCCAAGGAATTCTGACATTCCATGGCCTTGATCTTTTCTGCCAGCTCTTCATACCTGCGATTGTTGATCTCATTCACGTTACCCATATCCGCATCCAGTAGAGTGAACTGGTCCTCTTGATTGTCTTCTAAACCTGCATTACGTGCTGTGGTCCTATTTGGATTAGGTTCTCCGTTACGGGCAGCGTTAGAATCCACATTCTCAGCCGGTATTCCCGTATTAACATTCCCATGAGGTTGCTCAACCATCAACCGGAGACGCTCCTGGTTCTGGGCCATGCCAGTCATCATTTCCATGAACTGATCCATCCTCTGTCGGAGCTTATTGAGATCTGTCTGCATTCGTTCAACCATCCTTCCTCGGTTTCTTTTAGTCGGATATCGGTGAACGCGTTGACCAGCTATATTGCCTGTAGTTAAATAAGTTAGAAACTCTGGGTAACCTGCAAAAACACAAGAATATGATATGCAGGAAATGACTGTTATGGCATGTCGATCCATTTTTAGGGCATCCCATCCCCTGATTCCAGTTTTGTGGGTTTGATGAAGACAGAAGCTTTTTTTTTTTGCTGTAAATAATAAGCAGTGTTGATAATATAAGGTGTGCGTGTGTAGCAGACGTGTCAAACATTTCCAAGAATACGAAAACCAACGTTTTTTTTGCAAATGTGTCAGATGTGTCGGTGATCACAGAGTGAGAGAACACAGAATGATAGCAAAGAGATCTTTTTATGATAAGAACTTTGTTGATATAGTCAAAATACACACAACATGGATTCGAACAGAAGTGCAATGATAAGAAGATTCCATCAACAGTCCTGATGTTAATCCCAAAACATATAAGCAAAATATAAAGATGTCTTTGTCAATGCGATCCTCTATCTAGATCTGAGTCAATGATCGGTACTGCCTTTGGAACTTCTACCAACTCCTTCGTCTGCACCTGGTTGTCTTCAAACCTCTTCAGCTTCTTCTGATAGAAAATCATCATCCGCTTGTAGTAATCAGCTTCTTCTCGGGCTTTAGCAAGTTCTGCATCTTTTTCTCTCAACTTACCGGCCATCTCTTCGTCTTTCTCCTTTAGCTTACTCGCGATCTCTTCAGCTTGAACTTTGTCTTGTTCCTCTCTTTTGGTCCTGTAAGCAGTATGTCTCTTTTTCATGTTCTCAATCATCAAAGTCTTCTGATCCAGTTGCCTTCTAGTGTCAATGTGTTCCTTGGAAGAACTTCTAGTAGCAAACTCGAACCTCTCATACCGAGCTAACTCAACTTCACACTGTTTCCTTGCAATAGCATGCCTCTCAGCATCTTTTTGAGCTTTCCACTCAATCTCAAGTCTGGCGCGATTAGCTTTAGCAAGCTCCTGACCTAACTGTGCATTCTCCTTTAACAAACTGTCTCTTTCTGTCTTCATCTTGTTGAACTCTTCGATGCTAACTGTGGTAGGTTGTTCAATGACCGTGGGATATAGGAGAGGCGCAAGCCCAAATGGTAATAGTAACACTTCAACCCGTTCTCTTAACCATTCTGCAAACGGTGGATACATTCGACAATTCCCTACTCCCAAAGTCTTCTTCCCTTTTGTCTTTCGACTATGCCAAGCATTAGAAGCTTTCTGAGCAATCTCGAATCCATCTGTTGATTGGAAGTACAAGGACTCTGTGATGTCCACAGCGGCTGGTGGTTCCTTTAAGGCATAGCCGAACTGTCTAACCGTGAGAGAAGGGTTATAATTAATTCCCCCTTTCCTCCCGATCAGTGGAACATTAGGGAATCCTCCACAACTATGAAGAATGTCAATGCACCGCAAACCCTGATTAACCCAGGTAATGTCCTTTGCTTGTAAGCCCATCAATCGTTCAGACCATTCAAGAGTGTTCTTCGTCTTCTCAAAAGCTCATGATTGCGGAAGAAAGTGTGTGAACCACTTGTAGAATACAGTCGCGCAACAATTCAACATTCCACCCCTTCGCTTCTCATTATTATAGTGCACAGAGTGGTAGAGATCACCTAAGAGAGTAGGAATAGGATTCTTTGCTATGAAAATGCGAATAGCATCAACATCCACGAAGTTGGGCATGTTCGGGAACAAAGTGATTCCATAGATACACAAAGCTAGGATCGCATTGAAGGTACTCCAACTTTTTGCCTCAGCTGCTTTGGTAGCCTCATCTAACAAGAAACTCAAATGATATCCCCAGAAGCCTCCTTTGCTATCAATCTGGTCTTCCAATAATGCCTTGCTCAAATAAAGAGCATTTGCTACATCTTTGAAGTCGGGATCAATCTTGGTCCCAAAGAATGGTGCACAGTCCTTCACGGAAACTCTCAGGATGCTCGAATACTCCTCTAATGTAGGTGCCAATACGAAATCAGAAAGTACGAAACATCTAAGTTGTGGATCATAAAACTGTAGCAAAGTGTGCATCCCTCTGAAAGCATAGTCACTGATGGGCTCTATGAAATAAAAAATCCACCCGTAATCCTGCTTGAAGACATTCAGAACTTCTGGGGGAGCTAAGGCCTTCACTTTGAGAATTTCTTTCACAACAGGCTGATAAACCTTGTAGGAGATAATACACTTGGTCTTTTTCTTGGATTCCATGCTCATAGATCAATACCCACAACTGGAATCAAGGACGTGATATGCAGCCCTGCAAATGAATAAACATGCGTTAGGAATGCAAGTATGCGGATGATGTGATGCAATGCAATGGCATGTGATCACTGTTGCATATACTGGGCACCGTTGTACTGCCTTCTGATTTTGCCTGAATACCGACTGTCAAGAATACTAGATCATAAGTATGTGTCGGAAGAAAACCCAAATATCAAGAACAAGGTAGGTTGAAGGTTTAGTTTTCCTGCGAACCTGTAAACCCCTCTCAATCTCACAGGTATGCTACTACGGGTCAACATCACAGACTCTCAAAGCCGAATAGCAATAATACGTTCACCATTTCCGAGAAATGACTCATGACCAAATCAGGGAATCGGTTTGGCATTATGTACTACTCAGGGAGGCCTCAGCTGAATTCCGGAAAAACAAGCATCCCTCATAAGTTCCCGGCTTCAAGCACTGAAGTCGAGAAACAATAGTACATTCATCCCGAAGGGTACAATACTACCGTCATACGACCAGTTACTTTAACCAGGTTCCTATGAGAGAACAAGGTCATCCTATGCGATTTCCTAGTGGGCCCTCGGGTGCGAATGGGTTTGCCACGAAATGTGGTCTGCCACTGTCACCACTAGAGAGGGTTGTTTCCACTGAGGTCCTCGATGATCGGTTCCCAGTGTTAGCAGCTCAGGTGGGAACATTCTGAAATTCTGTGATCAGGTATGAGATGTCGAATGAGATGTTCCAAAACTTGACAAATTTAACCAAAACTTAAAGTGCAGGAAAATTAAACAACACAGTAGTTTGTTAACCCAGTTCAGTGTATAACCACACTTACATCTGGAGGCTACCAAGCCAGGAGGAAATCCACTATAAGTAATATTAATTCTAGACTTAAACCACCCAGTTTAATCTTTCACTTAATATCTACCCAATGCAATTTCTACCTAAGACACAACTTAGATATGAGTACCAACTCACTCCCCCTCAATCACACAGTGATCTTGTTTACAAGTTTAATAAAATTGAAGTCATACTTCAAAAAAACAGCTTGATCTTACTTCACAGTTTCAATCAAGACACAAATACACTTTTGCTTAAAAGCTCATAAAGTGGTACAATAAAAACAACCTATTATTAAAACACAAAACACCCTATTTTATCTTCTTAAATTCATGCACTATTCTGAGAGTTTCTGTTGCTTAAATAGGTGTTTGGATTTTGGGCTTTCTGTAGGTTAATCCAGTCCTAAAACGCATGCAGCTTCCACCTTGAATTAGGGTTTGTTACTTCCTAGATTCTAGGTGATTTAGTTCTTCTGATTATACTGACGTCTCATAACAACACTCCCTACAGATGCGCCTTATTCTGTTTTTGTCCATCCATAATTAATTCCAGATAACTTTCCTTAAATTACTCAGATCAGTTAATCATTAATTAATTCTGGTAGCAGGTTTGAGATGTCACAACATCTGTTGGGACATCCTGAAAAACTGAACTTAAATCATTAACAAAATGTCCTAACATCTGGTGTGACATCCTGAATTAAGTTCTTATACTCTGTTTGATAATGTCCCAACATCTGATAGGACATTCTGAACTGAATTCAACATTTCTTGTTGGTCAAAAATTCTGCCAATTCTAAACATCTACACATTCTATGGTCTGCCTAGGCAGTATAGAACATATCCCAAGAGAGCCTGATCTGGGTGTGGGACTCGTGAAAACTACACGTGCTCAAGACCACACAAGCCACACGACTGCCCAATCCGTCCGCCGTACCCGACGGGATCCATGCTTATAAGTCTGTTTTCAAAGGGTGAGAAATAATATGTTGTTTGAATGAAAGAAAGGCTATCTAGAATGAAATGGAAATGAGAGAAGAAATGGATAAAGAAGAGGGAATAAAATGGGGAAAATGTAGGGAAAAAGAAGATGGTGCTCGAATGGGCCCTACCCCACTGCCTACGTACCTCATCGGGATAAATGAGGATCAGAGACGCCGTAGTTCGTCTAACTAAGGCTTACACTCGTTTGTAATTTTTAGGATGACGTTGCCATAGTTCTAGCTCAGGTGTTACCGGCTCTGACTCGAGGGTGTTTACCGTATCGCTGTTTGAACTATCGAGACAAGTCATGTTCGTCCGTAAAGAGTATGAGATGAGAAGAGAAGACGTGACTTCTTGGTTTGTTGCCTTTTAGAAGAAGTGTTTTTTGAGTTTGTGCTTATGGTATGTACAACACTAAAGACTATGATACATGAGCGAATACTTTCCAAGATCGCCCCCAATGGAACGTTTGTAAAGCATCCTAGAAGAGTGAAGGAGACCTCCACTAATCATTTCCCGTATAGCTTAAGGCTCGTGGCGCATTGTACACCTTTTCCTTTATTAAGTGTTTTTTATTTTCTATTAAGATGAGAAGTGAGACTCAAGTTATAAAAGGAAAACTTCTAAGGGAAACTAGACTTACCCTAAATCAATGGAGTTTAATGATGACCTATGGTTAGTGAGGTTTGAAATTAAATCTACCTAAGAGATATAAGACTAGAAATGAGAACATAAAAGGCAATAATGAACAATATGGTCCTCCTAAGTCATGGTGGGTAAAAACGTGAATGAAACATAATGGGATGAAACAATGGATCAGGTGGGTCGGTTGCGTGGTGCTAAGACGCACGACTTATGGTGTGAAACATACAAGGCTTGCTTTTGGTTGAATGGAGTGGAACGATGGTAATCGAGGAACCCTAAAGTCACATGCATTTTTATTTGTTTATTTGAAAATATACTCGACGTTGGATCGAGCCTTTTATTTATTTTTGAGATTTTGGTTTTCTATCGATTCGTTTTATCTTTCCTAACCTAGTTATAAAAACTATACAAGCATACAAGTATTACGCTATTACATCACAAAGTACACAAAGTATAAAACACAATCGAGGCATAAAAGTATCTAAGTCCATACGAAAAATCCTCGGAAAATACCTTGCACAAAAAAGAGAATAGTTAGCGAATGACATGAATCATGAATATGCATAATATGATGAAATGAATTAAAATGACAAAAATATCAAAAGTCATGGAAAAAATGTGAAATTAAATTCCTAAGGTCTCTAACCTGATTATAACACTATGTTAAAAATTCTCTTAAAAATTCTAAGTCTAACTATGGTGAATAGCCACTTAAACTTATCTAAGGTTTAATCACAAATTTATACAAATCATACTACCAAAACAGTAGAAAAAATGTCCTAAAAAATACACCAAAAATATTCTAGGTACTTTAATTTGTCCTCTAATCATTGCAAAAAGAATGGATCAAAAATGTTATAGGAAGTGGTAGAAATAAATTTCACAAATTTATGTCTTTATAAAGGAATTCAATATAAGTCAATAAAAGTGAAAAATCGAAATTAAAATGAAAAATGCAAAAATTCATAAAGCAAAAATTGAGAGTATTTCTAAATTGACTTAATATTCTACTGTAATTTTTTTTGGATTTTTATTATGCATTTAACTTTTTTTTTTATGAATTAAATTAAAGAGGCATAAAAATAGAAAAATAAAAGAATAGAAATAGAGGAGGGTAGGAATAACAATGTTGTTAAGTTAAAAGCTGGATTGGGCCGCGTATGAGGTGTAAATAGCGATTTTCGTGGGCCCAAAACGCAGGAGTCTTGGAGGTGGGGTACTATATGCAATTTATTCAGTTTAAGAACATAATCTGGGGGTGCGGGAAGCAATGCAAGAGACCAAAAGATATTTCTTCAAAATGGTCCAATCAGACGGTGACACGTGTCACCTCCGGATTGGACCGCGAAATTAGAACCCTATCCTTATCCTTAATAGAATTCTAACGGTACATTATCCTTAACTATGTTTTACTATTTTTAACAAACTCATTAACTCCTAATAATTTCCTAATCTATTCATTAAAATAAATAAAAAAAACCTCTTAATCTTTTCCTTAAATTATCTCTATTATAATAACAAGAAACATAAAAAAGGCTGAAGAGTTGTAATCAATTACAAACAGAACCCTAAACTTCTTCCCCCTCTCTTCTTTGCACCGTCACCCTTCTCTTCTCACCCCTCTCACCTTCGCCGCCAACATCGCCCCCCATCCTTTCTCTCTCTCTCTCACACCTATTCTCTCTTTCACCTTCACACTTGTTCATGTTCTTCTTCATAAACCCTACCCCAGCGTTGCTGTCGCCGCGGCTCCCTCCGGTGAACTTCTCTTCGCTGCGAAAACATCACAAACAAATCTACACTCAATTTCTTCCCTCATCGCCAATCCACAAACGATTTCACCTATCTCTTCCCTAAACTCTTAGATCGAATCCGCTCAGGAATATAGGAGAATACTGAATCAAAAGTCAAATTGAGGCTCACATACCTTCAATCGAGTTGATGAGCAAGGTCGAAAGTTTGTTGATGAGTTGTTTCACGTCGATGCTTACAAGTTTCAGTTATCAGAGCCCTTGCCTTTGAAATAGGAGCGAGATTACCGTGTTGAACAAACCAGCAACTTTTCAGGTATTACGCTCAATCCACGCTGCCCTTCTATGCCGTAAATCCATCTTGTTATTGATTTGCGAGTTCTGAATGTATCTGAGTTACTTCTTGATTTTGCAGATTCTTGGATATTGAATGTTGAAGAACCAAAAGAAGGTGAGTCTTGCGGATGATGATTGAAAGCGATGAAGAGGTGATGAATCAACTAAAAGTTGCGAAGAGCCGAGATCAAAGTGTGTATGTCACGGTTATTGTTGTAGGTGACGATTGAAGAAACTGACTTGATGAGGATTAGTTGTTTGTTCAGATTTCTTGCAGGTACGGTTGACACTACAAAGAGGACGATAACTTTGATTGTGATGATGAAGGCTTGTTCTTGTTGATCTTTGTTCGAGTGAATTGATGAAGTTTTTGCTGCAGTTGTTATTGATACATCTTTTTGATCGATTTTGTAGGTTGCAGATGAAGTTGATTGAGGCGTTGTTGATGACTGAAGGAGTTTGATTGAGGTGTGAGAAGATGAGGTATGGAAGATTTTCAGAGAACGGGATTGGAAAAGGTGATGAAGATGAAGATGAATCAATAGAGAAAAACGGAAGAGATGGTCAAGGGTTTTGAGAAATAGGTGAGTGAATGAAGTTGAAGATGAGTGAAAGAGGAATGAGAAAGGGTGAAGAAGAATAGGTGTTAAGAAGAAACTGATGAAGAGTGGTGCTTCTGATTTATAGAAGTTACTCTTCCGGATCCGTCTGGAACTTCTCAGGTAGAAGTTTGTTATTTTCTGTTATGGTTTTCACTTCTAGCTTTTTTCTGTTATGAAAATTCAGTTAGGACAGGTTACAATTCCGTTATGATGGTTATAAAATTTTGTTGCTAGCAGGTTATAAATCCCATTGAAACTGATCTCCTTTCTCTTTTTTCGTAATATACAGGTTTTGTGAGAGGTGTTTGAAGGTGACATTGCGAATTTCTTGGGCTAGATTTGTGAAATTTGAAGGCTGATGAAGCTGTGAAGAGATTGAAGATGTAATAGGGTCCAGGTATTTGATTTTTCATAGGAACAGTAGCATATTTATGTTGCATAAATTAATCACGTATTTGATAGCTTATGTTCTTGACAAATATATATAGATTGATTATACCCAACTAATCCAAATATATAGATTTGATAACATATTTGATAGCTTATGTTAGTGATGCATTCCCACTTTGCAGTACTAATGTTAATAACTTTGGAATTGATTATTCTAAAATTGCATTGCAGGATGGTGCGGTGAAGCCGATGTTCGAATGAGATTGTAGATGAAGGATTTAGAATAATGTGGTTTGAAGTTGATGAGATCTATTAAAGATCAATGTTCCCCCTTTTGAAGATCATCTTGAAACTGATTGAAAGTGGTTGTTTATCCATCAAGATTCGATTGAAGATTTCCAGCTATTTTTGCAGTGGAATTCTCCTGCCACTGATCCTGAGTTTTGAGAGAGAGAGCTCCTTTTTTTTTCCATCGAAAGTTTGTTAAGATTCCATTAGAAACTTCTTTTTTTTTTGTATTTTTCAGTTTGTTCTCCCCTTTGTTGTAACTGAATTTTCTCTTGGAATTGAAACTGACTTGCATACTTAAAAAAAAGAATGTTTTGCTTTTAAATGTCTTATGACGTGGATATGAAAATGGTACACAAAAGGACATAGCATATTCGGAATATTTGAATAATGGTTTGAATTAATATGGAATCGAATGGATATTAAGAAGGAACTCAAAATAAAGATCATGGAATTTAATTGAAAAATAGGTTTAAAATGAGACAAGTTTAATGGGCTTAAAGCGATTGATTCATGAATGATCTTTAGTTTAGAATCAAACTAAGATGGGGATGTATTAAGATAATCGAAATTGGTATTGGACAAAAATGGATTGGGTTTGATATGGACAAAACAAAAAAACAAAAAAAATGGAATAATGGTTATTAAAAAAAATGAAAGAGTTAAGTGAATGACCAACTTTGTGAATAAAGATAAGAGAAAAAAAAGAAATGGGCATCTAATAATTGGATTGAAAACATGAACGAAATGAGTAGCGAACTAGAAAGAATATTAAAATGAAAAGAATCCAAGTAATCCATACAACCAATCCTAACATGCTCATTTCATCTCAAATCTCCCCTCCCCATCAAACTTGCATCTTTGACGGATCCTCAGTTTTTCGACTAAATTCCAAGCTCAAACCTCTTTAACTTGTACTGCCAATGATGAACTATTAAGAGGACCACAAACTTTTGTATGAGTCCACACTTTAATTCCTTACTACTTACTACACAAATATCTTGATCTGACGACCAATGAAAGCACATCCTCGAGAAAACCTTATAGCTGTAGATGAAATCTAAAATGCAGAAAGAGGCACGACCCCCTAAAATATTTCTAATAGGAAACCCTACTTCCTTAATCACTGAGGGAATAATTGAAACAATCTTTAGTGAAGTAAAAACCATGAACCAGAAATAACCCTGAATCTCAAAGGACCTCGATCCCCTGCTTTAGTAACTCCAGGCGAAACAAATGATTTGTTAGTCATGACCTAATGGAAAAAGGTCATAAATAAAAGGGGCAAATTTTGGGGTGTTACACACCCCAAATTTGCCCTCTTCTTTTTAAGCATCATCATCATGTCATAATCATCATAAGCATATCATGTCTTTGGCATCTTTGAATGGAAAAGTAAAGCATAACATTCTCATGTTCTAGAATTAGGCATATGATCAATTATTGGTGGATTTGAGGCATTATAAGCTATAGCAAGCGGCCCAGTGGACTTGTCCAAGTCCCATGAAGAGTCTACATGACATTCACAAGTTCAAGATTCTTTACAAAAGCCCAGGAGGTTGGGAGATCATCAGGGAATCCAGGCTAGGGCAAGCTCCTACACAATGATTCCCAAATTAGGGTTTCACTTTCAAGCAGGAATTCTTTGTGACTTTGACCATTTCATGTGGGAAAAGTATTTCATATGATAAGAGGATCCTAGGGATGAAATTTGGTGAGAAAATTCCTTGTGGAAGGCAGTTATTTCATCAGTTGCTTGCATAAGAAGAAATTGGTCAACTGTGCATTTTAAGAGTCAATTGTGATAATTCAAGGGGTCCAATCCCATTTTTCAAGTCAAGGGATGTCCTTAAGACCTTAGAAGAGGTTTGGCAAAGTCAAGGATCAAGAATCAAAGGGTTTTGAAGAAGTTTCCATTTTTGGCATATGGTTTGTTATGAAACTTTCCATTTTTGGCAACTTTTGCCCTAATTTTCCAAGGCTTCTTTCATGGTGAAAAAGATCTCAAATGAATTTCCAATAAACATGAAAGTTGTAGGGTAAGTTCTCCCATTTTCAGAAAGTACAAGTACTTTTTCATATCCCCCATGGATCAAAAGATATGGCCTTCGAAAGTTGCTTATTTTTTAGGGTTTACCTTAAAATCTAAGTTTCTACCAAGTGCAAAAAGGCATGGCAAGTCATTTCTAAGTTGATTTATGGACAAAATAAGATCATGACATCACAAGGCATTGCATGAAAGACATTTTTCTCCAAAGAGTTCACCAAATTCGTGCATGGAATGAGAGATATTTCACAAAGTGTATTTTTGCAAAATCACAAGCAAAGCATGTTGCACTCACATCCAAGGGTCAGGATTGATCCAAAGGAATTGAGGGGATGGATTGAAGTCAGAATGCAAAAAATGAGGGAAGCATTGCACGCGTGTATGAAGCAATCACACATTTCATTCATTTTTGAAAATTCACCTCAATCACACTTCTCATGCCACCTTTACTTCAGAAACCCTAATGAGGTGAAAGGATCAATGATATAAAAGCCAAACATGTACTGAATTCGTGGGGACACTATCTCATTTCTCAGATTCAAATTATCTTGCACTCTTTCATTTTCCTTCAAATTTCTCTTCTCAAGCTCTCATTTCATAATCTCTTCACATAATCTTCATCCTTGAACTCTAAGGATAACACTGCACTCATTTATTTGGTGTTTTGAAGGATCTTCGAGTTCAGGTATGCTCTGAAATTTTGAGATCTGGATTTGGAATTAGATGCTTGCATTGTGTTGTGCTTGTTATGCTGATGATTCTGTGATGATTAGATTCGAAAATGATTGAATATTGAGTGTTTTATGTGGATCTGAAGTTTGATGTGCAAAACTGTTTGTGCTCGATTTGCTTTATTTGTTGACTTAATGGAGATTTTGATGTCATATTCGTGATCAGCATGTTTTAATTTGTTGATCTAGAGATATTGATGTATTTTGGTGTTGATTTGTTCATGAGCTTGAATTTTTTGGTGCCGGAGCTAGGGCTCCGGTCACCGGATTCTGGAATGGTGAAAGGAAGAAGATGATGTGTGAACCCTAGGATCTTTGATCTGGATGGCTAGCAGCTTGACAACGCATTAAAATCACAGCCTCTCTCTCATGTGCTTTCTTTTATAATTTAAATCTGAATTGAGCATTGTGTTTCGCACCTCATTGAAGTTATCATGTACACACACACTGAGCTTTTGGATGGTTGACTTGGTGTTAATGATTGACTTGATCTCACACGTTTATATGATCCAATGGTTTGTTACTTTTTCCTGATTAATGTGAATATCCACCATAATAATATAATCCTGCGCAGGATCCACTGGGCTCAGAGTGCTATTCGCACCCCTCCCTCTCTCAGGCCCATTTAATTTGAACTGATTTCATTGTTAATTGCACCCCTGGTCTTGGTTTCTTTTTTTTTATTTCATTTTGTTTGCAGTTTGATTTTTAATTTTTATAAATAGAAATAATTTCATAAATATTCCAAATAAATTCATGTATGATATTTTGAGTTTCCTTTAATTTTTGACATTTTTATTTTCCATTTATTTTCATTTTCCACGCTGGAATTAATTTCCTCTTTTATTAATTGCTTTTTATTGCATGTTGTCTTATAGAATTTGTATCTTGACCATTAATTTGAATTTTGAATTGATTATTTTTGCTCTGGATTCATATTGAAATGTAGTTTGTTGATGATTTTTCTTCTGATTTTTAGAAGTTTGCTTGTTTATTTTTGGTCCTTAGCTTGTGCATGAAGTTTCATAACCCTAATCCATGATTAGGCGTTTATTTGACTTGCTTAGCTTCTAATTTTGATTATTTCCTTTTGGCATGCTCATATTGTATGTTTGAAGAGTCTTTGTGCAAGTTTGTGGAATTTTTTGATGAATGCTTGATTTGATTTGAATTTTGTTCTTTGCCTATCTTCTTTTAAATCCTTTTTGGTCATATGTTTAGTCCTTAGGTTTGGAGGGCACCTGTGCCAACTCCCTTAGGTTGTTTAGAACCCTTTTAGGATGTGGATACCTCTCTGGTCTTGAGTTGATGTTTGTGCTTTGAGAAATTTTGTGTTTTTTTTTGTTTTTGAAGCTCATTCACTTTTGTACATGTTCACCTCACTTCTCATGCTTCTTTGCTTCTCATGGTGATAATGCTTAAGTTTGTATGCTTCGACTCTTCATCTCTTTTGTTGCTTAGGCACATTATTGACATGTTAGGGTTCTGGTCTTGAAGTTTGTGATGTTTGCTTTCTTGGTTTGCTTTATGTTATCTCATGTTTGTTTTGCTTTGTCATGATAATCCATAATGCTTCTTGTTGAATTGTATAGTCCCTTTCTCATTCTTGTGTTGTGTGTTTGCATTTGAAACATGTAATTGAGATTCCACTTCTGGTTGTGTTGCTTTGGTTTGATCTTATGCCCTTTTTTGTTTCATTTGTTCTCATTTGCTTTTGTCATGATGCTTGCTTATGTTACTAACCATTTCAGGGGCTCTGGTAAGTGAGAGGTGTGGATGTGATTCCCACATCTCCAATTCTTATCTCTTCTCTTTTCATGATATTCTCTTATTTGTGTTTGAGGGGCTTAGGTCATCCTTTCTTCTTCTTCTCTTCTTCATTCTTCTCTTTCTCTTCCTATCTTTTCCTTCTTTAGGATAGTAAACCTCATTAACCTAGGATTTCTTTGCATGATAACATTAGGATTGGCTAGTCCCCCATTAGACTTTTACCTTTAAGATCTTTGGTTCTCTTCTCTTCTCATCTCAAAACAAAAATCCTAAAAAAGAACTTAATAAGGATTGAAGTGGTCTCCTGTGCAATAGCCTTATTCCATGAAACACTTGTAGTTTTCCCATCTTGGGATAGTACAAGCTTGTTCATCATGATGCACAAGTCTGACCAGGATGCCATCTTCATCAAGAAAATCATAAAACACACTTCTTCACAAAAAATACAACAACACTTAATAAATTCAATGAGTTAGTGAGCTTAGGCCCTAATCTCTGGAACCAAGTTTTGGGGATCTTCTCCTTACTTGAGTGTGCTTGTTCTATTATTCCATCTTGGAATGTAGTAGCAAGTACACATTCCATGGAAAAGAGCTTGAGTTCACTTCCTCGTGACACACTCATAAAAAGCTTCTAAAAAAACACTGGACAAACAATAAGCATCTCTCCTTCGGGAATTCTTTTCTCATCTCCTTCGCTCTGTCCGCGAACTTGCTCCTCTTGTCATTTTGCAAGACGGTAACGCACTCGTCGTCCAAGCCTGAAACACCTGAGCATTGACATAGGCAGTTCAAGCCTTAAGACACAAGCAATCTTTTCCACCCCTAGTTAAGGGAACTACAGCGACTCTGATCCTCATTGTCCAGATGAGGTTTGTAGGCAGCGGGGTAGGGCCCGTTCGAGCACAATCTTTATTTTCCCTACATTTTTCTTTTTTCATTTCTTTTTCAGTTCTCTTTTCTTTTCTTTTATCCAGTTCAGTTCCTTTTCTTCGCAGCAGCTTTCATCTCTTCACCCTTTGAAACAGATTTCTTTGCAAGCGTGGATCCCGTCGGGTACGGCGGACGATCTAGGGTGCTAATACCTTCCCAGGTCGAACCGACTCCCGAACTCAGTCTCTTTGGTTCGCAGGACCCGTGTCCTTCCTTTTTTTTCTTCTGGTTTGTGCAGCATTACCATTCCCGTTCCTTCGTGATAAAAATGTCTGGCTGGCGACTCTACCTCTTTCCGCGCCACTTTCGCGTTTGTACCAGGATGGAAATCCAGGGAGCGACAGTTGGCGACTCTGCTGGGGATCGAACCCAAAATCTCTGGTTCCCTTGAGAGTCTCTCCTAGCGCTTGCGTGTTTCTGTTTCGCAGGGTGTTGATTGTTTACTGTTATTTTATTTACAGTTTATTTACAGCTTTATTTATAGCTTTCAGTATTTTATTTTCATGTACCATATTATTACTGGACTGTCTGGACTGGATTTTTCTGTTTGGTGGGATTTGGGTGATACTGTTACTGTGAGATGAGCTCATTACCAGGGCTCGAGTGCACCTTAGGACTTAGAGTGGTTCCACTTTGGCCTTATGAGATCTTGTCATGGGGGTAGTAGTGAGTTCCATGCCCAAATTTGCGACCATCTTGGAAATGTCTTGATTTGGGGATCTTCCTCTCTCATTTCATAACCTTGATAGTTATATGCAGCTGGGGACCGATCATTGAGAACCTTATGGAAACATCCCTCTCTAGTGGTGACAGTGGCAGACCACATTCTGTGGCAAACCCATTCGCACCCGAGGGCCCACCTGGAACTCACATAGGATGACCTTGTTTTCCCGGACTCAGCTGAGGCCTCCCTGCGTAGTATATAATGCCAAACCGATTCCCTAATTTGGTCATAAGCCATTTCTCGGAAATGGTGAACGTATTATTGCTATTCGGCTTTGAGAGTCTGTGATGTTTGACCCGGAGCACACCAGTGAGATTGGGAGGAATTTACAGGTTTGCAGGAACCCTTGACCTCTACATACCCTCATTATCAGTTTGGTCTCTGTTATGATTTGGTCCTTATGGTTATAGATTTCTTGATCTTTTGGTTCTGAGGGTTTCTATCAGATGGTTATGGTTCAGAGAATTCTGGTTTTCAGTTACTTGAGGGTCCCAATATTCAGTATCCAGATGGTCCCAGATTGATCATATGCCTGCATTGCATTTGCATTGCATCATACTCGCATTAACTATTTGTATTTCCATTTTTCAGGTTGTTGTTTACAGTTTAGCACCCAGTTCTGGTAATTGTAAGCTCTCCAGATGGAAGAAGTTAAGAAAATTACAAGAAAGAAGAATGTCCATTACAATTTTCTCCAACCAGAAGTCAAGAGTGTTCAGAGACTAGTAGGGATGATAAATGATCAAGTTTTAGGGAACTTCAGAAAGTGGTATGGTCAGATTTTGAAGTACATGGATAAACCTACTGCAGACCAGAAGGATAGCTTGCACACTTTGCTTCAATTCTATGATCCCTTGTTGCGGTGTTTTGTATTTCCAGATTTTATTTTGGCTCTTTCCTTGGAGGATATTTCTAGCATTTTGGGTGTTCCTGTCAGAGATACTTTGCCTTACTATGGATCAGAGGTAGTTCTCATGGAAGAAGACATAGCCAGAGTCTGTCGTATACTAGCTACTAAGGTCAAGAAAGCTTTGAAGGACAGTGAGGGCAGAAGACTTACTTGGGATGTGCTTATACCGAAAGCTGAAGAGTATGCCAAAGAGAGTAAGTGGGGAGATTTTGGTGCTGTGGTGGCCCTGATGGTATATGGATCTAGTCTTTTCCCGGGAGAAAAGGAGTTTGTAAGCTTGGAGGTGATCTCCATTTTTCCTAAAGGTAATCTTGTACCAACCTTATTGGGATATTTCTACTACAATGTTCATTAAATGAATGAGAAAGGCAGAGGTGGACCAGTGGGTTGTTGTGCTCCATTATTTGCTGATTGGTTTGCTAAGCAATTTCCAAAGTCAGGCCCTTTCAAAGAGATGAGAGATGAATGGAGGTGGTCCAGGAGGCTAATGGGACTAACTTCTGAGGATATAGCTTGGGGTTATAACAGAGATTTGTTGGGGAAGGAGTTACTGGTTAGTTGTGGGAGTTTTGCTAATGTGCCTTTGCTAGGAAGAAAGGGTGTGATCCGTTACCATCCAGTCTTAGCCAGGAAACAATTTGGCTATCCTCTGAGGGATCCACCGAGTATGGAAGAATTAGCTGGGACTTTGTACTTTTCTGTGGAGGGAAACAAAGAGTTGGTCATACAAGCATCTCAGGCTTGGGCACACAGGGTGAAGAAAGGAAATAAGGATTTTGGAAGGGTAGATCCCAAGACGTATCCTCCTTTTGCTACATGGTTGCAGAAGCGTGTAGAGGAATCGCTCATGCCATTTTCAGTGGAAGCTCCATTGAATCCTAAAGAGGTGCCATGTCAGTATATGTCGCTCCCACCAAATGACACTAGGTCAAATAGGGTACAGACGTGAACGGTCGGCGAAAGGAAAGAGAAATGAATAGAGTCGCCAGCTAGGCATTTTTATCCCGAAGGAAAGGTAATGCTGCATAGACCTAGAAAGATATGGATAAGACGGTTGCGAACCAGAGAGACTGAGAAAGGGGGTTGGTTACAACCTGGGAAGGTATTAGCACCCAGATTGTCCGTCGTACTCGACGGGATCCATGCTTAAAAGATTTGTGTTTTAAAGGGGTAGTGTCAGTGCAATTTATGTATCATAGAGCTGGAAAAGAATGTACAGGTGTCAGTGTAAGAGAAGTGAAGTGTATAAATGAAGTGTCAGTGTAAGAACAAGAGTAAAATGCTCAAAATAAATGAGGCTTAAAGAATAGCTGGAAAGAGGGGGAATATACAGAGACTTTTGTTCGATAACTATTAAGTTATGCCTACGTATCCTCTCGTGCAATGAGGAAGTCAGAACACCGTAGTTCGACCCAAAGAGACTGAAAGATGAATTGACTTGTGAACTGCTTACTTGTCTATGCTCAAGTGTATGACCTGTCTGGCTCAGGTGCAAACTGTCTTGCATTAGACGGAAGAAGCAAGTTCTCGTTTGTGAGTGAATGAGATGAGAAAAGAATCCCGGAGGAGACGATTATTGTTTTTTTTTGTGCTTTCAGTCTTTTATTGCTTTTTAAGGTTTGTCATAAGTCAATGAGCTTAAGCCTAAACCAATGGGTTAGTAAACTCATCACATCTTCCCTCTGATTAGGGGTAATGAGAATACCTTAAGTGTGAAGTCAGTATCTCACACTTAATCACCATGGTGTAGGATTAAGATCATTAACCTACTTGTGATTATTTAAATGTTTTTGTTGTTTTTGTTTAGTGTTATGTAATGAGATTAAGCCATAATCAGGGATTAAACAGACTCATTACACCATCCCAATAGAAGGATAATAGATGAGAATGTTTAAGCTGAGGAAGACTCCTCAACTTAATCCATGATTAGGGATTAACCTTATGACAAAACAAAGCCTTTATTAGATGGATTTTAGTTAATGATAAAGATGAAGAAATGATTTTTATGGTTAGTAAGACAACTTGAGGGGGACTTGTCCATTAACACTAGGGTTAGTCCTTCTTAACCAATTAAGGAAGAATTAGAACCCTAATGCAAGGCCCAAGTTACAAGCTTGATGTCTTGATGATTATTATGTGAATTGATTAAAGGATTTAAACACATTAAGGGTTTAACACTTAGGATTAAAGTTATACACTCCATCCTAATAGAAGGATGCAGGCATAAGCTTAATCTCAAAGCCTTAAAGCCTTTAGGGTTTAGTCCCTGATTATGAGGTGAAAAGAGAAGACTCAAGGAGACACAAGGGTAAAAACTAAATGGGGGGACTAATCAAAACCCTAATCATTTTCATGCTTGGTTGTTCCTAAGGTTGGTGAGGTTTGCAAGAGAAATCTTCAAAGAAACCACCAGGAAGCAGATGAGAGGGGCAAAGAGAAGCAAAGTAACTTGCTTCATTTAAGAAGACAAGTCACTTGAAGAAAGAAGGTAAGAAGAAGAAGGATGAGCAAGCTCAATCTCAAACACAAGATAAAATGCAGCAATGATGCATAAGAGAGATGAAAAGAGATTGTGAGAAGTGAAGGCAAATTCACTTCTCAAAGTAACTTACCACCTGAAAGATTAGTGAAAGAAATGCAATGCAATACAAAATGAGATGAAATGACATGATGCAAACCAAAACCAGAAGCATGAGTGTGATGTTAATGATACTATGAGATGATACAAACATGAAACAAGGCATGAGGATGATCATACAAACATATGGATGCAAATGAAGCATGCTTAGAACCATGAACATACATGAAAAGTTATGAAATGCAAATGACATACAACATGGCAAATGGAAGATGCAATGATCAAACATGATTCTAATATGTCTTAAGATGTCTTGTGAATCAAATGGATGCACAAAATATCATGGCAAGTCATGGTATTGAAACAAATGGAAGATGGATGCAAATGAAAGCCCAAATTAGGGTTTATGATCAATGCTCAAAACAAAAATCAAAACCAGAAGCAAACATCAAGATAAAAATTTGAAAATGCACTCAAAGGAACCCTAAACTTATAAAAACTCACTGCCCAAAGGAGAGGACCCAAATCTTAACCTAGTGCAAGTTATGGATTTCTTAAGATTTCTAGGGTTTTAAGGCACCTTATCAAGAAAAATGTCAAACAAATTGAAAATGCAAGATCAAATCATGCCAATTTAATCCTATAAACTACATGCTATACAAGATGCAATGCAAAAAGAATCAAAGTCCAACTCTTAAAGACTAGGCAGAAATGAATTTTTGAATATTGGATCAAAATAATGCTTTGAAATGAAATTAATTCCATGGAAGGTTGTCAAAAGTCATCAAGATCAAAAAATAAATTTGGTTTGAGAGTTGGACAATGTTTCTAAATGATTTTAAATGTCTCATGAATTTTTTTGTGATTTTTAAATACCTAAAAGTATTTTTAATTAATTAATTCTCATTAATTAATTAAAAATAATCTTTTAAATGATTTAAAAATATTTTTTAATGCAAAAAATAAAAATAAAAATGTTTTTGGTTTCTGAAAATTAATAAAAGCTTGAATAAAAATTTTCAGAATTTTTCAATGATTTTTACTATTTTAAATAAAATGAAGAAAACAAATGAATTTAAATGCAAATAAAATGAAATTAAATGAGAAGTCAACAAGATCAAGGGCCAGCATTCAAACTGGACGCGCGGGAATTGACTGCGCGCGTGATCCAGTGGCTGAAATTCAAACTGGCTAAAATGGATTAATTAATTTAATTAAGTGAGATTAGGGCTAAGTGAAGAATCTGGACCCTTGAACACGCGCGGGAATTGACTAAGTCAGACAGATCAACGCTCCACATTCAAACTCTCATAATTACACAGATTAAACCCTAATTAATTTCAGGTGGCCGGAGAAGACTTTCGGTCGTCTTCTCCGGCCAGACCCTCACCTGAAAGTTGCTAACTTTCTCAAAACGCCATGAAAATGAAGCCTAACTGCCCAGAATCAAACCCCATTCAACACTAAATCAAAACCCCCAAACAAAAACCATTTTCCATTCATTAATCATGCAAATCGAAGCAAGACATTTTTAGGGCAAAAAAGTTTCAGAGCAATCATACATCCTGGTTTCTCAACCATTTTCAAAAATAATCATATCCCCATGATCAGAGGAACACATAGAATCATTTAAGAACTTAAAATGGAGTTTCTGGAAAAAAGTTTGAGATGGCTACCTGAGATGGAAACTCCTGGTCCTGAGCTTTCTGGCCTTTCCTTTGCTGCAAGTCCACTCCTTTGAACCCTCTGATGATGAAATGAAGCTTAGAAAGCTTTGGGGATGGCTGGTTTGTGAGATGGCAGAAGTTTTGTTCAAGGGAGGGTGGTGATCGTGTTTTTGTTTTAGTGACTTTCAGGCTATGGTGATGAGTGGTTCTTGATCAGTGAAGCATGTTGAGTTTGTTTGTGAAGTTTGTTTGTGTGTTTGCAGCTTGTGGAGAGTGTTTAGAATGCTTTTGCAAATGGGGTGGAAAAATGAGAGAGTTGTGTTCTTGGTGCTTTCAGGCTTTTTGTAAACACCCCAAATTTGCCCTCACCCATTCACACCATGGCTTGTGATCATTTCATATGCATAAACACAATCATAACATCTCATACCACAATTTTGAGTCTTTGCATTGGTGCTAAGTCATCTGCATCTAGGGTTTGTGATCTGAGCAATCCAAGAGCTTCTTGAGCCACTCCAAAGGTCATCAATCACTTCAAAGGGGTCTATATGTGTTCAAGCATCATATTATATCTTCTCAAAGTCAAGAATGCCAAAGAATCACAAGAACTGGGTTTGGTATGGAAGCAGAGCCAGGCTTGACTGCACAGATGACCTGAAATTAGGGTTTTGGTTTCAGAGGCCATAACTTCAAAGTTTTTGGTCATTCTTGTTTCTATTGGTCTCTATATGTTATAGGGAGTGTGCATATCAATTTTCATGAAGAAATTCCATGGGGAAGTCATCTGATCAAAGGTTGACTTTCTGGACAAGTCAGTGCAAAATCAGGGCATCTGAGGCCCCCAATGACCCAACCAAGGGGTGATCTTCATCATTTTGAGTGTATATGATCTTTATTTGATCATGGAAGAAGTTTGAAGTTCACCAAAATTCAAGAATTTGAAGTTTTGCAAAGTTGACTTTTTTGGGCAAGGTTGACTTTTAATGAAATGTCATTTTATGCAACTTTTTCAACTCTCACTTTTTGATCCAAAAATGCTTCAAATGGAAAAACTTTGGTCATGAAAGTTGTAGATTGGATCTTTCCCTTTTCAAAAAGTACAAGAACATGACCTAATTCATTTTGGATCAAAAGTTATGGTGCATCAAAGTTGGCTAAAATCATTAAATTTTAAGTTATGCACCAAATGAGAAATTTGCAAAATCTTGTACCAAAGGCATTTGTGACTTCTAAATTGATATCAAACCATGACACAAGCATCATACAAGTCCTAAAGTTCAGATTGAACCAAAAAGATCACATGTTTTATGGTGTTTAGAACAAGATTTTTCCATGAGAACTAGAAGGAACCAAGTTGCAAAAACCATCATAACACTTCATCCACTTGGTGCCTAGCCTGCTGACCAATCCTAGCCTTTCTCCCTCACCTTGCTGCGCAGCCCACACCTTTTGTACTTGGCTGGAACATGACCCATGCCTCTCTTACAAGAAGTTGACATTTTGGCAAAAGCTACTACACCTATCAAGAAAGGGCAGGTCACATCCTCTGACCAATCAGCATTGTTTATACAAACAAATGGCAAGCCAAACAACATAACACAAGAGCCTGAAACCAGCAAGAACATCACTTCCTCATTTTCACTCTCAAGAGCAAAACCCTTCGAAACTCAGCATACAAGCCACAAACACATAAACAAACTTCACAGACCTTCTCAACTTATCATCCTGATCACAAAGAACCCCTCACCATTGCCTGAAACAGCCTGAATCCAAAACACGATTCCCACCTGAGCTTGAACAGAACTTGTTCAAACTCTCAAACCAGCCAACATAAACTCTTGCTAAGCATTCAGACATCATCAAGGGACCAAAGGGGGTGGTTTGCATCAAAGGAAGAGGTCAGAAAGTTGCAGAACTGAAAGCTTCAAAACTCAGGTAGCTCAAGAACTTTTTTTTCCAGAAATGAATTTTTAAGTTCTCAATAGCTTCTGCATGCTTCCCTGATCATGAATATGTCATTGGTTTTGAAAATGGTGAGGAAATGAGAGTTTAATCATGTTCTGAAAATTTTGCCCTAGAAACTATTTTGATTCGATTCCCTCTGATTACGAATGATAAATGATGTTTGAGTGAGGGGTTTGATTCGTTTTAGGGTGGGGATGATTTCTGGATAGTTAGTTTTCATTTTCGTAACGTGTAGAATGATTTAGCATTTTGATTCGCCGGAGAAGATGACCGGAACCACTGTTCCGGTCATCTGAAAGTAATTAGGGTTTGCTTAATTAGGGCTAAGTGTAATTAAGTCAGTTTGAATGTGAGCCGTCCAAACCCGCGCGCAGTCAACTCCCGCCCTTGCCAGTTTGAATTTCGTCCATTGGATCTGATTACTTTCTATTTTTCAGTTTAAAAGTCATTTTATTTTCATATTATTTCATTTGTTTTCCATAATTTATTTAAAATAGCAAAAATACATTAAAAAATCTGAAATTTTTTGTACAAGTTATTATTTAATTTCAGAACACAAAAATATTTTTATTTTCATTTTTAGCATTAAAAAAAGTATTTTTAAATATTTAAAAGTTTCTTTTTAATTAATTAATGAGAATTAATTAACTAAAAATACTTTTAGGTATTTAAAAATCACCAAAAAATTCATGAAACATTTAAAACCATTTAGAAACATTGTCCAACCCTCAAACCAAATTTATTTTTTGATCTTGATGCATTTTGAGAATTTTCCATGGAATTAAAATCATTTTGATGCATTATTTTGATCCAAACTTCCAAAAATCATTTCTGCCTAACCCTAAAGAGTTGGACCTTGATTCTTTTTGCATTGCATTGTGTTTAGCATGTAGTTTGTGAGATTAAATGGCCATGATTTGATCTTTCATTTTCAATTTGTTTGATAATTTTCTTGTTAAGGAACCCTAAAACCCTAGAAAACTTAGAAAAATCATATCTTGAATTAGGTTAAGAGTTGAGACCTCTCCTTTGGGCAGTGAGTTAGTATAGATTTAGGGACCCTTTGAGTGCATTTTCAATTTTTTTTAATGTTGTTTGCTTCTGATTTTGGTTTTTGTTTGATGCTTTGATCATAAACCCTAATTTGGGCTTCCACATGCATCCATTTTGCATTTGCTTGCATAACTTGACTTGCCATGATATTTTATGCATCCATGTGATTCATTTAACATCATAAGACATATTGAAAGCATGTTTGATCATTGCATCTTTCATTTGCCATGTTGTATGCCATATGCATCTCATAACTTTTCATATATGTTCATGTGTCTTAACTTGCTTCATTTGCATCCATTGGTTCATATGATCATCCTCATGTATTGATTCATGTTTGTAGCATCTCATAGCATTATTAACATCATGTATGTGCTTCTGGTTTGGTTTTTCATCATACCATTTCATCTCATTTTGCATTGTATTGCATTTTCTTTTCTAACTTTTCAGGTGGTAAGTGACTTTGAGAAGTGAATTTGCCTTCACTTCTCATAACTTCTCTTCATCTCATTTATGCATCCTTGCTGCATTTTTGTTTGTGTTTGAGTTTGAGCTAGCTCATTCTTTTTCTCCTTATTTTCTTTCTTCAAGTGACTTGACTTCTTAAGTGAAGCAAGTTACTTTGCTTCTCCTGATCCTTTCATCTGCTTCCTGGTGGTTCCATTGAAGACTTCTCTTGTAAACCTCACAAACCTTAGGAACAACCAAGCATGACAATGATTAGGGTTTTGTTTAGTCCCCCCACTTAGTTTTACCTTTGTGTCTCTTTGAGTCTTCTCTTCTCACCTCATAATAAGGGACTAAACCCTAAAGGCTTTAAGGCTTTGTGATTAAGTTTATGCCTGCATCCTTCTATTAGGATGGAGTGTATAACTTTAATCCTAAGTGTTAAATCCTTAATGTGTTTAACTCCTTTAATCAATCCATCTTAATAATCATCAAGACATCAAGCTTGTAACTTGGGCCTTGCATTAGGGTTCTAATTCTTCCTTAATTGGTTAAGAAGGACTAACCCTAGTGTTAATGGACAAGTCCCCCTCAAGTTGTCTTACAAATCATAAAACTCACTTCTTCATCATATCCTTAAATAAAATCCACTTAATAAAGGCATTGTTTTGTCATGAGTTTAATCCCTAATCATGGGTTAAGTTGAGGAGCTTTCCTCAGCTTAAACACTCTCATCTATTATCCTTCTTTTAGGATGGTGTAATGAGTCTGTTTAATCCTTGATTATGGCTTAACCTCATTACTTAACACTAAACAAAAACATCAAAAACATCTAAATAATCACAAGTAGGTTAATGATCTTAATCCTACACCATGGGGATTAAGTGTGAGAATCTGACTTCACACTTAAAGTATTCTCATTACCCCTAATCAGAGGGAAGATGTGATGAGTTTACTAACTTATTGGTTTAGGCTTAAGCTCATTAACTTACGACAAACTTTCAAAAGCAATAAAAGACTGAAAACACAAAAAAAGACAATAATCGTCTCCTCCGGGATTCTTTTCTCATCTCATTCACTCTCAAACGAGAACTTGCTTCTTCCGTCTAATGCAAGACAGTTTGCACCTGAGCCAGACAGGTCATACACTTGAGCATGGACAAGTAAGCAGTTCACAAGTCAATTCATCTTTCAGTCTCTTTGGGTCGAACTACGGTGTTCTGACTTCCTCATTGCACGAGAGGATACGTAGGCATAACTTAACAGTTATCGAACAAAAGTCTCTGTATATTCCCCCTCTTCCAGCATCATTCTCTTAGCCTCATTATCATGAGCAATTCATTCTCATTCTTACACTGACACATCATTTATCACACTTCACACTTCTGCTACACTGACACCTGTACATTCTTTTCCAGCTATTTTATACACAGATTGCACTGACACTACCCCTTTAAAACACAAATCTTTTAAGCGTGGATCCCGTCGAGTACGGCGGACAATCTGGGTGCTAATACCTTCCCAGGTTGTAACCAACCCCCTTTCTCAGTCTCTCTGGTTCGCAACCGTCTTATCCATGTCTTTCTAGGTCTATGCAGCATTGCCTTTCCTCCGGGATAAAAATGCCTAGCTGGCGACTCTTTTCATCTCCAGTGAGTTCACTGCTGTGTGTTCTCATTGTCCCTCTCGCCGACCGTTCGCGTCTGTACCTTTATTTGGGCCTTTCCCATTTATCGGGAGCGACAGCTTGGCGACTCTGCTGGGGACCCTTATTCTGCAACCAGGGCTTCTGGTTCTTTTTGTGGGTTCCTCCTAGCGCTTGATTGATTTGTGTTTACTGGGGTGTTATGTGCTTATTTGTGTTTGTATATTTGTATTTATTTTTGCTTTATGTACAGTTGTTTACTGCTTCCTTTATAGCTTTGCATTATATCATATTGTCATACTGTGCTGCTGGCTGGATCTGTTTGTTGCTTTGGTGGGTGGGTGTTTTATTGAGAGTTGAGGTCCTATACCGGGGACCTGAGTGACACCTAGGCTAGAGTGGTTCATATTCTTTCCCATTCCATCTCGGTCTGGTGCGGGAATATGAAACACGGTTCAGATATGGGTTTCTTCTTGAGAACTCTGTGTTGCAGATTTCCTGCAATGCTAGGGCTATCTGGGAAGCCTGCTAAGTCTGGATGACCTTTAGTATTGACCTTCAGAAACTGAGGTGAATTAGAGGAGGAACTTTTATGGTTATTGTAAACACTGTACCTCCGGGTTAGAAGTGTTTACACTTTTCATAACTGATCCAAGTCTGAGGATCCTTGTTTTAGAACATCACCTGTGAGGGGGTTGGGCTGTTTACAGGTTTGCAGGTACCCTTGACCTCAACATACCCTGTTACTTTGTTTGATTAAGAGTACTCCATGTTGGAACAGTTCTTGTGATTCTAAACCCTGGACATGTGACTCTTTATTTGAGTCCCCCACCTTGGTTACTGGACTTATAGACCTCCATCCGGATTTTTTGAACATACCTGGACTCATATCAGAGCACTTGATCAGATCCAGCTCAGTCACAAACCCTTGCATATCATTTGCATACATAATCATTGCATCATTTTGACATTTGCTTATTTGTGTTTCAGGGTATCCATCCTTCATTTTTGGCTTGGTTTTGACCCCATCATCAGTATAGACCTACCTTCATCAGCATCTACTTCAGTTATCAGCTACCTGTTTCAGTCACCTGTACCAGCCAGTCAGTGGCCCATTGTCAGTGTTATCATCAGCACCTGTCTCAACTCTTCTTCACCAACATGGCACCTAAAAAGAGCAACATCTCCTACCACTTCTTTCAGCCTGAGCTAGCTGACATCAGGAGGATTCAGACCCTGATTACTCCAGACTATATACCACTGTTCAGGGAACACTATGGAGACATACTTGATGTGGTTATAGATTTGGACCCTTCACAGAGGAGCCTGATTCATACTTGCCTTCAGTTTTATGATCCCCCACTAAGGTGTTTCACTTTTCAGGATTTTCAGTTGGGCCCTTTATTGGAAGAATACTCATCATTGGTTGGTATACCTATCAGGGGTGGAGTCCCTTTCAACCCTGAGATGGTCTTTCCTGGTAATGAAGAAGTAGCAAAGGCATTGCATCTGGAACCAGTCCTGATTGGGCAGCATATGACTACTAAGGCTGGAATCTCTGGCTTGCACCTGGATTTCTTGATCTCTCAGGCTACTTTGAAGGCTTCTTTGGGAGAGTGGAAAGCAGTCTGTGCTTTATTGGCCCTGAGCATATATGGGATCATATTATTTGCAGATGAGCCTAGATTCATTAGCAAGAATGCAATCCACCTTTTCATCCTGAGGAACCCAGTGCCCACTCTATTGGGGGATTTTTACTACTCAGTGCACCAGAAGAATGAAAAGCAGAGGGGAAGATTAGTGAGGTGTTGTGCTCCTTTGTTCCATACTTGGCTTCTCAAGCATTTGCCCAAGACAGATGCATTTTTGAATCCTCATCAGCAGAAAAACTGGGCTAGAAGACTTACTGCTCTGACATCAGCTGATATCAGGTGGTGCACTCAAAGCACAAAGGGCAGGGATATCATCACCAGTTGTGGGCATTTTCCCAATGTACCCCTGATAGGAGTTAAGGGTTGCATTAATTACAACCCTCTGCTGTTCAAAAGACAACTAGGCTATGCACTGGTCCACACTCCTAAGGCACAAGACTTGGCTGAGACTCTTTACTGTGAGAACAAGCCCAATCTAGCCATTGTCAGGCAGGCAGCCTGGGCCTGGGACAATGTTCAAACTAAAGGAGTGACCATTCTGGGGAAGTGCAACAACGTGGCATCAGCACAGTACTATGAGTGGTCCCACGCCAGGGCTCAATTTTCTGGGATGCCCTTTACCATGGAAGATATGCCTGGGTCATCCTCAGCACCACCTCCTGCCACTGTCAGCTTAGAGGAGTTTGAGAGCTTGAAAGAGAGAAATGAGAAGTTGACTCAGGCTTTGCAGAAGACCCTCTGGGAAAGGAGTGATGGTAGGTTGGATATTGAGAGGTTAGAGAAGCTGAGAGTAGAGCATCTGGCTAAAATTGAGAAGTCTGAGGATTACATCAAGAAGTCTAGGGCTGGAGAACAGATTCTGAAGAATGCTTGCAAGGAAGCCCAGTTCCAGAAAGCCAGGACAGACTTGTATCTGAAGGAGAGTCAAGCTAGGTGGGTCAGGATCACCGAAGCTCGTACTCTGGAGGATAAGAGGGTCCAAGACAAGATAGAGCAGCTGGAAGCTAGTGCAAAAGAGCAGCAGGAAGCCCTGGCAGCAGCCCAGAGGGAGATCTCAGAGCTAAAGATCAGAGCTGAAGTGAAGAGGTCAAAAGACCAGAGTCAACACAAGAAGCTAACTGCAGCTGTTACTACCCGGAACCTCCTTATCAGGAATCTCACGGAGCATCCAGCTGATCCTGTGACTGAAGCACTCCTCAAGGAAGTTCAGGAGGATGAGTTTGGTCTTGGTGTTTGACCTTTTGCTTGTTGTTGCTTTCATTCCATGTACTTTTATTTTCTTGTAATGTATTTTGACCCCTCAGAGGGCTTGTATTTGTAAACAAACTATGCACCATTTGCCTTTTGTAATATATGTATCAGTTTGTTCCATCCGAGTTTACTTCAAAAGCAACATCAACAGCATCTTCAAGGGTCTGGAAGGGTCAAAACTGAATGCCAAACCGGATACCTTGAAAACAAATAAGCATACTGCATTGCATGCTAACCTTTTGTTTTGTTTTGCAGGCTTTTGTTCCATTGTTGCTAACTCTGTTGTGATGTTCAGGAATTATTGCTCGACGGCGGGTATTTCCACTCAACCGTCCACACCGATATCCAACCCGTAACAACCTTCCGGGCATACAAATGGATCAGGTACAACAGGACCTTGCAGAGGTCAGAAACCAAATGGCAAACGAAAGATTGGAAATGAGAACTCAGATGACGCAGTTTATGGAAGTGATGAACAACATGGCTCAGAGCCAAGAAAGATTGAGAGCAATGGTGGAAAGGCAAAATCAAGAAGATCCCCATATAGGGACTGCTGGCACAAGCAACAATGAGAGGGTCCAACCTCATGTCAACCCCCCGGTATTTGGACCCCACCTTCATCCAGAGGTCAACATCCCTGCTAATGTTCAAGGGACCGCCACTGCAGGCAGAGTGCTGCAAGAAGACCCCCAGGAGGATCAGTTCACAGTAATGGGTGCTGGGGAGGAAGCTTATGACAGAAGGCTGGATGAGATAGCTGAGAAATTAAGATCCTTGGAGTCTCAAAACTCTTTGGGTTTCGATGTTATGGACATGGGCTTGGTAGACGGGGTCAGGATTCCCCATAAGTTTAAACCTCCTTGTTTTGAGAAATACAACGGGACTTCCTGCCCACGGACCCACTTACAATCATTTCTGGGGAGGTTGAAAGCATATACCGTGGACGAGAAGCTATGGATGTTTTATTTCGAGGATAGTTTGACTGGAGCGTCAAGGGAATGGTACTCCCATCTGACTAGAGCGACCATCAGGTGTTGGAAAGACTTGGCAGAGGCCTTCATCAGACAATACCAGTACAATTTGTATATGGCGCCCAACAAGACCCTCCTAATGGGAATGTCACAATCGTCTAGAGAAAGTTTCCGAGAGTATGCCCAGAGATGGAGGCAATTGGCTGCTGCTTTCCAACCACCTATGTTAGAGAGGGAGATGGCAGATATGTTTATGAATACCCTCCAGGGAACATACATTGACAGGCTGGCTGCTTTCTCTTCTACCAGCTTTGCAGATGTCGTTATAGCTGGAGAGAGAATTGAAAGCCTGTTAAAGATGGGCAAGATTTCTGACAACGGCGCTAGCTCATCCAGCAACACAAGGAAGCCTTTTGCCGGCCCAAGAAGAGCTGGTGAGACCAATGCTATCCACACCAACAGGGGCAGACCCCAATATGTTCATAGGTCTGTGGCAGCGGTCACCATTCCCGCTCCAGCTCATCCACAACCAACTTATCAACCACCGCAACAAAATTATCAGCAACAACCTCAGTACCAGCAACAAGCTCAGTATCCTCCGAGAAACTACAACAACACCAACAACAACAATCAGCAAAGACCATTCCAACAGAGACCTTCTCAGGCCAATAGGGTGATCGATCCGATCCCTATGCCCTATGCAACATTATTGCCACAACTCCTGAAACTCAACCTAGTTGAGCTAAGGACGTTGGCACCTCCAGATCCTAATAGTCTACCCAGAAATTATGACTCCAACGCCAGATGTGCTTTTCATTCAAATGCACCTGGCCACAGTACAGAAAAGTGCAGAGCTTTGCACATGAAGGTACAAGACTTGGTAGACTCTAAGGCTCTGAATTTTGCACCACCACCGAATGTTAATAAGAACCCTATGCCAAACCACGGAGGTCCCATAATCAATGCTATTGAAGAAGACAAGCCGTCTTACTTGATAACCAGTGTGGGTCAGATTCGGACACCGTTGGTAGAGATCAAAGCTCAACTCCTTGAATGTCAAATGTTCCCAGGATGTGAGCTAGGGTGTGCTTATTGCAACATTTCAGTGAATGGTTGTGATAATTTGAGAAATGGCATAGATGGTCTCATCCAGGGCGGTCTGCTTCAAATTACAACATCAATTCCAACAAATCCAGCAATCCCATCAGCAACAATTCCAGTATCTCCTACAACTGCAACAACCATTGTTACCGACAACTCTTCGGCTTCATCAACAAATGTTTCATCTGTCATCTCAACTGACCAAATATCAACAAACTTTCCTTCTACAACTTCAACACCACTTTATTTTGAAACTCCTACAACAACAACACTCATCCTTCCAACAATGTCTCCTACAACATCAGCAGCAAACAATGAAGATGTCTCCACCGTTACAATTTATTTTGATCCTGAGAATGATTCTGCCTACAACTCACAAAGTGCTACTCCCATCAGAGCACCAGTCACGATATACTACGATCCACAGACTATCACATTCCCTTCTGCAGCTGCCATCAGTCCAGTCACCATCACGGTGCCTGGGCCAGTACCTTATGAAAGCAGTAATGCCATCCCCTGGCATTACGGCTCTGATCTATACTTCGGAGGACAGAAAATCACCCTTGAATCATCAACCCCTGCACCACAGATAGACAATGTGGGAGGAGGCGGAGGCTTCACTCGAAGCGGACGTCTCTTCGCCCCACAAATTCAAAGACCCACTGCCGAAGCAGAAGCTGCTGCCAAGGCAAAAGGGAAAAGCTTGGTACAGGAAGAGCAGGTTGTTAAGGAAGCTCTGAAAACACCCTTTGATCAAGAAGTTGATGAGTTCATGAGAATCATCAAGAAAAGTGATTACAAAATAGTGGATCAACTTCACCAGACGCCTTCCAAGATCTCAATCCTATCATTGCTTATGTGCTCCGAGGCCCATCGGAATGCACTACTAAAAGTCTTGCACGCAGCTTATGTGCCTGAAGAGATCACCGTCAATCAATTGGAAGCTGTGGTTGGAAATGTTAATGCTAGTCATGGACTAGGGTTCACCAACACTGATTTGACCACGGAAGGCCGCAATCATAACAAGGCTTTGCACATTACCATGGAATGTAAAGGTGCAGTCCTTTCTCATGTGTTGGTAGACACGGGGTCATCCCTCAATGTCTTACCTAAAAAAGCCCTTGTGAAGCTAGAGTATGACGGATTGGCATTGCGTCCCAGCAACCTGGTAGTGAGAGCCTTTGACGGTTCTAAGAGATCAGTTCTGGGGGAAATTGAGTTGCCTATAACGATTGGCCCACAAACTTTCAAAATGACCTTCTACGTGATGGACATTCAGCCTGCCTACAGCTGTTTGTTGGGAAGACCATGGATTCATGCCGCTGGCGCAGTTACGTCTACCCTTCACCAGAAGTTAAAATTCGAGTGGGAGGGCCAAGTCGTTACTATTTGTGGAGAGGAAGATATTTTTGTTAGCCATCTGGCTACCTACAAATACATTGAGATGGATGGGGAGATCCACGAAACTATGAGTCAAGGGTTTGAGGCCTTGAACATAAATGAAACATCTGCTGTACCTGGAACCTCAATGACATCTTATCAACAAGCCCGGAAGGTTGTTGAAGAAGGGACTGCCCAAGGCTGGGGCAAATTGTTACCTGTGGAGAAGAAAGAGGATAGATTTGGGTTGGGTTACAAACCAACTCAACAAGATCAAGCAGAGGCTGCTAAGGAGCCCAACTTTGTTAGTGGGGGGATGCTCACCCCCGATGCTGTCAACAATTTGGAAGACGAAGATGAAAGCGACCGCAACCTGGAGAGTTGGATCCGTCCAAAGGTCCCGGGGAGCAGTATCTCGAACTGGTCTTCGCAGGAAATTATAAGAGTTACTCATGCAGAGTAATTATTATTTCCTGTATTTTATAGCATGCATCAAAGTATTGCATCTTGCCCAAGATGACAAGACTCATTTTGTAATCGGGCCATCTGTACTTTTTTGTGCAACAAGATTAATCAATGAAATATCAGACATCTTTTTGCAAATGAGTCTTTTCTCTTTTCCGTTCACTATTTTTCCATTTTTCTTTTTGTACAAAAAATAAATGGCAGTGTTTTCAAAATGACAACTTTATTTCACTTTTCTAAACAAGATTAAAATCAAATCACTAAAATGAACAAACTGAACCCTTGCAGAGTGTGCCTTCCAGACAGCACCGACAACAGCACGGCTATGACTTCGTATGACTCTGACAATCCAATCAATCAAGCTGATGAAGGGGTTGAAGAAGAATATGAGCTTCCTGAAGAGCTAGCCAGGTTGTTAAGACAAGAGGAAAAGGTTATTACTCCTCACCAGGAGGAGGTTGAAACGATCAATCTTGGTACAGATGAAGACGTGAAAGAAGTTAAAATCGGGGCCTGCTTGCAAGACTCAGTGAAGAGACAACTGATTAACCTGCTTCAAGAGTATGTGGACGTGTTTGCTTGGTCTTATCAAGATATGCCAGGGTTAGACACCGACATTGTTGTGCACAAGCTGCCTTTGAGAGAAGAATGCCCACCGGTCAAACAGAAACTGCGCCGTACTCGCCCGGACATGGCAATGAAAATCAAGGAAGAGGTACAAAAGCAGTGGGACGCCGGGTTCCTTGCTGTGACTAGCTATCCACCGTGGGTTGCTAATATAGTACCTGTGCCTAAGAAAGACGGCAAAGTAAGAATGTGTGTTGACTACCGGGATCTGAACAGAGCTAGCCCAAAAGATGATTTCCCTTTACCTCACATTGATGTATTGGTGGATAATACGGCTCAGTTCTCGGTATTTTCCTTCATGGATGGATTTTCAGGGTACAATCAGATCAAGATGTCACCTGAAGACATGGAGAAGACAACCTTCATCACACCCTGGGGCACGTTCTGTTACAAGGTAATGCCATTTGGGCTCAAGAATGCCGGTGCGACGTATCAACGGGCTATGGTAACATTATTCCACGATATGATCCATAAAGAAATCGAATGTTATGTGGATGACATGATTGCCAAGTCCCTCACTGAAGAAGACCACCTGGTAAATCTGCTAAAGCTATTCAAGCGTCTGAGGAAGTACCAACTGAAGTTGAACCCCAACAAATGCACATTCGGGGTGCGATCCGGTAAGCTGCTGGGATTTATTGTAAGCGAGAAAGGGATTGAAGTTGACCCTGATAAAGTCAAAGCTATTCAAGAGATGCCTGCACCGAAGACAGAGAAAGAAGTTTGAGGGTTCTTAGGTCGATTGAACTACATCTCAAGGTTCATATCTCACCTTACAGCAACCTGTGAACCCTTGTTCAAGTTATTGAGAAAGGAGCAAACGGTCAGGTGGAACGAAGACTGTCAGAAGGCTTTTGACAAGATCAAAGAATACTTACAAGAACCTCCAATACTTATGCCTCCAGTTGAAGGAAGACCTTTGATCATGTACTTAACAGTATTAGAAGAGTCAATGGGGTGTGTGCTGGGCCAGCATGACGAGTCTGGTCGAAAAGAGTATGCAATATACTACCTAAGCAAAAAGTTTACCGACTGTGAACAACGTTATTCACTGCTCGAGAAAACTTGCTGTGCTTTAGCGTGGGCTGCTCGCCGACTGAGACAGTATATGTTGACCCACACTACCTTGTTGATCTCAAAGATGGACCCAGTCAAGTACATATTTGAGAAGCCAGCCCTTACCGGACGGGTTGCAAGATGGCAAATGATCCTCACAGAATATGACATCCAATACACATCTCAGAAAGCCATCAAGGGCATTGTATTGTCTGAATATCTTGCTGAGCAACCCATTGATGATTACCAACCTATGAGATTTGACTTCCCTAATAAAGACATCATGTTCATAAAAGCAAAAGATCATGAAGAGCCTGTTCATACTGAAGGGCCTAACCCGGAAGAAGAATGGACTATGATGTTTGATGGGGCTGTTAATATGAATGGTCGTGGTGTTGGTGCAGTACTCATTACACCTAAGGGAGTTCACATGCCTTTCTCGGCAAAACTCACTTTCAACTGCACTAACAACGAAGCTGAATACGAAGCTTGCATTATGGGTCTTGAGGAAGCCATTGACCTCAGGATCAAGACATTGACCGTATTCGGAGATTCAGCTCTGGTAATCAATCAAACCAACGGCAAATGGTACACCCACCAGGATCATCTGATACCTTACAGGGATTATACAAGGAGGTTATTGACTTTCTTTACAACAGTCAAGCTTGAGTATATCCCTCGGGACGAGAATCAGTTCGCAGATGCTCTGGCTACCATTTCATCCATGATCAAAGTTCAGACTGCCAACTTTGTACCTCAAATCTCAGTGTCCAGACTTGACAGGCCAGCATATGTATTTGCAGCAGATGTTGTCAAAGACGATAAGCCTTGGTTCTATGACATTAAGTGCTTCTTGGAGGGTCAAGCATACCCACCTGGGGCATCTTCCAATGATAAGAAGACTTTGAGAAGGCTTGCTGGTAGTTTCTTTCTGAACACTGATGGTTCCCTGTACAAAAGGAACTTTGATATGGTACTCCTCAGATGCGTTGATAAGGCAGAAGCAGACTTGTTGACGCATGAAGTGCACGAAGGATCCTTTGGTACCCATGCGGGAGGGCATGCCATGGCTAAGAAGTTGCTAAGATCAGGCTATTACTGGATCACAATGGATGCCGACTGTTGTGCCTACGCCAGAAAATGCCATAAATGCCAGATTTATGCAGATAAAGTGCATGTGCCTCCCAATCCTTTGAATGTGATGTCTTCGCCTTGGCCCTTTGCTATGTGGGGCATCGACATGATTGGTAAGATTGAGCCGACTGCGTCAAACGGCCACAGATTCATCCTGGTCGCCATTGACTATTTCACCAAGTGGGTCGAAGCAGCGTCTTATGCAAACGTTACAAGACAAGTAGTAGCCAGATTTCTGAAAAGGGATATCATCTGTCGGTACGGAGTTCCCGAGCGAATCATTACTGATAATGGTTCCAATCTAAACAACAAAATGATGGCAGAGCTGTGCCGGGACTTCAAGATTCAGCATCACAATTCTTCTCCTTACAGGCCAAAGATGAACGGCGCTGTTGAGGCAGCAAATAAGAATATCAAGAAGATTGTGCAGAAGATGGTAATCACCTACAAGGACTGGCATGAGATGCTACCATTTGCCTTACATGGGTACCGAACGTCAATCAAGACATCCACTGGGGCAACACCGTATCAACTTGTGTATGGTATGGAAGCAGTCCTACCGGTTGAAGTTGAATTACCCTCTCTACGGGTATTGATGGATGTTAAGCTGAACGAAGCAGAATGGGTCAGGTCCCGATACGAACAACTGAGTCTGATTGAAGAGAAAAGATTGGCCGCAATCTGCCATGGGCAGTTATATCAGAAGAGAATGAAGAAAGCCTTCGATCAGAAAGTCAGGCACCGAGAGTACCAAGTAGGAGATCTTGTGCTGAAAAGAATCCTTCCTCCTCATACAGACCACAGGGGCAAGTGGACTCCAAACTATGAAGGACCATTTGTGGTAAAGAAAGTTTTCTCTGGTGGAGCACTGATGCTCAACACCATGGATGGTGAGGATTTCCCGTCCCCTGTGAATTCAGACGCAGTTAAAAAATACTTCGCATAAAATGACCCGCTGGACATAAAAACAGAATGTAAGTCCAGGCAAAAATAGGGCATCCCGGCGAGTCAAAAACAGAATAAAAGGCTCGGGCAAAAATAAGGGAAAATAAACAAAAAAAACGTACACCCGCTGAGTTGAAAAGCCGCATTGGACAACTCAGGCAAAAATGGGTATCCCGATGGATTGAAAACCCAAAAGGGCGATCCATGCAAAATAAGGGAATGAGCGAACAACTGCATTTTGAATTCGTCTGTATCGTTTACAACTTGGTAAGCTTCGAAAGGATCAAGCTTCAATCAGAATCAGCATTCTTCAGAAAGCAAGATGAGAAGAACGTCAAAAGTCATACGGGTCATAGTAAAGAGGAAGCTCCTTAAAGCGTCATCAACATTGCCAGCATTTTGTTTCTCAATTTGTAACGATCTCCTCATTTCAGGGGATTTGTTTCTTCGACTGTATCTCGCCAATTCAGGGCATATGAATTAATAAAATCAGATTTTCAGTCCTGTCTCGTCTTGTACATTTTCTATTTTTGCGAAAAATGTCTGATGTCTTAAGAGAAAATTGATTGCATAAAATACAGATGTTTATCTTCAAAAATAAAAACACGTGCTTGCAGGAAATATACTTACTCTCAGAGGTGTCCAAACTCCCATGACGGAATCCAGTAAGGGATACCTCGGGATTACTTGTGCGTCTCCCTATCTTTGCAGGATTGCAGGTATCCAGAACGTAACTTGGGGCATGTAAGCTTCATCCCAGCAAGCTGACAAATTGACACTCAGCCTTAGCACCCAAAGTGTCTTCTCCCCAGCTGATTTGCCCCTTATTACTTCTCCCCATCAGAGTTTGCCAGGCATCACTTCTCCAACAGGGCGGTACCAGAAGGCGCCCATATCCCCGGCTGAGTCAAGAATCCACCTCAACAGAATTTCTAGGGAGGTCTTTCAGTGATCTCTCTTTCTCCCCAGCCGAGTTGCCATTTCATCCTCAGCCGAGTACAAAAGTCAGGGAACTATCTCCCCACAAAGCTTCGGCCTCTATCCAGAAGAGCAACGCATGAAGGATCACAACAGAGTGAAGAAAGCTTCTTCAAACCCCAGCTGGGTCCCCTCATTACCGAGATAGGTCTATCATTGACCCATATCCCCAAGCAGATATCATCTCATCAGGTCTGCCAATGATCTCACCCCCAGCTGGGATGTCCATTTCAAACAGATCGGCCAGAGATCCTCGCAGTATCGGGGTCCGAATCCCGGTTTGGCACCTTTTGCATAATCATGGCATTCGCATCATATTCACCCGCAAAGCGTAGCATTCCGTCTAACACGGAGCATTACGGCAAAAATCAAACATATAGCATAATCATAAGCCATGTTTTGAATTAACACTTGTGAATAATGACATCTCAACAATATACAGAATACTTCTCCCAAATCCCCAGCGGAGATTCCCCAGCAAAATCAGTTGCCTCACATTCACAAACACCAGTATATACTCTCTTTGGCACCCGTCCGTGTCAATACTCCCCAGTAAGGTCACCTAAACACTCTGTGCAAACAGTACCACTCGTATTACAGATACTTTTTGACACCTGTCTGTGTCATAACCCCAAAGACGTCCTCTTTGCACTCACATATACTTACATATGATAATCCTTTGGCACCCGTCCGTGTCATATCCCCAGCGCAGTCGTCTACACTTTGTATATCAAATACTTGTTCATATCACACACTTCTCCTTTTGACACTCGTCCGTGTCACTCTCCCCAGCAGTTAAACACTCATCTATACACCACTCACACTTATACAGATACTCGTCCGTATCTTGTATACACCATTTATATCCCCGCAGATTCAGCACTAGTTCATGTTCTCTGTTAACCAGTTGGTACTCGTCCGTACCATCATCTCAGAACATGTGTCAAGCGTTTGTTTCTACTTGATACTCGTCTGTATCATAGTCTTAAGGATGCTCGTCCGCATCTTTAATCCATACACCGTGTCAAACACTCTTGTCTTCTTGAATATAGACACTCGTCCGTGTCTACTATTCCCCAGAAGAGTCCACTCAGATTCAACACTCGTCCGTGTTCTTTGTTAACCAGTTGATACTCGTTCGTATCATCATCTCTGAACACGTGTCAGTATTTGTTTCTACTCGATACTCGTCCGTATCATGGCCTTAGGGGTGCTCGTCCGCATCTTTAATCTATACACAAATATCTAAACACTTATACCTTTTGTTCCTTGGATGTAAACATTCGTCCGTGTTTGCTACTCCCCAGGAGATCGCCAACAAGGAAAATTTTCTTTTTTTATCTGACACTCGTCCTGTGTCATGATAAACCCTGAGAGCAGCCGTACCCTGCTAGGTGGTCGTCCTCCACCTCTTGATGGTCGTCCTCCATCATGCTCATCCGATGGCCGTCCCCATCGTTGATATTTAGCAGCCGTCCCCTGCTAGGTGGTCGTCCTCCACCTCTTGATGATCGTCCTTCATCATTTTATCCAATGGCCGTCCCCATTGTTGATATTTGGTTATCTGACATTCGTCCTATGTCATGATAAACCTCGAGAGCAGCCGTCCCCTGCTAGGTGGTCGTCCTCCGCCTCTTGATGGTCGTCCTCCATCATGCTCATCCGATGGCCGTCCCCATCGTTGACCTTTTATCCGGCATTCGTCCTATGTCGTGATATTTTCGGCAGCCGTACCCTGCCAGGTGGTCGTCCTCCACCTTAGATGACCGTCCCTCATCTTAACCCAACAGAGCAGCCGTCCCCTGCTAGGTGATCGTCCTTCACCTTTGATGATCGTACCTCATCATCTGTTTATTTCATTTATTCTTTAACCCGATGGCCGTCCCCATCGTGGTCCCTTTTCTTTTTAACCCGATGGCCGTCCCCATCGTTGGTTACTTTACTTTTTTGAACTTGATGGCCGTCCCCGTCATGTTTCTTTGATCCCCAGAAAATTTTGCAGCTTTATCTTGATGGTCGTCCCCATCATAATTCTTTTATCCCCAGCATGTCGGCCGTCCCCGTCATTGCTCTTTACCCAGCAGTCGTCCTCTGCTCGACGGTCGTCCTCCGTCGCCCACGCTTTACAATATACTTTATTTTCTTTTACAATCTATATCCCTTTTCTTCTTCATTCTGTGAGTGCAAATTTTGGATTGTCTTTGGTATTCAACCACAAGTTATCTTGTTTGCCTGTTAAGCCTTTGCTTACAACCTGCACAGCTAACTCATGTTTGAATAGGGGCAGCTGTAAACACCCCAAATTTGCCCTCACCCATTCACACCATGGCTTGTGATCATTTCATATGCATAAACACAATCATAACATCTCATACCACAATTTTGAGTCTTTGCATTGGTGCTAAGTCATCTGCATCTAGGGTTTGTGATCTGAGCAATCCAAGAGCTTCTTGAGCCACTCCAAAGGTCATCAATCACTTCAAAGGGGTCTATATGTGTTCAAGCATCATATTATATCTTCTCAAAGTCAAGAATGCCAAAGAATCACAAGAACTGGGTTTGGTATGGAAGCAGAGCCAGGCTTGACTGCACAGATGACCTGAAATTAGGGTTTTGGTTTCAGAGGCCATAACTTCAAATTTTTTGGTCATTCTTGTTTCTATTGGTCTCTATATGGTATAGGGAGTGTGCATATCAATTTTCATGAAGAAATTCCATGGGGAAGTCATCTGATCAAAGGTTGACTTTCTGGACAAGTCAGTGCAAAATAAGGGCATCTGAGGCCCCCAATGACCCAACCAAGGGGTGATCTTCATCATTTTAAGTGTATATGATCTTTATTTGATCATGGAAGAAGTTTGAAGTTCACCAAAATTCAAGAATTTGAAGTTTTGCAAAGTTGACTTTTTTGGGCAAGGTTGACTTTTAATGAAATGTCATTTTATGCAACTTTTTCAACTCTCACTTTTTGATCCAAAAATGCTTCAAATGGAAAAACTTTGGTCATGAAAGTTGTAGATTGGATCTTTCCCTTTTCAAAAAGTACAAGAACATGACCTAATTCATTTTGGATCAAAAGTTATGGTGCATCAAAGTTGGCTAAAATCATTAAATTTTAAGTTATGCACCAAATGAGAAATTTGCAAAATCTTGTACCAAAGGCATTTGTGACTTCTAAATTGATATCAAACCATGACACAAGCATCATACAAGTCCTAAAGTTCAGATTGAACCAAAAAGATCACATGTTTTATGGTGTTTAGAACAAGATTTTTCCATGAGAACTAGAAGGAACCAAGTTGCAAAAACCATCATAACACTTCATCCACTTGGTGCCTAGCCTGCTGACCAATCCTAGCCTTTCTCCCTCACCTTGTTGCGCAGCCCACACCTTTTGTACTTGGCTGGAACATGACCCATGCCTCTCTTACAAGAAGTTGACATTTTGGCAAAAGCTACTACACCTATCAAGAAAGGGCAGGTCACATCCTCTGACCAATCAGCATTGTTTATACAAACAAATGGCAAGCCAAACAACATAACACAAGAGCCTGAAACCAGCAAGAACATCACTTCCTCATTTTCACTCTCAAGAGCAAAACCCTTCGAAACTCAGCATACAAGCCACAAACACATAAACAAACTTCACAGACCTTCTCAACTTATCATCCTGATCACAAAGAACCCCTCACCATTGCCTGAAACAGCCTGAATCCAAAACACGATTCCCACCTGAGCTTGAACAGAACTTGTTCAAAATCTCAAACCAGCCAACATAAACTCTTGCTAAGCATTCAGACATCATCAAGGGACCAAAGTGGGTGGTTTGCATCAAAGGAAGAGGTCAGAAAGTTGCAGAACTGAAAGCTTCAAAACTCAGGTAGCTCAAGAACTTTTTTTTCCAGAAATGAATTTTTAAGTTCTCAATAGCTTCTGCATGCTTCCCTGATCATGAATATGTCATTGGTTTTGAAAATGGTGAGGAAATGAGAGTTTAATCATGTTCTGAAAATTTTGCCCTAGAAACTATTTTGATTCGATTCCCTCTGATTACGAATGATAAATGATGTTTGAGTGAGGGGTTTGATTCGTTTTAGGGTGGGGATGATTTCTGGATAGTTAGTTTTCATTTTCGTAACGTGTAGAATGATTTAGCATTTTGATTCGCCGGAGAAGATGACCGGAACCACTGTTCCGGTCATCTGAAAGTAATTAGGGTTTGCTTAATTAGGGCTAAGTGTAATTAAGTCAGTTTGAATGTGAGCCGTCCAAACCCGCGCGCAGTCAACTCCCGCCCTTGCCAGTTTGAATTTCGTCCATTGGATCTGATTACTTTCTATTTTTCAGTTTAAAAGTCATTTTATTTTCATATTATTTCATTTGTTTTCCATAATTTATTTAAAATAGCAAAAATACATTAAAAAATCTGAAATTTTTTGTACAAGTTATTATTTAATTTCAGAACACAAAAATATTTTTATTTTCATTTTTAGCATTAAAAAAAGTATTTTTAAATATTTAAAAGTTTCTTTTTAATTAATTAATGAGAATTAATTAACTAAAAATACTTTTAGGTATTTAAAAATCACCAAAAAATTCATGAAACATTTAAAACCATTTAGAAACATTGTCCAACCCTCAAACCAAATTTATTTTTTGATCTTGATCCATTTTGAGAATTTTCCATGGAATTAAAATCATTTTGATGCATTATTTTGATCCAAACTTCCAAAAATCATTTCTGCCTAACCCTAAAGAGTTGGACCTTGATTCTTTTTGCATTGCATTGTGTTTAGCATGTAGTTTGTGAGATTAAATGGCCATGATTTGATCTTTCATTTTCAATTTGTTTGATAATTTTCTTGTTAAGGAACCCTAAAACCCTAGAAAACTTAGAAAAATCATATCTTGAATTAGGTTAAGAGTTGAGACCTCTCCTTTGGGCAGTGAGTTAGTATAGATTTAGGGACCCTTTGAGTGCATTTTCAATTTTTTGTAATGTTGTTTGCTTCTGATTTTGGTTTTTGTTTGATGCTTTGATCATAAACCCTAATTTGGGCTTCCACATGCATCCATTTTGCATTTGCTTGCATAGCTTGACTTGCCATGATATTTTATGCATCCATGTGATTCATTTAACATCATAAGACATATTGAAAGCATGTTTGATCATTGCATCTTTCATTTGCCATGTTGTATGCCATATGCATCTCATAACTTTTCATGTATGTTCATGTGTCTTAACTTGCTTCATTTGCATCCATTAGTTCATATGATCATCCTCATGTCTTGATTCATGTTCGTAGCATCTCATAGCATTATTAACATCATTTATGTGCTTCTGGTTTGGTTTTTCATCATACCATTTCATCTCATTTTGCATTGTATTGCATTTTCTTTTCTAACATTTCAGGTGGTAAGTGACTTTGAGAAGTGAATTTGCCTTCACTTCTCATAACTTCTCTTCATCTCATTTATGCATCCTTGCTGCATTTTTGTTTGTGTTTGAGTTTGAGCTAGCTCATTCTTTTTCTCCTTATTTTCTTTCTTCAAGTGACTTGACTTCTTAAGTGAAGCAAGTTACTTTGCTTCTCCTGATCCTTTCATCTGCTTCCTGGTGGTTCCATTGAAGACTTCTCTTATAAACCTCACAAACCTTAGGAACAACCAAGCATGACAATGATTAGGGTTTTGTTTAGTCCCACCACTTAGTTTTACCTTTGTGTCTCTTTGAGTCTTCTCTTCTCACCTCATAATAAGGGACTAAACCCTAAAGGCTTTAAGGCTTTGTGATTAAGTTTATGCCTGCATCCTTCTATTAGGATGGAGTGTATAACTTTAATCCTAAGTGTTAAATCCTTAATGTGTTTAACTCCTTTAATCAATCCATCTTAATAATCATCAAGACATCAAGCTTGTAACTTGGGCCTTGCATTAGGGTTCTAATTCTTCCTTAATTGGTTAAGAAGGACTAACCCTAGTGTTAATGGACAAGTCCCCCTCAAGTTGTCTTACAAATCATAAAACTCACTTCTTCATCATATCCTTAAATAAAATCAACTTAATAAAGGCATTGTTTTGTCATGAGTTTAATCCCTAATCATGGGTTAAGTTGAGGAGCTTTCCTCAGCTTAAACACTCTCATCTATTATCCTTCTTTTAGGATGGTGTAATGAGTCTGTTTAATCCTTGATTATGGCTTAACCTCATTACTTAACACTAAACAAAAACATCAAAAACATCTAAATAATCACAAGTAGGTTAATGATCTTAATCCTACACCATGGGGATTAAGTGTGAGAATCTGACTTCACACTTAAAGTATTCTCATTACCCCTAATCAGAGGGAAGATGTGATGAGTTTACTAACTTATTGGTTTAGGCTTAAGCTCATTAACTTACGACAAACTTTCAAAAGCAATAAAAGACTGAAAACACAAAAACAGACAATAATCGTCTCCTCCGGGATTCTTTTCTCATCTCATTCACTCTCAAACGAGAACTTGCTTCTTCCGTCTAATGCAAGACAGTTTGCACCTGAGCCAGACAGGTCATACACTTGAGCATGGACAAGTAAGCAGTTCACAAGTCAATTCATCTTTCAGTCTCTTTGGGTCGAACTACGATGTTCTGACTTCCTCATTGCACGAGAGGATACGTAGGCATAACTTAACAGTTATCGAACAAAAGTCTCTGTATATTCCCCCTCTTCCAGCATCATTCTCTTAGCCTCATTATCATGAGCAATTCATTATCATTCTTACACTGACACATCATTTATCACACTTCACACTTCTGCTACACTGACACCTGTACATTCTTTTCCAACTATTTTATACACAGATTGCACTGACACTACCCCTTTAAAACACAAATCTTTTAAGCGTGGATCCCGTCGAGTACGGCGGACAATCTGGGTGCTAATACCTTCCCAGGTTGTAACCAACCCCCTTTCTCAGTCTCTCTGGTTCGCAACCGTCTTATCCATGTCTTTCTAGGTCTATGCAGCATTGCCTTTCCTCCGGGATAAAAATGCCTAGCTGGCGACTCTTTTCATCTCCAGTGAGTTCACTGCTGTGTTTTCTCATTGTCCCTCTCGCCGACCGTTCGCGTCTGTACCTTTATTTGGGCCTTTCCCATTTATCGGGAGCGACACTTTTGTATTATGTGAAATGTCTTGCTTTTGGTTTGTATAAACAAGTGTGATAGGTCAGATGAGTTGATGTGTACTGCTGTGATTGGTATGGCTCAAGTTGCCAAAATGTCAAATTTGTGTAAGAGAGGCATGGGCTACTAGCTAGCCAAGGACAAATGGGGTGTCCTGCGCAGCAAGAAGTGTGGAGAGCCCTAGGATTGATTATGAAGTCAGCAAGCAAGTGGATTTAAACTTGAGTGAGTTTTTGCAACTTGCTTCACTTTTGTTTCTTTTGACAATTCTTGCTCCATAAGCCATGAAAATGAGTGATCCCTTGGCCCATTATGAATTTTATAGGTCATGTGATCATGTTGTGAAGAAATAGTACACATTTGAGGCCTTTAGAACACTTGATCATAGCATTTTGCAAAATGCCTCTTTGGTAGAAAACTTCAAATTTTGTGATTTTGGCCAACTTTGACAAGCCATAACTTTTGATCCAAAATGAATTAGGTCAAGTTCTTGTACTTTTTGAAAAGGGAATGATCCATTCTACAACTTTCATGACCAAAGTTTTTCCATTTGAAGCATTTTTGAATCAAAAAGCAAGGGTTGAAAAAGTTTCCCAAAATGACAATTTTCATTAAAAGTCAACCTTCCCAAAAAGTCAACTTTGCAAATGACTTGAAATTATTCAATCTTGTGAACTTCCAACATCTTCTATGATCAAATAAAGATCATACACAATCAAAATGATGAAGAACACCCTTTGGTTGGGTCATTGGGGGCCTCAGATGCCCTGATTTTGCACTGACTTGCTTAGAAAGTCAACCCTTGATCAGATGACTTCCCCATTGAATTTCTTCATGAAAATTGATATGCATGATCCCTATACCATATAGAGACCAATAGAAACAAGAATGACCAAAAAATTTGGAGTTATGGCCTTTGAAACCAAAACCCTAATTCTAGGTCATCTGTGCAGTTAAACCTGGCTCTGCTTCCATGCCATTCTCAGTTCTTGTGATTCTTTGACATTCTTGACTTTGAGGGGATATAATATGATGCTTGGACATACATGGACCCCTTTGAAGTGATTGATGACCTTTGGAGTGGCTCAAGAAGCTCTTGATTTGCTCAGATCACAAACCCTAGATGCAGATGACTTTGAACCAATGCAGTGAATCAAAAATGTGATATGAGATGCTATGATTGGATTTATGCATATGAGGAGATCACAAGCCATGGTGTGAATGGGTGAGGGAAAATTTGGGGTGTTTACAGCTGCCCCTATTGAAACATGAGTTAGCTGTGTAGGATGTAAGCAACGGCTTAACAGGCAAACAAGATAACTTGTGGTTGAATACCAAAGACAGTCCAAAATTTGCACTCACAGGATGAAGAAGAAAAGGGATATAGATTGTAAAAGAAAAATAAAGTATATTATAAAGTGCGGGCGACGGAGGACGACCGTCGAGCAGAGGACAATTGCTGGGGATAAAGCAATGACGGGGACGACCGACATGCTGGGAAAAGTGCGGGAAATAAAGCAATGACGGGGACGGCCGACATGCTCGGGATAAAAGGGATTATGATGGGGACGGCCATCAAGTAAAGCTAATACGATTCTCTGGGGATTAGTGAAAATGATGGGGACGGCCATCAGGTTCATAAAGTAATGTAAACAACGATGGGGACGGCCATCGGGCTAAACTAATGAAGGACGATCATCAGGAAAAGGAAAAAGGGACCACGACGGGGACGACCATCGGGTTAAAGAATAAATGAAATAATGATGAGGGACGGTCATCAAAGATGAAGGACGATCACCTAGCAGGGGACGGCTGCTCTGAAAGGGGTAAGATGAGGGACGATCATCTAAGGTGAAGGACGATCACCTGGCAGGGTACGGCTGCCAAAAATATCGCGACATAGGACGAATGCCGGATAAGAGATCAACGATGGGGACGGCCATCGGATGAGCATGATGAAGGACGATAATCAAGAGGTGAAGGACGATCACCTAGCAGGGGACGACTGCTCTCGAGGTTTATCATGACATAGGACGAATGTCAGATAACAAGATCAACGATGGGGACGGCCATCGGATAAAATGATGAAGGACGATCATCAAAAAGGTGAAGGACGATCACCTAGCAGGGGACGGCTGCTAAAAATATCATGACATAGGACGAATGTCGGATAGAAAAGATCAACGATGGGGACGACCATCGGATGAGCATGATGAAGGACGATCATCAAGAGGTGAAGGACGATCACCTAGCAGGGTACAGCTGATCTCAAGGTTTATCATGACACAGGACGAATGTCATATAGAAAAGAAATTTTGCTTTGCTGGCGATCTACTGGGGAATAGTAAACACGGACGAGTGTTTATATCCAAGAAATAAAAGGTATAAGTGTTTTGACGCTGTGTATAAATTAAAGATGCGGACGAGCATCCCTAAGACTATGATACGGAAGAGTATCGGGTAGAAACAAATACTGACACGTGTTCGGAGATGATGATACGGACGAGTATCAACTGGTTAACAAGGAACACGGACGAGTGTTAAATCTGAGGGGACTCTTCTGGGGAATAGTAGACAAAACGAGTGTCTAAATTCAAGAAGACATGAGTGTTTGACACGTGTATGGATTAAAGATGCGGACGAGCATCCTTAAGACTATGATACGGACGAGTATCAGGTAGAAACAAACGCTTGACGCATGTCCTGAGATGATGGTACGGACGAGTACCAACTGGTTAACAAAGAACATGGACTAGTGTCGCATCTGAGATGATATAAGTGGTGTATACAAGATTCAGACGAGTATCAGTATGAGTAGTGTATAGACGGGTATTTAACCTGTTGGGGAGAGTGACACGGACGAGGGTCAAAAGGAGAAAAGTATAGTATAAACAAATATCTGATATACAAAGTGTTTAGGTTACTGTGCTGGGGAAAGTGACACGGACGAGTGTCAAGAAAGTTAAACATATGAGTATCTGTGAGTGCGAAGGGGACGCTTTGGTTTTCTACTGGGGATATGACACGGACGGGTGCCACAAGGAGTATATACTGATGTTTGTGAATGTAGGGCAACTGCTTTAGCTTTAGCTCTCCGCCGGGGAATCTGGGGAGCATTCTGTATACCTTTGACGGGTTGTCATTATTCACAAGTACTTGATTCAGAACATGGCTTATGATTACGCAATATGTTTGATTTTTGCCGTAATGCTCCGTATTAGACGGAATGCTACGCTTTGTGGGGTGAATATGATGCGAATGCCATGATTATGCAAAGATAACGATCCGGGATTCGGATCCCGCTGCCACGAAGATCTCCGGTTGATCTGTTTGAAGTGGACATCCCAGCTGGGGATGAGATCATTGGTAGATCTAACGCATATGATTCTGCTTGGGGAAATGGGTCAACGACAGACTTATTCCAGTAAGTGAAGGACCCAGCTGGGGTTTGTAGAAGCTTTCGTCACTCTGTTGTGATTCCTTCATGCGTTGCTCTTCTGGATAGAGGCTGGAACTCTGTGGGGAAGTGGTTCCCTGGCTTTTGTACTTAGCTGAGGAGGAAGAATGATTGACACCTCGACTGGGGAGCAATAACAAGTGGCAACTCAGTTAGGAAGAAAGCATTTTGGGTGCTAAGACTGAGTGGGTGTTGATTTGCCAGCTTGCTGGGATGAAGCTTTCGTGCCCCATGTTGCGCTTTTGAATACCTGCAATCCTGCAAAGACAGAGGGACGCACGAGTAATCCCGAGGTATCCTTTACTGGATCCCATCATGAGGGTTCAGACACTCCCGGGAATAAGTACATTTCCTGCAAGCACGTAGTTTCAGAAAGACACATCTGTATTTATGCAATCGATATATTAATGACATCAGACATTTTTGCAAATAAAAGAGTACGAGACAACGTGTGACTAAAAATCTGATTTCATTAATTCATGTGCCCTGAATTGGCAAGATACAATCAAAGAAACATATCTCCTAAAATGAGGAGATTGTTAAAAATTGAGAAACAAAATGCTGGCAATGCTGGTGACGCTTCGAGGAGCTTCCCTTTTGCTATGACTCGTATGACATTTGACGTTCTTCTCGTCTTGCTTTCTGAAGAAGGCTGATTCTGAGTGAAGCTTGATCCCTTCGAGGTTTACCAAATTGTAGGTGATACAGACGAATTCAGAATGCAGTTGTTCGCTTATTCCCTTATTTTGCATGGATCGCCCTTTCGGGTTTTCAATCCATCGGGATACCCATTTTTGCCTGAGTTGTCCAATGCGGCTTTTCAACTCAGCGGGTGTACATTTTTTTGTTTATTTTCCCTTATTTTTGCCTGAGTCTTTTATTCTGTTTTTGACTCGCCGGGATGCCCTATTTTTGCCTGGACTTACATTTTGTTTTTATGTCCAGCGGGTCATTTTTTATGCAAAGTTTTTTTTAACTGCATCTGAATTCACAGGGGACGGGAAGTCTTCACCATCCATGGTGCTGAGCATGAGTGCTCCACCGGAGAAAACTTTCTTTACTATATATGGTCCTTCATAATTCGGAGTCCACTTGCCCCTGTGGTCTGTATGAGGAGGAAAGATTCTTTTCAGCACAAGATCTCCTACTTGGTACTCTCGGTGCCTGACTTTCTGATCGAAGGCTCTCTTCATTCTTTTCTGATACAACTGCCCATGACAGATGGCAGCCAATCTTTTCTCTTCAATCAGACTCAGTTGTTCGTACCGGGATCGGACCCATTCTGCTTCGTTCAGCTTAACATCCATCAGTACCCGTAAGGAAGGTAATTCAACTTCAACAGGTAGGACTGCCTCCATACCATACACAAGCTGATACGGTGTTGCCCCAGTGGATGTTCTGATTGACGTACGGTACCCATGCAAGGCAAATGGTAGCATTTCATGCCAGTCTTTGTAGGTAACTACCATCTTCTGCACAATCTTCTTGATATTCTTATTAGCCGCCTCAACAGCGCCATTCATCTTTGGTCTGTAAGGAGAAGAATTGTGGTGTTGAATCTTGAAGTCCCGGCATAGCTCTGCCATCATTTTGTTGTTCAAGTTGGAACCATTGTCAGTAATGATTCGCTCGGGAACTCCGTATCGACAGATGATATCTCTCTTCAGAAATCTGGCTACCACTTGCCTTGTAACGTTTGCATATGAAGCTGCTTCGACCCACTTGGTGAAATAGTCAATGGCAACTAGGATGAATCTGTGGCCATTTGAAGCAGTCGGTTCAATCTTGCCAATCATGTCAATGCCCCACATAGCAAAGGGCCAGGGTGAAGACATCACATTCAAAGGATTGGGAGGCACATGCACCTTATCCGCATAAATCTGGCATTTATGGCATTTTCTGGCGTAGGCACAACAGTCGGCATCCATTGTGATCCAGTAATAAACTGATCTTAGCAATTTCTTGGCCATGGCATGCCCTCCTGCATGGGTACCAAAGGATCCTTCGTGCACTTCATGCATTAACAAGTCTGCTTCTGTTCTGTCAACGCATCTGAGGAGTACCATATCAAAGTTTCTCTTGTACAGGGAACCATCAGTGTTCAGAAAGAAACTACCAGCAAGCCTTCTCAAAGTCTTCTTATCATTGGAAGATGCCCCAGGTGGGTATGTTTGATCCTCCAAGAAGCACTTAATGTCATGGAACCAAGGCTTATCATCCTTGACAACATCTGCTGCGAACACATATGCTGGTCTGTCAAGTCTGGACACTGAAATTTGAGGTACAAAGTTGGCAGCTTGAACTTTGATCATGGATGAAATGGTAGCCAGAGCATCTGCAAACTGATTCTCGTCCCGAGGGATATACTCAAGCTTGACTGTTGTAAAGAAAGTCAATAACCTCCTTCTATAATCCCTGTAAGGTATCAGATGATCCTGGTGTGTGTACCATTTGCCGTTGGTTTGATTAACTACTAGAGCTGAATCTCCGAATACAGTCAATGTCTTGATCCTGAGGTCAATAGCTTCCTCAAGACCCATAATGCAAGTTTCGTATTCAGCTTCGTTGTTAGTGCAGTTAAAGGTGAGTTTCGCCGAGAAAGGCATGTGAACTCCTTTAGGTGTAATGAGTATTGCACCAACACCACGACCATTCATATTAAGAGCCCCATCAAACATCATAGTCCATCCTTCTTCCGGATCAGGCCCTTCAGTGTGAACAGGTTCTTCATGATCTTTTGCTTTTATGAACATGATGTCTTCATCAGGGAAGTCAAATCTCATAGGCTGGTAATCATCAATAGGTTGCTCGGCAAGATAATCAGACAATACACTGCCTTTGATTGCTTTCTGAGATGTGTACTGAATGTCATATTCTGTGAGGATCATTTGCCATCTTGCAACCCGTCCAGTAAGCGCTGGCTTCTCAAAAATATACTTGACTGGGTCCATTTTTGAGATCAATAAGGTAGTGTGGGTCAACATATACTGTCTCAGTCGGCGAGCAGCCCACGCTAAAGCGCAGCAAGTTTTCTCGAGCAGTAAATAACGCTGTTCACAATCGGTAAACTTTTTGCTTAGGTAGTATATTGCATACTCTTTTCGACCAGACTCGTCATGCTGGCCCAGCACACACCCCATTGATTCTTCTAATACTGTCAAGTACATGATTAGAGGTCTTCCTTCAACTGGAGGCATAAGGATTGGAGGCTCTTGTAAGTATTCCTTGATCTTGTCAAAAGCCTTCTGGCAGTCTTCGTTCCACCTGACCGTTTGTTCTTTTCTTAGCAGTTTGAACAAGGGTTCACAGGTTGCTGTAAGGTGAGATATGAACCGTGAAATGTAGTTCAGTCGACCTAAGAACCCTCGAACTTCTTTTTCTGTCTTCGGTGCAGGCATTTCTTGAATAGCTTTGACTTTATCAGGGTCAACTTCAATCCCTTTCTCACTTACAATAAATCCCAGCAGCTTACCGGATCTCACCCCGAATGTGCACTTGTTGGGGTTTAACTTTAGCTGGTACTTCCTCAGACGCTTGAATAGCTTCAGCAGATTTACCAGGTGGTCTTCTTCAGTGAGGGACTTGGCAATCATGTCATCCACATAACATTCGATTTCTTTATGGATCATATCATGGAATAATGTCACCATAGCCCGTTGATATGTTGCACCAGCATTCTTTAGTTCGAATGGCATCACCTTGTAACAGAACGTGCCCCAGGGTGTGATGAAGGTTGTCTTCTCCATGTCTTCGGGTGACATCTTGATCTGATTGTATCCTGAAAATCCGTCCATGAAGGAGAACACCGAGAACTGAGCCATGTTATCCACCAATACATCAATGTGAGGTAATGGGAAGTCATCTTTCGGGCTGGCTCTGTTTAGATCCCGGTAGTCAACACACATCCTTACTTTGTCGTCTTTCTTAGGCACAGGTACTATATTAGCAACCCACGGTGGATAGCTAGTTACAGCAAGGAACCCGACGTCCCACTGCTTTTGTACCTCTTCTTTGATCTTCATTGCCATATCTGGGCGAGTACGGCGCAATTTCTGTTTAACCGACGGGCAATCTTCTCTTAAAGGCAGCTTGTGCATAACAATGTCGGTTTCCAACCCTGGCATATCCTGATAAGACCAAGCAAACACATCCACATATTCCCGAAGCAGGTCAATCAGTTGTCTCTTCACTGAGTCTTGTAAGCAGGCCCCGATTTTAACTTCTTTCACATCTTCATCTGTACCAAGATTAATCGCTTCGACCTCCTCCTGATGAGGAGTGATAACCTTTTCCTCCTGCCTCAACAACCTGGCTAGCTCTTCAGGAAGCTCATACTCTTCTTCAACCCCTTCATCAGCTTGATTGATTGTATTGTCAAAGTCATACGAAGTCATAGCCGTGCTGTTGTCGGTGCGGTCTGAAAGGCACTCTCTGCAAAGGGTTCAGATTTGTTCATTTTAGTGATTGATTTTAATCTTGTTTAGAAAGAGTGAAATGAAGTCATCATTTTGAAAACATTGCCATTTATTTTTTGTACAAAAAGAAAAATGGAAAAAACAGTGAGCGGAAAAGAAAAAAGACTCATTTGCAAAAGATGTCTGATATTCATTGATTGATCTATTTGCACAAAATTACAGATGGTGCGGTCTGAAAGGCACTCTCTGCAAAGGGTTCAGATTTGTTCATTTTAGTGATTGATTTTAATCTTGTTTAGAAAGAGTGAAATGAAGTCATCATTTTGAAAACATTGCCATTTATTTTTTGTACAAAAAGAAAAATGGAAAAAACAGTGAGCGGAAAAGAAAAAAGACTCATTTGCAAAAGATGTTTGATATTCATTGATTGATCTATTTGCACAAAATTACAGATGGCCCGATTACAAAATGAGTCTTGTCATCTTGGGCAAGATGCAAGACTTGATGCATGCTTAAAAATACAGGAAATAATAATTACTCTGCAGGAGTAACTCTTATAATTTCCTAGGTAGACCAGTTAAGGACTTGGCTCCCCGGGATCCTTGGACGTATCCAGCTCTCCAGGTTGCGGTCGCTTTCATCCTCGTCTTCCAAGTTGTTCACTGCATCTGGGGTGAGCATCCCCCCACTGACAAAATTGGGCTTCTTAGCAGCCTCTGCTTGATCTTGTTGAGTTGGTTTGTAACCCAACCCAAATCTATCCTCCTTTTTCTCTACAGGCAGCAACTTGCCCCAGCCTTGGGCAGTCCCCTCTTCAACAACCTTCCTGGCTTGCTGATAAGATGCCATTGAGGTTCCAGGTACAGCGGATGCTTCATTTATGTTCAAGGCCTCAAACCCTTGACTCATAGTTTCGTGGATCTCCCCATCCATCTCAATGTATTTGTATGTAGCCAGGTGGCTAACAAAGATATCTTCCTCTCCACAAATAGTAACGACTTGGCCCTCCCACTCGAATTTTAACTTCTGGTGAAGGGTTGACGTCACGGCGCCAGCGGCGTGTATCCATGGTCTACCCAATAGACAGCTGTAGGCAGGCTGTATATCCATCACAAAGAAGGTCGTTTTGAAAATCTGTGGGCCAATCATTATAGGCAACTCTATCTCTCCCAGAACTGATCTCTTAGAACCGTCAAAGGCTCTCACTACCAAGTGGCTTGGGCGTAATGCCAATCCTTCATACTCCAGCTTCACAAGGGCTTTCTTAGGTATGACAATGAGGGATGACCCCGTGTCTACCAACACGTGAGAAAGAACTGCACCCTTACACTCCAAGGTAATGTGCAAAGCCTTGTTGTGATTGCGACCTTCCGTTGTCAAATCAGTGTTGGTAAATCCTAGTCCATGACTAGCGTTGACATTTCCAACCACAGCCTCTAACTGATTGACGGTAATCTCCTCTGGCACATAAGCTGTGTGTAAGACTTTTAATAGTGCGTTCCGATGAGCCTCGGAGCACATTAGCAATGATAAAATGGAGATTTTGGAAGGTGTCTGGTGAAGCTGGTCCACTATCTTGTAATCACTTTTCTTGATGATTCTCATGAATTCATCAACCTCTTGATCTAAAGGGGTCTTTAAAGCTTCTTTGGCAACTTGTTCTTCTTGCACCATGCTCTTCCCTTTTGCTTTGGCAGCAGCTTCTGCTTCAGCAATGGGTTTTGGAATATGCGAAGTAAAGAGACGTCCGCTCCGAGTGAAGCCTCCGCCTCCCCCCACATTGTCTATCTGAGGTGAAGAAGTTGATGATTCCAAAGTGATTTTCTGCCCTTCGCAGTATAGATCTGAGCCGTAATGCCAAGGGATGGCATTATTGCTTTCGTAAGGAACTGGCCCAGGCACTGTGATAGTGACTGGACTGATAGCAGCTGCAGAAGGGACCATGATAGTGTGTGGATCATAGTATATTGTAACTGGTGCTCTGACAGGAGTAGCATTTTGTGAGTTGTAGGCAGGAACATTTGCAGGATCATAATATATTGTAACTGTTGAGACACTTTCATTAATTGCTGTTGATGTTGTAGGAGGCATTGTCGACTGGATGGGTGTTGAAGTTGTAGAAGAGATGGTTGTTGATATTTGGTCCGTTGAAGTGACAGATGAAGCATTTGTTGATGAGAACGAAGAATTGTTTGGAATAATTGTTGTTGCAGTTGTAGAAGACTCAGGAATTGTTGTTAAGGAGATTGCTGGATTTGTAGGTATTGATGTTGTGATTTGAAGTAAGCCACTCTGGATAAGACCATTTATGCCGCTTCTCAGGTTATCACACCCATTTACCGAAATGTTGCAATAACCGCACCCGAGCTCACACCCAGGGAATATCTGGCATTCAAGGAGTTGAGCTTTAATCTCCACCAGGGGTGTCCGAATCTGCCCCACACTGGTTATCAAGAAAGACGGCTTATCTTCCTCAATAGCATTAATTATGGGTCCTCCGTGGTTGGGCATGGGGTTCTTGCTGACATTTGGCGGGGGTGCAAAGTTTAGAGCTTTGGAATCCACTAGATCCTACACTTTCATGTGCAAAGCTCTGCACTTCTCTGTACTATGGCCAGGTGCGTTGGAATGAAAAGCACATCTGGCGATGGCGTCATAATTTCTGGGCAGAATGGAAGGATCTAGAGGTGCCAATGTCCTTAGCTCAACCAGGTTGAGTTTCAGGAGTTGTGGCAATAATGCGGCATAAGGCATAGGGATCGGATCAATCACCCTATTGGCCTGAGATGGTCTCTGTTGAAAAGGTCTTTGCTGATTGTTGTTGCTGGTGTTGTTGTTGTTATAATTTCTCTGAGGTGGATACTGAGCTTGTTGCTGGTAGTGGGGTTGTTGCTGCGGTTGATATGCTGATTGTTGATGAATTGGAGCGGGAATAGTGACAGCTGCCACTGACCTATGAACATACTGGGGTCTGCCCCTGCTGGTATGGATAGCATTAGTCTCACCTGTTCTTCTTGGACCTACAAAAGGTTTTCTGGGGTTGCTGGACGAGCTCGCACCATTGTCAGAAATTTTGCCCATCTTTAGTAGGCTTTCAATTCTTTCTCCAACTATAACTACATCAGCGAAGCTGGTGGAAGAAAAGGCAGCTAGCCTGTCAATGTATGTCCCTTGAAGGGTGTTCATAAACATGTCGGCCATTTCCCTTTCCGACATGGGTGGCTGGACAGCAGCAACAAGCTGTCTCCACCTCTGGGCGTATTCCCGGAAGCTTTCCCTGGATAATTGAGACATTCCCATCAGGAGGGTCCTGTTGGGAGCCATGTCCAAGTTGTACTGGTATTGTCTAATGAAGGCCTCAGCCAGGTCCTTCCAGCATCTGATGGTTGCTCTGGTCAAATGAGAGTATTATTCCCTTGAAGCTCCTGTTAAATTGTCTTCGAAATAAAACATCCACAGTTTTTCATCCATGGTGTATGCCTTCAGCCTCCCCAGAAAGGATTGCAAATGGGTTCGTGGACAGGAAGTTCCGTTGTACTTCTCGAAGCACGGATGTTTAAACTTATGGGGAATCCTTACCCCGTCCACTAATCCCATGTCCATGACATCAAAGCCCAGAGAATTTTGAGACTCTAGAGACCTTAATTTCTCAGCAATTTCATCTAGCCTTTTGTCATAGGTTTCATCCCCAGCTCCCATCACAGTGAACTGATCTTCTTGGGGGTCTTCTTGTAGTACTCTGCCTGTAGTAGCATTCCCTTGTACATTAGCAGGGATGTTGATCTCTGGGTGAAGATGGGGCCCATACACAGGTGGGTTGACATGAGGCTGAACCCTCTCATTGTTGCTTGTTCCACCAGTCCCTAGATGGGGGTCTTCCTGAGTCTGCCTTTCTACTAATGCCCTTAATCTTTCTTGGCTCTGTGCCAATCCATTCATCACCTCCATGAACTGAGTCATCTGGTTTCTCATTTCCAACCTCTCATTGGCCATTTGAGTCCTGACTTCTGTAAGATCCTGTTGTACCTGGTCCATCTGTATACCCGGAAGGTTGTTGCGAGTGGGATATCTGTGCGGACAGTTGAGTGGGAACACCCGACGGCGAGCAATAGTTCCTGAACCACAACAGAGTTAGTAACAAACAAAACAAAAGCCTACAAAACAAAACAAAAGGTTAGTATGCAATGCAGTATGCTCATTTGTTTCCAAGGTATCCGGCTTGGCACTTGGTTTTGACCTTTCCAGACCCCTGAGGAAGATGCTTTTGATGTTGCTTAGGAGAAAGAGATTCAAATGAAACAAACTAATGAATATATTACAAGAAGTGAATCATACATAGTTTGTTTTTTACAATACATGCCCCTGAGGGGTCAAAATACAATATATAAAAAAAAGAAAAGTACATGAAATGGAAGCAACAACAAGCAAAAGTCAGACACCAAGACCAAACTCATCCTCCTGAACTTCCTTTAGAAGTGCTTCAGTTACCGGATCAGCTGGACGCTCTGTGAGGTTCCTGATAAGGAGATTCCTGGTGGTGACAGCAGTGGTTAGCTTCTTGTGTCTGCCTTGGTCCTTTGACCTCTTCACACCAGCCCTAAGCTTTAATTCTGAGATCTCTTTCTGGGCTGCTAGCAGGGCTTCCTGTTGCTTCTTTGCATTAGCCTCCAGCTGCTCAATCCTGTCCTGAGTTCTCTTATCTTCCTGAGTGCGAGCTTCAGTGATCCTGACCCACCTAGCTTGACTCTCTTTCAGATATAAATCAGTCCTGGCCTTCTGAAACTGAGCCTCTTTACAGGCATTCTTCAGAATCTGCTCCCCAGCTCTTGACTTCTTAATGTAGTCCTCTGACTTCTCAATCCTGGCTAGATGTTCCACCTTTAGCTTTTCTAACCTCTCAATGTCTAGGCGACCATCACTCCTTTCCCAGAGGGTCTTCTGCAGAGCTTGAGTCAGGTTCTCATTCCTCTCTTTCAGTTTCTCAAATTCCTCTAAGCTGACAGTGGCTGGAGGGGGTGCTGTGGATGGTCCAGGTGCATCCTCAATGGTGAAGGGCATCCCAGAAATTTGAGCCCTGGCATGAGACCATTCATGATACTGTGCTGAGGCCACATTGTTGCATCTCCCAAGAATGGCCATCCCTTTGGTCTGGACATTGTCCCAAGCCCAGGATGCTTGCCTGACAACAACTAGATTAGGCTTAATCTCACAATAAAGGGTTTCAGCCAAGTCTTGTGTTCTAGGAGGATGGACCAAGGCATAGCCCAATTGTCTTTTGAATAATAGAGGGTTGTAGTTGATGCAACCCTTCACTCCTATCAGAGGTACATTGGGGAACTGCCCACAACTAGTAATGATGTCCCTGCCTTTGGTGCTCTGAGTGCACCACCTGATGTCATCTGAGGTCAAAGCAATGAGTCTTCTAGCCCAATTCTTCTGTTGGTGAGGATTCAAGAATGCATCAGTCTTGGGCAAGTGTTTGAGCAGCCAGGTATGGAACAGGGGAGCACAGCATCTCACCAATCTTCCTCTTTGCTTTTCATTCCTTTGATGAATAGAGTAGTAGAAATCTCCCAGTAAGGTGGGCACTGGGTTCCTCAGGATGAAAAGGTGAATGGCATTCTTGCTAATAAACTTAGGCTCATCTGCAAAAAGTATAACCCCATATATGCTGAGGGCTAACAAAGCACAGACTGCCTTCCATTCTCCCAAGGAGGCCTTCAGGGTAGCCTGAGAAGTCAAGAAATCCAAGTGTAGACCAGAGATTCCAGCCTTGGTTGTCATGTTCTGCTCAATCAGAAATGGTTCCAGATACAGTGCCTTTGCCACTTCTTCATTACTGGGAAAAACCATCTCAGGGTTGAAAGGGACACCACCCCTGACAGGTACACCAATCAGTGATGAATACTCTTCCAACAAGGGTCCCAACTGAAAATTCTGGAAGGTGAAGCATCTCAAAGGAGGATCATAGAACTGTAGACAAGTGTGAATCAAGCTCCTCTGAGAAGGGTCCAAATCCATAACCACATCAAGGATGCCTCCATAATGTTCTCTGAATAGTGGTATATGGTTTGGAGTGATAAGGGCCTGGACCTTCCTGATGCCAGTCAGCTCAGGCTCAAAGAAATGATATGAGATGTTGCTCTTCTTGGGTGCCATGTTTGCTGATGAAGAGCTGAAAATAACTGCTGATGATGAAGACTGATGCTGGTGATGAGCCACTGACAGGCTGAGACTGGTGATGACAGTAGCTGAAGCAGGCAACTGGTGAGAATGGCTGTAGCAGATAGCTGGTGGACAGGGGTCTAATCAGATAGAGGGGTCAAAACCAAGCCAAAATATATGATGTGGATACCCTGAAAAACAAATAAGCAAATGTTAAATGATGCAATGATGATGTATGCAAATGATATGCAAGGGTTTGTGATCAAGCTGGATCTGACTACTGCCTTGATATAAGTCCATGTATGTTCAAGAAATCCAGATGGAGGTTCATAAGTCCAGTAACCAAGGCGGGGGACTCAAATAAAGAGTCACATGTCCAGGGTTAAAATCACAAGAACTGTCCCAAAATGGAGTACTCTTAATCAAAACAAAGTAACAGGGTATGCTGAGGTCAAGGGTACCTGCAAACCTGTAAACAGCCCAACCCCCTCACAGGTGGTGTTCTAAAACAAGGATCCTCGGACTTGGATCAGTTATGAGAAGTGTAAACACTTCTAACCCGGAGGTACAGTGTTTACAATAACCATAAAAGATCCTCCTATAATTCACCTCAGTTTCTGAAGGTCATAGTAAAGGTCATCCAGACTTAGCAGGCTTCCCAGATAGCCCTAGCACTACAGGAAATCTGTAGCACAGAGTTCTCAAGAAGAAACCCATATCTGAACCGTGTTTCATATTCCCGCACCAGACCGAAATGGAATGGGAAAGAACATGAACCACTCTAGCCTAGGTGTCACTCAGGTCCCAGGTATAGGACCTTGAACTCTCAACAGAACCCCACCCACCAAGACAAAACCAGATCCAGCCAAAATAGTATGACAGTATGATGTATATAAAGCTATAAAGAAAGCAATAAAACAACTGCACAAAATAAATATACAAACAAAAATGGCACATAACACCCCAGTAAACACAAATCAAACAAGCGCTAGGAGGAACCCACAAAAAGAACCAGAAGCCCTGGTTGCAGTATAAGGGTCCCCAGCAGAGTCGCCAAGCTGTCGCTCCCACCAAATGACACTAGGTCAAATAGGGTACAGACGCGAACGATCGGCGAAAGGAAAGAGAAATGAATAGAGTCGCCAGCTAGGCATTTTTATCCCGAAGGAAAGGTAATGCTGCATAGACCTAGAAAGATATGGATAAGACGGTTGCGAACCAGAGAGACTGAGAAAGGGGGTTGGTTACAACCTGGGAAGGTATTAGCACCCAGATTGTCCGTCGTACTCGACGGGATCCACGCTTAAAAGATTTGTGTTTTAAAGGGGTAGTGTCAGTGCAATTTGTGTATCATAGAGCTGGAAAAGAATGTACAGGTGTCAGTGTAAGAGAAGTGAAGTGTATAAATGAAGTGTCAGTGTAAGAACAAGAGTAAAATGCTCAAAATAAATGAGGCTTAAAGAATAGCTGGAAAGAGGGGGAATATACAGAGACTTTTGTTCGATAACTGTTAACTTATGCCTACGTATCCTCTCGTGCAATGAGGAAGTCAGAACACCGTAGTTCGATCCAAAGAGACTGAAAGATGAATTGACTTGTGAACTGCTTACTTGTCTATGCTCAAGTGTATGACCTGTCTGGCTCAGGTGCAAACTGTCTTGCATTAGACGGAAGAAGCAAGTTCTCTTTTGTGAGTGAATGAGATGAGAAAAGAATCCCAGAGGAGACGATTATTGTTTGTTTTTTTTGTGTTTTCAGTCTTTTATTGCTTTTGAAGGTTTGTCATAAGTCAATGAGCTTAAGCCTAAACCAATGGGTTAGTAAACTCATCACATCTTCCCTCTGATTAGGGGTAATGAGAATACCTTAAGTGTGAAGTCAGTATCTCACACTTAATCACCATGGTGTAGGATTAAGATCATTAACCTACTTGTGATTATTTAAATGTTTTTGTTGTTTTTGTTTAGTGTTGAGTAATTAGATTAAGCCATAATCAGGGATTAAACAGACTCATTACACCATCCCAATAGAAGGATAATAGATGAGAATGTTTAAGCTGAGGAAGACTCCTCAACTTAATCCATGATTAGGGATTAACCTTATGACAAAACAAAGCCTTAATTAGATGGATTTTAGTTAATGATAAAGATGAAGAAATTATTTTTATGGTTAGTAAGACAACTTGAGGGGGACTTGTCCATTAACACTAGGGTTAGTCCTTCTTAACCAATTAAGGAAGAATTAGAACCCTAATGCAAGGCCCAAGTTACAAGCTTGATGTCTTGATGATTATTATGTGAATTGATTAAAGGATTTAAACACATTAAGGGTTTAACACTTAGGATTAAAGTTATACACTCCATCCTAATAGAAGGATGCAGGCATAAGCTTAATCTCAAAGCCTTAAAGCCTTTAGGGTTTAGTCCCTGATTATGAGGTGAGACGAGAAGACTCAAGGAGACACAAGGGTAAAAACTAAATGGGGGGACTAATCAAAACCCTAATCATTGTCATGCTTGGTTGTTCCTAAGGTTGGTGAGGTTTGCAAGAGAAATCTTCAAAGAAACCACCAGGAAGCAGATGAAAGGGGCAAAGAGAAGCAAAGTAACTTGCTTCATTTAAGAAGACAAGTCACTTGAAGAAAGAAGGTAAGAAGAAGAAGGATGAGCAAGCTCAATCTCAAACACAAGATAAAATGCAGCAATGATGCATAAGAGAGATGAAAAGAGATTGTGAGAAGTGAAGGCAAATTCACTTCTCAAAGTAACTTACCACCTGAAAGATTAGTGAAAGAAATGCAATGCAATACAAAATGAGATGAAATGACATGATGCAAACCAAAACCAGAAGCATGAATGTGATGTTAATGATGCTATGAGATGATACAAACATGAACATACATGAAAAGTTATGAAATGCAAATGACATACAACATGGCAAATGGAAGATGCAATGATCAAACATGATTCTAATATGTCTTAAGATGTCTTGTGAATCAAATGGATGCACAAAATATCATGGCAAGTCATGGTATGCAAACAAATGGAAGATGGATGCAAATGAAAGCCCAAATTAGGGTTTATGATCAATGCTCAAAACAAAAATCAAAACCAGAAGCAAACATCAAGATAAAAATTTGAAAATGCACTCAAAGGAACCCTAAACTTATACAAACTCACTGCCCAAAGGAGAGGACCCAAATCTTAACCTAGTGCAAGTTATGGATTTCTTAAGATTTCTAGGGTTTTAAGGCACCTTATCAAGAAAAATGTCAAACAAATTGAAAATGCAAGATCAAATCATGCCAATTTAATCCTATAAACTACATGCTATACAAGATGCAATGCAAAAAGAATCAAAGTCCAACTCTTAAAGACTAGGCAAAAATGAATTTTTGAATATTGGATCAAAATAATGCTTTGAAATGAAATTAATTCCATGGAAGGTTGTCAAAAGTCATCAAGATCAAAAAATAAATTTGGTTTGAGAGTTGGACAATGTTTCTAAATGATTTTAAATGTCTCATGAATTTTTTTGTGATTTTTAAATACCTAAAAGTATTTTTAATTAATTAATTATCATTAATTAATTAAAAATAATCTTTTAAATGATTTAAAAATATTTTTTAATGCAAAAAATAAAAATAAAAATGTTTTTGGTTTCTGAAAATTAATAAAAGCTTGAATAAAATTTTTTAGAATTTTTCAATGATTTTTACTATTTTAAATAAAATGAAGAAAACAAATGAATTTAAATGCAAATAAAATGAAATTAAATGAGAAGTCAACAAGATCAAGGGCCAGCATTCAAACTGGACGCGCGGGAATTGACTGCGCGCGTGATCCAGTGGCTGAAATTCAAACTGGCTAAAATGGATTAATTAATTTAATTAAGTGAGATTAGGGCTAAGTGAAGAATCTGGACCCTTGAACACGCGCGGGAATTGACTAAGTCAGACAGATCAACGCTCCACATTCAAACTCTCATAATTACACAGATTAAACCCTAATTAATTTCAGGTGGCCGGAGAAGACTTCCGGTCGTCTTCTCCGGCCAGACCCTCACCTGAAAGTTGCTAACTTTCTCAAAACGCCATGAAAATGAAACCTAACTGCCCAGAATCAAACCCCATTCAACACTAAATCAAAACCCCCAAACAAAAACCATTTTCCATTCATTAATCATGCAAATCGAAGCAAGACATTTTTAGGGCAAAAAAGTTTCAGAGCAATCATACATCCTGGTTTCTCAACCATTTTCAAAAATAATCATATCCCCATGATCAGAGGAACACATAGAATCATTTAAGAACTTAAAATGGAGTTTCTGGAAAAAAGTTTGAGATGGCTACCTGAGATGGAAACTCCTGGTCCTGAGCTTTCTGGCCTTTCCTTTGCTGCAAGTCCACTCCTTTGAACCCTCTGATGATGAAATGAAGCTTAGAAAGCTTTGGGGATGGCTGGTTTGTGAGATGGCAGAAGTTCTGTTCAAGGGAGGGTGGTGATCGTGTTTTTGTGTTAGTGACTTTCAGGCTATGGTGATGAGTGGTTCTTGATCAGTGAAGCATGTTGAGTTTGTTTGTGAAGTTTGTTTGTGTGTTTGCAGCTTGTGGAGAGTGTTTCGAATGCTTTTTCAAATGGGGTGGAAAAATGAGAGAGCTGTGTTCTTGGTGCTTTCAGGCTTTTGTATTATGTGAAATGTCTTGCTTTTGGTTTGTATAAACAAGTGTGATAGGTCAGATGAGTTGATGTGTACTGCTGTGATTGGTATGGCTCAAGTTGCCAAAATGTCAAATTTGTGTAAGAGAGGCATGGGCTACTAGCTAGTCAAGGACAAATGGGGTGTCCTGTGCAGCAAGAAGTGTGGAGAGCCCTAGGATTGATTATGAAGTCAGCAAGCAAGTGGATTTAAACTTGAGTGAGTTTTTGCAACTTGCTTCACTTTTGTTTCTTTTGACAATTCTTGCTCCATAAGCCATGAAAATGAGTGATCCATTGGCCCATTCTGAATTTTAGAGGTCATGTGATCATGTTGTGAAGAAATGGTACACATTTGAGGCCTTTAGAACACTTGATCATAGCATTTTGCAAAATGCCTCTTTGGTAGAAAACTTCAAATTTTGTGATTTTGGCCAACTTTGACAAGCCATAACTTTTGATCCAAAATGAATTAGGTCAAGTTCTTGTACTTTTTGAAAAGGGAATGATCCATTCTACAACTTTCATGACCAAAGTTTTTCCATTTGAAGCATTTTTGAATCAAAAAGCAAGGGTTGAAAAAGTTTCCCAAAATGGCAATTTTCATTAAAAGTCAACCTTCCCAAAAAGTCAACTTTGCAAATGACTTGAAATTCTTCAATCTTGTGAACTTCCAACATCTTCTATGATCAAATAAAGATCATACACAATCAAAATGATGAAGAACACCCTTTGGTTGGGTCATTGGGGGCCTCAGATGCCCTGATTTTGCACTGACTTGCTTAGAAAGTCAACCCTTGATCAGATGACTTCCCCATTGAATTTCTTCATGAAAATTGATATGCATGATCCATATACCATATAGAGACCAATAGAAACAAGAATGACCAAAAAAATTGGATTTATGGCCTTTGAAACCAAAACCCTAATTCTAGGTCATCTGTGCAGTTAAACCTGGCTCTGCTTCCATGCCATTCTCAATTCTTGTGATTCTTTGACATTCTTGACTTTGAGGGGATATAATATGATGCTTGGACATACATGGACCCCTTTGAAGTGATTGATGACCTTTGGAGTGCCTCAAGAAGCTCTTGATTTGCTTAGATCACAAACCCTAGATGCAGATGACTTTGAACCAATGCAGTGAATCAAAAATGTGATATGAGATGCTATGATTGGATTTATGCATATGAGGAGATCACAAGCCATGGTGTGAATGGGTGAGGGAAAATTTGGGGTGTTTACAGTATACTGTTTCTCTTGAAGAATATAAGAAGTTGGAAGCTCAGTTGCACGAGGTTCGAGTAGAAAATACTGAAATGATTAACTTGTACCACCTTGCCAATCGTGTTAAGAATGAAGTAGAGTAAAAGCTACAGAAGATGCAAGTCTCATTAGAAGCTAAAGAAAAGGAATTTGCTGGAAGAGAAGCTCATTTTCAGAGATTGGGTCTAATGGAATCAAAAAGAGAAGCGGAGCGTAAGAAGACTTTGAAGACTCTTAAAGAAGCTCGCCAGTCCATTGTTTGGTTACAGGGCCAAAGGGAATAAGAGAAGAAGAAATATAGAGAAAAGGAAGAGTTTTTTGAGGTACAGATGGCTTTCAAGAAAGAAGAAGTAGAACAAGTTCACAAAATACGAAGAGAAAAGACTCAACAATTGGCACAGAGCCAGATGGCCTTGGAAGAGGCATTGAAAGAGATTGCAGAGCTTAAGCTGAGAGTAGGTGTGAAGAAGAACAGAACAGAGGTGATAGCTGCAGAAGAAGAACCTGAGTCTTTAGTCTAGATTTTTAATTCATTGTTGTTCAGACTACCTACAGGCTTGTTGTAGGAGTCCTGCTTTATCTTTTTGTTCATGTATTTACTTGTAACCCTTCGGGGAATTTGTTTGTGCTCTAATTTTTGGCTGCCAGTGGGTTATCCATATTATGCAATGTTAAATCTCAATTACCATTTCTGAGTACACAAAGCTTGTTTGTCTGAGACTGTTGAGATCTGAACACTCTTCAAAGGGAGAGTTTGAAAATTAATGCTCAAAGGGGCTATATGGAGAAAATACCAGAACTGGGGCATATAAATGCCTAAACTTGGAAACATGAATAGTTACATTGCATGCATATAACGTGTTTGTTGTTTTGCAGGTAGCTCACCAGTTTTCTAACGTTTATGTCCTTTCAGGCACTATAGCTCCCAGGAAGGTTCGAGAACAGCCAACTGTACACAGATACCCTACAAGAGTAAACAAAGAGAGAGTGATGGATCAGATGTAGGCAAATATGGCTGACTTAAGAACAAGAATGGACAACTTCATGACCCTCATGCTGGGATGGGTCAGACTCAGGAGCGCTTGCGCGAGATGGTGGAAAGCAATCAGGCCAGGAACAATGGGACAACAGATGGTGGTAATCGTAATGGGGCTGGCGCCTGTCACGTAGAGATCCCTGTGGCACAACCAGTGATTACTATTATCAATGATGGACTGAACAATGTGTAGATAGATGGTCAAGATGAACAGTTTACGTTGCTGGACGAGGCAGAAGGCCAAGGGGCTGACATGAACAGAAATTTTGAAGAGATGGTTGAGCAGATCCGTGCCATTCAATCTCAGAGCTCTCTGAGGTTTAATATCATTGACTTGGGCTTGGTGCCAGGGGTTAGAATCCCCTACAAGTTCAAGGTTCCTACTTTCGATAAGTATAACGACATGGCTTGCCCGAAGACTCACCTCCAGTCTTTTGTAGGAAGAATTGCTACACATACTGATGACGAGAAGCTGTGGATGTACTACTTCCAAGATAGCCTTGTGGGGGCTTCCTTGGAGTGGTATATGAAGCTGAGCAGGGTTAACATTCGAAGCTGGAAGGATTTAGCAGAGGCATTTGTGAAACAATATCAGTACAATTTGGATATGGCTCCAAATCGTACTTAGTTGCAGACCATGTCTCAGAATGCTAAAGAAGGATTCAAGGAGTACGCTTAGAGGTGGCGTCGGCTTGCTGCTAGAGTACAAACTCCCTTGTTAGAGAATGAAATGGCGGATATGTTCATGGGAACGCTACAGGGGGTGTTTATCGAGAGGTTGGCGTCTTGTTCAGCAACAAAGTTCAATGATATTGTGATAGCAGGAGAGAGGGTTAAAACTCTTTTGAAGATGGGGAAGATTCAGGACACCGGTGCGGGTGGCTCAAGCGGTGTAAGAAAAGCTTTTAATGGACCTCCGAGAAGGAGAGAGGGGGAAACTAATGCTGTGTACGGCCGAGGTCGGGGCCGGGGATACAGAAGATCCTATGAGCAAGTGGCAGCTGTCACTATTCCTTCAAGTCCTGTGCAACAGACTCAACCACAACAGCAACAACAACAACAGCCGCCGCGCAAAAATTATCAGCAAAGGTGCTTGAAGCCCTTCCAATGACGTACACAGCGCTGCTTCATAGGTTGTTAGATTTGAATTTGATTCAATTGAGGACATTAGCACCAGCTCCATCTGGAGAGCTTCCAGTAGGGTATTATGCTAACGCAAGATGCGCGTTTCATTCGGGAGCACCCGAGAACTCAACAGAGAAGTGCAGGGCACTACAACATAAAGTCCAAGATTTGATCGATTCAAAGGCGATTAACTTTGCACTGCCTCCTAATGTTACATCAAATCCCATTCCAAACCATGGAGGGGCAAGGATAAATGCTGTGGACAGTGGTAAGAGGCTAAGATTGATTTTGAATGTGGAAGAGGTAAAGACTTCATTGCTGGTGGTGAAGGACATATTACTGAGGGGACAAGTATTCCCGGGGTGTGGTTATGACTATGAAGGGTGTTTGAGTTTAGTTAATGGCTGTGAAGACTTGAAGTTTGGATTGCAATATCTGATTGATGAGGGGTCGCTGCAGTTTGATAGGGTTGATGATAGAAGTGATTGTGTGTCTACCATAACAATTTACTTTGATCCTGCTGAAATTCCTGCCCAGAGAGAGCCAGTGACTATCTATGTTCTGGAGGTTAGTCCCGTTACTATTACTGTTCCAGGGCCTATTCCTTATGCTGATGACAAAGCCATCCCGTGGCATTATGGCTCGGATGTGTATGTGGAAGGTCAGAAGGTGGAGAGTAAGGCAGTGACAATTGACTCGACTGTGGTGAATGTCGGAGGAGTCGGTGGATTTACAAGAAGCGGGCGTCTCTTTGCTCCTCAAGCTCTCAGAGGAGATCCTGAAGTTGAAGCTACTGCAAAGGCTAATGGTAAGCAGATAGCGACCGAGGAAATGACAACTCCTGCTGTCGGGCAAGGTACTTTTGAAAAAGAAGTTGAGGAGTTTATGAGGATAATAAAGAAGAGTGATTATAAAGTAGTTGAACAGCTGAATCAAACTCCGTCCAAAATATCAATCCTGTCCTTGTTGATGTGTTCTCCAGCTCATAGGGAAGCTCTGTTGAAAGTTTTACATATGGCATATGTACCATAAGAGATAACGGTTAATCAGTTGGAGGCTGTGGTAGGAAGCGTGAATGCCAGCCATGGGTTGGGCTTCACAAATAGAGATCTTACTTCTGAAGGTCGCAATAACAACAAAGCCCTGCACATCACCATGGAGTGTAAGGGTGATGTCCTGTCACATGTGTTGGTTGATACAGGCTCTTCTCTCAATGTGCTCCCTAAGAAGGCCTAAATGAAGTTGAATGTTGATGGCATTGTCTTGCGACCCAGTGATTTAATCGTGAAATCCTTTGATGGGTCCCGGAGATCTGTGTTCGGGGAAGTTGAGCTACCTGTAAAGATAGGATCTCAGGTGTTTGTCGCTCCCACCAAATGACACCGGGGCAAGAAGGGGTACAAACGCGAACGGTCGGTGAAAGAGAGAACACCGAACGGTCAGGTGTTAGTGCTATCTTATGTGTAAAAGCTGGAAAAAAATACAAGTGTCATTGCAAAAGAAGTGTGGAGTGCTCATGAATGAGGCTTAAAAGGAATGCTGAAAGAGGGGGAATATACAAAGACTTTTGTTCGATAACTGTTAAGTTATGCCTACGTATTCTCTCGTGCAATGAGGAAGTCAGAACACCGTAGTTCGACTCAAAGAGACTGGAAAAAAAATTGACTGGTGAACTGCTTACTTGTCTATGCTCAAGTGTATGACCTGTCTGGCTCAGGTGCAAACTGTCTTGCATTAGACGGAAGAAGCAAGTTCTCGTTTATGAGTGAGTGAGGTGAGAAAGAATCCCGGAGGAGACGATTATTGTTTGTTTTTGATGTTTTCAATCTTTTATTGCTTTTTTGTGTTTGTCATAAGAAAATGAGCTTAAGCCTAAACCAAAGGGTTAGTAAAATCATCACATCCACCCTCTGATTAGGGGTAATGAGAATACCTTAAGTATGAAGTAAACACCTCACACTTAATCACCATGATGTAGGATTAAGATCATTAACCTACTTGTGATTATTTAGATTTTTTTGATATTTTTTTTTGGTGTTAAGTAATGAGTTTAAGCCATAAACAGGGATTTAATAGACCCATTACACTATCCTAATAGAAGGATAATAGATGAGAACATTTAAGCTGAGAAAGGCTCCTCAACTTAATCCATGATTAGGGATTAACTTCATGACAAAACAAAGTCTTTATTAGAGTGGATTTTAGTTAATGGTAAGATTAAGAAATGGATTGTATGGTTTGTAAGACAACTTGAGGGGGACCTGTCCATTAACACTAGGGTTAGTCCTTCTTAACCAATTAAGGAAGAATTAGAACCCTAATGCAAGGCCCAAGTTACAAGCTTGATGTCTTAGTGATTATTAGGTGAATTGATTAAAGAATTTAAACACATTAAGGGTTTAACACTTAGGATTAAAGTTATACACTCCATCCTAATAGAAGGATCCAGGCATAAGCTTAATCACAAAGCCTTAAAACCTTAAGAGTTTAGTCCTTGATTAAGAGATGAGAAGAGAAGACACAAAGATGGCACAAAGGTAAAAATAATGGGGGGACTAATCAAACCCTAATTGTGATCATGCTTGGGTATTTCTAGGGTTTATGAGGCTTGCAAGAGATCTTCAAGGAAAAGCCACCAAGGAAGAAGAAAGATGAAAGGAGGAGAAGCAGAAAGAAGCAAGACAACTTACTTCAATTAAGAAGATAAGTTGCTTGAAGAAAGAAGATGAGGAGGGAACATGAATGAGCAAGCTCACCCCAATACACAAGTAAAATGTAGCAATGAATGCATATGAGAGATGAGAAGAGATTGTGAGAAGTGAAGGCAAATTCACTTCTCAAAGTACTTACCACCTGAAATGTTAGCAAAAGGAAATTTAACGAAATGAAAATGAGATGAAATGCAAAGATGAAAACCAAAACCAGAAGCATGTTCATGATGTTAATGATGCAAAGAGATGATACAAATGTATGTCATGAAATGAAAATGATCTTACAAGGGATGAGAATGCAAATGAAGCATATAAGAGGCATGAAAGTTCATGAATGCACATGAAATGAAATGAAAGCAAAACATGGAAAATGGATGATGCAATGATCAAACATGATTCTAATGTGTCCTAATATGTCTTATATGTCATGTGGATGCACAAAATGTCATGGCAAGTTCATGTATGCAAGCTTATGCAAGATGAATGCAAATGAAGATACAAAATAGGGTTACATGAACATGTGAGATGCAAAACTCAAAAACAAAAGCAAATGATAAGATAAAAAATTGAAAATGAAACCAAAGGAACCTTAAACCTATACTAGTTCACTATCCAAAGGGGAAGGTCAGAAGCTAAACCCTAAGGGAGTTATGAATTTCTTAAGTTTCTAGGGTTTAAAGGGTGATCCTAAAGGTAAAATGCCAAACAAATTGAAAATGAAAGATAAAAATGAAACAAAAATGTTTTTGGATGTTTGAAACCATGTATAGCACAATGCAAAACGAATCATTCACAAACTCAACTTAGATCAAAAGTTATGAATTTTTGAAGTTATGGTTAAAAATATGCAAATTTAAGAATCTTAATTCACTTGAAAATTGTCAAAGTAAGATCAAAACCAAAAATAAATTTGTGTGGTGAATTTGTAAATGCTTCTAAATGTTTGAAAATGTTTTCTGAATTTTTTTGTGATTTTTAAATACCTAAATGTATTTTTAATTAATTAATTCTCATTAACTAATTAAAAATAACATTTAAATGATTTATAAATATTTTTTTAACGCAAAAAATAAAAATAAAAATATTTTTGGGTTCTGAAAATTAATAAAGGGTTTAATAAAAAATTTCAGAATTTTTTTGACTATTTTTGCTATTTTTAAAAATTCATACAAATTAAATAGAAACAAATGAAATAAAAATTAATTAAATGGGAAAAAAAGAAAAGTCAGTTAATCCTAGGGCTGAGGTTCAAAGCTGGGTTGGAGGGAATTGACCCCGCGCGCATCTGGACGGCTGAATTTCAAACTACGCTAATTATGATTAAAGCCCTAATCTGAACCCTAATGACTTTCAGGTGACCGGAATAGTGTTCCGGTCATCTTCTCTGGCAGCTCTCTCACTCAATCTCTCTCAAAACGCCATAAAAACTCACTAAACTCTCCAGAATCAATCTTTAACTCATTCTAAACAAGATTTAGCCAGCAAAAATCATTTATTTCACATGAACATCATGATTCGAAGCAAAACGGAAAATTACTCAGAAATTTCAGAAGCTTCATACATGCTTAATACTCAATCATTTTCAAAACCAAAAGGTGCAGTGTGATCAGTGAAGCATGGAGAACAATCTAAGAACTTAAAAAATCATTTCTGGAAAATTTGTTCTTGAAGTTACCTGAAATGGAGCTTTCGAAAATGGCACTATCTGGGCTCTTCTTTGGTGCTTTCCCACTCCTCTTGATTCCCTCTTTCTTCTGGAATGCTTTGCTGAAGTGTTTGTGAACTCCTTTTGAAGTTTGATGAAGTTCAGTTCAAAGGGGGCCAAAATCGTGTTTTGTGTGTGATGGCTTTTAGGGCAAAATGAATGGTGGGAAATGATCAGCGATTGATGTTGAGATGAATGGTGGTGTTGGTTTGAAGAATGAGTGGATGAGTTGTGTGTTTTGATGGAAAATGCAAAGAGGGAGGTTTTTGTGTATGATGAGTTATGGGAGAGTTTAGGCTTGCCTCTTGTTATCTTTGGCTTGCTTTTGATTAGTATAAGGTAATGTGATTTGTCAGAAAGTTGGTGATGGCATAGTGTGATTGGTATGGTGCAAAATGCAAAAAGTCAAGGTTCGGTGTCCTTTGAGGTATGGGCTGTTTTAGGCCAATGACAAGGGGGTGTCTGGCACAGCACAATTCAAGGATAACCATGGAAACCAGTTTGAGGCAATTTGGCAAGTTTGTGGGAAGTCGTGGGAGGTTTTGCAATTTTGGCAAAGTGTGGCCCTTTCTTGATTTCTTCATGTGCAAGTCATGGAAATGTGAGATTCTTTGGCCAATTCTGAGTTTTAAGTCATGTAATATGATGTTATGATGTGTAGAAGTAAATTAGAGGTCACAAATTGGTTTGGTATGAGGTTTTGCAAAAAATCCCTTTTGGCACGAAACATGAAATTATGTGATTTTTGTCAACTTTGGAAAGCCATAACTTGAGTTCCAAAATGAATTAGATCTTGTTCTTGTAATTTTTGAAAAGGGAATGATCCAATTACAACTTTCATGACCAAGAATTTTCCATTTGAAGCATTTTTGGTTGAGAAAGAGGAGGTTGAAAAACTTTCCCAAAATGGAAAGTTTACATTACAAGTCATTTCCATATTTGGCAACTTTTGGTTTAGCCCACTTTTCTTCAAAATTTTGAACTTCAAACCACTTCAATGATCAAATAAAGACCATATAACTTCATTGTGATGAAAAATCCATTTTGGTTCCATGTTGGGGGGCCTCAGATGCCCTGATTTGGCTCTGACTTGCTCAAGAAGTTACCCAATGATCAGATGACTTCCACAATGAATTTTTCCATCAAACTTGGTATGTATGATCCTTATAGCATATAGAGACCAATAGAAACAAGAATGACCAAAAATTTTGGAGTTATGGCCTCTGAAACCAAAACCCTAATTTTAGGTCATCTGTGCAGTTAAACCTTAGCTCTGCTTTCATGCTTTGCCAGTTCTTGTGATTCTTTGACTTTCTTGATCTTGTGAGGATATAATATGATGATTGAACATACATGGACCCTCTTGAGATGATTTGAGGCCTTTGGAGTGGCTCAGATAGCTCATGGATTGCTCAGATCACAAACCCTAGATGCAGATGACTTTGAACCAATGCAGTGAAGCCAAAATGTAATATGAGATGATACTGTCGCTCCCACCTGATGACACATGGCCAAGAGGGGTACAAACGCGAACGGTCGGCGAAAGAGAGGAGAATGAAAAGAGTCGCCAGCTAGGCATTTTTATCCCGAAGGGAAGGTAATGCTGCATAAACCTAGAAAGATATGGATAAGACGGTCGCGAACCAGAGAAACTGAGAAAGGGGGTTGGTTACAACCTGGGAAGGTATTAGCACCCAGATTGTCCGTCGTACTCGACGGGATCCACGCTTGAAATTTTGTGTTTTAAAGGGGTAGTGTCAGTGCTATTTTGTGTGCAAAAGCTGGAAAAGAATGCAAGTGTCAATGTAAAAGAAATGTGAAATGAAAGTGGAGAAGTGTCGGTGCTAGGAAAGAGTCCAAAGCTCAAGACTATGAGGCTTATAGAATAATGTTGGAAGAGGGGGGGATATATAGAGACTTTTGTTCGATAACCATTAAGTTATGCCTACGTATCCTCTCGTGCAATGAGGAAGTCAGAACACCGTAGTTCGACTCAAAGAGACTGAAAGATAAATTGACTGGTGAACTGCTTACTTGTCTATGCTCAAGTGTATGACCTGTCTGGCTCAGGTGCAAACTGTATTGCATTAGACGGGAGAAGCGAGTTCTCGTTTGTGAGTGAATAAGACGAGAAAAGAATCCCGGAGGAGACGATTATTGTTTGTTTTTGGTGTTTTCAGTCTTTTATTGCTTTTTTGTGTTTGTCATAAGAAAATGAGCTTAAGCCTAAACCAAGGGTTAGCAAACTCATCACATATTCCCTCTGATTAGGGGTAATGAGAATACCTTGAGTATGAAGTAAGCACCTCACACTTAATCACCATGATGTAGGATTAAGATCAATAACCTACTTGCAATTATTTAGATGTTTTTGTTGTTTTTGTTTAGTGTTAAGTAATGAGTTTAAGCCATAATCAAGGATTTAATGGACTCATTACACCATCCTAATAGAAGGATAATAGATGAGAACATTTAAGCTGAGGAAGGCTCCTCAACTTAATCCATGATTAGGGATTAACCTCATGACAAAACAAAGCCTTTGTTATGTGGGTTTTAGTTAATGGTAGGATTAAGAAGTGAATTTTATGGTTTGTAAGACAACTTGAGGGGGACTTGTCCATTAACACCAGGGTTAGTCCTTCTTAACCAATTAAGGAAGAATTAGAACCCTAATGCAAGGCCCAAGTTACAAGTTTGATGTCTTAGTGATTATTAAGTGAATTGATTAAAGGGTTTAAACACATTAAGGGTTTAACACTTAGGATTAAAGTTATACACTCCATCCTAATAGAAGGATACATGCATAACCCTAATCACAAAGCCTTAAAACCTTTAAGGTTTAGTCCTTGATTAAGAGATGAGAAGAGAAGACACAAAGATGACACAAAGGTAAAACTAATGGGGGACTAATCAAACCCTAATTGTGATCATGCTTGGTGGTTCCTAGGGTTTATGAGGCTTGCAAAAGATCTTCAAGAGAAAAGCCACCAAGGAAGAAGCAGATGAAAGGAGATTAAGCAGAAAGAAACAAGACAACTTACTTCACTTAAGAAGATAAGTTGCTTGAAGAAAGAAAGAGGAGAAGGAGCATGAATGAGCAAGCTCACTCTAATACAAAAGTAAAATGCAGCAATGATGCATAAGAGAGATGAGAAGAGGTTATGAGAAGTGAAGGCAAATTCACTTCTCAATGACTTACCACCTGAAAAGTTAGCAACAAGAAAATGAAATGGAATGAAAATGAGAAAGATGCAATGATGCAAACCAAAACCAGAAGCATGATCAAGGTATGAATGATGCAAAGAGATGATGCAAATGTATGTCCTGAGATGTGGATGATCATACAAAAGATGAGAATGCAAATGAGACATAAAGGAAACATGAAAGTCCATGGAAACTTATGAAATGCAATGGAGGCTCAACATGGCAAATGGATGATGCAATGATCAAACATGATTCTAATGTGTCCTAAGATGTCATGGCAAGTTCATGTATGCAAGCATATGAGGGATGGATGCAAATGAAGGCAAAAATTAGGGTTTATATACAACATACAATACAAAATCAAAAAACCAGAAGCGAATGACATGATAAAAAATTGAAAATAGGATCAAAGGAACCCTAACCCTACACAGGTTCACTGCCCAAAGGAGGAGACCTAAATCTTAACCTAATGGAAGTTATGATTTTCTCAAGTTAGCTTGTGTTTTAAGGCACTTCTCAATGATAAATGCAAAACAAATTGAAAATGAAAGATAAATTCAAACCAATTTTATCCTAGAAACTACATGACATGAGGAATGCAATGCAAAAAGAACCATCATCAAACTCTTCAAGGTTAGGCAGAATGAATTTTTCTAAGTTAGGACAAAAATGTTGACTTTCAAGAACCCTAATTCCAAAGAAAAATGTCAAAATAGGTCAAGAACCAAAAAGAAATTTGTTTGAAGGGTTTGATAATGTATCTAAATGTGTCAAAATGCAATGTGATTTTTTTGGTGATTTTTAGAAACTTAAATGGTATTTTAATTAATTAATTCTCATTAACTAATTAAAATAAACATTTAAATATTTTAAAATTACGAAAATTATGCAAAAAATAAAATAAAAATTATTTTCAGAATGAGAAAAATATTTTAAGACATGATGCAAAAAATGAAATTTTTTAGAAATGTTTTACTATTTTAAATAAAATGTAGAAAGAAATGTAATTAAAATGAAATTAAAATGAATTAAAATGAAAGTCAGCAGATCCAAAGGCCCAGATTCAAATAGAAAGGGAGGGAATTGACCAGCGCGCGCAAATGGACGGCCCACTTTCAAACTACGCTAATTATGTCATTAAGCCCTAATCTGAACCCTAATTACTTTCAGGTGACCGGAACAGTGTTCCGGTCATCTTCTCCTGCTAGCTCCTCACTCAATCTCCCTCAATACGCAACCCATAGACCCCTAAAGCTCCAGAAATGATCCTCTCCTCAACCCCAACAAGAATCAACCACCAAAAATCATTTGTTCATCATCAAAAGCACGAATCAAAGCAAAACGGAAAACATGGCAAAAATTTCAGAAGCTTATGAAATGCTTATTTCTCAACTATTCTCAAAAGTAAAGACATCATGGTGATCAGTGAAACATGTAGAATCATTCTATAACATAAAATGAGAGTTCTGGAAAAATAAATGCCATGGCTACCTGAAGTTGAGCTTTCGAAACACGAGCTTTCTGGCCAGTTCTTTGCCTCAAATCCACTCCAATGATTCCCCCCAAGAGCTTGTGATGCTTGGTTGGAGTTTAAATGGCCTCAAAAGGAAGTTGGAAGAAGTTCAGTTTGTGAAGTGTCAAAATCGTATTTTTGATTCTGAGTGTTTTTGGACCAAGTGAAGGGTGGGAAATGATCAGTGATGTTTATGGAGTTGAATGGTGGAAAAAGTTTGAAGGTTTGATGGTTGAGTTAAGGGATTCGAAGGCTTTTGCAAATTTTGGGATTTTTGAGTATGCTGTGTATTCTCAAGTGTTAGGCTGCAATGTTGTGTGCTTTTGCTTGGTTTTGATCCACATAATGAAATGTGATAGGTCAGAGAGTGGGTGCTGGCCTATGTTGATTGGTATGGGCAAGTTGCCAAAATGTCAAAAGTTGGTGTACTTGAGGTATGGGCACATGGCAGGCCAAGGACAATGGGGTGTCCTGTGCAGCTGACTTTAGGGAGGTCCATGGGATCAGTTTTGAGGCAAGGCAGCAAGTTGAATGAAGTTTGTAGATGATTTTGCAAATCATGAAGTTCTTGGCCCCTTTGAGAAATCTTAATGATCAAGGCATGAAACTTGAGAAATCTTTGGGAAATTCTGAATTTTATGTCATGTATGATGTTTGTGTAATGCTTAGACATCAATTAGAAGTCACAAATTGCCTTGGTACAAGATTTTGCAAGTTTCCCTCTTTGGCACATAAGTGAATTTTTGTGATTTTTCCCAACTTTGCAAGGCCATAAATTTAGTTCTAGAATGAATTAGATCAAGTTCTTGTACTTTTTGAAAATGGGAGGATCCAATCTACAACTTTCATGACCAATAATTTTTCATTTGAAGCATTTTTGAATCAAAAAGAGGAGGTTAAAAAACTTTCCCAAAATGGCAAGTTTACATTACAAGTCACTTTCCCAAAATGGCAACTTTGAAAATGGCTTGAAATCCTTCAATTTTGTGAACTTATACCTTCTTCTAAGATCAAATAAAGATCATGTACATCCAAAATGATGGAGAAGACCCTTTGGTTGGGTGATTGGTGGCCTCAGATGCCCTGATTTTGCACTGACTTGTTCAAGAAGTCATTTATTGATCAGATGCCTTCCCCATTGAATTTCTTCATGAAAATTGGTATGCTTGATCCTCATATCATATAGAGACCAATAGAAACAAGAATGACCAAAAATTTTGGAGTTATGGCCTCTGAAACCAAAACCCTAATTTTAGGTCATCTGTGCAGTTAAGCTTGGCTCTGCTTCCATGCCTTTCTCAGTTCTTGTGATTTTCTGACTTCTTTATCTTAGGAGGATATAATATGATGCTTTAACATACATGGACCCTCTTGAGATGATTGAAGACCTTTGGAGTTGCTCATGTGGCTCAGGGATGGCTCAAATCACAAACCCTATATGCAAATGACTTAGAACCTATGCAGTGAAGCAAAAAATGCAATATGAGATGATATGATTGAACCTATGCAAAATGAAAAGAATCACAAGCCATGGTGAAGTAAGTGAGGGAAAATTTGGGGTGTTTACATATATGATTGAACTTATGCACATGAAGAGATCACAAGCCATTGTGTGAACTTAGTGAGGTTAAATTTGGGGTGTTTACAGTTTCCCCTATTCAAGCATGAGTTAGCTGTGCAAGATGTAAGCAACGGCTTAACAGGCAAACAAGATAACTTATGCTTGAATACCAAAGACAGTCCAAAATTTGCACTCACTGATTGTGAAGAATAAAAGTGATATAGATTGTAAGAGAAAATAAAGTATGATTATAAAGTGCGGACGACAGAGGACGACCGTCGAGCAGAGGACGACTGCTGGGGATAAAGCAATGACGGGGACGACCGACATGCTGGGGAAATAGAGGGATCATGATGGGGACAGCCATCAGGTAAAGTAACAAAATTCTCCGGGGATTAAAAGGTAAAGTCAATGATGGGGGCGACCATCAGGTAAAATAAATGAAATAAATGATGAGGTACGGTCATCAAAGGGTGAAGGACGATCACCTAGCAGGGGACGATTGCTCTGTTGGGGATAAGGATGAGGGACGGTCATCCAAGGTGAAGGACGATCACCTAGCAGGGTACGGCTGCCGAAAGTATCACGACATAGGACGAATGTCGGATAGAAAGAGTCGACGATGGGGATGGCCATCGGATAAGCATGATGAAGGACGATCATCAAGAGGTGAAGAACGATCACCTGGCAAGGTATGGCTGCTCTCGGGGTTTATCATGACATAGGACGAATGTTAGATAACAAGATCAACGATGGGGACGGCCATCAGATAAAATGATGAAGGACGATCATCAAAAAGGTGAAGGACGATCACCTAGCAGGGGACGGCTGCTAAAATATCACGACATAGGACGAATGCCGGATAGGAAAGGGTTCCAATAATGGGGACTCCGCTGAGGGAATGATGAAGGACGATCATCAAAAGGTGAAGGACGATCACCTGGCAGGGTACGGCTGCCGAAAGTATCATGACATAGGACGAATGTCAGATAGAAGAGAAATTTTGTTTTTTATTGGGAATTTGCTGGGAACTCTTCTGGGGAATGGTAGATACAGACGAGTGTAAACACCCCAAATTTTCCCTCACTCATTTCACCATGGCTTGTGATCTATTTATATTTACATAAGTTTAATCATACCATTTCATGTTGCATTTTGCTTCACTGCATTAGTTCAAAGTCATCTGCACCTAGGGTTTGTGATTTGAGCAATCCCTGAGCCATCTGAGCCACCCCAAAGGGCTTCAATCATCTCAAGAGGGTACATGTATGTTCTAGCATCATATTATATCCTCCCAAGATCAAGAAAGTCAGAAAATCACAAGAACTGAGGAAGGTATGGAGACAGAGCCAAGCTTAACTACACAGGTGACCTAAAATTAGGGTTTTGGTTTCAGAGGCCATAACTCCAAATTTTTTTGGTCATTCTTGTTTCTATTGGTCTCAATATGATATGAGGATCATGCATACCAATTTTCATGAAGAAATTCAATGGGGAAGGCATCTGATCAATAGATGACTTCTTGAACAAGTCAGTGCAAAATCAGGGCATCTGAGGCCCCCAATCATCCTACCAAAGGGTATTCTCCATCATTTTGATTGTGTATGATCTTTATTTGATCTTAGAAGATGTTAGAAGTTCACAAAATTGAAGAATTTCAAGCCATTTGCAAAGTTGCCATTTTTGGAAAGTGACTTGTAATGTAAACTTGCCATTTTGGGAAAGTTTTTCAACCTGCTCTTTTTGATTCAAAAATGCTTCAAATGGAAAATTCTTGGTCATGAAATTTGTAGATTGGATCCTCCCATTTTCAAAAAGTACAAGAACTTGATCTAATTCGTTTTAGAACAAAAGTTATGGCCTTGCAAAGTTGGATAAAATCACATAATTTCATGTGTCATGCCAAAGAGGGACTTTTGCAAAACCTCTTGCCAATTCATTTTGTGACCTCAAATTGACTTCTAACCATCATACAAACATAAAACATTGCCTAAAACTTAGAATTGGCCCAAGAATTTCCAAATTTCATGACTTGCACATAAAGAAATCTCAAAAGGGCCAAAGGTTCACAAATTTGCAAAACCTCCCATAACCTTCCACAAACTTGTTGATTTGCCTCAAAGTGATTTCCATGGACATCCTCAATCCCAGCTGCATCAGACACCCCTTTGTCCTTGGACTGAATCAGCCCATACCTCAAAGTACAACTTTGTTGACTTTTTTGCAAGAAAGCCATACCAATCAGCATAGCCCACACCAACTCCACGGACCTATCATAGCTTGATATGTGGACAAAATGAAACTCAAAACACACAAGAGGCAAGCCTGAAACCACAACATTGCCATAGTTCACAAAAATTCCCTCTGTTGCATTTTCTATCGAATCCATTAACTCAACCATTTATTCTCCAAACTTCTTCCACCATTCATCTCAAAATGCTTCACTGATCATTTCTCACCCATCAAAACAGCCTAAAACTACCCCAAACAGAAATATGATTTTCACCACCCCTGAACTGAAAGCTTCAAAACCCTCCATATAAACTCATTCCAAGCTTACCAGAAGCATCAAGGAGTTCATTAGAGTGGAAAAGCACAAGGCAGAAGGTCAGAAAGCCCAGGATTCGAAAGCTCAACCTCAGGTAACATGATGAACAATTTTTCCAGAACTCAGATTTCTTGTTAAAATATTGTTCTATGTGTTGCCCTGATCATGGGGATGTGTTTATTTTTGAAAATGAGCCAAAGACAAGCATTTTATGTTGCTCTGAAACTTTTGCCCTAAATCTGTTCTTCTTCGATTCTCCTTGTGTGAGTAAAATAAATTGTTATTGATGTTGGATTCTTGTTATTTGATGTTAGGAGAAGAGTTCTGGAGATTTTGGCATGATTTTATAGCTTAGGGAGTGAGATAGAGATTTTCAGGGGAGAGTGTGGCCGGAGAAGATGACCGGAGGTCATTTCCGGCCACCTGAAAGTCATTAGGGCTTTTAATCAGGTTTAGGGTTTCGTTTGAATATGGGCCGTTGGATGAGTGTTCCCGCGCGCATTTGTGAGGTCCAGATCTTGTCATTAACAATTAATCAGGATTAATTAAATAATTAATTAAGTTTAGGCAGATTTGAACCTGGGCCGTCCAGATGCGCGCCAGGTCAAACTTTTCAGGCCCAGATTAGATCCTGACTCTCCATCCAGCATACTTTCATTATTTTTAATTTTTATTTCATTTTCTTTATTTAAACTTGCACGAATTTTTAAAAATAGAAAAAGACTTCAAAAAATTCTGAAAATTTTTGTCCAGACTTTAATTAATTTTCAGAACCCAAAAATATTTTTATTTTTATTTTTTGCATTAAAAATAATTTTTAAATCATTTAAATGTTTATTTTTAATTAGTTAATGAAAATTAATTAATTAAAAATGCATTTAGGTATTTAAAAATCACCAAAAAAATCACATTGCATTTTGATACATTTAGAAACATTATCAAACTCCTCAAACAAATTTCTTTTTGGTTCTTGACCTATTTTGACATTTTTCTTTTGAATTAAAGTTCTTAAAAGGCAATATTTTTGTTCTAACTTAGAAAAATTCATTCTGCCTAACCATGAAGAGTTTGATGATGGTTCTTTTTGAAGTGCATTTTTCAATTTGTTGTGCATTTTTCCTTCTGAAGTGCCTTAAAACCTTATCTAACTTAAGAAAGTCATAATTCCCATTAGGTTAACAGTTAGGTCTTCCCCTTTGGACAAAGAACTTGTGTAGGGTTAGGGTTCCTTTGATCCCATTTTCAATTTTTTATCATGTCATTTGCTTCTGGTTTTGAATTTGGTATTGCATGTTGTGTATAAACCCTAATTTTTGCCTTCATTTGCATCCATCTCTCATTTGCTTGCATACATAAATTCACCATGACATTTTGTGCATCCACATGACATATAAGACATCTTAGGACACATTAGAATCATGTTTGATCATTGCATCATTCATTTGCCATGTTATGCATTCATTCCATTTCATAAACTTTCATGGTTCAAAACATGTTTCATTTGCATCCTTATCCTTGTATGATCATCCACAACTCTTGACATGTGTTTGCATCATCTCTTAGCATCATTAACATCATGTTTATGCTTCTGACTTTGTTGTGCATCATTGCATTTCATCTCATTCTCATTTCTTTTCATTCCTTGTTGCTAACTTTTCAGGTGGTAAGTGTATGAGAAGTGAATTTGCCTTCACTTCTCATAATTCCTTCTCATCCCTCTTATGCATTCATTTCTGCATCTTACTTGTGCCTTAGAGTGAGCTTGCTCATTCATGTCTCCTTCTCACTTTCTTTCTTCAAGCAACTTATCTTCTTCAGTGAAGTAAGTTGACTTGCTTCTTCTGCTTCCTCCTCCTTTCATCTGCTTCTTTCTTGGTGGCTTTTCTCTTGAAGATCTTTTGCAAGACTCACAAACCCTAGGAATACCCAAGCATGATCACTATTAGGGTTTGATTAGTTCCCCATTAGTTTTACCTTTGTGTCATCTTTGTGTCTTCTCTTCTCATCTCATAATCAAGGACTAAACCTTAAAGGTTTTAAGACTTTGTGATTAAGCTTATGCCTGTATCCTTCTATTAGGATGGAGTGTATAACTTTAATCCTAAGTGTTAAACCATTAATGTGTTTAACTCCTTTAATCAATCCACTTAATAATCACTAAGACATCAAGCTTGTAACTTGGGCCTTGCATTAGGGTTCTAATTCTTCCTTAATTGGTTAAGAAGAACTAACCCTAGAGTTAATGGACAAGTCCCCCTCAAGTTGTCTTACAAACCATAAAAATCACTTCTTAATCTTATCATTAACTAAAATCCATTTAATAAAGGTTTTGTTTTGTCATGAGGTTAATCCCTAATCATGGATTAAGTTGAGGAGCCTTTCTCAGCTTAAATGTTCTCATCTATTATCCTTCTATTAGGATGGTGTAATGGGTCCATTAAATCCTTGATTATGGCTTAAACTCATTACTTAACACTAAACAAAAACAACAAAAACATCTAAATAATTGCAAGTAGGTTAATGATCTTAATCCTACATCATGGTGATTAAGTGTGAGGTGTTTACTTCATACTTAAGGTATTCTCATTACCCCTAATCAGAGGGAAGATGTGATGAGTTTACTAACCCTTGGTTTAGGCTTAAGCTCATTTTCTTATGACAAACTCAAAAAGGAAAACACCAAAAACAAACAATAATCGACTCCTCCGGGATTCTTTTTCTCACCTCATTCACTCACAAACGAGAACTTTCTTCTTCCGTCTAATGCAAGACAGTTTGCACCTGAGCCAGACAGGTCATACACTTGAGCATAGACAAGTAGGCAGTTCACCAGTCAATTCACCTTTCAATCTCTTTGAGTCGAACTACGGTGTTCTGACTTCCTCATTGCACGAGAGGATACGTAGGCATAACTTAACAGTTATCGAACAAAGGTCTCTGTATATTCCCCCCTCTTCCAGCAATATTCTTTAAGCCTCATAGTCTTGAGCTTCATTCTTTCCTTGCACTGACACTTCTTTATTTCACATATTCTTTTGCACTGACACTTGCATTCTTTTTTCCAGCTTTTGTACACAAAATAGCACTGACACTACCCCTTTAAACACAAATCTTTTAAGCGTGGATCCCGTCGAGTACGTCGGACAATCTGGGTGCTAATACCTTCCCAGGTTGTAACCAACCCCCTTTCTCAGTTTCTCTGGTTCGCGACCGTCTTATCCATATCTTTCTAGGTTTATGCAGCATTACCTTTCCTTCGGGATAAAAATGCCTAGCTGGCGACTCTTTTCTTTTCATTCCTTCCCCTTTCGCCGACCGTTCGCGTCTGTACCCCCTCTTGACCAGGTGTCATTTGGTGGGAGCGACAGCTTGGCGACTCTGCTGGGGATCCTTATATTGTAACCAGGGCTTCTGGTTCTTTTTGTGGGTTCCTCCTAGCGCTTGTCTGATTTGTGTTTACTGGGGTGTTATGTGCTAATTGTGCCTATTTATGTTGCTTTATTTATTGCTTTAGGTACAACTTTATTTACTGCTTTCTTTACAATTTTTTATATGCATCATACTGTCATTGCTGGATCTGGTTTTCTTTGGTGGGTGGGGTTCCATTGAGAGTTTGAGGTCTTATACCTGGGACCTGAGTGACACCTAGGCTAGAGTGGTTCATATTCTTTCCCATTCCATTTCGGTCTGGTGCGGGAATATGAAACACGGTTCAGATGTGGGTTTCTTCTTGAGAACTCTGTGCTACAGATTTCCTGTAGTGCTAGGGCTATCTGGGAAGCCTGCTAAGTCTGGATGACCTTTATTATGACCTTCAGAAACTGAGGTAAATTAGAGGAGGATCTTTTATGGTTATTGTAAACACTGTACCTTCGGGTTAGAAGTGTTTACACTTCTCATAACTGATCCAAGTCTGAGGATCCTTGTTCTAGAACACTACCTGTGAGTGGGGTTGGGCTGTTTACAGGTTTGCAGGTACCCTGGGCCACATCATACCCTGGACGTGTGACTCTTTATTTGAGTCCCCCACCTTGGTTACTAGATTTCTAAACCTCCATCTGGACCTTTTTGTTGAACATACATGGGCTTATACCAAGACAAATAATCAGATCCAGCTCGATCACAAACCCTTGCATATCATTTGCATATATCATCATTGCATCATTTAACATTTGTTTATTTGTTTTTCAGGCTATCCACATCATATCTGGTTTGGTTTTGACCCCTTCTTCTGCATAGACCTTTGCTTCATCAGTTATCTGCTTCAGCTATCTTCATCATCACCAGCATCAGCCTGTCAGTGGCTCATTTCCAGCATCAGTCTATGAATCTTCACCAACACTTATCTTTAGTTTCTTCAGCATCACTCATGACTACTCCCGGGAAGAGAAACATATCCTACCATTTCTTTGAACCTGTGTTGACTGGCATCAGGCAGGTCCAGTCACTTATCACACCAGATCACATCCCATTGTTTAGAGAACACAATGGAGGTATCCTGGATATGGTTATGGACCTTGACCCTTCTCAGAGAAGCATGATCCACACATGCTTGCAGTTTTATGACCCTCCTTTGAGATGTTTCACCTTTCCAGACTTTCAGCTAGGGCCTCTGCTGGAAGAGTTTTCTTCATTGATTGGGGTACCTATCAGAGGTGGAATCCCTTTCAACCCAGAAATGCCAGCTCCTAGCAATGGAGAAGTAGCAAAAGTACTATACCTGGAGCCTGCTTTGATTGAGCAGAGTATGACAACAAAAGCTGGGATCCCTGGTTTGCACTTGGACTTCTTGGTTTCTCAGGCCATCCTGAAGGCCTCATTGGGAGAATGGAGGGCAGTCTGTGCACTGTTAGCCCTCAGCATATATGGGGCCATACTGTTTGCAGATGAGCCCAAATTTGTCTGTATGAGTGAAAAGTAAACATGAGTGAGACACAGACGAGTGTTCAATATGCTGGGGAGAGTATGATATAGACGAGTATCATAAGAGGAAGTGTATAAGTTACGAACTTATGAATGTAAGAGATATTCTGACGATCTGTGGGGATAAGATGACACGGACGGGTGCCGAAAGGAGTATATTATAAACAAGTGTTTGGTTTACAATAAGTGTTTAGGCAACCATGCTGGGGAACGGTGACACGGACGAGTGTCCAAAGAGTGTATATATATATATCTGTTTGTGGTTTATATCTGCAGGGGGAGTGAGTATGATGCGGACGTGTGTCGAAAAAGTATATAAACAAGTATTAATGAGTGCAAAAGCGATGCTTTGGCTTTATGTTGTGACTGTGAGTCTTTGTATATATATTGCTGATGGAATGTTGGTATATACAGGTGTTCGATTCAAAACATGGCTTATGATTATGCAATATGTTTGATTTTTGTCGTAATGCTCCGTATTAGACGGAATGCTACGCTCTGCGGGGAGATATGATGCAAATGCTATGATTATGCAAAGATACCAATCTGGGATTCGGATCCCGGTGCTATGAAGATCTCTGGTTGATCTGCTTGAAAGAATATCCCATCTGGGGGTGAGATCATTGGTAGATCTGATATATATGACTCTGCTTGGGGAAATAGGTCACTGATAGACCTATCTTTGTAATAAGGGACCCAGCTGGGGCTGCGGAAGCTTTCGTCACTTTGCTGTGCGAGAAATCCAGGCATTGCACTTCTGGTAGAGGCTGGAGCTCTGCGGGGAGACGGTTCCTTGTCTAACACTTGGCTGAGGAGGAATGATCACTGAACGACCTTCCTAGTGATTTTTGTGGGGATCCTGCTGAGGATGATGAACTCAGTTGGTGAAATGAGCCCCTTCTGATGCTGATTTAGAGAAAGTGTTGGAGAAGTGGTGTCCAACAACTCTGATGGGGAGAGAGCACCTCTGATGTTGTTTGGAAGACGTGTCGAGGAAATAATTATTTGAGAGCTTGCTGGGGAGAAGCTTTCATGCCCCATGTTGCACTTTGAATACCTGCAATCCTGTTATGACAAAGAAACGTACAAGTACCCCGAGGTATCTCTTACCGGATTCCATCATAGGAGTTTAGACACTCCCGGGAGTAAGCAATATATTTCCTGCAAGCATGTGATTAGAAAAACGCATCTGTATTTATGCAACCATTATGTCAAGGATATCAGACATTTTTACAAATGAAATGAGACGGAATGTGACTGAAAATCTGATTTTATTAATTTGGGTGCCCTGAATTGGCGAGTACAGTAGAAGAAACAAATCCCCTGAAATGAGGAGATTATTACAAATTGAGAAACAAAAAGGTGCTGGCAATGTTGATGACGCTTCAGTGTGCTTCCCTTTTGCCATGACTCGTATGACATTGACGTTCTTCCCATCATGCTTTCTGAAGAAGGCTGATTCTAACTGATGCTTTAACCCTTCTAAACTTGCCATGTTGTGAGTGATACAGACGAATTCAGAATGCAATTGTTCGCTTATTCCCTTATTTTGCGTGGATCGCCCTTTCAGGTTTTCAATCCATCGGGATACCCATTTTTGCCTGAGCTGTCCAATGCGGCTTTTCAACTCAGCGGGTGTACATTTTTTTCCCTTATTTTTGCCAGAGTCTTTTATTCTGTTTTTGACTCGTCGGGATGCCCTATTTTTGCCTGGACTTACATTCTGTTTTTATGTCCAGCGGGTCATTTTATGCGAAGTATTTTTTAACTGTATCTGAATTCACAAGGGACAGGAAGTCTTCACCATCCACAATACTGAGCATTAGTGCTCCACCAGAGAAACCCTTTTTTACTATGAATGGACCATCGTAATTTGGAGTCCACTTGCCCCTGTGGTCTGTATGAGGAGGAAGGAGTCTTTTCAGCACAAGATCTCCTACTTGGTATTCTCGAAGCCTGACTTTCTGATCGAAGGCTTTCTTCATTCTTTTCTGATATAGCTGCCCATGATAGATTGCGGCTAATCTTTTCTCTTCGATCAGATTTAGTTGTTTGTACCGGGATCGGACCCACTCTGCTTCATTCAGCTTAACATCCATTAGTACCCGTAAAGAGGGTAATTCATGCCAGCCTTTGTATGTGACCACCATCTTCTGCACAATCTTCTTGATATTCTTGTTAGCTGCCTCAACAGAGCCATTCATCTTTGGCCTGTAAGGAGAAGAATTGTGATGCTGGATCTTGAAGTCCCGACACAGTTCTACCATCATTTTGTTGTTCAAGTTGGAACCATTATCAGTAATGATTCGCTCGGGCACTCCATACCGACAGATGATGTCTCTCTTCAGTAATCGGGCTACCACTTGCCTGGTGACATTTGCATACGAAGCTGCCTCAACCCACTTGGTAAAATAGTTAATGGCTACCAGGATGAATATGTGGCCATATGAAGTAGTCGGTTCAATCTTGCCAATCATATCAATGCCCCACATGGCAAAGGACCACGGTGAAGACATTACTTTTAAAGGATTCGGAGGCACATGCACTTTATCTGCATAAATCTGGCATTTGTGGCATTTCCTGGCATAAGCACAACAGTCTGCATCCATTGTGATCCAGTAGTAGCCTGATCTTAACAACGTTTTAGCCATTGCATGCCCTCCAGCATGGGTACCAAAAGATCCTTCGTGCACCTCGTGCATCAACAAGTCTGCCTCTTTTTATCAACACATCTGAGAAGTACCATATCAAAGTTTCTCTTGTACAAGGAACCATCAACATTCAGGAAGAAACTACCAGCTAGCCTTCTTAATGTCTTCTTGTCATTGGATGATGCCCCAGGTGGGTATGTTTGATCCTCCAAGAAGCATTTGATGTCATAGAACCAAGGCTTATCATCTTTAGCAAGGTCTGCTGAGAATACATATGCTGGTCTGTCAAGCCTGGACACTGAAATCCGAGGCACGAAGTTGGCAGCTTGAACTTTGATCATGGATGAAATGGTAGCCATGGCATCTGCAAACTGATTTTCATCTCGAGGGATATACTCAAGCTTGATTGTTGTGAAGAATGTGAGTAACCTCCTTGTATAATCCCGGTAAGGTATCAAATGCTCCTGGTGAGTATACCATTTGCCGTTAGTTTGATTGATTACTAGAGTTGAATCTCGGAATACAGTTAAAGTCTTGATCCTGAGGTCAATGGCTTCCTCAAGACCCATAATACAAGCTTCGTATTCAGCTTCATTGTTAGTGCAGTTAAAGGTGAGTTTTGCCGAAAAAGGCATGTGAACTCCCTTAGGTGAAATGAGTACTGCACCAACACCACGACCATTCATATTAACAGCCCCATCAAACATCATTGTCCATTCTTCTTCTGGGTCAGGAACTTCAGTGTGAATAGGTTCTTCATGATCTTTTGCTTTTATGAACATGATGTCTTCATCAGGGAAGTCAAACCTCATAGTCTGGTAATCATCAATGGGTTGCTCAGCTAGATAATCAGACAACACACTGCCTTTGATGGCTTTCTGAGACGTGTCCTGAATGTCGTATTCTGTGAGAATCATTTGCCATCTCGTAACCCGTCCGGTAAGTACTGGCTTCTTGAATATATACTTGACTGGATCCATATTTGAGATCAATAAGGTAGTGTGGGTCAACATATACTGCCTTAGTCGGCGAGTAGCCCACGCTAAAGCACAACAAGTTTTCTCGAGCAGTGAATAACGTTGTTCACAGTCGGTAAACTTTTTGCTTAGGTAGTAAATTGCATACTCTTTTCTACTAGACTCGTCATGTTGGCCCAGCACACACCCCATTGACTCTTCTAATACTGTCAAGTACATTATTAGAGGTCTTCCTTCAACTGGATGCATAAGGATCGGAGGCTCTTGTAAGTATTCCTTGATTTTGTCAAAAGCCCTTTGGCAGTCTTCATTCCACCTGACCGTTTGTTCTTTCCTTAACAACTTGAACAAGGGCTCACAGGTTGCTGTAAGATGAGATATGAACCTTGAAATGTAGTTCAATCTACCTTGGAACCCTCGAACTTCTTTTTCAGTCTTCGATGCAGGCATTTCTTGAATGGCTTTAACTTTGTCAGGGTCAACTTCAATCCCCTTTTCACTTACAATAAATCCCAACAGCTTACCGGATCGCACCCCGAATGTGCATTTGTTGGAGTTTAGCTTCAGTTGGTACCTCCTCAGACGCTTGAATAGCTTCAACAAATTCACCAGGTGGCCTTCTTCTGTGAGGGACTTGGCAATCATGTCATCCACATAACATTCAATTTCTTTGTGGATCATGTCATGGAATAATGTTACCATAGCCCGTTGATTAGTGGCACCAGCATTCTTCAGTCCGAACGGCATTACCTTATAACAGAATGTGCCCCAGGGTGTGATGAAAGTTGTCTTCTCCATGTCTTCAGGTGACATCTTGATCTCATTATATCCTGAAAATCCATCCATGAAGGAGAACACTGAGAACTGAGCCGTATTATCGACCAATACATCAATGTGAGGTAATGGGAAGTCATCTTTTGGGCTGGCTCTGTTCAGATCCCGGTAATCCACACACATCCTTACTTTGCCGTCTTTCTTAGGCACTGGTACAATGTTATAAACCCACGGCGGGTAACTGGTTACAGCAAGGAAACCGGCGTCCCACTGTTTTTGTACCTCTTCTTTTATCTTCATGGCCATATCTGGACGAGTACGGCGCAACTTCTGTTTTACTGGCGGACAGTCTTCATTTATTGGCAGCTTGTGCATAACAATGTCGGTATCCAGACCTGGCATATCCTGATAAGACCAAGCAAAAACATCCACATACTCCTGAAGCATGTCAATAAGTTGTTCTTTCACTGAATCTTGTAGACGGGCCCCGATTTTCACTTCTTTCAAATCTTCTTATGTACCAAGATTAACCGTTTCAACCTCCTCCTAATAAGGAGTGATAACCTTCTCCTCTTGTCTTAACAACCTTGCTAGCTCTTCAGGTAGCTCATAATCTTCTTCAACCCCTTCGTCAGCTTGATTAATTGGATTGTCAAAGTCATACGAAGTCATAGCAGTGTTATTGTCTGTGCAGTCTGGAGGGCATTCTCTGCAAGGGTTTAGATTTGTTCATTTTAGTGAACAGTTTTATCTTGCTTTAGAAAAAGTGAAAATGAAGTTATTATTTTGAAAAACATTTCCATTTTATTTTTGTACAAAAAATGAAAAATGAAAAACAGTGAGCGTAAAAAGAAAAGACTCATTTGCAAAAGATTCCTGATATTCATTAATTGATTGTTTGCACAAAATACAAGATGGCCCGATTACAAAATGAGCCCTGACATCTTGGGCAAGATGCAGGACTTGATGCAGGCTTAAAGACAGGAAATAATAATTACTCTGCCGGAGTAACTCTTATAATTTCCTGGGAAGACCAGTTTGAGACTTAGTTCCCCGGGATCCTTGGACGTATCCAGTTTTCTAGGTTGCGTTCGTCTTCTGACTCATCTTCCAAACTGTTCACAGCATTCGGGGTTAGCATTCCCCCGCTGACAAACTTGGGCTCCGTTGCAGCCTCTGGTTGATCTTGTCGAGTTGGTCTGTAACCCAACTCGAATCGGTCTTCTTTCTTTTCAACTGGCAGCAGCTTGCCCCAGCCTTGGGCGGTACCCTCCTCAACAACCTTCCGGGCCTGTTGATATGATGTGATGGAAGTCCCAGACACAGCAGATGCTTCATTGATGTTAAGGGCCTCAAACCCCTGACTCATGGTCTCATGGATCTCCCCATCCATTTCTATGTACTTATACGTAGCCAGCTGGCTAACAAAGATGTCCTCCTCCCCACAGATGGTGATGATTTGGCCTTCCCACTCGAATTTTAACTTCTGGTGAAGGGTAGGCGTAACGACGCCAGCGGCGTGGATCCAGGGTCTACCCAACAGACAGCTATAGGCCGGCTGTATGTCCATCACAAAGAAGGTAGTTTTGAAGGTTTGAGGGCCAATCAACACAGGCAGATCAATCTCCCCAAGCACTGATCTTTTAGAGCCATCAAATGCTCTTTCCACCAAATTACTCGGGCGCAATTCCAATCCATCATACTCTAGCTTCACTAAGGCTTTCTTGGGTAGGACATTGAGGGAAGACCATATGTCCACCAACACATGAGACAGAACAACAACCTTGCATTCCAAGGTGATATGCAAAGCCTTGTTATGGTTGCACCCCTCCGTTGTTAAATCAGCATTTGTAAAGCCCAGCCCATGACTGGTATTGACATTTGCAACCACGGTCTCCAACTGATTAACAGTAATCTCTTCCGGCACGTATGCTGCGTGCAGGACCTTCAATAATGCATTCCTGTGGGCTTCGGAACACATTAACAGTGATAATATGGAGATTTTGGAGGGTGTTTGGTGAATCTGGTCCACCACCTTGTAATCACTCCTTTTTATGATTCTCATGAACTCTTCTACATCTTGTTCAAAAGATGTCTTTTGAGTTTCTTTGGCAGATGGCTCTTCAGATACTACATTCTTTCCTTTTGCCTTAGCAGCTGTTGCACCCTAAAATTTGCCCTCACCAAGACAAGATATTGTGTACTAAGGTGCCCCAAGAGGTTCACAAGGTTCACAAGATATCTCATGAGGTTCACAAGGTTCACAAGGTTCACAATTAGTCAGAAAGTTTGACAATTCCCTCAGACAATGCATCCTCCTAAGTAATGCATCCTAAACTAGGGTTTTGACTTTCATCAGGCTAAATGGACTTCCAAGACTTCAAGTGAGCTTCATAGCATCCTATATGTGTTTTAGAATCCCCATGTCAAGTTTCAAGGTTTTCCCAAAAGGTTTGCTCAGTCAGATGATCAGATAGGCTAAAATCAGTCAAAGTAGTTAAAAAGTCAAACTGAGGTCAACTGTGGTCAAACCAAAGTCAAACTTCATGATTTTTTGCCAACTAAAATTCATCATTTGATCAAGGGTTGATCATGATTCATCAAGGAAATTTCAGATCATCAAGAATCAGGAGTTTCTAAATTAGGGTTTTCACAGGAAAAGTCAACTGATCTTTGACCAGCCATAACTTTCACATGCTTCATCAAATTTTTTCCATCCAAAGCTCATTTTGAAGGAAATTTAATTCTCTACAACTTTGTGTCTCACAAGCCAAGCCCAAAAATTCTTCATTTGGAAGGTATGAGCTAAGACATTATAGGTCATTTCAAAAGTCAACAAAAAGTCAACAACTTCTAAAGGGCATAACATGAGAATGGTAAAAGATATGGATATGAGACTAAAGAGGTTGGTTAGAGGACTCTCTAAGCTTTCCAAAATGTCCAAGAACATATTCATAGAATTAAAATTGAGGGATTTGTGCCCTTGCAAAGTTGGGAAAAGTTTGAGAGGTTTATGAAGCAAATGGGGTCTTAAAACCATAATTCACCAAATTGGCTTGCTTTTTTATGATCCAAACACTTCCATGACATCATGCACGAATTAAAATTTATTTATTCATATTTTTATTCATTTTATTTTATTTATTATGATTTTTTATATTAAAAATCATTTTAAATCAAAATAAAATATAAAAGTGTGAATATTGGATTTGATTTTGGTTCTAGAAAGTCTTAATGATCATTTAGAGGTGATTAAAACTACACAAAATCAGATCATTCAAAAATAGTAAGGATATATCAAGATTTTTCAATTTTTGGAAGCTTATCTTTTTCAATCTCTAACTATCCAAAAGTCCAAAGTGAAGATTGATTTTTTGACCTAATTTTGTTATATCATATATATACAACATAAAGCAATGCACAAGACACGAATTGGCTGCCTCCAAGAACACCATTGAATCTCAAAATTTCTCATCAAAAGTCACACACAGTTTTTGAATTAGAGGGACTTTTAAGACAAAATAAAGGTTGCTACACGTTCCTTGGACATCATTGATGCTTTCCCAATCATCACCATCATTCAAAACCTCATATATCATGAGAACCGAATTCATATTCTTTATTTTTTTTTTAATTTTCGATTTCATTCATTTATCCACTATAAATTGTTTTTGCGATGTTATCTTGTTTGTTGTGATGTTTAGATGATTTCTGGGCAAGAATATTGAAGAATCGTGACCTAAACCGAAAATCACCATTGTTAGGGTTAGAGCTCTCGAATTAGGGATTCACGATCTATTTAATATAAATGGATTCTAAAAACATGGTTATGACGTATGAACATTGGGCAATTGATCTGGGTTATCAATTTTCATTATTATTGTGGTTTACTGGATGTTTCAAAAACGTAGGTTTTCTGGTTTATGAACACGCAGGTGAATTCGCAGGAAAAGCTGTATGAAAATTCGCAGGAAATTCAAACGAAGAAGATGAAGCTGCGCGCCAAATTCCAGTTTTAAATTCTAACATTATATTTTATTTAATTGTTGTGTATATATTACAGAAAAGCTGCTTGGCTCAGTTGGTAGAGGGCGCGCGTATGTAAGGCAAGGTCAAGGGTTCGAGTCCTATGAGGACCATTCTTTTTTTGGAAAAATTCTCAAATATTTATTTACGCATATGATACTTTCTCTTCCCCCAGATGACAAGGCGCGCGCCTTGCCCCAGTGGTCATGTCTCACCAGGTATCAGGGGAGGTCCTGGGTTCAAATCCAGGCATCCCCATTTTTTAAAAACCTTGTTTTCTTATTTTTTTTAATTATTATTTTCTATTATATATATTATTATTATTGAATTTGTTTTATATTTAATTAATAAAAGTCTATCTTAAACTTAATTAAAATTTTATTTTCATAAATTTCATAATATATTTTATAAAATAAATTTACATGTAATTTTAATTTTAATTTATAATTTGTAAATAAATCAATTAATATTTTAATTAAACATTCAAACCCTAATTTATTTTCTTAAATTTCTAACCCTAATTTTTTATTTTATTTTAAATATTAAACTTAATTATTTTTCTTTCTAATATATAATTAAATAATCAATCTTGTTTTGTAAATAATTATTATATTGTTTATTATCTTTATTCTAATTACTTTATTATTTTCTTCTTAAAAATTCTTCAAAATTATTTGTTTAATTTAAAAATATTCTCTTAAATTCTATATATTTTTGTATATTTGTGCTAACCTCTTCTTCTTATAATTATTTTATTACTAACCATTTTAATTATAGTTTCTTTATTATATATATTTATTATTTATATTATAATGTAATTGCGAAAGCCTTGTAATAGTCGTAGGTTTATTTTTGTCTTTATTTTATTGTTTATAAATATTTTTGCCATGGTTAGTAACTATAGGGAGTGATAACATGTTTGTGATTTAAAATTAATTTAGAATAACTAATAAGATAAATATTTGAATACAAACACTCACACACGTAAGTCGATCGTTGATCGCCATCTCACACTTTCTAAGGTTACCTCTCATGCTGCCTAATTATAAGGTCAATTAAGGTGTCTTAAAGCAAAGTCCCTTCATTAATATCATCAAGTCCCTTTAAGATTATAAGATCAAGTCCCTTCGATGTTGCTTACGGTAAATGATCTTGTCCCTTCGAATAAAAGATGATAAGTCCCTACGAATTGCTAAAGGCACCTTACAGTTGCCTAAATACAGATGTCCCTTCACATGTCCCTTAAAACATCCAAGGTAATGACTACCTATTCCTTAATAATAGGGATAGTCACCATTGAAAGAACATACGAGAACACGAAAGACTTAATCTAGGGTTGGTATCTCATAGTTACTTGCTCACGCTTTTCAAAATTACTTTTACACCTCACAATTTCTAAACTAGGCTTTGTATACACCCATACGAGGGTCATTACAAAGTACTTAAAGAAATTTTTCTAATCACACATTACACTCTTGCAAACAAACAAAGTTAGCTAAGTAACTAAGAGCCCATTGATAACCATGGATATAAAGGGTGCTAACACCTTCCCTTTGTATAACCTACCCCCCGAACTCAAAATCTTTTAAGGTCTTTCCTATTCTTTTATGTCCTTTCCTTATGGATAAAATAAAAGTCGGTGGCGACTCTTGCTATCCGCAACATTTATAAAAAGTCAGTTCTCCCACCATGTTACAGCAGCAGCTTCTACTTTAGCATTAGGTCTTTGTGTTTGTGAGGCAAAAAGGCGTCCGCTTATGGTGAAGCCTCCGCCTCCCCCAACATTATCAATTTGTGGTGAAGAGGTTGATGAATCCAAGGTGATTTTCTCCCCATTGCAGTAAAGATCAGAGCCGTAGTGCCAAGGTATGGCATTACTGCTTTCATAAGGAACAAGCCCAGGTACCGTAATGGTGACTGGGCTGATTGATGCAGAGGAAGGAACTGTAGTGGTGTGCGGATCATAATAAATTGTGACTTGAGGTCTGGCAGGAGGTGCCACAATTTGTTGCTGGAAATTGTTGTTGTGAACATTTGATGGGTCATAGTAGACCGTGACTGTTGAGACATCTTCATTAATTTTTGCTGCCGTTGTAGACGATTCCTTTGATAAAATGGATGCTGATGTTGTGGAAGAAATAGTTGTTTGAATTTGACTTGTTGAGATAATGGATGGAGTGATTGCTGGTGTTGTTGATGAATCAGTAGGAATGATTGTTGTTGATGTTGTAGGAGAATCTGTTGAAAGGAGGATTGCTGATGTTGTAGGAGAATCCACTGCTGTGGAGACAAGAGTTGCTGCAGGAGCTGTTGAAGTAATTTGCAAAATCCCATCTTGGATAAGGCCATCTATGCCAATCCTTAGCTTCTCACAACCATTGCTAGCTGTCCTACACAGCTCACAGCAGGTCCCACAGCCTGGGAACACTTGGCATCTTAAACGTTGAACTTTGACTTCAGCCAGTGGTGTTTGAATCTGTGCAACATTATCAATCAATGTAGATGGTTGGTCCTCTTCAATGGCATTAATCCTAGGCCCACCATGATTAGGCATAGGATTTCTGTTGACGTTCGGAGGAGGTGCAAAATTGAGAGCTTTAGAATCGACTAGATCTTGTACCTTCATCTATAAGGCCATACACTTCTCAGTATTGTGACCAGGTGCGTTGGAGTGGAAGGCACACCTGGCGTTGACATCATAATTCTTTTGGAGGTTGAGAGGATCTGGTGGTGCCAACGTCCTTAACTCAACCAGGTTGAGTTTCAGGAGTTGTGGCAATAAGGCAGCATAAGGCATAGGGATAGGGTCAATTACCCTATTTGCCTGAGATGGCCTCTGTTGAAAGGGACGCTGCTGTTGGTTGCTATTGTTGTTGTTGTAGGTTCTTAGTTGCGGAAAGTGAGATGGTTGCTGATAGTGATGTTGTTGTTGTTGTTGAGGATATAAAGGTTGTTGTGGAGCTGGAGCTGGGATGGTAACAGCCGCTACTGACCTGTGAGAATATTGGGGTCTGCCCCTGCTTGTATGAATAGAATTTGTTTCACCCGCCCTTCGGGGTCCTGCAAAAGGTTTTCTGGGATTGCTGGAGGAACTTTCACCATTGTCAGAGATTTTGCCCATCTTCAAGAGACTCTCAATTCTCTCACCAGCTATAACTACATCAGCAAAACTGGTAGAGGAGAAAGCAGCCAGTCTGTCAATATAAGTCCCTTGAAATGTGTTCATGAACATGTCAGCCATTTCTCTTTCTGACATGGGTGGCTGGACAACAGCAACAAGTTGTCTCCAACTCTGAGCATAATCCCGGAAGCTCTCCCTTGAAGACTGAGACATGCCTATTAGAAGAGTTCTATTGGGGGCCATGTCCAGGTTGTACTGATATTGCCGGATGAAAGCTTCGGCCAAGTCCTTCCAACACCTTATAGTGGCCCTTGTCAGATGCGAATACCATTCTCTTGAAGCTCCATTCAGACTGTCCTCAAAGTAGAACATCCATAACTTCTCATCCATGGTATAAGCCTTGAGTCTTCCTAAGAAAGATTGCAGATTAGTACTCGGGCATGAGGTACCATTGTACTTCTCAAAGCATGGGGGTTTGAATTTGTGGGGAATCCTCACCCCATCTACCAGTCCCATATCCATCACATTGAAGCCCAAAGAATTCCGAGATTCTAAAGATCTTAACTTTTCAGCAATCTCATCCAATCTTCTATCATACACCTCATCCCCAGCCCCAATGACAGTGAATTGTTCCTCTTGGGGATCCTCTTGCAGGATTCTACCCCCAGCAGTATTACCTTGAACATTCCTCGGGATATTAACTTCTGGATTCAAGTGGGGTCCATACTCTGGTGGGTCAATGCGAGGTTGCCCCCGTTCATTATTGCTGGTTCCTCCTGTCCCAAGGTGGGGCTCTTCAGGTGTCTGTCTTTCTACCAGCTCTCTCAACCTTTCTTGACTCTGGGCTAAGCCAATCATCACTGCCATAAACTGAGACATCTGGTTTCTCATCTCTACTCTCTCATTGGCCATCTGATTTCTGACCTCAGTCAGGTCCTGCTGTACCTGGTCCATATGAATGCCTGGAAGGTTGTTACGCGTAGGGTACCGGTGTGTGCGGTTGACAGGGAACACTCGGCGACGAGCAATGTTTCCTGAGATCACAACAAAATAACAAGTCAAAATCTACAAAACAAAGAACAAGTTAGTATGCAATGCAGTATGCTTATTTGTTTTCCAAGGTATCCGGTTTGGTTCTTGGTTTTGACCTTTCTAGACCTCGAGGAAGATGCTTGATATTGGTGAGATAAAGCCCAAAGGAAAACAAAATAACATATATTACAAATGATAAAATATACATAGTCTGTTTTACAATACATGCCCCTGGAGGGTCAAAAATACAACAAAAGGAAAAGTACATCGAAGTGAAAGAACAACAAGCAAAGAGAAATCAAACATCCAATCCAAACTCATCTTCCCTAACCTCCTTCAGGAGTGCCTCAGTCACTGGACCAGTTGGGTGCTCTATAATGGTCCTAATGAGGAGGTTCCTGGTAGCAATGGCAGTAGTCAGCTTCTTATGCATGTCCTGGTCTTTTGATCTCTTTAACCCTGCTCTAAGCTTCAATTCTGATATTTCCTTCTGAGCTGCCAACAAAGCTTCCTACTGCTTCTTCTCATTGGTCTCCAGCTGTTCAATCTTGGCTTGAGTCTTCTGGTCTTCTTGTGTACGGGCTTCGTTGATCCTGACCCACCTAGCCTGGCTCTCTTGTAGATAGTGCTCAACCCTAGCTTTCTGAATCTTGGCCTCTTTACAGGCATTCTTCAATATATGTTCCCCAGCCCTTGCTTTCCTTATGTAGTCCTCTGTCTTTTCAATTTTGGCAAGATGCTCAACCCTGAGCTTTTCCAACCTCTCAATGTCCAGACGACCATCACTTCTTTCCCAAAGGGTCTTCTTCAAGGCCTGAGATAGCTGCTAATTCCTTTCTTTCAGCTTTTCAAATTCCTCCAGACTAATTTTTGCTGCAGGCTGTACTGTGGATGGTCCAGGTGTGTCTTCCAAGGTGAAAGGCATCCTGGTAATCTGAGCTCTAGTACGGGACCAGTCTGAGTACTGAGCTGAAGCAACATTGTTACATCTTCCAAGAATAGCTACCCCTTTTGTCTGGATGTTGTCCCAAACCCAGGATGCTTGTCTGACAACAGCTAAATTAGGTTGAACTTCACAATATAGGGTCTCAGTTAAATCCTGTCCTCTGGGAGGGTGAACTAAGGCATAGCCTAATTGTCTCTTAAACAGTAAGGGGTTGTAGTTGATGCAACCCTTTACTCCTATCAGAGGCACATTTGGGTATTGTCCACAGCTGGTGATAATTTCCTTGCCCTTGGTGCTCTGGGTGCACCATCTGATATCATATGCAGTCAAGGCAATGAACCTCTTGGCCCAATTCTTCTACTGGTGTGGGTTCAAGAAAACATCTGATTTAGGCAGGTGTCTGAGTAGCCAAGAATAAAACAAAGGAGCACAGCATCTAACCAACTTCCCCCTCTGTTTCTCATTCCTCTGATGGATGGAGTAGTAAAAATCCCCTAGCAATGTAGGCACTGGGTTCCTCAGAAGAAACAAATGGATGGCATTCTTGCTGACAAATTTAGGCTCATCTGCAAACAGTATAGCCCCATATATGCTGAGGGCTAACAGAGCACAGACTGCCCTCCACTCTCCCAATGAGGCCTTCAGGATGGCCTGAGAAATCAAGAAGTCCAAATGAAAACAGGAATCCCAACTTTTGTTGTCATACTTTGCTCAATAAGGACAGGCTCCAAGTACAGTTCCCTTGCTATCTCTTCACTTCCAGGAGCAGTCATCTCTGGGTTGAAAGGGATTCCACCTCTGATAGGCACTCCAATCAACAAAGAAAACTCTTCCAGTAGAGGTCCTAACTGGAAGTCTAGAAAGGTCAAACATCTCAATGGAGGGTCATAAAACTGCAAGCATGTGTGGATCATGCTTCTCTGAGAAGGATCAAGGTCCATAACCATATCTAGGATACCCCCATAGTGTTCTCTAAATAGTGGGATGTGGTCAGGTGTGATAAGTGACTGGACCTGCCTGATACCAGTCAACACAGGCTCAAAAAAGTGGTAGGATATGTTGCTCTTCCTGGGAGTAGTCATGAGTGCTGCTGAAGAAGCTGAAGATAAGTGCTGATGAGGATCACAGACTAAGGCGGGGAATAAACCTCTGATAGGTTGGTGCTGGTGGTGATGGAGATAACTGAAGGAGATGCTGAAGAAGACAACTGAAGCAGAGGTCTAAGCAGAAGAAGGGGTCAAAACCAAAACCAATATATAATGAGGTGGATACCCTGAAAAGAAAATAAACAAATGTCAAATGATGCAATGATGATATATGCAAATGATATGCAAGGGTTTGTGATCAAGCTGGATTTGATTATTTGTCTTGATATAAGGCCCATGTATGTTCAAAAGTCCAGATGGAGGTTCAGAAATCCAGTAACCAGGGTGGGGGACTCAAATAAAGAGTCACATGTCCAGGGTTAATCACATGAACTGTCCAAGGTGGAGTACTCTTAAACAAAACAGTAACAGGGTATGATGTGGCCAAGGGTTCCTGCAAACCTGTAAATAGCCCAACCCCCTCACAGGTAATGTTCTAGAACAAGGATCCTCGGACTTGGATCAGTTATGAGAAGTGTAAACACTTCTATCCCGGAGGTACAGTGTTTACAATATCCATAAAAGATCCTCCTCTAATTCACCTCAGCTTCTGAAGGTCATAATAAAAGGTCATCCAGACTTAGCAGGCTTCCCAGATAGCCCTAGTACTACAGGAAAATCTGTAGCACAAAGTTCTCAAGAAGAAACCCACATCTGAACCATGTTTCATATTCCCGCACCAGACCGAAATGGAATGGGAATGAACATGAACCACTCTAGCCTAGGTGTCACTCAGGTCCTAGGTATAGGACCTTAAACTCTCAATGGAACCCCACCCACCAAAGAAGAAAACCAGATCCAGCAAATGACAGTATGGAGTATACAAAACTGTAAAGAAAGCAATAAATAAAGCTGTACATAAAGCAATAAAAAAAGCAAAATAAAATAAAACACATAGCATATAACACCCCAGTAAACACATATCAAACAAGCGCTAGGAGGAACCCACAAAAAGAACCACAAGCCCTGTTTACAATATAAAGGGTCCCTAGCGGAGTCGCCAAGCTGTCGCTCCCACCAAATGACACCGGGGCCAGAAGGGGTACAGACGAGAACGATCGGTGAAAGAGAGAACATGAAGATGAACTGAAAAGAGTCGCCAGCTAGGCATTTTTATCCCGAAGGAAAGGTAATGCTTCATAAACCTAGGAAAAGATGGATAAGACGGTTGCGAACCAGAGAAACTGAGAAAGGGGGTTGGTTACAACTTGGGAAGGTATTAGCACCCAGATTGTCCGTCGTACTCGACGGGATCCACGCTTAAAAGATTTGTGTTTAAAGGGGTAGTGTTAGTGCTATCTTATGTGTAAAAGCTGGAAAAAAATACAAGTGTCAGTGCAAAAGAAGTGTGGAGTGCTCAGGAATGAGGGTTAAAAGGAATGCTGAAAGAGGGGGAATAGACAGAGACTTTTGTTCGATAACTGTTAAGTTATGCCTACGTATTCTCTCATGCAATGAGGAAGTCAGAAAACCGTAGTTCGACTCAAAGAGAGTGAAAAAAAAATTGACTGGTGAACTGCTTACTTGTCTATGCTCAAGTGTATGACCTGTCTGGCTCAGGTGCAAACTGTCTTGCATTAGACAGAAGAAGCAAGTTCTCGTTTATGAGTGAGTGAGGTGAGAAAAGAATCCCGGAGGAGACGATTATTGTTTGTTTTTGATGTTTTCAATCTTTTATTGCTTTTTGTGTTTGTCATAAGAAAATGAGCTTAAGCCTAAACCAAAGGGTTAGTAAAATCATCACATCCTCCCTCTGATTAGGGTTAATGAGAATACCTTAAGTATGAAGTAAACACCTCACACTTAATCACCATGATGTAGGATTAAGATCATTAACCTACTTGTGATTATATAGATGTTATTGATATTTTTGTTTGGTGTTAAGTAATGAGTTTAAGCCATAATCAGGGATTTAATGGACCCATTACACTATCCTAATAGAAGGATAATAGATGAGAACATTTAAGCTGAGAAAGGCTCCTCAACTTAATCCACGATTAGGGATTAACTTAATGACAAAAAAAAGTCTTTATTAGAGTGGATTTTAGTTAATGGTAAGATTAAGAAATGGATTTTATGGTTTGTAAGACAACTTGAGGGGGACTTGTCCATTAACACTAGGGTTAGTCCTTCTTAACCAATTACGGAAGAATTAGAACCCTAATGCAAGGCCCAAGTTACAAGCTTGATGTCTTAGTGATTATTAGGTGAATTGATTAAAGAATTTAAACACATTAAGGGTTTAACACTTAGGATTAAGTTATACACTCCATCCTAATAGAAGGATGCAGGCATAAGCTTAATCACAAAGCCTTAAAACCTTAAGGGTTTAGTCCTTGATTAAGAGATGAGAAGAGAAGACACAAAGATGACACAAAGGTAAAACTAATGGGGGGACTAATCAAACCCTAATTGTGATCATGCTTGGGTATTTCTAGGGTTTATGAGGCTTGCAAGAGATCTTCAAGGAAAAGCCACCAAGGAAGAAGAAAGATGGAAGGAGGAGAAGCAGAAAGAAGCAAGACAACTTACTTCAATTAAGAAGATAAGTTGCTTGAAGAAAGAAGATGAGGAGGGAACATGAATGAGCAAGCTCACCCCAATACATAAGTAAAATGCAGAAATGAATGCATAAGAGAGATGAGAAGAGATTGTGAGAAGTGAAGGCAAATTCACTTCTCAAAGTACTTACCACCTGAAAAGTTAGCAAAAGGAAATGAAACGAAATGAAAATGAGATGAAATGCAAAGATGAAAACCAAAACCAGAAGCATGTTCATGATGCTAATTATGCAAAGAGATGATACAAATGTATGTCATGAAATGAAGATGATCATACAAGGGATGAGAATGCAAATGAAGCATATAAGAGGCATGAAAGTTCATGAATGCACATGAAATGAAATGAAAGAAAAACATGGAAAATGGATGATGCAATGATCAAACATGATTCTATTGTGTCCTAAGATGTCTTATATGTCATGTGGATGCACAAAATGTCATGGCAAGTTCATGTATGTAAGCTTATGCAAGATGAATGCAAATGAAGATACAAAATAGGGTTACATGAACATGTGAGATGCAAAACTCAAAAACAGAAGCAAATGATAAGATAAAAAATTGAAAATGAAACCAAAGGAACCTTAAACCTATACTAGTTCACTATCCAAAGGGGAAGGTCAGAAGCTAAACCCTAAGGGAGTTATGAATTTCTTAAGTTTCTAGAGTTTAAAGGGTGATCCTAAAGGTAAAATGCCAAACAAATTGAAAATGAAAGATAAAAATGAAACAAATATGTTTTTGGATACTTGAAACCATGTATAGCACAATGCAAAAAGAATCATTCACAAACTCAACTTGGATCAAAAGTTATGAATTTTTGAAGTTAGGGTTAAAAATATGCAAATTTAAGAATCATAATTCACTTGAAAATTGTCAAAGTAAGATCAAAACCAAAAAGAAATTTGTGTGGTGAATTTGTAAATGCTTCTAAATGTTTGAAAATGTTTTCTGAATTTTTTTGTGATTTTTAAATACCTAAATGTATTTTTAATTAATTAATTCTCATTAACTAATTAAAAATAACATTTAAATGATTTAAAAATATTTTTTTAATGCAAAAAATAAAAATAAAAATATTTTTGGGTTCTGAAAATTAATAAAGGGTTTAATAAAAAATTTCAGAATTATTTGACTATTTTTGCTATTTTTAAAAATTCGTACAAATTAAATAGAAACAAATGAAATAGAAATTAATTAAATGGGAAAAAAAGAAAAGTCAGCTAATCCTAGGGCTGAGGTTCAAAGCTGGGTTGGAGGGAATTGACCCTGCGCACATCTGGATGGCTGAAATTCAAACTACGCTAATTATGATTAAAGCCCTAATCTGAACCCTAATGACTTTCAGGTGACCGGAACAGTGTTCCAGTCATCTTCTCCGGCAGCTCTCTCACTCAATCTCTCTCAAAACGCCATAAAAACTCACTAAACTCTCCAGAATCAATCCTTAACTCATTCTAAACAAGATTCAGCCAGCAAAAATCATTTATTTCACATGAACATCAAGATTCGAAGCAAAACGGAAAATTACTCAGAAATTTCAGAAGCTTCATACATGCTTAATACTCAATCATTTTCAAAACCAAAAGGTGCAGTGTGATCACTGAAGCATGGAGAACAATCTAAGAACTTAAAAAATCATTTCTGGAAAATTTGTTCTTGAAGTTACCTGAAATGGAGCTTTCGAAAATGGCACTATCTGGGCTCTTCTTTGGTGCTTTCCCACTCCTCTTGACTCCCTCTTGCTTCTGGAATGCTTTGCTGAAGTGTTTGTGAACTCCTTTTGAAGTTTGATGAAGTTCAGTTCAAAGGGGGCCAAAATCGTGTTTTGTGTGTGATGGCTTTTAGGGCAAAATGAAGGGTGGGAAATGATCAGTGATTGATGCTGAGATGAATGGTGGTGTTGGTTTGAAGAATGAGTGGCTGAGTTGTGTGTTTCGATGGAAAATGCAAAGAGGGAGGTTTTTGTGTATGATGAGTTATGGGAGAGTTTAGGCTTTCCTCTTGTTATCTTTGGCTTGCTTTTGATTAGTATAAGGTAATGTGATTGGTCAGATAGTTGGTGATGGCATAGTGTGATTGGTATGGTGCAAAATGCAAAAAGTCAAGGTTTGGTGTCTTTTGAGGTATGGGTTGTTTCAGGCCAAAGAAAAGGGGGTGTCTAGCGCAGCATGATTCAAGGATAACCATGGAAATCAGTTTGAGGAAATTTGGAAAGTTTGTGGGAAGTCGTGGGAGGTTTTGCAATTTTGGCAAAGTTTGGCCCTTTCTTGATTTCTTCATGTGCAAGTCATGGAAATGTGAGATTCTTTGGCCAATTCTGAGTTTTAAGTCATGTACTATGATGTTATGATGTGTAGAAGTCAATTAGAGGTCACAAATTGGTTTGGTATGAGGTTTTGCAAAAAATCCCTTTTGGCATGAAACATGAAATTATGTGATTTTTGCCAACTTTGGAAAGCCATAACTTGAGTTCCAAAATGAATTAGATCTTGTTCTTGTAATTTTTGAAAAGGGAATGATCCAATCTACAACTTTCATGACCAATAATTTTCCATTTGAAGCATTTTTGGTTGAGAAAGAGGAGGTTGAAAAACTTTCCCAAAATGGAAAGTTTACATTACAAGTCATTTCCATATTTGGCAACTTTTGGTTTAGCCCAATTTTCTTCAAATTTGTGAACTTCAAACCACTTCAATGATCAAATAAAGACCATATAACTTCATTTTGATGAAAAATCCATTTTGGTTCCATGTTGGGGGGCCTCAGATGCCCTGATTTGGCTCTGACTTGCTCAAGAAGTTACCCAATGATCAGATGACTTCCACAATGAATTTTTCCATAAAACTTGGTATGTATGATCCTTATAGAATATAGAGACCAATAGAAACAAGAATGACCAAAAATTTTGGAGTTACGGCCTCTTAAACCAAAACCCTAATTTTAGATCATCTATGCAGTTAAACCTTAGCTCTGCTTCCATGCTTTGCCAGTTCTTGTGATTCTTTGACTTTCTTGATCTTGTGAGGATATAATATGATGATTGAACATACATGGACCCTCTTGAGATGATTGGAGGCCTTTGGAGTGGCTCAGATAGCTCATGGATTGCTCAGATCACAAACCCTAGATGCAGATGACTTTGAACCAATGCAGTGAAGCAAAAATGAAATATGAGATGATATGATTGAACTTATGCACATGAAGAGATCACAAGCCATGGTGTGAACTTAGTGAGGGAAAATTTGGGGTGTTTACAGTGTTCAAGAGCACGTTCTATGTCATGGATATTCAACCTGCTTACAGTGGCTTGCTAGGACGTCCCTGGATCCATGCTGCAGGTGCAGTAACATCCACATTGCATCAGAAGCTGAAGTATGTGGTAGATGGTCAGGTGATCACTGTGTGTGGAGAAGAGGATATCTTTGTTAGTCACCTGTCAACTTTCAAATACGTGGAAGAAACGTTGTGTCAAGCTTTTGAAGCAATCAATGTCAGCATTTTGGCTTCGGTAGAGAGGAACAACGAGAAGGAATGGACCTCTATCTACTCCTGCAAGCAAGCCAAAGAAGTGGTCCAATCAGGAAGTGCCCAGGGCTGGGGCAAGTTGCTGAAGTTGGAAAAGAAAGATGACAAGTTTGGTATTGGTTACCAGCCTGATGGGTCCAACTGGCCTCATGGTGGTAAAGCCATAACTTTCACAAGTGCCGGAATGCTCGATCGCAACAACATCTGCGCAACAAGTGAAGAAGGGGACAATGACTGCGACTGGGATAGCTGGATTCACCCATGTGCACCTGGGGAGGAGCTAAGGAACTGGTCTGCCGAGGATTTCGTTCAAGTTACTTGGCAATCAAAGTAATTTACTTGTTTCCTTTTTATCATGATGCATGTCAATCCTGCACTCTGCCCAAGGTGCACGGATCCATTTGTAGGGCCACCATGCTTTTAATGCATTTGTTTTTTCCATGAAATAAAGGACATTTTTCAAGCAAATTTTGTTCTCTTTCTTTCGTTTTAAATTTTTTACAAAAAATAAAATGGCAATGTTTTTCTTTTTTTGTGTTTGTGTGTTTGCGTCTCTTTTGAAAAAAAACAGATTCAAAAATAAGCACATCATCTGTGTAGTGTTGATCATCCGGATTCTAGTGATAACGTTCCTGCTATGACCATGCATGACTTCAGCAATTCTATCTACCAAGGTGATGAAGGGGTTGAGGAAGACTGTGAACTCCCCGAAGAATTGGTCAGGTTGTTGAAACAAGAGGAAAGGGTCATTCAGCCTCATCAGGAAGAAATAGAGATCATCAACATCGGGACTAAAGATGTAAAGAAAGAGATAAAGATTAGGGCCAATCTGCAGGCCGAGGTAAAGAAGGAGTTGATTGGTGCTGCGTGAGTATGTGGATCATGTCAGCGGGCTATGGTCACATTGTTCCACGACATGATACACAAGGAAATTGAATGCTATGTGGACGACATGATTGCTAAGTCCCGGGACGAAGAAGAGCATTTGGTCAATCTCAAAAAGCTGTTTGATAGATTGATAAAGTATAAGCTGAGGTTGAATCCAAACAAGTGTACTTTCGGAGTGCGGTCCGGAAAATTGCTGGGTTTTATTGTTAGCCAGAAAGGAATCGAGGTGGATCCTGCAAAAGTAAAAGCAATACAAGATATGCCTGCACCGAAAACAGAAATAAAGTGCGCGGGTTTTTAGGGAGATTGAACTACATTTCACGGTTTATATCTCATTTAACTGCCACGTGTGAGTCAATATTCAAATTTTTGAGAAAAGAACAAACGGTCAGGTGGAATGAGGACTGTCAAAGAGCCTTTGAAAAGATAAAAGAATATTTGCAGACACCTCCGATTCTAATGCCTCCAGTTCCAGGACAACCACTTATCATGTACTTGACTGTGCTAGAAGGATCGATGGGGTGTGTTCTAGGCCAACATGACGAGTCTGGTCGAAAAGAGTATGCTATTTACTACCTTAGAAAAAAGTTTACCGACTATAAATCTCGTTACACACTACTCGAGAAAACTTGCTGCGCTTTGGTATGGAATGCTCGCTGACTGAGACAGTATATGTTGACCCATACCACATTGCTAATCTCAAAAATGGATCCTGGCAAGTATATTTTCGAAAAACCAGCGTTAACCGGAAGGGTTGCAAGATGGAAAATGATCTTGACAGAGTATGACATACAATATACTTCTCAGAAAGCCATCAAAGGAAGTGTATTGTCAGTTTATCTTGCACAACAACCACTAGAAGATGACTATCAGCCAATGAAATTTGATTTCCCTGATGAGGATATCATGTACCTCAAAGCAAAATATTGCGAGGAACCACTTCCGGAGGAGGGGCCCGACCCTGAATCCAAATGGAAGTTGATGTTTGATGGGGCAGTCAATATTAACGGACGTGGAGTTGGTGTTGTTCTTATCACTCCTGAAGGTGTTCACTTTCCCTTCGCTTCCAGAATTACTTTTGGTTGCACCAACAATAAAGCGGAATACGAGGCATGCATAATGGGAATAGAGGAGGCTATTAATCTTCGGATTAAAACCCTCGATATATTCGAAGATTCAGCCCTCGTTATCAATCAGATTACCGACAAGTGGTATACACATCAGGAACACTTAGTTCCTTATAGGGATTATGCCAGAAGATTGTTGACGTTCTTCACAACAGTTAAGCTTCAGTATATACCGCGAGATGAGAATCAATTTGTCGATGCATTGGCTACTCTTTCTTCGTCCATCAAAGTTTTGTGTTGGAACTATGTGCCCTGGATTGACATTTCCCGGCTTGACGCACCAGCTTATGCTTTCTCTGTAGACGCAGTGTGTGATGAGAAACCTTGGTGCTTTGATATCAAGCTCTTCCTGGAAAAACAAGAATACCCAACTGGGGCATCATCCAACGACAAGAAGACCGTAAGACGACTTGCTGTCAGCTTCTTCTTGAATACATATGGGGTTTTGTATAAGAGGAACTTTGACATGGTCTTGCTCAGATGCGTGGATAGACACGAAGCAAGCCTCTTAATGCAAGAAGTCCACGAGGGATCTTTCGGTACTCATGCAAGAGGACATGTGATGGCTAAGAAGTTGTTGAGATCGGGGTACTACTGGATAACAATGGATGCAAACTGTTGTTCGTACGCCCGTAAGTGCCACAAGTGCCAGATTTATGCAGACAAGGTGCATGTTCCTCCCAGCCCGCTCAACGTCATGTCATCTCCTTGGCCCTTTTCTATGTGGGGCATTGACATGATCGGGAAAATAGAGCCTACTACTTCAAATGGTCATCGTTTCATTTTGGTCGTGATTGATTGCTTCACTAAGTGGGTTGAAGCAGCATCCTATGCCAATGTCACTCGCCAAGTGGTAGCCAGGTTTTTGAAAAGAGACATTATTTGCAGATACGGAGTGCCCGAGCGCATCATTATTGACAATGGTTCCAACTTGAATAACAAGATGATGGCATAGTTGTGTCAGGACTTCCAGATTCAACATCACAATTCTTCTCCTTATCGACCAAAGATGAATGGTGCGGTAGAGGCGGCAAATAAGAATATTAAGAAGATTGTGCAAAAGATGGTGGTCACTTATAAGGATTGGCATGAGATGTTGCCATTTGCGTTGCATGGGTACCGAACGTCAATCAGGACGTCAACCGGAGCAACTCCTTTCTCATTAGTATATGGTATGGAGGCAGTCTTGCCTATTGAGGTAGAAATTCCTTCATTGCGTGTGATGATGGATGTGAAGCTTGATGAGGATGAGTGGGTACGTGCTCGATACGATCAGTTATGTCTAATTGAGGAAAAGAGATTAGCGGCTATCTGTCATGGTCAACTTTATCAGAGGAGAATGAAGCAAGCATTCGACCAACGAGTACGTACTCGGGAGTATCAAGTAGGAGAGCTTGTGCTCAAGAGGATCGTTCCTCCAGGTTCAGTTCACAGGGGCAAGTGGACCCCAAACTACGAAGGACCATTCATAGTGAGGAAAGTTTTCTCAGGTGGAGCACTGATGCTCACCATTATGGATGGAGAAGATTTCCAATCCCCTGTTAACTCGGACGCAGTTAAAAAAATACTTCGCATAAAAAAACCTATTGGACACAAAAACAGAATTAAAGTCCAGGCAAGAAAAGGGCATCCCGGCGAGCTAAAAACAGAATAAAAAGCTCGGGCAAAAGTTAGGGAAAATAAATAAAAAAATGTACACCCGCTGAGTTGAAAAGCCACATCGGACAACTCATGCAAAAAAGGGTATCCCGGTGGATTGAAATCCCGAAAGGGCGATCCACGCAAAACAAGAGAATAAGTGAACAACTGCGATCCGGCTAATCTGAACTAAATCACCGTTTCATACAGCCTGACAATATCAGAAGGATAAGAATCAGTCCCCTCATCTTTTCAGAAAGCAAAGGCAAAATTGGAAAGCTTTGAAGACATGCTGGTCATAGCAAGAAGGAAACTCATTGGGATGTCGTGCCCATTGCCATTAGGATAGTTTATTTTCTCAATTTTATGGTAGCTACCTCTTTCCAGGTGGTTGCTTCCTGATGTAAAATTATGCCTATTCAGAGGCCTTTCAATAAATGGATATTCAGTCAAAAAGTTGTGTTGTGTTTATTTTTGTTTGCAAAAATGTCCTGAGTTTTTAGCAAAAAATAATAATAACATTGGATTTGAAACATGGTGTTTGTTTTATAAATGAAAAAATGACATTGCAGGGAAACATTTAAAACCATCTTTGAGTGTCGGGTGACTATGGATGAACAAATCATACTATGCAAGTCCCCGGGGCACATATGTGTATTCTGTTGTTGCAGGTTTTGCAGGATGGCATCGCATTCTCCCAAACAGAATTTTCCCCAGCTGAGTTAAGGCAGGTGGAATCCCCAAGCAGATTCTCTTTCCACAAGTGGAGTATGCCCAACAGGCAGTGGGAGGTTCAATTCCCCACAGAGTTGTAACTGTCAGAATTCTTTCACTAGCAAAAGTTATTTGACCAAGCATCTCCCCAGCCATGTCGAAAGATCGTCATTTCCCCCGCAGAGTTGCATGATTGGTATACAACCATCATTGAAATATCCCCAGTGAGGTCGCCAATTTAGTTTTGGCCAGTGTGACAAAGTAATGCAGACTTTTGTTCACATCCCAACCAATTACTTCCAAGATATCTTGGTCATCTCCTCAACAGAACGTTAGTCAGAATGTTCTCTTACCCAACAGAGTTACAAATGGGGTTCTTCCCTGCAGGGTGGTGATTCTTGTTGCCAATCAAGCAGTTGCTTTTGCTCGTTAGCATCACCCTAACACTCATCTGTGTTCACACTTTGTTATTGCTCGTTTTCTTTCCCCAGAAGTCGCCCATGGTTGGTAGATGATGTTGCTCATCTGCACTTCCCAACACTCGTCTGTGTGTAACTTCCTTTTGGTGCTCAACACTTGTCTGTGTTTGAATTTAGGTGATGCTCGTATGCGTTCTCCAACATTCGTTTGTGTTTGTTATCCGTTTGAAGCTCGTTTGCATTGTTTGGATGCTCGTCTGTATCATCCCTCACACTCGTCTGTGTTAGCCTATATCCTTATGTGTTGATTTGATAATCACTCTGGTACTCGTCTGTATTTCTACTCCAATTGCTCGTCTGTGTTGGATTTCTTGTACTCGTCTATATTGCTACTCCAAATGCTCGTCAGTGTTGGGTTTCTGGTATTCGTCTGTGCCAGTGGCTGATATTCGTCTGTATCATCGACTGAAGCGCTCGTCTGTGTTTCTTAGATCGTCGTCTGATATTCGTTTGTATCATCGACTTATGGCACTTGTTTGTGTTCTCTTGATGATCATCCAATGCTCGTCTGTGTTGAAGAGGTTTGAAGTCCTGACGGTGGGATTAAACGTCAAAATGATCACCGGTCCTGGCGTAACAGGTTATCCGAAAGAGGTTCGTCTGTCTCAAGCACCGCTTATCTATGCAAGATTTGTGAGGAGGGATCGTTAAATCCCAATGTTGCACCTGGCATAACAGGCTTGCTCGAAGAAGACTCGTCTGTCTTGGACCATATATCCACAGATTATATATGAGGAGGGTTCGTCTATCCTGATTATGCATGTCTATCCCACAGACTTAAGTGCATCACCGGTCCTGGCGTAACAGGTTTATCCGAAGGAGGTTCGTCTGTCTCAGGTTATATGTTGCAAAACGTATGAGGGCTCGTATGTCCATCACCTGGCGTAACAGGTTTGTTTGAAGAGGGCTCGTATGTCCAACACCTGGCGTAACAGGTTTGTTAGAATAAGAATCGTCTGTGTAGGTTTTTCTATCCAAAGTAACAGTTCAAGATGGAAGGAGCTCGTCTGCTTGTTCTTCAATTCAAATCACCAGAGCGTCATTTGGTTGGGTTTATTTCCCATTGCTTGCATTCTCCAACAGAGTGCAAATTTCAGGTTTTCTTGGTATTCAACCACAATTCATCTTGAACGGTCGATAGCCCGTGCTACCGTCCTTTTCATATTAACAGTTGCTTGAATAGGGGCAGCTGTAGCACCCCAAATTTGCCCTCTTCTTTTAAAGCATCATCATCATGTCATAATCATCATAAGCATATCATGTATTTGGCATCTTTGCATGGAAAAGTAAAGCATAACATTCTCATGTTCTAGCATTAGGCATATGATCAATTGTTGGTGGATTTGAGGCATTACAAGCTATAGCAAGAGGCCTAGTGGACTTGTCCAAGTCCCATGAAGAGTCTACATGACATTCACAAGTTCAAGATTCTTTACAAAAGCCCAGGAGGTTGGGAGATCATCAGGGAATCCAGGCTAGGGCAAGCTCCTACACAATGATTCCCAAATTAGGATTTCACTTTCAAGCAGGAATTCTTTGTGACTTTGACCATTTCATGTGGGCAAAGTCTTTCATATGATCAGAGGATCCTAGGGAAGAAATTAGGTGAGAAAATTCCTTGTGGAAGGCAGTTATTTCATCAGTTGCTTGCATAAGAAGAAATTGGTCAACTGTGCATTTTAAGAGTCAACTGTGAGAATTCAAGGGGTCCAATCCCATTTTTCAAGTCAATGGATGTCCTTAAGACCTTAGAAGAGTTTTGGCAAAGTCAAGGATCAAGAATCAAAGGGTTTTGAAGAAGTTTCCATTTTTGGCATATGGTTTGTTATGAAACTTTCCATTTTTGGCAACTTTTGCCCTAATTTTCAAAGGCTTCTTTCATGGTGAAAAAGATCTCAAATGAATTTCCAATAAACATGAAAGTTGTAGGGTAAGTTCTCCCATTTTCAGAAAGTACAAGTACTTTTCATAGCCCCCATGGATCAAAAGATATGGCCTTCGAAAGTTGCTTATTTTTTAGGGTTTACCTTAAAATCTAAGTTTCTACCAAGTGCAAAAAGTCATGGCAAGTCATTTCTAAGTTGATTTATGGACAAAATAAGATCATGACATCACAAGGCATTGCATGAAAGACATTTTGCTCCAAAGAGTTCACCAAATTCGTGCATGGAATGAGAGATATTTCACAAAGTGTATTTTTGCAAAATCACAAGCAAAGCATGTTGCACTCACATCCAAGAGTCAGGATTGATCCAAAGGAAATGAGGGGATGGATTGAAGTCAGAATGCACACATGATGGAAGCATTGCACGCGTGTATGAAGCAATCACACATTTCATGCATTTTTGCAATTTCACCTCAATCACACTTATCATGCCACCTTTACTTCAGAAACCCTAATGAGGTGAAAGGATCAATGATATAAAAGCCAAACATGTACTGAATTCGTGGGGACACTCTCTCATTTCTCAGATTCAAATTCTCTTGCACTCTTTTATTTTCCTTCAAATTTCTCTCCTCAAGCTCTCATTTCATAATCTCTTCACATAATCTTCATCCTTGAACTCTAAGGATCACACTGCACTCATTGATTCAAGATGAGGATGAAGATTTCACCAAGTGCCATTCAAGAGCAGCAAGGGTCGAAGCTCAAGATCTAGGAGAATTCAAGGCTTCTTTTGCATTTATTTTGCAATAAGAAGTTAAAAGGAGCAGATCTGCAGCTGGAGGGATCTTATTTTGGTGTTTTGAAGGATCTTCGAGTTCAGGTATGCTCTGAAATTTTGAGATCTGGATTTGGAATTAGATGCTTGCATTGTGTTGTGCTTGTTGTGCTGATGATTCTATGATGATTAGATTCGAAAATGATTGAATATTGAGTGTTTTATGTGGATCTGAAGTTTGATGTGCAAAACTGTTTGTGCTCGATTTGCTTTGTTTGTTGACTTAATGGAGATTTTGATGTCATATTCGTGATCAACATGTTTTAATTTGTTGATCTGGAGATTTTGATGTATTTTCGTGTTGATTTGTTCATGAGCTTGAATTTTCCGGTGCCGGAGCTAGGGCTCCGGTCACCGGATTCTGGAATGGTGAAAGGAAGAAGATGATGTGTGAACCCTAGGATCTTTGATCTGGATGGCTAGCAGCTTGACAACGCATTAAAATCATAGCCTCTATCTCACGTGCTTTCTTTTATAATTTAAATCTGAATTGATCATTGTGTTTCGCACCTCACTGAAGTTATCATGTACACACACACTGAGCTTTTGGATGGTTGACTTGGTGTTAATGATTGACTTGATCTCACACGTTTATGTGATCCAATGGTTTGTTATTTTTTCCTGATTAATGTGAATACCCACCATAATAATATAATCCTGCACAGGATCCATTGGGCTCAGAGTGCTATTCGCACCCCTCCCTCTCTCAGGCCCATTTAATTTGAACTGATTTCATTGTTAATTGCACCCCTAGTCTTGGTTTCTTTTTTTTATTTCATTTTGTTTGCAGTTTGATTTTTAATTTTTAAAAATAGAAATAAGTTCATAAAAATTCCAAAAAAATTCATGTATGATATTTTGAGTTTCTTTTAATTTTTGACATTTTTATTTTCCATTTATTTTTATTTTCCACTCTGGAATTAATTTCCTCTTTTATTAATTGCTTTTTATTGCATGCTGTCTTGTAGAATTTGTATCTTGACCATTAATTTGAATTTTGAATTGATTCTTTTTGCTCTGGATTCATATTGAAATGTAGTTTGTTGATGATTTTTTTTCTGATTTTTAGAAGTTTGCTTGATTATTTTTGGTCCTTAGCTTGTGCATGAAGTTTCATAACCCTAATCCATGTTTAGGCGTTTATTTGACTTGCTTAGCTTCTGATTTTGATTCTTTCCTTTTGGCATGCTCATATTGTATGTTTGAAGAGTCTTTGTGCAATTTTGTGGAATTTTTTGATGAATGCTTGATTTGATTTGAATTTTGTTCTTTGCCTATCTTCTTTTGCATCCTTTTTGGTCATATGTTTAGTCCTTAGGTTGGGAGGGCACTTGTGCCAACTCCCTTAAGTTGTTTAGAACCCTTTTAGGATGTGGATACCTCTCTGGTCTTGAGTTGATGTTTGTGCTTTGAGAAATTTTGTGGTTGCTTGCTTTTGAAGTTCATTCACTTTTGTACATGTTCACCTCACTTCTCATGCTTCTTTGCTTCTCATGGTGATAATGCTTAAGTTTGTATGCTTCTACTCTTCATCTCTTGTGTTGCTTAGGCACATTCTTGACATGTTAGGGTTCTGGTCTTGAATTTTGTGATGTTTGTTTTCTTGGTTTGCTTTGTGTTATCTCATGTTTGTTTTGCTTTGTCATGATAATCCATAATGCTTCATGTTGAATTGTATAGTCCCTTTCTCATTCTTGTGTTGTGTGTTTGCATTTGACACTTGTAATTGAGATTCCACTTCTGGTTGTGTTGCTTTGGTTTGATCTTATGCCCATTTTGTGTTTCATTTGTTCTCATTTGCTTTTGTCATGATGCTTGCTTATGTTACTAACCATTTCAGGGGCTCTGGTAAGTGAGAGGTGTGGATGTGATTCCCACATCTCCAATTCTTATCTCTTCTCTTTTCATGATATTCTCTCATTTTTGTTTGAGGGGCTTAGGCCATCCTTTCTTCTTCTTCTCTTCTTCATTCTTCTCTTTCTCTTCCTATCTTTTCCTTCTTTAGGATAGTAAACCTCACTAACCTAGGATTTCCTTTGCATGATAACATTAGGATTGGCTAGTCCCCCATTAGACTTTTGCCTTTAAGATCTTTGCTTCTCTTCTCTTCTCATCTCAAAATAAAAACCCTAAAAAAGCACTTAATAAGGATTGAAGTGGTCTCCTGTGCAATAGCCTTATTCCATGAAACACTTGTAGTTTTCCCATCTTGGGATAGTACAAGCTTGTTCATCATGATGCATAAGTCTGATCAGGATGCCATCTTCATAAAGAAAATCATAAAACACACTTCTTCACAAAAAATACAAAAACACTTAATAAATTCAATGAGTTAGTGAGCTTAGGCCCTAATCTCTGGAACCAAGTTTTGGGGATCTTCTCCTTACTTGAGTGTTCTTGTTCTATTATTCCATCTTGGAATGTAGTAGCAAGTACACATTCCATGGAAAAGAGCTTGAGTTCACTTCCTCGTGACACACTCATAAAAAGCTTCTAAAAAAACACTGGACAAACAATAAGCGTCTCTCCTTCAGGAATTCTTTTCTCATCTCCTTCGCTCCGTCCGCGAACTTGCTCATACTTGTCATTTTGCAAGATGGTAACGCACTCGTCGTTCGAGCCTGCAACACCTGAGCATTGACATAGGCAGTTTAAGCCTTAAGACACAAGCAATCTTTTCCACCCCTAGTTAGGGGAACTACGGCGACTCTAATCTTCAATGTCCAGATGAGGTACGTAGGCAGCGGGGTAGGGCCCGTTCGAGCACAATCTTTATTTTCCCTACATTTTTCTTTTTTCATTTCTTTTTCAGTTCTCTTTTCTTTTCTTTTATCCAGTTCAGTTCCTTTTCTTCGCAGCAGCTTTGATCTCTTCACCCTTTGAAACAGATTTCTTTGCAAGCGTGGATCCCGTCGGGTACGCGAACGATCTGGGGTGCTAATACCTTCCCAGGTCGTAACCGACTCCCGAACTCAGTCTCTTTGGTTCGCAGGACCCGTGTCCTTCCTTTTCTTTTCTTCTGGTTTGTGCAGCATTACCATTCCCGTTCCTTCGGGATAAAAATGTCTGGCTGGCGACTCTACCTCTTTCCGCGCCACTTTCGCGTTTGTACCAGGATGGAAATCCGGGGAGCGACACATATTCATTAGTCATTTATGTCCATTCTTAAGTTCCACATCCATATTCAAATTACTCATATCCATATTATATTTTCATCATCAATCTCCATAAATTCATTTGTCATTAAACCATAATTTCTAAACCATTTCCTTAGTTTCCATTTATCTATAGACTTTTTTCTAATTTACTTTTTTATCTACTTATCACTTATTCATTTCACACTATTTACCAAAGATACCATGTAACAAAGCCCATTTTTCATGCCCAATGTCATATTATCATTACCACCTTTATTTCATATAGCAAAAAAGAAGAAGAGAAATCAATAGAATGATACAAAACAAATTTACTCCACAATAATACTACACACTAATGCTATACACAAGCCATGAGGAGATGGCCCCACTCCAACAAAAGCCTCACGTCACCCACACAAGCTTCTTACACAAATTCCACTCAAACAATTCAGCTACAACAAACTCACATTTATTCTGAAAAACGGACAACGGACTATGAGCATTGACATAGGCAGTTTAAGCCTTAAGACACAAGCAATCTTTTCCACCCCTAGTTAGGGGAACTACGGCGACTCTAATCTTCAATGTCCAGATGAGGTACGTAGGCAGAGGGGTAGGGCCCGTTCGAGCACAATCTTTATTTTCCCTACTTTTTTCTTTTTTCATTTCTTTTTCAGTTCTCTTTTCTTTTCTTTTATCCAGTTCAGTTCCTTTTCTTCGCAGCAGCTTTCATCTCTTCACCCTTTGAAACAGATTTCTTTGCAAGCGTGGATCCCGTCGGGTACGCGGACGATCTGGGGTGCTAATACCTTCCCACGTCGTAACCGATCCCGAACTCAGTCTCTTTGGTTCGCAGGACCCGTGTCCTTCCTTTTCTTTTCTTCTGGTTTGTGCAGCATTACCATTCCCGTTCCTTCGGGATAAAAATGCCTGGCTGGCGACTCTACCTCTTTCCGCGCCACTTTCGCGTTTGTACCAGGATGGAAATCCGGGGAGCGACACATATTCATTAGTCATTTATGTCCATTCTTAAGTGTCGCTCCCACCAAATGACACCTCAGGTCAGAAGGGGTACAGACGCGAACGGTCGGCGAAAGAAGGATGAGAACACACAGGGGTGAACTCAGAGAGGAAAAGAGTCGCCAGCTAGGCATTTTCATCCCGAAGGAAAGGTAATGCTGCGTAAACCTAAGAAAAGATATGGATAAGACGGTTGCGAGCCAGAGAGGCTGAGAAAGGGGGTTGGTTACAACCTGGGAAGGTATTAGCACCCAGATTGTCCGCCGTACTCGACGGGATCCACGCTTAAAAGATTTGTGTTTAAAAGGGGTAGTGTCAGTGCTGAACTGTGTATCAAAGCTGGAAAAGAATGCAAGTGTCAGTGCTAAAAGAAGTATAGTGTACAAGAGAAGTGTCAGTGTAAGAACAAGAATGAAATGCTCATGGCTATGAGGCTTAAAGAATAATGCTGGAAAGAGGGGGAATGTACAGAGACTTTTGTTCGATAACTGTTAAGTTATGCCTACGTATCCTCTCGTGTAATGAGGAAGTCAGAACACCGTAGTTCGACTCAAAGAGACTGCAAGATAAATTGACTTGTGAACTGCTTACTTGCCTATGCTCAAGTGTATGACCTGTCGGGCTCAGGTGCAAACTGTCTTGCATTAGACGGAAGAAGCGAGTTCTCGTTTGTGAGTGAATGAGATGAGAAAAGAATCCCGGAGGAGACGATTATTGTTTGTTTTTTTGTGTTTTCAATCTTTTATTGCTTTTTGGTGTTTGTCATAAGTTAATGAGCTTAAGCCTAAACCAATGGATTAGTAAACTCATCACATCCTCCCTCTGGTTAGGGGTAATGAGAATACTTTTAAATGTGAAGTCAGCATCTCACACTTAATTACCACGATGTAGGATTAAGATCATTAACCTACTTGTGATTATTTAGATGTTTTTTTTGTTTTTGTTTAGTGTTGAGTAATGAGTTTAAGCCATAATCAAGGATTTAATGGACTCATTACACCATCCTAATAGAAGGATAATAGATGAGAACATTTAAGCTGAGGAAAGCTCCTTAACTTAATCCATGATTAGGGATTAACCTCATGACAAAACAAAGCCTTTATTAAGTGGATTTTAGTTAATGGTAAGATGAAGAAATGATTTTTATGGTTTGTAAGACAACTTGAGGAGGACTTGTCCATTAACACTAGGGTTAGTCCTTCTTAACCAATTAAGGAAGAATTAGAACCCTAATGCAAGGCCCAAGTTACAAGCTTGGTGTCTTGGTGATTATTAAGTGGATTGATTAAAGGATTTAAACACATTAAGGGTCTAACACTTAGGATAAAAGTTATACACTCCATCCTAATAGAAGGATGCAGGCATAAGCTTAATCACAAAGCCTTAAAGCCTTTAGGGTTTAGTCCCCGATTATGAGGTGAGAAGAGAAGACTCAAAGATGACACAAAGGTAAAACTAAATGGGGGACTAATCAAACCCTAATTATTATCATGCTTGGTCATTCCTAGGGTTAATGAGGTTTGCAAGAATTTCTTCAGGAGAGAAGCCACCAGGAAAGATGCAGATGAAAGGAGAAAGAAGCATGGAGAAGCAAGACAACTTGCTTCACTTAAGAAGACAAGTTGCTTGAAGGAAGAAAGTAAGATGAACATGAATGAGCAAGCTCACTCTAATACACATACAAAATGCAGCAAAGAAAGTATGAAAGAGATGAAAGGAGAATGTGAGAAGTGAAGGCAAATTCACTTCTCAAACAACTTACCACCTGAAAAGTTAGCATAAGCAATGAAATGCAATGCAAATGAGAGGAAATGTGATGATGCAAACCAAAACCAGAAGCATAAGTATGATGTCAATGGTGCTAAGAGATGATACAATCATGAGGCAAGGCATGAGAATGATCAAACAAGCATATGAACGCAAAAGAAACATGCTTTGAACCATGGATGTTCATGAAAAGTTATGAAATGTAATGGACATACAAAATGGCAAATGAAAGATGCAATGATCAAACATGATTCTAATATGTCCTAAGATGTATTATGAATCAAGTGAATGCACAAAATGTCATGGCAAGTTCATGTATGCAAGCATATGAAGAATGAATGCAAATGAAGGCAAAGATTAGGGTTTATGTACAAGATGCAATGCAAAATTCAAAATCAGAAGCAAAACATGAGATAAAAAATTGAAAATGGAATCAAAGGGGCCCTAAACCTATACAAGTTCACTGCCCAAAGGAGGGGATCCAACTCTTAACCTAATGAAAGTTATGGATTTCCTAAGATTGCTAGGGTTTTAAGGTAGCCTGTCAAGAAAAATGCAAAAAATATTGAAAATGCAAGATCAATTCAAACCAATTTTATCCTATAAACTACATGCTATACAAGATGCAATGCAAAAAAGAATCATTATCCAACTCTCAATGGTTAGGCAGAAAGAAATTTTTGAAGTTTGACATAAAATATTGCCTTGAAATGAAATTAAATCCAATGAAAATGATCAAAAGGCATCAAGAACAAAAAAGAAATTTGGTTTGAGAGTTGGACAATGTTTCTAAATGTTTCTAAATGCAATGTGAATTTTTTTGGTGATTTTTAAATACCTAAATGTATTTTTAATTAATTAATCTATATTAACTAATTAAAAATAATCATTTAAATGATTTAAAAATAATTTTTAATGCAAAAAATGAAAATAAAAATATTTTTGGGTTTTAAAAATTAATGAAATCTTTGACAAAAATTTTCATAATTTTTAAATGATTTTTGCTATTTTTAATAATTCGTACAAAATAAATCAAATGAAAATGAAATAAAATTAAATCAAATGAAAAGTAAACACAATCCAAGGCTGAGATTCAAAGCTGGGAGTCAATGGTTGACTGCGCGCGCTATCCTACGGCTGACATTTAAACTGGACAGATTAATTTAAAAACCTAATTAATTAAAATAATGACGTGGATTAGGGCTTAAGTGGTGGATCTGAGCCATTCGTTTGCGCGCGGGTCAATGCCAGTCAACTGGATCTATGGCCTATATTCAAACCAAACCCTAATCGTGATTAACACATTAATGACATTCAGGTCACCGGAGAAGAGCTCCGGTCGTCTTCTCCGGTGACATCCTTCCCTGAAAATCTCAAACTCACTCCCTATGTTATTTCTGGAGCTCTAAAGCTCCAGATCACTTCATCTCACCTCCCTAAACTCATCCCTGCCCTCAAATGGAATTTATTTCTCACCATTAACAAGATTCGAAGCAAAGTTCAAAAATGGCAGAAATTTCAGTCAGATCATACACACTCATTTCTTCATTATTTTCAAAAATAAAAAGTTCATTGAACTCAGGGGATCAAACTTAACCATTTAGCAACCTAAAACAAAGCTTCTGGAAAAATGAATTTCAGTGACTACCTAAGTTGAAGCTTTCAATCCAAAAGCTTCTGGACCAGTTCCTTGCTTCCAATCAACTCTACTGACCTCCCTCAAGTGTTTGCAAAGCTTGCTTGGAGTTTATTTTGGCTAGTTTGTGAGATTGATGGAGTTCTGCTCAGAGAGGGGAAGAAATCGTGTTTCTGATTGAGGAGGTTTCAAGGATGAATGAGGGTAGGGAAATGATCAGGGGAGCATGCTGAGTGATCCTATGAAGTTTGTTTTTATGTTTGATGCTTGTGCAATGTGTTTCGAATGAAAATGCATAAGAGGGAAAAGCTTGGAGCTATGGCTTGGAGAGTGTTTCAGGCTTGTGTATCTGGTGTGTTGTGTTGCATTTTGTCCACTTATCACAACTAGAGAGGTCAGAGAAGTTGGTGTGGCACAGGCTGATTGGTATGGGGTTTTTGCAAAAAAGTCAAGTCTAGGTGTAAGAGAGGTATGGGTCAATGGTAGGCCAAGGACAAAGGGGTGTCCTGCGCAGCAAGGAATGAGGAGAGCCATGGGATCAGTCTTGAATCCAATTAACAAGTGGATTAGGGTTTGTATGATGTTTTGCCACTTTGTTCAATTTTGGCCCTTTTGAAGTTTCTTGATCCATAAGTCATGAAAATGGGCAAACCTTTGGTGCATTCTGAATTTTAGGCCTTGGTTTATGTTTGTACAAAGATTAGAAGTTCATTTGAAAGCACAATTTGTCTTGGCAAGTGATTTTGCAACTTTGCTTCTTTGGTACATAACTTGAAATTATGTGATTTTTCCCAACATTGACAAGCCATAACTTTTGATCCAAAATGAATTAGAATGAGTTCTTGTACTTTTTGAAAAGGGAATGATCCATTCTACAACTTTCATGACCAAAGTTTTCTCATTTGAGGCATTTTTGAATCAAAAAGCAAGGGTTGAAAAAGTTTCCCAAAATGGCAAGTTTCCATTACAAGTCATTTTCCCAAAAAGGCAACTTTGCAAATGGCTTGAAATTCTTAAATTTTGTGAACTTCCAACATCTTCTATGACCAAATAAAGATCATACATAATCAAAATGATGATGAACACCCTTTGGTTGGGTCATTGGGGGCCTCAGATGCCCTGATTTTGCACTGACTTGCTCAAGAAGTCAACCCTTGATCAGATGCCTTCCTCATGGAATTTCTTCATGAAAATTTATATGCATGATCCTCATACCATATAGAGACCAATAGAAACAAGAATGACCAAAAAATTTGGAGTTATGGCCTTTGAAACCAAAACCCTAATTCTAGGTCATCTGTGCAGTTAAACCTGGCTCTGCTTCCATGCCATTCTCAGTTCTTGTGATTATTTGACTTCCTTGACTTTGAGAGGATATAATATGATGCTTGAACATACATGGACCCCTTTGAAGTGATTGATGACCTTTGGAGTGGCTCAAATGGCTCTTGGATTGCTCAGATCACAAACCCTAGATGCAGATGACTTTGAAACAATGCAGTGAAGCAAATATGCAATATGAGATGCTATGATTGAACTTATGCATATGAAAAGATCACAAGCCATGGTGTGAATGGGTGAGGGCAAATTTGGGGTGTTTACAGCTGCCCCTATTCAAGCATGAGTTAGCTGTGTAGAATGTAAGCAACGGCTTAACAGGCAAACAAGATAACTTGTGGTTGAATACCAAAGACAGTCCAAAATTTGCACTCACAGAATGAAGAAGAAAAGGGATATAGATTGTAAAGGAAAATAAAGTATATTATAAAGTGCGAGTGACGGAAGACGGCCGCCGAGCAGGGGACGACTGCTGGGGAAAGAGCAATGACGGGGATGACCGACATGCTGGGGATATAAGAGATTATGATGGGGACGGCCATCAGGTAAAGCTATAAGACTCTCTGGGGATTAGAGATAAATGAAATAAAATGATGAGGCACAGTCATCAAAGGTGAAGGACGATCACCTAGCAGGGGACGAATGCTCTGTTGGGGGCTAAGATGAGGGGCGGTCATCTAAGGTGAAGGACAATCACCTAGCAGGGGACGGCTGCTAAAACGTATCACGACATAGGACGAATGCCGGATAAAAAGGTCGACCATGGGGACGGCCATCGGATAAGCATGATGAGAGACGATCATCAAGAGGTGAAGGACGATCACCTAGCAGGGTACGGCTGCTCTTGGGGTTTATCATGACATAGGACGAATGTCAGATAACAAGATCAACGATGGGGACGGCCATCAGATAAAATGATGAAGGACGATCATCAAGAGGTGAAGGACGATCACCTGGCAGGGGACGGCTGCTAAATATCACGACATAGGACGAATGCCGGATAGAAAAGGGTTCCAATAATGGAGACTCCGCTGGGGAAAGGATGAGGGACGGTCATCCAAAGGTGAGGGACGATCACCTGGCAGGGTACAGCTGCCGAAAGTATCATGACATAGGACGAATGTCAGATAGAAAAGAAATAGTTCACTGGGATTTGTTGGGACAAGTAAACACGGACGAGTGTCTATATCCAAGGAATGAGAGGTATAAGTGTTTGGGTACTGTGTATAGACTAAAGATGCGGACGAGCATCCTTAAGACTATGATACGGACGAGTATCAGGTAGAAACAAATGCTGACACATGTTCAGAGATGATGATACGGACGAGTACCAACTGGTTAACAAAGAACACGGATGAGTATCGATTCTGCGGGGACTCTTCTGGGGAATAATAGACACAGACAAGTGTCTAAATTCAAGAAGACATAAGTGTTTGACACGGTGTATAGATTAAGGATGCGGACGAGCATCCTTAAGACTACGATACGGACGAGTATCGGGTAGAAACAAACGCTTGACGCATGTTCTGAGATGATGATACGGACGAGTATCAACTGGTTAACAAAGAACACGGACGAGTGTCGAATCTAAGGGGATTTGAGTGATATATACAAGATACGGGCGAGTATCTGTACGAGTGAAACAGGAGTAATAAGTATGAGTGGTGCACAGGCGAGTGTTTAACTTGCTGGGGAGAGTGACACGGACGAGTGTCAAAAGGAGAAAAGTGTAATATAGACAAGTATACGGTTTTCCAAGGAAGTTGTGTATAAGTATCTGTGAGTGCAAAGGGGGCGCTTTGGCTTTCTACTGGGGATATGACACGGACGGGTGTCAGGAAGTATCTGTATCTTTAGGGAAAGTGCATTGGCTCTCTGCCGGGGAATCCGGGGAGTTTTCTGTATTTTCTTGAATGGATCGCCAGTATTCACAAGTGTTTGATTCAGAACATGGCTTATGATTATGCAATATGTTTGATTTTTGCCGTAATTCTCCGTATTAGACGGAATGCTACGCTCTGCGGGGAGAATATGATGCGAATGCTATGATTATGAAAAGATGCAGATCCGGGATTCGAATCCCATTGCTGCGACGATCTCTGGTTGATCTGCTTGAAGTGGACATCCCAGCTGGGGATGAGATCATTGGCATATGTGACTCTGCTTGGGGATATAGGTCACTGATAGACCTATTTCGGTAAATGAGGGACTCAGCTGGGGTTTGTAGAAGCTTTCGTCACTCTGTTGTGAGATCTTCAGGTATTGCTTTGCTGGAAGGAGGTTGAGACTCTGTGGGGAAGTAGTTCCCTGACTTTTGCACTCGGCTGAGGAGGAAATAACAACTTGGCAACTCAACTGGGGAGAAAGCACCTCCGGTGCTAAGACTGAGTAGATAATGATTTGCCAACTTGCTGGGGTGAAGCTTTTATGCCCCGTGTTGCGCTTTGAATGCCTGTAATCCTGAAAAGATAGAGAAGCGCACTAGTATCCCGAGGTATCCCTTATTGGATTCCATCATAAGAGTTTAGGCACTCCAGAGAGTGAGTATATTTCCTGCAAGCACGTATTTTTAGAAGAGAAGCGTCTGTATTTATGCAACCAATATCTTAAAGACATCGGACATTCTTGCAAGTGAAAATGTACGAGACAAAACATGACTGAAATTCTGATTTTATTAATTCATGTGCCCTAAATCGGCAAGATACAGTCAAAGAAACAAATCCCCTAAAATGAGGAGATTGTTACAAATTGACAAATAAAAGGTATTGGCAATGTTGATGACGCTTCAAGGAGCTTACCTTTGCTATGACTCGTATGACATTTGACGTTCTTCTCGTCTTGCTTTTTGAAGAAGGTTGATTATGACCGGCGCTTGAACCTTTCGAAGCTTACCAAGTTGCGAGCGATACAGGCGAATTCAGAATGCAATTGTTCGCTTATTCCCTTGTTTTGCGTGGATCGCCCTTTCAGGTTTTCAATCCACCGGGATACCCATTTTTTCCTGAGTTGTCCGATGTGGCTTTTCAACTCAGCGAGTGTGCATTTTTTATATTTATTTTCCCTTATTTTTGCTCGAGTCTTTTATTCTGTTTTTGACTCGCCGGGATGCCCTATTTTTGCCTGGACTTACATTCTGTTTTTATGTCCAGCGGGTCATTTTTATGCGAAGTATTTTTTAACTGCATCTGAATTCACAGGGGACGGGAAGTCTTCGCCATCCATAGTACTGAGCATGAGTGCTCCACCGGAGAAAACTTTCATTACTACGAATGGCCCTTCATAATTCGGAGTCCACTTGCCCCTGTGGTCTGTATGAGGAGGGAGGAGTCTTTTCAGCACAAGATCCCCTACTTGGTATTCTCGGAGCCTGACTTTCTGATCGAAGGCTTTCTTCATTCTTTTCTGGTACAGCTGCCCATGGCAAATTGCAACCAATCTCTTCTCTTCAATCAGATTCAGCTGTTCGTATCGGGATCGGACCCACTCTGCTTCGTTAAACCTAAAATCCATTAACACCCGTAAGGAGGGTAATTCAACTTCAACAGGTAGGACTGCCTCCATACCATACACAAGTTGATACGGTGTTGCCCCAGTGGATGTTCCGATTGACGTAAGGTACCCATGCAAGGCAAGCGGTAGCATTTCATGCCAATCCTTATAAGTGACTACCATCTTCTGCACAATCTTCTTGATATTCTTATTAGCTGCCTCAACAGTGCCATTCATCTTTGGCCTGTAAGGAGAAGAATTGTGGTGCTGGATCTTGAAGTCCCGGCACAGTTCTGCCATCATTTTGTTATTTAAATTGGAACCATTATCAATAATGATTCACTCGGGAACTCCGTATCGACAGATAATATCTCTCTTCAGAAATCGGGCTACCACTTGCCTTGTAACATTTGCATAGGAAGCTGCTTCGACCCATTTGGTAAAATAGTCAATGGCTACCAGGATGAATCTGTGGCCATTTGAAGCGGTCGGTTCAATCTTGCCAATCATATCAATGCCCCACATGGCAAAGGGCCAGGGTGAAGACATCACATTCAGAGGATTTGGAGGCACATGCACCTTATCCGCATAGATCTGGCATTTATGGCATTTTCTGGCATAGGCACAACAGTCGGCATCCATTGTGATCCAGTAATAACCTGATCTTAGCAACTTCTTTGCCATGGCATGCCCTCCCGCATGGGCACCAAAGGATCCTTCGTGCACTTCGTGCATTAACAGGTCTGCTTCTGTCTTATCGATGCATCTGAGGAGTACCATATCAAAGTTTCTCTTATATAGGGAACCATCAGTATTCAGGAAGAAACTACCAGCTAGCCTTCTTAATGTCTTCTTATCATTGGAAGATGCCCCAGGTGGGTATGTTTGATCCTCCAAGAAGCATTTGATATCATGGAACCAAGGCTTGTCATCTTTAACAACATCTGCCGAGAACACATATGCTGGTCTGTCAAGTCTGGACACTGAAATCCGAGGTACAAAGTTGGCAGCTTGAACTTTGATCATGGATGAAATGGTAGCCAGAGCATCTGCGAACTGATTTTCATCTCGAGGGATATACTCAAGCTTGACTGTTGTGAAGAAAGTCAATAACCTTCTTGTATAATCCCTGTAAGGAATCAGATGATCCTGGTGTGTGTACCATTTGCCATTGGTTTGATTGACTACCAGAGCTAAATCTCCGAACACAGTCAAAGTCTTGATCCTGAGGTCAATGGCTTCTTCAAGACCCATAATACAAGCTTCGTATTCGGCTTCGTTATTAGTGCAGTTAAAGGTGAGTTTTGCCGAGAAAGGCATGTGAACTCCTTTAGGTGTAATGAGTACTGCACCAACACCACGACCATTCATATTAACAGCCCCGTCAAACATCATAGTCCATTCTTCTTCTGGGTCAGGCCCTTCAGTGTGAACAGGCTCTTCATATTCTTTTGCTTTTATGAACATGATGTCTTCATCAGGGAAGTCAAATCTCATAGGCTGGTAATCGTCAATAGGTTGCTCAGCAAGATAATCAGACAGTACACTGCCCTTGATGGCTTTCTGAGATGTGTACTGGATGTCATATTCTGTGAGGATCATTTGCCACCTTGCAACCCGTCCGGTAAGTGTTGGCTTCTCAAATATGTACTTAACTGGGTCCATCTTTGAGATCAATAAAGTAGTGTGGGTCAACATATACTGCCTTAGTCGGCGAGCAGCCCACGCTAAAGCACAGCAAATTTTCTCGAGCAGTGAATAACGTTGTTCACAGTCGGTAAACTTTTTGCTTAGGTAGTAAATTGCATACTCTTTTCGACCAGACTCGTCATGCTGGCCCAACACACACCCCATTGACTCTTCTAATACTGTCAAGTACATGATTAGAGGTCTTCCTTCAACTAGAGGCATCAGAATTGAAGGCTCTTGCAAGTACTCCTTGATTTTGTCAAAAGCCCTCTGGCAATCTTCGTTCCACCTGACCGTTTGTTCTTTTCTTAACAGCTTGAACAAAGGCTCACAGGTTGCTGTAAGGTGAGATATGAACCTTGAAATGTAGTTCAATCTACCTAAAAACCCCCGAACTTCTTTTTCTGACTTTGGTGCAGGCATTTCTTGAATGGCTTTAACTTTATCAGGGTCAACTTCGATCCCTTTCTCACTCACAATAAATCCCAGCAGCTTACCAGATCTCACCCCGAATGTGCACTTGTTGGGGTTTAACTTCAGTTGGTACTTCCTCAGACGCTTGAATAGCTTCAACAGATTTACCAGGTGGTCTTCTTCTGTGAGGGACTTGGCAATCATGTCATCCACATAACATTCAATTTCTTTATGGATCATGTCATGGAATAATGTTACCATAGCCCGTTTATAAGTGGCACCAGCATTCTTCAGTCCGAATGGCATCACCTTATAACAGAACGTGCCCCAAGGTGTGATGAAAGTTGTCTTCTCCATGTCTTCAGGTGACATCTTGATCTCAGTGTATCCTGAAAATCCATCCATGAAGGAGAATACCGAGAACTGAGCCGTATTATCAACCAATACATCAATGTGAGGCAAAGGGAAGTCATCTTTCGGGCTGGCTCTGTTCAGATCCCGGTAATCCACACACATCCTCACCTTGCCATCTTTCTTAGGCACAGGTACAATATTAGCAACCCACGGAGGATAGCTAGTCACAGCAAGGAAACCGGCGTCCCACTGCTTTTGTACCTCTTCTTTAATCTTCATCGCCATATCTGGGCGAGTGCGGCGCAGCTTCTGCTTTACTGGCGTGCAGTCTTCTTTTAAAGGAAGCTTGTGCATGACAATGTCGGTGTCCAACCCTGGCATATCCTGATAAGACCAAGCAAAGACATCTACATACTCCCGAAGCATGTCAATCAGTTGCTCTTTTACTGAATCTTGTAAGCAAGCTCCGATCTTAACCTCTTTCACATCTTCTTCTGTACCAAGATTAACCGTTTCGATCTCCTCCTGATGAGGAGTGATAACCTTCTCCTCTTGCCTTAACAACCTGGCTAGCTCTTCAGGCAGTTCATAATCTTCTTCAACCCCTTCATCAGCTTGATTGATTGGATTGTCAAAGTCATACGAAGTCATAGCAGTGTTGTTGTCGGTGCAGTCTGAAAGGCACTCTCTGCAAGGGTTTAGATTGGTTTATTTTAGTGATCAATTTTAATCTTGTTTAGAAAAAGTGAAAAGAAGTTATCATTTTGGAAAACATTGCCATTTTATTTTTGTACAAAAAGAAGAATGAAAAATAGTGAGCGGAAAAGAAAAAAGACTCATTTGCAAAAGATGTCCGATATTCATTGATTGATCTGTTTGCACAAAATTACAAGATGGCCCGATTACAAAATGAGTCTTGACATCTTGGGCAAGATGCAAGACTTGATGCATGCTTAAAATATACAGGAAATAATAATTACTCTGCAGGAGTAACCCTTATAATTTCCTGGGAAGACCAGTTTGAGATACGGCTCCCCGGGATCCTTGGATGTATCCAGCTCTCCAGGTTGCGCTCATCTTCCGACTCATCTTCCAAGTTGTTCACTGCATCCGGGGTGAGCATTCCCCCGCTGACAAAACTGGGCTTCTTGGCAGCCTCTGATTGATCTTGTTGAGTTGGTTTGTAACCCAACCCAAATCTGTCCTCTTTCTTCTCCATGGGCAGCAGCTTGCCCCAGCCTTGGGCAGTACCCTCTTCAACAACCTTCCTGGCTTGCTGATAAGACGTCATGGAGGTTCCTAGTACAGCAGATGCTTCATTAATGTTCAGGGCCTCAAACCCCTGGCTCATAGTTTCATGGATTTCTCCATCCATCTCAATGTATTTATACGTAGCCAGATGGCTAACAAAGATGTCCTCTTCCCCACAGATGGTGATGATCTGGCCTTCCCACTCGAATTTCAGCTTCTGGTGAAGGGTAGACGTAACAGCGCCAGCGGAATGGATCCAAGGTCTACCCAACAAACAGCTGTAGGCCGGCTGAATGTCCATCACATAGAAGGTAATTTTAAAAGTCTGCGGGCCAATCATCACAGGCAGATCAATCTCCCCTAGCACTGATCTCTTAGAGCCATCAAATGCTCTCACCACTAAATTACTTGGACGCAGTGCCAAGCCATCATACTCCAGCTTCACCAAGGCTTTCTTTGGTAGAACATTGAGTGAAGACCCAGTGTCCACCAGTACATGAGATAGAACAGCACCCTTACATTCTAGAGTGATGTGTAAAGCCTTGTTGTGGTTACGCCCCTCAGTTGTTAAGTCAGCATTGGTAAAGCCCAGTCCATGACTGGTGTTGACATTTGCCACCATAGTTTCTAGCTGATTAACAGTGATCTCCTCTGGCACGTATGTTGCGTGCAAGACTTTCAATAATGCATTTCTGTGAGCTTCAGAACACATCAGCAGGGATAATATGGAGATCTTTGAGGGAGTTTGGTGAAGTTGATCCACCACCTTGTAATCACTTCTCTTTATAATTCTCATGAACTCATCTACATCTTGCTCAAAAGATGTCTTCTGAGTTTCTTTGACAATTGGTTCTTCAGGTATCGCACTCTTCCCCTTTGCTTTTGCAGCAGCTTCCGCTTCGGCATTAGGTCTTTGCAATTGTGAGGCAAAAAGGCGTCTGCTTCTGGTGAAGCCTCCGCCTCCCCCAACATTATCAATCTGTGGAGAAGAAGTTGAAGAGTCCAAGGTGATTTTCTCCCCATTGCAGTAGAGGTCAGAGCCATAATGCCAAGGTATGGCATTACTGCTTTCATATGGAACGGGTCCAGGCACCGTGATGGTAACTGGACTGACTGCTGCAGAGGAAGGTACTGAAATGGTGTGCGGATCGTAGTAAATGGTGACTGGTGACCTGGCAGGAGGTGCCACTGTCTGTTGCTGAAAGTTGCTGTTTGGAGGAACATTTGATGGATCATAGTAGATGGTGACTGCTGAGATATCTTCGTTAATTTCTGTTGGCATTGTAGAAGATTCTGCTGAATAAATGGGTGCTGATGTTGTAGAAGAAATGGTTGTTGACATCTGGTTTGCTGAAGTGATGGACGGAGCCATTGTTGATGATATTGATGAATCGGTCGGAATGATTGTTGTTGCAGTTGTAGAAGAGTCAGGAATTGTTGTCAAAGGGATTGCTGGATTTGTAGGCGCCGTTGTTGTGATCTTAAGTATTCCACTTTTGATAAGACCATCTATGCCGCTTCTCAAATTATCACACCCGTTGACCGAAATGTTACAATAACCACAACTGAGCTCACACCCGGGGAACATCTGGCATTCTAGGAGCTGAGCTTTGATCTCGACCAGAGGTATTCGAATCTGTCCAACACTGGTGATTAAGAAAGATGGCTTGTCTTCCTCAATGGCATTAATTCTTGTTCCTCCATGATTGGGCATGGGATTCTTGGTGACACTTGGAGGGGGTGCAAAGTTGAGGGCTTTAGAATCCACCAGATCTTGCACCTTCATTTGTAAAGCCCTGCATTTCTCAGTATTGTGGCCAGGTGCATTGGAGTGGAAAGCACATCTGGCGTTGACGTCATAATTTCTTGGAAGATTAGAGGGATCTGGTGGTGCCAACGTCCTTAATTCAACCAAGTTGAGTTTCAGGAGTTGTGGCAATAAGGAAGCATAAGGCATAGGGATAGGGTCAATTACCCTATTTGCCTGTGATGGTCTTTGCTGAAAGGGTCTTTGCTGTTGATTGCTGTTGTTGTTGTTGTAAGTCCTCTGTGGCGGATACTGAACTTGCTGTTGATAGTGTGGTTGTTGTTGTGGTTGATATGTTGGTTGCTGAGGAATCGGAGCTGGAATAGTGACAGCTGCTACTGATCTGTGGACATACTGAGGTCTGCCCCTGCTAGCATGAATGGCATTTGTCTCACCGGTTCTTCTAGGTCCCACAAAAGGATTCCTGGGATTACTTGACGAACTTGCACCATTATCAGAAATTTTACCCATCTTCAGAAGGCTTTCAATTCTTTCTCCAGCTATGACTACGTCAGCGAAGCTGGTGGAAGAAAAGGCAGCTAGCCTATCAATATATGTTCCTTGCAGGGTATTCATAAACATGTCGGCCATTTCTCTTTCCGACATGGGTGGCTGGACAGCAGCAGCAAGCTGTCTCCACCTCTGGGCATATTCCCTGAAGCTTTCTCTGGAGGACTGAGACATTCCCATCAAGAGGGTCCTGTTAGGAGCCATGTCCAGATTGTATTGGTACTGCCTGATGAAGGCTTCAGCTAGGTCCTTCCAGCATCTGATAGTAGCCCTGGTCAAGTGTGAATACCACTCCCTTGAAGCTCCAGTCAAACTATCTTCAAAATAGAACATCCACAGTTTTTCATCCATGGTATATGCCTTAAGTCTTCCCAGGAAGGACTGCAAGTGAGTTCGTGGGCAGGAAGTTCCATTGTACTTCTCGAAGCACGGGGGTTTAAACTTGTGGGGAATTCTTACCCCGTCCACTAACCCCATATCCATGACATCAAAACCTAAGGAATTTTGAGACTCCAGAGATCTCAACTTCTCAGCGATTTCATCAAACCTCCTATCATAAACTTCATCCCCAGCTCCCATTACAGTAAACTGCTCTTCTTGGGGGTCTTCTTGTAAGATCCTTCCTCCAGTAGTATTTCCTTGCACATTACCCGGGATGTTGACTTCCGGATGTAGATGAGGCCCATATACTGGTGGATTAACATGAGGCTGACCCCTTTCATTGTTACTTGTTCCTCCAGTTACCAGAGGAGGTTCTTCCGGGGTTTGTCTTTCTACCAATGCCCTCAACCTTTCTTGACTTTGGGCCAAGCCGTTCATTACTTCCATGAATTGGGTCATTTGGTTTCTCATCTCCAGCCTTTCATTAGCCATCTGAGTTCTGACCTCTGTCAGATCTTGCTGTACTTGATCCATTTGGATACCAGGAAGATTGTTGCGAGTAGGATATCGGTGCGGACGGTTGAGAGGGAACACCCGGCGGCGAGCAATAATTCCTGAAGCACAACAGAGTTAGAATCAAACAAAACAAAAACCTACAAAACAAAACAAAAGTTAGCATGCAATGCAGTATGCTTATTTGCTTTCCAAGGTATCCGGCTTGGCTCTTGGTTTTGACCTTTCCAGACCCTGAGGAAGATGTTTTGATGTTGCTTGAGAGAAAGAAAAACTCAGTGAAACAAACTGACAAATACATTACAAATAGTGAACCATACATAGTTTGTTTTTACAACATATGCCCCTGAGGGATCAAAATACAACATAAAAGAAAAGTACATCAAATGGAAATAACAACAAGCAAAGTAATCAAACATCTAAGCCAAACTCATCCTCCTTAACCTCCTTCAAAAGTGCTTCAGTTACAGGACCAGCCAGATGTTCTGTGATGTTCCTGATAAGAAGGTTTCTGGTGGCAATAGCAGTGGTCAGCTTCTTGTGCCTGTCTTGGTCCTTTGACCTCTTCACACCAGCCCTAAGCTTCAATTCTGAAATCTCCTTCTGGGCTGCCAGCAAAGCTTCCTGTTGCTTCTTTTCATTAGCCTCCAACTGCTCAATCCTAGCTTGAGTCCTCTTATCTTCTTGAGTGCGAGCTTCAGTGATCCTGACCCACCTAGCTTGACTTTCCCCTAGATAGAGATCAGTCCTAGCCTTCTGAAACTGGGCCTCTTTACAGGCATTCTTCAATATTTTCTCTCCAGCTCTTGACTTCTTGATGTAGTCTTCTGCTTTCTCAATCTTGGCCAGATGCTCCACCTTAAGCTTCTCCAACCTCTCAATGTCCAGACGACCATCACTCCTTTCCCAAAGGGTTTTCTTCAGAGCTTGAGACAGATTCTCATTCCTTTCCTTCAGCTTCTAAAATTCTTCCAGGCTGACAGTAGCTGCAGGTGGTACTGTGGATGGTCCAGGTGCATCCTCAATGGTGAAGGGCATCCCAGAAATCTGAGCTCTAGCATGAGACCATTCATAATACTGAGCTGAAGCCACATTATTGCATCTTCCAAGAATGGCCATCCCTTTGGTCTGGATGTTGTCCCAAGCCCAGGATGCTTGTCTGACAACAGCTAGGTCAGGTTTTATCTCACAATACAGGGTTTCAGCCAAGTCTTGCACTCTAGGAGGGTGAACCAAAGCATAGCCCAGTTGTTTCTTAAACAACAAACGATTGTAGTTGATGCAACCCTTCACTCCTACTAGAGGTACATTGGGGTACTGCCCACAGCTAGTAATTATGTCCTTGCCTTTGGTGCTCTGGGTGCACCATCTGATGTCATCTGAAGTCAAAGCAATAAGTCTCTTAGCCCAATTCTTTTGTTGGTGAAGGTTCAGGAAGGCATCAGTCTTGGGTAAGTGTTTAAGCAGCCAAGTGTGAAATAGAGGAGCACAACATCTCACCAACTTCCCTCTCTGCTTCTCATTTCTTTGGTGAACAGAATAATAGAAATCCCCCAGCAATATGGGTACTGGGTTCCTCAAAAGGAAAAGATGAATGGCATTCTTGCTGATAAACCTGGGCTCATCTGCAAAACGTATAACCCCATATATACTGAGGGCTAACAATGCACAAACTGCCTTCCATTCTCCCAAGGAGGCCTTCAGGATAGCCTGAGAAGTCAAGAAATCTAAGTGCAAACCAGGGATCCCAGCCTTTGTGGTCATGTTCTGCTCAATCACAATAGGTTCCAGGTGCAGTGCTTTTGCCACTTCTCCATTGCTGGGAGAAGTCATCTCTGGGTTGAAGGGAATCCCACCCCTAACAGGCACTCCAATCAATGATGAGAACTCCTCCAGCAGAGGTCCTAACTGAAAGTTCTGGAAAGTGAAGCATCTCAAAGGAGGGTCATAAAACTGTAGGCAGGTGTGGATCAAACTCCTCTGAGAAGGGTCTAAGTCCATAACCATATCAAGGATGCCTCCATAATGCTCTCTGAATAATGGGATGTAGTCTGGAGTGATAAGTGTCTGGACCTGCCTGATGCCAGCCAGCACAGGCTCAAAGAAAGGGTATGAAATGTTGCTCTTCTTGGGTGCCATGATTGCTGATGAAGAGCTGAAAACAGATGTTGATGATGAAGACTGATACTGGAGATGAGCCACTGATAGGCTGAGGATGGTGATAGGGGTAGCTGAAGCAGGCAATTGATGGAGATAGCTGAAGCAGATAACTGATGAACAGAGGTCTATGCAGATGAAGGGGTCAAAACCAAGCCAGATATAATGTGGATTCCCTGAAAGACAAATAAACAAATGTTAAATGATGCAAATGATGAGTATGCAAATGATATGCAAGGGTTTGTGATCAAGCTGGATCTAATTATCTGTCTTGATATAAAAGGCCCATGTATGTTTTAAGAAGTCCAGATGGGGGTTCAGAAATCCAGTAACCAAGGTGGGGGACTCAAATAAAGAGTCACATGTCCAAGGTTAAATCACAAGAACTGTCCAAAGTGAAGCATTCTCAAACAAAACAAGTATCAGGGTATGATGTGGCCAAGGGTTCCTGCAAACCTGCAAACAGCCCAACCCCCTCACAGGTGATGTTCTAAAACAAGGATCCTCAGACATGGATCAATTATGGGAAGTGTAAACCCTTCTAACCTGGAGGTACAATGTTTACAATAACCATAAAAGATCCTCCTCCAATTCACCTCAGTTTCTGAAGGTCATAATAAAGGTCATCCAGACTTAGCAGGCTTCCCAGATAGCCCTAGCACTACAGGAAATCTGTAGCACAGAGTTCTCAAGAAGAAACCCACATTTGAACCGTGTTTCATATTCCCGCACCAGACCGAAATGGAATGGGAAAGAACATGAACCACTCTAGCCTAGGTGTCACTCAGGTCCCAGGTATAGGACCTCAAACTCTCAATAGAACCCCACCCACCAAAACAAAAACCAGATACATCCAGATGACAGTATGACAGTATGATATATAAAGCTGTAAAGAAAACAGTAAAATAACTGTACATAAAGCAGTAAATAAAGCAAATATACAAACATAAATAGCACCTAACACCCCAGTAAATACAAATCAAACAAGCGCTAGGAGGAACCCACAAAAAGAACCAGGAGCCCTGGTTACAATATAAGGTTCCCCAGCAGAGTCGCCAAGCTGTCGCTCCCAGCAAATGACACCTCATGTCAGAAGGGGTACAGACGCGAACGGTCGGTGAAAGAAGGATGAGAACACACAGGGGTGAACTCAGAGAGGAAAAGAGTCGCCAGCTAGGCATTTTTATCCCGAAGGAAAGGTAATGCTGCATAAACCTAAGAAAAGATATGGATAAGACGGTTGCGAACCAGAGAGGCTGAGAAAGTGGGTTGGTTACAACCTGGGAAGGTATTAGCACCCAGATTGTCCGCCGTACTCGACGGGATCCACGCTTAAAAGATTTGTGTTTAAAAGGGGTAGTGTCAGTGTTGAACTGTGTATCAAAGCTGGAAAAGAATGCAAGTGTCAGTGCTGAACTGTGTATCAAAGCTGGAAAAGAATGCAAGTGTCAGTGCTAAAAGAAGTATAGTGTATAAGAGAAGTGTCAGTGTAAGAACAAGAATGAAATGCTCAAGGCTATGAGGCTTAAAGAATAATGCTGGAAAGAGGGGGAATGTACAGAGACTTTTGTTCGATAACTGTTAAGTTATGCCTACGTATCCTCTCGTGCAATGAGGAAGTCAGAACACCGTAGTTCGACTCAAAGAGACTGAAAGATAAATTGACTTGTGAACTGCTTACTTGCCTATGCTCAAGTGTATGACCTGTCTGGCTCAGGTGCAAACTGTCTTGCATTAGACGGAAGAAGCGAGTTCTCGTTTGTGAGTGAATGAGATGAGAAAAAAATCCCGGAGGAGACGATTATTGTTTGTTTTTTTGTGTTTTCAATCTTTTATTGTTTTTTGGTGTTTGTCATAAGTTAATGAGCTTAAGCCTAAACCAATGGATTAGTAAACTCATCACATCCTCCCTCTGGTTAGGGGTAATGAGAATACTTTTAAATGTGAAGTCAGCATCTCACACTTAATTACCACGATGTAGGATTAAGATCATTAACCTACTTGTGATTATTTAGATGTTTTTGTTGTTTTTGTTTAGTGTTGAGTAATGAGTTTAAGCCATAATCAAGGATTTAATGGACTCATTACACCATCCTAATAGAAGGATAATAGATGAGAACATTTAAGCTGAGGAAAGCTCCTCAACTTAATCCATGATTAGGGATTAACCTCATGACAAAACAAAGCCTTTATTAAGTGGATTTTAGTTAATGGTAAGATGAAGAAATGATTTTTATGGTTTGTAAGACAACTTGAGGAGGACTTGTCCATTAACACTAGGGTTAGTCCTTCTTAACCAATTAAGGAAGAATTAGAACCCTAATGCAAGGCCCAAGTTACAAGCTTGGTGTCTTGGTGATTATTAAGTGGATTAATTAAAGGATTTAAACACATTAAGGGTCTAACACTTAGGATTAAATTTATACACTCCATCCTAATAGAAGGATGCATGCATAAGCTTAATCACAAAGCCTTAAAGCCTTTAGGGTTTAGTCCCCGATTATGAGGTGAGAAGAGAAGACTCAAAGATGACACAAAGGTAAAACTAAATGGGGGACTAATCAAACCCTAATTATTATCATGCTTGGTCATTCCTAGGGTTAATGAGGTTTGCAAGAAGATCTTCAGGAGAGAAGCCACCAGGAAAGAAGCAGATGAAAGGAGAAAGAAGCAGAGAGAAGCAAGACAACTTGCTTCACTTAAGAAGACAAGTTGCTTGAAGGAAGAAAGTAAGATGAACATGAATGAGCAAGCTCACTCTAATACACATACAAAATGCAGCAAAGAAAGTATGAAAGAGATGAAAGGAGAATGTGAGAAGTGAAGGCAAATTCACTTCTCAAACAACTTACCACCTGAAAAGTTAGCATAAGCAATGAAATGCAATGCAAATGAGAGGAAATGTGATGATGCAAACCAAAACCAGAAGCATAAGTATGATGTCAATGGTGCTAAGAGATGATACAATCATGAGGCAAGGCATGAGAATGATCAAACAAGCATATGAATGCAAAAGAAACATGCTTTGAACCATGGATGTTCATGAAAAGTTATGAAATGTAATGGACATACAAAATGGAAAATGAAAGATGCAATGATCAAACATGATTCTAATATGTCCTAAGATGTATTATGAATCAAGTGAATGCACAAAATGTCATGGCAAGTTCATGTATGCAAGCATATGAAGAATGAATGCAAATGAAGGCAAAGATTAGGGTTTATGTACAAGATGCAATGCAAAATTCAAAATCAGAAGCAAAACATGAGATAAAAAATTGAAAATGGAATCAAAGGGACCCTAAACCTATAAAAGTTCACTGCCCAAAGGAGGGGATCTAACTCTTAACCTAATGAAAGTTATGGATTTCCTAAGATTGCTAGGGTTTTAAGGTACCCTGTCAAGAAAAATGCAAAACAAATTGAAAATGCAAGATCAATTCAAACCAATTTTATCCTATAAACTACATGCTATACAAGATGCAATGCAAAAAAGAATCATTATCCAACTCTCAATGGTTAGGCAGAAAGAAATTTTTGAAGTTTGACATAAAATATTGCCTTGAAATGAAATTAAATCCAATGAAAATGATCAAAAGGCATCAAGAACAAAAAAGAAATTTGGTTTGAGAGTTGGACAATGTTTCTAAATGTTTCTAAATGCAATGTGAATTTTTTTGGTGATTTTTAAATACCTAAATGTATTTTTAATTAATTAATCTTCATTAACTAATTAAAAATAATCATTTAAATGATTAAAAAATAATTTTTAATGCAAAAAATGAAAATAAAAATATTTTTGGGTTTCAAAAATTAATGAAATCTTTGACAAAAATTTTCATAATTTTTAAATGATTTTTGCTATTTTTAATAATTCGTACAAAATAAATCAAATGAAAATGAAATAAAATTAAATAAAATGAAAAGTAAACACAATCCAAGGCTGAGATTCAAAGCTGGGAGTCAATGGTTGACTGCGCGCGCTATCCTACGGCTGACATTTAAACTGGACAGATTAATTTAGAAACCTAATTAATTAAACTAATGACGTGGATTAGGGCTTAAGTGGTGGATCTGAGCCATTCATTTGCGCGCGGGTCAATGCCAGTCAACTGGATCTATGGCCTATATTCAAACCAAACCCTAATCGTGATTAACATATTAATGACATTCAGGTCACCGGAGAAGAGCTCCGGTCGTCTTCTCCGGTGACATCCTTCCCTGAAAATCTCAAACTCACTCCCTAGGTTATTTCTGGAGCTCTAAAGCTCCAGATCACTTCCTCTCACCTCCCTAAACTCATCCCTGCCCTCAAATGGAATTTATTTCTCACCATTAACAAGATTCGAAGCAAAGTTCAAAAATGGCAGAAATTTCAGTCAGATCATACACACTCATTTCTTCATTATTTTCAAAAATAAAAAGTTCATTGAACTCAGGGGATCAAACTTAACCATTTAGCAACCTAAAACAAAGCTTCTGGAAAAATGAATTTCAGTGACTACCTGAGTTGAAGCTTTCAATCCAAGAGCTTTTGGACCAGTTCCTTGCTTCCAATCAACTCTACTGACCTCCCTCAAGTGTTTGCAAAGCTTGCTTGGAGTTTATTTTGGCTAGTTTGTGAGATTGATGGAGTTCTGCTCAGAGAGGGGAAGAAATCGTGTTTCTGATTGAGGAGGTTTCAAGGATGAATGAGGGTAGGGAAATGATCAGGGGAGCATGCTGAGTGATCCTATGAAGTTTGTTTTTATGTTTGATGCTTGTGCAATGTGTTTCGAATGAAAATGCATAAGAGGGAAAAGCTTGGAGCTATGGCTTGGAGAGTGTTTCAGGCTTGTGTATCTGGTGTGTTGTGTTGCATTTTGTCCACTTATCACAACTAGAGAGGTCAGAGAAGTTGGTGTGGCACAGGCTGATTGGTATGGGGTTTTTGCAAAAAAGTCAAGTCTAGGTGTAAGAGAGGTATGGGTCAATGGTAGGCCAAGGACAAAGGGGTGTCCTGCGCAGCAAGGAATGAGGAGAGCCATGGGATCAGTCTTGAATCCAATTAACAAGTGGATTAGGGTTTGTATGATGTTTTGCCACTTTGTTCAATTTTGGCCCTTTTGAAGTTTCTTGATCCATAAGTCATGAAAATGGGCAAACCTTTGGTGCATTCTGAATTTTAGGCCTTGGTTTATGTTTGTACAAAGATTAGAAGTTCATTTGAAAGCACAATTTGTCTTGGCAAGTGATTTTGCAACTTTGCTTCTTTGGTACATAACTTGAAATTATGTGATTTTTCCCAACTTTGACAAGCCATAACTTTTGATCCAAAATGAATTAGAATGAGTTCTTGTACTTTTTGAAAAGGGAATGATCCATTCTACAACTTTCATGACCAAAGTTTTCTCATTTGAGGCATTTTTGAATCAAAAAGCAAGGGTTGAAAAAGTTTCCCAAAATGGCAAGTTTCCATTACAAGTCATTTTCCCAAAAAGGCAACTTTGCAAATGGCTTGAAATTCTTCAATTTTGTGAACTTCCAACATCTTCTATGACCAAATAAAGATCATACATAATCAAAATGATGATGAACACCCTTTGGTTGGGTCATTGGGGGCCTCAGATGCCCTGATTTTGCACTGACTTGCTCAAGAAGTCAACCCTTGATCAGATGCCTTCCTCATGGAATTTCTTCATGAAAATTGATATGCATTATCCTCATACCATATAGAGACCAATAGAAACAATAATTACCAAAAACTTTGGAGTTATGGCCTTTGAAACCAAAACCCTAATTCTAGGTCATCTGTGCAGTTAAACCTGGCTCTGCTTCCATTCCATTCTCAGTTCTTGTGATTCTTTGACTTCCTTGACTTTGAGAGGATATAATATGATGCTTGAACATACATGTACCCCTTTGAAGTGATTGATGACCTTTGGAGTGGCTCAAATGGCTCTTGGATTGCTCAGATCACAAACCCTAGATGCAGATGACTTTGAAACAATGCAGTGAAGCAAATATGCAATATGAGATGCTATGATTGAACTTATGCATATGAAAAGATCACAAGCCATGTTGTGAATGGGTGAGGGCAAATTTGGGGTGTTTACATTAAGTTCCACATCCATATTCAAATTACTCATATCCATATTATATTTTCATCATCAATCTCCATAAATTCATTTGTCATTAAACCATAATTTCTAAACCATTTCCTTAGTTTCCATTTATCTATAGACTTTTTTCTAAATTACTTTTTTATCTACTTATCACTTATTCATTTCACACTATTTACCAAAGTTACCATGTAACAAAGCCCATTTTTCATGCCCAATGTCATTTTATCATTACCACCTTTATTTCATATAGCAAAAAAAAAAGAAGAAAAATCAATAGAATGATACAAAACAAATTTACTCCACAATAATACTACACACTAATGCTATACACAATCCATGAGGATATGGCCCCACTCCAACAAAAGCCTCACGTCACCCACACAAGCTTCTTACACAAATTCCACTCAAACAATTCAGCTACAACAAACTCACATTTATTCTGAAAAACGGACAACAGACTATATCTCCAATTCACATCAGCAACAACAAAATCACGTACACAACACAAGGCAACAATTTAGTAAAATTCCACTACCACAATACAAAGACAGCTGGCCATTCTTACAAATTTTATCACAAATTTCTCTCATTTCCAGTCTAAAAAACCACTCCTCACATTCACAGAATTCACGCAAAAAAATGGAGAAGAGATATAACGAATTCATATATTCATTCTAACAGAAAAATCTGCTCTCACTCACCCTTCGTCACCCATTTTAACCCTCCATTCATCTCTTCTTATGCATACTACAAATCAGACAACAACTTCATTTCTTCTCTCTCTCTCTCTCTCAACTCCAATCACAAATGGCCTTGAATCTCCCACTCTCATTTTCATTTTAATCTAACATAATCACAATTGCTGTAATTCTTTTCCCACACAGACCACTGACAAACTCTTGAGAATACCATAACTCTCTACAAAAACTCACTACCTTCATACTCTTTTTTCACCAAAACAACCACCTCTCCGTTGCCATATCCTCTTCCATCGCCACCATCTCTCAAACACTTTCCTTCATTCACAAACACCCCAGACTCTTATTCATTCTTTGCATAAACAGATCACACAATTTCAGAACACAACATTCACTCTTTGTTCCTATTCCTCAACACATTCACATAACACGACCAAAAAAGCTTATATTATTCTTCTTCACCTCAACCCAATTCCACTCTTCATCCTCTCTTTCAATTCCACTCACCTTCAATAACCACAAAACAAATACAACTACAACAATACCTTCATCCCTTCACGCCACCCCCTATCTCGCACAAACAAACACAATGAAAACAAACCTTCATTTTCTTCTTAAAAACCACTCCCATTGCATATTGTCGTACCTTGAAAAATACAATCCTCGCGAATGAGGTTGGGCTGACATGAGAGTCGCCACCTAATTTTGTTTATCCCCAAAGAGGGAAATGGTAAATATAGATAAAACTACAAAGAAGGATAAGACAAGGTCATCACAAACCATTGTCTGGGTTCGGAAGTCGGTTATGTAAGGGGAATGTATTAGCACCCCATACATCCATCGTACTCGATGGGAACCATCTAAGTTGTCACACGCAAAGGGATATCTATGCTTATGTATTACTTGTTAAACTAAGGGTTTATTGATCCTAGGGGCTCGACAAGGATTGAGATCCTCGTGCCTACGTATTCCCTCGTGCAATGGGAAAGTCAGATCTTCATAGTTTGGCCTGCTACGGGTGTTGGTTGTTGATTTTATTACCTTTCTTTGATGAAAGGGTTTAGGAGTCGAATTACATTAAAGACTATGGGTAGTTTATTCCGCTCGATTCGTCCAAATGTCTGGCGTCGAAATAATCAGAGTGAGTAACAGGATTCCCATTATCCTTCTTTCTACCGCTTAAGGCTCGTGGCGTACAATTCTTCTCATATTTATTAAAGTATTTTGTTACCTAAGACCGCTTGATATTGGATCAAGGGTTTGGATCTAAATTAACATTTTGGTTTTTTGAGGTTTGGGGTGAATGCAAATGGAGGTTTATTTATCTGGTTTGTGAGCGAGGAACAATGCGCCCGACTCACAAGGTTGAGAGACTTGATGCGTGGATCAAGTAAGCGACTAGCTATAGAAAACAAGCGCGATGTGTTGATTTTGTAAGTTGAAAAAAATTTGAGAATATTTTGAAGTGTAAAGTTGTGCAGATGGCGATCGAAGAACGATCGACTTACGTGTGTGCATGAAGTGAAATGCGTATGGATATTTACTTGGCGTTGGACCAAGTGAAATGATTAGTCTTAGTGTGAATTCGTTTTTTACTTAGCAATTTATCGTCAAAGTGAAAAAGTAAATCACACAATTAAGCTTATCATCATATCACAAGCAAGAAGGATCGAGCATACACAAACATTCATCGCACACACAAAAATCGATCAAAGAGGAAAAGGTTAATTAACCAAATTAAATAGAAATATTTAATTAGAGTAATTGCAAATTAATTAATCGAATTAAATAAAAACTATTTAATCTAATTAATCGATGAAAATGTTTTTTATTTTTTAAGGTTTATTTAATCAAAATGCAAGAAAGAAATTAAATTTTGAAAAAGAGGCTTAGAAAATGTTTTTGAGATTTTTTTTGATAATTGAAAGAAGAATTAATTAATTAATTAAATAAAATCATTTAATAAAATTAATTAATTAGATTAAATAAAAATTATTTAATATAATTAATTGAAAATATTTTTTTAGGTTTTTTAGATTTTTTATAAAAGAAAATAAACAAAACAAAATTAAAATAAAAAGAAAATAAATGGGCTGAGTTATGGAGGAAATAGAATCAGGGTGTGTTCAGTAATTCGCTCAGGCCCAATGATATAAGGCCCAAAACGCAGGGAAAAGGGGATGGTCAACAGTTTGACAACCAGGCCAAATCTGGATCACTGATGAAGCATGCATTCAACCGTTGACTCCAGATCAAGGGCCTTAGGATGCGCGTACAAGGTAAACATGCAGGGAAGAAACGCGTTAAATTAAGTTGAAGGAGATGATGTCAACGGAACAAGTGTCTAGTGTAGGACACTTGTTGCCCAGAAAACATGCCTACGATCAGTTCCACTCTTTTTTTTCTTAAAACGTGAAAATGAGATATAAGTTTCAACTTGGTCTCTCCCTCTTCATATTGTTATGCCTCTCAAGAACTTATCTCAACGAACATCTCTCTCTGCAAACATTGACTCACCGGAAACCTAAAGTCACCGGAGAAGGAGGTGGTGGACGGAGGCGCCGCCCCTCCCCTCCGGCGAACGTACCCAGATCCCAAAAATCTAAACACAAACCCCCCCTCAAAAAATCAATGTGATTCTGAATCTAACTCGGTTTGGGAAAAAACTCAAAAAGTTCAATAAAACAGAGGTAGACACAAACCCTAGATCTATCAAAAAGAGAAAGCAATCAATTCATAAAGGGTTTCAAATCAACACACCAAAAGGAGCAAAAATCAAGGACCGAAGTGCACTAAAGCAGGGAATACATAGTTCAATCAGACAAAGTCTGATTTCAATTCTTCGGTGACGGTAAGACTCTGAGATCTCTTCGCTCTTCCCTCTTCTTTGCTTCCTCTACTCATCAAATTCTCCTTGATCTTCTTCTTGTATATCTTCTCCTCTGACTATGCTTTTGATTTTTTTGATACTTGTTATTATACTTCCGTGTTGTGAATGAATGCTGAGAGGAGGTCTAGCTCGACCTTGCTCAAACTCTAATGAAGAGATTTAGAAGTTCTTAGAAAATGAGCTTTAATGTAGGGTTTGTTTTATGATTCTTTTCCGTTTTTGTTTTTAGGGTTTTATGTGTATTTAGGTGTAGCAGCTAGGTTGTTTTTCTACAGATTTTTTGTGTCTATTTTCTATTAGGGTTTTTGTGTATGTGTTCCCTTTGTTTCTGTGCCCATGATTGGCCTTTATAGGAGCATATTTGAGGCTCATAAAAGTGAATTGAGAGGATTGTGTGAGGTGTTCATTTTGGCACGTGAGTGTTTGCTGAGTGAAGAATTCGTTAGAAATTGAGTGAGGGCATGCCCTGATTTCGTGGGATTTGCAGAGAGTGGATTTGTGTTGGGTCCAAATTTGGTGGCTCACTCTGGAATTTGTCTGTAGTATTAGCTGGATTCATTCTAGAACGTGGTCCTATGATTGTATTTGAACTTTTGACCATTGTGAAAACTTGTTTGATCATTTGTTTTTACTGCTGTGCATTTGTGAATCATTTGTTTTTACTAAGTTTTCACTGCTAAATAACCCTCTTTTCTGCTCATCTGATATTTGATGTCTCATTCATTCTTTTTGCTGCAATTCCATGCGTTTCACCCTTAATGCTTCTTTGATGTTGCCAATTGTGTAAGAAATTAAAAACTTGTATTGATCTTTTGCAATTTGCAGGTGGAGGTACAAGGGAATGCTGACCAACCCTGATTTTGAAGTCCTGATTCTGCACTAATTTTGACTCAAAAAGCTTGTGATGTTGGTGACCTGTCTTTCAACTCTATTCATGGTGTCCTTAGTTTGCTTTTCATTTGTCCATGATATTGGTCTGGGTTAACTTCTTGGTATTTGGCATGATGCATTGAATAAGGAAAAGATGATGATGGGTAGCTTGGAGAAGCTTGGAGTTGAATGCTTGTGAGAGACTTATATGACTTTTGACTTGTTGTATCAGTATGACCATGAGAATCATATGTACTTTCCTTGCTGCGCATCAACTCAAACTTCGACTTTTGCATCATGTTTTTTATGGTAAAAATTGCTATCTTAACTTTATTAGCTTCTTATATGATCATGGATTCTCTGCTGAACTTTGCTTCAATTTTCTTGCTGCTACTCTTGTGAAAATGGGTTAATATTTATCATTTATCCTTGTCATATTTCAGGTGGAACCCCAAGGTGTAAGTGTACTAGGATTGTTACTCAAAGAAGAGAGGCTGAGTAAACTGGCATAGAACTTTGTATGGGATATTGTTTGTCCAAGTATAACCATGAAAAAGTCCAATGTACCTTGCTACAACATTGTGGTATGAAGGTCCTTGAAAGATTGCATACACTGTGACAGGCCTAATGACATAAAACACGACAAGAATAACCTTGGATGGATAAGGTTTGTTTGGCCCGGAGGATATGAACTTTGGATGAATGAGTATTAGCATGGCTTCTCATGGAGGCAGTAGGTCATGGGGCTAGTGCGGTATTCCTAGTGCAGGGAAAAGTTTAGCAGCAAGAACAAAGCTGCAACTTGGGCTAATCTGTTAGACGATAGCACGGATCTAGAAGGGGGTTGAATAGATAGCTTTTAAAAATTATCTTTTCAAAATTATGTTGAAAGAGAATAGCGGATGTTTTCCGGAAAATCGTCTAGTTCAAATTAGAAGTCACCGGAAGAATCAGGCCCGTCCCCAGTAGAGTTGCCAGCTCTCGCTCCCGGGATTTTCATCCTAGTACAAATGCGAAAGTGGCGTGGAAAAGGTAGAGTCGCCAGCCAGACATTTTTTATCCCGAGAGAATGGGAAAGGTAATGTTGCACAAACCTAAGGAAGAAGGAAAGAACAAGGTCCTGCGAACCAAAGATCTGGGTTCGGGAGTCGGTTACGACCTGGGAAGGTATTAGCACCCCAGACCGTCCGTCGTACCCGACGGGATCTACGCTTGCTTGTTTGTTTCAAAGGGTGTGAAAAATACGAATGTTGCTGAATAAAACTGCTAACTGGAATGAGAATGGAAATGAGAAAGGGAATTGGAAAAGAGAACAAAAAGAAAGAATGGGGAAAATGTAGGGAAAATAAAGAATGTGCTCGAACGGGCCCTACCCCGCTGCCTATGTACCTCATCGGGAAAATGAGGATCAGAGTCAACGTAGTTCGCCTAACTAAGGCGGGAACTATTTGTTTGTGTTTTTTATGGCTGGAACTGCGTATGTCTATGCTCAGGTGTTACAGGCTCGTCTGGTACGAGTGCGTTTACCGTCTTGCATGCGAGACAAGTCGTCGCGAGTTCGCGTTGTGAGTGAATGAGATGAGAAAAGGAAGTTCCCGCAGGATAGTCGCTTATTATGTTTGTTTTGTCTTTTATGAGAAGTATTTTGAATTTGTTTGTGAACATTCTCATACTAAGACCTATCCATCGCGGGAAGTATTTACACCTCGCCCCGAAACAGGACGCGTATAAACACTCCACAACAAAGTCTTGTGTCGTACAAGATAGTTCGGTTTATCCTTAAATGTTTTATTATTTTTTCTTTATAAGGAGAGAAAGAATGACTCAAATTGGAAAAGGGAAAATCTAATGGGAACTAAGACACAACCCTAATTTTTATTGATTTATTTACATGGAAGATCCTATGGTTTGTGGGGTTTTCTAAACCTAAGGAGGAGAGGAAAGAGGAAGAGAAAAGGAAGAAGAACACAACTTACTTCATAATGAAGTTAAGTTGGTTCCAAAATGGGAAAACCTAACAAGCACAACCATTATGTAAGGTAAAATGGTGCAAATTAAATGCATTAGAAATACCAAAGAGGATAGGGTTTTTAGACATACCTTGCCCTCCCTACAAAACAAAGGTTAGCATGCTAAACATGATAAAAATAAGGCAAACAAAATTACCTAATTAATTCCTAAGGGAACTAGGACCTAAACTAGACTCAATCTATAGTTTAAAGGACCTAAAGCTAATGCAATGCAAAATTCAGCAACTTATTTACAACACTTAATGCACAAACAGCTATGAAATGCACTATGCAATGCAACAGCTTTTTACAGCACCTATATGTATGTAAAAACAGGTGTTAAAAGTCACAAACAACATGAATATTTAACAAACCGCATGTATTCTACAACACTTATATGCAAAACAGCTATCAAATGCAAATTCTAGATTTTATGTTTTATGTTTTTCACTTGTAATGCGCAAATTCAATGCAAAGTACACCAATCAATCATGATTATGCAATAATGAACATGGATCAAGCACATGATTTAGATGAACATTGTTATTCTTAATGGAGTATGCAAGAATGCATCACATGAATCATTATGCAACAAGCATGCAAAACATGAACATGGCATATGAAGATGCTCTACATTGATTATGAATGTGCAAAATGATGGATCAACAAAAGTGCTAATCTTAATGCAAAAAACCAGAATTTTATTGATGTAGGAATGTGATCAAGAATGCGATTAAAATGCAACAAATGCAACACATTATGCTTATGCATAAACATGCTTATGAACATGCAACATTTGGTATATGCTGCAAGGATGCGAATGCATTAACGATACATGCGAATGATGCAAGAATTGGAATGCAACATGATCATTTATATAATAGAGAATGTATGGGTATGGCAAGAACATGCAATAATTAAATTTATGCATTAATGGACACAAACATACATAACATGCTAAATCGACGGAATCGTGTCGAATCGACTCGAAATGGGGGAATGGGATATCGAAACTAACCTAGAAATTTCCCTAAAATCAGTACTTAAACATGTATGGGGGATGATAGGCATGTAGAATTATGACTAAGATATCAAATAAGCTAAAATCTAAATTCCTACGACGAGAACCGTTTTTCCTATTTACAAGGGATTCTTTACACCTACTAGGACCTAGATTAGACTACAAATCTAGGTCCTAGTAGGTGTAAAGAATCCCTTGTAAATAGGAAAAACGGTTCTCGTCGTAGGAATTTAGATTTTAGCTTATTACCTAAACATGTATAGGACCTAGATTAGACTACAAATAAGCTAAAATGGAGAAAAAACTGTTTTTTCTACAGCATGCCCCGATACATAAGTCTTATGCGTCGATACATAACTCAGGATGCATCGATACATAGCTCGGATGCGCCGATACATGTGCTTTGGAGTTCAGTATGTATCGATACATAGGCTTATGCGTCGATACATGGGCCCTTTATGTGTTGATTCATAAGTCGTATGCGCCGATACATAGCCTGCTGTATTGCCTTGTTTTTGCCCAAACTTTGAACGACCATATCTTTCTCAATTTTGATCCTATGAAGGAGTTCCACATATGGTTTTGAAGCTTAGGATGTCCTCTTTCATTTTCTCAAGGTATAATTTTCATAGGACTCTTATTTTGGGAAAAAACCTCTCTTGAAGTGGCTACAAAAATGACCAAAACTTGCCATTTTTGGAAACCCAAACTTTCCAAAAATGCTAAGTTTTAGTTTTCTTGATTTTTTCCATTCTTTCTTGATCCAAATTGGTCCCTAAGAGCCTTGTGACCATAATTTCGTGATTTTGATCCCAAAAATTCAAGAGTTGACCTTTTGCTCCGTCTGATTGGCTCCTCTGATTAATCCACCATATTTGAGAGATCTTAGGAACTTTTTATTGCCCGTTGGTAGTCACCACCTGTCCCAATCAATGCTCTAAAACTTGCTATGACTTATGCTATGAAAATGCAAAGTGATATGCTAAATATGAAAATGAGAGGGCAAATTTTGGGGTGTTACAGCTGCCCCTATTCAATCATCTGCAAGCATGAATGGATAATTGCAATAGCTTTTAGACGTTCAAGGTATGGAGTGATTGAATTCTCGAATAAAACCTGAAAATTTGCACACTGAAGGCAATAGAAATGCCATCTGAACATTTATTTATTTATATAGTTTTTTGGTTTTGACCTCTGAATAGGTAGCGAAAATAGAACCAGGTGGAAATATGCTGGGAAGAATGCCATCCTCGAATGACCACTCACACGGGATCCTCGGATCCAGTACTAAAACCCTCCTCGAATAGAAACACAATGGTATACCGGCCGCAGGCGATAACCATCAACAACAAAGACTGACCTCGGACAGACTTTGCAAAAGAGAAAAACTGACCTCAATCAATAAGCTCAAAAAGTGGTCAACCATCCTCGAATAATAGCCACAACAAAACAAACAAGACCAACCGCAGAAGGGCTTGAAGAAAAGAAATGCCATCCTCGAATGACAATTCAAAAGATCCTCGGATCTAACACGAAACCATCCTCGAATGGAGATGCAAAGGTATACCAGCCTCGACTGATAACCAAACACAAAGCTGGCCTCAGACAAACTTTGCAAAAGAGACAAACTGACCTCGATCAATAAGCTCAAAAAGTGGACTACTATCCTCGAATAATAGCCACAAATAAGACCAACCGTAGAAGGACCTGAAGAAAAGAAATGCCATCCTCGAATGACAATTCAAAAGATCCTCGGATCTAACACGAAACCATCCTCGAATGGAGATGCAAAGGTATACCAGCCTCGACTGATAACCAAACACAAAGCTGACCTCAGAAAAACTTTGCAAAAGAGACAAACTGACCTCGATCAATAAGCTCAAAAAGTGGACTACTATCCTCGAATAATAGCCACAAACAAGACCAACCGCAGAAGGACCTAAAGAAAAGAAATGCCATCCTCGAATGACAATTCAAAAGATCCTCGGATCGAACACGAAACCATCCTCGAATGGAGACGCAAAGGTATACCAACCTCGACTGATAACCAAACACAAAGCTGACCTCAGACAGACTTTGAAAAGGAGACAAACTGACCTCCATCAATAAGCTCAAAATGGTTTATCATCCTCGAATGATAGCCACAACAACAAGACCAACCGCAGAAGGACTTGAAGAAAAGAAATTCCATCCTCGAATGACAATTCAAAAGATCCTCGGATCTAACACGAAACCATCCTCGAATGGAGACGCAAAGGTATACCAGCCTCGACTGATAACCAAACACAAAGCTGACCTCAGACAGACTTTGCAAAAGAGACAAACTGACCTCGATCAATAACCTCAAAAAGTGAACTACTATCCTCGAATAATAGCCACACAACAAGACCAACCGCAGAAGGACTTGAAGAAAAGAAATGCCATCCTCGAATGACAATTCAAAAGATCCTCGGATCTAACACGATACCATCCTCGAATGGAGACGCAAAGGTATACCGGCCGCAGGCGGTAACCAGAAACAAAACAAAGAAAATAGGACAAGATGGGACGGGATTGTTGTACATAAACGAGAGCCCAGGCAAACAGGACCGTTGTACGAAACGGGAACCTGCGACGCGATTGTTGTACCAAACAAGACGCGGAATAAGTGACAAACATTGACTTGAAAAGACAAGGATGTCTGGAAAATGATGTTGGTATCCTCTGTACGGAGTACTTCAGGTTAAGAAGATGTTCGTAATATACCTCAAAACTGGCCCATGCTGACATGCATATGCTTGGATTAATAGCGTAATGCTCCATGATGATGGAAATGCTACGCTTTGGAGGATGCAAATGTAATGATGATTATGCGTGTGCAAATGCAAAAGGGGGTCTCCTGATGAGGAGACTGCAGGTATCCCAGATGGCTTGACTGGGGAGGAATAGTGATCACTGCATTGATCTGATCCACCCTGATAAGGAGGAGACAACTCTGCGGGGAGGGTTGCCAATGATACACCAGCTCTGAACAACCGCCATCGCCAAAAATAAATTGGACTTTGAGATTTGGAGTGCCAAGACCCTGCTAGAGATGGACTCTTCTTGAACTCTGGTGGGGAAGTGAGGACCTCCTGACTTGGCTGGGAACCAAAGGCATGATACTGCTGAGGAAGCAACTACTGGGGAGGCAAGACACTATTTATACTGCTGAGAATTGCCCCTGTCTGAAGGGAAACTTCTGCTTGGGGATGACACCCATCTTCTGCTACCTTGCTGGGAGAAACTTCAACTTCCACTGTACTGGGGATGATGGAGGATGTCAATGATAAAGCTTCCTACTGAAGATAAGAGTTTAAGTTGCCCCTCGCTGGGGATGAGAGACGATGATACCCTTCTGCTCAAGAAGTATCCTTCCATTTGCTACACTGCTGGAGCAGGGATTGTCTAATGAGACTTACTAAGGAATTTTGATCAATGAAGCTTGCTGATGAAATAACTCTTGAAGTATTATGCTGACAATGGCTTTGCTTCTAGCCTCTGGTTTGATAGATCGCCAACTAACCATGATTGAATAATGGTTCTCTGAAATTTTCAACTCGCTTCAGACTAAGGTCCATCGGAAGAAAATGTCTCAAGAGGATTTTACAAAAAACATGACATACGAAATGCCTCAGTGTCTTCAAACTCTTGGAGAGATTTGTTGGATCTCGAAATAACTGCCCCAGACTACATGGTCTATGAAAGAAATTGCCTCGCGAGGATTCATGAAAAACCTCATATCACCGTGAAATATTCTGCCCCAGTATTTTGGACTTTGGTAGGTGCTTCTGATTAACCGTCTTTAGGAGAAAGTAACTTCTAGTGCTCTTGGGGTGGCCTGCCCCAGTACAAGTCTTGAAGTGATCACCTATGACTGACTGTGTTTTGAAGAAAACACCCATACCAATTGTTCTTTGAGAGATTGGATCTCGAAGTAATTGCCCCAGTTTGGCTGAAATTTGAATGCATGCCTCAGACTAATGGCTCTTTGAGAGATTTGAATCTCGAAGTGATTGCCCCAGCTTGGCTGAACTTTGGAGAGATTGCTCGACGTGGCTGCCCCAGATTGGTTGGATCTTACTACAATTGGGAAGATCCCTACTTAATGGAGTCTTCTTGAAGAGTGCACCTCGACAGATTGTCCTTCGGAAATTTTAGACTTCTCAACTTGGCAAGATTAAGCTTCTGGACTGAAGTTTCGTATGTGAATTTTTATGATGCCCAACAAATATATGCAAGCAGAAAATGTTTATTCTAAGAATGAAAATTCTAATGCAACACACATGTTAATCTTGAAGTTTTACTGAATAAGATGTCGCAAACCTTTGCGAGCGAATCACTGGTTAAGATACGACATAAATTTTTTTGAATAATAGAAAGCATGCACATGCAACACCAACAAAGATCTTTCAACACCACTCATAGGATTCAGGAACGCGGTCTCGTGGTAGTATGCTCTCAAAAATAACCCTGTTTCAGTTAGGTCTTTTGAGGGTTGTATCGTGGCCTGGGTCACGGTTACAGAAACAAAGGATATAGGCTCGAAATTTATTTGTGCCCACCCATCTTCGTGATGTTCTCCATTCCTATGTTCAGCTAGCTTTCACAAGCGCTCACCTCTCAAAAAGGGTTTTGTGATGGTTGAGGAACCAATGACACTGACGGTTTTAAACACCAATCAGGTTGTTGTTATGAGTCAGTCACCCCTTTATCTTTCGTTTCTGTGCCACACGACTTTGTTCTTATTCAAGGATCTTTCTTGTGTAATCCTTTTCGTCTTTTGCTTTTTCTTATCCCTAACTTTTGCCTGGACTGATTCTTGTGAATCTTTGATTGTGAAGTCCAGCGGGATGCCCTAATTTTTGCCTAAGTCGCTTGTTTTCAAGTTTCGACTTAGCGGGCTTTTTCATTCATTTTTTCCTTTTTCTTTTTTTTTGAACAAATCGTTGACACTGTTTGTCTTGATTGCTTTGAAAGGGTCGTGACTGTCTCACTTCTTGGTTGATGAGGGATAACCATTGTGGTCTCCGGTCTTTGGACCTCTTGATTGGGATAACCATTGTGGTTTCTGGTCATTGGACCTCTTGATTTGGTACAACGAAAGGTAATGGATCCTCAGATTTGCACTCATTTTTAAAATTTGAACGCTCGGTCAAACTAACTGACGCTTACCCTGCCCCTGGGTTAAATGCAAGGTTTTTTTGTTTTTTTCATGTGAAAAGAAACTCCTACCTCAAGGCTCAAATGGGTTGGTGAAGGTCTATCTCCCTTATATCTCCGGTGTTTAGGATTTGAAACAATGCCTGTACATCGTCAACAGGGTCTTTCTCAAAAGCACACAATTAGAGTTTTTGCGTTTTCATTTCGTCATCCTCCCTGATAGAGTTTAAGCATGACAGTTGGTATCGCAATGCACATACCCAAAATCATGAGTGAATACGAATGGATTACTTCAAGAAAAACATGTGCGTTATATTATGATTAACATTCAAAAACAAATAAGTTTCATGCATGCATACAATTGTTTAAACAAACAATATAAACTACAAATGAAAATGCAGTGAAGAAGCTGAACATTGCCGTCATTGAGGAGACTTGACTCCGTCTGGACTTATTGCTTCTGAAGATGCATTTGCAAATTGGGAGGTCCATTTGATGAGGAGACTTCAATATGTGGGCGGACTTTCTGGCATGATGACCTTTGAGTCGATCAAATTCGGGACCTCGTCTTCACTTTTGCCTCTGAAAGACTTGCAATCTTCAATTAAAAGGCCAGGTGCCCCAGAATGGTAATCATACTTGGAATTAAAACCCCAAAGGAAGCTTTGTCGTAGATGATCTTGATGTGACTAGCTCAACTAGCCTGAATCTAAGCAAATGAGGAAACCCGTTGCGCGTATGACATTAAAATATGATCAAACTTCTTCTCAAGTTGTTCTGGCCTTTACCCTTATGCTCTGCCCCTAGGATTCTCTTGGGAAGCTGAGGTTGGATGCTGACAATCGAAGTCTTGAGGGAAGAGGTTGATAAAGTTAATAAATAAGGTTGCTCGGAAAGATCTGATTTGATCTCCTGCCTACGTATCTCCATTGACCAATGGAGAATCAGAGCAGCGTAGTTCCCCTTACTAGAGATGAAAATAGCTTCGTTCAGAAATTCCATAACCAAGCTCATCTGAGTCTTCATCTGGTTGATTTCCACTTTCAGCAGTTTCTGGTTCTGAAATAAAGCTTGTACCTCTACCCTGAATGGCCTCAGCTGGGTCTTTGGCTGGTTACCTCCACCCGAAGTTGCTTCAAATATATACCTTGATGAATGTGATTCAAGTTGTCCATTTTGATCGAGAAATCAAGTCAGGAAAAGAATCTGTCTCTGAACACCTGTCAAGAATGCAAGGATGTATGCAAATGTCATGTTCAATTATTTCTGAGTAAACTATCTGCTTTGATTCAAGTTTTGATACAGAAAAATCCAACAGCATGATTCAGATATGTGATCCTCGGAAATAATTGAACATATGTGTATAAATGCTATGATGTCATGTATGCAATAGGCATGTGATCAATGATCTGATGATGGTGTTGAGCAGTGAACCAACTGTCTGTATAGAACCACAATAGCGGCAAAATCTCTGTATAAAACCCCATAACTGAGAACCCAATAACTGTAGAACTGGATCACATAATAGAATAATCACTGATGGTGTTGAAGTTGAACAACGAGCCAAGTGTCTGTGGAGAGTCACAATATCAAGGTCACAATGGTAATCACAGTAACAATTTCTCTGAATAGAACTCCCGAATCTCAGAATCAGAGAACCATAGAACACTGAACAATACTGACAAAGTGGGTATGTTGAAGTTTAGGGTTCCTGGAAACCTGTAAACCCCTCCCAATCTCACGGGTGTGCTACTCGGGTCAACATCACGGACTCTCAAAGCCGAATAGCAATAATACGTTCACCATTTCCGAGAAATGGCTCATGACCAAATCAGGGAATCGGTTTGGCATTATGTACTACTCAGGGAGGTCTCAGCTGAGTCCAAGGAAACAAGCATCCCTCATAAGTCCCCAGCTTCAAGCACTGAATCGAGAAACAATAGTACATTTATCCCGAAGGGTACAATACTACCGTCATACGAACAGTTTGCCTTGACTGAATTCCTATGAGAGAACCAGGCCATCCTATGCGAGTTCCCAGTGGGCCCTCGGATGCGAGTGGGTTTGCCAACAAATGTGGTCTGCCACTATCATCACTGGAGAGGGTTGTTTCCACTAAGGTTCTCAATGATCGGTCCCCAGCTGCACATAACTATCAAGGTTGTACCCTAAAGTGGAGAAGAACCCCCACACAGAATAGTCCCGAGACGGTCGCAATCTGGGTGTGGAACACATCACTACTCATCATGTAACCATGCGAGCACAACGTGTCCATGCTAATCCTATAGTGCACTCAAGCCGGGTAGTTGGCTTATCTCACAGTAACTCCCATCCCGCAGAAAAAATGAAAACCAGCACAGCCAGACAGTCCAGTATATATGATGCATAGAAAATAAATACTGAAAGCGGTAAATAAATGCGGTAAAGTAAAGCTGTAAAATAAAACCGTAAATGAAAACAATAAAGCTAAACTAAAGCACACGACAACAAACATATAAACACCCAAAGAAACAAAACCAAACAGGCGCTAGGATTGACTCTACAAGGGAAACCGGAAGAATCAAGCCCGTCCCCAGCAGAGTCGCCAGCTGTCGCTCCCGGGATTTTCATCCTAGTACAAACGCGAAAGTGGTGCGGAAAAGGTAGAGTCGCCAGCCAGACATTTTTATCCCGAGAGAATGGGAAAGGTAATGTTGCACAAACCTAAAGAAGAAGGAAAGGACAAGGTCCTGCGAACCAAAGATCTGGGTTCGGGAGTCGGTTACGACCTGGGAAGGTATTAGCACCCCAGACCGTCCGTCGTACCCGACGGGATCCACACTTGCTTGTTTATTTCAAAGGATGTGAAAAATACGAATGGTGCTGAATAAAACTGCTAACTGAAATGAGAATGGAAATGAGAAAGGGAATTGGAAAAGATAACAAAAAGAAAGAATGGGGAAAATGTAGGGAAAATAGAGAATGTGATCGAACGGGCCCTACCCCGCTGCCTACGTACCTCATCGGGAAAATGAGGATTAGAGTCGATGTAGTTCGCCTAACTAAGGTGGGAACTATTTGTTTGTGTTTTTTATGGATGGAACTGCGTATGTCTATGCTCAGGTGTTGCAGACTCGTCTAGTACGAGTGCGTTTACCGTCTTACATGCGAGAAAAGTCGTCGCGAGTTCACGTTGTGAGTGAATGAGATGAGAAAAGGAAGTGCCCGCAGGATAGTCGCTTATTATGTTTGTTTTGTCTTTTACGAGAAGTATTTTGAATTTGTTTGTGAACATTCTCATACTAAGACCTATCCATCGCGGGAAGTATTTACACCTCGCCCCGAAACAGGACGCGTATAAACACTCCGCAACAAAGTCTCGTGTCGTACAAGATTGTTCGGTTTATCCTTAAATGTTTTATTATTTTTTCTTTATAAGGAGAGAAAGAATGACTCAAATTGGAAAAGGGAAAATCTAATGGTAACTAAGACACAACCCTAATTTTTATTGATTTATTTACATGGGAGATCCTATGGTTTGTGGGGTTTTCTAAACCTAAGGAGGAGAGGAAAGAGGAAGAGAAAAGGAAGAAGAACACAACTTACTTCCTAATGAAGTTAAGTTGGTTCCAAAAGGGGAAAACCTAACAAGCAACAAACATTATGTAAGGCAAAATGGTGCAAATTAAATGCATTAGAAATACCAAAGAGGATAGGGTTTTTAGACATACATTGCCCTCCCTACAAAACAAAGGTTAGCATGGTAAACATGATAAAAATAAGGCAAACAAAATTACCTAATTAATTCCTAAGGGAACTAGGACCTAAACTAGACTCAATCTATAGTTTAAAGGACCTAAAGCTAATGCAATGCAAAATTCAGCAATTTATTTACAACACTTAATGCATAAACAGCTATGAAATGCACTATGCAATGCAACAACTTTTTACAACACCTATATGTATGCAAACACAGGTGTTAAAAGTCACAAACAACATGAATTTTTAACAAACAACATGTATTCTACATCACTTATATACAAAACAGCTATCAAATGCAAATTCTAGATTTTATGTTTTTCACTTGTAATGCGCAAATTCAATGCAAAGTACACCAATCAATCATGATTATGCAATAATGAACATGGATCAAGCACATGATTTAGATGAACATTGTTATTCTTAATGGAGTATGCAAGAATGCATCACATGAATCATTATGCAACAAGCATGCAAAACATGAACATGGCATATGAAGATGCTCTACATTGATCATGAATGTGCAAAATGATGGATCAACAAAAGTGCTAATCTTAATGCAAAATACCAGAATTTTATTGATGTAGGAATGTGATCAAGAATGCGATTAAAATGCAACAAATGCAACACATTGTGCTTATGCATAAACATGCTTATGAACATGCAACATTTGGTATATGCTGCAAGGATGCGAATGCATTAACGATACATGCGAATGATGCGAGAATTGGAATGCAACATGATCATTTATATGCTAAAGAATGTATGGGTATGGCAAGAACATGCAATAATTCAAGTTATGCATTAATGGACACAAACATACATAACATGCGAAATGGACGGAATCGTGTCGAATCGACTCGAAATGGGGGAATGGGATATCGAAATTAACCTAGAAATTTCCCTAAAATCAGTACCTAAACATGTATGGGGGATGATAGGCATGAAGAATTAAGACTAAGCTATCAAATAAGCTAAAATCTAAATTCCTACGACGAGAACCGTTTTTCCTATTTGCAAGGGATTCTTTACACCTACTAGGACCTAGATTAGACTACAAATCTAATTCCTAATAATCCAAATGCAAATTGCAAGCAAGAAAGCAACGAAAATGAAAATGAACGGTACAACGCAAACATAATCGAAAATCATGCGGAGAATGTCGTTAAGGCGAGATGAAGAGGATAAATTAAGGCATAATGGTTAAATCACCAACCTACGAAACAGAGGAGTGTTTCGGTAATTGTTGCAATGAATCGGAGTGCGAATGGAGAAGAAAACCGGAGAATCCGCGAATGCAAAATAAATGCGATTCGGTCTTGACGCTTCTCGATTAATCACTTCCGATAAGTCGCAATATCCACCAAAAACCAGTAGCTTCTTATTCCATAATGCTCAATTCAATGGAGGATGGAGGCTAAGCTTTAAGACCTTCAAGTTTCAATGTGAAACTTGAAGAACTTTTGTTGAAAAGCTATGGTGAAAATGGTGGAAAAGTGGGAGAGAAAGTAATGGATTTTGAGATTGTGAAAATGGTGATTGAGTGAAGAATGAGGGAGAGAGTGATTTGTGGTGATTACCCTTAGCTTTGGGAGGAGATGGATTTATATAATGCATTGGTTTGGCATGAGGTTTGGGCTTGGAGGTAGCTTAGGAGTTGGCTTAGGTTAGGAGTTAGTTGGGATTCTAGAGAATTCTAGAACTCCTTGGAAGGTTGTAGAAAACTCTAGAATGTGGTAGAAGGTGGTGAGCTGGCTCTTCTAGAACTTTTACATATGAGCTGAATCCTATGTGCATTGGAGCATGTTACTTGTAGTGAGGGTAAGTGGAATGAAGGGGTTTGCAACTCAATTGATCAATGCTTGATGCCTCAATGTTTTGCTCAATACATGACAATTATGGTGGTGGTATTTGCAGCCAATTGCAGCCCATATATAATGCCCTTTGATGCCAAATGCATTTATAACATGAACCAACCATAAGCCAGCTTGAAATTCCATAAAAATGCAGAAAAATGCAGAAAAAATTGGTTTTTCTACAGCATGCGCCGATACATAAGTCTTATGCGTCGATACATAACTCAGGATGCATCGATACATAGCTCGGATGTGCCGATACATGTGCTTTGGAGTTCAGTATGTATCGATACATAGGCTTATGCATCGATACATGGGCCCTTTATGCGTCGATTCATAAGTCGTATGCGCCGATACATAGCCTGCTGTATTGCCTTGTTTTTGCCCAAACTTTGAACGACCATATCTTTCTCAATTTTGATCCTATGAAGGAGTTCCACATATGGTTTTGAAGCTTTGGAAGTCCTCTTTCATTTTCTCAAGGTATAATTTTCATAGGACTCTTATTTTGGTAAAAAACCTCTCTTGAAGTGGCTACAAAAATGACCAAAACTTGCCATTTTTGGAAACCCAAACTTTCCAAAAATGCTAAGTTTTAGTTTTCTTGATTTTTTCCATTCTTTCTTGATCCAAATTGGTCCCTAAGAGCCTTTTGACCATAATTTCATGATTTTGATCCCAACAATTCAAGAGTTGACCTTTTGCTCCGTCTGATTGGCTCCTCTGATTAATCCACCATATTTGAGAGATCTTAGGAACTTTTTATTGCCCGTTGGTAGTCACCACCTGTCCCAATCAATGCTCTAAAACATGCTATGACTTATGCTATGAATTATGCTATGAAAATGCAAAGTGATATGCTAAATATGAAAATAAGAGGGCAAATTTTGGGGTGTTACACTCTCCAAAGGCAATTTTGTTGTATCAATTAGTGCAGAATTTTACCCACTCTAGTTAACACTTTTTAGTGAAGCAATTTATCAAACACTTTAAATGCACTAATTTGATACACCAGAATTTTCAAGCACACAATATCAATATGAATAAAAGTAAAATGCGAGAAATGAATTGGGCAGTTCCTTCGTTGTCCTCGCTCGAAGTACACTGCCCCCAATTCAAAATTGAATTGGGCAATTTTATTAAATCGCAATTATTTTACAAGAAGAGAAATGAATTAACCAACAAACCAAACCACGTTGAATGTGCTGTCAAATCTTCTTCTTGTCCCTTGATTCAAAGTAGAATCAAGTCTTCCACGCGTGTCGAGAAAGCCTCCGATTAATTGCTCCCTTATTGCAAGAATACACGATTCTTCAAACTTTGAGCACGGCTGCATTTCTCCCACACTTGTGAACCCACAAAGACTTTCGCAATCCTCCGTCTACCATGATATGAGAGAACGATCCACTTGATCTTCAATCTTCTTCACTCGGCTGAATCTACGAACAATCAATGTGTGCAAAACCCCCAAATCTTCAATGATCTTGGAGGATAAAACCCTACGGATTTTTCCAAGGAAAACCCACACACTCTAAACCCAATCTGAAATTCTGATTTACGATTGAATGTTATCTTCAAAACGTACACCAAGATCAAACAAAGATTGTTGTGTGTAATTATTTGATTGATGAAGAAGATGAAGAGAGATATGTGTATATCTTTCACTTTCCTTGTTAAAACTTCTCAAAAGAAATTAAGCATCTATTTATATTGGTTAGAGAAAATGAACATAAGAGAGGGAAAAAATAAATGAAAAGATGAGTCAGCACAGTAATGAGCCGACTCAAATCATTAAATGAGCCGGCTCAAACTTACAGATGAGTCGACCAAAATCAACAGAGAGGTATCCTATTGAGACCCGTGGAAAATGAGAAGAAAACACTTCTTGATGAGTCGACTCATGAAGGGTTTTGAGTCGGCTCATCCTTACACATGAGTCGACCAAAATAATGCACCAGGCAGCCTGTTTGGACCCGTGCATTTGCCACCAATTTAAAATTGAATGAGTCGGCTCATAAAGGGTTTTGAGTCGACTCATCCACACTCATGAGTCGACCAAAAATGATGCATCAGGCAGCCTGTTTGGACCCGTGCGTTTGTCATCAATTTAACACTGAATGAGTCGGCTCATTGATGAATTTGAGTCGGCTCATTCAGTATGTTTTTCCAAAAATGCCAATCCTTGATTTTTCATTTTGAACCTCTCAAGCTTTCAAAACTTGCCAAGTTTTTGACACATTAAAACCATGCCATGTCACACAAACTCCCCCTTTTTGATGATGGCAAAAACTTGATGAATCAATTACCATATGTGGTGTAAAAACTCCCCCTGATTATGTGACCCGATCTTATATACATCAATCTTAATATCATCCCCCCCCCCCCTTTGACAACATCAAAAAGAAGAGAAACCATATGAGTGAATCGAACAATAAAGATAGCAAGCTGAAACAAATGTCAAATGAGAAGCCAATTGCGATAGAAACACGCATTCACAAACACACAATTTGGAAAAACGAGTAAAAAATAGTGAGAATAAACAAAACAATGGAATTAACGAGAAATAAAAGTTCATTCAAACAAATAAAGCAAACATTACATAAACCATAATCATAATCATGACAAGTACATATGATGCAACTATTCTTTCAAGGGTGTGGATAATGATCCCTAGTGGAAGGGTAACGACGATGATAAGTGATGGGTTGTGAGTCATCCATGTCGTTTTCTGTAAACTGAAGAAAACTACTGTTGAGCGAGTTAAAGGAAGTGTCCTGAGCAACCAAGTGATCCTGCAGCGCAGTGTACCAAGTGTCTTGAACAGACACATAATCAGCAAAGGCGGTATCTTGCTTATTTAAACGCCGCTCTATCTCAGTGAATCTCTCAGCCTGAGTGTTGTAGTAAGCCTGCTGTTGAAGTTGCATATTTTGGAGCATCGCCATGATTCTCGAATGATCATCTTGTTGCGGTTGAGATAAAGGAGGAGATGGAGGAGCAAAGCGAGTAGTGGTGTTAGTCCACCCGGTGTTTTTCCATTCACCCCAGCCTTGATTTTCATAGGAATCATTTGATGGTATGTCATGCCACTCTTCATTGTCAGCGGGCAAGTCTTCATTCGGAATCTCATTTGGTTCATTTTGATCTTCAGGATCATCTCCATCAGAATTGTCTTCAAGCAGTTGATTTTGATCACCTCTTCCCACTTACCGATACCGTCTTTCTTGAGAGTCCCATATGTGACCCATAAGGCTTAGGGTCTTTTGCTAAAAACCATTTTGTTTCTGGTACGGACACCAAACGTACATCAAAACTAGCAATCTTAGCTTTGTCGATGATCTTCTGAATAATGGAAGGATAAGCAAGAGCAACGCCTTTCTTTTCCTTTAAGGCAAAAATACGACTCACAAAGTAGTGAGGCCAGTTGACTTTGACCTTGTTCCGAAGAATATATACCAAATGCACTTCACTCATATCAATACGAGAGAAGCCACCTTTCTTGGGCCGTAAGTTGTGGGCAACAATCCAATGAAGAATACGATCCACTGGCTTAACTTTTCCAATAGTAATGGTATTCGGAAATAATTCAGAATTAACAACGAAATCAACAAAATGTTCTTTAAACATACCATCGAGTTCAGTACGAAAGGTGTAATTGTCAACTTGAGAAGTATTTGTCATCAAGATACTAGCTTCCTCAGGATCAATGCGAAATAGATCTTTCCACACTTGAGCATTAACCGCAAACATTCTAGAACCCATACGGAAGTTGAATTCGAAACCCTTAAAAGTGCCAACCAAACCAGCATAGAACATCTTAACCAAATCCTCATTATATTCAACGTGACAGGATAGAAAGGGATTGATACCTTGGAAGTCCATAAGTTCAATAATGTGGGGAATGTGCATTTGAGTAGCAGTTGTTCTTGAGTAGACATATTGAGGAACCACCTTCCTGTTCTTGAATTTCTTGTTGTAAACTTCAACCAAATTGGATGGAAGAAGAGACAGTGCACTGACAGGAAGTGATGATTGAGAAGAGGAGCCATGAGACCTTTTACCTGTAGGTCTTGATGCCATTGTTGAGAAAAATGAAGCTTTGAGAGGATTTGAGGGTTAGAGGAAGAAGATGGAAACTTGAGAGAATATGAGAATGTTATGTGTTGGTAATGATAAGATGAAATGATATTGAGTCTTAATGAAGAAAATATTAAAGAAATCATAAATGGAAAGTCAAAAGTGGATGGGGGCATTGATGTGCCGACCTAGGGAGACGAAAAGACAGGCGGCGCGTCTTTTCAAGACAGCCACACGTCAGTTGAAGCGACAGTGAGCCGGCTCAAATTCAAAAATGAGTCGACTCAATTTGAATTTGAAATGAGTCGGCTCAAAGGAGCAGATAGGTCGGCGCATAAGGATCCATGAGCCGACTCATGAGTCGGCCTGTTGGGACCCGACAATTTTTAACACAACATTTCACCAAAAACCACTTAAAATACCTAAAAATATGAAAATATCATCATGTATGCAAATTATTTGATAAATAATCACTCATAATCCAAGAGAATAGAATAAACAATTAAATATACAAACAAAAGACATGCACCACACACTTACTAAATACATATAACAAGAATGAATTGAGGTAACCAAGTAAAGAATGATATTACCTTGAGTATATGAGAGATGGATGAACGATAACACTTCATAACAAGATGTTAGAGATAAGAGAATTTGAGCCAAATAATAATATATAAACAAAGCAATGATTACTAAGATCTATCCGAGATGTCAAGAACACCAAGTTCCCTACGGATAAAGAAGAAAGGATTGGTAGCGAGTGGTTTTGTAAAAATATCGGCTAGTTGATTTACACTATCAACATGCTCAAACACTACATCACCTTTCTCTACATGATCCCTAAGAAAATGATGCCTGATTTCAATATATTTAGTGTGTGAATGAAGAATAGGATTCTTGGTAAGATTAATTGCACTAGTATTGTCACACAAAATTGGAATTTGTTTGAGACAGATATTGATGTCGAGCAATTGTTGTTTTAGCCATAGTATTTGGGCACAACAATTTCCGGCTGCAATATACTCCGCCTCTGTAGTTGATAAGGCAAAAAAAACTTGCTTTTTGCTATGCCAACTGACAAGAGAGTTTGAAAAGAAATGACAAATTCCACTAGTGCTTTTCCTATCCACTTTGCAACCGACGAAGTCGGAATCGGAAAAACCTACCAAAGAATAATCACTACCCTTAGGATACCATAAACCAAACTTAGACGTACCACAAAGATACCTAAGTATGCGTTTAACTGATTTTAAAATGTGATTCCTTAGGGCAAGATTGAAACCTAGCGCACATACATACACTAAACATAATATCGGGACGCGATGCGGTAAGATAAAGAAGAGATCCGATCATACCTTGATACCTTTTTATATCTACATCCTTACCTTTTTCATCACGATCAAGACTTGCTGCCGTAGGCATTGGTGTATCAATAGACTTGGAGGTTGTCATATCAAACCTCTTGAGCAACTCATTGCAATATTTAATTTGACTTATGAAGGTTCCATCTTCAAGTTGTCTAATTTGAAGTCCGAGGAAGAAATTTAACTCCCCCATCATACTCATCTCAAACTCACCTTGCATAGAACTTGAAAATTCTTTAACCAACTTCATATTAGTAGATCCAAAAATAATATCATCTACATATACTTGAACTAATATAGAATGTTTTCCTTCACGTTTAATAAAGAGATTAGTGTCAACCTTTCCTCTTGAAAATCCATGATTGATTAAAAATTTGCTTAGGCGCTCATACCAAGCTCTAGGAGCTTGTTTGAGACCATATAAAGCATGTTTTAGTTTGTAAACATGATTTGGTTTTTCAAAGATTTCAAACACAGGAGGTTGACACACATAAACCTCTTCATTTATATATCCGTTAAGGAAGGCACTCTTAACATCCATTTGATATAGTTTAAAGTTTTGTGAACAATCAAATGCAAGTAAAAGGCGTATAGCTTCAAGGCGGGCAACATGAGCATAAGTTTCCTCATAGTCTATGCCTTCCTCTTGGTTATACCCTTGAGCAACAAGACGAGCCTTGTTGCAAATGATAATGCCGTTTTCATCCAATTTGTTCCTAAAAACCCATTTGGTGCCAATTACTCGATGATTTAATGAAGGTGGAACAAGATCCCAAACCTCATTTCTTTTAAATTGATTTAGTTCCTCTTGCATGGCTAGGAACCAATTTTCATCAAGTAAGGCTTCTTTGGCATTCTTAGGCTCAATTTGAGATATGAAGGCATGATAAAAACAAAATTTACTTAGTCTTGATCTAGTAATGACACCCTTTGAGATATCTCCAATGATGTTATCGATAGGATGATCTCTTGATGTCTTCCATTCCAATGGTAGATCATTTTGAAAGGATGTTTGACCTTCATCTTTGAGACTAGACACATTAACCGGCCCCTTATTAACAACATCCGGAAAGGGTTCAACACGAGAAATATCAATGTCTTTAACAATCTCACTAGAAGAGGTACATGCACCAATAACAACACTACCTTTTCCGACAACATTGGATAAGTTTCATCAAAAGATACATGTATAGATTCTTCAACTATAAGCAACCTTTTATTGAATATTCTATATGCTTTTCTCGAATTAGAGTATCCAAGGTAGATGCCTTCATCCGCCTTTGAATCAAATTTATCAAGATTTTCTTTTCCATTATTAAGCACAAAGCATTTGCAACCAAAAACATGGAGATGTGAAACATTAGGCTTTCTTCCTTTTAATAGTTCATAGGGAGTTTTCTTTAGAATAGGTCGAATAGTGATCCTATTCAAAACATAGCAAGCGGTGCTAATAGCATCGGCCCAAAAATATTTAGGAAGACCACTATCATTAATCATAGTTCTTCCCAATTCCTCCAACACACGATTTTTACGCTCCACAACACCATTTTGTTGTAGTGTTCTAGGAGCGGAGAAGTTATGATCAATGCCATGGTTTTCACAAAAAATTTCAAAGAGATGATTTTCAAACTCACCTCCATGGTCACTTCTAATAGTTACAATGTTTGTTCCAAGTTTATTCTGAGATAATTTGGCAAAAGTTTCAAAGGCCGAAAAGGTATCACTTTTACTAGCTAAGAAGATTGTCCAACAAAATCGAGAGTAGTCGTCAACAATAACAAAACCATAATAGTTCCCTCCTATACTTTTGATTCTAGAAGGACCAAAAAGATCCATGTGTAGAAGTTCAAGAGGTCTAGAAGTAGAGACTAGAATTTTTGATTTAAAAGATGTCTTAGTTTTCTTTCCCATTTGGCAAGCATCACAAAGATGATCTCTAGTGAACTTTATGTTAGGCAAACCGACTACTATGTTTTTGGACACAACCTTATTTAGCAAGTCAAAGTTGATATGAGCTAAACGTCTATGCCAAAGCCAAGACTCTTCATTTTTGGAAATAAGACATTTAGGATCACTCAATGTCATCGAATTCAAATCAAGCATATAAACATTGTTAACCCTCAGGCCTTTAAACACATCCTCTTTGTTGTCATTATGTTCAATTATGCATCATTCTTTAGAGAATGAGACATTATATCCCTTATCACATAATTGACTAATGCTAACAAGGTTATGAATAAGACCTTCAACTAAAAGGACATTAGAGATAGATGTAGAAGAGGGATTACCTACACTACCTTTACCAAGTATAGCTCCCTTGTTGTTATCACCATAGGTAACAAAGCCCTTCTTCTTAGCCACAAAGTCATAGAATAGGGAAATATCACCTGTCATATGTCTTGAGCATCCACTATCAAGAAACCACCGTTTCTCCATAGTCTCAAGACATTCCACCTATATGATTAGACAAGAGAGAAAGGTACCCAATTTTCATTGGGTCCTAGAGTGTGAGTGAAAATTTTGTTGCTTTTAGGAAACCATTGACAAATGCCTTTTGGGACCAAGTATCTCCTAAAACGACATTTGGCAATTATATGACCTTCCTTGCAATAATAGTGACATTTCAAGAATGGTTTCGGTTTGCATTGACTATTTTGATCCTTCATAACATAGGTATATTTTTTATATGGATTGTTCATTGATTCGCTAAAGTTTGAACGATCAATAGTGAATGTCATTTTTTGGTTGTGACAACTTGTCTAGTTTGGCTTGAAGAGTTTTGACTTCCTTTTGCCAAATCCAACATGTTTCACAACTATGAAAGTTGTGCCATTCTCGTTTGTCTTCTACTATATATTCTACCATTGATGCCTTAAGAGCTTTCACAGCATTTTCACTATCCGAAACCTTGTTCTCTAAATGTGCAAAAATTCTTTTATCGGATGCAATGCGCTTGAAGGCTTCTTTAGCTTCTGGATGGAGAATATTAAAAGTGCTAAGTAAATCATTATAAGACAATTTTTCAGCATAATCATATTTAGCATGTCTTACCTCTTTCTTGCCTTTCTTATGAGCCATGAGGCAAAGATTTACTCTCTCTTCCTCATCGCTTGAGGTATCTTTGCTAGACGACTCACTATCACTTTCCCAAGCAATATATGCTCTTCTAGCCTTGTTGCCTTTTCTTTGATATTTTTCTTTTGCCTTGTCTTTCTTTAACATAGGGCAATCCGGTTTGTAATGTCCCGGTTTTCCACAGTTGTAACAGGATCCCTTGCCTTTAGTACTTTTAACATACTCTTGCTTGGAAGGATTAGATTTTCTTCGATAGTTGATGAGACGCTTGTCCGAATGAGAAATCTCATTCTTTTTGAGATACCAATTGTATCTTCTTACGAATAAGCCCATATCTTCATTTGATTCGTCTTCATCATCACTCGTATCACTCCCACTATCTTTATTTGTGGAGGATTTTGAGGAAGAAGCTTTTAATGCAATAGACTTCTTCTTCTTCTCATGATCTTTATTTTTCTCGATCTTTTCTTTATTTTCTTTATCTTCATGCTCATTTAAGTTTAAGAGCTCTTGTTTGTGCTCTTGTAGTTTTTAAATGAGAGTGGTTAGATCCAAAGTTCTTACGTCATTAGCTTCTTTGATTGCCGTAACATTTGGCAACCATTCCCTAGTAAGACATCTCAAAATCTTGTTAGTTGCTACATCATTAGGAGTAGTTTTACCAAGAGCATTTAATCGATTTGTCAAGTGAGAAAATCTTTTTCCCATTTCACCAATGGATTCCCCTTGGCTCATGTGAAAACGATAGAACTCTTGCTGTAGAGTATTAATTCGAGAAAGCTTAACATCATCGGTTCCTTCATGGGAAACTTGTAAGGCTTCCCGTATAGCTTTAGCCGATGTGTGATGAGAAACTCGAAAATATTCATCGGCTCCCAAGGAAGCTATGAGTATGTTTCGAGCTTTCCAATCGTAGCTATATTTCTTTTCATCATTATCATCCCATTGTGCTTCCGGTTTTTCAATTTGGACATTATCCGGTCCGGCCATGGTTATTTGAAAAGGGCCTTCTTGGATAACTTTCCAAATTTTTCTATCAACAAAGTTGATTTGGATGCGCATACAATATTTCCAGTGACTATAGTTTTCTCCGCTAAAAACTGGAGCTCTATTATACGCCCCCGTTGGATCGTTGTCCATTTTCCAATAAGTTGTATGTGAAGCACTAGATGAACCGGTGCTCTTGATACCCCTTGTTAGACGATAGTGCGGATCTAGAAGGGGGGTTGAATAGATCCCTTTTTAAAAATTATCTTTTCAAAATTAAGTTGAAAGAGAATAGCGGAAGTTTCCCAGAAAATCGTCTAGTTCAAATTAGAAGTCCCCGGAGATCGGATATGCGTAAAACTCAATTGGAATGTAATGATGACTAGATGAATTAATATTTCACAAATGATTCACTTGAATATTCAGCACTTGATAAAACTATTCTTAACAATGATTGTAGAAGAAATCAAGCACAAAGATATTGATTTTGTGTGATTGGGCTTTTTATCAAACACTTGGAGTGCACTCTCCAAAGGCAATTTTGTTGTATCAATTAGTGCAGAATTATACGCACTCTAGTTAACACTTTTGAGTGAAGCAATTTATCAAACACTTTAAATGCACTAATTTGATACACCAGAATTTTCAAGCACACAATATCAATATTAATAAAAGTAAAATGAGAGAAATGAAAAGAACACAAGGAATTTGTTGAGGCAGTTCCTTCGTCGTCCTCGCTCGAAGTACTCTGCCCCCAATTCGAAATTGAATTGGGCAATTTTATTAAATCGCAATTGTTTTACAAGAAGAGAAATGAATTAACCAACAAACCAAACCACGTTGAATGTGCTGTCAAATCTTTTTCTTGTCCCTTGATTCAAAGTAGAATCAAGTCTTCCACACGTGTCGAGAAAGCCTCCGATTAATTGCTCCCTTATTGCAAGAATACACGATTCTTCAAACTTTGAGCACGGCTGCGTTTCTCCCACACTTGTAAACCCACAAAGACTTTCGCAATCCTCCGTCTACCGTGATATGAGAGAACGATCCACTTGATCTTCAATCTTCTTCACTCGGCTGAATCTACGAACAATTAATGTGTGCAAAACCCCCAAATCATTAATGATCTTGGAGGATAAAACCCTACGGATTTTTCCAAGGAAAACCCACACACTCTAAACCCAATCTGAAATTCTGATTCACAATTGAACATTATCTTCAAAACGTACACCAAGATCAAACAAAGATTGTTGTGTGTAATTGTTTGATTGATGCAAGAATGAAGAAGATGAAGAGAGCTATGTGTATATCTTTCACTTTCCTTGTTAAAACTTCTCAAAAGAAATTAAGCAGCTATTTATATTGGTTAGAGAAAATGAACATAAGAGAGGGAAAAAATAAATTAAAAAATGAGTCAGCACAGTAATGAGCCAACTCAAATCGTTAAATGAGTCGGCTCAAACTTACAGATGAGTCGACCAAAATCAACAGAGAGGCAGCCTGTTGAGACCCGTGGAAAATGAGAAGAAAACACTTCTTGATGAGTCGACTCATGAAGGGTTTTTAGTCGGCTCATCCTTACACATAAGTCGACCAAAATAATGCACCAGGCAGCCTGTTTGGACCCGTGCGTTTGCCACCAATTTACAATTGAATGAGTCGGCTCATAAAGGGTTTCGAGTCGACTCATCCACACTCATGAGTCGACCAAAAATGATGCATCAGGCAGCCTATTTGGACCCGTGCGTTTGTCATCAATTTAACACTGAATGAGTCGGCTCATTGATGAATTTGAGTCGACTCATTCAGTATGTTTTTCCAAAAATGCCAATCCTTTCTTTTTCATTTTGAACCTCTCAAGCTTTCAAAACATGCCAAGTTTTTGACACATTAAAACCATGCCATGTCACACATAATCAACTCTTTTATAGGATTTTTCTTTGAATATTTCTTTAGTTCACGTATTATATCATGTACATTTTCCTTTGTTGTTTAATGCTTGTAAAAATTTGTAATCCCTTTAGGCTTTTGCTGATTGCTCTCTTAATTGTTAGCAATAAACTTTGTGCCATTTAGCCTCTCAATAAGTTTTTTCTTTATTTCATTTTACCTCAAGTTGTCTTGACAGTAATTCAACCAAAATATTAATGTCTTGTAATGCTTTCAAATTTGACTCGGAACACCACATTGCTACCACGCTAGAGAATGATGCACTTTAAATAACATGTAGCAACCGAAGATGAATCATGACCCAAGACAATCATGCATTCAAATCTAACATAATACCATGATGTGCCATTTGGAATCAATGATCCAAATCCAACATAATACCATGAAGTTCCATTTGAAATCAATGATCCAAATCCAACATAATACCATAAAGTTCCATTTAAAATAAATGATCCAAATCCAACATAATACCATGAAGTGCCATTTGAAATTAATGAACCTCATCCTGATAAACCACCCTCCTTAAAAATAAGTTCTGAAACCAATGGATCAAGGACTCCACACTTAACTTAAAATAATTCTATAAGTCTAGACACATGACCTAACAATTTATTGAGAATGAATTTTAAAATTCCTTAAAACCACTTTGAAACCCTAGTAATACTTAATCATCAATGAGACTCTATTTAAAATTCCTTAAAACCACTTTGAAACCCTAGTAATACTTAATCATCAATGAGACTCTAATTGGTTGTGCCTTGACATTCGTGTACCTGTAAAACTTGTTAGTTCATAATGTATGCACACAAGATTTTATGACTTAAATACCTATAAGATCATGGCCATAGTTCAAATGATCTTTCAGAAATAAAATAAAAAATAATAGGACAAATTTGGGGTATGACACATCCATATAACCACACAAACGACTTCTGAGTTTTAACAAACTTGCACATCCAAAAGGACTCCTTTATCCCTAACAATCCGAACCACCCTCTGTTTATCACTAATCACCATCTTCAAAACCAAACCACCCTTACCTGCAAATAAACCTCACCCTTCGAACATCTCCCTAAAACATCAACAACAGCCACAACCAAGCAACAACAACAACACAGAACCGGAAATGAAACAAAAAAGAGAAGAAGAAGAACGAAACCAATCTGGATTTGTGAACAAAAGAAGAAGAGAAGAAAACAGAGTGATACTTGAAATCAGAACCGAGAAAACGAGATTGAGAGAGATTCTCGACGTTACTGAGACGCGCCGTGAGGGTTGAAGGAGAAGACAAAGTCTGTCGCAGCGTGAGGGTGAAATATCGACCGCCGTCGTTGTGAGGAGAACCGTTGAGAAGTCTCTGCCGCTCGAGCTTTGCATTGAGGAAGAAGGACCCTGCTTATTTTCTTTTTCTCAGTTTATTTCGCCTTTTTGTTTTTCATTTTATTTTAACCCCATTCATCGATAGTTTTTTATTTTATTATTATTGTTTTTTTTTTAACTTTTGTTTTTTATGTTAAGGAAGATCTTCATTTGGTTGTTGCCAATGGGCCATCGTTAGGCCCATTCTGATGTTTGATTCATCTACCCACCTTCAGAATCCAGCACCCCCTTCTCTTTTTATCTTTTAGTTTTTCTTTTATTTTTTTATTAATACTTGTTAAGTTTAGTTTAGAATTATGTTAACCTTTGTTTAGAATTTTAATTTGTAATTTCAATATAGTTTTGATTTTAGTTTCAATTAATTTGGTTTAATAGGATTGTATTTGATTTTGGTTTTAGCTTTGTGTTTGATGTTTTGTAGGCTACTTGCTTGATTTCGATGATGAATGATGTAGCGTGGTGATGGCCTGGTGATTAATTATTTTCATAATATTGTGTGGACTAATGAGATCTCTGGATGCAAATTGCACTTAGACTTTGATAACACGTGGACTAATTCTTGGTGTTAATTCTGGTTCTCTTTGTTGGTCGTCTTGAATGCTGGATACTTATATTTGACTTTCGTCTGATACCCTAATAATTGACACTTGTGCATGACTTCTGAATCAGCTTACTGGTTTTAAGTATTCTTGAGTTTGTTTGCATATTGAATAGGCAACGAAACTTTCTCCGTTAGGTACCACTGAGACTCGATTTTATTTTTCATGCCTCATTCTAGTCCAGATGCCATGTTAGGAGTATACTGGTTGCATCTGAAGTCCTACTGGTGTAGGCACTGTTTGCGCATTGTTCGATTATTTCTTGTTACATTCTTTCCTCATCCTTGTTACATATTTCATTTGCATACTCATTTCTTCTTCATCTATGTTCTATTTTCTTTTTTACTCGGGATTTGGCTAAATCTTGAGTTTGCATTCTTGTTTGGTTTATTTGTTGGTTCACTTGTGCCTAGTCTACGAGTTTTCCATTAGGTTCCTAATCCAACTTAAATTTGAATTAAGTTGGAATAGGATAGAAACATCAACTATAAGATCAATCATTGCATGACAACTTTTAGGATCGGGTCCCCCTTAATGTTTTTTCTTTTAAACCCTTGAGTCTTTCTCTTCTCTCTCTTAAAGAAAAATCCAAAAGCACTTAATAAATACCACAAACAAAAACAACAAAAAAAACTTTTTCAAAAGACCTGAACAAACAATAATCGTTTCCCTTCGGGAATCATTTTCTCATCTTCTTCACTCTTAACGTAAGAACCTACTCCTACTTGTCTCTTTGCAAGACGGTAACGCACTCGTGCCAGGCGAGCCTGCAACACATGAGCATAAACATAAGCAGTTCAAGTCTTAAAAAACACCAAGAAGACTGTGGTTACTAGTAGTTAGCCAAACTACGGCGGTTTGATTCTCATTAGGAGATACGTAGGCACAAGCGTGATGCTTGCCGATCCAAATCCCATTCTATTCAAAACTACGTGGACTCTGATTCTCATTGCGATGAGATACGTCATGCTAAGGTGCGATACCCTCTCGAGTCTGTTTCTTTCTATCATCCATTTTTTTTTGTTTCCTTAATTCTCGTTCCTTTCCTTTCCCGTCCTTTCCAGTTTAGCAGCAGATGGAGCTTCAGACAACTACACCCTTTGAGCAGAACAGCAAGCCTGGATCCCATCGAGTACGATGGACACGAAGGGGTGCTAATACCTTTCCTTCGTGTAACCGACTCCCGAGCCCAAAATTGGTTGCGACAACCTCATCTTTTCCTTTTCCCTTCAGGTTTTCTTCGATTGTTCTCCTTTCCCTCGTCGGGATAAAAAACATATCGATGAAGACTCTTCTGTTTTTTTCCGCCGGGTTGATTTTCGTGTTGCGAGAGAGGGCCCACTGGGAACTCACATAGGATGGTCTGGTTCTCTCATAGGAACTCAGTTAATGCACTTTTCATATGACGATAATATTGTACCCTTCGCGATGAATGTACTATTGTTTCTCGATCCTAGTGCTTGAAGCTGGGAACTTATGATGGATGCTTGTTTTTTTCGGACTCAACTGAGACCTCCCTGAGTAGTGTATAATACTTAACCGTTTCCTAGAGATGGTAATATTAAACCATTTCTCATAGATGGTGAACGTATTATTGCTGCTCGGCTTTGAGAGTCCATGATGTTGACCCGAGGTAGCACACCCGTGAATGAGAGGATTGTTTACAGGTTTGCAGGAACCCTAACTTTCAACATACCCACTTCATCAGTGTTACTTTGTGATATGATCCAGTTATATGTGGTTCTTTGGTTCTAAATTTTGGAGTTCTGCACAAAGATAATAGTATTATTATGACTCTCCTCAAACAATTGGCTCACTACTCAATACGAATGCCAGACCATTGATCACATATCTGATGCATACATGACATCATAACATTTATGCACACATGTTCTGTTATTTCCGAGGATCGCATATCTGAAACAGGCCATTGGATTTTTCTGTATTAAAACTGGAATCAAAGTAGATAGGTTTCTTAGAAATAATTGAATATGGTATTTGCATACATTATTGCATTCATAATAGGTGTTTAGAGATAGATTCTTATCCTGATTTGGTTTCTCTTCAGAATGGCCAACTTGAATTATAGTTATCAGGGTATGGACATGGAATAACTCCGAGCGGAAATGAATGAGATGAAGGTCCAGCTGGGGCATTTTATGGTAGACATTCAAGCACTGTCCCAGAATTAGAAACTATTGAGAGAAGAGGTCCACGGGATGAAGATTCAGATGGGCCGTATTACAGAAATGTTGGAAGCTTTATTGAAGAAAGAAAACAATAAGTTGTCTGCTTCTGTCACTAAAGTTCTGACTCCTCCTACTTCTTTGGAACCTTTGGTGGAACATGGATTGCCTTCCAAATCTCCTTCATTGCCAGAGTTTTCTCATCAGCCACCATCTCCTGAGGAGTGCAAGACAGAAAGGTCTGAGAGGAAGTTTGACCCGATCCCGATGCCATATGCACAATTGCTTCAACTTCTGCTTGAATTGAAGCTGATTAAGTTGTTTGATATGGGACCTCAGCATACCAAGTACCCTATGGGTCCTAATGTCAATGCTAGGTGCGAATTCCATTTAGGAGAATTTGGCCATAATGTGGAAAATTGCAAGATGCTCAAACATAAGGTCCAAGAACTCATTGATTAAGGGGAAATCAGGTTTGCACCTGTCCAGGAAGCCAAGCAAAGGGATGTTCTTCCACCTTCTACAAAGGAGTTGGGTGTTCCTCCCCTCGTTCAGGGATCTTCCTCACGTTGTAAGCCTTAGGTTCTGAAACTACCACATCAACAGATTATAATTGGGACTCCCCCGATTGTACCACCACATCAGCAGAAGCGATAAAGGGTTTTCGACCTTTTGCCAATGTCCCCTACCGATCTACTTCATCACTTGCTCCATTTGAGATTGATTAAGCTTCTCAAGATGTCCCCATCTCCTGTTCTAGTATCGGACGAATGGGATGATAACGCCCATTGTGATTTTCATTACGGGGCACCAGGTCATGATATTGAAGGGTGTAAGGCTTTCAAGCACCAAGTGAAAGACTTGATTGATGCTAGAATAATTGAATTTGGACCAACTGGTGTGAAGGTAGTTGGTAATCCTGCTTTAACGGTCTCCAAGGAAGTGAATATCCCTTCTATTTCTCCTGGATTTACCCCGGGTCATGGGCATGCTCCTCATCCTTGGTTTTCAAAGTCATCACATCAACAGTCTTTGCCAAATACGAGAAGTAAGATACAGGGGAAGTCTGGGAGCCCTAATCAACATCGTTAGCAGAATCATCAACAACAACAACATGGGCCTAAGAAACCCAAAAGAGTGCTTGCTCAAGTTCCAGTTTCTCGAAGCCAACTGCTTGCTTGCCTTATTCAAAGCTCGTTGATTAAGTTGAGCCATAATATGTCGGTGCCGTATCCTTTTCCTCCCGACTATGACATGACTGCTAGATGTGATTTCCACTCAGGAACGTTTGGACATACAATTGACAATTGTAGGGAGTTCGCATATAAGGTGCAATGTTTGATTGATGCAAAGGTTATTACACTAGATGGTCAGTTTTTAAGCTGAAATCTTCGAATTAATCACCCGGTTTGCAATGGTATCTGTAGAAGCAATAAATCTAAAAGTATTTCAATGCTCTCAATAATGGCAATTGTGTGTTTGTTTTTCTTCAATGCATTTTCTTCCCTAGTGAGGGGGAACTACACCGCTTTGATTCTTCATTGGTCATGGGTCAATGGAGATACGAAGACAGAACATTGTCAGATCTTTGCGAGCAACCTTATGGGGCAACTTTATTTCTCAGCTTTACACTCTCTTTTAGACGTCTCGTGTCAGTGTTCAACGTCAGAGTCTTATAGTGAGAATAACTGGAATGGGAGGTATGATCGCCATGCTGGGCATGTGGCCATTTAATTAAAGATTGCAAGTTCATGGAAAAGCTGCTGATCACTGAAAGTATTCAAAACTGATAAGTCCAGATAGAGTCAAGTCTCCTCAATGACGACAATGTTCAGTTTCTTTACTGCATTTTCATTTGTAGCTTTTATCTATTTCTTTAAACATCTGTATGCATACATGAAACTTGTTTGTTTTTGAATGTTAGAAATAATAAAACGTGCATGTTTTTCTTGAAGTAATCCATTCGTATTCACTTATAATTTTGTGTATGCGCATTACAATACCAATTCTCGTGCTTAAACTCTATGAGGGAGGATGACGAAATGAAAATGCAAAAAGCTCTCATTGTGTACTTTTGAAAAAGACCATGTTGACGATGTACATGTATTGTTTCAAATCCCAAACACTAGAGATATAAGGGAGATAGACCCTCGCTAACCCCTTTGAGCCTTGAAGTAGGAGTTTATTGTCGCACGAAAAAACCCTCACATGTAACCCAGGGACAGGGTAGGTATTAGCTAGTTGGACCGATTGTTCAGACTTTCCTAAAGGAAGGCGCATCTGAGGATCTATAACCTTTCATTGTACCAAGTCAGGAGGTCCGAAGACTAGAAACCACAATGGTTATCCCAATCAAGAGGTCCAAAGACCGAAAACCACAACGATTATCCCAATCAAGAGGTCCAAAGACCGAAAACCACAACGTTCAACCTAATTAAGAGGTCTAAATCGGAAACCATAATGGTTATACTAATCAAGAGGCCCGAAGAATGGAAGCCACAATGGTTATCCTTCATCGACCAAAGAATGAGGCAGACACAACCCTCGCTAAGCAATCACGACAAACAGTGTAACATGATTTTTTTCAAAAAAAAGAGAATCGAAAAAAAGAGAAATGAAAAAGCTCGCTAAGTCGAAACTTAAAAACAAGCGACTTATGCAAAAATTAGGGCATCCCACTGGATTCATAATTAAAGATTCACAAGAATCGGTCCAGGAAAAAGTTAGGGATAAGCAAAATAATGAAAGTCGAAAAATGAGAAAAGGATTACACAAGAAAGATCCTTAAACATGAACAAAGTCGTGTGATATAGACACGAAAGACAAATGGGTCACTGACTCTAAACGACAACCTCAATGGTCCTTGAACCGTTAGTGTCATTGACTCCTCAACCAACACAAAATCGTTATGAAAGGTGAGCGTTTGTGAAAGCTAGCTGAACATAGGAATGAAAGAAATCACAAAGAGGGCGGGCACCTATAAACTTCAAGCCTATATCCTTTGTTTCTATAACCGTGAACCAAACCACGATACAATCCTTAAAAGTCCTAACTGAAACGGGGTTATTTTGAGAGTGTACTACCACCAGACCGCATTCTTGACTCCTATAAGTTATGCTAAAAGGCTTTTGTTGGTGTTGCATGTGCATGCTTTCTTTTATTCAAAAAATTAATGTCGTATCTTAAACAGTGATTCGCTCACAAAGGCTTGCAACTTCTTTTTCATTAAAACTTCAAGATTAACATGTGTGTTGCATTAGAATTTTCATTCTCAGAATAAAATATTTTCTCCTTGCATACATTTGTTTGACATCATATGAGTTTGCATATGGAACTTCATTCCAGAAGCTTGATCTTGCCAAGTTGAGAAGTCTGAAACTTCTGAAAGACAATCATGTCTAGATGCACTTTTCCAAGAAACTCCATTGAGTAGGGACTTTCCCAACCAGGGTTGGTAAGAGTTAGCCAATCCAGGGCAGTTGTGTTGAGCCATATTTTTAAAGCGCAACCAATATGGGGCAATCATGTTGAGAAATCTCCTCACAATTCAACCAAACTGGGGAATCCAAATCTCTCCAAGAGAATTTCGTCTGGGTGTTCACTCAAAGATCATTCAGTCAAGGGAAATTAGTCAAAGGCTTATACTGGAGTAGGGCATCCCAAGAGCACTAGAAGTCACTCTTTCCCGAAGACGAATAATCAAAAGCACCTATCCTGGCTCAGATACAGGGGCAATTATTTCGAGATTCGAAGAATCTCTACAAGAGTTTGAAGACACTGAGGCGCTTTGGATGCCAGGTCTCCTGTAAAATCTTCTTGAGATGATTTCCTCGTAAATAATATAGTCCAAAGGCTTGAAAGAGCGAAATCATTTTCAACACAGAGCATTGTGGGGATCTTTTCTCTAATCAGAGTCTCTATAGATTTTAACGCTTTTCAGAGAAAGATGCTAAAGGGTGGTATTCCCTAAGAAGAGAGTATTACCACCAAAAGGTGCTTTCTATCTCTTCTCCAGCCATGTCAGAAGATTTTTATTTCCCTGCAAAATGTCATGATTGGGATGTACTCCCATTATGAAAATATTCCCTAGTGAAGTTGTCAATTTATTTTTGGCAAGAGTGAACAAGTCAAAGCGGGAAGATTTGTTCATAGTCTTCTGAGCAGACTGTTATCCTCTTACGGATTTCTAAGATCATTTCAACAATCACTCATTCCTCAACAAAAGTCAGATTTGTCAAAATATCTTTGTCTCACTCCTCAGCTGAATAATCCAGTCTCAGTGGGTTAACTTCAAAATCCGATCTTAGTGGATTAACTTCAGAATTCAGCCTCAATGGATTTACTTCAGAATCCAGCCTCAGTGGATTAGTTTTAATGTTCAGTCTCAGTGGACCAATATTAAAGTGCTTATCTATTTGGTAGACGACATATCTATTCATTTGAAAAGAATCTTAAAGTGCGTTCCTTAGACGCAGGGTTCTGACAGTGTATTTTTATCTTTTATCCGACATATATGGTATTTGAAGAGGATCTCACAACACATATCTCAGATATAGGATTCTGTGCATGTCTATCCCACAGACTAAAGTGCACCCTTTCAGCGTTCCTCGGATGCAAGATTTAGTCTCAGTGAATCATGTTTCCTTTTAACACTCCTCGGATGCAGGATTCAGGCTTAGTGAATCATACCTTTCTCAAGCCTGTAGTCACATGGCCTCGTAGGGAAGACATATATTCGTTGTTACCGTTGCATCATCTTTAACTCCAAGAAGAGTTCCCATTGGTCGGGTTTATATCCCTTAATAAGTCTCATCAAGGAGCTTATTCCTCAACAGACATTAATCATGATTCCTCGACAAGTCTCATCAGACTACCTTTTCCCCCACAGAGTAACAAGAATAGGGTTGATATTCCCTGATAAAAAGGTACCATTATTAAGAGATAATCCATATTCTCTCATCCCCAGCATGGGATGGCATATATTCTCTTATCCCCAACAAGGGACGCCATGTATTCTCTCATCCCCAGCATGAGACGCTTCACATCTCTTATCCTCAACAAGAGGCGATCTAAAATTCTCATCTTTAACAAAAAGCATGTTCATTGATATTCTCTATGATCCTTAGTAAAGGTGGAAATTGAAATCCTCCCCAGCGGGACAACAAAAGGTTGATATTCCCCCAAGCGGAGAGTCTTCCTCTAATAAGTATGTATTCCCCAAAAGAGTCTTCCTATCTCCAGCAGCATATGAAGATTCATTATTCCCCAGTGGCGAAGATAGTGAGAAGTCAAATGGTTTTCCTTCTTGCACGGCGTTGTTCTCATCCTTCCTCAACCAAAGTTCAATCCTCATTGGCATCTCTCTTTCAACAGAGGGCTTTGTACTTGAGTGATTCCCCAGCATAATATTTCCTTAGTAGAGTGTCAGCAAATCCATTCCTCAGCCAAGACAGAAGGTTGTTACTCCCTCAACGGAGTTCTATGGGTGACGTACATCCCAATCAAATGCAGGCCAGTTAAGACTTCCCCAACAGGGTTATCATTATTCAACTTCTCAAATTCCAATAAAGTTTTGGCAATGGTGGAAGCTCAGAGCCAGTGTATTAGCATACTCCCCAGCAAAGATGTTATACCCCACAGGGATTCATAAGATCAGATCAATGATCATTTTCCCCCAGTAAAGTTACCAGGGATACTTGTTACCTCCTCATCAGGAGGACACCCTTGCATTTGCATATAGTAATCATCATTATATTTGCATCCTCTAAAGCGTAACATTTCAATCACTATGGAGCATTACACCATGGAAAAATTTAAACATATGTATACGAAGCATAAGCTAGTTTTGATACATTGCACAAAAGCCTGAAATGTTATTTCTTCAATTAGACCAAAGTATCCTTAAAAAGGATGCCAAGTTCATCCCTCAGTACTATTACTCTTACAAGTCAATGCTTGTTCTCCCCAGGTGAGTTATCATCCAAGTATGATAGTCTCTTTTCAAGCTCACTCATGGTGTGTCTTGTTCGCTTTATCTCCCAAGTGGGATAAATGCTCTTCGATTCCATCCAAGTCCGGTTTCGTTCCTTCGAGTTATCATCCAAGTTATGATAGTTTCTGTTCAAGCTCACTCATGGTGTGTCTTGTTCGCTTTATCTCCCAAGTGAGATAGATGCTCTTCAATTCCGTCCATGTCCAGTTTCGTATCTTTGAGTTATCATCCAAGTTATGATAGTCTCTGTTCAAGCTCACTCACGGTGTATCTTGTTCAATTTATCTCCCAAGTGGGATAAATTCTCTTCGATTTCGTCCAAGTCCGGTTTCTTTCCTTCGAGTTATAATCCAAGTTATGATAGTCTCTATTCAAGCTCACTCACAATGTGTCTTGTTCGTTTTATCTCCTAAGTGAGATAAATGCTCATCGATTCCTTCCAAGTCTAGTTTCGCTCCTTCGAGTTATCATCCAAGATATGATAGTCTCTGTTCAAACTCACTCACGGTGTGTCTTGTTTTCTTTATCTCCCAAGTGAGATAGATTCTCTTCGATTCCGTCCAAGTCCGGTTTCGTATCTTTGAGTTATCATCCAAGTTATGATAGTCTCTGTTCAAGCTCACTCACAGTGTGTCTTGTTCGATTTATCTTCCAAGTCGGATAAATGCTCTTCAATTTCGTCCAAGTCAGGTTTCGTTCCTTCGAGTTATCATCCAAGTTATGATAGTCTCTGTTCAAGATCACTCACAATGTGTCTTGTTCGCTTTATCTCCCAAGTGAGATAAATGCTCTTCGATTCCGTCCAAGTCTATTTTCGCTCCTTTGTGTAATCATCCAAGTTATGATAGTCTCTATTCAACCTCACGCACGGCATGTCTTATTTGCTTTATCTCCCAAGTGAGATAAATGCTCTTCGATTCCGTCCAAGTCTGGTTTCGTTCCTTTGAGTTATCATCCAAGTTATGATAGTCTCTGTTCAAGCTCACTCACGGCGTGTCTTGTTCGCTTTATCTCCCAAGTGGGATAAATGCTATTCGATTCCGTCCATGTCCGGTTTTATATCTTTGAGTTATCATCCAAGTTATGATAGTCTCCGTTCAAGCTCACTCACGATGTGTCTTGTTCAATTTATCTCCCAAATGAGATAAATTCTCTTTGATTTCGTCCAAGTCTGGTTTCATATCTTTGAGTTATCATCGAAGTTATGATAGTCTCTATTCAAGCTCAATCACGGTGTGTATTGTTTGCTTTATCTCCTAAGTGGGATAAATGCTCTTCGATTATATCAAAGTCCATTTCATTTCTTTGAGTTGTCATCCAAGTTATGATAGTCTATTTTCAAGCTCACTCATGATGTGTCTTGTTTGCTTCGTCATCCAAGAATGACATTATTCCACCATACTTTCTCTTTCCCACAGAGTACAAATTTTCCGGTTTTATTCGGGTATTCAATCCCTCCATACCTTGAACATCTGAAATCCTTTGCTATCATTCAAGAGTCTGAAATTAATTCTTGCTTAAATCTTGGGATAGTAACGACCACTAAACACTTTAAAGCATGCACTATACAAATTTTAATGATTATTATTACTTGATTAATTTTCCTCTTTGGAAACTTATCCTGTAATGATGATTTGGGATACATTTATTACTGATATTTTTCTTATTTTCTTTTCTTTTTATTCTTTTTGATGCGACAAAAGAGGGAGAAATAATGGTAAGTATTTAAATGGAAACTGAACCATTTGAGTACCCATTCAGTTGTACATATTGGTCATTTTTTTATGGTTACCCGTCCCAGGGCGTATTTTAACTTTCTTGTACATAGGTCTAACGAAAAGCATACAAACCTCAGACTTAGCTTATTAGACCTAGAAGAAGCTTACAAACCTCGTATTCTGGTGTTTCCAAAGAAAGTTAAAAGGGCAACATATTATAAGTCTCTTGTATATAGTTTTAAGTAAGAGATTACAAACCTATGACTTAGCCTATTAGACTCAGAAGAAGCTTGCAAACCTCAGACCCTGATGTTACTAAGAAGCCTACTTTATTTTTTCTTGAAAAATAGTTCTTGGTGTTATAGTCAGTAGAACTCAGATGTGTACTATCAGACTCAGGGGGAGCTTACAAACCTCGTACTCTATTGTTGAATGCCCAACATTGTCCTTTAAATACTTATATTTGTCATCATAAAAAGGGGGAGATTGGTAGAACAAGATGTGTTCTTGAAATATTGTCTTTTGGTTTTGATGATAACAAAGTATTGAAAGAACAATGGTTTATTTAATGTGTGTTTTATTTATGCAGGTTCTACATCATTGTACATACATAATCATAATCTATTTTACATGAACACACTTGAGAGTTATTTCATTGTTAGCTTCTGGTTGGAGAGTTTGAAGAAAAATTGCTAGTGTGGCTTGGCGCAGACTCTGAGCTGAAGGCCTCAATATTCAAACGATTTACTACACTTGGTAATTGTATATCAACATCTGGTACCATTCAGAGTTGGTGATAAACTTGTGGCTATCCGTACTATAGAAAGTAAGTTGTATTGTCTTATCAGCTTGTCAACTAGAGTCTAAAAGACTGCAAGGCTCAACAAAGGTTAGCATGCTCTACATATATTTGCTCTCAATGACTCTATTAGTACAAAACCTCGTGAAGACTCAAAGGTTAAACATGATACACACTGGATTCATAATCTGATGCGTATCAATCTTCAACGGCTCTTGTATTATGAAGTAAAGGAAAAAACACTTGATCAAGTTACCTCTTCAATGACTAGTTTCTACAAGGCTATTAGTATGTCTTAAGATTCAAGTTTGAATCTTAACAAGGATTCTTCAGAAGAAGGAGTAGCAAGATCAAACAATGATCAACTCTATTGTAAGAACCTTAATATTTCTTACCATTGAATATCTTACAAATCTTAAGAGCTTTAAGTTTTTTTATGGTGATTTCTCGTACCTCTGATGCTTGTATCAAGTTTACCATGTTCTCTATTCTGCCGAGCCTTCAGTAGTTTAGATTAAGTCTTATGTTATGTGCTTGAGCAGGATTCTTGTCTCATTGGGATTCAAGCAACAAGTCTCGAGCTAAGATACTTGAGCTACGTAAGTCTAATGCTATGTACTTTAGCTGTAAGAGTCTTAATCAGCAAGGCTGATTGAGCATAAGTCTTGAGCCAATATGCTTAAGCCACATATATCTCATTACTCAAGTGATTGAGTTGTGAAAGTCAGATTTAGCTAGTTTGATTGAGCAAGGGTAATGAGCAAGAAGTATCAAGTGCATATTAAGCAAGGAAAAGTCTCAGTCTGGATGACCTTTGTAGCAGGTGACTTAGTTAGAGGGTGTGAGAAGAAGGCTTAGACATGTGATCTAAGCAAGGGTAAGTCCCAACCATAGGACCTTTAGAGAAAATGTCTTGGTCAGAGGGTGTGAGAAAAGGTTAAGTCTTAGACATGTGCTCTAAGCAAGAAAGTCTCAGGCAGCGGGTCTGAGCAAATGTAAAAGACTTGTACATAATCATAAGCGATCGTAATCAGGTTGATTATAATAAGCTCTTTTGAGGCAAGGATATAGGAAGTACTCTTAGTTAAGGGAGGAACTAGGATACACTACTACAAAATACGCAAACAACAACGCCAGGTTTACAACAAATTCATATATACCATTGTAATAGGTTAAAATTTTCGCAGCTGAATTTATATACAATATTTTAATGATGAATATCTTAAAACACCGTGTAATACCCTAGAATTTGCCCTCTAATTTATTACCAAACTCAAGTGGTTTATACTTCGTCATCTTGCATATCCATCCATATTGCATTGCATTCAAAAGAACAATAATAAATAAATAATCATTGGCATGTGCATGAGGTATGTGATCGAGTGTTTCTTGTCAATCATTGGAGCTTAAGAAGGAAAATAGTATCACAAAAATAACCCAGTTCAGTTCCAAGTTGACCTATCAAAGGAAAGAAAACTTCACATTTTTCATTCGTTAACCGGTTAACGCCTGGGGTTAACCGGTTAACGGAGGTGAAATTTGTGAAGAAAATTTAGTTGTTTTTCTCACTTTTACCTTCGTTTTTTCCACCTTACATTACACGTCATTTTCCACTTCATTATGCTTCCTTTTTCAACCACATTCTAGACTCTTCCATACTCTTCCAAGGAATATTCTAGAAACCCTAACCAACTTTAACTAACTCCAAGCCTAAGTCCTAACCTCCTTTTCCAAACCTAGTGCCCAAGTTCACTCCATACCCAAAACTCATGCCAAACCTAGCTTCTATATAAGTTGAATTCACTCTAAACCTCACAACTTCAACTATTTTCACATTTTCATCTCAATTTTCATCTCAATTCTCTCAACTTTTCTCTCCATTTTCCAAATTCACCAAAGCTTCTTCATCAAAAGTTCTTCAAGTTTTGCATTGAAGCTTGAAGAACTTGAAGCTAAACCTTCATCCAACATTGATTCTTTGGCTTATTGGATAAGTTGCTGCTGTTATGGATTGATTTTAGCTTTTTGGAAGTGATTTTGCAAGTGTTCATCAAGATCTTCATCAATTGCATTTATTTTTCATTCTCGCAGATCGAAGCTTGAAGTCTACGGTTTTCTCTTCATTTGTGCATCGATCAACTTACAACAATCACCAAAGCAAGCCTCCGTTTTGTAGGTTGGTGAATCTGAAACCGCTTTTCGCTTTTAATTTATTGACTTCATCTCTCTGTATGGCATTCTTTGATCGTTTTACGGTTTGCTTGCGATTTTCTCGTTTTGATTGTTGATAGCTAGAATTATAGCTAGTTCTTGGTGCTAATAGGTGTTAGAGGACTAAGTTTGAGTTGAAATTTCATGCTAGCATGTTCATGAATGTATTGGGAACTCTTAGAAGTAGGTTGATGACTAAAAGTGCTTTTCCTAATTGATTTTGTTCAATGTTAATCGGTTAACGCCCTGGGTTAACCGATTAACACCTTGATTTTTGCCCCATGATTTGGTTTTTTAAAGCCGTTAACCGGTTAACCCAGGGCGTTAATCGGTTAACACTGTGCGAATTTGTGAAAACAACTTGTTTCATGGAATGTTTGTGCATATCTCATCTTTTAATCACCATGTATTGTTAGATCATGATTTTAGTGAATTTTTAGGATCACTTTAGGTGCATGATTCTGTAGTTTTGATAGCCTTCGATATGAGTTTTGTTAGTTTGCGTTTTTGTGCATAAATGCTGCATAATATGTTCATAACACTTTGTAACCAAATTTGCATAATTTAGCATCCTTCATAGCATAATAATGAATGTGTACACCTCTGGTTTTTGCATTGCATTATGAAGCCATTCACATCTTGATTCAATCATGTGCATGTTGAGAAATTGCATAAATGTAAAAAAAGCATAAGTCAATTAATTTGCATCATTTAATTACATATTGATGTTGCATTCCATTGTTAATAATCCATTGCATGTTATTGCATTAACTTGCATAAATTTTGCATTACTTGATTTGTATTAATATTCATGTTTTGTGCAAAAGAAAATAATTAAAATCTGCCTTGTTTTCATAGCTGCTTTGGGAAACAGGAGTTGTAAAAACATGTTGCACTCATGTTTTTTTGACTTTTTACACCTATTTTGCATGATGTTTGGTAGCTGTAATAGGCTGTGTGCATTTTGCATTGAATTTACTAGCTGTTTGTGCTTTAGGAGCTGTAGTAGCTGCTAGATTTTTGCTTTGTATAGTTTTTAGGTCCCTTAGACTTAGGATTGAGTCTAGATTAGGTCCTAGTTGTATTAGGATATGTTTGGTACATGTTTACCTCATTCCTTTTTATCATGCTTTATCCTACTAACCTTTGTTTTGTAGGGAGGTGGAGGTAAGTTCACTAACCTCTTTTCCTTTTAAATTCTTTATGCTTTCTCAATTGTGTTTGTTTTAGTATCTTGCTTAATTTGTATAACTTCATGCTAATCCCTTTTAGAAATGACTTAGCTTCCTCAAGAAGTAAGTTGATTTCTAGTTCTCGTTTCTTTTCCTTTTTCTTATTAGGATTAGAAAACCACACTAACCTAGGTTCATCCATGCATGAAAACACTTAGGATTATTAGTCTCCCCTTAGAATTTTCTCTTTGGTTCATTTTTCTTTCTTTCCCATCTCAAAGAAAAGTAAAAACCACCTAATAAAGGTTGAATGTTCTCATACAGCAGGAGACTTTGCCGTGGGTTACTTATACACGTCCCATTTTGGGGCGAGGTGTAAGGAATCTACCATGATGAACAAGTCTTAGTATGAGAATGTTTCACAAACAACAAAATCAGAAAACACTTCTCTAAAAGACAGTAAACAAACAACACTCGTCTTTACTTGCGGGAATTCTTTTCTCATCTCATTCACTCTAAACACGAACTCGCGACGATTTGTCTCATTTGCAAGACGATAACGCACTCGTTCAAGGCGAGCCTATAACACCTAAGCATAGACATAAGTAGTTCCAGCTCATCAAAAACACAAACAAATAGTTCCCGCCTTAGTTAGGCGAACTACATTGACTCTGATCCTCATTTTCCCGATGAGGTACATAGGCAGTGGGGTAGGGCCCGTTCGAACACATTCTTTATTTTCCCTACATTTCCATTTTTCGATCTCTTTCTAGTCCCCTTTCAGTTTCAGTTCCAGTTAGCAGTTTTTATTCAACAGCATCTTATTTCTCACCCTTTGAAACAGACTAACAAGCATGGATCCCGTCGGGTACAACATACAGTATGGGGTGCTAATACCTTCCCAGGTCGTAACCGACTCCCGAACCCAGATCTTTGGTTCGCAGGACCTTGTCCTTTCCTTTTCTCTTAGGTTTGTGCAGCATTACATTTCCCATTCATTCGGGATAAAAATGCTTGGCTGGCGACTCTATCTTTTCCGCGCCACTTTCGCGTTTGTACTAGGATGAAAATCTCGGGAGCAACAACTGATGACTCTGCTGGGGATCGAACCCAGAATCTCTGGTTTCCCCTTTGAGAGTCAATCCTAGTGCTTATTTGTTTCTATTTCTTTGGGTGTTTATCTGTTTGCTGCTGTGTGCTTTAGTTTATTTACTGTTTTTATTTACAGTTCTTTACTTTACAACATTTATTTACCGCTTTCAGTATTTATTTTCCATGCATCATATATACTGGACTGTGTTGGTTTGCATTATTTTTCTGTGAGTGGGAGTTACTGTGAGATAAGCCAACTACCCGACTTGAGTGCACCATAGGATTAGCGTGGACAGACATTGTACTCCCATGGTATCTCACCTTGATGAGTGGCGATGTGTTCCACACCTAGATTGCGACCGTCTTGGAACTATTCTGTGTGGGGATTACTCCACTTCAGGGTACGAACTTGATAGTTATGTGCATGGTGACCGATCATTGAGGCCCTTAGTGGAAACATCCCTCTCCAGTTATGACAGTGGTAGACCACATTTGTTGGCAAAAACACTCGCATCTGAGGGCCCACTAGGAACTTACATAGGATGGTCTAGTTCTCTAATAGGAACCCAGTCAAGGCAAATTGTTCGTATGACGATAGTTCTATATCCCAAGGGCTGAATGTACTATTATTTCTCGATTCAGTGCTTGAAGCTGGGGACTTATGAGGGATGCTTGTTTCTTTGGACTCAGCTGAGACCTCCCTGAGTAGTACATAATGCCTAACCGATTCCCTGATTTGGTCATGAGCCATTTCTCGGAAATGGTGAATGTATTATTGCTATTCGACTTTGAGAGTCCGTGATGTTGACCCGAGTAGCACATCCGTGAGATGGGAGGGGTTTACAGGTTTGCAGGAACCCTAAAACTTCCAACATACCCACTTTGCCAGTATGTTCAGTATTGTGATCTAGTTCTTTGGTTCCTTGGTTCTAAGATCCGAGATTTTTGTTCAGAGAATTGATGTTGTGATTGCTATTGTGACCTTGCACAGACACTGGGTTATTATGATTGACAAATCACAGACACGTCACTGATCACATGCCTTGCCTTGTATAAGCATCATAACATCATTAATCATTTGTGTTCTTTTCCATTCTCAGGGTTCATACTATTCCCGATTCCCGGTCATACTTCTGCTTCAGAAATGGAAGACGTCTGAAAGAGGAATGTGTTTTACAAGTTCTTTGATTGCAAATTGGATCTTCTCAATCAGATGGTGTCTCTTATTACCTTGGGTCATCTTGGATACTTCAAAGAGAGCTATGGTTACATTCTAGATCTAGTAGTTAACCTTGATAGTTCCCAAAGGAGTGCCATTCATACGTTGTTGCAGTATTATGATCCTAGGCTCAGATGCTTCACATTTCCTGACTTCCAGTTAGGTCCTCTTCTTGAAGAGTATGTTGAAATTTTGGGGGTGCCTCTTAAAGATCAGATTCCTTTTAATTCATAGATGTGTAATACCTCAAAATTTGCCCTCTCATTTTTCATGGCATTTAGCATATCATTTAGCATCATAGTTATCATAGCAAAGGCATAAGCTTGTGATCAATGACTAAAGCAGTTGATGACTATCCAAAGACAATCAAAGGGGCAATATGAATTCAAAATATTTTGCAAAGGGTTTATAACATCCCACAAGTCCTCATTTGAAGCCACAAGTCTTAGAAAGAAGTGGATTGATCAGAGGAGTCAAGCAGTGCTACATCTCTTGATAAAACAAGGCCAAATTAGGGTTTCTGATTAATTGGTCTTCCCAAGGGAATTTTTGCCCACACTTGATTTCATTGTCCTCTACATGATGTTGGGTCCCTAGGGTTCAAATTTCATCCTTTGAATCCGTTTGGAAGACGTTCAATTGCTCAGTTGATTGAAAATCAGGAAATTGCGGAAAAGTCAACCAGGCTGAGTAAAAAGTCAACTCCTGACTTTTTGAGATAAAATTCATGAAATTAGGGTTACAAGGATTCTATGGACCAAATTTGATCAATAAATTATGGAGGAATCATGAGAAATCAAGAAAACCAAAACTTACCATTTTTGGAAAATTAGGGTTTCCAAAAATGGCAAGTTTTGGTCATTTTTGCAGCCACTTCAAGAGAGGCCTTCTCCCAAAATAAAAATCAAATAAAAAATCCACTTAGGATGTTTAAAAGAGGGTATCTCAAGCTTCAAATCCATTTGTGGAACACAATCATAGCACTAAAATTGAGAGAGTTGTGATCATTCAAATATTGGACAAATCAAGGCAAAAACCAAGCCATGGGCTAGGCAAGGCCAGGCCTGCGCGGATGACTTTCCAGGCATTTTGTCAAACAAGTGGTGTGCCACAATTTTTGTCATTTTTCTCCATCAAGATGACTTCAAATGGAAAACCCTACAACATCAAAGTTGTTCCTTGCCATGTTTTCTACAAGTTTCATGTTTACCATTTTTTCATTTGATCAAGTTATCAAGGACATATGAAAGGTCAAAGTGTGGACATTGAAACTAAAAATCCACAAGCCATTGGCCCAAGGTAAGCTAATTACCAGTAGGCCAATTATGCAGTTTTGTGACACAAGGTTTGATAATCATGTTGAGTGACTTATAAGCTTCATTTTCATTTTGTGTGAACATCAATCTTGTTGTATGTTATTTGTCCTTCAATTTCAGCCCAAGAACTTCTCCAATTGGTACCTTGATCATGAAGGTATTCCACATTAGAGATCATAACTTGAAATCAGGTTTCTTGCTTGCCAAGGTAATGATTAATTGTGTGATCTCAACTTAATTCAGCTTGTTTGCATTAGGCAACATGTTTTGATCATTTAGCATTGCATTATGAACTTCAAATGATCATCTACCTGCATGACCACCCTCATTGCCATGCATCCCATGAAGATTTAAGCCAAATGATGATTCTATAACATTACACTTCAAGCTGCAATCATTGGATCAGGTCAGGTGCATTATATTCCATTAATCCTCATCATAAGTGTCATGGATACTTCACCATTGGATTGAGCTCGAGCATGGAAGCTTCTAGAGTATTTCAGTTGCATAACCAACTTGACTCACTCAACTCAGTTAACTAGGGTTTTAACCCTGGTTCAAACTGTTAATTAGAGGTTAAAAGCATTATAAAATCATGAGAGGTGATTGAGTTAGGGGTTGGATTTTTTTGCTCGAAACACTTCACAAAATTCTCAACTTTTTGCTATGCTCTATCACTGCAAATTCAGTGCATATTGTGAGGATCAAGCTTCATCAATCACCAGGATTCATCATCTTCTTCTATCGAGCTTCATCAACATCAATTTAAGTTGCAATTCGATGGAAGAATCCAGTTGAAATTCCCAAGTTGCACCAGTGCAAGATCACTGCATTTTGGCTTGAGCAATCTCAATCTTCATCAAGTTAGCATCAACTATCATCTATTCATCATCAACAACAACATGAGTTGCAACATTTCCATGGATTTAATGGATTGAAAGACCAAGATCACATCTCTGCAAGTTCTCTGCATCAGATCCATTTCATCAAGATTTCACATCAACAGAGTGTTTATTTCACTCTACAAAGGATCAAGATCAAGCATAGAAGCAAGTGGAACCTCCTCTATTGATTTCTACAACTATTAGCATCACTGCATTTCAAGTTTTACACTCAATTCATCTTGCACAAATGCAATTAATTTTAGTTGATTTGTGTTGATTTGAGCTCAATAGGAGCAATTCCTATGCTGGTTAGTTGATATGCACCTTAGGTGCTTAGATTCAGTTTTTAGGGTGATTATGTTTTGCTTCGATTTGTAGAATCTAGGAACCCTACATGAAAACTAAGACCAGATACATGATCTACTAGATGAGACGAGTTCCACCACGGCTTCATTTTACATTTTAGTAAAGGTTTTGCTCATGCCCTAGCCAGGGGTCGCCGGAGAAGACAACCAGAATTATTCTCCGGTAACCGGTACAGTGCCCTAACTTTAATGCAGTTTTAAGACGTGATTGTTTGATCTAGGTAATCCAACGCACCATACACAGCCAACACATTAAAATTCACGTGACTCACATGTGCCACAAATTTGGACTCAAATCCTCAGATTCATATTGGCACCCCTCTCTTCTAAAGGCCCAATCTATTTCAATTGCTTTTTCTACTTATTGCACCCTTGCGCCAATTTCATTCTCTTTTTTTTTTCATTTTATTTCCATTTTCGTTTTAATTTCTTAAAAATACAAATTAATCTCAGAAGATTTCAAATAAATTCACATGTGATCTTTGACATTTTTACAAATTTTCCATATTTTTTAATTCCATTATTCCCCATTTTTTGAGTCAGACTTAATTTTTCAATTAATTTCCTCTTTATTTTCCTCATTTTTGACCAATTATTTTGTTCATTTTTGTTCCCCTAAACCATATTTGATTTTGATCCTATTCTTCTTGCTTTATTCAGAGGACCCATTGAATACCCCAAAAATATTTTTGCTACAATTTTTAGGTCATTGTTTGTACTATTTTGAGTCTATTATTTTTTCCTTAATCACAAAAAACCCTAATTCACTTCAAGCCTTCATTTGAATAGGTAAAAATAGGAATTTTCAAGAGAGTTCTTAGAGGTAGGTCACCTTATGGATTTTATATTTGATTGTCAATTTTCATATTTTTCTCAAGGTCATTTTCTATTTTTCCATGTATTTGGCATCATAAGTCATTATTTTGGTCCTTTTTCCTTTTCCTTTTGTTCAAAATTAGTAATGCATTTATGCCATTCATTTGAGGTCTTAAATTGATTCTTCTAAGATCCATTAGAGGTCATGGAATGTGGTATTTCCATTTTAGCTCATGGTATTTTGATTTGTGTTGATTACTTGAACCATAAGTCACATATGCTTTCTTTTGCCCTAGTTCTTTCCCTTCTTCCATCTTAGCCTTTCAAAACCAATCTTGTGATCATTATTTTGTGTTTAAACCACATCTTAACACTTCACCAAGTCCCTAGTTTTTGTATGAATAATTCAAATCCCATTATTCATGTTTGATTTTATTTTAAGTCTTTTTCTTCCTTTGAAGTTCAATGTGCATTTCTTCTCATTCTCACACCATTCCACATAGTGTTTGAATTTATTTCACTTGAATCTCTTTATTCCCACCTTGATTTACATCTTAGGATACTTTCATTAAGTTTTAGCTCCTGGATTTTCTATTCACTTTTGTTTTCATACAAGTTTGGCTTGCTTAATCATTCAAGTTTCTCTTGTAACTCCACCTTAACTCCTATTAGGGTTTAACTTCCTTTTAGGGCATAATTTGAAATAGTTCATTCTTATAGATTTAGAATATCTTTAGTGTGAGTTAGCTACTGACTTTAGAAGCTTGCTACCTTGTAGGGTACCCTAGGCTTAGGTCTTAACCCTAGAAGTCCATGGTTTTTCCTTAGCTAGGTTGAGCTTTCCTTGAGTTTGCCGTGTTTATATGATCAAATTGCTTCATCATGCTAATGTTTGTTTTGTAGGGGGAAGATTGAGGTAAGCATTACTTCATTCCTATCTCCTATGCATTCTATTTGTGTTTACCTTAACACCTTGTGCTTTTCTCTTAGGCTTCCCTTTTCTTTAGAGACAATTTAACTTCCTTATGAAGTAAGCTGATCTCTAATTCTATTTTCTTCTTAGGATTAGAAAACCACACAAACCATTAGGGCCTCCTTTTGAATATAATAAATGAATTAGGGTTGTGTCTTAGTCCCCCTTAGTTTTGTCCTTTCTCCATTTGAGTCTTCTTCTCTCATCTTCAAACAAAAATCTAAAAGACACTTAATAAAGGATGGGAGTAGTCTCTTGTGTATAGCCTTATTCCATGGGGCACTCATATTCATTCCATCTTGGAGTAGTGTGGGTTTGTCTAGCATGATGTACAAGTCTGATCATGAGACTATCTTCACAAAGAAAACATAAAAGATATTTCTTCAAAAGCTACAAAAACATGTAATAAGTTCAACAAGCTAGTGAACTTAGACCCTAATCCTTGGAAACAAGTCTTGGATAAATTCTCCTTACTTGGTGTGCTTGTTCTACTATTCCATCTTGGAATGTAGTAGCAAGTACACATTCTATGGAAAAGAGTTTCAATTCACTTCCTTGTGCCAAATTCATAAAAACTCTTAAAAAGTAAACAACAAACTATAAGTGACTTTCCTGTGGGAATTCTCTTCTCACTTCATTCATTCTCAATGAGAACTTGCAACGAGTTGTCTCATTTGCAAGACGATAAACACATTCATTCAAGGAGAGCCTGCAACACCCGAGCATAGACATAAGCAGTTCCAGTGATAAAAAAACACAAACAAAGTTCCCGCCTGGTTAGGCGAACTACGTCGACTCTGATCCTCATTTTGTCGATGAGGTACGTAGGCAGCGGGGTAGGGCCTGTTTGAGCACATTCTTTATTTTCCCTACATTTCCCCCTTTCTTTTCATTCTCTCTTTTCCAGTCCCTTTCTCATTTTACTTCCATTCCAATTTCAGTCTTTCTTTTTGCAGTATCTTATTTCTCACCCTTTGAAACGAGCAAACAAGCGTGGATCCTGTCGGGTACATCAGACGGTCTGGGGTGTTAATACCTTCCCAGGTCGTAACCGACTCCCAAACCCAGAAATTTGGTTTACAAGGCCTTGTCATTTCCTTCTTCCTCAGGTTTGTGCAGCATTACCTTTCCCATTCATTCGGGATAAAAATGCTTGGCTGGCGACTCTACCTTTTCTGCGCCACTTTCGCATTTGTACTGGGATGAAAATCTCGGGAGCGACAGCTGGCGACTCTGTTGGGGACCGAACCCATAATCTATGGTTTCCCTCGTAGAGTCAATCCTAGCGCTTGTTTGCTTTTTTTTTCTTTGGGTGTTTATATGTATGATGTTCTGTGTTTATTTAGTGTTTTCATTTACAGTTTATTTTACAGCATTTATTTACCTCTTTCAGTATTTATTTTCACATGCATCATATATTGAACTGTGCTGGTTTCATTTTTTTCTGTGGGACGAGATTTGTTATTGTGAGATGAGCTCGTAACCGGGGCTCGAGTGCACCTTTGGACTTAGAGTGGTTCCACTTTGGCTTCATGGCATCTTGCTATGTTGGTAGTAGTGAGTTCCACACCCAGACTTGCGACCTTCTTGGGAATGTATTGATACCAGAATCTTTCTGGGGCAATACACAACCTTGATAGTTATGTGCAGTCAGGGGACTGATCATTGATAACCTTTGTGGAAACATCCCTCTCTAGTGATGACAGTGGCATACCACATTTGTCGGCAAACCCACTCTTATCCGAGGGCCCACTGGGAACTCGCATAGGATGGCTTGGTTCTCTCATAGGAACCCAGTTAAGGCAAACTGTTCGTATGACGATAGTATTGTACCCTTCAGGATTAATGTACTATTGTTTCTCGATTCAGTGCTTGGAGCTGGGGACTTATAAGGGATGTTTGTTTCCTTGGACTCAACTGAGACCTCCATAAGAAGTACATAATGCCAAACTGATTCCCTGATTTGGTCATGAGCCATTTCTCGGAGATGGTGAACGTATTATTGCTGCTCAGCTTTAAGAGTCCGTGATGTTGACCCGAGTAGCACACCCGTGAGATTGGGAGGGGTTTACAGGAACCTTAACCTTCAACACACACACTGTGCCAGTATGCTTCAGTATTGTGATATGTTCTCTTACACATTGATTCTGAGATTTGAACCTTTGATCAGAGAGATGTTTGTTTTGATGTGGTGATGTTGTGACCCTGCACAGACACTTTCTTATATGATTGACACTATACAGACACATCACTGATCATATGCCTTTCCTTGCATAACCATCATGACATCATTAATCATATGTGTTCTTTTTATTCTCATGGTTCATATTACTTCCGATTTCTGATCACACTGCTGCTTCAAGATGGAAACTCTAAGGAAGAAGAATGTTCACTATACTTTCCCGCAACCAGAGACAAAGGGTATTCAGAAGTTGATTAGCCTAATGAATGACAAAGTTCTGGATGACTTCAAAAGAGAGTATGGGACGATATTGGAATATGTGAATAAGCCAACAGTTGATCAAAGGGATAGCCTATATTCCTTTTTGCAATTCTATGATCCACAGTTACGAGTCTTCGTGTTTCCAGATTACATTTTGGCACCTACCTTGGAAGAGGTCTCCAGTATCCTGAATGTTCCCATCAGAGAAGGTATGCCTTATTATGCTTCAGAGAGGACCCCTCTTATGAAGACATCACTAATGCATGTCACTTGAGTATGCTCAGATTCAAGATGGGGATAGAAGCCAGCCAGGGTAAGGGGATTTCTTTGGAGTTTCTCATCACAGAAGCTCATGTTATGGCTTTGGGAAACAAATGGGCAGATTTCAGAGCATTGCTAGCTATGATGGTATATGAGATAAGCTTATTCCTAGGAGAGAAAGGATTAATCAGCATGGAGGCCATTACCATCTTTGTCAAGAGAAACCCAATGCCTACATTGCTTGGTGATTTCTACTATGGGGTACATTACAGGAATGAAAAAAGAAAAGGACATGTGAACTGTTGTGCTACCTTTTTTGCTGACTGGTTTGTAAGGCAACTCCCAAAATCAGGACCTTTCCAAGACTTGAAACAAGCTTGGAAGTGGTCCAAAAGATTGATGGGCTTAACCTCAGACAACATATCTTGGGGATGTAATAGAGACTTGATAGGCAAAGATATTATTACTAGTTGTGGCACTTTCCCCAATGTACCTTTGCTGGGAAGAAAAGGGGGAATAAACTACAATCCTTCATTGTCAAGAAAACAATTTGGTTACCCTCTAAAAGTTCCACCATCAGCTGAGGAGGTAGTTGAGTCATTGTATTTCTCAACAGAGGGAAATATGGAGTTATGTGTATAGGTAGCCCAAGCTTGGGATGTCAGGACAAAGAAAGGAAAGAAAGATTTTGGGAAGGTGGACCCAAAAACATATGATCCTTTTGCTACATGGTTGAAAGATCGTGTAGAAGTCTTACTTCTCCCGCTCTCTATGGAGTCCCCTTTGTACCCTAAGGAGGAAGTACCATTGGATTCAGTACCTCTTAAGGACTATCAGAAATTGGAGGCCTTGGTTAAGCAGCTTAGGATGGAGAATCAAGAGGCCAACAATTCATGCCAAAAGTTGAAGATTTAGAATCAGAAGTTGGAAGAAAGAGCTCACCAGGCTGAAGAGATGGTCAGGCTCAAGCAGCAGGATTTCCAGGAGAGAGAACTCTACTTCAAGAAAAGAGGATTAGCTGAAACTCACAAGGAGAGCCAACACCGAAAAGATAAGAAAGCTTCGAATGAAACTAATGAAGCTATAAATTTGTGGCAGGAGAAATGGAAAGACAACCTGAAGAAGCAGAAAGAGTTGGAGGCCAAATACAAGCTAGAGATCAAAGGTCTTTAGGATTCCTTAGCTGAGCAAGGAGAGCTCCTTCAAAAGGCCCACCACCAAGAAAGGAGTCATCTTCAGGATATAGAAAAGAGTCAACAGACAATGGAAGATGCTTAGAAAGAGATAGAAGAGTTAAAGCTTCAGGCTGATGCTAAGAAGACCAAGACAGAGTCAAGTGAAAGAAAAGAAAGTGAGAAGGTGTTTCTACAGCAAATTGAGGAGTTGTGTGCTTCTTTTGACCTCAGGGATCTCCTAATCCAAAAGCTCATACAAGAACCAGATCATCCGGACATAGCCCAGTTGCTCCAAGGTGTCAAGCTCCTTAGCTGGAGGTTGAAGGATGTAGAATTTCCTAGGCTTTAGTCTTGTATTCACATATCCGGATTACCCACGGACCTGTTGTGGGATTCCTCTTTTGCTGATGTACGTTTCCTTTTGATGTATGAACTAGCACCCTACGGGGTCTTTGTTATTTCAGATTTCTTTAGATTTGCCTTAAATCTTTGGTTGTTATCTTTTGCATGGACACAGGATAATAAATGTTACCTCTTCACATCTGAATGTCACACAAGGTCTTCTTTCAAAGGCTATTCTCCTAATATCAGAATGGGAAAGTAAAACAAAACCCTTGAGGAAAAAAGGAACACATCATTGCATACACATCATTTGCATTTTTCTTTCTTTTGCAGGTTTCTCCAGGTTACTTAACTTCTCTTTTCTTCAGGTAAAGATTGCGAGAGCATCCATGACCCGTCATCTCAGACAGAGCATTCCTCACTGGTACACTACCAGCAACAATCAAAGAAACATCATGGACACTATGCAGCCAAAACTCAACGAACTTCGCACCCAAATGGGAGAGTTTATGGTTATGATGCAGGGCATGGCCCAAGGGCAACAAGATTTGAGAAATGCCATGCAGAGGCTTACTCCTCCCCAAACTGACCCTCTAGTGGTTACTCCAAATGCTCAGGGGAATGCACCCAACAACAACAGAGGAAATGGACCTCCAGGCCCGGAACTGACACGCCTACTCTTATCCCTGTGGAAGACTGTCAGGAGGATCAATTCCCTCCTACTAATGATGATATGGAATTTGGCATGGGAGGAAACTTTCAAGATTTTCTGTTTCTAGCTTAGAAGGTTAAGGCTCTTGAATTTAGGGACACTCTTGGAATTGATGTGTCTGATATGGGTTTGGTCCCAGGGGTGGTCATCCCTCCTAAGTTCAGACCACCGAGCTTTGATAAGTACAATGGAAATTCCTGCCCCAAGACGCATCTACAAGCTTTTTACCAAAAGATAGCTACTCACACTAGAGACAAAAAACTCTGGATGTACTATTTCCAGGACAGCCTCTCTAGGGGCTCACTGGAATGGTATATGAAGCTAGAAAGGAACTCTGTCCGAAACTGGAAAGAGCTTGAGGAAGCTTTCCTTAAGCAGTATCAGTACAACATTGATATGGTGCCTAGCCATACTCAACTCCAGAGTTTATCTCAGAAGAATTCAGAAAGCTTTAAAGAATATGCTCAAAAATGGCGTGGGGTTGCCGCTAGAGTATAACCACCTTTCCTGGAGAGAGAATGGTGGATCTTTTCATGGATACCCTTCCAGGGAACTTCATGGAGAGATTAGCAGGATGTTCATCTAGCGAGTTTTCAGATATTATCCTAACAGGTGAGAGAATAGAAAGTTGGATGAAGCAAGGAAAAATCCATAATAGTGGAGCATCAACCTCCAATGTGAAGAAACCATTTGTGAAACACCGAGAGGGAGAAACAGGGGTTGTGTACACTCAGGACAGAAGGGGGAATCAAAATATGTGTCATCAAGCAGCTCCAATTACCATTACTTCTCTAGAAAATCAACCACCGGTTCAATAACAACATCATCAACCAAATTACCAGCAACAGAGGGCTCCTAGGCCGTACTATCCTTCCCGACACAAAGACAAGCATCTTGAAACACCACCCATGTCATATTCCCAGCTCCTTCAGAATCTCCTACAACTGCAAATGATCTAGCTAAGGACCCTACAACCTCCAAGACTAGGGAAAATTCTTGATGGATATGATGCCAATTCTCACTGTGAGTTCCATTCTAGGGCTCCTGGTCACAACATGAAGAATTGTAAATCTTTGAAGCATGTTATCCAGGACTTGATTGATTCATAGGAAATTAATTTCGCTCCTACTCCGAACATAATCTAGAATCCTATGCCTCCTCATAGGAGGACTACGGGGGCCATTGATAGTGGTGAAGGTCAGAATTTGATATCCGATGTTAATGACTTGAAAACTCCACTGATGTCAGTAAAATCTTGCCTAGCCAAGAAAGACTTGTTCCCGGGTTGCGGAGAGAATTGCCCAGATTTTTTTAGTTCCCTTGATGGTTGCGATCAACTGAGATTGGGGATACAGAGGATGATTAACGAAGGAAGCATATAATTTGACAAAGTTATGAAGAGCGAGGATATATCAATTGTTACCATTTATTACAACCCCGCACAGGTTCCTGCTGCAGCAAGAGTATCACCCATAACCATTACCACTGCTGGTCCTATCTCGTACCAGAGTGACAGGGCTATCCCTTCGAATTATGGAGGTGAAGTGTACTATAATGGCCATAAGCAGGACTTGACTGCATCCACTTTGCCTCCATGCCAAATTGAAAATTTTGGAGTTGGAGGATTTACCAGAAACGGTAGATTATTTGCTCCAGAAACTCTGAGGGGTAGTATGGTGCCACCAAAAGATACTGCCGAAGCTCAAGCAAAAGCCAGGGGCAAATAACCCGTAACTAATGATGCACATGCACCTTAAATAGATTCTGACATCACTTTTGATAAAGATGTGGAGGAATTCTTAAGGATCATAAAGAAAAGTGACTACAAGATTGTAGACCAATTACAGCAGACTCCCTCAAAGATCTCGGTCTTATCCTTGTTAATGTGTTCGGATTCGCATAGGAAAGCCCTATTGAAGATCCTAAACAACGCGTATGTACCACATGATATATCGGTGAATCAGTTGGAAACAATGCTGTCGAGTGTAAACTCTAGCCATGGCTTGAGCTTCACAGATATGGATTTAACATCAGAAGGACGCAGTCAAAACCGCGCCTTGCATATCTCCATCGAATGTAAGGGTGATGTACTCTCTCACGTGCTGGTTGACACAGGATCATCGTTGAATGTATTGCCAAAGAAAGCCCTCATGAAGTTTAATTATGATGGAGTCGTGTTGAGGCCAAGTGACTTGGTTGTAAGAGTATTCGATGGCTCAAGGAGGTCAGTATTCGGAGAGGTGGAGTTGCCTATCAAGGTGGGACCACAAGTCTTCAATGCTACTTTCTACGTAATGGACATTCAATCTTCTTATAGTTGCTTGTTGGGGAGACCATGGATTCATTCAGCAGGGACAGTATCCTCCACTCTTCATCAGAAGTTAAAGTTCGTGTGGGAAGGGCAAATTGTAACAGTGTCAGGAGAAGAAGACATCTTTATCAGCCACCTAGCCTCATTAAAATATGTGGAAATGGATGGAGAGATCGCCGAGACTCCTTGCCAAGCTTTTGAGCCCGTCAAATATGAAAATGCATCAGCTGCTTTGTCTGAAGACCCAAGGAAAGGAGCTTATATAGTCTCTTACAAGCAGGCCTTGGAAGTGGTAGAGTCAGGTATGAAAGAAGGCTGATCCCAGAAAATAAAGATATGTATGGAGTTGGCTATCAGCCAGGTCTATCAACTCCTGGACAAAATGCTAGTGGTCGAAAAAGCCCAATCACCTTCACCATTACTGGTTGGATTGATTATGGCAATGTATGTGCTGCACAAGAGGATACAACTGACAGTGACTGCGATATAGATGAGTGGGTCAAGCCTTGTGCTCCAGGGACACAACTAAACAACTAGTCTTCAGAAAAGCTCATCTCTGTCACTTGCCTTGAAGAGCAATAGTTTTTTATGTTTTGTTTTCCTGTATTCAAGTCTTATGCCTTACCCAGGGCGTAGAGACTTATTGTAAGGGTTCTCTTGTTCATAATGTGATTTCATAAGCATCAATAAAGCGAACATTTTTGCATTCATGACATGTTGTTCCCTGTCTTTCATTTTTGTTTTTGTTTTCAAAATAAATGGCAATGTTTTCACATTTCAAATAGCTTCTAAATCTAGCATGAATCATCATTCATGCAGATGCTCATCCTCGGGTCTCATCAACGACGACCTTGCTATGGCGCAGTATGACTTCGACAATCCAATTTACCTAGCCGACGAGGAAGGTGAAGAAGATTGCGAATTTCCAAAGAGCTAGCCAGGTTGCTTAAACAAGAGGAGAAGATGATTCAGCCACATGAAGAGGCTATTGAAGTGATAAATCTGGGTACCGAAGAGGAAAAGAGAGAGGTAAAGATCGGGGTTGCATTAGAAGAATCTATCAAGAGTCGTCTAATTTCCATGCTTCGAGAATATGTTGATGTTTTCGCCTGGTCATATCAAGACATGCCTGGTTTGGACATTGATATTGTGGTGCACAAATTACCTCTTAGGAAAGAATGGCCACCTGTAAAGCAAAAGTTGAGACGTACACGCTCCGACATGGCCATTAAAATTAAAGAGGAGGTGCAAAAATAGTTTGACGCCGGATTCTTGGCTGTAACAAGTTATCCCCCATGGGTCGCAAATATCATACAAGTCCCTAAAAAAGATGGTAAGGTTAGGATATGCGTGGACTATAGGGATTTGAATCGGGCCAGCCCTAAAGATGTTTTCCCTCTGCCTCACATTGATGTGCTAGTTGATAACACCACTCAGTTTTCCATATTCTCTTTCATGGATGGATTCTCAGGCTATAATCAGATTAAAATGGCTCCATAGGATATGGAAAAGACTACGTTCATTATGCCCTGGGGTACCTTTTGTTATAAAGTCATGCCGTTTGGTTTGAAGAATGCTGGTGCAACCTACCAACGTGCAATGGTGACACTATTTCATGATATGATTCATCACGAGATTGAGGTCTATGTTGATGACATGATCGCAAAGTCACAAACAGAAGAATAACATCTAGGAAACTTAGCCAAACTGTTTGACAGGCTTCAGAAATTCAGACTAAGGTTGAATCCGAACAAATGCACCTTCGGGGTACGTTCCGGTAAGCTTCTAGGCTTCATTGTCAGTGAACGGGGAATCGAAGTTGACCCTGCTAAAGTAAAATCCATCCAAGTGATGCCTGAACCAAGAAGTGAAAAATAAGTACGAGGTTTCTTAGGGAGGTTGAACTACATTACACGGTTCATCTCACATCTAACAACCATGTGTGAGCCTATTTTCAAGCTTTTAAGGAAGAATCAGGCTATCAAGTGGAATGATGACTGTAAACACCCCAAATTTTCCCTCACTCTTTATCACACCATGGCTTATGATCTTTCATGTTTGCATTAACATAAGCATTACACATCACTTAGCATATTTTGCTTCACTGCATAAGTTCAAGTTCATCTGCATCTAGGGTTTGTGATCTGAGCAATCCAAGATTCTTTCTGAGCCATCCCAAAGGCCTCAAAGCTTTCCAAGAGGGTCCATGTGTGTTCTACCATCATATTATGCTCCTCAAAGTTCATGAAAGTCAAGGGATCACAAGAATTGGCAAAGGCATGGAAGCATAGCTAGGGTTTTCACTACACAGATGACCAAAATTAGGGTTTTGGTTTCAGAGGCTTTAACTCCAAATTTTTGGGCCATTCTTGTTTCTAATGTTCTTAATATGTTATAAGGATCATGTATACCAACTTTGATGAAGAAATTCATTGTGGAAGTCATTTTTACACTGGGTAACTTCTTGAGCAAGTTAAGTCAAAATCAGGGCATCTGAGGCCCCCAACAATGGAACCAAAGGGGTATTTTCATAAAATTGAAGTTATATGATCTTTATTTGATCTTAGAAGTGGTTGGAAGCTCACAAGATTGAAGAATTTTGAGCCAATTGCAAACTTGCCATTTTCATAACCAAAAATGCTTCAAATGAAAAATTCTTGGTCATGAAAGTTGTAGATTAGGTCTTTCCCTTTTCAAAAAGTACAAGAACATGTCTTGATTAATCATAGAACTCAAGATATGGCCTTTCAAAGTTGGCAAAAATCCTATAATTTCAAGTTTCATGTCAAAGAGGGATTTTGCATTTTGGCATGTTCAAGCATTCTAATGACTTCTAATGTGCACAAACACTTCACAATATGTCAAGACAACCTTTAAACATCAGAATTGTGCATTGAACCAAGTGTTTCCATGACTTGAACTTCAAGAAATCTCAAAAGGGCCAAAACACATAAAAGTTTCAAAATGCATTGGATCCTTCCATCCACTTGTGCCAGCTGCATCAAACTGATTCTATGGCTCTCCATGAATCTTGCTGAGGCCAGGCACCCCAAAAAGCAAGACTTTCCATGGCCCATACCTTAAGTACACAAAAATTGACTTTTTTGCAAAACACCCCATACTAATCAGCCTGTGCCACAACAACTTTCTGATCAATCCCATTGGCTTAAACAAACATTATGCAAGCCATTTGATAACACACAAGAGCCTGAATCATCCCAACACTAAGATTTCACAAAATCCATCAAAAAATTCCTCTCTTCGAAAATCATCACACAACCACAACAACTTCAAACTTCTTCCACCAATCAACTCAGCATCACCCCAGGATCATTTCCAACCCATCACCATAGCCTAAAACACAGCCAAACCAAAACACGATTCTTGGTGCAGAGGAACTGAAACTCATAAACCAAGCCATAAATGCTTGCTCTAAGCTTCTCATCATCATCAAGAAGTTCATTGGGGTGGATTTGAACCAAGAGAGAGGTCAGAAAGCTCAAGAACACAAAGCTTCAACTCAGGTAGCTATGATGAACTTTTTTTTCCAGAACTTCTTTTTTAAGTTTCTAAATGATTCCTCATGCTTCACTGATCACCCTGATGTGTTTAAAATTGAAAATGGTTGAGAAATAAGCATTTCTTGATGTTCTGAAATTTTGCCCGTGAAATGATTTTTGCTTCGATTTATCATGTGTGCGTGAAATAAATTGTTTTTGATGCTTGATTCTTGCTTGTTGATGTTTAATGATCATTTCTGGAGCTTTAGAGAGTTTGATTTAGCCTAGGGAAGAAGTTAGGGTGATTGTCCTGCCGGAGAAGATGACCGAAGCTAGCTCCGGTCACCTGGAAGTGATTAGAACCCTGATTAGGGTTAGCTGCCCAGATGAGTTTGTGGCCATTGGATGTTGATTAGGTTTAGGTCTGGACGGCTCAGATCATGCATATTAATATTAATCCATTTAATTAATTATAAAACCTAATTAAAACTCAGTTTGAATGTTGGCCATTGGATTGCGCGCGCAGTCAACTCCCTCCTTTTCCATTTGAATCTGGGCCATTTGATGCGCATACTTTTCATTTAAATAATTTTTATTTCATTTTTATTGCATTTTCTTGCACAATTAATTTAAAATACCAAAACATTTTCCAAAAATATTTCCTTTTGCATTCCTACTTTAAATATTTTTCTCATTCCAAAAATAATTTTTATTTTATTTTTTGCATTAAAAAAGCATTTTTAAAATATTTAAATGTTATTTTTAATTAATTAAATTATTTTAATTAATTAAAAATATATTTAGGTTTCTGAAAATCACAAAACAAATCATGATTCATCCCAATGCATTTAGAAACATTTTCAAATTCTTCACACAAATTTATTTTTAGGTTTGATCATAGTTTGCAAATTTTCTTTGAATTAAGGGTTATAAAAATCATATTTTTAAACCCTAACTTTAAAAAATCATTTCTGCCTAACAAAGAAGAGTTTGAATTTGATTCTTTTTGCATTGTGTTACATATTGCATGTAGTTTATAGGTCTTTTTCCTCATGAATTTATCTTGCATTTTAAAATTGATTTGCATTTTTCCCTTTGAACACCCCAAAAACCCTAGAAAACTTAGGAAAATCATAACTTTTGATAGGTTAGGCTTCTAACCTTCTCCTTTGGGGTGTGACCTAATATGGGATTAGGGTTTGTTTGAGCTTGATTGCAAATTTTTATCATGTCATTTGCTTATATTTTATCCATTTGCATCTCACATGTCCATGTAACCCTAATTTCTCATGTTCATTTGCATTCACCTTGCATATGCATCATTACATGAACTTTCCATGACATTTCATGCATTCATATGTCATCTTAGACATATTAGGACATGTTAGAACCTTGCTTGATCATTTATTAATTTATTTGCCATGATTAGCATTCATTTCATTTCATAAACTTTCATGTGTTTTTCAAACTTCAAAGCATGCTTCCTTTGCATCCCATCTTTGTATGATCAAACATATGCATTTTGTATGGCTTTGCATCATCTTACATGACATTTTCATTGCCTAAACACTTCTGAATTTGGTCATCTCATCTCATTTCACTTCATTTTTTTATGCTTTATACTTTATGCATTCATACTAACACTTTCAGGTTTGGTAAGTTATTTTGGGAGGTGAATTTGCCTTCACCTCTCAGTTCTTCTTATCTCTTTCATTTGGATTTTAATTTGTCTTTGAAGTGAATTTGATTCACTTATGTTCCATCCCTCTCACTTTCTTTCTATAGGTTACTTATCTTCTTCAATGAAGTAAGTAACTTATTCTTCTGCTTCATCCTCCTTTCATCTGCTTCTTCCATGGGTGGCTTCTTTGAAGATCTTTCTCAAGCCTTACAAACCATAGGAAAATCCAAGCATGATAATGATTAGGGTTGTAATTAGTCCCCCTTAGCTTTTTACCTTTGAGTCTCCTTGAGTATCTCTTCTCATATCAATAATTAGAGACTAAACTCTTAAAGTTTTAGGACTTTGGAATTAGGGTTATGCCTGCATCCTTCTCTTAGGATAGAGTGTATAAATTTAATCCTAAGTGTTAAACCTTTAATTTGTTTAAACCTATTAATCAATTCATTAATAATCACTAAGACTTTATCTTGTAACTTGGGCCTTACATTAGGGTTTTAACTCTTCCTTATGGTTAAGAGGGACTAACCCTAGTGTTTAATGGACAAGTCCCCCTCAAGTTGTCTTACAAACTTAAAATACACTTCTTAATCTCATCCTTTAATTAAAATCCATTTAATAAAGGCTTGTTATAATGAATTTAATCCCTAACCATGGATTAAGTTGAGGTATCTTCCTCAGCTTAAGTGTTCTCATCTATTATCCTTCTATTAGGATGGTGTAATGAGCACACTAATCTATGCTTAGAGATTAAACTCATTACTTAACACTAAACAAAAATCCAAAAACATCTAAATAATCACAAGTAAGTTAATGATCTTAATCCTACATCATCATGGTAATTAAGTTGAGATGCTTATCTCATACTTAAGAAGGCTCATTATCCCTAATCAAGGAGGATATAATGAGTTTACAAACCATTGATTTAGGCTTAAGCTCATAATCCTATGCAAAACACCAAAAACAATAACAAAACTGAAAATAGAAAAACAAACAATAATTGTCTCCTTCGGGATTCTTTTCTCATCACACTCATTCACAAACGAGAACTTGTTTCTTCCGTCTAATGCAAGATAGTTAGCACTCGAGCCAGACGAGTCATACACTTGAGCATAGATAAGCAAGCAGTTCACAGTCAATTTATTTTTATTCTCTTTGAGTCGAACTACGGTGTTCTGACTTCCTCATTGCACGAGAGGATACGTAGGCATAACTTAACTGTTATTGAACAAAAGTCTTTGTGTCTTCCCCCTCTTCCAGCATTATCTTTTAAGCCTCAGTTCCTATGCATTTCACTCCTTTTTGCACTGTGTAAACACCCTAAATTTTATCTCACTAAGTTCACACCATGGCTTGTGATCTTTTCATTTGCATTATCTCAATCATATCATCTCATATTGCATTTTTGCTTCACTGCATTGGTTCAAAGTCATCTGCATCTAGGGTTTGTGATCTGAGCAATCCATGAGCCATCTGAGCCACTCCAAAGGTCTTCAATCATCTCAATAGAGTCCATGTATGTTCAATCATCATATTTTATCCTCCAAAGATCAAAGAAGTCAAAGAATCAAAAGAACTGGCAAGGCATGGAAGCAGAGCCTGGATTTAACTGCACAGATGACCTAAAATTAGGGTTTTGGTTTCAGAGGCCATAACTCCAAAATTTTTGGTCATTCTTGTTTCTATTGGTCTCAATATGTTATAAGGATCATACATACCAATTTTGATAAAGAAATTCATTGTGGAAGTCATCTGATCACTGGGTAACTTCTTGAGCAAGTTAGAGCCAAATCAGGGCATCTGAGCCCCCCATCAATGGACCCAAAGTGGAGTTTTCATCAAATTGAAGTTATATGGTCTTTATTTGATCATTGAAGTGCTTAGAAGTTCATAAATTTGAAGAAAAGAGAGCAAAACCAAAAGTTGCCAAAAATGGAAATGACTTGTAATGTAAACTTTCCATTTTGGGAAAGTTTTTCAACCTCCTCTTTCTCAACCAAAAATGCTTCAAATGAAAAATTGTTGGTCATTAAAGTTGTAGATTGGATCATTCCCTTTTCAAAAAGTACAAGAACAAGGTCTAATTCATTTTGGAACTCAAGTTATGGCTTTCCAAAGTTGGCAAATATCACATAATTTCATGTTTCATGCCAAAGAGGGATTTTTGCAAAACCTCATGCCAAGCTATTTTTGTGACTTCAAATTGACTTCTACACATCATAACATCATAGTGCTTGGCTTAAAACTCAGAATTGACCAAATAATTTCACATTTTCATGACTTGCACATAAAGAAATCTCAAAAGGGCCAAAGGTTCATGAATTTGCAAAACCTCCCATAACTTTGTCACAACTTGCTGATTTGCCTCAAAGATATTTCCATGGCTATCCTTGAATCTTGTTGCACCAGACACCCCTTTATACTTAGCCTGAACCAGCCCATACCTCAAAGTACAACCAATGTTGACTTTTTGCATTTTGCACCATACCAATCAGCATAGCCCACACCAACTATTCTGACCTATCACAGCTTCACATACATGCTTTATGCAAGCCATTTCACACAAGAACTAAGCATAACCATTCAGCATTGCCATAGTTCACAAAAATCCCCTCCTTTGCATTTTGCTTCGAAACTCTCAACACACTCAACAAAACTTAAAACTTCTTCCACCATTCATCTTCAAATCAATCACTGATCATTTCCCACCCATCAAAACAGCCTGAAACCACCTCAAACCAAAATACGATTTTCACCACCTCTGAACTGAAACCTTCAAAACACTCCATACAAACTTGTTTCAAGCTTACCAGAAGCATCAAGGGGTTCATTGGAGTGGAAAAGCACAAGGAAGAAGGCCAGAAAGCCCAGAATTCGAAAGCTCAACCTCAGGTAACATGATGAACAATTTTTCCAGAACCTTGTTTTCTTGTTAAAATGTTGTTCTATGTGTTGCCCTGATCATGGGGATGTGTTTATTTTCGAAAAAGAGCTAGAAACAAGCATTTTATGTTGCTCTGAAACTTTTGCCCTAAACTTGTTCTTCTTCGATTCTCTTTGTGTGGGTGAAATAAATTGTTTATGTTGCTGGATTCTTGTTGTTTGATGTTAGAAGATGAGTTCTGGAGATTTTGGCACGTTTTTATGGCCTAGGGAGTGAGATAGAAATTTTTCAGGGGAGGTGTGGCCGGAGAAGATGACCGGAGGTCATTTCCGGCCACCTGAGAGTAATTAACTTAATTAATTATGGTTAGGGCAATTTTTAAATGTGAGCCGTTAGATGGATCTTTCCCGCGTGCATTGAATGGCCAGGATCAAGTCATTAATTTTTAATCAGGATTAATTAATATTTTAATTAGGTTTAGTGAGATTTAAATGTGGGTCGTCCAGATGCGCGCCAGGTCAACCCTCCCAAACCCAGTTTCAATCCCAACCATCCATCCTGTTTACTTTCCATTTATTTAATCTTATTTCACATTTTCTTTATTTATTTTGTACGAATTTTTAAAAATAGTAAAAAAATTCTAAATTTTTTTATCAAACCTTTTATTAATTTTCAGAAACCAAAAATATTTTTATTTTTATTTTTTGCATTAAAAAAGTATTTTTAAATCATTTAAATGTTTTATTTAATTTATTAATAAGAATTAATTAATTAAAAATACATTTAAGTATTTAAAAATCACCAAAAAAATCAGAGATCATTCTTAGACATTTAGAAACATTTACAAACTCACCATACAAATTTCTTTTTGGTTTTGATCATGCTTTGACATTTTTCATTGAATTAGGGTTCTTAAAATTGTTCATTTTTAACCCTAACTTAAAAAATTCATAACTTTTAAACCGTTGAGTTTGTGAATGATTCTTCTTTCATTGTTCTATGCATGGCTCCTAGTTTCTAAGAACATTTTTGTTTCATTTTTATCTTTCATTTTCAATTTGTTTGGCATTTTACCTTGAGGATCACCCTTAAAACCCTAGAAACTTAGGAAATTCATAACTTCCCTTAGGTTTAGCTTCTGACTTCCCCCTTTGGATGGTGACCTAGTATAGGTTTAGGGTTCCTTTGAATGAATTTTAAATTTTTTATCTTATGATTTGCTTCTGTTTTTGAGTTTTGCGTCTCATGTTGCATATAAACCCTAATTTCTCATCTTCACTTGCATTCATCTTGCATATGCTTGCATCCATGAACTTTCCATGGCATTTCTTGCATCCACATGACATATAAGACATCTTAGGACATATTAGAACCATGTTTGATCATTGCATCATCCATTTTCCATGTTATGCTTTCATTTCATTTCATGTGCATTCATGAACTTTCATGCCTCCTTTCATGCTTCATGTGCATCTTCATTGTTTGTATGATCATTTGCATCTCTTACCATGTCTTTGCATCATCTCTTAGAATCATTTGCATCATATATATGCTTCTGGTTTTGGTTTGCATCATTGCATTCATTTCATTTCATTTCATGTTCCTTTTGCTAACTTTTCAGGTGGTAAGTTATTTTGAGAAGTGAATTTTCCTTCACTTCTCACATTCTCTTCTCATCTCTCTTGCATTCATTGCTGAATTTTACTTTTGTATTAGAGTGAGCTTGCTCATTCATGTTCTTTCTTCACTTTCTTTCTTCAAGCAACTTATCTTCTTAAGTGAAGTAAGTTGACTTGCTTCTTGTGCTTCTCTTCCTTCCATCTTTGCTTCTTTCTTGGTGGTTCTTCTTGAAGATTTCTTGAAAGCTTCATAAACCCTAGGAATACCAAAGCATGATCACAATTAGGGTTTGATTAGTCCCCCATTAGTTTTAACTTTGTGTCATCTTTGTGTCTTCTCTTCTCACCTCTTAATCAGGGATTAAACCTTAAAGGTTTTAAGGCTTTGTGATTAAGGTTATGCCTGCATCTTTCTCTTAGGATGGAGTGTATAACTTTAATCCTAAGTGTTAAACCCTTAATGTGTTTAAATCCTTTAATCATTCCACTTTAATAATAACTGAGACATCAAACTTGTAACTTGGGCCTTGCATTAGGGTTCTAATTCTTCCTTAATTGGTTAAGAAGGACTAACCCTAGTGTTAATGGACAAGTCCCCCTCAAGTTGTCTTACAAACCATAAAATTCACTTCTTAATCTTACCATTAACTAAAATCCACTTCAATAAAGGCTTTGTTTTGTCATGAGGTTAATCCCTAATCATGGATTAAGTTGAGGAGCCTTCCTCAGCCTAAATGTTCTCATCTATTATCCTTCTATTAGGATGGTGTAATGGGCCCATTAAATCCTTGATTATGGCTTAAACTCATTACTTAACACTAAACAAAAACTCCAAAAAACATTTAAATAAATGCAAGTAGGTTAATGATCTTAATCCTACATCATCGTGATTAAGTGTGAGGTGCTTACTTCATACTTAAGGTTTTCTCATTACCCCTAATCAGAGGGAGGATGTGATGAGTTTACTAACCTTTGGTTCAGTCTTAAGCTCATTTTCTTATGACAAATTCCAAAAGCAATAAAAGATTGAAAACATCAAAAACAAACAATAATCGTCTCCTCCGGGATTCTTTTCTCACCTCATTCACTCACAAACGAGAACTTGCTTCTTCCGTCTAATGCAAGACAGTTTGCACCTGAGCCAGACAGGTCATACACTTGAGCATAGGCAAACAAGCAGTTCACAAGTCAATCCATCTTTCAGTCTCTTTGAGTCGAACTACGGTGTTCTGACTTCCTCATTGCACGAGAGGATACGTAGGCATAACTTAACTGTTATCGAACAAAAGTCTCTGTATATTCACCCTCTTCCAGCATTATTCTTTAAGCCTCATTCCTGAGCAATTCATTTCACATCTCTTTTGCACTGACACCTGTATATTCTTTTCCAGCTTTTGCACACAGATAGCACTGACACTACCCCTTTTAAACACAAACTTTCAAGCGTGGATCCCGTCGAGTACGGCGGAAAATCTTGGTGCTAATACCTTCGCAGGTTGTAACCAACACCCTTTCTCAGTTTCTATGGTTTGCGACCGTCTTATCCATTTCTTTCCTAGGTTTATGCAACATTACCTTTCCTTCGGGATAAAAATGTCTAGCTGGCGACTCTTTTCAGTTCATCTTCATGTTCTCCTTTCACCGACCGTTCGCGTATGTACCCCTTCTGACCAGGTGTCATTTGGTGGGAGCGACACACTGACACTTGTATTTTCTTTTCCAGCTTTTGCACACAGATATCACATACACTACCCCTATAAACACAATCTTTTAAGCATGGATCCCGTCGAGTACGACGGACAATTTGGGTGCTAATACCTTCCCAGGTTGTAACTAACCCCCTTTCTCAGTTTCTCTGGTTCGCAACCGTCTTATCCATAATTTTCTAGGTTTATGAAGCATTACCTTTTCTTCAGGATAAAAATGCGTAGCTGGCGACTCTATTCATATTCACTTCACTTCTCTTTTCGCCGACCGTTCGTGTCCGTACCCTGGGACCCTAGTGTCTTTTCGGGGGAGCTACAATGACTGCCAACAGGCCTTTGACCGAATCAAGAAATACTTTCTATAACCTCTGATTCTCATGCCTCCAGTGCCAGGGAGACCATTAATCATGTACCTCACCGTACTCGAAGGATCAATGGGATGTGTGTTGGGTCAGCAGGGCGAGTCTGGTCGAAAAGAACATGCCATTTATTACCTTAGCAAAAAGTTTACCGATTGTGTGACATGCTACTCGCTACTCGAGAAAACTTGTTAAGCTTTGGCATGGTTGCTCGCTGACTAAGACAGTACATGTTGACTCACACCACTTTCCTAATTTCCAAGATGGACCCTATAAAGTATATCTTCGAGAAGCCGACTCTAACTGGAAGGGTAGCTCGATGGCATATGATTCTAATAGAGTATGAATACCTGGCTCAACAGCCGATCAATGATTATCAGCCCATGAAATTCGAGTTTCCGGATGAGGACATCATGTTCCTCAAGTTGAAAGACTGTGAAGAACCACATCCGGAGGAGGGGCCAGACCCCGACTCCAAATGGAAATTGATGTTTGACGGAGCTGTGAACGTAAATGGAAGCGGAGTAGGTGTGTTGCACCCCAAAAGTTTCTCTACCCTAGTCAAGGAAATGTGTCCTAAGGATCCTCTCAAGGTTCACAAGGTATCCCAAGAGGTTCACAAGGTTCACAATTAGTCAGAAAGTTTGGAAATTCCCTCAGACAAAGCCTCCTCTTAAGCAATGCACCCTAAACTAGGGTTTTGAATTTCATCAGGCTAAATGGACTTTCACGGCTTCAAGTGAGCTTCATATCATCCTATATGTCTTCAAGAATCCCTATTTCAAGTTTCAAGGCTTTCCCAAAAGGTTTGCTCAGTCAGATGATCAGATAGGCTAAAATCAGTCAAAGTAGTTAAAAAGTCAAACTGAGGTGAACTGTGGTCAAACCAAAGTCAAACTTCATGATTTTTTGCCAACATCAAGTATATGAAGTAAAATTAATCATTTGATCAAGGGTTGATCATGATTCATCAAGGAGATTTCAGATCATCAAGAATCAGGAGTTTCTAAATTAGGGTTTTCACAGGAAAAGTCAACTGAACTTTGATCAGCCATAATTTTCACATGCTTCATCAAAAATTTCCCATCCAAATCTCATTTTGAAGGAAATTTAATTCTCTACAACTTTGTGTCTCACAAGCCAAGCCCAAAAATGCTTCATTTGGAAGGTATGAGCTAAGACATTATAGGTCATTTTAAAAGTCAACAAAAAGTCCACATCTTCCAAAGGGCATAATTTGAAAATGGTAAAGGATATGGACTTGAGACCAAAGAGGTTGGTTAGAGGACTCTCTAAGCTTTCCAAAATATCCAAGAATACCTTCATAGCCTTAAAATTGAGGGATTTGTGTCTTTGCAAAGTTGGGAAATTTTTGAGAGGATTATTGAGCAAATAGGGTCTTAAAACCAATTCTTTCCACATGGGCTTGCAATTTTGTGATCCAATATTTACCATGACATCATGCACGACCCAATTCTCATTTATTAAGATTTTTATAATTTATTTTATATTTATTTTGATTTTATTCATTAAAATTCAATTTAAATCAAAATAAATATGAAAATTCAATATTTAAAAGTGATTCTTCTTCTAGAAACTCTTAAAGACCATTTAAATTGATTTGATGCTATCCAAATTCGTGCTAAGGCATTATGGCATGAAAATATTTGATTTTTTGACTAATTTGGCAAGAAGATTTCTTCACATTCAAGTCATCCAAAAGCCCACAAAAGTTATATGTTTTTTGACCTAATCTGACTCTACTACATAAGCATAACATGACCAATACACAAGGGGACGAAAATTGGCACAAAAGAGGCATTGTTCAAACTCAATTTTTTTCTAAGAAATTTCAAATTCGGTTTACTACTTGGAGATCATATCCAGTTGTTTTGAAGGTTCAAACATGTTCTTTGAACATCATTGATGCAATCCAAACCATTCATTGCATTCAAAACATCTTGAATTGCTTAAACCGAATTCGTTTCTTTTTAATTTTCTTAATTTTCGATTTCAAATATTCATGCATTATAAACGTGATCTGATCTTATATTATGGTTTGTTTGGATGTTTAGAGTGTTTCTGGACCATTTGATTGAAGCTTACGTGCATAAACAAGGAGGTGCCATTGTTAGGGTTTCGACTATGGTTTAATTATTATTATATTATTATATTATTATTATTATATTATTATATTATTAATTAATTAATCAACTATTTAAGTAACCCTAATTTGAACTTAAGGCTATTATATCATAAAATATTTTTGTAAATAAATATTAATTACTTTTTTTAATTACTTTTATTATAGTATTAATTTTTGTTATATAATTTGTAAATAAATATTTAAAACCTTAATTACTTGAAAAACTCCAATTACTTGCTAAAACCCTAATTTTTTTCATTAATCTTAAAATCTAACCTAATTTTTTTCTAAACCCTAATTAAATTATTTAATCTTAATTTTTATTATTATTAAAATTTATGTTCTTAATTAATTCTTAAAAACTTTTCTAACATTAATTTTTCTTGCTAATTTCTTATTTCTTTTATTTTATTATTCTAACATTTATTCTTATCTTTTTATTATTACTAACATTTAAATTATTGCTTATTTATCATTATTATTATTTCTCGATTATATTGTAATTGTCCCAAAGCCTTGTAATATTTTTAGGTTTATATTGTTGCTTTATTTTTATTATAAATATATTTATTGTATGGTTAGTAATCTAGGGTGTGAATAACATGTGTGTAAATAAATTAACTTAGAATAATTAATTTAAAAAGATTTTGAATATAAACACGCACATACGTAAGTCGATCTTTGATCGCCATCTTGCACTTCCTAGGGTTGCCTCTCAGTTGCCTATCTCAAAAGGTCAAGTAGGGTGTCTTAAGCAAAGTCCCTTCACAAATATCATCAAGTCCCTTCAGTTTATAAGATCAAGTCCCTTCGAGGTTGCCTACGATAAATGATCTTGTCCCTTCGAGTAAAAGATGATAAGTCCCTACGAATTGCTAAAGACACCTTATAGTTGCCTATATCCAGATGTCCCTACACATGTCCCTTATACATCCAAGGTAATGACTACCTATTCCTTAATAATAGGGATAGTCTTACCATTTAAAGAACATAAGAACAGTAAAGACTTAATATAGGGTAGGTTTCTCTTAATTACTTGCTCACATTTCAAAATACTTTTTACACCACACTTTTCAAAGAAATTTTCAACAAACAAGGCTTTGTATACATCCATATGAGGATCATTACAAAGTACTTAGAAAGTTTTTAATCACACACTACACTCTTGCGAAAAAACAAAGTGAGCTAAGTAACTAAGAGCCCATGGATAACCATGGATATAAAGGGTGCTAACACCTTCCCTTTATATAACCTACCCCCCAAACTCAATCTTTTTAAGGTCTTTCCTGTTCTTTTATGTCCTTTCCTTTTGGATAAAATAAAAGTCGGTGGCGACTCTTGCTATCCGCAACATTTATAGAAAGTCAGTTCTCCCACCGTGTTACAGAACTGGCGACTCTGCTGGGGATAATATTAAAGAGGGGTACCCTTAGGAATTAGATCACTTTAAATTGTTTGTTTTGTTTGCTTTATATTTATCTGTTGGGCTTTATGTGTGAAAGATCCTAACCCGGATCTAGTGTACCTTAGGTAAATGGCAATAAACCAAGGAAACTGTACGGCGTATATCGATATGGTTGATCCGATGGCCATAGTTAGTGTGACTTCTTGGTGGGTGCTTATGTTCCTTAAGTAAGTTAAGGATAATATGAGGCTGCCATATGTTGTCAATACACTAACTGACTTTTAGAACCCTAGTCATCCCATCTTGGCCTTTAGAAAGTAGTGAGATAACCGGCTTTGGTAAAGACTGATGTTGGTTGATACTCGATGCTACACTCATTGAGATCCTAAACTTGGAGGGTTTTGGTTGGCAAGTAAGTTGCCTACTGAACAACCACCCTTGGGAAGGATCAATGATATTGAGATCCCTTAGAACCCGGTTACTTTTGTAGGATAGGATGAACTAACTCAACTTCAGGGGAGGGTACTTACCTTTAAACCTCATGCAAGCCTCTAAACCTAGGGCTATAGTGTGACTTGTTTGTGGGTGCCACATGTTTGTGATTGAATATAACATCATAACATCATGACATCATAAGCATGGAATTTTCACTAACCATTTCAAGGACCAAAGGATTTGTCTTTGTTCTTTGTTGCAGGTCATGGCTTCTGTTCGTAGGAATACTATCCGAATCAACTTTGTAGGGATACCTTCTAAGCTTAAAGAATTGGTCTCTCAAGTTTCTGAAAACTCCCAATTCATCAAGAAGCGTGGTCACCTACTTGACTTGGTTATCTCAGGATATGATGAAGACGTGATGAGTGTCCTATTTCAGTTTTTTGACTCTAAACATCACTATTTCGCATTCCCCGATTATCAGCTGGTTCCTACAATGGAGGAGTTCTCTAAACTACTAGGTATACCTATCCTTGATCAAAGACTTTTCACAAGCTTGGAAAAAGAGCCTAAACCTGAAGTCATTGCTGCAGCCTTACATCTGAAGAAATCATACATTGTCCTAGAAACGAGAAGCGGAGTTAAGGGTATTCTTGCTAAGGTATTGATGGAGAAAGCTTAGATATTCCTGAAGGCTATGCGTTATGATGCTTTTCAGGAGATCTTGGCCTTACTAATATATGGCCTAGTGTTGTTCCCTAATCCAGACCAGTTCATAGACGTACACGCCATCAACATATTTCTGACTCCCAATCCAGTGCCTACATTACTTGGAGACATCTTACACTCTCTCCATACCCGTACTACGAAGGCACGAGGAACTCTGATGTGCTGCATACCTCTATTGTTTAGGTGGTTTATTTCTCACCTTCCTCGATCAGTGATGAAGAATGAACAAGGGTTCAGGTGGTCTAAAAGAATCATGTCACTTTCTCATTCAGATATTCATTGGTGCTCTCGATCTATGGAGAGGGTTACTATCATTGACCGTTGTGGGGAGTTCCCTAATGTGCCACTTCTAGGCATAAGAGGGGGAATTAACTACAATCCTTCTTTAGCACTACGGCAGTTTGGTTATGCTCGGAGTAATGGTCCTCATGACATGCTTATTCAGGGTATTATGTTCGACTACGACAACGATCTACAGGGTTACCGTCAAAGGTTTATACGAGCTTGTAACAATGTGAATAGGATTGATAGCAACACTTTGGAATCAAAGTACACTATTCCTAAGGAACCTTATCTCAGATGGGTACGAGCACGTGCTCAGACTCTTATGATGCCATACCCTGCTATCCTGCCAGTTACCATGGAGCCTGTTGCTGAAGGAGATACTCCTTATATCATTCTTCACCCAGAAATGCCCACTGACATAGAGGAATTGCAGAGGTCCTGGATCCAGTTGAAGGAGCAAAGGGATACTTTTGAGACTCACTTCAAAGCTAGTCAAGAGAGAATCCTGGAGCTGACAAAACAACTTCACAAGGAGCGGAATCTCAACTCACACCTCAACACAAAGAGGAAACGTCCATGGGAGACTTAAAACCCCATCTTTGTATTCATTTCATTTTTGATTGTAAGCCCAAGGGACAAACAAGTTTATTGATTACTAATAAAAGTTTACTTTCTGGTTGTTTAAACAAATTTAAATCCTGCGGTCCTTGAAAACATTGCATGTGCATTTACATACCATATCATTGCATCACAGGTTTCTTATGAACATGTATCTTATCTTTTCGCTGTTTATTTCAGCAGAAATGGCTCTCGAACAATCTGTCAAAGATCTTCAAGCTCAGAATGCTCAGTTTCAAGAAGTGATTCTGAATTTGTCCAAGGGGCAAGAAGAGTTGAAAGCACTCCTCTCTAAGGACATGAAGAAGAAGAATCCTGAGGACAACAAGGATGATCAGCTGAAACAACTACAAGCTTAGATGGTAGAGATGAGGATGCAGATGAATGGCCAGATGGCTCTTATCCAGAGTTTGGCCCAGGGGCAAGAAGAGCTGAGAAGCTTTGTCAATGAGCTTCGACATAACGGAGTTGGGAATCTAATCATCAGTCAACCTTCGTTGAAACAAGCCGACTTGGCTGAAAGGAAAGAGACAGGCTACCACTGATTGTTCTTTAATGGAAGAAAGAAGGCCTTGTAAGGTTAATCCACTTCTATACAAGGAATGTAGTAGACAGTTCATTCGGTTCAGCACACCAATGTCACAAGTTTTGCAATGCCTGTTGGAGATGAAGTTGATTTCCTTGGAAAATTCTCCTAAAAATCCTAATACCTCCTCTCCTCGCTATAATCCCAAGGCAAGGTGTATGTATCACTCCGACTGTCCTGGTCATGACACTAATAACTGTTGTGAATTGAAGAATAAGATTCAAGACCTGATTGACGAAGGAATACTCGAGGTTACGCCAGAAGGCCAGGTTGAGTTCTTCTATCGTCCATCAAGCATCAAAGTTTCCAGATAACTGGAGTGACGAGTTTAGAGGAAGAGGCTCTGAGAACATTTGAATTTTCATTTGTAATTTATTTGGTTTGTTTAAACACTTACTATTATGTCAAACTTTTGTTTTCATTAATGCATTGCATATGTTTGTCTTTAATTAATCCATTTGTTTCACTATATTTAAAACTATGCTTCTTATTTCTATCTTGTGATATTTAACTCCTGATAAAGCTATAAGCCTGTAGAGGGAGGATGACGAAAAAATACCATAATCTTATGCAATATGCTTTTGAACAGACTATGCTGACGATGTACAGGCATTGTTTCAATTCCTAAACAATGGAGATATAAGGAAGTTAATCCCTAGTCAACCCTTTTGAGCCTATGAAGTAGGAGTTTTTATTCTCGCACAAATTAAAACCCTTATTCATAACCTGGGGCAGGGTAGTTACTCAGTTAACTCAAATATGCCAATTATTTGTGTTGTACACAACTAATGATGGTTCTCTGTAATCATTAAACCTGACAGTCAATATCCAGCAAAAGAAAAGCTCACTAAGTTAAAACCTATGAAGGAGACTTAGTAAAACATCAAGACATCCCGCTGACTGTAACCTTGAAACAAACAGTTCAGGCAAAAAGAAGGGATAACAAAGTCAGAAGAAAAAAGGAGGTCACTATAAATCCTCAACAAAGAAAGATGACTGAATGTTCAAATAAATTTTTGGTTTCTGAACCATCACAAATGTCAGTGTTACAATACCAAACTTCTTTGGAACTTCAATGCATAAGTTAACTGAACATAGGAATGAAGAACATCATGGAGATTGGGTTGGGTACAAATAAAATTTGAGCCTTTATCCTTTGTTTCTTAAACCATGAACCAGGCCAGGTTATAACCCTTTAAAAGTCCTAACTGAAGCATGGTTAGTTTGAAAGCATATTGCCACAAAATGGTATCTTGACTCCTTTAGGGCTTATTATAAAACTTGAGTTAATATCACAGTTTTCATAAAAATTGTTTTTCTAAAAAAAAACTCTTTTTCAAAACTTCAAGACAGACATAAGCATTGCATTTTTGAATATATTTGTTTGCATATACCTGAGTGTTTGACAAACAGAGAAACTTACAGGATGAATGTTCAATGAACATGTAAACACCCCAAATTTTCCCTCATTCATTCACACCATGGCCTGTGATCTTTTAATTTGCATAAGTTCAATCATATCACATCATATTGCATTTTTGCTTCACTGCATTGATTCAAGGTCATTTGCATCTAGGGTTTGTGACCTGAGCAATCCCTGAGCTATCTGAGCCACTCCAAAGGTATTCAATCATCTCAAGAGGGTCCATGTATGTTCAAACATCATATTATATCCTCACAAGGTCAAGGAAGTTGAAAAATCACAAGAATTGGGAAAGGCATGGAAGCAGAGCCAGGCTTAACTGCACAAATGACCTAAAATTAGGGTTTTGGTTTCAGAGGCCACAACTCCAAATTTTTTGGTCATTCTTGATTCTATTGGTCTCTATATGTTGTGAGGATCATGCATATCAATTTTCGTGAATAAATTCAATGGGGAAGGCATCTGATCAATGGATGACTTCTTGTGCAAGTCAGTGCAAAATCAGGGCATCTGAGGCCCCCAATCACCCAACCAAAGAGGTTTCTCCATCATTTTGAATGTGTATGATCTTTATTTGATCTTAGAATATGTTAGAAGTTCACAAAATTGAAGAATTTCAAGCCATTTGCAAAGTTGCCTTTTTGGGAAAGTGACTTGTAATGCAAACTTGCCATTTTGGGAAAGTTTTTAAACCTCCTCTTTTTGATTCAAAAATGATTCAAATGAAAAATCTTTGGTCATGAAAGTTGTAGATTGGATCCTCCCATTTTCAAAAAGTACAAGAACTTGATCTAATTCATTTTTGATCAAAAGTTATGGCCTTGAAAAGTTGGACAAAATCACTAAATTTTCACTTTTACACCAAAGAGGGAAACTTGCAAAGTCACATGCCAAGCATTTCTATGACTTCAAAATGACTTCTAAGCATTACATAAACATAACACATGACCTAAAATTCAGATTGGCCCAAAGAATCACTCATTTTCATGCCTTGATCATTAAGAAATCCAAAAGGGGCCAAAACTCCATGAATTTGCAAAATGACCCAAAGCTTCTCATCCACTTGTGCCAGCTGCCAAAAATGAATTCCATGGACCTCCTTGAAACAAGCTGATTCGAACCATGCCCTTGTACCATGACTGAACCAGCCCATACCTTCACTTACACAAATGTTGACTTTATGCAACTTGAGCCATACCAATCAAACTGAGCCACACCAACTACTCTGACCAATCACAGCTTCACATACATGCCTCAAGGATCACATTTCACACAATCTTGGAGCCTGAAACCAGAGCATCACCATAGTTCACAAAAACCTCCCTCTTTGCATTTTCATTCGAATCTCAACACATAAGCCTCAAACCTAAAAACAAACTTCACAGAACAACTCACCTTGATCCACTAATCATTTCCCAACCATCACTTTGCCCTAAAAAGCCCAGAATCAAAAACACGATTTCCACACTCCATGAACTGAGTTTCTTCCATTTCCATTTTTGGACCATACAAACTCCAACCAAGCATCACAAACATTTGGAGAGGATCATTGGAGCTTGTTTGAAGCAAAGGGATGGCCAGAAAGCACCATTTTCGAAAGCTTCAGTTCAGGTATCATCAAGAAAATTTATTCCAAAAACGTGTTTTTAAGTTACTAATTGGTTCTCCATGATTCACTGATGATTCTGATGTGTCTAGTTTTGAAAATGGTTGGATATTAAGCATGTATTGAATCTCTGAATTTTTTTGCGTTTTTTCCGTTTTGCTTTGATTCTGGTTCTTGAGTGAAAATAAATGAGTTTTAGGGCTGGATTCATGTTTAGGGTTGTTAGATGTTTGATTCTGGAGAGTTAGAGAGCTTAAGATTGCATTTTGAGTGAGATTGAAGGTTTGGTTGGCCGGAGAAGATGACCGGAACACTGTTCCGGTCATCTAAAAGTAATTAGGGTTCATGATTAGGGTTTAATCATAATTAGTGAAATTTGAATTCCAGCCGTCCATTAGCGCGCGTAGTCAACTCCCGTCCCCCTAGGTTTGAATCTGGGCCTTTAGATCAGCTGACTTTCTCATTTTCTCTTTAATTTCATTTTTATTTCATTTGTTTTGTATTTAATTTCCACGAATTTTTAAAAATAGTAAAATAAATTGAAAAATTCTGAAAATTTTTTATCAAATCTTTTATTAATTTTCAGAACCCAAAAATATTTTTATTTTTATTTTTTGCATTAAAAATTATTTTTAAATCATTTAAATGTTTATTTTTAATTAGTTAATGGAAATTAATTAATTAAAAATGCATTTAGGTATTTAAAAATCAAAAAAAAATTCACATTGCACTTTGACATATTTAGAAACATTATCAAACTCTACAAACAAATTTCTTTTTGGTTCTTGATGTATTTTGACATTTTTCATTGGAATAAAAGTTATTAAAAGGCAATATTTTGGTCCTAACTTAGAGAAATTCATTTTGCCTAACCATGAAGAGTTTGATGATGGTTCTTCTTGCATTGCATCCTTCATATCATGTAGTTTCTAGGGTAAAATTGATTTGAATTTATCCTTCATTTTCAAATTGATGTGCATTTTTCCTCTTGAAGTGACTTAGAACCCTAGTTAACTTGAGAAAATCATAATTTCCATTAGGTTAAGACTTAGGTCCCCTCCTTTGGGCAGTGAACTTGTGTAGGGTTAGGGTTCCTTTGATCCTATTTTCAATTTTTTATCATGTCATTTGCTTCTGATTTTGAATTTTGCATTGCATATTGTATGTAAACCCTAATTCTTGCCTTCATTTGCATCCATCTGTCATATGCTTGCATTCAAGAACTTGCCATGACATTTTATGCATCAACATGACATATAAGACATCTTAGGACATATTAGATTCATGTTTGATCATTGCATCATCCATTTACCATGTTATATATTCATTCCATTTCATAAACTTTCATGAACTTTTATGGTTCAAAGCATGCTTCATTTGCATCCTCATCCTTGTATGATCATCCACAACTCTTGACATGTATTTGCATCATCTCATAGCATCATTGACATCATGTTCATACTTCTGGTTTTGACTTTCATCTTTGCATTCATTTCATTTTCATTTCATTTCATTTCCTTTGCTAACTTTTCAGGTGGTAAGTTGCTTTGAGAAGTGAATTTGCCTTCACTTCTCACAATCTCTTATCATTTCTTTTATACCTTCTTTGCTGCATTTTGTATGTGTATTAGAGTGAGCTTGCTCATTCATGCCTCCTTCTCACTTTCTTTCTTCAAGCAACTTGTCTTCTTAAGTGAAGCAAGTTGTTTTGCTTTTCTCTGCTTCTTCCTCCTTTCATCTGCTTCTTCCTTGGTGGCTTTTCTCCTGAAGATCTCTTGTAAGCCTCATAAACCCTAGGAATACCTAAGCATGATAACAATTAGGGTTTGATTAGTCCCCTATTAGTTTTACCTTTGTGTCTCTTTGAGTCTTCTTTTCTCACCTCATAACCAATGACTAAACCTTAAAGGTTTTAAGACTTTGTGATTAAGCTTCTGCCTGCATCCTTCTATTAGGATGGAGTGTATAACTTTAATCCTAAGTGTTAAACCCTTAATGTGTTTAAACCCTTTAATCAATCCACACTAATAATCACTAAGACATCAAGCTTGTAACTTGGGCCTTGCATTAGGGTTCTAATTCTTCCTTAATTGGTTAAGAAGGACTAACCCTAGTGTTAATGGACAAGTCCCCCTCAAGTTGTCTTACAAACCATAAAATCCACTTCTTAATCTTACCATTAACTAAAATCCATTTAATAAAGGCTTTGTTTTGTCATGAGGTTAATCCCTAATCATGGATTAAGTTGAGAAGCCTTTCTCAGCTTAAATGTTCTCATCTATCATCCTTCTATTAGGATGGTGTAATGAGTCCATTAAATCCGTGATTATGGCTTAAACTCATTACTTAACACTAAACAAAAAAACCAAAATATCTAAATAAATTCAAGTGGGTTAATGATCTTAACCCTACATCATGGTGATTAAGTGTGAGGTGTTTACTTCATACTTAAGGTATTCTCATTACCCCTAATCAGAGGGAAGATGTGATGAGTTTACTAACCCCTTGGTTCAGGCTTAAGCTCATTTTCCTATGACAAACACAAAAATCAATAAAAGATTGAAAACACAAAAACAAACAATAATCGTCTCCTTCGGGATTCTTTTCTCATCTCATTCACTCATAAACGAGAACTCGCTTCTTCCGTCTAATGCAAGACAGTTAGCACCTGATCCAGACAGGTCACAATACTTGAGCATAGACAAGCAAGCAGTTCATCAGTCAATTTATCTTTCAGTCTCTTTGAGTCGAACTACGGTGTTCTGACTTCCTCATTGCACGAGAGGATACGTAGGCATAACTTAACAGTTATCGAACAAAAGTCTTTCTATATTCCCCCTCCTTCCAGCATTATTCTTTAAGCCTTATAGTCTTGAGCTTCATATCCTTTTCTCACAACTGACACTTCATATATTTCACTTCACTTTCTTCCAGCACTGACACTTGCATTCTTTCTAGCTTTGATACACAGATAGCACTGACACAACCCCTTTAAGCACAAAACTTTCAAGCGTGGATCCCGTCGAGTACGGCGGACAATCTGGGTGCTAAAACCTTCCCAGGTTGTAACCAACCCCCTTTCTCAGTTTCTCTGGTTCGCGAACGTCTTATCCATTCTTTCCTAGGTCTATGCAGCATTACCTTTCCTTCGGGATAAAAATGCCTAGCTGGCGACTCTTTTCTTTCTGAGTTCACCCTAGTGTGTTCTCACCTCATCCCTCTCGCTGACCGTTCACGTCTGTACCCCTTCTGACCAGGTGTCATTTTGGTGGGAGCGACAGCTTGGCGACTCTGCTGGGGACCCTTATACTGCAACCAGGGCTTCTGGTTCTTTTTGTGGGTTCCTCCTAGTGCTTGTTTGATTTGTGTTTACTGGGGTGTTATGTGTTATTTGTGTTCATTTATTTGCTTTATTTACTGCTTTATGTACAGCTTTATTTATTGCTTTCCTTTACAGTTTTATATATCATACTGTCATTATCATTGCTGGATCTGGCTTCTGTTTTGGTGGGTGGGGGTTCCATTGAGAGTTTAAGTTCCTATACCTGGGACCTGAGTGACACCTAGGCTAGAGTGGTTCATGTTCTTTCCCATTCCATTTCGGTCTGGTGCGGGAATATGAAACACGGTTAAGATGTGGGTTTCTCCTTCAGAACTCTGTGCTACAGATTTCCTGTAGTGCTAGGGCTATCTGGGAAGCCTGCTAAGTCTGGATGACCTTTATTATGACCTTCAGAAACTGAGGTGAATTAGAGGAGGATCTTTTATGGTTATTGTAAACATTGTACCTCCGGGTTAGAAGTGTTTACACTTCTCATAACTGATCCAAGTCTGAGGATCCTTGTTTTAGAACATTACCTGTGAGGGGGTTGGGCTGTTTACAGGTTTGCAGGTACCATTGGCCACATCATACCCTGTTACTTGTTTTGTTTAAGAGTACCTCATTTTGGACAGTTCTGTAAACACCCCAAATTTTCCCTCACCCATTCACACCATGGCTTGTGATCATTTCATATGCATAAACTCAATCATATCATCTCATATCACATTTTTGCTTCACTGCATTGGTTCAAAGTCATCTGCATCTAGGGTTTGTGATCTGAGCAATCCAAGAGCCTCTTGAGCCACTCCAAAGGTCAACAATCACTTCAAGACGCCCATGTGTGTTCAAGCACCATATTATATCCCCTCAAAGTCAAGAATGTCAAAGAATCACAAGAACTGAGATTGGTATGGAAGCAGAGTCAGGCTTGACTGCACAGATGACCTAAAATTAGGGTTTTGGTTTCAGAGGCCATAACTCCAAATTTTTGGTCATTCTTGTTTCTATTGGTCTCTATATGGTATAGGGAGTATGAATATCAATTTTCATGAAGAAATTCCTTGGGGAAGTCATCTGATCAAGAGTTGACTTTTCAAGCAAATCAGTGCAAAATCAGGGCATCTGAGGCTCCCAATGACCCAACCAAAGGGCATTCTTCATCATTTTGATTGCATATGGTCTTTATTTGATCATGGAAGATGTTGGAGGCTTGCAAAATTCAAGAATTTCAAGTTTTTGCAAAGTTGACTTTTTGGGCAAGTTTGACTTTTAATGAATTTGTCATTTTAGGCAACTTTTCAACCCTTACTTTTTGATTCAAAAAAGCTTCAAATGGGAAAAATTTGGTCATGAAAGTTGTAGAATAGATCATTCCCTTTTCAAAAAGTACAAGAACATGACCTAATTCATTTTGGATCAAAAGTTATGGTTTGTCTTAGTTGGCAAAAATCACTAAATTTCAAGTCATACACCAAGGAGGCAAAGTTGCAAATTCACTTCTCAAGGCCAATTAAGTCCTCAAATGCACTTCTAATTCACATAACATGATCACACAACATTCAAAGTTCAGAATGCACCCAAGGAATCACATGTTTCATGGCCCATGGATCAAGTTCCTTTCATAAGAACCAAAGGCAAGGCAAGTTGCAAAACTCATGATGGCTTCCCATCCACTTGCTGGCTAGTATGCTGAACCCTCCTAGGCCTTTCCCCTCATCATGCTGCGCAGCACACCCTCCCTGTACTAGGCTAGCAAGTGACCCATGCTTCTCTTACACAAAGTTGACATTTTTGCAAAAGCACCCATACCAATCAAAAAAGCACATGTCATGTCATCTGACCAATAGCATTTGTTTATACAAAGAAAAGGCAAGCCAAACACAACAAGAAGCAAGCCTGAAACCAGCCACACCACAACATTCTCATTTTCACCCTCTAGAGCAAAAGCATTCGAAACTCATCATACATGCCATAAACTCATAAACAAACTTCACAAACCTTCTCACCATGCTTCACTGAACACAAACCAACCTTCAAAACAGCCTGAAAGCCATTGAATCAAAAACACGATCACCACACCACCTTGAACAGAATCTCTGCAAACTATCAAACCAGCCCAAATAAATTTGTTCCAAGCCTTTCAGAAGCACAAGGGAGATCACAGGAGTGGTTTTGCACAAGAGAGGAGGTCAGAAAGTTCCAGACTGAAAAGCTTCAAACTCAGGTAGCTTCATGAACTTTTTTTCCAGAAATGGATTTTTAAGTTCCTAAGTTGTTCTTCATGATTCACTGATCACTCTGATGTTCTTGGTTTTGAAAATGGTTGAGAAATAAGCATTTAATCATACTCTGAAACTTTTCTGACCTAAAAATGTTTGCTTTCGATTCATGTGATTGATGAAAGATAAATGAGTTTTGAGTTAGGTTTTTGATTCATGGGGGTGTGGGGATGCTTTCTGGGTTCTTAGTTTTCGTTTTAGTGAGGTTTTGAGGATTTTAGGGATTTTCAGGTGGGATTCCCACCGGAGAAGACGACCGGAGGTCTTCTCCGGCCACCTGAAAAAGATTAGGGTTAATCCCTGTAATTAATTGAGGTTTGAATGTTGTGCGTTGGATGCGTTGACTGGGGAAGACTGGCGCGTGTTTGGACGGCTGAGATTGGTCATTAGAAACCCTAATCTTTAGTTAACTTAATTAATTCATTTTAATTAATTTAAATCAGAAATTAGGCTAGTTTGAATGTGGACCTTAGGATTGCGCGCGCAGTCAACAATCCCTTCCCCAGAATCCATCCTGGCCTTCCATTGTGTTTACTTTTCTTTTTCTTTATTTTTAATTCATTTGTTTTATATTTATTTTGTACATTTATTTAAAAATAGCAAAACCATTTTAAAAATTCTGAAATTTTTTGTATAAACTTTTATTAATTTTCAAAAACCAAAAATATTTTTATTTTTATTTTTAGCATTAAAAAATATTTTTAAATCATTTAAAAGTTTATTTTTAATTAATTAATGAGAATTAATTAATTAAAAATACTTTTAGGTATTTAAAAATCACCAAAAAATTCATGAAACATTTAAAACCATTTAGAAACATTGTCCAACCCTCAAACCAAATTTCTTTTTTGATCTTGATTCATTTTGAGAATTTTTCATGGAATTAAAATCATTTTTAGGCATTATTTTGATCCAAACTTCCAAATATCAGTTTCTCTGGTTCGCGATCGTCTTATCCATTCTTTCCTAGGCCTATGCATCATTACCTTTCCTTCGGGATAAAACTGCCTAGCTGGTGACTCTTTTCTTTCTGAGTTCACCCTAGTGTGTTCTCACCTCATCCCTCTCGCCGACCGTTCGCGTCTGTACCCTTTCTGACCAGGTGTCATTTTGGTGGGAGCGACAGAACCAAAGTCTTTCCGATAAACAAAGTTGCTTCCTGGATCAAAGTCCATGTATACAAAGGGGAATAGTCATTATTTCCCAATCAAGGGGGCATGCCATGATACTGCCTAACTCATTTGGGGAAATCAGGTCAAGATTCAACTATGTTTAAGTAGCCAGGGGCAGATATCCTCATCTATCTGAATTACCAAGGATAAAATTACAAAGTTCATGATGTCAGGGGCATATTATTGTGGGGCATTCTGCTTATTTCTCTTGAGGTAACTACATTCAGATACTTCCATTATGGGGCAATTCATCTTCGACCAAGGGGTAATGCTCTCTTTTCAAATCTAATACCTGGAGCGTATATGGTCCATCACAATTTGAAGACACGTTCCTCTCATTGTATTACTTTGATATTGGATTCTCAGCAGAAGCCATTATGGAAATTAATTGTCTACACCAGTAGTATCAGATGGTGTCAGTATCATGTCTTCAGATCCAGCTATGAGGATTTCTGGGAAGGTATTCAGGAAAGTTAAGAGTCTCAGGAGCTCTAAATCCATATGGTTATACACTCTCAAAGTTGAAACGATTTTATTTTCGAGTTCAGCTTTACTTTTCCCTCTTTATTCAGGATTACTTTTCCTCTTTTACTAAAGCGAAAAACATTTGTTGGTTATGTTTGAATGTATATATGCTTTTGAATATGATTGATGTTTACCAGAAATGCATAAAATATAATAAAATCATTTACTAAGAATGAACGGAGATAGGAATTCAACAAAGATTTGTCGGTTCATCCCCACAGGGTAATCTTTACGGATATCCATACAGAACTCTTCAAGTAATATTTTATACTTCCCACTCGACGAAGTGTTCAAGTAGTTTCATATCCTCCGAAGAATTAAGTCTCCCGGATCTATGTCCATCTCTTTTATCCTCAGTCAGGATATTCAGGAACTTATTCCTTCAATAAAAGTACGACGAACGAAGACGAGAGGTTCTGAGTACCATATCATTAAGTAAGACGGGAACGAAGTCTTCATACTCCTCAGCAACGAACTGGGATTTATTTTCGCTTGCCAACAGTTGTTATACAGAGATATTCAGACGCTTCAGGCTACATGATTCATACATACATCATTTACATTATATCATGGCATACGCATCCATAATCCATATGACATTCTTACTTAAGAGCATCATGCTATACATGCATACATCAAATAATCTTGCATAAACTAACCTTTCCTTTTCAGGATAGTTACAGGCAGATAAACACTATCAAATAATTCAGAGATGATCTATATGAAGATCAGATACTGATATCCAACTCATAGATTCATTTCTGATGATCAATACAAGTTGTCCTTGAGAAGGTACTGTAAACACCCCAAATATGCCCTCACTCATTTCACCATGGCTTGTGATTCTTTTCATTTGCATAAGTTCAAACATAGCATCTCACATTGCATTTTTGCTTCACTGCATTGGTTCAAAGTCATCTGCATCAAGGGTTTGTGATCTGAGCAATCCCTGAGCTATCTGAGCCACTCCAAAGGTCTTAAATCATCTCAATAGGGTCCATGTATGTTCAAGCATCATATTATATCCTCCCAAGATCAGGAAAGCCAGAAAATCACAAGAACTGAGAAAGGAATGGAAGCAGAGCCAAGCTTAACTGCATAGATGACCTAAAATTAGGGTTTTGGTTTCAGAGGCCATAACACCAAATGTTTTGCTCATTCTTGTTACTATTGGTCTCTATATGATATGAGGATCATGAATACCAATTTTCATGAAGAAATTCATTGGGGAAGGCATCTGATCAATAGATGACTTCTTGAGCAAGTCAGTGCAAAATCAGGGCATCTGAGGCCCCCAATCATCCAACCAAAGGGTCTCCTCCATCATTTTTGGTGTATATGATCTTTATTTGATCTTAGAAGAAGTTATAAGTTCACAAAATTGAAGAATTTCAAGCCATTTGCAAAGTTTCCATTTTGGGAAAGTGACTTATAATGCAAACTTGCCATTTTGGGAAAGTTTTTCAACCTCCTCTTTTTGATTCAAAAATGCTTCAAATGAAAAATTCTTGGTCATGAAAGTTGTAGATTGGATCATTCCCTTTTCAAAAAGTACAAGAACTTGATCTAATTCATCCTAGAACTAAAGTTATGGCCTTGCAACGTTGGGAAAAATCACTAAATTTCACTTATGCACCAAAGAGGGAAACTTGCAAAAACTCTTGCCAAAGCCAAATATGACCTCTAATTGACTTCTAAGCATTACACAAACATCACACATGACCTAAAATTCAGAATTACACAAAGAAATCCCAAGTTTCATGCCTTGAACTTCAAGTAATTCAAAAGGGGCCAAACTTCCCCAAAATAGCAAAATGGATCAAATCTCTTCAGCCACTTGTGCCAGCTACAAAATATGACTTCCATGGACCTCCTTGAAGCAATCTGACTCGAGCCATGCCTTGAAACAGCCACTAAACCAGCCCATACCTCAAGTACACAAGTTGGTGACATTTTTGCAACTTGCCCATACCAATCAACATAGGCCAGCACCCACCCTCTGACCTATCCAAACATGATATGTGTACCAAAAGCAACCCAACACATGAGATAACACAAGTTGAAACCTCCAAGAACACAGCATACACAAAATCCCCCAAATTTTCAAAAGCCTTCGAAATTCACAACTCAGCCATCAAACCTCAAAACAAATTCCATAGAACAACTCCATAATCATCACTGATCATTTCCCACCCTTCATTTTGCCCTAAAACACTCAGAATCAAAAACACGATTTCAACATTTCATAAACTGAACTTCTGCCAACTTCATTTTGAGGCCATTTAAACCCCAACCAAGCATCACAAGCTCCTGAGGGGAGTCATTAGATTGGATTTGAGGCAAAGAACTGGCCAGAAAGCTCCTGTTTCGAAAGCTCAACTTCAGGTAGCCATGGCATTTATTTTTCCAGAACTCTTATTTTATGTTATAGAATGATTCTATGTGTTCCCCTGATTGCCATGATATGTTTGGTTTTAAAAGTAGTTGAGAAATAAGCATTTCATAAGCTTCTGAAATTTTTGAGATGTTTTCCGTTTTGCTTTGATTCGTGCTTTTGATGATGAATAAATGAATTTTGATGGCTGATTCTTGTTGGGGTTGAGGAGAGGATCATTTCTGGAGAGTTTTAGGGCTTGGGGTTGCGTATTGAGTGAGATAGCTTGAGAGGCTAGCCGGAGAAGATGACCGGAACACTGTTCCGGTCACCTGAAAGTATTTAGGGTTCAGATTAGGGCTTAATGACATAATTAGTGAGTTTGAATGTGAGCCGTCCATTAACGCGCGCTGGTCAATTCCCGCGTCCCAACTTTAAACCAGGGCCCTTGGATCTGTTGACTTTGCATTTAAATTAGTTTTATTTTCATTTTAATTGCATTTCTTTGCTCATTTTATTAAAAATTGCAAAACACTTCTAAAAAATTTCATTTTTTGCACCATGGCTCCAAATATTTTTCTCATTCTAAAAATATTTTTATTTTTATTTTTTGCATTAAAAATTATTTTTAGATCATTTAAATGATTATTTCTAATTAGTTAATGATAATTAATTAATTAAAAATACATTTAGGTATTTAAAAATTCCAAAAAAATTCAGAGAGCTTTTTAAAACATTTAGAAACATTGTCAAACCCTTCACACAAATTTATTTTTGGTTCTTGACCTATTTTGACATTTTTCTTTGGATTTAGGGTTCTTAAAAGTCAATATTTTTGCCCTAACTTAGAAAAATCCTTTCTGCCTAACCATGAAGGGTTTGATGTTGGTTCTTTTTGCATTGAATTCCTCATGTCATTTAGTTTCTAGGATAAAATTGGTTTGAATTTATTCTTCATTTTCAATATTTTTTTCATTTATCATTGAGAGGTACCTTAAAACCCTAGCAAACTTGAGAAAATCATAATTTCCATTAGGTTAAAATTTAGGTCTCCTCCTTTGGGCAGTGAACTTGTATAGGTTTAGGGTTCCTTTGATTCCATTTTCAATTTTTTATCACGTCATTTACTTCTGGTTTTGGATTTTGTATTGCATGTTATGTATAAACCCTAATTTTTGCCTTCATTTGCATTCATCTTTCATATGCTTGCATACATGAATTTGCCATGACATTTTGTGCATCCACATGACATGTAAGACATCTTAGGACATATTGGAATCATGTTTGATTATTGCATCATCAATTTGCCATGTTATGCATCCATTACATTTCATAAGTTCTCATGAACTTCCATGCTTCCTTTCATGTCTCATTTGCATCTTCATTACTTGTATGATCATCCACATCTCTTGACATGCTCTCTTATCATCTCATAACATCATTTGCATCATGAACATGCTTCTGGTTTTGGTTTGCATCTTTTCATTCATGTCATTTTCATTTCATTTCATTTCCTTGTACTAACTTTTCAGGTGGTAAGTATTTGAGAAGTGAATTTGCCTTCACTTATCATAATCTCTTCTCATCTCTCTTATGCATTCATTGCTGCATTTTACTTTTGTATTTGAGTGAGCTTGCTCATTCATGCTCTTTCTCCTTTTTTCTTTCTTCAAGCAACTTATCTTCTTAAGTGAAGTGAGTTGTCTTGCTTCTTCTGTTTCTTCCTCCTTTCATCAGCTTCTTCCTTGGTGGCTTTTCTCTTGAAGATCTTCTTGCAAGCCTCATAAACCCTAGGAATACCCAAGCATGATAACAATTAGGGTTTGAATAGTCCCCCCTTTTAGTTTTACCTTTGTGCCATCTTTGTGTCTTCTCTTCTCATCTCTTAATCAAGGACTAAACCTTAAAGGTTTTAAGGCTTTGTGATTAGGGTTATGCCTGTATCCTTCTATTAGGATGGAGTGTATAACTTTAATCCTAAGTGTTAAACCCTTAATGTGTTTAAATCCTTTAATCAATTCACTTAATAATCATCAAGACATCAAGCTTGTAACTTGGGCCTTTCATTAGGGTTCTAATTCTTCCTTAACTGGTTAAGGACTAACCCTAGTGTTAATGGACAAGTCCCTCTCAAGTTGTCTTACAAACCATAAAATCCACTTCTTAATCTTACCATTAATTAATCAATCCACTTTAATAAAAGCTTTGTTTTGTCATGAGGTTAATCCCTAATCATGGATTAAGTTGAGGAGCCTTTCTCAGCTTAAATGTTCTCATCTATCATCCTTCTATTAGGATGGTGTAATGGGTCCATTAAATCCTTGATTATGGCTTAAACTCATTACTTAACACCAAACAAAGACTCCAAAAACATCTAAATAATCACAAGTAGGTTAATGATCTTAATCCTACATCATGGTGATTAAGCGAGAGGTGTTTACTTCACACTTAAGGTATTCTCATTACCCCTAATCAGAGGGAGGATGTGATGAGTTTACTAAACCCTTGGTTTAGGTGTAAGCTCATTTTCTTATGAAAAACTCCAAAAAGCAATAAAAGACTGAAAACACAAGAACAAACAATAATCGTCTCCTCCGGCATTCTTTTCTCATCTCATTCACTCACAGACGAGAACTTGCTTCTTCCGTCTAATGCAAGACAGTTTGCACCTGATCCAGACAGGTCATACACTTGAGCATAGACAAGCAAGAAGTTCACAAGTCAATTTATCTTTCAGTCTCTTTGGGTCGAACTACGGTGTTCTGACTTCCTCATTTCACGAGAGGATACGTAGGCATAACTTAACTGTTATCGAACAAAAGTCTCTGTATATTCCCCCTCCTTCCAGCATTATTCTTTAAGCCTCATAGTCTTGAGCTTCCCATTATTTCTTACACTAACACTCTTTCATTTCACTTCACACTTCTTTTCAGCACTGACACTCGTATTCTTTTTCAGCTCTTGCACACAAATAGCACCGACACCAACCCTTTAAGCACAAACTTTCAAGCGTGGATCCCGTCGAGTACGACGGACAATCTGGGTGCTAATACCTTCCCAGGTTGTAACCAACCCCCTTTCTCAGTTTCTCTGGTTCGCGACCGTCTTATCCATATCTTTCTAGGTTTATGCAGCATTACCTTTCCTTCGGGATAAAAATGCCTAGCTGGCGACTCTTTTCATTTCTTCCCTTTCGCTGACCTTTCACGTCTGTACCCTATTTGACCAGGTGTCATTTGGTGGGAGCGACAGGTACGTAAATGATCTATACGAAGATCTAGTGCTTAATCTAGGATATTTCCAGAGGAGATAATCGTTAACGAAGATTTATTTCTGATGGTTAACTATCTTTGGGATAGTGTGTAAATGATCTATACGAAGGTCTAGCACTTAATCCAAGAAATTCTTTCAGAAGAAATACAGGAGTAATCACCACGAAGATTTAATCCTAATACTCAAGTTGTCCTTGGAAGGGTACGTAAATGATCTATACGAAGATCTAGTTCTTAATCCAGGATATTGTAAACACCCCAAATTTTCCCTCACTAAGTTCACACCATGGCTTGTGATCTTTTCATTTGCATAAGTTCAATCATATCACATCATATTGCATTTTTGCTTCACTGCATTGGTTCAAAGTCATCTGCATCTATGGTTTGTGATCTGAGCAATCCATGAGCTATCTGAGCCACTCCAAAGGCCTCCAATCATCTCAAGAGGGTCCATGTATGTTCAAGCATCATATTATATCCTCCCAAGATCAAGGAAGTCATAAAATCACAAGAACTGAGAAAGGCATGGAAGCAGAGCCAGGCTTAACTACACAGATGACCTAAAATTAGGGTTTTGGTTTCAGAGGCCATAACTCCAAATTTTTTGGTCATTCTTGTTTCTATTGGTCTCTATATGATATAAGGATCATGCATACCAAGTTTGATGGAAAAATTCATTGAGGAAGTCATCTGATCATTGGGTAACTTCTTGAGCAAGTCAGAGCCAAATCAGGGCATCTGAGGGCCCCCAACATGGAACCAAAATGGATTTTTCATCAAAATGAAGCTATATGGTCTTTATTTGATCATTGAAGTGGTTTGAAGTTCACAAATTTGAAGAAAAGTGGGCTAAACCAAAAGTTGCCAAATATGGAAATGACTTGTAATGTAAACTTTCCATTTTGGGAAAGTTTTTCAACCTCCTCTTTCTCAACCAAAAATGCTTCAAATGAAAAATTCTTGGTCATGAAAGTTGTAGATTGGATCATTCCCTTTTCAAAAAGTACAATAAAAAGATCTAATTCATTTTGGAACTCAAGTTATGGCTTTCCAAAGTTGGCAAAAATCACATAATTTCAAGTTTCATGTCAAAGAGGGATTTTTGCAAAACCTCATGGAAAGCCAATTTGTGACCTCAAATTGACTTCTAGTCACCATACAAAGTTTTTGTAATGCCTAAAGATCAGATTTGGCCCAAGAATCATTCCATTCCATAGCTTGTGCATGAAGAAATCAAGAAAGGGCCAAACTTCATGAAAATTGCAAAACCCCCCACAAACTTCAATCCACTTGCTAATTGACCTCAATCTGAATTCCATGGTTTCCCATGAATCAAGCTGCGCAGGACATGCCCTTGTCCTTGGCCTGAATTTGCCCATACCTCAAAGGACACCTAACCTTGACTTTTTGCAAAATGAACCATACCAATCAGCATAGGCCACCAACAACTCTCTGACCTATCAAGACTTGATACATGGACCAAACACAAGCCATTACATACAACAAGCAAGCCAGAATCCTCCCATAACTCAGCATTCACCAAAACTCCCTCTTATGCATTTTTCTTCGAAACTCATCACACAAGCTACAAACCTTCAAACAAACTTCATAGAACAACTCACCATCAACCACTGATCATTTCCCACCCTTCATCTTGCCCTAAAACCAGCCATATCAAAAACACGATTTTTGCCCCTCCTTGAACTGAACTTCAGCAAACTTCAAAAAGAGTCCACAAAAGCTTCAGCCAGGCATCCCAGAAGCAAGAGGGAGTCAAAAGAAGGTGAAAAGCACCAAAGAGAGGACCAGACAGTGCCATTTTTGAAAGCTCCATTTCAGGTATCTTCAAGAACAAATTTTCCAGAAATGTAATTTCTTGTTATAGAAATGTTTTGTATGCTTTGCTGATCATCATGATCTATTTAGTTTTGAAAATGAGTGAGAAACAAGCATGTATGAAGCTTCTGAAATTTTTGTGTGTGTTCCGTTTGCCTTTGATTCTTTATATTGAGTGAAAATAAATGATTTTGATTGTTGGATTCTTGTTTAGAGTTGTCTAATGATTGATTCTGGAGAGTTTAGTGAGATTTCATGGCGTATTGAGAGAGATTGAGTGAGAGAGCAGCCGGAGAAGATAACCGGAACACTGTTCTGGTCACCTGAATGTCATTAGGGTTCAGATTAGGGTTTAATTGTGTAATTAGTGAGATTTGAATTTCAGCCGTCCAGATGCGCGCGGGGTCAATTCCCTCCAACCCAGCTTTGAATCTCCACCCTAGGATTAGCTGACTTTCCATTTTTATTTCATTTAATTAGTTTTATTTCACATTTTTCTTATTTATTTCATACGAATTTTAAAAAATAGTAAAACACATCAAAAAATTCTGAAAATTGTTATCAAACATTTTATGAATTTTCAGAACCCAAAAATATTTTTATTTTTATTTTTTGCATAAAAAAAATATTTTTAAATCATTTAAATGATTATTTTTAATTAGTTAATGAAAATTAATTAATTAAAAATACATTTAGGTATTTAAAAATCCCAAAAAAATTCAGAGAGCCTTTTCAAACATTTAAAAACATTTACAAACTCACAATACAAATTTCTTTTTGGTTTTGATCACACTTTGACAATTTTCATTTGAATTAGGGTTCCTTAATTTGAATATCTTTAACCCTAACTTCAAAAATTCATAACTTTTGATTCAAGTTGAGTTTCTGAATGGTTCTTTTTACATTGTGTTATACAAGGTTTCAAGCTTCTAAAAACATTTTTGTTTCATTTTTATAATGCATTTTCGATTTGTTTGGCATTTTCCTTTTAGAATCCCCTTCAAAACCTTAGAAATTTAAGAAAATCATAAGTCCTTCTAGGTTAAGCTTCTGACCTCCCCCTTTGGGCACTGAACTTGTATAGGCTTAGGGTCCATTTGATTCCATTTTCAATTTTTTATCTTACCATTTGCTTCTGATTTTGAATTTTGCATCTCATGTTGTGCATAAACCCTAATTTGCATCTTCATTTGCATCCATCTTGCATACATGAACTTGCCATGACATTTTGTGCATTCATATGACATGTAAGACATCTTAGGACATATTAGAATCATGTTTGATCATTGAATCATCCATTTTCCATGTTATGCATTCATTTCATTTCACGTGCATTCATAAACTTTCATGTCTCCTTTCATGCTTCATTTGCATCCTCACTGTTTGTATGATCATTTGCATCTCTTGACATGTATTTGCATCATCTCTTAGCATCATTTGCATCATGAATGTGCTTCTGGTTTTGGTTTGCATCCTTGCATCCATTTCATTTTCTTTTCATTTCATTTCCTTTTGCTAACTTTTCAGGTGGTAAGTCTTTGAGAAGTGAATTTGCCTTCACTTCTCATAATCTCTTCTCATCTCTCTTATGCATTCATTGCTGCATTTTACTTGTGAATTAGAGTGAGATTGCTCATTCATGATCCTTCCTATCTTTCTTTCTTCAAGAAACTTATCTTCTTAATTGAAGTAAGTTGTCTTGCTTCTTGCTGCTTCTTTTCCTTCCATCCTGCGTCTTCCTTGGTGGCCTTTTCTTGAAGATCTTCTTGCAAGCCTCATAAACCCTAGGAACACCCAAGCATGATCACAATTAGGGTTTGATTATTCCCCCCATTAGTTTTACCTTTGTGTCATCTTTGTGTCTTCTCTTCTCACCTCATAATCATGGACTAAACCTTAAAGGTTTTAAGGCTTTGTGATAAGGGTTATGCCTGTATCCTTCTATTAGGATGGAGTGTATAACTTTAATCCTAAGTGTTAACCCCTTAATGTGTTTAAATCCTTTAATCAATACATATAATAATCACTAAGACATCAAACTTGTAACTTGGGCCTTGCATTAGGGTTCTAATTCTTCCTTAATTGGTTAAGAAGGACTAACCCTAGTGTTAATGGACAACTCCCCATCAAGTTGTCTTACAAACCATAAACTCCATTTCTTAATCTTACCATTAACTATAATCCACTTAAATAAAGGCTTTGTTTTGTCATGAGGTTAATCCCTAATCATGGATTAAGTTGAGGAGCCTTCCTCAGCTTAAATGTTCTCATCTATTATCCTTCTATTAGGATGGTGTAATGGGTCCATTAAATCCTTGATTATGGCTTAAACTCATTACTTAACAACTAAACAAAAACTCCAAAAACATCTAAATAAATGCAAGTAGGTTAATTATCTTAATCCTACATCATGGTGATTAAGGGTGAGGTGTTTACTTCATGCTTAAGGTATTCTCATTACCCCTAATCAGAGGGAAGATGTGATGAGTTTACTAATCCTTGGTTTATGCTTAAGCTTATTTTCTTATGACAAACACAAAAAGCAATAAAAGATTGAAATCACCAAAAACAAACAACAATCATCTCCTTCGGGATTCTTTTCTCATCATCTTCACTCATAAACGAGAACTCGCTTCTTCCGTCTAATGCAAGACAGTTTGCACCTGAGCCAAACAGGTCATACACTTGAGCATAGACAAGTGAGCAGTTTGCAAGTCAATTTATCATTCAGTCTCTTTCAGTCGAACTACGGTGTTCTGACTTCCTCATTGCACGAGAGGATACGTAGGCATAACTTAACTGTTATCGAACAAAAGTCTCTGTACATCCCCCCCTCTTCCAACATTATTCTTTAAGCCTCATAGTCTTGAGCTTCATACTCTTTTCTTACACTAACACTCTTTCATTTCACTTCATACTTTCTTCCAGCAGTGACACTTGCATTCTTTTCCAGCTCTTTGCACACAAAATAGCACTGACACTACCCTTTTAAATACAAATCTTTTAAGCGTGGATCCCGTCGAGTACGACATACAATCTGGGTGCTAATACCTTCCCAGGTTGTAACCAACCCCCTTTCTCAGTTTCTCTAGTTCGCGACCGTCTTGTCTATCTTTTCTTAGGTTTATGCAACATTACCTTTCCTTCGGGATAAAAATTCCTAGTTGGCGACTCTTTTCAGTTCACCTTTGTGTTCTCTCTTTCGCCGACCGTTCGCGTCTGTACCCCTCTTGGCCCATGTGTCATCAGGCGGGAGCGACAACTTGGCAACTCTGCTGGGGACCCTTATATTGCAACCAGGGCTTCTGGTTCTTTTTGTGGGTTCCTCCTAGCGCTTGTTTGATTTTGTGTTTACTGGGGTGTTATGTGCTATGTGTGTTTATTTATTTTGCTTTATTTATTGCTTTATGTACAACTTTATTTATTTGCTTTCTTTACAGTCTTATGCATATTTCATACTGTCATTGCTGGATCTGGTTTTCTGTTTTGGTGGGTGGGGTTCCATTGAGAGTTTAAGGTCCTATACCTGGGACCTGAGTGACACCTAGGCTAGAGTGGTTCATGTTCTTTCCCATTCTGAAATTCTGGGATCAGATATGTGATGTCGAAACAGATGTTTAGACACTGATATCCTAAGCAATAAATTAATGAGCTAGTAAATTAATTAACACAGGAAATTGTTAACCCAGTTCAGTGTATCTCCACACTTACATCTTGGGGCTACCAAGCCAGGAAGGAAATTCAATATAAGTAATATTAATTAGGGAGTTAAACCAATCAGTTTAATCCTTCACTTAATATCTACCCAAGGAAATTTCTATCTAAGACTCTACTTAGATATGAGTACCTACTCACTCCCCCTCAATCACACAGGGATCTTTAACTTAGAATGATTAATAAGTTTGAAGTCACACTTCAGACACACCAGCTTGATCTTACTTATTACTTTCAATCAAGACACAATTCACTTTTTGCTTAAAAGCTTATAAAGTGAATAACACACAAATAAAACCTGCTTAAGTAACTAGCTCCACTAACACCCTTGACACTCTACTTAAATTCGTTGGATTTTCTTGAGTGTATCAATTTCTTAAATAGATGCTGAGTTTGTGGGCTTTTTGCAAATTATCCAGACTTTGATAAATCCCACAGTTATCTCCTTGAATCAAGGTGAGTTAGTTTGTTATCTCCTTGAATCAAGGTGAGTTAGTTTTATGTTTCCTTTACTCTGGAACCAGATAACTTAACTTCCTAAAGAGGCGCCTTAGAGTGCTCATCCTTTTACGTTTACTTCCAGATATTTACTCCTGATTTTAAGCACTTCTATTGCGTATCATTTAAGGCAGATAGCAGGTTTGCGATGTCATAACATCTGATGTGACATCCTGATGTCCTGAACTAAGTTCATAACTTTTACTTTGTTTTTCAAAAATTCTGCCAATTTCTAACATCTACAAACTCCCCTTTTGGCTAATTTTTGGCTAACATATTCTTCTAGTTTTGTCAGAGAGCAGCGGAGTTCCTTTCTGTTGGATCATGTGAGAGCTAATAATTTGCTCCCCCTCAAACATGTAGTTACCTGAGATGTACACTGCCATGACTTGGCCCAACAGACTTTGATAATTATCCATTACACCTAGTGACACTTTGATAGGTCCAAAATATACCATTGAAAATTCAACTTAGTTCAGCAGACAAACATTAACATCATTGTTCAACACACACATATTTTTCCCCCTTGTTAGACATAAATTTTGGGGCCAAACAAAACATTACAGAAACAGACATAACATTCATACATACAATTCAGAACAAACAGACTCTTAACATTCATTTTCCACCAACAAACAGCTTCACTCTTCATCCTCTGTATCCTTAGATTCATCACTAGCTCCATCATCATTCCCAGCAGCCTCTTCTAGATCCAGTTTTTGAATCAGGTCCTCAAGCTTCTTCTTCCTTTCTTCTAGCTCCTTGCAAGTTGTCCTGAGCTCTGCAATTAGGGCTGCCTTTGATATAGGTGTCTTGACAGCAGATGTCCCATCAGATGTCCCATCTGGTGCTTCAACATCTGCAGCATGATGACCTAGAAACAGCTTGTAATGGAAAGACAGTGGACTTTCCCTGTTATAGACAGAGTCCTTGTCAGTAAGGATTCCTGGATACTGGTTGAGAATCACCCCACAGAGTAGTGATGGGAAGGCTATTGGAAGCTTGATGGCTGAGGTTCCTGCATGCTTGAGAGTTTGGTCAAAGATGTATGCTCCATAATCCAGCTTGGTTTGGGTACCTACAGCATAGATAAACCTCCCAAGCCCAGTGGATATGGTTGAGGTGTGGTTGGTTGGGACCTAGTTGGCTGTCCCAATTTTGTGTAGCATGGCATATTTCCTGGTTAACAAGCTGACTGAGAGTTTGCCTTTTACTGGCCATGTCTTGACCTGGTTAGCTGTAATTATTTTTCACACTTGATTGTCAGTCTTGCCATGCTCAGTTGGCCCATCTGCTTCTCTCTCCAGATATTGATTGATCACCCTAGGAGAAAAGTCTACACACCTTCCCCTGACATACACTTTTTTGAAATCCTCAGATTTCCCATCAGCACATCCTTCTTGTAAGTTTACTATAAATTCTTTTACCAGAAACTCATAACATGGAGAGAATTTAGAGACAGTCTTGAACAGTCCAGCATTGGAAATTAAATCAATTACCTCAGTACACTCCAAGGCATTATTACCCAGCTCTCGTTCCAGAGCCACCCTTCTCTGATAGACATATTTCCACATGCTTACGCTGGAGACATGGTGGAAGGACACATTATCCAGGGGTGCTTCAGGGACAGCAGTGGCAGTCCTAGAAGGTGATGGCCTCTTTCTGGGTTGAGATGTTGGGACATCCTCCTCAACATCAGAATCAGATGGAGTTGTGGCCTTCCTCTTCTATGTGTTGACCTTACTCCATGGCTTTGTAGGTCCAAAAGCAGTTTTGACCTTGTCCTTCTTGGGGGTTGGCTGTCTTTTCTCAGGGTTTGCTTGAGCAGCTGGCCTCTTATCCTTCCTAGCCATAAGCCTCTTGGCTATGCTAGGATCAACAGCTGCTATGATCTCTGTATCAGAATCATCGTCCAGGTTCTCAACTGGTGGAGGTTGGGAAGCCTCATTCTCAGCAGCTTGATCATCAGTAGGACCTTCTACTCCTTCATCGTCATTTGGGGCTTTTTCCTGGCCCTCAGTTGTCTCAACATTGCTTGGGACATCTTATGGAGCAGGCATGTCTTCTTTAGCTTGGTTGCTGGGAGTTGAGGAAAGCATCCTGTTCAGGGGAACTGACACTCCAGGCACAACCCTTTCTTCTGTCAGGATCCTGGTTACAAGATCTCTGATTGTGGAGTCCACGTAAGCAGAAGCTTTGGGAGCACTGGAAGTTGAAGAGGCTCCCTTACTTTTGCTAAAGACTGGCTCCTTGGGTATTCTTGCATGGGGAGTCCTAGGCTTTTGGACGATGGGAATGCTTCCTCTGACAACATTTATGGTTGTCGCATCCATGGGTACTACAGACAATGGAGTGATGTTCACTACGTCTTCCTGAAGGAGACCCTCATCAATGGAGTTAGGGTTCTGATGTTGTGACATGTTTTCGATTGTAGTGGGGATGTATAAAGGTTTGATGATAGACTTAGATGAGTTCAGAGTTTCAGCTGTAGCATGCAAAAGGTTCAGTGGTGCTAATGAGAATGTGAGAAGCTGAAAGCACGTTTGTACATAAAAAGAGCCCGTTTCTATTGGAAATTTTAAAACTGGAATACAAACGGTTATTGGCCAGACTAGTGCTGCCACCTGGTGGTCATGCCCCACGATGTCATAAGACATGCAGATTCCCAATTTACCCCTTAGGTTCTCAAATTGGGTAGCATCCAAAGCCTTGGTGAATATGTCAGCTAATTGCAGCTCTGTGGCTACATGCTCCAATGTGATCACCTTCTCCTCCACAAGGTCTCTGATGAAGTGATGTCTGATATCTATGTGCTTAGTCCTGCTGTGTTGGATAGGATTTTTGGAGATATTAATAGCACTTAAATTGTCACAATACAATGTCATGACATCTTATGTGACATTGTATTCTGTGAGCATTTGTTTCATCCATACCAGCTGTGAACAACTGCTACCAGCTGCAATGTATTCAACTTCATCAGTGGATAAGGACACACAATTCTGTTTCTTACTGAACCAAGAAATTAAATTGTTCCCTAGAAAGAAGCATCCTCCTGATGTACTCTTTCTATCATCAGCACTTCCAGCCCAGTCAGCATCACAAAACCCAGTGAGGATGGGTTCACAACCATGAGAGTACATTATGCCATAGTCACAAGTGCCATTTACATATTTCAAGATCCTTTTAACCTTGTTGAGATGGCTCACCTTTGGTTCAGCTTGATACCTTGCACACACACCTACTGCAATAGCTATATCTGGTCTGCTAGCTGTAAGATATAGTAGACTTCCAATCATGCTCCTGTACAAGCTTTGGTCCACACTCTCACCTTTGTCATCTTTTGTCAGTTTTAGATGAGTGGGGCAGGTGTTCTCTTGTGACTTTCATTGTCCATCCCAAACTTCTTGACAGTGTTCTTTGCATACTTGCTTTGGGATATGAACATGGAGTCATCCATCTGTTTGATTTGCAGTCCAAGGAAGTAAGTTAATTCTCCCACTAGGCTCATTTCAAACTCAGACTCCATTTGAGTCACAAAATGTTTAACCATCCTGTCTGACATCCCACCAAACACTATGTCATCCACATATATCTGACCAATCATAACCTTTCCCTCTTCATCCTTTACAAACAAGGTTTTGTCTATTCCTCCCTTCCTGTATCCATGCTTAATGAGAAAGGTGGTCAGTCTTTCATGCTCTGGGAGCTTGCTTTAGCCCATACAGAGCCTTCCTCAGCTTATATACATGGTCTGGACAGCTTGGATCAACAAATCCCTTTGGTTTCTCCACATATACTTCCTCATTAAGGTACCCATTTAGGAAGGCACTTTTAACATCCATCTGAAATAATTTGAACTTTAGGATGCAAGCAATTCCCAGGAGTAGTCTGATGGATTCAAGTCTTGCTACTGGTGCAAAAGTTTCATCAAAATCCACCCCCTCAATTTGAGTATATCCTTGAGCCACAAGCCTAGCCTTGTTTTTTGTAACTACTCCCTGCTCATTAGACTTGTTTTTGTACACCCACTTAGTGCCAATCACATTAATGCCATCGGGCCTAGGAACAAGATCCCATACTTCATTCCTTGTAAACTGGCCTAATTCTTCCTGCATAGCAGAGATCCAGTACTCATCATTCAGAGCTTCCTTGATGTTCTTAGGTTCTACCTTTGAAACAAAGCAGGAGCCTGAGATCATCTCTCTTGATCTAGTGGTGACACCACTGTTGAGATCACCAATTATCAGTTCTTTAGGATGATCTTTCTTGATTCTGATGGAGGGAGGTTTGTTGGATTGCTCTGACTTTGCCTCAGTTAAAGTGAAGTCAAGATTATCACTTTCTATTTTATCTTCAATTGGATTGTCAGCAGATGTTCCAACATCATCAGCAACATCTGTCTTTGCATAGGTATCATCAATAGTCACATTTATTGACTCCATCATAACCTTGGTTCTGGAGTTAAATACTCTGTAAGCTCTGCTATTTATAGAGTATCCAAGAAATATCCATTCATCACTCTTAGGGTCCATCTTCCTTCTTTGATCCCTATCAGCCAGGATGTAGCACTTACTTCCAAATACATGAAAGTACTTGACTGTAGGTTTTCTACCCTTCCAGACTTCATAGATGATGGATAGAGTTCCCTTTCTTAGTGTGACTCTATTGTGGATGTAGCATGTTGTGTTCATGGCTTCAGCCCAAAAGTACAGGGGTAACTTCTTGGCATGAATCATGGCTCTAGCTGACTCCTAAATAATTCTGTTTTTCCTTTCTACAATCCCATTCTGTTGAGGGGTGATGGGAGAAGAGTACTCATGGTTGATCCCTTCTGATGAACAGAAGTCTGAGAATTTTTGATTCTCAAACTCCTTTCCATGATCACTTCTTATTCTGACCACACAACTTGCCTTTTCTCTTTGGATCCTATGGCACATATCTCTAAATACCTCAAACACATCTGACTTTTCTTTGATGAAGCTTATCCAGGTATATATTGAGAAGTCATCAACAACCACATAGGCATATCGTTTTCCACCAAGACTCTCTACATGCATTGGTCCCATAAGGTCCATGTGCAGTAATTCCAAGACTTTGGAGGTTGTCAGATGTTGAAGCTTTGGGTGTGACATTTTGGTTTGCTTACCCATTTGACACTCACCACACACTTTTCTTTCATCAATCTTAAGTCTTGGGATCCCTCTTACAGCCTCCATAAAGATGATCTTCTTTATTTCTCTGAGATGGAGATGACCCAATCTTTGATGCCATAGCTTCACTTCTTCTTCTTTGGCTATGGAACAAGTAGATGTGAGGCTGGAATCTTGGGGTTCCCACATATAGCAGTTATCTTTTGATCTAGCTCCTCTCATGACCACTTTCTGCTCTTTATCAAAAACTATGCACTCAGCTTTGGTGAAGTTGACACTGTAACCTTGGTCACATAACTGACTTATGCTGATCAAGTTAGCAGTTAATCCTTTCACCAACAACACACCATCTAGACTTGGTAAACCTGAGCTGTCCAGGGTCCCAACTCCCTTGATTTCCCCCTTTGCTCCATCTCCAAAGGTTACATAGCTGGATGAGTCTGACTTTAAGTCTACCAACAGATTCTTCAGTCCAGTCATGTGCCTTGTGCAGCCACTGTCAAAATACCAGTCTTCCTTAGCAGATACCCTGAGAGATGTGTGTGCTATAGAAGCAACAACCTGCTTGGACCACTTGTGCCTGTTGTGAGGTTTCCTTTGCCTAGAATGTGAGTTCAGATCAGGTTGTCTTCCTCTCTTAGGCTCCCACTGCTGGATATATGTGTGTCTCCTCTGATGCATCTGCCCTGGGTAGTGTCCATCTCTAGAGTTCCAAGGTTGCCTAGTGAACTTGTTCTTCTGCTTAGGCATGTACTGGTAGCTTTGATCAGTATAATGTCTAGCTTTAGGTATCCAAGTTTTCCTGGTGACCTCTGTCTTCTGCTTAGGAAGGTGCTGAGAACTCTGATTGGGGTATCCATGCAGTTTGTAGCAAAAAGGTTTGATGTGACCAAACCTTCCACAGTGATGGCATCTCCACCTTTGATATTTATTTTTCATCATGTTTTTCTCATGATGTTGAGACATCTGCTTGAACATCTTGTTTGACTTCATAGGATTTTGAGTTGTTTAGCTGGTGCTAGCCTCAGAGTTTTGAGCTTTATTAAATCCCAGCCCAGTCCTATCCCCTGAGTGCTTGTTGTTGTTGAGAATGGCATCCAGTGTGTTTGAGCCACTGTTCAGCATTCTGACAGATTTGGACATATGCTCCATTTTGGAGTTGAGTAGGCTGACTTCATTTTTCAAAGTGGCAATGATCTTTAGATGACTTGCTTTTTCAGCTTTTAATTCCTCAATCTACTTCTTCTGCTGTTTACTTTCCTTGCATACCTCAGTGCTCCTTTCACACAGCATCCTGTAAGATGTTTCAAGCTCTTCAAATGTCAGATCCTCATCACTGGATTCCCTTTCAGTTTCACATACTCCAGCTAGAGCAGTGATGTGCTTTGCAGACTCTTCTTCTGACTCACTGCCTGAGTCTTCATCTGACCAGGACACAGAAAGGCCTTTCTTTTGCTTCTTTAGATAGGTTGGGCATTCACTTCTAATGTGTCCATAACCTTCACATCCATGACATTGGATCCCTTTTCCTTGGTTAGTCTTCTCATCATAGTTTGACCTTCTGTTAGAGTCATAAGATCTTTTATTCTCAGAGGTTGAGTTTCTTCCACTTGGTCTGGGCCTGTTGTCCATTCTTTTGATAATTTTGTTAAATTTCCTCCCAAGCATAGCAATTGCATATGATAAGTTGTCCTCAGAGCCTGCTTCATGACTTTCTTCTTCCTTATCAGTGTTTGAGACTAGGGCTATGCTCTTGTTTTTCTTCACAGTAGTATCACTCATTCCTATCTCAAAGGTTTGAAGGGAACCAATGAGCTCCTCAACTTTCATTGTGCAGATGTCCTGAGCTTCTTCTTTGGCAGTGACCTTCATGTCAAACCTCTTGGGCAGTGATCTGAGAATCTTCCTTACCAACTTTTCATCACTCATCTTCTCTCCCAAGGCACCAGAAGTATTAGCAATCTCCAGGATGTTCATGTAGAAATCATGAATGGCCTCATCTTCCTTCATCCTCAAGTTCTCAAACTTGGTGGTGAGAAGTTGAAGTCTTGACATCTTCACCTTTGATGTTCCTTCATGAGTAGTTTTGAGGGTGTCCCAAACATCCTTGGCTAGCTCACAGTGGTGCACAAGCCTAAATATGTTCCTGTCAATGCCATTGAACAAGGCATTTAAGGCTTTGGAATTTCCAAATGTTGACTCCTCTTCCTCCTTGCTCCACTCTTCTTCAGGCTTCATCACTTTTGCCCCATCCTTATTGTCTTTGAGAGGGTGCTCCCATCCTTTATTAGCTGCTTTCCAAGCCCTGCTATCAAGAGATTTTAAGAATGCTACCATTCTTGGCTTCCAGTAATCATAGTTGGATCCATCCAAAATAGGTGGTCGATTCACAGATCCTACATCTCTGTCCATGTTCCCAAAATTTGCAGTCCCTAGATCTCACCAAGTTATACAGGCAGGGTGCCTGCTCTGATGCCAATTGAAATTCTGGGATCAGATATGTGATGTCGAAACAGATGTTTAGACACTGATATCCTAAGCAATAAATTAATGAGCTAGTAAATTAATTAACACAGGAAATTGTTAACCCAGTTCAGTGTATCTCCACACTTACATCTGGGGGCTACCAAGCCAGGAAGGAAATTCAATATAAGTAATATTAATTAGAGAGTTTAACCAATCAGTTTAATCTTTCACTTAATATCTACCCAAGGCAATTTCTATCTAAGACTCTACTTAGATATGAGTACCTACTCACTCCCCCTCAATCACACAGTGATCTTTAACTTAGAATGATTAATAAGTTTGAAGTCACACTTCAGACACACCAGCTTGATCTTACTTATTAGTTTCAATCAAGACACAATTCACTTTTTGCTTAAAAGCTTATAAAGTGAATAAAGTGAATAAAACACAAATAAAACATGCTTAAGTAACTAGCTCCACTAACACCCTTGACACTCTGCTTAAATTCGTTGGATTTTCTTGAGTGTATCAGTTTCTTAAATAGATGTTGAGTTTGTGGGCTTTTTGCAAATTATCCAGACTTTGATAAATCCCACAGTTATCTCCTTGAATCAAAGTGAGTTAGTTTGTTATCTCCTTGAATCAAGGTGAGTTAGTTTTCTATTTCCTTTACTCTGGAACCAGATAACTTAACTTCCTAAAGAGGCGCCTTGGAGTGCTCATCCTTTTACGTTTACTTCCAGATATTTACTCCTGATTTTAAGCACTTCTGTTGCGTATCATTTAAGGCAGATAGCAGGTTCGCGATGTTATAACATCTGATGTGACATCCTGATGTCCTGAACTAAGTTCATAACTTTTACTTTGTTTTTCAAAAATTCTGCCAATTTCTAACATCTACACGTTCCATTTCAGTCTGGTGCGGGAATATGAAACACGATTCAGATGTGGGTTTCTTCTTGAGAACTCTGTGCTACAGATTTCCTGTAGTGCTAGGGCTATCTGGGAAGCCCTCTATGTCTGGATGACCTTTATTATGACCTTCAGAAGCTGAGGTGAATTAGAGGAGGATTTGTTATGGTTATTGTAAACATTGTACCTCCGGGTTAGAAGTGTTTACACTTCTCATAATTGATCCAAGTCTGAGGATCCTTGTTCAAGAACAATACGTGTGAGGGGGTTGGGCTGTTTACAGGTTTGCAGGAACCCTTGGCCACATCATACCCTGTTATTGTTTTGTTTAATAGTACTCCACTTTGGACAGTTCTTGTGATTAACCCTAGACATGTGGCTCTTTATTTGGGTCCCCCACCCTGGTTACTGGATTTTTGAACCTCCATCTGGACCTTTGAACATACATGGGCTTTATATTAAAATAGATAATCAGATCCAGCTCTTGATCACAAACCCTTGCATATCATTTGCATATATCATCATTGCATCATTTAACATTTGTTTATTTGCTTTTCAGGGTATCCACTTCATTGTATCTTGGTTTTGGTTTTGACCCCTTCTTCTGCTTAGACCTCTGCTTCAGCTGTCTTCTTCAGCATCTGCTTCAGTTATCTCCATCACCACCTGCATCAGTCTGTCAGAGACTTACCTTCAGCTTCTCAGTTTGTGATCTTCATCAGCACTTATCTTCAGCTTCTTCAGCAGCACTCATGGCTACTCCCAGGAAGAGCAACATATCCTACCACTTTTTTGAGCCTGTGTTGATTGGAATCAGGCAGGTCCAGTCACTTATCACACCTGACCACACCCCACTGTTTAGAGAACACTATGGGGGTATCTTGGATATGGTTATGGACCTTGTTCCTTCTTAGAGGAGCATGATCCACACATGCTTGCAGTTTTATGACCCTCCATTGAGATGCTTCACCTTCCCAGATTTTCAGTTAAGGCCTATGCTGGAAGAGTTTTCTTTGTTGATTGGAGTACCTATCAGAGGGGCAATCCCCTTCAACCCAGAAATGACTGCTCCTAGGAGTGAAGAGATAGCAAGGGCATTGTACTTAGAGCCTGCTCTTATTGAGCAAAGCATGACAACAAAAGCTGGGATCCCTGGTTTGCATCTGGATTTCTTGATTTCTCAGGCCATCCTGAAGGCTTCATTGGGAGAATGGAAGGAAGTTTGTGCACTGTTAGCCCTCGGCATATATGGGGTTATACTGTTTGCGGATGAGCCTAAATTTGTCAGTAAGAATGCCATCCATTTGTTTCTTCTGAAGAACCCGGTGCCTACACTGCTAGGAGCTTTTTACTATTCTATTCATCTGAGGAATGAGAAACAAAGGGGGAAGTTGGTAAGATGTTGTGCTCCTTTGTTTTACTCCTGGCTGCTCAGACACCTACCTAAATCAGATGCCTTCTTGAACCCACACCAGCAGAAGAATTGGGCCAAGAGGTTCATTGCCTTGACTTCAGATGATATCAGATGGTGCACCCAGAGCACCAAAGGCAAGGACATTATCACTAGCTGTGGACAATACCAAAATGTGCCTCTGATAGGAGTAAAGGGTTGCATCAACTACAATCCTTTACTGTTTAAGAGACAACTGGGTTATGCCTTAGTTCGCCCTCCCAGAGGACATGATTTAGCTGAGACCCTATATTGTGAAGTGCAACCTAATTCAGCTGTTGTCAGGCAAGCTGCCTGGGCTTGGGACAACATCCAGACAAAGGGGATAGCTATCCTCGGGAGATGTAACAATGTTGCTTCATCTCAGTATATAGATTGGTCCCGTACTAGAGCTCAGATTACCAGGATGCCTTTCACCTTGGAAGACACACCTGGACCATCCACAGTACATCCTGCAGCAATAGTTAGTCTGGAAGAATTTGAAAAGTTGAAGGAAAGGAATAAGCAGCTATCTCAGGCCTTATAGAAGACTCTTTGGGAAAGAAGTGATGGTCGCCTGGACATTGAGAGATTGGAAAAGCTCAGGGTTGAGCACCTTGCCAAAATTGAAAAGACAGAAGACTACATAAGGAAGGCAAGGGCTAGGGAACAGATATTGAAGAATGCCTGTAAAGAGGCCAAGATTCAGAAAGCTAGGGCTGAGCACTATCTGCAAGAGAGCCAGGCTAGGTGGGTCAGGATCACCGAAGCCCGTGTACAAGAAGACCAGAAGACTCAAGCCAAAATTGAACAGCTGGAGGCCAATGAGAAGAAGCAGCAGGAAGCTTTGCTGACAGCTCAGAAGGAGATCTCAGAATTGAAGCTTAGAGCAGGGTTGAAGAGATCCAAAGACCAGGACAAGCATAAGAAGCTGACCGCTGCCATTGCTACCAGGAACCTCCTCATTAGGACCATTACAGAGCACCCAGCTAGTCCAGTGACTGAGGCACTCCTGAAGGAAGTCAGGGAAGATGATTATGGATTGGATGTTTGATCTCTCTTTGCTTGTTGTTCTTTCCCTTCGATGTACTTTTCTTTTGTTTGTATTTTTGACCCTCCATGGGCATGTATTGTAAAACAAACTATGTATGCTTCATCTTTTGTAATATATTTTAGTTTGTTTTCATTGGGCTTCTTTTCTCACCAACATCAAGCATCTTCCTCGAGGTCTGGAAAGGTCAAAACCAAGAACCAAACCGGATACCTTGGAAAACAAATAAGCATACTGCATTGCATACTAACTTTTTCTTTGTTTTGTAGGTTTTGTTTATTATTATTTTTTCTAACTTTGTTGTGATTTCAGGAAACATTGCTCGTCGCCGAATGTTCCCTGTCAACCGCACACACCGGTACCCAACTCGTAACAACCTTCCAGGCATTCAGATGGAGTAGGTACAGCAGGACCTGAATGAGGTCAGAAATCAGATGGTGAATGAGAGAGTAGAAATGAGAAACCAGATGTCTCAGTTTATGGCAGTGATGAATGGCTTAGCCCAGAGTCGAGAAAGGTTGAGAGAGCTGGTGGAAAGACAGACACCTGAAGAGCCCCACCTTGGGACAGGAGGAACCAGCAATAATGAACGGGGGCAGCCTCGTATTGACACACCAGAGTATGGGCCCCATTTAAATCCAGAGGTTAACATCCCAAGGAATGTTCAAGGTAATACTAATGGGGGCAGAATCCTGCAAGAGGATCCCCAAGAAGAACAATTCATTGTTATTGGGGCTGGAGATGAGGTATATGATAGAAGATTGGATGAGATTGCTGAAAAGTTAAGATCTTTGGAATCTCATAATTCTTTGGGCTTCAACGTAATGGATATGGGACTGGTAGATGGGGTGAGGATTCCCCACAAATTCAAACCCCCATGCTTTGAAAAGTATAATGGTACCTCCTGCCCGCGTACTCATCTGCAATCTTTCTTGGGAAGACTCAAGGCTTATACCATGGATGAGAAGTTATGGATGTTCTATTTTGAGGACAATCTGACTGGAGCTTCAAGAGAATGGTATTCGCATCTGACAAGGGCCACCATCAGGTGTTGGAAAGACTTGGCCGAAGCCTTCATCCGGCAATACCAGTACAACTTGGACATGGCTCCCAATAGAACTCTTCTAATGGGCATGTCTCAGTCTTCAAGGGAGAGCTTTCGGGATTATGCTCAGAGGTGGATACAGTTTGCTGCTGCTGTCCAGCCACCCATGTCAGAAAGAGAAATGGCTGACATGTTTATGAACACTTTGCAAGGGACTTATATTGATAGACTTGCCGCTTTCTCCTCTACCAGTTTTGCTGATGTGGTTATAGCTAGTGAGAGAATTGAGAGTCTCTTGAAGATGGGCAAAATCTCCGACAATGGTGCAAGTTCCTCCAACAACCCTAGAAAACCCTTTGCAGGACTCCGAAGGACGGGTGAAACTAATGCCATCCATGCAGGCAGCGGCAGGCCCCAATATTCTCACAAATCAATAACAGTTGTTACTATTCCGGCTCCAGTTCCACAACAACCATTATATCCTCAACAACAACAACAACATCACTATCAACAACAATCTCATTTTCCGCAACAGAGGACCTACAACAGCAATAATAGCAACCAACAGCAGCGTCCCTTTCAACAGAGGCCATCTCAGGCAAATAGGGTAATTGACCCTATCCCTATGCCTTATGTTGCTTTATTGCCACAACTCCTGAAACTCAACTTGGTTGAGTTAAGGACGTTGGCACCACCAGATCCTCTCAATCTCCCAAAGAATTATGATGTCAACGCCAGGTGTGCCTTTCACTCCAACGCACCTGATCATAATACTGAGAAATGCAGAGCGTTACAGATGAAGGTTCAGGATTTGGTTGATTCTAAAGCTCTCAATTTTGCACCTCCTCCGAACGTTAACAGAAATCCTATGCCTAATCATGGCGGGCCTAGGATTAATGCCATTGAAGAGGACCAACCATCAGTACTAATTGATGATGTTGCACAGATTCAAACACCACTGGCTGAAGTTAAAGTTCAACTTTTAAGATGCCAAGTGTTCCCAAGCTGTGGGGCCTGCTGTGAATTATGTAAAGTAGCCACTAATGGTTGTGAGAAGCTAAGGTTTGGCATAGATGGCCTCATCAAAGATGGGATCTTACTAATTACTTCAACAGTTCCTTCAGCAACTCTTGTTTCAACAGCAATGGATTCTCCTACAACATCAGCAACTCTTCCTTCAACAGATTCTCCTACAACAGCAACAATAATCATTCCTACTGATTCATCAACATCACCAGCAATTACTCCGTCGATCACTTCAACTAGTCAAAATTCAACAACTGTTTCTTCTACAACATCATCATCTATTTTATTGACAAAATCTTCTACAACGCCAGCAAAAATTAATGAAGATGTCTCAACGGTCACAATCTACTATGACCCATCAAATGTTCCCAACAACAATGATTTCCAACAACAAACTGTGGCACCTCCTGCCAGATCTCCGGTCACTATTTACTATGATCCGCACACCATTACAGTACCTTCCTCTGCATCAATCAGTCCAGTTACCATTACGGTACATGGGTCTGTTCCTTATGAAAGCAGTAATGCCATACCTTGGCATTATGGCTCTGATCTCTACTGCAATGGGGAGAAAATCACTCTGGATTCATCAACTTCTTCACCACAAATTAACAATGTTGGGGGAGGCGGAGGCTTCACCAGAAGCGGACGCCTTTTTGCCTCACAAACACCAAGACCTAATGATGAAGCAGAAGCTGCTGCTAAGGCAAAAGGAAAGAATGTGGTATCTGAAGAGTCGTCTGCCAAAGAAGCTCAAAAGACATCTTTTGAACAAGATGTAGACGAGTTCATGAGAATCATAAAAAGAAGTGATTACAAGGTGGTGGACCAGCTTCACCAAACACCCTCCAAAATCTCCATATTATCACTGTTAATGTGTTCCGAAGCTCACAGGATCGCATTGTTGAAGGTCCTGCACGCAGCATATGTGCCGGAGGAGATTACTGTTAATCAGTTAGAGACCGTGGTTGCAAATGTCAACACCAGTCACGGACTGGGCTTTACAAATACTGATTTAACAACGGAGGGGCGCAACCATAACAAGGCTTTTCATATCACCTTGGAATGCAAGGGTGCTGTTCTATCTCATGTATTGGTGGACACTGGGTCGTCACTTAATGTCCTACCAAAGAAAGCCTTAGTGAAGCTGGAGTATGATGGATTGGCATTGCGCCCAAGTAATTTGGTGGTGAGAGCATTTGATGGCTCTAAAAGATCAGTGCTTGGGGAGATTGATCTGCCTGTGTTGATTGGCCCGCAAAACATCAAAACTACCTTCTTTGTGATGGACATACAGCCGGCCTACAACTGTCTGTTGAGTATACCCTGGATTCACGCCGCCGGCGCTGTTACGTCTACCCTTCACCAGAAGTTAAAATTCGAGTGGGAAGGCCAGATCATCACCATCTGTGGGGAGGAGGACATCTTTGTTAGCCAGCTGGATATGTACAAGTACATAGAAATGGATGGGGAGATCCATGAGACCATGAGTCAGGGGTTTGAGGCCCTTAATATTAATGAAGCATCTGTTGTGTCTGGGAATTCCATCACCTCATATCAACAGGCCCGAAAGGTTGTTGAGGAAGGTACCGCTCAAGGCTGGGGCAAGCTGCTGCTAGTTGAAAAGAAAGAAGACCGATTCGGGTTGGGTTACAGACCAACTCGACAAGATCAACCATAGGCTGCAACGGAGCCCAAGTTTGTCAGCAGGGGAATGCTAACCCCGGATGCTGTAAACAGTTTGGAAGATGAGGAAGAAGATGAACGCAACCTGGAAAACTGGATACGTCCAAGGGTCCCGGGGAACCAAGTCTCAAACTGGTCTTCCCAGGAAATTATAAGAGTTACTCCTGCAGAGTAATTATTATTTCCTGTCTTTAAGCATGCATCAAGTCCTGCATCTTGCCCAAGATGTCAGGGCTCATTTTGTAATCGGGCCATCTTGTATTTTGTGCAAACGATCAATTAATGAATATCAGGACATCTTTTGCAAATGAGTCTTTTCTTTTTCCGCTCACTGTTTTTCATTCTTTATTTTTTGTACAAAAATAAAATGGCAATGTTTTTCAAAATAATAACTTCATTTTTCACTTTTTTCTAAACAAGATAAAACTGACCACTAAAATGAACAAATCTAAACCCTTGCAGAGAGTGCCCTCCAGACTGCACCGACAACGACACCGCTATGACTTTGTATGACTTTGACAATCCGATTAATCAAGTCGATGAAGGGGTTGAAGAAGATTATGAGCTACCTGAAGAACTATCCAGGTTGTTAAGACAAGAGGAGAAGGTTATAACTCCTCATCAGGAGGAAGTTGAGACGGTTAATCTTGGTACGGAAGAAGACTTGAAAGAGGTGAAAATCGGGGCCTGTCTGCAAGATTCAGTGAAAGAGCAACTTATTGACATGCTTCGGGAGTATGTGGATGTTTTTGCTTGGTCTTACCAGGATATGCCAGGTCTGGATACCGACATTGTTATGCACAAGTTGCCTCTAAAGGAAGACTGTCCCCCAGTGAAACAGAAGTTGCGCTGTACTCGTCCGGATATGGCCATGAAGATAAAAGAAGAGGTACAAAAACAGTGGGACGCCGGTTTCCTTGCTGTAACTAGTTACCCGCTGTGGGTTGCTAACATTGAACCTATGCCTAAGAAGGATGGCAAGGTGAGGATGTGTGTGGATTACCGGGATCTTAACAGAGCCAGCCCGAAAGATGACTTCCCTTTACCTCACATTGATGTATTGGTCGACAATACGGCTCAGTTCTCGGTGTTCTTCTTCATGGATGGATTTTCAGGATATAATCAGATCAAGATGTCACCTGAAGACATGGAGAAGACAACTTTCAACACACCCTGGGGCACATTCTGTTATAAGGTAATGCCATTCGGACTGAAGAATGCTGGTGCCACTTATCAACGGGCTATGGAAACATTATTCCACGACATGATCCATAAAGAAATTGAATGTTATGTGGATGACATGATTTCCAAGTCCCTCACATAAGAAGACCACCTGGTGAATCTGTTGAAGTTATTCAAGCGTCTGAGGAAGTACCAACTGAAGCTAAACCCCAACAAATGCACATTCAGGGTACGATCCGGTAAGCTGCTGGGATTTATTGTGAGTGAGAAGGGAATTGAAGTTGACCCTGACAAAGTCAAAGCCATTCAAGAAATTCCTGCATCAAAGACTGAATAAGAAGTTCGAGGGTTTCTAGGTAGATTGAACTACATTTCAAGGTTCATATCTCACCTTATAGCAACCTGTGAGCCTTTGTTCAAGTTGTTAAGGAAAGAACAAACGGTTAGGTGGAATGAAGACTGCCAAAGGGCTTTTGAAAAAATCAAGGAATACTTACAAGAGCATCCAATCCTTATGCCTCCAGTTGAAGGAAGACCTCTAATAATGTACTTGACAGTATTAGAAGAGTCAATGGGGTGTGTGATGGGCCATCATGACGAGTCTGGTCGAAAAGAGTATGCAATTTACTACCTAAGCAAAAAGTTTACCAACTATGAACAACGTTATTCACTGCTCGAGAAAACTTGTTGTGCTTTAGCGTGGGCTGCTCGCCGACTAAGGCAGTATATGTTGACCCACACTACCTTGTTGATCTCAAAGATGGACCCAGTTAAGTACATATTTGAGAAGCCAGCTCTTACCGGACGGGTTGCAAGATGGCAAATGATTCTCACAGAATACGACATTCAGTACACATCTCAGAAAGCCATCAAAGGCAGTGTATTGTCTGATTATCTTGCTGAGCAACCCATTGATGATTACCAGCCTATGAGATTTGACTTCCCTGATGAAAACATCATGTTCATAAAAGCAAAAGATTATGAAGAGCCTATTCACACTAAAGGGCCTGACCCAGAAGAAGAATGGACTATGATGTTTGATGGGGCTGTTAATATGAATGGTCATGGTGTTGGTGCAGTTCTCATTACACCTAAGGGAGTTCACATGCCTTTCTCGACAAAACTCACTTTTAACTGCACTAACAACGAAGCTGAATACGAAGCTTGTATTATGGGTCTTGAGGAAGCCATTGACCTCAGGATCAAGACTTTGATTGTATTCGGAGATTCAGCTTTGGTGATTAATCAAACCAACGGCAAATGGTACACTCACCAGGAGCATCTGATACCTTACCGGGATTATACAAGGAGGTTACTCACATTCTTCACAATAGTCAAGCTTGAGTATATCCCTCGAGATGAAAATCAGTTTGCAGATGCTCTGGCTACCATTTAATCCATGATCAAAGTTCAAGCTGCCAACTTTGTGCCTCGGATTTCAGTGTCCAGACTTGACAGGCCAGCATATGTATTCTCAGCAGACCTTGCTAAAGATGATAAGCCTTGGTTCTATGACATTAAATGCTTCTTGGAGGATCAAACATACCCATCTAGGGCATCATCCAATGACAAGAAGACATTAAGGAGGCTGGCTGGTAGTTTCTTCTTGAATACCGATGGTTCCTTGTACAAGAGAAACTTTGATACGGTACTTCTCAGATGTGTTGATAAGGCAGAAGCAGACCTGTTGATGCACGAGGTACATGAAGGATCTTTTGGTACCCATACTGGATGGAATGCAATGGCTAAGAAATTGCTAAGATCAGGCAACTACTGGATCACAATGGATGCAGACTGTTGTGCCTATGCCAGAAAATGCCATAAATGCCAGATTTATGTAGACAAAGTGCATGTACCTCCAAATCCTTTGAATGTGATGTCTTCACATTGGCCCTTTGCCATGTGGGGCATTGATATGATTGGCAAGATTGAACCGACTGCTTCAAATGGCCACAGATTCATCCTGGTAGCCATTGACTATTTTACCAAGTGGGTTGAAGCAGCTTCGTATGCAAATGTCACCAGGCAAGTGGTAGCCCGATTCCTGAAGAGAGACATCATTTGTCGGTATGGAGTGCCCGAGCGAATCATTACTGATAATGGTTCCAACTTAAACAACAAAATGATGGCAGAACTGTGCCGGGACTTCAAGATCCAACACCATAATTCTTCTCCTTACAGGCCAAAGATGAATGGCGTTGTTGAGGCAGCTAACAAGAATATCAAGAAGATTGTGTAAAAGATGGTGGTCACCTACAAAGATTGGCATGAAATGCTACCATTTTCCTTGCATAGGTACCGTACGTCAATCAGAACATCCACTGGGGCAACACCGTATCAGCTTGTGTATGGTATGGAGGCAGTCCTACCTGTTGAAGTTGAATTACCCTCGTTACGGGTACTGATGGATGTCAAGCTGAATGAAGTAGAATGGGTCCGATCCCGATACGAACAATTGAATCTGATCGAAGAGAAGAGATTAGCTGCAATCTGTCATGGGCAGTTATATCAGAAAAGAATGAAGAAAGCCTTCGATCAGAAAGTTAGGCTTCGGGAATACCAAGTAGGAGATCTTGTGCTGAAAGGACTCCTTCCTCCTCATACAGACCACAGGGGAAAGTGGACTCCGAATTACGATGGTCCATTCATAGTAAAGAAAGTTTTCTCCGGTGGAGCACTGATGCTCAGTACTATGGATGGTGAAGACTTCCTGTCCCTTGTGAATTCAAATGCAGTTAAAAAATACTTCGCATAAAATTACCCGCTGGACATAAAAACAGAATGTAAGTCCAGGCAAAAATAGGGCATCCCAGCGAGTCAAAAACAGAATAAAAGACTCGGGCAAAAATAAGGGAAAATAAATAAAAAAATGTACACCCGCTGAGTTGAAAAGCCGCATTGGACAGCTCAGGCAAAAATGGGTATCCCGGTGGATTGAAAACCCGAAAGGGCGATCCACGTAAAATAAGGGAATAAGCGAACAACTTCATTCTGAATTCGTCTGTATCACTTACAACACGACAAGCTTCGGAGGGTGCAAGCATCAGTCAGAATCAGCCTTCTTCGGAAAGCAAGATGAGAAGAACGTCAATGTCATACGAGTCATAGCAAGGGGAAGCTCACTAAAGCGTCGTCAACATTGCCAGCACTCTTTGTTTCTCAATTTGTAACAATCTCCTCATTTCAGGGGATTCGTTATTTTGACTGTATTTGCCAATTCAGGGCACACAAATTAATAAAATCAGATTTTCAGTCACATTCCGTCTTGTATACTTTATTTCATTTGCAAAATGTCTGATATCCTTGATATAGTGTTTGCATAAATACAAATGCGTCTTTTCTAAATTACATGCTTACATGAAATATATTTGCTCCCGGGAGTGTCTAAACTCCTTTGATGGAATCCAGTAAGGGATACCTCGGGGAACTTGTAAGTCTCTTTGTCATAACAGAATTACAGGTATTCAAAGCGCAACATGGGGCATGAAAGCTTCTCCCTAGCAAGCTGCCCAAATCTTCAAACAGTTTCAGAAGTGTTTTCTCCCCATCAGAGTTGCTAGACAAAGCAGCATCAGAAGGGGCTCATTTCCCCAGCTAAGTTCATCACCCTCAGCAGGATCCCCACAAAAATCTCTAGGAAGATCGTTCAGTGATCATTCCTCCCCAGCCAAGTGCTAGACAGGGAACCCTCTCCCTACAAAGCTCTTATCCAGAAGAGCAATGTCTAAAGATCTTACAACAAAGTGACAAAAGCTTCCACAGACCCCAGCTGGGCTCCTCATTACCAAGATAGGTCTATCAGTGACTCATTTCCCCAATCAAATTATACATCAGATCTACCAATGATATCATGCCCAGCTGGGATATTCTTTCAAACAGATCAATCGAAGATCTTCACAACAACGGGATCCAAATCCCGGATCGGTATCCTTGCATAATCATAGCATTCGCATCATATTTTCCCCCAGAGCGTAGCATTCCGTCTAATACAGAGCATTACGGCAAAAATCAAACATATTGCATAATCACAAGTCATGTTTTGAATCAAACACCTGTATATACCAACATTCCATCAGCCATATATACAAAGACTCACAGTCACAGCAGGAAGCCAAAGCGTCCCCTTTGCACTCACAAATACATGTTAATATATACTCTTTTCGACACTCGTCCGTGTCATATCATTCCCCTGCAAATATAAACCACAAACAGGTATTTATACACTCTTTGGACATTCGTCTGTGTCACCATCCCCCAGCATGGTTGCCTAAACACTTATTGTAAACCAAACACTTGATCATAATACACAGCTTTCGACACCCGTTTGTGTCATCTTATCCCCACAGATCACCAGATATCTCTTACAAATACATAACTTGTACATTTCCTCTAATGATACTCGTCTGTATTATACTCTCCACAGCAAGTTGAACACTCGTCTGTGTCTCACTCATGCTTATTTTTCACTCATACAGATACTCGCCTATATCTTGTATACACCACTTATCTTTTCCCAAATTCAACACTCGTCCGTGTTCTTTGTTAACCAGTTGGTACTCGTCCGTATCATCATCTCTAAGCATGCGTCAGCAGTTGTTTCTACTGATACTCGTCTGTATCATAGTCTTAAGGATGCTCGTCCGCATCTTTAATCTATACACAGTGTCAAACACTTATACCTTTCATTTCTTGAATGTAAGCACTCGTCTGTGTTTACCATTCCCCAGTAGAATGACTCTTCTTCTATCTGACATTTGTCCTATGTCATGATACTTTCGGCATCCGTACCCTGCCAGGTGATCGTCCTTCACCTTTTGATGATCGTCCTTCATCATTCCCCTAGCGGAGTCTCCATTATTGGAACCCTTTCCTATCCGACATTCGTCCTATGTCGTGATATTTTAGCAGCCATCCCCTGCTAGGTGATCGTCCTTCACCTCTTGATGATCGTCCTTCATCATTTTATCCGATGGCCATCCCCATTGTTGATCTTGTTATCTGACATTCGTCCTATGTCATGATAAACCCCGAGAGCAGCCGTACCCTGCTAGGTGATCGTCCTTCACCTCTTGATGATCGTCCTTCATCATGCTTATCCGATGGCCATCCCCATCGTCGACTCTTTCTATCCGGCATTCGTCCTATGTCGTGATACTTCCGGCAGCCGTACCCTGCCAGGTGATCGTCCTTCACCTTGGATGATCCTCCCTTATCCTTATCCCCAACAGAGCAGCCGTCCCCTGCTAGGTGATCGTCCTTCACCTTTTGATGACCGCACCTCATCATTCATTTCAATTAACCCTATGGCCGTCCCCATCATTGACTTTACCGTTAATCCCCATAGAGTCTTGTTCCTTTACCTGATGGCCGTCCCCATTATGATCTCATTATTTCCCCAGCATGTCGGACGTCCTCACCATTGCTTTATCCCCAACAGTCGTCCTCTGCTCGACGGTCGTCCTCCGTCTCCCGCATTTTATAATCATACTTTACTTCCTTTTACAATCTATATCTCTTTTCTTCTTCACAATCAGTGAGTGCAAATTTTGGACTGTCTTTGGTATTCAACCACAAGTTATCTTGTTTGCCTGTTAAGTCGTTGCTTACATCCTACACAACTAACTCATGTTTGAATAGGGGCAGCTGTAAACACCCCAAATTTTCCCTCACTAATTTCATACCATGGCTTGTGATCTTTTCATTTTCATAAGTTCAATCATATCACATCATATTGCATTTTTGCTTCACTGCATTGGTTCAAAGTCATCTGCATCTAGGGTTTGTGATCTGAGCAATCCATGAGCTATCTGAGCCACTCCAAAGGCCTCCAATCATCTTAATAGGGTTCATGTATGTTCAAGCATCATATTATATCCTCCCAAGATCAAGGAAGTCAGAAAATCACAAGAACTGAGAAAGGCATGGAAGCAGAGCCACGCTTAACTGCACAGATGACCTAAAATTAGGGTTTTGGTTTCAGAGGCCATAACTCCAAATATTTTGGTAATTCTTGTTTCTATTGGTCTCTATTTTATATAAGGATCATGCATACCAAGTTTTATGGAAAAATTCATTGAGGAAGTCATCTGATCATTGGGTAACTTCTTGAGCAAGTCAAAGCCAAATCAGGGCATCTGAGGCCCCCCAACATGGAACCAAAATGGATTTTTCATCAAAATGAAGTTATATGGTCTTTATTTGATCATTGAAGTGGTTTGAAGTTCACAAATTTGAAGAAAAGTGGGCTAAACCAAAAGTTTCCAAATATGGAAATGACTTGTAATGTAAACTTTCCATATTGGGAAAGTTTTTCAACCTCCTCTTTCTCAACCAAATATGCTTCAAATGAAAAATTCTTGATCATGAAAGTTGTAGATTGGATCATTCCCTTTTCAAAAAGTACAAGAACAAGATCTAATTCATTTTGGAACTCAAGTTATGGCTTTCCAAAGTTGGCAAAAATCACATAATTTCAAGTTTCATGTCAAAGAGGGATTTTTGCAAAACCTCATGCCAAGCCAATTTGTGACCTCAAATTGACTTCTAATCACCATACAAACTTTTTGTAATTCCTAAAGATCAGATTTGGCCCAAGAATCATTCCATTCCATTCCATAGCTTGTGCATGAAGAAATCAAGAAAGGGCCAAACTTCATGAAAATTGCAAAACCCCCCACAAAACTCAATCCACTTGCTAATTGGCCTCAATCTGAATTCCATGGTTGCCCATGAATCAAGCTACACAGGACATGCCCTTGTCCTTGGCCTGAATTTGCCCATACCTCAAAGGACACCTAACCTTGACTTTTTGCAAAATGAACCATACCAATCAGCATAGGCCACCAACAACTCTCTGACCTATCAAGACTTGATACATGGACCAAACACAAGCCATTACATACAACAAGCAAGCCAGAATCCTCCCACAACTCATCATTCACCAAAACTCCCTCTTATGCATTTTTCTTTGAAACTCATCACACAAGCTACAAACCTTCAAACAAACTTCATAGAACAACTCACCATCAACCACTGATCATTTCCCACCCTTCATCTTGCCCTAAAAACAGCCATATCAAAAACACGATTTTTGCCCCTCCTTGAACTAAACTTCAGCAAACTTCAAAAAGATTCCACAAAAGCTTCAGCCAGGCATCCCAGAAGCAAGAGGGAGTCAAAAGAAGGGGAAAAACACCAAAGAGAGGACCAGACAGTGCCATTTTCGAAAGCTCCATTTCAGGTAACTTCAAGAACAAATTTTCCAGAAATGTAATTTCTTGTTATAGAAATGTTTTGTATGCTTTGCTGATCATCATGATCTATTTAGTTTTGAAAATGAGTGAGAAACAAGCATGTATGAAGCTTCTGAAATTTTTGTGTGTTTTCCGTTTGCCTTTGATTCTTGATCTTGAGTGAAAATAAATGATTTTGATTGCTGGATTCTTGTTTAGAGTTGTCTAATGATTGATTCTGGAGAGTTTTGTGAGATTTCATAACGTATTGAGAGAGATTGAGTGAGAGAGCAGCCGGAGAAGATGACCAGAACACTGTTCCGGTCACCTGAATGTCATTAGGGTTCAGATTAGGGTTTAATTGTGTAATTAGTGAGATTTGAATTTCGGCCGTCCAGATGCGCGCGGGGTCAATTCCCTCCAACCCAGCTTTGAATCTCCACCCTAGGATTAGCTGACTTTCCATTTTTATTTCGTTTAATTAGTTTTATTTCACATTTTTCTTATTTATTTCATACGAATTTTAAAAAATAGTAAAACACATCAAAAAATTTTGAAAATTTTTATCAAACATTTTATTAATTTTCAGAACCCAAAAATATTTTTATTTTTATTTTTTGCATAAACAAATATTTTTAAATCATTTAAATGATTATTTTTAATTAGTTAATGAAAATTAATTAATTAAAAATACATTTAGATATTTAAAAATCCCAAAAAAATTCAGAGAGCCTTTTCAAACATTTAGAAACGTTTACAAACTCACAATACAAATTTCTTTTTGGTTTTGATCACACTTTGACAATTTTCATTTGAATTAGGGTTCTTTAATTTGAATATCTTTAACCCTAACTTCAAAAATTCATAACTTTTGATCCAAGTTGAGTTTGTGAATGGTTCTTTTTGCAATGTGTTATACAAGGTTTCAAGCTTCTAAAAACATTTTTGTTTCATTTTTATAATGAATTTTCAATTTGTTTGGCATTTTCCTTTTAGAATCCCCTTCAAAACCTTAGAAATTTAAGAAAATCATAAGTCCTTCTAGGTTAAGCTTCTGACCTCCCCCTTTGGGCACTGAACTTGTATAGGCTTAGGGTCCCTTTGATTCCATTTTCAATTTTTTATCTTACCATTTGCTTCTGATTTTGAATTTTGCATCTCATGTTGTGCATAAATCCTAATTTGCATCTTCATTTGCATCCATCTTGCATAAGCTTGCATACATGAACTTTCCATGACATTTTGTGCATTCATATGACATGTAAGACATCTTAGGACATATTAGAATCATGTTTGATCATTGCATCATCCATTTTCCATGTTATGCATTCATTTCATTTCATGTGCATTCATGAACTTTCATGTCTCCTTTCATGCTTCATTTGCATCCTCACTGTTTGTATGATCATTTGCATCTCTTGACATGTTTTTGCATCATCTCTTAGCATCATTTGCATCATGAATGTGCTTCTGGTTTTGGTTTGCATCCTTGCATCCATTTCATTTTCATTTCATTTCATTTCCTTTTTGCTAACTTTTCAGGTGGTAAGTCTTTGAGAAGTGAATTTGCCTTCACTTCTCATAATCTCTTCTCATCTCTCTTATGCATTCATTGCTGCATTTTACTTGTGAATTAGAGTGAGCTTGCTCATTCATGTTCCTTCCTCTCTTTCTTTCTTCAAGCAACTTATCTTCTTAAGTGAAGTAAGTTGTCTTGCTTCTTGCTGCTTCTTTTCCTTCCATCCTGCTTCTTCCTTGGTGGCCTTTCCTTGAAGATCTTCTTGCAAGCCTCATAAACCCTAGGAACACCCAAGCATGATCACAATTAGGGTTTGATTAGTCCCCCCATTAGTTTTAACCTTTGTGTCATCTTTGTGTCTTCTCTTCTCACCTCATAATCAAGGACTAAACCTTAAAGGTTTTAAGGCTTTGTGACTAGGGTTATGCATGTATCCTTCTATTAGGATGGGGTGTATAACTTTAATCCTAAGTGTTAACCCCTTAATGTGTTTAAATCCTTTAATCAATCCATCTAATAATCACTAAGACATCAAACTTGTAACTTGGGTCTTGCATTAGGGTTCTAATTCTTCCTTAATTGGTTAAGAAGGACTAACCCTAGTGTTAATGGACAAGTCCCCCTCAAGTTGTCTTACAAACCATAAAATCCATTTCTTAATCTTACCATTAACTATAATCCACTTTAATAAAGGCTTTGTTTTGTCATGAGGTTAATCCCTAATCATGGATTAAGTTGAGGAGCCTTCCTCAGCTTAAATGTTCTCATCTATTATCCTTCTATTAGGATGGTTTAATGGGTCCATAAAATCCTTGATTATGGCTTAAACTCATTACTTAACAACTAAACAAAAACTCCAAAAACATCTAAATAAATGCAAGTAGGTTAATGATCTTAATCCTACATCATGGTGATTAAGGGTGAGGTGTTTACTTCATGCTTAAGGTATTCTCATTACCCCTAATCAGAGGGAAGATGTGATGAGTTTACTAATCCTTGGTTTAGGCTTAATCTCATTTTCTTATGACAAACACAAAAAGCAATAAAAGATTGAAATCACCAAAAACAAACAATAATCGTCTCCTCCGATATTCTTTTCTCATTATCTTCACTCATAAACGAGAACTTGCTTCTTCCGTCTAATGCAAGACAGTTTGCACCTGAGCCAGACAGGTCATACACTTGAGCATAGACAAGTGAGCTGTTCACATGTCAATTTATCATTCAGTCTCTTTGAGTCGAACTACGGTGTTCTGACTTCCTCATTGCATGAGAGGATACATAGGAATAACTTAACTGTTATCGAATAAAAGTCTCTGTACATCCCCCCCTCTTCCAGCATTATTCTTTAAGCCTCATAGTCTTGAGCTTCATACTCTTTTCTTACACTAACACTCTTTCATTTCACTTCACACTTTCTTCAAGCACTGACACTTGCATTCTTTTCCAGCTCTTTGCACACAAAATAGCACTGACACTACCCCTTTAAACACAAATCTTTTAAGCGTGGATCCCGTCGAGTACGACGGACAATCTGGGTGCTAATACCTTCCCAGGTTGTAACCAACCCCTTTCTCAATTTCTCTGGTTCGCGACCGTCTTGTCCATCTTTTCTTAGGTTTATGCAGCATTACCTTTCCTTCGGGATAAAAATGCCTAGCTGGCGACTCTTTTCAGTTCACCTTTGTGTTCTCTCTTTCGCCGACCGTTCGCGTCTGTACCCCTCTTGGCCCATGTGTCATCAGGCGGAAGCGACAGCTATTTCCAGAGGAGATAATCGTTAACGAAGATTTATTTCTGATGGTTAACTATCTTTGGGATAATGTGTAAATGATCTATACGAAGGTCTAGCACTTAATCCAAGAGATTCTTTCAGAAGAAATACAGGAGTAATCGCCACGAAGATTTAATCTTGATACTCAAGTTGTCCTTGAAAGGGTACGTAAATGATCTATACGAAGATCTAGTGCTTAATCCAGGATATTTCCAGAAGAGATAATCGCCACGAAGATTTATTTATGATGATCAATTATCTTTGGGATAGTGTGTAAATGATCTATACGAAGATCTAGCACTAAGTCCAAGAGATTTTTCATAAGAAGCTCATGGATAATCGCCACAAAGATTTAATCCTGATATTCTTAGGATGGTACGTAAATGGACTATACGAAGATCTAGTGCCTAATCTGGGATACTTCCAGAAGAGATAATCGTTACGAAGATTTATTTCTGATGGTCAATAATCTTTGGGATAGTGTGTAAATGATCTATACGAAGATCTAGCACTTAGTCCAAGATATTTTTCAGAAGAGGTTCAGGGATAATTGCCACGAAGATTTAATCCTGATATTCTTATTGTCATTAGGATGGTACGTAAATGGTCTATACGAAGATCTAGTGCCTAATCCGGGATACTTCCAGAAGAGATAATCGCTACGAAGATTTATTTCTAATGGTCAATTCAACCGTTTATCTTTAGGATAGTGTGTAAATGATCTATACGAAGATCTAGCACTTAGTCCAAGAGATTTTTCAGAAGAAGTTCAGGGATAATCGCCACGAAGATTTAATCCTGAAATTCTTAGGATGGTACGTAAATGGTCTATACGAAGATCTAGTGCCTAATCCGGGATACTTCCAGAAGAGATAATCGTTACGAAGATTTATTTCTGATGGTCAATTATCTTTGGGATAGTATGTAAATGATCTATACGAAGATCTATCACTTAGTCCAAGATAATTTTTAGAAGAGGTTCAGGGATAATTTCCACGAAGATTTAATCCTGATATTCTTATTGTCCTTAGGATGGTTCGTAAATGGTCTATACGAAGATCTAGTGCCTAATCCGGGATGCTTCCAGAAGAGATAATCGCTACGAAGATTTATTTCTAATGGTCAATTCAACCGTTTATCTTTGGGATAGTGTGTAAATGATCTATACGAAGATCTAGCACTTAGTCCAAGAGATTTTTCAGAAGAAGTTCAGGGATAATCGCCACGAAGATTTAATCCTGATATTCTTAGGATGGTATGTAAATGGTCTATACGAAGATCTAGTGCTTAATCCAAGATATTTCCAGAGGAGATAATCGTTAACGAAGATTTATTTCTGATGGTTAACTATCTTTGGGAATGTGTAAATGATCTATACGAAGATCTAGCACTTAATCCAAGAGATTCTTTCAGAAGAAGTTCAGGGATAATTGCCACGAAGATTTAATCCTGATATTCTTTTTTGTCCTTGGGAAGGTATGTAAATGGTTTATACGAAGATCTATTACCTAATCCGAGATATTTCCAGAAGAGATAATCGCCACGAAGATTTATTTCTAATGATCTATGCAATAGTTTATCCGTGGGATGGTACATAAATGATCGATACGAAGATTTTGTACTTAGCCCAAGATATTACCAAAAGCAATTCAGAAAAGACCACCATGAAGATTTGATTCTGATGCTTAAGTTAAAGTATGTTCCTAAAGATGGTTCAGAGCCGGTCTATACGAAGATCTAAGTACTGACACCTAATGAAAGATATTATTTTTCCCCAGAGATAATGCAGAGACGATCTATTCAAAGATCTATTGCTGGCATTCAACTCAAACCATGTTACAGGAATGATTCAGAGACGACCTATACGAAGACCTAGTACTGATATCCAGTGACAATATAAAGATATTATCACCTCCATATTATGGATGGCATCTATAAGCCCATCTACAGTTCCTCTAAGTGGCATCTTTAAGCCCACTCTAGCATATAATCAATCAGCAGTGTTACTTTACGCACCGGCGAGTGCAAATATTTGGGCTTTTGTGTTCAACCCCCTTCAACCTTCCAAGTCACGAATGGCACACAGGCCAATCTAACCCCTCAGGTTTCAGAAAATTGAACAGGGGCAGCTGTTGCACCCCAAAATTTGCCCTCCCCTAGTCAAGGCAATGTGTCCTAAGGATCCTCTCAAGGTTCACAAGGTTCACAAGGTATCCCAAGAGGTTCACAAGGTTCACAATTAGTCAGAAAGTTTGGAAATTCCCTCAGACAAAGCCTCCTCCTAAGCAATGCACCCTAAACTAGGGTTTTGAATTTCATCAGGCTAAATGGACTTTCAAGACTTCAGGTGAGCTTCATAGCATCCTATATGTCTTCAAGAATCCCTATGTCAAGTTTCAAGGCTTTCCCAAAAGGTTTGCTCAGTCAGATGATCAGATAGGCTAAAATCAGTCAGTAGTTAAAAAGTCAAACTGAGGTCAAACCAAAGTCAAACTTCATGATTTTTTGCCAACATCAAGTATATGAAGTAAAATTAATCATTTGATCAAGGGTTGATCATGATTCATCAAGGAGATTTCAGATCATCAAGAATCAGGAGTTTCTAAATTAGGGTTTTCATAGGAAAAGTCAACTGAACTTTGACCAGCCATAATTTTCACATGCTTCATCAAAAATTTTCCATCCAAAGCTCATTTTTAAGGAAATTTAATTCTCTACAACTTTGTGTCTCACAAGCCAAGCCCAAAAATGCTTCATTTGGAAGGTATGAGCTAAGACATTATAGGTCATTTTAAAAGTCAACAAAAAGTCAACATCTTCCAAAGGGCATAATTTGAAAATGGTAAAGGATATGGACATGAAACCAAAGAGGTTGGTTAGAGGACTCTCTAAGCTTTCTAAAATGTCCAATAATACCTTCATAGCCTTAAAATTGAGGGATTTGTGTCTTTGCAAAGTTGGGAAATTTTTGAGAGGTTTATTGAGCAAATAGGGTCTTAAAACCAATTCTTTCCACATGGGCTTGCAATTTTGTGATCCAATCTTTACCATGACATCATGCACGACCCAATTCTCATTTATTAAGATTTTTATAATTTATTTTATATTTATTTTGATTTTATTCATTAAAATTCAATTTAAATCAAAATAAATATGAAAATTCAATATTTAAAAGTGATTCTTCTTCTAGAAACTCTTAAAGACCATTTAAATTGATTTGATGCTATCCAAATTCGTGCTATGGCATTATGGCATGAAAATATTTGATTTTTTGACTAATTTGGCAAGAAGATTTCTTCACATTCAAGTCATCCAAAAGCCCACAAAAGTTATATGTTTTTTGACCTAATCTGACTCTACTACATAAGCATAACATGACCAATACACAAGGGGACGAAAATTGGCACAAAAGAGGCGTTGTTCAAACTCAATTTTTTCTAAGAAATTTCAAATTCGGTTTACTACTTGGAGGTCATATCCAGTTGTTTTGAAGGTTCAAACATATTCTTTGAACATCATTGATGCAATCCCAACCATTCATTGCATTCAAAACATCTTGAATTGCTTAAACCGAATTCGTTTCTTTTTATTTTTCTTAATTTTCGATTTCAAATATTTATGCATTATAAACATGATTTGATCTTATATTATGGTTTGTTTGGATGTTTAGAGTGTTTCTGGACCATTTGATTGAAGCTTACGTGCATAAACAAGGAGGTGCCATGGTTAGGGTTTCGACTATGGTTTTGGGGTTATACGATTCAGGTTGTTTGGAAGCTTTTTAAGGACATGGCTAAACGGTACAAACCATGGGCAATTGAATTGAGTTGTTAATTTTTACTATTATAATGGTTTACGTAATGTTTCAAAAAACATAGGTTCTTTGTTAAAATAATGCGCATGAAATTTCGCAGGAAACGTTGTAACAAAATTTGCAGGTAAGTTGAGGAAGATGAAGTTGGAAGGCGCCAATCAGAAATTCAAAAAACCTGTTTTGTTTTTTATTATATTTATTGTGTATATGTTTTCGTACAAGTGGCCCAGTGGATGGAGGTGTTTTGTTGGAGCAAGGAAGCGCACGTTCGATCCTGGCCAGAAGCATCTTTTTTTTAACTCATTTATTTTTCGCAGGTTTAATATTTATTAAATGTTACTTGTTTAAACATCAAGAAACACACGCAGCCTAGTGGTACCCCATCAAACTGGTAATGGGGAGGTCCTGGGTTCTGTCATACCCCAAATTTGTCCTACCTGTCATATTTTTGTTTTTTCTATTTAATCCACATTTGAAAAATTCAAAAATTGTCATTTCCTTCTGTGGTTTCGTTTGAGATTGTTAGTGTTTGTGTGTGCGGTGTTGTGTGGAGGCGTTTGTCCGATTATCAATTTTATTTTTCGTAATCATTACCAAAATTTCATTAAAAAAAACATCTGAGCCTAATAATCCATTGTATTTTATTTATCTGTTTATCTCTATAAAATTACAAAAAATCATTTTCTTCTTTAAAGTTTATTCTTTTCTAAAAATCCATTTTATTACTTTATTTTCATTTTATACTGTTTACTCAAAAAAAATCAATTTATTTCTCCACTTTTCCCTATAAAAAATATGTCCATTTTTATTTCTTTTGTTTGCATTATTATTTCCGTCACTATACTATTATTATCTATTTATTATTATTTCAAAAAATTTCTTTTATATTTTTTTAATAAATCATCAATTCATTAAGTTTATCTTTTTCTACATAAAAAATAATAAGTACAAAAAAAAAGATTCTTTTTTATTTTTATTTTTATTTTATTATTATGTCTATTATTATCACCATTTTATTTTTTTTACCACCACTATTTTTATACCTTTACCATCATCATTATTATTTTTAAATACTTCTTATCTTTTTTTATTATTATTATTATTATTGATTTTATTATTAGTTTATTATTTTTACTATTTCAAATCTTATTATTATTATTAGTATTATCAGTATTATTTTATTTTATTATTTTTATCATTATTTATTATTATAGTTGTTACTATTATCACTATTATTTGCTTATTTTTATTCAAGGTCCAATTTGTATTCCACAATCACTTTGTATATTTTTCTTTCACAATATCAATATCAGTGGTCCCACTATTGCAAAACAAATTTCTTTGGCCACAATTATGCACCACACTGCATTATACGATTGTCTTATGCAGCACTCACCAACTTTTCATCAGCACACAAATCGTTCAAAAAAACAAATTACCACTTGTGCACAAAAAAATCAAATCCAAAGATTTCCCAGCTACATCATTTACAAATACAGCTCACATTTCCTTCAAAAAATCCCGAAATGTCCTTTGATTTCTTGTTATGATTCCTTTCTATATAAGAGGGCCATTCACTCTGCAAAGGGGAAGATAACAAAAAGTTTACAAAAACTCCACGAGAGTGAATACAGGCCAACGTTACAGTACCTCCAAACCTTCAAAATTCCTCTGAAAACCAACCAAAAAAACACTCACTTCAAAACCTTCAAACAATCCATAACAAATGATTTTAAGCCTCTGCAACAATTTTAGAAATCAAAGGAATTCGATAAGCAAATCATCAATCTTGCCCACCTTTTTGTTGATCTTCAGTTTCTTCCATCATTCTTGAATCTGTGACAAAACCATAATACAGATTCTTCAAAAACATTACCTCAACCGTGACCTTCATCAATTCGCAAATCCATCTACAAACCCGGATCTGAACTTTCGTGACCTCCACCATCAACCAACAAAACACAGTGAAAACATCATCACCACCGCAGCCAAGCCAAACACGCCGAAACCACCGGTGAACCCCCATCGCCTCACCAAGTGAACCGCCACCACCTCAGAACAAACACAAGCCGGTGAAGCCTCAACGAAATTCGAGCGGGATTTCGCCGAAACCACCAAAACTCTGTAATAAAAAAAACGCACAAGCCTTGAAATCCACCGCAAGCTTTACCGAATCCACCAACCACCCTTTCCGCACCCCTCTTCGCGAACCAAACAACAACAACAACATAGCAAACCTGAGACAAAACTGTCGCCGCGAGTGTTTGAGTCGAGAGAGAGTGAGCAACGCGATTGAGAGAGCTCCCTGTTTTCAATGTGAAGTTTTTTTCCTTTCCCTTTTTGTTGTTCCAGTTTTTTAATTCATTATTATTTTAAAAAAAAGGCATATAAACAATAAAACCTGGTTTTAATTCTTCTTTTGGATGCTGGGCCCAGTAGGCCCATTCGATTTTTTTTACTCACATACCATCCTGATTCCAGCGCCTCCCCATCCATTTTATTCATTTATTTTTGTATTTATTTATTTGTTACTGACTGTTTTGTTGTTGGATTGGGCTTTTAAGTCCATCCTTATTTTTTCTATCAACACCAACCTGAGTATGCATGCATCCCTGTTTATTTTATGTTTTAGTTTTCATAATCTTGTTTCTATTATTATGGTTTATTTTTCTAATTCTTTTTTTTATTATTGGATAGTGTTTTCTTTATTTTAGAAATGTTTTTAAAAAATGTGTATTAATAATTTTTATCTTTTTCTTATCGTTTGGGCCAATGATATATTAAAAGGCCGATTTTTCGCCCCATTTTAATCGGTGATATTCGGTCAATATGAGGCCCTCCTTGTAATTAATTTTTTATTATTTTATTTCGACAAACAAACATGTAATTTAATTTAATTTATTTTATTTATTCTTGATATTATTTGATTTATTTATTATTTATATTCTTTATTTTAATTCAATTTTAGCAATTCAATTTATTTAATTTATTTTATTTCGCATTTCAAATTATGTTTCGACTCCTTATAGAATGATTTCAATTTTGAATCGATTCTAAGGTAGTTCACGAAATAAATTTCGACGCGTCCCAAAAAGGTCCAACGCCTTCGAATAGTTGTTCTCGATAAAAAGGTCCAACGCCTTCGAATAGTTGTGCTCGATTAAAAGGTCCAACGCCTTCGAATAGTTGTGTCCCGATTAAAAAGGCCGAACGCCTTCGAACCGTTCAAAAACACTGCACACACGCTTTCTCTTGGGCTAATTACAACGAGACCTCTTTATTTCGCGCAATCCCCTGTATTTATTTTGTATCCCTCTCCCATTACTTTGTACGCATTTTTATTTTCCGTATTTTATTTAATTTTGAATCCTTGGTCCAACGCCAAGCGATCTCACTTGCACACTTGCACTTTATTTTCCAGTTATCGTTCTGTTTATTAGGATCCGCCCTACCTTGCGAGCCGAGCGCATTGTGCCTCGCTGACAAACTACAAAATAAACCTCCATTTGCATTTACCCTTTTAACCTCAAAAAACCAAAACGTTTCGATTAGATCCAAACCCTTGATCCAACGTCAAGTGGTCTTAGGAAATAACACATTCTAATAATACGAGAAGATTTGTACGCCACGAGCCTTAAGCGGTAGAAAAGAGGATAACGAGCTCTCGTTACTCGCTCCGATTATTTCGGCGCAAGACGCTCGTCTTGTTGGACGAGATAAACTATCCATAGTCTTTAGTACATTCGACTCCTAAACCCTTTCATCGACGAAAGGTAATAAAACCAACAACCATTACCCTTAGTAGGCCAAACTACGAGGCTCTGACTTTCCCATTGCACACGGGAGTACGTAGGCACGAGGATCTCAATCCTTCCCGAGCACCTAGGTTCAATCTAACTTATAATTCAACTCATTTCCCTCTAGCAAGCAATTCGTTTAAGCATAGACATCCTTTCGCGCGCATTAACTTAGATGGTTCCCATCGAGTACGATGGATGTAGGGGGTGCTAATACCTTCCCCCTGCATAACCGACTCCCGAACCCAGGAAATGGTTTCGTTGACCTTTGTCCTCATCCTTTTCTTCCCGGGTTGTATCTATATCTTCCCTTTCCCTCTTCGGGAATAAATAGAATTAGGTGGCGACTCTTCAGTCCGTCCAGCGCGTGACTCCGTCCTTTCGGATCGCGTGAGGTCGTATTTTTCGGGGTACGACAGCTGGCGACTCTGCTGGGGATGGTTCACCCCTATGCGAGTCAAGCCTAGTCTAGGTTCCCGCGCTTGTTTGGGTGTTTGCTTTTATGCCTTGCTTGTTTATTTTTATCGCTTTCTTTATCGCATTCCATCTTATATATCTTGTGGCTCCTTGGTACTATATTTTGGATCGATACTCTGCAAAAGAAACTTGAGGGAAAAGCTCTATACCCGGGCTTACGAGTACAAACTTAAGTTAGCGAGGTGGTGTAGTATGGGCTCCCGAGAGAACCACTCTCGTGGGTTGTCGATACGAAAACCTCACTTGGAGTAGATTCTAATGAGAATACTGACAACCGTCAAGTCCTTGACGTGTGTGCTCAGTTGCTTTCATTAGGGTCATCAACTTTGAGGACCTTTAGAACCATTTTGGTTAAAACATCGGTTGATGCTTGCGTAGTATTGGGCACCAGGGTTCGCCCTCGCGTGGCTCAATACGAAAACCTCACTTGGAATAGACTTACTCAATGGAGTTGATTGACTGTCAAGAATGTATGAAATTGACACGTGCATCAAACAGTTGAGAAAGTTCCATAACTCCAGGACTTTGTTTTACACCTTGTGTCGATGATCACGTAGTATGGATTCCCGAGAAAATTTTCTCTCGTGGATGTCGATAGAAGATCTCACCCAAAATAGATTCATATGGCGGAGTCAATCAACCGTCATGCTTAAGGGCGTGTGTGATGAACAACCATATGAATTGATAACTTTGGGATCCCTAAAACCTTAGAGTCTACCCAGTGAGTTCCTGATCAGAGTATCCTCCATTTGTGCCTTGGACTCCTCAAGACCTTGATCTTGTGATCCTGGATTCTGACATTGCATATCATTTCATTTGCATTATTTGTTCATTCTTGCATTTCATTCCAAATCCTAAATCTTATTTCATGTTCCTCCATCTTCAGTAAATCAAGTTGGTTTCCCGACGCCCGTATCGTGCTAGACGACCATATCTAACTAGAGCCAACACTAGAAGACTGATGGACGTGATTCAGGAAGAACAAGCTGCTATGAGGGAAGAGATTGACTCGGTCAAGAGCAAGATTGACCAGATTTATGAGACTTTGCAAGCTTTGGCAAGAATGGAAGAACGTCGCGAAGCTGCTGCCGCAATGAACAATGCTCAAGTGCAAGGATATACCTCACGAGCAATGCCTTCAGTTCCCGTTCCAAATCCTTTGGTCTACGGTTTGCCTCCAGGCTTCACTCCTGCTGTTGAAGAGGTCATTTCCCAGCCAATACCTGCTTCTGGTGTTACTGTTGGTGCTATTCCTCAAGATCAACCTATTCCAACTCAAGTCCAGTTTCCTCAAGCTGAAGAGAACCATCAAGTTGAGTATGAGATGCATATTGCTGTTCCAATCACTATTCCTCATGCTGTTCAAGAATCCGAAGCTATGAAGATGTGTCGCGAGTTAGCTGAAAAACTCCGAATTATGGAAGGACACAACTCAATTTCTCTGAGTGCTTCAGACACGTGCTTAGTTCCAGATGTTGTGATCCCTACTAAATTCAAACTTCCAGAATTCGAAAAGTACAAAGGCCTCAGCTGTCCTGAGCTTCATTTGAGGATGTACTGCAGGAAAATGGCCGCTCATGCCAAGGATGACGAGCTCATGATCCATTGCTTCCAAGACAGCCTGTCTGGAGCGTCTCTAGAATGGTACATGCAGTTCGAGCGCAACAATGTTCGTACTTGGCTTGAATTATCTGATGCATTCAAAAAGCGGTACAAGTACAACACTGACTTAGCTCCTAACCGTACTCAACTTCAGAGTATGTCCCAAAAGGAAAGCGAATCCTTTAAGGAGTACGCCCAACGCTGGAGGGAGTTAGCTGCCAGAGTTCATCCGCCATTGGTTGACCGTGAATTGATCGATATCTTCATGGGTACCTTACAAGGGCAATACTACGAGAAGCTGATCAGCAGCGTATCTTCTGGATTTTCTGACATGGTGATGGTAGGAGAAAGAATCGAAGAAGGTTTGAAAAGCGGAAAAATTCAAGGAGGTTCTAGCAGCCAAAACAATGTCAAGAAACCTTTCAACGGGTACAAAAAGGGCGAAACAAATGTCGTTTCTGCAGCAAGTGGGAATTTTCAACAGAGTGCACCTGCACCAGTTCCCTACTATCAATACGCTTATGTTGCTGCTGCACAATATGCTCCTATACCATATCAGCCAGTTCCTCCAATGCCTTATCAGCAGGCCTTTTAAGCTCTATTTCCGCCTCAGATGGCTTACCAACCACGTTCACATCCTATGGTTGCAGCCGCGCAATATGCACCTGGACCATACCAGCAACCGACTTATCCACCACGGCCTGGTCAACAGCAACAATGCGCTCCTCAACAGCGTCCACCATATCAGCAAAGAGGATATGATAGGCACATTGATCCCCTGCCTATGACATACACCGAAATCTATAAACAGCTAACGGCAAAAGGACCTCTCACTTTGAGAGATATGCCACCTCAGACTGGTAATTCCCGGAACTATGATGCCAATGCACGCTGTGAGTATCACAAAGGTGCTCCAGGCCACACCATCGAGAACTGCCATGCCTTCAAGCACTTGATTCAGGATATGATCAACTCTAAGGACCTCACTCTCACTCCGAGAAATGCAAATGTCCCGAATGATCCAATGCCACCGCATGGTGCCAACAAGTGAATACATTTGAAGGGGTTGTTGAAGACCAAGCTGAGTAGTCTCCAACTTTGAAGCATTCAATCAAGAGAAGTTCAATTCCTCAAATCAAGGTAGCCAATGCCATTTATTATTTCCGCATTCCTGTTGTTTTGTAATGTTTGTTTAAGTACATATTTGCTCTGAACATTGTTATCGTTTGTACTTGGTTATGTTAATGTTATGTTTATGCATGTTTTGAATCAATCTATTCGCATTCGCTCATTATTTATCATTTATCACAAAATCACAAAAATATTCTCTCACTTCACTTTAGCAAATATTTGAGGGAGGATGATGAAAACGAAATACCCATAACTGTTGCGGTATGCTTTCGAATAAAACCTCGTCCATGATGTACAGGCATTCTTTCAAATCCCCAAACACTGGAGATATAAGGAGTTAATCCCTAGTCAATCACTTCGTGCCTAGAAGTAGGAGTTTCTTTCGGATATAACCCTTACATTTAACCCGGGGCAGGGTAGTTGTTCAGTTAACATGACTACACCTTCAAATCGCAAGATGAGACATCCCATCAGAGGACCATCAACAAATGACTTGGCAGTCATAATATTCAAACAAAAAAATAGAAATGAAAAACCACTAAGTTGAGCACCCATAGGGAGACTTAGTCGAAAAAATCAAAAGAGGAACTCAAATCCTCAGCAAAAGCAAAACAGATATCAGTGACCACCGAATCAAAAAATCAAAGGGTCACCAGCAAAATAAGATGACTGCCATTTTCAAGCGAGCTTTAAAGCTTCATCTTCACTCTTACAAAGTCAAAACAAATGCATGTGTAGAGTTAACTGAACGTAGGACTGGAGAACAATACGAAGAAGGGATGGGTACAAATCAAAACTTTGAGCCTTTTATCTTTTGTTTCTCTAACCATTAACCAGACCACGTTACAACCCTCAAAAGTCCTAATTGAGGCAGGGTTTATTCTGAAAGCATGCTACTAACAAGGTTGTGTAAATTGACTCCCATATATTTGCTAATCTTCAATCTCGATTGCACATTATTCTTGCTGCATCTTTCACGCACTTTCTAAATCAGCACCTCGTTTGGACTAACGGTCCATTCGTCACACTTTCACAACATTCAAAATAAATTGACTTTTTTTCAAAACTTACATGAACTTTACATTAACACTACCATTTGTGTATGATTAATTTAATTGCAAATCAGTGCTTGACATTAGTACAATCCCAACAAGGGGGAATCAAAAGAGTAATTTGACTCAATACTTCTTCAAAACCAACCCAATCAGGGGCAAAATTATTCTCAACGGCCCAGTCAGGGGCAAGATCACCTTCAAAGGCTCAATCAGGGGCAGGTCATGTCATGGTCATTTTCAAAGCTTCCCCACCAGATTTATTTCAAATACCCTGCAGACAGGGGCAAGCCAACAATGAGCAAATATTCCTATCTCTTCTCCCCAGCTAAACAGATAGATCTTGCTAGACATTGGCAATCGTTCAGAGCAAAATTAGTCTTCATGCGCCAATTAAGTCGCTCCGCTCATCAGCGAATAACCAAACTTGGATTGTCCAGATTCATCTTCTAACCGTACGCTGTCGAAGATCGTGTGTCGGGAAATCAATCCCTCCACCCACCCAAAGTCCAATCATTATTGGCAACTACCAGACCAAAAGTCCACCAAGCTGGCACCTTTCAATCGCTCATATGCATCATTATGCATCATCAACGTCATAAGCATCATTTACATCAATCATTTGCAGCGTGTGCATCATGTGCATACCTAAACAAAATCAGCTTTTTATATCCCCAATATTTTCAAACTTACATCTCAGTGCATAAACATTTGCATCGTATCTCCATCCTTATGGAATACCATTTCAAAACAGTCAAGCATAATTGCATAATTCAAGATCCAGGATCAACACAAGTTTCCGGTCCTTTCCCCAGCGGAAGATCATATCAATCGAAGATTCCAGGCATCCCCTCGGCGGATTCCATGGCCGTATTTAATTTTCGCCTTATCATCCTCTGTTGATAAGTGAGTTTATTTTTTCTGTCTATTGCCTTATCATCCTCTGTTGATAAGTGACTTTATTTTCAGTTATTTGCCTTATCATCCTCTGTTGATAAGTGATTTTATTTTTCAGTCCTTTGCCTTATCATCCTTTGTTGATAAGTGATTTTATTTTTCAGTCCTTTGCCTTATCATCCTCTGTTGATAAGTGATTTTATTTTCGGTTATTGCCTTATCATCCTCTGTTGATAAGTGATTTTATTTTCGGTTATTGCCTTATCATCCTCTAATGATAAGTGATTTTATTTTTCAGTCCTTTGCCTTATCATCCTCTGGTGATAATTGATTTTATTTTTCAGTTTATTGCCTTATCATCCTCTGGTGATAAGTTGATTTTATTTTTCAAGTTATTTTCCTTATCATCCTCTGGTGATAAGTGATTTTATTTTTCAGTTTATTGCCTTATCATCCTCTGGTGATAAGTGAGCTTATTTTCAGTCTGTTGCCTTATCATCCTCTGTTGATAAGTGATTTTATTTTCAGTTATTTGCCTTATCATCCTCTGATGATAAGTGATTTATTTTGTCAATTTATTTCTTGCTGTGTCACTCATCACTTCCAGTTATTTCATTTGACGGACAAATTTGGAGTCTGTTAATATCTAATTATCTTATACCCTGAAAGATTGAACGCGAGCTAGTTCATCTTACTCGGTCTAAGCCAATTCGATAGAGGCATCTGTCATACCCCAAATTTGTCCTACCTGTTGTCGCTCCCCGGATTTCCATCCTGGTACAAACGCGAAAGTGGCGCGGAAAAAGAATAGAGTCGCCAGCCAGGCATTTTTATCCCGAAGAAAGGGAGTGGTAATGCTGCAAAAACCAGAAGAAAGAAAGAGAAAGGACACTGGTCCTGCGAACCAAAGAGACTGAGTTCGGGAGTCGGTTACGACCTGGGAAGGTATTAGCACCCAGATCGTCCGTCGTACCCGACGGGATCCACGCTTGCAAAGAAATCTGTTTCAAAGGGTGAGGGTATGAAAACTGCAGCAAAAGAAAAGAAATGAAAAGAAACTGGAATTGGGAAAGGACTGAATAAGAAATGAAAGGAAAAATGTAGGGAAAATAAAGATTGTGCTTGAACGGGCCCTACCCCGCTGCCTACGTACCTCATCAGGATAATGAGGATCAGAGACGCCGTAGTTCCCCTAACTAGGGGTACCAAAGGGAAATTGCTTGTGAATTAAGGCTTGAACTGCCTATGCCATTGCTCAGGTGTTGCAGACTCGGACGACGAGTGCGTAACCGTCTTGCAAAGTGACAAGTAGGAGCAAGTTCGCGTATGGAGCGAATGAGGTGAGAAAAGAATTCCCTAAGGAAAGACGCTTATTGTTTGTTTATGTTTTTTATGAAGCTTTTATGAGTGTGTCACAAGGAAGTGAACTCAAGCTCTTTTCAATGGAATGTGCACTTGTCACTACATTCCAAGATGGAATAATAGAACAAGCACACTCAAGTAAGGAGAAGATCCCCAAAACTTGAACCCAAAGATTAGGGCTTAGGCTCACTAACTTGTTTACTTATTAAGTGTTTTGGTATTTACAATGAAGAAGTGATTTTTATGCTTTTCTTTTATGAAGAAGATACCTTGATCAGACTTGTGCATCACAAGATAAACATGTACTATCCCAAGATGGGAAGACTACAAGCATACCTCATGGGATAAGGCTATTGCTCAAGGCATCACTTCAAACTTATTAAGATGTTTTTTATGAGTTATGAGATGAGAAAAGAAGAAGAACCAAAAGGATCATAAAGGTAAAAAAGCTAACGGGAAAAGTCTAATCCTAATATTCACATGCTCGGATGGTCCTAGGTTAGTGAGGCTCACTATCCTAATGAAGAAGAAGAAAAGAAAAAGATGAGAGGAGAAGCTCCATGGTGGCCTAAGCACACCTCCAGTCGAGAAAGAATTAGAGAAAGAGAGGAAGAAGATAAGATGAATAAGAAATAAGAATGAGATGGGAATGCAAAATGGAGAAAAATAAGATAAAGAGATGAGAATGCGATATGAATAATGCACAAACAGAGCCTACACCAGTAGGACTTCCAGATGCGGCAACATGCTACTAACATAGCATTAGGACTAGAATGAGGCATGAGATAAAGTCGAGCTTCAGTGGTACCTAACGGAGAAGGTTCGTTGCCTCTTCATTGCATGCAAACAAACTCAAGCAAGATGTCAGAATTTAAAAGCATGTCAAAGTATCATCAAGTAGAAAATGTCAAGTATCAAGTCTACATTATGGCAAAACTCAAACACAAGCGTCAAGTGTCAAGTATAAGAAAAATCAAGGATTATCAAACAAGCATATTAATTCTAAAATTGAATCTAAAATAAATATGAACAAGGCTAATATTTTGTAAAATTTTAGTTGAAAATTAGTCTAAAAAACAAAAAAATATTTTCTAACTAATGTGCATTAAAAACAAAATTAATATATTTGCACCATCCTAAGCTAAACTAATGTCTATGTATATATAAAACCAAAGCTAGTGAACCAAAAATATATACAGTAAAAAAAGAAAAATAAGATATGTATATTTATATGAGTGAAACGACATTGCAAGACAAACATATATTTAAACATGATGCAAAATAATGTATATAAGATGCATATATGAAACTTAATATATAAAGCTTAGAAACAGTAAATGACCTGACTAAAAAAAATATATATAAAACACCAAAAGGTACCAAAAGTATATAATTATAAATAAATTAAATGAACAAGTCCTTCCAACAAAATAGCAACCAGTATCAAAATCTTCACTTTATCTCCCTCTTTCATTTTTGAACCGGACGGAAATCGCATTAACTAAACACACACTTCTAATATTTCCACAAATGCAACATGATTGTAGCTACACCACTAACAAATTAGCATGTACACTAGTATATATTTACAAAGCTTATTTACCATACTGTGAGTCAAAAAGATGCAATGGAAATATAGCAGGTCCAAAATCTACACACTATCATCATAATTGATACTATTAGAAACATAAAGAGATATTAGTTGGCTAATAAATACATATACTATTTCAACAAGTATACTAGTTTACTAAATATAAGTAAAAATACACTAATATAACTAAAGAAAAATAATACTCAAATAGAAAAGTTAGTTCTAATACACAAAAACTAACGATTAAAAAAAAAGTAGAAACAAAACTAACCATTCACAAAACTAACTATACTTAAAAGAAATAAACCTATATCTAATCAAAAGAGAAGAAAAACAAAAGCTAACTGTAAAACTTAATTTAAAGACAGAACTAACCAGAAGAAATATAATAGTAGCATATTCACAATCATAAACCACAACCATATTACAAGGAAAAAAATTGAAACACAAGATTACCGAACCGAAATCAAAGGCGCTGCTGGGACTTCGAAGTTTCCATTGCTTTCGTCGTGATATTATTGCCGAGTTCCAAGGCTGCGAGATCGAGTAGTTGTTGGATGTGTGTGTGCGCCGGCAAGGAAGGGACGTGGTTGGATTGTGAAAACGGCAGAGCATAAACTCAAATCACGACTTAACATAGTATCATGACAGAAGGGGTTGATTTCCAAAACGAATACGGTTGTCGGAAAGTAAGCATAACCAAAGCTATTAATGGATATGATGTGCACTTTGCTGATGGTGTTTCGATGAAGGTTGAAAGTGGTTTAATGGATGTGTTACAGTGATCATGACATAAAGGAAAATGGTGGGAGTTTGCAAGGAGGTACTTATGAAATGGAGGTGGTATGTTACTGTATGTTCATCACGTCGAGTTAAAGATGTATGGTTGTGGTGATGTGATTTGGAATAGATTAAGATGGAGAAGTAATATGGTGGTAATGGACATGAATAATGAAGCTCAATTTGGAGAAGAAAATGTGGTAGTAAGTATGGTGGTGTTTTGCGTAGAAACAATTGAGATGAGAGAGAGAGCGCCGTTTCTTTTTTCTTTTTCTTCCTTAGGTTTCAGCGCCTCCTCTCTTTATATCTAGGTCAACTCAAGATTTTCTTAATGGGCCTTGACATGCTACGGACCATGGAATGGGTTTTAGTGGTCTTGGAATCAAATTTTTTTTGTTTAAGAAATTAAATCTTGGATGGAGATTGAATTTAATTTTGTGTTGTAATAACAATAATATAAAAAAGGATAATGGGCTATTGGACTAACAAATAAAATAAAATAAAATGGATTTGGTTTATGAAACAAAATGGATAGGAAAAAATAGTTTATTGACAAATGGAATTTGGATTGGAATTAATTTTGAAAATGACTTTGAAATATGTTTTGGAATGAATTGGAAAAATGGTTGTGGAATTGAAATTAGATATGGATAAACGGAAAATGAATTGAAATTTGAATTAAAATGGTTAATTGGTCGAAGCGTATTCACACAAAAAATGGAGATGAGAAACGGATGTTGGTCGGAATAAAATGGATTAAAATGGGATGAATAAAAGATGGAAACGATTATTTAAAAATGGTACGAAAAATGGGTAATGAAAAATTAAAAATGGATATTATGGAAATGGATAGAAACCGTGAAAATAAACAAATGGTTAGAAAAACGAATTAGGAGTTAAGAATTTGAACACAAAGGTTATGGAGATGGGTAGGATTTATGGAACCCTTCAATATGCGAACAAACCCTGAAATCCTGAGCTTTTAATTCGAGACCAACTTGCACTATTTTTCACCCACGATAAACAACATGAGCACAACCACCAATGAACAACTTGCAACTGAACCAACCGCCATCTGAACTATCTTGAAACACTGCCCTGATTATTGAACACACACCGACTGAGAAATCAACCACTGAAGTGAATAACTTGAATTTGAAGAAATCTCCTGAGATGTTGAGAAAAGAAGAATAGGCTTGCGAAGAAGAGAACGTTCTGATGATGCACCTGATGCGCCAGTGAATAATATTTAGACGTGAAGTCCTTGATCAGGAAAATAATCCTTAATTCAGTGACAAAAGAAATAAGAACATGATGCCACTAATGGCTGCATAGCCAATAATCTGAATTCTCCTGATAATCCGCAAATATTGTGTGAAACCCGAATCCTTAGAAAATATTGATCCCATATCTCTGGGGCCTATGCAAATGAATGCAAATGTTAATGATCTAATGGAAAATGCGAATGAATGCAAAACGAAAAGCAGACAAAGACAGAAAAAACCAGAGGGCAAATTTAGGGTGTCTACAGCTGCCCCTATTCAATCAACTGTTAATCTAAAAAGGATGAAAGCAACGGCTATCAGACGCTCGAGATAAACAGTGATTGAATACCAAAAAGACCCTGAAATTTGCACTCTGCAGGAGAATGCAGAAATGGGGAAATAAACCCAACCAGATGACGCTCTGGGGATATGAAAGGTAGGAAAAGCAGACGAGCTTCTTCCAAGTTGAAACTGATATCTGGAATAAGAACATGTTGACAGACGAGTCTTCGAATGACCTGTGACGCCAGGTGCATAGAGCGGACAAGCCCTTAAGAATCTTCAAAGTAACCTGAGATAGACGAATCTCCTTCACTAATCCTTACGCAGATAAGTGGAATAAGACGGACGAGTCTTCTTCGGATAACCCTTACGCAGGTTCCGGAAATGCATATAAGTCTGTGGGATAGACATGCAACTAGGATAGACGAATCCTCTTCACGAATCCTTACGCAGATAAGTGGGATAAGACGGACGAGTCTTCTTCGGATAACCCTTACGCAGGTTCCGGAAATTGTTTTGACGTTTTAATCCCACCGTCAGGATTTTCAACCTCTTCAATGCGGACGAGCATTAGAATGATCATCAAAGAAACACAGACGAGTGTCATAAGTCGACGATACGGACGAGTACCAGATGATGATCCAAGAAACACGGACGAGTGCTTCTGATAATGATACGGACGAGTATCAATCACTGGTATAGACGAATACCAGAAATCCAACACAGATGAGCATTGGAATCTTCAATAGGGAACAATCTAACACAGACGAGTGTCAGAAAAGATACAGACGAGTATCAGCTTATTTCAGACGATCTTCAAAAGAAAATACCAAACACAGATGAGTGTCGGGCGTGCAGACGAGCACTAGATAAGTAATAGGCACGGACGAGTGTCGAAGGATGCGGACGAGCAATCTTCAAAGGAGTAACAAGCACGTACGAGTGCTAAGAGATGCGGTCGAGCATCAAATAAAGATGCGAGTACGGACGAGTACTGGCGACTTTCTTGGGGATATGCCTCAAATAAAGAGGAATCGAAAATAAAATGCACGGACGAGTGCTGCAGGGATGCGGACGAGCACCAAATGAAGATGCGCGCACAGACGAGTACAGGCAACTTCGCTGGGGAAAAAACTTCAAAGACTAAATAAGCACGGACGAGTGCCGAGAGCTGCGGACGGTCATCAAATAAAGATACTAGCACGGACGAGTGCTGGGGAATACCTCAAATAAAGAGGAATCTGCTGAGGAAAACGCACGGACGAGTGCTGAAAGAGGATGAGCATCAAATAAAGATGCGAGCACAGTCGAGCGCTAGTAGATATAGACTCTACTGGGGAAAGTGCACAGACGAGTGAAAATCAAATATGAACTCTGTGGGGACAGGTCATCTTCAGACTTGGCTGGGGAAGATGCTGGGTTAAATAACTCTTTCCGAGGAGAGAATTCTGACAATTCTAGCTCTGTGGGGAAGTAAGGCCTTCAGCTGCCTGTTGGGAAAACTTCACTGTGGAAAGATAAGTCCGTTTTGGGATGAGAATGATTCAATTAGCCTTGAAGTTCTGCTGGGGATATCGTCTGCTCTAACTCAGCTGGGGATGTGTCAACCTTCTGGACTGACGGAGAAACATATTTGGCAATGCTCTGCTGAGGAGAGACTTTGCTGGAGAATCAAGTAAGTCAAAATATGCCCCCAAGTATAGTATAACGACTGTGTTGGGAAGATGTGCCAATTGACAATTGGATCTTGACTGTGGAGAACAAACAATTCCTCGTGAAGAAACCTTGTTGGCTGAAGGAAAATTTTATGCTCGGGGAAAAAATAAACTTCCAAAACCATGCTGGGAAAATAAATATCAGACATTCCCTGAGAATTAACACAGTGCCTCAAGCTTCTGAGCTCAACATTTGCATACTGATTATCAAGAGTGCACAAGCATTCCTTTACTCTTCAAATTGCCTCAGATTGCATCGTCTACGAAGAGATCGCCTTTAGAGGATTTTACAGAAGACATGGCATCCCGAATTGCCCCAGTGTCTTCAAACTCTCGCATAAATTCATCAAATCTTGAGATAACTGCCCCAGACTGCGTCATGTAACCATTCTGCTTCACATCAGAGAGAAAACAGAAACCGTGCGGTATGAAGATGCAATGCAAATGATGCAAGATGTATATGTATGCTCGTGATGCTAAGGATATGATGATGCAAGCTACATGTGATGAAACAAGGATGATTAGGCGTAAGGCCAGGTTGAGAGAAATTGATATCTTTTTTGGTTTTTGGGTTGCCGCAAAATTGGACTTTGAAAGGTGGAATACCAGACGAGAACTGGTTTATTAAAGGTAGGCCAACAGACGAGAACTGATGGGCAAAGAATAAGTCGTCAGACGAGAACTGACTCCTTGGGGTTCATTGTCAAACGAGAATTGACTCTGAAAAAGAATGACTACCAGACGAGAACTGGCGTTCAACAGGTTAAATGAAAATGGGTGACCAGACGAGAACTGGTTAAAAGATTCGCCTACCAGACGAGAACTGGCATTTGAAGTTGGTTTTCCAGACGAGAACTAGAATCTGGGTTTGTCTGCCAGACGAGGACTAGACTGTGAAAAGGTTTGCCAGACGAGAACTGGTTTTGAATTGGTTCGCCAGACGAGGCCCTCTGGATGTGAGACTGACGATTGAGGGGAATGCCCGATGCAACTGTGATGCGTATGCTCTACATGCTCGAGCAAAGCGACATGATAACGTATGCAAATGATTTATGCAATGCTTATGAAAAGCTAGAAAAATTCCCAATGATGGGAAGAAAGGTCTTATGACAAGGTTTCTGGTGTTGAGAAGGGTGACAAAGGCGAGCGAGGGTGGGTAGCATGATTCCCGATACTCGTCTTGAACTCTGAGATTACTTGATATAACTTGCTCTGTGTAACTAAAGTTGCCCCTGTATGGGTGAGTCTCTGAACAGACTGTCACTGATTATCCAATTCCTGGTATGGCAGACTTGGATGTTCTCTCGAGGAGAGTTGCACTTAGTGAACTCTGGAAATGTTCTGCCCCGGTATGAGCGTGGAAGCGACTTGACTCATTCTGACTGAGCATTGGAAGAATTCATCCTTAGTCAACAGAAAATCTGGGTGTCCTGCCCCAGTTTGGTAATTTCAGCTCTGATCAACTGACTTTTGAATGATGTTCCTTCAATCAACTGATGCTTGGAAACTGCTTTACCTTGACAAATTCCTTGGTTGAAAAAAACCATTGAATAACATTCCCCTGATTCATAGGCTAACAAGATGCTTTCAATTCCGGTCATCGTTGTTGAATGATCAAATTCCCTCTCGAGATTGCTCTTTGCAGGAACTTCCCTGATGTCACAAACTGACTTGCAATTAAAACTGTTCATTCACAAATGGTAATTTTAATGCAGTTCATATGCAAGTTTTAAAAATTTATTTATTTTAATGTTGTGATAGTGTGTGACGAATGGATGATTAGTCCAAACGTAGTGCTGAGTTAGCAAACCTTTAGGAGTCAGCTTACGCAAACTTGTCATAGTATGCTTTCAGAATTGACCCTGATTCAATTAGGACTTTCAAGGATTATGATGTGGCCTGGTTCACGGTTTTTTTAGAAAGAAATATTTATGGCTCAAAGTTTTATCTGTGCCCACCCATTCTCCTTGATGTTCTCCAGTCCTATGCTCAGCTAATTTCCCCTAAGCGCTCGCCTCTCGTAAGAATTTTGTGATGGTTGAGGAACCAATGACGTTGACAGTTTAAGAATCAGTGAGTTTTCTTGGAGTAACAGTCATCCCTTCCGACTTTGTGTCTGTATTCACACGACTTTGTTCTTATGGAACTCTTTCTTTTTGACATTTTTTACTCCCTAATTTTTTCCTGGACTGATTCTTTCTGAATGTTTTTTCTATTTTGAAGTCCAGCGGGATGCCCTAACTTTTGCCTAAGTCATATGCTTTCACATTTTTTTTTGACTTAGCGGGCTTTATTTCTCTTTTTTTTTGTTTTGATTTTTTTTGAACAAATCGTGTGACACTGGTTTGTCTGACTTGCTTGAAAGAGTAATGACTGCCTCATTCCTTTGTTGTTGAGGGATAACCATTGGGGTTTTACGTCCCTGGCCTCTTGAGGTGTAATGAAAATAAGGTAATGGATCCTCGGATGCACACTCCTTTGGAAATTTGAACGCTCGGTCAAATTAACTGATAACTACCCTGCCCCGGGTTGGATGTGAGAGTTTTTTCGTTAAGAAAAGAAACTCCTACTTCAAGGCTTAAAGGGGTTGACGAGGGTCTATCTCCCTTATATCTCCGGTGTTTGGGAATTGAAACAATGCCTGTACATCGTCAACAGGTTCTACTCTGAAAGCATACTTTGAACAAATATGGGTATTCAGTTGTCATCATCCTCCCTCAAACCTGCTAAACAACAGTGAAATAAATGGGAGGTAAATGGATGCATTTTTTTGTTTTTTTTAATACAAGTAAAGAAAAATGAGCGAATGCGACATAATTGATTCAAAAATGCAAGATCACTACATTAACATTATCATTTTAAACAACAATGCTTAAAAGACAAGTAGCTGCTAACAGGAAAGAAACTACAATGCAAATGATAAAAAGGATACAATGATCTCCAATTCTGATGACATCCTGTTGTATAGACCACTGAAATCAAGAGACACTTCTCCGAAGTCCTTGAACTCAAACAGGCGAGAGGTTGACGTGCACAACCAAGTTTCCTTCTGGAAAGGATATGTACCCCTTGTCTATCAATTGTTGTACTTTGGCTTGAAAAGCTTTGCAATCTTCAGTTGAATGCCCCATCGACCCACCATGATACCCACACTGCTCATGAGGATTGTACTCTGGAGGGTACGGCTCTGGCAACGGCTTGAGAGGCTTAGGAACCACCAATGAGCTCTGAATTAGATGTGGCAATAGTTCACTATACGCCATGGGAACTGGATGAAGAGGAGCATTCCTTCTTTCCAGGTTGTTGCGAGGCCTAGGTTGGCTTTGAAGTTGATTCTGAGATCTTCGATCATGAGCTTGCAGATTTGGACGAGGAGGAGTCCACAATTTCTGATACGGTGCTCTGAGCATTGCCGAATGCCCATAAGAGTAACCAGACCTAGGAATGGATGATCTCTGAGAAGATGTTGGTCCAGAATATTCAATATTTTCCATGACTGCATTGGTATCATACCATTCTTCCTCTTGGGAGCTAACAACAGACTCATCTTCATCAGTTGGGATGTTCGAAGAGTCTTGGATCTTTCCACTTTTGAGCAGGCTTTCGATGCGTACTCCAACTTTTATCAAATCAGAGAAGCTTGATGTCCAAATGCTACTCATTCTTTCCAAGTACGTTCCTTGCAACGTGCCCACGAACAGGTCCACTAATTCTCTATCTAAAAGTGGTGGTTGCACTTGGGCTGCCAATTCTCTCCACCGTTGTGCATATTCTCTGAAAGATTCACCAGTTCTCTGAGATAGGTTCTGCAAATGCATGCGACTGGGCGCCATGTCCACATTGTACTGGTATTGCTTTACGAAAGCTCTGGATAAATCATTCCACGACCGAATACGACTGCTTTCCAAATCCATATACCAACTTAAGGATGCCCCGCTCAAACTGTCCTGAAAACAGTGAATCATTAGCTTATCATTGCGGGCATGAGAAGTCATTTTTCTGCAGAACATCACCAAATGACGCTTCGGGCAACTGACACCAGTGTATTTCTCGAACTTCGGAGCTTTGAAATCTGGAGGAATGACAAGACCAGGCACCAAACACAGGTTTAGAGCATCAAAACCAAAGGCATCAGGATCCGCTAAGGCTTTGAGTTGCTCATCCAACATGCGAAACCTTTCAGCAGGATCAAAAGTTGGTGGATCCTTGGTTTTCACAAGAGGGATTGCCCCTTGGAAGTTTGGCATAGGGAAGGCAAAACTCTGATAATCCATAGCATCAGAAGAAGATGAAGGTCCACCTCGAACAACAGATGGTTCAGGTACACTCTGATTCACGATCGGGGTCTGAGCAGGATGAGCTTGAGTAAGGTTGTTCACTTGTGGAAGATCCTCATCAGGAGAAAGACCATACAGAGGATTGGTTACCGAAGTGAAACCAAGTGGAAACTCAACATTCTGACGGTTGTTCTCTGACATAGCTACTGACGGCTTCCAATCTGACATTTTCTTAACTCTTGACACTGCTCAGTCTAGCTTCACACACTCTGTCGTCTTCTAACTATTACCACTTGTTCAAACTGAGTACCGGGAAATCAGCTGGCTGGCCATGGACAAAAGAGGAAGGATGAGCTCTCTGGAAGAAGGAAATGCAATGCTGATGCAAATGTGAAATGCAAAAGATGCAAAGACATGGGATCACAGCTGGAAACTGCCTGGAATCTGGGATACTGAACCAAGAATCGAGTGTCTGTAACCACAAGATCTCTGAATAATAACCCAAAATAGTAGCCGAGAACCAAAGGTCAAGAACTTCAGGATCATAGTGACCGGATCGAAACATAAGACTGCACTGGCAATGAGTGTATGTTGAGGTCGAGGGTTCCTACAAACCTGTAAACCCCTCCCAATCTAGCTGGTAAAAGGCTCCGGGTCAGACATCACGGACTCTCAAAGCCGAATAGCAATAATACTTTCACCATTTCCGAGAAATGGCTCATGACCAAATCAGGGAATCGGTTTGGCATTATATACTACGCAGGGAGGCCTCAACTGAGTCCAGGACACAAGGTCATCCTATGCGATCCCCAGGTGGGTCCTCGGATGCGAATGGGTTTGCCACAAAATGTGGGCTGCCACTGTCATCACTAAAGAGGGATGTTTCCACAAGGTTCTCAATGATCGGTCCCCAGCTGCACATAACTGTCAGGGTTATGTAATGAGAGAGGAAGATCCCCAAATCAAGACATTTCCAAGACAATCGCAACCTGGGTGTGGAACTCACTACTACCCCCATGACAAGATCTCATGAGGCCAAAGTGGAACCACTCTAAGTCCTATGGTGCACTCGAGCCGGGTACTTGGCTCATATCTCTCAAGAACAAGTAACACCCATCCCACCAAACAGAAAACCAGTCCAGACAGTCCAGTATATATACATGATGCAGTAAATAAAGACTGAAAACTGTAAATAAAGCTATAAATAAAGCTGTAAATAAACAACAATAAAATACAACAAGCCACAGCAAACAAACATCACCCAATGAAACAAAAACACACAAGCACTAGGAGAGACTCACAGGGGAACTAGAGATCATCTGGTGTGCAGTCCCCAGCAGAGTCGCCAGCTGTCGCTCCCCGGATTTCAATCCTGGTACAAACGCGAAAGTGGCGTGGAAAAAGAATAGAGTCGCCAGCCAGGCATTTTTATCCCGAAGAAAGGGAATGGTAATGCTGCAAAAACCAGAAGAACGAAAGAGAAAGGACACGGGTCCAGCGAACCAAAGAGACTGAGTTCGGGAGTCGGTTACGACCTGGGAAGGTATTAGCACCCAGATCGTCCGCCGTACCCGACGGGATCCACGCTTGCAAAGAAATCTGTTTCAAAGGGTGAGGGTATGAAAACTGCAGCAAAAGAAAATGAACTGAACTGGACAAAAGAAATGAAAAGGGAACTGAAAAAGAAATGAAAAGGAAAAATGTAGGGAAAATAAAAGATTGTGCTCGAACGGGCCCTACCCCGCTGCCTACGTACCTCATCGGGATAATGAGGATCAGAGACGCCGTAGTTCCCCTAACTAGGGGTACCAAAGGGAAATTGCTTGTGAATTAAGGCTTGAACTGCCTATGCCATTGCTCAGGTGTTGCAGACTCGGACGACGAGTGCGTAACCGTCTTGCAAAGTGACAAGTAGGAGCAAGTTCGCGTATGGAGCGAATGAGGTGAGAAAAGAATTCCCTAAGGAAAGACGCTTATTTTTTGTTTGTGTTTTTTATGAAGCTTTTATGAGTGTGTCACAAGGAAGTGAACTCAAGCTCTTTTCAATGGAATGTGCACTTGTCACAACATTCCAAGATGGAATAATAGAACAAGCACACTCAAGTAAGGAGAAGATCCCCAAAACTTGAACCCAAAGATTAGGGCTTAGGCTCACTAACTTGTTTACTTATTAAGTGTTTTGGTATTTACAATGAAGAAGTGATTTTTATGCTTTTCTTTTATGAAGAAGATACCTTGATCAGACTTGTGCATCACAAGATAAACATGTACTATCCCAAGATGGGAAGACTACAAGCATACCTCATGGGATAAGGCTATTGCTCAAGGCATCACTTCAAACTTATTAAGATGTTTTTTATGAGTTATGAGATGAGAAAAGAAGAAGAACCAAAAGGATCATAAAGGTAAAAAAGCTAACGGGAAAAGTCTAATCCTAATATTCACATGCTCGGATGGTCCTAGGTTAGTGAGGCTCACTATCCTAATGAAGAAGAAGAAAAGAAAAAGATGAGAGGAGAAGCTCCATGGTGGCCTAAGCACACCTCCAGTCGAGAAAGAATTAGAGAAAGAGAGGAAGAAGATAAGATGAATAAGAAATAAGAATGAGATGGGAATGCAAAATGGAGAAGAAATAAGATAAAGAGATGAGAATGCGATATGAATAATGCACAAACAGAGCCTACACCAGTAGGACTTCCAGATGCGGCAACATGCTACTAACATAGCATTAGGACTAGAATGAGGCATGAGATAAAGTCGAGCTTCAGTGGTACCTAACGGAGAAGGTTCGTTGCCTCTTCATTGCGTGCAAACAAACTCAAGCAAGATGTCAGAATTTAAAAGCATGTCAAAGTATCATCAAGTAGAAAATGTCAAGTATCAAGTCTACATTATGGCAAAACTCAAACACAAGCGTCAAGTGTCAAGTATAAGAAAAATCAAGGATTATCAAACAAGCATATTAATTCTAAAATTGAATCTAAAATAAATATGAACAAGGCTAATATTTTGTAAAATTTTAGTTGAAAATTAGTCTAAAAAACAAAAAAAAATATTTTCTAACTAATGTGCATTAAAAACAAAATTAATATATTTGCACCATCCTAAGCTAAACTAATGTCTATGTATATATAAAACCAAAGCTAGTGAACCAAAAATATATACAGTAAAATAAGAAAAATAAGATATGTATATTTATATGAGTGAAACGACATTGCAAGACAAACATATATTTAAACATGATGCAAAATAATGTATATAAGATGCATATATGAAACTTAATATATAAAGCTTAGAAACAGTAAATGACCTGACTAAAAAATATATATATAAAACACCAAAAGGTACCAAAAGTATATAATTATAAATAAATTAAATGAACAAGTCCTTCCAACAAAATAGCAACCAGTATCAAAATCTTCACTTTATCTCCCTCTTGCATTTTTGAACCGGACGGAAATCGCATTAACTAAACACACACTTCTAATATTTCCACAAATGCAACATGATTGTAGCTACACCACTAACAAATTAGCATGTACACTAGTATATATTTACAAAGCTTATTTACCATACTGTGAGTCAAAAAGATGCAATGGAAATATAGCAGGTCCAAAATCTACACACTATCATCATAATTGATACTATTAGAAACATAAAGAGATATTAGTTGGCTAATAAATACATATACTATTTCAACAAGTATACTAGTTTACTAAATATAAGTAAAAATACACTAATATAACTAAAGAAAAATAATACTCAAATAGAAAAGTTAATTCTAATACACAAAAACTAACGATTAAAAAAAAAAGTAGAAACAAATGACTTGGCAGTCATAATATTCAAACAAAAAAATAGAAATGAAAAACCACTAAGTTGAGCACCCATAGGGAGACTTAGTCGAAAAAATCAAAAGAGGAACTCAAATCCTCAGCAAAAGCAAAACAGATATCAGTGACCACCGAATCAAAAAATCAAAGGGTCACCAGCAAAATAAGATGACTGCCATTTTCAAGCGAGCTTTAAAGCTTCATCTTCACTCTTACAAAGTCAAAACAAATGCATGTGTAGAGTTAACTGAACGTAGGACTGGAGAACAATACGAAGAAGGGATGGGTACAAATCAAAACTTTGAGCCTTTTATCTTTTGTTTCTCTAACCATTAACCAGACCACGTTACAACCCTCAAAAGTCCTAATTGAGGCAGGGTTTATTCTGAAAGCATGCTACTAACAAGGTTGTGTAAATTGACTCCCATATATTTGCTAATCTTCAATCTCGATTGCACATTATTCTTGCTGCATCTTTCACGCACTTTCTAAATCAGCACCTCGTTTGGACTAACGGTCCATTCGTCACACTTTCACAACATTCAAAATAAATTGACTTTTTTTCAAAACTTACATGAACTTTACATTAACACTACCATTTGTGTATGATTAATTTAATTGCAAATCAGTGCTTGACATTAGTACAATCCCAACAAGGGGGAATCAAAAGAGTAATTTGACTCAATACTTCTTCAAAACCAACCCAATCAGGGGCAAAATTATTCTCAACGGCCCAGTCAGGGGCAAGATCACCTTCAAAGGCTCAATCAGGGGCAGGTCATGTCATGGTCATTTTCAAAGCTTCCCCACCAGATTTATTTCAAATACCCTGCAGACAGGGGCAAGCCAACAAGGAGCAAATATTCCTATCTCTTCTCCCCAGCTAAACAGATAGATCTTGCTAGACATTGGCAATCGTTCAGAGCAAAATTAGTCTTCATGCGCCAATTAAGTCGCTCCGCTCATCAGCGAATAACCAAACTTGGATTGTCCAGATTCATCTTCTAACCGTACGCTGTCGAAGATCGTGTGTCGGGAAATCAATCCCTCCACCCACCCAAAGTCCAATCATTATTGGCAACTACCAGACCAAAAGTCCACCAAGCTGGCACCTTTCAATCGCTCATATGCATCATTATGCATCATCAACGTCATAAGCATCATTTACATCAATCATTTGCAGCGTGTGCATCATGTGCATACCTAAACAAAATCAGCTTTTTATATCCCCAATATTTTCAAACTTACATCTCAGTGCATAAACATTTGCATCGTATCTCCATCCTTATGGAATACCATTTCAAAACAGTCAAGCATAATTGCATAATTCAAGATCCAGGATCAACACAAGTTTCTGGTCCTTTCCCCAGCGGAAGATCATATCAATCGAAGATTCCAGGCATCCCCTCGGCGGATTCCATGGCCGTATTTAATTTTCGCCTTATCATCCTCTGTTGATAAGTGAGTTTATTTTTTCTGTCTATTGCCTTATCATCCTCTGTTGATAAGTGACTTTATTTTCAGTTATTTGCCTTATCATCCTCTGTTGATAAGTGATTTTATTTTTCAGTCCTTTGCCTTATCATCCTTTGTTGATAAGTGATTTTATTTTTCAGTCCTTTGCCTTATCATCCTCTGTTGATAAGTGATTTTATTTTCGGTTATTGCCTTATCATCCTCTGTTGATAAGTGATTTTATTTTCGGTTATTGCCTTATCATCCTCTAATGATAAGTGATTTTATTTTTCAGTCCTTTGCCTTATCATCCTCTGGTGATAATTGATTTTATTTTTCAGTTTATTGCCTTATCATCCTCTGGTGATAAGTTGATTTTATTTTTCAAGTTATTTTCCTTATCATCCTCTGGTGATAAGTGATTTTATTTTTCAGTTTATTGCCTTATCATCCTCTGGTGATAAGTGAGCTTATTTTCAGTCTGTTGCCTTATCATCCTCTGTTGATAAGTGATTTTATTTTCAGTTATTTGCCTTATCATCCTCTGATGATAAGTGATTTATTTTGTCAATTTATTTCTTGCTGTGTCACTCATCACTTCCAGTTATTTCATTTGACGGACAAATTTGGAGTCTGTTAATATCTAATTATCTTATACCCTGAAAGATTGAACGCGAGCTAGTTCATCTTACTCGGTCTAAGCCAATTCGATAGAGGCATCTGTCATACCCCAAATTTGTCCTACCTGTTGTCGCTCCCCGGATTTCCATCCTGGTACAAACGCGAAAGTGGCGCGGAAAAAGAATAGAGTCGCCAGCCAGGCATTTTTATCCCGAAGAAAGGGAGTGGTAATGCTGCAAAAACCAGAAGAAAGAAAGAGAAAGGACACTGGTCCTGCGAACCAAAGAGACTGAGTTCGGGAGTCGGTTACGACCTGAGAAGGTATTAGCACCCAGATCGTCCGTCGTACCCGACGGGATCCACGCTTGCAAAGAAATCTGTTTCAAAGGGTGAGGGTATGAAAACTGCAGCAAAAGAAAAGAAATGAAAAGAAACTGGAATTGGGAAAGGACTGAATAAGAAATGAAAGGAAAAATGTAGGGAAAATAAAGATTGTGCTTGAACGGGCCCTACCCCGCTGCCTACGTACCTCATCAGGATAATGAGGATCAGAGACGCCGTAGTTCCCCTAACTAGGGGTACCAAAGGGAAATTGCTTGTGAATTAAGGCTTGAACTGCCTATGCCATTGCTCAGGTGTTGCAGACTCGGACGACGAGTGCGTAACCGTCTTGCAAAGTGACAAGTAGGAGCAAGTTCGCGTATGGAGCGAATGAGGTGAGAAAAGAATTCCCTAAGGAAAGACGCTTATTGTTTGTTTATGTTTTTTATGAAGCTTTTATGAGTGTGTCACAAGGAAGTGAACTCAAGCTCTTTTCAATGGAATGTGCACTTGTCACTACATTCCAAGATGGAATAATAGAACAAGCACACTCAAGTAAGGAGAAGATCCCCAAAACTTGAACCCAAAGATTAGGGCTTAGGCTCACTAACTTGTTTACTTATTAAGTGTTTTGGTATTTACAATGAAGAAGTGATTTTTATGCTTTTCTTTTATGAAGAAGATACCTTGATCAGACTTGTGCATCACAAGATAAACATGTACTATCCCAAGATGGGAAGACTACAAGCATACCTCATGGGATAAGGCTATTGCTCAAGGCATCACTTCAAACTTATTAAGATGTTTTTTATGAGTTATGAGATGAGAAAAGAAGAAGAACCAAAAGGATCATAAAGGTAAAAAAGCTAACGGGAAAAGTCTAATCCTAATATTCACATGCTCGGATGGTCCTAGGTTAGTGAGGCTCACTATCCTAATGAAGAAGAAGAAAAGAAAAAGATGAGAGGAGAAGCTCCATGGTGGCCTAAGCACACCTCCAGTCGAGAAAGAATTAGAGAAAGAGAGGAAGAAGATAAGATGAATAAGAAATAAGAATGAGATGGGAATGCAAAATGGAGAAAAATAAGATAAAGAGATGAGAATGCGATATGAATAATGCACAAACAGAGCCTACACCAGTAGGACTTCCAGATGCGGCAACATGCTACTAACATAGCATTAGGACTAGAATGAGGCATGAGATAAAGTCGAGCTTCAGTGGTACCTAACGGAGAAGGTTCGTTGCCTCTTGATTGCATGCAAACAAACTCAAGCAAGATGTCAGAATTTAAAAGCATGTCAAAGTATCATCAAGTAGAAAATGTCAAGTATCAAGTCTACATTATGGCAAAACTCAAACACAAGCGTCAAGTGTCAAGTATAAGAAAAATCAAGGATTATCAAACAAGCATATTAATTCTAAAATTGAATCTAAAATAAATATGAACAAGGCTAATATTTTGTAAAATTTTAGTTGAAAATTAGTCTAAAAAACAAAAAAATATTTTCTAACTAATGTGCATTAAAAACAAAATTAATATATTTGCACCATCCTAAGCTAAACTAATGTCTATGTATATATAAAACCAAAGCTAGTGAACCAAAAATATATACAGTAAAATAAGAAAAATAAGATATGTATATTTATATGAGTGAAACGACATTGCAAGACAAACATATATTTAAACATGATGCAAAATAATGTATATAAGATGCATATATGAAACTTAATATATAAAGCTTAGAAACAGTAAATGACCTGACTAAAAAATATATATATAAAACACCAAAAGGTACCAAAAGTATATAATTATAAATAAATTAAATGAACAAGTCCTTCCAACAAAATAGCAACCAGTATCAAAATCTTCACTTTATCTCCCTCTTTCATTTTTGAACCGGACGGAAATCGCATTAACTAAACACACACTTCTAATATTTCCACAAATGCAACATGATTGTAGCTACACCACTAACAAATTAGCATGTACACTAGTATATATTTACAAAGCTTATTTACCATACTGTGAGTCAAAAAGATGCAATGGAAATATAGCAGGTCCAAAATCTACACACTATCATCATAATTGATACTATTAGAAACATAAAGAGATATTAGTTGGCTAATAAATACATATACTATTTCAACAAGTATACTAGTTTACTAAATATAAGTAAAAATACACTAATATAACTAAAGAAAAATAATACTCAAATAGAAAAGTTAGTTCTAATACACAAAAACTAACGATTAAAAAAAAAGTAGAAACAAAACTAACCATTCACAAAACTAACTATACTTAAAAGAAATAAACCTATATCTAATCAAAAGAGAAGAAAAACAAAAGCTAACTGTAAAACTTAATTTAAAGACAGAACTAACCAGAAGAAATATAATAGTAGCATATTCACAATCATAAACCACAACCATATTACAAGGAAAAAAATTGAAACACAAGATTACCGAACCGAAATCAAAGGCGCTGCTGGGACTTCGAAGTTTCCATTGCTTTCGTCGTGATATTATTGCCGAGTTCCAAGGCTGCGAGATCGAGTAGTTGTTGGATGTGTGTGTGCGCCGGCAAGGAAGGGACGTGGTTGGATTGTGAAAACGGCAGAGCATAAACTCAAATCACGACTTAACATAGTATCATGACAGAAGGGGTTGATTTCCAAAACGAATATGGTTGTCGGAAAGTAAGCATAACCAGAGCTATTAATGGATATGATGTGCACTTTGCTGATGGTGTTTCGATGAAGGTTGAAAGTGGTTTAATGGATGTGTTACAGTGATCATGACATAAAGGAAAATGGTGGGAGTTTGCAAGGAGGTACTTATGAAATGGAGGTGGTATGTTACTGTATGTTCATCACGTCGAGTTAAAGATGTATGGTTGTGGTGATGTGATTTGGAATAGATTAAGATGGAGAAGTAATATGGTGGTAATGGACATGAATAATGAAGCTCAATTTGGAGAAGAAAATGTGGTAGTAAGTATGGTGGTGTTTTGCGTAGAAACAATTGAGATGAGAGAGAGAGCGCCGTTTCTTTTTTCTTTTTCTTCCTTAGGTTTCAGCGCCTCCTCTCTTTATATCTAGGTCAACTCAAGATTTTCTTAATGGGCCTTGACATGCTACGGACCATGGAATGGGTTTTAGTGGTCTTGGAATCAAATTTTTTTTGTTTAAGAAATTAAATCTTGGATGGAGATTGAATTTAATTTTGTGTTGTAATAACAATAATATAAAAAAGGATAATGGGCTATTGGACTAACAAATAAAATAAAATAAAATGGATTTGGTTTATGAAACAAAATGGATAGGAAAAAATAGTTTATTGACAAATGGAATTTGGATTGGAATTAATTTTGAAAATGGCTTTGAAATATGTTTTGGAATGAATTGGAAAAATGGTTGTGGAATTGAAATTAGATATGGATAAACGGAAAATGAATTGAAATTTGAATTAAAATGGTTAATTGGTCGAAGCGTATTCACACAAAAAATGGAGATGAGAAACGGATGTTGGTCGGAATAAAATGGATTAAAATGGGATGAATAAAAGGATGGAAACGATTATTTAAAAATGGTACGAAAAATGGGTAATGAAAAATTAAAAATGGATATTATGGAAATGGATAGAAATCGTGAAAATAAACAAATGGTTAGAAAAACGAATTAGGAGTTAAGAATTTGAACACAGAGGTTATGGAGATGGGTAGGATTTATGGAACCCTTCAATATGCGAACAAACCCTGAAATCCTGAGCTTTTAATTCGAGACCAACTTGCACTATTTTTCACCCACGATAAACAACATGAGCACAACCACCAATGAACAACTTGCAACTGAACCAACCGCCATCTGAACTATCTTGAAACACTGCCCTGATTATTGAACACACACCGACTGAGAAATCAACCACTGAAGTGAATAACTTGAATTTGAAGAAATCTCCTGAGATGTTGAGAAAAGAAGAATAGGCTTGCGAAGAAGAGAACGTTCTGATGATGCACCTGATGCGCCAGTGAATAATATTTAGACGTGAAGTCCTTGATCAGGAAAATAATCCTTAATTCAGTGACAAAAGAAATAAGAACATGATGCCACTAATGGCTGCATAGCCAATAATCTGAATTCTCCTGATAATCCGCAAATTCGGTGTGAAACCCGAATCCTCAGAAAATATTGATCCCATATCTCTGGGGCCTATGCAAATGAATGCAAATGTTAATGATCTAATGGAAAATGCGAATGAATGCAAAACGAAAAGCAGACAAAGACAGAAAAAACCAGAGGGCAAATTTAGGGTGTCTACACCTGTCATATTTTTGTTTTTTCTATTTAACCCATATTTGAAAAATTCAAAAATTGTCAGTTACCTCTATGCATTCATATTCGTTTTGACTTTGCAAGAGTGAAGATGAAGCTTCAAAGTTTGCTTGAAGTGGCAGTCATCTTATTTTGCTGGTGACCATTTGATTCTTGATTTGGTGGTCACTGATATTTGTTTTCCTTTTGCTGAGGATTTGATCTCCTCTTTTGATTCGTTCTTTCTTTTGTTTCATTTTTCGACTAAGTCTCCCTTTGGGTGTTCAACTTAGCGATTTTTCTTTTCTATATATTTTTTGTATTTTGTTGAATATTGTGACTGCCAAGTCATTTGTTGGTGGTCTTTCGACGGGATGTCTCATCTTGCAATTTGAAAGTGTAGTTAGGTTAACTGAACAACTACCCTGCCCCAGGTTAAATGTAAGGGTTGTATCCGAAAGAAACTCCTACTTCTAAGCTCGAAGTGTTTGACTAGGGATTAACTCCTTATATCTCCAGTGTTTAGGGATTTGAACAAATGCCTGTACATCATTGACGAGGTTTTATCCGAAAGCATACCGCAACAGTTATGGGTATTTCGTTTTCATCATCCTCCTTCAAATATTTGCTAAAGTGAAGTGAGGAATATTTTTATGATTTTGTGATAAATGATAAATAATGAGCAAATGCGAATAGATTGATTCAAAACGTGCATAAACATAATATTAACAAAACCAAGTACAAACGATAATGTTCCAAGCAAATAGTACTTAACAAACAGTACAAAATAACAAAGATGCGAAAATGATAAATGGCGATGGCTGCCTTGATTTGAGGAATTGAACTTCTCTTGATTGAATGCTTCAAAGTTGGAGACTACTCAGCTTGGTCTTCAACAACCCCTTCAAATGTCTTCACTTGTTGGCACCGTGCGGCGGCAATGGATTGTTCTAGACATTTGCATTTCTCGGAGTGAGGGTGAGATCCTTAGAGTTAATCATGTCTTGAACCATGTGTTTGAAGGAATGGCAATTCTCAATTGTGTGACCTGGAGCGCCTTTGTGATACTCGCAGCGAGCATTGGCATCATAGCCCCGGGCATTACCAGTCTGAGGTGGCATATCTTTCAAAGTAAGAGATCCTTTTTCCATCAGCTGATTAAAGATTTCAGAATATGACATAGGCAGGGGATCAATGTGTCTATCATATCCTCTTTGTTGATATGGTGGACGTTGTGGAGGAGTGCATTGTTGTTGTTGACCAGGCCGTTGTGGATAAGCCGATTGTTGGTATGGTCCAGGTGCATATTGAGTAGCAGCGACCATAGGATGTGGACGTGGTTGATAAGCCATCTGAGGCGGAAATGGAGCTTGAATAGCCTGCTGATAAGGCATTGGAGGAATTGGATGATATGGCACAGGAGCATATTGCGCAGCAGCAACATAAGGATACTGATAGTAGGGAATTGGAGCAGGTGCACTCTGTTGAGGATTCCCACTTGCAGCAGAAATGACATTCGTTTCGCCTTTCTTGTACCCATTGAAAGGCTTCTTGGTTCCAGATTGGCTACTAGAACCTCCTTGGATCTTTCCACTTTTCAGCCCCTCTTCAATTCTTTCTCCGACCATCACCATGTCTGAAAATCCAGAAGATACGCTGCTGATCATCTTCTCGTAGTATTGCCCCTGTAAGGTACCCATGAAGATGTCGATTAGTTCACGGTCAACCAATGGCGGATGCACTCTGGCAGCTAACTCCCTCCAGCGTTGGGTGTACTCCTTAAAGGATTCGCTCTCCTTTTGAGACATACTCTGAAGTTGAGTACGGTTAGGAGCAAGGTCAGTGTTGTACTTGTACTGCTTTTTGAATGCATCAGATATATCAAGCCAAGTACGAACATTGTTGCGTTCAAGTTGCATGTACCATTCTAGAGATGCTCCAGACAGGCTGTCTTGGAAGCAATGGATCATGAGTTTGTCATCTTTGGCATGAGCGGCCATTTTTCTGCAATACATCCTCAAATGAAGCTCAGGACAGCTGAGGCCTTTGTACTTTTCGAATTCTGGCAGTTTGAACTTAGCAGGGATCACAACATCTGGAACTAAGCACATGTCTGAGGCACTCAAAGAAGTTGAATTGTGTCCTTCCATGATTCGGAGCTTTTCAGCTAACTCGCGACACATCTTCATAGCTTCGGATTCTTGAACAGCATGTGGATTGATGATCGGAATAGCAGTATGCATCTCATACTCAACTTGATGATCCTCTTCAGCATGAGGAAACTGGACTTGATTCGGAATAGGTTGAGCTTGAGGAATAGCACCAATAGTAACACCAGATGTAGGTATTGGTTGGGAAGTGACCTCTTAAACTGCAGGAGTGAAGCCTGGAGGCAAACCATAGACCAAAGGATTTGGAACTGGAACTGAAGGCATTGCACGCGAGGCAGATCCTTGCACTAGAGCATTGTTCATTGCGGCAGCAGCTTCGCGGCGTTCTTCCATCCTAGCCAAAGCTTGTATGGTCTCATAAATCTGGTCAATCTTGTTCTTGACCGAGTCAATCTCTTCCCTCATAGCAGCTTGCTCTTCTTGAATCATGTCCATCAGTCTTCTAGTGTTGGCTCGAGTTAGATACGGGCGTCTAGCACGATACGGGCGTTGGGAAACCAGCTTGATTTACTGAAGATGAAGGAAATGCAATGAGTTTACGGATTTGGAATGAAATGCAAGATGAACAATTAATGCAAATGAAATGAATAGGCGTATGGATGCAATGCAAGATCCAGGATCACGAGTATAATCTGCTATGAGGTTAACCATAGTAACGAGTAAATAACCGGTATCTATTGATAAAAGTAACCTTAACAGGTAGAATCTTATAGGATTGTTCTAAGCTCTTTACCCGTAAAACCACTCACAGGATAGTTTCTACGGTTATGGATAAGATACTCAAGGTCACGGACGCTGATCGTACTAACGTCCTGCCACAGGCTAGCTGTATTATGACGATAATAATGAAAAGATCTATCTTGAGTGGAGTTCTCATGTTAGCCGTATGAGAAGTGGGTCCTCAGAGACTAACACTACGCAACTGCCAATATTGAAACCGGTTCTAAAAGTGGGTCCCATAGTCACAACCCTTTCATGAATCAAGTCATGCAACAGGCTAGCTGTATTATGACGAGATCTATGAATAGGTCTACTCTCTAGGGGGAGCTTTCATGCTAGGATTGCAAGGAGCGAGTCCTTGGAGACTAACACTAATAACTTCCAAATCTAAACTAGGTGTTCCCTCTTCTTTTTCGAAAACTCAGATGTCGTCCCAGAATCCAACAAGAAAGTATGATAATGATCATAATAAGAAGAGCAAATAAACAAGCATAAATAAAAATTGTGAAGAAAACATATAAGCAAAGTCAACATTGATTGCAAAGTAAACTAAGTTAGGCTTGACTCTCTGACTGTCCCCAGCAGAGTCGCCAGCTATCGCACCTCGAAAAATACGACCTCGCGATAAGAAAATTACCGCGGATAAAAAATTAAAAAAACAACAGAGTCGCCACCGAACTTATTTTATTCCAATTAAGGAAAGGGAAAATATCGAGAAACCTTTTTTAGAAAAATGGATAGAACAAGGTCTTTGAAACCAGATTCTAGATTCGGGAGTCGATTCCGTAAGGGGAAGGTATTAGCACCCCTTACGTCCGTTGTACTCAACGGGAACCTCTTAGTTTAACTTGCGATCTAATGTTGACTTATGCTTTTTTGTTTTCTTCGAATAATAAAATAAATGTGAACGATTATAAGCTAGGGTTAATAGGAAAAATGGGTTGTTTAGTTCCTAGGGTGCTCGGCAAGGAGTAAGATCCGTGTGCCTATGTATTTCCTGGTGCAATGGAAAAGTCAGAGCCTCGTAGTTCGTGGGTACTAAGGTTCATCGGTTTGTTTTAAATGAACGAGTATTTAAATCGCATTCTAACTGCTAAGCATTGGCTTGTCTGCTCGCTATAGGAGGCTGAAGCGCTAGCTTGTTTGCGAGAGAGAAAGGATTAAATAATGTTCGCTTGGAAAGAAATGTTGGATTTGGTTAGGGTTTTTTAAGAATGAAAGGGTAAATACACTGCGTCCTGAGGGGCGGGCCTCAGGAGAATTTATTCGAGAATTCGAGGAATGCGAGATTCCAGAATTCAATTCGTTCATTATTCGATATGTGGATTAAATATTTTAAGTTACGGAAAGTCGAATGAACCACGTCCCGAGGGGCGAACCTCGGGAGTGCTCATTCAAGAATTCGAGGAATGTGAGACTCCAGAATTCAGTTTATCCGTTATTTTGATTAAAAAATATTCGAATGATTTGCGTTCGGAAAAAAAGATGGCGAGGCACGATGCTCGGCTTACATTAATTCGTGATTCGATTAAATTAACAAATTATAATAATCATAAATAAGTAAATTAAATTGCAATGTAAAAATAAATTAAATTGTAATAAGGTTGCAAGATACAAATAATTGAATTAAATTGACAATAAACTTAATAATACGTTTAATAATTGAAATGATATGATAAAAATAAAAAAAACTAAATTAAACTTGTTTTGTTATAATTGAATAAATTAAATAAATAATAAAAAAATGCCTCATATTAATTTAAACTCTCCAATTAAAATATTGGAAAACTTTAATATATTTTATATCATTGGCCCATAAAATGAAAATAGGATTAAAAATTAAAAATATGATTAAGAAGCAAATGAACTAGATATTTACAAAATAAAACAACAATTGTTAAATCAAGAAGATAATAAAAAACAAATATTATTAAAATATGAGAAAAGGAAAAAAAAAAGTGATTTTTTGAAAATAAATAAATAAAACATAAGAGTGAATAATAGAAAGTAGTGTATCCGCTGGAAATGGGGTGGTCTATTAAATTAATGTTATTCAGAAAATCCAGTTAGCATGATAATTTAAACGAATGTTATTTTGAAAAATAAAAATAATCCAAGATAAAACTCACTTATTGAAACTAAGAAAATAAGAAATAAAGTAAACAAGAGAAGGGAGTGTGCAAACGTTGTAAGTATGAAACAAAAAGCATGTGGGCCGAAGCCCATAGTCTAATTAATAATAAACTGAGAAATTAAGGAAAAGAAATTCAGCAAATCTTCTCTTTTTTTTAAAAACGAAAAAAAAACAATATTAAAAATAAAACTTGGCACTTAAAGAGAACATATCAAAGCAGAAAGCAAAACCATATTTCAAAGTTTCAGAACACCCACCAAAGCTTCTCCTCTCTCGCTATTCCAAAACAAAACGTAAAAATCCTCTATGGTTTCACTCGCAAAGCTTTCTCTCTGGATCTCTCTCAGTTTGCTGCGGATTTCACGGTTTGCCCTATTTCGTGAGCCTCTCTCTCCGGCGGCGGCGAAGGGTGGTGATTGTATTTGCTTCGGATTCGCACGGTGGCTCGGCTTGCGATGTACTCTCCGATTCGGTTTGTTTCGCGTCGACTCTTGCGGTTGTGATTTGCGGAGCAATTTGGGGGTTTTTCTGAGATTTAAAGGGTGGTTGTTTCTATGGTTTTATCGTGTTTGGACGGTTGCGTTTTCGGGTCAGATCCTGCGTTTGGGTTCTTTAGGTTTGCGAGTTAACATCAGTGGTGGGTTAGCAATCTGTTTCGCTAGGGGTTTTTTGCTTGAGTTGGGTTTGCGCGATGGGTCTGTGTTGAGATGAGCTCGGTGGGGGTTGCGGTTTTATGGTGAGCTCGCAGTGGGTTTTGCACGGCGGAAGGGATTCTGGTGATTTTAAATGGTGATGGCACTTGCTATTCGGTTTGCTGAGATTTGAAAGATGTTTGTGAAGGTTCGGTGAGTTTACGGTTTTATTTGTGAAGAAGAATATTGTGATAATGTTGGTTTTGCAGTGAGTGATGAAGGGTCGAATGATATTTTGGCTTAATTTTTTTGTTTGTGTCTTGAAGCTTTATTTACTATTTTTTTTTTGCATAATTCTTTTTGGTTGTCCCCAGCCTCCTCAAAGAATGAAATGGGTGCTTATTAAATACAGATTGTGAAGGGTGAATTAGGAAATGGAGTAGAAGATGGAGGATAAGGATTGAAAGATTTTATGGATATTTTATGAGCTGTCTATGAGCATTTGATGCTGATTTAAGTAGTGCGTTGTTGTGTTTGGAATTTGTTGTGAGTGGAAGTTTGCTGATGAAAAGAAAAAGAAAGGTGAGCTGTGTTGTAGATTCTCACGTGGGGTCCGCAAGATATATATGTGGTAGTGGCGTGAAGGGTCATACGGAAACAATATTGGCTGCAAAATGAATTAACAATAGTGGGTACGGCATAACGAAATATGGTGGAGGTCTATGTGCAAAAAAATTTGTTTCATCCAGTTTTAGAAAATAAAGGATTCTAATAAAAAAATGAGCCCAGTTATAGTACCAAATGTAGAAAATAGTAATTAAAATGAAAACAATGATCATACTAAAAAAAAAAGAGTGAAAATAAAAGTAAATAATAATGAAAGTGATGATAGAAATATAAACATAAATGGTAAAGAATGGCATTATTAATAAAATAGTAATACTAAATAAATAGAATAATGATGATAAAATAATAATTTGAAAATAATAATAATAGTAAAAGGTAATTATAAAAATAATAGAGTAATAATAATTTAAAAAATGGACAATAACAATGACATAAAAATAGAAAATAAAGTGAACACATTTTTTTTATGGATTTTTCTCTGAGTAAAAAAAAACAAAAATAATACAAAGAAAAAGCAAATGATATAAATGTGTTTTGAAAAGAAAATGGTAACTATTTAGAAAAAGGTTTTCTTTAAAATAAAAAAGTGGTAATCAGACGAAAAAAGCCTCCCTGACTTGATTCCCGCACGAACTCTGAGAAAAGAAAAGATATATTTTTTGAATTTTTATTTAAATATGGATTAAACAAAAATATTAAACAGGTAGGACATATTTGGGGTAAGACAGTAGGGAAAATAAAATAGTATGCTCGAATGGGCCCTACCCCGCTGCCTACGTACCTCATTTGGACAATGAGGATCAGAGTCGCCGTAGTTCCCCTAACTAGGGGTGGAAAGATTGCTTGTGTCTTAAGGCTTGAACTGCCTATGTCAATGCTCAGGTGTTGCAGGCTTGAATGACGAGTGCGTTACCGTCTTGCAAAGTGACAAGTAGGAGCAAGTTCGTACGTAAAGAGTGAATGAGGTGAGAAGATAAGTCCCGAAGGAGAGACACTTATTGTTTGTTTGTGTTTTTTAGAAGTCTTTTAGAGTGTGGCACAAGGAAGTGAAGGTAAATCCCTCTGTAAGGACATGTCCTTATTACCACATCCCAAAATAGAATGAGTAACAAGTCCATCAAGAATGAGGAAGATCCTCAAACTTGTTTCCTGAGATTAGGATTTAAATTCACTAACTTGTTTGTATTATTAAGTGTTTTAGGTGGATTAAAGTGAAGAAGTGTTTTTTATGCTTTTCTTTGAGAGAGTGACCAAAGGGAAAAGTCATCTCAACTATTATTAATGTTTTTTTAGATTTTGTGTGAAGATGAGAAAGAGAGAGCACCAAAAGGATCTCAAATGTAAAAATAATGGGAAACTCTAATCCTAAAGTTATCAGTCAAAAGTGGACCTAAGGTTAGTGAGGCTTGAACTATCTCCTAAAGAAGAGAATAAAAGAGGAAGGAAGAAGAAACATGTAGAAAGAAACCAAACCATGGTGGCCTAAGCACACCTCAGTTAAAAGTTAAGAAAACAAAAAAGAGAAGAGGAAGAAAATGGAGAAGAAGCGAGATGAAAGATGGCCTAAGCACATCTTGAACAAGATAAGAAAGCGTAAAAAGAAATGGAGGAAGATGCCGATATGAAAAAGAAATAAGAAAGGAGAGGAGAATGCAATATGGAGTAATCGAATAATGCACAAACACAGCCTACACCAGTAGGACTTCCAGATGCAGCAACATGATCCTAACATGGAATCAAGACTAGAATGAGGCATGAAAAACAATAGATCCAGTGGTACCTAACAGAGAAGGTTTGTTTCCTCTTCAATGTACACAAGAGAAACTCAGGAAAGAATATCAAGTCCAGAACGAATTCAACAGTCAAGCGCCATTGTCCATTATTAAGATATCAGACAAAGGTCATATATAGGCTTCCAGCATCCATAATTAAAACCAAGAATTAGTCCGCGCACAACCAAAGTCTAAGTGCAATTTGTGTCCAAAGATCTCATCAGTCCAAACAAAGGTTATGAAAATGATCAATCACAAGGCCATCGTCAAGCAGCATCCGCTATCATCAAAATCGAACAACGAACCTACAAAACATCAAACAAAAACTACAACCAAAATTAAACAAAATCTTAATTAAAACAAATTAATCAAAATTAACGTTAAAGCTAAATTATAAAAAATTATATAACAAAACTAACAAAACTACATCAACGTTCTAATGAAATTAAAATAAAGTTCTAACACTTCTAAAAACAATAATATAACTCCAAATAGCAAATCAACTAATGTTCAAATAAGAAAATCAAATGAAAATCAAATAAAGTTCTACTAAACATCAACAATATAAAATTCAAATTAACAACTAAAAACAACAAATATTAACTAAGAACAAATAATTAAAAGAATAGAATTGAAAAATAATAATAGAATATGGGGGAAAACTGCTGAATTCAAGGATGCTATTAGCAAAATTCAAATGGGCTTTGACATAATAGAAACAACAGCAGGAATGGGGGTAATTCGCAGGATAATTGGGTGCTAGATAGGAAACCAACATGGGCTTAGTTACAGCCCATCAACAACAATCAGCCAGGATGGGGGTGTCTAGATCGGAGGGTGCAAAGAGAAGAAGATCATCTGGGCCTAAGCCCATCAACTACAACATGAAGCTTTTTCCAAGAAAAACAATAAAAGTTAAATTCAGAAAAAAAATAAATAAAATTAGATAAATAAGGTTTTGTTAGATAAAGTAATAAACAAGAAGAAAATACAAAAACCAACGCAACAACACATCAACACCATAAAAAAAGTTTTAAAAAATTGAAACTCAGAGAAATCGAGAGTATTTCCCCAATATGCCACTTTTTCGAAAATTATTTCTCATTCTGTCACCCTTTCAAACAAAATTCCCACAATGCCACATATTTTGGCCTGTAGTGAATTTTTTAATTATTTTTCAGACCTCCTCCAACCAAGATGGCGGATGGGCCCCACCTGCTGTAGGGGTCCGCCATCTTGGATGCTGCCCCTTTTTTTTTTTTTTTTTTCGTTTTTTAATTATAAATAGTTAAAAAAAGGATTTTTAATATATATAAAATATATTTAATAATATAATAATATAAACTATTATATTTTAATTTTTTTTTTAGTTTTTAATTAATATTTTTAATTAGTTAAAAAACTGATTTTTAATATATATAAACTATATTTATATTATATAATAATATAAAATATATATATATATTTTTTTTTAGTTTTTAATTAATATTTTTAATTTTTAGTTTTTAGTTTTTAAATAATATTAATTTTTTTTTCTAATTCTATATTTAAATAATTCCATAATATTGTTAATATAATACATAAAAAAAAAATAGAATAAAAGGATATTTTCATTAATAGAATAAATATAATTACAAGAAATTGAAAATGATACAATTTATTGAAATTCATCTTCGTCATCTATATCTGGTAAACAGCTACCGGTTCCACATCTTGTTGGTCTTCGAATCCGTCGGTTTCGTCCGAATTCTTGTGTAGGAGCAGGTGGAATAGTAGGATTTTGGACAACAGGTGTTTGGTTGGGGAAAATTTCAAATGGGTTGAAATTTTCTAAAAATTCTGGAGATGGAAAATCGTGTGAGGTTTGGGTGAATTGGGTGGGGTTTGGCGCCGATGGTGCGATGGTCGCGACGTAATAGTCCGACACATCGAGGGATGATGAAGGTTGGTTTGTTTGTGTGTGGTCAAAGTTTGATCGACAAATGTTTCGCTTTTTGGTACAAGAAACAGTGAATCATGATGGTTGACCAACAACACACTTCAACGTCGATCTCCAAAATCAAACATGTGAATGTGGAAAATTTCAAACTTTTCATGTCCCTTGCTCACATGTTATTGCGGCGTGTTCAAGCATTAGACAAGACTATACGGTTCATATAGCAGAGGTTTTTAAAGTACAAAGTGTTTTTAAAGTTTACGAGGAAAGCTTCCTCGGGGTTCCGACGGAGTCAGCTTGGCCACAATATACAGGTGACATTCTATGCCACAACGACACCATGCGACGAAAAAAGAAAGGTCGTCCAAATAGTACTAGGATTCAGACTGAAATGGACACAACTGAGAAGGAAAAACGAAGGTGCGGCATATGCCGCGAAGTCGGCCATATGCGCAAAAAATGTCCTAACAAGGCTGAGCCTTCTTGTTAGTCAAATATTGTCAAGTATTTATTCTATTAATGAAAATATCCTTTTATTCTATTTTTTTTATGTATTATATTAACAATATTATGGAATTATTTTAATATAGAATTAGAAAAAAAAATTAATATTATTTAAAAACTAAAAACTAAAAATTAAAAATATTAATTAAAAACTAAAAAAAAAATAAAAAAAAAATATTTTATATTATTATATAATATAAATATAGTTTATATATATTAAAAATCAGTTTTTTAACTAATTAAAAATATTAATTAAAAACTAAAAAAAAAAATTAAAATATAATATTTTATATTATTATATTATTAAATATATTTTATATATATTAAAAATCATTTTTTAAAATATTTAAAATTATTAAACGAAAAAAAAAAAAAAAGGCTCCTTCCAAGATGGCGGACCCCTACAGCAGGTGGGGCCCATCCGCCATCTTGGTTGGAGGAGGGAAAAAAACAAAAAAAAACCCTCACTAGGAGACAAAATTTGTGGCATTGAGGGAATTTTGTTTGAAAGGGTGGCAGAATGAGAAATAATTTTCGAAAAAGTGACATATTAGGCAAATACTCAGAAATCGACGATCAAACAACGAGAAACAACGCCGTCGGTCCTCTTAAAAAGTCATCGACAAACTCTGCTCTGAAACTAATACGTTCGCGCACCGTGAAAAATGAAATCTGTCGCGGATTCAAGCTTCTGCCGCCATGATTTCACCATCACCACATCTCGATGTCGTCACGCTCTCAGGTTCGATGTGTATCGATTTCGTAACATCTCTGTTTCAAACGCGGTTGCGATCTGCTTCTGGGTTTCGAATCAATCTTCTCTGCTTCGCGAATTCGGTTGCGATCTACAACTCCGCCGTGATTCCCTCACGCCTTCTTCGGTTCGTCTCAAAGTCTCTTTTCAGTTCCATCAAGATTTAAGATCCTCTTTTCTATTCTGTTTCACACTCTTCATCTTCTTGTTTTGCGTTTTGCGATTGCTGTTGTTGATGTGACGGCGAAGAGTTGTTGTTGGACGAGGTTATGGAGATTGTTGTGGGATTATTCTTTGTGCAGAGCCTGAAAATGAGAGGATTTGTTCAATGTTGTGGTGCGGAACGAAAGTGATGATGCGGTGATTTTGAGAAGTGTCAAAAGAGGTTATGCAGGTTTGGATGATTTGAGGTTATTGTTGAAGGTTGTGAGGTCACGGTTTTGCAGGTATTGTTGTTGAAGATTGTTGTTGAAATTCTTTGGATGAAAAAAAAGGGTTGTGTGTTGTTATGGTGGTGAAGGTTTCGTTTCACTATCGTTGTTTGTTGTTTTGGAAGTGAAGGTTAATGGTGAGAGCCAATATCATAGTTTTGCGGTTGTAGGTGGAGAGTTGAATTTTATGGCGAGGGTTTGTGTATTGGTGATTTTGCAATGAAAGGAAAAGAAATTCGGTTGAATCTTTGATGGTCAACGATGAAATTCTGTTTTCAGAGAATGGAGAATCAAATTCGAGGGAGGATTTTTGTGTGTAACGGGTGAGAGGAAAAAAATGGTGAGTTGTGTGCTGTGGTGCGGTTTATGTTGGGTGTGCAGAATAAGTGTGTGATGCATAGCGAGGTTGTGTGCTGAAGATTGGGGTAGTGAAATTTGTTTTTGTTGTAGAAAGTTTGTTGAGGAAATAGTGGGACCATGTGGTTTTGTGTGTGAGTAGTGAAAGTAATTGCTTGTTTTGTTTTATTGTGGGAGTGGGTCACTTGATATGAGTTATGGCATGCTGAAGGAATGAATTCATGTGAAAAATTAATGTAAAGTTGGGAAGTGATATCATAGAGTAATAGTGAGAAAATGTAACGTGGTTCTACAACTACAGCAACTTGTTTCTCTATTTTTTTTTACTTTTTGGTTGTAAAAGAAAAAAGTAAATAAACATGATGGGTTTAGGGGAAAAAAAAGTGATATGGGCTATTTTATTCTTTCTTTACATATATTGGTGAATGGACCCTATGGAAAATGTATAGAAATTAGGAAATAAATCTAGATGGATTCGTGATTAGTGGTAAATGAAATTGGTTAAAGATAATGAAAAATGATTGTGAATGAGGGATAATAATAAAAATGAACATGGGATTTATTATTTGGAAATAAATTTGGATGACTTTAAATGATAAATGGATATGGTGGAAGAAAAAAAATGGGAAAATGAAATGGTTTATAATTGGATATTGGTATAAAAATGGGTAAAAAAGAAAATGATTTAGGCGAAAAATGGAAATGTGAATATGGATTATAGTGAACTTGAATAAATCTCCAAGCACTCAAACTTTTTCAACAACTTCTGATTAAAAATAACTGAACACACTCCTCACAACCGAAACAAATATCAACTGAATTCATCATCATCTGAATCTCTGGCCAAATGAATCATGAATCACCTTGAATATGTCCAAATAAATCACTAGGAAAACACGATTGAACCTGGATACACAATGCCTGAGAAATAGTCCTTGATCAAGGAAATAAACCCTAGTTCAGTGACAAGCAAAAAGATGATAATGTCAATGATGGTTGCGGAGCCAAGACCTTGAATTCTTCTGATAATCTGCAAATATGGCGTGAAACCCTAAATCCTCTGATGATGTTGATCCCATGTCTTATGCACATGATATGAATTCTAAATATTAATGATTTAATGGAAATGATGATGAGATGCAAAACGGAAAATAGACAAAGATAGAAAACCAGAGGGCAAAATTTGGGGTGTTACAAAAGTCAGGTCAGGTCCCAGTAGGTTATGATGCTAATGCCTGTTGCGAGTTCCATTATGGAGCTAATGGCCATAAGACGGAGAATTGTCAAGCTCTCAAGCATGTCATTCAGGACTTGATAGAGTCCAAGGAGATCAACTTCGCTCCAACCCCGAATGTGCTACAGAACCCCATGCCTGATCATGAAGGACCGTGTGAGCTGTTCATAGTGGGTAATGTTTGAACCTGGTATCTGACGTCAATGCCCTGAAGACTTCATTGTTGACTATAAAAGCTTGCCTGGCTAAGAAGAACATATTTCTAGGTTGTGAAAAAGATTGTTCAGACTGTGTTAATTCCGATGATGGCTGTGATCGGTTAAGATCAGAAATACAGAAGATGATGGACAAAGGAAGTATATAGTTTGACAAGATCGTGAAAGAGGATGAAGTGTCAACAATTACGATTTACTACAATCTATCACAAGTTCCTGCACCAGCAAAGGTGGCACCAATAACCATTACTACTTCTGGACCAGTTCCGTACCAGAGTGATAAAGTTATCCCGTGGAACTATGGGGGAGAATTTTATTACAATGGTCAGAAGAAAGATATGTCCATATCCAGTTCATCTCCACACCAAGTTGAGAATATTGGGGTCGGAGGATTCACTAGGAGTGGTAGACTGTTTGCACCAGAAACATTGAGAAATAATGTGTTACCACCGAAGGACAATGGTGAAGCCCAAGCCAGGGCCAGGGGCAAGCAACCTATGACAAGTGATGCTCCTGCGTCAACTCCAGAGCCTGATATCACCTTTGACAAGGAGGCAGAAGAATTCCTGAGAATAATCAAGAAGAGTGATTACAAGATTGTTGATCACTTGCAGCAAACTCCCTCTAAGATCTCAATCTTATCCCTGTTGATGTGTTCAGACTCACATCGGAAGGCTCTATTGAAGATCTTGAACAATGCATATGTACCGTAAGACATATCCGTAAATCAGCTAGAGACAGTGGTGTCAAGTGTGAATGCCAACCATGGGTTGGGATTTACGAATATGGACTTGACAAATGAGGGACACAACCATAATTGACCCCTGCACATTCCATGGAATGTAAAGGAGCTGTGCTCTCTCATGTGCTTGTATTCACAGGGTCATCCTTGAATGTACTTCCTAAGAAAGCATTGATTAAGCTGGATTATGATGGGGTTGTGCTAAAGCCCAGTGATTTGATCGTCTAAGCGTTCGATGAATCGAAAGGTCAATATTTGGAGAGGTGGAACTTCCGATCAAGGTAGGGCCACATGTCTTCAATACAACTTTCTACGTCACGGATATCCAACCGGCCTACAGTTGTTTGGTGGGGCGACCTTGGATACACGCAGCAGGCGCAGTGTCTTCCACCATTAACCAAAAGCTTAAATTTGTCTAGGAAGGACAGATTGTGACGGTGTGTGGGGAAGAAGATATCTTCATCAACCACTTGGCCTCGTTCAAGTATGTAGAGATGGATGGGGAAATTTTCGAAACTCCGTGCCAAGCCTTTGAGCCCATCAGGACTATAAGTGCATCATCTTCTGCTGCCTTATCAGAAGATACAAAGAAGGGAGCATCTGTAGCGTCCTACAAGCAAGCCCTAAAGGTTGTGGAATTAGGTGTAAATGAGGGCTGGGGCAAAATGATTAAGGCCCCAGAGAAGAAGGATATGTTCAGAGTTGGCTACTAACCTGGATAGTCAACACCGGGGAAAAACGCTAGAGGTCGGAAAGGCCCAATTACCTTCAATAATGCGGGATGGTTTGATCTTAGAAACATTTGTACGGTGCAAGAAGAAACACTTGATAGTGATTGTGAACTGGATGAGTGGATAAGGCCCTGTGTCCCAGGGATGTAACTTAAAAATTGGTCGGCTGAAGCGCTCATCTCCGTCACTCAACCAGAAGAGTAAAAGTTTTATGTATCTATTCTCTTGTATGTAAGCTCTATGCCTTTCCTGGGGCATAATAGCTCATTGTAAGGGTTCATTGTTCATGATGCAATATCATAATCATTAATAAAGTGGACGTTTTTGCATTCATTCACGTGTTCCTTGTCTTTTATTTTTTGTTTTAAAAAAAATAAAAATAAATGGAAATGTTTTCCATGTCTCCAAATTTTTCTAAAATCTAGCATGAATCATCATTCATGCAGATGCTCCTCATCGGGTCTCATCAATGACGACCTTGCTATGGCTCAGTATGACTTTGACAATCCGATTTACCTAGCCGACGAGGAAGGTGAAGAAGATTGTGAATTACCGGAAGAACTAGCTAGATTGCTCAAGCAAGAGGAGAAAATGATTCAACAACATGAGGAAGCCATTGAGGTGGTAAACTGGGTACTGAAGAAGATAAGAAAGAGGCCAAGATCGGGGCCACGTTGGAAGAACCTGTCAAGAGTCGTTTGATCTCCATGCTTCAGGAATATATCGATGTCTTCGCCTGGTCTTACCAGGACATGCTAGGGTTGGATACCGATATTGTAGTGCACAAGCTGCCACTCAGAGAAGACTGCCCACCGGTAAAGTAGGAACTAAGAAGAACTCGACCTGACATGGCTATCAAAATCAAGGAAGAGGTTCAAAAGCAGTTTGACGTTGGATTCTAGGCCGTGACAAGTTATCCACCATGGGTTGCGAACATCGTGCCGGTCCCTAAAAAGGATGGGAAAGTCAGAATGTGCGTGGACTATCGGGACCTGAATCGGGCGAGCCCCAAACGATAACTTGTCGTTGACACATATTGACGTGCTAGTTGATAAAACTGCCCAATTCTCGGTGTTTTCCTTCATGGATGCCTTTTCAGGCTACAATCAAATCAAAATGTCGCCAGATGACATGGAGAAGACTACATTCAACACCCCATGGGCCACCTTCTATTACAAAGTAATTCTGTTTGGTTTGAAAAATGTTGGCGCAACATACCAACATGCAATGGTGACTCTATTCCACGACATGATTCATCACAAGATTGAGGTCTACGTCGATGACATGATCACGAAGTCACATAAAGAAGAAGAACATCTAGTCAATTTAGCCAAACTATTTGACAGGCTTCAGAAGTTCAAATTGAGATTGAACTCGAACAAATGCATATTCGGGATGCGTTCCGGTAAGCTACTGGGCTTTATTGTTAGTGAACGGGGGATTGAGGTCGACACTACAAAAGTGAAAGCAATTCAGGAGATGCCTGAGCCGAGAACTGAAAAGGAAGTCTGTGGCTTCTTAGGGAGGTTGAACTACATTGCACGGTTCATCTCTAACCTAACAAAAATGTGTGAACCTATCTTCAAACTTCTAAGGAAGAATTAGGCCGTCAAATGGAATGATGACTGTAACACCCCCTTTCTATACCCCAATAAACAATTAAATCACTTAGTCACATATTAAAATTCCATCAGAGTATATTCGAAATATGGTATAAAAAGAGAAATGCCACATTATACTTGAAATAAAAACCATAATACACCTGCTCATAATAAATATGCAACAATAGGGTAATTTCCAAACAATAAATGATTATACAGCGGAAACATTTCAACAACATCAAACATATATATTTCCATTTATATATATATATATATATATATATATATATATCAACAAGTTTGATGCCAACAACTATATTCATGTCTATACAAAACATTCATCCAAAAGATACATGTACACAATGCATCACAAAAATGGCGCTAAGCCAACCTAACTACCCGGTGCTACATATCAGAGCCGACCGACCAAAAGATGAAGACGAGCTTCACAAAAAATGCCATCCAACAACCTACTCTGCAATGCCTCATAGAGCATCATAAAACATCAGAAGGGTGAGAATCATTATCATAATAACATTGCATATAATTATATATCTCAACATATAAAATACACATAAAACATATTCTCACCACAAATCATTCCTTATCACCTATACACATCGCAACGCGTACATCAATACCAATCAAACATATTAATTACACACAATTCACCAATTCACATAAACTTACGTTATTTATGTTTATTCCTCAATTCTATTCATTCCGAAAAAACATATGTCTAGCTATGTTTAATCACACATATTCATTACAAATGTATAAATCACATACATATACATATATCAAACATGCATATATACAAACAAGTATGTTTCATCGCACATATTATCTTCTCAATAATACTCCAAATAAACATATGCACATTCATGTTTATTTCTGCATATTATAATTAAAATGATAAAATGCAACTCATAGAGACCGACACATGACTCTATGCAGATGCAATGCGGTACCGACTCAAAATTTCAAAAGGTTCACTCAGGAACCAAATGGAATCATCGCTTGTTACATAAAGTAACTCCCCGTCAGGCACACGATGTTTCCCATTGCTCACACCCCACATGGGAAAACAATGTTTATGGATTGCTCACACCCCACATGGGCACACAATCAATGTGAATACATCACCCATCGCTCACACCCCACACGGGCACACGATGTTTCTGGATTGCTCACACCCCACACGGGCACACAATCTGATCGCTCACACCCCACATGGGCACACGATCTTGTTGTAGTCATCGCTCACACTCCACATGAGCACACGATGCTACAACGAATTCACAAGAAATCCCACGGCACAAGAATGCATACCTTATGCTTTACATTCAAAATGACACATAACATTCTTGAAAATGCATACATTACTCACAACATAATTATGCACTCAACACATTCACTTCACATACATTTGCATACAATTCAAGCAAGGTATTCATTTGCCAACGGCCATAACATTACCTCGAACTCATAATTCCACAATTAACTTATTTACATTTTATCGAAAAAGTTGGGTGAAAGTCGCCTAAACATTTCATTTCTTAGCATCATTAGTTTCTACACGTTTCTAGCTTCGAATCGATATAAGGAACACTAAAAACAGATACCCGAAACAAAAGCTACGGAATAAAACATAATTTCCTCAAAAACCTATAGGCTCGTTGAGCGCCCTCTCGCTCGCTGAGCGAGGAAATCCCTGAAACTTTCGGTGAGCGAGGTATTGCTTGTTGAGCGACCACTACGAATTCCAGAATTTCTCAACTGCGAACAGTTAACTCCAAACACCCCAAATCTCAAAAATACTTCCATAAACATGATCTAAAGCATATATCTAACATCATACTTCGATTATAACGATTTCTAACCGATTAATCTACCACTTTCTCACATTTTCACTAAAACCCTAACTATTCATCTTCTCTAAACTTCCATCAAAACAAAAACTCAACCAATCAAACATATACATAATCATACACAATATTAAGATAATAATGTTTAATACCCTTACCCGATTATTTCGTCTACACGGAGCAATCTTGATCAAAACCTAGCTTTTCCTCTTTTTCTCCTTCTTCTCCTTTCTTTCTCTCCTATTTCCTTTCTATCTCTTTTTCTCTCTATTTCCTTTTCTTTTCTCTTCTCTTAACTTATTCTCTTTTCTCTCTATTTTCTATTCTTTCTCTTACTAACTATTTTCTCCACCAAATATCAATTTTCTCACAAAAATATAATGCAATCTAATTCTAACTTATCACTAATTAGTAAATGTCTAAAATACCCTCTTATCCAATTTTACCCGAAAATTCACAAAATGGTACAATCACATATCACACCAACATATCACATTAATTCCTCAACATATCATATCATCATGATAATTTCACAAATAAAACAATTATCATTCAAATAAAATAAAAGACTCCACAAAAATTGGGAAAATCGAATCGGGGAGTTACAACTCTCCCCCACTTAAGAAATTTTCGTCCTCGAAAATATTACCTGGTCCAAACAACTCCGGACACGACTCGCGCATCCTACTCTCCAATTCCCAAGTCATATTGCCTTCTGCATCGCCTCCCCACGCCACTTTCACAAGCGCAATATCTTTGCGTCCTAGCTTCTTGATTTCACGATCCAAAATCCTAACCTGCAAAGCTTCCACCGTAAGGTTATCTCTTACTTCAACCTCGTACATGGGAATAACATGTGACGAATCCGGAACATACTTCCGAAGTTGCGAAACATGGAACACATCATGCAAATTCGAAAGATTCAGGGGTAACGCCACACGATAAGCCACAACACCCACTCGTGCAGTAATCTGATACGGCCCAATAAAATGAGAAGTCAACTTCTTCGACTTCAAAGCACGACCCACACCCGTAATCGGTGTAACTCTCAAGAACACATGGTCGCCTTCTTGAAACTCAAGATCCTTCCTTCTCTTGTCATGATAACTCTTTTGTCTACTTTGAGAAGCTCTCATCTTCTCCCGAATAAACTTTACTTTTTCTGTCGTTTGTTGTACCATCTCCGGTCCAACTAGCATTCTCTCTCCGGTTTCATGCCAACACAAAGGTGTTCGACATCTCCGACCATACAAAGCCTCAAATGGTGCCATACCAATACTCGAATGAAAATTGTTATTATAGGTGAACTCAATCAATGCTAAATAACTATCCTAAACACCACCTTGCTCTAGCACACAAGCACGCAACAAATCTTCCAACGATTGAATTGTCCTCTTGGTTTGACCGTCCGTTTGCGAATGGTAAGCCAAACTCAATCTTAACTTAGACCCAAAGCCTTTTGCAAACTTTCCCTAAACCTCGATGTAAATCTAGGATCTCTATCTGATACAATACTCTTAGGAACTCCATGCAACTTCACAATCATGAAAACATAAATCTTGGCTAGCTTTTCCAAAGAATAACTAATATCAGTCGGAATAAAGTGAGCAGATTTAGTAAGCCTATCCACAATTACCCAAATAGCATTATGACCTCTTTGCGTATTCGGCAAACCCGTAACAAAATCCATCGATATACTATCCCATTTCCATTCTGGAATATCCAACGCTTGCATTAAACCACTAGGCTTCTGATTTTCCACCTTAGACTTCTGACAAGTCAAACACGCATAAACAAAATGAGCTACATCTCTCTTTAATCCGGACCACCAAAAGATCTTTTTCAAATCTTGATACATCTTATTCGCACCTGGATGTATACTTAAATTACTTTGGTGTCCATCTTCCAATATCATCTTTTTCAACTCCTCATCATCGAGAATACAAATACGACCACGGAATCTCAAAACTCCAAAATTATCAACCTTGAAATCCTCATTCTCATTCATCATCAAATCAACAAATTTCAAATCCAACTTTTGCTTTTCACAAACGGTCGCAAGAAAATCATTCGTAACACGTAGCATACCAAGTCTCACGCTTCTCGGTGTCTTCTCGCAAACCAAACTCAAGTCTCTAAAATTCTCCAAAAGTTCCCATTCCCTTATCATCAATGCGGACATATGTAACAACTTACGACTCAAGGCATCGACTACCACATTCGCCTTACCCGGATGGTAATTCAAACTAAAATCATAATCCTTCAAAAGTTCTAACCATCTCCTTTGTCTAATGTTCAATTCCTTTTGATCAAATAAATATTTCAAACTTTTGTGATCACTAAAGACTTCAAATCTTGCACCATAAAGATAATGCCTCCAAATTTTTAGATCAAAAACCATGGTCGCTAATTCCAAATCATGTGTAGGATAATTCTTTTCATGCACCCTCAATTGTCTTGAAGCATAAGCTACGACTTTTCCATCTTGCATCAAAACACCACCTAACCCAAACAATGAAGCATCACAAAACACCACAAATGGTTCCATCGGATTCGGCAAAATCAAGATCGGAGTCGTCGTTAACCTTTTCTTAAGTTCCATAAAACTCTCTTCACAATGAATATCCCAAATAAAAGCCTTTCCCTTACAAGTCAACTGCGTTAACGGAAGTGCCAACTTTGAAAATCCTTCAATAAACCTCCGATAATAACCCGCCAAGCCTAAAAAGATTCGAATCTCCGTAACCGATCTAGGAACTTCCCATTTCATTACCGCATCCATCTTGGATGGATCAACACTAATACCACCATCGGAAATAACATGCCCAAGAAAACTTACCTTCGACAACCAAAACTCGCACTTTGACAACTTAGCATACAATTGTTTCTCTTTCAAAATCTGTAACACAATCCTTAAATTCTTTTCATGCTCTTTTTGAGACTTAGAATAAATCAAAATGTTGTCGATGAACACAACCACAAAACGATCCAACTGTTCATGAAAAATATGATTCATGTATTCCATAAACACACCCGGCGCATTAGAAACTCCGAATGGCATCACAGAATACTTGTAATGACCATTCCGTGTCCTAAAATCCGTCTTTTGAATATCCTCCTCTTTCACACGAATCTGGTGATATCCTGATCTCAAATCAATCTTACTAAAAACACGCGCACCAACCAATTGGTCCATCAAATCATCGATCCTCGGAAGCAAATACTTGTTCTTAATTGTCACCTTGTTCAACTGTCGATAATCAATACATAACCGCATACTTTCATCCTTCTTCTTTACTATCAATACCGGCGCACCCCAAGGAGAAACACTCGGCCTAACAAACCTCTTATCCAACAGGTCATTCAACTGCTTCTTCAATTCTACCAACTCTGAAGCTGACATACGATACAGTGTCATCGAAATCGGTCTAGTACCCGGAACTAGATCAATGGAAAACTCAACTTCTCTTTCCGGCGGTACATCCTTAATATCGTCCGGAAACACTTCTGGAAAATCATACACCACTGGAAACCTACTTATCTCCACTCCGCTCTCCACTAACAGCGATGCAAACAAACCAAACAACTGAGCTTCGTCCACTAAAAGTTTCTTCAACTCTTTCGTGGATAGGAAACTCTCTTCTTCATCATCATCCAAAAAAGGAAACCTTACTAACTTATGATAGCAATCTATATGAACTCGATTAAACTGCAACCAGTTCATACCCAAGATCACGTCCAAACCTTCCAACGACAAACAAACTAAATCCATAGCAAACTCTTTACCATACATGGTCAAAGAACAACTTACACACACCAAAGAAGTAGTTACCGACCCTGAAGCAGGAGTATCAATAACCATCTCACCACCCCAAGAAGACATAAACAAATTCAAACGCTTAGCGCACTCAAGAGAAATGAACGAATGATTCGCTCCCGAATCAATAATAGTAACTAAAGTCGTACTATTAATAAATCATGTACCTTTAATCAAATATTCTACACTAGTAGTATCCTTCCCTGCTAATGCAAACACCTTTCCGCCCGCCTGAGCTTGCTTCGGCTTAGTACACTTAGTACTAATGTAGCCAACTTCCCCACAATTGAAACACTTCACAATGTTCCTCCTACACTCGGTAGTAGCATGTCCAAGGCCTCCATAGTTTGAACATTTCACAATATTCTTCCACACTCAAAAGACTTGTGGCCTAAATCGCCACACTTGTAACACTTAACGGGACCAGAACTCCCTCCACCAGATCTCCTATCAAAGTTTCCCCTATGTTTTCCCTTATCATCGGGTGTCACATAAGGTCCACATCTAGCTTGTTGCTTCTCTTTCCTCTCATTCACACTCTTGTAATGTGTAGAACGAGCTTTGCTATCTTCTTCAAAAATTCTACAACATTCTGTCAAATCTGAAAACCTTCTAATCCTCTGATATTCCACAACTTGCTTAATCTTAGGACGCAAGCCATTCTCATACTTAATACACTTTTAAAATTCATTAGTAGCAGCAACATAATGAGGATGAAACTGAACCAATTCCAAAAACTCAGCAGTATAGTCAACCACTGACATACCACCTTGCTTCAGCTCAAGGAATTCCATATCCATCTTTCCCTTCACACTCTCAGGGTAGTACTTCCCTAAGAACTCAGTACGGAAAACTTCCCAAGTTATCTCATCATTATCCTCCTCAAGAGCTTGACTTCTACCGACCCACCAATCATCGACTTCTTCCTTCAGCATGTGAGAACCAAGCCTCACCTTACTCTCTTCAGCACAGTCCATGACTCTAAAGATTCTTTCAATCTCCTTCAACCAATTCTGAGCACCATCAGGATCAAATCTTCCTTTGAAGACCGGCGGTTGATTCTTCCTGAACTCATCAATAACATTCACATTCAGCGCTCCCTGCACCGCCCTTGCCATTGCTTCCAAAGCAGCAGCCATAGCATTTTCATTTCTACCAGCCATATTTTGATTGTGCCCAAAGACAACAACAAGATTAAACAAAAGTTCAATCATAACAACATTAAGACAGACACAACTGACTTGAACACTGGCTCTAATACCACTTAATGTAACACCCCTTTTCTATACCCCAATAAACAATTAAATCCCTTAGTCACATATTAAAATTCCATCAGAGTATATTCGAAATATGGTATAAAAAGAGCAATGCCACATTATACTTGAAATCAAAACCATAATACACCTGCTCATAATAGATATGCAACAATAGGGTAATTTCCAAACGATAAATGATTATACAGCGGAAACATTTCAACAACATCAAACATATATATTTCCAATTATATATATATATATATATATATATATATATATATATATATATATATATATCAACAAGTTTGATACCAACAACAATATTCATGTCTATACAAAATATTCATCCAAAAGATACATGTAGACAATGCATCACAAAAATGGCGCTAAGCCAACCTAACTACCCGTTGCTACATATCAGAGCCGACCGACCAAAAGATGAAGACGAGCTTCACAAAAATTGCCATCCAGCAACCTACTCTGCAATGCCTCGTAGAGCATCATAAAACAAAAGAAGGGTGAGAAACATTATCATAATAACATTGCATATAATTATATATCTCAACATATAAAATGCACATAAAACATATTCTCACCACAAATTATTCCTTATCACCTATACACATCGCAATGTGTAAATCAATACCAATCAAACATATTAATTACACACTTTCACCAATTCACATAAACTTACATTATTTATGTTTATTCCTCAATTCTATTCATTTCGCATAAACACACGTCTAGCTATGTTTAATCACACATATTCATTACAAATGTATAAATCAAATACATATACATATATCAAACATGTATATATACAAACAATTATGTTTAATCACACATACTATCATCTCAATAATACTCCAAATAAACATATGCACATTCATTTTTATTTCTTCATATCATAATTAAAATGATAAAAAGCAACTCATAGAGACTGACACATGACTCTATGCAGATGCAATGCGGTACCGACTCAACATTTCAGCAGGTTCACTCAGGAACCAAATGGAATCATCGTTTATTACCTAAAGTAACTCCCCTTCGGGAACACGATGTTCCCCATTGCTCACACCCCACATGGGCACACAATGTTTATGGATTTCTCATACCTCACACGGGCACACAATCCGATTGCTCACACTCCACACGGGCACACAATCAATGTGAATAAATTACCCATCGCTCACACCCCACACGGGCACACGATGTTTCTGGATAGCTCACACCCCACACGAGCACACAATTCGATTGCTCACACCCCACATGGGCACACGATCTTGTTGTAGTCATCGCTCAAACTCCACATGAGCACACGATTCTACAATGGATTCACAAGGAACCCATAGCACAAGAGTGCATACCTTATGCTTTACATGCAAAATGACACACAACATTCTTGAAAATGCATACATTACTCACAACATAATTATGCACTCAACTCATTCACTTAACATACATTTGCATACAATTCAAGCAAGGTATTCATTTGCCAACAGCCACAACATCACCTCGAACTCACAATTCCACAATTAACTTATTTACATTTTATCGAAAAAGTCGGGTGAAAGTCGGCTAAACATTTCATTTCTTAGCATCATTAGTTTCTACACGTTTCTAGCTTCGAATCGATATAAGGAACACTAAAAACGGATACCCGAAACTAAAGCTACAGAATGAAACACATTTTCCTCAAAAACCTACAGGCTCGCTGAGCGTCCACTCGCTCGCTGAGCGAGGAAATCCCTGGAACTTTCGCGGAGCGACCACTACGAATTCCAGAATTTCTCAGTTGCGAACAATCAACTCCAAACACCCCAAATCTCCAAAATACTTCCATAAACATGATCTAAAGCATATATCTAACATCATACTTTGATTATAATGATTTCTAACCGATTAATCTACCAATTTCTCACATTTTCACTAAAACCCTAACTATTCATCTTCTTTAAACTTCCATCAAAACCAAAATTCAACCAATCAAACACATACATAATCATACACAATATTAAGATAACAATGTTTATCACCCTTACCCGATTATTTCGTCTACGCGGAGCAATCTTGATCAAAACCTAGCTTTTCCTCTTTTTCTCCTTCTTCTCCTTTCTTTCTCTCCTATTTCCTTTCTATCTCTTTTTCTCTTTATTTCCTTTTCTTTTCTCTTCTCTTAATTTATACTCTTTTGTCTCTATTTTCTATTATTTCTCTTACTAACTATTTTCTCCACCAAATATCATTTTTCTCACAAAAATATAATTCAATCTAATTCTAACTTATCACTAATTAGTAAATGTCTAAAATACCCTCTTATCCAATTTTACCCGAAAATTCACAAAATGGTACAATCACATATCACACCAACATATCACATTAATTCCTCAACATATCATATCATCATGATAATTTCACAAATAAAACAATTATAATTCAAATAAAATAAAAGACTCCACAAAAATTGGGAAAATCGAATCGGGGCATTACAACTCTCCCCCACTTTAGAAATTTCCGTCCTCGAAAATATTCCTGGTCCAAACAACTCCAGACACAACTCGTGCATCCTACTCTCCAATTCCCAAGTCATATTGCCTTCCGCAGCGCCTCCCCACGCCACTTTCACAAGCGCAATATCTTTGCCTCTTAACTTCTTGATTTCACGATCCAAAATCCTAACCTGCAAAGCTTCCATCGTAAGGTTATCTCTTACTTCAACCTCGTCCATGGGAATAACATGTGATGGATCCGGAACATACTTCCGAAGTTGCGAAACATGGAACACATCATGCAAATTCGAAAGATTCGGGGGGCAACGCCACACGATAAGCCACAACACACACTCGTGCAGTAATTTGATACGGCCCAATAAAACGAGAAGTCAACTTCTTCGACTTCAAAGCACGACCCACACCCGTAACCGATGTAACTCTGAAGAATACATGGTCGCCTTCCTGAAACTCAAGATCCTTCCTTCTCTTGTCATGATAACTCTTTTGTCTAATTTGAGAAGCTCTCATCTTCTCCCGAATAAACTTTACTTTTTCCGTCGTTTGTTTTACCATCTCCGGTCCAACTACCGTTCTCTCTCCGATTTCATGCCAACACAAAGGTGTTCGACATCTCCGACCATACAAAGCCTCAAATGGTGCCATACCAATACTCGAATGAAAATTGTTATTATAGGTGAACTCAATCAACGCTAAATAACTATCCCAAACACCACCTTGCTCTAGCACACAAGCACGCAACAAATCCTCCAACGATTGAATTGTCCTCTTGGTTTGACCGTCCATTTGCGGATGGTAAGCCGAACTCAATCTTAGCTTAGACCCAAAGCCTTTTGCAAACTTTCCCTAAACCTCTATCTAAATCTAGGATCTCTATCTGATACAATACTCTTAGGAACTCCATGCAACTTCACAATCATGAAAACATAAATCTTGGCTAGCTTTTCCAAAGAATAACTAATATCAGTCGGAATAAAGTGAGCAGATTTAGTAAGCCTATCCACAATTACCCAAATAGCATTATGACCTCTTTGCGTATTCGGCAAACCCGTAACAAAATCCATCGATATACTATCCCATTTCCATTCTGGAATATCCAACGCTTGCATTAAACCACTAGGCTTCTGATTTTCCACCTTAGACTTCTGACAAGTCAAACACGCATAAACAAAATGAGCTACATCTCTCTTTAATCCGGACCACCAAAAGATCTTTTTCAAATCTTGATACATCTTATTCGCACCTGGATGTATACTTAAATTACTTTGGTGTCCATCTTCCAATATCATCTTTTTCAACTCCTCATCATCGAGAATACAAATACGACCACGGAATCTCAAAACTCCAAAATTATCAACCTTGAAATCCTCATTCTCATTCATCATCAAATCAACAAATTTCAAATCCAACTTTTGCTTTTCACAAACGGTCGCAAGAAAATCATTCGTAACACGTAGCATACCAAGTCTCACGCTTCTCGGTGTCTTCTCGCAAACCAAACTCAAGTCTCTAAAATTCTCCAAAAGTTCCCATTCCCTTATCATCAATGCGGACATATGTAACAACTTACGACTCAAGGCATCGACTACCACATTCGCCTTACCCGGATGGTAATTCAAACTAAAATCATAATCCTTCAAAAGTTCTAACCATCTCCTTTGTCTAATGTTCAATTCCTTTTGATCAAATAAATATTTCAAACTTTTGTGATCACTAAAGACTTCAAATCTTGCACCATAAAGATAATGCCTCCAAATTTTTAGATCAAAAACCATGGTCGCTAATTCCAAATCATGTGTAGGATAATTCTTTTCATGCACCCTCAATTGTCTTGAAGCATAAGCTACGACTTTTCCATCTTGCATCAAAACACCACCTAACCCAAACAATGAAGCATCACAAAACACCACAAATGGTTCCATCGGATTCGGCAAAATCAAGATCGGAGTCGTCGTTAACCTTTTCTTAAGTTCCATAAAACTCTCTTCACAATGAATATCCCAAATAAAAGCCTTTCCCTTACAAGTCAACTGCGTTAACGGAAGTGCCAACTTTGAAAATCCTTCAATAAACCTCCGATAATAACCCGCCAAGCCTAAAAAGATTCAAATCTCCGTAACCGATCTAGGCTAAGCTAAGATTGAGTTCGGCTTACCATCCGCAAATGGACGGTCAAACCAAGAGGACAATTCAATCGTTGGAGGATTTGTTGCGTGCTTGTATGCTGTAAACACCCCACAATTACCTGTAAACACCCCAAATTTGCCCTCACCCTTTCACACCATGGCTTGTGATCATTTCATATGCATAAGCACAATCATATCATCTCATATCTCATTTTTTTGATTCACTGCATAGATTCTAAGTCATCTGCATCTAGGGTTTGTGATCTGAGCAATCCAAGAGCTTCCTGAGCCACTCCAAAGGCCATCAATCACTTCAAAGGGGTCCATGTGTATTCTTATATCATATTACATCCTCTCAAAAGTCAAAAATGCAAAAGAATCACAAGAACTGGGATTGGTATGGAAGCAGAGCCAGGTTTGACTGCACAGTTGACCTAAAATTAGGGTTTTGGTTTCAGAGGCCATAACTCCAAATTTTTTGGTCATTCTTGTTTCTATTGGTCTCTATATGGTATAGGGGGTATGCATATCAATTTTCATGAAGAAATTCCATGGGGAGGTCATCTGATCAAGAGTTGACTTTTCAGACAAGTCAGTGTAAAATCAGGGCATCTGAGGCCCCCAATGACCCAACCAATGGGTGATCTTCATCATTTTGAGTGTATATGATCTTTATTTGATCATGGAAGGAGGTTGAAGTTCACAAAAATCAAGAATTTGAAGTTTTTGCAAAGTTGACTTTTTGGGCATAGTTGACTTTTCAAGAATATGTCATTTTAGGTCATTTTTCAAGCCTTGATTTTTGATCCAAAAAAGCTTCAAATGGAAAAACTTTGGTCATGAAAGTTGTAGAATACATTTTTCCCTTTTCAAAAAGTACAAGAACATGATCTAATTCTTCTTGGATCAAAAGTTATGGTGTGACAAAGTTGCCAAAAATCACTTATTTTCAAGACATGCCTCAAATGAGAAACTTGCAAGATCATGAACCAAGGCTGTTTGTAACTTCTAGTTGACATCAAACCATTACACAAACATTCCATGTGACATAAAAGTCAGAATGGAACCAAAATGCTCATGTTTCATGGCTTATGGAATGAGAAAATCACATGTGAACCAAAATGAGCCAACTTGCAAAACTCATGATAACACCTCACCAACTTGCTGCATTGGTTGCTGAACCTTCCTAGCATCACATACACACCATGTTGCGCCAGCCCTAGCCATTGTACCAAGCTAGAACTCAAGCCATACCTCTCTTACAACAAAGTGGACTTTTTGCAAAAGCAAACATCCCAATCACCACAGGCCATGTCACATCATCTGGCCAATTGGGATTGTTTATACTTTCCATTTGCAAGACAAACATAACACCAAGCCAAGCTGAAACAGGCCATAGCATCACATACACAAACTCACTCCATTTTGCATTTTCCTTCGAATCTGTCTCCACAGGCCTCAAACACAAAAACAAATCCCACTACTCATCTCACCATGTATTATTGATCACAAACCAACAAAGCATAAGCCTGAAACCAGCATGAACTGAGTTTCACCATTTCTCATCTTCAAAACCAGAACTCTTCGAATCCCTTTATCCAACCATCAAACACACCATTTTTCTTCACCAACAAGTCAAGCACACCTAAAGGAGCAAGAATCCACCATTGGAGTGGCCTGAAACCTCCCTATTCCTGACTGTGTTATCTGCTACACCAGAAGTATTCCTCTCAAATTAGCCATCCACAAGAGCTTTGAGGTATCCCATTGAGTTCAGGAGAGTCAAAGAGGTCCATTTGCACACAAAGAAGGCCCTGGAAGCTCAATATTGAAGCTTTCCAGCTCAGGTATGAACATGAACACTTTCTCCCAAAGCTTGCATTTTAAGTTATAATATGATTGCTTATGTCTTGCTGATCATGGGGTTGCCTTTAGAATCAAAAATAAGTGAGAAATGAGTTTGTATGGTCCCTCTGAAATTTCACCCGTGGATTTTGTTCTCTTCGATTTGCATGATTTCTGGGGTTTAAATGATGTTTGAGCATAGATTCGTGTCTTAGGATGTTAGAGGATCACTTAGATGTGTTTAATTTGTGGAATAGATGCCTGAATCATGTTTTAGGGTTTTGATACCACCGGAGAAGATGACCGGAGCTTCTCTCCGGTCACCTGAAAGTGCTTTGCCCTAATCTCAGGTCATTAGTGCCATTTGAATGTGGGGCGTTAGATTGGTTGACTCCATTGACTTCCCGCGCGCATGAAGGGCCCAGATCACTTTGTTTAGCCCTAATCCACTTTCATTAATTAATTAAATCATAATTAAGTTAATTAATCTGAGCCAACCAGGACCCTTGGATCTGCGCGCCAGTCAACACTTTCAAACTTGGAGTGAATCTCAGCCATTCTTTCTGTTGACTTCATTTAAAATTCATTTTTATTGCATTTCTTTTCATTTTATTTGCACAATTTATTTAAAATAGCAAAATTGTTTTAAAAATTATGAAACTTTTTCTCAAGAGTTTCATTAATTTTTAAAACACAAAAATATTTTCATTTTTATTTTTAGCATTAAAAATGTATTTTTAAATAATTAAAAGATTATTTTTAATTGATTAATGAGAATTAATTTATTAAAAATACTTTTAAGTATCTAAAAATCACCAAAAAATTCATGAAATGTTCTAAGACATTTAGAAACATTGTCCAACCCTCAAACCAAATTTCTTTTTTGATCTTGATGCATTTTGATAATTTTTCATTGAATTAAAATCATTTTTATGCATTAATTTGATCCAAAGTTCAAAAATCATTTCTGCCTATCCATGAAGAGTTGGACATTGATTCTTTTTGCATTGCATTGTGTTTAGCATGTAGTTTTTGAGATTAAATTGCCATGATTTGATCTTGCATTTTCAAATTGTTTGACATTTCTTTTGTTTAGGAACCCTAAAAACCCTAGAAACTTGTAAAAATCATAACTTAAGATTGGTTAAGAGTTGAGACCTCTCCTTTGGGCAGTGGTTTAGTATGGGATTAGGGGTCCTTTGTGTGGCATTTTCCATTTTTTATCTTGGGGTTTGCTTCTGATTTTGACTTTTGTTTGATGTATGGTTCATAAACCCTAATTTGGGCTTCCTTCTGCATTCACCTTGCATCTTCTTGCATAACATGACTTGCCATGACATTCCATGCCTCCATGTGATTCATTTAACATCATAAGACATATAGCAAGCATGTTTGATCATTGCACCTTGCATTTGTCATGTTGTATGCCATATGCATCTCATAACTTTTCATGTATGTTCATGTGTCTTAGCATGCTTCATTTGCATCCATGAACTTGTATGATCATTCCCATGTGCTGCCTCATGTTTGTAGCATCTCATAGCATCATTAGCATCATGTATATGCTTCTGGTTTTGTCTCTCATCATGTCATCTCACCCCATTTTGCATTGCATTGCATTTCTTTTCTAACCTTTCAGGTGGTAAGTGATTTTGGGAAGTGAATTTGCCTTCACTTCTCATAACTTTTCTTTTCATCTCTCTTGCATTCATTGCTGCATATTTTTTATGTGTTTGAGATTGAGCTTGCTCATTCTTCCCCTTCCCCCTTTCTTTCCTCAAGTGACTTGACTTCTTGAATGAAGCAAGTTACTTTGCTTCTCCTGATCCTTTCATCTGCTTCCTGGTGGTTCCATTGAAGATCTTTCTTGTTTAACCTCACAAACCTTAGGGACAACCAAGCATGACAATGATTAGGGTTTTGATTAGTCTCCCTCTTAGTTTTACCTTTGTGTCTCTTTTGAGTCTTCTCTTCTCATCTCATAATCAGGGACTAAACCCTAAAGGCTTTAAGGCTTTGTGATTAAGCTTATGCCTGCATCCTTCTCTTAGGATGGAGTGTATAACTTTAATCCTAAGTGTTAAACCCTTAATGTGTTTAAATCTCTTAATCAATTCACTTAATAGTCATCAAGACATTACACTTGTAACTTGGGCCTTGCATTAGGGTTCTAATTCTTCCTTAATTGGTTAAGAAGGACTAACCCTAGTGTTAATGGACAAGTCCCCCTCAAGTTGTCTTACAAATCATAAAATCCACTTCATAATCATACCATTAAATAAAATCCACTTAATCAAGGGTTTGTTTTGTCATGAGTTTAATCCCTAATCATGGATTAAGTTGAGGAGCTTTCCTCAGCTTAAACATTCTCATCTATTATCCTTCTATTAGGATGGTGTAATGAGTCTGTTTAATCCTTGATTATGGCTTAACCTCATTACTTAACACTAAACAAAAACACAAAAACATCTAAATAATCACAAGTAGGTTAATGATCTTAATCCTGCATCATGGTGATTAAGTGTGAGAAGCTGACTTCACACTTAAGGTATTCTCATTACCCCTAATCAGAGGGAAGATGTGATGAGTTTACTAAGTCCATTGGTTTAGGCTTAAGCTCATTAACTTATGACAAACTTTCAAAAGCAATAAAAGACTGAAAACATAAAAACAAACAATAATCGTCTCCTTCGGGATTCTTTTTCTCATCTCATTCACTCACAAGCGAGAACTTGCTTCTTCCGTCTAATGCAAGACAGTTTGCACCTGAGCCAGACAGGTCATACACTTGAGCATAGACAAGTAAGCAGTTCACCAGTCAATTCATCTTTCAATCTCTTTGGGTCGAACTACGGTGTTCTGACTTCCTCATTGCACGAGAGGATACGTAGGCATAACTTAACAGTTATCGAACAAAAGTCTCTGTATATTCCCCCTCTTTCTAGCCTCATTCTTTTAGCCTCATGATCTTGAGCATTTCATCCTTGTTCTTGCACTGACACTGTACATTTATACACTTCACTTCTCTTACACTGACACCTGTACATCCTTTTCCAGCTCTTACACACAAATTGCACCGACACTACCCCTTTTAAACACAAATCTTTTAAGCGTGGACAATCTGGGTGCTAATACCTTCCCAGGTTGTAACCAACCCCCTTTCTCAGTCTCTCTGGTTCGCAACCGTCTTATCCATCTCTTCCTAGGTCTATGCAGCATTGCCTTTCCTCCGGGATAAAAATGCCTAGCTGGCGACTCTATTCATCTCCAGTGAGTTCACTGCTGTGTGTTCTCATTGTCCCTCTCGCCGACCGTTCGCGTCTGTACCTTTATCTGGGCCTGGTCCCACTTATCGGGAGCGACAGCTTGGCGACTCTGCTGGGGACCCTTATTCTGTAACCAGGGCTTCTGGTTCTTTTTGTGGGTTCCTCCTAGCGCTTGTTTGATTTGTGTTTACTGGGGTGTTATGTGCTTATTTGTGTTTGTGTATTTGTATTTATTTTGTACAGTTTTGTTTATTGCTTTTCTTTATAGCTTTATGCATATATTATCATATTGTCATACTGTGCTGCTGGCTGGATCTGGTTTTGCTTTGATGGGTGGGTGTTCCATTGAGAGATAAGGTCCTATACCTGGGACCTGAGTGACACCTAGGCTAGAGTGAATCATATTCTTTCCCATTCCATCTCGGTCTGGTGCGGGAATATGAAACACGGTTCAGATATGGGTTTCTTCTTGAGAACTCTGTGTTGCAGATTTCCTGCAATGCTAGGGCAATCTGGGAAGCCTGCTAAGTCTGGATGACCTTTTAGTATTGACCTTCAGAAACTAAGGTGAATTAGAGGAGGAACTTTTATGGTTATTGTAAACACTGTACCTCCGGGTTAGAAGTGTTTACACTTCTCATAACTGATCCAAGTCTGAGGATCCTTGTTCTAGAACACCACCTGTGAGGGGGTTGGACTGTTTACAGGTTTGCAGGTACCTTGACCTCAGAATACCCTTGTTACTTTGTTTGTTTAAGAATACTTCATGTCGGAACAGTTCTTGTGATTCTAAAACCCTGGACATGTGGCTCTTTATTTGAGTCCCCCACCTTGGTTACTGGATTTATAGACCTCCATCTGGTATTCTTGAATATGTCTTGGACTTATATCAGAGCTCTTGATCAGATCCAGCTCAGTCACAGACCCTTGCATATCATTTGCATACATAAACATTGCATCATATTGACATTTGCTTATTTGTGTTTCAGGGTATCCACTTTCATCTTTGGTTTTGGTTTTGACCCCATCTTCAGCATTGGCCCATCTTCACCAGCATCTGCTTCAGTTATCACCTGCACCAGCCAATCAGTGGCCAGTTCTTCAGTATTATCATCAGCATCTGCTCATCTTCAGCATCATGGCTCCTAAAAAGGGTAACATCACCTACCACTTCTTCCAGCCAGAGCTATCTGACATCAGGAGGATTCAGACCCTGATCACTCCAGACCATATACCACTGTTCAGGGAACACCATGGAGATATACTTGATATGGTTATGGATCTGGACCCCTCACAGAGAAGCCTGATCCACACTTGCCTTCAGTTTTATGATCCCCCACTAAGATGTTTCACTTTTCAGGACTTTCAGCTGGGCCCCTTATTGGAAGAATACTCATCATTAGTTGGTATACCTATCAGGGGTGGAGTCCCTTTCAACCCTGAGATGGTCTTTCCTGGTAATGAAGAGGTAGCAAAGGCATTACATCTGGAACCAGTCCTGATTGGGCAGCATATGACTTCTAAGGCTGGAATCCCTGGCTTGCATCTGGATTTCTTGATCTCTCAAGCCACCCTGAAAGCTTCTTTAGGAGAGTGGAAAGCTGTCTGTGCTCTATTGGCTTTAAGTATATATGGAATTGTATTGTTTGCAGATGAGCCTCGATTCATCAGCAAGAATGCAATCCATCTATTCATCCTAAAGAACCCAGTACCCACTTTATTGGGGGACCTCTACTATTCAGTGCATCAGAGGAATGAAAAGCAGAGGGGAAGATTAGTGAGGTGTTGTGCTCCATTGTTCCACACTTGGCTTCTCAAGCATCTACCCAGGACAGATGCATTCTTGAATCCTCATCAGCAGAGTAACTGGGCTAAGAGACTCACTGCTCTAACTTCAGCAGATATCAGGTGGTGCACTCAAAGCACCAAAGGCAGGGATATCATCACCAGTTGTGGGCATTTCCCTAATGTACCCCTGATAGGAGTTAAGGGTAGCATTAATTACAACCCTCTGCTGTTCAGAAGGCAACTGGGCTATGCACTGGTCCACACTCCTAAGGCACAGGACTTGGTGGAGACTCTTTATTGTGAGAACAAGACTAATCTGGTTATTGTTAGGCAGGCTGCCTGGGCCTAGGATAATGTTCAAGTCAAGGGAATAACCATTCTGGGAAAGTGCAACAATGTGGCATCAGCACAATATTATGAGTGGTCCCATGCCAGGGCCCAATTCTCTGGGATGCCCTTTACCATAGAAGATGTGCCTGAATCATCTTCAGCACCCCCTGCTACCATCAGTTTGGAGGAGTTTGAGAGCTTGAAGGAAAGGAATGAGAAGTTGACTCAGGCTTTGCAGAAGACCCTCCGGGAGAGGAGTGAGGGTAGGATGGAGATTGAGAGGTTAGAGAAGTTGAGAGTGGAGCATTTGACTAAGATTGAAAAATCTGGGGATTATATCAAAAAGTCTAAGGCCGGAGAACAAATTCTGAAGAATGCTTGCAAAGAAGCCCAGTTCCAGAGAGCAAGGACATACCTGTATCTGAAAGAGAGTCAAGCTCGGTGGGTCAGGATCACCGAGGCTCGTACTCTGGAGGACAAGAGAGTTCAAGACAAGATGGAGCAACTGGAAGCTAGTGCAAAAGTGCAGCAAGAAGCCCTGGCAGCAGCCCAGAGGGAGATATCAGAACTGAAGATCAAAGCTGGAGTGAAGAGGTCAAAGGACCAAAGTCAGCACAAGAAGTTAACAGCAGCTGTGACGACCCGGAATCTCCTCATCAGGAATCTCACGGAGCGCCCGGCTGATCCTGTGACCGAAGCACTTCTCAAGGAAGTTCGTGAGGATGAGTTTGGTCTTGGTGTTTGACCATTTGTTTGTTGTTGCTTTCATTCCATGTACTTTTATTTTCCTGTAATGTATTTTGACCCCTCAGAGGGCTTGTATTCGTAAAACAGACTATGTACCACTTTGCTTTTTGTAATATATGTATGTTCCGTCCAAGTTTACTTCGAAAGCAACATCAACAGCATCTTCAAGGGTCTGGAAGGGTCAAAACTGAATGCCAAGCCGGATACCTTGAAAACAAATAAGCATACTGCATTGCATGCTAACACTTTTGTTTGTTTTGTAGGTTTTTGTTTTATTGCCACTAACTCTGTTGTGATGCTCAGGAACTATTGCTCGGCGCCGAGTATTTCCCCTCAACCGTCCGCACCGATATCCAACCCGTAACAATCTTCCGGGCATCCGAATGGATCAGGTACAGCAGGACCTTGCAGAGGTCAGAAATCAAATGGCAAACGAAAGATTGGAAATGAGAACCCAGATGACTCAGTTTATGGAAGTGATGAACAACATGGCTCAGAGCCAGGAAAGATTGAGAGCCATGGTGGAAAGGCAAAATCAAGAGGATCCACATATAGGGACTGCCGGCACCAGCAACAATGAAAGGGTCCAACCTCATGTTAACCCCCCTGTATTTGGACCCCACCTCCATCCTGAGGTCAATATTCCTGCAAATGTTCAAGGGACTGCCACTGCAGGGAGGGTACTGCAAGAAGACCCTCAAGAAGACCAGTTCACAGTAATGGGTGCCGGGGAAGAAGCTTATGATAGAAGGCTGGATGAGATAGCTGAGAAGTTGAGGTCCTTAGAGTCTCAAAACTCTTTGGGATTCGACGTCATGGACATGGGCTTGGTAGACGGGGTCAGGATCCCCCATAAGTTTAAGCCTCCTTGTTTTGAAAAATACAATGGGACTTCATGCCCCCGCACTCATTTACAATCATTTCTGGGGAGGCTGAAGGCCTATACTATGGATGAGAAGCTCTGGATGTTCTATTTCGAGGATAGCTTAACTGGAGCTTCAAGAGAATGGTACTCTCATCTGACAAGAGCAACTATTAGGTGTTGGAAGGACCTGGCAGAGGCCTTCATCAGACAGTATCAGTATAATCTGGATATGGCACCCAACAGGACCCTCCTAATGGGAATGTCACAGTCATCTAGAGAGAGCTTCCGAGAGTATGCTCAAAGATGGAGACAGCTTGCTGCCGCTGTCCAGCCACCTATGTCAGAAAGGGAGATGGCTGATATGTTCATGAACACCCTTCAGGGAACATATATTGACAGGCTGGCTGCTTTCTCTTCCACTAGCTTTGCGGATGTTGTCATAGCTGGGGAGAGAATTGAGAGCCTGTTAAAGATGGGTAAGATCTCAGACAACGGTGCAAGCTCGTCCAGTAGTACAAGGAAGCCTTTTGCAGGCCCAAGAAGAACTGGCGAGACCAATGCCATCCACACCAACAGGGGCAGGCCCCAATATGTTCACAGATCAGTGGCAGCAGTCACCATTCCCGCTCCAGCTAACCCTCAACCCGTTTATCAACCTCTGCAGCAAAACTATCAGCAACAACCCCAGTACCATCAACAAGCTCAGTATCCTCCGAGAAATTACAACAACACCAATAACCAGCAAAGGCCATTCCAACAGAGGCCTTCTCAAGCTAACAGGGTGATCGATCCGATTCCCATGCCATATGCTACATTGCTGCCGCAACTCCTGAAACTCAACCTAGTCGAGCTAAGGACGCTGGCGCCTCCAGATCCCAACAGTCTACCCAGGAATTATGATTCCAACGCCAGATGTGCCTTCCATTCAAATGCACCTGGCCACAGTACAGAAAAGTGCAGAGCTCTGCATATGAAGGTACAAGACCTGGTAGACTCAAAAGCTCTGAATTTCGCACCACCACCCAATGTCAATAAGAACCCTATGCCAAACCACGGTGGTCCCAGAATCAACGCTATTGAAGAAGACAAGCCGTCTTATTTAATAACCAGTGTGGGTCAGATTCGGACACCGTTGGTAGAAATCAAGGCTCAACTCCTCGAATGTCAAATGTTCCCGGGGTGTGAGTTGGGTTGTGCTTACTGCAATATCTCGGTAAATGGGTGCGATAACCTAAGGAATGGCATAGATGGTCTCATTCAGAGTGGCCAGCTTCAGATCACCACATCATTTCCAACAAATCCAGCAATCTCACCAGCAACAGTACCAGTATCTCCTACAACTGCAGCAACCATTGTTCCTGACAATTCTTCGGTTTCATCAACAAGTACTTCATCTGTCATTTCAACTGATCAGACATCAATGAATGTTCCTTCTACAACTCCAGCACCACTCCATTTCGAAACCCCTACAACAACAACATCCATCCTCCCGACAATGTCTCCTACAACACCAGCAACAAATCATGAAGATGTCTCTACTGTCACAATATTCTACGATCCTGAAAACAACTCTGTCTACAATTCAGAAGGTGCTGCTCCCATCAGAGCACCAGTCACAATTTATTATGATCCACAGACTATTACAGTTCCTTCAACAGCTGCAATCAGTCCAGTCACCATCACGGTGCCTGGACCAGTACCTTATGAAAGCAGTAATGCCATCCCCTGGCATTACGGCTCTGACCTGTACTGTGAAGGACAAAAGATCACTTTTGAATCATCAACCCCTGCACCACAAGTAGACAATGTGGGAGGAGGCGGAGGCTTCACTCGAAGCGGACGTCTTTTCGCCCCACAAATTCAGAGACCCACTGCCGAAGCAGAAGCTGCTGCCAAGGCCAAAGGGAAGAGCCCTGTGCAAGAAGATCAAGCTGTTAAGGAAGCTTTGAAAACACCATTCGATCAAGAGGTTGATGAGTTCATGCGAATCATCAAAAAGAGTGATTATAAAGTAGTGGATCAGCTTCATCAGACGCCTTCCAAGATCTCAATCCTATCATTGCTTATGTGCTCCGAAGCCCATCGGAATGCACTACTCAAAGTCTTGCACGCAGCTTATGTGCCTGAAGAGATCACTGTCAATCAGCTGGAAGCTGTAGTTGGAAATGTTAATGCTAGTCACGGACTAGGGTTCACTAATACTGATCTGACAACGGAAGGCCGCAACCATAACAAGGCCTTGCACATAACCATGGAATGCAAAGGTGCTGTCCTTTCCCATGTGCTGGTAGACACGGGGTCATCCCTCAATGTCTTACCTAAAAAGGCCCTGGTGAAGCTAGAATATGACGGATTGGCATTGAGACCCAGCAACCTGGTAGTAAGAGCCTTTGATGGCTCAAAGAGATCGGTTCTGGGAGAGATTGAGTTACCCGTAACGATTGGCCCGCAGACCTTCAAAACTACCTTCTACGTGATGGATATACAACCCGCCTACAGCTGTTTATTGGGTAGGCCATGGATTCACGCCGCTGGCGCCGTGACCTCTACCCTTCACCAGAAGTTAAAATACGAGTGGGAGGGTCAAATCGTTACAATCTGTGGAGAGGAGGATATATTTGTCAGCCACCTGGCTACTTATAAGTACATTGAGATGGACGGGGAGATCCATGAAACAATGAGCCAGGGGTTTGAAGCTTTGAACATCAATGAGACATCTGCCGTACTTGGTACTTCAATATCATCATACCAACAGGCCCGGAAGGTTGTTGAGGGGGGAAACGCCCAAGGCTGGGGCAAACTGCTATCGGTGGAGAAGAAAGAGGACAGATTTGGGTTGGGTTACAGACCAACTCAACAAGATCAAGTAGAGGTTGCGAAAGAGCCCAACTTTGTGAGTGGAGGGATGCTCACCCCTGATGCTGTCAACTGTTTGGAAGACGAGCTGGAAGAAGAACGCAACCTGGAAAGCTGGATTCGTCCAAAGATCCCGGGGAGCAGTATCTCAAACTGGTCTTCCCAGGAAATTATAAGAGTTACTCATGCAGAGTAATTATTATTTCCTGTATTTTTATAGCATGCATCAAAGTCTTGCATCTTGCCCAAGATGACAAGACTCATTTTGTAATCGGGCCATCTGTACTTTTTGTGCAAACAAGACTAATTAATGAAATATCAGACATCTTTTTGCAAATGAGTCTTTTTCCTTTTCGTTCACTGTTTTTCATTTTTCTTTTTGTACAAAAAATAAATGGCGATGTTTTCAAAATGATAACTTCATTTCACCTTTTTTAAATAAGATTAAAATCAATCACTAAAATGAACAAACTGAACCCTTGCAGAGAGTGCCTTCCTGACAGCACCGACAACAGCACGGCTATAACTTCGTATGACTTTGACAATCCAATCAATCAAGCTGATGAAGGGGTTGAAGAAGAATATGAGCTTCCTGAAGAGCTAGCTAGGTTGTTAAGACAAGAGGAAAAGGTTATTACTCCTCACCAGGAGGAGGTTGAAGCGATTAATCTTGGTACGGATGAAGACGTGAAAGAGGTTAAAATCGGGGCCTGCCTGCAAGATTCAGTAAAGAGACAACTGATTGACCTGCTTCAGGAATATGTGGATGTGTTTGCTTGGTCGTATCAAGATATGCCAGGGTTGGACACCAACATTGTCGTGCACAAGCTGCCTTTGAGAGAAGAGTGCCCACCGGTCAAACAGAAGTTGCGCCGTACTCGCCCAGACATGGCAATGAAAATCAAAGAAGAGGTACAAAAGCAGTGGGACGCTGGGTTCCTTGCTGTAACTAGCTACCCACCGTGGGTTGCTAACATAGTACCTGTGCCTAAGAAAGACGGCAAAGTAAGAATGTGTGTTGACTACCGGGATCTGAACAGAGCCAGCCCAAAAGATGATTTTCCTTTACCTCACATTGATGTATTGGTTGATAACACAGCTCAGTTCTCGGTATTTTCCTTCATGGACGGATTTTCAGGATACAATCAGATTAAAATGTCACCTGAAGACATGGAGAAGACAACCTTCATCACACCCTGGGGCACGTTCTGTTACAAGGTGATGCCATTCGGACTGAAGAATGCCGGTGCAACATATCAACGGGCTATGGTGACATTATTCCACGATATGGTCCATAAAGAAATAGAATGTTATGTGGATGACATGATTGCCAAGTCCCTTACTGAAGAAGATCACCTGGTGAATCTACTGAAGTTATTCAAGCGTCTGAGGAAGTACCAATTAAAATTGAACCCCAACAAATGCACATTCGGGGTGCGATCTGGTAAGCTGCTGGGTTTTATTGTAAGCGAGAAAGGGATTGAAGTTGACCCTGATAAAGTCAAAGCCATCCAAGAGATGCCTGCACCAAAAACTGAGAAAGAAGTTCGAGGGTTCTTAGGTCGATTGAACTACATCTCGCGGTTCATATCTCACCTTACAGCAACCTGTGAACCCTTGTTCAAACTGCTGAGAAAAGAACAGACGGTCAGGTGGAACGAAGACTGCCAGAAGGCTTTTGACAAGATCAAAGAGTACTTACAAGAACCTCCAATCCTTATGCCTCCAGTTGAAGGAAGACCTCTGATAATGTACTTGACAGTATTAGAAGAGTCAATGGGGTGTGTGCTGGGCCAGCATGACGAGTCTGGTCGAAAAGAGTATGCAATATACTACCTAAGCAAAAAGTTTACCGACTGTGAACAACGTTATTCACTGCTCGAGAAAACTTGCTGTGCTTTAGCGTGGGCTGCTCGCCGACTGAGGCAGTATATGTTGACCCACACTACTTTATTGATCTCAAAAATGGACCCAGTTAAGTACATATTTGAGAAGCCAGCTCTTACCGGATGGGTTGCAAGATGGCAAATGATCCTCACAGAATATGACATCCAGTACACCTCTCAGAAAGCCATCAAGGGCAGTGTATTGTCTGAATATCTTGCTGAGCAACCCATTGATGATTACCAGCCTATGAGATTTGACTTCCCCGATGAAGACATCATGTTCATAAAAGCAAAAGATCATGAAGAACCTGTTCACACTGAAGGGCCTAACCCAGAAGAAGAATGGACTATGATGTTTGATGGGGCAGTTAACATGAATGGTCGTGGTGTTGGTGAAGTACTCATTACACCTAAAGGAGTTCACATGCCTTTCTCGGCAAAGCTCACTTTCAACTGCACTAACAACGAAGCTGAATACGAAGCTTGCATTATGGGTCTTGAGGAAGCCATTGACCTCAGGATCAAGACATTGACTGTATTCGGAGATTCAGCTCTGGTAGTTAATCAAACCAACGGAAAATGGTACACCCACCAGGATCATCTGATACCTTACAGGGATTATACAAGGAGGTTATTGACTTTCTTCACAACAGTCAAGCTTGAGTATATCCCTCGGGACGAGAATCAGTTTGCAGATGCTCTTGCTACCATTTCATCCATGATCAAAGTTCAAGCTGCTAACTTTGTACCTCAGATTTCAGTGTCCAGACTTGATAGACCAGCATATGTGTTCGCAGCAGAAGTTGTCAAAGATGATAAGCCTTGGTTCCACGACATTAAGAGCTTCTTGGAGGATCAAACATACCCACCTGGGGCATCTTCCAATGATAAGAAAACTTTGAGAAGGCTTGCTGGTAGTTTCTTTCTGAACGCTGATGGGTCTTTATACAAAAGGAACTTTGATATGGTACTCCTCAGATGTGTTGACAAGACGGAAGCAGATTTGTTGATGCATGAAGTGCACGAAGGATCTTTTGGTACCCATGCTGGAGGGCATGCCATGGCCAAGAAGTTGCTAAGATCAGGCTATTACTGGATCACAATGGATGCTGACTGTTGTGCCTATGCCAGAAAATGCCACAAATGCCAGATCTATGCGGATAAGGTGCATGTGCCTCCCAATCCTTTGAACATAATGTCTTCACCTTGGCCCTTTTCTATGTGGGGCATTGATATGATTGGCAAGATCGAGCCAACTGCTTCAAATGGCCACAGATTCATCCTGGTCGCCATTGACTACTTCACCAAGTGGGTCGAAGCAGCTTCCTATGCCAATGTTACAAGACAAGTGGTAGCCAGATTTCTGAAGAGAGATATCATCTGTCGATATGGAGTTCCCGAGCGAATCATTACTGATAATGGTTCCAACTTGAACAACAAAATGATGGCAGAGCTGTGCCGGGACTTCAAGATCCAACATCACAATTCTTCTCCTTACCGGCCAAAGATGAATGGCGCTGTTGAGGCGGCAAACAAGAATATCAAGAAGATTGTGCAGAAGATGGTAGTCACCTACAAAGACTGGCATGAAATGCTACCTTTTGCCTTGCATGGGTACCGCACGTCAATCAGAACATCCACTGGGGCAACACCGTATCAACTTGTGTATGGTATGGAGGCAGTCCTACCGGTTGAAGTTGAATTACCCTCTCTGCGGGTACTGATGGATGTTAAATTGAACGAAGCAGAGTGGGTTAGGTCCCGATACGAGCAACTGAGTCTGATCGAAGAGAAAAGATTGGCTGCAATCTGTCATGGGCAGCTGTATCAGAAAAGAATGAAGAAAGCCTTCGATCAGAAAGTCAAGCACCGAGGGTACCAAGTAGGAGATCTTGTGCTGAAGAGAATCCTCCCTCCTCATACAGACCACAGGGGCAAATGGACTCCGAATTATGAAGGACCATTCGTGGTAAAGAAAGTTTTCTCCGGTGGAGCATTGATGCTCAGCACCATGGATGGTGAAGATTTCCCGTCCCCTGTGAATTCAGATGCAGTTAAAAAATACTTTGCATAAAAATGACCCGCTGGACATAAAAACAGAATGTAAGTCCAGGCAAAAATAGGGCATCCCGGCGAGTCAAAAACAGAATAAAAGACTCGGGCAAAAATAAGGGAAAATAAACAAAAGAAATGTACACCCGCTGAGTTGGAAAGCCGCATTGGACAACTCAGGCAAAAATGGGTATCCCGATGGATTGAAAACCCGGAAGGGCGATCCATGCAAAATAAGGGAATAAGCGAACTACTGCACTCTGAATTCGTCTGTATCGCTTACAGCCTGGTAAGCTTTGAAAGGATCAAGCCTCAGTCAGAATCAACATTCTTCAGAAAGCAAGATGAGAAGAACGTCAAGAGTCATACGGGTCATAGTGAAGAGGAAGCTCCTCAAAGCGTCATCAACACTGCCAACATTTTGTTTCTCAATTTGTAACGATCTCCTCATTTCAGGGGATATGTTCCTTTGACTGTATCTCGCCAATTCAGGGCATATGAATTAATAAAATCAGATTTTCAGTCATGTCTCGTTTTGTACATTTTATTTGCAAAAAATGTCTGATGTCTTAAAGAAAAACGATTGCACAAGAATACAGATGTTTATCTTCAAATAAAAACATGCCTGCAGGAAATATACTTACTCTCAGAAGTATCCTAACTCCTATGACGGAGTCCAGTAAGGGATACCTCGGGATTATTTTGTGCGTTTCTCTATCTTTTTCAGGATTTGCAGGTATCCAGAACGCAACTTGGGGCATGTAAGCTTCGTCCCAGCAAGTTGGCAAACCAACACTCAATTTTAGCACCCAAAGTGCTCTCCTCCCAGCTGAGTTGCCTTTCATGACTCCTCCCAGCTGAGTTGCCACTTGTTGCTTATCCCCATCAGAGTTGCCAGGCATCACAAAAGGCGCCTATATCCCCGGCTGAGTCGAGGATCCTCTTCAACAGAATCCCTAGGGAGGTATCTCAATAATCTCTTTTCCTCCCCAGCCGAGTTGCCATCTCGCCCTTAGCCGAGCACAAAAGTCAGAGAGCTATCTTCCCACAGAACTCCAGCCTCTATCCAGAAGAGCAGCGCATAGAAGATCACAACAGAGTGAAGAAAGCTTCTACAAACCCCAGCTGGGTCTCTCATTTACAAAGGATAGGCCTATCAATGGCCCGAATCCCCAAGCAGATATCCATCTCATCAGATCTACCAATGATCTCATCCCCAGCTGGGATGTCTACTTCAAACAGATCGATCGAAGATCTTCGCAGCAACGGGACCCGGGTCCTGGTCTGGTATCTTTGCACAATCATAGCATTCGCATCATATTCACCCATAAAGCGTAGCATTCCGTTTTGACACGGGGCATTGCGGCAAAAATTCAACACATAGCATAATCATAAGCCATGTTATGAATCCAACACTTGTGAATAATTACAGTTCATCAACGTACAGAAAATCCCTACCAGAATCCCCAGCAAAAGCAGCTGCCTCACAATTCACAAACACCAGTATATACTCTTGTTGACACCCGTCCGTGTCATACCCCAGCAGAAAGCCAAAGACATCCTCTTTGCACTCACACATACCTGCATACATCTTCTTGACACCCGTCCGTGTCATATCCCCAGCACAGTCATCTACACTTTTACAACCTATACTTGTTAATGTTATACTTTTTCCTGACACTCGTCCGTGTCACTCTCCCCAGCAAATAAACACTCATCAATATTCATACTCACTACTCATGTTACACTTATCCAGATGCTCGTCCGTATCTCATATACACCGTTTATATCCCCACAGATTCGACACTTGTCCTTGTTCTTTGTTAACCAGTTGGTACTCGTCCGTACCATCATCTCAGAATATGCGTCAAATGTTTGTTTCTACATGATACTCGTCCGTATCATAGTCTTAAGAATGCTCGTCCGCATCTTTAATCCATACACTGTGTCAAATACCGTTGTCTTCTTGAATATAGATACTCGCCCGTGTCTACTATTCCCCAGAAGAGTCTTTTCAGGTTCAACACTCGTCCGTGTTCCTTGTTAACCAGTTGATACTCGCCCGTATCATCATCTTTGAACACGCGTCAGTATTCGTTTCTACCCGATACTCGTCCGTATCGCAGTCTTAAGGATGCTCGTCTGCATCTTTAATCTATACACAACACCTAAACGCTTATACCTTTTGTTTCTTGGATGTAAACACTCGTCCGTGTTTACTATTCCCCAGTAGATCGTCTACAAAGCAATTTTTCTTTTTTATCTGACACTCGTCCTGTGTCATGATAGACCTTGAGAGCAGCCGTACCCTGCTAGGTGGTCGCCCTCCACCTCTTGATGGTCGTCCTCCATCATGCTCATCCGATGGCCGTCCCCATCGTTGATATTTAGCAGCCGTACCCTGCTAGGTGGTCGCCCTCCACCTCTTGATGGTCGTCCTCCATCATGCTCATCCGATGGCCTTCCCCATCGTTGATATTTAGCAGCCGTCCCCTGCTAGGTGGTCGTCCTCCACCTTTTGATGGTCGTCCTTCATCAATTTTGTCCAATGGCCGTCCCCATTGTTGATTTTGGTTATCTGGCATTCGTCCTATGTCATGATAAACCATGAGAGCAGCCGTCCCCTGCTAGGTGGTCGTCCTCCACCTCTTGATGGTCGTCCTCCATCATGCTCATCCGATGGCCGTCCCCATCGTTGATATTTTCGGCAGCCGCACCCTGCCAGGTGGTCGTCCTCCACCTTTGATGGCCGTCCCCGTCATATTCCCCTTATTCCCCAACAGAGCAGCTGTCCCCTGCTAGGTGATCGTCCTTCACCTTTGATGGCCGTCCCCATCATCTGTTTATTTCATTTATTCTTTAACCCGATGGCCGTCCCCGTCGTGGTCCTTTTTCTTTTAGCCCGATGGCCGTCCCCATCGTTGGTTACTTTGCTTTGTGAACGTGATGGCCGTCCCCGTCATGTTTCATTGACCCCCAGATATTTTACAGCTTTATCTTGATGGCCGTCCCCATCATAATATCTTATTTTCCCCAGCCAGTCGGCCGTCCCCGTCTTGGCTTTACCATTTATCCCCAGCATGTCGGCCGTCCCCGTCATTGCTCTTTACCCGGCAGTCGTCCTCTGCTCGACGGTCGTCCTCCGTCGCCCACACTTTATAATATACTTTATTTTTTCTTTTACAATCTATATCCCTTTTCTTCTTCATTCTGTGAGTGCAAATTTTGGACTGTCTTTGGTATCCAACCACAAGTTATCTTGCTTGCCTGTTAAGCCGTCGCTTACACCCTGCACAGCTAACTCATGTTTGAATAGGGGCAGCTGTAAACACCCCAAATTTGCCCTCACCCTTTCACACCATGGCTTGTGATCATTTCATATGCATAAGCACAATCATATCATCTCATATCTCATTTTTTTGATTCACTGCATAGATTCTAAGTCATCTGCATCTAGGGTTTGTGATCTGAGCAATCCAAGAGCTTCCTGAGCCACTCCAAAGGCCATCAATCACTTCAAAGGGGTCCATGTGTATTCTTATATCATATTACATCCTCTCAAAAGTCAAAAATGCAAAAGAATCACAAGAACTGGGATTGGTATGGAAGCAGAGCCAGGTTTGACTGCACAGTTGACCTAAAATTAGGGTTTTGGTTTCAGAGGCCATAACTCCAAATTTTTTGGTCATTCTTGTTTCTATTGGTCTCTATATGGTATAGGGGGTATGCATATCAATTTTCATGAAGAAATTCCATGGGGAGGTCATCTGATCAAGAGTTGACTTTTCAGACAAGTCAGTGTAAAATCAGGGCATCTGAGGCCCCCAATGACCCAACCAATGGGTGATCTTCATCATTTTGAGTGTATATGATCTTTATTTGATCATGGAAGGAGGTTGAAGTTCACAAAAATCAAGAATTTGAAGTTTTTGCAAAGTTGACTTTTTGGGCATAGTTGACTTTTCAAGAATATGTCATTTTAGGTCATTTTTCAAGCCTTGATTTTTGATCCAAAAAAGCTTCAAATGGAAAAACTTTGGTCATGAAAGTTGTAGAATACATTTTTCCCTTTTCAAAAAGTACAAGAACATGATCTAATTCTTCTTGGATCAAAAGTTATGGTGTGACAAAGTTGCCAAAAATCACTTATTTTCAAGACATGCCTCAAATGAGAAACTTGCAAGATCATGAACCAAGGCTGTTTGTAACTTCTAGTTGACATCAAACCATTACACAAACATTCCATGTGACATAAAAGTCAGAATGGAACCAAAATGCTCATGTTTCATGGCTTATGGAATGAGAAAATCACATGTGAACCAAAATGAGCCAACTTGCAAAACTCATGATAACACCTCACCAACTTGCTGCATTGGTTGCTGAACCTTCCTAGCATCACATACACACCATGTTGCGCCAGCCCTAGCCATTGTACCAAGCTAGAACTCAAGCCATACCTCTCTTACAACAAAGTGGACTTTTTGCAAAAGCAAACATCCCAATCACCACAGGCCATGTCACATCATCTGGCCAATTGGGATTGTTTATACTTTCCATTTGCAAGACAAACATAACACCAAGCCAAGCTGAAACAGGCCATAGCATCACATACACAAACTCACTCCATTTTGCATTTTCCTTCGAATCTGTCTCCACAGGCCTCAAACACAAAAACAAATCCCACTACTCATCTCACCATGTATTATTGATCACAAACCAACAAAGCATAAGCCTGAAACCAGCATGAACTGAGTTTCACCATTTCTCATCTTCAAAACCAGAACTCTTCGAATCCCTTTATCCAACCATCAAACACACCATTTTTCTTCACCAACAAGTCAAGCACACCTAAAGGAGCAAGAATCCACCATTGGAGTGGCCTGAAACCTCCCTATTCCTGACTGTGTTATCTGCTACACCAGAAGTATTCCTCTCAAATTAGCCATCCACAAGAGCTTTGAGGTATCCCATTGAGTTCAGGAGAGTCAAAGAGGTCCATTTGCACACAAAGAAGGCCCTGGAAGCTCAATATTGAAGCTTTCCAGCTCAGGTATGAACATGAACACTTTCTCCCAAAGCTTGCATTTTAAGTTATAATATGATTGCTTATGTCTTGCTGATCATGGGGTTGCCTTTAGAATCAAAAATAAGTGAGAAATGAGTTTGTATGGTCCCTCTGAAATTTCACCCGTGGATTTTGTTCTCTTCGATTTGCATGATTTCTGGGGTTTAAATGATGTTTGAGCATAGATTCGTGTCTTAGGATGTTAGAGGATCACTTAGATGTGTTTAATTTGTGGAATAGATGCCTGAATCATGTTTTAGGGTTTTGATACCACCGGAGAAGATGACCGGAGCTTCTCTCCGGTCACCTGAAAGTGCTTTGCCCTAATCTCAGGTCATTAGTGCCATTTGAATGTGGGGCGTTAGATTGGTTGACTCCATTGACTTCCCGCGCGCATGAAGGGCCCAAATCACTTTGTTTAGCCCTAATCCACTTTCATTAATTAATTAAATCATAATTAAGTTAATTAATCTGAGCCAACCAGGACCCTTGGATCTGCGCGCCAGTCAACACTTTCAAACTTGGAGTGAATCTCAGCCATTCTTTCTGTTGACTTCATTTAAAATTCATTTTTATTGCATTTCTTTTCATTTTATTTGCACAATTTATTTAAAATAGCAAAATTGTTTTAAAAATTATGAAACTTTTTCTCAAGAGTTTCATTAATTTTTAAAACACAAAAATATTTTCATTTTTATTTTTAGCATTAAAAATGTATTTTTAATTGATTAATGAGAATTAATTTATTAAAAATACTTTTAAGTATCTAAAAATCACCAAAAAATTCATGAAATGTTCTAAGACATTTAGAAACATTGTCCAACCCTCAAACCAAATTTCTTTTTTGATCTTGATGCATTTTGATAATTTTTCATTGAATTAAAATCATTTTTATGCATTAATTTGATCCAAAGTTCAAAAATCATTTCTGCCTATCCATGAAGAGTTGGACATTGATTCTTTTTGCATTGCATTGTGTTTAGCATGTAGTTTTTGAGATTAAATTGCCATGATTTGATCTTGCATTTTCAAATTGTTTGACATTTCTTTTGTTTAGGAACCCTAAAAACCCTAGAAACTTGTAAAAATCATAACTTAAGATTGGTTAAGAGTTGAGACCTCTCCTTTGGGCAGTGGTTTAGTATGGGATTAGGGGTCCTTTGTGTGGCATTTTCCATTTTTTATCTTGGGGTTTGCTTCTGATTTTGACTTTTGTTTGATGTATGGTTCATAAACCCTAATTTGGGCTTCCTTCTGCATTCACCTTGCATCTTCTTGCATAACATGACTTGCCATGACATTCCATGCCTCCATGTGATTCATTTAACATCATAAGACATATAGCAAGCATGTTTGATCATTGCACCTTGCATTTGTCATGTTGTATGCCATATGCATCTCATAACTTTTCATGTATGTTCATGTGTCTTAGCATGCTTCATTTGCATCCATGAACTTGTATGATCATTCCCATGTGCTGCCTCATGTTTGTAGCATCTCATAGCATCATTAGCATCATGTATATGCTTCTGGTTTTGTCTCTCATCATGTCATCTCACCCCATTTTGCATTGCATTGCATTTCTTTTCTAACCTTTCAGGTGGTAAGTGATTTTGGGAAGTGAATTTGCCTTCACTTCTCATAACTTTTCTTTTCATCTCTCTTGCATTCATTGCTGCATATTTTTTATGTGTTTGAGATTGAGCTTGCTCATTCTTCCCCTTCCCCCTTTCTTTCCTCAAGTGACTTGACTTCTTGAATGAAGCAAGTCACTTTGCTTCTCCTGATCCTTTCATCTGCTTCCTGGTGGTTCCATTGAAGATCTTTCTTGTTTAACCTCACAAACCTTAGGGAAAACCAAGCATGACAATGATTAGGGTTTTGATTAGTCTCCCTCTTAGTTTTACCTTTGTGTCTCTTTTGAGTCTTCTCTTCTCATCTCATAATCAGGGACTAAACCCTAAAGGCTTTAAGGCTTTGTGATTAAGCTTATGCCTGCATCCTTCTCTTAGGATGGAGTGTATAACTTTAATCCTAAGTGTTAAACCCTTAATGTGTTTAAATCTCTTAATCAATTCACTTAATAGTCATCAAGACATTACACTTGTAACTTGGGCCTTGCATTAGGGTTCTAATTCTTCCTTAATTGGTTAAGAAGGACTAACCCTAGTGTTAATGGACAAGTCCCCCTCAAGTTGTCTTACAAATCATAAAATCCACTTCATAATCATACCATTAAATAAAATCCACTTAATCAAGGGTTTGTTTTGTCATGAGTTTAATCCCTAATCATGGATTAAGTTGAGGAGCTTTCCTCAGCTTAAACATTCTCATCTATTATCCTTCTATTAGGATGGTGTAATGAGTCTGTTTAATCCTTGATTATGGCTTAACCTCATTACTTAACACTAAACAAAAACACAAAAACATCTAAATAATCACAAGTAGGTTAATGATCTTAATCCTGCATCATGGTGATTAAGTGTGAGAAGCTGACTTCACACTTAAGGTATTCTCATTACCCCTAATCAGAGGGAAGATGTGATGAGTTTACTAAGTCCATTGGTTTAGGCTTAAGCTCATTAACTTATGACAAACTTTCAAAAGCAATAAAAGACTGAAAACATAAAAACAAACAATAATCGTCTCCTTCGGGATTCTTTTTCTCATCTCATTCACTCACAAGCGAGAATTTGCTTCTTCCGTCTAATGCAAGACAGTTTGCACCTGAGCCAGACAGGTCATACACTTGAGCATAGACAAGTAAGCAGTTCACCAGTCAATTCATCTTTCAGTCTCTTTGGGTCGAACTACGGTGTTCTGACTTCCTCATTGCACGAGAGGATACGTAGGCATAACTTAACAGTTATCGAACAAAAGTCTCTGTATATTCCCCCTCTTTCTAGCCTCATTCTTTTAGCCTCATGATCTTGAGCATTTCATCCTTGTTCTTGCACTGACACTGTACATTTATACACTTCACTTCTCTTACACTGACACCTGTACATCCTTTTCCAGCTCTTACACACAAATTGCACCGACACTACCCCTTTTAAACACAAATCTTTTAAGCGTGGATCCCGTCGAGTACGACGGACAATCTGGGTGCTAATACCTTCCCAGGTTGTAACCAACCCCCTTTCTCAGTCTCTCTGGTTCGCAACCGTCTTATCCATCTCTTCCTAGGTCTATGCAGCATTGCCTTTCCTCCGGGATAAAAATGCCTAGCTGGCGACTCTATTCATCTCCAGTGAGTTCACTGCTGTGTGTTCTCATTGTCCCTCTCGCCGACCGTTCGCGTCTGTACCTTTATCTGGGCCTGGTCCCACTTATCGGGAGCGACATTACCCAAATAGCATTATGACCTCTTTGCGTATTCGGCAAACCCGTAACAAAATCCATCGATATACTATCCCATTTCCATTCTGGAATATCCAACGCTTGCATTAAACCACTAGGCTTCTGATGTTCCACCTTAGACTTCTGACTAGTCAAACACGCATAAACAAAATGAGCTACATCTCTCTTCAATCTGGACCACCAAAAGATCTTTTTCAAATCTTGATACATCTTATTCGCACCCGGATGTATACTTAAATTACTTCGGTGTCCCTCTTCCAATATCATGTTTTTTAACTCCTCATCATCAGTAATACAAATACAACCACGGAATCTCAAAAATCCAAAATTATCAACCTTAAAATCCTCATTCTCATTCATCATCAAATCACCAAATTTCAAAACGTAGCATACCAAGTCTCACGCTTCTCAGTGTCATCTCGCAAACCAAACTCAAGTCTCTAAAATTCTCCAAAAGTTCCCATTCCTTTATCATCAATGT